>JAUCEF010000007.1:2500000-5000000 GCA_033558025.1 Phytophthora sp. 'mugwort' | reverse complement strand
CACTCTAAAAACATTTGGCACATCTAGCAGATTATCATGTTGGTATTCAGTTGGGTATAACGCTCATTTCTCTGATCTATTGAAAGCATTGGGGCAAACTCGGCGAATTTTATTATAGGATAGGCCGCAATGCTGGCCCTTTTGGCTCGATCGCGCTAGCGACGCGTTAAATGCCCTCACTTTTGTAGTAGGCTAGCGGCGCGACCGTTCAATGCAGATTGCTCACTTGACGTGATCCGCCCACGATGCTGCAAGCGAGGGTTGGTACAAATTCCTTGCACAAACGGATGCACTGTCTGAATGTGTCCAATGCCCACCTTCTATGAAATTAGATCGTCGATGAATCGACGCCGACTCGATACGTGTGTGTGCCTCCTCCTGCTTTAAAGGAGTGGCGCTGTAGGACATCAGGTTGCTGCCAGAGCTCGCTGCCGCCCTCTGGATCGTGCCGGACATCTTCGCCGAAGTGACACATTCTTGGCCTGCCTTGCCCGTTCAGGTACACTGCTGTGGCCAATGCCAACTTCACTCTCCCGGATGACGCAATCTCTGACCGTCGAAGCAAAAAGAAGAAGGTCAGACATAGAACGCCCAGAGAGCTTGATCGGGAACGCGATCCATCTCGAAAGATGCTATGCAAAGCTCTACACCTTTGCCCGGTCCTCTTTGGAATAGCTGCAAGCAAAGTGATATTATAAATTTTCACATTGGCAAAAATCGATTATAGGACGCTCAAATCAAGGTCCATAGTGGGATTCATTGCGTCCAAAGCAAACACGAAAAAGGCCGTGATGCGCAAACCGCATCGACGTGTGGTGCTGGTGCGTTCCCGACAAACTTTGGCGTCCGCAAGCCAAACGTGTGAAAGCTTGAGAGGGCTCTGCCAGCATTCTCCGGAGGCTCATTTTGATTTCTGCTTCCTCTTGCACAGATGCCTTCCCAAGCCTCCTTTCCCAAGCACTCCGCCGCCGAGAAACGCCGCCTCCGCGACGCCCACCGCGCTGGAAGAGCTGACTGTCTGACCGTGGCCGCAAACAACGGAATATCTCGCTCTATGGCCTACCGCATCGTAGACACCGGTCGCGTCGAAAACCTGCCGCGTGGTGGCACTCAGCCCGGCGTGATGAAGGTCACTCCGCAAGTCAATGCGCATCTCGAGTCCTACTTGAACGACAACTATGCCTACACCATGGAGACCATGCGCCGCATGCTCGTGCTGGACTTGGGCGTGGAGGTCTTCATTTCGACCATTAGTCGACACCTGCTGGGGATGCTGTACACCATCAAGCAGACGCGGGTGGGGCCGACTACCTGCAACAGCTTGACGACAAGACCAAGCGCCGAGAGTTTGCGAAGAAACTGAAGCAGCACCAGCGCGAAGGCAATTTTATTGTATACTTGGACGAGACTAACTTCAATGTCTATTACAAGCGGGGCCGAGGACGCGCGAAGAAGGGTGAACGCGCGACGGTCGTGCTTCCACAGTCCAAGGGCGCAAATCTGCAAGTTCAATGCGCCGTGAACTCGGCGGTCGGAGTGGTCCTCCGCCGGTTGGAGAGGGGCAGCATTCAGATGGCGCAGAACTCGCAATTCATCGACGACATTTAAGACACGGTGAAGGCCTCGGAGTTCTTTCGCGAGAACTACGACGGAAAAACGATCGTCGTTGTTCTGGATAATGCCCCCGCTCATCGTCAAACCGAAGAACGCGTGGCAGCGCACGACGACCTAGTTTTCGTGCGTCTCGCCCCTTACTCGCCCATGTGCCACCCCATTGAGGATTGCTTTTCCGTTTTGAAAGCCCATAATAAGGTGATATGCGATCGCAGCAACATGACGGACAGCGACGGCAACGTTCTTACTGTGAAGGAGCGCATGATGCGTTTTCTGGAGCGCGCGGTTCGCCGCAGCATCAAGTACATCACGCCTGCCGTGGTAACGAACATGGAGCTGCACGCTCGAATGCTGCCGCGGCGATGGAGGACATGGTCTACGGTAAGTAGGACGATAAAGTTGGTCGAGCGCAGAATATTCGTTAATTCTTGTACTTCTTTGGACGCAATGAATCCCACTTTGGACCTTGAATTGAGAGCCCTATAAGTGATTTTGCCTATGTGAAAACTCATAGTATCACTTTGTTTGCAGCTATTCCCAAGATGACCGGGCAAAGCTGTAATAAATGGATTGATGGGGAGTCCTTATGTTGGATGGGACGATCAAGGCGGCCGATGCCCTTCAAGAGCGTGCGAATCTGTGGATGGCGGTACGGAAAGGCAGCACCAGCCACGGCGAAGAAAGGCCTCCTTTCAGACAATATGACCAAGATGGTGGCGCTGCGCATGGAGCGACCATAGCGTATTCTTTGCGGAAACCGAACAAGACGAAATCAATGATGTGTTGAATGCAGGCTGCCAGCGGGACTTGGTCGAGAATAGCCGCGACGATAGCACCAGTCAAACCATTTGTGCAATGCCTTGAGACTTGCTCGTATGTTGCCAAAGCGAACGCGAGACGCTGCCCCCCCCCCCAATCCGGTGTTGAGCCGCGGGAGTCGAATGAAAATGCAAAAGCGACGTCTTGCTGCGTACGAGATCGACGAAAGTGAGAGTGATACTTTCGAAAGCGGCGCGGGACGATGCGTGGCAGCCATCACCTGACCGAGCGGTGCGGAATCGATAAACGCACCTGCCCCAGGTCGCGTTGACTTGACGGAAGCGACAACTACTTTGGGCCACCGCTCATCGTATCTTCACCACCGCAGAAGCTGGAATTTTCTTCCTGGATGGCCCTCGAAGAATACTTAGCCGCCTACCAGTAGTAACTTCTAGAACATTACGTGTACTTTTTTTAGTTTATGCTAATTCTTAGCTGAATTCGGTTATTGAGAGTAGACATATACGTTTGTAAACGTTACTAATATCCAGTTGTTGTTTTCGTCGACGCAACCATTCGATAGCGTTAGAGAACAAGGAATGAGCGAATGCGTTACACGTTGTCGCATAAAGCGGCGATAGCGAGAAACGCAAGAAGAGAAACCTGTATCCAGCCACAAGTTAACGTGACGCGGGAGAGCGTGGCAGCCCGAAGCACTGTCGAACGTGGGACGGCCTTGCGCTTTACCTTCCCCGCGACTGCAAGAGCAGGGCCGGTGAGGATGCCGGGTCGCTTCGCTCGCGTCGTCGGTTAGCGGGAGGCGATGTGGAAGCTTACTTGCCCCAAGTCGGCGCTTGCGAGGCTGGCGAGGCTCCATCGAAGTCTTCCAGGACAATGATGTCGGTGGTCGATTGGATACACGTAGACGGCGTGGGTTCTGCCCGCTGACGGGCGGCCGGACGGACTTGCCGGCCCGGCGAGAGCTGACGTTGCCTGGACACGGACGCCGATATGGGTCTGCCGGAACCACGTCCGGTCGATGACAGGGGATATAACATCTTGGTTCGATGCAGCGGGAGATGGGGAGTCATGATTCTGGTGTTAGGACATCAGACGGGACAATGTTGGCGCGAGACGTGGAAGCTGATGCTTGGTCGAAGGAAACTGCTTTTTCGAAGGAATCTCGCAAACTGAGATGCATCGCCGATAGGCAGCGCTCCAGTCTGTTGTCCTCCACTCGTCGGCATCAGATCTCCGCTGCCCCCCCCCCCCCCCCCCCTCCCATCCCCCGTTGTTTGTGCTATTTAACGTGCTGTCGTCTCTAGCTCCTTTAACCATAGAAACCATTTCTGTTACTTCGCCCCGGAATCCCCAATTCTAGGGAAACACCAACTCTAGCCATTTGTACCAGTACAAATAACCGTTATTAAACCATATGGCTGTACTCTTTTGACCCTTTTATGTCGAAATAGTCGGTCCAAACCTTTTTGATTAATGTACTCCACGTATACTCCTTGTTTTGTTTCCGAGTGGTCTCACATTGGATCTTTATGTCTCTCCTTTGCAGAGTCTAGTCTTTGTTGGAATAGCGATGATAGTATACGATAACGTGCTCGAGCAATCACAGTGATCGTTGCGCTCGCTGGGGCAGAATCCTAAGCCCACAATGGATTGCAAGCTTCACCTCGGCTTGTGGTTGCTCCCACCGACAATGTCACTACGTTCTCCCCAATCAGAAGGCTACAAATAAAAAAGGAAATGCCTACAGTCACCAATATTTTCGCCAGAAAGGTTCAAATTCACTACCTATTTAAACCGGTATTTGCGACTTCCTGAATTTAAAAAAAAACTCGACATTTGAGTGCTGCTGCTTGCTTTCATTTTTAATCCCCCCCCCTCCTCTCTGTCGTTGCCTTTGTCGCTGCCGTCTGCCGTCGACGCCTCCCCCTTTTGCTGCTCTATACGCTGCTGACCCCGTTGTGCTGGCCAGCATTATGGCCTCTCGTCTAGCGGGCGCTGTCCCCAATCCAAACGCAATCCAGCGCGCGCGTGCCGACGCCGAAGCGCTGTACCACGGTAATTCAGATGCCGATACCCAAGGAAAAGAGCTGGTTTTGACCAGCAAATCGTTCGCGCTGAACTGCCCCCCCCATTCCGTGGCACGTTTGCGACGTGGGCTGACTTAGATTCAAGTTTTGGGCGGTACGTTAGACTTTGATACGTGCTTCTTTTCGCCCGCTGTTTTAATCGGTGCGTGACTGTTTAAGATACCAAACGGAGACTCATCAGATCTGCGGGCTGCGGACAAACAATTCTGTTCGCGACAGGAACCGAGATCGAAACAAACGAGTCGCGTTATCAGGGAGTAAGCCTGTTCTGTACGATGAGAACCTGCAGTACTACACGAAGACCTTCATCTGCACTCACGGATGCGATTTCAACCCTCGCGTGAAGGGGAGACGGCCAAACCACATCATTCGGGGAATTGGATGCAAGGCGAGGTTAAACGCATTGCTATCTCTGGCTGAAGATGGCATGTACGGTGTTGAGTAACTAAGCACAACTCAACCCACAATCTCAATGTTGACCACGGCGAGTTCTACACGTACGCCGAAGCGCGAAAGATCGATTCTTCAGGTATCAAGAGTGCTGCTAAAACGACGTGGCAAGGTACGCTGTAGTATGTACGTATAAAGCCATTGTCACTGGACTGATTCGTTTATGCGTTTATGTACAGGTGGTTCCAAGCGCAAAAGATACTGCGCTACTTAAAAGAAGCCTCTGGGAAACCAATTCAGTCGAAAGATGTGGAGAACATGATTTCGCAGATGCGCCGGGAGATGTACACTTTTCTTGACGACAACGTCCGCGTTCCACAGCTATTGCAGGACTTAGAGAAGGACCCGGGAATGCAGCGAACGTCTTCCGCGACCCGTCCACCGGTTTGACGAGCATCACTTTCCAGACAGCGCAAGCTGAGGCGCTCTGTATCGATGCCACCTACGGGACGGCATTAAGAGGTACAGTGCGTTCATCCATCGGCTCTAGCTAGTTTATTGGAGGCTTGTTCACCGACACATTGGTGGCTTTGACACAAACAAACTTCTATATGATTGCATATTCACCGATTCTTAACCATCATTTGAACGTAATTGATGATGGAAAGATATCGTTTGTTCAGTTTCATGGTTACCGACAAATTTGATTGTGGTGCTTTTGCCCAGCATTTACAGATCGATGGAGATACCAAGCTCAACCTGAAGTGTGCGTTCAGGAGTTTAAGCTGAACAACCCAACGTGGAAGGACATGAAAGTGGTGATTATCGATAAAGATTTTATGGAGCTTGATGTACTTCTGAAGAACTTCCTGATGCCACAGTGTTTTTTTTTCTGTGTCGTTTCCACGTCATCGATTATCTGGTGCGCGAGATAAGCAAGAGGTCTATGGTTTGACATCGTTCAAGAAGACTCACATCAAGAACTTGATCACTATGAGCTGTAGGCCGTTGGGGTGTACATTTTTGCGCGGGAGTATCCCTCAATTGGATAACAACCGGTTAGAAGCTAGCTGGGAGCTGCTAAAGACATTCTCGATCGTCCATGCGTTCAGAGTGTTTTGGTGAGCGTGGTGATAATCTCACCAATATCTACCAATTACAACTTGTACTCACCAAAAGTGTGTACTTTAATAGAGTTTTTGGTGCTCCAATGCATAGATTCAGCTACCAACCGTAAGATTCGAGAGCAGCTAATCGAAGAAACAACTGTATCGACCACTGAAATCGCTGTTTCCATTTTTTGAACGTCGGTAACTTTGGGCTTGTGGATGTGGAGAGGATGAAAACGTGGCACGAAGTATCCAAAAGGATTGCGAAGGAGCGAAAGTTAATAAACTTTGCGGAGCATGCAGCAATTGAGGACGCTAATGAAGAAAACCAACGCCAACGGATTCTTTGTACCATCCCACACATGGTGTGGACAGGATTTTCAGCGTCACCGGGGACGATATTTTTTCCACGGAGCTGGCAGGATATGGAGGAGAGCAATGGTTGTACGACAATTACGTCTATATTGCTTCTCTCCGTATTGCAGAAGATGCTATGAAGCTCATCTGGCGACAACCTATGCATGTAACGGTAGTAGATTCCATCTATATGCAGATGACAGATGTCGAGCAAGGATGATCATATTGTTACTTAAGACCACTTGTTTATCCAGCTTCATTCTAACCGCATCGTGTGCTGCCATACGTACTGTAACAGGCCCGCGCGTGGCATGGCCGGCGACGCAGCGGAAGCGGCGCCAGTGGCACGTGCGAAGACAGAATGGTCGGACGGCAGCTGGCCAACGGCAGAAGGTAGTGGTGGCTGTTGAAGTTCCGTGCGTTGGTGCTGCAACGGCAAAACGCGGCGTCACTGGACGCTGGTTGGGCAAGCTGGACGAGGAGTGGACGAAAGGGCGGTAGCTGGACGGCTAGACGATGGGTTCGGATGGACGGACGGGCGATGGGCGGAGGAACCGACGACTCAGGGTTTTGAGAAGCAGGGCTCACTTTGGATTTGGCGGAGAAGGACGCGGAGGTCTTTCGGTGTGCGGAGCAGCCCACAAGATCGGCGCTGGAGAGCGTCGAACGGAACGGAGTGCGTCTCGCGGACGGCGAGTGCGGTGAGCGATGCGCGGCGACTACGGACTGGTAGACCAACGGAGCGAACGGCATAGGACTGCAATGTCAATCCGAGTCACTGTACGGCTGCGAACGAAGGATTGGCGCCCGAGGCGTAGTCCAAGTGGCTAGTAATCGTCGACTGTGGACTCACCTGCCCCCCAGGACGAGTAGTGCATCTCGACCAGCAGGGGTAGGAAGCGGGTAGTACATTGTATTGGACGGACGATAAATAAAGTAGGAGCGGCTACCAGACGGGTACCCTCCGGCGCGGTGCTCAACGATTGATACCGTCGGCCAGCAGGACTTTGGAACGCAATCAGCACTATCGACAAAACATCGGCGTGTAGAGGAGAAGAAGACACGTTGCAGTACGTTGCCGTGGACTTTCCTCACTGGTGTGGCATCATTTTCGACATGAAGCGGTAAATTGTGTGGAAGTACGACCCATTCCGTAAGCAATCAATTTTAGATGAATTGAAGGCACTTATCCGTAGTGTGTACATAAAGCTCATGTGCCCTGAGCTCACGATGGAATTCCGAACGTTTCCCGGATGGCTTCAGCGAGACGGATACAGTTGCGGTGTTTCGGTTGTGCACTGGTTCGAGATGTACTTTCAAGTCGCACGAACGACATCCCCAGACACTTGCATTTCGATTGACGACGGGGATAATATTTCCCAGAAGCAATTGTTTTATGAACGGTACAAGCACTTCTCTTACGTTTTTAATAGTATAGTGATGGATATTGAGAGCGATCAATAATACATCCATCTTACGTTTGAAATTCTGGCAACGAGGGTATTGTCCAGGCGAGATAAAGTGATACATCAAGTTCACTTCATCCTTTTGACTGACCCTCACGGCCGGTTTGCAAACAGAAGGCACCACGGAAAGCTCTGTATCTTCCCGGTCAGGTAGGCTAATCTGTAGGTTCAACAGCATAATCAGCGGCAACATATACTTAATGAAAAAGCTGCCTCCACTTATGCCCCAAAACAAAAGGGATTATGCACCTGCCAGCTGTTTCCCATTGAGCATGTGCGGCAAGGTACTGAATCTGCTATATTACATAATGAGGCATTATTGAATCACCTCTATGAATTAATTATTAGAGCGCTATCTCGTACTCCGTTAATTCGGCGCATTATATGCTGCGCTCCGGGCTGTTATTGTTGTTTGTGGTCTCGCTACCAAGGTGCGGTAGTTGTTGGATCGATGATGATGGCGTCGTTTCCGGCGGGGCTGCTCCTCCATGTACGTATCCTCTTGTTTCCTTACCTTGCGGTACGCACTGAGCCACTCACGCTTGGTGATAGCCTGCAGGTCAGCCTTGATCTTAATGCCCAAGTCCGCCAGGGACGTCGCCGAGTCCATCACGATCTGGTTCTTGGGCTCATCATCTCGATTGGTTGAAACTTAGGATGGTAGGGGACGTGTACAGGACTTCGTCTTTGTACTGCTGGACCTTAGAGACGGCCCTGTATGTCGCAGGTGGCTTTGCCTGTAGAACACTAGTTAGTATTGCACGTTAACTAATAAAGCATTGGGAGCACGTATCTGCTTGATGAGTCGCGCAAGCTTCTTCTTCTTGTAGTTCTTCACGGACACTGTGACGCCGTGTCTGTGCAACCACTGCATCATCTCCGCCATGGAGCTGGAGCTTGATGGCGCTCGATCCTCGATGACCTTATGGTAGGCCGCGCCGTCCATGTGGATGCGGCACGACCCGTAGGTCCAATACTTCCTTGAAGATGTCCTCGAACCAGGCCTCGAACAGCTCACCCGTGAAGTTCCCGTGGTATTCGGAGTCGTCGTTGGTCTTCAGATGCGACGCTCAGCTTTTTTAGCGACCCTGGGACCCACTCAGCGTGCAGTCGGCCATTCTTTACCGCACAGCGCCTGCGCTGACGATGTAGAAGCGCTGTCCCACCCCGTTCGCTGTGTAACGAGGTGAGGTTTTACGAACCCACGTGGTTCACGTTACCGCAGCTTTCATCTAAATATAAATCTACCTGTTTTGGATACGAACGTGCAGTGAGGTTGGCATCCTTCTTTTGTAGATATGCATTCCTAAACGCAACATGTAACGGGGTTACACGAAAGTGGCACGGGGTATAGCCATGCTACCTGTCACCTTGCAGCAAGTGATACTTGGTCCACTTGGATTAACAGGGATTTCAATACGTGGCCACAGGGCCACTCGGTATGAATTTGACTAGGTCTAACTATGGTTAGAGTCATACATTTACGTCAGGCGGCTTTGCCGCAGAAAAGCAAACAAATAACACTTCAGTTTTAGCATCAAAGCGAGTATTGCCCTAGGTTTAGGAATACTGTCTCTTTGAGTCTAGTGGTATAACTAGAGGGATCTTAGCCTCTGGGGGGACCTTAGGGGTTAGGATAACCGCAGCTAACACTCGGGGAGCCATACGCCTTCCTCTGATGCACCACGCCACTCAGCCTCGCTGCACCTGGAAGCATTCGTAGTCAAGCCCTCACCTGATTCTTAGGACTATTCCCCGGTGAGGATGGAGCAGACAGCGTTTTCTAACCTGTCCCAGAGCCAGCAAGACGCGCTCAAAAAACTTATGTCTTTTCTCGGCCCTGAGGGCATAACGCATCTTGCTTCGCAAGGACCGGACGCGGTGAACGCGCGTCTGGAGGCGTTTCAAGCTACGAGAATCCTCTGTTGGAGCACCTCCAGCAGAGGATGTCGGCGTCTGCACCGACGTTGGCAACAGCGCAGGATGGGGCCTCCCGGCCTAAACCGCTCATCGTGAGGGCAAGACCTCCGAAGGAAAGGAGGGAAGAACCTCGTGTTGTGGATCCGTGAGATCGAAATGGCGATGGAATCGGCCATGCTCCCTACTGAGCAACAGTGCGTGGCGCAAGTGATCTCCAATCTCTGTGGCCGAGCACGAGAATGGGCACTCACGTGCGACACGGCGGTGGACACGGCCTTCCTGAGCTGGGAAGAGCTGAAACTCCAGGTTTCGCAATTGTTTGCTCAGCCTAATCAGGCGTACCGCGTGAGGTCACGCTTTCTGAGTACCCACCAGGGTAAGAAGGACTGGGTAGACTTCGTCCAGGAGTTGCAAACTTTAATCGCCGGCATGGCGGCCGATCCTCTGCCAGAGGCAGTGACTGGGACAGTATTTATGGAGGGGCCCCACACTGGCGTGGGCAGGACAGAAGTCTTCCGCACTCACCCTTCCTCCTTCGAAGAGGCCGTGAGAGTGGCGTTGAACGCCGAGTTCAACTTCAAGTTGTCTCGACTTGGATGGGGCGTTGCCAACGCTACTCCGTCCGACGGACCGGTTCCTATGGATCTCAGCTACGCTGAAGATGAGGAAGCTGAGCTTCATGCTGCCGAGTAGCATATGGATGTTCGCGGTGATTCATCTGCCGAAGCACCACCCATTTGAGGGCAACCTGCCCGTCGCGCAGGTCGCGCCAAGCTCCTACGGGCCTTCGCTCGGCATCGAGCCAAGCCATCGGCTCGTCGCGGGGAAACGGCGACACTCAGTATGCGCGGGGCGCCCTGCTGGGGAAGAACTGAGTTCTGTTGAGCCTCATGGAATTGGAGGGCAACAGGGCCCAGCCCCGGAGAGAGCCGTACTCTCTAGGACGGAACGTGAATCCAAACCGGGCTTGCTCGTCGTCGAGGCGATGGTGAAGGGGTTTGAGAAGCCATGGATCATTTTGATCGATTCCGGAGCGTCGGGCAACTATGCTCGACGCTCCACGATGGAAGGAAGTCAGCAATACGCTGAGGCGCTCAGGGAGCGCAGGCCTGACATCATCACTGTTCGCCTGGCGACAGGGACCCGTGTCACGGTGCGTAAGGTTCCTTTGAACCTGGGCGTGAAGTTTTTCGACTTCGATAGCGTGGAACGCTGTCTGGTCCTGGACCTGGATTCGAGGTACGACCTCATCCTGGACATGGCATGGCTGGAACGCCATGAGCCGTGGATTGATTGGAGGTCGAAGACCTTGGGCGCAACGCGCTTTACTCCTGGTGGAGCTTTGGTGAGTCATGAAGCCACCTCTGTTAAGAAGCAAAAGCGCTTTTGGTGCGGGCACTGGACCGAGTTGGTCAATGTGTTGAACATCGGCGTATCCGAACCTGTAGACATGAAGGTGTCGATGGTAAAGGTCCCGAGCAGTGCTCGTGGGCTGTGACTGGGGAGGCAGTAACCCGCTGGGTGACACAGGTGACATTTGTCAAAACAACGACAGTCGTCAAGATGACGGTGTGTCGTTACACTCCATGCGTGGCGTGGCCGGCAGTATACCGGGACATCATGGCCGCGGGCCTCAAGATGCACATGGAGCGGCAGGCAATCCGCTGGGTAACCGACGTCATGGTGACATTGGCACGACAGTGACACTCATCACGACGACGAATTGTCGCTACACGCCATGCGTGGTGTGGCCGGCCGTGGGCCTGGCCATTAAGGCCGAGGGCCCACTGATGGAGTGACGCTGCACGAAATCCACGGGGTGGAGACTGCGAAGCATCGCAGCTGTGCGACGGTTGTCGATCAAGACATACCAGGCTCGGGTAAGACGCACACGGAGCAAGCACCTGGAGACGCAGCTGATGTGACTGTTAGGACCTCTCCGAGGCGAACAGTTTCAGCGGGGCGAAGGCTACAACGCAGAGCACAGCCATGAGATGCAGAGCGTCTTGTGCATCTAACATGAGTGAAGAGAATCCTAGTGATAGCGAGCAGCTATATACACTCGTCAACGGAGTGACAGGGGAAGTCGATGACGAAAGCAGTCTAGAGACTATGCCCACTACGGACACTCTGTTGGAGCTGGACGAGATGTCCATGGCCGAGTTCGGTGACGCCTTGAAGGCTGGCGAATTAGCCGAGTTGGTCATTCTACGACCTGAAGAGGAGTTAAACTCGTCGTCGCTTTTGGATAAAGCAGGCCTTGAGGACACCAAAGCGTCGAATGCGCGGGCAGGATCCTCGATCCTCAAGGACCCCTCAGATCAGTACTACCCTTTGGTGAAGGAGTATCAAGACGTGGTCTCGATAGAACCTCCACGAGGCTACCTCTGAATCGAGGTGTACGTCATGAGATTGACCTGCTTCCTGGAACCAAATACTGCGTGACAAGGCAGTGGCCTTTGCCACCAGAACAGTGTGACGTCATTGACGCGTTCTTCCGTGCTCAGCACGAGGCGGGTATGGTGCGCGAGAGCAAGTCTCACACTCAACGCCTACGTTCTGTGTCAGAAAGCCGAATGGCAAATGGCGAATCGTTCATGCTTTTAATAAACTCAACGCGGCTCCAAGCCGTTTGTAATCTACACTGATCATGCGTCGCTATGCACGGCGATGCAGTCGCCTCATCTCTCTCAAAGAATGGTCCGTTGGCTCTCCTTCTTTGCGGAGTACAACTTCGAGGTGTAGTACAAGCCTGGCAGGCAGCACGTCTTGGCCGATGCGTTATCACGCAGGCCAGACTATGAGATCGCTCACGTCACGACGGTGACTTCGTCTGTGACAGACTTGATCCGCGCTGCGTACACGCATGACGAGTCCTGCGTAGCTCTGTTACATGCACTAGGAAGCGCGAAGTTTGCTAACTCAGACATTAAGCTGTCAACGCGGTTGCGCGAGAGCCTACATCAATTACATTCTCGATGATGCCCTATTGTACTATAATACTGGTCCAGAAGACACCCTACGTGTTGTGGTTCCTCACGAAGAGGATCTCAAGTATCGTATCCTCTATGAGGCACATGATAACCCACTTGGCGGTCATCTCGATCGAGAAAAGACTTACAGCTCGGTGAGCTCCCACTACTGTTGGCCGAAGCTTTACAAGTGGGTCAGTACGTATGTACACACGCGTGAGACGTGTCAACGGGTTAAACCCTCGCCACACTCGGCTGCGCCGCTGGCCAGCTTGCCTGTACCCACGGGGTGTTGGCAATCCATGAGTATGGACTTTGTGTTCGGCCTGCCACGGGATGCGGCGGGCAACACGGGCATCGTGGTCTTTGTCGACCGATTGAGCAAGATGGCTCATTTTAGCGGCGGTGCCGGACTCCATCGATGGAGAAGGAACAGCCACGCTGTTCATGGATCGCGTCTTTCGACAACATGGTCTGCCAGAGGCAATTGTCTCAGGTCAGACTCGGTTTCACGGGTAAGTTCTAGAGTCGGTCTTTAAGGTGCTGGGCATGTCGACTCGACATGTCCACAGCGAACCATCAGCAGACCGATGGTCAGACGGAAAGCGTGAATCGCGTTGGGGGGGGGGGAAGACATACTTCGGAATGTCTGTGCGGATAGACCCAAGCAATGGAGCGCCATGCTCCCACTCGTTGAGGTTTTGCACTGAACAATGCGGTGCATGCCTCGACAGGCTTTGCCCCGTTCTACTTGAACGGTCTGGCACACCCTCGCGTCTCGCTGACGCCACCACTCCGTGGTTCTGGGCTTAGTGGGGGAGGGATAGCCGATGGGCTAGTTGATATCAGCCCAGCTGCAGTTCGCAAGCAAGCTGACACGTTCGTGTCGACGGGTTTGAGTGTTTTACGATAATACGCGATGCGATGACTGAAAGCCAAGACGTTCAGAAGGAACAGGCTGATGCAAAGGCCAGAAGCAACATTGAAGTGTTTAAGGTCGGTGACAATGTTTTATTTAACGCTAAAAAACCTACCTACACATGCAGTATGTGCGGTCTTTAAGACTAAGTGCGCCCGCGCTTCATCGGACCTATTAAGGTCGTGGCCAGGAAGGGCCATGCGTACAAGCTCAATCTTGCGTAGCAGATGCGTACACACCCCGTGTTTTACGTATGCTTCCTTAAGCCATATCGAGACCAGGCTCGGGTGAGCGCGGAGGGTTTGGCGCCACAGCCGGTGGCTGGCCAAAGCGCGGGAGGCGCCCGAGGAGGTCCAACTGACCAAGTAGCCCAGCGAGCGAACGGTCCAGCGCTTCGAAGCGACGAGCAGAGGACAGCTCCAGGAGCTCTAGGCGGTTGGCAACCGAGGCAAGAGACTGAAACCAGTCGACCCGATGATTCACGGCATCAATCTCGTCAGCGAGACGGTCACGATGACTCGTCGCCCACTGTAGCGAGTCGAACAGGGGCCGCACCCGCCTCTCGACCGCTGGCAGATCATTGCGACTCGCAGCGCGAGGATCCAGCCGGCCATCGACCTCCACCGCCGTTGCTTGCTGAGCAGGGAACTTCCCACTATCATTTGGAGCGCTTAGTGGCGCGGCGTTGTCGCCATGGTCGTACACATTATCTTGTGAAGTGGAGGGGTTATCCTCACTCACAGAACTCTTGGGAGTACGAGGTTCCCCTCCGGCAAGATTGTCCTGACGTCGTGGACGCTTTCGATCGACCGATCAGCAGAGCCCCGAGGGCCAGCAACCGAGGCGTCGCTCGCCTGGCGCTTCCCGGGAATAGCCGCTGGAGGGCCAAGGCCAGCAGCAGAGCTGTCGCTCTGGTCTTGAAGAGGAGCGGCCTCACGAGCGTGAAAGCCGCTAGCTGTGAAAACAGAAGCACCGAATGCGAGAGAGCCCTGGGGGCGAGGCCGGTAGGCAGGGGGTAATTGGCTTTTCGCCTTGAGTTTCGCGAACTCGAAACAGAGTCGACGTTCAACTCGATCATCAGTTTCACTGAAACTAGCCCGAAGGGCATCAATGGAAGAGAGCTTGCGAGCTCCTTCAACCCAGCTCTGGCCCTCGTCTTCCCAAGACGTCTCTCCTGACACGCGCACGGCTGGATAAGTCCGCATCGATGGAACCGAGCCGTGCCGAGCTTGCACTTGCAGACACTCACGATGCTCACGCTGAATAGTCACTTGAGGGGTAAAGAATCTCTCTCAGAGAGACTCTCTTGTGGCGAGCTGGTCGGGCGTAGCGGCCGCCGACCCAATCACATACGTGGTCAGCAGCTCCGACGCTGCGCGACGAGCCACTTCGCTTAGGTCGCGAGGCTCGAAGCTATAGTCACGACGTGACGAGGTAAGCAATGGCCAAGCCATAGGGCGCTGCGCCTTCGAGAGCTGCGGATCAACAGTAAGCCGTTGCTCCTGGACTTTGTCCAAAGGATTAGTGACGACACCGCATCCCAAGGGATCATTTTCTGTTTTCCGCAAAGGTAGCGGAGGCGCATTGCGCAAGGCTCGTGGAGTCGAGAGCTTCAAGGGATTCGGAGCGCGCAGTTGGTGGCGCGGGCTCGGGGAGCGGGCAGGGCTACTACCGGTCACGGACTCAGTGCAGTTGACCTCCTCTTCACCTTCCTCAAGGTCGTCAAAGAGGGAGTCTCGCGCAAAGCGCGCGTGGCATCGCTTCCTGTGGCTTCGCCGCCGCCACTCATTATTCAGACCGTATAGGTGCTTGTACGCTGATTAATACTCAAGCACCGAGGGCCTCAAGGGTACGGGTGGCGCGCGGTCAGAGACCTCTCCCGGACGGGATGACGAGGAAATCGAAGGTGTCGGAGATTCAGAGGGGCTTAGCCCGTGGCGAGACCTGTTGTCTCGAACTGAACGATGGAGTCAAAAGACCGATTGGCTGTGGACAAGTGAGTGCGAACATTCGGTGCGGGAACAGACTCTTGGAGCGGAAGGTTCCTGGTCTTTTGAGATTGATACAATCAGACCCTCGTGGCCACAGTGTGTTCGCGATTTAGTGTGGGGAGTGTAACGGGGTTACACGAACGTAACATGAGTGTAGCCGTGCTACGTGTCACCTTGTAGTAAGTGATACTTGGTGCCGCTAGGATTAACGGGATTCAGTACGTGGCCACAGGGCCACTCGATATGCATTTGACTAGGTTTAACTATGGTAGATAGTTAGAGGCATATGTGCTGTAGCGGGATCGGTCAAAATATGATTAAGACCCGATCCGCTTACCAACACTGCGCCCAGACACCGACTAACGAAGGGGGTTCTCCGATGATCCGTGATCAGCTGAGCTAGGTCTCACCTTGTGTACCCGTGGTGGGCTGGATCTGCTCTCTTGGGACCCCGAAGGATACAGCAATGTAAAGTCTTGATCGTCCTGGCGGAACGAGGGGGTGTGGAGCCGCGCGAAAGTCTTCGCTCTGCTGCCGTTATTGGTTCCGATCTGAGGTAGTCGACCTTCGATCGGGGGCGTGGACTTGATCCGAGGCCGAGGTTGCCGTGTGGCGTTGTTCCGCTTGAATTGCTTGCCGCTTCCTTTAGCGGGATTTGCGACTTGAGAGCCGAAGCGATCGTCGGCCAAGCACTGAATACCGATCGATCGAGGTATGAGCTTAAGCAGAAGTTCGCTAGCCTGGGGGATGGTCGGCCAATATCCTCTCAGCGCGACGCTTGATCTGTTACCTTGGGCTAGTTGATACTTAGGAGGGCCAATATGGTTCCCTTCCTGCGATACTTGAAAACCGCCTAAGTCGTTCAATGCAAATTTGAGTCTGATTGTTGTTGTTGTTTTTTTTTTATCTTTTTCTTGTCCTATCCTCCCATCATGAACCCTATCGCGTACCACCTGAACCTACTGAATCTTGCCCTTCTTCAACCACTCGACGCGTACCGTCCTCACACTTGCCGATCTCTGAGGATGATTGCTGATCGAATCCCGATCTGCCAGATCGCGGATGTCCGAACGCGTATGTCGATCTGTGAACACCGATCGGCCCGATCTGCCAGATCGCGTATGTCCGAACATGTATGTCGATCTGACAGATCGAAGATGTCAGAACCTGTATGCCGATCAGCGAATACCGATCGACCCGATCCGCTCAATCTCGAGCGCAAGATCGATCCGATCTGCCCGATCCCGGACGACGGGGTGTAGCCCGATCTGCAGGCGCCGGATCAGTCGGATCTGCCAACTCGTGCGCACCAGATTCGCACGATCGGGGTCCGACCGAGGTCAAACGGGGTTAGATCCAGTCTGATCGATTCCGTCACCGCTCGCCAGCCCTGATCTCTTATATCCCCCTCGATCCGGGTTCCGAATATCCACTCGATCCTCGCTCGGTCGGGTGATCACGGTATAACAGATCTGTGTTTGGTGGTTGCCCGTCCCATGTTTCCTTCCTCGTCATCGAAGCATCCCCTTGCACCCCAAATTAAGTCGAACCCGCCCCGCCTTTACCTCGTATCTCGATCCGGCTCGATCACCCCTCTATTCACAGCTGGGGGCCGCATTTCTCACCGATCTGGCCATTTATGAGGGATCTGATATTCTTTTTGACCCTTCTCCACACACTGCTGTCGAGGCAGTGGCCATTGTCTGGTGACACAGTACTTTGTGCCAGGCACGAGATCAATCTCGTGCCTGATCCCACGATCTGGTGGAAGTTGAGATGATAGATCCTTGGACACCACATCCTCGAACTCCTCCAGCAAAGGATACACTGGATCCTTCGGGTTCTTGAGAATCTCAAAACCCAAGCGCGAGGGACGCTGGGAGAAGAATGCCTCCAGGACGCCCTCGTCTATAACCGAGGAGGAATTCAATTCCTCTGGAGTGGACTCTTGTTTCAAGAGTACCACCTCCGTGATTCACCCTGCCTTCAGGTCGCCAGGAAATCTGTCGGCCTCAACTCTTCGAAGTTCAGGAGCTCTGACACCTCTGGCAGCGGCTCTAGCTGGATGCCGCCTGCCTTGACCCGATGGCCGGTCTCGCTGTCGAGGATGTGATAACAACCCTTCGATGGTCGCGTAGGAAGAACCCGGGCCCTGGGTTCCGAGTCGCTTGAAGCGACTCCAGTCTGAAGTGACTTCAGACTCGATTTGCGGTGTCGACTATCGTCGACGGCGACCGTGCCGTGATACTTTGTTACCCACATCTGTGTACGTCTCATTGCCGACGTCCAAAGCCTCTAGGGCTTCGTGTGGAATATGATTACCACACAAGAAGAGCGTCCCGCCGCTTCTTCTTCAGCTAAGGTCTGGGCGACCTGGTGTGGAACAAGGTTACCCACACAGGAAGTGCCCTCGCACGTCTTCCTCGCCAGTTTCAGTCTGGGTGACTCGGTGTGGACCTCGGTTACCCACCTGGTCGGTTCCACCTGGCACCGCCACTCTTGAAGTCTCAGCCACCGGTCTAGATTCCAGCGGGTATCGAGGGCTATCGTGTACGGACTACCGTACTCGATCAGGTGCAGCTTCTGCTGCCACCGCTTCTATGGAGTCGCTCAATACGTCGGCGGCTCCCAAAAATTCACTGGATGTTCTTGCATCCGGCGCCCCTTTCGGACGCCTGGCAGCGGTGGGAACATGACCCACCAATGCTTTGCCAGTAACTGCGGGGCGGCTGGCCCCGATGGCTTTGTTTCGTCAATCTATCCAGGATCATGCTTCTCGAGCCAGGGCATGCCCGGGATTAAGTCATACTTGTCCATCTCTAGGACAGTAAACGCTCCATGCTGTCGAAGTCCTCGAACTTTACAGCTAAATCCACATGGATCTTGGGAACGGTAATCACCGTTGCGCAGGCCAGTTGTACTGACACTGTCCCGTTACCTTTGCTTTCTCGAAAAGCATCGGCCAACTTGTTGCTGCTCTTTGCAACAGTCTGGTGGCTTGCGAAATTATTCGACGCCCGGAGTCTATCAAGACTCGGAAGGGATCGGTATATCACCGTACACTTACGTGTACTACTAGCAGTCTAACGCTGCCCTTCTTCGATTCGAGAGTACAAATATTCTCAGGGGCTAAGTCTCCATGGCGCGCGCCAACCGCGCACCGCTCATGAAGACATAGATCTTCCCCAGTAGGGTGCCCCGCCCCTACTGGTATCCTGCGTTCCCCTGCCCGTGGAGTCGCGGCATTCTCCAGCGACCCTTGAGCGCGATGGGCTTGGGAGGGAAACGCTTTTGTTGTCCCCACCACCACCCACAGGACAGGCACGTGCCATGTGCCTTCGCTTACCACATCTATAGCAGCGAATATCATGCTGCTCAGCGAGCCCAAGTTCCATGGGAGCTGGCCCGCTTGGGACTCTGCGACTTGGTGTCGCAGACCCTGGCCACATCGCCGCCGGCGTGCGCGCCTGTCGGTGACTGTATTTCTCTTGGATGGCGACTTGGATCGCCTCTTCCAGAGTATTGGCCTGCACCCGAAATAGCTGGGTGCGGCCTGGGCCTACTCTTAGGCCGTCCCCTGATCACCGTCACTTTGATGTGTTCATGGAGTGGGTTTCCCACGAGAGATGCGGTGAGCTCCCGCATCTCCTGGATGTACTCGTGCAGCTCACGTCTTCCCTGTTTACATGACAGGAAGCATGACCGCTGGCGGTTCTCATAGTTCGCCGGGAGGAACGCGGCTCTAAGCTGTTCACACAGCTGAGCCCAGGATGCGAAGCATCCAGGCGTTGTCGCTTCCCGCGTATACGCCCAACTCTTAGCACGCCCGCTAAGGTTGGAGAGGGCAAAAAAAAGCCACTCGGAGGTACTTTGAAGAGATGAGAGCCGCATAATTTGCGAGCTCTACTTCTCGCAACCAGAAGTGAAGGTTTTCACCTTCCTCCCTTTCATAAGGGCTTACCTTCAGCCTTAACGGCTTGGGGTAGACCGGTCTCGGCTCTGCAGACGGAACTTGCAGGTTGCTCCGAACATGCTCGATAAGCCCCCGCTCATACATGTCGAACGTGGTTACGCGTTCGACTTGCTCAGCTTGCATTGACGCCGCCAAGCTGCGCAAGGCATCCATTCCAAATATGCCAGTCATCTTACGAACGGACTCGAACTGTGAGTCGTTCAGATGAGGAAACTCCATGTTGCTAGGACCCATGGTTTCAGGTAGTAACCCGCGTAGGCGTGGATTGACTACAAGTGCTACCAAGTGTGACCGGGCACACAACACCTTGCGCACAGGAAGTGTGACTTCCGGACAGTATACAAACTCTCGGTGAACGGCAGTTCACTTGTCCCTGGCCTGTGGGACTGTTACCAAAATTACGTAGAATTAAGACTGAGTATATTTATAGGTGACCTCTTTTAATGCGTCTACATACTAACTATTAGTCACCTATAAAGTACTCTAGATGTTATCCTATTGAGTGGCTCTGAGGTCTTTGTATCATATCTGTGGTACCTATCCATGATGTCATTACCGTCGACGTCATAATGATGTTTAGCTACATCACTGTAACTGGGTTACATGAAGAGTGCCAAGTAACTCTTCAGAGCAACCCCGTTACAGGTATTCAGTGGACAATAGCTTGAGATCGAGAGGTCGCGACAAGAAAACAATGATGGTGGGGAGCCAACCTTTCTAATGACGGTCTTGCGGTTCATGTCGGTTCATTTTCGCGGTTAAACACTGGTTTGTGTGAAAGTGGTGTACCACTTCATCTCGCCAAGACAATAATTCTAATCACAACTGCAGCTTTGCTGATAGTTCCATATTCTACAATATATGTGCAACACAAAAGTAAACAAAATGTTTTAAGTACCATGGGTCAATATGCCTCTACCGAGACACTGGCGTCTGCTCTTTGTGCAGAATATTGGTGACAGTAGGGAGAGCCATAAAAACACACTTAAACATATGTAGTTTCTTACTTCTAAAATACTTAAAAGTTTAAATTTATGACGGGTTAGCCGGCGGCTCAAGAACTGTCGGCAGCTCATGGCATTCATCCGGATGACAAGGAAATGCCGGTACCAATACACTACCAATAGACCCGCAACATCGGTGTGTGATCACCAAATTATTGATACATGTAATATCAGGGTCCTATCCATTCGCGCCTCGAGAGCGAAGCGCGTCAACAAGGATCGCATCTAACAATTTCTGGCCTGCGTCGAGCTGATGCGCACGAGCAGCAGCACTTTCTAGCAACCCTGGTAGGAAATTCTGCTTCACGGCCCTTGCTAGCGGATCGAAAAAGTGACCACTCTGCACGAGCGTGTCGAATACCTGAGCATGGAGACTGGCCAAATACTGCTTGGCAGACGCACGAGCCGCCACCTTCTCTTCCAACTCAGCTTGCGCTGCAAGATGTGCCGCCTCTTCGTCCAGACGACGTTGTTTCTCTGCGAAGCGGCGCTTTGCCTCTGCTTCGAGACGCTGTACCTCGGCCAACTCGGCGTTGCGGGCTTGCTCGAAGAGGTCCTGGCGTTGGCGTATCTCGCGCAACTCAATTTCCTCTAGCAACTCGAGCATCCCGATCTCTAGGGTTTTGCCTACGAGAACCTCCAAAATGGGCTCGACCTCCAAGTCAAAGTCGAACAGATCGCCGCCCTCAATCTGTGTGGCTACATCTACCCCCGAGGGTGTTGGTATGAATGCTATAGGCGGGTGCAGATCCAGCAGCGCATCAGTCTGTGTGTCGGCATCCACTTCTGGGTTTCTGTCGGTGAGCTCCTCCAGGTAATTGTCCGTCTGCGCGTCCATGTGGAATCTGCCACCGACGGGGGGCGGAGTGACTGGCCGCTGTTGCTGCTGCTGTTGTTGCTGTTGCTGACGATAACGCACTGCTCGAGTGGCGGCTTTGTTCAGCTTGCGGGGGTTCTCGCCTCCTCTTCCCGGACTCTCGGGTGTCTCCTATTTCCAAAAACCACGATCAGTTCATGGGCACGCGACAGCTATAAAGGCTTTGCGGCAAGGCGCACCTCCCGCATGACATAGGCGCTTCCGCGGTGGACGCGCTTGTCGAACATGATGTTCTGCACGCGGTCTGCGTTGCCATTGGCGTTGACGTTGCTGGGCAGGCGGATGAATAAAGACAAACAGCACAGCGGTCAGAAAGCGAGGCCACAGGTTCAGACAGGTATACATGGACGCACGGGACAACGGAGGTTTTGCTGCGCTTGGTGGCGACAGAGCGCGGCGCCGCCGAAAACTCGTAGCCACCGGACTGCATAGCGCTGGCGGTAGGCGACGTCGAGGTATCAATGCAGCGACAGGCCGGTGAAGGCGGCGCCGCTTCATTTATCCTCGAAACCTTGTCGCGTCGTTTCGGCTGGTGCACTTAACTGACTGACTACAGTACGGGGATGAACGCGATGGCCATTGTGCCCATCGCGAGCGGCGCAATCTTGAAGATGGGAAATTGCGATAAGAAAAGACAGCGAGACACATGGCTTCACTACATTTGAGAAGGTTATTATTACAGTAGTATATGTATTATACCGTAAACGGCGGCGTTGGGCTGACTTGTTCCGACCGGAGCGCAACCATTTGTTGTGATTGCCTTGCTTGAGCACACTTGCTTCGCTTTGTGCTGCTGTCGTGGGCGGCGCCGTGCGACAGCCTGGCATAGTTTCAAGATGTGTTGATTGCGAACAGGTGCCACGCTGAGCATCGGCGAGCCGTGATCAGCGCGAGCATGAGCGGGGCAAGGAAGCCCAAGCAGAGCGCTAGCCTCGCGCTTGCACATGGTGTATAATACATTTACACCATGGCATTGCTGTCGTCTGCAGGACGGACCACCGACCAGTTTCAATCAAAGCACACCTCGATACTGGTCCACGCCGTCGGGACCGTCAATGACGGCACGTCATACAGTACATGTACATACAAAAGCCTTCTAGATCTTGCTGATCGCACCGCTACGAGGACGACCATCCATTCTGCGATGCTCCCTGGAGCCATGAGGCCAGCCAGCGCCGCGTCTTTGACCGGCGCGCCAATACATGGGTCCTGAAGTAGCGCTAGGGGAGCAGAGCCTGATATCTTGCACGGACATAGACTGCGAGGTGCTCGCCTTGCGCTTGATCTTCAGCGGGCCAACGTCGGTGTGCAAGGTTGTGGGGTGTCGTCGGTAGCACCCATTTTCCGCAAATTGGTGGTCGACGGCGCCCAGGTTCCGCGGGGCTGCTGATTCACTAGGTAGCTGAGCTGACGGCGTCTGTCTTCCGGCCAGCACTGAGTTGAAGGTCTGGGTATTTTGCATAGAAGGACAGCACTTCGACAAATTTCGTGTTTCTTTTTCAAAGAATGTCAGTAACTACAGTACTTGTACCGTCGTTTAAGCAATTACCATGGAATTGCGGAGTAAACTTCGCGCCGCACGCATCGGACTGGTTCATGCATCAATGTTCATATTACTACACTGCATGCTCATGTACGGCTCGACGCATTCGCATAATGCGAAAGACGTACATGTACGTTATTTACCTTCCGCCTCCCACGAGTGGGGACATTTTGTTGTAAAGTCAAAATTCATTAACCTCAAAGTTCGTGAAGTAACGATTAAGTATACGGAATAGAAACCACTCTTTACTGCTTGCTCGGCTTCTCAGCTAATTACTTAGCAACACAGAGCCGAAAGCACCGAGCGGCCGCCGAGCTTCCTTCCGCCCTCCGCAGCTGCCCCCAACGTACGTATGTGTGGGTGACCCGTTGCCAGCACCGTAGTGGACCCATCTAACCCCGCCCCTCTGTCGTCCTCCGTAGCCCAAATGACCTCGCAACAGCAGCAGTTCGAGTCCGCCGTGTCCCCCTTAAATGGGGGCGTCACTGCAGCCATGTCTTCCGCCTCCGCCTCCCCTGCGATCGTCGCCTCGTCGTCGCCGCCGTCGATGTCTGTGGCGATGTCCTCTTCGCTACTATCGAGCGGACGCCCTCCGCTTCAGGACGCGTCGGCGCTCGAGATTGCATACAGCACCATCTCACCAAAGGTGGAGCAGCCGCAGTATCCCATGCATATCAAGCTTAACCTCATCGACCAGAACCCGTTGGCCTCCAGCCTCTCTACCAACGGCGACTCGACATCATGCGAGAGTCCGTACCCCATGACGCCCATGACACCAGGCGGGTACTCGTCCAGCGGCGGCGACCTGAGCAAGAAGCAGCGCCACAACTTGCGCGAGCAGCGCCGCATCCTGCGCATCAGCAATCAGTTCGACATCTTACGCAACAAGCTCGAGGCAGCAGGATACTCATCTTCCAAGAAAGACAAGTACAGCGTGCTCCAAGCCACACTAGAGTATATTTCCAACCTTGAGCGCAACCAGACCGGCGGCGTTGCCCCCCACCCCCAGATGTCGCACCACTTGCAGCACCCATCGTCGCATCCGAATGGCGGTGTTCCGCGCCATATCCCGTCGCCATGCAGCGAGTCGGGCGGCCGCTTGTCCATCACGGCGCCGTCGCCCAGCCACGTCGACAATAAGGGTCAAGTTTTCATGATCGATAGCATGCCATCTCCTGTGCCGGCGCTGTCCATATCGGGCATGCAACCTCAGACCTCGTACCCGCTGGACATGGAACATATATATGGCGGCGCTGCCAACGGCGCTTCAAACGCCGATGTTAGTGAAATCGAGGGTTCAGCTGCCTCATATCGCGACGTGTTCGCCAACAGTAGTATGCCCAGTCTTTTAGCGAGGCTTGACGGCACCATCGTCGAGGCCAATTCACTGTTCCTGGAGCTGTGCTGCAAGAATATCGACGAGCTTCGGCTGCACAGCCTCTACACAATGTGTACAGCCATGGACGCGCCCAAGATGTACAACCTTGTTGGCAAGATCCTATCGTGCGAGATGGCGTCGGCGCAGAGCAAGATGATGTGGCATTTCTCAAACACAGGCGACCGAAAGGTACGATGACTCCTGCCTACGTTGCTGTGAATATTTACATTTTGAGATTTAACTTTGTCACTTCTGCAGGTATTTGTGTCCGTGTCGATGATCCACGACAGCATGCACCGCCCTGCTAACCTGCATTGCAGTCTCCTGCCGCTATCATGATCCCCATCCCAGTGCCAGGCTAGCTCAACTATAGCGAAGTGAGGCAAGTTCCCCTAGTAGCAGGGGGCTTTCCCTCACCTCATGCTCACTTCTCGGTCTGGAGATTCCATGCGTTTGCTACAAGATGGGCGGCTGGTGTGCTGGATGCATCATTTTGTCACGGCAGCAGGCCGTTCGTTTAGAACGGTATGCGGAGGCGAGTTCGTGAGGTGGCACCGAGAGCGCTGCTTTTGTTCCCCTCTGCTTGTTTAGCTTATGTTTTTGCATGAACTGTACAATACGAGTCCCATTGCTGCGATTGTGGCAATGGGGCTGACAGAAGAAGAAGAAGAGAACCACAACCAGACACATGGAGCTATTTATCATCGACATGGTGTTGCTCTTTCTTGGGCTTGTTCCCGATTCTGAACCAGGCGTGCATCTCCCGACTGCAGCCCTTGCAGCCGTACCATGGCTGTGTCTTCGGAGTAGTAGAAACTGAAGAGTCATCAGAGATGGTTACCGCAGCCGTGGCCACCGGTGCCTCGAACGAGTGCGTGGTTGCTCGCCACACTCCCGCAGCGGCGAACGTGCATGCACAGGCGAGCAGCCAGCGCCGTTGTCCCAGATCATGACGTGGCAGCTTGGAGCGCTAATATCGGTGCACAGGTGTTACTTCGCAGCCCGTGCAGCATGGGGGTGGCATGACGCACCTCGTTGAGGAAATAGGCGCCGACGCCCAGGAGAGTGATGGACCCAGTGAGGCGGCAGCTACACAGTGACGATGTAAATGGCGACATCAAAGCTTGTGGAGTACAATAAGTATTCGGCCGCGTACCTGAAGCAGTCCTCCATCTCCGGCGCATTGTCTGGCGAGCGCGCTGCAGCCATCCCCGTAAAAAAAAAAGGTGAAAAGTAAAGCATTTATTTTAAATTGTTTATAAAAATGGTAAATTGACGTTATGAGGTCAAATATAACAATACAGTGCTGTCATGATTCATGACCTCATGACGTGCATAAGGTAACGGTTATATTTTTCATGCCATTTTTAGGTTACTGGTAGCGCCGCGGAAGTACCTATGACGGGAGCTCCTAGCAGACAAACTGAGCCACTTACTTTGAACTCCTTCACAAAGGTCTGGCGCTTCTTGTGAACGCGGCATCGCATCACGATGTGGACGTCTGTAACTCAGGACCAGATCGATCGACTCGCGCTCGAGGCTTTTTTGCCTATAGTGTTGCTCCTCAACTACACGCTGCTGCTCTACGTCACGACGTTTTACTGGAGGCGGCGAAGTGAACGGCGAGTCATGCTACTCCTGGTGGTTGGAATGCTCGGCACCGTCGCCATTATCCCGTTCGCACATGCCGATCAAGACTTCGTAGAAGGGGTCAACGACGTCTCCGAAGCATGCTGCGTCTTGACCTTCCTGTTGCAGATCACTATTATCGGTTATGACCTCAACAAGAAGTTTAAGATGCGTTCCGTCATGTATCTCACATACGTTGCCGAGGGATTGATTCTGGCTGACTTGGCATCCATCTTAATTTCGTGTATTGTCGTGTCGAATGCCAACTTCATGGCGAAGGACGCAGCGCAAGCGGTTTCTAACATCGCGGAGAACGCGAATCTGGCGTTCATCTTCGTTTTTCGTTTCTACTACATTGGTATCTCGCGCGGGTGGAGGAGCATTTTTCGGTCCCGAAAAATCGAGTTGTGCTGCTATGTGCTGTTTGCCACACACGAACTACCTTTCGATGTGCTGGCCAGTACTAGTGGGCTCAACTGGGAGTTTGCCCAGGCCATTTGGCATCGAGCGACTCTTACGGCTTGCCTGCTCATTACAGCACGCACAAAAATCAAGCGACTCTCAGGGGCGGTTTCCACAAGTACTACCGGGATTACTCCCACTAACGCCAGCTCAATGTCCAGCGTAAGGGAAAGATTGCACAACATGAAGGGAATTACGAGGATAAGCTTGCGGCGCATACTCGATGGGAAGGTATCACCTCGCTCGGGCTTCCTCGTTCGAAAGTCGGCAAAATCTGGAGGTCGAACTAGCTTGGGGCCTCATACGTGCGCTGTCGCACCAATGAAGAATGTCGAAGTCCCACAGTGATTTTATGGAGGCCTACTGTACGCATTCTCATCTTATCCGTCGTAGTCTGAGTTTTATTGCCGCACTCGCTAGGACAAAAGGCCAAGTTAAAAAAAAAGAATTATACTGTTATAGCTATCACGTGCCCAGTTTTCCAAGATCGGTGAAAAGAGATTAGGTTTACTCAGATGCAAGTTTCTTTCAGGTCTTATTCTGGTTTTCATTTCTGGACGAAATAAAATACCATCCAAATATTACACAGGTATCGCTGACGTTGATACCTGTAATAGTCACGTGAACGCTACATGAGCTAAAGTCGAAGTGACGAAGAAATTCTTTTGTCGGCACAACTGAACCAATCGTCTCTACCAGGTACGTCCAAATATGGATACAGGTATCGTCCAGGTAAATATCATGTATTAACCACGCGCTCCAAGCCGCATCTACCATCCATGATCTTCACCTACCAGCGACGCTTCACCTTTAAGATTTCGTGCAGCATCTTCCAGCGTAGCTTAGTGATGCCAGTAGTGGTCACGTCTCTTGGCACATCGCTGGATACGGCCTTCCAGAGGTAGAGGCATGCAATCACACCACAGCTGTGGCTATCCCGCTGCAGAACCCCTTCAACATTCACCTCACTGTACTTGTCAGGCATTACGGAGACGATCTCCAACGTGATGTCCTTCAGACGCTTCATGTTTTTTCTTCGTGCCCATGCTGTCGTACAGCTGATTCGTTTTAGAGCTTTCGTCGATCACCACGCTGACCCAGTGAACTCCACAAAACTAACAGGCATCAAGACAAATTGACGAGCAGAAATACCAGTACGAATCTCCAATACTTGTTTCTCCGGAAGTAGCGGCCCCTTCTTGGTTGGCTTCTTCAGCGGTTGGTTCTTCAGGGGTGGAATCATCACCGTCGCGCTCTTTTTTAATCTTCAGAACCACCGAGAAGCCGCGCATCGCGTCGTCATTCAACCCCGTTCAGCCTTTGACGCAGGAGAGGTCAGATCTCGCGAACTCGAAACCGAATCCAGATATGACCAGGATTGCAAGAAATCAGTCATCGCCACGCCTACCGCAACATGTTCATCCACAGTGCTCTTCACCTCCGTGTTAAGCCAAGCGCACATCGACACACATATCGGCACGTAGTCTCCAGGTACAATAGCCACTTCATGTCTTCAAGCTGTTCTCTGCTGGATGTACCAATCTTTTAATTGCCAACTACGTATCCATCCGGATCCCCGACGTTTCTCCATACGCTATCAAGCTGGATCACCTCCTTCTTTGTAAGTAACTTCTCGCTCATGTCGAAGCGCCCGGTCAACCGTTGGTTAGGGAAGTCAATAACGTACATTTCCGAAACGTAGTCTGGGTCGAATCGTCAAGCTAGTGGCTTACCCACGACATTTCCTAACAGCTGAAGGTCGCGAGGAATGATCCTATCTCACAAAGGCCGGGTTGTATCTCCTTCAAAACTGCTACCACTTCGCATACGTGGCCTTTCCCGGAGCAGGCCCGTCGCGTTTCGGAACAGAGTGTATCACATTTTATGAGTTTGCACAGCGGGACGGAGAACTTCGGCGATGAAGACGATTGTTAGGGTTACGTTGGGATTTGTCCGAACGGAGTGAGCTCGGTTAACACGGCAACAGCCGTTGAACCTATCGGTGACAGGAGTTGCCACTCGGTGATTGGTCGATCACATTCCCGCGACAGAGTGACAAAGAAACGGTAGTGACAGAGGCCTCGGCTGGTCTTAATATAGTATAACTTTAGTACGGGGCGCTAAGGAAATCCTTGGCAGCCCACTACCTGCCGAGAATTTCCCTTAGCGCCCCCGTACTAGGCTTGACCGCGGGTACCCATCCTTCTGAGGGACTGCGGAGGTTCGCGCGCAAGCGCAATATTGCATATTAGCCGCTCGTGGCTAGTGGTGCTGGTTATTGGGTTGACCGAAATAAATTCCATATACAGAGGCACTTGTAACCAAATCCGGTGTAAGGGACCGTTCCTGGTCTTCAGGTGTTGATCCAACAATTGCTACCTTTAACGGGGAAGCATATGTGTACTCGTACCGTTCGATAGAGATAAATTCATCGTATTCCTACACGAAGAGTGAAAGTGTGAGACCCATAGTTCCTAGCACATCATTGGAAAGGGGGGGGAAGACGCGGGGCTACATGAAAAGTAACGTGTCACTCTTCAGGGGTTCCAGGGCGTGAGCCAGTGGCCATCGCCCAAAACTGGCGTAGAGGTTTTTGCGTAGATGGCTTAAGCCCGTCATATGGCCAGGACCCCCGAGTATTGCACTTATTATCAAGCAAAGCCGGTGAACGGAATAAATAATTTACTGCATGTCAACACGAACAAAATAAATAATAGCAATGCGGAGAGGGCACCGTGAATTATGGCACTGTAGCCCATATTGACGGTGCGAGATACATG
This sequence comes from Phytophthora sp. 'mugwort', assembly GCA_033558025.1. Classification (NCBI taxonomy): domain Eukaryota; phylum Oomycota; class Peronosporomycetes; order Peronosporales; family Peronosporaceae; genus Phytophthora; species Phytophthora sp. 'mugwort'. Next base: position 4,970,749 of record JAUCEF010000007.1, on the reverse strand, counting down.
CTTACGAGCACGCGTTGACTACAGCTGCGTCCCAGTAAGGCTTGTTCGCGCGGAGGAACAAGATAATCTCCAGCGACTGGCGCTGAGTGCCTAACGTCGCCTTCGCGACACGTAAGAGTCGCCCCACTACATTCGATGTCGGGGGAATCGATCCCAGCAACTCGTAATTAGTCGAGATCGGTTCACCTTGCGCTTCTTCTTGATCTGCTCAATGAACGTGGTGTTTTCTGGGTCTCTTCCACCGGAGACGCCCAGCAACCGCGGGCGGCGTTGCCTTCTCGGCCCGAGTCAGCTTGTCCACCTTGCCGTCGAGCACCTTGACACACGCCGCTTCATATTTCGGCGAGTGCGCGATGTCGGCGCGGGTCTTTCGTACAGTACATGACTTTAATAATAAATACAGTTATAGCCGCATGGACAAGTAGGTTACCAAGGGACGTTGAGAACTCCGAGCGGAATTCGATCAGCGTCGAAGTACACGCGGGTGTCCAGAAGATTTACCACGTTCGACTGCAGCTCGTAGCTCACGGACTCAGCTTTCTTGATGTCGTCCAGTAGGTCTCGGAGCCGGTGGTTGACAGTGAGCAGGTCTTGGAGCTCATCTAAGTCCTTGATAAGCTCGAGCAGCTCCAGGTATCGGTGCATCATTGTAAAAGTAGAACCACAGCGGGTGACGATGGCTCAGAACGGGTCGCAGTCACGTCTTGAAGCTTTGCCATGGCATGATGAGTAGCGATAAGTTTAAATATTAGTTTACCACAAAATAATGAGACACGATTGGATGAAATTCGAAAAAAACCTACCGGAGCTGGACGGACAAGTTTAGCGTCGTTAACTTCACGATTACTTTCTTGACCTGAGCCAACTCGTTCGCGTACCCGCCAAGCATTTCCTGTACACCGCGGTTGGGGCGGTGGCTGGCGCATCCCACTAGGGGTGCGTCAAGATCGGACTCCAGCCTCTTGTTGACTGAACAATTGTCCCCGGCGAGAAAGAGGCAGTCATCGAGGCTCTTGTTGTAGTCACGGGACAGCATGGTGCGCAGGAAGCTAGCGTGGGTAGCAACTGAGTGGTTCTCGTCCGGGCTGTTGACGAGCGGGTGCATTGTCAGAAGCGGCTGGCGCCGCACACCATTGACCACGTAGCAGGCGAAACCGCCAGAAAGTGCTCTGAGCTGTTAGACCAGCCATCGATTACAGCCCATGTTTTCGGGCATCTCTTCGGCAATTGCAGCCTCAACCGCGAAGGTCGCGTGCGCCATGCCGCTACGCAGCAGCTCTTGGCTGATAGGATCTAATTTCGTGTACCTGTACATAGAATTACGCATTAGTTTGAACCGAGAGTATTAATGAACATTGATGCTAACCTGCATGTCTCCGTATTCTCGCAAAAAGGGAGAGGCAGACTGCACATGATGGTCCAGTGCAACCAACCATAAAGGTTGAGGCTGCGCTGGCGGACCCATGGCGCCAGCGTCCCCGTGTCCGCCATTGTCGCCGAGCGCATCTGATCCTCGAAGTCCGGGTGCTGCTTTCTCTCATGTTGGATGAGGTTGGCTGTACCCGGTCTTCGGGGACTGATGGCGCACCGTAGAGCAGCGACAACGGAAGAGTCCGATGACGGGCTCGTCCTGCTCGTTCATGACGGGCTTGAATAAAAAGGTAGCGACTGGTAGGTTGGTGAACAGTGGCAAATACGGGAGTGACTGCTCTGAGACTGGAAACGCACAAGCTCAACGAGCCACGCAGATCACTCGTTCTAGTGAGTGCACAAGCCAGGTTGTGTGGTAATACGTAATTCCAATTGCAAAGTGAATATATATTATTATTGGTTCTAACACCTTCTGAAATATATTATTTTAGTACTATTATTGCAATAATTTTGAGCCCAATACATTTTTCGTGAGCCCTGCATATGACCCTCCGGCGGCCCGTAGAAGCCCCGATCCCACGTCTAAAGTCGGTAACTGTAATGGGAACGGATATCAACGTGCATAGCGTAGGCATATTCGGTAAGGACCAGGACAGGATCGAGTTGAGCGGGAGGTTACCACCGTTCTGCACGACGTCCGGAGTTGACCTTTTAATGGGCGACACCGACTTATCCGCCGAGAAGGGTGCGGCGGAGCTGAAAAATAAGTTGGCTGAAGCAGCGCATATCTACACCGATAGCTCCGACGATCTTGTGGGGACAGTGATGGTGCTTCGTGACGATGCCGACAGAGAAATCCGAGCGCGCCTAGAATCCACGGAACTGAAGCGGGAGGCGGAGAGAGATGGGCCGGTAGAGCGTCGCCTGGAGGAGCGCCGGCAAAGATCGCGAAGCTGCGAGGAGAGACGTGGAGCGAATCTCCAGGAATCCCGTGCCCACATGGGCGAGATGATCATGATGTTGGCCGTCAACATGTCAACTCCGGGGCTGTAGCGACCGCCCAGACTGACCAGACGCTGTTGCTCACTAGTCGGCTCCGCGAAAATCACGTCCACAGTTGTAGCCCACAATTAATCATTACTTTCGGTAGTAGCGGTAGGCTCTAAAGCCAAAACGCACTTCTCCATGCCCAACATTCAAGCTCGGGAGAAATGAAGATCCTGCTAAACTTCAATCGCGCCACGACACGGCTGTTTAGGATGTGCGAGGGCTCATTGTCAACCGAACGCGAAGTACAAACAAGAACTGGATTGTTATCGAGCTCGTTCTCATCATCTCTTTTAATGTACAAATCCAGACAACAGGCTGGCCTCTCATAAATGCAGTACGAATTTGACTGATCCATGCGGTGCGAGCCCCGTAGTTGGATTGGTGAAACATGTTGTAGATCTGTACTCGGCGGCGGGCGCGGCTTAGGGCAACGGCTCCAAGAGACTATGGTAGACTTTCGCGACGATGCCCATACCCTCACTGTGGCTTGGCGAGCTGAATTCACTGCGTTGTGAAGCAGCGCGGGGGTGTGCGTACAGACGGGAGTAGACGTGGATATCCCCATCTGTTAGCAGGGTCGGGATAATACCACGCATCCCAGCAGAACAGGGAAAGGCTGAATTGATAACCACCCCGAGTCTGTGATCATCCGAGTATCCAAGCCAGGGAGCAAGGACGGCATACGAGAGCGAGCCGATGAGACAAGTACAGAACAACCAGCCACTATCGATCTAACCACGGAAGCGGAAGGTCCGCAAACGACAAATAACCCAAGGGCACTCACTCTGCGAGAGCAAGCGATAAAAAGGGCTGGAGTGGCCCGAGGGGCCAATAAGGTCCTAACGGGTCCGATATTATGACAAGGCCTTGCAGGGGGGGGTATACTCTGAGCAATTCGGTAAAAATAAACGGGAGGGAGGAACAGAGATACCGCTGGCACCAGTGACAACGGAACCACCACAGAGTTTTAAGGGGCTATAACAACAACTGGGCGTGAGGGAGGTTATCACGCCAGCAACAGGAAATTGCATGGCAATAGCGATTGTACAGGCCTGCGCTGAGAGAGGACTAGACAGGACGGAGGAAGCACTAGAACCGCTAACGGCGAACATCAAGAAGGGGACTCAATACGCGGGGCTACTCAAAGTGGAGCAACTCCCGCATGACTTACGGGCATAAATGCTGACGAACGTGGATCGGGCCTGGCCGCGAATGACCAGAAAGCAATCTCTAAATCAGATCAGGTAGTTCTTGAAGGAGTACGCAGAAGTCCGTCAGGGCGGGCAGACATTGTAAGTGATGACACGTGGGGCGGAAGCGATATGCTGGGAATGGCATCGATTTTTCTGAATGCACCATTTACATCATCTGGCAGACGGAGGAGGAGGATCCGCAATGGAACTGTCGGAAATATATGCCGAACGTTATAGTAATCAATGGGAAATCAATGGTATCGAAGGAGCGACCGCTCACCATTTTGACCTGCATGGACGAGATCCGAGCCCTCAAGATTGATCAGCCACACAGGATGCACCTAGTGCTACGATACTGGGGTCGGCACTATTCCGCCTTCGCGCGTCACCAAGAGCGTGTCGTCCAGGCCGACCAGGCGCAAGAAGCCGATACACACATGCAGGAGGAAGCCAGCGTCAGAGAGGAGCAAACGTCTAAGAAGCCATCGGCGAAGGGCAAGGCGCGACTGAGAAACGCGCATCAGATGGACTCAGATGCAGACGAAGTAATGGCATCGCCATGGGATCCGGAGGATTGGGACGGCGATGTGGCAGTACTACGGGAACGTCGTCATGGCTTTTCCATTCATCACAAGCTGAAAAAACAATTGCAGCTCATCTTAAGGGATGCTGACCCGGCTCGCTACCAGGAACTGGTATCGTTCATGTCATACTGTGGAGAACATCTATCGCTGAAGAATCAAAGGGATGTGTTGAGCTCCGTCGCAGCGGAGGGCGAGGCAGCAGCACCCATCTGCCCGATGCAGAAACACCAGGTTCCCCAGGTAGTGCTACAACAATGGAGGAGGCGTATCCAGGGAGATAACGAAGCGGACATTTCAGGGATGAACAGTCGAAGGACAATCATGGGAACAGCCAAGCCTCGCAAGAATCATCCAGTGACAGTAGCTAACAACCGCCCAGCGCACAAGTTTCGGTGGAGTTGACAGTATTCCAGACGCCTCCGGCAGTGACTCGCAAACCGGGGCGGCTAATGAAGAAGCGCACGCAATTCCGACGCGTGATGACAGAAAGCAAGTGTGTGTGTGGGGGGGGGGGGGGGGGGGTACGGTCAGAAACGTCCATAATGCAGCGGTCCTCAAGAAGGGTAAAGGGGAAAACGAAGGAGTAACGAAATGTCTCAGTTTTCAGGAGTCGGCAACTCCTGTGAGGGAAGCACACGGGGGAAGCGAATGGGACCTGTTAAGCGCAAGATGGCCTCCAATCGCGCAACGAAATGTCCGTTGATAGGGAGCACGACGGCCGAATGGGTAGGAGTAGCGCAATTGGAGTCAACTACTTTGCTACATCAAGTGCAAACGTTCCGTTACCAGGGAGAGCTCCTACAATCGCCAGATGACGCGGTCCTTATTCGTTGTACCAGTCACTGGCGGACAGAATGTTTGCAGGTCAGTCTACCAGCGTACCGCCCGAGAACGGCCTTGGTGGAAACAAAACAGTGGCTGGATAATTGGATTAGGGTGACACAACACGAGCGCTCGCACTCGAGTCTAGAGGCACTGGTCGACAACGCGGACGACTGGAAGAGAATGCGGGAGATCAAATACGCCAAGGATGCCGTTCTAAACCTGTGCGGCCCCAAACGACGGGTCAACCTTTGTAACCACCTGCTATGTGCGGTGGTCTTCAGCACAGAGATACAGGAACTGCTAGGCACTCCACGGGGTATCCTACACTCATACAAACCAGCTACAACAGCACATACAGCTCCTCTAAAAGAACCCAGTGTACCGAGAGTGGTACTATACGTCGGCCAATCAGGCCAACTTGCCCGAGATCGCGCAGTTCATCGCAGAGGCTTTTGAAATGCCAGAAGCGGAGGGGGAACTAGAGTACTAAGGGCAGCGTACGGCTGTCATCTCAGCCCGCCTTTCTATAATATGGAAGGAAGGGCAGATGCCTTCGGGCATCATATGCAGAACGAGGCCCATTACCAGGAAGATCGGTCGTGGCGATTACTCCGGACAGAGAAACAGAGAGGCTGGAGGGTGACAACGCCGGACGTAAGAGGCTTACCGGCAAATCCAGGCGTCGATGAGTGGCAGCCTGGCGCCGGACACCACTAAAGGAAAGACCGAAAGTGTGGTGCTTACAGGACACTCACGTTGCCACCGAGGATGAAGCGGAGGAATTAGAATCCGAGTGGCGGCGTATATGGGGACAACAATACAACCCGGATCAACCGCGAATGTCGTATTGTAGTGTCGGGTCAGGTCAAGCCGGCGGGATGGCATTTCTGCTCACTCCAACAGCGGCAAAACAAGCAGAGGAATGAAGGACAATACCCACAACGACTAGGCAGATAGGCCTACAACTGCGGCGGGGGGTCAAATTAATGAACATCTATGCGCCAAATCGCCGCAGAGACAGAGAGGTTTTCTTCCAGGACTTAGCGATGAGCTGGGGGGAAGATATGTCCGAGATATTGACCGGCGGTTTTAACAGCGTGCAACTGCCGCTAGTGGACAGACTGGGGGAGAGAGCGTCAGGACGGAGTGAAAGTCCGGCTCTCGCCTCACTCCTTCGGACAATAGGAGCGGAAGACGCGCTGGATCTAGTAGAGCATCCGGAGGAAGAGCACCAAGCCACAATAGGGCGCCAGTTTACGTTCTGGGCTGGAAAAACTGCAAGCCGGCTTGATCGGTTTTACGTGCCAGACACGTGGGGGGATATTGTTTAATGGATTGAGACGAAGCTGCCACTAGTAGAGTCGGATCATCAGGAAGCGACGCTGTACCTCCAGGATCGATGAAGCCAAATCAAAAGAGGGGCGTCAGTAAAAACACCATACCCGATCAGAACGGGCCAGCCGGAACGCGTAGCCGAAGAGCTGCAGCCGGAATTCCAGGGAGACCATATCGGGCAATGTACAACGACAGACGCCTGGGAGGAGGAGGTCAGGATCAGCATCCAGTGCATCCGGAGGGTCAATCACCGAGTGAAACAACGCAGAACTCGCTATGCTCGTAAAATTAGGAGTAAGGAACGATACAGCCTTCTCACGAGAGCTCAATGGCAGCATGCCCAACGGAGAGATATGAGGGAGGAACATCTCATTCGTCTAGGCAATCATCTGGAGAGGACAACAGAGGCGTTAAGATGGAATTCAAGCGAGTCTCGGATTGGGAGCGAGATCAGCACGTCACGGAAATTAAAGCGCTCCACGGGAAACCCTTCCCACGAAATGCAACCACAGCGGACAAACTCGCCAGTGAATGGACTCCGATTCTAGGGGTAAGTCATAGATCGGTCCCGTCCGACCGGATGAAGGCCGAACTGGACGACTTCGTGACCATACCGGAGAGCAGACGGGTAACGAAGGAGGAGAATGGCAGACTGACCGCGACGATAACGGAAGAGGAAGTCTTACAGGCCATCACGGAGCTACGGCGCAAGAAGGCAGCAGGAACGGACGGCCTTAACAACGATTTCTACAAGGACAACTCAGCCATCATGGTGGAAGCACTGGTGGCAGTGTCAAACCAAATTTTGCAAGGGGCGGAGCCTCCACAGTCCTTCCTTGAAGCGCTGACCATACCATTACGGAAGAAAGGGAATTCTGAGGACGCGATGGATTATAGACCTATATCCCTACTTCAGACAGGGTATAAAATCTTCGCGAAGGTGGTGGCGACCCGACTTCAAATCATGCTCCCACATATCATTGGGGACACGCAACAGGGCTTTATCCAAGGGCGACAAATGCAGAAAGCAGTGTTGATGATGCTGGCCCAACTGCTCTCGGCAGCGCCAGACATAGGCTTTTGCCGGCAGATCTCAGCAGGTTAATCCTACTCCTAGACTTAAAAAAGGCGTATGATACGGTGGATAGGCCTTTTTTTACTAGAAGTCCTACGAAAGTTCGGGTTCTCCGAAGTCTTCATCCGACTGATTGAGCAATTACATGCAGGGACAATAGCAAGATTTCTGGTGAATGGGATAATGTCGGCGGCAATGCCAATCAGGTCGGGTACCCGGCAGGGTGCCCATTAGCGCCGCTGCTGTTTCTACTTGTCGTAGAGGTACTGGGACTGGCAGTTGTGCAGCCAACGAACGGAACTACCCTTTCATGACAAGGAGCTGCTTGCCATAAAGTACGCCCTTGCCAAGTTCCGGGTGCATCTCCTGGGCTACCAGACCATTGTGATCTACATATATTACAAATCCTTGCGGATGGCGATGAATTCACCCCATCAGTCCCAACGGATGGCGAGATGGCTGTCCTTCTTCGCGAATACAACTTCCGCGTCGGGTACAAGCCTGGCAAGTTCAACGCGCTTGCCGATGCGTTGTCACGCAGGCCGGACTATGAGCTGGCGCACATAAGCCGTGCCATGACCGATCTGTACGATCCGATGCGCATGGTGTATCGGGGTGATGAAGCCTTGACACATCTGGTGCATTTCCTGGCCGCTTGTAAGGAAGCCAAGGCCGAGTGGATTACGCCACGTCAGAGAGCCCGGCTCCATCGATACGAGTGGGGGTTCATGGCGCTCTACTATCGAGTATAGCGCCATGAACCCCCATGGGTAGTCGTACCAAACGACGAGGACCTCAAGTTTGACATCCTACAGGAGGCGCACGATGCGCCGTCCAGCTGTCACTTGGGCCGCGAGAAGACCTTCCACTCGGTCTCTCAGTACTTTTGGTGGGCCCACATGCACAAATCGGTCGCACAGTAGGTAATGACATGTGAAACATGTCAGCGAGTGAAACCCGACGGGCACGCCTCGGCTCCTTTGCAGAGCCTGCCCGTTCCAGCGGTCCGCTGGAAGTTGATGAGTCTTGACTTCATCTTTGGACTATCAGCCGACGCAACGGAAACACCGGCATCTTGGTGCTCATGTGCCGTCTGAGCAAGATGGTGCGTCTTGCTCCGATCAAAGACACAGTGACCGGTGGACAGGCTGCGAAGCTATTCCTGGATGGCGTTTTCCGCCATCATGGTCTGCCAGAGACCATGTCTCGGATCGTGACCCGCGGTTTACCGCTGCGTTCTGGCGAACGCTGTTCCAAATACTTGGAACACGGCTGCACATCATCTTCAAACGGAGGGGCTGACGGAGCGTGTCAATCGAGGGCTTGGGGACACTCTACGCAGTGTCTGTGCGGAGGATCCTCGCACTTTGCACTCAACAGTGCGGTTCACGCATCGGCCTGGTATACTCCGTTCTATTTGAATGGCTTACGCCATCCACGGGTGCCGCCCACTTTATGAAGCAGCACCCCGTCTTCGGTTCTAAGTGGGGGAGAGGCTCGGAAAGCGCTTTCCTCCCAGGTCTCGGACATGAGACCAGTTTCCTTGCGGAACCAGTGGAGTCTTTATAGACACCAGGCTGAATGGGGAATCAGCAATCGTGTCCGTGATGCCATGGCAGCGGCACAGGACAAACAAAAGGAGAACTCTGATAAGAATGGAAGAGGAAACTTAAACGTGTTTAAAGTGGGTGAATTAGTCCTACTAGACACTAGGAACTTATCACTCGCCATGGTAAGTTCCGTTGGGAGCAACAACCTGGAGCACCGCTTCATTGTACCCTTTGCGGTCCTTGCCAGGCATGGTGCGGCATATACCATTGACCTGCCTAAGTCGATGACGACCCACCCGACGTTCTACGTGGGCCGTCTGAAGCGGTACCATGGCCCGCAGGGCTCACAGACCCCAGCTCTACCAAGCGAGGCTGCGACTCTTATCTCTGACATACGCCGAGTATGAGCCATAGTGATACGATTGGGAGTACGTAGGAGGCGGTCCCGCCTGGGGCACAGGCCGCAGGTGGTCCTGACGAGAGACAACTCCCGTTGGACTCGGTCCGGGGACCCCCAAAACGCCTCCAGGCGATAGAAAATCTCCATGTCATTCGTACGACAGTCGACCCGTCCTTCAAAGGCCGGCAAGTCATCGGCCAGACGATTCACGTCGTCACAAATCGGTACAAGCACCCCAGCGCTCCCGGCCTGGGCAGCAGCAGCCCCGCCCTCACCAAGTGCAAGCGCAATTTCAAGCGCAAGGACTGGACGACGAAGAGCGGTGTCTTCAACGACCCGAGGTGGAGCCGAAGGCGGCACACCCGGTCCTGAGCTGGACCGGAGGGGGCGGCGCCTCATAGTCGCACTTGTTCGAGGGCATCACCGCCTCTCCTCGACCGTAGTGGGGAGACCCACTACCACGTGGAGCGTGTGCTCCAGGAGCGGCGCGTTCACGGGAAGCACCAGCTCCGCGTGAACTGGAGGGGGTACTCGGAAGCTGAGTGCTCCTGGGATCCGTACGGACGGCTCCAGGCTAGCTGCCCGTAGGCTGTCGCGATTTGGGAACAGAATCGGCGGCGTCTTCGTGGGTAGTTCGGGCTTTCTTGCCCGAACGGGGTGTGGTTGTAGAACCAAGATCATACCCACGCTCATCATGAGCGTTAGAAGCGGAATGCTTCTGCAGTTCTCGAGAGAGCTGCCGTTTGGCTACCACATGGGAAAACTCAGTAGGCAGATCTCGGAGGTCAAGGATGGCCTCCAGGGTGGGACTCTGCCGGAGCACCTTGAGTTGTCCTTGTGAACAGCGCGTAGCTGTCGAATTCCAAAAGATGGCCTCGGCCTCTTGGAAAGAGTATAGTGAGGAGTCATCACGACTGGATAACCTCACACAGGTCGCAGCCCCGACCGGAGCTCTGGCTTCTTCGCCGGCTCGTGAACTCCTCGAGCGGGATGTTGTGCGGTGCCAGGAGCACGCACCGAGCGATGCTCACGTTCTGGAAGAGGGGCTGCTTGGCCACCAGGTGGCGTTGAACAGGATGTTGTGCGGTGCCAGGAGCACGTACCGAGCGATGCTCACATTTTGGAACAGGGGCTGCTTGGGCACCAGGTGGCGTTCATAAGCGCCCCGAGAAGAGCGCCCGCCAAGAATCACGCGAGGCGGCTGGTTCTGACCCATGTAGGCGTCGGCTCCATGGAACTCCTCAGGGGTGAAGTACTCGGGTGCGTAAGGCGATCCCCCACGAACAGGTGAAGAATACTTCACAGGCGACCGAGTCACCGGGGCTCGCACTCCCTTATGACGAGCAGCCTGGTACTCCGACTGCTGCCCGTCGAGATCATAGGAAATCTGTAGCCAATTTGGCCCTCTTCCTCCTCGTCGGAAGAAGAACTGAATAGGCCCTTGTTTCATGGGCGTGAGGGTTCCATACCCTTCACGGATCGGAGAAATGGAAGCAGCTCGCCGCTTACGGCTGATTTCCGACGCTGCTGCAGCCTTAGCAGCCTTGACGCGGGCAGTTGTCTCAGCGAGCGTCAAGTTCTTGACCGGAGAACGAGGTTTCCCTTCGTTCTTCTTGGGTGAGCGCGGGCTCCCCTGACGCTCGGGCGTCTTCGGCGCGTCGCCATCGTCGCCGTTATGGCTAGACAGCAGGGTACGGGACCCAAGCGAGTCAGATTGACTCGGGTCGCCGTCAGACCCCTTGACGAGCGGGATTTCGTTATCGCCCCAGGACATGGAGACTTGTCCTAGTCCTCCTCATATCCCATGAGGAGCTCAGGGACCTCAGGCGGTTCAGGTGCCTCGGGGTCACCTTGGATGTCGCCTTGGTGGATTCCTTAGCGGAAGAGCCTTTGCCGGAAGGCTTAGAGCTCTTATCCTGCTGCGTGGCAGCAACAGGCTTGGCAGGCGCTTTCGCACCGCTACCAAGCCGAGTCTTGGTCATGCTTGAGGCTAATGTAGAAGCCGATACAAAGAAGAGCACGCGAAAGTGCTCGGGCCCAATAGGGATTGAGCCATCTGCGGACACTACCGCAGTGAAGTCGATGTAATCCCACTTGGAGAGTGAAAGGCGGCGACTTCCTTTCACTCGCCGTGGGGGGGCCGTAAACCGAACCTAAGTGGGGGATGACGTAACGGGGTTACATGGAGAGTGCCAAGTCACTCTTCAGAATGGTGTACCTAAGTACCCTAAGTGATGTGGCCAGCATCACTATGATGTCGACGGGGAATGACGTCACGAATAGGTACCACAGATATGGTACAAATACCTCAAAGCCACCCAATAGGATAACACCTAGGGTACTCTATAGGTGACCAATAGTTAGTATGTAGACGCATTAAAAAGGATCACCTCTAAATATATTCAGTCTTAATCTACCTAATTTTGGTAACAGTCCCCGAGACCAGGGACTTTGTGAGCTGCCGTTCACTGAGAGTTTGTATACTCTCCGGAAGTCACACTTCGTGTGCGCAAGGTGTCGTGTGCCCCGTCACATCTGCACACCATTCTCACCCCGCTTGGTGTATTGGCCTCCCGATTGTTCTTTCCTTGATAGGCAGGCAACTCGAGAAATGGAAGTCGAACAGCATCATCTCGAAAAAATGAGACGAGATGCACGAAACATCAAGACGAAGGAAGCACTATGCGAACAGGAAGTACGTCGGCAACAGCGGCAAGTATCGGTATCACCAGCGCATGATAGCGACCTAGCACGAGCACGACTAGTTCAGCGACCGCGAGGAGCAACTACCAGCAACCAAGCAGTGAGCGGCAGCGACTTGGTGTACACGGAGGCGGGCGATGGGCTCCCACAGCGACGGTGGAAGTTGACAACGAGCACAGAGATGTGAAACTTGACAGTGGTGCGCGATACTCGGTAGCAGGTACCGCATGGATGAAGTACGGCAGTAGGGTCAAGTGTAACGCCCCTGTTGACTACGGCGAAGGCATTGGAGGTTTCCTACTGGACACTATTGAAGTGTGGCGTTTCTAGATGCGCAAAGTATTTGATGAATTGCTGACAGTGAACCCGTGCATTGTGGCGGGTTGTGAAGATGACTTTCTGCTGGACATTGACTTCTTGAAGACACGAGGCGCTGTCATGGACTTCAAGCACAATGATGCCAGATACAAGAAAGACGGACGAGCAATTGTGATACCTTTTGTTTAGGGCTTACGTCGAGGGTAGCCAAGCGAGAGTCGCACCGGTGGGAATGACCCGAGGCGCTGAGCTCACAGGCAGCGCAGTGGAGCCACTCGAGATAGAAGTGGCTGCGGAGACGGTGAAACGTGGCATATTCGTGCCATCCACCAACATCGGCACAGTGATGTTGGCCGCGACGGTCGCGAAAGTACGGCATGGAAAAGCATGGATACCAGCACTTCACGCAAAGGTGGGCCAGTGCGACTTCCAGCGAAACGAGAACTAAGGACTATTGACGACGATGCACAAGTACTGGAGGTGAACGGCGAGTTGCGATGCGACCGGTTGCATGAATGGCTTAATGAAATGATCCAGAATAATGACAAACCCCTCGAAAACGCGGAGAAGTCAAGATCAGTTAGAAGGACGAAGGAACCAGAGAACTCTTTATGAGTTGCTGCAGGCCTACCGACAAGTAACGAAGAGCACGGGAGATTGTCCTCCTGCTGGTACATTGGACCTCGAGCATCATATCAACACGGGTGATGCAGCCCCAATCTTGTTGAAGCGACGGTGTCAAGCTGTCTCTGAGAACAGCTTAGTGGAGGATACCGTGAAGAAGATACTGGGAGCCGGAGTAATCGAGGAAGGCAACGGAGCATGGGGATTCCCGTCGTGTTAGTAAAAAAAAGGAAGGACGGCGAAGTTCGATTCTGTGTGGATTACCGCGCTTTGAACAAAGTGACTCGCAAGGACCTGAACCCCTTGATCCGAGTCGGCGAGACCTTGGAAGTGTTGGGTGGCGCGTTGCTGTTCACAACGTTGGATTTGAAAGCAGGATATTGGCAGATCAAAGTGGCGGACGAAGACAGAAGAGAAAACCGCATTTACAATGAAGCAAGGGTTGTATCTATAATTCGTCCGAATGCCGATCGGGTTGACTAACGCGCCTTCAACATTTCAGCGGATGACGAATAGCGTTCTTCGAGGTAATATGTGGACAACCTGCTTAGTCTACTTAGACGATGTCGTAGTCTACACGCGAGGAGGTATTGAGCTCCATGTGCTAGAATTAGCGTGTGTATTGGAACGGTTGGCGGCAGCCGGATTGACCTTGAAATTGAAGAAGTGCATGTTTGCGCCGAGAAGCATGGAGTACTTAGGGCATGAACTCAGTTCGGATGGAGTGCGTCCGTTGCAACGACTAGTGACGGCTGTGAAATAATTCCCCGGACCGACAGACGTAGTGGAGATAAAGCGATTTGTACACTTGTTGGGTTATTATCGGAGATTTATCGCGGGATTTTGGCACCATGATGGCGCCGATGATCAAGTTGTAGCACAAAAGCACGCCGTGGAAATGGACGACGGCACAGGAATCTGCATTCGAGCAGGTGAAAGCGGTATTGACAAACAAACCCCTTCTCATCTACCCGGATTTCTGACTACCATTTAGATTGGTCACGGATGCGAGCGAGATTGGCCTTGGAGCTTGACTCATGCAAGAGCACGGATATGGATGGCAACCTGTCGTATACGCGAGTAAATTCAACAGTGTTACAGAGGTGAACTATGGCATCACGGAGCTAGAACGGCTTGCAGTACTATGGTCGATCAGACTTTCCGGCCGTATCTGTATGGCAGAACTTCACCATTATCGCGGAATACGCCGCATTGAAATGGTTAATGGCAAGTCCGAATTTGACAGGGAAGCTGCATCGATGGGTCCTCACCCTAAATCGTTCGAGTTTGATGTGCAGTATCGACCAGAAAGCACAAATGTAATGGGGGGGCTTGTCGAGGGTGCCAGCCGCGGAGAAAGCAGCAGTCGGCAGGCCGAGACCATCGAGGCAGCACACTGCTGCACGGTCCGAAAGCCAGCGGAAAAACTGATTGTAAGGAGCGAAGACGAAGCCCAGCGGTCACGAAGCGACGGCACCGAAGGCGAAGGCCAGGTGAAGTAACAACCAATGGCGACAAAGTGGCTAGTCCGAGGACAGCGCACCGAAAGCGAGACCCAGCGCCAAGGAGGTAGAAACCAAGAGCGACGAGAATGGACGGAACTCCGGCGAACAGGGAGGACCTAATAAGAACACGGCTCATCAGGACAAGACGCTTGGCGGCGATGAACCCGTCAGCATCCAGGAAGTTCCGGCAGCGATGGCAGTGTCACTTGGTGAACCGGTGCGAAGATCGGATGAATCGACGCCGAGAAAGAAACAAAGACGACGTGGCACGCACTCAACAGATGCGGGAGCACGACCGGTGACGAGAGCGGCGAAGAAATGGGCAGATGCTGTACCAGCCGCATGGATGGTAGCCCCTACAACCGCTACGGAGACTCAGAACGACCTGACAAGTGGCGCAGTGCAACCGACAATTAGCAAACGTGCAGAAGGCAGAGCGATGGGTAAAGCAAGCGCAGCACCGGTAACTAGTACGGTCGGATTTCAACAACGAAAGCGGCTCCACATAGTACTGTCACGTGAGCGATGAAGGCGAGCAAATCTTCGGCGGAAACGACGGCGGAGGCAGCTCCTGTGGGGCCCACGACGGTGAAGACCAGTAAGCCCCGAAAGCCATAGACTAGAGCTAAAGCCCCGATGACAACCATGGCCAAAACACCGAAGCAGTTGGAAAGCAGTAGCCGTGAAACGTCACGAAGCACTCCGACAAAGACATCAGCACGTACGGACCCGCGCAGTGAACAAACATGGATGGCTGGGCCCATACGCGGTGGTGATGGCATACGAGAAAATAATGGTGTGATACAAAATGGTGTTGGTGTATGTGATAACGACGTCATACGAAATGGTGATGGCGTACGAACCGCCAGAATCAACGAGGGGGCAGTTGGACAGCGGAATCTGAATGAACAATTGAGACGGCGCGAAGAATCCAGGAGTGCTAGCGAGCTGACGTTACGAAAACATCATATCCGCACAGACACGGAGCCGACTAGTGCAGAGAATGAAGAACAGCGGCACGTACTGAGGAATGGTGGTATGGGAGAGACATGACTTGGTACTAATCGACACTGGCCAAGGACAGCGAGCGATTCTACCACCTGAATTGTGGACCATTGTCTTCAAAGACTGTCACGATTCGATGTAGGCATGCCATGTGGCGTTGTATTGTTGGCCGAATCTGCAGAACGAAGTCAAGCAGTGGGTTTGTGTATGTCAAGAATGCGGAAGCAGGAAATCGAAGCCACGTGAAGTGGCATTGCTTTTGCGAAGTTTGCGTGGGGGCAATGTAGGAGATCGGTGGGCGCTAGATGTCGCCGCGCCGATAAGCGAAGAAGGGCAACGATATGTAATTGCGGCCATCGAGTATGTCACTCGATACGCAGTATCTATTAAAGCAGAAAACACACAGCGGAGAAAGTTGCAGAAGTCCTTATGTAAAGCATTGTTTTGAAGTTCGGACCGTTCAGAGAGCTACTCACTGATAAAGCTCCTGAATTGACCGGTCGAGCGATTGAGCAGGTGCTGTTGATGCTTCAAGCGCAGCAGACGAATCAAGTACCGTTATCGACCGCAAATGACCGGACAGTAAAACGTTTCCACCGAACTTGAAAACATTGTGTCGCGACATATATGAACAATGGTGATATAGCGGGATCGGTCAAATGTGATTATGACCCGATCCGCTTACCAATGCGCCTGACTCCACCGACTAACGGAGGGGGTTCCCGATGATCTGTGATCAGCTGAACTTCTTCCCATCTTGTATACCCGTCGGTGGGCTGGATCTGCTTTCTTGGGACTCCCAAGGATGCAGCGATGTAAAGTCTTGAACGTCCTGGCGGGACGCGAGGACGTGGAGCAGCGCGGAAGTTCTCGCTCTGCTGCCGTTATTGGTTCCGATCTGAGGTAGTTGACCTTCGATCGGGGGCCTGGACCTGATCCGAGGCCGAGGTTGCCGTGTGGCGTTGTTCCGTTCCTTGAATTGCTTGCCGCTTCCTTTAGCGGGATCTTGCGAGTTGAGAGTCGAAGCGATCGTCGGCCAAGCACTGAATGCCGATCGATCGAGGTGTGCGCTTGAGCAGAAGCTTGCTATCGTGGGGGAGGGTCGGCCAATATCCGATCCTCTCACCGCGACGCTTGAGCTGCTACCTCGGGGCTAGGTGATACCGAGGAGGGCAATGTAGATCCCTTCCAGCGGGACTAAACTGTCTAAGTAGTCCAATGGAAATTCGAGTCTGATTGTTGGTTATCCTCTTCTGGTCCTATCCTCCCATCCTGAACCCTATCTCGTACCACCTGAATCTCCTGCACCTTGCCCTTCTTCAACCACTCAACACGTACCGTCTTCACGCTTGCACATCCCCGAGGATGATTGTTGATCGAATCCCGATCTGCCAAATCGCCTAAGTCTGAAAATGCGCGCCGATCTGACAGATCGAGGATGTCGGAATCTGTATGCCGGTCGGCGAATATCGATCGACCCGATCTGCTCGATCTTGACCGCAAGATCGATCCGGTCTGCCCGATCTCGGACGGCGGGGTGTAGGTCGATCGGTGGACGCCGGATCAGTTCGATCTTCCACAACTTGAACGTCCGATAACGCAGCCCGCGGACACCAGATCTGGACGATCTGGGTCCGTCCGAGGTCAAACAGGGGTTAGATCCGGTTTGATCGATTTCGTCACCGCTTGTCAGTCCTGATCTCTTGCATCCCCCTCGATCCAGGCTTCGAATATTCGTCCGATCCCCGATCGGTCGGGTGATCACAGTATAACAGATCTGGGTTTGGTGGTTGCCCGACCATGGGTTCCTTCCTCGTCATCGAAGCATCCCCTCACACCCCAGCTTACGTCGAGCGTCGCCCCGCCTTTACCTCATATCTCGATCCGGCTCGATCGCCCCTCTCTTCACAGCTGTGGCCGCCTTTCTCACCGAACTGGCCATTCCTTGGGGATCTGATATCTTGGTGGACGCTTCTCCATAACAACAACGAGCAGAATGATTAGGGCGCTTGGGTAAGATTCGATGTCTACGCCTACAAGTCGGGACGACATTCTATCGTAGCCTTGTCACCCAATGAACTGATGATGGGTCGGAAATTGCGGACTCTAAATGAGTTACTACGAAGGACGAGTGTAACAAAAGCGGGCGAGATGATGGAGTACCACCAGAAGTTGCTGCAGGCATTCAGAACCAGCCATATTTGTGCGGAACGCGCAAGAAACGTGAGCAGCAGCGGCAGGCGAAATATTACAATCGGAAGACAAGGGCGAAACGTACCTTTTTGCCGGGAGATCGAGTGTGGATGTATAGGCCGCCACGAGGGTCGAAAGCAACCAAATTTGTGCATCCGTGGATAGGACCGATGCGGATCGTTGAGATCGTGGGATACGACAATTTCTTAATCGAGCGGGAGGACGACGAGGGTTCGGGCGAGCTGTTATAGCCCACGGTTCGTTCCTTAGTACTTATTTCTACTCGAAGTCATTGTTGCAGCAAGCGGCAAACGATATAGCTGCACAACTCGAGTATGAAGACCAGAACGAACAGCAGAAAGATGTCACGACGACAAGAGAAGCTACTGAAACAACGACGGCAGCAGTCGAAACAACGACAGCAGCAGTAAGTATAAAACGACGTCGAGGTACAATTGCGAGCGAGAAAAACGACAGCGGACCGGGTTAACAATAGCGGACATACGACGACAATGGTGACGTAACACAGCAGGCCAATACGTGTTTTGGAATACGAATTGCGACCAGTACGAAACGATGGAGTGTCAGTGCTACGAACGACAACAATGGAACCCGCTGGGTACCTGTCCGCGAGTACGACTGATTCTTTCAGGCCGCCAGAGTCGTGAAGACTCTGAGTGTGGGGGTAAACGTATAACAGGTTGCGGGTAGCCATCCAGGCAGTGCAGAAGAACGGAAAAGACGAGATGCTGTTTTATAGCGACGTCTTTAACGTTGAAAAATGCGACCAGGCGTTTGAAGCGACGAACATCGAGCGAAGAGAACCGTACGATTGCGATCTATGCGACGAGGAGTCGCTATGATTTGGCGGGGTCTCCTCGAACGGACGGAGCAGCCTTACGGATAAGGGAGTGGGTGCGAAGTGATGAACTCAGAAGAACGAAGAGGGCAGCAGCCAGTATCAAGCGTGGATTTGCGACATGGGAGAGAGCGGGTCACTTCGTAATTTGCGCCATCAGAGAGAGTGGCCGACTTCGTAATCATCCTCGGAGAGGGAAAGCGGCAGAAGAGTACCATATTTGCGGCGGCCAGCACGAGCGGCAGCAGCAGCGATAAGTTGAGAGTGAGCGTGAGGAGTTGAGATGTTCAGACGCTGTTGAGAGTGAGTTGGGCAGCATCGAGGCTCAATTGAGAAGTTGAGAAGACGCGGAGTCAGTTGTCGACGGACAACAAAGCACCGTGCATTTGGGCGCGTGACTACAGCTGGATGACGAAGCAAAACGGCGAGTTGGATCGACCTGTGCGGCGTAAGGCGTGACGGAGGACTGGGTAGGCAATTGAGGCCGCCCCAGTACTCAACTAGACGTTCTAGGCAGGACGCAGGACTGACGGACCGGACGAATTTGTAGGACAGCGGTAGTTGAGGCCGCAGCGAAGGTAGAGAAAGTCAAGAGAGAGTATTGAGAAGTAAATTAATAGGGGAAACCCGGTGCCTAGACAGGGGCCTGCACAGAGTCTACGCTACGTAAAAGCGACACCGACGAACCTTGGGAGACCAACTGAGCGTCAGCACGGAGCATACGAACCCGCCGGCCAGCAGGCGTGAAGAGACTCGTACAGTAGAAAAAGTGTGCTAACGGGTAGTCGTATTCAATTAGGACTCTGTTCGAGGACGAGCCAGGCAACGGAAATGCTGTTATCTTCAGCTACGGCGGTATCGTGTACAGCACACAAGCTGTTAATACGCGCATGTGGATGTTCGAAATCTTGTCGCTTGCCTTGCGGTGGGAGAATAAGGTGGTGGGTCCAACTTTGATGCTAAGCACCTGACAACGTATCTGAAGTTGGGAATGATTGAATGAATGAGCAACTCTGATTACTTAGTATCCAATCTACGGTAATATGGTACAGAGAGCAGCTATTCAGTGTTTAGTGCTTCGACGCGAGTCGCTCAAATCCACCCAACACGGCGTCCACGTCGTCATGCTCCGCACAGAGTTCCTCGATCTCTGCTGGTGTGAATGACTGTGACGAGATGTTAGAAGCTTCGACTAAGCGTTGGGTCTGGGATTCGTCCAGCTTCACGACGCAGTAGTACTCGATCATCTGCTGAATGTGCGTGCAGCCCATGTAGCTCAGCAGCAACTTCTTGTTCACGCGGCCCGGTCGCACAAGTGCTGGGTCGAGTTTCTCTGGGTGGTTCGTAGTCATGATCACGATGCGACCCGGGCAGTCAATGACGCCGTCCAGCACGTTAAGTAGCCCCGACAGATTGAGCTTATCATTGCGCATGTTGTACTTCTTCTCGTCTTCGAGGCATGCTTTGATCATGTTGGACACCAGCTTGCCGTCTTCGGACTGGGATGGCTTGTCATCTACGGATGGGGCTGCCTTGTCGATGCCAGCAGCACCGGCAACTTGGGTCTTGGCAGGGAAGTCATCTACTTCAGCCGCGCGCGCCTTAACAATGGACGACGCGCAGTCAATGTCTTCCATGACAAAGATGACATCCTCAAAGTCCATCTCGATGGGCGAGTCCAATCCTTGCACGGCAAACTTCATATCGAAGACTGCGTCCAAAAGCTGCTGGTTGGTCTTGATCTTGCCAAGCGAGATGGTCACCACGTGACGCTTGGTGTACTGTGCAACGGCCTTGATGAGACTCGTCTTGCCTGTGCCAGGTGGGCCGTGTAGCAGGAGCCCGAGCTTGTAGGGAAAGCCCTTGATGGCAAACTTACCCGAGCGCGTCTCGAAGTTATCCAACAGCTGCAGCACCTGCTCCTTCCCCTCGAAAAACAGGTTCTCGAACGTCTTCTCCTCACCTAGCGGGTACCGCTTGTAGGCGACTACGGGGACAGCATTGTTGTTTTCATCGCCAGTGTTGGCAGCCGCCGTTTCGGTTTGAATGTAGAAATAGCGGGACTTGTCTTCCACGTGCTTGCGGCGCTCGGTGGCCTGGTACTTCTTGAAGGCGCGGTCGATGATGGCGTCGATGCGCTTGGATGCGTCGGGCAATGTCGACTCGAAGCGGAAGTTTACGGTGGACTCCTTGACAGTGACCTTCTTGTCGCCCGTATCCTCAGGCGCGACGGTCTCGTGCTTGAAGGAGACGCCTGGCTCGATCTGGATCCACTCGTTGAGCGGGGGCAGCGCCTCGACATTGAGACGGTTCACCTCGCCGTAATATTCGTCGCCGTCGTCGTCGTCCGAGGACTCAGAGCCGGTCGTAGCGCAGTCGGACTCGCTAACCGCCGAGTTAAGCAGCGACTTGGTGGTCTTCTTGTCCTTTTTTGCCTTCTCGAGTAGCTCGTACTGGGCGTTCTTGCTCTTGAGGTCCAGCACGTCAGCCAGATAGAGCGAGATGGCCTTCTGCAGCAGGTGGTTCTTCTGGTCGTAGTCCCAGACCTTTCCCCAGCGATTGAAGCGCTGCTTGACCTCGATGACGCGGGAGACACGTCGCTCGTCCTTCTGAGGGAAGATGAAGTGGCGCAGCATGGCGAGGAGGGACCGTGGCGACTGCTGCACGTATGCCACGATCTTCTGAATGAGCAACGGTACGAGCATGCAGATCAGCGAGTCGACCAGAAGGTTGTGTGTGCGCAAGGTGTTGATGAGCCCGAACTCGACGGCGGTGGAGCTCATGTTTGGCGGGCAGGCAGGAGATAAGGTGAGACTGCAGTGGGCGACTCGGCGCAAAAACGGAAATGAGCTGCAGGTTTGGGGACGTCCGATTAGCGATGACCATTGGTCCAGAAAAGTCTTCCAGAGGCAAAGTACAGTACAGTTAATGACTACTAGTCAAATGTAGCACTCGCATGGTGAATTAATCGTTACAGTGACGTGGTTGAAGTTGGCGTGAGTGATGGTCGTTGAGACCTGTCAGAATACGTACAATGCGCTTGCATTCGGTATGCTATATTCGAATGATTTTGTAGGAATAACTAGATGACGGTAAATGTCACTGAAGCATTTAAACAGGTAATCGAAGACGCAGACATCATCTTACACAGTTCGGGTAACCTTCATTCACGTTTTCACGAAGGGCTCCACATATGACATATGGAGATACATGTAGTCAATGTCTTGAGACGGCTGCAGAGGGATAAATGCCAAGCCGAGTCGGCTTTCATCTGAAATATCTCATTTTTCAATTTCCCGACTGAGTGGCATACAATCGCCACCGACCATCGCTAGCCGCCCAACCAAGCTACAATTGTATTTGCCAAGCTCTTTCAAATATCATGAACACCGACACCTCACCCCTCAACCCCATGGACGAGCTCCTGGGTGGCTTCAGCACAGGCAACGTCGTAGTCGACGCCTTCGTGTGCCTGGTCCTGTCGCTGCTTCTGCAACAGCTCATCACGTGCCTTCAGGGCTCAAGCGACTCGCTGCTTAGCCGTCTGTACGGGCTTCTCTTCGGTAAGAAAGAGCCCAAGGGTGTATACCGAATCATAGGCATCACGCAGCGCTTCAGCTCCGATGGCCACAAAATTTGGGACTACGACCAGAAGAACCACCTGCTGCAGAAGGCCATCTCGCTCTACCTGGCGGACGTGCTGGACCTGACCAACAAGGACGCTAAGTACGACCTACTCGACCGTCCGCAAAAGAAGACCAAGACGCTCACGGACAGCGACGATGGCGACACGAGCGTGTCCTCGTACGACTGGGACTCGGACGACTACTGCGGCGCAGTGGACAATCTGTGCTGGGAGGCACTACCACAAGAGAACGAGTGGATCGAGGTGGAAGAAGGCGTCCGGTTCAAGCACGAGACTGTCGCGCCCGAGGACAACGACGAGAAGAAGACCAAGATGCTCACCGAGACCAACGTCAACTTCAAGTTCTTTTCGACGTTGCCTGACGGCTCTGAACGCATCGACGCGCTGATCCAGCGTGCTTTCAAGCTGTACCAAACCATGGAACGCAAGCGGTACGCCAAGGACACGCTCCGCTACTACTACATCCAGGCTGGCGGCTCCAGCATTCTGGAGAAGGACGCGACGGTGACATACAAGCGGTACGCGCTGGGAGAGGAGAAGACGTTCGAGAACCTCTTTTTTGAAGAAAAGGAAAGCGTGGTGCAGCTGCTCAATAACTTTACCAACAAGTCCGGCAAGTTCGCCATCAAGGGGTTCCCCTACAAGCTTGGACTCTTGCTGCACGGCCCGCCCGGTACGGGCAAGACGAGTCTCATTAAGGCTATCGCTCAGCACACGCAGCGCCACATCGTGACGATCGCGCTCGGCAAGATCCACACGAACCAGCAGTTGCTCGATGCGCTGTTTGACATGAAGTTCGCAGTGCAAGGGCTGGATTCACCCGTCGAGATGGATTTTGAGGATGTTGTTTTCGTTATGGAGGACATTGATTGCGCGTCTTCCATCGTGAATACCCGTAACGACAGCGAGAAGAAGCCGAGCAAGGCCAACCGTATGCTTGACAGCCAGAAGAAGGCAATCGAGGAGAATCCTGAGGATGAAATGGCGGGACTTATGGGCCCCATGCTTAAGCCGAAGGGTGTCGAGGACAAGTTGAATCTATCGGGTCTGCTGAACGTGCTGGACGGCGTCATTGACTGCCCGGGTCGCATCGTGATCATGACAACGAATCACCCGGAGAAGCTTGACCCGGCACTTGTGCGCCCTGGTCGCGTTAACAAGAAGCTGCTATTGGGACACATGGGCTCCAAACAGGTACGAGAGATGGTCGAGTACTACTGCGGTTCGAGTCTATCGCTGGGGCAGCGAGCACGATTGGGTGCCATTTTCAGTGAAAGAAACTCACAGTTCACGCCCGCAGAGGTGGAGGAATTATGTGCCGAGTTCGACGACATTGATTCCATCCTAGGTGGGCTCGCGCGCGCCCACCAGTCTTAAGTAAATCTTAACCTAATAAAATAGATACATTTCCTTACCAGCATTGGTCGACGTTCAATTTTAATTTTAAGAATCGAAACGAAGACGGAGAGGCGTCTTATTCATGAAGTGGGTGTGAGGGATAGTAGCATGTGCTAAATTCGTGTAATGTTGTAGCCTCGGGATGGAACGGAACGAGGGCATCGCCCACATCCACCTGTTGATCAAGTTAGCAATAGCTACCTTCATCCACTACTGCTTCTGAATCAAGACCTGAAGTTATTGGTGCGATCGCTTGGTTCATGAAGCATGCCACAAAATCTACGAGCAGCATACACCTTGCTGCGTTGTTGTTTGTCCCTCTGGACGAATGTAGAAGTGAAGTAATTGACTGCTGTGTTTAGTTCTGCACTACTCACTTGCGACTCTTCATATGCATGCCTCTTGAGAAGGATCTTACGGAGGAGGATGTGAGAGAAGAAGATCTCGGGTCAGCGCCTACGTGTGTCACGCAACCATTCCACTCATATTTCGTATTTTAGCAAATTCGTGTTTGATGGAGCACTTCGAGTTGCTGTCGAAGATGTGGTTGAAAAATACCTATCTATGTCTACACTCTGACAAGCGCCACCACCTGTCTTTTTACTTTCAAGTCGAACCTGCAACGACGGCGCTTGATTCAACATGCAAGTTATTTGGTTCGTAGATGCAACGGATGCTTGAAGCAGACACAGACACGCTGTTTGGCGAGCGGATTCGTCTGCCGAATTACCGCAGCTACTTGCAGACAGCTTACAAGACACATGTAG
The DNA here is from genome assembly GCA_033558025.1 of Phytophthora sp. 'mugwort'. Lineage (NCBI taxonomy): Eukaryota > Oomycota > Peronosporomycetes > Peronosporales > Peronosporaceae > Phytophthora > Phytophthora sp. 'mugwort'. Next base: position 4,946,348 of record JAUCEF010000007.1, on the reverse strand, counting down.
AAAGATGGATTGTGAGAAGATGCGTCTACAGAACGCTGCATCGAGGACCCCGGTCCAAGATCAAATCGACGCATTTGGAGAATGCAAGGACTGCAAGACGTTGGCTAAGTTTGAAAAAGACTACGTAGAACGATTTGTAAAAAAAAAACGTATGTGGCCAAGACAACGGAGAAGGAGGACCACGCCGCCGGAGAACACCGTTCCGACAGGTTTTTGGATTTGACTCCGATAACGATGATGAGTAAATGCATAATAGGGCTAAAATAAATTCGAGGTTTGGGTAAACATGTATTTTGTAGTACTTATGGTCTCGTCATAGTATTTTTGGGCATAACAGAACCATAACAGAACTAAAAGTATTATGACGAGACCATAAGTACTACAAACTACTAACACAAGACCAAAATCACTAGAAAAAATGAATGGTGTTCGTCTGCCGATCCTGTGGGTTGGACAAGGTGCACATTCGCAATGACGCCGCAGCCATGGAAACAAGCTACATTCCAGGAGCTTTTATAAGACGGAATCGAGACAGCCACTCATTTGACCAAGAAGGGAACACGGGACATCTACGCGTCCTACTCCAAAACGTTCTGCGAGTTCTGTATCTCAAAGGAGTACCCTGATCCAGCTAAGGTGCACCATCACGAGCTTCCGTCTCTTATCGCTTGCGTTCATGGAAAGCGTGCCATTTCGGCTGCTGTCTCTAACCGAACTGCGGAGAAGATCAGAGCTGCTGTTGCAAATCCCTACAGCAGCCACGAACGCCGCGATGCTGCTAGACCTGACAAGTGGATGATCGTCACTGACGCCAAAGGAACCAAATATGGATTAGGAAATCAAGCAAAAGACATGTTCGTTCGGCAGCTCGTGCGGGACTTCAAGAAGCGCAAGAGCACAGAATTTACTCAGAGCCGAGCCACGCCTATTTTCGATGGATATGCTTCGTGTTCTTCACTGCCATTTAGCCAACACGACAGGGTTCACCCAAGCAAGCCGCTTATGGTTCAGTGCTGTATCCGCATCTTTGTTTGGCATGTGTCGAATCAACGAGGTACCCAGTTTGCAGTGGAAAACTTGACTTTGTGGCTGACGCGACAGAGTTCATCCGATCCCACTATGTGGAGAAGCGTCCACCAAGAATATCAGATCCCCAAGGAATGGCCAGTTCGGAAAGGCGGCCCTTGCTGTGAAGAGAGGGAGCGATCGAGCCGGATCGAGATGCGAGGTAAAGGCGGGGCGACGTTCGGCTTAAGCTGGGGTGTGAGGGGATGCTTCGATGACGAGAAAGGAAACCAGTGTCGGGCTACCACCAAACCCAGATCTGTTATACTGTGATCACCCGACCGATCGGGGATCGGACGAATATTCGAAGCCTGGATCGAGGGGGATGCAAGAGATCAGGACTGACAAGCGGTGACGAAATCGATCAAACCGGATCTAACCCCTGTTTGACCTCGGACGGACCCAGATCGTCCAGATCTGGTGTCCGCGGGCTGCGTTATCGGACGTTCAAGTTGTGGAAGATCGAACTGATCCGGCGTCCACCGATCGACCTACACCCCGCCGTCCGAGATCGGGCAGACCGGATCGATCTTGCGGTCAAGATCGAGCAGATCGGGTCGATCGATATTCGCCGACCGGCATACAGATTCCGACATCCTCGATCTGTCAGATCGGCGCGCATTTTCAGACTTAGGCGATTTGGCAGATCGGGATTCGATCAACAATCATCCTCGGGGATGTGCAAGCGTGAAGACGGTACGTGTTGAGTGGTTGAAGAAGGGCAAGGTGCAGGAGATTCAGGTGGTACGAGATAGGGTTCAGGATGGGAGGATAGGACCAGAAGAGGATAACCAACAATCAGACTCGAATTTCCATTGGACTACTTAGACAGTTTAGTCCCGCTGGAAGGGATCTACATTGCCCTCCTCGGTATCACCTAGCCCCGAGGTAGCAGCTCAAGCGTCGCGGTGAGAGGATCGGATATTGGCCGACCCTCCCCCACGATAGCAAGCTTCTGCTCAAGCGCGCACCTCGATCGATCGGCATTCAGTGCTTGGCCGACGATCGCTTCGACTCTCAACTCGCAAGATCCCGCTAAAGGAAGCGGCAAGCAATTCAAGGAACGGAACAACGCCACACGGCAACCTCGGCCTCGGATCAGGTCCAGGCCCCCGATCGAAGGTCAACTACCTCAGATCGGAACCAATAACGGCAGCAGAGCGAGAACTTCCGCGCTGCTCCACGTCCTCGCGTCCCGCCAGGACGTTCACGACTTTACATCGCTGCATCCTTCGGAGTCCCAAGAAAGCAGATCCAGCCCACCGACGGGTACACAAGATGGGACGAAGTTCAGCTGGTCACAGATCATCGGGAACCCCCTCCGTTAGTCGGTGGAGTCAGGCGCATTGGTAAGCGGATCGGGTCATAATCACATTCTGACCGATCCTGCTACACACAACTATATCCATCACATTTGCAGCCTACAAGTTTGAAGGTCGAAAGGCAGAGGTTGCTGAAGGTCGTTACTATAATTTACATCACCTGGTTGCGGGCGAAATACCGATTGACGCTTTTTATCGCATGACCGCCTGGTTGTCATACGTTAAAACGAAGACAGACAACAGATGGAGCGACACCGACTACGTATTTCCAGCACTGTTTGCTTAACTGTGAGGGTGCGACTAAATTTGAACGGGACGAAAACGCATGGATGCGTTCGGCGGAGTGGCGAGATATCTGTTCAAATCACACACATTTAGGCGATCTGATGCTCTGTACCGATTCATGTTTGCGGCTCCTGAACGGAGGTGGTTTTTGCTAGTGGTGAAGTGGTGGGCTGGATGGACGTAAAAAACGAATCACCTTAAATGCTCGTTCGCTATCTTGTTGATCAAGCAGCTGCGGGTTAAGATATCCAAATAGCTTACTGTTTGACCCCAAACCGTGAAGTTCATTCGGGATGTCCAACAACTTATACCGTACAAAGCGAACGCTGCGATTCCTGTACCACTGTTATCACCCGACAGCTCAATTGACAAGCGTATGAAAACCGTTGAAGCCTCAGTAAAAAAATCTCGAAGCGAATGATCGACATCTTTGTCTCGATTTTGCAGCCTTCAAGTCACAATGATACGGCTCCATCACCATCGCATGGCGCCTCGGCCTGTGGGGGGCAGGTGTCAAATCTCCCGCCTACGAAAGATTGGAAGGACTTGTGTCGGGTGTACTGGAAGGCTTATCCATCTCGCAAATTATTTAAGCCCATTTGCGAGTGGAAAAGCTTGGATCAAAAGAGAGCGGCGCTTTACCTAGTCGTCTCGGTGTTGCCAAGCTCATCATGCAAGACGTTGTGGAGTTTGGTATCCAAAAAGGATTGCTGACCTCCGACAGGCTCCGGAGGCTGCATTCACCGCATATTCGGCGTACTACACCAAGCATTAGTTGAACGATGCAGCAACTCCAGATGTGTGTGTGCTTACTATTGATATGATTGCACGATACATTCGTCTCGACAGGTAGCACCGACTCGTGATGTCTAAACACGCGTATCTACAAGGAATAGTATGATAGTACAGTTGGTCTTGGCCTAGTACACGATGTCTTGCCAGCGGGCTTTAAGTCTTTTCATAGTATGCTAAGTCTTGTCAATGTACTTTTGGTCTTGCTTAGATAACCTAGTACTTTTGATCTTATCGTAGCGGTAAACAGAGTACAGTGACTCTGAAAAGTTATTTGACTAACCCACTCCCAGCCACGTATCAACTGTGAAATTTTATGTCTCGGCTCGTGTTCTGATTGGTTTATATTATGAGAATACTTCGACATGGTTGGCCATGCAATCCGTTTTTGCACATTTTATTGCTTCGGGAAAAGGAAGTTGCTTCCGATGTGGTACTATAAAAATTAAGTAACTCCGAAGTGGCTTCATTTTGTTGCACAGCTGCCCGAACAGCAATGCCATCAGGATTAGGTTAAGTTTACGTACCACAGGTAACTTAGAATAACAAATCCTTCGTTTTGTAAACGGAAGCGCTATTAATACTTCCTGTGCAATACCGGCTGTTGCTAGGCATGTGCCACGTAGAGCTGCCGTGGTTAAGCTAACCTCCCTTAACTAACTTCTACCTCCGATAGGTTACTAGCCTCGCCTCAACCTGTGCTAACCCGCGTTTACCTCCGTCTATGTGATCCACACAAATCCAATCGCCCAATTAAAATTCTAGCATTAGCTAGCTACCAACAGTACCAAGGCAAAAGCTTCTGCAGGACCTGCGCTCGCAGATCATCAAGGATGTGTACTCGCTGCTGGCCATCACCTCGCGCGTCACGCGGGACGACGTGGTCCCGCTCCTGCCTGACGGGCTACCTACGCTCTGGAGGTGGTAACTGCAACAAGGTGTGCGGCCCCTACTGTGGTGAGTGCCTGGGGGCCGTGGTCGCGCAGACGGTGGCCAAGGGCGCCGCGGCTCTTTGTCTACATTCTGCTGGACAACAACAACAAGACCGTCCGCAGATCATGTCTGCGCCGCGCGCTGGTCGCTGGACCCCGTCCGCAGCTCGAGAAGGGCCTGGAGCACTATAAGACGTCAGTTTTCAACAAACATGTCTTGAAGAAATGTATTCGACTTGTTGGGTTATAGTAAAAAATCGCCTCGCTGACTGTTTAGTCTTCACGCTGAAGTGTTGTTTTCTTATCTGTATTCTCTGCGATGAATACGAGATCCCTAAAAAAAAAAAAAAGAAGTTCGGGTGCCAACGAGCTGCGCTTAGCGGTGACGATGTTGTCGCTGGTAGAAAAAGCTCGCTTTGACAGAACGCTTGTCGCGACAGCTCCCAGCCATTTACGTGCTAAATTACTAAGGACAGGATACGACCCCTTGTTCGCGCGCCACCAGTCGAAATGTTGAACTTTTCATCAGTCGAAGCGTCCAGCATTTTAGCAGCCGCCAAATACTGATCAAACTCCCGCTCACACGCTCTAGTCGCAGGTGGTTCAATAGATTTCTTCTTGCCAAACATATGGCTAGTTACGCGATCGGGGGCTTTCACTGTAGTTCCAGACAAGATACCGGTGCTCTCAGAAGGGATACGATCAGGTTCAAATTCAGTGGCGGCGGCAAGAAATTTAGCTCGAGCGTCTGATGCGGTCTCAACTGTCAAATGGTTCATTTCGCTAGCCACTCTGGGATCAAAGATATGCTATCCAGTCCAGATCGATCGACTTCAACTTTGCAAATCGCTTGTCAAACAACCGCTTAATCACAGCTTGGCAATCTTTCATAGCCACTCGAACTTCATCTACGTAGGTCTCCTTCCCGGCAGAATTTAAGATGCCATCAAAACGTTTTTTTTGCTGTCTTTTAGACCGTCTTCAAGGGCCTCGATTGCAGGCATGCCAAGCGGTAGTGTTGGATACGCTTGACCACCCAGCTGAGTTGAGACGGTTGCAAACGGTTCCAGCAAAACACATAGACACTTGATAGCCAGCCATTCCTGGTGTTTAGGCTTTAACGAAGTGTTGCGAATGTCTTCGAACTCCACACGACCCTCGTCGGAAAATAAATGCTCAAAGAATTTATTAAAAGATGGCTGAAGAGCGACACATCGAGTCAGCATAAGCCAGCTACTATTCCAACGAGTAGGACAATCGATAACTGGAAATGCTGCTGCTTGTGGATTATTTGTCTTTCTGATTGGCTTCAAGACAACTGTGCTTTGGTGGACCGCCGGAATATACATACAGCTAGTGAACGAATCGTTTGGACGATCTCCCTCATGGTTGCATGCCATCCTTTTCCTGTGTCGCCAATGTCGTGTCAATAAAGCTAGGAAGCTCATCAGCTGCCACATCGCGAACAGCCTCCATGTCGGCTCTCTCGTCATCATTTAGATCCTCATCAATCTCGTGTTCGGTGGCGATCGCACCTTCCTCCATGTCAACAATAGACGCCCATGCTGGTTTCGGTTTATCTAACGACTTCTTTTGGGTCGCCAGTGCTCCAGAGAGAACGAGATGAATTTCGTGAGCCATGCAAGGATCATGATAAATGCCCACGATTTTTCTGGCTTTGACCATATTGGCACCAGAATCCCTGACAAATCGAGTACAGAATTCTTTGGGAGCTTCCATTCCAGCATGATTTCATCTAATGCTTTAGCTATGACCTCGCCTGTGTGGATACCCGGAAGTTCTTTTACCTCCAGTGTCCAGTTTCTAGCCTCAAAGTTCTCGGTCAAGTAATGAATTCTAACTTCGCGCATCGCGAGCTGACCAAATATTACTGGTGATCGAAAAATACAGACAAAACTGCTTAATATCATCCCGAACTTGGAGTCTGCGCTCACCGGCAAATCCAACGATGCAGCCACGCAACTGAGTGTGCTTTGGCATTTTACTTTGACCCGAGACAATGTTTTCGTAATATATGCGACGAAAGCAACGAACTCTTTGTCTTCAACCAAAATTAATGGACGAAAGTGGCTAGCAATCCATTTTGCTAGGAGTCTGTTGAACTCCTTTTGCCTTCGGAGTTGATCGTGCGGAACTCCACGGAAACTTCGGCAAATTCTCCCTCTAATCTCCGTTGTAACTTCTTGGCTGCTGCGTACTCTGTCAGCTCGCGACCGTGATATTTCGTCATATGCTCTGTCATCTTGTGATTCCCTACCGTGAAAGCTAGTACCATCTTACAGTTTTTCCAATAGGCATACAAAGCGTAGCTGTTGTCAAGCTCTTCATCCGAGAGGTACCAACGTGATGGATCAGGAAAAAGCTGTACAAACTGCCCCAAGTCAGAGCGATGCTGACGTCGCGTCGTAAAGAGCCGCGGAGGGGCCGATTTAAGCCGTGTTTGGTTTATGGGCAAACCGCCAACGCTCCGCCATTTCTGAATTCGGATCTCGTTCCGGAGGAACAGGGAATGGATGCTGCTGGAGTGGACTTGCCGGGCTGGCGATCAGTTCAAGGCGGGGACTTGCTCGTGTTTTCTTTTGCTTGTTGAGTGAGGATTTCTTCGCACTCGAACAATTTTGCTGTGATCGCTTACTGACGGATGAGCCGCGGGATGCAGCATTCGGAGTTGTTATATCATCACCGGCTTGAGATGAACTGGATGAATTGTGTGTCGGGTTGCGACTACGGTTGTTGATGAGAGCTATGATGACTGCATGCTTTCCTGAGTGTTGTCGGGATACAGACGAGGGAACTCGGCTCTGGCCAGCCTTTTAGAACTTCTGTCGACGCTGGCACACCCAGAGCTAGCCTTCACTGGCGTCCAAGGAGACTTCGAATTCCTAGCGACCGGGTTTTGAGAGCGGAACTCGTCCATTGCTTCCATCTTGCCTTCTTGTCTCTCTACTTGAAGTGACTGCCGGCCGGTCGCCAAGATTTTTATGCTTGGCTTTTGTTTTGGAGGCTGAGCGGAGGTTTACGGAGGTTAACGGAGGTTGTTAAAAAGAAGTTGTTAGCGAAGGTTAGGCTAAACTCCGGCGGCAACTCTAGTGCCACGCGACGACTTCTCCGCGTAAGCTGGGCAGCATGACTCTGGTCTCAGAGCAGGGCGGCCAACAAGATCTTATGCTGTTCATAGGGTTGTGCGGCGTTCTTCATGAACCAAGCGATCGCACCAATAACTTCAGGTCTTGATTCAGGAGCAGTAGTGGATGAAGGTAGCTATTGCTAACTTGATCAACAGGTGGATGTGGGCGATGCCCTCGTTCCGTTCCATCCCGAGGCTACAACATTACACGAATTTAGCACATGCTACTATCCCTCACACCCACTTCATGAATAAGACGCCTCTCCGTCTTCGTTTCGATTCTTAAAATTAAAATTGAACGTCGACCAATGCTGGTAAGGAAATGTATCTATTTTATTAGGTTAAGATTTACTTAAGACTGGTGGGCGCGCGCGAGCCCACCTAGGATGGAATCAATGTCGTCGAACTCGGCACATAATTCCTCCACCTCTGCGGGCGTGAACTGTGAGTTTCTTTCACTGAAAATGGCACCCAATCGTGCTCGCTGCCCCAGCGATAGACTCGAACCGCAGTAGTACTCGACCATCTCTCGTACCTGTTTGGAGCCCATGTGTCCCAATAGCAGCTTCTTGTTAACGCGACCAGGGCGCACAAGTGCCGGGTCAAGCTTCTCCGGGTGATTCGTTGTCATGATCACGATGCGACCCGGGCAGTCAATGACGCCGTCCAGCACGTTCAGCAGACCCGATAGATTCAACTTGTCCTCGACACCCTTCGGCTTAAGCATGGGGCCCATAAGTCCCGCCATTTCATCCTCAGGATTCTCCTCGATTGCCTTCTTCTGGCTGTCAAGCATACGGTTGGCCTTGCTCGGCTTCTTCTCGCTGTCGTTACGGGTATTCACGATGGAAGACGCGCAATCAATGTCCTCCATAACGAAAACAACATCCTCAAAATCCATCTCGACGGGTGAATCCAGCCCTTGCACTGCGAACTTCATGTCAAACAGCGCATCGAGCAACTGCTGGTTCGTGTGGATCTTGCCGAGCGCGATCGTCACGATGTGGCGCTGCGTGTGCTGAGCGATAGCCTTAATGAGACTCGTCTTGCCCGTACCGGGCGGGCCGTGCAGCAAGAGTCCAAGCTTGTAGGGGAACCCCTTGATGGCGAACTTGCCGGACTTGTTGGTAAAGTTATTGAGCAGCTGCACCACGCTTTCCTTTTCTTCAAAAAAGAGGTTCTCGAACGTCTTCTCCTCTCCCAGCGCGTACCGCTTGTATGTCACCGTCGCGTCCTTCTCCAGAATGCTGGAGCCGCCAGCCTGGATGTAGTAGTAGCGGAGCGTGTCCTTGGCGTACCGCTTGCGTTCCATGGTTTGGTACAGCTTGAAAGCACGCTGGATCAGCGCGTCGATGCGTTCAGAGCCGTCAGGCAACGTCGAAAAGAACTTGAAGTTGACGTTGGTCTCGGTGAGCATCTTGGTCTTCTTCTCGTCGTTGTCCTCGGGCGCGACAGTCTCGTGCTTGAACCGGACGCCTTCTTCCACCTCGATCCACTCGTTCTCTTGTGGTAGTGCCTCCCAGCACAGATTGTCCACTGCGCCGCAGTAGTCGTCCGAGTCCCAGTCGTACGAGGACACGCTCGTGTCGCCATCGTCGCTGTCCGTGAGCGTCTTGGTCTTCTTTTGCGGACGGTCGAGTAGGTCGTACTTAGCGTCCTTGTTGGTCAGGTCCAGCACGTCCGCCAGGTAGAGCGAGATGGCCTTCTGCAGCAGGTGGTTCTTCTGGTCGTAGTCCCAAATTTTGTGGCCATCGGAGCTGAAGCGCTGCGTGATGCCTATGATTCGGTATACACCCTTGGGCTCTTTCTTACCGAAGAGAAGCCCGTACAGACGGCTAAGCAGCGAGTCGCTTGAGCCCTGAAGGCACGTGATGAGCTGTTGCAGAAGCAGCGACAGGACCAGGCACACGAAGGCGTCGACTACGACGTTGCCTGTGCTGAAGCCACCCAGGAGCTCGTCCATGGGGTTGAGGGGTGAGGTGTCGGTGTTCATGATATTTGAAAGAGCTTGGCAAATACAATTGTAGCTTGGTTGGGCGGCTAGCGATGGTCGGTGGCGATTGTATGCCACTCAGTCGGGAAATTGAAAAATGAGATATTTCAGATGAAAGCCGACTCGGCTTGGCATTTATCCCTCTGCAGCCGTCTCAAGACATTGACTACATGTATCTCCATATGTCATATGTGGAGCCCTTCGTGAAAACGTGAATGAAGGTTACCCGAACTGTGTAAGATGATGTCTGCGTCTTCGATTACCTGTTTAAATGCTTCAGTGACATTTACCGTCATCTAGTTATTCCTACAAAATCATTCGAATATAGCATACCGAATGCAAGCGCATTGTACGTATTCTGACAGGTCTCAACGACCATCACTCACGCCAACTTCAACCACGTCACTGTAACGATTAATTCACCATGCGAGTGCTACATTTGACTAGTAGTCATTAACTGTACTGTACTTTGCCTCTGGAAGACTTTTCTGGACCAATGGTCATCGCTAATCGGACGTCCCCAAACCTGCAGCTCATTTCCGTTTTTGCGCCGAGTCGCCCACTGCAGTCTCACCTTATCTCCTGCCTGCCCGCCAAACATGAGCTCCACCGCCGTCGAGTTCGGGCTCATCAACACCTTGCGCACACACAACCTTCTGGTCGACTCGCTGATCTGCATGCTCGTACCGTTGCTCATTCAGAAGATCGTGGCATACGTGCAGCAGTCGCCACGGTCCCTCCTCGCCATGCTGCGCCACTTCATCTTCCCTCAGAAGGACGAGCGACGTGTCTCCCGCGTCATCGAGGTCAAGCAGCGCTTCAATCGCTGGGGAAAGGTCTGGGACTACGACCAGAAGAACCACCTGCTGCAGAAGGCCATCTCGCTCTATCTGGCTGACGTGCTGGACCTCAAGAGCAAGAACGCCCAGTACGAGCTACTCGAGAAGGCAAAAAAGGACAAGAAGACCACCAAGTCGCTGCTTAACTCGGCGGTTAGCGAGTCCGACTGCGCTACGACCGGCTCTGAGTCCTCGGACGACGACGACGGCGACGAATATTACGGCGAGGTGAACCGTCTCAATGTCGAGGCGCTGCCCCCGCTCAACGAGTGGATCCAGATCGAGCCAGGCGTCTCCTTCAAGCACGAGACCGTCGCGCCTGAGGATACGGGCGACAAGAAGGTCACTGTCAAGGAGTCCACCGTAAACTTCCGCTTCGAGTCGACATTGCCCGACGCATCCAAGCGCATCGACGCCATCATCGACCGCGCCTTCAAGAAGTACCAGGCCACCGAGCGCCGCAAGCACGTGGAAGACAAGTCCCGCTATTTCTACATTCAAACCGAAACGGCGGCTGCCAACACTGGCGATGAAAACAACAATGCTGTCCCCGTGGTCGCCTACAAGCGGTACCCGCTAGGTGAGGAGAAGACGTTCGAGAACCTGTTTTTCGAGGGGAAGGAGCAGGTGCTGCAGCTGTTGGATAACTTCGAGACGCGCTCGGGTAAGTTTGCCATCAAGGGCTTTCCCTACAAGCTCGGGCTCCTGCTACACGGCCCACCTGGCACAGGCAAGACGAGTCTCATCAAGGCCGTTGCACAGTACACCAAGCGTCACGTGGTGACCATCTCGCTTGGCAAGATCAAGACCAACCAGCAGCTTTTGGACGCAGTCTTCGATATGAAGTTTGCCGTGCAAGGATTGGACTCGCCCATCGAGATGGACTTTGAGGATGTCATCTTTGTCATGGAAGACATTGACTGCGCGTCGTCCATTGTTAAGGCGCGCGCGGCTGAAGTAGATGACTTCCCTGCCAAGACCCAAGTTGCCGGTGCTGCTGGCATCGACAAGGCAGCCCCATCCGTAGATGACAAGCCATCCCAGTCCGAAGACGGCAAGCTGGTGTCCAACATGATCAAAGCATGCCTCGAAGACGAGAAGAAGTACAACATGCGCAATGATAAGCTCAATCTGTCGGGGCTACTTAACGTGCTGGACGGCGTCATTGACTGCCCGGGTCGCATCGTGATCATGACTACGAACCACCCAGAGAAACTCGACCCAGCACTTGTGCGACCGGGCCGCGTGAACAAGAAGTTGCTGCTGAGCTACATGGGCTGCACGCACATTCAGCAGATGATCGAGTACTACTGCGTCGTGAAGCTGGACGAATCCCAGACCCAACGCTTAGTCGAAGCTTCTAACATCTCGTCACACTCATTCACACCAGCAGAGATCGAGGAACTCTGTGCGGAGCATGACGACGTGGACGCCGTGTTGGGTGGATTTGAGCGACTCGCGTCGAAGCACTAAACACTGAATAGCTGCTCTCTGTACCATATTACCGTAGATTGGATACTAAGTAATCAGAGTTGCTCATTCATTCAATCATTCCCAACTTCAGATACGTTGTCAGGTGCTTAGCATCAAAGTTGGACCCACCACCTTATTCTCCCACCGCAAGGCAAGCGACAAGATTTCGAACATCCACATGCGCGTATTAACAGCTTGTGTGCTGTACACGATACCGCCGTAGCTGAAGATAACAGCATTTCCGTTGCCTGGCTCGTCCTCGAACAGAGTCCTAATTGAATACGACTACCCGTTAGCACACTTTTTCTACTATTACAGCACGTAAACGCTTGACTGTATCGCACGCACCATGTGAACATGTCCAGCCACTTGTCCTGCTTGCCTTCTCCATCTTGGGCATCCCAATCTCCGACAGTGCCATCTGGACGGATCTTTCGCAGTCGATTGCGATCTACAGACCGGAAAAGAATGACGTATCCAGTCTTCATTTGAAATCGGGACACTAGGAACAAGGACTGAACCGATTCCATCGTGCTAGCGTTTGTGATGACTCGATACATGATCACATTGTAGTCATCGACGACCTGAAGTACTTTCAAGGACAGATGCATTGAGGCCGAGTACAACCTCGCAAGACCTCGCGGCGATGACACCACACGCCAGGCACGAGCTGACATGTCCAATGGGGTGACACCAATGAAGCGCTTCTTGAGCGTAAACTTGACGTGATCTAGTGCCTCGCGCCGCTGCTCTCGCCACCCGAACACTTCAAGACCAGTGGTGAGGTAGCTAGTACTTTCCATGAAGTGCTCGATCTCTTTTAAAGCTTGACTAGCAATTTGGTGGCACTCGGGGACTGTCATGGGCTCCAAAGTTACATCATTCACCTAGAGTAGCAGCAACGGACACCAGATGTGAGTAATAAAACCCTCTTGACCACGTCGCATCCTCCACGATCCCACGCTCGCGGAGAGGAACACCTTGGTCGCCAGAAGCAGTAAGGTCGCCAGATGCAGAACAAGTACCTACCGTGATTGGAGGTGGCTCCAGCGTCACCTTGGGCTCTGAGTCCAGCAGATGCTGCGTCTTAAGCTGGAATTTGGTGAACTTCGCCCCCATAAGGGCCAGCTCCTTGTTCTCTTGGACTAGTTTCTGTTTCGTGATGGACAACTGCATGTACTGCTCCACTAGGTCATCCGAGCGGTTGTGCTCTTCGTCAGAGCCTACCGCCCCCGCGACATCGCGCCACTCCATCTGCTGCTGCTTGAGTTGAAGTGTCCGCGAGTACTTGTGCTCCAGCTCGTTCACCTCCTGGCGCAAAGCCTTCATCACGTTCTAACAAGAAAACAAAACATTTAATGAGACTTTAGCAGATATCGTTAGACCGCCAGAGCCCTACCTGCTTCCGGTAGTAGCTGTTCTTTACGTGCTCGCGCTGACGAGCGCGCTTGGCTTCTTCTGCCTGCATGGTTTCGAGCATTAACGCGTACTTCAGCTCGGCCATCGCGCTGGAACTGCTTGGCCGTTGCTCTGAGGACACAATTGTAGACTGAGCATGGGCTTCCATTGCTGAGACCTTTGAAGGTATGGGCTCCACCGGGGATGAGTTGGGTAACTTGAAGTGGAAAATTCGCAGTAATTATTATCGACGAGATGACAGTCCTGGACACTGCAAACCTATCGGGTTATTTGACTGATCTATTGGTGAGAGCTGCCTACAGCTCCTGGTCTTTCGGTTTCTCTACCTTAACCAAGGCTCGGTTCAGGATTCCTTGCACCTCCGGGTCTTTGATCACGGCCTTTTCCCACGCGTCGCTTGCCTTCATCTTCTGTGCGCAAGCCACAACAGCGGAGGGCTCGCCAACTTCTTCTAGAACGCACAACGACACGATGTACGCAGTGCTATTCAGCACCAAACCACGCGAATCAGCTTCTGCCAGTAGTGCGACAACATCGGGGTGCAGACCACAAGTACGAGCACGAACGATAGCGCGCTCGATTGTCCACGCGTCCCAAGTCACGATTTTACGATACCGCACCAGAAAAGTCATAAACGATAACTCCATACCGTCTACGATAAAAGCGGTGCCGGGCGAAACCTCGTCGCTTCCCTTTTGAAGTTGTTGGATCTGTCTTGAGATCACCTCAAACACGCGCGTCACCACCCGCCGACTCATTGGTGGGTGGCCTTGTCCCTGCCAGCGGTCCAGACACACCAACATTGTTGAAAAGTCGTTATTGGACTGGCAGATATTCACAATCAGCGAGTTCAAGTGCGCGCGCTGTTCCGGGTATTGCTTGTCAAAACACCGCTCCACCTCTAGTCGGTCAAACACGCTGGCATCGCTGGATTCGTCCCCGCCTCGCTGTCCGCCTGCGAGCAGAGGATACAGCAACTGGGAGTAGATCTCCGGCCTCAACTTGACATCGTTGTTCCAGAGAGCTGCACGCATCAGATCGAGCGCAACAACCAAGTCTCCAGCAGATAAGCTCTGCAAAATTCCTTGCGAAAATGAATGCACAGTGTGTGGAATCACGTTCGGAAATCTTTCAAACAGCTCCAAAATCGTTGGACATTCGGCCAGTTTCCTGACAGCACCAGTTTTGCCGCCTCCTCTGTGGGTCTCCGCGCGGTACTGCGCGATACTCTTGAAAAGCTCGCGGACTGTGCGATTGCTTGTCCTGTTGTTGTATAGCTGCATCTCGTGCAGCAACTCCATCATGTGCTTGAAGTTGCCATCGAATACTGCATGGAGCAGCAGATAATTGATGATACTGCTGTCTGTGTCCTGTGTTGTGTAAATGAGCTCGTGCTCCTTTGCGTGCATGTACAAGTCTGCGACCTTTAACCGACTGGCATCGTCCGGAGCACTCTGCACAGTATGTGCAAACGACCCGGCATCAATCGGTACGTGGTGAGCCATTCCGTACTGAAGTAGCACTTTGGCCGCAGCGTGTTTACCTGCAGCTGCAGCAGAACTAACCGCGATTGAGAGTCGCTTGGGATCCAGCGCAATCGCATAAGGAAATCGTTCCATGTACCCAATAATAATTCTCCCCATCGCTTCAGCACTGTACTTCGTGTCTGCACCAGCCTCCGGATCCTCTCCAGCATCTTCCCCGTCACTCGAGCAATCAATGAAGATTTCAGGGCGATGGAAAATCAGTCTAAAGAGCACATGGGCAGACGAGTAGCTTGTGCGCAGCTCAAGCCGCTCCATGGCGTTCAGCAGCGTCTCCACTCGAAATCGAAGTCCGTGCTCCTGTTCGTCCGTCACTCTCGTGGTGCACTCTATTCGCAGCAAAAAGTTGAATGAGTCCGCTTCATGGATCCCGTGCAAATTGTATTTGCCGACTACCTCGCTTTGGTAGAATGGACCCATTGCCTGCTCGCGTTGCGTGTCAAACATAGCCCAGAGCACGAAACGGTGCATTTGCATCCTAGCGTGGGTCAGTTTGGGCCACGTGGTGGAGGCTCTGGGCTTCGTCTTCACTTGGTTCTGCTTCTCATCCTCCAGAAACTCCTCGTAGCCGCCCCGCACGCGCTCATATCGTCCCTCACGCGACGCCTTGTACAGCAGCGACAGATACAGTGGTTCCTCTAACTTCAGGCCACGGGCTCGCAGGACATTGAACGCCTTAAGAGCTGCATGATACGTTGACGATGGGTCCTCTATACGCTTCAACAAGACGGACTGTATCTCCGTGTTGACACTTGGCTCCGTGCTCTGGGGCGTCTCGATTACTGTGGCGACTGCAGGGAGAGCCGATGAAGACTCCGACGTGTCGTCTTCAGCTTTCTCTGCGTGGATGAAACGTACGGGCCTCAGAAATCTTGATACTGAACAGGTTAAGGGGACATCTACAGCCACGAATAGCGGCGCAGCGAGGCGGGACGACGCTTGTGGCGCGCGCGGTAGCCGCATGCGCGTGCTGACTTGGCGCATGTCGGAATTGGAGCGCCACTAAAAGCTGAGGTTGTAACAATAGGTACAGTGTACCGATATTTGTCGTACTTACGGCGTACGGGTGCAGAGTGACGGTCTCACTTCAACTTCCGCGCGAGAGCACGTCCGCGCCGGTACAACAGCAGCAGGTCGCGTCGTCCATCGTCATGGCATTCGGCCACGAGAACACACAGCAGAGCTTCAAGCCGGGGCCATCACCGCCACCTCTACCTTGGCCACCTGTGTTCCCGCCGTTGCCTCCACCAGACGCCACCAAGACTGAATCGATGAGAATGGCGCCATCCTTGCAGCCTGTACCTGCTGCGTGGAGCGAGTCACGTCCAAGGCGCTTTGGAACGAGAATCGCCAATAAGCTGAACGCGGTCGATGACAGCTCTACTGCATACAAGACTGATCTCAAGCCCCCGTTCTCGGCTGCTGCGCAGAGATACTATCACCAGCACCAGTACTTTCCGCAGCCTGGGATGAAGTCGCCCATTGCTGAGAAGCTTACAGGGGAGAACTACGAGAAGAAAGCAGAATGTATGACTAAGGCGAGCCCATACGCCTCATTGGAGGACACTTCGACAAAGGACGACCGTTGGACGTCAGCAAAGAGCCCTCAAGTGTCTGCATTGATAGAGGAATACAGTCCGAAGAACGCTCCCAATCAGACTGGACGCACTATCTGGAGTGTTACGCCTGCAGAGCTTACTGAACTGGCGAAAGGAATATCTGCCATGAAGAAAGAGTCTGCTGAACCGGTCAGACAGCTCTCATATGCGGAGGCAAGCAAGCGCAATCTCCCTGGATTTATCGAGAGTCGAGCTTCAGCGAAGACGGAAGCATTGGAAGTTGAGCAGCCAGTGCGGACTTTCAAGAAATATTATGGACTGCCAATCACCCCGCCCTACGAATCTTCTAATAGGTAACTTATCCATGGATCACTAACATGCCCCGGCTGACCAACGTTTTGTGTGCTATGCATCAGATGGGATACTAACCATGCAGCAAAACTTGAGGAGAAGAAATACCCGTTTAAAAATCCTACGGGCTTAAACTCGGACAACAAGCCTTCGGAAGGACTCAACTATAGTCAAATATTTGGCCTTTCAGCCAACACGCCCACATTTTACCCACGCCAGGCGACCGACACGAACGATTTCATTCAACTGGTAAGCATTTATTCATGGCGCGTCCAATAGTAGCTCAATCTAACACTTTTTCGTATGGTGCTTTGGTGGTCCTTGCAGTTGAAAGCCTCGCTTGCGTCCAAGAAGGTCGCTCCGCACATGGATTGGTGGCCGGTAACCGGGTGCTGCATTTGTTTGATATCTTTTGTTGCGAGCAAAGTGTCAACATATGTGAGATTTGCTTTGCAGGGAGACTGGAAATGCACTAGTTGCGGTGAGTCGATCTGCCTTCATGAGTTGTGCTAGTTACCACTGAATGTACCCACTGACGCTATATTCTGTGGTAGGCAACCACGTATTGATCCTTTTTTTAAAACGAATACTCCCATGTCTGACGATTATCTAATAGCTCGTTTCTCGAGACGCAGAACTTTTCGTACAGGGACACTTGCAAACGATGCCGAGTTGGGCGACTGGAAGATGCTGGCTTCGTCTTTCCGTCATCTTCGACAGACTCATCAACCTGAAATTTGCAGACGGCAAAACGTGACTACATCGATGACTTATTTTGTGAAGATGTGTTGATGAAATATCGGGCTAACTGTTTCACGTCGAAGATAGTTCTTCTTCCCTACACTTGCAACAGCACCCAGGCCGCGAGCCACAACATGCTTCGGGCCAGTTTTCCCAATCTATAATAGTGCAGTATCATTTTTTTTCAGATCGCATACTATTCTTTTTCGCCATTCCTATCAGAACGAGCCGCCTACAGCTCTGTCAGTTCTCCTCGTCGTCATTTCCAAGCGGTGGCAAATGCTGCTTGACCAACTGCTCCAGCTGCGGCGCGTTTGCTCCATCCACATCTGCGATGTGCTTGCGGTCCTGCAAGGGCATATCCAATCGTTGTTAATTGCTAACACGCAAGAGGCCACCAAATCTTCCATTGTCCAACCTTGAAAAACAGAAATCGAGGCTTGCAACTTCCAGTGTCCTCGACGCCATCGACATTAAGACTGACATTCAGCTGCAATGTGTGACTAGTGAGTTATGGCGATGCTCATCGACTAAACTTGCTTACAATCAAAGGTTTATCGTACCGTCGCGAACATGAGTCGACGCTCCGCGTGGTCGATGTCCGTATTCAAGCGCTTGTATGTCGGCTCCACGATCTTGCATGGCCCGCACCAATCCTTGTGCACATCAACAACTGCCACAAACGAAGTCAATCGGCTAAAGCCTTTTATGCTCACCCTGAATGCGAAAAACGCACCGATTAGCTTCTTTTCGCTGCTCTCCAGCACTTGTGCCCAGTGCTCGGCGTCTCGAACCTTCGTTACCAACTCCATGACTACTCTTTGTTTCAAAATGACACCTCTTCAGGGGATTCCTCAGCGACGCTTGACAAGAGTCTTCACGCAAAGTGCAAGAATAATGTATAAACAAAGCATACTGAAGACGAGCCGATTTGTGTATCCCTTTGTTAAATATAAACATGCCGTGCATGTTTGCAGTCGTGGTAATGGCTTATAATTATACTCGCTCTCGAGTTGGACGACCTAATAAGTACTTGATGTAACAGGATGTCACTAGCCAGCACGAGCCGCACAGCTACACCGATGCGTTTCCTTCGATCGGAAGCACCGCTGCGCAGCTCGGAGGTTAGTCGAGTCCCATCCGGATTGATTTCGCGTCGCGAGCCATCACTTGGCTCGCACAGGCGAAAACGCACACATATAAAGCATGATGATGATGTCGCTCCGTCGAGGAGGAGGGAATGGAGAAGGGGTGAGCTAAGCTGAGCTGGAGTGGGCAGCCAACGGCTTACATGGAACCGTTGCCCGACACGTCGAGACAGCCGTAGAAACTCTTGAGCAACTTGGTGATCTTGCAACCTTGCTTCTCACAGCGAGCCATGACCACGGGCGGGCACTTGCAGAGAGCCTCCTCGAGCTCAAGCAAGAAGGCGTTGAGGAAGAGCACGCGCTCACGCACAACGCCCTTGGAATTCTTGCCAAGGAATCGGCCCTGCATGACGGGAAACTCGGTGTCCACGAACACGCGTTCGAGGCAGGAGGCGAGCAGGCAGCTCTTTTCGCCGCCGCAGCAAACGGCGTGGTCCTGGAAGTGGCGGCGCGCAAGTTGCTGCAGCTGCAGGAAGGCCGAGAAACGGCGGTAGACAAGGTCTTCTCCGCCATAGCGGTCGGTCTGCACGCGAATGGCGTAGTCCGTGTGGCCCGCCACTTTGCGGGTGGCAACGACGGTGGAGTGCACGTCGCCGAGGGCGATTGCAGCGTTGGTAGGCGAATTGGGCGGCAGCATCTTGGCTAGAAGGTGGCAGATGATGGCAATTTGGAAGCACGTGTGGAATTGACAGCAAGTTCCGAAATGATCAAGCATCGACCGACAGCATCGACAAGTCGTCTGGCATTTAACCCTGGCATTGGCTGGCCACGCGACAAGGATGGCGACTTGCTCAAGCAGAGACGGAGATCCCGTCGCCGGTCGTGCGTCACTGACCCGTCGCTGCGCTGGACGCTACGCACGCCAGTACTGGACGCTCGAAACGGAGATGGCGGCGCCACCGCCAATTTGGTGCTGCAACAAGGTCCGAGGCATCTGGCGTGTGGTCTGCGGCGGAGCTTTAACGCCGCCAATGCTGAATAATTCCGGGTTGCATACCAAAAAGGAGCGACCGCGTTGACGCCGCCGCCCGAATATGTGCTGCAACATTCTGTGCAGACCACATGGCGCTGGGTGCCAATGGTAATCCTAGGTAGCGACCGTGGGACGGAGATTCTATTTGCGGAGCCCATTTGATTCAGGATTCTACTTTTCCAGAGGTATTCTACATTTAGTGACGAAACCGGAACGCTACGCTGGCGACAAATATGGGTCGCCGCCGTCTTGGCGTTCCGCGCGTCCTCAACCCGCGTTCTGACGCTAAATAAAGGCAAATGAGGCGTTTCCGGGCAGTGCTGCGGCCTGTGCTCACCACCCGGCAGGCAGCGACATGCCATCACCCAACTTGCAACATTCGCCTTTATCTGCCAGCTCTGACAGTCAGTCCCGCAGCCACTTTTTGCTCTCGAGCGCATGAAGGCTTTGCTGCGCTGGCTTTCAAAATACATTTACATGTACATTATCTGTATTACTGCATGAATTAATAACGTGTCATGTTATCCTAGACTATGATAGAATCCACACGCGCCACTGGCAGCTGAATACAACCACGCGAGGAAGACTTCGCAGTCGACAGAGGCAATCGGGCGACACCAGCGCTGACTAGGAATTCTACTGGGTCGTCACTGCGCTGCACATGCCACTTCGACGTAGGACATAGCGGTGTCGGTTTTGTCGGCTCCCGTTGCACGCGGGGGGGTGGCTAACAGTACAAAAGCTGATAATGAAGTGCAAGCACTACAGGTACTGTATGGACAACCACGGCACGTTTGCGATCCCGCATTTCGCTGCTAATGCGACACCTCCGCAGCAACAACAGCCGCCTACCCGGAGGTATTCGAACAACACGTTGCCACAAATATCATAAAGTAATAAGTTAGTGATGATTTCAGCCACGGCGTTTCAAACTTGACCATCTTTTGGCATGCCTATCGGCGATAGGCAATCGCGCAGCGACCGATGGATACAAGCAGTGGTCGGGCAAAACATCTTGCACTAAGCTTATCCCTTTCAAACTATCATACTGCAATACTGTACTGCGATCGGTAGCAGAATGCAAATCCTCTCAGCAAATTGTAATATTCAACTATGGATGAATATAGTTTTTTTCCGACATGATACAACTGCAGGATTGTATAAGATCCAAAGGAGATTGCATATTAGCCTATCACATCACTCCAATTGAGTACTTTCAGCGAATCAAAACAATTAGGGCTAGACGTACCGTTCCGACACGTTCCAACAAATATTTGTCGGAACCAGCGACAAAATATGAATATGCCGATACAAAATCCCAAGTCTAACGAATAGTTCTGGCATATATGTGGCATTCGTACAAATAGGCATTTTCCTAGATTAGAAAAAAAAGTTGGAGGACGTTGAGACACACACAAGTGTGTGTCAACGTCCTCTAATTTTCCTAGTTTAGGTCACACAGTTCGAAGACCAGATCGAGAAGCATGAGCTTAACGGCGTTCGCGAATGTGAACACCATGAAGGCGCGAACCACAGCGATGGTCGCATTCAAGTGGATGTAGCATAGAAATACGTCCAGATTAGCATTCTCTTGGGTAATTCCGGCAAGCGGTTGACGGCGACTATGGATCGATTTGGCTACTATCTCGCCACCAACGAAGGGAACAAAGGTAAGCTTGCGCGCAATTCGGCAACTTCGTATTATAGAAACGTTAAGTTGTGGTTGATCGATGAATACCCGCACTTGCGTGTCCCTACTGAGTTAATCTTGCTAAAGCAAGCAAGACATTAGATATGCATTGCTTAAAAAGAGAGAAAGATAGCTTGATTAATAAAGCTTCACCTTGTACTGAGGAGGACTTACAGACCCTTGTTCGCTCGCGTACATGCTGACTACCAAGACGCTGCGCTCGCGTGTCTTATGTGGCACTGCTTCGGGCGCTCTTCGGACTTAGGCTACATACCAAAGCAGCACGTGTCAGTATCAGCGAGTGGCATATTCTACATTCGGCTGCTGCTGGTCAAGATATCAGAAGGGCAAGGGCTCACCTTGATCACAGACAAAAAGGACTTCTTGACGTACCCTTTGTACGCGCACGCGCTCGCGGTCGCACTGGCCACCCAGGATACACCCAGGATGCACCTTGTGCAACGCTTCTTGACCAGCTTCCCGCGCTTGCGTCTGAAGACGCTATCCCGATTGACACCGGTGCCCCACTTCACGAGTGGTTGGTAGCTGAGCCGGCAACGCTTCAAGTTACTGTAGTGCCGTCGACCATACCCGCCGTTGTTTCGGGGTCGGTCCTGTCGCCTACGCTCGAGTCCAGGAATCTCCATACCGTTGCACCACTGCGTACAAACATAAGCGTTTTGCTTCAGCTGCCTTGACTCCCAGCCGCTTGGCCTGTTTTCTTTTCTTCCTTCGGACGAATCGTACCTGCATGATGCTGTTCATTGCCACATTGTCCCACCGCCATATCCGTCGCTTTGGTCGCCGTCTCGGTTGCATGCTTGTTCGTTTCCGGCGTTGGCATCTTGTTCGCTGCCGTGACCGATATCTCCCCTATCATTTCATTCGCGAATGCGCCTTCCCCAGCTTGATGTACGTCACCAGCTCGTCGGTCAAGTTGAACACGTACACCGAAATCGCCACTTCGTTCGTTGGCAAGCCTTGCGCGCAGGAATCGCTCTCCAGCCACTGTGGGTCTCACCGTCGCCACATATTAAGAAGCTCGGGCGACATCCCTTTCTACCGATGTCCCGCGCATCTCTTCCAACAATTCGTCCGTCTTGTAACGCCTTTTTGCCGCTGCGCCATTCTCCTTCGCTGTTTGTTCTGGCGACACCTTGTTGCCGTTACACCGCTCGTTCTTGTTTCCGCGCCGTCGTTGATCACGGAGATCTGCCTCGCTGTCGCCAGCTTCCCGCTCTGGTTTTGACACCCATTCGTTTTTCTCGGTGCCTCCTCCGCGTCATTGCTATCACCGACACCATCCGCCGCAGTACCTCTCGTCCTTGTCTCCGCTCTTCGGGGATCACTTGTCGACGAACGCCATAACCCGTTACCACGTTCCGCTCTAGTTTTCCGCCTGTTTCTTTCGTTCGTTCTCCCGCGTTTTCAGGTAAGCGTCGTTCTGTGCTTTGGCTTCGCTATCCGTACATTCACGTGCGAAATGGCTCGTCTTCTTACAAGCAAAACATTATTTTGTGGTTCATCAGGGCATTGTGTAGACCAGTGCCCAGATTGTCCACATGTGTAGCAATGGCCGGCTGCTCCTGCTGTCGGTGCGCACCGCGCATTTTTCTTGTCTGACTGTCCGCTGGTTGGTCTGCTGGTTTCCCGGTGACGCCACTTTTTTTCACAGCCGCCTTCAGTTTTCTTGGTTCTCGTCGGCCAACGCTATCGCTGTTGCCGAGCCTTCCTTGTCACGTCTCCGCTTCAATTTTGCGACAGTTGCCGTTTCTAGTTCTTGATGTTCGTTCCGGTAGAGAACCGCCTTCTTTCCGATTTCTTCGGCTCGTACCAGTACTTTCCGTCCCATACGTGCCCAGGCACCGAATCCCATGTGGCGGGATAGTAGTTACAAACACCTTGCGGGTTGGAAAATATCGTCAATCCTTGTATTTCACCGTTTTCCTGCCGTAGTCCGTCCGGAACGTGCGCCATCGCTGCTGCCATACCTGTTCCGCTAAGACTGGGAATCACACTTGTTATTGCGGTGGTGCCGTTCATCTGTATTATCTGGCTGCTCGGTGCCGTTGCCCACGGTTGACCTATATTTGTCACGCATTGGGCGACATTGTTCAGGGTATCATCGATCGATATGGCCTTCTCAACCGCTTCTTCCAACGTTTGTGGCTTAGGGTGCTGCCGCACCAGCTTCTTCGTAGTCTTGTCCAAAACCGGTAAAACTGAACAAGCAACACATGCTCACTAAATCGATTCCGCCCAATTACGTCACGTATATCAGCTGCAAAGTCCGCAATGTGTTTCGCCTGGCATCATGCGCCGCATGCTGATGCCCACTCTGCCGCTGACTTATCCAATTTCTCCGCGTGTCGTCGCAACAACATCCTTTTCAAATTGGTCCAAGTCCGCTTTCATTCCGGCAGTCTCCTGTCCATATCGACCCAACAGTTGGCTGCGTTTTCCATCAGCTTGTTGCCAAGGATAAAACAGGGCGGCGTGTCTGTCCATCGTCCTCGTCCTGATTCTGCTGCGTCTTTCATTGCCAAGTCAACTCGATCAAAAATCCTCATTGTGACAGAAATTTCGGTCGAGGGGTGAACGTCGGAAGTTCCAAGTCCTTCACACTCTTCTTCCGTCGTCGATGCTCCTGCTCATGGTCGTGCCGCCTATCCTCATCATGTTCCCGCCTCGAGCATCGAGTGTGGTGCCTTTCTCGTCGCTGTGGTGCGTGCACCTGTTTCCTCATCGTCCGAGAAGCTGGAACTGCTGCTCGATTATTCGTTATCGTCTCCAGTTCTACGTGGATTCCGTCGCCGCCGGTCATCGTCGCTCGACGTCCCGCTACTTCTGCTGTCGTCGGGTGGTGGTGTCCCTGCAACACGTGCCACGCGACGTGTCAACCGTTGCGTACCGCTTTCTCATTGGTGAGCCGTATCCCGACGGTGGCTCGCCCTCGACCTACCTGCCTTCGCCTCGGTGTTTCGCCTCGTGACTGCCGACTTCTACCGGTCGCCTTTGACCGTGACGTCGTATGGCTGCGCGCTGGTACCAAGATCCGCTTCTGCCGTGTCGGTAGTTCTAACTGCATGTGTCGTTCGTCGTTCTCAGTTTCACGAGTCTCCGTTCTGCTGTTCTCTGGTTCATCCACTGCTCGTGGTTCTTCTTCCTTGTGATGCTGCTCTTGTTGTGGGGTACGAGTTGCCGCATCTCGGTACGCTTTTGCGTGAAGACCCGCTACGGCCGCCCTCAATGTCGTACAGCCATCCCAATTGTTGCTATTTCCGTCGATGTAGCGTCTTCCTGCGGTGGTGGTGATGATGGTGGTGGATCGCCACCAGTTTCACCTTCACTCTCCGTCGACGTTGCCGGTCTTTTCAGTTCGAGCTCTGGTCGCCGCTCGCTCGTAGCTGTTGACGGTAACTTCTGTGTCGCCGCCTCCATCGGCTTCAACGTCTATTCGTTGTGCTGCTCAGCAGGATGTCTGTGGTCTTCCTGTTGTTGAGGATCATCATCGTTGTCCTTCGTTTCGCTGTCACCATCGTTGTCAGCCGCTGGCTTTCCTGCCGCCGCCTTCGGCGTCAGATTTCGTGTCGCTGACCTGGTTCTTGCTGGCGACGACTGCAGTCTGTCACAGCCTCGTCCCAGTCACTGTTCTCGCCATGCTCGTCCGTATTTTGTAATTACTCTCCAATTACATAAGGCACCTGTATGATCACCATGTAAGAGTCTCTTCACGCCTGCTGGCCGGCGGGTTCGTATGCTCCGTGCTGACGCTCAGTTGGTCTCCCAAGGTTCGTCGGTGTCGCATTTACGTAACGTAGACTCTGTGCAGGCCCCTGTCAAGGCACCGGGTTTCCCCTATCTATTTTACTTCTCAATACTCTCTCTCTCTCTCTCGACTTTCTCAATTTCGCTGCGGCCTCAACTACCGCTGTCCTACAAATTCGTCCGGTCCGTCAGTCCTACGTCCTGTCTAGCACGTCTAGTTGAGTACTGGGGCGGCCTCAATTACCTACCCAGTCCTCCATCACGCCCTACGCCGCACAGGTCGATCCAACTCGCCGTTTTGCTTCGTCATCCAGCTGTAGTCACGCGCCCAAATGCACGGTGCTTTGTTGTCCGTCGACAACTGACTCCGCGTCTTCTCAACTTCTCAACTGAGCCTCGATGCTGCCCAACTCACTCTCAACAGCGTCTCAACGTCTCAACTCCTCACGCTCACTCTCAACTTATCGCTGCTGCTGCCGCTCGTGCTGGCCGCCGCTAATATCGTACTCTTCTGCCGCTTTCCCTCTCCGAGGATGGTTACGAAGTCAGCCACTCTCTCTGATGGCGCAAGTTACGAAGTGACCCGCTCTCTCCGATGTCGCAAATCACGCTTGATACTGGCTGCTGCCCTCTTCGTTCTTCTGAGTTTATCACTTCGCACCCACTCCCTTATCCGTAAGGCTGCTCCGTCCGTTCGAGGAGACCCTTCCAAATCATAGCGACTCCTCGTCGCATAGATCGCAATCGTACGGCTCTCTTCGCTCGATGTTCGTCGCTTCAAACGCCTGGTCGCCTTCTTCAACGTCAAAGACGTCGCTGTAAAACTGCCACTGCACTGCTCGCATGGATACCCGCAACCTGTTACACTACACTATTACGTAAACGCTTGACGCACCATGTGAACATGTCCAGCCACTTGTCCTGCTTGCCTTCTCCATCTTGGGTATCCCCAAGCTCCGACAGTGCCATCTGGACGGAGCTTTTGCAGTCGATTGCAGCCTATAGACGGGAAAAAGAATGATGTATTCAGTCTTCATTTGAAATCGGGACACTAGGAACAAGGACTGAAACCGTTTCCATCGTGTTAGCGTTTGTGTTGACTCGATACATGATCATCACATTGGTCATCGACGACCTGAAGTACTTCAAGGACAAATTCATTGAGGCCGGGTACAATCTCGCAAAACCCCGCTGCGAGGATATCACACGCGAGGCAGGAGCTGACATGTCGAGTGGAATGACTAACAGTGCTCACCGCGCTGCATTTTGACCAAAATATCTGATAGCATCTGGGTAAATAGTACTTCAGGGCTACTTTAATACTGTGCTATGATCATAATACTCTGATTTCGTAAAGCTAATGATAATATTTGCGATTCGTGCAGATATCGATGGCAAAGCACATAGCGGCGCTTTCTGCCGCCTTGTGCTGCCTATTTGCTGTCTCGGCCTCTCCTGCAGCCCTCGATGGTCCTCTACAGACTCTAGACGCGTCCCCACTATTCACTCTGCAAACATCCACCGATCTGTCGCTCGTCTGGGCCGAGTACGAGCGTTTCCTACTCTCCCGAAGTCGCGCTGTGCCCCTATTGCTCTACTTCGCGTCCACTTCAACCTGCAACAGCAATGAGGGCGAGGAAGACGACGACACAGAAGAAGTCCAAGCACTGGAGAACGCTCCTATCGATCAGGAGGCGTGCCTACGCCATCAGAAGCTGGTAGAGACCGCCGTGGAGCTCGCAGGCAGGACTTTGTCCACGCCGCAGCTACCCGTCGTCCGCGTCGACGTTCAAGCATGGCCCAAGATGCTGGACTATGTAAGCTAGCCCCTATATTAGTGGCTAAATTGCACTACAAATACTAATGGTGTCTCTGTGTGATGCAGCACTTGATGTCAACGACGCCGGCGCTGCTGTGGATACCTGGACGCGCCTCGGGTCGCTTCCAGCGCTTTCCTCACGTGGAGACCAACTTCCTGGACCTCAGCATCAATGGGTCGCTATTTGCTGATGTTTATAGTGAGGAAGAGGAGGAGCTGGAGAAAGCTGGCGATTTACAGCACGATGATGTGGTCAAAGGGGAAGCTGCGGCAAGGGAAATCACGGCGTTTGTGCGTCTGTGCCAAGAACGAAGTGGCTACCTTATCCGGAATTCCCGTGGGGGGCTTTCGCCGACTGTACCGGTGAATCCTGATGATGACGCGTTCTCAGGGCTGGAACTGATTCCGATCGTGGCTTTTGTGGCATTTATTGGCTTTGTAGTGAATGAGAATCGAGAGTTTGTCCTTGGAGTGATACGGTCGCGATTCTTCTGGTTCATACTCTGCCTGGGAGTGATTTATATCGCGCTTAGCGGATTACTCCATTCGATCATCCACCGTCGAGCCTGGTACTACTTTGGCCGAGTGCATGGTTTCGTATTTGTTTACCCGAGCTCGCGGCGGCAATTTGTACTGGAAGGGCTGGTCAATGGGACCTGGAGTTTCTGGTTGTCACTTGGAGTGATGGGTATCTCAGACGTGGTGCCGACCTTGAAGTCTCGGCTAGCAAGAGAAGAAGTTATTCGGTGGTCGCTGCTGCTCGTGGGTATCTCGTATATGGCACTTTATTTCACGTTTCTCCTGAAGTACCGATGGTTGGCTTAGAAGTGTCGGATTGACAATGTTACGTAGCATTTAACGCAGCGTTAAATTGCATCAAGGTACTTAAAACGCTTTTAACACATATTCAGAGTGCACAAGAGTCTTCCTCTTGTCTATTTCCAGGCATTCCAGCCAGAGCGAGAGAGATCCCAGCGCTAAAATCGGGATTTCAATGAGCGCTGATACCAAGGTAGCTACAGCCACACCCAACGACAGTTCGTAGTTGTTGCTTGTAGCAGTAAAGGTCAGCTTCACACACGGTGCGTGGGTGGCGCCGTAGGTCTGGCTATGAACAAGGTGCCCGTAAGCATGAACACAAAATAGGTCACGAATGCCACCATATACATGTAGAAGAGCACTGCTGAATCAAATGTCGTTGAAATGCGTTCGAGAAAGCGAAGAGCGCCACGACCGGTAAGATCACCCCCGCCAGCACGTCCAGTTGAGATGTGAACTTGTCGAAGTACCAATCAGTTTCCTTAGGAAGACCCACCCGGAGATACCGAGCACAAATGGGATTCTAATATAAACCGAAATGTGATAATCTTCTAGCTCCTGAGGGTCCTCGTCAATCCCCAACGCATTTGTCATCGTATTGAGGATGAAACTCCCATAGGAACTCAAGCTATTTGCGGCGTGTGTACGAGCACAACACGGGGATTGCTCGATTGTTTGCTTACTACAGTGTATTATACAACTGTACTACTTGCTACCTATCATCTAATGTATATGGTTGCATGTTTTGCACTTTTTGTTCCAAACCTGGTGCGAGTGTGCCACGAAGACCTGGCAATTGCAGGCGCGGCATGCCCCCATCATGCGAGATCTCTCGGCCAGCACTTCCTTGTGCTCCTCAATGCCGCGCATGGCACGATCCAGAGCCTCATAGAGCGGCCTTGCAGCCACAGGCTGACCAACAGCACCACTAAGCAGTGCACTCACTTCCAGATCCTGTCCGTAGAACTTGCGGTTCAGGTCATTGCGCGTTGCGATCACCGAACCTTGGAGCGAAATGCCGGCGTACAAACCTTTGCTGATGGAGTAGCTGTAGTTGCCATTAAGCCCCGAGCTACTGATTGCTGCGGCAGCGGCTGCTGACCGTCCGTACGGACCCACAGCAACATCGAGACCTGCGCCCAAGTTTACCTGTGGTGAGTGGAAAACCTGCACGGCAGCAGGAGAGCCTAGAATGATCATGACCTCGACGATCTCTCCACCAATCTCAAAGCCACCGCCCAGTCCTACCGTGCCGATAGCTGAAGGTGCAGACCACGATCCGTCTGGTAATCGTGAAATCACGAGACCTGTGCCGAGTTTGCCCACAAGAAGGAAACCCGCTTTGACGATCGTCATGATTGCTAAACCCTGTGCGTTCTCCAGCATTGAGATCGGAATTGACCTGTCTCCAGATGCACCCGAGTCGTTCCGGAAGAAGTTCCCGACGATATCCGCGGCATTCGTGCACTCTTTCTCCAATGAGGGTGAAAATGGCACGTGTAGTCTCGATTTGGCTTCATGTGGAGCTGTCTCGGCGTTTGCTTTAGCGTATCGAGCCACCAGATCCTCTTGCTGTGAACGCAATTGAGGTGCACAGTGCAAACACGCCCGTTGTGGAATCGAAGGATCATAGCCCCTGGCGCCTTCAATCTGGTCTCCTTCCGGGATCAACAGCATTAGTGGCGAGCAATTGCCACAGACGTAGCGACCGCAAGCACGGCTGCATCAGAACACCACAGAAAGAGAGACAGAGATTAGTATCGACTAAGAATCCTCTCAAGTAGGTTAAACTCACCACTGATGTCGACGCTTCGTGACGTCGAAGGCCACACCGCAGACGTCACAGTTGGGGTGGTCAGAGTATCGGCCCTTGAGGATTCCAGAGCCGCGGCTGCCATTGGTCGTCTCTTGTCCGTTGTTGGTCGAGGCTGACGACAAGTTGCGGCCATTGGTTCTCGCAGCCGATCCGTCATCGTCCACGTATACAACAGGGATGGCCGGTGGTGTGTTGTTATTGGGCTGCTGTTGGTACAAAAGCGCCTTCTGGTCGCTCTCCTCGAAGGACATTTGCTCCTGGAACCGCGGCGGGACTCGGGGCGGCGACTGCTGGTGCCCCTGGTAACCGGTTTGGTTGTGCGGCGGTGGAGCTTGGTGTGCCTCGTTAGCGAAGGGCGCACCGCACTCGGAGCAGAAGCGGCCGCTGGGCGTGTGGGCCCCGCAAAGTGAGCACGCGGGCATTGCCAGAGAATTTAAAACTGCTTGTTGTTGTTTAGAGTCAATTTAGAAATGAGTGCGGAATTATATCCCTTCCCTGGAAATCCAGTTACAGTGGTTAGACTCAAGTGCCCAAACTGGACAAAGTTTAGGTCAACAGAAAGTGACGAAAGTCTTAATTCTGATTGATAAGACGCGAAAGATTTCAATTGCAGTCTGATTGCAGCTAAGTACGACGCTCCCGTCGCCCTAACTGCGAGCTTCATTTACTCAACGACAACTTGTGGGCCGACGGCCTATGCCACGAAACTAGTGGGCTCGACGCCCACGCCGCCGCAGTGTTGGTGCACCAGCTTGGCGAACTGTAGAGCGAGCGCGTCGGCGTCCTGCTGGGTGTCCGCCTCGGCGTACACGCGCACCGCGTCCTCAGTGCCGGACGGACGCACGAACGCGCGGCCGCGCTTGTTGGCGAATTCCTGCAGAGCCGCGTCCAGCGCGGAGCGGAGGCTCTCGGGCGCCAACACCTTGGTGTCGTCCTCCTCGTCCGACTTGATCACGCTGCGGTCCGCGACCTTGACCTTCGTCTGGCGGCTGGGCAGGTCGTTGTAGATGGCGTCCCAGTCAGCAATGCCCCAGTTCTTCTGCACAAGCAGAGCCTCTACGAACAGCAAGTCGCACATGGCGTCGCCCGTGGCCTGGTTCACGAGCTGCGAGGCAGCGAGTAGTTGTGACAGTGCCAGCTTCTTGCGCTCATCGTGCAGCGTATTCTCCCACTTGTGCAGTCTGTCCATGAGTGCGTCCTTAAACACGACTGTGCCATGACCATTGGCCTCGAAGTACACGGCCATGTCAAACTGCGTCGCCTTCTCATGGCAGTACTTCACGCCGGTCTTAGCCTGAGCCACACGGATACCTTGCGTCTGCAGGTATTGAGTAGCGGCGCCATTAGCGTACGCAGTCATCACGCAGCCGAACGTCACGCCCTCCTGGTCGAGCTCCAGAGCGTGCAGCTTCTCGGACAAGAACTCGGCGAATAGGCAGGCAATCTTGTTGCCGTCCAGCAAGTGCCACGTGCCTTCCTCGTCGAAATAGTGGAACACCACACGGTCGCCGTCACCGTCCATGCTGCAGTAGCGCTTGCCACGGTCACTCTCGCGGGACATGTTCGTGGGTGGCTGGCGCGACTTCTCCACGTGTTCGGCACCGCATTGGAGGTTCAGCTCACCGTCGCCAGGCGTGTTGACGATCTCCAAACGGAGCGAGTCGCCCAGATCCTTGGCCAGCTTGACCATCTGCAGCGCGCCGACGCCGTGCGCGCAGTCCACGTAAAGCGGTGGTCGCGTCTCCAGACGCTGTGACAATGAATTCCAGGAGCCATGTCAGTCAGTCATTGAGCAGACCACGATACTTCTCCACATCAACAGAACCTCAACACCCACCTTAGAGTCGTGCGTGGCCGTGAGCTGCTTGAAGGCGTCACTGAGCATGTTATAATAGCCGACCTCGGACGCCCAATCGCCCTTGTTGTAGTGCTCGTAGTTCCACTGCCATGAGACAACAATAAAGCACAAAGTCAGACAATACCCATCACCTGTCTCCTGGTAAAGAGGACAACAATACCATGCGGACGAGGTGGTGAAGCTGCGGCGTCGTCTGCAGACCAAAGTCCAGCACATTGCCGCCGATCACGAGCGCCCCCTCACGCGCGAGCTCAGCCAGGTGCTCGCTGGAGGGGCGCGTATCTTTAGCGATGAAGACGTTGCCCGTCTGGTCCAGTTCGATCTTCTCAGCGGTCACAACAGCGTCCAGCACCTCGACGACCTTGTCTTGCGCCGAGTTGGCCAGCTGCATGGCGTATTTCTCCCACTTCTGGCTCAGCATGTCGCCCTTAGGGTCAATGATCTTGAGTCCATTGTCGCCCGCTGCGTTGTGCGAGGCCGTGATCATAATGCCCACGATCTTCCCCACGCTCTTGGAGCGCAAAACCGCCAGCATCCCCATGCGGTGGCACGTGGACACCAGGAGACCCGCGTCCTCACGGAAGCCCGCCGTGCCGTAGCGCAGCTCACGCGCACCCAGTCTCTCTGCACGCGGGTACTTGACAGTCTCCTCGGCCACACGCGGCGTCTTATCCAGCACACTCACGCCGCTCATAATTGTCGGTCTTCTGTTCTTGGCTCGCCTATTGCAATTGTGGCTTTTGGAAAGGGGGCCATCACGGCTCATGTTCATTTTACTACCAATCAGAACCGTCTATCAACATTTTTTCAACTAATCAGAAGCTTTGTGACGACTAGCTTCTCGATGATACGAAAAGCTCAATTAGACTACGTTTGTGCTCTATGCGTAGATGGCGACGTGGCGGAACTGTTGCTTTATAATGGCGCGGGTGGGGGGCGTGTAGTCGACTGATAAATACTCTCCTATGCCTTCTGGCATCGCTGTATGTCTGGCTATCTGATAAGATGCTCGTCTCCTGGGACGGAGTTACTACAGTAGTGCTGCGGTCTCGGTGAGGCGCCGCTGCGATGCCTACTGAATCTGCTGGCTGGCCGCCGTCTGCGAGGGTAGCGGCATATCGGAAAATTGTTGCGGCTCGTCCACTCCCTCGTGCGCCGATACGAGAATATCATCGATAGTCTGCACGGCGTTTTCGACGTTCTGGAAGGCGCCCACGAGGTAGTGAAGCTGCCGGAGCAAAGCCAACAGCACGACGTCCGTCGCCTGTTTCGAGGCTTCTAGTCGAGTTTTAAGGGCCTGTAATGCACATCAAAGCACAAGTCACAGTAAGTTTCCATTTTGTTTCAAAGAACAACAGTATCCAAAATACTTACCATCGTTCGGCGATATCGCGCCAAACGACTCGATCGGCAGGCTGGACAAGGTGTGGGTTCACCTGTCACATCATCGACACTCCAGTCGCTGCACCCATTCGACCCGCTAGAGCACCGGCCTCCCAGATAATACGCCTGCAGTGTGTCGTACTCGTCCGCATTGAACGGCAGCTTGGCGATGTCCGAAATGACCTTACGGACGTGCACCTCCATTGTGGTCTCGTATCGTGGACTCTTGAGTGACAAACGTTTTTCACAAGATCCACCCGACCGCGGAAAGCGACCCATAGACCCACGCGACGGGATCCGGATGACGCGCGGCGGCCGGTTGCTACTCGTCTTGGATGGAGAGCTGCCTCCACTGCCACCTGCTGAGTTGGACGCACTGTTGCCAGGCCCATTGTGAGGAGGGGGTAGCAATCCGAGCAGCGCATTGGCACTTCCTGAACGCGAACCGCCCCCACTTCCACCTCCGTTAACACTACTAACACTACCTGACGACGAACCAGCCTTGAGGTTGCCCTCGAGCTTCTGGAACTTGGGGTGTTGTAATACAGGCGACGAGCTATCACCAGCATCGCTATCAGCCCCTGAATCCGCTCCACCTGCTGTCGTTCTATCTGCTGATACGTCTCCTGTATCCTCTGTTGGTTTCCGCTTGTGACTCGGTGGAATTCCCAATGCTGCAGCTTGTGCAGCAGCGCGTGCATCGTGCAGACCCTTAAGAACCAATTCGTTTCTGGAGAGCGTATCTGAATCCCTTCTGCCGTCACTGGAGTTGGAGCGAGTTGGCACTGCCACCACAAGACTAAGATCCACACCAGTGAGCTTGAACAGTACCGAGTGCACATTGGCGTTAATAGCGCCTGCTATACAGGACGCGGCGTAGTTGTTGGCACCTTTGGTGGCTAGCGATGCACCGTTTAGACTCGGATGCTGGTTCTTTTTCATGTATTGAGTGCTCGCCCAATCGTGACCATCCACAAGCAGACAAAGTAGAGCACGGCTACGGGCCAGCCCCACGACGCTGAGCTCGCGCAGCCCCAGCAACGACATGTTCGTGTAGCTCAAGTCCAGCACGCGCAGCTCTGTATTCTGGGCAAGCAGTGCTCCGAAGGCACTGGCACCCACATCTCCGAGTGGATTGTGATCCATATACAAGTTCTGAAGACGATTCGCACCGCACAAAGAGCGTGCTAGTGCAATTGCGCCTTCCTGATCCACACCATTCTTCCCTAATTCTAGCGTCGATAGTGCTACATGTCCAGTAGCAAACGCGGAAGCCAAATGGCGCACTCCAGCACTTCCCACTTTGTTCTGTCCCAGCGTCAGTTCCTCCAGCGACTTGTTGTGTGTTAATGCCGTAGCTAGACTCTGCATTCCACCGGCACCAATTCCATTCGTACCCAAATACAGCGCTCTGAGCGCTGTGTTGCCAGCAATTCCATCAGCCAAAAAGCGAGCGCCTTCCTCGCCAATATTGTTGCCGCTGAGGTGCAAACTGTGCAAATGTGTGTTCTTGGTCAGTGCCTGTGCCAGCGCTCGGGCTCCTGCGGGTCCGATTTCATTTCCTGAAAGATACAAGCTCTCGAGCGACGTGTTGGCCTCCAATGCCTCGGCCAATTGGGTCGCGCCCTTATCTGTTAGTCGGTTGAAGCCGAGATCTAGCGTGCGCAGCTTGGACGCGTCGTGTGCCAGCACGTCGCCTAACAGTCGAGTGCAGGCGTCTCCCAGAGAGAAGCCACCAAGTTTCAGCACTGTGTAGGGGGCAAGGTCTCTGCGGATGCGCGCGCTTACAGTCTCCCAGTCAGTCGCGGCCTTGGCAGCGGCGTCCACGTCGCGGTAGTATCTTCGAATGTGACTGTGGATGAGCTCGCGCGACGGACAGGCATCCAGCAGCTGTGTTGATGCATCATCAGCTGCATTTTGAGCAGCGTTGGCGGCGGAAGGCGGCGGTTTGTTCTCCGAGTCGTCGCTGCTGCCGTTGACACTCGCGGCCTTGTGCTGCTGCGCCCGGAACTCGCGCTCGCTGTACTTGAAGCGCGCGCTCACGTCTCGCATCATCCGGCGGGCGACAGGAGAGCGAACAAGTGGCGCAGTAGTCTATCGGAGTGTGTCGGTAGCTGCGCTGTGCGGTGAGCTGCGGATCCGCACACTAAAGGCTGGGCAAGAGGCGGCGGCGTCACTCGTCGCTAATGGCGCGAGTGTGAGAGTGTGCTGGCCACGGCTGGAGCCCCTGAAGAGGGGAAGGGCAAACGATACAGAAGCTAAGTATTTTCTCTGCGAAAAAGGAAACGTGATGCAATTGGTCGAAATGTACGAGTGAATAACGGCCAATCGTAAAGCTGTATACGCATTCGGCGGGAAAGTGGCAGTCAGCTGGGAGCATGACGGCGGCTGGCTGCTGCAGTCTCGCTTGCTGCAGCTCTGGATATGGGTGGTGTCGGCGCTCGGATCGAAGAAGCGGCGGTGGCCTCCATATCGCATTGTTAATTTAGCAAGTCATTTTTTATACAGAACGAAAAGAGGATGCGCTAGGGCGGAAAAAGTAAATACAAAGTGCGGCAGAAAGGTACATATAGCCTAAAATTGGGTCTTACCAATTGTGTCGCTTCTCCTGATCTCGCAGGGAGAGGA
This sequence comes from Phytophthora sp. 'mugwort', assembly GCA_033558025.1. Classification (NCBI taxonomy): domain Eukaryota; phylum Oomycota; class Peronosporomycetes; order Peronosporales; family Peronosporaceae; genus Phytophthora; species Phytophthora sp. 'mugwort'. The sequence continues at coordinate 4,910,983 of JAUCEF010000007.1, read as the reverse complement.
GAGTTCCGAGGCGACAAAGGCGATCGCCGCCAGCTTGGCCTGCTACCTGTCATGTTGTCGCTGTCGAAACCAGCAGGCCGAGCGGATGACCTGTGTCTAACATGCCCCGCTGGTGCCGAGCTGCTGACTGTGTCGCGGTTTTTTTTTTCGGGGTGTAATTTCGCGGTTTGCGCTCTGCAGGCTTTAACCCTGCACGCACCATTTGCCGCCCAGCGGCTGGACCTTCACTTTGCCGTCAAGAGTCGACCACGCGAGTCAGTCATTTGTTAAACGGGAACTGGACTGCTGCGTGTGTCATTTCTGACGCCAAAGTGGGGCGGAACCACCTCTGAAACATCATTGTGAAGGTGTTGAATCAATATTATTGGTACGACCCTGCTGAAGTGAGTCAAGTAAAATAATAAAGCGCGAACTGAAGCGGGATAGTCGTCAAATCACGCGAGCTATTGCAAACGGCCATTTGCCTCGTTCCAGCTGGCGATTATGCAAGCTCGCGAGCGTGTCGTCACCATAGCAGCCGCTACAGGAGCGCTACCAGCAGGCTTAAAGTCCAGGCCTGCTGGACGCTGCTGCCGGGGCCCGTTTGTGCCACGTTCACAGCGCAGTTGCCTCGGCAAGAGTCCACAAGTTACATTACAATGAACAACCTGATGGACCTCGTGAGCCTCGACTTCAGGGCTCCGGCCCGGAGCGGGAGCGCTGCTGCTGCTGCTGCTGAAGTCGAGGTTCGCGAGTCCAGCGGCCGGCGCCCAATACTGTACGTGTCGCACGCCATCTCCCTCGTCCGGTTTGTCAGCTGCAGCGGACCTGTACACTCAGCGCCTCAATTTTAATTCTCTTCTCCTCTCTCGGACACTTACGATACTCGTCGGGCAGCAAGTACTGTACTTGCAAAGTACAGCAACGCCAGGAAGTGCTGGGCTTGGGAAATGCTGGTGACGAGGGTGTCGCCAATAGTGAGCTATTCGCCGACAGCTTTCCTAGTCGACATGCTGAAGCAAACTCAGATGCGCATCCCTCTCGATAGACCGAAGCAGAGACGGTCCGGCAAAAAAAGCTCGTTATCACTCAAATGTACTGAAGTCCAGTTTGGACAGCGCTACAGTAATGTACCTCAATAAAAAACCTCTAATTTGAATACGAATTGACAGGTTATTTGTGCGCATCAAGACTTGATGGAAAGGACAAATGTATTGTATACATAGACAAATCCCTTTGTCCTATCATGAGAGTGTATAATTTATCACCGTTTATTCGTTACGGCCCTGTTGTTTAACTACTGTACTGCTTGTGATTTACGTACTTAAGTACCCAAGTGCTCTTCTATCCCAAGTACTGTATCTCTCTTTCTACATGTAACGTATTTTTACGAATAGAAGACCCCTTACTATTATAAGCCCTCCAGGCAGTTATCGAGAAGGTTCTAATATAAAAGACCGCTACAATTGGAAGACCGCAACCAGCGCGTTCTAGAACAAGCTGTAACTTCCGATTCACTGCTCAGTTTTCAAAATACCAACCATGCGCGAAGCAGTCGACATCGGAAAGAAGCAAGAGGCACTAAGTGGATCGCCGAGCAGGGAGGAGGCGTTGCCAGTCGTGCGGCGCCGCACTTTCGCAATCTGGGATGGGACGTCGACGCGGCCACTTTCCGCAAGTGGTTGCGGAACAAGGACGAGACCATGGACGCAAAGCCGCACCAGAAGCGCGTGAATGGTGGGGGTCAGAAGCCACTGCTTAGAGCTCTCGAAGACCTCCTCCTCGACGCCACCATTGACCGCCGACTCCGCAATGAAAAAGTGACTCGAGAATGGATTGGTCTTGTTACACGAGAGCTCTATAGTTCGCTAGATAAAGAGGTGGCTCGATTTGTGGCGTTGGATGCATGGATCTCCAAGTTCATGAAGCGGAATGACCTTTCGCTGCGTAAGAGAACGAATCTTACGATTCTTACAGACGAAGTGCTTGTTGGTCGCGCTGTGCGCTACATGCAGTTCCTCTCAAGCCACCTGCTCAGTTTCGACCTTGACCACATTATTCTTATGGATGAAACCGCCGTGTATTTGAGGACCCACTAGACTCGACGGTTGATGTGACTGGATCGCGCCATGTCGTTCTACGCTCTACCGGTTTGGCGTCAATGCGCGTTACCGCCGTGCTGGCCGTGACAGCAACCGGACGTAAGCTTCCTCCGCTCGTGATCTGGAAGCAAAAAAACGGTAGCCGTGCAATCTCTGCAGTAAGCTCTGTCTGGGTGGCCCACCACCCAAAAGCATCGGTTGACGCGGAGCTGCTGGTGGGTTAATTGATCGCGTGTTTCCCCAAGTGGTGGACGCTCCAGGCAAAGCTCTCGTCTGGGATTCGATGCGCGCGCACGTGTCAAAGAAGATCAAAGCCAAGTGCAGCCACCGGGACATCTCGATGTGCGTCGTGCCTGGGGGGTTGGCGCCGTACCTCAGGCAGGTGATATCGGCATCTATAAGGTCTTTAAAGACAATCTCTCTGGCCTGATTAATGCGTGGAAGAACTCCGATGATGTGACATACACAGCTCGCGGAAATCCGCGCCAACCATCAGTAGAAACCGTTTGCGCCTGGGTGCGAGTGGCTTGGCGAGAAACTCCCACATCAGTGGTGCTAAACTCGATCGAAGCCGCTGGGTTTCACAAGAACCCATCGCAATGGTTCATATGGAACCATGACGTTTACGGGTGGTAATTTCAGCAGCAGTGGGGCAGCAACGACAGCGAAGCAGCTGAGGACCCATTCAATCTCGACGAGCTCGACGAAGCGCTGGATGACGTTGATGTGGTTGAGCAATAGAAGACCTCTACGATTAGTAGACCCCCTGTCGAAACTGATAACTTGTAGGAGGCTACTAATAAATACAAGACCGACCACTGTTCGTAAAAATCCGTTAGAAAGCTTCGACGATTGGAGCTTTGTCGACCGATGCCTCGGTGCATCATTGTTTCCTTGCGGCAAAACCATGACCGCTGCAGCGAGTCAGTGAGCGCCGCTCTCCGAGCGGTCATTCGAGAAACAAGACTCAAAGTGCGACTCCTGTCACCAGCCTCCAGCGCACGATAATCGAACAGTCGCATTGTGACGGGGCACACAACACCTTGCGCACAGGAAGTGTGACTTCCCGAGAGTATACAAACTCTCAGTGAACTACAGTTCACGAGTCCCTGGCCTGTGTGACTGTTACCAAAATTAGGTGGAATTAAGACTGAATATATTATAGGTGACCCCTTTTAATGCGTCTACATACTAACTATTAGTCGCCTATAAAATTCCCTAGATGTTATCCTATTGAGTGGCTCTGAGGTCATTGTACTGTATCTGTGGTACCAATCCACGACGTCATTACCCTCGACGTCATAGTGATGTTTAGCTACATCACTTATACTACTTGGGTACATCTGCTCTGAAGAGTGACTTGGCACTCTTCATGTAACCCCGTTACACGAATCCCAAGCGGCTTTATTAACGTAGCTACCGTTGTGTTCGGCTGCCAATATGCGAAAATGATTTCGTTTTGTGCTGGCTTGCGCAAGCCACGCTGCTACTTAGTTGTGCTCTTTGTTTGGTAGCAGAAACTCATGGTTATGAGCCCAAACGAGGCAGGCTTGGACAGACGTCACATTGACACTGTGACCAAGCATTGACACTGTTTGGTCGCTACGGTTCGATGGCAAGAAAGTTTTGGCGTACAAGAAAGGACTGAAGGCCGCGTTGAGGCTCGGAAGTGCTGGAAGATCCTCATTGGGAAGGAGACCAAGCCAGAGCGCAATGGAACCCCAGAAACAAAGCGACGACGCAAGAAATGAAGGGAAAAGGTGCTGATGTTAAACGACATCTTGACGAACACACTTGACGATGGAACTCGCATACGTTTGGCTCATTGTATACCCCGCAGACAAAATGGACTGCGTTAGTGGAGGACTTCGAGAAGAAATCGTTTGCTGTTGCGCTTTTCAAGCGTCTTGAGCTGCTTAACGCAAAGTTTAATGGTGATAATGAATCGATTCGTGATTAAATTCATCGCGTTGAGGCGATTCGCCAGGAGCTTACACTCATGGGCGAAATTGTTTTGGATCGTGAAGTGATTACTGCGATCTTGGTCCGGTCTCGGGGAGAAATACGAGAGTATGGTGGAGACCTTTGATAACCTCGATGATTACACCCTACAGCAAACCAAGGTCAAGCTCACTAGCAGAAAAGAAAGAATGAACCAAGCCAAGGCCGTTTCTGATGCACGAGCGCGAAAGAACTCACAGCCGACTGCAAGATATGAGTCTACACCGCAGCTTCCCACGGAGAAAGTACCTTCTTCGCTCAAGGTAGCAAGAACGTCACTCCGGTGGAGATGAACAATTTTCAGTGCTGGACTTGCGGCAAATGGGGGCATTTTTATGAACGAGACTGCACCGCGCCGAAGACCGTCCAGTCGAAGAAAGGAAAGAAGGGCAAACTCAAGCAGCAGGCAAGAGGCCAGGGAGGTAATGACACTCATGATGACGTATCGGCCTATTATAATCCGTACGAGAACAAGTCCAAAGGCAACCTGTTCACATGACCGAAGTCGTGAGGAACGACAGTACGACCTGCTACAATTGCTGTTCGTCTAAGATTGAGTCTACAACTTGATTTTGGCTGGCGTTCGTGTTGGGTAATGCTTCTGGTGTGAACATTTGTGGCTGTCGCGAAGCTTTCGCCTCTCTTACTAAAGACAACGAAACAGTCATGAAGTGGGTGAAGAAATCGACAACACTGAAGCCCGAGTACAAGGGGTTGATAAATCTTCATGTGGTAGATGCACTCACTAAAAAGAAAGTGCCGATCACCGTTGAAGCTCTGTTTGTTGACGGCGCCACAAACATATTATCGCCGCGAGTGATGTACTTGCAGCATGGGTTTAAATCGCAGACAAGATGACCAAGAAACAAACGCGTTGATTAATCCAGTGAGGAAATACACTTGGAACTTTGACATGGTTAATGGTTTGTATCGGTCGACTGTGGAGATACCTCAGCCAATCAACTCGTTGGCGGTGTTGCAGGTTGCAGCCCAGTCGTCTTCCTCCTTGCAGCTTTGGCACATGCGTCTAGCCCACGCAAATTGGCAGACAATCAAGGAGATAGAGTCAATGAATTAGTGACGGGCATGCAACTAACACGAGAGGAAAAAAAATAAAGGGGAGCTGCTAAAATTGCGATGCAGCCAAAATGAAACGAATGTCTTCCTGGAAAACAACTCCACAGAGAACGACTGTACCGTTTGAGAAAGTGTTGATGGACCTAGCTTCATTCAAGTACCGACAATGAAGGGGCACACGGTGTACCTGCGCTTGCTAGACGAAGGTTCACGCTACCCGTGGCTTTCTTACATGTTGCAGGGAAAAGATGAAACTGTGGATCGGCTGCGCGACTTCCGCGATCATGTTAAGGGTAAGCACGAGAAGGCTGTAAAATCTTTCACTTGGACCATGGAATCGAGTTATGAATGCGAAAGTAGCAGACCAGTTGGCCGGTGAGTCACTGCAGATTTTCTCGCATCTGCACACACCGGAGGAGGCTTGCTTAATTGAAAAGGCTCATTGAGCTTTGTTCAATAAGGTTCGAGCGGTCTTGTACAGCAGTGGTATGCCTAGCATGTTATGGGGCGAGGCCGCAGCGTACGTGATTGAGACAATTAGTCGCACAAGCATTAAGGTAAATAAGGACCACCTGACTCCGTACGAGAAAATGTTTGGGTCGAAGCCTAGCGTGAAAAACCTGCGTCCGTTGGGTTGTTTGGCTTTGAAATTTGTGTTTGAAGTGTATCGCGCACACAAGTTGTCGACGCGAGGGATACCTGCCTTGATGGTAGGTTATGCAAGCAAGACAAAAGGTTATCGGCTACTGGACCTTACTGGTGGAGTGATAAGCGGGCATCGAAGGCAGAACGTGAAGTTCTTCGAGCAGACTACGGTAGCGAGTGATTATGTTGAGAAACTGCTAAACGTGGTCTATCGTCAAAGGCGTAGGCCCGAACTTGACTTAACGAAGTTGCCGTTGCTACATTGTCGGTTGTGAAAGTGTCGAACCCCGCTGAGACCAGATTCCTGATGAACTGAGAGCCACATCAGGTGGTGCGCCAGTGCACAAAGGGGAGGGGGTGATAACCCTAACAGTAGTGTGGTAGCACAGAAGACTAACGAAAAAAGAAGAGAGCCTTGAAGAAAGACGACCGCTCTCAAGCAGAAACGTCACTTGCCAGTGGAGTTAAACGATCTAAGGCGTTCTCGCGCGAAAAGAAGAAACCGGCACATCTGAAAGACTTCGTCGTGAGTGTCTTCAGTGCATTCACGTCTGCAACAGCTACGATGAGACTTTTAAGTTCCGTTAACGTGGGAAGAAATGACGGAGTCTCCGCAGTATGCGAAGTGACTGGAGGCATTAAAGAAGAGTTCTGGTACAGCTAAGAAATAAAACGCGGATCTTGGTTCCTCGACCCAAGCATTCTCACACACTGAAGAATAAGTGGGTTTGGGTCTTAAAAAAAGAAAATGAACACCGTTTGCTAAGGTTCAAAGCCAGATTTGTTGTTCAGGGTTGTCTTCAGATTTGGGGTTTAGAGTTTGACGACACGTTTGCTAGTTGTGCGGTTTGAGACACTGAGATTCGTGCTCAAGTACGCGGGCATGACCAAAGCAGTTATCAAGCAGTTTGACTTCGTCACGGCGTTCTTGAATGCACCGACAGAGCGTGTTATATACATGGAGCAGCCCATGGGTATGTGAAGCGCGGCTGTAAGGATTGGGTATGCCTCTTAAAGCGAAGTATCAATGGTTGCGCCAGTCGCCGAAGAACTGGAGCAGCACGCTACACACGGCGCTGCTGGAGTTTGGCTTCCGCCGGTGCTTTAAGAATAAAGCGCTCTACTGGATTCGTGTGGACACACGGTTAGTACTCTTACCGATCTACATAGACGATATCTTGATTATCGGCTGTGGGCTAGACGTGGATGTCATAGCGGATAAATTGATGGCTCGCTTTAACATAAACGAGCTTGGCACTGTAAATTACTTGCTGGGGTTGCAGATCACATACGAGCCGCAGAGGCGCGTGTGTGATCTGCAACAATCGAACTATGTGCAAGACATGATGCATAAGTTTCATATGGACACTGCGTACCCAACTAGCATTCCTATGACTACTGGCGCGGTGAATTTGCAGCCGGCTAGCAATGACGAGCATAGGCGGGATGAGCATTTGCCGTATCGTAGCTTGGCTGGGTGCTTGCAGTACTTAGTAAGCGGATCTCGGCCGGATCTGGCAACAGCATGAGCATGCTGAGCAAGCTCTTGGAGACGTACAGCGCGGTGCATTGGCGAGCAGTGAAGTGAGTTCTTCTCTACTGGTTGGCAGTCAGGACTTGGACTTCAAAACAATTTGTGGAAGCTAGAATCATGAGAAGCTCCACTTTGAGGTCTATACCGACATCAACTTTGCTTCGGAAAGGGGGAGATAACGAAGTCTGAGAGTGGATTTACAGTGTACTGCAATGGACAACTAATTTCAGCAAAGAGCTGGAAGCAAAAAAACTCTTGCAGAGAGTATATGTAAAGCAGAGTTGATTGCGGCGAACACGGGCGTGCATGACGCCGTGGGGTTGGAGCAGCTGGTGAACGAGTTGAAGTTGCCAAGGGAAAACACTACGCTTTATTGTGACTCTACTAGTGTGCGTGAATTGATGCAACACGCTGGCAAACACCGTCGCACCAAGCAGCTCAGAACCAAAGACCTAAAGATCCGCGAGTACGTGGCAAAGAACGGGTTGGCCGTGAAACCTGTGACGTCGAAGGAGAACGTCGCGGACTTGCTGACAAGACCGCTGCATGTTGAGGCGTTCCGGCGCCACCGTGCCCGACTGAGAGTAATGCAATCGGGTGTTGTGGTGAGAAAAGCTCCGCTGAACAATAGGCGGAGTAGCTGGATCCGTGGTGCGTGTGCCACATGGTTTGCCAGGACCAGATGAGGCCCCAGTGCGCAAACAAAAGAGAGTCCACAGCCTGATGAGCTGAGCGTCACAAGGTGACATACCGATTTGGTATACTGTGGTGATCAGCGGCTGGAAGGAAAAGCAAAACCCCACCACGAGCAAAGTGGAAGCTGTACGTTCGTGGTGTACATGAAAAAAATGCATTGATATTGATGTTGATCAAGTGGCATCCATACGGGTAAAGGGTATTGACGTTTGCTACTTGTTATGAATGATTAGCGATGGCATGAATGACTCAAGAAGTGGCGGTGGCGAAGTCGAGAAGAGAGTAAGAGAGTAAGAGAAACAAGATCTAAAGTGCGACTCCTGTCATCAGCCTCCAGTGTACGACAATCGAACAGTCGAGTCCCAAGCGGGCTCCGGACCAGCACAAACGAAATCAATTCGCATTTTTGCTGGGCCGAACACAAGGGTAGCTACGCTAATAGAGCCGACCTTTGCCCGCGCAAGCCACGCTGCTACTTGGTTGTGCTCTTTGTTTTGTAGCAGAAGCTCTTAGGTCCCAAGCAGAAACGTTATCAATGGTCCTGTTCACAATTTTGGTAACGCCCTTGTGGACGAAACTTATGGACAAAACTTTAGTAATAATGCTTGGACCTCTAACTCACTCTAACCCCCAACTTGTGGGGTCAACTCCAACTCCATCCGCTGAGTAGGTTCATGCTTGGGAGGCAAGCAGCCCATGTGGTGACGCTGCACAGCCGCAATCGATCTATGTCGTTGATCAACAACAGCCGAACAGGGACTACAGTACATGTATCTACTGTCTTAATTAGCTTACAAGAGCAGACAACCCCCTTGGAAGTAATCCCTACCGGTAGTCGAGTAATCCCTGCTTTAGGAATACGAAAGCGGTTCCCGAGACCAGCATACAAGTAGATGCTTTCAAAAAATATAGCAACGGCACGGAGTAACATTGCATCTCTCGTAGACCGCTCAGTGATGTGTCCAACATGCCGGTAAAATCTGCTCGAACTAGCAGCTTGCCCATCCGCTTTCAGGTACTAAGTACTCCTTGATCGCTTCAGGGTTCGGCTCCTCATCGACCACATCCGCATCTTGCAAAAGTCCTTGGGCGTGCCTCAACGCTCACCGCTTATCGAGCTGCAACCGTTTCCGTCGAGTCGCTGATGCCGCCAAGGTTCCAGTGACCTTCAACCTAAAGCACGTATGAAAATGGAATCCCTTTTGACAGGAATATAAAGTGAGCCCCAATCCGATGACTACCGAGGGGTTTGTCGCTGGAAACTTAAAATTAAAACTTGAGTGAAATAACGTTAAACGCAGCGGAATAACTAAATATGCGTTCAATTAAATCGGGCACTCAGTCGGATACACAGGACGTTGGTGGCTTGAAGCCGAGTGTCTAGTGCTCGTCCTCCCTGCTTGCTGATCGCTGGCCATGAGCAAGGTGTGTGTGCCCCGTCCCCTATCGGGTATGCCCCCTAGCTTGCCATTTCTAACGCTGGTCTTAATAGGAGGCGATGGTGATGTTGCTGGCCCGCGAGATGGACCGCGTGGCGCGCAACGCCGAGAACTGGCAGGAGCGCATGGCGGCGCTGGGTGAGATGCAGCGCGCTTTCGAGCGACTGGAGAGAGATCCACCTGCCGGTACCGTGGCCGCCAGTCTAAGTACCGAGCTTTGGAAGACGCTGCGGCCGCTCAAGGGCATGGTACAGGACCTGCGCTCGCAGATTGTCAAGGAAGTCTGCTCGCTGCTCACGATCATTTCGCGCGTGACGCGGGACGCCATGGCCCCATTCCTGCGTGAGGTGCTGCCCACACTTGTGGAGGTATGTGGTAGTGGCAACAAGGTCTGCGGCGCGTATTGCGGTGAGTGCCTCGAGGCCGTGGTCACGCAGACAGTGGTCAAAGGCGCCACACTGCGGCTCTTCGTGGACATCCTCCTGGACAGCAAGAATAAACTCATCCGACTGTGCTGTATCTCGTGTTTACGACTCGCACTCGCCACGTGGAGCCCCGTGATGGACAAGAGCGACGTGCAGCAGTTCGAGAAAGGTCTGCAGCACGCACTGTACGACGCCAGTTCATCGTGTCGAGCGCAGGCGCACGAGCTCTTCTTGGCCTTCCACACGCTGTTCCCCAAGCGAGCGCTCGTAGTCATTAGTATGGTCGACTATAAGATTCAAAAGCGACTTGAAGCGCTCGTGTCCTCGGACGTGGGCGAATCCATGAAAGGTGCGGCCACAGCATCGAATGCCAGTGTGGATGGAGACGCGACTTCAGTACAGGCGTTGGCGGGTTTTAACCTGGATGTGGGTGATCGCGTATGCATCCCGGATAAAGAACTGTTCGGATTTGTGCGATTTTTGGGTGAAATTATCGGCGTGAAAGGGGTTTGGGTGGGGATCGAACTGGATGAAGCTTACGGCAAGAACGATGGCAGTGTCAAAGGACGGTATTACTTCCGTTGTAAGCCAAAGCACGGCGTCTTCGCACGTCCTCATCAGGTTTTCCTTACAATGTCAAGCTCCAAGCTGCATGAGCAACAGCTTCAGCAACAGCAGATTCAGGACGGCACTAATTTCACCCAAAAGGACAACGCTACTATAGCGGAACTTGGAGATGAAACGGAAGCTGATGGTACTTTTGAGGCTTCTGCAACGCTCGAGGGGGTGGCAACACCATTTCCGAGCACTCCACCACCAGCACCCGTACCTGTTTCTTCCTTGAACTTGCCCGTCCCCACTGATACTCCGGAGCCGTCCGAGTTAAGTTTGGTGATGAACCGAGCTTCTGTGGCTCACCGGCGGTACCTTAACCGTCTATTGATCCATGTGCGCGCAGAGCTGGAGGAGCACGAACGTTTTGAAAATTACGGGGCAACCGCCAGCTCGGCCGACGCAGTGCAATACCTGCAGCAACTTCAAAACAGTGCGCAGGACAAGATCGTTCTCTCTGATGAATTTATCCAGCAGATCATTCAAGCTCAGCAGGCAGCGAGAGAGTCGTAAACAAATTGAGATCTTCAACTTGCACCAGTCGTTTCTCCAACCTCTCGTCGAAAACTGGAACTGGGGCTATCGTCTCGTGTCTGGTATATCCAAAGCATATCGCTCCATTTGCCTTATGAGCAATGTTTTAGCTCCCTTGCGCTCCAAAATTGTGTTATTGACACTCTCAAGTCGTTGTATCTCGCTCTGAAATCACTTGGGAGAAGGCAGGTCGGTCCAGTGAGTTGGAATTCTTCAAGTGTGCCGTTCTTCTTCTTGGTGTTGAGGCTGCGCAGGATCTGCGACACTATCGTCCAAGCTTTTATCTCTAGAGGTTTTACCGTATCGTTCATTCTCATCACTCTCCAAGAAACTTCGTGAAGCAAACGAGAGGCGGCGATCAAAACTTCCATCGAGCATTGTCCCCCTCCCGTTCGAAACCCACGACGAAATACTGGCAGAAGCAGGGTCGCTCAACATGGTGCCTCCTCTTGGGTTACTGCTTGACAGCCAACTCAAACTTGTCTCGTCGCTCAAAAAGGTAGTACCGCGCTCAGACCACCAAAAGCTCGCACTTCCGTAGCTGTCGTCGCTCAGTACCGTAGAGTTGCCTTCCTCACTGGAAACCGACGTCACTGACGCCGACGACGCTGGTAGCAACATGGACCCGGTAGTAGAACTTGCAGCTCGAACCAGTAGTGAACGATGCTTCATGTCACCCTTCTTCTTGTTCTTCTTGGACGACGCTGAGGTCACCCCGGGGTACAGCCCTGTTTCCTGGAAAATAGTCTGCTTTTCTCGTTCAATGGACAATCGCGCCTCAGCTACAGTCTCCGCCACGTGCTTGTCGATAAACTTCTTTGCCGCAGCAGTCTTCAACTCCTCCAGTAATTCCTGATCACTCTGGACAGATTCATAGCGACCCGCGCTAGCTTCAGGATTTGATGCCTCGAATTCTTCCCTGCTGCTGCTCACACTGCTTCCACTAGCCGTACGCCTGTGCTTTTTCGCATTTTGCAGCTGAGCATGCGCATCTGAAAGCAGCTTTTTCTGTCCGATACGTTTCGCTAGCCAGTCCTGTGCTTCACTTCGCGCCTCCTGTGCTACAAGTGTCAGAGTCGCCCGCTCTTCTTCTCGAAGGTATTCGAGAGTCGTTGGCGATAACGTCGGTGGTCGTGGAAGAGCTCGAAGGTATTGAGCTGTCTCCATTGGCACTGATTCCGCAGGTGAGCGTGATACATTTATGTGTAGCGGTGGAGGCACGCTAGCATCCGCAGGTTGTGGAGAGACTCCAACAGATGCTGAATATTCAGAGGGCATCGAATTGTAAGCCAATCGTTCGCTGCTAGCTGATGCCGGGTGCAGCGGAGGTGGCCGCTGTTGCTGCCGACTGTCATCTCCGAATGAATCCTCCGTGTTCTTGTCTGCAGGAGCTGATCGACGGGCTCCAGATGCCTCTTGGACGTCAATACTACGCTCTTTTCTCCACCTTTCCAGTAATCTTGATCGCGCATGACGTGGGCTAACCCCCCATTGATCAGCTATATCCGATTGAGCCGAGTGCTCCAGCTCTGGATCGTCTAGTAAACACGCGAGCAATTCAGGATCACGCACATTGAAGTGCACAGCAAGCTGCAGAAGCCCAACACGAGCACGTGGCATGAGAGCTCTAGTACGTGCCCCGCCACGCACCAGCGCGCGAAATGCACAAGCGTTCTCCGACTCAATAGCCAACATTAAAGGGTTCTGTGGGCACGAAGTTATCAAGGTCATCACACTTCGCCTCGCTCCGCTATTGGCAAAAAAATCGCTCGCCTCGTCATCTCCTTCCCCGTCTTCATAAGTGCTTCCTTCGGTCCAAAGATTTAAGTCTTGACCGTATCGTAAGAACAGCTCAATAAAAGTATCATCACACCCCTCCCGCAGTGCTACGTGAAGTGGAGCTAGCCCAGCGTTGTTCCAATTCCCGGTATCAACATGTTCTTGAAGTAGCAGCTCCACGACAAGACGCATGGCTGCGCTGTGGGGCCACCCACTGGCCAAGTGAAGCGCCGAATCGCCTAATAAATTAGTCATCTCCAATAATTGAGCACGCACTGGCCCCACCGCAGGACTATGTACTTGAAGCTCGCGCAACGTATACAGCAATAGCAACGCATTTTCAGATGCTCCTGCCGATAATGCCGCATGAAGTGAAGTCTCAGCACGAGAACCCATTGGACGTACAAGTACCTGCGCTGCCATATTAGCATCGCCAGTCAGTAAGAACGCCAACAGTAAGCGAAGTAAACTTGACGTCGAAGGGCCACCAGATGCTGCCACATGTAGCGGCGAACCTGCCATCAGTTCGTCATATTTAAAAACTTTTGGCGGCGATGCCTTCGTGGGAGTTGCAGTTGTTGGTAGATGAACCACCAGTGGTAAAGTTGACAGAGACACAGAAGTAGGCATCGTGCCGCCTCCAACAACTTCAAGCACTGAAGCCGTTCCACTGAGATAAAGAAATCTCGCCACAAGGAATTGAATAGCTCGAAAAAGAAAGATGCAAGCATCTCTTGTATCCTCTTTGCTTCTTCCTTGACCTTCGTACATGAGAGACGCGCTTGTTGTTGATTCGTTTCCAGTATGACGAGATGCTTCTCTGTTCCGCTGCTTCCAGTCTCCATCACTACGAGATTTGGCGCGATCACGTGTCCAGGTCGATTCAATCGCCTGGCTGGACGATTCAACCTTCTTTTGGTCCGCTATTCTTCTAGCTCCAGCATCAACACTGTCCCCCGCTTTACGTCTCGAAAACCTCGACTTGTTTGGTATCACGCTGGCACTGGTAGAAACACCACTACTATTTCCTAACCAGGAACTTATCTGCACCAGCAGACGAAGAACTCGAGCAGGATACATCTGAAGCTGGTTGTCCTTGTCTTGGCTGATAGAATCAAACAAAAGCGCTGCCAGCTCAAGTTGTCCAGCTTGGAAGGCCAGCATTACCACAGGCCTACCTGTTTCGCCATCCAGCCACCAGTGCTTGCCTGCTGTTTGATTCTGCTTCTTCAGATGCTGGTCTACTAGAGCAGCAGCGAGCGCATATAACCCGTAGCGCACAGCAAGGGCCAGCGGTGAGGCGCCTCGGGAATCTACAGCATAAATATCGGCTTTGTGGGCAATTAATGCCGCTGCTGCGAGCTCCATTCCGGCTTTAATAGCAACGTGGAGAGCACTGTCCTCGTTCCCAATCACCCCCTTCTCTTCAACATCCTCTTCAGTTCGAGTTTCCCGCTTCTCAATAAACGCTTGACCCCATTGACAACCCGAACCTGAAGGAGAAGCACCAGAAGCAAGCAATAAAGCCACGACTTCTTGTTGACCGCTCTTGAGTGCCAACGACAGGGGAGTGTCATTGATTCCACGACGTCCAGCTCGCTCGTCGAGGCCTCCGGCTGGAGGGGGATGGCGATATACTTGAATAAGTCGCGCGATAAGCGCTACCGGTGCACGTAATTGAATTGCAAGATGCAGCGCCGTATTCCCTAAAGCATCATAGGATCGCGGATCAACGGCACCACCTGCCACCAACGCATCTACAACGCGCCATTGACGCGCGACGAGTGCTAAATGTACCACCGGTTCACCGCGCGCGTCACATTGATGCACCGCCTGAGCATTAGTTGAAAGGGCTGCGTCCACAACCACTAGCGCCACCGACTCTTTGCCCGATTTAATTGCAATATGAAGCGCTGTATCACCGGCCGCGTTGACATGGTCCAGACATGTTACTAACTGTCGACTGGATGTCCTTCCTTGACTTCCTGAAGTACTGCCAGCTCCGGTCACAATGAGTAGCTGCTGAACACCTTCGAGGTCACCGAGCCAGCAAAAATACATGAGCAGATTCCATCGAGCTCCGTCATCTGCTTGAACTTCACAGCACTGAAAAGCTGCACTTTCATCCCCATCGCTGTCCACATTGTCGAGAAGGAGAAGTCTCTTTCGTAATCGTCGTCTTAGATGATGTTCTTCATTTTTCTCCTTTTTATCGCTTCCGACTGACGGTGGCGAAAAGACGACTTGTGTTGCAAAGTCCCAGTGCAAAAGGCTACGTGAATCAGCGCCAGCATTCAGCAGCAAGGCAATCGTACTCTCAAAGCTGGGCACACGTGGATCTTGCAGAAACGCAAGCTGCAGTGCTGTCACCATTCCCCGAGGAGGTTTCTTAACCTGATTTCGTCTTCGCGCTCCATCTTTCGGGTCTTTAGAATGTGATGTGCGAGGGATACGGACACGCACATTCACCATAGCACCTGCCGCGATGTATCGACGCACTGTGGTCAGTGACGGAAGATGATCTCGTCGTGAAAGCTCCAGATACAACGCCAAGGTGGCGATGTGGTCTCGAATCGAAACGACCGCGTTGGACGTCTCACCGCCTCCGAGTATAAGCGTCTTGATGTCTTGGTTAGATGTGGTGACATTAGGATTGTTGTTGCTATTGGATGACGACGGTGATGACTGGAATTTCAGCGTCAGAGCCGCCTTGCGAGCTGAGGTCGATTCTCCATCACTCACGTGCTCCAATTTCAGCGAAACCAGGTCCTGTAGATCGTACGTCTTGACGTTGGCTGCTGGTGCACCTGCAGTTGCAATCGTCGGTGAGGAACTGTAACTAGAACCGTCCCCACTGCGGATGCTAGCGCTAGTAGCCGAAGCGCTAGAACTAGCACCTGATGAGTGATGACGGAATGATCTCGCAGTCAAACTGCGCTTGTGCATCTCCAGCACTCCCCAACGCAGTAGCAAATGACGTGCTCGCCAGCGTCCCAACCAGCTCTTGGACTTCTTCATCACATCCGCCTGGAACTCACGCAACACCGGCGACGACGTGGCGTCATCCAACGAACTGTCAATTCCACTAGTCGACCCTGGAATGAAAGGGGCGATACTACGACGACGTTCCGGCTTGGGCTCGACGCAGGACTCGAGCGGGAACGGATCCTTTGCCACGAGTCTCGTACTGCCATACTGTCGCACCAACACGCGCTTCAAGTCGTCGAACGAGACGGCAACGAACGCCTCTTCTTCCTCTTTGTCAGCGAGATGCTTGCTTTCTCTTTTTGCGGCCTTCCGGGCGAGCGACGCACACAGCGCCGAGAAGGCGGCAGGTTGCTCTGCGTACTGCGGGAAGTAGAGGATGAGGAAGTCGCACAGGTCCGAGCGTCGCCACATGGTCGTCTTTCTGCTGTTGCTGGGAACCATCGAACGAGAGCTGCTGCTATGGGCGAGTACCGCCGTCTCGTACGGCCGCCGCAGCGCCTCCATGAATGCGTCCTGGAAACTCCGCGCTGGCGGATGCGCCAGCTCCTCGCGGGCTTGAAGCAGCTGCGCATGCGCCGTCGCGAGCGCCTTGTCAAGCGCTGCCATGAATACGAGGTTCAAGGCTACAGATAAAGGGCGAGGGGCAGTTACAGAAGCGGCGGGACAGCGAGCGAGATGCGAGTGCGGAAGCCGCTCTCGGTCATGAAGGTCTGAGGAAACTTTTCGACACTTCAAATAGAGGACGCATTTTTGGGACCTTTTTTAGGTCTTCTATATGAGCAAGTTTCGGTACGACGATGCAAAACGGTCCAGTGTTCCAATTGACCAGTTAGGGCTAGGTGGAACGGACCGGTTTGGCGAACCGCGTATTCGATGGCCCGCGGGCGCAGCACCAGCCATTCGCCTCGAGCCGCCCAAATTGCCGCCTACCAACTTGGGCAGCTCCATTTCGCCTTTAAGAAAAAACTAAAGACAACCATGGCTGTCGGTGAGTGTGCTTACGAGCTCTAGTGATAGCGTCTAGGACGCAGCAAGTCCGATGTGCTGCGTGTCCGATCGCCTTGTCGCTCTCCCCACCCCTCACTGCCCAGCGACAACAACGAAAAGAGCAGGCAAAGCCAGTAGCAGCAGCCAGCAGGAATACAGAAGATAAATGTTGAAAAACGCCTTCTTACGCAGGACAGAGCAGATATGCGACTTATTGCAGACGGGTACAAGCAGGGCAATGAGGGACGGAGAGGCGATATATGAGATTAACGACATCAGGCGCATTCGGCACAACTACAGAGCAGAGCGAACGGATCTCTAACTACTAGTGACGTGTTGTCGTTACTCACCACAGGAAAGAACAAACGTCTGACTAAGGGCAAGAAGGGCGGCAAGAAGAAAGTGTACGATGCACTCCATCCTACGAGCCTATCACTCAGCACTAGCACGTTAAGACACAGGATCCTAATCTTGTTGATGTTTCCTCATTTATAGCGTTGACCCATTCACGCGCAAGGACTGGTACGATGTCAAGGCCCCTGCCATCTTCACCGAGCGCAACTGCGGCAAGACTCTGGTGAACCGTACGGCCGGCACCAAGATCGCGTCGGAGGGTCTCCGTGGCCGTGTGTTCGAGGTCTGCCTTGCCGACCTGAACAAGGACGAGGACCAGGCTTTCCGCAAGATCCGCCTCTGTGCTGAGGAGATCCAGGGCAACCAGATCATCACTGGCTTCCACGGCATGGACTTCACCCGCGACAAGCTGTGCTCGCTGATCCGCAAGTGGCAGACTCTGATCGAGGCCTTCGTGGATGTTAAGACCACGGACGGCTACCTGGTGCGTCTGTTCTGCATCGCCTTCACCAAGAAGCGCCCGAACCAGATCAAGAAGACCACCTACGCCAAGACGGCTCAGATCCGCGCCATCCGCAAGAAAATGACGTCGATCATGACGGAGGAGGCCTCCAAGTGCGACATCAAGGACCTGTTCCTGAAGTTCGTGCCGGAGATTATTGGCAAGGAGATCGAGAAGGCCACCCAGGGCATCTACCCGCTTCAGAACGTGTACATCCGCAAGTGCAAGATCCTCAAGAAGCCCAAGTTCGACCTGGTGCGTCTCATGGAGCTCCACGAGGGTGGTGCCGAGGAGAAGGGCGCCAAGGTTGCTCGCGAGGAGGACCAGCTGGTGGAGTCGATGGCTGGCGCTGGCGGCCGTCTGTAAACGCGTTCACTAGCTTGACAGTTCGGTGACGCAGTTGGGCATGGTTTTTGTTGTCGGCGAAGGAAGAAAACCGCTTAGGTTTCGCGCCTGAGCGAGTACTTGTTTCTAAGACGATGGAGAATAAAGGCGAAATTCTAATCCAATCGGTGTTCCACGGCAGGTGATTCACCAAGTGTATTCTTTGTCGTCTTCTGTTGAACTTGTTCTACGTAGTAGCTTTCTAGGCATGTACAACCTAGGCATGTACTACGTAGTAGTAGTAGATTAAGTCACATGTAACAATAGCTACTATTTGTACAAAGGTGGTGATCCGCTCCTAATGAAATTCCTTGGTGTAGCAACTAAAATATGCTATAATACAGGTCTGTACTGCGAAACACCATTCAGACGACTGGTAGTCCGAACACAACCAATAAGACACAATGGCGGCGCGTGTAACCAAGCTCTTCCTGCAGAACTGCGCCTCTGCCAAGGTGGAAACCAGCAAGTCGACCAAGTCCAAGGTCAAGTCAACCAAGTCCAACGCCACGATGTCCAAGAATGCCCGGAGGAAGTTGCGTCAGAAGAACAAGAAGGTGTCCAGTAAGTCTAAGGTGAAAGTGCTGGAGGAGGCGCGTCGCGAGCTAGAGCAGGCTGACCACACAGCAGAGAACCTGCGCAAGCTAAAGAACAAGATATCGACCAAGTCTCAGCGCCTCATGGCCAAGGTGCGTCCGTCTGCTGACGAAATAAGTATGTATATTAGAGCAGGGCCCGTGTACTAACTACTCGCTGAATGCTTTCTCTTCGTGTCTGACTAGGTTCTCGCGCAGCGGACTGCTGCCTTCCAATAAACTATTGAGCTTTCGTTTTACTCGGTGCAACTGCTTCGCTGGTGTTTTTGGCAATACTGTCGGAGATGACGCGGTCTATCATATTGGAAACTGGCAGGAACGAAGACCGACAGGACACGAAGGCTTAGAAAAAAGCAGCTAACGCTTCTTGAAGTTCTGCTCGGTCGGCCTTCGTCCCCCGCTTCGTACTTGTTAGTATGGAATATGACAATAAAACGCTGAGGCACAAAGTCATGCGGTCACACTCTCGCTCGCTCTCCAACCAGTGATTTGTTTTGATTTTTTTACGATGTGGATTAAACTTGTTACCCCCTTCATAAGCAGTGAAGGAGACCAATGTTGTAGCTTTAGAAAACGACACTGCTTTTTGTTGTTCGTGGGAATTAAGATTCCTGATCGTGCTTGCCGACGGTCGAAGGCTTAATGCCACTCGAGTGCACGTTCACCTTCACCGTGTCCAGGTCCTTAAAATCATCCTGTGGTTATATGAGTAGTAACAGTGAGCAGGGATCCCACACCAAAATGGCAGCTTGGCAAGGCGTACCCGGCTCATCTGGTAGAAGGTATAGCCGAAGACGGAGGACGCAAAGGTGGCGAGGCTGCCGCCCAGGATGAAGTTCTTGGCGCGCACTGACAGAGCCATAACGACAGACTGCTCAATAAAGAGGACTTAGGAGTTTGCTTGGCCTCACGCTTGCTATCCGGATTATAAATTATCCGGTGTCTTGGTGTGGTGCACACTTTCCACCTCCCGGTTATAGTTCAGATACAATCCGAGTTGCTTGAAGATTACTATATCGGGTACACATGTACATGTACAAAGGCAGCGGCAATCAACAAAACCTGCTAATAGCGAACACTACTCGATCGCTAGAGCGAAGCGTGGTGGACACGATAGCAAATCAAAGACATGATATCAACCTGTAGCCATTATGTCTCCGGCTTGAAAAGCGGCATCGTTAAAGTCGTGGACTGATCGTGACTGGCCCAGTCATCGGGATTAGCGCTGGTAACATCAAGACAACGCAGCAAAAAGCATGCGAGCTGAGTTATCCGCGCAAACTCAGCCAGACGTCGACCGTCCACTCGACGATCGTGACTGAAATAGCGTTCGCAAATTGCTACCTGCAAGAGCGCCGCATCTGGGTAGCCATTCCGTCAGGGTGTGCGTAAACACAGCATCGAGTTTCGGCCAATGGTCGTCCGTGATTTGAACGGAACCCATCGAGCCGTTCTATTCCATAGGCAGCCATTCCAGCACTAACGGCCGAGTCGCCGGCCTATTCTCTCTTCGTCTTCCTCTCCGTTGCCGCGCCCGAAGCACTTCGCTGTCCCTACCGCCTGTCACCCGTCAAGAGCATCAACCTAGCTCTGCGCTGAAGCAGATACACAAAAGACAGGCAGATCGAGATGACGTCGTACTTACCCTTCACGCAGTCAAACCCATTTCGCACCAAGCGGAAAATGTCAGGCCCCGTCGGCTCCTGGGGGCCGCTGGACGAGAAGAACCCTGCGGCGTGGTCCGAGATTAGCAGCACGCCCGTGGCTGTCGGAGGGGGACGCAGTCCCAGACACTGGTGCGACTCGGTGGACTACCGCGAGGTGGCGAGCTTTGTGCTGTTCGCGCTCTACATGGTGGCCGATGTAGGCCTCGGTGTCATGGTCTGGGTCACCTTCTTCAAGTTCATCGTCGAGCCTGACCAGCACCGATCCCGTGCTACCTGGGGTGGCATCTGGCTGCTCTTCGCTGGCACTTTCTTCTACGTGCGGCGTCTTGTGCGCTCCCGTGTGGACGCCCATCTTCGCGGCATGATGGACCACGCCGAGATTTTTGTGGCTATGTCGCTCGTCATGGTCTTTTCGGTCAACGTCGCCTTCTACTTGCACGTGCCCGCCACGACGCCGCTCAAGGACCTGGGCTTCATGCTGATCCCGGAGCAGGGCCTACATTCCAAGTGGCGTCCCGTGAGCGACATCCTGACCGCCGGCGTTCCCGTCATGTTCCTGCTGCAGACCGTTTTGATGACCCGCCCCAATCGTTGCCGCATCGTATCGTCCTTCTTCCGCATCGCCACTATCTGCTACTTCATGCGCATGTTAACAGTGTCCGTGACGTCGCTCCCCGGCCCTGCGCCGCACTGCCGCGTCGGCAGCCCCGACTACTTCCCGCCGACCACGTGGATCGACATCGTCACGCGCGTAGGACCCATCTACGGCAACTACAATTCCTGTGGTGATCTTATCTTCTCTGGCCACATGGCGTACACGAACTCGGCCGTGTTGCTGTATCTACGGACACTGGACCGCAATTTCGCCGGACGCACCGCGTCGAAGATCCGCTGGGCTTGCGGCATGACGTATCTTACGATTTTGGCGGCGCTATGCATCGCCGGCCGCAAGCACTATACAGTGGACGTCGTGCTGGGACTGATCATCTCGACGCTAGTGTTTTTCCACTTCGAGCACAGCTGGACGCCACTGTGCTTCCAGGTGCCACACGGACTACTGCCACTGGGCGACTTGCAGCGAATGTATGGATCTCAGTGGCGGAAGCGCTTCAGCATGGACGTGACCGATGAGGCGCTGAACGAGCTGGACGACGCTGAGGGAGACGAGGAGTCCCGACGACTGCTCAAGACAAACGCGTCGACGTATAACCAGGTGCAGCTTATCTGCTGAACGACTGCTTTTCGTGCTAACTGCCGTCTTGCTCTTGTCTCGAGAGAGGGACCCTCGAACATGCTTCCTCAAAAGGCCAGGGCGAGTTGGAGCGAGTGGTTTCAATGGATTGGCTAGGCCTTGGTAGATTAATACACAACTCCAAGTTGTGGCTCTCTTGTTGCTCGCCGTCTTCTCGCTGTGCAGAGGGCGGCTATCTTACACTATTACCTCGCGGATACCACGAAACAAATATACTCACATTTGTCTCGCGCGTGGCATGGAAGAGCTCTCTCGGTCGTAGTGATGCCTTGCAGCTCAGTCTTTGAACGCCGTTGGCATTCACAGCAGCATATGCACGTGGAGTCTCGGATGTCGGGAGAAAGCAGTGAAAAGCGGTCAACTACAGCGTTTTAGACAGCACTGACAGCTGCATGCAGTCGCTGCTTCTCATCGGTGATAATGCCCCGCGACAATCGGGTACGACTCCAAGGAAGAAGAAGAGAAACCGATATAAACACGATGACCTTTCACAGTCTATATTTATTTTCTGTCTAATTTTCTTCTCCAATAAACATCGAGTAAAGACCTTCCCAAAGCACCAATTGGTTATAAAATGTATCGAAAGCCTTCCATCATTTATATCAACGGCGATTTTCTCGCGGCTCCATGTTGAACTCGCATCAAAACCGAAAACACCAGCGAGGTCCTCAAGCGTCACAGCTCGAGATCCGCTCCCATCCCACAAGCCCCGCCACCTCTTATGAACCCGACGGCCAGCGCCAAGCCCAAGGCCAAGTTCTCCAGTCGCAACCTCAGCGCCGTCTTTAAGGCGCCGCTGCGGACGAAGCCTCTGCCAGACAATGCCACCGGGCCGCTGCAACGCCCCAACAACCGCATGCTCGTTCTCGGACGCGCGTCAGTGGCGGCCCCCGCGCCGCTTAACACGCCCAGTCTGAAGCGGGAAAGCCAAGTACATGATGTGCACGTAAGTCTTGTGCCCGCTGGCTCCAACTGGGCCGAAAGCGCCGAGAAGCAGCAGAAACCCCAGGAAAGCGAGACTCCGCCTACTCCCTCTAGTGTGGTGACACCTACAGCGCTCCCAGAGAAGGTCTGGACGCCTGAGAATGTAGCTGAGCATCTTCACACTGGCAGTGCCCCCGTTCGGACCAAGGTGGCGCCCGAGAGCTCCGGACGATGGGGAGACGACGCCGTGGAGCATGACATTGCCCATAACAACATTCGTCGCCAGATGCAGAAGGAAATAGAGTTTCCGGACTTGAAAGAAGCAGCGGAGGAGGCGCAGATGCACTATGGAGAAGGACATGCTTCTGCTGCTGACAGGTCGCCGTCCATAGGTCCGCAACAATCAGGTCATCAACACGGAAGAGCCACGGGCCGATGGTCCCATTTCAACGAGCAGGAAGAGATGTATCGTCCGATGCAGGATGACCGTTGGTCTCGTGATCGCGACGGACGAGATGAAGATGATCATTGGTCGAAGGGCCGCTACGACCGCGATGAAGATGATCGTTGGTCAAGAGATCGCTACTCCCGAGATGACGACGATCGCTGGTCGCGTGGTCGTTACTCGCGGCATGACGATGGCTACGGTCGAGAGCAAGGACGGAATGAGTCTACCAACAAAGTCATATCCCCGGTCCCGAATGACAGCCATACCCACTTTAGTCGCAGCGATGCACGCTTCGACATGGTGGCGTCTGGTGACAGAGACCGTGTCTTAAGCCACAGTCCGCACCGCATGGACTGGGGTAGTAGCCGACTGATACGGCGAGACGGACGTTCATCCTCACCGTCCCTTCCGAGTGGACCAGACAGTTCTCGCTTCCGCTCCCCGCAACCAGATCGTTCATTGACCCAGTCCCCAGTGCCAGCTTCCCCGTCTCCGTCCCCCAAGACCTCACCCATTACAGCAGATGCGGCACCGGCGAGGCTAATGAATTGGCGCAATCTACCGTCACCAGAGCAGGGATCGGCTCGTACAACTTCGCATCAATCAGCCAACGCCTGGTCACAAGATGAGGACGTATCTACACCAGTGGCCGAAGCGACCGAAAGCAGTACAGAGTCTTCCTCGAACTCATCTGCCAGCAGCAGTCCCACTCCGCTACAGCAAGTGCAACTTCTGAAACGTCCGAAGATGTTGTTTGATCCAAAGACCGGTAGAATGGTGAATGCCGACGACAAGGCTGCTTCAGGCAAGCGATATGCAGGTGGTCGAAATGGAGGTACAGACCAAAAAAGTGCGCATGTTTCCACAGTATCCGGAGCGACGCCCGCTGCCAAGAGATGCGGAAGGAAAACAGAGGCAATTTCGAAAGTAGCAAGCTCGAAGACTACGACGAGTAGTGCAAAAACCGAGGAGACCGTTGCTGTTGTCGTTGTCGGCGATGCTTCGACTGTCAACTCCATGCAGAAGGAAGCAGTTTCCAAGGACCTTATGAGTGCCAGCGAGACACCATGCTCAGTCTCGTCTAATGCGGTGCTTGCAGAATTAACCGTCGACAATGCAGATGTCCTGGCGTCTACCGAGGAGAGTAATGGCAAGCGTGTCCCTAAGCGTCAGGCGACAAAACAGCCTGCTCAACAAGAAGTTGGGTCGCATGTGGTGAAATCTTCTCGGGGTTTGCGGTCGATCACCTCTCGTGCTACGCAGCATGCGCAGCAGGTCCGAAACTCGCAGAGTCCTGCCGTGAATATCGAAAGATCGAGACCCAAAAAGATTAAGACACCGGAACGCGGTAAGCGCAATACTCCGACAAGAAACGATGGTCGTGATGCAGAAAAAAGCAAAGCCACCCAGCGTCGCTCTAACAAAAAGTTGGAAGTGACATCTGCTCAGCGGTCGAAGGTGGATCCCTCAGAAGTAGCGCTGCTGAAGCAGATTGCAGAGGGATCCAGTGGACGTGTCGTGGTGTTGACGGACCAGCAGGAAGGTATCGAGGTGAACCACGAGGACGAAGGCTTCGAGACGGTCAAGTCGCGGCGAGCCATGCTCACCGAGAAGAAGCAACTTCGTCAACGGCTGACGTCAACCGAAGCAGCTGCACTAGAACCCAATGAAAAGAAAAGCGCACGTGCGCTAGTGGACGAACATGTTAATAAGCAGGGCAAGGGGGAACAAGTTCAAGAAACGTTCGGCATTACGTCTAAGGTGGTTGACACGCAAGCTGCATCTAGGCCACGTGGGAAGGTCACCAACTCGCGCAGAAGTGTGGAGCAGGTACCTAAGGACAAGAAACCGAGGTCGAAACAACTCAAACAGCCAGCACGGATCTCTGGACCGAATAACAAGCACATGCAAGCGAAGGCTACTGCTGACAGCGGCAACACATTTACTGCGGAGTCGACGCAGTCTGCCAGCCCTGGAAAGCCCACAGAGCAGGTGGCCGGAGAGGCCCCGGCGGAGTCGCCTATCCCGAAGAAGCGGCCGCAGTATGTGAAGGTGGCATCCGTGACGGAGACAAAGCGAGAGCAGAAATCTCGCAGGGAGAAGCAAGCACAAGTGAACTCGACCCGCAAGTCAAACGAACGGAAGGCATCGACGCCGATTGCCGGAGGGAATTCTCGAAAGCAGAAGCCGGTCAAACGCGTCGTTGAGAAGACAAAGCCGCGGGGCTTAGCCGCGAAGGCGAAAGTCAAGCAGGTTCGCCAAGTGTACGTGGTAAAGACGCCGGCGCCGGCAGCAGACGCGGCCAGCATCGCGACGTCCACCGCCGCGTAAGTAGCTAGGAGATAGGAAATGCATAGGTAGTGACCGTATACGATATGCAGCTCATACTTAGCCGTTGACAGCGGGCGTCCGTGCCCATGTCCATGTTGAAGTTACCGTCAATGCTGCAGCAGGCAGGTAAGGTATGGATGTCCGTCCGCGACAGACGACGAAAAATTCTTCGTGCTGACATTCGGTGGACATTTGTGTGAGCGGCTCCGGTGATCGCAGTGGCACCGCCCCACCGGCTCTCGTGACTTGCTTGCATTGGGCTTGGCGCCCAGTCGTTCGAGTTAGCACGGTGGAGACGCCGGACAATCGATTGCAGTACCAGGTGCATCTGTAATTGCCCGCGTAGATGGCTGCTACCTTGGCAAAGAGCAGTAGACCGGCGGTGTGCATCAGCATACAAGCAAGCAGCGCGAGCCTTAGCGAGGGTAGCGGAGCGTACGTTTGAATTCCTGGCGGCGCCACCGCGTTTCAGTGCTCGACGACCGTGTTACGATCGGTGTACCTATCAGGCGGCGATTCGACGCGACGACTAGAGTAGTGACTTCGAAGATGAGCGCGATGACTGCGCGAGTTGAAGGTCTTATCAGCCCCAGGACGCTAGTCGCAGCAAGCAGAGCTGGCGGCAGCAAGCGGCGTCTGACTACGGGGATGTGGCGAACAGGACCTAGTGAGAGAATAGTAGCACTCGCCCGCGCTCAGCGCCATCCACTGCCGTCGAACACACGACTCGTACTGCAGCGAGGAGCTCGACGACGGCGATGGATTCTCTGCTGGCTTGCTGTGCTAGTGGCTGCACGGACGAGGCACCATCGTGCAGGCTCAGACGAAATCAGGGAAACGTGATGCCGTGTGGGACCAAGCGTCAAGGCCAAGGGCTCTTCTGTTCAGCATTTGAGTGCAAGTTGAAGCGGTCTTTCACGGCCTGTCGGAGGCCGCCATTGCCGCCAGTAAAGAGATCCGTGTGCAACCCCGTCCAGTCAGTGACGAGCGGTGCGGGCGAGTCAGCAGCCCCGAGGATGGGGCCGTTGCTGCGAGAAAACACGCCAGAGTGGCGCGACGTGTGTCAGCATTGGAGCACGGTGTAGCCAGCGGCAGAGTGCACGCGGGTGACCATCCCGAAGCTGGCCGGACGAGACTCAGGTTTGAATTTGCATCGTCTAGTGCAAGCCGCTTCAACTGACAGCCCCAGTCTCATCTTTGACCGACCGACGGACGATCACCATGCAGTGCAACACGAATAGCAGCCCCAGCAGCAACTACCGCCAGACCAAGGACGATAGTACCGCAGCCACTGCGCCGCGCGAGGTGGCGCCGTTTCTTAAGAGCCTGCGCCGCATGCTCCTAGAGGAAAGCGACGCCGTGCTGCGCTGGACGCCCGACGGCCGCGCCTTCGAGATCCACGACATGCAGGAGATGACGGCGCGTGTACTGCCAAAGTACTTCAAACACTGCAAGTACACGAGCTTCCAACGCCAGCTCAACTATTTCAACTTCCGCAAATGGACCAAATCCAAGGCTATCGTCTGCACCTTTTCCAACGATTTCTTCCTGCGTGACCAGCCTGAGCTTTCCTGGCGGATTACGCGCAAAAAGTCACTCAGCCCGCACGCCTTGCCCAAGTACCGGCCCTCAGCCGCAGCCCGCGCGTCCGTCATGCCCTACTGGAAGAAGGAAACCAGCCCAGCCGCGTACCCGACGGCCTTCGAGAGCATGTTGCTCTCCGGCGACAATAGATGTCGCCTGCCCTTTCCGGCGACTGCGGACGCCAACGTCATGCTGAAGCTGCACGACGTCCGTCACGCGCAGCAAACGCATCCGAGCCGGCGCTACTACAGCCCCGCGTTGTCGTCGGAATCGTACGCAGCTACGAGGGACTATGACTTGATGAATGGATGCAACGGTGACAACGGACAGACCGAGCCGCTCGACTGGATCGACTGCCTGCTGCCACCGACGGACGAGTCGTACATGTGCATGTACCCACCGGTTGCAGCCGTGCCGCCCTATACCATGCACCCCGTGAACCTGCACAAGAGCTTCGAGTTCGTGCCCTCCACCAGTCTGTGAAATCCGCTACTGTGTAAGTATTGTTTGTAGCTGCGCTGCTGAGAGGAAAGCGAAGACCATAATGCAACGTAGCAGCCACGCGTCTGTAAGTAAGACATTTAAAATACTTGTATCTACCACCAACGGTCCAATGTCTTGCGGGAGAAGAGAAACTCAGCTATCCTCGCGTCGGTCTCTTCACTGCATGCATTCATTCTTCATAGCTCCTCTCGGTGCGGACGTCTCTGAACCCCATTTCTGGGTTGAACTGAGCCTACAGATTTCTGATGCTGATTCCTTCCGTCTACACACATGGTCAATACGTCGAGGCGACATCGCTTCGCAATCATATTTCCTTATGAGCTGAGTCGGCAGACAGACAGTCGCGCAGCTGCAGACTCTGGCGACGGAAGTGGCACCCTAATGAACTGTCACCTTAACGGGTGACAGACGCGTGCTATTAATAGCACTCACACTGCTGGATGACGCTGTGACCCCCGCACGAAGGCCCCCACCAGCTCGCGGTAGCCTTGCGCCATGTCAGCGGTGGCGCGTGTGCTCTGCTCCAACGAGCGTGCAATGGCCAGCAGCACGCTGCGCTGTTCAGCCAAGACGAGTGACGGCGTCTGCGTGTTGCGCTGAGTCAGCTGCTGCTCCAGCTCCTGACACTTGGCTGTCTGCTCTTGAAAGAGCGTAATCAGGTCTTGGAAGCCGTGTGCCATGCCCGCAGCCGCCACCGAACTTTGCTCCACTGACCTGGCCAACGAGCGGCTGTAGCTGTCGTCAAGCACAGTTGTCGCACTGCTGCTGACTTGCTCCTGCTCCCGGTCTCGGGTATACCTAGATTGAGTACCATCTTCACTATCGTCATCGTCATCGTCATCGCGCTTCCGCTTGTGGCACGACCGAGGAGCACTGGCCACCTTGTCCGTTGCCAGCGTCTCCACTTGTACAGCCCTCACAGTATTTTCTACAGCCTCCACCTCCACCGCCTGCTGCTCCTGCTCCAGCGGTTCTCTGTCTCCATCTTCTCCTGTCTCCTTCTCCTTTTCCTGCCGCCTCTTCGCCGGCGGCTGCTGGGAATAGTCCGGGCCGCCGTCGCCCACGATCTGCTTCATCCTGGACTCGAAAACCCACGGCAATTTGCCTTTAAACGCGTGGCATTTGGGGCGCAGTCGCTTAACGCCCTGCCACCAGTCCTCGCTCATCCCCGCGCCGTCCGCCTGGAAGCCTGGCTGGGCGCTTAGCCACTTGAACTCGGCGTATTCGCTGCGCACGTTCTTAAACTTGACGGACACTTGTTTCTCTGTCCACGGCTGCTCGCGCGGGAAGCTCTTGTTCAGCGATGCCGTCAGCATCTCGCGCGCGTGCTGCTTCAGCAACACGCCGTTGTTCGTCACGTTGCTCGGGTCGGCGCGTAGCGCCGCATACAGGTCCAGCAGCCGCAGCGCCTCGACCTCAAGGAACAGCACCATCCCGGTCAACCGAAGTGTGGGCGGCAAGTCGATGTGACAACAATTGACGGATGAGGGTACTACAGCTTGGTCAATGTTGAAGCGGAAATTGTGGGGTTAAGACACTCTCTGACGAGCAAGGGAGGTGTGCAAACTAATTAAATGCCATGTGTAGCCGAGGTGGCGATGAATAAAGCAACACGAAGTATAGGATTCTGCTGGACGGGAGCAATCTAGACATTGTCAGAGAATATTACGTTTATTACAAGCAAATTCTGTGATTTTCTCTTTGTATGAACGAAAAAAACGAAAGTCTTATGATAATGGAACTGAATTATCTAATCCGATGAAGGGCGATCGTCGTTATGATGCGTTCAATCCTCTCGACAGCAGGTCATATAATAACATTCACATAACGACACTGCTTGCCTCCGCCGTCTTACTTTTGCCGCGCTACGTAGCAACACTGACCCGATTAATTTTATTTAAGTAAATTATATAAGAGCACAACGTTATGCTGTCCGACTGGCTGGTTACCTTCCAACTTGGCCACTAGCAGCACATACTAATCCGCATCCCCCCTCACGCATGGTAGCAGCACTCACAACCCAACCAAACCGTGGCTTCTCATATCTCACTTGCTCAATAAAGCGCGGGTCGTTTCAGCCTTCGCCACGTCCCGTCTCGCTCTTCATCGCTCAAGTTGAAGCATAGCGCTGTCGTCGGACGAATGGGTTGCATCCTGACCAAAGTTTGCCTAGATGAAGGTGCTGTCGCCTCTTCTCTGTCGGACTGCACACTCTTCTCTCTACTAACCGACGTATTACATCTCTCTCTCTCTCTCTCTCTCTCTCTCTTTCTCTCTCTCTCTCTCTCGCCGACTATTAGACTTGCTGATGCTGGGGGACGCATACGAAGGCCAAGAGGAGCAGCCACCGTTGCGGTCTCGCCGCCTCTCACGGACCAAGACGACGCTGCTGGACTCGAACGACGTCTCAGCCACCACGCAGCAGCCGACGCCCATGAAGACCGAGATGGAATCAGAATCAGATGCACAGACTTTGAGTCTGCTCGTGTACGGCGGGGGCGTCCCGGGCGTGGCGCTGAATGCCGACAGAGTCGAGCAGCCCGAGTTTACAGGCGTCCGAGAGGGAGGCTATCGATCACGGAGCGGCCGACTGCGGTGGGGCACACGTTCCAGAGCAGGCAACGACCCGCTGCGACGACGCAAAGAGAACCAGGACGCCTTCTGCGTCTGTGACGCGCTGGCCGAGGACATGGACGCCACCTTCTTCTCAGTCTTTGACGGCCACGGACCACATGGGGCCTTTGTGAGCCACTTTGTACGGGAACAATACCATCGAGCTGTGGCAGAGGCATATACAGAGTTGATCCCGCGAGCGAATAATGGCAATGGACCTAGCGTCCACGTGGCCAGGAAGGCGAGCGTCACGTGCGACGTCATCTCCGAGATGTTCCAGCAAGCAGCGCAGACGGTTGTGGACAAGTTGGACGCTAGTGCCATTGACATCAGTGTGAGCGGCACGACGGCTGTGGCCATCCTCGTGCGCAAGACGGACGTATTTATTGCCAATCTCGGAGACAGTCGAGCTGTCGTGGCGAGATATTCCGACGAGCAGCAGCGGTACGAGCTCCAGTGTGAGACAAAGGACCACAAACCAGACGTACCGGACGAGTGTGCGCGGATTGAGAGGAATAACGGACGGGTATTTGAATGGGGGTCCTACCGAGTCTGGCTGCAGGACGTCGATATGCCCGGACTGGCCATGTCGCGTTCATTTGGAGACGCTGTCGCCAAAACGGTCGGTGTGACAGCGGAACCGGACGTGATCATAGCTGAGTCGCTCAAATTCAGCAAGGTTAACAACCGCAAGAAGAAAGAGAAGGACGAGCAACCTCCTGCGTTTGCAGTACTCGCCAGTGACGGCATTTGGGAGTTTATGACAACAGACGAGTGCATTGAGTTTGTAGCTGCGTGCATCCTCGAGTCTGGCATGTCACCACAGGAGGCATGTACAGCTTTGATAGACGAGGCGTGCGAGCGATGGGATGCTGAAGAAGACGTGATTGATGATATCACTGCAGTTGTTGTCTTCTTTTGATCGACGGGGGTGGGCATGGGGAACAGCGAGCAAAACACAAAGGAGCGTATGGGATTTGGGAGGCCACGATTGCTGTGTTGAAACTACCCAACGTATTGACACTGGTTCCTTGGGCGCCTATATTTGCTGGTTGTGTTGATGCAGTCATGGCACCTAGAAAGATTTGCTTTCCAAGGGAAGCGAGTATATTATTTATTCAGAACAAGGCATGCAATTTGTTTTGTATGTGGTTTTGCTTTTTAGTGACGACCATGGGACTATTACAGTTTTTTTCAATTGCTGGCTATGGGAAAGTGTGAAACGGATGCTGGTGGTTGGAACCGCAAAAATAGTCGTCCAGTACAAGACGCCTCGCTCTGCAGACGGATACTTTTCGCCTGGTGGCGTTGAGCAGCTTTCGTGGACCAAGACGGGGACGTGGATGCTGCTATGGTAAATACCGAATGGCCTGGACTGTCCGATCTTCGGGATCATGCAGAGAGCGAAGTGGTGCAATCTGCAAAGAATATCTACGAGCAGAATATCGTACACGACACCAGACTCTCGAATCTTCCTGTACCTCGACGAACGTCGATATTCACGAGGTTCTCGCTCATTTTTGTCCGTGCGATTCAAGTGGTACCAAAGACAAAAGAAGGTGGAGACCATGTGGGCATTCAGAGACGGAGACAACGACAAAAATCTCTCCTTGTTGTCATTGAAAAGGTTGGTCGCTGGTTTGCAGTACAGAAGAAATGGTGGACGCCTGCAAACATGTTGGCAGCAGCGAGCTTCGCGGATTCGTTGTACATTTTACTGAGTGCTCCATTGCGTGTGGGTTTTTTCTTCGATCCGTGGCAAAGTGCGATACGTCATGATGATTGGC
Source organism: Phytophthora sp. 'mugwort' (assembly GCA_033558025.1). Classification (NCBI taxonomy): domain Eukaryota; phylum Oomycota; class Peronosporomycetes; order Peronosporales; family Peronosporaceae; genus Phytophthora; species Phytophthora sp. 'mugwort'. Next base: position 4,879,239 of record JAUCEF010000007.1, on the reverse strand, counting down.
TAGCAGAGCTTGTAGTCTTTACCATCGTTGATGTCATTGGCAGTCTCCTGCGTATTTGGAATTCACGACGGGATTTGTCAATTGGAGCGCGGTTGCTACTACGACAGCGAGTGACTCAATCACCGCAGCGACAATCTGAAGAAGAAGTGGGCAAAGAAAATGACAGCAGTCGGAGTATTCCCGTTGCCACAAACAGTGGAAAGAGGAAGAAATGGTCTCCTGATGGCTATCTCGCGTGGCTCCTCCTATTGATCTATTGTATTCCTTGGGAGTTGCTAGTGCTGCTGACTTTACGAGGACAACATGTCAACGTGCTCCACATTTTTGGTCTGTTTCGCCTTTTCCCCGCTCGAAATCGAATGGGTTCGCAATTAGCAGCAGCGATCGGTGGCATTCCGCAGAAACTAGCGGCAGGGACGGTGGCAAATGCACTTGTGCTATTTCTAAATGGCATTTACTTTTGTCACGTTGCCGCTTCTGGGTATATGTTTTTAGCACATTGGGAATGTGGTTTGGACTTTAAAAGGTGCGTGCCAACTCCCTATTCTGCCGGATGCTGGGTACTCCGTGATCGGATGGAGAATGGTTCACGGTTACGACAATATGTACGAACTTTGTATTGGGCCTGCAAAACGGTAGTGACGCTGGGTCAGGGGGACCTCATCCCAGTCACGCTAGCGGAAACAGGTTATCGGATTGTGGTCCAATTTTTTGCCGGTCTTTGGGTCACAGCAATTTTGACAGCCTACACGTTCTATTTTACGCACAAAGATGCCAATTTGACAAGCAATATCAGTACACGACTTGATCAAGCACTTGAGGTAAAAGAATTTTGCCAAAGTATTTTAGTTTTTTTTGTTTTCACCTAACCGTGCAATTTTTCTACAGTTTCTGGTCGCTCGAAAGGCTCCGAAGCAGCTCGTCGCCTCGGTGGACACGTATTTCCAGTATATGCAGCGAACTCGGAACGGGGTGGAGGAAGAACTCATCTTGGCAGCTTTACCTCCCCATTATCGCACACAATGCTCCCATTACGTGCGTTACAAGGCAATCGCACCAATCCCAATTTTTCGTCGTCGAAAAGGTGCCTTTTTGCGCACCGTTATGGGGGCATTAGTGCGCGATGTGTATGCTCCTGGACAAACAATATTACAAGCTGGCGCAACGGACGAAATGTTTATTGTCGCCTGTGGTGAAGTAAGATTAGTGGATCCACACGGTACAGATATTGGACGCATCATGGCAGGGGACGCGTATGCTGAATACGCGCTGTTTGAGCGCCACCTGGCTCGGCATCGACTAGAAGCGGGTACTTTCTGCGAAGTTTGGTACCTTCCAACCAAATCCTTTAAGGCTGCACTGGCAAAACACTTCTCCAAACTGGTATACGCTTCATTGTTACTTCAGCAATTTGATACCAAGACAACGACGATAAAAGATGATCACACTCCATTTTATACTCGTACTAACAAGTCGGTAGCACGTGAGGACTCTGTCTCATCCATGAAGACACGAGCTCGACTCTCCAAGGTCTTTGGCCACGGGAGTCTACTGCTAAAAGCTATGGAAACGCGAAAGTTACGTAGTGCTGCCGCCGCGGTTGCAGCAGCTCAAGATTCGGATCATATCTTACCCAGTAGTGTCACTCAATTGATTGGAAACAAGGTGGCAATGTGGAGGATGCCGAACTCAAAATTCAGACAGCAATGGGCATTGGTCGAATGTCTCTTGATGCTCTACCTTCTAGCCGAAATACCGTATCATCTTGCTTTCCAACGTGGCTTTGGACTTCTCAATGGGGTAGCACGAGAATCCGCTGATTGTACAACTCCAAGGAGTTTCCAGATTGCGAGTTTTCTGGCCTCATTGGTCGTTGAAGTATTTTTTTATGCGGATCTCTGGCTCAGGGCACGAGCTTTTGTTCGACCATATCCAGGAGCTGAAATCAACGATGAATTCCTCGATACCTCGACACGAGGCAAAAAGAGTGAAGTGGCACTGGGTTCATCGTTAGATGCGCCGAATCCAGCGTTAGCGACACGAAGTTCACACATCTTTGAGCTTTACTTGCAACATGAAAGTCTTTTGCTCGAAATAATTGCACTGGCACCGGCTGCTCTGGTGTGGGATATCCTCCCGAAAGAATTGCTCACTCGACGCAGTGTGCACGTCTTTCGAGGTCTCCGATTGCTGCGCTTGTTGCGTGTACGAAAACTACGTGGCAAACTCCATGACGTGCTAGCAGGTCGTGGGTATGGGCCTGCAATTCGACTTCTAACAGACGTGCTGGTCTTTTGTACGTCGACGTCTCATGCTGCAGCTTGTATCTTCTTCGCAGTAGCAGATCGGACCTCTTTCGAAGGCGGTCTACCAGTTAAAGGTATAAAACCTCACTCAATCTCACTTTCGACCTGTCTCGAGGACGCTAGCTTGTATGACAATTGTACGTGGTATATGTACGACCGCAGCACGTTCGATGTTGATGCCCCGTACCTGCGATCTATGCTCTGGAGTATTGTGCTACTCTCCACCGTTGGCTTTGGCGATATCGTGGCCTTTTCCACGCTAGAATGCGTCGTGGATGCTCTTTGGATTTTCTTTGGTGCCAATATTTGCTATATTACGAGTTGTGCATTATCCAGTGTCTTGGCCCAGATTAATGTGTTGTCTACCATTCGTCACGACCGTATCGAAGGGATTAACGTGCTATTGATGAGCCCCAGTATGGCCACAGTCTCCGATTTCACCAAACGCACCGTTCGAAGTTATTACGAGGCCAAGTGGAAGCTCAACGGTAGTGCAGTGGGTGATTTGGAACTGCTCGAGCATTTGCCTCGTTCCTTACGTCGAGCCGTCTCGTCGCAATTGTACGCGCCAGATTTGCGTCGCTGTGCGCTTTTCGTCGAGGAATGTGGACTCCGTACTGCCAGTGGCAATGGTGATTCTGCTTTATTCATGCAACAACTCACGCTCCTTGTCACATGTGAACATTTTTTGCGAAATGTGACAGTGATTAAAGAGGGACATTTAGCGACGGAATTGTTTGTAATTCTTAGCGGGGAACTCGAATGTTTACTCCCGCCGGTACCTCTGGAGCCAAATGTGATTTCGAATACTAAACTTTTGGCAGCAAGTCGCATGACGAGGAAATCGATTCACTTGGCAGCGTCCGCCGCAATAAAACGAACACGGGACAGCGCACGAATGGCTCGAGATTTCACCGCGTCAACACTGCAGGGCAGTCGAAAAGACGGGGGTTTACCATTGAGAGCTCCTAGTGGGATACGGTTCCAGTCAATTGAAGAGGAAGGATATTCCATGCACTCACACACGTCTGTGACTAATGCTCGTTTGCGAACTTCAATAACCTCTTCGCATGTACTGACCGAGACGCCAAGCGAACGAGTGTCAAAAGTACCTCGTTTCGGAAGCTTAAAGTTGACTACAGGCACAACTAGGGACGCTACAGCAGTCGAAGCAGCTCCCGTCCCTATCTCCGTCTTAAAACAGTACGACTATTTTGGAGAAGAGAGTTTGTCGGATATCGCCAAGGTCTATGAAGTGAGTATTCGCGTCGTCTCAAGTGCCCGTGTGGCAGTGATTCGACGTCGCGATTTCCTGGCTTTAGCTGCCCGTTTCCCGCATTACGTGGCACGGCTACGAGCACGCAAAAGTGCGCTCCGGGAGAAAACGGGCAACCTGGTAGCAGCTCATCGCGCCAACTTCCAGAGCCAAAGCAGCAAGAAAATTGTTCGTGTTTTGGGATCGTGCGCGTCGCTGTATGTTGATAGTAGCAAATCCAAACTGGAAAAGCGTGGAGCGCGTGTACTGGATCCGACAAAAACTTTTGCACGTCGATGGCATCGTGGGATTGGATGCATTCTTGTGTATAACTTTTACGTGATTATTTACCGCTTAGCTTTCGTGCCATACCCGAGAGCAAGTACGATGGCGTGGCTCACGGGGATCGACTACACTCTGGATGTGCTGCTATATATGGATTTATATCTGAAATATGGTCATTTAGGGTATATTGAGTTTGGAGAAGCTGTACTTGACCCTGAGGCTATTAAACAACATTACCGAGCGAGTGGCCATCTCTGGCAAGACTTACTGGGGATGCTTCCTCTTTACTATCGAGGTGACGCGTTTGGTATGACAGCTTCGAGGCTGCCACGACTTTTACGTTGTTCACAACTTGGCGAGTTGCTGGAGGAGGTTCACACGGAAATTCAGGAACGTTTTTTACGTGGGAATGCTGTGCTCTTGAGTGTCTTTGACTTGGTAAAGTTTTTTCTCATCTTTATCTCGACAGCGCATTATATTGGCAGTTTGTACTACCTGCTAGGATGGGTACAACTCAAGACGGGCCTGGTAACGACGAGTTGGGTCTCGATTGATCTCGTACTACAGCAGAATCCTAAGAGTCCGGTCGTGCATTATATGCGCTCCATGTACTGGTGTCTCTCTGCCGTAAGTATTTAACCTCTATAAATTTCGATTTCTCGTAATGATACTAACAGTATTGTTTTTGTGTTTAAGTTTACTGTAGATTGTTTTGGTGACATTTTGGCACGGAATTTCCTCGAATCGTGCTTCGAATTGTTCACGTGTGTCCTTGGATGGATTTTCATTGGTCAAGTCATTGGACGTATTAATGCGTTAATGGTTACACTTGACAAGGCTCGCAAACAACGAAATGATCGTATAGAGGATTTCCAGCAGTACGCAAAGCAGCGAGCGCTACCTGATCGCTTACGACAACGAGCAATGAAAGGTCTCGCTATTAAGGCCGATTGTCAACTCGAATTAGAGCTGCATGCCACTTTGCGAGACTTACCTGGTGCGTTACGTGCTCGGGTAGCACTGGAAATGTATAGTAATCTGCTACAACCTTTACCCGAATTTGTGGCACTGAGTCTGGCTCAGCTGGAGGCCGTCGCACGCGCACTCGTTCTGGAGATTTATCTTCCCGGTGATATCATTTGCGAGGCGAATCGCATTGGCACAAGGTTAAATGTACTTAAACGTGGCTGTGCCGAACGATTTGCACCTCGAACTCTTATTGTGTATGGGGCACTCACAGATGGAGCTCTCTTTGGCGAGTTTGCGTTCTTTCTTCCTGGAGCGAGACGGCTCTTCTCGGTTCGTGCAGTACAAACGTGTCAAGTGTTGCAGCTTCATCGCCGCGTCTGGGATCGTTTGTGGCCTCCTGATTTACGTAGTCAAGTCGAACAGGAGGTTTTGACAGTTGTGACACGCAATTATCGACGAACGGCGTGGAGTTTTTCAAATATTGCCAAGAATTTTTACATAAAAAACGACACCCCAGTACCAACGTTGTTGGGGCCACGACGACGGTTTGCCCAGTCACCACGAGGAATTTCAGCGTTAAAACCGAAGGAAACGACAGCACTCGTCAGACGTGCGTCAAGAAGTGCAATCCCCAGTCAACCTCGTGGTAGAGGGACCAATTCGTTGTTACCGACGGCACTACGAGCACCCGTCGCGTCAATTCGTCGACGTGTTTCGGCTTCGGATATGTCAAACGTCTCGGATATTCTAGACTCGTATCGAAGTCTTTTCGAACAAAGTACTCGTGAACAAACATTCGAGTTACCAAAAAAGTTTGCGTTGGCTGCAGAGTGTAGCAGACCAGCAGGAGTTTCTCTAACATTACCCAATTTCATTGTCACGACAGAGCCTCAAACTCCACTCGCTCGACTCTCAGCGAGTACTGAACTACGTTGGAAACGTCACGAGAAACGGCTTCGTGCTATTCAACTTTTCTATGTGGCGTGGGAACAGGTTAACGATGATTTGATAAGTCTCCGAAGATTGGAGAAAATAACTGGACGAATTTTCCAGCGACGGGTTTCCATTTGTGTGCCACCTTCGTACAATGAAACGCGAGCAGCTCAAATCGAGGAGACGGCAAGGAGTATTCGGATGAATAATGCTAAGCGACGTCACTCAATTCAGTCGGATCCAACCAGTCTCAAGATGAAGTTTCACTTGTCTCCAGCCGAGGTGCAAATTCTCGAGCAGCAAATGACCACAATACGTCCGTCTTATACTTCGACGCAACCTGCCACCTCCCGACCGCGTTCAATTCGAGTCCCAGCTCACTCGTGGCTTTCCCGTTGGTGGGGACGACATACGAGTACTTTTTCCAGTAAAAGAGTGATCCCCTTTACATCAACCAAAGCGGCCGATGGCCTAAATCTCACGCTTCAGGCTTCTCCATATTCGATTTGGGCGACGTCGAGCGCTGGAGCCGCGCGGTTCGATCCTAACGCACGTTTCCGAGAGATTTGGGATTCCGTGATGCTCCTAGTGACATCGTACTATTTAGTGATGATTCCATTGCAAATTGGGTTTTTGGACGGTATTTTGAACAGTGCAGAAAATGAAACTTTGGTCATCGCCTGGTTTGCTGTCGAATATTTGATCGCGGATATTCCATGTATTGTGGATTTTGTACTACATCGCAATTATTTCGTCTACGTGACGAACAGCGGCGAAGTCGTGACGGATCCGGAGCATATTGCTCGCAATTATTGGAGTCACGGATGGTATTTGGTGGACGTGTTGTCGCTCTTGCCCATGGAATTGCTCCTGTTTGTGTCTGTCGTGAGTCTAAGACAAGCAGGATATGCACCTCCACCTGCCACGACGTCCGATTGGCCGCTGATTTTCGCGCCGATGGGTGGCCTGCTGAACTGGCACACATTTGCGTCTTTACGTCTCAATCGATTCCTACGTATCGTGCATCTTCATCATCTAAGCGACCAACTGCAGCGCGTTTTGGTCTATGACAGACGCGTTCGAGGCTTAACACCAGGGATTTGTTACCTCATTCGACTCGCTGTCGACTTTTTACTGGGGACACATTGGGTTTCGTGTCTGTTCTACGGCGTGTCGTACTTGGCCTATGACGAGGGGGAGAGCTCATGGCTCACGACTCCAGACATGCTTGCGTTTGGCAATGGCGTCCGTAATTTGACAGATATTCGCAATGTGTCAGTTGTGCAGGCGTATTTACGCACTTATCACTTTAGTATTGGCGCCATCACGACAGTTTGCTATGGTGACATTATCCCCATGAACGCCCAAGAGACTTTAGTCACGATGGCGGTTATCTTGATTTCGGTTGTCATTTTCAGTATGCTCTCGGGTGGGTTTTATAAGTATTTCGACATGGAATTGGGCCGACGTGCAGAATATGAGGAAAAAGTAGCTCAGGTTGGCCACTTTCTCAAGTTTCATCGCTTTCCCACCGACACATGGCGTCAGATGCAAGTTTACTTTGCTCTGTCATGGCGAGAGAGCCGCGGACGTCGGGAGCGAGAACTGCTTCGAGGGCTTCCTCCGTCTGTCCGGCAGGACTTGGCGCAGCATGTGCATGCGAGTTTACTCGAGAACGTGGCGCTCTTTACACGGTGCGACCCGACCTTTGCTCGCGCGATCATTGCAGCTCTCCAACACGAGATTTTTGTGCGAAACGACGTCATTATCCAGCGAGGTGACATGGAGCGAAGCTTGTACATTGTAGAGAGTGGGATTGTCCTCATCTCGGCCGTCCGGAAACGAAAGTCGCCGTCTGGAGCCGACGACAGCGACGAACGTGGCGCCACGGATGATAATCACTCGCCTCACGTCTCTGTTAATGAGTGGGTGCGTGTAAGTCTTCGGGCGTCGATCCGCAAGCGAAAGTCCACGACGACAGCGACTCGGAAGCAACGACAGAAGAGTATTATCGCACTCATGTCGCCCACGGGGACAGTATCCGACATTAACGACCAGACGGAGCGTGAGGAGAAAATCTACAAAGGTCCGTACGACTATTTTGGCGAGCGCTCGCTGCTGTTCGGTACTCCTCGTAATGCCACGTGCATGGCGCTTTGTGTGACGAGTTTGTTTGTGCTCACGAGCGCGCGGTTTGAAGCGATTCTGGATGAATTCCCACACGAACGCAGTAACAGCGTTAGCGCTTGGGTCATGACGCGAACTCCAGCACAAATGACAAATGTCGACAGAAATGGCAACACATTTTAGGTCTAAAATCTCAATAAAACCACGAATTTTCTGTCTAAAACTTGGCAAGTTTAAAACTATAAACAAAATCAAAAGCTTCGTTTCCTCGCATCAAGCTGTACACCTTTTCACTGCTTTCACTTCGTGGTTTGAATCTACAAGAAAAAAGCCGTGGCCAGAGCCAGCAACGTCGACATAAGCACTGCTGAGACGCCGTTCATGGCCGCGCCGCTTGAACTCGAGTCGCCGTTCTTCGACGAGGTCGAGTCCTTCGTGGAGGAGCTGTCAGCCGAGGCGTCACCAGTGCCGCCATTCTCGCCCACGGCCTTCTCCAGAGTGGGGAACGTCCAGTCACTGGGGGGTGCCTCACAGCCATCCGACGTCGAGTTGCAGACTGTGCACGTGGAGCCGTAAAGCTCACGCTTACAGCCAGCATCCGTGTTGCACTTCTTGACGTTGTAGTAGCACGGCGGGTTCTCGGCCGCGAGCTCCTCGGGGGTGGGCAGGGGCAGCATGTGCTCAATTACAGTCGAGTCCAGGCTAGACGTCTCAATGAGACCGTTCGTTAGGTTGTAGTAGGCCTCGACGAGTTTCGTGGCACGCTCCGAATTTGCGTCCTCGTCTTGTGGATTCTCCCAGAAGGAAATGCCGTCAATCCACTCACCGTCCGCCGTGGCCTCAAACTCGACGCCGCCGTCCTCGCAGAAAGCCGAAAAGTTGGCGTACGTCGTGCCCGTCGTGTTGCTGACCATCGACGTGATGCCGACCAGGTCGTCGATCGGGAGGAAACCAAGCACGCGGTAGGCATAAGTGCAGCTCACACCGTCGGGCATGACACCCACGTCGCATAGCCCCTGACGAGTACTCGTACGGCACTCGGACGTCTTGTCACTCCATTCCTTAAGGGGACACGTGTTGGGAAATGAGTACCAGACATTGTTGGGGTATGGAGCACGTGGGTCCGTCTCCTTGGTGGTGCCACCCACAAAGGGGCCGACCTCCGGTTCGCCCTCATCGCCGTTAAAGTAGTAACAGGCCGTGGGGAAACCCTCGCCGCCCGACGACGTCGTGGAGCTGGGCGTGCATCGGCCCGAATCCATGGCGAGCATCGTGCCGTACTCATTCTGACTGGCCGTTTCCTCGTACAGCGCTAGCGACTCATTCGTCTGCGCGATGGCGTACTCATAGAAGACGATGTACGTCATTTCGTTCTTGCGCGTGCAGCGTTCCTCAGTGGAGCGCGTGTCGTAGTTAATACCTTCAGCCTGCACGTACATGAGCGCGCCCTCGACGGACGCCGTGTTGACCGTGTCCATGAGCCCCACATACGCATCTTTGGCGTCGTCGTAGTATGTCGACACAAAGCGCTGCAGCTTGTTGTTCCATACGGGCATGTCACTCTGCACACGGGCCTGCACAACGTGCACAGGCTTCATGTGGTACGACTCGGACTTAGCCTCTTTGGCACCCGAGGACGAGCCACTGGACAGCAAACTCATAAAGTCGTTGGCGGCTGAGCCTGACGACGTCGTCGTGGACGGCTTGGACGTGGACGAGCCCGCGGCGGACGTGGCATCCGAGGCGGCCGTCACCGTGCCGGCGCTGGACTCGGCGGAAGACTGCGCGCGGACGGCCACGACGAAGGCAGCCGTCAAAGCGAGCGTCGAGAAGACCTTCATTCTGTACTTGCCTGGAAAAGAGACAAAAGCTACAGAGACAAAATGTCTTTGTAATCTGCGGACTCAAACGTACGAGAAGGCAAATTGGGAATTGACTTCATAGAGGAACTGGTGGGTGGCAAAATGCACATCAATCGGTCTCTTCGAGCCAGTTCACATGGTCTGGCTGGATATCTGAGGGGTAGGGACAACGCAACGACCTGATGGCTGAAAAGAGACATCTGATGCACTAACACGTTCTGTAACACATTAAGCACTGCAACGACAACCCACGTCGCTCGAACGCGGTGGGATTCCCATTGTGCAGTGTAATGCAAGCTTCCATTGAGACTTTATAATCCTTCCTTAGTGTGAAACTATTAAAGCATCGAACTTCTTGCGCATCCTCCGCGGCTGATACACAAGTTGTCGACAACTAGGCGAGATTGCCGACATGAGATATGTCGCCGACTCGGTACTTTTGAGTCAGGAAAGCTCAAAATGCATCAAATTGTCAGAAGAAGGTACATTCGGAGACTTTTTCCCATGACGCAACCCTACAACGACGCCCTCTGCAGTGCAGACTCTGCAGACAGCAGCAGTGACAGTGTTACTGACACCCATCCCGTGCTGATGTTGGTGTTGCAACTTGCAACGCACGTGCCCGCGGCGTCCTGATGGTCACGCACCCGACCGGGCACAGCAGGGTCGCGGCGAGATAAACACGGGCGTTGAGATTTACAGTACACTGAAAAATGCAATCAATACCGGTGCATGTAGGTTTTTTTTGCAGGCGAGTCTCCGCCTCGGCTCATCGATGCCACCTGCAGTAACGTTAGCAGCAGCAACAACTTCCACCGCCGCCATGCCGACGCCAACTCGTCCTTGCCCGGCCAAAAAAAAAAAATTGGGACGTGCGTGCAACCTCTGTGGCCCGATCCGCAGGATGTGGAACGCTGCGTGGACAACCTGCTTTTAGTCGCCATCATCTGAACGTTTTAATTAATAATTGCCGGTGAGGCGACAGCTTGACGCGAGTACTGTACATTGCTTGGCCGCATGACGCCTGCTCCATCGAAATGGCTCCGACCGCCTCGGTCTTCACCCGCAGTTTTTTTGAAGTCGAGTGTGGCGCTGATACATGTTCAGCCTCCTCGATCTCTTTCGCGTCCGGCTTGGCGACTAACCCTTTGGACAAGACGCTTGCAGATGGATAACCCTCGACGCTCCCAGCCACAAATTCACTGCAACGGCTGAAAATGCCACGGCGGCACCGCCATCTTGGCGTCCAACTTGAGTCAATGGGGTATCGCAAACAAGTGTGTGCAGTGCCTTCGTGGCCACTTTTTGGTCAGTTTTTGCTGTTTCGAAAATTTTCACCACCTTGCGTGGCTGTGAATCATAGACTGCGAGCATCGGCAATGTGCTGCCACGCAACGTTATAGTAGTGGAAGCCGCAGCAGCAGCGCCATGTTGCCGTTGTTGGCAGCAACTTGCTGCACCTCAAAGGTTCGCCTGATGTATGCAAATCGCCGCCATAGCTATGAAGTGTAGCGATTACGCGTGGAAGTGCCGGATGCAACGTGACGACGAGCAGAGAGCTTGTGACCGTGATCTGGTACATGTACTGTACGGTACATCCAACTTTAGTCTTCCCCACTTCGCCGAATCTCGGTCGAGTGCGACGTTCGCACTGCGACCCCAGTGGAGCTCCTGGCTCTGGTGCCCCAGTGACCCCGAGCGCGTCGCGATTACGCTTGCGCTGTTCGATACATGTACTGTACCTATCAACTTCGCTGGCCATACTGAAATGATCGGGTCAGGCGAACTAATGTCGTGGTAGCTACGACCAGGTGCCGCACTGGGTGGTCACGAGTTGATGCCGACTGACTCGCGCTTCGTGATACTGTACAGTATTACGAGAGACCGCGGTCCGACAAGGCCGCGAAATCGCAGCTTTGCTGACACCTTGCAAGCCGAACCAGTCTCTTTGTCGTCAATAGTGGATCAAGTCCAATATTGTGGGCTGTACTGCGGCAAACGGGCACGTTAACGGCGGCAGTGAAAAACTGCCATCTCTCACTAGAAAAGAAAAAAAGAAAAGAGGATTACGAGAATCATCAATCAACCTGCTCGGTTATTAATAACAATAAGGATTGGGAGCAACATTACTATCGACTGCTAAAACAAGATCCCAGCGCGTTGGTTATTCTAGCGATAAATGGGTGACAATGGAAACAACAGGAACGAAGTTTACGCGAGTCGCAGAGCAATTTCGTCACCTATTGGGCACGAGGTGGACCGATGTGTCTCTTGCTGTCGAGGAACAAGAGTATACATTACCAGATCTGCCGTCTACGAACCCTTGGGCTGTATGTTGTAGCGCTTCATTGGCGAGCTCGATCGCAATCTTCTAAAATGCACAAGCATTTTTAATTTAATTTAGTTAAGACTCGCGCATACAGCATATATCACGATATTATATCACGAGCATGGGGGCGGCAATACTCCTCAGAGGTGTAAAGTAGCGCTTTGTTGCGCTGTCCTAATACTTTGCCTGTATGAACACACACGTGGCGCGAAAGATTGCTCCTGTAGTCAAAAGCAGAAGCAATTTTGATGTAAATGGCACAATTATTGTATGATTGGATTCGTACTTAACTACTTTTCTTTTTCCAGTCAGTAATGGCAGGTCAGCAATTATTGCTTCGTTGACTGGCCACAGTCAAAACGAAGCAGTAGCTAAAGCAACGATGGCGCAGGGCAGCGGGTATCTGAAGAAGGGCAAGAAGAGCGTCAAGAATGCAGGCTCCAAGCCCTCCAGGAAGGTCACGAGTTACTCGCACAAGAAGTCGGCGGCCAAATTCACCAAGAAAGGCAGTACGTGGCCCCTTTTCCCTACCGAATATCGGTCTTACTGGACCAACTGAGACTTACTCGTGTATTACAGACCCAACGACAGAGATCCGACGCGGCTGCAGCGGCATGAAGAACCACGGCACCAAAGCCATCACGGGCTTTATCAACCAGAACCTCGAGAACATCATGGCTAGTCGTGTGCTGCAATCTGGCACGACGCTGGCGTTGAGCGACGTCAAGGCGCACGGCAAAGAGCGACTTAAGGAGATTAACCAGCACGCGCGTACCAAGAAGAAGAGCCGCGTGGCGCAGAAGCTGGCGGCACTGGAGAAGTCTATTAAAGAGCAGGAGGAAGGTGGTACTAAGCATAAGCGCCCCACGGCCGCGGCAGTCGTCTCGCACTCTTAGATTTCTATCGCCACATTTATTCCTTTATGTTAGGCAAGACATCGAATTCACTTACTTTTTAGATGACGACCTTGAGCTTCTTGTCAGCGACGGGAGGTGCTACGGCTGCGGCTACGATCGGCGACAGTGGTGGAATAACGAGGCCGGCTGCATCATCGTCTATTGACGCAGCGACGGCCTCTTTAGCGATGGTAGTAGCGACCTCAATTGCAGAGGGAGACGAGGGGGTACGTGGGACTGATGTCCCTCCCGATGCCTTCTTGCCCTTAAACGTGGTCGAGTCTGGGAACAAGTGGAGAAGCAACTCGTCCGTGATGCTGAAGAGCAGGTTCTTGACAAAGACCTCGTGCTGCAGGAATTCATGCAGCTTGAGCGCCGCATTCTCACACGCCGTGTCGCCAAAGAGCGACAGCGCCTTCGAGGGGAAGCTGGCGAGGATAGCTTCCAGACAATCTTTACGGAGCACCTGCATGTCGGGAGTAGGAGTTGGCACAGTGTTGGTGTCACTCGGGTCGGGGAAAATGTACAATCGTAAGTCGCTAATCCAACCCGAGAGCTTCTTTGAGTCGGTGAAGGAGAGGAACTGCCGCTCCAGCATCCGAAAGTGCGAGGCACCAAGGAACGCCTTAATGAAGGACCGAGTCATTGAAAAGATCTGACGACGTACCATACCAATGCCGTCAAACTCGAAGACTTCGCCTAATACGGCAAACAGACTAACCTCAATCTTTTGCAAGACACGCATCTTCGTTTCCTTCGAGTTAACGTCCGGTGCAATCCACCGTCCTTTTTTCCACTTGCCATTCTCCACCAGTACACCTCCAGCACCGGGCACCCCGGCTCCACCGCCTCCAGTTGCGATGCTCAATCCATTACCTGCAGTGGAAGACGTTGCTGACGGAGAAGTCGGAGATTCACTAGCTTCCCACCCGGATATTGATGGATTACTGGCCACAAGAGACGTCCGGTATGCGTTCGCAAGTAAGAGGAACTTCTGTACAACCGAGCTTTGACACAGTGTATCACATGCCAATAATTGCTGCAGAAATTGCTCCAGCACATGCAGTCGCTTCTCGTAGGTTAAAGTTGCAGCCGCTACCGTCTTCAGAGATGGCTTGATGCAAGTTATCTCCATGTAATCGACACCCCTCAAATGGCACGTCTGGCATCCCACGCCGCACTTTTTCTCTTGCTTCTTCAGCTTTTCAGCTAACCGCTTCTCCAGCACCTCAAAGTCGTGAAAAGTCTTAATAACACTCCAGGCATATGCACTCTCGTCCTTCACTTTGACTGTGATCTCGAACTTGGTACTCCCCGCGCGGTTAATACTCGGGCTCAAGGGGCTCAGAGGCAGCCCAGAGAGTACTGAATCGCCTAAACTGCTTCCACTACTTGTAGGTGACGGCACATGATAGGGGCTACCGTTGGAGGGATGTCCATTCGAGCTGTTGGATGTGCTCGAGCTGAATGTATCGACATCGCGTTCGCGCTCCTTGATCAAGTACTTGCCAACATGAGCCTCTATACGCAGCTTGTATTTGTTCACGAGGCGATCGTAGCAGTTTCCACAAACTCGTGCTTTCTTGGACGTTTCGAGAGGTGGATAACTCATAAATGCGTAGAAATTCAGGCACGAAGCACACACACGTTGGTGGCAGCTTTGGCAGGTTCCCACACCCGATTTCGAGGCTGGAAGCGCTTTCAGACAGCGGAAGCATAGGTTTTCATCATCATCTTCATCGTAATCGTACACAACAGCAGGGTCATCTTCCACGGAATGCGTTGATAGCGTTTGCGTCTCAGTCACGGAGGATTTCGTGCTTTTGTTAGAAATTCCTCGCCGCAGTGACGGGATGGATGCGCGAGCTTTCATAAAAGCCGAGGGTTTTGTTGATATTTGATCCGAGTCGATCATTCCCACCGTCGAATTTCTGATCGGACTATCCGGCAATTCTTTCCCAAAGCTCTTCGAGCGTCTTCTAAGCATTGATTTCTTCGCTGCTGCCGCCTTTTCCTTCTTTTTATCACGTTTTAGTGCGTTAAAGCGTTGTTTCAGCTTTCTGGCTCTGCCCAAACCAGTAGGAACATTTGGCGATGCCAACGGAGAAGACACGTTGAAACCATTAGGAGACACCGGTGGCGATGCAAGTGCCAGAACTGGAGGCAGTTGACATCTTCGACGTATCCACCGTCGCCGCCGAACGGAATCGAATTTCTTTTCCTTCTCGTGGAAATTGTCCTCGAATGTCTTGGCATACTCCCACAAAGCGTTCGTTTGCGCCTCGCTATCCGATGATTCTTCTGCGTCATTTCCTGCATTTTCTAATGTCCATTCGTCTTCCCAAACCCATTCTGATGATGGGAGTTCGTTCCATCGTTTGTCAGTTGCTTTTACCCATCCATTCATTGGAACATAGCGTTCGGTCTCCCATACTCGTTCCAGCACACGAACAGGGGCGTTAGGCGAGGTCATACCTCGAGATCGCCATTGACTGGAAGGCGAAATACCGAGCTCTTGATCCAAGTCGCTCTGTCTTCCCAGAAGAATAGGTACGTCAAGACAGATTTTGAGTTTATCGATCTGGGATAAAATCTCCACTACGGATTTCATGAGCGTGCTATCGAATAAAAGAGCAAAGCGTTCGTAAAATAATTCCGTCACGTCGCTGTGTGCAAATATCTCAGCGCAAAAGGTCCCCAGCAATCCTTTCTCTAAAGCACCCAATAGCCATTGAACTCCACGAGTCGAAACAAACGATTCGCTTGGACTGCAACTTGGACACTGAGATTCAACAAACCGCCAATGATCATTAAACCATTCCGCACCAGGTCTGTCTCGTGCGAGATATTCCCAGTAATACTGGTTGTACTCTGCATCGCCATCGGAATCGCTACCTCTGTCCGTTCCCAAGCTGTCGCGGTGTCGAGTCGTCAAGCCAACTTTCGTCACTGGTAAGGAAGAACGTCGTCTACTGTTTGGAGAAAGTGGGGGGGGAGTTGAGGGTTCTTTGTTGTCCTTCTCGTCTTCAGAATAAGGTGCTTTTGAATCGTGATTGCGAAACCCTAGCATGAAGACATCTTCCATCGCAGAAAGAAGATCGTACAGCTCACGCGAGCGTGCTGAGCTGCGCATTTCTGGACAGTCCTCGTACATTTTGGTGTAATTTGCCACCGCCCTTTCCAAATGTACAACAACGCGATCTCGTACCGTAGCCATCTTGGTCGTTCCGCCCGGGATTCTTTCTTCTTCATCATCACTCATAGGGCTCAAAAGCGGATTCAAAGAGCCCATTGTATGCGCATTGCTGCGACCTCGACTATCACCTGTAGGCGTCACTGCGCCATCATCAAAGGAGGATGTCGGTGACGTGACACCAGATTCGCCTCTCTTCCACGCCTTTTGTAATAACTGTCCTGGCCTTCGAATCATTCGAGCTGCAGCACCAGCACCCGCACTGAAAGGAGGGGTCGAGATGGGATCCATTTGATGACTGCCAAGAGTGCGGAAACGTCTCTTGACTTTGCCAATAGACGAGTTCAAACTGGAGCCAATATTCGCCTTTGCATTCTTCAAATCATCCATGTGAGCGCTGATCCGGCTATTCTCGCCAGTCATTTTGTGTGACAGCAATCCACCTGAGATCAATCCACGAGGATTCATCATTTTAGCTGCCTTAGCAACATTCAAGCGATCGTCTAGCGCAAAGATTGAAGGTATCGCTTTCCGTTCGCCAGTGGATCCACCCAAGTTAGCAGCAAACACAGCACTACCAAATGTAAACGGATTGCCTGTATCAGTCCAGTCTTCTCCATCAAATACCATCTCAGCAGCACCCGCTGCGCCAGCTGCGGCCGAAGTTGCGGCGCTTGCCACAGCCTCGACGACTGCCTGAAAAGCTGCTTCAGCCTGCTCCCCGCTACGTCTGCTGGCCTTGTACAGGAAACTTGATGTCGAGCGTAGTTTATTCAGTGTCAAGGTCGGCACCATTCCAACACCGTTACTCGACGAAGATATAGTGGGCGACATTGGCCCCACCACATCTTTTCCATCGACAAATGCTTGGAGACAGGACAACACGATCTCGTTGGCATATCGTGGTTGCGAGTACTCAGACAGCGGCTTGAGGATCTTAAAGGCGGTAATTTCACGCAGCAAATTCATGGCGATAGACACAAATACGTTGGTGTCGTGCTGCTGGCCAAGCTGAGGTCTCAATTGAGTCAGCAATTGTGTCGCAACATGTCGGAGATAAGCTGCCTCTGCATTTTCACTCGCATTCTTTTTGCCGCTACTGGTTCCCGCAAGTGTCGGCCCGTTAGTTGTCGTCTGCGTGGATGACAACACTCCAGTTCCAACGCAACCCGGGTGAATAAACGGCGATCTCTGGACAAATGCCGTCACGTATTCCTGTCTCTTCAACAGATTCGAGTCGTTCTCGTCACCTTCAAAGACGTCTGGATACTCGTCAGCCAGTTGAGCATAAGCTTCCCGAAACCATCCCAAATGTAACCTCAGTAACTCTAAACTCTTTGCAACCATCGTAAGCGCCTGGGATGGATCAATCTCCAGCACACGCGAAGCTACCGCACCCAGTAGATCTGCCAGCAAGAACTTGACATCATTAGGGAACTCCTCGTTCGGAGAAATGGCCTGGAACCAGTAGTTCACATAGTCCTTCACAATCAACTGCACCAGCGTCGCGATCTCGTCACAGATCTCAGGCGGCAAGCTCCAGGACGTGCGCAAGTGTGCCACAATGGGCAGCCGCTTGAGCACTCTCAGTTGGAAGCCGGCGTCGGTCATGCATCCCCCAGAGGCGGACGAGGAGAGCGCGTAATCGCCTCCAGCATTGCCGTTGCTTCTAGATCCACCTCCGAGCGACCCACTGTAGGTGCCGCTGCCCACGCGGCTGCGGTATCTGTTGTAGTATTTAAACTTGAGCAGCGCCTGGTCCAGCAGTTCCTGCTCCTTCTGCAGTTGGTACGAACGCAACACCCACCAGAAGCTGCCGCTACCAATGAGTAGCACCGCAACCTGCAGCAAGCGCGTGGCTGTCCACCAGGTCGCGCGCAGTAGCAACAAGGCGGTCCACGAGTAGCGCACGCTGAGCAGCAGCGCCGCGAGTGCCAGCAGCCAGTGGAGCGGCCGCATCGCGATCCAGTATGTGCAGAGACAGTGAGGGTCAGACAGAAAATGGGTGCGGAATTGGTCACCGCGGGCGCGCGATCCGGCAAATTTGGCAGCAGTAGGGAGCGCAGACGCAGGGAAGCTGATAAACTCTCACAGCATGCACTCCGACCTGCGTAGACAGAGTAGAGCGAGGCGCAAGTAGGGGATCACCGCGCTTGATCAGGAGGAGACGTCACAAATAGAAACTGTGAAGCCAAGTACAAAATTGACGCGGATGAGATGGGATCACTTGTGTGGGGCACATGTAGTTGATGTGCTGAATATAGTGTATTGTACATCATAAATTCCCATCATTTCGACACACTGCGTTTGTGGCTACGACGCCCTTCCGCTCACTATCGCCGACTACTGTACAGGAAGGAACTTGAGGAGCATGTGGCGTGGATCGAGTGCGCTAATACGGAGCGGCAGCAAGGCGCTTCTGCAGGCTCCATCGTGTGCTTCGTTGCTGTCGACGGCCGCTGCTCCCGTTGCGGCTGCCACATTGGAGTCCGCGTCAGCCGTGTGGGCGCCCGAGAAGAAACGCACGGGTCTGCTGGCTGTCAAGATCGGTATGATGCCCGTGTGGGACCACTTCGGCTACCGACACAACTGCACGGTGCTGCAAGTGGAGGAGTGTCAGGTGACTCAGGTGAAGACGGCGGACCGCCACGGCTTCAACGCGCTGCAGCTCGGCGTGGGTCTGCGCAAACCCAAAAACGTGACCAAGCCTGTGCTGGGCCATTTGGCCAAGGCTGGCGTGCCGCCCAAGCGCCAGTTGCAGGAATTCCGCGTCTCGGAGGATGCGCTGCTGCCTCTGGGCACGACGCTCTCGGCGTTGCACTTCAATGCCGGTCAGTACGTCGACGTGTGCGGCATTAGCAAGGGCAAGGGCTTCCAGGGCGTCATGAAACTCCACAACTTTGCGGGACAGCCAGCCTCGCACGGTAACTCCAAGACGCATCGTCACATGGGATCCACGGGTCAATGCCAGGACCCCGGCAAGGTGTTCAAGGGTAAGAAGATGCCTGGTCGCATGGGCGGCAACCGCGTTACGCGCGACAACCTCTGGATCGCTAAGATCGACGTAGAGCGCAACCTTATCTACGTCAAGGGCAGTGTGCCTGGCAATAATGGTGGTATCGTCCGTGTCACGGATGCGCGCAAGAAGAAGCCGGAGGCACCGCTCCCGTACCCGACCTTTATGCAGACCGAGGATAAGGAACTTCCGGCGGAGGTGCTGGCGCCGCATGGCGAGGTTGATCCGTATCACTACGACGAGAACTAGACAAGCATTGATGAGCGTGGCAAGCACCTTGAGGATGTGGGGACGTGGGTCGGCTGAGGGCTATCCGTGTGGTTAGCGGTTCTTATGTGGAAATCGAAGTTGTTTTTGCCATCTTCTTTGTGGGGTGATGTTGGCCATTGCATTGACGAAAGCTGTTGCCAGCAGTGCTGCGGTGTTGTTGATGTGGTTGAAGCATTACTGTGGAATGGAAATGGCTGACAGTCGTGTTTTCTATCCCGAGCAGCCATAACTTTTTTATTCTGAGTCAGAATAAAAAGTTATGTCTGAATTTCTGACCGAATTTTTCAATGAAATTTTCTTTATTATCAGGTCACGTCGAAAAGGAGGTACTGCTTGCATCACCTCTGAATAAAGCTCTACTCGGCCGCACTTGGCTCAGCATCTGCTTCGTGAGCTGGTGCGCCGCTCGTGTCTGGATCACCAGCTCCTCGGTGGAGTGCACGCGTGCCCGCCACTCGTCCTCGAGCGACTGCAGGTGCTGCGCCGAGAGTTTCGGCATCACCCCAGCGTCGTGTGCCAATTGTCCCAGGCGCTCTGTGGCGATGCGCACACTCATGGTCAGCGCGTCGAAATTGAGCCACGTCTCATCCAGCGTCTCCGTCGGCAGTCTGTGCTGTCGCGTCGCCATATCACTTGCGCCTTCAGCACCCGAGCCCTCGCTAGAATTGTTGCTGGCGGCGGCACGCGTCTCCTTCTCCCGTCTTGCAACGGCACGCTCACGGAGCAACACCGAGAGACTGTCCTCCTCTTGAGTCACCGGCAGCCGTGACGGGCCTTTCTTGCTGGTGCCGATGGAGCTTCTAGACGCTGATTGCAACGAGCTGTTGCTCATGCTGCCGCGCTTTATGAGCGACAACTGCGACGATTCCTCACCCGTGTAAACAGCATTGACGCCAGCACCGGCCGCACGGAGCTCGTTCCTTACCTTAGATTCGGTGCCCGTCACTATTGACCTCACCAGTGCGTCCTGGGGTCGCTGAGAAGACAGTAGCCCGCGCCGAGCTTCTGTGCGCCGAGTGAGGTCCCACCACCTGCGTGCCACGAGGTGCACTACAGCCCCAGTGGGCATGGCCAGTGTAGCGGGAGTATCTGTGGGCTCCACTTTGTGTGCTCGATAAATGGCAATGAACTCGCCGTGCCCTCTCGTGTCGCTAAAAGTGCCACTTCGAAGACCTACGTTGATGGGAAGATGGCTTTTGCTGCGCACCTGGGCTAGCAACTTCGAAAATGGGGTATCTCTTGCTACGTCTGGCAGTATGTACAAAGACTGCAGAGCTGAGCTGCTCCCTGGTAGATAGATGCGGAAGTGCAATGTGAGCGTCTTGCCTCGTCGAGATTGCAAGCGATATCGAGCTAAGCACTCGCTCGCAGTGTTGGCGATATGCATACCGAGCGTGCCCGTGCCTGGTAACGACCCAATCTCGAATGTGCTCAGTTTGCCAGACGACACTCCGCAGAAAACTTCAATTAATGGTCTCTGTAGATCCTCAAGAAGTAGCTCGGGTGGATGTCGGCGATGCAGTGCGTCGACGTCTGCGCGGGCGCACACCTCGTTCAGAAGCTCGCGAACAAGTGCGCTGAGCAGCATCGTTGCGTTGTATGACAACGTGAAGGCTGGATGCACACACTTGAGTACTTTGGCGAAATCCACATCAGTGAACGGATCGTCCTCGCGCTTCTGCCATTCGGAGCGAGTGCGTTCATGGCGCCGGATCAGCTCCTCCTCTTCCTTAACTCTTTGTTGGACGTCATGTCCACTGCCTTCGTCTCCCTCATGCTGGTGTGGTGAAGGTGAAGGATTCCCAAGCAAGTGCTTGGCCTCACGACTTGCAATGAGCTTCCGCTCGTAAAGTGCTCGTGATGTAGTGTCGTCCAGGAAGAATTCCAAAGCCATTCGAGCACTCTCAGCTCGTTGCAGCAGCTCAGCCAGTTCTGGTTGGCTACGGAGAGCTACCTGCAGATGAAACACTGTAATCTTGGTATCGGGTGGTCCTGTCCGAGTCACCGAGTGCTCCGATAACTCCTTGATAGCTACCGTGAAGAGCGCATTGCAAAACCCCTCCACCGTTGCGGTGCAAAATACTGCTGCTTCTGGCTGTGTCACCACACCGAAGTTAGCCTGAGCATTCTCATCAATGCTTTCCCTCCCACACACACGCTAGAAACACAACTTACATCGACAAGCAGCTCGAGCCCTTTCGAAAGGGTATTTCGTAGCGGCTGGAAATCAAGCGCCAAACGTTTTCGCAGTGCTTGCTTGCGCCGCTCTTGATCGGAGGAACTTGTAGCAGGCATCACTTGGCCTCTTTCCCTTGCATTGTTTTAGTGTCATACCCAAATAGCACATTTACTACGTCAGAAACGACAAGTCTAACTTTGACTGCCAGGGCAGGATCCACTTTGCTTCTCGAGATTCATTATTGGAGCAACACCTCTGCGATACTGCCCCGTGGGGCACTAACGTAGTGCCTCACCCCTGGCACTATTACTGGTGGGGCACTATTAAAGGGATTGGGGTATTGAAACTTCAGCTCTACTTAGGTTTGCTAGTCGTCCGACGCAGAACAAGATTGTTCCGCACCAGCAAACTCTGAAGCCACCCGTTCGAGACGTGTAATGCTGTCCCAGCGTGCTCAGCGACCCAGCTAGTAGCCCAATAGACAATCATGCTCCGGCTCCAGATCAGGGGTCCCGATAAATAATACCCCCTACAAATGATTAGAATGTTTAGATTAAATTATTAAATT
The DNA here is from genome assembly GCA_033558025.1 of Phytophthora sp. 'mugwort'. Classification (NCBI taxonomy): domain Eukaryota; phylum Oomycota; class Peronosporomycetes; order Peronosporales; family Peronosporaceae; genus Phytophthora; species Phytophthora sp. 'mugwort'. Next base: position 4,857,051 of record JAUCEF010000007.1, on the reverse strand, counting down.
TTTGGCTCAATTCGTCAAGAAACTGCACGTAATTCACTATGAATTGTAGAACTGCCAGAGAACTACAGCCAACAATGCCCCCTCTTTCGGTCCTTAGCCATTCGTTGCTTGTGCACGCCAATAGCCGCCCAGCCAGCTAGAAATCACTTCCAGATTCACCTTCAAGTTCACATTCCACCCTACTCTGCCCCCATGGTCCTCACCAGCAGCCAAATATGCGTCATGCTCTTCACCCAGGTCGGGGATAACATGTTCGCACGCACAACCTGCGCCGAGACCTACAAGAAAGGGAATGGCTACACCACCCTAATCAACCATCTGAGACGCAACCACGCTGACTACGAGCAAGATGCCAGGCAGCGCGCCTCCAAAACCCGCTGAACCTACGTCTCGTCAGTCAACGGACTCGTGATCTCTACCGCTGGTTGGAGTGGGTATTCTCCGACCGACTCCCATTTGAATTTGTAGAGCACCGACTCACCCGCCAGAATGCCGCGCTGTCTACCGTGTCGGAGGACACGCTGTCGAAGTACGTCAAACGGGTGAGTGAGACGGAGACGGGCGAGTCGCTAGCGAGCTTCCAGACTCGTTTGAACTCGGTTTGGACGGTTGGAGTAGCAGTAACCGCCACTAGGTAGCCATATTTGCGGTATTTGACAGTGCTGCTAGAGAAAACGGTATAACCGGTAGTCGCACCGCGCGTAACTATTTTGACGACTTGGAGTGCTCTTCGCGCCGCTTCTTGTTCCTGGCGTTCTCGCCGGTGAAGTCGGAGGAAGACATCAGCGCGCAGAGCCAGCTCGACCTAATCGCGGACACGCTGTCTCGATACAACAAGCCCTGGAAGGCTGTGAAGTTCATGGTGGGCGACAAGTGCTCAATAAACCAGTACATCGGCAGCAAGGAAGGCGTTATACCACTGATCGGGTGCACTAGCCATAGGTTTAACCTGGCAGTGAAGGACTTCTTCAAGAGCGAGGACGTCAGCTGAGATGACTGTCTCTGGCTCAGATATCCCGTGTCCTCCGCTAAAAAGCGGATGACAGCGCGTTAGCGCTTTGACGGGTCGCGGAGAGCAAAGGCTTCTCGGCTAGAAGTGTTACGGTACCCGGGCTGTAAGGCGTACCGGCCCGCTGAGTTCGGCAGGACTTGTTCCTTCGCGCTTGGCGAGACACGCCCTTCCTCGGGCTGACCTATTTCTCTTGGCGCTACCGGTCAACACCTACAAGCTATGCCTCTCGGGTGTCGACGGTAACCATAATCCAGCCCGTGCAGGGACTTACCGGACAGTGTACACTTGTCTTGGACTTGGAAAGAGTTACTCTGTTATTATTTTATCTCCCGGGAGCTCCAAGGGGCTCCTCCTATTGTTAACTATGTTTCTATACAAATATCATAAAAAATGAAATATGGTCAACTCTCAACCGACCCTTCGCAAAGATCTCAATGTAACCACCCAAACTCAACGGCCGGCCGAGTTCCTTCAGTTGAGTAGCCGGGTTGTTAGCTGACTTCGTACTCAGCGAGCAGTACCGTGATTACTTACTTAAGTGCGATGTGTGAACCACTTCATCTGGCGTTCACTACACCACAACTGCCCCGGCCACGCTACGAGCCGAGCTGGCAAGTAGTTTGGCCTAACTGTGTGTCGCCATCTGTCAAGATTACCACATTCACTCTCTACTTTCCCGACGCTTGACCTCCGACCGTTCCCACGACATCACTGGGTTGCTGACCTGACGTCTTCTCTGCGAACTGGTAGGCTTCGGCTTGCTCGCCTACTCAGCTCAACTTCCTTCTGACTTGTTTCCACGTGTATCGATAACCCAGATGGCTAAGAAGACTGCTTTTGCTTCGCCAGAACTCAAAGGTTCAGGTAGCCATCTTATTTCTCACTCAGGAGAGGCTTCACCGTTATCACTTGAGATACCACCGGCTCAAGGCGACAGCCGCACCGACAATGGTGTTGGGATGACTCAAACCATTGATCCATCTCTCGTTACGAGATCTGATAGATCGTCTGAGTCAATTCAGATCGCCACCGGTGAGCACCCTTCTCAGTCGACTTCTTCCGAGGCCGTCCGTCCAATTCCTCCGGTAAGACCAACTCCTAGATCGTTGCGTTCACTGAAATTCGATCGTAGATACTCACCCATCTCTTCTGCTTACAGGATGAACTTGCTCAATCATCTCTGAGCTTCCTTCCCGGCAGCTCGACTGAGATATCGTCTTCTATCACCGTCGCAGCTGGTCCTCGGTTTCCTGGAGCTCGCCTCCTTGACAAGCCAGAGGATCTTGATGATTTCTTCGAGGCAGTATCGCCGGATTCTACGTCGCTGAGAGATCAGCCGACGGACCCTCGCTCACGATCAGTTCCTCGCGCGTTAACGCCCAAGTCTATCCTTCGAGTTCGAGACGGTAAAGACTCGGCTTTTCCTCTCGCCGAGTCTCCTCCCCCTCGCCAACACTCGGATGAAGACCCAGCGTTGAAGCCGATTCCGCCGAGCTTGGATTTCCTGGTTAGTGCCTCACAAGGATCTCGACATTCTCCAGATAGTCTTCCGTGGATAGTGATGTTTATTCCCCACTTCCGCACCTCCGCCGAGTCCACCGAATGAGACTCCGCCGCCAGGGTTCCGTCCGGACGGACTAGTGGAGACCGGAATTCCTCCACTTTCATCAGCTGAGTCTTCGCCGTCTCAGCTCGAGTCCCAGTCTCACAACCAAGCGGCTTCCGCTGGCACACTGGACTCGGCGGGGTCTTCTTCTACTGGCTTCGACAATTCACTTGGTGACTCCGTTCAGCCTCCAACTGATTTAGCTGAGCTCTGGATGCTACGTCAAGACCGCGGGTAGCTCAGTGGTAGAGCGTTCGATTGCAGCTCGAAGGCTCACTGGTTCAATCCCGGTCCCGCGCTTCTTCTTGTCTCCGTCAACGGCCGTTCGAGACTCTGCGTGAATGTATTCGTTCGGCTGAAGAATGTGAGCGGACTCGGCGGATAGCTTACACGCTTCTCCGACCCCCGCTTCCTGGTGACTGGCGTCACCGGAGAGATCTTTGGCTGCTCGTTTCCCCCGACTGAGATGTTATCATTGCTCCAAGCCGGCTCTTCACCTCCACCGAGCTCTTCCGAAGAACTAGCTCAGCTCCGACATGACGTAGCTCGGCTGCATCATGAAAATGGTGCCTTAAGCCGGAGACTGGAGTCAGCTTCGGCATCGACTGCTCCGCTAGAGGCTAAGTTGGCTGCGGTGGTTCGAGAGCGGGACAAGGGGAAACAATCATCCAGCATGAATACCACCCTGCTGACTTCCTACCGATCTACCATCTATCGGCTGGAAATGGAGAAGAGGTAGTCAACTCGGCTTAGAGAATTGCCATATTGATGCCATCCAAGAACATGTGGACAGGCTCCATCGCATGATTGAGGATCGGAATAGGGATTATCAGCTCCTAACTGATCAGCCCACGGAACGTACGGTGTCTTACAACGCCTACAAGACGATCGAGAGGGGGAGCAAAAGCGCACCATTACCCGTCCCAAGAACCTTCTCCGTCATCATGGTCCTATTCCCGCGGCAGATCCAGAGGTGGAGATGGCTGCGGCTGCTGGTCTTGACGCTCCAGGTCTGACTCCAAGCGATCTCAGCTTGAATGCCCGTTTGTGCCGACTTCTCGAAGCCCGCTGGCCTGAGATTACACTGATTCAGTCAGATGAGTCTCGTGAGATCACCTTGCAAGCTTCAGATCGGCTAAGTAGTTCTGTTGGCAGCCGGGTTCGAATGGTTCTGTTGGACAGTCAAGTTCAAGTGGGCCTGTTAGGCAGTCGACTCCCGCAGCCCAAGCTGTTCTAGACCTGTCTCCTCCTTCCCGTGTCAAGTTAACGACTCTGAAGCCGACTACCGCGCCTACGGATCAACCCCATCGAGTTCCAGAAAGCCATTACCGTCGGGATCACCTCATTCCTGTGACGCTCCCTTCCGTCCCTGGATTGATCACGCTTCATTGACGACGTCTCGTTCGACATCAAGTTCGACTGATTTAACGAGCACAACATCCGCTGCGGTAGCGTTGACTTCGCTGAGTTCGGCGGACTGTTCCACCGCCAAGCTCTTATGAGTCTCCTGCTGCATCGGCTCGACTTACTTCGTCGGTAGCTGAGTCCCGATCGCCGATTCCATTTAACCCGGCTGGTATCACCTTGACAACGCCTTCCGGGAAGACCAAGGGTACTCCAAGAAGAAACCAAGGAAAGCCGTTTCCACATCGGTCAAACCAAGGTTGCTGTCCCATCTCCTTTGCGTCGATCATCTCGAGCTGCATCGGTCACTGCCAGGGCTATTAGCCGAGTCCAACTTGAGGACGTCTGATGTCGTTGCTCTAGGTCCCGCGAAAGTCAAGTCGGCTGAAACTCCCAACTCCCAAGCTGTGACTGGCTCTGGTACATCAGTATATCCCCCATTCGAAGCCAACTCTTCTGATGCCAAGCAGGAGGAGATTCGCCGACCTCCACGGTCTCCTAAGAATCTCTTCATCGAGGTATTCGGGTCTGATGCTGATAAAAATGATGATGCAGACGCAAGCAGAGAAAAGAAGAATCCTCCAGCTGCTTCGTCCGTCGCCTTCTCACCTAGCCTCCAAACGGCTTCGAGGCGATTCCCGGACTACAACACGTGTTTGTTGATCACTCTTCACCCGGGTCCATTTCTGCTCTCAAGAACTCGGCATCTCCAAAGGTGGCGTCTCTCCAGTCAGCGACTACGGACTAGGCACCTGTCGACGCCGACTTCTCCAAAATTTGCATTTCAGAAGTCAGCTCCGGGCGTTCCAGCTCTTACAAAACTCATCTCTCTCTTACGTTGGCTAAGAATTCTGCATCCAAGAAGTCAGCTTCCAAGAAGTCGACTTCTAAGAGCCCGGTATTAGGAGTATCATTAGCGAAGAAGTCGACTTCTACCGGCTAGGCTCCTTTGGATGCAGTATCCGCTAAGTTGGCTTCCGTCGAACCATCGACACCCAAACGAAAAGGTCGGAAAAAGGGATCGCCCAATTTGGCTTCAGCTGTTTCACAAAAAGAATTCCAGCCAAGTTGACAGTGCTTCCACCTCTTCTGGCCCCTTGGCATTACGGATTACTCAGCTGAGGACGCGAGCTGCTCAAGCAGTAGCCCGTGATAAACGGGTGACAGAGCAATGAAGACATGGTTGAATCCTCCATTCTTCCACCTTTGGTCTGCTCATTGTTGGGAGAAAATCCTTTCGTCGTGTTGGGTGGCTATCAAGGAGGTCATCGATGGGAAGATTTATGTCTGTCCGACTCCTTCTTCTTTGGAAGGGGTTGCCGCTTTTGCTGGCATTCAATCACCCCAGTATCCTTGTTGCCGCTTGATGTCGAAGCTCCCAGCTGAGCCCTTCTTCATGTCTCCATCTGTGATGGCTCGAGTACGGACATCAGGATATCAGCCAACTGCACCAGTGGAGGTCATCGTTCAATGTTGGCGCAAATTACGAGGGGAAGAAAGTGATTGGGTGCGTTTTTTTTCATCGTTCTCTGGGAGCGCCTGCACTGGATAGTGGACTCGAGTGTTGTTTTGGGTTTACACCCAGATTTGCATCCTGGTGTCCCACTCAGCGAACTTGAGCTCATTTTCCAGTTGTGGTTCAAGTATAGCAAGGATAGAAAGCGTCGTAAAGATAGCCTTCGTCCTTTCTCAAGGAATTATATCAAGCTCTGCACAGCGGTGTTACTGTGTATGACTCAGTTGGACCGCGCTCCGGCTATTCCGAATTATTTTTCGACCCATTTGCCCCATTCGCTCCGGCGACTAATATGGCCTGGTTTCCGGCAAGCGCGGACTGGAGAGCAAGTGTTGCTGAAGCTGACCGTGAGGAGCCTTGTCGCGCGTGGTGGTTGCGATCGCCGTCTTCCCACCCTTACAACCAGTGTTTCCAACCGCTACATCCCGAATTTCCGGTATTTGCCCCTGCCGAGTTCGATTCCGAGTACGTCCAATCCCACGTGGAAGAAGATATCGACTCAAACGGGCCGACTCCATCCAGTCTGTCTCCTACTGCGGCGACTCCTGCCAATTGGAGAAGACCTGGCTATAATCGAGCCATTGTAGACGTTCACTTTAGTGGTTCTCACATTCACTTAGTCCAATTTCCAGGCACCTTAGTTGAGTGATTTTCGAGTAGTAGCTATGACGTCTCGGCTGGGTCCCCACGACTTCATTTCCTTCATATACAATCATACAATGGTTTCAGTAGTTTTGTTCCATCCCACCAGGCCTGAATCCTGATCACCCGGTGGTGGCCAACTTGTGGCACCGTAGTGTTAGTTTTCGTCTGCCACTTGCACCATCTGCAGACGATTCTCTCGTTCCATTTGCCGTAAGTAATCATACAATAAACCTCCACAGGACAAGTTCGAGAATGGTTCCCATGTCGGCGCGTCGTAGCCGACCCATTTGACCTTGAACTGCCGCTGGGCTCTGTTGGTGGTAGTTGATAACGGCATATCGTCATCCAGAATCGCTTCTACTTCATATTTGTCGGCATGATCATCAATTTCTCAGCTATCTTCTGGATGGAGTTCTTCATCGAAATCGAAACGTTGGGTTTCGCTGATCCGTCTACCAGCTGAAGAATGGGTCTTTGCTCCGGGTCGGTTACTGCTTTCAGCCGAGCTACATGTACTACCGGTTAAAACCGATACCCACTCTTGTCGGGAACCTCCAGTTCATATGCAAACTCTTCAACCTTTTTCTTCACTCGGAACGGTCCGTGCCACCTATGGGCTAGCTTCTTTTTCAAACCAGGTTTGACTCGTTCCATGAACAACCAGACTTGATCTCCTTCGTTGAATAAGGACTTCTGGTTCTAAACCGACTCGGCTAATACATTTTCTCCCAATCTGGATGAGTTAGCTGAGTTCGGGATGGTCTCGCGTTCCTTTTTACCAAGACGTGCATCATTTTCTTCGGCTCGCCGAGTCTTCTCTTTTATCTGATTTTCCTTAGCGAGTCGTAGTGCGATTTCCCGTTGACGATTGGTCTCTCTACGCCATTGAACAGCATCAACTGAGTTGGCTGTGTCAACTTTGATAGTAGATGTCGTTGCTTTCAGCGTGGACTGGGCGTCCCATCCATGCACCAAGTAGAAATGTGTTTCACGTCGAGTTGTATGGCGTCAGTTATTGTTTATGGCATGGACCATTCTTTCCCCCCGGCTTGCAGCGGGTCTTCTACATACACCCGGATAGTCTGGATCATCATCTTGACTGAGCGTTCTTGTTGGCCGTTAGCTTGAGGCCTGTAACTCAGCCAACGCTTGGAAAACTTCGCTCATGAAGCGGAAATCTCTATTGTGGCGGATTGAAGATGGAGCACCGAACCTCTAGAACTTTCGCCACTTCCAATTCTCTCGTGTCACTCATAGCTTTTGTTATTACGAACCCTGTGAAGTGGTCTTGGAAAAGCAATAGCGCTGTGTTTCCACGCTGAGGTTTTGGTAACGGAATTACGAAATTCATTGATACCAGTTCGAACGGGTGTTCCGTTACAACATTGCCTGATGACATAGCCCTTTAGCTGGGGCTTGCTCTTACTCATGCTGCAATCTTCACATGCTTGGACGTGTTTGAGTACATTAGCATATAACCCCACCCAATAGAACTCAGCTTTCACTGGATGAAAGGCCCGTACAATTCCCTGGTGACCTCCTTCTATCGAGTTGTGGCAGTTATGGAGTACTTCGTCGATCATCGTTGTTAGTATCACCAGTCTCAGCTTGAGATCGTTATCGTCGGACTCAACTGTTCGACGTCTCTGACCCTGATAGTACAGCAGAATGTATTTACTGAGTACGAAGTTGTCGGCTATTTTGCTTGCTTGCTGAGTACGACGGTCTGTGAGCCCATCGAAGTCTCCTTGAAGTAATGCTTTTAAGTCGGCCCACTTCAATTCCTCCTCTTAAGCTCTTGATATGCGTCGTCGCCGTTCCGCTTGCACCACTACTGGATCAATGTCGGTTGCATTGGGCACGCGATTCTCTTCAACTGGTATTTGAGTCGGTCCTTCTACTCGGATCCTAAATGAACTCGGTTGTGGTGACTCATACTCAGTTCCAACCTCTTCTAAGTCTGGTAGGATGGTCGTGTCGTCTCCAGTTGACTTCTGTATTCGCCTAGCCGACCTTGGTGGTTCTTCCGCTGGGTTCAACATGGTTTCATCATCGAAGTGTACTCGGCGGGTTTGCCGTCTGGTCATCACTGTTATCCGACCAGCTTCCACGTTCTTTCTATCTTGGCTCTTCGTATATAGTTCTTCAGGAATCCGATTCAGCATCTTCAACTCGGCTTTTCCTTCGCCGCTGAGGTACCAGACGACCAGCTTTGTTCTCAAGAGCTTCCGTAGCGAGAGAGTCAGCTGCTGCGTTGTAGCAACGTACTACATGCAAATAGCGAACTGACTTTAACCTCTCAGTCATCTCTTTGTGGCGTGCCAACTCGACTTGCAAAGTCCCCTGAATTGCGGGATTGCAAGCCGCGAAATCTCCGACGATTACTAGATCGGTTACTCCACTGTCTAAGGCTGTGGCTACACCGTTATTCATGCCAGTGTATTAGCTATGTTAACCGTGGTGGACGAGAGGTACGCACTCGCAGCGATCTCAATGTCTCCTGTTGGTAAGCCTTACAGGATCCAAGAGCAGCTTCCATACCCGCCATTCTTCTCAGTCTTAGCGGATCCGTCGAATGACAGTACACAACCTTCAAATACTCGAGGTAGGTGAGCATACAACAGTGCTGCGTCTAATCGTACCATCGCCGAGTTCTTCGAAGGGGAACAATGTGCGCGAGCGATTCGTCGATTCCAATGCGTGGAGTTATTAGACGCCTGCAATAGCTGAGCGAAGTCAACATCCCGCTCTAGGACCCGTTTTAACTTAAGGTGAAAGGGCAATAATAACACTGCGAAGTTCGTAGCCCAACCGTAGAGAGCGATTTAGACTTGTAAACCCACTCCAACGTAGAAAAGCGAGTAAACACCGTGAGTGTTTTGCTGGCTAGCAGTATATAGCAGACTTTCAGCAAATGGAGTAAAGCTAATAGCTCCTTCTCCGCTGGATGATAGTTGACTTCATCGTCCTTGAGGACTCAGCTACAGAACCGAACTGGGTGCAATTTATCATCGTGAAGCTGCATCAAGGTGGAACCCAAAGTCGTTGACGAAAAGCATAATCTAGACATCTTTCGATGGGTCGAAGTGTCGTAGTATTGGAGCTCAGACGACTTTTTCATTCAATGCTGCAAAGGCTGACTTAGCTGAAGTCAGGTCACTTTCCGAAGTGAAGTCAGTATCCTTAAGCTGGTAGAGGACAGCTCCGTATACTGTCAGGTTCTGAATGAACTGACTATAGTAATTTAATGCGCCCAGAAAAGCTTGCATTCCCTTCTTCGATTTCGGGAAAGGTAACTCAGCTATCTCAGCCAACTTCTGCGGGTTGGCAAAAATACCACTCGGCTAGATACCATGAGAGAGGAAATTAACGGTCTGTTGCACAAAGATGCTCTTGGTGATGCTGATGCTGATTCTGCACTTGGCGAACCGAGTCAATAATCGATCTAGCATGGCTAAACATTCATCAAACGTCTTTCCGCCAAAGCAGATATCATCCACAAATGACCGGCGTTCGAATACCGGGACGTGTTTGGATTCATCGGATTCTCCATTCTTGAACGTGTTACCATCTGGTCCATCAACTAATTCTTGGAGCGGATTGGACTCAGCTAAGGCACGGCGATCCGCTTCGAACTTGGTCGGGTAACTCGTCTCGGGAGTTAGCTGAGTTCCTCCTGCGCTGTGTTGATTGCGCTGAGTTGCGGCTGCTTCCTCAGCTTGGCGGACACGTTCGGCACACGCAGTTCATCCACCACGGGTTGTACATAACCCCACAAGGCATTGTCGATTAGCCGCTGGTAAATCATATGGGCGTTCTTCAAGCCAAAAGGCATTTGAAGCCACTCAAATGTCCCAGCGCACAGACAAATACTGAAATTTTCCTAGCCCGTTAAGTTATCATAACAACCCAAAATCCGCAAGCCGCATCCAGGGGGCAAAACCAAGGTAGCTTTCCAGCTCCATCAGTAGATCATCGACTAACGGCATGGCTTCCATGAGCGCCGTGACTGTGTTGACCATCTTGTAATCGATACACAGACGGATATCCACCCCATTCTTCTTAAGTACAATAACAATCGAGGATGCCCAAGGATTGCCCGAGAAAGCAATCAACCCAGCTTCAAATAGACCCTTGAGGTGTGTGTTCTTACACCTTCTTCAAAATGCTTGCTTGAGAGGTGTCCGCGGGGCTAGTTGTTTGATCGGCTGGTGTCCTTGAACGTCGATATCGCAAATGGCACCATAGGCTGGTGGTAGCAGTGCTTACCACTCGCGATCACGATACCTTCATGACGTTTAAGCATCTTTACCAGCTGTTGTTGTTGTTGCTCCGGCGTGTGATTACTGCAAATCACATTATTTGCAGTGTAATCGAGAACCATAGGCGTCAAATCATTCAAATCAGGCAGAAAAGCCAACTCGCGAGCGTAATCCTCCAGATCAATCTTATTAACTGAGTGTTCGACTCAGCTACATGCGTGCTTTCATCGTGCACCGCCGTTACAGCCAGGTCCTCGACCATTGTCATCGCTGCCATGAGACGAAGTCGCAAGTCTTCTCCAGGGTCGTCTGCGAGTGATTCGCACTCACATCGATTTCTTCACTCCGCAGCCTTCCGCTGGACATCTCCGCTGGGTTTGTTCTAGTTTTCTCTCCGACTTCTCCAGCGATGGTGGGTCCTCTCATTATCGTGCTAGACGGATCATCCCTCGTGCTGAGTGACTCACTCGAACCAATCTCGGCGACTCAAAACACTGGGTTAACGGAATCCACCACCCCTGCCGAGGTGCGGGATGTGTCCGCCGAGTTTACAAAATCAATGGAAGACTGTTTGACTTCAGCTGATTCCATCCTTAGACTATCCACGAGGTCAGCGAACTCAGCGGATGAGCATTCAGAATTGGAAGACTCAGTAGCATGCCGAGTTTGATCCTCAGGGAATATAATAGCACTCCTGGACCGTTCCAACCGTTCCCAACGCTGCACAAGTGGGTTCTGCTTCTCGGCTGCTGGAACTGTGGTTGTTCCCGCGGTATCACCCCAGCCGGGGTCTCATGCTGCCATTTTTTCACTGCTGGTGGCTGTTGTGCGACCCACTCGTCGTACAGTCGTTGTTCTTTTCTCAACAGATCTTTATCGATAGCCGACTCGAAATATAGAACTTGCCAATCGCGGTATTTCGCTGAGTTGAGCCTCACATAGCCATTGTCTGGTGGAAGAATACCATATGGTGCCCAAAGTATCACTGGGAAGTGAGCGGGAGCCATACCAATTTACTGCTGACGTTCGTAATCATTACCCTATGGCCTTGCCCTTGGGATTATGCGCAACCGTCGGAACCCAATCATTAGTGCGCCGATGGATTTATGCCTATTGTTGTAGAAGCTGTTTCATTAGAAGATTATTTAATTTGGTTAAAAAATAAAATCAATTTTGATTTGATCTCATAAGTATCACGACTCGGCTGATAGCGCAGTAGGCTGAACTCAACGGTCAGCCGACTCGGCACATTCAACGATTCAGTAGGTCCATCAGTTGTTTGGTTGCCATACTCCGTTTCTCCTGACTCAGCGTTGTGTGACTTGAGGAGTGGTACTACTATCGGTACCCAATATCAGGTCAGCACCTGCATGATGTGACATAACCCAGACTTCAAACTCGTATAGATATTCCAGTCGAGTGTAACTTTAACTACTGCCCTCGTCGTCGTAGGCACCTTACCTTTGCCGATCCCTTGCACATTGATCTGTAAACCAGTACTTGCATGCCGCTTCAACCGCAGCTGCCGCGCGAAAAGATCTACTAATAGCTGAGACGTTTGCCCCAGTATCGAGTAGAATCTTTGTCCGCTCGTCATTCACCGCTCCCATCACTAGAGCTCGCATACCAACTCGGCGATCAAACTTTTGTGCCGACCACCACCCCATGCGCTCTCCGCGACGCAGTTTCACCATCACCCCACTTCCATCGGCTTTTCTTCGTCGCCGGGTCTCTACTCTCGTACTCATAACAACTCGGCAATCTTCCTCTGGATCGCTGAGTTCAACATTCCCGTCAATTTCATATTCAAGTCGTCGATGCCTTCACCCGATTTCTCGGGCCGTTGTGTTTCGCCTACAAAAGCAAACACGTAGTTCGCTTCCACCACTGGCTCAGCTGACTGTGACAGCCCGTTATTCTCTAATCCAGTCAGTGTTGGCGAGCCGCCGAGTTTAAATTTTTCGCCTCGTAAATGTCGTGGAGCTCAGCTGGCACAGCTGACTTGTCGACTGACGTTCGGACAAATTTGGTGAGTGTTTCCAGACGCTAGAACAACTCACAGCGCCCGACTTCATGTTCCTGTTTGCAGAACTTGCAGTGTCGACGACAGAAATGTGTTGAGTGTCCATCGCCTCCACACGCGGCGCATGGTCCATAGCGAGGGCGCTCGGGTGAGTCATCTCGGCGATCCCGACGATCGTAACGTGGGCGTTCACGCAAGTTATCACGGCAATCTCTGCGCTTGAAACGCTGGCGTTCACGCGAGTCATCTCGACGGTCAGAAGTGTTGAACGGTTGACTGGTTGTGGCCGAACGTTTACTGTTTGAGTCGGCTCGTCCAGCAGCGGTCGCTCACTTGACCTGCGTCGAGATAATCTTGATCCGGGTCTGAATCAGACTCGCTATAGTCACTGTAGTCGCTAACTTCATCTGCCAAGTCCGTCGACAGGGCTCGTCGACTCGACTGTCGCTGGTCGACACCGCGGTAGAGTTCATCAACTGTTGCATCGGCAAATGCGACTCGGCGATCCCGGCCTTCATTTCGACGACCTCGGCGGTCATCTCTGCGGGATTCGCGTCTATCATCGCGCCGAGGCTCGCTCCGCCGACTTCCATCTCCACGCCGAGTGTTTTCTCCGCGCCGAGTCTCTCTGGTTTTACTGACACCGGTAGGTCGCGTTGTAAGAAGCAACGCGACCTACCGGTGTCAGGTATTCTCCCCAAGATACGTCGATTGATGATTTTTTCAACATGGTGAATATCGGTGAGCTGGAGCGGGTATAACAGACCCATGATCTCCTCGTCTCCGCAATGAAGCAAGAACTGCTCTACAGGCTCAGCAGCATCTGCTCCGTCCTTCCCATACTGGGTCTTGGCAGTGCGCGCGCATCCATTCAAACGGACGAGGAAGTCACCAATGGGTTCTTTCTCTTTACGTCTCGCTGAGTAGTATCGAGTACGCGCCGGCTGGTCGAATTGAGAACAGTAATAATCCAACAACTGTTCGCTGAGTAGGCTCCACTTCTTCTGAGTCCGCCGGTCCAGCTGACGGTACCAGCTTTTCGCCGCTCAACCCAAACACAGAGAGAACGGCTCGCACCACGAGTTCTGAGGCACCCGAGTTCCTTTCATCTCATAGATGAATCGCTTCAGCCACTGTAACGATGCGTCCGACCGGAATCGTCTCCCATTAAATTCGGTCATCTTGTCCAGGGAAAAATGGGTTCACAATTCCAGGTATTGGGTGTCGTTCCGGTCGACTTCATCGTAGCTGAGTCGACGGATTTGCTCTTTCACTGGCGCTTCACAATCACCGGAGTAGCCGTCATAACTCGGCTTATGATCTTTTTCCTCCGCTTCGAGCTCGGCTTCATCGTCTTCATCACGAAGGTAACCACAACGACCCACTTGCTCCTTTGATTACTTCGGAGACTTCAACATGTGTGAGTCTTCGAAATACGGAGTCCCTTCGGTGGATCGGAATTTATCCGCTCTCTTAGTTTCTGGCGTCTTCGGAAGCGGGACCTTGCTAGGGTCTTCGACGAACTCGGCTATGGGTTTGGCGATCATCGGTCGAGGTCTGGGAGCTTTCTCCAAACCGAACGCCGCTCGTAGTCGGCATTTCCAGTGGGTCAACTCCATGTCGGCTCGGCGGAGATCGCAGCCGGATAAGATCAAGCTGTTTGGGCAACCATTACAACGGTCCGGTAGCCCATTGTCCTGAGCAGCAGCACCGTATATTTCCACGAGTTGGTTGATACTGGTACTGTTCACCGGTTGAGAAGGCTCCGAGCCTAAAATCGGCCATTTTGCTGGAGCCATGGCCACCGCTGCAAACATCATCATCCACCTAGACTGAGACCTCATCTCCTCGCCGAGTCGCGCCAACACCTTGTTCGCACTCGGCGTGTCGGTGTTACGTGTCGCACTTGGCATTAGGGGTGGACGTGTCCCCTTGAGCAATACCGTGATCTTATCGTCCACATCATCGTCGAGTTCAGCGGTGAGATTGCGCTCAACTGAGCGCGGATTTCCCATTCGGCTTACTTGGAGCGACATTCGGCGAGCTCCGCACGCAACCCGGCCGTCGTCTTCACATACTCGACTTCCTCCTTCACTTCATACTCTTCATCACTTCTTCCTCCCCCCTCTTGGTCTGCAGTCTCGTCGTCTTCAAACCGGACACTGCCGACGATTTCCGCCGTCAGGAGCGATCAGCTCGCCAGCTGAGTTCGACCCTGCGAGGGGCGAACCTGTGGCGGCCGCTGGGCTGGCTCCGCTTGACGTCGACGATCCCCTTGACCATCATGCTCAGTACTTCAAACTTGGTTAACTTGGCACCTGCGAAAACAAGCACACCCTGTTCCTGGGTCGCGGCACCAGTTGTGGTATTGCAGCAAACACAAAATCGTCAGATGTGGATACTAGGCAAGAAACACAACAATAGCCGAGCTAGTCGGCCCTTGTTGGCCTGAGCTGGGTTGCCCCTAGCGGTTCGGCCCTTCCGGGACAATGGTGTCTCGCTTTCGCCGAGACCAAGTGCCCCAAGCCAGTCAATTCACAGAGGTCAGCTGAGATGACTGTCTCTGGCTCAGATATCCCGTGTCCTCCGCTAAAGAGCGGATGACGGCGCGTTAGCGCTTTGACGGGTCGCGGAGAGCAAAGGCGTCTCGGCTAGAAGTGTTATGGTACCCGGGCTGTAAGGCGTATCGGCCCGCTGAGTTCGGCAGGACTTGTTCCTTCGCGCTTGGCGAGACACGCTCTTCCTCGGGCCGACCTAGTTCTCTTGGCGCTACCAGTCAACACCCTACAAGCTATACCTCTCGGGTGTCGACGGTAACCATAATCCAGCCCGTGCAGGGACTTACCGGACAGTGTACACTTGTCTTGGACTTGGAAAGAGTTACTCTGTTATTATTTTATCTCCCGGAAGCTCCAAGGGGCTCCTCCTATTGTTAACTATGTTTCTATACAAATATCATAAAAAATGAAATATGGTCAACTCTCAACCGACCCTTCGCAAAGATCTCAATGTAACCACCCAAACTCAACGGCCGGCCGAGTTCCTTCAGTTGAGTAGCCGGGTTGTTAGCTGACTTCGTACTCAGCGAGCAGTACCGTGATTACTTACTTAAGTGCGATGTGTGAACCACTTCATCTGGCGTTCATTACACCACATCACCATTGCCCATAATAGCATTAACTCGAAGCGAAACCTGGAAAATACGTCGATATAGCTTTGATAAGCTTCCAAAGGCCAGCTCGTACTCAAGTTGGGTCCCTGCACTTACTATAAAAATTGAGCGAGATGGTATGTACGTATACGATCCGTAAAACCAGAAGTTATCACAGGGTAGTCTATAAATCACTAAACTTGAACGTTGCATCGGTGTGAAAAAGTCTGAAATGGTCCTCCACTCCGAATCTGGCTCGCTTTCGAAAACAGCCTTAGCATAGTCACACCCGCAACAATGGGTCGGCAGCCGTTCCTTTTCCTACACGTGAAACCCATCATCATCGTCGCTTTCAGGTCCAAATATAAAGCTTTTGTAGCGTCGACTTCATCATAGTAAGGGTACTCCTTTACCAACGCCTGTACAGCTTGTCGTGTATTGCGCGATAAATTCTTTTTCCGGAGACGTTTACACAGTCAGAAATTTGCTGGTACGAAGGTAGTCCTAGTCGAGGAGGTGGAACATCATGCGCAAGGCGAATACCACCCCAAATATGTTTTGGTTGCATTTCACACGAGTCCATTCTAGTTACGTATTCTCTTACTTCAGCCGAGCTTCATTGCATTCCCTTTCACGAAAATGATTACGATTGTTGGTGTACACTCGCCACGCCGATCTATATACGCACTCCCAAGTCTCCACTGCATAGGACACTGGGCACCACCTCCGTTATCCTCTTCCTGTGCACATTCCTGCTTTGTGATGCCATTCGGCGCTCGATCATTGCGTGGTCAGCTGTGCATATCTTGCAGGCCAACTCACGCTTCATGTAAACTGCAGAGCAGCAGAAATCAGCTGCACGATGCTTGATAAAATCATCTCGGTACGTGTGCTCTACCGGCATCGTCCACGCTATTGGAGCCATCGTTAACTGTAGCCTGAGGGCCCCACAAAACGGATACCAACGCGCCGTCCGTGATGGAATCGGATGTCCGAGGGGCGAAAGCTGCCGCGGCTAGTGCGATAGGTTGGCAGCAAGGTAGGGTTTGACGATAGCTATGTTCAGGTTTGCTGAAGCCAGTTTTACTCGTAGGTTTACGTTTACACATCGTTTTGCCTGATCAAGAAATCATTTTTTTTTTTTTTGGGGGGGGGGGGGGGGGCGCAAATATGTCCCAAAAAGGCATTTTGGTTTTGCTCAAGCCATCTTGTTTTATTTTCACACCAAAGGCTGTTTTTGTTTGTTCGCACCCCGGTCTCGTCGTACAGTACAGGTATGCTATTCGCGATGAATTTCACCCAGTCTACTACACCGTTAAGTACGAATAAATCGTAGAGAGCGCAAAGATCGGGCAAGATAAAAAACTCAATTCTTGCAATTTTTGGCGGGAAGCATAATACAGTTTTGTACATAATTATGTACTGTACAAAACTAAAACGCATGATGGGATTCTGAGGCTAGGATCAGGCAGCTTGCAGTCCGCCCTTGCGCAGATGCGACGCCGTCGCATCTGCCGACGATGGTGCTGACAATGTCAGTTAGGGAGAAAAAATGTCGCTGACGTGGGTGTCCGGTACCCACCAGGGACCAGCCAACACTGCAACCCGCTGCAACTTCCTTCTAGATCTCAGCGTCGATTGCGAACCCATGAGGCTCCTCATGTAATTCACTGCAATGATAGACGCCGGTTCGATGTATTATATACAAGCTGCACAGTGAGTGCACATGCACATGTACGCAGCTTATTACGCTAGCCCAATAATGAGACTGCACCTTCGCTTGAGCCTTAACCTGTCGCGGCTCTCGTCCTTTGTGTAAAGTGGATTTCGTATTATGGCTTGTTGCTGTTGCGTTCCTGCAGCAGGGGAGGTGATGTTATTACATGTTGTTTTTACTCGCGCCGCCGCAGCCTATCCTCAATGTTGCCGCGTCAACTTTATAGCTATACTTTATTGGCTGGATTCCTTCGGAAAGTAATTCCCGGCTGATTCTCAACTTCTTTTCTATACCGCGCGGGATCCGGTGCAGTGGGTGGGATTCCGCTCAATTTGCTGCGTCAACAGAGGAGGACAGATGAGCTGTGCATCGTGGAGTCGTCCACTGACCAGACGGTGCTGTTTAATCAGATCTGCGACAGTCCTGCCATTTGTTACAGTCACAGAACCAGATGATCCCTAGCGTCGAGAACAAACTCTTTAATCGCTTCTAAGGGTATTCCTCAGCTGAACAGCGGATAATACATGTACCACATGTATGGTACTTGTAGCCATTATTGCTCTCCCAACCAACCGTCTTGGCAGCCAGCCCTTCGGCCTTGCTCAATAACTCCTCCTTTGACCATGCATTAGCATCCATGCATTGAACTCGCTGCCAGTGACGGAGCTTTTTTATTGACCAGAGGGGAACACGATAGACGAGCTGACTGACGAAGATTTGTGCAGTGTCGAAAAGCATAATAGCACTGATGATGACGCGTCTACGATACGACGGAGGGCGTGCAGCAGGAATCGTTCACTTCTAGATCGCCAATCTTCTCATCTACGCTGCTTCAACGGGCAAGTCGGACAGGTCTGTGAGGTGACTTCGTGAGATAAAACGAGAACTACGAGAGGAGCTAGGCAGGAAGCAAGGACATTTGCTGCCTATCTTCTTGCTCGACTTTTTCGGACTTCCAGTACAAAAGTGAGTTCTCAAAGTTAAGCACCCCGAGACTTTGACGATTTTGTACTCAATATTACGTCAAAGGGTACAGAGAACAACTACTGTACTTAGGTTGTAACTGCAGACCGACCACCTCCCGCCGCGGACACATTCGAGTCGATTGATTCGACACGCCCACCACGCTTCTGTCGGCAACATACTCCTGCAGATGGGCATCCTCGCCGTCGAATACCAATTCAGTCATCGGACGACTTCGTCAGCTTCCACGTCCATGACCGCGTCATCGTTCGTCCTCTTCGCCAGGCAGCATTTTGCCCACGAAAACTCGGTTATACAAATAGAAAATAATATCTGGTTTCAGTGGGAGGAATGAAAAAAAAACTTTGGGAAACGGATACGTCTGGTTGAACAGGGACGCGCGTACAACAGCTGTAGTTTTGTGAAAGTTTCGGACAGTTTGGAGCGTAAACTGAAACTACGTTTCCAGAAAGTTTTCAGTTTGGCAAATGTTATCAGGCTTATAATATACTTCTATAATAGTACATATACAGACGAAGAAGGTGCAGAAGGTATTAGATCCTGCATGTCGCGACAAATTGTACGTCGCTCCGACAGCTGTCACGTCGCGAATACACATGTACGTGTTCTACTTTACACCTAAAATACGCATCTTCGCACGACCACATACTCACTGTACAGAATCCCGACTCTTGGAATACATTCAACAGGAATGATACCACGGTTCCCGTACTCACAGCATCGCACATTGCTCAAATTTGAAATATATGGGATAAACTATGGAGAAATTAGGGACAGTTTAGAGCAGTTTGGTTGGCGCAAACTGAAACTGACAACGTTTCATTTAGTTCAATTTACGACATCAAATGTTCTCAGCTCGAACTAGAAGATCTAGGGGTTGTTAATTGCCCTGTCCCCCCCCCACACACTACCACAACCACCACAACAATTGCGGCAGCAGCGCTAGATAACGCGTATCTTAGCAGCCCATTTTTACGTCGTTGCCAATACATGTAGCAAAGGGGGCGGCGTCTATGCGCAATAGAGCTATTAGACGCCCTTGTCGCAGAACGCTCTTCGTTTTCTAAAGATAGTTAGTTGGTACATTACAGACTTAGAGTGTGAGAAAGAGACAGCTGAACTCGATACCTTTAAAGTTTTATTTCTCTAAAAATAACATGAGAGAGAGGAACAGTGTGTGTATTAGCAATTATATACAAAATCATTGATATCTGTTAGTTTCCGCCTTCAATAGTCAAAGCCTTCTAAAATTCGAATATTGGCTGTACGCTGTGCTATGCGATGGGTCTTGCTTGCCACGTACGTACAGTAAGACGTGCGAGCAATTACATATACATGATGTACGATGTATATGTACATGCATGGTGTTCGAGTACTGTAGTTGTTTGAGCAGACAAGCAACATACACAGGAAAGCGTGGCCCGCGTGGAAAGGCCAAGTAAGTAAGTTCGTGGCATACTGCACTGACGCATTGGATGGGGCGTAGCGACTGCCGTTGCCGGGCAAGCTGCTACTTCGCGCAGCTGGGAATCAAAACGACGCGGAGGATCGACGGTGATGAGGTTGAAGTGTTACGATGCAGCGAGCACTGTCGGTGTAAAAAGTACATAGTCCGTCGTCGACAGACGACTGTGAGTCGCAAGAAAGCAAGCGACAGATGCAGCGAGATGGGCGAGCAAGATGCGATGATCCAGGGCTGCTGGCGGGTGCTGCATACCGCAGCTGCTTAAGACTCGCACGCATCCGAGGTGCGAAAAATCGCTGCACCCAGCCAATTTGCGCCATCTGGATGCCAACTTTAAGAAGGGTTAATGTCATGTGTGGTTTTCTGCGTTCTGTTAATTTTTTACTGGTAGTAAATTACTACACCATTGCACGGCGTTATTCACAGCGCCAACAATCAAATTTAAAATGTGAACGCTGGAATTCAAATGACCTTACAAAATGATATTCATCAGTATATACTGTATAATAGGAACGGATGATTGGAAATGGGGGCCTTAAAAAATGGCGGGAAGCTTCCCGCGAACGCTGCGCTCAACAGCCTACAACATCAGTTCGCAATTGGCGACATGCCATCACCAAGCTACAAGAAGTACTCGCAGGAGGTGCGAGCCTGCGTGATGCGCGCGGCCAAGGAGGCCAAAAACTGGAAGATCGTCGCTGAGGTCCCTGAGCGAAACTTGATGTATCGAACGGATTCAGCAGGTATATAAAATATTGAAGGTAATATATATGGCAGTTTTTTTAATTCCAGCGTTCACATTTTGAATTTAATTATTGGCGCTGTGAATAAAGCCGTGCAATGGTATAATAATTAAATACGTGGAAGATTTTTCACCGAGGTTGCTGCTTTACTATCCTCCGCTACTGAACTCTACTATTGCTTGCGACCTGGCGTTGGCTGGTGCTGCGGACTTTGATGTCGCCGTGATAAAACTGGACTGCTAGTGCTGACATTGCGTCGAACTCATCCGCAGCTATATGACTCCTCCCAAATGGAGACCGCTGTGGCACCCACGCGCTCATGCAAGCAAGTCTTGCAGGATCTGCAGCTCGTCCGCGGCGAGGTCGCCTGCGGGCGCCGCTGAGAACGCAACGGGCTCGAGATCACTGCTGCTGCAGTCCTTGCCGTCGTCTACAGACATGTAGTCCAAGTCGAGGGAGCTGGTGATGCTAGCCACAACGTGGCTCTCCCACTTGCTCAGGTTGCCGCTCGCGCGCTCCTCTGTCTTGGTCTTCTTCTTGGGCGAAATCACGTGCTTGCCGGCGTTGGTGCTGCTACTACTACTAATGGCTACCTCGTCCAGCGACGTGGGTGAACCAGCCGAGGCGTCGCTGAATTTCCGCTTGCGTGGGGAGCGCTGCACCCACAACTGTGACTTGGCGGGACTCCCGCCTGCGGGGGAGGGGGGCGTCGTTGTCGTTGTCACGGGCATGTCTGTGCGTCTGTAGATCCCTCTTTGCAGTTGCTGGTGCTGCTGGCTGTGCATTCAACGGGGCGAATCGAAGTGTGAGTGCCTGCTTGCCGTTGCCGTTGCAGAAGTTTAGGTTGCCCCCCTGTGTCGTTATGCTTGCTGTGAGTGGTGCCACTTCTGGTCGGACGCGTCCAGATCCTGCTGCGCATCTGCTCTCTCTTCTTCAAGGCGACGTTGGACGAATCGCCTCTCTTCCCCCGAAACTCGCTTGGCGGAAGGCTGGCAGCGGTGATGGCTCAGGCTGTCGCACCATGTGCTGTGCTGAAACAGGAGGCTCAACTCATCAACTCAGACAGAGCGGCCTTTGACTCACCAGTGGCGAAACGATGAGCGGGTTCTTCTATTGTCGGCGCCCGGCTCTCGTCTCGTGCCCATCGCCCTGTCAGTGGATCCATTCAGAATCGAAGATGGGCAGACGGGGTGGTGCACAATCACTCCGATGCGCGATCCAACTGTCGCGAAGCGGTGCGCAAGGGTGTGTCATATAAAAAAACGGAAAAGGGGCCGCCCTATCCCACTGGGATTCCCAGCGCTGCTCCGCAACACATATGCGAAAAAAGAAGGGGGCCAGACGTCATGGCGAGCACCCCGCATTTTTAGCTTGCACGTAGCTGGCTGCTTGCTACAGTACAGTACAGACTTTGATAATTCGCCGGTGGCGAATCGCCAAAACGAGCGAATCGTGCCCTATTTCCGGCCGACTGGTGCTGCAGATGATGACGGGGCGGCAGCGCGACCAAACCCCAGGTGCAGCCAAAGGATGGTGATTGTGGCTGCAGGGATACTCTGCCGAGGTTTACAACATGTGTCATTCTGTGGCACAGACTGTGCACATCGCCTGCACTGATTCCGTGACGGAACGGTGTTCTCTGCCCGTCTCCCTCGCGGCCTCATCGGCGGCTTTTAGTTTAGAGGCGATGTTACTTCGCGGTAGCAGGTATGGATCACACGTTGCTGTTACCGATAGCAACAACAAGCGCCGTTCAACCTTGGGTGGTCCAGACACCCTGGACAGGCGGCCGAGTCGTAGCAATGTCCGGCACTGCACAGCGCATGATACTGTACAACGTGAAAACAAACACGTACAGTGTGCATGTGTGTTGTAGAGTGTGTACATGTACTGTACACCAGGAGCGAAATCTTACCCGTCACGACTTCAACCGTCCCTGTCGATTAAGCCATGTGGGTCGAGCGACGGGCCATTAAACTCCCCGGCATCAGGTCCGGCGCGTCGCAGGACAGAGAGACCACACGCGCCGTTACAGGCAACCTCTCGTCCGTAATATCCCAAATTGTGATACCCCTTCTTAAAGATAAGTCAGATTCCCGATTTTGTTTTCACAAGAACAAGTCAAATGGACCTCGAGTTATAATATAAAAGCAGCTGCAGCTATCCGGAGCTCCTCAAGTAAAGGAACGTTTCGTTTGCAACATGACTGCTGAAGAAGTCTAGCAACGAGTTCTACTGTTTGCGGTTTAGGGTTTAGGGTTCTGCGGCCTTGCTTACGTCCTAACTCCTCTCTGGACGCCCGCAGCATATTTCGAACCCCTGTATAGCTCTTGAAAACACCCTCATCGCATCTGCGCTAACAAAGAGGTGGACCATCCACCGAAGTCGTCCCTCATGGCCACGGGGGAATGAAGGACTGACGGGGCGTCCGGACGACAGCAGCCGCATCTTTCGTCTCCATCGTTGACATCATCACCTTCTAGCTCGTGCGGTGCGTTGACCATCTCGAAATCAACGCGACAGAAGTTCTCGTCCATAGGGTTGTCCGCTAGAATGTTCTCTTCTGGTGGGTTATTCAGCAGCTCGTCTACCAACATCGGATTGGAGGTGTGCAGGCGGGACAACATCGTTGTTAGTTCATCCGTTATGCCGTCTTTCTGTCGGGTTCCGCGTACTTGTACGTGTAGTAGTCGACAAGACCTGTCCTCTTCCAATAGTTGACAGTAGGAGCTGGGAAACATAGAGCCGCCGATCCATTTTTCTGGCATACTCCGGTTTGCAATATTCCAGTTAGGGATAATTTCGTTATTCAGACAGCCTATATCAACGCATGTCAACTTGAAGTCAAGTGTTGACATCGCTTCCTTGTAACGTTAAACCTGGCTGGCTATTTTCCGCGCGAGCGTCTATCCGGCCGCTCGATACTCGATTCCTAGAGTATGGCTTCAATTGACTTGAGAAAACGTAAGAGCATTCTACGACGATTACAACTTGAGAAAATGTAAGAGCATTCTACGTTTTCTACACGATTAGCAACATGATTAGTTGAAATTATCATGCTGCTAACCTCACGCAGCCTAACTGCGACGACGACGTCAAATCCAGCTGCGACTCCCTTAACGAGCGCGAGCTATGTTACGGATTAGGATACATCTACATCTACACTATCTATCACCTGTAGGCTTGTGACGCATTCGAGGCTGGTTGAGTAATTGCATCATCGCGTCGGCCGCATGGGATGAGGTTATTGGGTTGCTGACGTTATCCTCTTTCTTCAGATGCCACAGACTCCGACTATCCGGAAGCTGCTCGTGATCTGCTTGGCGAACAAGTCTTAGAACAATGGTCAGCTTAAGCTGAACTGATTCTCGCTTTCATTTGCTCGGCCGTAGTCGAAGTGCGCTGTACCCGATATTAAACAACTTAATAGCGTGCGGTTCATCGGTGATTAGTGGCATCGGCTTGCTTAGCTTTGCTTCAATCCCATTGATAATGTGCCGCATCATAATCGACCACTCTGATAAGGTTGCCTTTTTTGTGGTGTATCTAAATCGTCAGACGGAATCCCCTTGTATACCGGATAGTTGAGTTTCGGATTGCCAAACCACCAAAGCATCCATTCACCTAGCGGATCAATACTCGGAAAATTAAAATCTCTGGGCAACACATGAAACATTCCGCCCCACGTATGATAAGAGCGTGTCGGCGTAGCAGGAATTACAGTGGCCGCACTTGCTGAGGTATCACGGCGGAGGCCAACCTCGCTAAGCAATCCACTAATTTCATCGCGCAATATATCTCGGGTGATATTTCCAGCAGCAATACCTTTTCTTTTCCAAAAATTACTCGATCGGTCCCTCCAGCTAGCGTGTAGCGCATCAATCGACTGCTGCTGCTTATCAAGCTTTTTGTACAATTTTATGTACGTAGGAATGCCTGTGGGCTGCATCCACATTGAGGCGCCCACTTCTAGCTGCTCTTGTAGCTTTTGAAACACGACTGGATTTGTTAGTACATGTATTGAGCGTAAAAAAAGAGCATGATCGACATTGGTAGGTATGTCTGTAAAATTCAGCATGATAAACGAGACTTGCTAGACATAACTGAAGAACACCAATCAGATTCGTTTCGTCACTCAGACTGGAAAACATTATCTTCACACAAGAATTCGCGAATTCGCTCGAATTATTTCGAAAGTGAGGTGGCAACCTAGCAGAATTCGCATTATTCACAGGAAGACCAGCAATGACTCGGCCTAAAATGGTCGCCGGCAGCTTCGTAGCGGAAATCACAGTCCCGCCCTCCACCAAGGCTCCAGCCACATCGAAGACAAACACTTACAATAGATGGGCCTCCGATGTTTCCTCCACACGTACTGAGTGTGTACCGTCAGTTTTGGCAGAACATTCGCTCTTCAATAGCTCAGTCAAAGACTTGCCCACCCGTAATTTTTGATTAGAACCTGGGGAAAGCGCCCCCGGTTCCAATCTAGGGCGCGACGCAAGATAGATGGCTAACGCAGTCGCCCAGCGCGTCGACGGGCTTAACGGGTGGCGTACAAATGACGGTGATCGCGTGGCCCAGAGCCTTCTTGATTAGTTTTGTCTTTACAAATGTGACTCCAACACTATCATCTTTCGCCAAAAGATGATGCATCTGTAACGTCTGCACCGACATGGATTTGACATCAAATTCCATTGAGAAGTCAAAAATAGGTGTAAGAAGCTACCGTCGCTAATTTGAGCGTCTCAGTACACAACGTGTTGTATAGAGAATGTCAACGGCTGTTTTCCTGAAGTCTTAGGAGTTCTTGTCTGGTCATTTTTCAGCCTCAAGCCGCTTCATACCGGAAAAATTGTGTCATGCCATCTCCATACCCTGGTGGAAGTGTGATACGTTTTACACAGCAAAGGTCCTTAATAGCATTCCGATAACCACTTAAAGTAGCAGTCTTGACATAGCTGCTTTTGTAAACAAGGAACTTCTCGAGCAAAAGTGGCATGAACTCCGATAACACAATGTCATCATTATCGTCAAGAAATTTGTCGGTGTTGTCGTCATTTTTAGCGAGCTCCTCCACAATCCACTTCTTGATCCCGTTAAGACTGCTCTTATACTTCGTCCGCGTGTGCTTGCATACGCAGGCGTCCCGTATCGCCTCCACATTAATCGTGGAATCGCTCACAGACTGGGCATTGTCATCAATCATGGCGCTTTCTTTAGGTGGGGGGATGCGGGGGTTCTGGGTCAATTTGGCCAATGAGTCGCTATTATTATCGTCGACGGCGACTGCTGACGGTCTATCGGAAAATATCGATGGTACGCCTTTGAATAATGAAACTCAGTCAAAGGCCAGCGCGGAATAAACCCATTCCAATAAAAACGTATGGGTCAGACACCGACGATTTGCCGTAAACCATACGTTACTTACGAAAACAAAGGAATCCGAAAGTGTAAGGCTAGTGGCAGCACATGCGACAACTCCCTGCCCCTAACCCCGTCAGACCCGCTTCGCTCGATTTATAGAACACCCTAAATCCGCTACGGCTGACACACGAGCCTCCGCTTGCATAAAAAGCAACGCTGAGACTGATGTCTAATATGATGTCAAAATTCACTTCCGTGCTGTGAATGTTGGCCACCTGCACACCACTTACACACCACCAACCTACAGTTTAGGATAAGTTCTAGGATTTCTCGATCTGCTAGGTTTCAAATTGGTGGTCGCTAGGCCTCCACGTGTGCTCTCTCTGAGCTCTGCTCGAGCTCCTAACTTAATATCACTTTCCAATTCTTCCTCTTTCCTGCTTTGCCAAGTCCCCCATTCCTATTCTGCACGGTGTCGGGATGCCTCTACAGGTTATAAGCCCAACGTCTGGGAGAACTGGTGAAGATTTTCCTCACCTGAGTGGCTCCAACCTCCCCGTTTGGAACGCGCGCGTTCGTGCTGCGCTCGCCGGCCAAGGACTCCTCGGATTCATCAACGAAAAAAACTATGACGGCGACTCCATCTCCTCGGCTGACAACTCCGACGGAGAAGATCCCGACCCGCCCATGCTGCCTCCAGTCGACAGTCCCACCGACGACATTGACACTGATGACGCTGCTCAAAGGCTAATGGCTCCTCTTCCGAGGATCCCTCCCACTCGTCCTCCGGCAACTCGTCCGAGGCGATGGGTGCGAAGTTGACAAAGCCGTCCTCCAAAGCCCCTCCGGTGGTGATTGGAAACCAAGAAGAATAACGAATACGCCGAGCATTGCTCCGCGCACAGGCTAAGTAAGCCCAGAGCGGCCAAGAAGCGTGCTGCTCGCAAGCTATCGCACGTGAAAGACGCTGAATGGAGCGCAAAATGAGGTCGTTTCTGATCTCCGCGATCGACGGCGCGCATATACTTATCGTTGAAGGGTCCGTATCGGCTTTCGCCATCTACCCAAAGCTGCGTGATCGCTACGAAAGCTCGACAGCGCACGGGGACCCGAACTACATCAATCACTACCTGATGACGATCAAGTACGAGGAAGGCACCGACCTCATGGAGTTCTTCCTGACGTTTGAGCGAGCGCTCAAGGCTGCCGCGAAGCTACTGGTATCGTCATGACTGACGAGCAAGTCGCTCTACCTGTACCATGCCATGCCCAGCACCTGGAAACCCGACCTGGCCATCTGGAAGGGCAGCAAGAAGTTCATCCCGTATACCGACCTCAGGACTAACATCGAACGGAAGGTGATCGAAGGGCAGTCCGGAGTCGTCTATGACGGCCGGCAAGACGACACCCTAAGTGGTCTCAATGCGCCTCACGGTCGTGATACCCGCCCTGCACTTGGTCTGGTCCAAGCTGCACTTACTACCAACGCCCCAACCACGTCATTCGTGACTGTCGTGCGCTGCAGAAACACTTGTGAGCTGGGACAGTGAAGGAAGGCACGGTCCTCCCGGCCATCTTCGGCGTCATTGACCGCAGGCCTCGTGATCACCACAACCCTTTCCCGCCAAGCGGCAGCGCACCCAAATCTCGGACGATCACCAGCGCCATGGTCAACGCAACGATGCCGGTCTAAGAACCCATACATCTACGACCGTTTCGGTAACCCGGTCAACTTGGACTACCTCCAGCGCCAGTTTAGCTCACGTGGTCGTAAAGCCGGTCTCATCGCCTTCGCCACTATCTCCATGCCAGACACTGGCCTTTCAGCCACGAGCCCCCCCCCCTCCATGTCCCTACGTGGACAGTTGACTCCGGCTGTGCTCGCCTTGATGCCTACCCGGAACCCTGGCTCAAGGAGATCAGATCGTACGGTGCCATCACGGCCGGCGGCCAGAAGGAGCTACCCATTCCCGGCATTGGAGATGTCGTTCTTGAAGTGTCCGACACCAACGGCATGAAGCGCCTACTGGAATTCCGCGATGTACTCTTCGTGCCTGACATGAAGTCAATCTTCTGTCCGTCACTCAAGAACAGAAAATGGGGATTCGCCTCGTGTTCAGTCGTTCGCGCTGCACCTTCTTCGCGGGTAAGGACTTCAAGCTCCATGTTGAGCTCGCCACCAACATGGACCTGTTCCAGCTCATGGCCAAAACGCCTCTCAAGACGCCACCCAGCGCACCCATGGACTCGACTCCTGCGGAAGGTAAACCCGTCAACGCCCTTGTGGCTCAACTAGGTATGGATCCAATATGTCTTATTATGGCACAAATGTCTCTGTCACCCTCACTTTCGTGTGATGCCGACCATGTCTAGGTCCCGAGCGGCTCCAGAACTGGCGTTCTCTCAAGCATCAGCGATCCCCAACCACTTCTGCCCATCGTGCATCTTTGCTAAAGCTCATCGTACTCATTTCAATAGAAATGTCGGTCGCTCTAAAGCTCTCTTGAAAAGCTTCATGCTGATATCAAAGGTCCTTTGCCCTATCCCAGTTTGAGTGGAGCTCACTATTTTATTAGGTTCATCGACGACTAATTCTCGCGCTCCATGCACCTATATGTGGTTGCGCGGAAGTCGGATTTGTACGACTGTTACGAACAGTTCCGTAAAGCGGCCAAAAACCGTTTCAACACTGAGGTTGGCACACTGGAAACCCAATTCAATCAGTATGATCCTGAAGTTCAGCGGCTACAGAGCGACGACGGAAAAGAGTACGAAAAACTAGACAAGATTATCTATGATCAATACGGCACCCATGCCCAGTTCACGAATGCGTATACGCCCCAACAAAATAGTGTTGCGGAACGCCAGATGTGTACCATCCTCGAGCGCATGCGTGCGCTACATATTGACGGTGATGTGGTGGAGCGGATCCGCTGAAATTCAGTAGGATCCCAACTCACACGCACTGGGCCCAGACACCGACTAATGGAGGGGGTATTCCGACGGCCATGTAGTTGCTGAGCGGTTCACCTTATGCACCCGTCGGCGGGCTGGTATTGCTCTCTCGTTGACACGAGATGCGCACTTGGTGGGCCTTGGATGTCCTTGTGGGGACTTGGGAGGGGGTGGATCTGTGCACGATATACGGTGTTGGTTTGGTCTTAAGCTCTTTGCGTAGACCTTGTGGATCCGTAATAGATATACGTGATCCGGAGTAGTTCCTTCTTGAGGTGTCCTTGCTCCTTATCGGAGTTGTCCTTGTTTCTTTACAATGCTTGTCGCTTCCAATAGCGGGATCTTGAGGGGGGTTGAGAAGCCAAAGGGCGAGCGCGACCTGGCCAAGCTATCCAGGGGCTGCCATGTGTGCAGGAAGATCGCCAAGTTTAGACTTGGTCTATGTATGGGGACAATAGAAATCCCCTATACTATAGTCAAGTTGTCTTCCAGTGCAAATTCGGTTCTGATTTATATCTTATCTACCTTCGGATCCCATCCCAAAACTATCCTACGGACTACTCATAACCCAGGATCCCATCTCTGACCTATACATGGTCACCCGTCTCCACTCTACCTCCCTTTAGCTACGGATCTTCAACCCAATGTGCACTAAAATGATCGGATCTAGTACTTAGACCTCACCCCACGGGACGGATCCAGGATCCGTACATATATACACCTGGCGTGTCGCATGGTCCGGATCCATCACCTTGATGCTGTTATGGCTGCCGCTGGCAACGGATCTTCCGGCTGCCGGTCAACTTCCATCTTATCCGGATCTGCAATACCACAGTGACCTACCTCGCCAGTTTTGGGAGAGTACTGCCAGTATGTTATGCACCTCATTAACGTGACAACCAGCAGTGTGCTCCCTGATGGGGTCACCCCCTACGAACTTTGGCACGGCAGAAAGCCATCTCTCGCGTACATCAAGGTGTTCGGTTGTGCAGCGTTTGCACTTATACCAGAGCCGCACCGCAACAAACTCGAGGCATGGGCTGAGCTGTGCATGTTTGTCGGCCTTCCACAAAACAAAAAAGGCAATTGTCTTCTCAGCACGATGGAAATCAGAATCATTTACAGCCGATATGTCACGTTCAAAGAAGACACGTTCCCAAGACTGACTTTCCTCGAACGTGCTACCCACGATCCGCTCAGCACATCCTTCCCTGGTCGCAATAAGCCCTGCCATCCGTGTGTGGGCTTCTTACAAACTTCCCTGATGGCCATTGGTGTTGACGTGTGTACCACTTCCATTAAGAAGGTCAAAACCGAAGACGCTCGTGCAGTCTACTCTAAGGCTCTACTGCTCAATGAGCTCGTTGACCTGGAAGAGGAACATACCCGGCACAATTCCATCGTTAGTCGCTTAGCTGCTCGCTATGACCCCGACCTTAAGACATACAAGATCGTATCCTATGCATCTGACTGGCATGCTGCGGCTCTCTCCGAGTATGAATCACTCATGGACCGGTCGATGAGTTTCCGTGAGTAAGCGCGATGAAACTGGTAGCGTTGTCCGCTTTAAGCTCGCCTGGTCATTAAAGGTTTTCAACAAAAGTATGGCATTGACTACACAGAAATCTTCTCTCCTGTCGTACGAATGGAAGTCCTTCAACTGCTGCTCACGTTTGCAGCCATCCTTGGCTATGAGGTTGAACAGGTGGACGTAAAGACGGTTTTCCTGAACGGTTCACTAGACGTAGAAATCTTCATGGAACAGCCTGAGGGATTCACCCCAAAGGACCACCCCGGCATGGTGTGCCGTCTTGATAAGAGCCTCTATGGTTTCAAACAAGCGCCTCGTGTCTGGTATCATACCTTTGCTAAGTACCTCGAACGTCTTGGCTTCACTCGCCTTATCAAGGACCGTTCCGTGTTTTTAAGGTTATATTCGACGGGCCATGTTACATCTAGG
This sequence comes from Phytophthora sp. 'mugwort', assembly GCA_033558025.1. Taxonomy (NCBI): domain Eukaryota; phylum Oomycota; class Peronosporomycetes; order Peronosporales; family Peronosporaceae; genus Phytophthora; species Phytophthora sp. 'mugwort'. Next base: position 4,826,241 of record JAUCEF010000007.1, on the reverse strand, counting down.
TCTACGTCGATGACCTATTGATCATCTTCCCGTCCAAACAAGTCGTTGCAAGGTCAAATCGGCCCTGAGTTCGGGTTCCACATGACCGATTTAGGGAGGGGGATCCTACCTCCTAGGCTGGACCATTTAACGGAACCGCGCCAATCGCTGTATCTTCATACACCAGAAGAGCTATGCCACCAAAGTGCTTGACAGATTCTCGGTGCTAGACAGCTGCCCGAAGGTCACCGCAATCGCAAATAAACCAAGCGCGACAGACTGTCCTACCGACGATGAAGCTAAGGCCGTCACGGTCAACAAGTCGTACCGAGAAGCTGTAGGCAGCTTCATGTACCTGATGACAGGTACTCGCCTTACCTTGCCTACTTCATCGGGGAAGTCAGAAAAAACTTAAATATCCTGTACTGCCTTACTGGAACGCTGTTAAGCACGGTCTGCACTACCTCAATAGCACAACGGACTTTGGTATAACTCTAGGTGGAGTGGAGAATCTGGAGCTCCTACAGTCAGATGAATATCTGATGGCATACACGGACTCAGACTATGCAGCATGCCAAGACACACGGCGCTGCATCGGTGGCTACATCATCAAGTTCTGCAATAGTCCTATTAGTTGGATCTCACGTCGCTACCACACCGCCGTACTGTCAACGACAGAAGCCGAGTACATTGCACTGGCTTATTACATGCAAGAGCTCGTGTATCTCAAAATACTACTAAGAGAACTAGGCTACGACAGCACTAAACCCACGTTAATCTTAGAAGACAACCAAAGCTGTATAAAAGTTATGAAACAACCCTCTTCTCCACGGCCGGAGCAAACACATCGATGTAAAGTTCTTCTTCGTCCAGGAGAAGGTGTCGCGAAACGAGTTCACCATCAACCACTGTAACACAAACGAAATGTGCGCAGCCATTTTAGAGAGGCTTTAACCAAGCCAACCTTTGAGAAAATGAGAGAATTACTAGGTGTTGGTGCACACCAAACACAATAATTACACAATAATTATATGGTCAGAACATTGATGTTTATTGTCCAAAGATTTAAAACCCACCGTGAAATCCTCTTCAGACACTCATGTGTACTTACTTACCCACGAGGCTTGAGCACTCGGAATGGTCGTACAAAGGCGTAAAACACGATCCACCCCTGTGACTCGACGGCCCGCTCTTGGAGAACATCATGTTCATCTTCGTCGAGATGGAGCGCTGTTTGCCGCCTTCTGCCACACGCAAAACCACGCAGAGTCCATAATAGTGCCGATTGTAGGCACCCACTAATTAAACCCCGTCGTCGAAAGGCTCCGTCGATAAGTACGCTGATCCACGCCGCCCACCAGACGCAAGGTTCTTCTGGAGCCAGTTGATCACTAGGACGCAGCGAGCCGCTCGAAGTCGAGGAAGCAACTCGCAAACTGCTTCCAGGTGCAGCACTTGAGCAGGTCGCGACCTTCCGCGAGTTCGTCTGCCAAGAACTTGTTAACCACGTCGTCATGGACGAGATCTGGTCGCCCAATCACACGTGCTCCAATCTCCAACCCATTGAATAGACAGTTGTAGTCGTCACTAGCATCGATCATCCGCTTGCCATAGTCGTCCGTCTTGCAAAACGCCTCGAAGTGGCGCGCACCGCTTGCCTTGAAACGCTCCGCCAACTTGACATCTTCTGGATGCGTCTCCATCATGACCGCAGCCGGCTCCCAGCGTCGAAAGCGATAGGTCCTCGGCGTTACCCGACTGCCCAGAGCACGCTGACTTCCTTGATGCCCTCGCTGTTGGTGCAGACATCATCAATTTGCGACACGGGTCAGCGTTTGTCGGGGTCATGCTCCCAAAGTGACTGCTTCAGATCCACCTCGTCCTCGTCGCTTTCGTAGACATCGGGCTCCTCACCAGACGACCCGTCGTTCTTCAATCGTCGCTACACGAGTCGTCTTCGCTTTCATCCTCGCCAGACGAGAGAACGCTGCTATACGGCATCAATTGCTGCCAGATCTTTTTGCGCGGCTCCTCATGCTCTTCTTTCCCTTCGTCGCGCGAAGGCGACGCAAGGAGCTGGTGCTTGGGCGCAGGATCCATTACGGATGAAACTGTACTAAACTCCATTTTATATTTAAAGTTCTAGATATCAATGTTGTTTAATGCCTCTGAATATCTTAGTTTGCTGATAACTTCCTTATAATGCGTAGCATCCCAAGGAACCCGCTTATTCTGCTTTTACTTCTAAAGCTTCTGCTCCAATCGCCCAGATCTCCTCACTTACGAAGCAGGCAATCTCAATGCTAGCGGTGGCGGCTGGCATCCGCCTTGACGACTTTCTGGTGTGACGGTGAACATACCACCGACTCAGTGGTTAGCGGAAGCACTACCAACTATCCCGAACTGGTAGTGTGTCCACCAATTCGGGATAGTTGGTAGTGCTTCTGCCAACTCACTCGAAAGGCGAATGCCCATGTCGACTGCGAGAAAAAAAATTGGCCTGAGTGGGGGAGCTGGCAGTTTTATTTTTACATCATTGAAGGTACAATCGCGATCAATCCAGTAAGCAGGCCATCGGGAAAACCGAAAGAGCAGCAGGTCAGTAAAGAAGACAAAACAAAGAAAGGTTCGATGACACCAAGGCGTTGGCGAACAAGAAGAAGCTGCCCCATTTATGACCAACCAGTGATCCGTTCGGTGTTCCAAACTGCTCTCTGCAAGCCACCGAAGGCGCATATTAACTCTGCGGATTACGGAATTACAGTTGAAACCCATGTCAGATTTGTGCGTCCTGAATCCCTGGCGAATCGATCGATGGAGACTGGAGATAATGCAGCATTTCGAGAGCACACCACTAATGGTCGCGTGCCGTCAAATCGAGATACGCAATCCTTATTTTAGAGGTCGGTACATTTTCCCTCGCAGACATCTATATTATAAAGGAATGACGTTCTATTTCAAAGAAGTTTTCGGAGACACGCGTTCTCGTTAAGTGGTCAAGCGAAAAGAGGAGAATGATGTTCAGCAAAATATCTTGCGCAAAATCCACAGCTGAAGTGGCTTAGTGACAGGTGTATCTTCGTTGCTTCACTTGCGCGGCATTGCAAGCGAAGACTGCGATTCGTTGTAGTAGAGAAGGTGCCACTGAAATTCATGTTGTGGACTCCGTATTTTGGGGTTTGAAAAGGAAGGCCACCATAAACGATTACTCGATACCAAGCAAAGCCTTTTGAGCAAAAGGAACGAAAGTGGTGTGGTTTGCTTCCCTGTCAATATCGCCGTGAGTGTCCCTCGTTGGTGTAGAGCAATCGTCGATTTCCGCATGCGAACGATCTGGATGTATGACCCAGACGCAAGGGTGATAACATCGAACAAGTTGAGAGAATCCTGGTCACCGCTGTGTATCCCTATCATCGACTCTGCCTTTACACCTACCATTAGAATATCGTCTGCTTGATTGCTGAAAGATGGCTACAACTGGTGGGTACGAATTGTCAAGTGGTTTGAGACCTATCTGAAGGTTGTGATGAAAACCAAACCGGAGGGAGATCTACAAACGCTTACATCACGCACAATTTCAGTCTCGGTTATCGATCGATGCAGATACAATATGCTGCCCACGATCTTTCTTGACGCTTCCAGTAACTAGTACCCATAAACAGCATCAATACATTGTATACTGCCCACTCGCTTGCCGACCCAGTACAGAACGCCGACGTACTCGAAAACAGGTGTGTGAATCCGTGGTGTACAACACAATTGTACAAAAAAACTCCTATAGAACACTTCCTATATCGGCATCATCTCTCGATACCGTTCTCAAAACATGTATACAGATAACCCTGTCCTAACTAATAGTTGCCCTTGCCTAGGTCAGTATCAATTATAGCAGTAATATCAAATAGTGGAGGACGGTAAGATTGCGTGTGTCCTGGGCTCCCATTGTCTTGCTTCACTTCGTTCCTTCAATTTGGCGGCTTGCAATGCTTTATTAGGGCTCAATGTGTAAGACAGACTTGTTTCATCAAAACTATAGACATTCCCGATGGCGTAGTTCTTGATAATGCTACGCTGGCATTCTACCGCATAACAGAACCCATAGTTCGCACCTAACCTGCATCGAAATCGTATGTTTGAGGCTGCAAGGAGAACAACACCAAACATTAGCTTGCATCTGGTAACTGAATACCGCGTTCAGGTTAAATGACAAGCCACTCGCGTTCCTGCGAGTGGCTTGCGGCGGCGGATTCCTTTGAGCTGGGTGTTGGATTGACCGCGCCGCGAATTGAGGGGGGGGGGGGGCTGGGTGTCCTAGCAGGGTTGTCGCCTTACCGATAATGCCCCATTCAACACGAGAAGGTGAGCGCTGTGATGCTGCTACTACCATACTGCTGCTATTACTACTCTGACTTGCGCTGTTTGTGTCCTGCGGGTCATGTTGACGGCCTATCACTGTAGCTTAATGGGAAAACATCCGCGGATCGACGGGGGTTCGATTCCCCCCACCGATCTGAACCAAGCGAGGCTCTGGCCAGCTCGACGACGTGCTACTTTCATCAAGAGGCGTCGTGCGCGGTGGCTTCGATCGAGGGGCGCGGTACGGAAGGGCGTGGCACCAAGGGTCGCGTCAATGGCGTCTACAGCCTGATATATCAGTTCGAAAGGCTGTCTATTTTTAAGGGTAACGCTGCTCAAAACTGCCATTCCACTGCTATTTCTTTTTCCTTCGCTGCAATGTCATTCCGCGGGTCTATTGGTTGTAGTGGCACACACTCTTGCTGCAGAAGGAGAATGTAGCTCGCCCAATTTGGCTCGGAGCCTGATTTGTCGTCATGATCCGGTGGTGTTACTTGCAGCAGTGGTGTCTCCTTTAACCCACCAACAATCGTAGCAGTAGTTTGTGATAGCCATGAATGCTTGATCCACCTGATGACGTCGGTCTTGAGGGCGAAAAATCATCCCACAAAAACAGCAACACGGGCTCATGCATGTTTTCTATGCGACCAAAATGGTAACAGAGAAATTCAATGGACACCTCGCTGTGCCACCGTCCAGCTCCGTTATCATAGATTCGGACACCCACCTGCTCCTCTTGCAGCTCGTTCCAGAGCTGTCGACCAAATCCATGGCGAAGAGCAGCGTTGTCTCGCGCTGTATCTTTGATGGCTGGGTCTGGGTCTTAAGGACGAGGAAAGGGGCCGTCTTGTTTTTACCACTATCAGCCACCAGCACCGCAGTCACTCGTTCCTTGGATTTCCCGGCGCATTTTACCCACACCGTCGTCCCCCCCCCCGGTGTTGACCGTGACTGTCGAAACATATTCGTAGTTCAATATACAACGAGCGTTAGAGGTAATAAACCAATTCAAAACATAATGCGTCGCACCTGTCTGGTCGGCATTGTAGACCTTGGTAGTTTTTGAGCTCCTTCATTTTGGTACAAACTTGGCGACTGAACTCCGCCAGCTTCTCTTCCGGTGTCGTCTGCCCCCTCCCTTGTTCTACGTCGGAGCGACAACTTGTGCCGGAGCTGGAAGTGCTTCTGTCATGACCAGGATGCGGTGAAAGCGCCGCGAGGAAGCCCTGTAGCAGCGTAGAGGTCGCGCGTTTGCAGCTTCAACATCAGACCTGTCACGGTCACGCCATCTGCTTGGAGGTCGTTTACCCACCTCACGAGCTGCTCCTCCGCGGCTTCGGATAGGGTAGCACCCATTCCACGGGACCTACGGCGATGATGGCTACCTAAGCCCGCTGCGCACTTAGCCTCAATCAGTCTGCAATTGGCCTTCCACGAGTAGACAAGATGCTTTTTAAATCGCACATGGGCACGAGCTAGACCTGAATAGATGTTTAATAGTCTCCTCCATGCTATGGTACTCGTGAAACCTTAGTACACGCAGATTAAAACGGTAGGATACCGCTACTCGTTTGTATGGCTTTGGAGCCATTTCCCGTAGTTATCTTTTTTTCCCGGTGCGAGGCATGGTGCAGGGTGTGGATAACTACGTTGCAGATGAAGTCATGGCGCGAAATTTGATTATTGCGCGAATTTGGTGCGGGCGTGCTTAAGTCTACAGCCTAGACGACTTGAGCTATTAAACTAAACGTTTTAATTAAAGGTAAAAAGGTTACATTTTACTTATTAGTATACTAGCTGCTGATTGTCTAGTTGAAGGTGCGCAACATCGATTACAGCGTTATTCTCGCTGAGTTAGATATATTTCTGACTTTCATTCTCTTGTTCTTCCGTGCCTTAAAAAAATTACCGAAGCGGCAATTTTGTTTTTAATAAAACGCTCTCGTCCATACATGGTGGATCAATATGAAAGGATCCATCATTCTCTCTTGGGCCTATAGGAATAAGACGGCCTTTACAAACACCTTTCGGATCGCGCCCCCATCCATCTGACCGAAGCTGGTACGACGATAGAAGTAATAATGCGGCGTCGATCAGGTGCAGATGAGCAGAAGTCGTTGGTCAGGTCATGTTTGACATAGAGACTCTGGCACTAGCTTTTAAAAGTCCTCATTACCGCGACGCCCATGGCTGTAAAAGGCCTGTTATTCCGGTGGGATGACCCAATCTCCATGGAGATATCATCTCTGGGCTTTGCTCGCATTCTGGTCATCTTATGAATCTTTAGACTGTCCAACAAGAGCAGCCGTGAAGACGTGACTGACGGACACCGTACCTAAGAAAAAATATTGCAAAAGCTTAGATAATTTAGCCATTTGGTCAAACATGTAGGCAGACGCACCTCGTCGATCCAGATGTGCATGATTTGCTCATCGCAGTATCCCTTCTTCTGAACTGCAAGAATGACATTATTGCGGTACAGATGATGGGATTGTAGCTCTTCCTGTAGTATTGCCGTCTGGAGTCCCGCTAAACACGATGAGTGGGCAGAGTTTCCCCCTGTTGCAGAAGCACACAGGAAAACCGAGGCACGTAAAGAGTTTTCCGACATACCTACCAGAAAAAAATACGACGTGATAGCATTCCGTCCGTACATACAATGTCAGTTTACTCACCTTGAAGAACGTTGCGATAACCGCAGAATGTGATGCTCGTGGTTGGATTCATATCAATGTGAATTGATGTTTGATCCATATTGTAAATCTGGTCGTACTTGCTAGCATCAATCGTGTACGAAACGGCGCTTGAGTGCTCATAATATTGCCGCATCGAGTAATCAAACGCCGCAGCTACTTCCTACAACGATACCATTGCACCACAAAATGTTATATTTAACAGAAAATTTATATATAAATAAGATAACACATGCAACAAATATACCTCCAACTGGGTGCAATGCTTCGTCCCGTGGTGGGCGATGACTTTAATTGAGAGCCTGTGCTAATGTCGAAAGCGGCGTATTCCACTGCAGCAGCAGTGCTACGCGTGCCCAGGATATCAGCGATGACAGGGATCATTTATTAATGGCACTCGTTATTTAACCCGACTGGGGAACATGTGACGAGGCATATTTAACCGATCATGACCGTCTGCAGACCGAATATGCTCGACTCATGAAAAAGCCAGACAATGTCATCAAGTGGTGTGTGAGCAAAATATACGTACCCATTACGTATATTCGGATAGCGATTTCAGAGGCCAGCGACTTTGAGTGACGATGACCCCCCTAGAGCGCACATAGGAAGGCAATCACACAAGCGAGTCGAAGACATTAGGTAGATGCAAAAGGGAAACTATATAGACGTTAAGCACACATACGAAGGTATCTGTACCGCAGATACTGCAGCTCCTTTCTATTCATCAAGGAAAGCTGATCAGCGCCGGTGAATACCTCGAAGGCTAACAGCATGTACATAGCGCAGTTGTAGCTGCCGACTTGCACTCCAAGTTCGCTGTGGTACGGTCGCACCCGATACTTTGTTGGGGCAGCGTCTGGTAGCATCGCCGCCAACTTCTCAGCAAGGGGTCGAACAGCGACTCGTAGCTCGAATTCATGGGGTCGTAGACACATATATCCTTCAGTGACAGATTTATCATGATTGACCACCAATGATTCCTGCCGCAGACAACTGGGACCATAATATTCTTGCTGGTCATACCAACGAAAATATCCTGCATGGTCTCCACTGGCCTGAAGCCTTCATGACGTTTCCTGCTACCGAGGTTTCCACTAAATCTGTGTTCGCTTTTGCTGCAAACAGCTTCATCATCAACGAGTTAACCGTAAAATCGCCCGGTGAAGCTTTACCAACAAGTTCAAGCACTTGTGACTGCGTCAACGAACACAAACATACATGTTAGATCTTTAGTAACAATGTCATCGGCGAGAGATGCATACCTGTGATGAAAGGATCGGCACTGACTTGATCTTGGCTTGTATTTCTGAATCTCGCTCGGTGTAAAATGGCGTTGGCATTTCCATAGTGAAGTCGATCTATTCAACCCAGCTAACAGCCCTAACTACATATTGAATGCTTTTCATCGCTTTGTGCCATTTCTTCATTTTTTGAGCGAGACGATGGGATTCGCGCACCATTTGAAAGGTGGCTAACAAAGATGCTGAACTACTTCAGTTTGGAACCCATAAACTTCTACGGGACTACCAGTGACTCTGGCAGCGATGTCAAATGCATGCTGCGCTCGGAGCTGAAATTAAAGTGGGAGTGGTGTTTTGCACATAGACGCGCAATATTTCCGTCGAGTGGAGACCCAACCAATGATTTAAAACACCGCCACTTGCTGCTCGCCTAAGTTTTGTCCGGTTGAATCTTGGATTTTTTTTCCTGTAGAGCTGCGACTTCGACGCCACATCTCTCAATCAGCTCCGTCGGGAATATGCGAGTGATCGACTCAATGGGGGTCAACTGTTTAGTTGCGGGCAATGCAGATATCATGTGGGCTAATGGCGCTCTGTTTTTTTTTTGGTGAACTGAAACAACTTGACGCGGGAAAGCGGAGCTGCCGACGATTCATATGTTGGCTGGTGATCCACTTCATCTTGCACGCTTACAAGACTCAGCAATGAGTACATTTCAGAGTCGTCTAGGGCCAACGCAACGGTTTTTCTCCGAGAAACTTTCTTGGCTCTAGCTGTTTTCTTTGGCGACCCCGTGACCGAGCTGGGCTCGCCATCTCAAAGGCACTATCATGTGCCAGCTCCAAAGTTGCGGATGGTACTCCCGACTGAATTCCCGAATCGCCCAACTGAATGACCGACTGGCCTGACTGGCCCGACTGAATGCCCGAATCGCCCCACTGGCCCGACTGGATGCTATATCGAGTTATATGTCCTGTACCAGCCATTGAGGCACGATATATATCTGCATGTGGTTGACACGCCAGATGAGTAGCCAAGTGTGACAGGTCTTGTTGCGGCTGGCCCTGTTCGCCACACGAAATGAGTGAGGGGAGAGGGGACCACTCCTTCAGATATTTCATCGCCTCTCAGTATTGTGTCATGCCAAGTCCTGCCATAGAGTCACATATCTCGCCAGCAATGGGCAAGGTCTCCCGATATTTGCGGTTGGAGTCCCAGGGACGCTCGTCTGTAGCTATGGCTCGACGTACAGCAAACGGTTCGAGGGGCGAAGGAGTAAACCTTGGGTTTTTAAACTCAAGCTCCGATCGGATAGATGAAAGCAGCCAGCGTCAATTCAGAAACTGTGTTGGAATAACCATTTCGGTGCCGAGAGCCACTCGAAGAAAGAATACGTGGCGACATGGTAGGAGCCTTGTACTCATAAACAAACATGAGCACATCCAGTCCCGTTCGTGACAGAATACTCATCATTGAGCTCGTCAAGCGCGTCATCGTCCTTAGTACAGCTCTTGATGAAATACACACCCGGACACCCTTCATTAAAAGTGTATGCAGCGCGACCGAGTGCATATATATACTGACCAAATATGAGCTCGCATGCATGTCCACTCACGAGGTTTGCAACCAAAGTCATTTCACCGTCAAAATCAGAGTGCTGCACGTTTTCTTCTTGTACACTTCGCCGATGAAAAGTTTTTCCTGCAGATTTTGGTAATACATGATAAGAGGCAATGCACTCATCAATAGCCATGAAGAAATCCACCCATGCCTTTAACTGTTTCCATGACGCTTCCAACCTGTTGTTGGTATTGCTTCCAAGTGTCACAGTGTTTGTCGTTTATGAGCACACCACTGGTCACGACAGTTATCCCAGTTCTTGACGAAATATGCCACAAAGGATGCGGGTTTCACCCGTTTCATGCCCGTCTGTACCCGATTGATGCCCGAATCCAATTCATGCTCTAATGAATCCAGCGGTGCTGGTGCAGAATAACCAATCGAAGCGAGATGAACTATTATCCAAAATGTTGCACATACTCAGACTCCGTTTTTGCGTACACAAGCATACTCATTACTCTTCGAAGCTGGTCTTTCTGCCATGTGCTAAAGCCATAATCGGCACATGCGATATCTTCACGCAAGTACTTCAGTACGTAAAATTGACAGAGTAGAACCTTCACTCTAGGAAAAACAAACTTCAACACCGACATTTTGGTGAAGTCTTTATCGACGAGCACGCACTGTACCTTTGCCCACGCGGGGTTGTTGGTCCTGAACTGCTCCAAAGCCGTAAGAAGCGTCGGCCAGCGCTCGTTTTGCAGTGGCACATGCTGCAGAACTGACCTTTCCCGACATGAGCCATGAGAGAAAAAAACTTATACTTGGAGCGATTCTTCCCGTGTGTCGCATCAACGAGAAGAATATCCGGTATTGATCGAAGAGAGCACGCGTATGCTGGGTCTGGAGTGTGATACAGGTTGCAACTCTCTATATGGAAGACAATCACAGTTAGTTAGTTAGTTAGTTAGTTAGTTAGTTAGTTAGTTAGTTAGTTAGTTAGTTAGTTAGTTAGTTAGTTAGTTAGTTAGTTAATTAATTAATTAGCTAGTTAGTTAATTAGTTAATTAGTTAATTGATTAGTTAGTTAACTTAGGCTAGATTCTATGTCAGAGCGCTCGCATGCTAATCATACCTTTTCGTTGACCTCATCAACGAAAATCCGTCCGACATTTCCTCGCTGCTCACCAAAATCTGACATCCACTTCTTCAAACGTTTTGCACTAGTGCTGGGACCATGCCCGTTCTCACGATCCTTCAACTTGCGGACCAAATTGTGGAAATCTTGGGGAGCTGGATTGCTGTCCGAATTTTCTGAAATGAACTTGAGAATATTGATCTTCTTTGCATCAGCTTTCCGGAGCTCATCCACTGTCTGCAGTGTATTTTCATCGATGATTACGCGATTGGAAAGGTGTCGCTTGAAAGAACGCTCGGTCAAGAGATGATTGTGTTCAAGTCGACACTTAGTTATCTTCAAGCAAATGTCTTGGCGACCATATCCACCACTTGGACACATGCATTGACCTACAGAGATGGTAGCAGAACCATTGTCCAGAACAATTAGGACATGAATATATAGTACATGGCAATTGGGAGTCAAAGCTAATAGTTTGACTCCCAATATGCCCGAACGATCTTGAATGAACCCAAATGAACCCGACGAGCTCGAACGAACCCGAATGAGCCCGAATGATCCCGAATGAGAGTTAGCACGAATAGATTATTCCTGACTGTACCTGCGACTTGCAGCCTTGACTTCGAGTCTCTTGTCGGGGTGTTTGCTGGTCGCTTTGGACTTGTACTTGCCATGATGCGTACAGACGAATGTTTTGGCGTAATAACCTCACTTGATGGGGATTCTGTCCGCCTTCGAGTCCATCTTGTCGATCTTAGCATTACGTTCGGCCGCCGTAGTGTTTGTGCGCACATTGAATACCTGAAAATATGAAATAGGGGTTGGATCAGTTGTTTGATGAACACGTTATAATCAATACTACGCTGGAGTTGTGCCTGAAACGTCTGAATAAGTCTCAGAACATTACGTGTACGTTTTTTTAATTTTCGATAATTCTTACCTTAATTCTGTACCGAGACTAAGTATAAACATTTCTAACCGTTTCTAAACATTTCTAATATGCAGCTGTTGTTTTCGACGACACGGCGATTCGATAGGGTTAGAACACGAGGATAGAAAAGTTAATGCGTTACACGTTGTCGCATAAGCTATAGATTCATATACATCGAGTCAATGTAAATTTGATAAACTCCGCAATCAATTGAATTAATTAAAATTATCTCAAAAAAAGATAGGGGCTATGTATATAGATACATCCAGCTGAAAACATGTCGAACGGATTAACTTTTGGAAAATACAAGAACAAGCCGATCGAGGAAGTATATTCTTCTTATCCTGGTTATTGTCGATAAGTATTTAACCATTCGAGTTTAAATATTGGGGAGGATACTAAAATATTCCTACACTCCAGATTTCTCACTGATGATAGTTCATATATGATGACGTGGGGGAAATATTGAGGTAAGTCTCTCAAACAAATTAGTCGAAGTGATCCCAATTATATTGATTGGCTTCGAAAAGTCAATTCGTAATTGATAAGTGCCCTAAGCTTTCGGCAGAACTAAACTAAGATAACAAAGTTTTTTTTTTTTACTTAAGCTAAGAATTATGAATGTGTCCTCACAAGTTAATCTTATTTTTTTCTCTCGACGAAATGATATCCAAAGTCTATGCGGTAGTGAATCGATCACTTCACCTGCAAGACGATCAAAAGTCAGCTCCTGCCCGCTCACCACGATCACCAGCATATTTGTTCCCTGGCATCCTGCGTTTGTTCCTTGGATCTGAATCGCTTGGGGTACATCACGCTCTGTTAGGCGACTAACGTCAGCAATGAGCACACGGTTCGTTAGAGACCACGTCTCGTAGACTAGTAACCCATTTACCAGCTCAGGCGTGAGATCACCATTGATCGAAGCGATTTTAGCTGCCTCATTAGTGAAGTGGTGGAAATCGTAATGATGGCTGATATCAAAGGTCTGCTGGGAACCGATACGAACGTTAAAGTTTCAAATACTGGATCCGGGGTGGAGAGTCAAGGAGCTGAATCAAAAGGACTTTGGAACTCCTGGACAGCAACAAAGGCAAAGCTTCCAGTTTGCCCAGGAAACGGCATTAGAATGACATACTTGGCGTTCTTGATAGAAGCGGATAGCTGTAGATCGAATGACGCATTGAGCTGAGTTCCCTGTTTACCAATCCAGTACGCTGATAGAACCATTGTGCATAGCAATCATTAAATCGAACCTTCTTGACAGTCTTTGAGATGATAGCCTGAGGATTATCAAGTTGTACAAACGGAACGTATAAACGAGAAATGGTAAAAGGCATGTAGGTACCATCAACAGTAGGCTCAAGGGCATTGACAACAGCACCCCAAGCAATACTAAACCCGGCAGAAGCGGTAAGAACTCCAGCCATCGGATTGCCACTGGAAGAAGCAGAAACAATAATTGGACATGTATTGCCAGAGGCAAAAGTAGTGCTGGCCAGCGACATACCTTTTGAAGCATCGACAGCAATAGTAGAAGTACCCTGATTGACACGGAAACGGAGACGGATTTGCGGATTGGTCATGAGGTCTAGTTTCTTAAAGATTGGGTGGAGGTCTATTAGCTTAACCTTTAGCATTTGGTTCCACGTTCCCATGATTGCAGTAGCAGTAGCAGCACCAGCTACAAAGGCACCACGCGCCAATTGACTTGAGATTGTGGTAGAAGCTGCAGATCCACGAGCGTAGGCCACGATGTGAAGAAATCAGAGCCCGCGTTAGTAGGGTTTAATAACAGACGCTTTACAAGACCATCATTGACGATAGAATCACCACCAGAGGGAACAGTAGTAGCGAATGAGGAAGAGAAGGCAGTAGTATTAGTATAACCATCTCCCGTTGTCGAACTTTAGCAGAACTATACCAAGCTGACTGAGCAGCGTCCAGGTAAAGAAACGACTCCGCACCATTCTTCTCAACGTACTGAGGACTATAGCTAGTCTGAGCGCGAATGTTGTTCCAAAATAGCTTGTAGTCCGACATACTAACAACGGTCTTGCCATTAAGTTCAAGCGACAAGCTATCGATAGCATTCCAGTTACCGCACTTGAGCGTAGAGCAGAAACGATTGGCAGCAGCAGCCTGTGCAGTAGCACCATTCTTCATTGATATTTTGTATGGAAACATGATGTATGCATCGCGAAGGCAAGCAAATCCGTCACTTCCATTCAGCTGGGCTACAGCATCGCTAGTTATAACACCATTCTGGTAAGATCCTTGATTAAGATCGATTACAAATGGTACGCGTTTACCGGAAGATACTTTGATCTCCGGGTCGCTTTGACGCGAACTCTGGTATAAATACTGATCGAATAGTTGAGTTTCACTCATTGTTGAATCTATGTGGTTTCTAATATACTTTTGAGGAAATTAAATATAATGAGCGATCTTATTAAGCAATCACCAGCGATCATGATCTGATTGAGCTTGCAGATCGAATAGGAGTACATCTGGATAATATATATGAATCAAACGAAATAACGACACCAACCCCAAAGAAAGGTACCTATCTAGTTTTATTAAGACCTCCTAACCGTGATGTAGGACACTGGACCTGTGTCTTCAACGGTGAATACTTGATAGTATGGGTAAGACGGGTCCTACCAAGTATGGCTCGAACAATACAACCCTAAACAATACCAAGGTACATACGGGGGCAATTGTGGAATATGGTGTATACTCTTCCTGTATTACAAACAAAATCATAAGATGAGTCTACTAGATATATTTAAGGACTTAAACTTAACTATTCTTTAAATAAAATTAGTTTTTCTCTTATACAAGTAATATAAACAAGATGTTCAAAGAGTTAGCAGTTTCAGCGTCTGTCCCAGAGACAAAGCTCAAGAGAGCATTCAAGACAGGCACGGTATCACTCAGCGCAGCCGAATTGGCTGGAAACGAATGTACGCTCCATCTTCATCCTGATCATATCTGCTAAAGCTCTTCGAGCTCGTAAGTCTGGTAAAGGAACTTGGTTCGCGATTACGAAAAAAAAGATTGGTTATCCTTTCAATCACACGCAAGGTGGAGGTATATATGAAGCGAGTATCTGGGAAAATTTTGGGGATGTATCAAATCTGCTTTCAAATTTGCAAATGACTCGGGCATTTTGTCTCGAGTTGCTGATGTAGCTGTCCCCGCACTTGCAACGTATGCTGGTAGCAGCCATCCCAGCCAGAGCTGCTATTCGATCTATGACGGGTATTGGAATTTATGACTCCGATAGCGGTAATGAAGGAGGACGTCTGACCATGACTAACTTTAATAAAGGGGCCAAACGTGCTCTTGCTTACATGAAGCGCAAGGATATTCTTACAGATGCTGGAGAAAAGTTTCTCCTTTCCAAGGCAACCCAACCTCAGCATGAATATTTAATAAAGTCGCTTCGTGGCGAGGTCCGTCGTCGTTATGGTGTTGGCGTTGTCGAGCCGAAGAAAAAGGATTTTGTATGGAGCTCGCAAGAAGCCCGCGACCATATGGCCAGATTGCGGTTTATGAAGAAGAACGGAGAAAGTTTTAGTTTTTGAATTGAATTCCACCTCATTTGATTAAATCAAGTCTATTTTTTTGGTCTCAACAAGAGCATAATGGAAAAACTAATATCACGGAACCTTTTGGTCATTCTGGTTATAGGGTACTGATTGTGATAGTCGATCTCGAACCACTGTGGCAATTTATCCACGCATAGTGAGATGGTTTATAGTTGATCAGCTGGCCAATACCCGCATCGCCTCTATCAAAAGCGCTTAGGATATCGCCAGAAGCAACATACTCGTTTTTGATCAGATCACAACGAACGATACATGAACTGGTTGGGTGAATTTGTGGAATGGTTTTTGGATAGTTGAGCGCTGGCAACTATTGCTGAGGCAGCAGGATATGTTGCTACAGACAATCCAAGAACCGATTCAAAGCAGCGTTATTGATGATCAGACGAGGAACGCGAGTCGTCGTAGGCAAACCAGTTCCTCCAGCTGAATATAGACCAGTAGCAGGTCTCGTGTATCCCACAGGAAGCCTCGAAGGAGTCGGAGAGAAATCAACCTGTGCTGCGTAACAGACGCTGTTCTCAGTTAGCTTGATATAAAATCCGTTGTTTCCAGATCCATCAATCAGATAAGTTCCTGCATTAACAAGAGCTGTCTGGATACTTCTGTTGATGTCATCGTAGCTGTAATATCCATCTGGTAGTGTAATACTGATCGTAGAAGTGGTTGCAGCCGTCGGAACCTCGACTTGAAAGGTTGTGTTCTAGAATTGAATAGAATCAATGTTGTACTCGCTGTTGAAAAGACTAATTAATTGAATAGCGCAAACAACATCGCGAAAACAGCTGCCGACCCCGGAAACTGATATTTCCACGACGAGTTGTATCCATCTGCTACGAGGTTGGTGCTATCGATTTTCAAGGAACTCGCCATGATGACTATATGATGATCATTAACTTTTAGCTGATTTCTTCAAAAACTTCAGTCTTGATTGGTTTATCGAAGTTGTATCTGATTTTCCCCTTCACAGAATCACAGAGCAACATCTGACCTTTGCTTTCCGTTGCTTTATTGTTATAATAGACGATTGAGCGATCATCTACGCCCTTTATGTTGAAATCCTTCACTAACATCTGGAGATCGTGTTTAGAATTAGCTTTTAGGATCGCTACATACTCATAGTTCAACCTGATCATCTTATCAGTTGCAAAGTAGCTGTGGCTTAGAAATATAGTTGATAGCTTGAAGTGGCAACCTCTTGTCATATAATGAGAAAATATATTCTTCTGGAGGAGCTTATCGTTGCTGTAGTCGTCTATGATAACAAGCTCAGGTTTGTTAGATCTCAAAGGAGTATGACGCACCTGATCAACTTCCGGGAGTAAATCTGGATCAGTGAAAGTAATGAAATCTTCAAGCTTCTAGCCGAGGTACTCATGCAGTTCTTGATGTGGATTACGAGCAATAAATCGTGAGATGAGCAAATACATGGGGAGAATGCTTGAGAATGAAAGACATAAATTGTTCTTTCTACTGAATGAGGGTCCAAGGACAATCATTCTAAATAGCGTTTTGATGTTAAGCGCAGGAATATCGCCCATACCAGCAGACTTGAATTTTTTGGGCAACGAAGCGCCACAGTTTGGAATAGCGCTCATGATCGTGTCTTTTATCGCTGGATCTATAGAGATTAAAATAATAAAAAAATGAGTTCTGGTTTCTCTTATCCTCAGACAGTATTCATATCACCGATCTACAATCCCCAATTCTATTTGTCGTTATACGCCAATGTTTATCTAGCATACGAATATGCGCAGACTTGATATATCCTCAAGAATGGTTACCGACTAACATACGTCACCAGTATTACTCCTGGAACAGCAACACAAGGTGTAGCGTTTGTACCAGATACTAACAAAGATATTAGCGGTCTTGAAACACTACCTTGCACTAGCCTGATTATGAATGGATCCGCCGTGTCGTCTGCTCCAGATTACGTAATGAACATCATCCCAGGTAAAGCCGCTAATGAAAAGCATTGGTACTTGACAGCTCAGGAGCTATTGCTACTATCAGCTCGCTCACTGCTACCAACATTCACGGGACCATTAAAACAGCAACTCAGCCATCAATCACGTCTGTGGGTACTCTCTTTTCGCTGATACTGGCTACAGCTGGAACAGGCTTACAAATACTATCGTTGAAGTTTTGGGATGGTGTATCGGCTTACACCACATTTAATCAGACGACTACATCGGCATAACAGAGGGTGGTGCTACTGGTTCTAAAGCGACGATTCTCAATTTAGCGAAAGACTTTTCAGGTGTTAATTCGTTCTCAGCTTCTACCATCAATGATACTACGAAGACTTCTGGCACAATTGGCGACTTCGGATTGGTTCAATGACAGTGATATCATCAACTCGCAATATTTCAAATATCAACTCGCTTTCTGCTACATCGCTAACAGGCCTCTCCAGACTGCCTCTCAGCCAAATATTACAAGTGTTGGTACACTGACTTTTCGAAGCGTGTCTGGCAGTCTGACTGTATCGGCTAGTATAAATGGATTTGTAGGATATGGTAATCAGGCGGCTATAACGACTGTAGATCTTTGACCGAGCTCGGTATTGATACTACCCAACGAGTAAGTATTTCGCAATCAGTGGTAGTGGTGTGGATAATCTTGACGGCTCCTTCACCAGGATGTGCCGATTTTCGGGATCGAACCTTTCGCCGGTGGAATATCAAATAGAGATCCATAATGGTAGCTTGGGAACTTCAACGAACGCGTCCTGGATTGGTAACATCACCGCTAATGACCTCCGATTCGGTACTTCAAGCACAACTCAAATGGTTCTGACAGCCGGAGGCAGACTCGGCATAGGAACGACAACGCCTTCAGCGCCGCTAAAGCTAAACGTCCCTGGTACGCAGTCTCTGTCAGTTTTGGAACGGAGGGCAGTACGGTCTATAGGCTGCGGACGGACAGTGGAGTAACGGAGAGTGCACTGGGTCCTATTAGCTATAGCATGGCGGCAGTCTTTGGAGGGTACATTGCTTGCACTGCAATGGCGATGACCTCAGACAGATGCCTAAAAAAAGATATTCAGATTGCACCTCTTCATCGTATCAAAAGACTCTATGACAGTGTTGACGTATGCTTGTACTACTGGATCGATTCAAGAATCGTCCAGGTCAAGATGTAGGTTTCATCGCTCAAGATCTTGTTTCGGGGCTCATCTGACTGATTTAGTATCGGTTTTCTATAGAGATGATATTGAGGAAGGAGAAGATCCATCGCTTGAGCCCGCTTAACAACAGTTGAGCGTTAATTATAGTCGCATTAGCCGTTTACAATATGAAAATGATTCAGTATTTACTTAAAGAAATTGAAGATCTGCGAGCGATTATATGATAAACTTCACGATGATAGCAAATGCACAGCTTAGCAATTTCCTTGGAGCTAATATAATCATGGGTCGTAGACCGAGTAAAGATCTCAGAACAAATCTGACTGCCGATAAACCAGTCAAATTATTGGCTCGACTTTATTAAAAACGGATCAAGTAATTGTTTTAGGTGATAGCGTGTTTCTCCCCACACAAGAGGCCTGATGGAGAATCTGCCATACTTGAGATTAGTATTAGTGATAAAAAGAGTTAACTTTTATTCCCGTTGATAAGGGACGCAGCCGCTGCCGACAAGTCGACAGCGCCCGCTGTCTCGAGGAAATCGTAATAAACTGGTAAGAAATGGAGTAAGTTAGATGGTAAAGGTTCTTACAGTCTTTGTTTTTTTCTTTTGCTGGTAAGCCCACAAACGACCTCCATCAGTCTGAGTCGATGCATCTACCTTCTTCATAGTTTTGTTAAGGTCAGTTGCCCAAAAAACTGCTTGCGTCTTCTGGGGTCGATCATGGATTATTAAATTCTTCATTATGGCTTGAGCTCAGCGACGTTGAGATCGCTATTGTCTCCATATTTACCACCTGATCTATAAATAATGCGTGGATTAAGAAAGATCATGATCAAAACCGAAGCAAGTTCTGTAGTTTACTAATTATACTAGCCGAGTGGTAATATCTTTGAATTCTTGATCACGGAAAAGTTGATTGCTGTACATATCCTCGGTGAGAGACTTAAGCCGCTTGATTATGCTTGGATTATCGTTCCCTAGCTCAAGTTCACCCTTCAGCTTATCATACTCAGCTCACAAAATTTTTAACGGATCATCAAGCTTATCGTGGAAGTTGTACTGGTGATGGGTGATGGCAAGTATCTCCTTGAACATTTTTTTATCCTCGATTTTGAGCTTATCGTATGAAGCTTGATTCGATATGTTGCTTATAGACAAGTGTTTTTATGATAGCTTGGAGATTGTCACTAATCTGACACTTGGCCCACATTTTCGACGATTAGGCTGTACCAGCACGAGTGTCTTAGAGTCTAGATCAGGCAAACGAATGTACTTGCTACCAAGCTGACGATATACGTATGCAGACGGGGTAGCTAAGCCCTAAATCTCATTCAGATTGTATGTTCTACCGCGTCGAACAACACCATCAAGTGGTGCAACACCCAGCGCCTCTTAGGCCCCGACCCTCTAATTTAGGCTATGGATTACTGAGAGCTTCTGAATATCGCTTAGCTTTGAACTTATATACAGCCTTCGTAACTTTAAGGGCTGATTGTGTAGCTTTCAAAGCTGACCATATTGATTTTGAGTTTGACCCTCTCACAGCTTAGCTGCCTCATATCGCTTCTGTGCCTCTCCATACTCCTGGTATGCCCGTTCAGCATCATCATGGAGATTTTGTAATACTTCATCGTGATCATATGGCTCAACACCTTGCACTTTTATATCAGATGCGTTGCTAAAATGACTTCACGAATAGTCTTAAAATTGGCATTTACATTATCAATCATTTTCAGTTCTTCTTTGGTTGTTGGAGCTTCAATATTACTCACAGCCTGATGTATATCTTCCAAATCATTTAGTAGTAGATCAAACGTATCCATTCATCTAATAGTCTTCATAACATCTGTCCAAGCTTTTCCGTAAACAATTTTACTGTCCTTGGTTCTGATGTTAGAGTACGATCACGCATTGGGGCACCAAAATAATAGGTGGGTGAGTTTTTACACCATTTTTCTAGAATCTACCACAAGTCGAAGGCGAAATGGAATCATAACCTTCTCATCAAAAAACTTATGATAATACTCGTACAGCATTTTCTTAGCTTCACTGTCGGGGATAGATAAATTTTGATCCAAGTCTTTGTCTATTCCAGTTTTAATACTATGGCGCTCGTCCCGTTCGTCATCATCACTAGTAGCTTCATATGGTTTTATAACCCTTTCAGCATCCATTTTCCCCACCATAGAGAGTTCTAAATCCCTGCTCTTGACCATGTTCAAAAATGCTCAGAGTGTTGATGGCCATCAACCTTGTTGTTGATGATGGGTGTTTCAAATTTGATTCGTTTCCGTACACATCGATGGATAGCATACGTTGTATTTTGTTTACCCGTTTTTTCTTAATGTGATGAATCCCAATAGAAGCCCAGTTTGGATTTTCTATATACAGATTTTTAGTCCAGTTCCTGGAATGAATTTGCTCTTCCGTATCAAAATTGATAGTGCTCGAGTCTCTTTTTGTTGATGTTGCAACATTTATCATTGTTGGAGTGTTATCAATTACAGTATTCACCATTTGTGGACTGTTGTTAACAACATCATATGTTATGGGTTGAGCCTGTACGTTTCGATCATTCATACTGACTCGATTAGTATTCGTAAAGGTGCTCTTTGTTCTAGCACTATTATAAACTTCGGCATCTACCATAACTGGCCTAACATTACTTCAGAAATTGATGAGACCTCAGGGTTTGTCTGGGAGAATTTATCACTCAGAGTTTTTGTAAGGAGTCAGACAAATCTGTCTGGGTTGATGTAGATAATGATGTCTTTTCCAAGTCGATAGTTTTATCGGCGTCGCTGGCCCACGATGCACCTTCATACATACCGCGCTTGGTGTTAGCTTGTCTAACGCGTCGTTGAGCTCGCTCAAGAAGCTCTTGTCGCTTTTGCTCTCTCTGAGCGAGGGATTTGAAATTGGGGAACATTGTGGCTATATCATGCGTTTCATAAAAACAATGAGTACTCATAATTACCAAAAGCTCGGCATAAACGAATCATGTCGGTACGGAACATATGTATGACAGACGTGTTCCTCTTTTTTAAAAGCCTAAACTATCTCCTTAATGCAATGAAATGGAAGCCAAAGTTTGCTTCCAATTCATGTTGATATTTACGATTAACAACTGTGGTGCGGAAATTGGATACTGCATCAAGATTGAGCAACTCGTTTTTAATGCGGCATACTTCCTGAATTATCCATAACTTTCGCTGTATCTTAACAAGCTCGCGGTCTTACCTAAGCAGTTCGTACACATTCCTTTTATGTAGGGTCTCTCTCTCTATATATATATATATATATAAAGTCGCATATAAAAGCTCGTACAAAAACATTGTGGCGGATAATATACTTTAGTCAAAGCTTACAGAGGATGCCTCTATCAAATTTATGACCAAGCTGATTATGTCTCGATATTAATATATATATATTAATCCCACTACTCTTTTTCGAGAGTTGATCTTCTGTTTTTGTCGATCAAACGGAGATTGTCTTGTGGCTCTCATGTTGAATCATCATAACCGATCCATTTGATTAAGAATTTGTGCTTCCTATTCTTCATCATTTTGTGATCTAATATCTTGTCAGCTTCGAGAATCCCCACGATTAATAGTGTCATCCGTTGTTCCTGGTTGTATCATTTTTAGATCATGTGCCGCCTTGTAGAGCGTATTACCATTTCTGGATTTGAATTGTACTCGGTACCATCTATTCCGACAACGTATACACAGCCTTGCTCCAACGAGCTGACTCTTTGCTATATGTTTGCTTCTTGAGTCGGTATAGCACACTTGTTCCTACTTCAAATTCGTTGTCAACTTTATCAGCTTCCGCTTGATTGTGATCCAGCTCCGGCTCCATGACCTTACCTTTGGCCTCGTTTGGGATCATTCCAATAGAGCTGTGAATAGTATCATTATAGTTAGTAATGATACCGCTGATAAGCTTGTGTGTAATTTTCTTGGGTGATATCTTAGTTAGCCTCTGCTTTATTTTCTGTTGAATCGCTCAATTTTTCCCAGTGTTCCGTGATCTCCTGGCTCGTATTGTAGTGCTCGACGGTTTTGGATTTAAACCATGCCTGGGCTTGTTTGTTCATGAACTCGCTACCATTGTCGCTGGTGATGATGTTTGCCTTATGAGATCGAATGAAATCTTTTAGCGCAGTCGATACGACAGATCCAGTCTTATTTTTGAGTAACTTAGCGTAGCCAATCCGTGAGTTGATATTGATAAGTGTCAGCATTGGTCGCTTTTCCCAAAAGCCGAGATCCATCTGTCAGGAATTGGGGTTATGGGACGTGATCTTGAACCCATCGTCGTGTCTTTTCTGGTCCTGGAAGTGTTGAGTTATTTGACTGAGTCCTATACCATTCCTTCACTATTTTTAACGTTATTTTGGGGTCTAATTTCTCTCGCTTTCTCATATAGAGCTCGAGCAGCAACATATCCGGTTCGGGTCATAGTAGAGTTTCTTCAAGGGCTCAGCCATAGTATGTATATTGTAATCAAATAAAAGGTTGTACGGCTTCTATTTTCGATCAAGACTTCTCCCTAAATATTTGGTGGGTTAGTTGATATGCCATTCGAAGACACTTGCCGCTTGTCATAGAAATATGATAGTGCAGTTTTGGTCTGACTATATATGATGACTGATTTAGTTTCTTTTGACATCCTATATCCCATGTTAGTACCCCGAAGTGAGATACGATCGCGAACAATTCAAATCCTAAAGGGTTAAGTACATCCTCGTTGCGACCACGACTCTGCTGCACACCCTTGGCTGAAACCTTCACCTTATATAACTCGTCTGGAAGATAGCAAATATAGTTCTTACTCGATAGTGAGACCATGGCATCGCCTGACCATTCACCCTTGAATAGACCAAGGGTTCGACGGTCAAACTTAGCTACTTCCTTGTTGTAGTCGCGCGGAAACCAATCGTACTTGTGCTGTTCATATTGCTCAGGTAGATCAGGTATGATGCACTCTTGAAATAGTTTGTTGCAGCTAAAAGCGATATAGGCAGAGTCCGTGTTCATCTCTTGATATTGAAAATCGCTTCGATCGAAATAATAGTCAATGCAATCGTAGTAAAACTCGAGCATGCGTAGCTTTGCAAGCTGATAGATGGCAATGAATAAATGAATGGGGTTCTTGTTATTTAGACGACGTTTCTTCATAGCTATCTCACAAGAGCCATTCAGCTCCTCCAATCCATGAAACGTGAAGTGCTCAATACGCGACTTGATCTTAGCATCCTTAGGCTCATATTTGACTTGTTTCTGCTTACTCATGTCCATGCCCGATCGTCCAAAAGCAGAATTTCCAATCAATTTCATCATCTCGGCAATTATGGCCTTACTCTTATCTTCGTCACTGACACGGCGTGCGCTCGACACAGCATCCATGAATGGAGCAAACGCCTTGTGAGAGCTGGCCTTTATAAAGGAGTAAGTTTTTGTTATTTCCATTCCGCGGGCTAGATGCCATTTGAGAAGAGGTGCGTAGATCAGAATCTTCTCACCGAAATAACTACCAATTAACTTACGAGCAGGCTTAGCTCGGCTTTTCTCACGAGTCTGGTTGTACTCAGACATATGTAAGTCAATGATGGTCTCATCGGTGCAACCGATTAGTGTATTCTTGAAAATTGGTGTCATCTCGCTAGAGTATTATTTTAGGTGCTCTGGTGTACGAATGTCGCATTCAAGGAAGCCAAATATCTTGTCAGCCTTAATGTCTTCGACAATACCGGATAAGTCTCGATAGTGGTCAATCTCCCGCACGGCATCTCATTACCGAGTGCCCATAGGTATAGCGCATTAGCATCATATCCAATAACATTCTTACAAATCTTATCGCCACGAATTTTGTTTCGTTGCGTTTAGCGTAGCGATTTTAGATAATTGATGGTCCGCCAGCGATGTTTGCCTTCATTTTACCATAAAAGTCCTTCTCCTCACGATCAATCGAGTACACAAGTCTGTCTGAGTTGAATTCATGTAGCTTCTTGAATCTGAAGCTACTGAGAGACATACTTATGCGTGCGACGTTGCATCGAACACATGAGATGAGTGCATTACCGTCAATGTGGCCCAATTTGTTATTGACTCGATCGACCGAAGCAGTATCGACAGTAAGCTGGCACCAGCATATACCACAAAGATATTTTTGTCGTTTTTAAGCAAGGTGTCCAAATGATCAAGAGTCATATTGAACTCACGCTTGGCATCAACATCTTGATGCTTGTAGCCACTCATACGCTTAGCTGAGAATTTGAAAGCTTTAGCAGGTACTTCTATATGGTGTTGAAGATCGTTGAAGCTAGTTTGATACATAACCTTCTCCGAGAGACCCCGAAGCGAGATCAGCGAACATGTCGAGATCAAAACGCTTAAATAATTCACGCTGAGCCTCGATAGCCTTAATGAATGGTACCACATCTAAGTTATTGTACCAAATCAAAAGATCATTGACTGTCTTCATCTTGTAATGTTTCCAAACGAACCTGACTCGTTCATAATCTTCATTACTAATGCTGGTTTCTCGGAAATCGCTGTTAAAATCCGACTTTAAAGGAAGGGAAGTTTGATTCAGTACATCGATTGATTTGATGTGTTCATATGGAAATAGGCCTTTATCAAGGCCACAAATACAGCGAATCTTGTCTTTGCACTCACACTCACCGAAATATGTACTAGGATATTTCTCATAGCTTGTTCCAGCAGGAACATAGTTGCTAATGTCAAGCATCCTCAGGTCTGAAGTAGCGATACACATAGCGATACACATATAGCTCGGGTTCTTGATTACAGATTTGATTTTTTCCGTACCAATGACGGCAAACAGATCGCTTTTAATCAAATTGATATCATATCTACCGGAGTTAAACCCCAAAACTGGTACTTGATCGAGCTGTTGCCTGATTTTACCGTAATCAGATCTCTCCTTCCCAAAGGAAATTTTCCTATGAAAATCGAAGAAACTGGGATACGTCCCATCCTTAATCAAATTATCAACGTCATCCATTGAGTACTTCTTCCCAATCTTTAAACCAGGGATATCCATACCACTCAAACCATGAGCTTAATAATCTTCTGTAGAAGGGAAGCATACTTTTGGACAGTGTAGTGCTGAATATGTAAACCGACTTCCTTAATGTAGTTAAACTTATCTTTTAGCAAATCGTTTTGCTCAGCATTAACAAAGCATCGTTCCCCGACGGACTATCAGCTACCGATAGTGAAACAGGAATATGCTCATTCGTGAAGACAGTGCTTTCACCATGTTGAATACCCGTCGGCTTTAGAATGGCCTCAAAATCGTACACGATGAAGTGATCAATATAGTGGTCAGTATTCTTAATTGAGTACTTTGATAGCATCGATTTGATAGTGTTCTGAGACGGTCTGTAGATAGTTGGCTCAGCCTGAAAACTCTAATATTGACAAGCTCACATTGGTTCTTCTTATGATTTTTAAGCTTGTCGGAGCCAACGAAAATCATCTCGCACTTTGGGCACTGATACTTGCTTTGGAGCATGTCCAGATTACCGATGTAGAGAGCATGATTCTCGTGAGATAAAATATTGAGACGATCATATTTCTCATCCGACGGGCGGATGCATTCAGTTTTTCCCGACTCCATCCATTGTATATACATTGATGCTGAGCTTCAAGCAATCTTCCATCTCATCGAGCTGCAGAAGATCGATTGGCTTAAATTGCGGAGAGCTTCGTCGAGTAGCTAAGACCCTTATAAGAACAGTAGCGATTGAATGCCCTTTTCACCAGAGACTGTATTCTCCGATAATCTTTCTTCGGATCTGATCTAGTGCAATGCAATGGAAGACGCACTTATTGCTAGTCTTGGGAAATTCAATACATGCTTGTTGTCGCGGATGATCTTGGGAGTGATAGCGTTACTATGGCCGAGGGCATGCTCGCGATGATAGATATAGTCTTGAATCCAGTGATGGCCCTGAGCTTGTATCCACTTGATGGATAGTTAAGCTTGTCAGCTAACTCCATCGATCGAATCTCAGAAATCACCTTCTTACGAATATCCGCCTTGCTGTTAATGACAACAGGATTGTCGAATACAGCCGTATTGCAATGTTTGGATGCCAATATTGACTAAAACTATTATCGTCTTTGCTGATGAGATCGTAGCCGAGAGCAATATTGATCTTAAAAGCATTCTTCTGGCTCTCAAGTACATTCTCGAATATGTCGTAGAATTCATCAGCCTGGATACCTTCATACCGTGCGGATCCACGTGTGTCCCCTTGTAAAACCGATATTTGGGGTCGGTCTTGTAGTCCTCAGATTTGTACTTTTTCAGCTTGTCGATGTTGACTTTAGAGAGCTCAGCTACACTCTTCAGGTTGCTGGGGCGCGATAAGTTACTAATATATGTCATCCTACCGGTCTTACCTTTACTTTAACCTTGACTCGGTATTTAGCTCCCTATTTGATTGGGTGAATACTTAATTTTTTTTAGTCTTTCAAGTTCATAACCAAACATGGTCACTATGTATATTTGCCTATATTTATTAGTTGCGTGGTCGACTTTATATTCTATACTTCTTCGCTCAGGTTGGTCTTTATATTCAGCCCCAGATAAAAAAAATTGAATTAATTAATTAATTAATTAAGTTTGTTTTCAATATTAGGTTCGCTCGCTTTGTTTTTTTACATAGGCCTTGCGCTTTTGAGCATTTAATTGCTCACGATGCTACTCGTCATACTCCCATTGCTTATCGAGGCGCGTTTCTCTCGTTTTAATGTAGTAGCGCTTTTGATTTTCTTTGATGCGCTCTTTATTAGCTAGATATTTCTCAGGAGAATAAGTCATCTTTATATATTATAGACTTTATTTTAGTAGAATAAAAATATTACTAAGGGGAGGTAAAATACCGCATTTATTAACTTTCACCTACTTACAGCAGTACTCGTATTAATCCGAAACCCTTACTCATGTTTGTAGGGATCGCCTCGACGAGGTGGCAACATATTGCGTAACTCCTCTGTGTGTCCAGAAATTCATGAGTTGTTTCGCTGAATTTGTTGCGGCCCCCTTCCTTTCCTTCTGCGATTTTCTTGAGTGGCTTGATCTCTTCTTCTTCAACCCATCAATTTTACAGCAAGATGCTTCGTCAGTTGCTGTCTCTATCGCTCTCTTCACCGCAGCATCCGCCTTCGACACAATTGCACTTTCTACATCTTCGTCCTCTTTCACAGCCTGTTTCACAGTTTTGACCTCCTACTCCATCATTTCTCCAGCTTTTTAGTAGACTGCTTTGCGTGGGCGGGCTAAACTGAGTGACACTTCGGGGCGATGCAGGCGAACACGGCGGCGCACTTGAGGAAGCTGCCAACAATTAAACCATAGCCGTGTCCTCTGCGTTGTGCTTTTATCTTTTCCGGAATACCTAGTAAACTAATTACAGTAAATCTATTCATACACAATAAAATCGACGTCAAACTCGTTGTTCTTCTTGCTCTCTCTTCCATTCAGTCTTGCTCTGTTTCTGTTTTCTAGATGACTCGATGGCTGAACCCGTGGCAGAGGGTGACTGAGCCACGCTTGTCACCGGATTTTTGTGACCGAGTTGTGTGTCATTAATTAATTTTTTTGGTTGGTAAGAACAACACGACTTCACGAAATCGCACTACTCGCTAACTACGTTCTGGAACGCATGAACCAAAAGATCTGAACACCCTTGCGCTAGTCCGCTTCTCGCAATATTGTCCAGAGACTCCTCCACATCATTCAAACGATCCTTAATGACTTTCTTGCGGTCCATCTCTTCGCGGATGCATTCATTGTTTGCTGGTGGATACCAACAAGACATCCGTCTCTCACAACAAGCTCGGCGCCAGAATCTCCAGCGTACGTTGGACACGAAAACATGATGTGCCTTCTGTGAGAGCTGATGGCAATGCACGCTGCCGGTGCAAATCCCAGTTTGCCCTTGTACGGTTCTTGATATTCGTCAATTCCTAGTCGAAACGATGCCAACACAAGATCGCAGCATGATTCCAGATCATCTGGGCTCCCGTTCCATGGAGCAATGTATGATCTGGGTTCGGACGACTTCAGGATCGCAAAGCCCAGCTCGGCATTGCGAGCAACGACTACAACATTTGCCATCTCGTCCTTCAACGCCAAAGACACCGAACTCCCCACAGTGTCTTGCTCCGTTAAGTTGTGGTCACACGTCACCGCTAGAGCCGCGCTGAAAAACACACCCATTTCCAACACCCTTGAACACACCCATTCCAACACCCTTGAACACACCCATTCCAACGCCCTTGTCATCTTTGTCTTCTTCCACGATCACAAACACTGCATTTGCGACTTTTCGCGAGTTTCAGAAAGGATGAAATAACTTGGCGCGCTTTCTGCGCGCTGAGGCACTACCACGCGCATCTTGCTTTGAACCACCAAACGACCCAATCAACGCATCTTCTTCCAACGCTTCCGTCGCCGCCCGGTTCGCGAAGACTGAGGTCGGATGCAGCAATTCCTTTTAGATGACTGTCGCTGTACGTGTCCTTTACGGCGTATCGGAGTCGGTATACCTTGGCATTGTCAGCGCACTCAACGCACTCGGCCGAAGTCACCCTGTTACCTTCATCCACCAGCTGGAACCACTTCTCGAGTCATTGCGGCCGAAAATTTGAGAATGACTGTCAAAGAACACTCACGAAATAATCTCAGCTGAGGTTTAATACTCAGATCCATTACGACTGCTGAGTGATGGTCACACTGTTACTATAGACTTTATACCCTTCTCAAGCCGATACTGAACTAAATTAAAAAAAAACGTTTGAGGGCGATTTATACTATTAAATACAATACCCTGGAGAATTCGTCGTTGGTTAGTCGTCTTCTTGCGTTTCTCGCTATCGCCGCTTTATGCGACAACGTGTAACGCATTCGCTCATTCCTTGTTCTCTAACGCTATCGAATGGTTGCGTCGACGAAAACAACAACTGGATATTAGTAACGTTTACAAACGTATATGTCTACTCTCAATAACCGAATTCAGCTAAGAATTATATTTGGGTGAATAGGGTAATTTTCATTCGGGCAAAATAATAAATAATCACTCTCTTTATTAATAGGACAGTGTTATCTGTATTTTCTACCGATAGTTGGTGAACGTAGGGAGAGCCTAAAAATGCGGGTTAGATCGTGCGCTAAAATCGCTTCAGCAGCCACGTCGATTTTAATGGCATGTTGGTTAAGCGACGGGACATTGAAACGGCCTCGTCGCTGGTGTAAGTTACAGACGATCCTCTCGCTAATCATAGCGTCTGAAGCTGACTTGCATTTTTTGTCTTTGACTAAGAAAAACGGCGACGGGTGCTCGCCTCTTCGGCGCTCTGGTCCGTGGCCGGCGCCTTCCTATTTCGCAGATGTGCTGCCCCAAAAGGGATCGCGGGATTGCTTATATGTAAATGTACGAATGACCAAAAGTACACAAATGCGGATTAGTATGGTTTTATTTGAAGGCTAGGCTATGTTAGCGGCGTGGCCGTAGAAAGCCCGACCGGGATGCCCGCGAAGAAGGGTAGTTCAGTATTTTGCGTAGGCGGTCTTTTCTACAGGTAAGCTTATATATGTATGTACGCTTTTCGACGGTTTGGTACCATTTGGTATTAGTATTGGTTTGAAACCGTTAGCTGCATGCTTTTTGTCCGTTGAACGGACTCAGTTCTAACGCACCCATCTGGGCGGACCCTTTCATTTGATGACACACGCTCGGCGCACCCCTTCGAGAGTGGCATCGCGCATCGGAGTGATGGCCAATCATCGATTCTGAGTGGATCCAGTTTGGCAGGAGGGATGGGCACGGAACGAGAGCAAGGCCTGTCAATAAAAAAGAAACACCCGGAACTCGCGCGGCGCGAGTCGCGCCACGTTTCACCACATCTGTCTGAGTTGAGCCTCCCGTTTCACGTTCTGCTGAATCAGCAGCACCTGGTGCGACAGCCTGAGCCATCACCGTCGCCAGGTCCGAGTTTCGGGGGAAGAGAGATTTGTCCAACGTCGCTTTGAAGAAGAGAGCAGAAGCGCAGTAAGATTTGGACGCGTGCGACCAGAAGAGCCATCACTCCCAGCAAGCATGACGACACAATCTAAACTTCTGCAACGGCAACGGCCAGCCAGCACTCAGTCTCACACTTCGATTCGCACTGTTGCCTTCATAGCAATCTGCAACCCAACTGCAAAGGAGGGATCTACTTAGTCGCACAGACATGCCCGTGACTACGACAACGATAACGTCCCCCTTACCCGCAGCCGGGACTCCTGCCATGTCGCCGTTGTCGGTGGAGCGCCCCATGCTGTCGCCGCGTAAGCGCAAGTTCGGCGACGCCTCGGATGCTTCGCCCATGTCGCTGAACGAGGTGGCTGGCAGAAGCGGCAGCTGCAGCAGCACCGACGAGCGCGTCATCTCGCCCAAGAAGAAGACCAAGACCGACGAACGCGCCAGCGGCAACATGAGCAAGTGGGAGAGCCACGTGGTGGCCGGCATCGCCAGCGCGCTCGACCTGGACTGCATGTCTGTAGACGACGACAAAAGCTGCAGTAGCAGCGAGCTCAATCCCATTGCGTTCTCAGCTGCGCCAGTCGGCGACCTCGCCGCGGACGAGCTGCAGATCCTGCACTACTTCCTGACATGAGCGAGTGGTCTACCACAACGGTCTCCACTGTGACCCAGGAGCCTGTTACTTGCCATTTTTGAGAAACCAAGTCATTCAGCAGCAGCCGTGCCCGTCTCCTGTTGCAACCAGAGTTGCAGCAGCTGCAATTCCATCGCGAGCAGTCCACTCGAGCGCTGCAGAGCAGTTCCATCACAGCGACATTAAAGTCCAGCGCAGACGCGTTGCAGGAAGTCAGGTAGCAGGGGCAGCAGCAAGCGCCAGGTCGCGAGCGCCACACACCAATAGAGTACAGTACTTGAGGATAGTAGAGCGGTGGCTCAGCTCCCGGAGTAAAAATCTTCCGAGTATTTAACAGAACGAGTATTTTGTAGACATCCACACGTGGCATTACCGTTGGATGACGTTGGCTTGTGCAAATTCAAGCGCTGGGTGCAGCGATTTTTCGCAACCGCCGGTCAGAAACAGGAAGGCGGCCAGTCGCATTTTTCTCGCCCAGCTGAGCGACTCGCTGCATTGGTCGCTTGCTTGCTTGCGAGGCGCTGTCGACGACGGACTACTTTTACGCCAACGCATCGTGACACTTCAACAGCCGCATGGTGCGGCGGTTCAAAGATGCGGCCAGCATTTTTGATCCTACCGGAGGATCAAAGCCGTGCGAAGACTGGCAAAGAGGGCGACCACATCCAATGCGTCAGTGCAGCAATGTCGCGCTCGATCACTCACTCGCTTGTCCCTTCCACGCGAGGGACTCGGGAGGGACTACTATTTACACTGGATATAGGCACAAAAACGCCGAAACTGTGCTGACCGCACCGCAAAAGTACGATAAAACCTTAATTTAAACTAACCCCACACCCTAACCACCAACCTTCCGAAGGCTCGCGGCGCTCGCGAGTGTTAGAACCTTAGGTCCGCTACGGCTCGCACGGGAAGCCTCCGCTTGCCTGAAGCGCAATTGGGTCCTGGGTTTGCAAACCGAAGCAATCATCCCTACTTTGTACAGGTGCTGGTGTTGCTTTTTTTTTTTGCGGTGTGTGCATCCAAAACGGACAGTGATTTTACTCCTTCCACGCGGGCCAATGCTTTCCTTGCACGTTGCTTATCGTGGTCAAACGACTATGTGAATACCCGTAATACATGTGTATTTGCTGGCTCGTCCTACGTGGCAAAAGTGATACATGTACAACCCATCACACGGCACAGCGTTCGTAATACATGTACCAACAGCAACAACTCTCTTTACAACGAAATGAGGGGCGTTCCCAGCACGTCTTTGCCATGCAGGAAGATGGCGGCAGCATCTCGCTCAGTTGTGCCTAGAAGCTGCTGCTCTTTTATTGATCATCTCCACTGCTACTACATTGATTCACTTCCGTCTCGCTAGTATTTCCCTTTGCCTCCGTCTCGCTCACGGAAGGTGACTCAGGGACTGAGTTGAAGCGCTGCAAGAACGTCCCAAGCGCGCCAAAAAAGCCTTCATGGTGGAAAAACTGTGCCTGCATCTCACCCTTTGACCAAAAGCTAATGGCGTAGGCCAGCTGCCTGCACGCCAGCTCGTTCCGCCGCAGGAAATTGCCCGAGAAGTAAATCCGTTTGGTCTCCACGCGGCGCGCATTCAAAAAAGCCAGCTGACCTAGGTTCTGCGTGATCATGAATAGCAGCGAGCGTGCAAGGTCAGCATCTCGCGGTACATGCGGCAGGTGACGCGCGCCTGCCTTGCCGAAGCTGCTAGCCACTGTGTCCGGCTTAAGCTTGAACTGCTCGTAGCCGGCAGAGCCATAGATGTCGCCCACAGTCATATCCACCTCATTCGAGTCGCCCTCGACACTGGCATCCATTGCGTCATCGAATGTCCGCAGTTTTGAGAGCGTGCAGCAGAGGCCCAGGAAGGTTCCGCCACCTAGACTCGTGCCGGATACGCGTTCATATTGCGACTCTCCTGTGATTTTTAGGATACTCACACCAGAGCCAATATTCACGAGCAGGAACGGGTACAGCTTGTGCTTGTCCGGCTTCGGCAGCATTTTCTTCGTGGCACTCCCGAGTCCGTGGGTGTCTGGAATCACATTCACGAAGGTGTAACACTCGTTGGGCGCGTGCCGCAGAACGAAGTTCAGTCCCTGGATGAGTGCATCCATTTCGTCCGCCTTCTGCAGTTCGATGCCTAGACGCGACTCGAACAGCGGAGAAAACTAATAAACGATACACACATCAACGTGGTAAGACCACACACTCCACAATGACCCTAGTTGGAATGACGCACCTTGAAGGCGCCGCCGCCGGTGCACGCGATCTTCTTAATGTATCGGTGAAAGAAACGGCGCCGCACGAAGTCTGTAATTTCGTCCATCTTGGCCGTGGGGAAGCTGCAGCAGCCACTCAGACAAAGAACAACGTCAGCCGATCAGCAGTAATATCGCAGCTCCACCCCGCGTCCACCCGCCCAAGCACGCACTTAATGAAGTGAATAGTGCCGCCCAAGTCGGGCACGAACATCTGCAGCCGCTCCTCGCGCTGGGCCTCGTCCGTGGAGTGAAGACTCATGATGAAGTCGTCGACGAGCGGCAGACTGCCCTCCACGCGCCGCCGCTCGATATCCGTCAGTGGATCGGATCGATTGAGCTGGCGCTCCATCTGGCGCCGCTGCGACACGGCCGCGCCGTCCGCCGACTGGAAGTAGACCATCTTAGCCAACGTGCCGCCGATGTCGAGCCCAAAGAGGCGGCCGCAGTCCGCCGACTTGGCATTCAGGATGTGCAGATGGAAGCGGCGCAGCTTTCGACGCCGCGCGATGATGAGCCCTGCGACGCAGGAGGCGCCGAACAGGAATACGCGCGTCCAGAAGACCTCATTATGCCGCCCGCCGCGCAGCGTCGACACCATTACTGAAGATGCGGCTGCGTGTCAAGTGTGAGTAAGGCAATTCGTTTTGGCAGGTATAGTGTACTGACCCGTGAAAAAAAATCTAGTAAAATACAACTGTAATGAAAATTTCATTTAATGAAGTTTTTATAAGTAAATGATGGGGCGACGGCGTCTTGGGCGTTCGAATGCGTGGCTTAGGTAAGCTCGAGGATGGTACAACGAGAGACTTGTTAGAAAACTGCGCACGCTGCATGTGCCTTTGATCGAGGAATTACCTTATCTAAGTGAAATCTACTGACTTGCACCCATGTGATTTCAAATCTGAGTACTTACTATTAAGTAGATTACGGAAGACCGTTAAGCTCCACAATTTATGCAGCCATGTTATTACCGTCGAGCTTCACAACATAACGGTTGGCAGGTCGCCAAAGTAAGTCTGTACTTGCTGGAATGCGCGCAAGGCTCATTTTACGCCCCGAGCATAAGCCAAAATTTACAGCGGTAACCCGTTTTTTTTGAAGCCGAACGACTTCACGTTGACGTCCTTGGCCCCAAGGCATTCGATGGTCGTGTTGCGATTGTGGTCGAGGAAAACAGCACTCATCCATGTTGTAAATGTTCGAGTACTGGTAGTTGTACTCCTTGATGAACTGCTGCACGTGCTCGATGTCTCCCCGTCGAGCTTATGTTTCTTGGCAACCGGATGCTCGAAGCCTCCAGTTCTTGGACTACAGACACCCTATCGTCCACCGTAAACGGGCTTTATCGCCACGACTCGACATTGACAATGAAAGGTGAAAAGTTGTTCCCTGAGCTCACACCGACGCCACCACTGCGGCAACAACTCGCCAATTCCAATTGGTTTCCGATCTGGCAATTCTGATAATAATGGGAGGTGGGGTACTAACAAACCGGGGTACTATCGCAAGTCGCGCAGGTAGTAAGTTAGGTAAGTTCGTACGAACTTAACAGACCATTCCATACTTCATTTTACTTAGCATCGACCAATTACGACATCTGGAAGCTGCGGCTAAGTAGATTTTCACTTAGATAAGGTAGTTCCTCACCCTTAATCACTACGTGAGAACGAAAAATAAAAGTAATTGGTTCGTTTGTGCGATGGGGCACACAACACCTTGCGCACAGGAAATGCTACTTCCGGAGGATATACAAACTCTCAGTGAACGGCTGTCCACATGTCCCTGGTCAGTGAGGGAATATGGAAATTACACACACAAGATGAAGACTAATCACACAACATCACCAACACATACGTAGACTTGGGCTCAAATTTACACGTATAAGCATTCTATTGGCCAAAAGAGCGGTTGGATCCGGCGCCGCACGGAGGCGCAGCAGACCCAACATGCAGCATTCCCCCGAGGCAGCAGCGGCGCTCCGAGAAGCAATGGTCCCCCGAGAACCAGCGGGCCCCCCACAAGCAGCGGGGCCTCGTCATGCAGTGGACTCTCGTCAAGCAATTGGACTCCGACAAGCAGCCGCCCCCGACCAGCAGCGGATCCAGACAAGCAGCGGACTCCCGGCAAGCACTGCCCCCCCCCCCCCCCCCTCCTCAAGAAGCATCAGCC
Organism: Phytophthora sp. 'mugwort'; assembly: GCA_033558025.1. Classification (NCBI taxonomy): domain Eukaryota; phylum Oomycota; class Peronosporomycetes; order Peronosporales; family Peronosporaceae; genus Phytophthora; species Phytophthora sp. 'mugwort'. The sequence continues at coordinate 4,790,458 of JAUCEF010000007.1, read as the reverse complement.
CCCGAGAAGCAGTGGACCCCGACAAGCAGACTCCCACCCCCACCCCGAAAAGTAATAGTAGACCCCGAACAACAACAACAACAACGCCCGAAAAGCCCCAACAACCCCCCCTTCCTCCCAGAGGCACCAAAACTACCGAGACGCAACAACAATCCCCGAGGAGCAGCAATAGACACCCTAGAAGCAACAACAACACACAAGAAGCAACAGCGGACCCCCGAGAAGCAGCAACGGACCCCCGCAGCAGTAACACGGCCCAGAGAGGGTCAGAGCCAATAGGTTGCCTGGCAAAGGAAGAAAACAAATGATTGAAGATTTAATTCAGATAGTTAGTGCGGCATGAATATAATTTCCGTCATTACATGAGTGGGTTTGGTTCGTAAATCATGTGAATCCTCGCGCAGGTGTCACCGCTGCTGACAATACAGGTATGGTGCTGCTTTTAATCGGCAGTTGTGACGTTGCTTTGAATTTACAGGAGGCATTATGTGTTCATTTGGCGGGGCACCCTTCTGAAACGGTGGTTTACCTCCTAGAATCCGTACACTCCATTTACTATAGGACACCGTAAAGAAAACAATGTATGCCGATCGTTATCGCCACCCCACGCGAATGTTTGGAAGACCGACGTAGTGCTGGTCAATGAAAGATGCTAGATGCAACCGTTTTTCTAAGTTGATGTGCATATACCAGCTATAATGCGTACCCGAGATCACTCTACTTTGATCTAGATCTCTGCAAAGCCCTACTGATGATCAGTATAAGAAGGCCTACTACTCGCATAAATACAACTCGCGTTTGCTGTGATTAAAGAGGAATAAGAATAATGGACGAGGCTCTTAGCGAAGCACCTGGACAAATGGAGGCGAAACGTCATACGATACCTTTCGGACGATCACCTTCAACTGCTCAGCAATTCCAGATCTTCTCTGAGGGTACTGCTCCAAGAACTTTGATGCGCAGCGATGGTGTAGCGGGATAGGTCAAATGTGCTTAAGACCCGATCCGCTTACAACTGCGCCCATACACCACTAGCGGAGGGGGTTCCCCGATGATCTGTGATCAGCTGAACTTGGTCTCACTTTGGGTACCCTCGGTGGGCTTGATCTGCTCTCTTGGGACTCCGAAGGATGCAGCGATATAAAGTCTTGAACGTCCTGGCGGGACGCGTGGACGTGGAGCAGCGCGGAAGTCTTCGCTGTGCTGCCGTTATTGGTTCCGATCTGAGGTAGTTGACCTTCGATCGGCGGCCTGGACTTGATCCGAGGCCGAGGTTGCGGTGTGGCGTTGTTCCTTTCCTTTCCTTGAGTTGCTTGCCGCTTCCTTTAGCGGGATCTTGCGAAGTGATAGTCGGAACCATCGTCGGTGAAGCACTGAATGCCGATCGATCCGGGTATGCGCTTCTGGAGAAGTTCGTTAGCATTGGGAGGGTCCGCCAATATACGATCCGATCCTCTCACCGCGACGCTTAATCTGTTTGTTACATTGGACTAGATTATACCTAGGAGGGCCAATGTAGATCCCTTCTGCGGTACTTAAAAACGCCTACGTCGTCCAATGCAAACTCGAGTCTGATGTTGTTTATCCCTTCTTGTCCTATCCTCCCATCCTGAACCCTATCTCGTACCACCTGAATCTCTTGAATATTGTCCATTTTCAACCACCTAACACGTACTGTCTTCCACATTTGCCCATCTTCGAGGATGATTGCTGATCGAATCCCGATCTGCCAACACCGATCGGCCCGATCTGCCAGACCACGTATGTCAGAACACGTATACCGATCTGCCAGATCGAGGATGTCGGAACCTGTATACCGATCGGCGAATACCGATCGACCCGATCTGCTCGATCTCGACCGCAAGATCGATCCGATCTACCCGATCCCGGACTACGGGGTGTAGCCGATCTGTGGACGCCGGATCAGCATGATCTTCCGAACCTTGAACGCTGAATCGGCTTGAACTGCACGGCGACAGGATGTAGTCCGATCTGCGAAAGCCGGATCAGCTTGATCTTGAATGTCAGATCGATTTGACGTGTCTGATCGCGATCGACCAAGTCCGCGGGCGCCGGATCAGCACGATCGGGGTCCGACCGAGGTCAAACTGGAGCTAGATCCGGTTAGATCGACTCCGTCGTCCTTGGCCAGTCCTGATCTCTTGTCTCCATCCATTCCCCCCGATCCAGGCTTCGAACACCCATCCGATCCCCGATTGGTCGGGTGATCACGGTATATCAAATCTGTGTGAGGTGGTTGCCCGACCTTGGTTTTCTTTCCTGTCGTCAAAGCATCCCCTTACGCCCCGGATTAAGTCGAACGTTGCCCTGCCCTTACCTCGTATCTTGATCCGGAGTTGATCGTCCCCTCTCTTCACAGCTGGGGCCGCCTTTCTCACCGATCTGGCCATTTCTTGAGGATCTGACATTCTTGGTTGACGCTTCTTCACACAGCACTGTTCAAACGGTTGATGCAGTTCAATCATTGTTTCACAGGGGATGCGAACATAATTATTGTTGTTCTGTGCCAGTGATGCAAAACAACAGTTTCAATTTTATCCAAGATGAAAAAGACATGATGATACTCTTTTAGCTTTGAGAAACACTCGTGTTTTGGCGTCTAACGCAAATACTACGACCCAACTACTAAAAACGAATCCTCAGAGCAGCGGGTGCGACGTATAGTGCTTTTGCGTATAACTTAAACTCTCAACATGCTTATGTGTTTGGTTAATCGTTCTTGCCTCAATCTACCTTACAGAAGTGTAACATTGGATAAGGAACAAAGCGTGGAGGCAGAAGTGCTACAAAAATCTATCCGCATGAGTTGTGGGGTTCGAATAGAAAAAAAAAAACTCTTACAGCTCAATACGATCACTTCAACTTGGCATCACATAAAACAAAAATGCGAAAATAATTAGATTCAAAAGAATGATATTCTTCTAACGCTGTATGTAATCATTAAGTCCGCCATGAAATTTAAGTCCGGCAGCCAAACTTTCGTGTCCACGAATCTGTCTCTTTCAATCTGGTCCCTAATAGTGCGCAATGAAGTGCTAAAAATGACTTAGCTTGGGTGCTGCACTACACTCAGGATTGAAGCGATCGAGAATGTCGTTCCTAATTCGTTTTGGTTTTGCGCGGTGTCCGATAAGCTGCATCGCATAACGCTTCATGCTGAGTTTCAATCTCGGCATTTCGGTGAGGCTCAGCTGGTATTATGCGGCCCATTGCAGAAAACGTCGCTCATGCTTGTTGTCTGGCATGTAAGAATTTCAGCTCGCCACGAACATTTCTCGTCGGAAAAGCTTTTGCATCCAGCCGACTTGCATGAAACACCAAATTAAAATAGCACAGCGGACACTTCACAACGTTGCTATATTCGCAACAAAGGTCTTGCAGCTATCCATCCATTCATCCAGGCCTGCCTCACTTGGTCCAGCAGATATTTGAGTCCAGTAGAAAGGTCGTTTCTCCATTTCGCGCACGTTTGGACTTCAGGAGCAATTGGCAATCGCAAATTCGTGAATGGATGGCGTGCAGGAATCGTTAAATATGTTACTCCAAATTAACGGTTTTCAGAGGTCACGAAGACCATCGGCCGGCAGTACTTTCGTCGCGTTGTCTTGTGGGCGTTCCTACCTTTTGTGTGTTAGTCACACCAGAAATGTGTTCGTCCAACAATTTGTTTGTTTGTCCCTGTTTCTTGTTTGCTTTTACGGTGTTCTCCTACCAAATAGGTAGATATAAGACTGAATATATTTATAAGTGACCCCTATTAATGCGTTTACATACTAACTATAAGTCACCTATAAGGTACCCTATATGTTATCCTATTGGGTGATTCTGTGGTCTTTGTACCATATGTGTGGTACCCATCCGCGACGCCATTTCCGTGACGTCATAGTGATATTGGCCACATCAGTAGGGGTACTTGGGTACACCATTCTGAACAGTGACTTGGAACTCTGCCCCAGTGAAAAGAAGTCGCCGCCTCCCCCCCCTTTCACTCTCCAAGTCGAATTACATCGACATCGCTGCGGTTAGTTTCCGCAGCCGGCTCACATTCTTTTAAGCCCGAGAACGTTCCCGTGATCTCATCTTCTCGGCTTCCACGTCAGCCTCAAGCATGACCAAAACTCAGTCTGGGGCAGCGGTGCGAAAGCGCCTGCTAAGCATGTTGCTAATCCAAGCAGCATTACTAAGAGCTCTAAGCCGTCTGGCAAAGGATCTGCCACTAAGGGGCCCACCAAGGTGGCATCCAAGGCAACTCCAAGGCGCCTGAGCTGCCTACGGAGGATCCTGAGCTCCTAGACGACTATGGGGAGGACTCTCCCATATCCTGAGGTGACAACGAAATTCCGCTCGCCAAAGGGTCTGACGGCGACCCGAGTAGTCCGATTCGCATGGGTCTCGTACCCCTGTGTCTAGCCATCATGGTGACGATGGCGATGAGCCGAAGACGCTCGAACGTTAGGGGAGTCCTGGCTTACCTAAGGAGGATGAAGAGAAACCCCGTTCTCCTGTCAAGAACTTGACGCTCGCTGAGGCCACTGCGCGCATCAAAGCTGCGAAGACAGCAGCCTCGGAAGTGAGCCGTAGCTTTCCGGCCTCCATTCCGTGAAGAGTTGGGGACCATGACTTACACGAATAAGGGTATATTTAGCTCTTCTTCCGACGAGGCGGAAGAGGTCCAAGTCGGCCGAGCGATCTCTAGCGATCTCGACGGGCGGCAGTCGTAATCACAGGCTGCTCGTCAAGAGGGGGTGCGTGCCCCGGCGACCCGGCCGCATGTGAAGAAGAATTCTTTGCATATCCGTGGGGACCGCCTTACGCCCGCGCACTTCCCTCCTGAGGAGGCCTGCGGAGCTGACGCCTACATGGGTCAGCCCCAGACGCCTCGCGTACTTCTCGACGGGCGCTCTTCTAGGAGTGCTTATGAGCACCACCTGGTGGCCAAGCAGCCCATATTCCAACAGAACGTGAGCGTTGATAGGTGCGTGCGCCTGGCACCGCACAAAATCCATCTATAGCGTTTACGAGCCAGCGAAAGAAGTCAGGGCTCCGGTCGGGATTTCGAGCTGTGTTGGACTGCCCAGTCGTGATGTCCCCACACTGTGACTCTTTCCAGGAGCTGAGACCTCCTTCTTGAAGTGGGCAGCTACGCACTGCTCACAAGGACAACTTGATGTTCTCCGGCAGGATCTCACGTTGAAGGCCATCTTTAACCTCCGAGATCACCGTATTGAGTTTGCCCATGTGGTAGGCAAACGGCAGCTTCGAGAGAGCTGCAGCAGCATACTGTTTCTAGCGCTCATGATGAGTGCATGTATGGTCTTGGTTCTACGACCACACCCCGTTCGGGCAAGAAAGCCCGAACTACTTACGAAGCGGTCGCTGATTCTGTTCTCAGATCGCGCCAGCCTTCGGGCAATCAGCCTGGAGCCGTTCAATCAGCCCTTAAGAGCACTCATCCTCCAATACCCCCACCACTACACGCGGAGCTGACGCATTCCGTGAACGCGCCACTCCTGGAGCACACGCTCCACGTGGCAGTGGGTCTCCCCATTACGGTCGAGGAGAGGCGGCGGGGTCCTCGAACGCGTACGAGTACGAGGCACCGCCCCTCCGGTCCAAGACCTGGTGTGTTGCCTTCGGCTCCTCCTCGGGTCGTTGAAGACATCGCTCTTCGTCGTCGAGTCCTTGAGCTTGAGATTGCGCTTGGACTTGGTGAGGGCGGGGCTGCCGCCGCCCAGGTCGGGAGCGTTGGGATCCTCGTGACGACGTAAATCGTCTGGCCGACGACTTGTCGGCCCTTAAAGGTCAGGTCGACCGTCAGACCAATGACATAGACGAGGCCTTCCGACGTATGGATGCCTTTGGGTGTTGGTGGATCGTGCCAAGCAGGAGACGTACTTCCTTCGGGAACCCCTGTGGTCTGTGCCCATGGCGGGAGCGGATCCTGCGTACGCCCAGCCGTATCAGTATGGCTCATACCCATCGTATGCAGCCGGGGTTCATTCGTATGGGGACCCTTCCGCGGTCTGGCAAAGGGACCTGGGCTTCTGTCCCTGGGCACTCTCAGAGGGAAGAGCCGCAGCCTCGCTTTCAGGAGCTAGGCCTGCGGGGTTGCCGATCCCTACGGATCGTGGTACCGCTTCAGACGGCCCACGTAGAATGTCGTCATCGACCTAGACAGATCGATGGTAAATGCCGCATCATGTCTGACCAGGACCGCGAAGGGTTCAATGAAGCGGTACTTCAACTTGTGCTCCAAACGGACCTTACCGTGGCTAGCGGCAGGTTCCAAGTGTCTAGTAGGACTAATTCGTCCACATTAAACACTTTTAAGTTTCCTCTTCCGTTCTTGTCTGAGTACTCTTTTGTTCGCCCTGTGCCTCTGCCATGGCGTCACGGACATGGCTGATTACAATCAGCCTGGTGCTTGTAAAAGATCCACTTGTTTCCGCAAGGAAACCGGTCTCATGTCCGAGCCCGGGAAGAAAGCGCTTTCCGAGCCTCTCCCCCACTTAAAACTGAAGACGGGGTGCTTCCTTGCAAAGTGAGCGTCATCGTATATGGCGTAAGCCAGTCAGGTAGAACAGGGTATACTCGGTCGATGCATGAACCGCATTGTTGAGTGCGAGCTCAAATAATGGCAGACGTTCTGATCAAGTGCGAAGACTCTGCACAGATGTTTTTTGTCAGCCGTGAAGTCCGCGTCGCTTCAGCTCTCCATGGCAATCCGGTCGCCACCGCTTAAGGCGACTTTTGCATTCTGAGCTTCGGGTTTTTTTTATCCTTCAAGTACCTCGTGATTATCTTCGCAAACGTCCAGTCACTCTGGGTTGACCGGTGGGTCCGCCGTGTGGCCTTGTGCACGGCGAGCTGATGTCCGGCCTCGTGCAGCGCGCGATCCACAGCAGGCTTCCCACAAGTGACTGGAAGCCCCAGATCATCGGTTTGCTATGAGCGCCGGACGGTACCAGCGGTTTGGGCTGTTCCCCTTCCGCCTCGTTGCTGTCTTCCTCGATAGGCCTGCGCGCTCCGATTGCGTCTGCAAGGCCGTATTGTGTGAGCAGCTCCTCGTCGGTGGCCTCCTGGTCCAGCGTCTTACCCGTCACTGTCATCTAGCTCCACGCACATGCCGAGAAACTTCCTCACCTCGCCAATGCCCTTGATTGACAAGATGCTCGTGGTGTTGAAGAAGTCCTTGACCATGTTGGGGTTGGCGCAGTCACCAGGAGGTCATTCACGTACACCCCACGATGGCCATCTCGCTGCCCTGGCGCTTGAAGTACAGGCACATGTCCGTCACGCAGCGCGTGAACCCAGCCTCTTCTATTTTGGCGTGGAGCATCTTGCTCCCTCCTTGGCGCCCGGCCTGCTTCAAACCGTACAGCGACTTCTTCAGCCGCAGTGCCAGCTTGCCCTGGTGTCTGCGCCTAGTTTGCGCAGCACGACCTCGAAAATTACCATTCCTTGCGGGATGCGGAGGTAGATCGTGAGGTGCAGCTCCTTGTCGTCCTTTACATATGCGTTCGGGATGTCTCCATGCCACTCTGGCACGCTCCAACGGCGTGCGAACACCAGAATCACATTCACGGTGCTCATCTCCATCACCGCAGCAAACGTGAGGCCGCAGTAGATGCCGAATAACTGATCGTTGCCATATGCCGCCAGCCTGGTCTTGAACCTTTTGATGGCCCTATCGACGTCCGTCTTGGTCTTAAATACCCACTTGGTGTGCAGCATGTGGCTCTTGCACGGCGGATTCACAACCGTCCGCACACCGTTTGCCTCGAGCGCCTCGAGTTCCTCCGCCGTGGCAACGACCAACTTGCCCTTGAGTCTTCTGTGCATGGCCTGCCCGAATTTCTTCGGCTCCGCCTCGCGCACGCTGTTCACCATGTCGCCGCCTTGTTCGACGCTATCATCGTCGGCACCGCGGAATGTTCCTGTCTCTGCAGTCTTGCGTGCCACTGATCGATTTTCGGGTGTGCGGTGCTGCTCGCGCGTCCAGTGACTTCCCGCGAATGTTTATCTTTGCCATCGAATCCGCTCCTGAGAAGCGCCTCCGCGAATCCCTCATGCCCTCCGTCGCCTCGGCCGTCTCGTCCGGCTCGGCGAATTTCACGCGCCTCAGCTGCGCGTTCTCCTCGTCCGTTAATGTCTTCACGTTCCGAACGTGCTGGGTGACTACAACTACCTTGTCCTTCAGGATGTACACGCGGTAGCCCTTGATCCCGTCGCTCTTGCCGACAGTCAAGCCTGGCTTGCATCGCTCACCGAGCGACTTGTTCTTCGCGTCCCGGTGCACCGTGCAGGGTGACCCAAATACCATGATGTCGCTCAGGTCGGGTGTATTTTTTGGCGTGCATCTTCAACGGCGACTGCCTGCCCGAGTTTGCCTTGCCCGGGCTCCTGTTCAAGATATACGCCGCGTACTCCGCCGCATCGCCTGAAAAGCTAGTGTCAACCAACAAGCGAACACCATGATTCGCGCTATGTTCATGATGGTGCGATGCATCCGCTCGGCCTTGCCGTTGCTCGCTCGATTGCACAGCTCGCTCGATTGCGCGGCTCGCTGACTTGCCGCGTGATCCCCGCGTCCTTGCAGAACAGGTCCAGCGTCTTGTACCCCCCCCCCCCCGTCGTCAGCACGTGAATGGGGCAGTCGAACTGTCGTTCAAAACCCGGCATAAAGTGCTTGGGCTTCTGCGCGGCGACGTCCTTGGTCTTCGCCAGGAACAGCCTACTGTAGTTTGTACGGTGGTCTATAAAGTTGACCATGTACCTATTCCCGAGTCGGTCCCTTCAGGTCGGAGCTGATTACTCCTCCGATCACAGCGATGGACGAATTCTTCCCTGTTTCCTTGTGCGACTGTCGGGTTTTGGTTTGGTCTGCTTGTCCTGGGCGCAGGCCAGGCAGTTCGCCCTCGCCTCGTGTGTCAGCTCTATCCCCGACGCGGGGTCCTTTGCCATGTGAATGATCGTGTCGTAATGCAGGTGCGCGAGTTTGCGATGGAAATGCATGGGAGACCTCTCTGCACGTCATGTCCCACCTCAGATTCGTTCTGAGCAAGCACAGACATCAGCACGTTGCCGTGATCCTCGAGCGGCTGTACCATACAGCGCGCACGACCAGCACGTTCTTGGACATCTCGACGTCAAAGTTGGCTGGCCCTCCATTGATCGGAGCGATCACACGATGCTGTGCTCGGTACGATATCCCGTACCCCTTGGACTCTAACAGATAGCGCGATGGGTACGACGACAAGGGTGCGATTGCTGGGCGCGCGAATTGCAGGCCCAGCAGTCGCACCCTTGTCGTCTTACCTATCGCGCTCGCTACGATCAAAAGTCAGCCGCCCTTGGTTATCCGCAGCCCCCCCCCCCCCCCTCCCGTCAGTGGCACGCACTCGCTTGCGTAGTCCTTCGGTTTCTCCGGCAGGTTCACGTCGTTCACCAAGCGACGGCTTGACCCACTGTCGAGGATCCAGAGCCTTTCTCGAGGATCGAGTCCTCCACGGCCAGCGTGAAGTCCGCGCCACCGCCCTGGCTTCTCTCCTTCTTGCTGTTCCGACACGCCGCCTTCAAGTTCCCGATCTTGCCACACTTAAAACACGTGCGGGTGTCCTCCTGGTCGTGCTGGACGTTGTTCACCACGTCCTGACCCATCTGCTTTCCGCGCAGTTCGATCTCGGTCGACTGTGCGAAGTGTGCCAAATTTCCGCCTGTCGCAGGTAGTCCGTGCGCGCCAGGTTCAGTCTCAAGAGCATAGACACTATCATGGCCGGGTCCGCGTAGTGGCCAATGTTGTCCTGCACCAGGTTGTCTGCGCCGCCGCACGCCTCGCTGACCGCCACCAAGTACAGGTAGTATTCGGTCCAGCTCCTCTTCGCGCTCTCAGCCGCCGTGACCTTTTTCATGCTCTGTGCCGGCGTGATCTTGCTGGACAACGTGTGCAGCAGACGCTGCATCGCGTGCTCCAGCGTGGGTTGTTTCTCCTACCAGCCTTCCCCTTGGCGGTTCCCCCGTACCGCTCGGCCATGCCAGCCAGGTGCTGTCGAGGACATCTACCTTCACGTCTTCCGTCCACTGAAATCCACTCGTACGTTCTGCAAACTGGATTTGGCGCACGAATTCCCCCAGGACAGGGGACCGCTTTGGTAGAGCTCCTGTCTTCCTTTTTTGCCATTGGAGGGGTGGATGCCAAGCTTGTGCTGGCGCGTGTCTGGCACTCGAGCAAGTTCAGGCCCTTGTAGTTGCATATGCTGCGGTGTGGCCGAGGGGTGGTACGCTTGGGGTGGCACGTAGTGCCGCGGCAGCACCGGCTGCAGCGCCTGCGCCATCTCCACGTTCGCGGCCGCGTTTGCGTATCCGCGCTGCCTTATACCGAAGTACGTGGCCGGCGATGCAATCGGGGAGTTCAGAGACGGCGGCATCATGTCCAGGTCTTAGCGGTTCATCGCCTTTCCTAGTCCAAGGACGAGTCGAACACGCTGGTCTCGTAACCCTTGAGCTATTCCTTCGTCTCCTGTCGCTCTGCGACGCCTCCAGGTGCTCCATGCGCTCTGCGAGGCCCGTGAGAAGATCCAGCAGCTTCTCGTGCGTGTCTGTCGGAGCCGCCGTCTTCTTGACCTCTGTGTTCTCGCCGTACAGACTGCTAGCCCTTTCGCGACTGGTAGCATTCGGCTGCGCGCGGGCCTCGCCCGCAGCATCGGTATTATCGGTTGAGCTCATATCCTGTTAGTTGAGGATTATACCGTGAGAAAGTGGAGGTGGCTATTATGTTGAGTATCTCCTAGCTTACCTGTAATCGCTCTGTGTAAGCATTCTGACATCCATCCATACGCCTGCAGATCCCAAGAGTGGGCATCGAACCGGTCAGCGGGCCGCGGTTACCCCAATTCTTACACGCTTCCCTCGCGCTATGGAGATTGTACGTTCGAGTGAGCGCAATGCGCGGCTCGACATGGAGCTCGGCGCTGGGCCCGCCTCCGCAAATATCGCGCGGCCTTGCTTCGCGGGCTCCCCGCACGGGTTAGCTATGGCTACGCGTGCGCGCACGCGCTCGCCTTAGTTGGCAATCGTGCCTTTTATGTTTTTTCTGTGTTATATTTCGCCCCTCCTTTTGGTGTGTTATTCAAGGGGTTGTCTGTGTTTCTAATGTTTCTCGCATTATGCGGTGCTGCGTCCGATTTATGCTTATACAGATTTGGACAGAAAGATGTCGCGAACTAGGTTTTTCTAGTGTATGGGTGAATATTGTCACATCTCCGATCGTACTTAAGTGCATCTGATACAATTCTAGTCACGCTCCGACCGAATATAGTTCGATAGCCCTACCCCTGGACAAATCGTTATGCATTCATTTTCCAAATATAGCGTCGTTGCCTCGTTTGCTTATTGGTCGGAGCATTGGGGGGAATGTCACGGACGAGCGGCACGCGGATGTAAACCCAGGACCTAGCTTGCCCTGTTGATGAGCGGGAGTTTTGCATGCGCGCCGTAGCGAGCTTATGGTTCTGTCACCAGCGAGCGCAGCGAGCCTTAAGGGCTGGTTGACTCAGTGACAAGTGATACCTTAAATGTGACACCCTCCAAAAGCACTGTCTGTGTACAGGTCGGAGCGGGTCGGAAGAGATGCGTTACCGCACCGTAACACGACACGACGACAATATTTAATGCAACCTTAGGGCCTAAAGCAACCGTAAAAACAGCAGTTATCGGGTAATTTATTATAAATGACGCCGCCACGTCGCCTCCATCACCATGGTAATTATAAATGACGCAGCCACGTGGCCCTCGTTACGTGTTGTCTAAATATAGAGAGATATTTAGCAGTTCAAACAGGTGTACACCACATATAAATGTGTGTACTCCGCAACCAGGTGTGGTACACATCTCACACACTTAGTGATTTTTGCGAAGATCCACAGCACGACTACGACGACGGGAGAACGCTGGCACGTGAGCTGGTGCGCGCAAGGGTTGACGAGCTGGTGGACATGAAGGAAAAACTGGAGAAGATTGGAAACAATCTCGAGAAGATTCTCAAAGTGCAGATGGAGCTACTTTCTCTCATTGAAGAGAACGAAGAGAGCGTTTATGGCTTGGCTTCGGAATTGGGAGGCGCTCGCGTTGTTCAAGATGGCGTGCTATCTATCGGAGTGCTGCTAGAGATAGCTGTCGACAGACTGAAAGGACAGTAAATGAAGCAGACGTGGATGGCTGTATTAATGTTTTATCACAGTTTGATCATCTACTTGAGTTGGTCAAGTAGCTTCTGATGAATGTTCCGCGTCATCTCCACCGCGTAACGAGACATGCGTCGCTCATGTGACTTGCACAAGATTATCCATAGCATCCGTAGCCGCATCACTTTCACGTCGTCCTTTGAGACATTGCTCTCCTGCCACTGCACACTTCCTGTAAAATAGCTGTATGCTTGTGCCACCACCGAGAACCCACAGCTGGCGTAGTCCGGTTGCTGTGGGGCTTCGACCCACTCAATGGATCGATGACTAGCTTACTAGTGGGTGCCGATTTCCTATGCCATCATTCCACGAAGTCACGCGGTCCTTCTTGCACAATATCACCCTTGTCGCTCGTAATACCGTTCCAGATTATCTCTATGGCCTCATGGTATTCTTCGTCGATGAGAGGCTCATACATGTAAACATGTACTTGAAATGAGCGAGTAGCTTCATCAGTGTGCAGTCGAACAATAACAATCCCCTAGTGGAGCCCTGTGAACTTGATGCAAACTTGAACACGACCACATTTGCCAGTGTTTGGTGTCGATTGTATACAGCATCCACCGAAAATCCAATCATTCCTGTTTCCGGTGCAAATAGATCCACGTTCGACTTGACTTTTTTTCAATCTTGCTCTAACAACTTCCGGTCTTCAAACCACGATCGTACCTTGTTCTTCACTTCATAGAACCCTGCTAGCGCACGCACATAAGCACTAGAACACACGATTTGTTAGAGCAACCCTACTTTAGCAACCACAATACAGCAACCATATTGGTAAAAAATATTGGTAAAGCGACCTTACCCGCTAAGCTTCCAGAGCTTAGCATCGATGGACGCGACAAGAACGAGGACGATACCTTGACTTTAATCCTGTCTTCCAGTGGGCCAGGTTCTTTCTGCTCAACCCTGGCGGTTTTTATTGCAGCCTCCAAGGATCGCGTGAGATCGACCGGGATTGCAAATGTGTGCATATAGGTTGCGGGCTACATATCTTCTCAGCTGCATTTAATCGTACGTGACCTGAGGTAGCCATCCTCCAACTGCACTGGATACTTATCCATTGCCTCCATAACATAGTTCAAGTTTGCGGCGTTACGTGCCCAGATAACGAACTGGTCAAGCGGCACAATGAGGTCGCTAGGATACTTGTGCACAGCTAGACGCTGCGTACCAGGTTTAAGCTTCGTCTGCCGTAGCTGCTTCAATGCCACCCGCGATCTACCTCGACTCTTCGGCTTTGGTACGTTGACGATATCGACTTGGCGAGCAGGCGTTGATACAGGAGCGGCAGCAGCCAGATTGAAACGGGTTTTTCTTCTTCTATCACTACTTCGTCTTCCTCTGATATTCCATGCGATGCGACTGCGGGTTGCGTTGGGGGGACCATGTCATCATCATTGTATAACCCTTGCTGCTTGATGTTTCTAGCTCTTCCATTAGGCTAGCAGTGCCCATTGCTTCTGCCGGATCTATAAATGAATGCATGTCTGCATTAGTCACATCTTCTTCGATCATATCGTCGCCATCTCCTTCATCATGAGTGGTTTGTGGTACGGGTGAACCAGCTTCCCCACGACGCAATCCAATTTCTACAGCCCCTTTCCATGCATTTAGTTCTTGATAGAAGTCCTCACTCGAGGTGATGATGAGAGGAGCTCAATAAGAGCGTCATCGTCTCGGTCGATAAACTCCAGAAATAGCGGGTCAACATTTTAAATGTGGACCCCATCTCGACGCTTGACAAACTACCGGGTAAAGCTCAGTTTTAAACCTGTATTTAAGCATGGGGAAAATAGAAGAAGGCTACTTGCTTCGGTGGGAAGCGAGGAGCTGGTGGGGGGCTCGAGACGACGAGGTCAGCTACCCTCGGAGGTAAGAAAACTATGGTCAAAATGCGTAATAGAAAGGGGAGAACTCGAAGGGTTGGTTGGCATGTGTTGATGTTTAGAAAAAGGTAATTACGGTCGGACTTGCGACCTTTAATAATGCATGCGTAAAAAAATTAATACCATACATAATGTATGCGTAAAACAAAACCACCCATACATAATTGATGTACAGCCTTCAAGCTGCTCCCATATATAATGGGGGTGATTAATGTACATTAGTTTATGTACTTACGCATTAATCGGGAGCCTGACGCAGCGTGACTCACGCTCCGATATCCTGCCGGGATCGGAGCGGCGGGCCCGGGGATGCGCGGTGGCGCGTGGCCCAGAGAGGACACCGCGGGACGAGGAGGGGCGGTCGACATGGCTGGATACTTGGGAGAGGTCACGGATGTCGGAGCGGGTGACGCGAAGTTGCAGCGAGATCTACTTTCTTGGGAGGGTAGTCCGGATTTTGGGCTTGGCCCCGAGTGAATATCACTTGAGGGGTCGGATGTTTTTGCGGGACTTCCGCTTCTCTAGTGCTTGTAGGCGCTACAGCTTCAGCAGACGTTCGCGGAGGAGTACTCGACTACTCTCTCTAACCGCTGTTAGTTCGTAGGCCAGTGTGAGGGCGCGCACCTTCTGCTTAAGCGGGCTCATGACCCCATGTCTAGAGGCTGGATCACCGAGGTGGTGTTCTTCGGCAGCGGTACCACCTCCGTACCCCAGGCCGCAAACGATTCCTGCACTGCATTTCGTGCACTAATTCTAGATGGCGGTGTGTTCACAGACCGATATCTTGTTGGTCAAATACGATCCTTGTATGGTGCGGCCGATGTAAAATCTCATCTGTCATTGTTTTGGGTCCGTCACATCAAATCTTTATTTGCTCGCGGTATACATGTATGAGGACCATCATTGACGCTGCACGCCGTATACCTCGTACTGAGACTGTGTATGCAGGCTCTAGCCAGATCACAGTATGACACGCATGGATGTTGCTTCATCACATCAGCCAGCTGCTGTTAAATCAAGGTGTCTGATATGGCACTCGACTCGCGAAGCGGTTGAGGCCCTCAACTTGAGGGTGGGTTCGTGAGTCACGAGCCTAGGTAGCCAGCACAAGAGTCCTAGCTTCGCGGTGATGACGATATATGCGCTGTGCCGAGCGAAACCGCTGTACATGTAGCCGGGAACTACGTCAGCCTGAAGTTCGGATGCGGCCTGGATCGATTCGAGATTGTCTCCATGTTGTAGTTGTTGCGCGGTGTGTAGCTTGTCTGTACACCCGTACTCTGTCACCGGTGTTTTGCGCGCCCTGTTTCACGAGTACAGAATCGAGAGTACAAGGCTACACGAACTTGAGTACTGAAAGATTCGGTGAAGGAATATGCACTGCCTAAAGCCGCCGAGGCAGCTACATGTATCTAAGTATACTGTAACGATCATCTCGCCTGTGACATCCTCAACTTTGATACACTCCAATTAGTATTGAGGAGGAGGTAAAATCAAATATACCGCCGGCTACCGGTTTGTTTTACAAAATGTATGACGATCAGGATCGTCGAAATGAATCTTGGCAAAGAAAGACCAGAATCCACTAATTCAAACTTTGTCTAGGCATTTGTATGCTCGTAGCCCCACCCCTTAAAACTGTTGTATGCTGACGGCGGCGTGTGATCACATGTCGCACCTTAGCATTACTTTCATCCTGCCAAAACTGCCCGTGTTTAATACAAATACTTTCAAACCGGACATTTGTAACAGAACGCTACAATGCATCAAAACCATTTAATGTGCCTACATCATTTATGCTTTACTGAAAGCAAGACAAAATATCCGTCGTGCACCAAAATAGCGGCTGACTACCAACTGCTACATGAGTACCGTCGGCACTCGTCCGTTGCACTGCTGCCCCCAAGCACCTTGCGGTCTGTTATTCTGCTTCCTTCCTCCGCGGACCAACCCCTCTACACACTCAATACTAGCATCGTCATGAGCTTCACACTGCGCCGTCTGCGTCCCGCCATGTCCTCAGTTTGCAAGACCCGCCAGCTGCACGGCCTGGCGTCCTCGGCGCTTCCTGCCGCAGCCCCTTCCGCTCCGATCCTGGGTCAGCGTCGGAAGAGCACGGCGGCCGAGAGCGCCACGATCATCGCACAGGCCGAAGTCGCGCGCGGTCCGCGCTGCAATCCTGGGCTTGTGGTCTTCGACAAGGACGGCACGCTGATTGACTTCACACTCATGTGGGGCGGCTGGGTCGAGTCCCAGGCCTGGAAGGTCGAGATGACGACGGGGTTGCCTGTCCGCGAGAAGCTCTTCGCCGCCATGGGCTACGACTGGATCAGCCGGTCTATCAAGTCCAAGGGCGCGCTGTGCTGCACGCCTATGGGCGAGCTCTACAAGCTCGCGGTTCGTGTGCTAGTGGCCGAGGGCATGCGCCAGTCCAAGGCTGACGAGGTCATCAAGAAGTGCTGGAGCATGCCCGACCCGGTGCTCACCAGCCGCCCGCTGGCCAACATCCCCGCACTCTTCCGCACCATCAAGAAGATGGACATGAAGATCGCTGTGTGCACTACGGACGACCGCCAGCCTACGGTCGACACGCTCAAGCACTTGGGCGTCTCCGAAATGGTGGACGCCTTGGCCTGCGGAGACGACGGACTGCCTGCTAAACCCGCTGGTGAGCAGATCTGGTCCATCTGCCAGCAACTCCACGTGGAACCGCACAATACCATTATGGTGGGCGACACGTCCACGGATATGTTGCTGGGCAAGAACGCAGGCTGCGGTCTATCCATTGGCGTTTTGGGTGGTGCATCATCCCTGGACGATCTGGCGGAAGACGCCGATGTGCTCGTGCCTTCTATTGATCGGGTCATCAAGGTGCTCTTTCAGTATGGCCAACAGGCTCAGCGCTTTGGCGATGCCAAGTAAGACTCACTACATGTAGTTTCTCGTAAGATTTTCTAGTCGGAAATGGCGGGATAGAACACCGAATAAATACCCGCTTTACTGTCTATGAACGTCGCTTATGTCTACGCCAGCGCTATGAGTATGACAGCCATGTTATCGAGACTCCCACGGACATATCCCTCCGTGAGCAATTCGGTTGCGACATCATCTAAAGACCGATGTTCATCGCCTCCTGCTGCTCCACCTGAATACTTTTCGGCGAGGAAACGCACCACGTCGCCATTGTTCATGGTTTCCCACAGTCCGTCACTAGCGACCACCAAAAGTCCACCGGAAGAGCGCTCATGAAGCTGTGCATGGAAGACGGATGGCTCCGCTGTGACGAACATGCGCAAATGGCGATCACCCAGACTGCGAGAGACTGCAAGCTGTCCCACCACTCGCCAAAGACCAGAGAAGTTCACGAATCCTCCACTAGACTCGATTCGTGAACGCTCGTCAGGATCATTCGGCCAGTGATCCATACTGAGCGGCACAATCTCAGCACCAATTGCATTTTGGCACGTGTCATTGTGCGGCCCCGACACACGTGATGGTAACCAGGCTAGCGCACGGGAGTCGCCTACGTTCGCACTGACGACCCGTCGATCCCGACGAAAATGCAGCAAAACGGTCAAAGTACACCCCGAGAAATACTCGCCAACTGCTGCTGTGCCGTTGGTGAATTTCGGCTCCAAGTCATCGTCACTTCCCATTTCATCGAGAGAATGGAGGAAGCCTTCATGCAATTCCAGAAAAGTCTGACGCAATGCGAATTTTTCAGCCAGCTCACGCTCAGCAGAGACCCTACGTGCTTGATCAGTTGCGTCCACGTCCGCTCGAGATGAATTCTTCTTTGTCTTCGGCATTATTGTCGCGAAGTGTCGATACAATACACGAGGAAGGTTCTCCACAACGAAAGTGGCCGCTGCGGAGCCTAGATGACCGTCCACCACAGCATAGAGATCAAACCCAAGTGCCTCGGGGCCCTCCTGTTGCGTGTGCCACCTCTGCTGCAGTTGCTGCTCTGTCAGTACCAATACAAAATCCTCCATGTACTTTTTTCGGCCTTGAAACAAGGCAATACCCACTGCAGGATGCTGTGGCTGATGCACATACAACGGCTTCGACTCGGTCCGAATCGCGGCGGAGATATTCGGGGCCTTAAACGCACAGAAGCTCGAGTGAGCATTGTGTCGACGTGCATGAGCGTGTTGTTCGCAGCTCTGAGCTGTGGAAAACACACGACCACAATGCGGGCAGGCGAAACGGTCTGGAAGCTCGTACCTGGCACGAACCACGGAAGCGAAGATACTGTCTCTTGCTCGTTGTGCCTCGAGGTAGCGTTCGTGTAGCAAGAGTTCCCGCTGTGTTGCGAATCGGCGACTAGATTCCTTGCACTCGTACGCTCCTTGAAAATATGCGTGTTGCAAGGCTTCCTCGGCTGTAAGACGCTCCGACGGATGCCATTGAAGCAGCCGCCACATCAAGTCAAGTCCCCACATATCCTCAAGTCCGCGCTTTAACGGGTCTCGCTCTACAACAGTTTGCTTGAACCGTCCAAAGTGGCAGCTCTCACTCACAAGCGCGTACTTGTCCCACAATGAGCGTAATTGTCGAGATCCTGGCTGGAAGATGCAGAATTCCTGTGTAAGTACGTGAAGCAAGTACGCCTTCGTGCGCCACCTGGACTCTGCATCCTCGTCGCTACCGTGTCTTCCATGTCTGTAGCGGTGACGGCGTTGCTGAGCGTCAAGCACTACGTCCAGCTTAGCTCGTTCGCGAGGCGAGATCAGAAACACTTGCGGGGACCCCAACACCATCTCTAAAAAGACGACACCAACCGACCAGAGATCGTAAGCCTCAGGAGCTGAATAATCGTACGGCTGCCCGTTGTCGCTGAACAGCACCTCAGGAGGCTGGTACTCGCGAGTTTCTTCGGCTTGAGAAGGTCCAGCAGACGCCATGGTCGCACCCTTGCCGCCATCAGCAGCGTACAAGTTGTGCAGCGTGTAATCGTCTACAGCAGAGCCAAAGTCTGCTAATTTAACAAGTGGCATTGGCTGCACTGCGGAGGCGGACGATGAAGTTGGGATCGACACGAGGATATTCGACGGCTTGATGTCGCGGTGCGTGATGCCACGAGCATGAAGGGCTGCGACGCCTTGAAGCAGTTGACGCATGATCTCTCTCAGTACATTTTCGCCCCGAGTATCCGTACGAAGTTTCTCCCAAAAATGCGACGGTTGCAGCACGACCCCAGAGCCGCCGCCGTCGCCATGGCCGTCTGCACCGTTGACAACCTCCAGCTTCTCGTACAGATACTGCCGCAGCGACTTGCCTTCGTCGTAGAAAACCAGCCAAAGCTCAGGCGTCGTTCGAGGATGCGGATGGTCATTCTCACTCTCCACCATTTTCGCTGGCCGGAAAAAGTACTCGACAAACCGCGTAACATGGCGCTCGCCGTGCAGTAGAGTGCCAAAATGCGCTTCACGCAGACCCATCTGCGCCATGCTCTCTCCTAGTTCGAGGAACAGTCTCTTGAGCACAAAGTGCTCGTTCCTGCCTCCATGTCGCCTTGTAGCTCGCCACACTTCTCCATGAGACCCGGCGTCGAACTTCTTCTTGAGTCGATAATGGGCGTTCACGTAGATCCGTGCCGCCTCCTCCGTCACGTACTGATATTCGAGCGTGGGACCTTCCGGACTGTTGCTATGGTCTTCAAAGTCCGCGGGAGTCTCGGTAGATTCCGGTAGCGGCAGCGGTGGAACAGGGAAACGCTGCGAAGCCGACGCAGCTCCAGGGAGAGGACACACACGCGCTGAGTGGGTGTACTCTGTGTCTCCAGCACTTGACGAGTGCCAAGGCACGATCTCCATCTTGTCCCTCGTCTGCATGGGCCACTGCGTTTGTTGATGCTTGCACACGCCCAACAGTCCTGAACGCTCCACCAACTCGTAGCCCTCGAGTGTGAGACCGGGGCGTAGCGCGTCGCTCACGGCTACGCAGGCCATGGCGTCATCGGCCACTCGACGAGGAACTTGCGCCACTTGGCTGAACCAGGCGCGATCTGTCAGCAACTTACGAGACGTAACATCACCCATTGGCACCTCCAGCGCGAACGCCACCGACTGCAGCAACAGCAACAGCAACAGCAACAGCAGCAGCCGGGTCATGGTAGTGGTTACGTTCAGATTTCGGTGTGCGACAGGCAAAAAAGATGAGAGACGTCCAATAGGGTGATGAAGATAAAGAGTCACTACGGGTGCTTGCCTAGATTGACGAATGAGTAGTTTTATTGACATGACCGGCGTGGTGAAGCGAGACGGAGTCCAAGGCGGTGACGAACTACTCGGTCTGTCCACCCTCCTTGCTCCTTCCTCGCGGTGCCTGCCCCCACCGTTTCCTCCTGACGCTGGCGCAGTCTTGCCAGTCCCTCTTATCTGTCTGTGTACTTTCAAATAATTGCCAAAACTTCGAACTCATCCATCCACCCCCTGCCCATTGACTTCGTCGCGCCTTCAACCGCCGCTGTTCGGTATTGACTCCGTTGTGCCCGGTGGTCGCCGCCTATTCTTCATCTTCCATCCATTTACCTGTTTTGATTTTTTTCTTTTGCTTGCTTTGTTCTGTGTATATTGCAGCTGCTACCGGTCGATCAGGAGTGCGTCGAGAGTTTGGCGGAGGTGGCATGGTAGCATGCCCCGCCTGGGTTGCCTTGCTGCCTGGCTGTCTCTATCGCAATGCATCGTCCATCCATTCCCTTACTGCACTCTAAGACGCGTCTGGCTTGTCATCTTCGTCCTCTTCGTCTGACAGCACCACATCTAATGCCTCTACTGCGTTTGATGCCGACAGCCGGACTGCCATTGACAAGTTCGCCTCGCTAGAATTGTTGGCCTCCTCATCTTGGTCCGACTCCTCCGTCTTGGCGCTGCTATCCAATATTTTCCCGTCCGAGACAAGTGCTGACGGCGTTGTTGCGACGTCGTCACTGTCATAGCCCATATTGTAGTACATGGTGTACGTCTCCTGTGCCTTCTGCTGAATCAGCGTATTCCAGTGCCCTGCTACCGCTCGCTGCAAGAACGGTTTGATTACATCGAACATTCCCTGCCCCAACTTCTCGTACTCGTTCATGATGCGCAAGCACGCCGGGGAGCTCCAGCACGAAATAGCCCGTTCTGCTACCTGAAACTGGTCGCTAACCATGCACTGTCCCAGTCTCCGCGCCAATTTTGGCGAGATCGAGTCGAAATCCGACTCGGCCAGCACGTGTTCCAGCATCTCCTCAAACTCCACAATGAAGATGACTTCCTTGAACGAATTCCCCACCGGCCAGTATTTTAGCAAGCCACGGACGATCGGGGTGAAAAGCGTGTGGTCTTTAGACACGTACTGAATCATGCAATACGCGAGCTGCTGGTGATATGAGATGAAGGCTGGCGTAGAGTGCAGCGGTATCAGCGCCTTTTCCAGAAGCACCACGTGCTCTTGCTTGATCGGGCACGCGAAGCCGTTGACGATACTGCCCAGGATCTCCAGCAGCTCCGCCACGCCGTAATGATTCGACGTCTCATAAATATACTCGTAGAACGTGTTGGCAATTTCCTTGCGAATGGCCGACCGCCGCTGCGTGAGTTTATAGTACAGCCGATGAAGCACTCCCTTCAGTACCTGCCGCTCCTTGAACGAAGGCGTCTTGAACAAGTTGACGAGCTGCGCGATAAAGCGCAAGGGGAAAAACTCCTTGCGCACGTGCTTCTCTAATTTGTCAATGTGCTCGATCGCCTTCAGCAGCAAATCGTAACAAGCCGAGAGCAACCCCCACAGCTGCTCCTCTGTCGTATATTCCGAATATTTGTCCATCGGGTTCTCTAGCATGCTCACTTCTTCAGGGCTGGGCTCCTCCACAAAGATATTGCCAGGCGACGTCGATTGCAGCTGAGCGAATGGCCGGAAAATGTAGCAGCCCACGACATGCAGCAGTTCCACGAACAGCTGAGGGTCGTCCAGGATCATCGGGAAGGAGTCACAGTAACTGTTCAGGTCGCACAGCGTCGTCAATCGCTTCTCGTTCAAATCGAAGAGTTCCACCACTGTGTATCCTAAATCCTCCTTTCGCGGCATGCAGAACGCCACCTTCTGACGGAAGTAATACGTCCGCTTGTACGGCACAGCATCCTCCAGCGCGGGCGTATTAAACAGCGTCTCCAGAGGTTCCGTCACCAGCAGCATTTTGCGGTCCGCCGTCGTGGGCATCGCAGCCGACGTCAAGCTGCTCATCCAAACGCTCAGATCCGCCTCGCTCTTGGCCATCAGATAAATGGGTCGGAACCCCTGCTTTTCAGGCATCATGCAAAAATGTTGTCAGCATACCAGAAATCTACGTCATATTTTCCCGTGTGCTCAAATTTGAAACGCACCGGATGGCAGATCTCGAAGCAATTCTGTCGCTTAAAGCGCGCTGAGTCAATTGGTGTGATCCGCACTCCCTGCAGTGGTATGACGCCGCGTGGATAGGAATCTTCGCCCGACTGCAAAAGCAAGCACAATCACCATATCAAATTAAAACAAATCAGTCCTCCGCCTGGCTGCATCTGCATCTTTCAGGGCGATGCCTACCGTGCCGGATACGTAGTAGAAGAGAGAGTGTCCCTTTAGCACCATGAGTCGCTTCTTCCAGGTCTTAAAGTGATTGGCCTGCTTGATAAGCACGCCCGACTTGGAGATTGGCGCCTGGAAGTCGTCCAGGTAGCTTTGTACGCCGTCGGCTGGGTTAGCAGCGGCGCCATTGCTCAACTGCTGCTGGTTGGAAAAGGGCACAATGAGGCTTGGGCGCTTAGATAGTAGACTCTGATGTGGATCACTGGCGGCGGCGCGCGGGTCGTCGCGTGAGAAAGGCATGTGGCCGTTGAAACTGTGATGTTTGACGAAGTTCTGCAGGCCGCCTCCGCCGCTGTGGCCGCTACCGGTGGTGGTGCCGTCGCTGGGGCTGTTCTGGTTGTAGCCGCTGCTTGTACCACTGCTGGTGCTGTCGCTGCGCTGCGCCTTCTCATGGCGGTTGGTCGCCTGCTGCCGCGACGAGCTGCCGATGGACGAGTACATTTTGCGAAAGAAGCCGCTCTTCTCGCCCTTGGCGCCCTTGTCCCCGCGCTGCGCCATGGTCGATCAGTCGGTCGCTAGCTGCCTGTGCCTGGAGAGGAGTCTCGCTGGGGTGGCTCTCGGCGCGCACTGGGCTGAGCTGCACGAGCGCTGGACTCTGGCTCCCTCGCTCTCTCTCGCTCTCTCTCTCTCTCTCTTCCGGCAGAGCGAGCGCCGTGTCGTATGACTGCGGTACACGACGGGGGTTGCCAAAACTGTGTGTATGGTTGAAATGTTGAATTTCGGGATTTCGGGATTTCGCTCTTGTAGTTTTCTAAAAAGAAACGCATCGACTGACTTCTTTGGCCGACAGCTCCGCATAAGGCACAATGTAAGGACGAGCAAGCAAGGGAGCAGACGTGGATTCGGCAAAGAGACGTGCAGAAGCACTACGGAACGGACTTATTGTCGGCAAGGTACCCTGCAACTACGGGGTGTGACCTGTCGACCGCCAGAAAACGGACGCCTGTGTGCAACACACCACACGGACAACCCGAGCCTGATTGGCAGTCCATACTGAGACCAAGAAAAGAGGCGTCTGCTCGTTGTGCAAGTCGCGCGCTGCGCTGGTCGTTGCGTCGACCAGAGTGCGGCGAGAGCGACGTAAGTGCCGTCACGGCACTGTCCCTGCTCCCGCCGCGAAACCTCTGACCCCCTTTTGTCATGTCCGCGAGCCAGTCGCGAAATAGCGGCGAGTGGATCCGCTCGAGACCCGCTCGTGGAGGATGGTATTACTGTAATAGCGCGCAGGTTGGTAGCGCGCAGGTCATTGGGCCAACGCCTCGTTGCAGAATGCACTACGTCGTGCGCAGCGAGCAAGCGGACCCTTGTGATGCGGCATAAGGTGCCGGACCGCGTTAGTGCTCCGACCTTGAGAAAAACTGCAGCTTGCACAATCCTCCACGCACTTTAGCTGAACAGTACCATGTAATAATTATTCCGGGTATAAGTTCCAGATTTTTTTGATGAACCTGGATGTTTAGGTATTATGATACTCTATTAAACCTGATACAATCTGAGTCCACCTCCCTGCCGCGGCTGTCCTTCCAGTTTAGATATTATGCTCTCGGATAAATATGTATCGCTTTAACATAATCAGCTGCTATTGATTAAAAAGTACCCGAGTGCCGCCGCCTACGCGGCGGTGGGTTTACTTTCGGTCCCAGTAGGTGGACCTGCCTATGCGCTGTAGTCCAGCCCGTCAAGACCGAGCGGGAGCGACTCCACTCGCCCCTCGCACACCCTGCCTGACGGTCTATTTCAAGGAATGAAAGGACGCCGGCTAAAAATATATTTCAATTTTCAAATAATCGTTTTATTTATATTTCCACCAATGGCCGAGTTCAGCGGAATGTGGTTTTAGCCAACGGCGGCCCGCCTTCGCTGAGCTCGGTAGCCAATGAGATTGCGGCTAGAAATCACGTTATGGCGTGACAGAAGGACGGACGGACGTAGTGTTGAGTTTTAGAATTTCATATTTAGTGTTGGCCCATGGACTGCATTAGCTAAAAACAGGTTAGTCTTTATCTCCTACGGCGCGCTACAATAAAACTAAAAGATTGATGTTAGAGTCACACTATCATTTGGTGCTTCGTACCTAGGCGCATATAGGCGCCATCATTTTATGTTGTGTATCTACGATAAAGGGATAATGGGGGTCGTATTGGCCGGCTCTGTAGTACAATATGTCATGGCCTTTTCGTCTGCAGACTGGCGCTCACAATCACGTTTCTGTAATCGAGCAAGGTTGGAGGGTAACATTACTGCCACTTTGTGGTTGGTTGCCAGGCTGCAACTGCCACGTCGTCATTAGAAATCACTGAATAGTTAGTCGAGCTCGCCGTCTCCTTGTGAGCGCGCATAGTTTCGGTGTCCTGTCTAAACATAACGCTGATGTCAGCTCATGTGAAGCTAAACCCGGTTTGGAGCACGCAAAAGAGCTACCGCCGCTATCTCCACGCGTTATTTCCTGCGAGCGCACACATATGGTCCTGCTAAAAGGCATTTCATTGCCAGCGTCGGCACGGGAAACTGTATGTCGGGAATCTTTATTGTGCGGCGGCTCAGAACTTGCAGCGCGGCGGAGGAAGCGGGTAGGCTTGGCGTTGGGACTTGTGGGGAACGACTCACGTTTTGGAATAAATGTATTTGTTTGTTTCTTCTTCGCTAGCTACGACATGTTGTGCTCATTTTAGCACCCTTTGCTTGCGCTCCCTTACTAGGTAAGCTTCCTTTATTTGTTGTATAATTAACCTAAACGCAAGCTACTTTTCTTTTCCTATAGGTTGTTCTGTCCAGGTACGCGCCAGATATGTACTTTAGACGCTGCCTGTCATGTGCGCTCTGGCCGCCTAAGGTAGCTCGCGTATGGCAGCTTGCTGCATAGGCTGCAGGAGTGCTAGGTCAGCACGCCCGTGAGGGCGATGGCCTAGGCGTGTTTACAGACACTATTTGGCTTGACACTCTTCGACTTGAATCCTGCGTCTACTCGCCTCGATGGGGCTCCTCCATTTGGGGAGCGTGCCATTAAGAATAAAGGCTTGATGTCGTGAGCTTGTTGTTTTGCCGAATATAATAGGGCTAGGAGGTATACACTAGGGAATTTTGCATGTTTAATGTTTATGTTCCGGAATAGGGTATACCGAAGATAACAGCTTGAGTCGTTGGCTCCCGGATGTTTCCGGCATAGTGTACCAGAGTTGGTTAGTGTAAACTCCCGAATGTCGCACATGATAATAAAACCGGACAAATGTCAAAATTACATCGTTTGTATACATTCTAGAGAGCTTGGATGTGCTTGCGCATCCATCAGATGTTGTTCAATTGTCATAGATACCTGAGTGCGGGGGCGTTTTGCTGGAGTGTACGAGATCCCTGAGGCACTGCGCTGCAATGCGTACTCAGCTAACCGCTGCTGTCTCCTCGAAGTTGTAGCAATTCTAGCAAGGACACGACGCAAAATGTAGCACAAGAAATACAAAGGTGAGGCAGATGGTAGATAGTTTTTTAGGCATATTGTATTAGCTGGATCAACGAATTAATCGCAGACGTTGTCATCTTGTTTCAACATGCAAGGACTTCAGGGGGTATCACACTCTCAAATACCGCACTGCGCATTTGACAGAGACGGCGGTAGAGCGATATCACGCACTGAACACTAAAACAAAATAACTAATGGTTCGCAGCTGTATCCGTCTGTCTGCTGCAGATGCATCCCTCGTTCCCATCCATGTTGGCTGTCGTCTCTGGGAGAAGTTCCTCGAGAACGTCTTCACATTAAATGTGAAGACCTCGTCGAGGAATTTTTCCGACAAATATTGTCGAGCTGCTTCGTTTCTGTTGTGGGGCCGAAAAATGTGGTATTTTGGGTGTGGACTTGAAGCATCGCACCAATGGTTTATGTTGATGTGAATCGGCAGCACACGTGCGTGTTGTGCGTCTAGAACGGCTGGGTTATGTTGACGTGAATCGGCTGCAACAGTGTGTGTTGTGATCCAGTAACGGCTGGGAGCCTGCGACAGCTTTGTGTCGATTTATTGTGCTCTCCGTCTCGATGAAACCAGTTAATATAATCAAACAATAAAACAAGACTCCCGTTTGTCGGTTAGCACGTTACTTTTGAGTATGAGCTGCGGAGCTAGAGATTACGCAGTTCTTCAGTCATGCGTACAACGCCGAAGAATGGATTATATGCGGGGAACAGTATGAGCTGCGGATCTAGATTTTATTCAGTTCTTCAGCCATGCATATAGCGCCGAAGCATGGATTACATGCGGGGAACAACCACGACACCGGGGCGTTTAGATCAAAAAGGAATTCGCAATTAGCAACTAAGGGGCACATGCGGTGCTTGGGCGGGCGCCCCAGAGCCTCAACGTCCTCCTTGCTCAAGACTTTCCAACATTGCTCGTCGGCCTCAGTGAGCCACTCGCGCTTCTGCTCGAGTGCCAAGTCAATGGAGACTCGGTGGCACCCTTGTGGTCGCGACTACCTGCGGAAGCACACCCTGTTGTGCTCAAGCTTTTTCCCACCTTGCGACGAGAGGGCTTTTCTCCCAACCATATTGGTAGTTTCGAGTCACCGAGTAGTATTATTAGAAACCTATTTATATTAGAATCGCGCAGGCGAGGAACTGCAAATAATAATCGAATACTGACACTGAATCTCTATTACATGTATACTGGGGGTTATGCATCTCCATACCCCGCGTTGGGGAACTAGTTGCAGGTAGACACTGGATTCGCTGGAGAGTTCATCGCTGGGGCCGCCTAGCAATATAGTACAATAGCCCTATCACAAGCTCTAAATTTGCTGTACCGCTACGAGTCGATTTTCAGCGGGTAGGCCTAACGCGACCATCGCCTTATTAGATGGCTATTCCTATGTATTAGAGGCTGCTTGAATTTACGAGCGCGAAGTCAATAATTTCATTCCCAGTCGTATACGTACGAAATTATCGCGAGAAACCCGTGAAGGTCCTTATGACGTGTATCGATTTGTGATTGGCTGTGCCGCTCCACTTCGCATTAGCCTCCCAAGCTCAAGCTCAAGTCTCACGAAGACGCCGCGTAGCCTAGAGTCTACACTACTAGGCACGTTGTCGTATGCCGCTATAACGCCAGCGCGCCACTTCCGGCTACTATTAATAGCGATCCATCTCTTACTGCGACAGCCCCGGTTTCGATTCTCCCTGAATATGGCCCCACACTTTAGTCCTACTAGTTCTACGTCTCAGATTACAAACTACAAAAGCATCATTTTTTTTTCGCTTTACGATATAACATCAGTAGTAGTACTTGATTATACACGTCACAGCACCTCCGTCACCGTGGCATTCGGCGGGACGTACAACTTTCTCATAGATACTCGTCGAATTAAACGGCTTCTCTATCCCGCGCATAGCCTACACAAAGGGTAAGTCAGTGTATCATTAGCAGTCAAATGTATCTTACCATCGCGTTCGATCTGGATTTCCAAGCGGATTCGATACTATTCATGTCCGCGCCGGTGGCCGCATCGGTGCAGGTGTCGCTGCGATCGCCCACGGATATTTGTAGCTCACGCCTTGCAAGAGGTGTTTGCTAGCAAGTGTGTGCTTGCCATTCACCGAGACGTATGACACAAACTGATCGCATTTAACCGTAGCGTTACAATCATTTAGTTGCACGAGTGTAAGTTTCAATAAGCAAACGTAATCAAAAAAACTTGCCCGGGTTTGATGTGCTTCTTGATCATAGCCGACATTTCGGTTTGGTGCGGTCCTGATACGTAATGACCCCGAGCCAGCGGATGGTGGTGCGATCCACACCACCGACAAGCCATCAGTTCGGGAAGAGGCGCCCCTGGTTTTACTTCGACTTCTTCTTGAGCCCAGTCTCGTCGATTTCGACGACGTGGACTTCACTGCCACTTCGCGCGGGGTAGATAGCATCTCCTTCGAGCACATACCCCTGTAATCAGAATACCATTGTATAGCAGCCTGCTCGTTGACGCTAGCCATGTGCGCGGTCGTCATAACCGGCTTCGCGCACACCAAACGCAGAGCAGACGAACTAGCTTCCGCAGTGGAGGCTTGCTCTTGGCAAAGAATGAACCGCTCAGTGTAGCATGAGGCACGACAGCACCGCCAATGCCCGTGAGCCGCGTCCAAACGCATGTCCTTAGTACACTTGGGGATCAACAGCGTGAAACGGAACGAGGTGCACCACGCCAACGTCGCTGATGCAGTAAATGTCATGTCCATCGTGCCGTCGAGCGTGATGTCGCCAGTCCATGCGCCGCGTTACATCCGTCGGCCGTGGCAACCGCGGGCATGACGCGGTTATCGCCATGGATGACGGTCTGCTGGCCGAATGCATGCCTGTCTGGGGCTATGGCTGGTCTATGGCTCACTGTGGTCAGTCTGTTAATGAAAAGGGTGAGGCGCGCGGGTTGCAATTCGATTTTCCCGCCTCTTTGTTGGCTATATTTGATTCTGATTCTTGCATCCCCCCTCCCCGCCAGAGTGCATGTTGACGTTTCCGTGGTTAGTGTGGGACTGTTACAACGTGGTCTATGGCTACGTCCTGGTCTGAAGCCATCCTGTTCGCCGATATTCTATAACTTAATCTAGATGTAGGGCCATATCCAAAGACATACCCGGTCTTTGCAGCTATCGAAGCAAGGTTGCTGTCAAATCTACTAAGCCGAAGCGAGGAAAGTTCACTGAGAAACCGGGATTAGTGTTCTCGTATGTTATCGTTAAGTACGCTCTATACGCAGCCGAACATGACGACATTGGAAAAGAGGAGGACGTCCCACTTTTACATCGTGCGTCTGCCTTTTATCATTGTACATGCTACGATCACTTCAAGGTGCTGAAAACATGGTAAAATAAGTGAACCGATGAATGCAAGCTCCGCAGCAGATCGGGCGAGCCAAAGACGGAAAAGACGGACTACTGAGGCGGATTTTGCTTCCATGTAAACGACGTCAAAAGAAGAATACAAAGAACGAGAAGACATCTTCAAGCGACAGAATAATGGAGGACGCCGATAAAAGGCTATCTGACCGGTCTTTAATAGCCCCATGACGGAGGAGAGGCATCGCCAAAAAAAGGAGAGCGAGAAAAATGGAGAACGAGGCGAAGCGTCTGCGATATAAGGATCGCCGTCTTGAGCTACGTTAGCTCCAGATAGTTTTAACTCAGCAATATTGAAATAGATCGGAGGTTGCGTGTCGCTCATTTCAAATACCAGCGTGCATGAGAAGGTGAGCATGAAAGAGCATCAATCAAAACTTGTTAAGCTTCCGCTCGAATTGTCAAGGGCTGTCTAACATTAGATACCTATTGCTCAGGTAGCTAGTCCAGCATATGAAAGTATTCGAGGGAAGGCGTTAACACCAAAATACTTGCTGTATTTGTCGCCGCGGAAATATTATGGAAGTTTTCTAATGATGGGGTTCAACGCCAAATCATTGCTGTGTTTGTTGGTGCGGGACATCCGAAACTATTTTTGCCAAAATAAAGCATGCCTTGTAGAATGTGGCAACATGCAGTCTGTCTAGCATCACCTTCGGTGAGAATTCACATGATGAATAACGCTTTTCGTATGATCTAAGCGCCTATACACGACACACCCAGATATCGTTCCTCTGTTATCCAGTGCAACACGGTAAGTTAGTGACGTGGCCTACAAAAGATCCAATCCATGGCTATGAGACCGTCGGGTGTGACGACTGTTTGAAACTTGATGCAATGCTTTTGTTTGTGACCGGTGTATACTATATTTATCGTATTGTAGCTCCGTATGTGCCTGACTTGGCGTCGCACTGTCCCCCTAACTGACAAAAAAAAGACGAATGAGCAAATAATATGGCTGTACGCAGATGTCGTTCACATTGAGTGGATTAAACGCGGCGAGGTTTAACTTGAAACAAAAAAACTTTCGCTAAATTAATAACCATATATGTAATAATTCTGTCTGCTCCTGCCTTTTGGCACTTAAAGGAGGATCCCAATTTTATGTGGGCACCCTCACAATTCAATTTACTACGCCGCGCGCGCATGGCTCCAACGGGTATATAACCCTTTGTTTCTAGGGCCGATTTGCGTTTTGTCGCTTGTCTTGGCCACTGGCTGTTCCAGGCCCCTTCTGCTGGGGCTGTAGAACGGAATTCGTGCCTATAAATAGTCGATACCTCTAGCTCTTCCTTTGCCGCTGTGACTCCATATCTATATGTTTCAATTACATGAATTATCGATGCATTTTGTAGAGGCCAACGTACCTAGTTTTTGGCACTTGTCGGAAGGGTCGGACCTTTAATGGTATGGATAAATACACGCGTCTTTCAGACAGATATAGCTGAGAGATTGTGGCTTGCCATCACATTGTGTTTTTTAGCCAATCAATGTGCGTGTTACTGTTAGTTTGAGCCAACTGGATGCAATAGGAGTACGTTTACCATTCCGACACATTCCGAAAAATATTTGTCGGGAAGCGCGTCAAAATATGGATATCCCAATATAAATATTGAGTCAAAAATGTATATGTCAAATGATATTGCGGTTCAGACAACTAGGAGCTATCCTGGTCCAGGCCGATGCCAGTTTACGGTGGCGGGTAATAGTAGACAGGCACTCAATAAGAGCAGAAAAGTAGTTTGTTCTGCTTTTATAGGATGAATACTAAGACATACTACACGTCAGCATGAACCTCTCTCCACTTTTGTTTCTGCCAACACGCAGAAAGCGCGCTCAACCGCAATTTGTGCGTGAAGTGGATGCTAGAAGCTGAGAAGGTAAGCATGGACGTTGTCCAAGTGTGCATTCCCAGCGATAACGCTGGCAAGTGTATCGCGGCGCTTATGCATCGATCCGACTACTACATGTATCGAGCTACGCATGAAGGTAAGAAAGATAAGTTTCTCGTAACTCTGACATCTCATATTTTACGAACGTTAAACTTTGGCTGTTTGAGGAACACCCTCACGTTAGACAGTCCAGCGAAGCTGAACTCATAAAAAGGGTAAAACTTTGGAGAAAACATTGCCTAAAGCGCGAAAACGGCGCATTTATTTTACAAGTCAGTACCCTGCATGAAGGCGGATCTATGATCGCTGGTACGCCACAGCGGCGGTGGCCTCTGACTCTGAAGGTACTGCGCTAGCATGCCTACTGTTGCATTGCTTCGTGCGATCCTCGGACGTCGCCTACCTGAGCTACAACGCATAACCATATCAGGTGACAATGTCTTCTACTACGGTTGTTTCAAATGACAACAGCAGAGGAACAAGGCCTGACGATCGTACATGATCACGACGATTTCGTAAGCTGCCCGATCTTCACGCTAGCGGTAGCCTCAGTTATGCAGGAGGCGGCATGCGCGCTGCTAAGCCAGCTGCCCGTGTTGTCCTCGTCTGCTGCCATGATGCTTAACACCTATGTGCCACTGCTCGACTTGTTGCAGTCGTCCTCTTCGTCATCCATCCCTTCCAATGCTCCTGTGCCCATGATTCCCCCTCAGTAATGGCGCCTCCTTGCCGGTGACGCCAAACCGACCCCGTGACGAAGGCGGAGTCTAAGCCTATCTGAACCGGTTGCTGACGCGTGTCGGACGCGGTGGCGGCAAACAGCTTTCGCAGAGGCAGCGCTCAACATGGGAATGGGGGCAAGCCTGGCAGGGCAGCAGATCTTTGATCGAGGCTCGTAGGATATGTCGAAGACGAGCAGAGCCTTCGCCTACGTCTTCAACATTCCTCTCGAGGACAGGGAAGTTGCTAAAGGCTTGAGTGGGTGAAAGACAGATGAAGCCCCCAAGCTCGCTGATGTCGCCGCCTTTGATCAAGGTGCATAGGAACGTCTTGTGTGCTTGCTGCTTTCTTCCTGCACGGGCTACAAGATAGATGAAGCGCTAAACGTGAGTCGCGACGTTATCGGTGTTCTGACGGCATACCATATCAAGTATCTCCCGCATATGAAGACCGTGTCGCCCTGAGCGTATTCATAGCTCAGATCGATCGATGCTTGGTAATGCTAACGCCTCGGTCGCCAATACGCTTTAGTGGTCCGTAGCGCTGAGCAACACCGCGGCCGATCCAGTCGAAGAAGCAAGACAAGAAACAGAGATCAAGACAGAATATTGCGGTGCTGGTTGTCATCGCGCGGCTGCCATTCAGGAGATTATCGAGAGCAACAGCCCGGCTACTCTCGGTTGAGTACGTCCTTCTCGAGCGATCTAGACCTACTGCAGACACTACACAAGAGGGATAACAAGGTTAATCAACACAACCACAACCCCCTAAGCGTAGGAAGAAGGCTACTACGAACATGTCCGGCGCGTGCTTCGAATGGAACGCGCGGTGCCTCGAGTGCGGGATACGCGGACCGTAAAAGAGGTCAGAATCCCACCAAGTCGTCGCATCCATGAAATTATCCTTGAAAGGTGGATTCATGCTTGACTCGCTGGTGATAGACTACAAAGACCGTGATCTAGACCCGGCCGCCTCCCCCCGCCTTGCTGGAGTTCCTGCAGGCGAGGGGCATCAAGGCAGAGGATCTAGAAGCGTGCTGTGTGCCCTACGCACACAGCACAAGATCGGGAGTCTTGAACGAGTGCGTCGTTGCGTTCAAGTGCATTTATCCATCGGCAGGATCACTGACCTTGTACCCGCCAGAACACAAGACGTTATCACCGATGTAGACCAAGTGTAAGACAAGGATTCATGCATTCAAATACACATTTATTCCCCCCCGCTAGTCATACCACACGCCGCATGCGTTCATCACGCGCATCGCGCATTCACCACACGTCATGCGCATTCGCACACGACCCGCGCCACGCATACACCTACCACATACAAGACACGCACAAATACTGAGCACACATTTGCGCACCATTAAACAGCACTGCTTCAAGCCCAATGCTTGATCAGTAACACTCGGCCTGACTCGGACAAATATCTCAAGCCCGAAGCCCTGCGCTCGAGCCGTTGAGCTGCGGTGTTGAAATATGTGTATGTGCGGTGGAGTGGGTCCGCTGGAATTAGCATGAATCCCAAACTCACACACTGCGCCCAGGCACCCACAACGGAGTGGGTACTCCGATAACCGCGGGGGTTGCTGATGAGGCTCACCTTGCGCACCCGTCGGCGAGCTGAATCTGCTCTCTCGTTGACATGAGATGCGCAGCAGGCGAAGCTTGGACAGCCTTGGCGGGGACTTCGGCGGTTGATTCTGCGCGGTAGTTTCTCCGCACATGGCGACAGGTAGGTTGACCTTGGTCTTGCACCCTAGCTCTTGTGGATCGGTAGTAGTGTTCCGGATCCGGAGTTGTGGCCTTGTCGGGGGGGGGGGGATATCCTCTTTGGGGTCCCTATACGTTGATTTCCGCTTCCTATAGCGGGATCTTTGGGGGGGGGTCAAGGGTCGAAGAACAGGAGCTATATTCAATGGATTGTTGCGCGATGCAAGATGTATATTACTTGATCAAGTATGGACCATTACAAATCCCAATACTAATAATCAGTTGCCCAATTCAAGACAAATTCGAATCTGATTTATGTTAGCCTTCATTTTCCTCTACGTCATTTTCCCATCCGACCAGGAATCCTTTCCGCCATTGGCTTCCTACTCTGCTTGCGCACACTGATATAAGCTAGGATCCATGCCGTGTACCGTCGGATTCGGTCACACCGGGATCCGCCTGGTAATGGCTGTGCCCAAAGTGGAGAGACTTACACAAAAAAAGGTCTGGTCCTAGCGAAGCCCCCCCCCCCGATCTGGCACCATGTCCCCGATCGCGAGACCTTATTGATGTCTGACGTCATCAGGAACATATAACCACCGTCATCCATATCCAAAAGTCGGATTCACTTCCATCAGGATCCGGTTACTGTGACGGACCAAACCGCAATGCCACATATGTGTGTGGGGGGGGAAGGGGGGAGGGGGGGTTGGAGGATGTCGATTATCGGTCGTGCCGTACAAGCTGTACGAGCTTGTACGTTCTTTAGACCAGAGTCTGCGCAGGAACTCTCTAAAATCGAAGACTGAGGTCGTTATGGCTCCGTCGTCGCGTCCAGCCTACTCCAGCCACAAATACGTGGCGTGTCTATTCGCATATATTTCTCTGGCCGTTAGGATGTTTTGAGGACCATAGCGAAGGCTGTAGACGGTCACTGATTATTTATCCGTGTCTTATTAGTTGGTGGATTTCTACCCAATAGGGGTTATGAGTCGGAAAATGCTTTAAATTGTGGCCACCCTGCTGGTGTTCCGCTTTCATTGATGAATCGACCGGCCCTGGTGCACATGACTCCGGGGTAAAACGGGCGTGCATATTGGAAAGTAATTTGCTTAACCTAGAGGCGTCTAGTGGCCATTTCCTTGCGGTTATAAACGCCTTCTGTAAGCCGACAGGAAACGCAAAGTGGGGAAAGGCACAGCATCCCTAAACCTAAATATAGCAATTAAATATCGCTTAATACCGGTTTATTATTCTGTCTTTTCCAATTTCTTAACTTTCAGAAAGTGTAGGGATGTCGGAACAGTCATGATACGTCGACTGGACACGCAGCCAAAGTTTGGCTGCCAAAAACGGCGTCTGCGGTGAAGTAAATATGAGTGGATTGAGCGCAGAGGGGGGAGAGGGGTGTGCAGGCGATCTTTAGCTTCAGATCTGCAAGATGCACCTCAAGCATCTGGTTCACGCAGACTAACTGTTTGATCAAGACGGTATTTCCCTTGTTCATGAAGTCATGCTTCTCTTCTCCATTCAGCTCGTCTCCGCTGCCCCTGCATCGTTTTTGTCTGTCTTGTCTTTCCCGTTGTGTCCATACACAGCCGACCAGGCAAGAAGCTCAGAGACAGAGAGCACACAGGCCACGACACATTTTTCCAAGCACAGCATTGCGGGGGGGGGGGGGGTCGTCGTCTTTCCGCGCATTCATCGGAGGGTAGTGGCGGATTAGGTACGTCGTCAATACTTTGCACCCTGGTGTTCACGCTGAATAACAATCCTGTGCATGAATCAAACAAGAGTGGAACGACAACGCGAAGCTTTGTCTGTGTGTCTCATCGAAGATCCTGAGCGATGCCAGCGAGACTTGAGCGTCAGGAGCCTTGTTGCTGGTAATATTGGTCGCCTTGCGATCCTCGCTCGGAGTGTTTAAGACGTATGTGGATGTCTTCTTCATCGATGCCATGTTCGAGGCACCTCGGTCTTAGATTCACCGGGTTGAGAGACAAGGAAAACCGTTTGCGTGCTTCGCAGCACCTCGACGGAACGAATACGATTATAGCACTTCGGCGACGCCAGTCATCTTCGTTATGCACCTGATAACGCGGTTGACGTAACTATGGAGGCTGGTACGTTCTTCTTCTGCGATGCCTGCGGTGTTATCCCGGGTATATCTTCCTCGTTGCTTGATTCTTCTCAATGGTTAAGCAGATCGAGCAGCGTCGTCGTCGTTGTATTACTACCGGTGGGCGCAGAGATGTCTCTGGAAACTGGTACAAAAAAGCGCGGAGGTTGCGTGGTGAGCGCAACGGCGATGGCGAAAATAGGGCACGTGGTGAAGTCGTCGTCCGCAAAGACGGGGCTGCTCTCCCGACGTCTCCATCCGCATAAATGAAGAAGATGCGGCTCACGCTTAACGTCAGTTTGGCCTCGCGGAGGGGTGTAAAGTCCGATGCGCGCCAAGGAGGAACCAGAGGAGACACAGAAGCGCAGCGTCTTGGTAGTCAGCAGCTGTTATAGCGATAGAATGTTCATACACCACATTTGCCGGAGATTACACTTGGTACACGCTGGTGTTTCTTCGTGGAGCCCCGAAAGGACGCGTCTTGCAGCACCGCTTAAGCGTCTGATCCATCGTAAGGAGGCGTTTGCAGATAGATGAATTTAGCTGAGGGAACTGATCCACCAGCCAGTTCTTAGCGTGCCGATAGTCTGCATGACACCCTTTCTCCCTTCTTGAAAGCCAATGCATACCAAAGGTATTCATCACCGCCACCTACTGGGTATGCAGGAAATATGCGAATGACTGTGTGTTTACACATAACTGGCCACCCACCTCCGACTAAATATGTCGGAGGGCGGCTGGATACCGGACCAGCAAGTACATATATACATAGCGCAAACTACGTTCTGGAGTTCTGCTCGAGTAATAGCTTCTTCACACTGAGCACGGCCTGAAGAAACCCGGCGTATACTCATGCTGACAACGCTGCAACGTTTCAATACATATGTTGAGAATATGTCCCAAGTTAAAAACAGTCGTTGTTTGTCGACTGGGTGGGGTGATACACCATGCTCCGAGCATCAGAGAACTTCGTGCGCTGACGATGGAGAAACCGACGTCACCGTTGACAAAAGAGGGTCGGCTGCCAAAAAATCTCCGCCGTTGCTATTAGACGTGACGTATTTTGGTCGCAGTTGTGAAACTAATAGAAAAAGAGCGAGCTGATTGTTTTTGCGCTTGTTCGTAACGCCAGCGCTTATCATTCCTCGGACTTGGCGCCTGAAATAGCAATGCGATGGCTGGCGACAAGCACCGAAACGGCCCGTAGGGCGTACACGACAGCGGCATCCCTCCTGCTGCAGTCCCTGATCCTAATAAATGCAGCGCGTAGTTACGTAGTTATCGAGACAGCGGCGCCATTTGCAGCCACACGCACAGATAGATCACCGCGAGAGCGACCGTGCCGGGATTGTACAGTACACAGTGTATACTATACTGTGCCGGTACATGTATCATTATTCGTTCGCCCGTTTCAAATAGTGTACATAGATGGGTGGGTGCCCGTCACTCGATAAGACTGCATCCGTTAATGATTGCAACTTCTAGTCCCATTTGATCGTGGCTCGATCCTCTGTTGCAAACAAACACATAGCTTTCGCGACTCAAATTATGCCCTTGAAAGCCTGCTGCAGTCGACCCATGGCAGGGAAAGCCCCTAGCCAAGGATGCTAAACACGATCAAGTATTCGTGGCTGAGGGAAAACGCATGTTCATAATTTTTCGGCGCGAAACGTCGCGAGTGCAATGCCACGCGGCCGACGAACTTTTTGAAGTGCCCGTTGTGCCCAAGCAGCGCTAGCGCCATAGTTAACAGCTTTTCCTCCGCGCTGCCAGAACGACAGGGCAAGACGCAACTCTTGCGTCGCCATTACGCACACTGGAGTGGTGGAGCATCCCGCACTCAGTGCGGTCGGCGGTTCCAACCCGTCCGACAATAATAAGACTCGGCGAGTCATCCGTGTTTGGCCGTAAAGCAGCGCGCGAAAAAGAATTTGGTTCCAGTCTATACTTTAGAAAGATCTGGCGGCAGTTTCCACCGTCAAGCTGTGCAGCGGGACGTCCTCACGTCCCATAGGAATTCACATTCGGGGCTAGAGCTAACAATACTGTAGTCAACGGTCGGTCGGACCCTGCTCCGTCGCATTCGAAGAGTGGCAGTACTTGCAGTACCGTCCGTTGCTTCATTTCCTAATTCCCCGTCAGCGCTACGACCGACATGGCGTCATTCGTAAAAGCAGAGATGCAGCCGATTATGCCGGCCAGGGTATCCAGTCCCGTGAGGCCCGAAGACACCGCAGTTCTCATGCGTGGCGGCCGAGGCCGGGGACGCAGGATGCGCGTCATCTCCAAGACTAAGCTGCCGCGGATGAGCAACAGTGAGCGTGGCAAGTTCTATCGCCAGAAGTACCGTGAGTACGAGGAGCAGCTGGAGCGAGACGTGCAACGACTGCAAGATGAGGTGCACGAGCTGCAACGGTTGCTAGAGCTTCGCCAGCTCCTGCCGCGCGAATACCCATGCGTCGGTCTTGATGAAGTGCGGGCGGCTACACAAGTCGTGTATGAAGGCTTGATCCGACTTCACGCACGCTGGGCATCAATAGATCAAGGAGCAGAATCACCCTCCGCCGCTATGAGTTCGAGTTCGGACGAGATTCGATCGCCAGAACGAGTACACTCCCTGGAGCGATTGCAGCTCTGCCCGTCGCAATCCGAGCATTTTATCTCGCGACATCAGAACAGCTCGACGCCGCTGGTGTTTAAGCTGGAATCGGTCAAAATTCAAGGCAGCAATGACAGCAGAATCATCGTAGCTCACGGTCATTTGCATGCCCGATATCAACCGGCAGATGTCGAGGTGCTCTTTCCAGTCATCCGACATAACAAGCATCTCGTTGCTCGACTCGTGGCGAGGGAAGTTGCTTACGATTGCACCTATCGTTTCCACACTGCGGCCCCATTCGGTGTCAGTGAGTTGATCTTTGTTAGCGTCGATGTGGATGCAGTTGGCGGGTTACTGGCCACGATCCGAAATCTTCAGTGCGTCGAAGCGCTGCTCGACGCGATGATCCACTCAGATTATTCGGGTGTAAAGGCCGGGGAATCCACTGCTGGATGTAGTAGGATAAATAGCATTAATTGCTACGATCGGTCTCCAGCGATGCTGGCGGCAGCTATCGATGCGGTCGATGAGCAAGAGTATTCCTCACCTCCCACACCGCCCCGACCTATGGCACTCGCGTTTATTCTGAGCTAGCTTGATCTTACTCAATTCACAAAATAGACTTTTTGTATCGTCATTATACTCAGTCGGTCGACACAAGTACAGAAGTCGCATTTAGACCAGGTATTTCTGCTTACCCAGGGTCTGCAAGGGATTGACCACAAAGGCACAGGTTAATGTATTTATAGTGAAAGGTTACAAGGCGCGGTGAGATCCGACTCCACCGCCAGCATAATAATAATGGCAAACTAGCTCATACCGGGGGGCGATAGCTTTGAATGGACTGGAACGGCGTCTCCTGCACTTCCTTTGGTGAGTTCTTGTGACGCGCGCTGCCATCGAATAGCGACTCAATGTCTTCTAGTAGGATGCCCGTGGTCTCTGGACACATGTAGTACACGAACACACCGCTAAGAACCGAAGTGCCCGCGAACAGAAAGAACACGCCGTTGATGTTCAGAGACGGGAAAAGCTTGACTACCCAAGTCATAACGACGCCCATGAGCCAGTTGGCCATTGTGGACAGCGACACAGCCATAGAGCGCACATTGAGAGGGAAGATCTCGGCGGGGTAGACCCAGCACACGGGTCCCCACGAGATGGCAAAGTTGAAGACGAAAAACGATGTAGCCACGATAATTGCGTACCCTGCCGACTTGGAGCAGCCTGAACTCTCAGTGTTACCATCGCAGCCGAGCGTGAACAGGATGGCAGACACCAAGTGGCCTACCACCATGCCCACAGCACCTATCAACAGCAACTGCCGACGGCCGTACGTGTCCACCCACCGCATTGCCGGGATAGTACTGACAAAGTTCACAACCGATAGGATAAGCACCGACAGAATACCGTCGCCCACGACATCTTTGAAAATTAGACCGCCGTACGTGAAGACAGGGTTGATTCCTGCTCCTTGCTGTAACACCTGAAGCAGCATGGCAATGATCAGGCGTTTGAGCACCGACGGTTCCATAAGCTCCTTGTAGCCTCCTGGCTGCCCTTCTCTCGCGATCTGCGCACCGATGGCCCGTAGTTCTCTTCCAATTTTCCTTGTCTGTCGCAGTTGTTTCAGCACAGCGGATGCCGCATCTTTGCCCTTGTGTAGGTACGTCCATCGCGGACTCTCCGGGACGAAGAAGATGCCGAGCATGACAACAATTGGCGACGCCATGGCCACCCCGTTGGTGATTCTCCACCCTCGCTCGTGGTTTTCGATGATCTGGTTTACAATATTAGCAGAGAGCAGCCCCGTGACGACGGTCATCTGCATGAAACCCGAGAGGAAGCCACGAAGCTCCTTGGGGGCCATCTCCGCTCCGAAGAGCGGCAGTGAGAATGAGGAGTTGCCGACGCCCATGCCTTGAATAAACCGCGCGATAAGCAGCGAGCTGTGTGCCTGCCTGGGGCAGAAGGTGAGCCACGACGTGCCCAGACAGAAGAGGGAGCCGGCCTGGAAAATGGTGAGGCGACGACCGAACTTGTCGGCAATCCAGCCACCAATAATTGCACCAACCTACGGTCATAGAAATATGTTAGCACGAACTGAGTTATACTAGCTGTGAAGGGTGAAATACATGGCACCAACCATGCAGCCGATATTGTACGTCATGTTGTACCACAGCGTGTAGTCCACCCAGCGCTGTGGCAACTCCGCCGTGGCCCGCGTACAATCCGCCATCGTCTGCCCGTGCCAGCCCACGCAAAAGTCGTTGAGGAACGACTCCATTACCAACACGCCGCCTGTCACGCCCTGGTCGTAGCCGAAAAAGATGCCGCCCAGCGACGCAAAGATGCAGACGATGATGGCGTAGGTGCGGTTTCCCTCTGTAGGCGTCAGGTCTTGGCGCCCTTGGTCGTCGTAGAAGTTCATCGCCACGCCCACCATCGTAACCTGCTGTGTTTTTGCTGCGATAGGCTATGTTCGATGTGTTGATGTCCAGTAAGCCTGAGTCTGATCTGACGTGTATTTAGACCGCTGTCCGATCCGGAATAAATGTTGAAACGTCCACACGTCTGCCTTTAAACTTGTGCGGATCCGATCTCAAGCCGACGGCGCTACGTCGGTCGTTCCTGGCAGCATGCGGTTAAAAGTGCAAATGACGGGCAGGGAGAAGAGCGCAATTCCGTTGAAATAAACACGGGCCAATTTGCCTGCGACAATACATAACCTACTATAGTATATTGTACCTAACATATATTTTAAAGTTAACCTGGATCAACTTGGATGCTGTGACATCCCATGCACCTGTCGTAAATGATGAAGAATAGATGAGGGTGCGGTCCACGACGGGTTCCTTTTCGCAAGTTCAAGTCTCGGTTTAACGCAGTGACGTGTCCTCAACACAGTGAACCAAAAGCTTTTCACCTCATGTTCGTATTGCGCGCATCCGTAATACCAGGTTTTGTTTAAGTGCAGCTTTTAAAACTGTTGTGTGCATCACACAAGGGCAATGTCCTCCATGATCATCAGCCTGATGAGGTACATGTACAGTTATTTGAAGCCGAGGAAAAGGATCGGCATCTGTTGCTCGAAGGTCTTTGAATCCGTTTGGTGGGGCAAATGCATGTTACGTGTATCCTGTGCGCATTTACCTTCGGGCCTGTGATCCTTGCTGACAGCATGACCGTTGGGCGATTGCATTTGCGATGCGAAGTGTGCAGTAGTCAGCATGCCAGCATGTGGTGCTATCTGAGCAGGACGTGCAATAGGGTTGCACTAAGTAAACACTCTATGCGTGCCTTCGAATCGTCGAGGGTATTACTGTACAGTCACGATTATTACTTCCGACACGGGGTTCTGCATATAACCCGGCAAAAGTGATACACAATCAAATATTAATAAACAGGCCAAACCTTGTTTCCCGCCCTCTACCAATTTCCCCGCCCACCACCCGACTCGCGGAGATCAAGCCCATTCCAAAACGCGCACTGCAAGAAGCAAGAAGTATGGGGAGCTGGATGAAGATCAACCACAAGCGTGCCATCATCAGAAAGGCTAAGGCCTGCCCAGAGATGAGTCAAGGGGGGGCTGGCAGCGTGGGTGAAAAGCGAGTACAAGTTGCGCCGCAAGCCAGCCAGAAACACCATCAGCGATGTTCTGAAGAACGCGGCCGTTATCCTGAGCGATGATTACGGCGATGGCAGCCGCCGGAAGCCTCTCCAAGTGATCTCGCCGACGTTCGAAAAGCAGCTCGCCGCATGGATCGAGAACATCGAGCAGTGCAATATATGCCTGTCGCGCGAGCACATCACGACGAAAGCTCGAGAGTTCAAAGCTCGCCTATGCGATGCTTGGGATCTAAACTTTTTTGTTGGTTGGATGACAGAGTTCCTGAGGACGCATGGGCTGCGCCACCGTCAGCTACATGGGGAAGCTACTTCGGCAGACGCGGTCGCAATTATAGAGGGCCTACGGAGAGTCTAACAAGTGACAGGATTGTATGCTGCTGAAAATGGTTATAACATTGACGTAACTGGGTTATGTTATGCAATGGCTCCTACACGTTCTATTTGCTCAAAGAACATGCGCGGCGTCAAAAAGAAGAAATCGAGAATTACATTGGCAATGATTGCTAACACCGACGGCTCAGATCTTCTTCCTATCCTGTATCTCGGGAAAGCGAAAACCCCACGCTGTTATCACAAAATGTCGGCGGAGCAGCTCGGATTCAACTAACGAGCAAACCAGAAGCGTGGATGACGAGGAAGGTGTTCCAGGATTGGGTGCGCGGCGTAGACCGCGATATGCGTGCAGTCAGCCGCCATATATTGCTTTTAGTCGATAACACTTCCTCCCACCAGACGGGGGGACCTCCACCTGACCAGCGTGACTGTAGAGTATCAGCCCCCTAACACGACCGCGTTCCTGCAGCCCACTGATGTCGGG
Organism: Phytophthora sp. 'mugwort'; assembly: GCA_033558025.1. NCBI lineage: Eukaryota > Oomycota > Peronosporomycetes > Peronosporales > Peronosporaceae > Phytophthora > Phytophthora sp. 'mugwort'. The sequence continues at coordinate 4,747,333 of JAUCEF010000007.1, read as the reverse complement.
ATCATTGCGTCGTTCGAGGTAGGATACAAGCAGAAGCAGCTGGTGTGGGTCTCTAACAAGCTGCGTGAGCGCGATTCGCTCAAGAAAGAGCCATATACCATTGACCAGCTTCAAGATGCTGTCGGGCGACGAGGTCTGGTAATACAGCAAGGGAAATTAGACCATCAAGAACTGCTTCCGCCATACCGGTACTGCTATCTGGAGCCGAGGACGACTTCAACGATTCTGCGGAGTGCAGCTACGGCGACGACGTGGAAATAGGCGACGTCATGCTTTGACTGGCCACCATGCAGATATAGTGTCAAAGTTACTAGTCTTCAATGACACAATTTCCTTTCAGACAGAATAGGTACACTGGGTGTCGGAAGTGAGAGTAGCGTCTGTATAGAATTTACAACTTGCATGACCTGGAACGAGGAAGCTATATTCACGGGAGCTACTACGTAGCATAACTCTGCGCTTCATTGCCGACGCGGTTCGCGCACACTTTGGAGGTTACCGTATTCGCATGTCATAGCTACAACCAGGGTTCGATATAGTGAAGATTTTGCGCCGTTAGTACTAAGACTGAATGAGTGTCTCTCTTCATCCTAGGTTTAGTGTAGTTCTACTAATCAGGCCGCCGAAGATTTAGTACTCAGACTAACTACCGCTACTATTAGTACTAAAATCTCCACACTTATCACAGTCCCCGCTTGCTTGACTCCATCCGCTCAATCTCAGCACGATTATGGCGCAACAAGTTGGCGTTGGGCGCGCTCATTATCAGTACGAGTCCTAAGTGAACTCATGACAAATGATCCGGTGGAAAACACCCGGTCCTGAAATGCGGTAGATGGACTCCGCCCCAGCCAGACTCTCGCAAGCTTCTCATTTGACGGGAAACCTTTCTGCCCAGACTCCACAAACCATATCCAGACATCAATGTGTTGGCAGAGCTGCTCTACATTCCAAACGCTTTTCTTTCTCTGTTGTGCATGTAAGCTTGGCTAATACGTCTTTGCGCTTGGTTTCATCGGTTATCTGAGCCTTCGCCACGCACCCCACTCGATACGGTGAGCAAGCCATCTCTCCACTTCTGCATCTGCTTCTTTATTCAGCTCGTCTACAGCGGTGTTGAACCCGCTCAGCTGGCCGACCCGGTCACAGCAAAGTAGTTCTAAATCGCTATCGAAAGTTGCCGGGTACTCTTTAGAAGGCGAAGAAGATGATGCATTATCTGAGCAGTCATTTTGAGTGTTGTTCCCATGCGTCGCTCGGTAGAACACACGGTGCTCTATAAACAGAAGCTCTTTGGTGTCGGCCAGAAATTTATCGGTGGCAGCATCTGCCGTGTCAGGGACTCGGAGATAGTTTTTCGCTGCCTTTCTCGTGCGGGGATCGAGGAGTAAGGCCATCCACATCGGTACGGAAGGCTTGGGTAGCCGAGTAGCGATCTGATGGAGTGTCCGTTTGATACAGCCACCAGAACAGAAATATCCTCAAGTTTCATCTCAACGCGAGGAAAGTTTTTTTTTTCATTTGTCTCCTCATTTCGGACGCCATCCAGACAATATACACCGAGAACTTGTACGAATTCATGCGGGCGGACGCGACGCATAGGAACCCATATAGTCGAGGAAAGCAAATTCGCTGATTGAGACACCACAAGCGCCAGACTAGCAACGCAGTGTATAATTCCCTCCAGCTCTACAGTCAACTCCCAGTCAGCTCTCGTGATAGAATTAAACACATTTTTTCAGATATGTCAACACTTCCATTCTGGAAATAGGCGCGGAAAGCAGGATAGTTAATTATTGACCGCTGGAGCAGCTTGGATGCTGATGCAACTCGAACGTCGACGTCCAACAAAGCCGCCAGTTGAGGTAACTTATGGAAGCGTTGAATCTCTTCCAGGCGCCGAACCCGTTGGGGGGAGTTGCTGGAGGCAAAGTAATGGTTTAATGCGCGTAGTTTGCGCACCACGGCAGCACCCTCAGGGAAGGCTCCTCCTTCTGTCACGACAACCTTCCTTCTTACCGTCAATCGGTGGCAGCATCCGTTTTGCACTTCGTCCGAGCACTCTCCTTAAGTCTAATGACGTATCCAATGCAGAGGTTTAGCGCGTGCATGGCACAATCGTTTGTAGAGTCGTATCAAATTGTTTTGAGACCTTTCGAGCTGCAGGGGCGGTGACAGAATAGTGAAGCGAACCATACCCTGCATACTCAATCCATATAGTAACATTAACTGCCCACTTATCAACGTTACGACGTTGGCCGACTCGTGGCCATCAGTTTTAGCCACCGCAAATAGTGCCAGGTGTCGAGGCTTCCACGCATGATCAATGAAAGATCCAGAAGCACCAACGATACAGTCCTTCGATTTGTTGGTCCACAGATCATGCATCACATTCATAAAGGGCGTTCCATGAAGAAGCTCATGCTCCTCGCGTAATAACTCACTTGCATTCTCCACATACTTCGCGTAATGAGTGTCGAGAATGTAATTGTACGTCTCCCAATCTGATACAATAACATCGGGGTCACCCGTCAGAGCGGCGACAAGCTCTCGAAACGCCGCTGCGGTCTCATGTTGTGGGGTAGCCCTATCGCACAAAATGGGGTGAGTTTCGAATTAGTCAGACTAAATCCATTAACTTAGCGTCGTGTATCAACCAGCGCGCAATGTGTCCACTAATAAAGTTCTGGTTTGGTTTGGACTGCCGCCACGTCTTCTGACACTTTGCAGGCTGACTTTCTTCGACTTCGCTTTGATCGGCTTCCTTAATTGGGGCAGGTCGCTTACTATTTCCTTCTACCATAAATTGTTGAGACAACTTCATGCGATGGTATGTCTGCTTGACGGCTAGCTCGTGGTCTTCATGGTTGCGAACCACATGCGACTTCGCGTTCGAATCGTATGCAATCTTGCAGAGGCACTGCTGCCAAGACTTTGTCTCCGCACAAATAAGACAAATGTGCGTGCACGTTTTCCGGTGGTACTTCACGGGCTCGGCCAGTTGGTGTATCACAGTCCATATGAGGTCTTTCGAGTTTTCGGGAGAGAAGTGAACAACCGAAGCTGTGATGTTGCGCGATGGTGCAGCGTTCTCATCCATTTCAGATTAAGTCAGGTCGATAACCATAGCCTGACTAGGCCAAGAGATGCCGGATATGCTACTCGGTGTCAGCTCTTGAGAAGCACGGTCGCTGGCGAAATATGTGTCGACACAAGCACTACTGCAAACCTAACTAATTATTTGTTAGTAAGCGCGCTAGAGTAGTGGTTCACAGTACACAATCGGAGCTACTTTTCCATAATTCCTTCTGAATGTATCAAAATCACGCTTAATCAATGATTTAATGAAAAGGTGTAAATTTTGGACCACACCTCTCGATAGGAATACGTAAAAGGAAATATTTTTAGTTTCTGTAGTTCTCGATAGCGAAATATCTAGAGGAGCCTAATTTAGTGAATATAAGATACAGTATTTTGCCTATATGAAGTTATCCAAATATCAGGATCAAACAAATGTAAAATGACTTGATCCTGATATATATTACTAAGTATATAAGTAGAATACTATATAGTTATCGAGAGTATGGTCATTCCCCTGGTGATTAGGAAAAACCGTCATGTTGTTTGCTTTCGAAGAAAGATAATATGATCATTTTTCGCAGTATTGCCTACCACATCCAGACTGAGCCAAAGACAGATCCACGAAATATTCAATCTCTTGTTAAGGACGCCTTCAAGCGATACTGTTTATTTAAGAACATTGCTTATTCACCCAAGCTATTTCGAAGCTTTCAACCTATCCGTATCCACCTTAGTGATCTTGAAGGATGCTTCGATCTTAATATTAATGTGTTCTCAATATATTTTGAGACTAATGCAGTGGCGTGCACCCGTAAATCGGACAAATGCTATAGGAAATACTTCAAATATTTTATCCTTCGATAATCAGGCAATCTACGTAGCTCCTGTTGATCAGTTTTGCGGTAGTCATTTTTGCCTTGTTGAGAAATGCGGTAGAGTATTCAATAGCTTTACCAAACTCAATAACCACAAGAAGAACTGTAAAGGTGCTATTGATCGATCCATTAGCTATAAAGAGTTATGATGAAGCGATATATATGATAGAGGCTTTATACAAGCTTCCTATTGCTTTTAAAGTGCTATGTCCTTGTGGTTCATCGATAACTCGATGGAACTATGGTCATCATATAACTTCGAAAAACCACGCAGTATGGTCGTCAATTGTAGATACTTCAAATTATGAGTTATTAATCAGTTTTAATCCTTATACAAAGTCCTCTATAGTATATAAATAACAATGACCTATTCACCTGAAAAATACCAAGCTAACTAGGAACGCTTCAAAGCGAACCAGATGCGGTATTACCCAAGACGAGCGAAACACGTATCGCTATGCAAAAAGCGTACGATACAGCCCATCGAGAACAGATTAATACTCGACGTAGGGAGAAGCGCAAACTACTTAAATCAAACGAGAAAACAGAATCGAATTAACTCAAATCTTTTTTTTTTACGAATATAAAGTTCTGTCTTAAGCAAAGTCTAACTAATGTAAAGACTTTTCCACCAGCCGAAATGTACCCACCGATATATAGCAATCATGTTGCCGTACGAAGTTGAAGGACTTAGACGATTGAATATTCCATATATACGTTAAATGGAAAAAAAACTATCGAGTGAAGGTGCGAGGATGCACAGGTAAGATCGTTATATTGGAAACCCATCTCATCCCAGAAATAAGAAACTAATTGTCAAGCAGTACAAGAAATCAATTGAAGATCTCAACAAGCATCTTTCACCCGATTATAAGGCTGACCCGAAGTATCGATTCTATAAAGGCAACCACATGGAGACTCATCTCTATGAGAATATCCCAGCAGGAGAGTTGTATGACAAGCTGAAGCTTGTACTCGAACGTCAGGGGAAAGCTCATAAGGTAAACATTGCGCTTGGATACAGCTTAATCAATATTGCCGATGAAAGTGATGTTCGTTATTGGTATCCAAATGTTGGCAACACAACGGTCTTCGACTCTCCAATTGCGATTATACTAAAAGGTAATACGAAAGAAGGCGATAACTCCTATTAGAGCAATGGAGTTAGCAAACAAGCTCCCGTACCCCTCATCTGGATACAAACTTCTGGGTTTCATTGGGTTCAAGCTATTCACCTACTTTCGCAACCACGCTCTCGGTGGTAGCGCAGCTGTTATCCCTAAAGTCATACTCAATAACAAGCATGTTATCAATTTTCCGAAGACCAACAATAAATACGTTTTTCATTGCATTGCTTTTCATTTCAATCGAGGTAAAGATCATCGCAAGATTTAATCCCTTGTAAAGGATATTTTCAAGCGGTATTGTTCATACAAGGGTATTAGCTACACGCTAAGTCTTTTTCGCAACTTCAAGCCAATTGACATTTTGCAATTCGATGAGCTCGAGGAATGCTTCCAGCTCAGTATCAACGTATATACGAAGGATTTGGAAACCGAAAATGTTGGGTGCATTCGTTCCTCAGAGAAGAGCTATGACCTAATCAACATCCTATCGTGTGAAAATTATGCTCTCTACATATAAGAACATGGAAATGTTTCAGAACAAGTATCAGTGTCAGAAATGTGATATGATCTTCAAGACGAGTGAAAAGTTACGAAACTCTAAAAACAGATGCGATGAAGTCAATATTGAGTCGTTCCCAAAGCTACCAAGCATCTACATTCCTCCTGAGAATATGATTAAGAAGTTGCTCCAATGATACTCGCTAAAGCATGTGGATCACTACCTCGATCATTTCATTGTCTATGATTTCGAGTCCACCCTCAAGCCAACAGAAATTAACCACGGAGAAAGTACTGTCTATGTAAATGAGCATATCCCCGTTAGCGTTACGATATCAGATAGCTTAACTTATCGTGTTGAATGTTCATTAATAACGATCCGCGTGCATTGCTAGAGGATCTGTTCGAGTATATTAACAACACAGCTAAGATCATCCAGCGATACAATGTGTCGAAGTATGAGATCTTACTCAGAAGCATTTTAATGCGTGAGGAGGAGAAGGGTACATTCTCATCTATTGATGATGAAATCAAGGTAGGAGAATACCAATCATTCTACGATGCGCATGCTAATATCAAAACTTTGATATCAGAGATAATGGATCATACAAAATAAAATCAAACGTATCCTTGATCAAGTACCTGTTCTTGGATTCAACTCTGGAAGCTATGACATCAATCTTACTAAAAAAGATCTCTTCTCAGTAATTGGGACCGACAACATTAAATCCGTTATCAGAAATCCCAGTTATATGTGCATCGCAAACTGACTTCAAGATGCTTAATATTATGAATTATGTCCCACAAGTTACATCTCTGGAAAGTTATCTCACTACTTACCTCGGTGGGTGCAAGTGTGATGACAAGAATAAATGCATTTGTGGCCTTGCTAAGGGGATGTTCCCTTATGAGTACATAACTTCATTTGATGTACTCACGAGACTAAAATCCCACTAAGAAGGCTTTCAATAGCGATTTTCGCGGGACAATCGCTACTAATGAAATTATGAACGCGTCAAGTTCGTTTGGGAGTACTATGAGATGAAGAGTATCAAGGATCTGCTGATCTCTATAACAACCTGGATGTTGTGCCATTCATCAAAGCTATCTAATTTCAGCGAGAATTATTCAAAAGCTTTGATCTCGATATGTTGACTGCGGAGTTTCTCTACCTGGTCTTTCGGAAAAGGTTATGTATCAGACATGCCACAAAAACCTCAGGAAGCAACCGAGAATACCTGCTCCAGGGTTTGGATTTCATAAGAAACGAATGAGGGGGGGGGGGGTAGAAGGCTCAAGACGCTGAAGCCAAACGTCAATATGATATGATGAGTGGTCATCTAAATACATTATTAGATAGGCAAAAGTATCTTTGCGCTTTATGCTATTGTCCTCTAACTGCTGAAACCGCGTCAGCTGATAGAATTAATAACGCCAAAGGTCATATCAATGGCAACATTATAATTAGCTGCATCGAGTGCAATGTGGCTCGTAAAGATATGTCATCGGTGGATTCGGAAAAAGAAACTTTATGATTTCAACTCCGATCAGTTAGTATATTCAATTGATTTTGCGGAGAAAGAGATCTACCGTAGAATGAAGGACTATATTGCCGGCGAGCCGTCAATTATCTTTAGCCGCTACGCCAAATGCAATGAAACTCTTATTCGTGGCGACAAGCTTGTGAAAAAAAGTCATTGGGTATGACGGTAATGCTCTCTATCTCTGGGCTCTGGTTAATGATATGCCTTGCGGTCTTTTGACTACAATTGAATCATATAATTGTATATTGATGACATAGTCAATGACAAGATCTTTGGTTTTCTCGAATGTGACATTCGAACTCCAGACCACTTGAAAGAGTACTTTAGCGAAAGACTCCTATTTTCAAAAACATTGAAATTGATTGCACTGATGAGAAGATCATTGGCTCACATATGTATGACTACAACGTGACACGCGGTAAAATGCTGCGAAGCCCGCTCGCAAGCTTGTCGGTAGCTACTTTGGTGAAAAGGTTCTTATCTATGCTCCACTCCTTAAGTGGTACCTCTCACATGGGATGGAAATCACCAAGACCTACATCTTCATCAAGGCGAGTGCTCACAAAGCATTTAAGCCATTTATGAAAGAGGTATCTCAAGCACGACGCGACGGTAATGCCGATGAGAACAAGAAAATGGTTGAAATGATGATGAAGCTCGCTGGCAACTCTGCGTTTGGTCGTTCCGGTATGGATATATTGAGCAAGCATAAGATGGTTAAATATGAGTCTGAGACAGCTATTGAGAAAAAGATCGAACATTTCACGTTCATGCGTTGGAGGAGCTAAATAGTTCATGTGAGATTACCATGAAGAAGCGCCTCATCAAGAGTAAGAACCGATCCATCTATCGATTGCCATCTATCAGCTTGCTAAGCTCCGAATGCTCCAATTCTACTACGATTACATCGATTTCTACTTCGATCGCAGCGGTTGTCAATATCAGGAGATGTACACTGACTCAGCGTATATCGCTTTCAGCTGTGATAATTCTTTCCGCGAGTGTATCATGCCTGAGCTTCAAGACCATTCAAGCAACACAAGTATGAATGGTTTCCGCGAGACTACAACAAGGAAGTGTCCATCTACGATACATTCACTCCTGGTCTATTCAAGGAAGAGTGACGAGGTGATGCGATAGTAGCACTACTTAGCAAAAATTACATTTGCTATATCCCAGATCAAGAACACAAGGTCAAGAAAGATGAAAGACTTGTTAATGGGAAAGTCGAATATTTCAAGCTGTCCGCAAAGGGTATTCAAAAGAACAATGATGTACTATCGCCTGAGAGTCTATTGTTCGCGATCGTATAATTCTCAGAGAAACTAACAAGGGTTTTCGCATTAATAAAGAGACTAAATCAATCATTACATACAGTCAAACAAAGACTGCCCTTAACTATTGGTACGTAAGGTTTCAAATGATGGTATTTCTACAATTCCGCTCGATATTTAGGGGGAACTCTTTGCATATTTGTTTTGTTTCTTATATAGACCATGGACGAGCTACTATTGAAGCTTTGTCATGATCCTAAAACAGGGTATATCGGCAGCAATGATCTGTGTCAGAAGGCTAAGAGAACTGAAATATCTATTCGTCTGAAGGATGTTAAGGAGTGGTATGCCAAGCAGACTGATATCCAACGCTACAACGGCAAAGCAACTCGAGTTGATGGTTTTAAGATTGCTTCAAGCAATCCCAATAGTTGGCAGGCAGATTTAGCATTTTGGAAAGGAAAGACGATTCTAACGGCTATCAATATCAACTCCACAATTGGATTTGCTAAGATATTAGCGGACAAGCGCTGGAATAGTGTCGCTAAGGGTATTAAATCTCTTGAATCACTTGAAGTTGATATTTTAGCTACCGGCAATGGTTTTGAGTTCATGAATAGGCATGCCCAAGCCTATTTCAAAACCAATCTATCACTCGCTACAACAACGAACCCGGTGATCACGGAACGATGGGCAAGGTTGAACGATTTAACCGTACGTTTAGTCGAGATTGATGAAGCAACCACTAACGCTCAAGCTACTAAGCGATGTCATCGACAACTATAACAATACTGAGCACACTTCTATCAAAATGACACCGAATGAAGCATCTGGACAGGTTATGAATCTGAGTTAGATCATATCAACAACGCTATGGACAAGCTTGAGAATCGGCTTAAAATTGGAGCTTCTGTGTTATATCGTTTGAAGAAGACGCAATTTGAAAAGGAATCGGCGAGATAGTGCAAGGCTATATATGAAATAGTTGGCATCGATGGCTATCGAGTTCCAATTGGATCTAAGAATGGACATACACTCTACAAGGCGCGAAATGATATCAAATTGGTTAATGACGCCATAACGAATGCAAAGATTACGAATAAACAAATATTCGAGGTTGAGAAGGTTATGGACCATAAGAAACAGCAATCAGTAAATACACATATCTCGTCAAATGGATTGGATATGACGATCTATCCTGGGAACCACAAGATAATCTCCGATTGATCAACAATACAAGCGATCTACCCATGAGACTGAGTGCTGGAATTTAAAGAGCTCGCATAGCGGCTCCGGTGTTGGTTTCGCCCGCCACACTGACAAATCACTGGATAGCGTTTTTCTCCCCAGACAGAGTCCTAATGAGGGGTCTGTAATACTTGAGATCAGTATAAGTGACAAAAAATAACACCTATCGAGGGTATCGAAATAGACTCGTGCGGAATGGTCTTGTTTAAATAGCGACACGCGGGGCGTGGGGTCGCTGACCCGCGAGGCTTATAGCTTAAACGTCTTCGCAGTTTTTGTTTTGTTTGTGGTTCGTAAGCCCACATGCGTCCTCCCTCAGTCTGAGTCGACATGTCCACCTTATTGTTAGTTTTATCTAAATCTGTTGCTCAAACAGCTGCCTGTGTCTTCTGAGGTCGATCATGGATGATTAGATTCTTCATGATAGCTTTTTTAGCTCAGCAACGTTAAGATCAGAGTTATCGTCATAGCTACCAGCTGAGCTCAAAATGATGCGGGGATTAAAGAAGAACATGCTTGATTTATAGTAGGCGCGTTATAATTTCCTTAAACTCTTTATCATCAATCAATCAATTTGCTGTACATATCCACAGTAAGCGATTTCAGCTGTTTGATGATGCTTGGATTATCGTTTCCTAAGTCAAGCTCGCCCTTTAGCTTATCATACTCAACTCGAGGGTCTCAAGTGGGTCCGTGAGCTTGTCGTGGAAATTATACTGGAGTTGTGTGATGGCAAGAATCTCCTTAAACAGTTTTTGTCGATGATACTGAGCTTATCGTAAGCAGCTTGGTCAATGTGCTGCTTGTACACAAGGGTCCTGATTATAGCTTGGAGACTATCGCTGATATTGCATTTAGGTCCGCACTTCCTTCGATTTGGTTGTACAATCACGAGTGTATTTGCACCCAGATCAGGTAAACGTATGTACTCGCTACCAAGCTGACGATATATATATATATATATATACGCGCTTGGAGTTGCTAAGCCCTGGATCTCATTGAGATTGTAAGTACGACTCCGTCGGACTACTCCATCCAGTGGAGCTACACTCGCGCCTCTTAGGTCACGTCCCTCTAATTTAGGGAGAGCGTCAGAATATCGCTTAGCTTCAGAATTATATACTGACTTCGTAACTCTCATCGCTGATTGAGCGGCTTTCAGAGCTGATCTTAATGATTTTAAGTTTGAATCTCTCACAGCGAGCGTCCTTAGCGGCTTCATATTGTTTCTAAGCCTCCCGTATGGTTGGAAAGCTGCCTCGGCCTCGTCGTGAAGCTTCTGCAATTCATCTGGTCCCTCAACATATTCCTCAGTACGCTGACGTTTGATGTCTTGAACGCTACCTAAGATAGCTTTATTTAGATTCTTAAGATTTTCATCAAGGTTTGCTCCCCTTTGATTATCAAGTTCCTTCTCCTTCACCAGTTTGGCTGCTTCTTCATCGTTTGATGGAAACTGGTATTCAACGCCGGAAAGGTAACGATCTAATTCTTCAAAGTAGTTCAATAACGATGTGAAAGTATCCATCCACTGGATGATTTTCATGAGATCAGACCAAGCGTTATCAGTTACTTGCCTATCTTTTCTATTTCTGATATTTAATGGACGAGTGGGTGCTGGCTCACCGAAATAAAAATTCGAATGAGGTTTTAACCCATTTCTAGTATCACAATCGGCTTCAGGCTAAGTGGGATAGCAACACGTTCGCTCGACAACTGACTGTAATAATCTGTTAGGATTCTTTCGGCGTCGTTGTCGGCCTTGGTCAGCTTGGGTTTCATATCTTCATCGGCGCCACTCATTACTCCATGTCGGCCTTCCCCCTCACCTGGTGTGAAATCCTTCGCTACCTTTTTCTCATCCTGTTTATCGAATAAAACCAAGTAAAGTCTCTGGTGTTGGCCATATCAACAAACGATTGGAATGTGAATGCCCATTCAACTTTCTTAGTGATAGCAGGCTTCGTACGGTTACTATCTTTATCAACTACACTAATGGAATTACCATCGATCCATTTATATCCATCTAGATCAACATAAGGGGTTTTATTTGCCCCAACGAGAATTGGAATTTTTTTCCATCTCAACCCCTTAGCTTCAAGCATTTCTGCTAATGGTCCAGCGTAGTTTGATCTTGCTGTTGGTCTGGTCAGACGTTGTGGATGTTGACTTAACGAATAGAAGCTACCATCAAGTCTTTGCTTCGTGCGATCTGCATCAGCCCCTTTCGAACTATTGAATTGTTTTCGCTTCGACCCAATAAGTTGCCATACTGGTAGGTGGTGGGCTTATCTTCTTTCCTCATTTCGCGGCGTACCTCCTTTTCAGTTAGGTATGCGAGGAAGCGAACATCTTTAGTCAAAACTTCCCTGATATGATCATACGTCTCAGACCAATCGATATTTGGTGCTAAAGATACCCTATTTAGCTTAATGCTATATGTCTTCGCATATTTTCCAATGTAATATTTCGATAGCTGACGACCGTTGGAAGCAAGAGGATGAATACGTAAGTCTGCAAGAATCGGATAAACCTCAAATGTTTAAGCAACTGCTGTCTTAGATTGCTCTTGATCATCATCTCCTTCATTGAATAAATTATTTTCCGCCCAGTCTTCCGCTACTTCAATCTGTGTCCAATATCAGTAGTCTTAGGGTGAATCTGAACATTTTTATTAGTCGAACGCACTCTGTTTGTGTTAGTATCACCATCAATTGAAACAGGGCGAGGTTCATTGTTCATTCAACAGTTGATATCTCAGGGTTTGGCTGGGAGGATTCATCACTCACCGTTATATTTTTAATGGACTCAGACGACTCGGTTGTCGAGTCTGTCTCAGTTGATTCAGTTGATTTCTTCGCTACAGTAGTTATGCCATTCGAGATATCAGTAGCCCATGACGCACCTTCATACATCTCCCGCTTGACTTTGGCTTGCCGAATACGACGCTGAGCTTTCTCAAGAAACTCCTGTCGCTTCTGCTTTCTCTGAGCGCGGAACATTGTGACTCTGTATATCATTCTAATCATAAAAAATGAGTGGATAAATACTCTCACCAGTAGCTCGGCATAGTTGAATCGTGGTGAAACGATGCGTACGAATGTCATACATGATTTCGCTCATTTAGTAGATTGAAATAGCAATCCTTGATGCAATGAAATGGGACGCCAAAATGATTTCCAATTCTCGCTGGTATTTACGATTGACAACTGTTTTACGAAAGTTTGCTGTTGCATCAAGATTCAACAACTCGTTTTTAATGCAGCTCACTTCCTGAATGATCCATAGCTTCGACGAAGCTTAGCAAGTTCACGTTCCTTTCTAAACAATTGGACACATATTTTGGGTTGGTTTCTATATATCAAGTCAGATATAAAAATTGGATGTTTGATTTGTTGCGTGTAGCATGGTCGACCCCACAATTTGCTTTGGATCATCCGTAGTTACATTCGTTTTAAGCTCCTTACTCGGTCTACAGCCCATGATTATATTAACGACAATTTTTTTTAATTTTTTCAATCTCACCGAGGAGGTGTAGAATCATCTCCAAGTTATATACTGCAATCCTGCTGTAGCCAACGTTCAACTGTTGCTTTGCTGGTTTGAGCGACAGATATTCTCCCTCCTCGATATCGTCTCGATAGAACACACTGGTCAAATCTGTTAATATAGCCGAAACAAGATCTTGACCTAGCAACCCTACCTCCTGCCTTGGTCGATTTTCAGACTCAATCCAATCATACAAAACTACATCAACGTTGTCGTAGAGACGCCTGATGCGATCTAGAGAAGCACTTTGAATATTTCGCTTGAGTCATCGATCAGTAGTCATTGCCATCGCTTGGCACGAAATTTAACCCGAGAAGACAGCAGAGACGTTGTAGACGATCGGACCGAGAGCACTTTCTGTAACTCTGTTGTCAGTTCTGAGTCGATATATGACTCAGGTACTACTGCCCATACCAAAAGTGAACGAATTTGAATATGCAATGTGCAAAATAACTCGAAGGGCTCGTAGTACCAATTCCGAGGCGCCCAGTAGAAGTCGGTATCATCCTTGTTGCTCCATTACTATACCAGTACTGCTATCTGCTATGCTGCTATGAGCTGTTCCGCCAATGGATATTTCCCAACTTGAAAAGCTATTACCATCGAGTCGTAGGCTTGTCCTACCAGTGGATGGTGATATATTGTTATGTAGGTGGAGCATAGTAGATCCAACGGCGATGTAGACTCCATTATATGTACTTGAAACAATTATGGTCAGCGGGTATGAACCCGATGGAGTTGTAGTATTTAGGCATGCTCTCCCATCATTAAGACGTAACAGATTGTTTCATGATGCGAAAGCGCTCGTCGTCGAAGATCCTGATACGATACTGAGAGCTGGAGAGCTACTGTAAAATTGAGTTCCGGCATTCCCGCCCCATGCCTGTGATCCTCATAGATAGCCATGGTACCAACCGGATTGATAATTAGTAGCAAAGCCAACGAGCTTGTGCTCTGAACGAATGACCTCTTTGTCTTCAGTCTGGTGTTGGACCGCTGGTATATGGTGGCGTGCATTTCGTCGCTCGGTCGTTTACACGCTGGATGACAAGTTTCGCGTACCGCTGTTGGGCGTATCCCCGACTTCGGCGTCGGCGTCGACTGACCAGTTCATCTCCGCTAGTGGGCCCCAACTGATGTCCCACTGGCACCAAAAGTCAATGTAGACGTTGAAGACGCTATCATCAATACAATATAAAGTTGTGGTAATTGTTATTATTGTTTCTAGTATTGCAATTTTTATTAGTGCTTTAGGTTGTTCCCAAATACAATATATTATTGTATTTTTGCAGACACCGGCATCGATAGTAATGATTGATGTGGATTTTGATTGACGATTGTCTGTCTCTGTACATGCAATTCGACAAACCATTTGACTTTATCATTCCCACCTCTAAACACCTCCACACTGCTCAAAATGCACATCACGCTTGACGCGGCATGGCTGTTGACGTGACCGTTGCCGCAGCTGTGACGTCGTCCGCGACGGCTACATCCGCGTCCATGGCAGCAGCGTCCTTCCGCCGGCGATGCGCCTTTGTCTTCGTCCGTCAACGCTTCCTCATTGGTGAAGAGTGGTCGGGAGCAGGCACGCTCGAGTATGATCGGTGCAAGCATATCGAAGTGCTTGTACAGTTTCAAAAGCTTAGAGTGCCTGTCGGCCTCGCTCTCTTTTCCACGCTCGCTGAGGACCCCCAAGAGCGCAATCGATGGCCTCCCGGAAGGTCCGCTCGAGATCGTTGAGCTTGCTGCGCACTTCACAGATCTCTCGATGGACGAGTATGTGGCTGTGAAGAAGTGCGACGATCTCCTGGCATATGGCTTCCTTTGTGGTGCTCTTCTTGGCGCCACCACGCCAGCGGTCGTAGTTCCCGTGCTGCCTGATCCAGGAAATCAGCACGTGCAGCGATGACTTGCCCTCAGCGCTCACCCTGTTAAGCTTCCCCTCCCGCCATTGATCACGCTGTGACGGAGACCAGTCAACGAAAAAGATGACGGAGGATCATCAAGCAAGAAGACGAGCTGTGTCCAATCATTGCTGGTCATCTGCGTCTGTCATCACTCCATTAAGATTTGTTCCATCAGTCATTTCTGACGACCACCATTGTAACGACATAAATTAATTTATATACTACGTCGTTTACAAGTTGATGGACCACCAGCGATACGCTAACGAAACCGCCTCGCCCCGCCTCCAATTTTTACGTTTGCAGCAGAACAATAGGCGTACCTAACCCATCAAAAGATGTGAAACGTACTTTTTTTTAAGCGCTTGGCATCATTTCTGAACAAATCGCAACGAGGCGGTAAGAAAAAAGCTGAAACTTATTTTTCTTACCGACGGACCAGTTGATGGGTCAGTTGGCTCCCTGCAAATTATCACATAAAGGCTTGGACCAGCGCGGTGCCGCGGCGAGGCCAACTCTCCTCAGCGTATCACGCATTCCAGTGGAATAATTGACTTCTGCGTCTTGCTTGACACAGCTCCTCACCCACTTCCATACGAACCATGCCGAATGGCGCCTGATTAATGGTCACTCGCATCTTGTGAGGTGGAGTTACGAGTAGATCGTCTTTGCGCGCACAATCTGGTTGCTGGTATTCGCCGTCTTCGGGGATCTCTTATTTCGAGCCGGAGACGGTGGCAGGGCGAGGATCTGCTGCCTGTCCTCTTCTCGTACATGTAGCCAGCTGAACAGACCAAGCTCTCCGCGAACAATCTCGCCGGCATCATTTTTCTGGTCGAGCCTCCATCGCCACGAACGACAAAAGGTAGACATCACACGTTCTAATGTCATTGCGAATCGTCTCTTTCGCGTTAATAATTTGTTTTCGTCTACACGCGGCTGGTAATTACCGCTACCGCTATATTCGACGTATTCATTTCACCAAAGCGTTTAAGCATATGCCGTAGCATTTGCGATATAAACTCTTAAATACAGCCACATTCCGCGAATCAATTACGTAATTGAATTGCATTGGGCGTCAGGACCACGAGAACGACGCCAACATTTCTCGCACAGCGAGTTGCTGCCGCGCCGAGGTGTGAATACCGTCCTTCGCAGAGCAAAACAGCAGGACGAGGTATTTCAGGGGCGACAGCGTCCGCGAATTCCCGATCCAGCGCTCGAAAATACCCCTATTTCTAAGCCTTTGACTGCAGTATGAATGGCAGAGCCGATCATATTACGTCCATCGAGAGCCGTACGGCGTACACTTTGCCCTGGAAAAATGTGCAGCGGTAGCACGATCGTCCTTCCGCGCCAAAACTATCAACGACAGGCATGTGAAACGATGGCTCTGTCGTTTTGGCCCACACATTACGAACAGCAAGCACCTTACCCGCTACAGAAATTCGTCGTGTCCATATTCCAGATGCGACTAGCATCCAGATTATACTCGATGACCAGCTTGGTCAATACGTAGAAAAATCGCGCCGAGTGATGCCGAGCTGGTGATCAGCTGCGCACGCTCGGACGCTCTCATTGGAAAGCTCAGGACAGAGATTTGCAAAACGGTTGTACCTGCCGGTCGTCAAGTATGTGACAGAGCGTAAATTTCCATGGATGAGACGACGAATGTCGTTGGCAGCCTCTAAGGCTGAACAGGGACCACGCGACGCTGCATACCCGCCTTCCGTGTATTGCTAGCACACCTCAAACTGCCTCTCACTATCGCTATCCTATCTGCCAGCTTGGGCCGGCAAAGCTAACATTCAGCCACCCACTCAACGGTTGGCAGAGGCAACCCAGCCATAGCCAATCTGAAGATCACCTTGCCGCCCACTGTACGGGCTGGATGAGGCTATCCAGCCTCTAACCCACTACCCCCCCCCCCCTCTCTCAAAGCCTTATTCAGCCACGTAAACGTAGCCCCGCTTTGCGCAGCATTGATACTCGCCAACTCGATGTCGACTTTGAATATGTCACCTCATCCACATCCAACGAAAGATCGCTGTAGAATATCACCCGAAGATTTCGCTAGTCATGCTGACTACAAAGTGATAACTCATCACTTTCGCTAATTATCATCTCCACTTCAAATTGAAGAGCTGCAATAACCGTTGTGCAACATCTACTATGATTCTTTGGTTAGCAACATGTTGTACCAATTCATCTGTCACTTGTAAATCACTCGCGGCAAAAACTTTTAGTCGTGATGCGTGCACATCGCTAGACATGCCGGTCAACAAGGCTTTAACCACAAACGTCTTGGATGGGCTTCCGTCACCTCGTACGGGCCTACATGTACCGACGTGGCATGCAGCTTGTTAATGTGTTTTTTCGTCAACTCGGGAGCGTAAAGCAGAATCTCCATTTGAACAATTTACCAAATTATCGACACGCTCCTTCTTTGGATCAGTTGTGTCTGCCTTTCCTTTGCATTACTGACTGCTCTGTGCATACCCTGTACGCTACCATACAGCTGGCGATTAAACCCTCGATTTTGTCTGATCTACCAGCCTCAATCAGTGTACTCTGCCCTTGCCGCTGCAAGAATGCGTGTGGCAAAAGTTGAGGGTGATGGCAGTCCCGTAAATAGTTCCAATAGAGACTTGTTCGCCAACGAGGGTGATTGAGGCTAGACTGTACTACCGAGACTAGCGACACCCAATCACGGTGGTCGAGCTTGTACTCCAAAATCATAGCATGTAAAACTTGCAAATATCTATGTCCAGGCGTTCAATGGATCCATGGATCCATGGACATTACACGACTAAAACCGGCTGGCCGCACTTCAGCTTTTGCAACGAGTAGCGATCTCGTCACTCTTAAAATGGCTTCCTTGGTTACTGATTCATAATTTGTCACGCAGAACCGTGAGTGCGTTCCGCTGTAGAATCGCCTAAGCAACAGCTGCACTAGTCGGTGACTCAAGCACAGCCACCCACAAAAATGACTGGCATCGTCCTTCAACGCGAGAAGAGATTGATTTTTTACGAAACGATTCACCGAGATATAGAAAATCAAATAGGGCGCTTCATTCCGCGTCTTGCTCCGAGACAGTTCTCCCCATGGTCTCGGAATTATCTTACTGCCTTTGACGTGCCGACATAACACTGTATACATTTCACCACGAACCAATCTACATAGACCCGTAATCGATCGATAGAAAAAACACTAGCCAACTGAGTCAGTATAGCATTTCGGCGGCGGTGGCCCTGAGGTCAACAATGTGAAATGACCCTCAGTCTGCGCAGTAGAGCCTGTTCCTCAGTAGGAATCCAAAGCAACTCCTCCTTGGCTAGCAATCCGTCATCGCGTTTGGCCAACCACGGCGGCAACGGCCGGGGGTGCATACCGCTTCTGAGCTCGCAACACTTCCTCCATCTTCGGCCACACGAACCGCTCGTCGTCTAGAAGACGCAAAATGATCTACTGCTGTTGTTGGGTACTTCGTGTAGCAACACGACGGACGTTAACAACAGTCGGAGGGCTGACAAGCCCACCGACTCAACGAACGCGCCCATACGTTGGCAGTTCCTGCTACATGATTGATTGTGTAGCGAAATTCATTCAACTAACCCTACCCGAGTAGCTTACCCTAAATGTGCCTTTTCACGCGTCCATAGGTGCAAATACATGAATTAGGTTTCTATGATCACAAAAAATGCGGAAGCTAATTGGCCTCATCAGAAAATACAAGAGCTTCTCGCAGGCCGCGACTAAACGAAATATGAGAAGCGTAGACGTGCGCGCAGCACTCTATTAACGTGGAACTCTAACTGGAGAAGCGAATTTAGAATGTACAGTAGCGAGTAGAGCAGACGGAGGGAACGATGTGTGTAGTTAGAGAAAAAAAACGGATTGTATGTTTGTTGTTTTAGAAAAAGTGCAGCTGTAGGGGAAATCACCTCGAGCGATAACCCCCATTGAAAACTCTTGATTATACTGGCCGCAGCCATAGAAGCTGTATGTACGCGTGCAGGAGGTGTTCGCAGAAATCATGGGATCCCTTTCTATTTCTTCTCTTTCATTGTCACAGGCTTAAGGCCAAACACCTCAACTACCATTCGCTACCTTAAGTGTTCAACAAGCACAGTAACTGGCACTCAGCCTCATCCTTTAGCAACCCAAGTGACCACTGAACGCTAACGCATCCAAGGTATCTTACTCCCACTTCATTCTGGTTGCTCAACGCATTGCCTAGGTTGTCACGGCAACCTATGCTTTCTTCATTTCAACGTCTGACTCACAGTCAGATCCTTTCGCAATACCAACACATTCGCCTTGGTTGATCATTGCCTTTTTCACATCTTCTAAGTTGAGCTGATCACGCAGACGCTCAAACACGAATTGTCCTAAAGCCTTCGTTAATAAGCCGGCAACATTCTTCAAGGAGGATACATATACAGCTTCCAACTGACCACGGTCCACCAACTCACCAATTGAACGCGTATTATTTGCTAAGTGCTTCTGTTCATGAGACTTTCCATTGTTCTCCACTTCCTTAATAGTTCTTTGGTTATCACAATATAGCTATAGTTTAGCATCAGCTCGCTGTTAGACACTGAGCTCCTTCAGCATCAAGTTTGCCCACTTAATCTCTTTGGCGCGCTTATGTGCGGCAATAAGTTAATCATGAGCAGGTACTGTTACGGTGTTGGAACGGCCCGCACCACTTTTCGCCGCCTGTCCTTGACCCAATTCATCAACCTATTTTCAAACAGTAAGCTATCACTCTTCCTGCTGTTACAACTTCAACCACGTGCCGGTCTTGCCTCGATCAAAGGACGGTGTCCGGTGGCTATAGCTACCGCCGCCCTATACTACTTAGCCCGAAATATGCACGGCGGGCGGTAACGCGGTCCTTACGCGGTGTGGCTGTGGTATGACACGCCGGAGATCTCTGGCCGCGTGGAGAACGGCGGCGCGGGCTTTGATACCGAGGGCTAAACTACCTCTTGGTGCCTGCACGTACGTCCACTTCTGCCTCGGTTTCGACGCTCGGCCACCCGGGGCTTTGATACCCGAGCGCGTCGGCTGTTGCCTCGGCTTCTTCTGCACGACCACCGGGGCTTTGATACCCATCTCCTGCACACTCTCGGCGGCTATACCAGCGATCGGTGTCTCCTCTTCTCGGTTACTACCTGCTTCTCTCCTCCTAGTACAGCTATTCGACTTCGTCAACCGGCTATATAAGCCGTACGAGTTGTGTTAGTTGTTATATTCGGCTTAGAGCTCTGCTATTAAGTCAACAGGCAATCTGCTCTTCAGCTCTTCTCTGTTCTGCGGCAGATCGAAGACTGACCGCTCCCTTGTCTTCGAATACTTCCTCCGCTCCGGCGACTCCACGTGCTAGCTGCTAGGCGTCTGTTCATTAGTCCCCTCGTCCGTCCATTGAAAGATCGCGTCCGCCCCGCCGTCTTCACTGGTCTTGATCATCCTCGGCCACTGCCATCCGTCCTGCTGTCCTTTCGGTTGTGGGTGATCTTCTAGCGCTCTTACGGGTTTCATCGGCGGGTCGACGGGTTGGGTGCCGGCCCGTTCATCTTGATCTTCAGCGTCCATGCTGTCAGCTCTTGTACTTGAACTCCATCTTGATCCTCGCTGTTGTCTTCCACCGGAGCGACGAGCCCACAGAATGTCATCATTCTTACTAAACCTTTTATATAATAGTAACAGTGACATACGGCAATATAAAATAATGCTTTACCGCTCCTCGAGGTCAGGAAACCGGATCTTGGGGGCCCGGCGTCCTTGCTTCAGCACAGATGTTCGAAGCAGCTACTGCAATCTCATCGCGCCGCTTTTTTCCAGCGGTAGAGCGTTGTGCGGTGTCAGCTGCTGGACTCGGAAAGGGCGCTGGACATGCCCTTCGGCTGCCCCGAGGAAGTAGACCTCGATACTAGAAGTCTCGCACCGTGCACGATAGCGACTAATTTCTCAAACAGAGACCGTTTTCCGAAAAAAGACTGCATCTGAGCGATAACGTAATCGCGACGGCATTATCTAAGATAGTTCCTTCTTCGCACCAAGGCTAGTGAGATTATAATGAGTATTAGTTGGTTATTGCGCTTCTAATAGAGTGATGCTACGCGAATTATAGGTCAGTCAAGGTGAATACAAAAATTAGTACTCAGTACTGCTAATTACAGTCGAATCATTATCATTGTCGGGAGCGGCCATATCTAGTCCCATTTGTCGACGCCTCCTCGCCCGCCGGTTCGCTTCCGGACGTCTGTCTCTCCTCTCGGTGCCAATCATTATCAGCCGTATCAGGTAGTCTCTGTACGGTTAACCATCTTCAGCTCGGTGAGGGTGATCTAGTACGTGGAAGTTTGTAGTACTTGCTCTCTTGACAACGATATTTATCGGAGCAGAGAGCCCACAGCGTGCACAGCCTACCGAAGTAGTTCTCCACTACGGCGCGATCCGAAGAAATGTCACGGTTAACTGCTTCTTCCGTTAGGGATCATAGCGGCGCTGAGAGTCTACGGCGTTTCGGTATAAAAACGCATCCCTGGTATCCCTGATATCCCTACCAGCCAGGATGATCCATAATTATGGGTATTCCTCGTGTAGGGGCCCCTCATGTCGTTGTTGTCATCCGTGGATGGTTTCGTGGCCGCGGCAACATGGAACTCCTTGTTTTTTTTCTGAAGATTGTGATGACCGCTTCAGATCCCTTGTAGTGATGGGAACAATTGACATTAAGTCCAATTGGAAGGACAGATACCTCCGTTTCAAACCGTGCAATTTGTGTTTCTTCCTTACTGTAATATTCAGCACGTTCTTGCTGGGTTTCACTAGGCATGTCGCCCGTTGGAACGTTACATCAACTGCATCACGAGCGGAAGGTAGTGCTGGAAAGCATGCCCTGCCAGCACTTCTACGTATGTTTTAGCCCGCTCAATGTAGCTCAAGTAGGTTTTGAACAGGTTCGGAGATAAAATCTCCAAGAACCCCATCACCTTCTTCTCGAACGTCGGCGCTTTAATGTTAAACGTGCACGCTAAGAGGTCCCAAAGCCCACCATTTTCAGTACGCACAGAGCGATGAAAAGCATGTCAATGCCTGACTTGCGGTGCTTATGGCCCCTCCCCACGTTCCACCTTGTTGCCATGTAGTTACTTACACGGCTCCAAAGTCTTGATATATCGGATACCGTGGTTCGATAACTTCCATACCCATCTCGTGGAACGTGTCGATGACGGGTTGGTCGGCATCTTCGCCGTTGCAGCTGTCGGACAACTGGACCAGGTGATGACGGGCGCGCTTGCTGACACGCTGTGCCTCAAGCTCTTGAAGCTGCATGAACCCTTGGCGGCATTGTGTCTCATTTGTGGTTCGTCATTCGTATGCGAGGAGAGGAAAATGCGTGCCCTCGTAGCCACACGGACTTCCGAAGACGCTGGTCGGGTGCGAGGGATGGTGCGATCCACCATACTTTTTTGCGAGGTGGAATTTTTGAAGAATGAAGTACTTTCTCTGGGCGGAAATAAACGCAACAAACGAATATTTTATCCAATTACTTGGCATCAACGCATGCTATTCGAGTGCTGATTGGACAAAACGAAAGTGCGCGGCTTCACCTTTCGTTTGGTGCCCGTTGGGCGCGAAACACGAAATATGCACGGACTAGTGGCAGCAAACGTACCACGCCTCAAGCCACTCATTTTTCATTACCCGCTCAGCGCCAAGACCACGACCAAGCCAGCTAAATCAAGCACCATGAAGAATTTCACCGACGTGGACCGCCGTGCCATCATCGACAGCCTCCTAGAGATTAGTAGGAATGGTGCTCTGCCCCGAGGAACTTACGCAGCATTTGGGAGAAGGTTGCGCTGTCATCGCGCGACCGTCCGCTCAATTTGGCTTCGATACCGCCAGGCAGCGGCTGCAGGCAACATCAGCACCTCTTGGCAGGGTCTGAAGGCGCAGAACAGCGGGCGTCCACGCGTAGATCGTGAATTTCTGCGTGACGTTGTGAAGAGTGTACCGTAGGAGGATCAACAGAACTCTCGCCGCACAGCGGCCGCTGCTAGCGTGTCGCGCCATCTTGTGCGCAGTATTGTCTCAGAGGGTACGCGCCAGAGCCACTCCTCACGCATCCACCCTGCGTTGACCCCCGAGAACAAGCTGCAGCGCATTGAGTGGGCCATGTCTTTCATCGACGAAAACAAGCACAAGTATGAGTCGATGATTGACGTGGTCCACGTCAATGAAAAGTAGTTTAATGCGGACAAGGACAAGCGATCGTACCTGGTACTTGACAGTGCAGAGCCGCCACAGTGGAGCTGGCGCAGCAAGCGCTTCATTCCCAAGACAATGTTTCTTGCGGGTGTAGCGCGCCCACGGTAAGACTTTGACGTTCTTGCTGTTTTTGATACACCTTTGACAATCCTGAATATATATTTCTGCAGGTACGACCCAAGCCAAAAACGTACTGGGACGCCAAACTGGAAATTTGGCCTTTTACTGAGCACATTACCAAGCTAAGCGGAGCAGCATCAATCGACCTCGTGGCACTCTGTACCCGCAACATCGATACGGTAAATCGCGACGTGTACAAGACGTACCTGCTCAAGTCTGTCATCCCCGCCATTAAACTCAAGTGGCCGAGGGGTGAACGTGGGAGACTGATCCTGATACAACAAGGCAATACGAAGCCGCATGTGCCTCCTCACGACCAGGACGTGGTGGCGGCTGGCACACCTGACGGCTGGAATATCCGTCTGGTATGCCAGCCGCCAAACTCTCCGGATCTAAACGTCCTGGAATCTGTGGCTCTTTGCCTCGTTGCAATCGATTCAGTGACACCACTTTGCAGCGTCGAAGACATCATCGAAGCTGTCGAGGCTGCGTATGCGGAGCTCAGTACGGAGACGATGGACAACGTCTTTCTGACGCTTCAGCAGTGCATGTTGAGCACTCTACAAGCTTCAGGTGGCAATGCGTACAAACTGCCTCATATGGGCAAAGCGGAGATCCGTAACGCAGGTTTACTGCCCGACTCGCTAGATTACAGGGTGGATGTGTTCGACGCTGCTCTTGCTGTGTTGAAGCAGGCTGGACGTGGAAGCCCTTCACTTTTTCATTCCCTCCCTTAACTGATCAATACAGCGGTGGTGTTCACGTTAAAAACCTACTCACATCCTATAGCCTTGTTGCGTTTATTTCCACCCAGAGGAAGTGGTGAGTATCAGTAAAAAAATCAGTCAGGCTGGATGCGATATAGACTCGCACTTAGGGGATGAGATACTGTAACTGGATTTCTTTCAGCATCGGCGAAATTTTCACATGGTATGCTTTTGGGAAGAATACAGGATTCTCATCATGTCACATCTGTATCTTTCTTGATTGATGAGTGCTGAATGTAGTGATAGATCTCTAGTTTGGAGGTCTAGTGGCCGTTCTTGTAAGGACCTCGCGCATGAGCGCGAGTTGTTTTTCTGTGACATGATCTCTGTCGCCAGACAGTCATACTGGGAACCATGTTCGTCAATTTTTACCAAGTTTGACTTTTTACGTCATTAATGATCTAGTTTTTACTATGGTTGCGCGAAATGCGTATTATCCGGCAAGGTGATTAACCAAATGATGACCAATCAAATCTTCATCCAGTAAATAGTTACCAAATACCAGTGCAATCAGTCTGATTGGATCAAACCCATCAGTTAAGAAATTATGGGCCACAAATAAACTTCATCCGCCTCGTAATGTATAACCCACCCTCACTCGAGAAGCAGCGCGGACGGGATGACGGCTCGCTTCTCGGACGAAGAGCTGGAACAGGTGATTCAGCTTATCATGGTGTCGCTGCTAAGCCATCTCCCGTCTCGCCACCGACGCCGAAGCGCCACGTCGCATTTTGAAGGGACGGGCGCATCTCGAGCGGCAGCGCTGCTCCTGTGCTGCCAGCAGACTGCGAATACGGCACCGTTATAGTGCGCGTCAAATGATTGGAACCCAACCTGGGACAGACTTTCGCCGACATCTGGGCTTGTGGGTCGAACCACTGCTACTGTTTAGATATGTTGTTGCCTCAATGCATACTAATATCCTACTTGTGCTAATAACTGCGAATTCAAAGTCCTTGGGCGATATAGACTGCAGGTTTCGGGCGGTGCGACGCGATTTAGTATCAGTTCTTTTTTCTGGCAAAACATTCACCTTTTATGCAGCGCCATACACACTTCTAATTTAATATCGTTCTTACTAGGACATGACGAGCGGACACTAGTCCTTCGCAGCTAGCTGCAGCGTTCTCGAGGCTCGCCAAACCTTTCATTCTTCAATGGATCGTGTCAGAGACCTCACCACCGTTGGTGGATCGGGCCTGCACGACGGCGGCACCTCGCTGCACGAGAATTCAAAAAAAAACCGGACGCTCGCGCATCTGTGCGCGGAGTCGATCAAGGCGGAGCGCGGCCCCCAGATGAACGACGGCTGCGGCCACGCACGAGGCCGACGGAGGTCAGCACTAACTGAGAGAGAGGTGCGTCCCTCGTCCGTTCAGCAGCGCCTGGGGACTACTTCGCGGGCGAGCTTAAGATCAAGCTCGGCATCGAGGCGGACGGTGCAGAGGGTGCTTCAGAATGTGGACCATCCGGATTACACCAAGATGGCCATATCTGATGGCACGTCAAGGTGTTGCCCATGTAGTGGCTGGGCCTCACACGGTCGCAAAGGTAAACTCTGCATGGAATAACAACATTTGAGTTAACACACATGTTAAATCATACAGCCCGCGAACTTACCTCTTGCTGCCATCGCTGCAGGCCTCGCAGAAGAAGCGCGTTGCACCGCACTCGCCCTTCTTCTGCTTCCGAATGGAGCAGACTTTGCATTGGTGCTGGGGACGATTGCGGATGCCCCCGACGTTCTGCCAATCCGGGAACTCCGTCAGCTTGTGCTCGGCGGGGACAGGACGCACACGTTCGCCTTGGGTCGGCGGTCCTGCTGACACCATCAGACAGCATAATAGACAGACAATTAGTAAATAAAAATAAATAGAAGTCGATGATATAACTTACCGGGTCCGTGAAGTCCGCAGGCGTGAGCTCCAGCATTTGGCTTGCAGCAAACGCAGGAACTTGGCGTGAGCCTCCAGCCGACCACGGTCGATATGACGTTCAGAATTGGCATATCGACGATGCCCAGAAAAATCGTCTTGTAGTACTTCCTGATACCACAGCCGGTTGCAGCGAATAGCGCTGCAGGCGGAGCTGGTCATGTATGTCCACGCTCCCCATCCAGTTCTGATAGTCGCGCATCATGACTGGAGATGGGACAACAACTTTCCTTCCCTCGCAGGCGTCGCTCTGAACATTGTATGCAATCACAAGTAAAAAGAAAATAGTAAACATAAGCTATCCAAACACAAAGCGTACCGCACGACTGCAACACTCGCCTGCCGCCTGTACATAGGAGGCGTACAGGCTTTCTGTCCCACAACAGCAAGGCTGTGAGAGGGGGGAGGGGGGGGGGGGGGCAACAATTGGCCACCGCCACTGTGCTGGTGCCGCGTGGATGTGCGCCAGGATCGCCTTGATCTCTGGCTGGAATCCCTTCTTGTTTGTTTGCTGGGGTTGTGCCGACTGTGCACACTTCCGACTCAGCCACGGCAGTGCGAGCTGCATGGAGGTGTAGAAGCGGTCGGTCACAACCGCATGGTACACCCCGGCTTGGGGTGGATTCATGCGGGTTCCGCACGACTGCACCTGGACCCGAGTTCGGGTCCGCCGAAAACTTCGTGGGGGACTCCCCAACCAATTCACTAGTGTGCTGGTCGGTCCCGCAATAGACCTCCAACCTGATAGATAGTACATATAACATCTTAACATGTTAGTATGGTGCATATACAACATGTTTAACTTAGCCAAAAAAAATGCGGACTCCATGATGAAGCCGCAGGGTAAAACAAAACGCACCCATGCAGCACACCAATATCAATACCGGAGCCAATAGGCAGTATCTGCACAACAGGTCATGAACAGCTTGGTCCCGCACTTGTGCGGCCTGTCCTTCGGATGCTGCAGCATGGAGGCACGTTGCATCCGGCTAAAACCGTCCGCTGCAGGGTCTGCACGACTGGTCTTACCTCCATGCACGGTCTGTATCCGCCTTGGGTATCCGAGTTGTCCGAGAAATGCAAGTTCTGCATGATCCTGCCAAACTGACCTTTCGGCATGTAGCGGCCGAACGTACCACAGGAACAGCACCGACAGTTGTAGTAGCCCAATGATCCGATAGACGGCGCGAATGTGGACACATCATGCGCGCAGTCAGCAATCCAATACATCTCACGATCTCGTGCCCCTTGATTGGCTTGTATAGCTTCGATTCCTTGTCCATCACCACGTCGCGTCGCGTGTCACCTCATTGTCTTGCTCTCTCTGTTTCCAGCGCTACCGGTCAACAAGTCTCGTTCAGATGCTGATCGTAGTGTACCGATTACTCTCCGTCGCAATGTAAGTCCACAAGCTCCGCGGAAAAAAGAAAAAATCCAAAGGCGAGGTTGCACGTTCGAACACCACAGCTGTGGGCTCATACTTTCCATCGTAAATATCTGGATAGTCGGTATCCTCCAGAAAGGTTTCTGGATCTAAAGTTGTAATATACAACATAAACATCCGTATCACATGTCGTATATCATACATACAACTATTGCCACGTACCGAGATTCCAGCATTCGCTCGCATCTGTTTCAAAGCGTTGGTGTCCTGTGCCAGCACCGTCCGTTCTTCGCCCGTGAGAATATCCCATTCGAAGTCGTCTTGCTCCAGTCTCGGGGCAACTTCTCCAGGCCTTCTTCAACCGTTTGGTAGCCAATCTCTTGGCCTGGTTCTTCTTTCGCCGAACGAGGATTGCCACTCCATCCAACTGCTCTCATCCAACGTGTTGCTGTCACCTTCCTCCTCCTCTTCGACTTCTTGAAGCTCCTCATCTTCAACTTCGCCAGCAGCAACGACGTTGACGTCTTGACTGAAGCACCAGCTCTCTGTGCACCTCAGGCACTTCTGAATCCGACGAAGGCCTTGACACAATACAAAATAAATAATGTCTATACAATCAACAATATCTCATGCGGCAAATGAATACGTACAGCGTCGGAGACCATGATACCTCATTCTCGTCGTCTACGCCGACAGCTAAATCATGCGGCTCGTCTTCCACTTCTTGTGCTTACCCGTCGATGACGCGATCACCTTCTCGCCCTTCTTCTTCGTCGAGTGTTCCTTCTTCGTCGCCAACAGCGCCGAAACCGTCTCATCTTCTCCTCGAGTCGGGCAAGCGCTGCAGCACGCGCTTCAGCACATCGTCTCTCCTCCTTCTCCAACCGCAGACGCCCCTTCTTTCACGCCAGCGCCATCTTCGTAACCCGAGAGGCGGCACGCGAAACAGCCACGACCTCTAGCGCCGCCTTCTCTTCTCTTGCCGCTGCCGCCTTCTATTTCAAAGTTAGTGACTTCTTCGAACCCCCCACTTTCTTGCGTGTTGCCGAGGCCGAGCGCTTACCTTTCGCTCGACCTTTTTTGCCGCCTTGTGGTTGCTCGCCACATTCCTCCCCCCCCCACGGCTTCCTTCCGCTTCTTCAGCGCTGCCAGATACACCGCCATCTTGCCCATCGGTGGTCGCGGTGGTGGTGCAGCCGTTCGGTTGATGTAGCTGCGGCTGCTTGGGTGGCTCCAACAGGTCCTGGCTCGGCGGGGCACGTGGTTCCTCCAGCCCAAAGTCTGCGTGGCTATCTCGCTGGCAAGCGAGATAGCGACGGTGTTCAGCGGCGTCGCTGGCGGTCCTCCGCGGAGCGCTTCTGCAAGCGCGCGATGAACGCGTCTGACTCGCGCCGCGTTTCCCAGCGCCCTCCCATCGCTTGCTTGTTTCTCCGTCCTTTCGCAAATGACTGGGAATTTCCCAATCGATTGCGGGAAATGACGATCGCCCTCAACCACCTATCCAACATCTGGGCGGGAAATTATTGTACCTTTTCAAACCGGTTGATACACACACCCTTGAGTTCTTATAACATTTTCAGCCTAGCCCTGAGCAAAAATGCAGAAGTAGTGCGAAAAAGCATGATGTTCTTAACAACATGTGATAAAAATATAAGGTGAAAACGGCGACGTTGTAGTATACAATCTTGAGTGTTGGGGGCTAACCGCCGCGCACAAGAGAGCCATCTCAGCTGGGCTGAAGAGCACATACATAACCCAGGTAAAGCTGTTTTGCTTTGCTACTTCTTGACTGAATTCTGCTAACATTTGACACGATGTGTAGTAATCTGGCAATATACTGTAATTTTAGATGAAAAGAAGTTTAATCTGGACGGCCCTGGAGCTATCAGTACTACTGTCACGACGTTTGCCAGCCAGTCCGCCAGCACCTGCGCCGTCAACATGGCGGTGGCAGCATGATGGTGTGGAGCGTGTTTAGCTGACACGGTACGAGGGAGCGGGCCATCCTGAGAGGAAGACATAATTCAGGTGATTACATCAATATGATTTCTGAGTATATGTTGCCGTTTCCCGCTCTAACCACGGTACTGACTTCGTGTTTCAGCAAGATAACGCGTCGTTTCACGCCTCGAGTGTTCGTTCACCCGATTGCAACACTTACGCTGTTGCCAGTACCGCACTGTTGGCCAACTCGAGGGTGCAATCCTGGCGACATGCGACTTGATCGAGCAGGAGTACTTGCTCAAGCTTGTAGAGTCCATGCCTCGCCGGTGCCTCGCTGTCGCCAAGCAAAAAGGATATTTCACTAAGTCCAGCTCGAGTCAAAGTTTCTCGAGGGACGCTCCGAGGCGGCCGCCATCCAATACTTCCGTCGCTTGCGCATGCGAAACAGCCTTTTGAGTTGCGGTATCATTCACAAGGGACGTCGGAAGAGATTGGAAATCCAGGTACAATTTTATAGTTGTTTATTGAATGCTAATATTTGGTGGTTTAATTGTGTATTCGTACTATTATTCTGGATTGTAGCGGATGAATTTGAAAACTATATGCGGTACAATCTCGGGACCAGCTCCGGGTTGTAGAATATGAGCATCTTTTCACCATGGACCAGACTTCAATTTATGTCGACATGACCCCCAAACAACAATCATCTTTCGAGATGAGCGAGGCGTTGACATGGTTAAAGGTATGTGTAAGATTTTATGTTGTAAATCTTCAACTCAACTAGTTGTTTAATGTTATGGCAGGAATGTCTGAGAATTCGTTCCGCGCAAGCGTGTTTTTGTGTGCCTCCACTACCGGCAAGAAGCTGCCCCCGTTTATCGTAATCGCAAGGCAAAAGGAGGCAAGGTGGTATGCAATTCACTTTTCAAATTTGTTAAATATTTACTATTGCTTGTCGTGGTTTGAATGCCATCAGTTACCTTCTGCCAAGTTCTGCTCGACAGCCTGAAGCTCTACAAGACGAGCACCGTGCATGCTCATCTTGAGGATGAAATGACCGATGTGGAGTTCGTCCCTCCGGGTGCCTCGATGCTGGCCTAGCCGAAGGACGTGGCGTCATGGCGGTCTTCAACAGTGAGTGCCACGGGCTGTACGCCCAGCACCATTGCATTCATGATCGCAGTACAACACCGCAGGAGCGGCGTAGCCTAATTACGTCAGTTGTAGTACAGGCATGGAAGACGACCTCAGAAATTAATGTTAGAACTTACTGTTCTGAGGTCGTCTTCCGTGCCTGTACTACAATTGCTATTCGGAGAGGTTTTATGAAAGCTGGCTTAGATCCGGTCGGGCCCCAAACTCGTGGTGGCCTTTTCACAGTTCGAACCCCTCAGCACCTCAACTACCGATACAATGTTTGTTCGTTGCAATTTTGTAGGATGGTTGTTGATCGGTAGAGGAGGTGTCACTTCACATTATTTGTTGGATTTGAGTTTTTATACCTGTTGATGCATTACCTACCTAATTTAATGGTTGCACGGATGAGTATTATCCGAAGTAGCCGTGCTCAATTTTACAGCCCAATGTCCATGCCATCGATCCACCCATTGTTAATGTTAACGACGACCGACGCGCAACGCGGTGCGCAGTTAATGCCGGCGAGGATCGCGCTCTATGCTCGCTCACTTCAACTACATGTAGAATGCCAATTTTTACTTGTGGCTATTGGTTATAAATGAGAGATCATTGGTTATAAATGAGAGATCAGATCGACTGCGACTGGTCAAAATAGACAATACAAAATCTGGGCAGACCCTCTTGCTAAGCTCGCCGTTTCAAATCTCAGCTGGTTGATGGAAGTGCAGTACACCGACGAGCCTCCGTCGCGCGCGTCGTCTCGGCCGATGGCGGCGGAAGCTCGAGTGACCGTAAGGCCGGCGACCCATCTGAGACCCAGCGGACGTCAGCGCAGCAGCAGTCTGGATAATGAGCGCACGTGGCGGCCGGCGAGCGGCTTCGCGTCCAAGCACCAGGCCGAACTGGAGGCCAAGCGCCTGCACAAGGAGCGGCAGATTCAGCGCACCCAACAGCTGCAGCAGATACAGGAAGAGAAAAAGAGGCGCGAGGCCGAGCTGGCCAAGGGACCCAAGCCCAACGACCACGTGATCGTGGAGGAGGGCGAGTGGAAAACTGTGGTGTCACACGGCCGTCGGGCGCGCAACGATCGCCGGACAACGCACGGAACCACCGGCATCTCCCTCCCGCTTCCCCCATGCCCGCCCACTCTTGGATTTAGCCGCTCGCTCGATGAATCATCGGTGTCTGCAGTGACGACAGGGCGTTCCGTGAGTCAAGACGAGATGGAACCTGCCGATGTAGCGAGGAGGAAGAGGAGGCATCAAATGAAGAGACGGCAGAAAACTCCATCGCAGCGAGCAGACGCGAGTTTGGAGACGGCAGATGGAGTCCCGCACCCATCTCTGTTGGGAGAAGTCATGTTTGCACGACGCAGCAGCTTGCAGAGACTAGCGGACAAACTTCTCATGAACGATGCGGTTGTGGTGCAAAACGGAAGACACGCGGGCAGGAACTCACAGCGCCACAACCCAACAGGATTAGTGCACTCGCCAGATAACGGCAGGAAGACGAAGAATACCTCGTCCATGGCTGCTCATCATGGCGGCGCAAAAACGCATTATCACACCGAGAGCGCTGAGTTGAGCCCTCGTGGACACGGACACCAAGCAGGCAGCCGTGCGAACCGACGGTCCTCCTCGAGGTTAGACTCTCCCCGATCGCCTCGGTCGGAATCGGTCTCTCATGGGTCGCCACGCCCAAAGAAATGCGGTGATAAACGCGACTTTTTCTTCCGGAACTTGGACTACGAGCTCCGGAGTCAGCTACAAGTGGACGAGGTCGCGGAGTTCAGCGTGACGGACTTCGAGATGGCCACTAAGATTTCCCAATTTGTTCTGGACCTTTTTGCTCCTCCCAAAAATGACACAGTGTCGGAAAGTGGCAATGAAGACCACGAGAATGGCAGTGCGATCACCGATGAGCGCAAAAAGTACCCGCTTGTGGTGACGGACGGCACCGCGTGCGTCGGAGGTAACGTGCTCTCTTTTTGCGACTTCTTCACGCAGGTAAATGCAATCGAGAACGATGCAACGCGCGTGCAGATGCTGCGTCACAACTTGCACATCCTCCAGAAGACGAACGCGAAATGCATCCACGCAAACTACCTGGACGTGATGCTGGAGTTGGAACAGGACGTGGTGTTTCTGGATCCACCCTGGGGAGGGCCGGAGTACAAAGATCTTGACAAAGTGGACCTGTTCCTCGGAGGTCTGCCGCTGCACGAGATTTGCACGCGGCTGCATGGGAGCACGAAGTGCATCGTCTTAAAGGTGCCGAGCAATTTTGACGACGCTAAGTTCTCGCAGCTTGTGCCGGGAAAGGTCGTGATCCGACGCGACCTCAAGAAGATGCACCTCGTGCTGCTCGACTTTCGGTAGGACGGCAGGATTGGTACGAATAGCAGGTTGTTCATACTGTAGTCATACTGTACAACAGAATATGGGGTGTAGCCAAGTCAAGTTGATGTATGATGTGCACTACACCATTTTGTATTGAACCCCCTAATTTTGCGCGCGCCCAGTGGTCGACAGCCAACCCGGTTGCCATACAAAGCACAACACAATCGGCAGGTCGACAGCGACGAGAGGAAAGCGCGCGCGTATTCACTCCGCACTCGTTTGGACCCACGAAGAGAGCGCGGCCTGCCCCACTCAGTCAGTTCACAAGCGACTGCAAGACAGGACCTTTATTCTGCATGTCATTCGGCGGGTTTGGCAGCACGAGCGCGCCCGCGAGCGGCGGCTTCGGGGGCTTCGGCTCGGGCGGCAATAATGGTGGCTTCGGCGCTTCTGCGGCCGCTTCTCCGTTCGGTGGCGGCGCGACCACCGGCGGATTTGGGTCCGGAACGTCGGCATTCGGCGCGGGTGCGGCCAAGCCGGCTTTCGGGGGCTTTGGAGCCGCGGCACCGGCCGCTGGAGGCGGTTTTGGCTCGCAGCAAACGACCACGACGGGCTTTGGCGGCTTTGGAGCCTCTGCGGCGCCCTCCACAGGCTTCGGAGCGGCGGCTAACCCCGCAACGACAGCGGGATTTGGAGCTTCGTCGACGTTCGGCGGAGGCGCGACGACTGGCGGCTTCGGATCTTCGGCCCCGTCAGCGTTTGGAGCCAGCACTCCATTCGGCGCCAAGCCGGCAGCGAGTCCCAGTCCGTTCGGGGCGACCAGCGCGTTTGGAGGCGGCTCAGGAACTACGAGCGCTTTCGGAGGAGCCGCCACGACAGGAGGATTTGGCACGCCCACACCCGCTAGCGGCGGCATGTTCGGCAGCACGACGGGTGGATTCGGTGCATCTGCAGCCAAGAGTCCGTTCGGAGCGACTTCCACAGCTACGACGGGAGGTTTTGGCTCCCAGGCGACGGGCACGACGGGCTTCGGAGGCTTTGGCTCGCAGCCAGCGGCAGGTGTAGCGGCCGGACAGGTGCAGGTCGGCACAGGCCAACCACCTTACCAGCCTACACGCGAGATGGAGCCGTCAGGAACGGGCGGTACAGCTAATTACATCTCGATCTCGCGCATGCCAGCGTACTCACACAAGTCGACGGAGGAGCTGCGTTACGAAGATTACTTAAAGCGTACAAACCCTGCCGCAGCACAGGCGGCAGCTACGCAGAATGCTCCGGCACCCGATGCCACAACAGCTGGAACAGGAGCTTTTGGTGGATTTGGTGCGCAACCAGCTACGAGCTCAGCTTTCGGTTCGGCTGGAGGCTTCGGCAGCAACCAGCCATCGGCATTTGGTGCGACGTCAACTGGTGGAGGCTTTGGATCCTCTGCTTTTGGCTCCACGACAACACCGACGACAACTGGCGGATTCGGTGGCTTTGGATCGCAGACTGCGGCCCCGGCGACGAGCGGTGGTCTGTTTGGAAATACTGCCGCCCGTCCCGCTGCAGGTGCGTTCGGTGCACCGGCTACTAGCAGCGCATTTGGTGCTGCACCCGGTGCCACATCAGCGTTTGGAGCGCCCGCCACCGGCGGTGGGTTTGGATCTACGACTGGTGGTTTTGGTAGCAGTTTTGGCGCGACACCAGCAACTCAGCCACAGACTGGCAGCTTTGGAGGCTTCGGTACTTCTACCCCAGCGGCTTCCTCCGGCTTTGGCGCCTCTGCATTTGGCAAGCCAGCAGCATCTTCAGGTTTCGGAGGCTTTGGGGCGACGGCGGCGCCTGCAGCCGCACCAGCTACAGGTGGATTCGGCTTTGGAGCGACGCAACCACAAGCAGGTGCGACGACTTCGCTCTTCGGTGGAGCTAACGCTGCAGCGCCCGCTTCAACAGGTTTCTCGTTTGGTGCGACTGCCCCGAAGCCCGCTGCCACCGGAGGTTTCGGCTTCGGTGCCACTGGCGGTACAAGCGCGTTCGGAAGTACGACAGGTGGTGCGTTTGGAGCTACCGCAGCACCCAGTGCTTTTGGCGCTAACTCTTCGCAGCCGACAACAGGAACTACTTCTCTCTTCGGGTCTACCACTGGACCGACCGGGACAACTGGCGGCTTCGGCTTCGGAAGCGCGCCGTCTACTGCACCTGGTGCAACGACTAGCTTGTTTGGAACGTCGAAGCCTGCAGCGACCAATCTTTTCGGATCGACGACGGGCAGTACTACCACAGGAGGACTTTTCGGTAACACAATGAGCACTGGAGGTTCGTCTCTCTTTGGAGGAAATAATACGGCCACAAACACTGGAGCCGGATTTGGTTTTGGTAGCGGCGGAGGATTTGGAAGCACAAATACTGGTGGCTTTGGTGGGTTTGGAACTGCTGCGACCCCGGCTGCTCAAACCGGTGGATTTGGCACAACGAGCAGTTTGTTCGGACAGCCACAGCAACAAGCCCAGGCGGCTGCCTTGCAGCCACAAAACTTGGTAGCAGCCCCCGATGTCAACCCGTACGGCGCTGGCTCGTTCGGTGCCGGGCTCGTTGAGCAGAATGTGAAGGCGGCGCTGGACCTTCATTCGATCAAGACGGCCTCCAGTGTATCTTCTCGCCTGACTACCTTCGCGGATGACGTGGGCCTTCCGAGAGGTCCGCTGGATCCACCACTAGTGACCCGGCGCCAATCTGTAAGCAATCGTCACGCGATCCCGGTTTCGTTTATCCGCGGCTCCTTCAAGGGCTCCAAGAGTCGATTCGCAACGTTCAAATCTCCGGCGCTTTCTTCTGCTCTTTCCAGCGGTCTCCGATCTGGAGCGGAATCCAATGGCGACAACGGTGCCAAGGAAGATGAATTTAAGTTCACGTCATCTCTGTTCCGCAATTCGATGACGAAGAAGCTGGTGATCGACAAGAGCGAACAAAATTCTTTCCAAGCCAGCGGGACGAGTTCGCATGTATCCGTTGTGCCGCTCACTGATACTGACCGCGTCGACGTTCACGAAATTGGAAGTGGTCGCACTCGGTTGTTGAAGCCTGGTGATGACGGCAAGTACAGTGTCAGCTTTTGCAATCAGACTAACAAAAAATCTTTTTCGCTGCGTCTGTACCCGAACCAAACGGTCAAGCAAGCAAGAAACGAAGTGAAGTTTTTGCTGCATGAGAGCAGCGCGTCGACGGCATCCTCAATCGTCGATATTGAATTGGTTTTAAAGGGCAGAATTATCCACGACGCTAGTACCATTGAAGAACTGCACTTAAAGGAAGGGGACGCAATTGACGTCGTTGTGATCGAGAACCGTGCAGAGGACAAGCAGCATGAAGACCAGAGCGCCTCGATTTCTTCGCTGACCAAAAAGCCTGACGCACAGCCAAGCAACGAGGCGTCCCCACCGAAACGCTTCATGACGTATGACGAATACTTGGCCTCAGCTAGTCGCGATGAAGATGATTTGTTCAGGGATACTGAAACGAGCGGCATTAGCCGTGCTTCCCCAGTCTCGTCTTCGTGCCCTACATTGAAGAACAAGGACTATTTCACTATCCCGTCGTACGAACGCCTAGAGTCTATGACGGACCACGAGTTGTCTCAAGTGGAAAAGTTCACAGTTGGTTGCCGCGGCTTGGGTGCTGTCGAGTGGATCGGTAAGACAGATGTGCGTAATCTCGACCTTGACGAATTAGTGTATTTCGAGAAGAAGGAGGTGATTGTTTATCGAGACGACGAGAAGAAGCATGAGCTGGGCAAAGGTTTAAACAGACCTGCTATTGTTGAGCTTCTGAACATTTTCCCGCCGCGCAAATCGACTTCTCCTGAGAAGTATAAGGAGCGTGTGAAGCAGCGCACGCAAGATATCGGTGCTAGTTTCCTCGACTATTCCATCGAGAAGGGTATTTGGCGTTTCCGGGTCGAGCACTTCAGTCGTTATGGCTTCGATGACGATGACGACGACGACGATGTCGACATGGATGGCCACAATGGAGCAGGACACGCGGAGAGCAAGGAGTTGCACATGGACCATTTACCACGAAAGCCTGGAATGAGTCGTGTGACTGTGGTTAGTCGAGGAAAGAAACCTTTTTCGGCCGACCGCAGCGTACTCTTTCGTCAGTCCGGCATGTATGGCGGCGAGGTGAACAGCAATAATGTTGTTACTTCATTTGGGGACCACCAGGCCCCTTTGAATGTCAGTGACCAGTGGGTTGGAATGGCTGACGACTCAGAAAGTGTTGGGCCCGAGTCGGAACCTCAGATGGACTTTAATATTGAGGAAGAGGTGATGTCGACGAAGAAAGACCCGCAACCTACCAGTGAGGTGTTTCCTGTGCTTCGTTATTCTTTGAAGCCGCTCGGTTTGAGCAACGTTGAATGTCTGCAACCTGGAAAGAAGTCTACAACGTACCAGCTGATGCTGCAAGCATCGAACCAAGGACAAGCAAAGGTCGTGCGCAACCATGTCGATGGTGGTATGTTCATGGCTCGCTCGTTTCGCTGCTCATGGGGACCAAACGGCGAGCTGGTAAACCTAGGAAAGTTGACTTCGCGCTCGGCGAAATCCTCAGATGTGGAAAACAAGTGTCGTCGCGTATGTATCGAGTTCCCTCTTCGTCTCCCTGAAACGCGCAAGTCGAATCTTCACGATGGGCTTATGCTCCATTACGAGTACACTTCGCAGGGACGTAACCCCAACGATTTCATTGACCGAGACGGATCCGAGGTTCCCACCCCGTTTACATTACCCGCTCACGAGCCGTTGATGAACTGTATGCAAAAGTATGTTACTCACGCTAAACGCCAAGTTCAAAAAGCTCCGACACGATCATCCGAGAAGCGAACTTTGCTACTTTGGAAACTGATTCAGGCTTTATGGGGCCAAGAGCATGGTACCAAGATGGGTGACCGACCGGATACTACGTTCTACCCTCTCGCGTCGCGGGATGACCCTAATGAAGTGGAAAAACTGGATACTTTTCAGACTGTCGATCTGCGCCGGGAGGCAATCTCACGGTGGTTCGAGACTGCGCTGAAAGATGCAGAAAACGCCCCCACTTTTGACGGTATCCCGAGCCCGGAGGGCGTGCTGCGCCTTCTGTGCCAGCATCGAGTTGTGGAAGCGTCCGAAATGGCAATTGAATGTGGTGACTTTCGCCTGGCAACGCTGATCACACAGGCGGTTTCTTACGAAGGCAATGACTTTCGCAGTCTGATGGAGACACAACTGGCTCAGTGGAGTGACAACGGATCGCTGGAATTTATGGACAAAACTCTGGTTGTTATCTACAGTGTATTGGCCGGTAGTGTCGAGGTGATGACTGCTCAGAAAGGTGCGGGCATGTCGTGGATCGCGTGCCTTGCGTTGTTTCTGTGGTACAAGTGTGGCCCCGCGACGTCCCTGAAGTCCGCCATGGCGCTTTACGACGACGCCGTCAGTAAGCAGCAGGCTTCGGTCTCCTTGTCAAAATTTGCTGCTGCTGGCACAGACAAAGATGACGTATTGATGGAGCTGATGAAGCTCTACATTGAAGATGCTGCCTCGCTGTGCAAAGTGTTGTCACCCAGTGGCTTCATGAGCCAAGACTCGCACCACCTGGACTATGAGCTGTGCTGGCACCTGCACAGCGTTCTGCGCGCAATTGGCTACAAGCTTGACCGCGAATGGGAATCGCACATCCATCAGAATTTCATTCGGCAACTAGAAGGCGCTGGCTTGTGGGAAGATGCAGTATATGTCGCGCTCAACATTTCAGACGTTGTCGAGCGCGAGAGCACCTGCCGTGAGTTGCTCTTTCGTAACGCAGATGTCTTGACATCGGACGTGTCCAAGCGGGAACAGCTCTGTGAGCGCCTAAGCATTCCCACGGAATGGGTTAGTGAGGCATTGGCGGTGCGGGCC
The DNA here is from genome assembly GCA_033558025.1 of Phytophthora sp. 'mugwort'. Classification (NCBI taxonomy): domain Eukaryota; phylum Oomycota; class Peronosporomycetes; order Peronosporales; family Peronosporaceae; genus Phytophthora; species Phytophthora sp. 'mugwort'. The sequence goes on along the minus strand of JAUCEF010000007.1, from coordinate 4,708,395 downwards.
GTTGCAAAGCAGGAGCGCCACGAAGAAATTGCACACTGGATGGCGGCACGCCACTATGAAGAAGCTCACGCGTGCCTGATTTCGCACGTAGCTATGCGCTGCCTTTTCGCTAGCCAAAAGGACGTACTGATGCAGTTGCTTTTGGAGTTGGAGCCTATGGCGGTGTATATCCCTCAGTGGAAGAGCTGCGAGAGGGTGGATACCATTGGAGGTGGTCTGCTGTTGGAGTACCTCCGTCTTGAACAACAAAAGGGACTGGAGGTTGACCACGAGGATCAGTTCCTTCAGCGCGTCATGCTGCTTTCGCAGCAGCTTTCTAGCGCCCGAGATGCCTCGGCAAAAGACGCGAGCAAGAAGCGCGAGAAGAATGTGCTGTTGGCGCAAACGTGCGTGTCGTCGATGATCGTATCCTTGGCCACACAGGCAGTGCAGCTGCGGTCGCTCCTGTCGTACGCGCAGGAGCGCGAGTTGACGGGCGATGCTTCTTCAACTTCGACGCCTTTGGAGCTGGAGCCAGAGTTTCTGAGCGGGCTTTCGCATTTAGTCACCGGGCGTGAGACTAGTTTCGTCGAGTCGTACCGGACGAACCAACTGATGCACCTTTGCTCTACTTTCATCGACTGGCGAGCTTAGTTTGTGCACAACAATCGAGAAGAATCCGAGACCAAGTCGTCAGTGGACCTTGGATCTGTGTATCTGCACATGAAACGAACACTACAAACGCTATTACTCTTCTGTTGGCATCTTTCGTGATATTTGATCGTGCTTACAATAGACTTGACTAACTAACAACTAACCTACTGCTATTAACTAACCATGCATGCTTTGTTCTTATACATTAGAGAAGTTCTCCACGCGGAAGCTCCACACGCCACCGTTGCCGGTTTCTGAGTCCGCGTACCCTAAGAACGTAGCGCCCAGCGCCTGCGTGTGGCTTTCAAGACGCTTCATGAAATCCTCAGTCGACTCGTTTTCTTCAGCGGAAATGCCATGCAGTGCTATGATCGCTGGTTTGTTGAGTCCGCTGCCGATTGCTGGCTTGACACTGTCGTCCGGATAGACCACAACTTTTCCCTCAGAAAAAGTAACAAGATTGTCGAGATGGAGTCTACGGACGTCCGTAGCACCGATGAAGGCGATTTTCCCACAGCCTCGGCGGCCAATCACGAAGTTTTCAACGCGAGACAGCTCTTCCTCGGTGAGTTGCTGGAGCTCCCGTACAGACGGCTCAGTGAAATACTCCTTGTTGAGAAGTGTGGGCGATGGGGAGTCACCAGTAACCTCATGAACGGGCTCCGCCAGTCTGGGGCTGTCCTTCGCACTGCTCACGGTCTTGGAAATGACCAGACGAGAAAACGAACTAGAGAAGCGGAACGGGCCGACTTGAGGTAGTTTCGTTCGAGCACTTATATGCAGCCTGCGGCTCTGAAATTGTGACTGTTTTGACTGCATGGGAAGTGTCTGCAGAGGTTTTCTGGCCAACCCGAGCCGGGCCGCGAACCTGGCTGACGGTTGGTGACGAGTCACTGAATTTTTTAGCGCAGTCGATGGTCGATTTTCAAGCATCGTGAGCTCTACAGACCCTGGCGGGTTGACAATTGCTGTTTTGATCTTCTGCTCCAAAAGCCCTGCGCCAAATGACCCCGAACCGTAAGGATCCGTATCGGGGGATGCTACCAAGGCGTCAGGAGGCGACGAAGTCGCTGGTGGAGATGAAACGGACCCAGAAGAGCTACCCGACATCTTTAACAAGGCGCTGGGCTGAGTTGACTCGTTCTGCTTCCTCCAACAAGCCCAGTCAAAGGCTGAAGACGAAACAGGCTGGAGTAGCTGCTGCTGCTGCTGTCGGGAACCAGTACGCCAAGGACTTGCATCCAGGATGAAAGCCGAACGCAATCCGCTCTTAAACTTCATCGATGCTGACCCTGCATTACCCGCCGACTTCTGTCCAGTTTGCCAAACTGACCCAGGCACTGCGAACAAATTCTTTTTGGTTTCAGGCGCATTTCGAACGGAGAAGGGATTTACCGCGTTCGCAGATACCTTCGCTGCAAAGGGGTTAGTTTTCGAGCTTGCAGCTTTAAACGATTTCCCAGTTGAGTTTGGGGCCCCAAACGTGAACGTGTTCCACATCGAGTCACTACGTGGTGCAAATGGATTGCTCAAGGAAACCCCGACCTGCTTCGTCGACAATGGGATCAGTGGCGGCTTCGTAGTGTTGATACTTGAGCCAAACACCGCGCGATTTCCGCCAAACTCAGGATCCAGCGTGTTGGCCTCCGAGCCGCCAAACATCGTACGGACTCCTCCAAAGCCAGGATTTAAGCTGGACCCCGCACTGCTGCTCGCGTTGCCAAACAAACTTGTTCTCTCGCTCTGGTCTGTACTTCCACCAAGGCTGGCATTGTCGTAGAATACTCTGTTGGCAGACTTGATGCTTGGGGCGGTATCCGCTAACGTGAAGGCTCCGCTACTCGCACTCGTTTGGTTCCCACTAGGGTTGCCAAAGAGTGACGAGGAAGACGAGGAAGAACGCTGCTGCTGGGTCGAGTGACCAAACAGAGGCACCGTGTCACGTGCGTTCGAGCGAAACCCGAGCTGGAGCAGCGGGCGACGCGGCGACTTGGCTGCTGCCCACTTGAACGTGATTGCCACCTCGCCATTGCGCGCGAAGCACTCCTTCGTGCTCTCCACACGTCCAAAAGGCTCCGACGCGTTGTCGGCCCACATGGCACTGTCGTAAGCGTTGGAGCTGATGAACGCATTGCCACCACCCCCGAAGCCCCCGAAGACAGAGATGCCGGAGTTGCCAGAACTGTCAGGAACTCCAAACCCGGAGGTAGTGGGGGCTCCTAAGTTGAAGCTTCCGTCAGCGGCGGGCTCGGAGTTGATCGAGGACGCAAAGAGCGACATAAGACGTGCAATTTCAAGAGCGCAAGGTGTTAAGCGTCCAGAAAGGCGTCTCGATTATTATCTCTCTTTTTCTCTCTCTACGTCTACTCTGTTCACTAGCGAAGATGCAGGTGAGACGGCGACAGGGAAAGAGGGAGCTTGTGCGACTTGAGCCGATTCAAAAGTGAGCCCTCGCCCGGGTCGAGTGTGAGCTCCCTGGGTTCACCCTGGCCCACCCGTTTCTTTCACTAGAAAAATCAAGAAAAAATCCAGCGACGGGTACAGTTCAGCTAAAAACGGGTTTGACCCGCTTGACCCGGTGTTGAAGATTGAACTCCGAGTGTATTTTCAGTGACGCGATCAAGAAAAATACCGGCACGTGGGTTTTGGTGCACCATCGCTGCGATGCATCGGCGATGCATCGCAGCATCGCACAAAGCCTCTTGGTCGTGTGATCGGTTTCGCTCGGTTGAGCGTTATACGTATAGTTCTTGTTGAAGTCGTTTTTTAAATCGTGGGGTCGGAATGTGATGGCAATTCTCGCACTCCAGAGATCTGATAACGTCTTCCTGCAAGGTTACTTCGTCCTGATGTGAAAAGAACCTCATTGAAACGCCGAAATGAGGAGAACACTCTCGTTTGATTCGTCGTGCTTTCATTCCGCCATAAATAATTATCTACCCAGTTCACTTACGCTTTCTCGGATTGAAGGCAGTCGACCCCGGCACAAGGCATGACGTAGGTCTTCGACGCAACGCTGCTCCATCAGATAGCGCTCAATAATGTCATGCCACCGCCTGGCGTCCTATTCCGATTGCGCTGTCAAGTACACCAGTCGGTCGTCTCGAAGTTTCAGACACAGACCGTGGGGGCGTCCGCTCCAGTAGAGCACGTCGAATACACGGTCCTCGTGCAGAACCCTGGCGGTTGGGTCATCGTTCTTCTTAGATACGAGCTTGCCTTCGTCGAAGATGAAGTAGCGGCGACGCCACTCTTGAAATGGCGCCCACGCCGATTCAAGTACCCGTCTACCATGTGCATGAGTACTATTGCTTGACTGCTCTGCGCTGACTGAGGAATATTGTCAAATGAGAACCAACCCGACACCACAGCGAGTGAGTCCACCGCACGCATGGTATGGCGTAGGCTCACTTGAAGTAATGCACATGCTTGCAGAGACTGCACTGTGCGATGCTGTACAATGTTAAGATCCTTATCTCATGGCTGTGCTTATTATCGCAAATCATACGTGTTGTAACGCAGAACACTCTCGTGATCTGTATAGCAAGCGGTCGCCAGAGACTCGAACACCGCAAGAGGCTCATCTCCGACGTTGCGTCCAACTTAGTGAGCAATGCGCGAGGTGGCTTTGGTCCGTGCGATTCATCGACGAGCGAGCGATCCCTATAGGGCGCTTCCCGACAATAAAAGAGTCGAGAATCAATACGAAGCCGCACCGCCGGTGTTCGCAAGCGTCGTGCGGCACTGGATCCAGCTTTCATCAGCGAGTTCGTGGGTGCAGCAGGACCAGACAAGGTACATTGCAACCTCCTGAAGCCAGCTTCGAAGACGACGAGACCGTCACTCATGACCAACCGACCGAACTTTGTAAATGGACGCAGCAGCCAAGGACATTTATCACTCGGTACATCACCAGTAGCTTAAATTTGAAGCACGGCTCACCAGTTTTTCGGTGGTCGTCATATGCGTTTCGATGATGAGAAATGGAGGAGACTGTATCACTGTGCTGCTGAAGCTGTTAGCACTACACCCTCACCACCACCGAGGTTGATTTGACGAGTCCCGAATGAAATGATTTGATCTCAAACGATGCCAACATAACTACGTGCGCTACGCTGAGCAACTGAGCAACAGAAAGTCTCCATTAATTGCAGTTTGAAAATTGCGCTCTGCTGAAGCCCGATGGATCGGTGGCGGCCGTGACCGGCCTCATGGCCTAGCTATCCTCGTGGAATCAAGCAAGGCGGATGCCGTGGCGAGCGACGCTGTCTTCCTGACGTGGTATACTTGAGCACAGCTTCATCAGTTAACCTTGGACGAAATCAAAAACTGACGTCTTTGCTGCTTCGACAGCTCCCTCTCGATGTCAATAGCGAACACTGCAGGATCTGATACATGCATCGTGAAATTCGGATACTGTACCCGCTCGCTCACTGTCGCGATGCCACCTGTCAACTGTTCATTGATGAAAGGCTCACCGTCATCACAGTTATGCCGCATGTGACGATCGCAACAAATCCAACCCACACTGATGATGATACACTGCGACACCAGCAGCGAGGATCACTTAACATGTACGGTATCGGTAGGCTACTATGGATTTCCAGCTTACGACACGCAGAGCCAGCCGGAAGGCCAGCATGATCATAATAATATCGGACGGCTATCTCTAAATGTCGGCTCTCGAATTTTCTAGAAAAGACAGATGCCCCGCAGGCAGGTGACACCATCAACTCAAGCTGTGAAGGAACGAGGGGCTACGTGTTCTGGCTTGGTACATATTAATATCCACCCCCCGGCACCAGGCGCCAGAGGCTATGACAGAGCTCTCTTCGACGTGCGAGGAAAGGCGGCAAATTGCCGCACGTCGTCGTCGTCGAGCAAAAATCATAATTTCTACCAGATGCTGCAAAACCGTGCGGCACCGCTAATTACAGTACTGTCCTCGATTTATATCGTCAGTTTGACACCTTTTCATTCAGGGAATAAAACTTCATGATACCATATTGAGGTATAATATCAACCTGCACAAACAGTTAGTATCGACAATTCAGGGGTATGTAAATTTGAAGCTGGCATACAAACTCGACCATTCGCACTCGACAATGCCTTTCAGTACGGGTGTTACACTCGAACGGGAGAAGACACGGTGTCAGTATTGAAAGCGGAAGTCGGGGCGCGTTCAGCATCAAGCAACACTCGCGTCGCGCCGCCCCCTTCGAGTGAGTGAGCGCCCGTCCGTGCGTCTGGAGCTCCGTCTCGCGTGTTGTGTCCATCGGCTGTGGCTTCTGCTCCACGGCCTCGTTTCGTTCCTTTGCTGGCGGTGGACTCGCCGCGTGTCCGTCCGCCTGCGCGGCCACTGAGCGCGCGGTTGGAGCTAGGAACTGGAAGCTTTTTCGTTGCTTGTGTCAAGATTTGTGTAGTATGATCAGGAGTGATGGTCACTTTGGAAGGACGAGACGCAGAACTCTGCTGCTCGTCGTGCTAGGAGTGCTGCTACTGCCGCTGGGACTCGTCGCTGGGGTTCGAGCCCCCGTGAAGTCCGCCTACTCATACGCCGTGGCTCAGTCTCCCGATGTGGTGGTGGCTGGCGGTCTCGACGGTCGCGTGTACGCCGTGAACGCCTGGTCCGGCGAAGTCTTGTGGTCCTTTGATTCGGGCGGCCCCATGGTGGATTCGTCGCAGTGTCGGGGCATGAACCCGGCCACGCCGCCGTCGGATATGCCGCCCAACTACCACTCAGCGGCTGCCAGTTCACGAGAACGGGTGGAAGCTGATGTGGACGTCGACGGAAGCGTCCATGTGGCAACGACACGTACAGGAGGCAAGGAACTGGAGGATCGCTCGGTGATTCAGCGGCAGTCGGCATCAGCACAGGCCTTAGCGGCCAGCGCGGCCTTTATGTCGCAACTGGTGCCATCCTACGATGGCAGGTTGTATCACTTCTCTAAGAGTAAGGTGAAGGAACTCGGCATGACAATGGCTGATATTGTGAACGTTAACGGCCCCGTGCGCGTGGCTGTCGACCCTACTGTGACGGAAAGTGGCCCTACTGTGGATGCCTCTGCAGCGGATATTTTGTTGTTTGGTGAGAAGAAGCTGGAAATGTTTACATTGGATGCAGTGAGCGGCTTTCGTCGACCCTACTCGTCGTCTACAGCAACATCTGCGATAGCTACCGGTAGTGAGATTATGTTTGGACGCTCGGAGTTTACGACGCGGGCTGTGCATTCTCGGAATGCTTCGTCCGCCCGCTGTTTCAAGATCTCAGAGTTCTTCCTAGACTTCGCGCAACAAGCTCACTGCTCTGTCGGAGACGGCGGTCACAACATGGTTCCTGATATTATTGTGATGCCGAAGGACCCTAGCTCGTCATTAGATGACGAAGGATCTACTATCGTGGCATTTGACCCCTGGACAAGTGAGCAGCTGTGGGAGTTTGAGGTTCCAGACTTTGATGCTCTCGCTGTATACGGAGTATCTACAGTGCGTGGAGCCACGTTCTATAAGTGGGAGGTGGACGGTCCTTCCTCGACTGTTACGCGTCAGACACGCCCAGCTCAGGTTGCAGCAAGTGAATCGAACGAACACCAGAATCGGATTTATGCCAGTGATAGGCAACAACCAGCGACTGATGGAGGTCCAGGACAGGGCAAACAGGAATCCAAGGCAGACAAGCAATTGGTGCGTGCGGTTCCACGCACATGGGACGCCATGGAGTCCCGGTTCAGACTGCGTCTGTTGGGGGACAATTACTTTCTCGAATCCAGTAAAGACGACGGTGTGGTGGACCATAGCAGTGGCCAGACCTCACAGGGTTCGCCCACTTTCCATGGGCGACAAGTTGACGATGTTCACGATTTTCATGAAGAGATGAGCGCTCGCCGCCGTCGGAGAATCTTCTGGGAGCCAATTGTGAACGACGGCAAGCGAGGCGTGTTTATCACGTACACGCACGTTGGAGCCATGTTGCTGGGGGTATCGACGTGTGGTTTATTGCTTGCCTGGGGCTGTTACGTCAAGGGACTATCAGCTTCGTTAGCGCAGTCAGCTATCAAAACTATGGATCAGAGCCAGTTTTTTACGTCTCATGTTCACCGACTCACGATCCAACGTCCAGGAGAGGATGACATCACTATTTCAAGTGTGATTAGTCGTTCACTTATGATGAACGCGGTGGGTGTGGATGGTCAGGTGCCACTGCTGGAGAATGGTGAGCCTGTGAACGTTTTGTCAGCGGAAGTCAGCGCCAACATTGACCCAGCGACCGAATCTATGCTTATGGAGAAGTTTTCTCGCTTTGCTGCCAATGAAGCTGCAGCGATCCTACTAAATGGCAGTTATGTCGGTGCAAAGCAGAAGCTTCTAAAAGGTGATTCAGATGAAGATTCCAACGCAACCACGGCAACGTCGTCGTCTTCAGCCTCGTCCATCACCGACATGATTGTCAGAGGCGTCTCATCGTCGTCTTCTGCAGTCCGAATTTCCAGCCAACGGCCTACAGCTGCGGGTAGACAGAGGTTTGCTCTCCCTTACGCTGGGGATAAGTCTTTGACTGAAGAAGATGTTTCAGACATCTATGAAGTGGAGATGCTGCCTGTGAGCGAAGACGATGATGAGCTCTTAGCACCAGCCGTCGATCGTGTGCTCGACAATGAGCGGTTCGAGCTGGCAGACTCGGACGATGATCTCTTCGTTGAAGGCGATGACTCTGCAGCAACTTTGAACGGTTCGAAATCGATAAGCTCTTCTGGAGATTCAACAACGGGAAGTTGCTGTAGCAACAGCGAAAGTTGTAGTCACGCAATGAACAAGTCGAATGGCAGTGACGGCGTGAGATCTATGCGCGAAGACGAAACCACAGATGAAAAGTCCAGCGACGGAAAGTCCAGTATTCAAGAATCATCGGAGGCATCTTCAACTGATTCTGGTCCCTCTCCGAACGAGGCAGAGGTTCTCTTTCCGTTTGTGTGTCAAAGCCGTTTCGTGAACGAGTTTGAAGAACTATCAGCGATCGGCAAGGGTGGCTTCGGGCAAGTTATGCTCGCTGAAAACCGGTTGGATGGCCGCAAGTATGCGATCAAGCGAGTTGGATTGAACCTGAAGAATCAGACATCCAAGACCTTGCAAAAGTTCCTGCGTGAGGTTAAGATTCTGGCTTTGTTGGACCACCCCAACATCGTGCGGTACTATCAGGCGTGGCTGGAGAAGGTTGAAGAGGGTGCCAACGAAACTTCTGCAGCACCATCTTCTGTTTCGTCAGAAACAAGTTCTTTTGGTGGCCTCGCGAACGCGAATAACTACTCGACAAGTAACTTGCTTGCCCCGATTTCGGAGCTCGAATTTTCAGGAACCCAGCGGCAGTTGGAGACATTTTACAGCAACGGAAGCGTGGCGGACGACAACGACGATGATGGATTTGATTGGGACCGAGGCTCATCTTCTGGTGTCCAAGTCGATAATGGCTGGAAGGAAGAAGATTTGGTCGTGCAGAATAAGCCACGCACAAGAAATGTACCTTCTCGGTTATCTTCGCCCCGCGCCCCGGGCGATCATGGTAGCGAGGAAAATTCTTCATTTAACGCAGCTGAGAAGTGCGACCATTGGCTGTACATTCAGATGCAATACTGTGCTGGCCGCAACTTGGCCGACTACCTTGCTGTGCCAACTCGTCCGATGGAGTTAGCAAGGATGCTGAAGATCTTTGTGCAGATTGCTAGTGCGTTAGCACATGTGCATTCTTGCGGGCTGATTCATCGCGATCTGAAACCTGCAAACATTTTCGTTGCTGATGTGGAGAGGGATGAGATCAAGCTGGGAGATTTCGGTCTATCGCGCTACGCTGCGAATGTGAACAATCTGAATGCATCGACAACGCTGGATGATCCCCAACAGGGTCCTACAAGTTCTAGTGGGCTTCGAGAATCTCCTTTGTCGACATCGATGTGGTCCAACATGTCAGAGAGCAACGAGGTTACTGCAGGTGTCGGCACGTACCTGTACGCCAGTCCCGAGCAAGTTGCCGGCAAAAAGTACAATGCCAAGACTGATATCTACTCGCTGGGAATGATCCTCTTCGAGCTGTGTCATGAGCGTTTTGGAACAACAATGGAGCGGTACATCACTCTTCGTGATGCCCGAGACAGCAAGTTCCCTGCCGATCTCCTTGCGGCAAAGAGGTGCCCTGAAATTGTCGACATGCTTTGCAAGCTGCTGAGTCACGATCCGACCACGCGTCCAACTGCTGATGAAGTTGTTCAATGGGGACAGATAATGTACGAGACGAGTCTTGCTCAGAAGGCCATGGACGTGGTGCGCTCGCCCCGCAATTTGGACATGGCAAGAGCTGCAGCTGCTGCTCATCTGATGCCGGGCATAGACCATTTGATGGCCGGTGTCTCTGTCGACGCAGTAGCCACAGCAACGTTTTCGCTCAAGGTGGAGGCTGCGATGGAGCATTGCAGCGGCGAAGATGGCGGTGAGCGCCGCTTGCCCAACCATAATTTATTAAAGCAAGTGTGCGACGTGATCGCCGGAGTGAGCAACGGTAAAGTCGAGATCAAGAAGTGCGGCCTGCACATGGAGAGCGAGGGCGTGACGATCCTCGAGTTCGAGCTCGACCCGGAGGCCGCACTCGCTGCTTCTCCTGGCAGCGACGTGGAAAGTTCGGTAGTGATGGCCATCGAGGCTCTAGCCGGAGTCCAGCTTGTGCGTCGTGTGAGCAAGATGGAGTAAGACGTAAAATGCACGCAATCGTCGAACGCAAGAACAAGAGAAAAACGCAATTATGAGTTAGTTTAGTTCAATCGAGTACAATAAAAAAACTACCCGGTCTGCTTCAAGCTGGTATGAAGCAATTTCCCTCAATGGTAAGTAAGCCTTGTCCCTCTTGAAGCAGTAAACTTCAAGGAATACCAGTAGCACTTTCCCAGGACGTAACCCGTGAGTCAACCCAAAAGCCCACTTCAACATGCTCCTTACAAAGAGGGAAGTTGAAGTGACCTTCACTCTGTGCTGCGTTCCGCATTCCGCATTCCGCACTCAAGTCCTGCGTTGACGACGTGCCGCCACGAGACTTCCTTATGCCTTCTGTAGCTTCATCTGAGGCTGTGCCATCCCCTCCCATCGACTGGGAGATGTTCAGCGCATCGCTGATCTTGAAGGGCGCAGAGCTCGCATCGGAGTTCAAAGTCTACGCTGTGGACGCCGCGCAGAGTATTTTAAGTCGATGCCATCACCCTGAAGATGTCGAGAGGGTCCTTCTCGACGATGGCTCTCGTCTGTGGCGCTGGCTGCAGCAGAAACTTTGCCCGGAGGAAGCTGAAGTCATCAAAGAGGAGCTGCTCCAATTCCCGCAGCCGGTTGCGTTCCCTCTGGCACTGCAGCACATCGACTACATCACAGAGCGCTTCGACGACGTGAAGACGCATCTACAATTGATTTACGGAGCGGTGGATGATCTTAAGACGATGGGTGTGCAGGCTGACAGCAAGCTTGACCGCGTTCAAGCACAGTTGCGGCGAGTCCCAACTTGCTGCTGCGAACCGCAAGAGAGACGCACCTGGCTGACGACTGCTGCCTCGTCAACGGAAAAGCCTCCCAGCCCCAAAGATACAAATGCAAACATTCACGTGGCTCGGGCATTAAGTGAGACGCTGCAAGTGAATCGACTGGAGGTTCCCATGTGAGGTTTGGAAAAACTACGATCAAACATGTGATGCTTGACAGTTGGGTTTCGTACTACGACAGGGAAGTTGTCCAGCCACCAAATACGCTGTATAAAGACAGCTCTGCAGTCTTGTACTGGATCGTCAAAGCTCTGGATGGCGTGTAAGTATATAACGTTTCTGTATTTGCTGTTAAGACGAAAAAGTTCAATCACCGACATCAATTCTTGCATGTAGAGCACCTATGCCGCCGAATGAGGCTGAGTACCGCGTTCCTCAATCAGCGATGGATATCGCCCAGCTTTACCAGCTTCTCACCCGAGATGATTAATTCGATAGTGTCGCTATTGCTGACGATACGAGCAGGTATGTAGCCGTTCACATTCTACGGTACATCATGACGTGCACATCTGCATAATTAATTGACTATGTAAGCGAGTTCACCACCATTGCATAGCCTCCTTCCCACAGACTGGGCCACAGCTGCATCGAGGACGGCATGTTCATTTCGTATCCGTTCGACAAAAGCCCACACGCGACATCTTTTTTACAAGGCCTCAACGTCGCTTCTCAGTGGAGTGAGTCAATTCAGCGAGGTCGAACACGAGATTGTCGTTGCTATGCTATTGACGGCAACGACGACATTATTTCGCTTTTTATGCTGCAAGTATATACACCTCCTTGCTACCGTTGATGCAGAACCGTGATGATTTCGGCGCGCAAAGTCGTCCACATTCAACTCGAAGCGTTTTTCTTGTGTACAGTCCAGTGTTGTGATCTTCGACGAGCTTCTTCACGCACATCGAAGCGAGTCTTACACGGCCAAAACTCAACAAGACGACAGGATAGCACGTGAGTTGCCCAAAGAATTATTGATGATGACGCCGGCACTTCCTTATCAAGGTAACAGCAGGAATGCAGTGTGGCGTGCATTCCACGTGCACTCGCGACTTACATCAAGGCAACTGCTGAACAACTCACAGTTCTGCGTTCGTCTCTACTCGTAGAAACTATCATCGATAGTAGCTCTATCGACAGCAACTCCACCAAAAGCAGCACCGACTTAGAAAAGCTGGAACGCCGTCGTGTACAAACCCGCACGAGACAGTCGCGGTATCTCCAGAAGAAACGCCAGTACGAAAGCGATCTCAAGGCATCGGTCCCGACACTGCAGTCCGAGGTGCAGCGCATGCAACAAGAACTACACAAGCTTCAGAGCGCGGAGTCAATCCCTACTTTTTGCCCTTCATTGTCATCTTCACCAAAGTCTGCGTGTCCCAGCATCAGCACCCTGAAGACAGCTCAAAGCTTCGTTTACTGCTTCCGCTCGGGCTTTGCAACGACATATCACGCGCCATGGCTGCCGTGCATCTCACCGACCCAAGAGCAGGTTCGCTTCGTTCAGCAGACAATGCACCCAGACGTTCGGCACGGCGAGATGTGGGGCCAGAACTCATTTCTCGAACGGTGGCGACGCTATACGGCGTTCTTCGGGTCGTTGGCGCTGCATCCCAACAGCTTCATGCTGCTGACTCACGGCCTCCACTCCGAGCCGATATGTTGTGTGGAGCTCACCATGTCGCTTGACATCACATCCACCACGTTCCGAAGCGTGTTTCCACACCTGCTACAGCCCCGGCATTCAGCACTCGTCCGTCGCCTACTGAACCACCAGATCCATGTATTAATGACGCTCTGGCTACAGTTCGACGCCCAGGGTCGCATGGTGCGCTGCGATCCGTCGCTCAACTTCGTCGAGGCTCTGCGCCCACTGCTGGGCAGCTACGAGGACGTCGCTGTCGTGCTTCAAGACGCCCACATCTCCGCGTGCGGTCACTTCGGTCGCGACGAGAGCAGCGGCCGCGACGCCCGCCTCGCGCTTTCTTTTTTGCTCAGTCCGCGTGCCACTTTCCACCAATAAAACGCGTTTACGACTAGACATACAAACCTCTAGTTATTTTCCCCTCCAATGACTGTTCACTATGAGCCATCTTGCTATCGCCACGTCACTCTCCGTTTTCGCTTCCTCCGGTCACGTCTGTATGATGGCTAGCAAGCAGAGCCCCATGCGCATGCTCATCATGCTGCCCATGATCTTCCTCATGGGCAAGATCGACTTTGAGAACGAGATGACGCTCCTGGCCGCGCGCACAGCCTTCCTGGTGTGCCAGGTCACGGCGCTGCTCGTGGGACTTTACCTCAAGCAGCTCATCGAGCGCAAGCACGACACGCGCAAGATCTTCGTGCCGGGCGTCAAGTCGCCTTTCGACCAGTCGCCCAACTACGAAGATCTGACGGAGACGACGTACGAGGCGCACGAACTGGCCAAGGCCAAGGAATTTATCAAGCAGACGCTCATCGGTGCAGGCATCTCGTCGCTCATCCACTTCAAGATGGGCGTCAACCACGTTGTCATGATCCAGAGCGTCATGATGCCCATGAACCTCTGGGACAACCCACTCGTACAGGCCTACATTCTGGGCCGCCGCAACGGTCGCATCTGGAACGAGCGTCTTGAGGGCGAGTCGGCTGAGGACGCCGCCGCCGCTGCAGCCTCCAACGCCGACGCCTCGACTGCGACCGCACCCGTGACGTCTTCCACTTCAGCGGCGAAGGAAAAGGCGACGGACCTGACGCCCGAGGAGGCCATCGCCAACGCCCTGGCTGCCGGCGCCGATGCCGACTTTGACGCGCTCTGGACCGTCGTGAAGAACAAGGTGAACGCCAAGACGGTTGAGGATCAGTGGACCGCGCTTATGGTGGCCTGCGGCTCGCCCGTGGACACAGACGACTTTATCAAGAAGGTAGTGGACGCTGGAGCCGACGTGGTTGCCGTAGACGGAGACGGGTGGACCGCACTGCACTGGAGCGCGTTCCACGGCCGACCGGAGGCTGCGGAGGCCCTGCTCTCCAGCATTTCGGCCTCCAAGTGCGAGCAGCTGCTGGCGGTCAAGGCGTCCGATGGCCGGACGGCCGCTGAGGTTGCCAAGGGCGAGGAGAACGCCGAAGTGGTCGACATTTTGGCCTGCTTCGCCAAGACAGGAGCTAGCGAGGAAGAGTCAACGCTACGCCAGCGAAAGGCCGGCGCCTCGTCGGTAGAAGACGTCGACTAGTTGCGCGCTCTTGATCTGCATCCACTCTGCGCTAGTGCGTCCATTTGTAGACGAAATATCGGAGTCGGTGGGTGGTGTCTAACGTTCAAGTGGATCGACCCTGCTGCTACTCCGCCCTAAACAATACATATCGAGCTTCTGAACAGGCTGCACCATTTCCTGCTGCTCTTGTGCTGTAGTTTCTCTTTCTGCGTCGGTTGCAACATCGGTTAAGACATTGGTGACACGCGAAGACGCTGAAGAGGCGGGAGGTGCCAACTGCCGGCACCTCCGAAACTACTTAACCAGGTCAGCTTAAAAACTCGTCGCCTTCGCGTCAATGGGCGACGTGTCGCGCGGGAGTGCGCATGACCTGACGCTAGATACAGTTGATACTCCTTCTGAATCTGACGCACAGATGATGGTGGAGTCCACGCCCGAGCTGATGCTCCGACTGGACGATTTATCACAGGATGGCACACAAGACGATCACGTTGGACCCCACGAGGACGAACAGAAGAGTAAGGACGAAGACGACTCCTCTCCGCTTGAATTACAAGCTCGAGCACGACGTGGACACGTCGATCGAGACGCCAAGCGCATGGAGACGCGACTGCAGCACAACCTGAAGCAGCAGCAAGCGCATTACGCTCGTCAGCGAAAACTGTTTGAAAATTTTCGAGTCGAATCTTGTCCATTTTCAAACGGCAGCAATTCACCGCAGTCAAGCGATGATCAAGAGCGTCTCGACAGACAACCAAGCAGGAAATTTGAGGATGCTGCCACGACCAAGTTCTGCTCGAAAAGCGGTTCAGTTTCCCATCAGAGGACTCACTTCACACGCCTTGAAAACCACACGCGTCATCATCCGTCATTCCCTCAAGACGACACGAACGATGACGACGACAGTCAAGCTCAAAATCTACTTCGTCGCATCAAGGAGAAAGCTCGAGCCCAAGTTCATCACCAGCGAGACGGTTCAACACATACAGAGCTTGGCACTGGCGTCCGTCCTGTGAAGTTCTTCGAAGAGATGCAACAACAGGAAGCATCAAATGACGCGCTGCGTCGTCAGTTGGAACTTCTCCGTCGTTTACAATTGGAAAACAATCGCTTTCGACAAGAAACGAGGTCGCTACGAGAGCGGAACAAGGCTCTTGATGAACGCGACGAGATCCGGGAGCAGGAAGCCAAGCGGTTGCGAGAGGAAGTCTGCGAACTGAACGCCACCGTTCAGCGAGACCATGCGAGTCTAGCAACGGCAGCACAGACAACACACCAACTTAAAATGACTCAGAAGCGGCTCACAGCGGCCCAAGCCGAGCTCCGCGAGTTCCAAATCGCTCTACAGGACGGACGAGACGCGCGGGATCAGTTGCAATCCGAGTCACAGCTAGAAATTGCGGATCTGACACTGGAAGTGAAGCGTTTGAAGCGTAACACGAAGCACCTTCGTCAGCAAGAACAACGTCGTATGGACGAGATGGAGTTGTACAAGAAGACTATCGCAGCCTTGGAACAAGACGCTGCCGATTGTCGTGCGAAGCTCAAGCATGCGAAGCGGGAGATCGCCCAATTCGCCGCAATTGCAGACGAAAAGACTGCACAGTGCGAATCTGTCGAGACAACCGCCGCGGATTGTGTCAAACGGATGGAGAAAGGCATGGAGACACTACAGAAGACGAACACACAGGAACGGGAGAAGCGCAAGAAGGTCGAGAACGCGAGCAGCGAGCTGCAGATGCAAAACGAGCGCATGCAAGCCGAAAACACGCTACTGTTGGAGAAACAACGGGAATTGGAGCAGCAGTTGGCGCTTTTCCACGAACATTGGAAGGAACGTAAGCACGCGTATCAAGATCAACTCAAGAGGTTGGCGACTCAGCTGGAGGAACATGTTGCCAAACACAAGAGCGACGCAGTGACGATCGGTAGTCTACGTGAACAATTTGACGTTTTAGAGAGCCACCTCGGAGACTTGGAAGCAGCAGCAAGTGACTTAAAATCGGAGGTTGCTGAAGAAGCCCGTGCAAGGCAGAAGCAGCTGGAAGCGCTTCGTCGATACGTTGAACGGGCTCTGCATGACACGAGCGATGCCGATGATACAGCATTAGCGGATCAAGTAGATTTCGGTCGGTCACGGCGTGAAGAAGTGTGGCAAGTTGTGCCAGAGCTTGAGGTGGTTCAAGCCGCACTATCTGCCTTACGGAATGAGACAATGAATGTCGTGCACGAGTTACAGCGGGCGCGTCATCTGGTCCGTCAGCAAGGAAGTAAACTTGCGCTCGCTGTTGAACGAACCACAGAGTTCGAGCAGTTACGAGCGGAGGATGCGGCAAAACTGAACGAGATACGTGAACAGCGCAAGTTAGCTGAGCAGGCGCGAGAGATCGTCATGAACGAGAAGCTGGAGGTCCTTAAGTGGAGCGAGCGGAACTGCGAGAAAAGTGAAGCGCTGACAGCAGAGCTGACAAAGTGTGGCCAGTTGGTTCTTCGTGTGCGCAAGGAACTTCATGACGCTCTTGACTCGGAAGAGTCGAGGGACGAACTCAGTGCTGAGCCACTTGGACAGTCAGTTTGTGCCTTAAAGAAACAAGTTGATGCTCTTGTGTCCAGGAGGGATCATTGGCGAGCAGAAAGTGAGAAACAAGCTCATGATGTGACAGAACTGCAGTCGCAAGTACAGTCATTGAAGAGGGAGATGGAGGCTAAATTAGACGAGTTCAAGCAGACGGTGAAGGAGGTTGAGCGTGTCCACAACAAGAACGCACAGGAGCAGAAACTTCACTTTGAGCAATGTCTTGCTGACGTCGAGAATGAACGAAAGTCGCTGGAGTTGAAGCTTCAAGAAGAATCTGCAAAGCTCGCCGAGGAAGAAAAGAACAACGAGAAGTTACAACACGCGGTGAAGACCTTTGAAGAGGACCTTCCAGTGTTCGCAACGATCCTTCATATCTTTGTTCTTGTCGTGCAGCCACTAATTCTCCAAGTGAGCGATTTGCTCGCTCAAAAGCGTTATCTCGTACGGGAAAACGCCGAGTTTGCTCAAGCTCATGAACAAATTGAGTGTATTGGTGAGGTACTAAAGGAGATGATTCCAGCAGCAGCAAAAGAGGAGAAAGGAAAAGAACGACAACGTCGACGGGTTTTCCGACGGGTTGTGATTACTGTGTTTGCCATAAATCGGTTCCAGCATTTCGCCTCCCATGCTACTGATGCTCATGACCAGAGTTTATATGGGTATTCTGCATCGCTTAAGGGCGTGAAATCCAGAAAACGAGCTTGTACGTTCTCATCACAAGCTACAGTGATTAAGGTGTTACCCCCGATACAAACACTGTCAAGCCTCTCACTTCGTCCATTGTTGGAGCGACTTAAGAAGATGGAGATCACGGAAAAGGTGGCAGATCTGATGGCGTTAAACTCCACTATGTCGGACCAAATACCATCATATCTCGGTAATTTAATTCTAAAGGTGGTCATAGCAATTAATCCTGCCTCAAAGGAGATTCTAGTGGCCAATACCAATGGAATGTTCCATTGCCAGGCCTTACTTGGGCGTCGGCGGCGATCAATTAGGAAAAGAGGGGTTCAGCATGAGGACAGGATGTCTGAGTCAGTGTTTGAAGACGGAGTTCCGACTGTAACGTTCATTCGGCAACGGATTCTAGCTCTTGGCAAGCGAGTGGAGGATCTGCACTACCAGCGCAACTCGTTACAGAAAGAGAATTACGAGTTCCAGTTCCAGCTCGATCGACAGGCTACTAGCTTGAAAGACATGGAAGTTCTGCTGAAGAAGACAGAGGAACTCCAATATGAGATGGCTACTTTGCGTAGTCATAGTGGCCAAGAACTCGAACGAGCTCAGCAGGAGCAGCAAGCGAAGAAGCAAGAAATGCAGGCAAAAGAAGACAAATTAATCGACGCTCAAGCAAAGATTGAGACACTGCAAGCCGAGAATTCAGAGGCTGAAAGTCGAATTATGACGATGGAAGCTGAAAAAGTGGCGTTACGACGTGAACTTGACCAGTTGAAGAGTAACTCTATGGAAGAGGAAGAGAAGTCAGATAAATCGAAGGCCGCTGCACGTCGGCAAGAGGAGGAAGTGCGGAGTCTCAAGCAGGCTGTCAAGAAGGCACACGAGCTCTATCAAAAGGTGAGCATGCAACTGGAGCAGGAAGTTCAGGAGAAATCGACACTGCAGACGATGATGCTCCATTTACGGCGTCAACAAGAGAAAGCAGAGCGAGAACTTCGAGAGGAGAAGATAAGAGAGTTGGAGACGAGTTTCAATGACGACAAGGAGAGTGATCGGGAGGAATTGAACGAGGAATGTTACATCAAGCCACGTATGCTACGCTCGTCTTGGGAAACTCAAACGTGCGACACTAAAGCAGCAAGTCCGACTACGAAATCAATGAGGAAGGCCACGTTCGCGCCCGTGATTACTACTAATGAGCAGGATAAGCGCGACCAAATGCTCATGAATGCTACCTCCCGGCGACAAAAGTGCGATCATAGCGTGTCTGTCATCTCGGATCAAAGAGAATGCGTGAGTCCTTCATCATCGTCCGTGTCGCCCTTACCTTCGCAGTTGCGCTCCAAGAAGTCTCGTAGCTCTGAAGAAGATGATACTTTTCGGAGTGAATGGCAGCAGCTTCGTGTATCAAGAGCTCTAAGTGACACCCTGTGCCCAGCAAGAGAAGTTCAATTTCAGAGCGATGTGAACGAGTTAAGGGAATCTTCTGCTGCAAAGTCTCCCGGGTCATCTGCAAATCTGTCATGGGAGAGCGCTGCAAGCGACAAGAGCAGACGGCGACTGGAGGTTGATAAAGTGAACACTGCGGTTCATGATTACATGGATCGTATCGACAATAAGCTCAACAAAATGTATGGAATCCCTCCGTCGTCCGCCATTCAACGCTCTTCAGTTCGGCACGGTGCCAGTGACAAGATCTACGATAACGAAATGGTCTGGGAAACTGGGCTCGGTATCCTCAAGGACGAGATTCGCGTCCAGCAATACCACTCCGACGTCGAGTCTTATGACGACTAAATTACCAATGTCTGCGTCTGAATTGTTTTGCATCATATAGATATGACGAAGGTATGATATTTTTCGTCGGATCGCTTGCTTGTCATTGTTTCTGTACTGGTATACAGACAACGACCTGACAGCAAAATACGCCATGAGAGAGTAGTACCCCGGCAGGTGATATTTACAGCGCGCCCAAAAGCATAAAACTACCTACATTACCAGAAGTTGTAGCAATCGCCTGCACCAGTCGAGCGACATGCCCGCACCGAATACGAGTTGACACAGAACGCAAATGTTGTCCGAGTTAATCTGAACTCGAACTCGTTCACAATAACTCGAACTCGTTTACATTAACTCGAACGCAAATGCAGTCCGAGTTACTCTGAACAACGGTTCCCTGATCTGGGGTTGGAGTGACGTATACTTAAATACAGATACGAAGTTCAACCTACCGGCAACCAATAATTTGATCATATGTTCAAAAAAGAGTTGGGTAGATCCAAAATAACTTGTTCGACGCGATGAATACGATTACTAGAGGCAATTTTGGTGCTGTACAGGCGGAGGCATCACGATGCACCATAAAAAAAATTGAGCTGCGGTAGATGCAGGCATAGCATTAAATAAGCATGAATATTAGCTGCATTAGTTACATTGATACGGTAGCGCAGAGCTGTTGAGTCGAGGAAGCTTCAGCACTAGATCGCATCGATCTCTCCAATGCGCCACGTCTTCTAACCTGGACTCTTAGGGAATGTGGTGCCGCAGCAACAGCATGCTGGTCCTCACAGCGGGACCATCAACCATACCGAAGTGCTGTCTCGCTGCTGATCCTCGCAGTATGGGGGACACGGCCTCGCCCGCCGTCTTGCTGCCTTGAAGCTGCCCCCCCCGGCTTCCCACCTTGCTGCTATTCCTCACGGCAGGCCATTAACCACGCCGAACTGTCGCCTTGCTGCTGATCCCCGAACTGTGGGGCACGGCCTTGCCGTCTTGCTGCTGGCCTCTTCGCCGTACCGGCTGCGCTACTTCTGACTCTGACTAGCCGAGCGCCGCCGCATACGCGGCGGTGGGTTTAGTTACGGTCCCAGTATATTGAAGCTCGTTGGAGCGCAGCGGAGTCGGGCAGGCCCACAAAAACTATACAACTAATCGTTTAATTATATTTCCACCTATGGCCGCCTTCGGCGGAGGATTGTTTTAGCGAATGAGGGCCGCCATCGCTCCGCTCGGCGGCCAATGATATTGCGTCAAGAATCACGTTATGGCGTGACAGACGGACAAAGCGACGTTAGCGTTGAGGTTTAGGACTAGCCGAGCGCCGCCCGCTTTGCGGACGGTGATTATTTGTTGGGTCCAAACCCGTTTCGCTCGCTCAAGAGCTCGATCCACCACTGAGAAAGGCTACCGACGTTTCGCTCTGGTAGTAGCGCCTCCGCATGCTCGCTGCGCTACTCGCCGCGTTAGGATACTAAGTGGGCTACCTACGTCTTCGGCAGGAAGGGCGGGCCCTCCGGTCGCGCTATACACCACAAGGTTAACGGCGGCGCCGCCTTGGACTCGCTCGGCAGCAAAAACGCAGTTCAGCCAATGGGAGGCCGCCTTCGCTGCGCTCGGCGGCAAATTTGACCAATCCCAGGACGAATAAACCGTTGCATCAGCAAAAAGGCAGTTTCAGCCAATGGGAGGCCGCCGAGCGCAGCGACGCGTATTTCGACCAATGGGACGACGAATAAACCGTTACGGGTGTGACAGACAGACTGACGGACTGACGGACGGACGGGAAAATCTGATTGATGATGTTAGATGACAAAATTGTGTGTGTACCACAATCTCGACAGAGTATCAACTTTATGCATTTTGAGCCTGTCCCTATTGTGGATCAATAGTGCATTATCAGCTCTACCTCGTGGCTTTTCTTGTGTGGCATAACCACTCAATGTTTGTATGGGGGCGCGATGCAGCCATCTTGGGGCACTGTAAATATCACGTCCCTGATACTCCTAAGTCTGAATTAAGAAAAAATCAGATCTGTTTAGCCAATCAAAATTACGAAATGTTTGCAAATTATCATCTAAAAATCATTTACCACAGAGCCGAATGAATAAAGCCCTTTAAAAAGCACAGGTTGTCCCAGAGAGGGCTCCTTGCTTTAGTTGCTATAATTGTGCGGATAAGATGGACAATTGCTTATAAAAAAGAACCCTATGATTGAAGGTTAACCTTAATCTTTCGGATTAAGGACACAAGTCAATTCCACCTAACGTATTACTATTAGTAAAGTTTCCCGAAGCGCTGCAAATGCGCTCGTGACGTACTGAAATCAGCCGACAGGTGTCTTTTTGTCCTTGTTACATAATTTATGGGGTTAGAATAACAATTTATCTGCCTTGGTTTTGCACATTTTGCTTTTCCTATGTGCATTGCCGTTTTCTTAGGATCGGTCAAATCGGTATTATGAGCATATAAAATTTAGTTTTTAACCAATCAGACTTCTTTATTCTGATGTGGCGTATTTTGCTGTCGTTCTCAAATCGGGTCCTTAACTATGGTGGATGGAGTTCATAAGGTGGCGTATTTGCCGGCCGTTGTCTGTACTACATCATGGCGTTCACTTGGACTTCAAGCTGACGCCCGGACTCAAGAATCGATGAGAACGAAGCTTGGTACCGGACGCTAATAGCTTTGGGGTGTCGACTGCAGCCGCGTTTGCGTTGATGGTTTTGATCGTGGACAATAGAGCAGACGAAGAAGTCGCGTCTCTGGCTCTCGGATTCGGCAACAGATAGACGACAGCCATCCTGAAGCTCCAAAACGAGACTGTAGGAGGGGTACTGTGTAAACGAGACCGGACTTATTAAACGCTCACACGCTCACCCTGTCGGTAACGGTATTTACAAACCATCCTACCTAATCCCCTGTCAGTGTTGTTGACCAACACGAAAAAACTGTTCGCCATGGATGGCTTCCCTTCCCTCCAATGGTTGATTGACAAGACTCTTCTACATGGTTTTGACCTTCAGTGGCAACAACACTGACGAGGTATTCGCCCTCCAGAAGCTAGACGATGAGCCCATCGACCTGCTCATTAAGGAATTAGTATTGTCGCCATTTTCATCGAAGATGGATACGTGTCGGTCATTAAGCGCCTCAGCTTGATGCTTGCATCAGAGGCCAATGGGATCGCTATCCACTCAACATGCTGATGAGCATATAACTGGGCAAGAAGAATGATGATGCACCTGGTTTCGTGATCACCCGATCCGTACGGCTCCTCCAGGGCAAGTGAGGGTTGTTGACACCAAAACTACGGTGCTGCTATGTTCCACAGAAGTGTAACTACACCAAAAACATGGCAAGGACCACCTACACAGAAAAGGCAACCCCACCAACCTTGAAGTGTTCCGCCACCAATTTATAATGAGCTAACACCAAAATAGAACCTTAGCTTCAACTTGCTGCACATTCCATTTATAAACATGAGCAACGTGAGATCGTTTTCATTTCAGACAACATTTACCATTCCCGCTGTCCGTGCTACGGCAAGAAATTAAACACTATGTAAAATGATGATACTGAAGGCCCTGTACAGCTCGAGGAATCGGATTCCGATGGTTCGGACGACACAGGTTCTCGTGGACGACTGCCATGGGATCGTGTGGTTGGCGCTCAACCGTACCCGATACATTAGCTGTTTACCGTACAAGCCTTCCGTCTCATGCTATCGATAAAAGCAACCAAGTTAACTGTACGATCGACCATTTGTTAGACCATGACTACTCTCTTCACCGCTGCGATCATTGTCATGAGATCCTAGCTGGTTACATGCCGTTCAAAGCGCTGCAAACTGCAGCAGGTACGTGACAGTGATGGTGACACCAGACCACCAGCGCCCTTTCCATGTCGGTGCAAGTTTAACCTGTGTCTCTCGTCAAATAAGTGCGAGAGATTCCACCAGGGTGAACACGTTACGGACATAAACGACCCTCCGACACCCGTGCAACGCAAATTGACACAAGAAATGAAAGACTACATTGTTGAAAGTCTTTAATCTGGAGAGAAGACTACGGCTGCACGATTGTTCACGCTGCTGTGCGTACTCGTGGATGAAATCGTGATGGATGGATCTGCGCCAATAAACATACAAGTTGCAGACTTTGTGAAAAATTGGAGGCACAAGCACCCAAAGGACTCGATGGTAATGTTGATAGTACTCTGTGACGGCCCTCAGAACCTGGATACGCTACCGGACACAGACATGGTATTTTTGTGTGATTCCCAACCAGCCGCAGGTACAGGAGAAACGGGAAGAGTGTCCCATCTCGGTGACGGCTCCAAATCCTATCCTTTGCAGGTTGGAATGACCTGTCTCCGTCTTATCGAGAATTACATGACGGTGGAGAATCGCGCGGATTGCACGACAATCTTGTATCGAAAGTACACATACCATTATGTCGTTTTGCATTTTGCTATTCGGACTGCTTTGGGCATTACTATCCAATGGTGTACTTCTACCCTTCACAGAAACGAGCCATCGATATCGCGAGCTCGGTAAGCTGGCCATCGTGGTGAACTGCAACCCCGAGACGGTGAACACGGACTAGGACGAGAGCGACCGCCTGTAATTCGAGGAACTGAGTCTGGAGCGCGTGTTGGACATTTGGAACCGCGAGAAACCCTTGTGAGATTGCAGCCCCGCCGTGTGGTCTGCATTGCAGTCTGCCAGTGTCCAATGCTCATACGCTAGAGCCACAGTCCACTGCCAGTGTCCAAACAACCCATCCTGAAGCTGATCTTGCGCACGTCGCGCGCACCGTGTGCAGGTGCGTGACGAGTGCAAGATACAGCTAGGCTATCTGTGATACTGTATGCAGAACAACACTGTTGGCTATGCGCTGCGCGATGTTGCGCTCCACTGGACCAAAACACTTAGGTTGAGCTTCGAACTACTTTGTATTGTTATTGCTAATCTACTTCGCGGAACGCGGCGTGCGGCGGGGCAGCCTCTCTCGCTTCCTACAGCTTTTGCAGCTCCGCGAGCAGCAAACAAGAGAGAGAGAGCAGCCCGCTAAGCACCATGTTCCTGTCGAGGTTTTGCCCGACACTCGCATTTTATTCATACTACTTACTTCATCTACTGCCCTTACTACTAACTAGGTGTATTACGTCTTGATGACACCTACTCTTAGAAACGGACAGTTGAGGAGCCCATTGACGCGCCCTGCGTCATCCTTAGGGTGTGATTGTGTCTGTGGGTGGCCAGATCCTCAGCAACCTGGCCATGCCGCTGTCCAAGGCTGGCGTGAACATCCTGGGTACGTCCTCGGAAAGCATCGACCAGTGCGGGAACCGCAACAAATTCTCGGCGCTTCTGGACACGCTCGGCGTGTACCAGCCGCGTTGGGCCGAGGTCCCGACATGAAGTCTGCGTTGGAGTTTGCTCAGGAGTTGTATTACCCTGGTCCGTCCCAGCTACGTGCTCTTGGGTGCTGGTGTGATCGTCGTTTCCGACGAGGAACAACTGAGAGAATAGCTGAACAGCGACGCCGTCATGCCGCGTCGATCAGTGTCTCCAAGCGCCATAGGAATCAAGTTCGACGTTGTGGCCAAGGACGGTGCGATCCTCAACTACGCCATGTCGGAGCACGTGGATAACGCCGGTGTGCACTTTGGTGACGCTACGCTTGTGCTGCCAGCCCATAAGCTGTACGTCGGCACGATCAAGCAGGTGAAGCGCATTGCTAGCAACATCGCGCAGGCGCTGGAACATCACGTATCCGTTCAACCTTCCAGCAGATGGCCGTGATAGCGACGCCAAGGTGATTGAGTGCAACCTGCGTGCCTCGCGTACTTTCCAGTTCATCTCGAAGACGTTCGACCTGAACGTCATCAATCTGACCACGAAGGCCATAATCAGCCAGTCCAGTCGGTGCCGATTGCTCTGATCGACATTGACTACGTCGGTGTGAAGGAGCTGCAGTTTTCGTTCACGCGTCTGCACGGCGCGGACCCGAGTTTGGATGTGGAAATGCCCTCGACCGGGGGCACGAACATGCACGAGGCGTATTTGAAGGCACTACTGAGAGCTGGTTTCAAAATGCCCAAGGAGAAGAAGGTGCTGATCTCGATCGGCAACAAAGACATTAAGCGCGATTTCGCGGAGAGTGCTCTGGTCCTACAAGAGATGGGTTACAAAATCTACGCCACGCCCGGCACACACGAGTACCTGGCCACGCAAAGTGTCAAGTTCATTGCGGTGCGCAAACCGTCGGACCGAGAGAGCGACCTGCCGAGCATGATCGACTACATCTCGTCGGGCAAGATCGAGCTGGTAATTAACGTGCCGGAGGGCACGAACCGTGAGGAACTGACGAGCGGCTACAAGATCCGTCGTGCCGCTGTCGACTTCGGCGTCTTGCTCATCAACAACATCAAGTGCGCGCCGCTGTTCGCGCAGGCTATGCAGAAGGTGCGCAAGCTCGAGATCTGCGTGCGCTCGAGACTGACTAATTCATGTGAATGCATCATCGATACTGTACCCCGACGGTACTTAAATAAATCTGAGTGAGACTAATTACTGTGAGTAGTGGGGAAAACCTG
Organism: Phytophthora sp. 'mugwort'; assembly: GCA_033558025.1. Classification (NCBI taxonomy): domain Eukaryota; phylum Oomycota; class Peronosporomycetes; order Peronosporales; family Peronosporaceae; genus Phytophthora; species Phytophthora sp. 'mugwort'. The sequence continues at coordinate 4,682,365 of JAUCEF010000007.1, read as the reverse complement.
GCTACTATAGTAATAGTATTACTATTGCTATTTGTATAATACTATCGTAACTAGTTTGCAACCCATTTAACCACACCTTTGTTTCCCACTGACGTACGACTGCAAAATTCTCTCCCTATCTCTCTCATTCGAGAATCGACCGGCTCAAGGAAAGATGGTGCGAATCTCACTGATGTGAGCAATTGTTGTTCAGGCAGGAAGCACGCTCGATGTGCAGATCGACGATGGTCAAAAGATAAGCCAGTTAAAGAAGGCGATCAAGGATCAGAGCGATGGGCTAATCACCGATACTTGGCCGAACTTGCAGCTCTTCCTGGCGATGAAAGACGAGGGCCGCGGTCCGTGGCTGACGCAACCTTGACGCGCTGCAAAGTGTAGTGACACGAGTGACTATAAACACCTGTCGTTTCCGGGCGCGAAGCTACGAGTCGTTGGGCTGTCAAGTCGTCAACTGGGCGAAGTGAATGATGAAGGCGGAGCTGCTGGAAAGGGTCCTGTTCACGTGCTGGTGAAGCTGCCAGAACAGTTTGCGGAAACATTTGCTGCTTCGATTAGACCAGAAGTGCCACGTCCAAGGACCACTGCACTGAACGAACCGGAAAGATACGCTGAGGAATGCATTTCACTGGACGACTGGGGTGTTGACGCTGTGCATGCGTCAATGGTGTTCCGGGTCCGTAAGATCTTCCTCAACGCGCGCTCTGGGTTCTAGGCGGAGCGGATCGTGTGGCGACACTTGCTAGCTGTCGCTCAGCATTATGCGCAGGTTATGCATCAAAACACAGCCGACAATCACGATACAGATTGTCTTGGAGGACTTCTGCTCAAACTTACCTAGCAATATCCGAAACCTGTTCTTGAGCCTTCCGAAGGCGCATTCTACCGTGATTTTTGTGCATGAGTGCCTAAAGTTAAAGGTGCGCTTGCGCTGGTCCTCGGCGGCTTCATGCTCGGGAAACGGAGTTTTTTGTCATGTTAAAAGATGGACACACAACTTGTAACCGGCGTCCACGAGAAGATGCTTGCCCGGAGGGATATACGACGCCAACCTAAAAAATGAAACGCATAATGCGGAACAAATTGAACATATTCCAATAATAAAGTGACGCCTTACCGTTTTCAGACACCCGTGCCATTATGATTGATCATTGCTCGAACCGGCACGGATGGATAACGAAGAAAATGCCCCTGGTGTTCTACGATCGCTTGGACGTTGACACAGGGAAGCCCTTCCGACAGTACCAGCCTTCAAAATCCCGGGGTCGTGGGATTTTAATCAAGTTCCATCGATAGCACTAACGACCCCGGGAAAACCAGCAACCGCTTCGAACCCCTTCCTTCAGCAAGCTGCTCTTTTGGGCTGGGCATAATGATATTCCGTTTGGCCATTTTGACGAGCACTTCGTTTATGTAAAACTGCACGGGGCCGTGAGATTCCCATCACACATGCTGCTTGGTCCATCCTGCTCCCTACAGCTAGATAACGCATAGTTAGAGCGGCCGTTTAATCAGACGCGTCTTACTTTTAGCTGCAGGCAGGCGGTCCATTGCAGTCTCTACGTCGTTGTAGATACGAAGGAAGGAAGCTTTATCGCAACGCAGTTTCTCGTGAAACCAGTCTGTCTTCTTGGCCCTCATGGCCTGCTTAAATATAAAGGCGGAGAAGATGGAGGTGGCCCCCGACGGCGGTGCGCGCAAGCTGCGCTTGTCTACAGCTGCCACGATTGCAGCAGTCGTGCAGACGCTCACTACCACCGCCAGGACTGCAGCATGCGCTCTTTCTTCGTCCATTTGCGTTGAAGTTTCTCGACTGACTGGCTGTGGTGCAATTGTACTAGGCTGGGAACACCCCGTGCTGGTGGTCCAGTCATGGCTGTGCTGGAGCACAAATTTTAAAGTTTGGTACCCTGTACCAGCTGTTTTAGCCAATCATCGGTATTTAAATTTTCAGCACAGAACCGTTCTTTTTACTTGAACATGGGCCTAAGGTAGACTTGTAATCCGGCGACATAGGCTTCGTGAACGTCTCGACAGAAACCTTGTATTGCTCAGTTAGCAATTTCTGATTGCTCTGGTGACGATGCTAGGTCGCCTCGACACAAGTCGAAGCTTGAAATAGGATGTCGGAAGTGGTAGCTCTCCTCAAAGTCAGTGAGCGGAAAAACGAGATGGAAGGCCATCACACACAACAGCGTCGACTCGCCTATACCCGGTGATCCCATCAGGATACTCTTCTTTTTTGCACGCACATTAATGCTATTGGGAGAAGACTCTCGAAACCATCCATCCACCAGCAGCGACACGACTTGTTTATCTTCCATTCACCTATATATTTCCCCACTGTTGGTGCATCCACCCAAGCTGCTCATACATCTCCAGAACAAAGGAATCTCGCGAACAAGGTATCATGAAGCGCAATGTCATTGCAAATACTTTGCGGGCCTGTTCTAAGCGAACCGATCATAGTCTATTCCTATATTGTTAGCGTGCCATGGCAATTATGCTACTTCAATTTAATCGCAAGAGTTCTCGCAGTAATTGCAGCTGTACCTGCTGGAACTGCCGAGTTTCCTCACGCTGTGTGGCCATCGCACGTGCTTGCTGCTGCATGGCGATAGTCACCTGCAGCATGTGATCCCCACCCGCCTGTGCTGCACTCATGGAAGCAGCAATGGCCTCCATGCCCGTTTGAAGAGCGTTGGCCAGCTCCACAACTGGCTGCAGTTTTCCTTTTGCTGGTGACGTCGTGTTGCTTACGCCCGTATCTGCTACACCAGCGACTTCCGTACCGTCGTCCTCAAGATTAGTATTCAGCAACACTTCTCCACCCAGCCCCACGCGAAACGAAAGCGTCGTTTAGAACAGCCCATAAACCTTCGTCAACAACATATGGTTCACTGGTGTTATTTCCGGTTTGTCGCCGGTCTCGTCTTTCTTTCCGATACATGCACTTCACTTTCCGGTACTTCTGATAGAGCTAGTATCAAACAACAGATAAACATTAGCTGTTTGAGCACGACCTGGCAGAGTAATTTAGTATGTCCATACCTGCGCCTGGCTGATGACGACCCTGCGACTGCGACAGAGCACTCGCAAACTGCTGCCAAGCCAGCGCCTTCTTCGTATTGGTGTCAGCAGACTCAGGCGGCGCTTTACATCGCCCTCTTCGAAGCGACGACGGAGCATCTCTGCCACCATCGCGTTGGTCCACTTGAGCCGCTGGACTACCTTTGGCTTCTTTGCAGTTCCCGGCGCACAAGGGGCTCCGCGCTTCATCGCAGCGCCGGCCGACTGCTGAACAGTTACGGTGTGGCGACATGGGCTTCTTATTCAACAGCGCCGACTGGTGTTGCCTCAGCCGTGGCTGCTTCGGTCCCGGTGTTCAAAACAGGTGCGGTGGATGCCGGTGCCGAGCTTTCTAGCACGGTAAAATCCTCCGTGCCAGAGAGCTCCATCGATGCGTGTTAGGAAAACACTGATACTGAATTGAAAGCGCTGGCGACGAGAACCACCCAAACCCGATGTATGGCTCCCAAGCGAGCCACGCTTGGACAAACCTGGAATCCGGCACGGTTAGCGCTGGCACCTCGGAGGCTTTGCACCGCCAAACCTGCGCCGCCAAATTTTGACACCGCGACAGGCTGTGCTCTCACTTGAACAAGGGCCTTATTAATAGTATGCATTCAATTCGCTAACGTCCAATTTTTATTTTAATCCTAACAAATATAAGTTAGTAATGTATTGTGGCTCGCGTCGTTTAGACTTAGTGGCTTACTCGAACTATATAGGTACGAGATCGATTTAACCCTTTCGCGAGCCCCTTGCCTAAAGTATACTATACAAGGTCAAGTACCGCTATAAAAGGACACAAAATTCGCCTTTTAAGGAATTCAGGGTACTCCCCTGAGGCCAAGTGCTATTCACTATCCTCCCGGATACAGGATAGAGAAAGACGATCGGTCTAAAAGGGCGAAGAAAGCGCCCTTTTAGAAAATCACGGTAACTTTCAAGGACACAGCGGATTGGCTAAAACACTTTTCTTGCGGCGACTGGACGAATTCGGCGTTCATTGGTTGAAATGCACCGTAATTTATGCGGTAAGATATCAGCACCTTCGTAGTTTACCACGACGGCCTCGTCTCCGAATGGATGACGCGCCAGGCTGACGTACGCGCGCGAGTCACAAGACGGGGGAGCCAGCCGACGAGGTAATAGCGCTGGGCTAAAGAGACAGGCTTGCCGAAGTTGCGCTGAGGCGAAGAGGCAGATTAGCAGATAAATGTACCGGCGAGCTACAGTTATATGGTAGGAATGAGTGCGGAACGATCTTCAATCAACTTTCTACTGGATGTTGGGTTCAAATATGCGTATAATTGACCAATTGTATACCCGGCTGTTTCCCGCACTCGTGAGGTGTAAATATCTTGATGTTACTATGCTCCGTTCTGCATTGCACATCCCGATACCACGGTGCGAAAATTTGGCGCGAACCCGTGAAATTGACTACCTGTCCAAACGGATTGATATTAATGAATAAGAAATAACCAAATTGGTACGAAATCCTACCCTGTCAATTAATTTGTTGAGACATGATTCGCAGCCTCTCTCAGGCCACACAGCAGAATTTGCTCCCGAGGGAGCATGCCGAAGCGGGCGGCAGATCCCCGCCAAGCGGCGATGGGCGTCGCGTTCGGCTCCTGCTGGGAGCGATGAGGGAGGGGCGAGCGATCTGGAGGGTGTCATCGCTTTCAACGATGCGTGGGCGTGGCTGAGGCGCTCAGGCTGGCACTCAAAACCGCCTGCCAGGCGAACTTTGATCCACGATATCGGTCTATTCGCCCAGGAGGCGACCCAGACGGCCAGGAAGACATCAACTTCCTTCTTGGCGAGGCTGCTGTCGTCCAATACGCTGCTGAAGCGAATGGTAAGGCGATTCCTTGATAATGGCTTGTGCGCGTGTGATAACAAAGTTGTTCCAGCAGCAGCTGTCAGCACGAGCAGTGGCGGCAGGGAGAAGAGGCTGAGCGAGAAGTGCGCGGGGGTGGGAACCAGCGACGCGGGAGTCCAAGCGCGTGAGCAAGCTGAGCGCGGGCTGGCGGAGCCCAGCAAGGACCTGGACGCAGTGCTGGCCGCGGCGGTAGCCGTGACGACACTACAGGTGCGGTGCTCTCGTGCGTTCTAAACGTTCACGGTGTGTGTACTAATATTATTAGAAGATGCACAACCGAGTGGCTCTGGGTTGACAAATGTAGTTCCTGGGGCCCCCAAGCCTCCGTGGACACAACTATGCAGTCACCTGACTCGTCACGGCGGCCGCCAGCAACAAGGACACCCCCAGTGATGCTGCAGCACATGTACTTGGACAATTTGGCGGCATTCACCCCGTAGCGAAGGGTTGGATGAAATCCAAACACTACCACCCTGTCGGGACCGCCTACACTGTTAGCTGTATTTATCGACGGCCGATGCGAGGCAAGCATGCCTCATGGTTTGAAATTCGCTGGCTTGATAGCCAGATCCAGATAGTTGTGGAGCATGTCAGCGTCGGCTGTGCTCAACGTGGAATATTACGAAACGCTTACGCGGTCGAAGGGCAACCCCGACTGGCCCGAATTGGTCACGACTGGCGCCGACGATGATATCGACGTGGACGATGATGACGACCTGCGAGTTGCTGACAACTACGAAGAATTTGATCCTGGTGTTTTGCTTCCGACCAGTTTGGAAGAGGTCGAAGCCATTCAAAACTTGAGATTCGAACCGAGTGGAGAAATCGATGCATCGATTGACCTCTACCAGCGCGCCGACGGCTTAACAATGACGGTATTGCTGCCTGCGTATAAGCACCTGTTAAAGCACTCGGCCACCTCCAAATTTTTCGCCTACCTGCCTCAGTACTTCTGACACCAAATCCTGTTCGAGACCAGCAAGTACGCGGTTACTTACAGCATCAAGATTTCAATCCGTTCACACTCACAGAGCTAATGGTTTTCCTAGACATCATGTTCTAAATGGCGTTCAGCGACAAGGGCGAGTGTGCAAACGACTCGGTTGAGCAACCAGAGGATATGATATTTTGGGGCAGCTCAATCTAGTTGGATAGTGTGATGTCTCTCAACCGGTACAAGCTGCTGCGACGCTGCCCCAGTTTCAATGCGACTACAACCACGTTGGATCGCGATGCTGCTGCCCGCATTCGACCTCTGCTGAATTTGCGGGAAGTCACTGGTTGGATATATATATCCAGGTTGGAAGGAATGTGGCTCTGGATGAAGCCAGTGCAGCCTGCAGGTCTCGGCAAGGAAGGCACATGATTGTATTCAACCCAATGAAACCAACTGGAAAATATCACTTCCGATCCTATGTTGTCTGCTGCTCATCTACTTGGATTGCAATCAACTACAAGTTGCGCTGTAAACGAGTGATGTTGGAGACCGACTTGATGGTGTTGCTGGGCGTGAAGAAGCGCAGTCACTGCGGGAAGAATTGGATAAGATGTCAAATATTCGACAGCATGTGCTGGAGGTCATGGGACCATTTTTCGGCACAAAACGTATCGTCAATATGGACAATTACTACACCTCAGTCCAACTGCTTCAAGAGCTCGAGCTCAAAGGTCTGTATGCTCGGGGTACATCAAATCCAATAACAAGCAATTCCTCCGTCACACAATCCTCGATGAGGCCAAATGTGCTCGCGGAGACCTCCTCTAGGCCATCTCCCGTCGCTACGGTGTGATTGCTGCCTCCTGGTGCGACGGAGACGTCGACAATATGGTGTCAAATGCAGACGCATCAACGATAACACCTGTCACTGGGATGGTTGCCAATGCGCCGACCTAGTTTGCAGCTCTAACATGCATAGGTCGGTACAACCAGAACATGGAGGAGGTGGACAGATTGGATCAGATCCGAGGCAGATTTTCCATTGCCGACGGCCACTCTTACAAAAGATGGCACAAGAAACTTGCTCTGGTCATGATCGACATTGCGCGGTCGAACGCCTACTTGACGCGCCGAATGGCAAACACGACCCAACCGCGCGTGCCCCGCACCGGCAATTTGTTATGGATTTAGCTAGTGATCTCATGAACGGCAAGTGGGCCGAGGCTCCGAGCGAGAATCGCATGATCTACGGTGCACGGTTGCTAGACGAAAGTTTGAACGTGGGTGACGGTGGAGATTCCAGCGTTACTCCAACACGACGCTTGATCCCCAGCACCACCAGCCCTCTCCAACAGTGCACTGTCGTTGCCTCTAGCAAATGCACGATAAGAAGAGCAGGAAACGACGCAGATGCATTGTCTGTAGATGGGAAGACGACTATCCGACGGAGGTGACAATCGACTGCCTCACTCACGTTGTGTGCCTACCAAGAATTGAACAAACAACCGCCACCGACCTGGATGTGCCCACAGCAGTCGTGGACTTGATGGGATAACTTTCATAACTTTTATGTGCCACAGAACCTATTTACAGTGAAAGGGAGTATCCGCGGGGATCGTTGTCTGCTCAACTAAAGATTGCTGCTACTGGCACCGATGGTACCAAGCTGGATGTACCTGAGTCTATGGTAGGCACCCCAACGCCCGCTGTTGTACGTCCGATTGTTCTATGACTGCTGCATGAACATGGTGGCCAATATGCGAGACAATGGCTTGGACGTGGCGGATATCTGCTGCCGGGCACTGGAGTGAACATGGTGGCCGAGCTGCCGCCGAAGACTGGCTTGGGCGCGGCGGCGAGATGCCGCTGGACATCGGCTCTGACGTGGCGGCGAGCTGCGCAACACAGGATGGTTTGGACGTGGCAGCGAGGTGCGAGAGCTGACTGACTGTGTTGGACGTGGCGGCGGCTGCCGCCGGACATTAGCTTGGACATGGCGGCAAGATGCCGCTGGACATCGGCTCCGACGTAACGGCGAGCTTGGTGGCGCAGCTGCTGGCACTTTGTCGATGCCGTGGCTGATCTGCTGCTGGACGTGGACTAGGTCGCGGAGATCGCGGACGTACCGAAGACGCGGCACTGTGTGGGCATCGTGGCAGATCTGCTTCTGGACGTGGACTTGGTCGTAGAGATCGAGGGTGTGACGGAGACGGCGGCACTGTGTGGGCGTCGTGGCCAAGGACGTATGAGTAGTGCATGACTGTAGACAGTATGTAAGACCTCAAGTAAATGTATAGAGACGTTAAAACTGCCTTCCAACTACACTCTACATGCAGTTCGTGCGCCAGCTTCCAACGAGCGCAAAATGGTTGTTGGCACCGCGTCCTGTGCCTCGGGCAAAATTGAGCAGTCGATGCAACGAAGCGTGCTTTCGGCATTGAACTTAGCTCTCGAGCTAAAACAAGCTTCGCAGTCTCTTCAAAAAGAAAGTAATAGGCGAAGACAATTGCGGCTTCTGACGTAGGCGCTTGACTAGAAAGTAACGCGTCGCGCACATTTGCCGCCACCATGACCACCTTACGCAGTAGCGGGTAGGCGGCAGTGTGGCGTCGCATGTGTCGTACGGCGAGCGAGCACAGGTCATTGCGCACCTCAACGCCAATACACCTCCTCGCATTCGGAGTTATTGTTACTGGGCCAATGCATTGCCTATCCCGGCACTAACGTCCAGGAACACATCGCCATCGCCCAGTGGCCCCATCGCGTCAAGCATTGCGTCAACACCCAGTGGCAGCAGCTCACCCGCGTTGTTTTGGGTTCGACCTGACTCCTGGCGAATGTTACTCGCCGTAATGTCGCTGAACACCACCGCCAGCACGCTGAAAGCATCCGGAGCCGTGAACATACCGCGAACTGCACCACCAGCGCGCCAGCGGCCAGATCCATATCTACAGTCTCCGCAGCACAGTAAGCCTCTCCCTTTGCGGCGGAATCGCTGCCGTCCTGGCGCTCCTAGCGCGAGGAGGGCTCCCCCCCGACGACAGCAAGCGCCGCCCTGGTGTCGAGCCGCTAGAAAAATAGCGCGAGAAGTTGCTGACCGCCATGCCGTAAGTCCGCTTGAGAGCTGCGAAGCACACCGGAGCGCGCTGGCTGTCCGCTTGGACTTTGCCATGTGCCTCACCACGTACGACCATGTCACCCTTATGCCCTCCTGCTCGGACTCGAGCGCAATCGGCACTAACTGTTTGTCCTCGCAGTCGAGAAAGCTGGGTGCGCATGGTGGAGAGGAAGAGGTTGCGTGTCACTTGAATTTACTATGGCGGCACGGCCGCCAATCGGTGCATGTATTTACTTGTTTGTATGGCCAACACGACTGGCGCTGAATGGCATTGAGAGGTCTGCTCTGATAAGATAAATCAATGCTGTCGATCTCCGGTTTATGGTCGTAAATCTGGTGAATCCGGCGACGTGGTACGATACTTTACGAGCCAGATCTCCGCATACGTCTGTACCCTCGGATCCGATTGGCAGAATCAAAAGCGGATAGCGCCGACAGGCTTCACAGCTTAAAGTGCATAAAATGCGCCCTTGGAGAGCGCGTTTTCGCACGGTGTTTTGCAAACACCCTAAAAGGGCGAGAAATGTGCCCTTCTACCGCGAAAGGGTTAAATTGCAAACACTTCATAGAAAATACAACCCGAGAAAGTTGCTGCGTCGCAGACAGCGGTTTGTACCTGCAGCAATCAGTTTTAAGTTGCCCTAATTACACGAAGAAAAACAATCGCAGTTCTGATCGATTTATCGGAGTCAGATGTTGTCCGACTATAATTCCCCGACTTCCGATAAAAAAAATTCTGCGGTTTGGTGGAATCAACCGCAAACTACACTTCCATTTCAATGTACAAGTCTAAACGCACGGTTTTCTATCAGTCTCGCCTGTCCTACTCACGTGTATCATGTACTATCACGACTTCCTTGGCGTGCTGTTTTCTTATTCGTGTGTATGGTATATCCGTGCAGTACGTAAGTAATATATTTGGACCTAGTGTGCGAATTTACAGAAATGCTATTGATTGTTTTTATCGAAGGGAGTAGTGGAGAACGACGATGAAGCCACCCGCTCGTCACAGTGGGCGTGTGATGTAGTGGGGCGTGTACGGAAGTATGTTGAGGAACATCCCACCTTATATTATCGGAGCTACAAGCATTTATGAAGCGTACTTTCCCGGAGGTGAAAATGTTTCGCTGAGTACAATTTTGATATGAACTTGACTAGAAAAGTGCTAATGAAGGCAGCGAGAAAGTGCGTACCACTCGAGGCATGCCCGAAGTCGATCTGCAGTTTCGCGCCTAATTCCGTCAGTAGGCTTCACCACTGGGGCGAGATATAAAAAGAACGCGAACACAAACTGTGCATGGATAGGCTCTTCATTCGATTCTAGAGCCGCAATATCATCCTCCGTGATGCACGCCCATCGCTTTGCTAACAGCTCCACAAACTTGGTCTCAGACAGCGGCTTGAAATCTTGCTGGCGTGCATTTTCAGTGGCCTTGAAAAACACATTGTCCTTTTCAATCACGCTCGGGTTGGGACCGAATCCAAAAACATTCTGCTCCCAAAAGCCGTCGAAAGAGTTTAGCTCTAGCAACCTTGAACCCTTCTTCCATGATAAACGTAACGTTTTTTCGAGATGCCTTTGCTGCGCTCACCAGTTCGAAATATTATAGTGCCTTGTAAGGTTTCACCACGAGACAACGTGCCTGCGTTTTTGTGTTGCGCGAGCTATGCCCATGTCAATGCATAACCCTCGGCTACAGTATAGACGTAGACGAAGCTAAAGAGCCAGCGTACGTAACAAACAGAGCAGTATTAGTGCCTCTGCACCTGACGATAACATATATATTCAATAGGCACACAAAATCACAGTTCACGCACTTTGGCGCGGCGCCAGGCAAGATTCTCCGCTGCTGCTGACGGGAGCTTCTATATATTAGTATAGGCGTAGACGAAGCTAAAGAGCTATTGCACGCAACAAACAGAGCAATACTAGCGCCGTTGCACCCGATGACACATGCGCTCTTGCTCTCATACCAATTCGGTGTCAGATAGAAGGCGGATGACCGATTTAGTGAAGGATTTATGACAATTCGCATTTTTATGACCTCACTTTACTTGCAGCTGGATCGATCTAAACGCTAAAACGGACCGGCAAAAAAACTTGCAAAGCACAATACATGTACAAAGATGACGTGCTCTCCCGAGCATGCTCAACTAACAAAGAGTGTATTAAGACGGCGCAGACGCGCTACTATCAGCGCTCACGTGAAGCTCGCTTAGGCTATCAAAGGGATACGACTATAAAAATAGAGCTCAGAGTCGGACTCGCAAGCGAAAGCATTAAAGCGAACCTAATCCAAGTGATAGCGAACCTAACACTGAAAGCGAACTTAACTAAATTATTTTTTCCTCATATATAAAGTCAAGGCATATATAGCTCTACACATCTGAGTTAAGTAATTAAAACTCGAAGACATTCTGTGGGACCTTGATATGAAGTCAATAATTATAAAAGTCATCTAAACAAGAATAACATCCCAGTATTTATAGCAAATATGTTTCCTTACGAATGTGAAGGATTAAAGCGATTAAATAATACATATAATGAAATTCGATGGGGTGGCGATTATCGCGTCAAGGTTCGAGGTAGAACTGGAAAACTGGCCTATGTAAGTAACATTATTCGCCGAACAGTCAAAGGTTGGTTGCAAAGGCAGTAAGGTTTGTATCAAAGATTTAACGAATCATGTATCTACGGACCTACAGCGGTTAGCATATGTAATCTCACATATACGAGGGTATTCAGCCATCGAAGTTTCACGACAAGCTTGAGCACGTTCTCTCGACAAAACCAATCCGTTGACGGTAAATGTTGCTCTCGGTTACGACCTGATTAGCCTCAGCGATGAGAATGAAACCCGGTACTTCCACACGAATCTGGGTAATATCATGTATGCAATGCTCCTGCTGCTGTCAATAGTAAGGCTGATATTTGCAAGAAAATTATCCGGAAATCAGATCCATGGAGCTGGCTAGCCAGCTTGACTATCCCAGCTCGGAATACCAGGTCAGGGCGATTACTAGCTTTAAATTTTTTCATCTACCACCGCAACCTGGATGTTTATCGCTGGACTCCGCAACGAAGCCAGCCAGACCCCACAACGAACACCGCACGCGTGATTGGTCAAAATGAAAAGTCAAATCTGTTTTTAATTTGGTTGGAACCATTATAAATACTGGCGACAAGCGGCATATCGAACGTGCCGCTCTAGAGCAAAAGACCCGGCGCCATGCCCGTCCACTAGGTGAATATGGCTACGAGAATGTTCCCTAACATGCTTGGTTCCAGGTGCAGAGGTCGCCGGCTAGTTCATCAATGACTTTGCTCTAAGCACGAACAAGGGGCTCAAGCTAGACAAGAACAACGGTAATTGCAGAAAGGGGACCTGGACAACGCAGCGCTGCAAATGGTATTCTGATTTCTATCAGAAACGCGTGGGAGACTAAAAGAGCACCGACAAGAGGCTAGTTACCAAGCTGAGTCTTATCTCCCAGGACTCGTGGTACGTGTCGAGCATGATTCGGCAACACGCCCAGCTGTTGTAGCACTGTTAACCCGGCAGGAGGGCGTTTATCCGGATTCTGGGCTTCGATTTTGAATAGGAACTGCACGTCCTTGGCCCGCGTTGTCAACACCTTGAGGGTAGCGGAGAATATCTATGTATCCGGCAAGCTGGAAGTGCTCTACAAACTAATTCGAGCTGCTCTCGCAGCAAAAGAAGGTGACGGTGAAGCCGAGTTAAAGGCTCTGTGTTCGAGAACGTACCTGATCGCATGGAATGGAGGTGACTCGCCACAACTGCAAGGTAACATGTGCTGCCGTGTCCATTGGGAAACGGACACGATCGTTACGTAACTGATCTCAACATATTAGTCTTAGTATAGTATAATATAAAGCAGTGCGTGTGGAAGGACGAGCGAAGGGGCTGGGCAACGGCCATGCATGGCACTCACAACCAATATCCCAACCAGCCCCCAAGCCGTCCAAGCCAAGTCCTTGGAGCTGTTCTGGCCCCGCCCGTCACGGGTTTCTTCCTAAAGTGCTATCTACAATGTGCAAGAACAAGGAAGACTCCACGACAGGTTATGAGCCCAAAGAGGGGCCGCCTCGGGGAGATGTCCATTATGAAGACGTCGGCAACATCGGCGAGGATATCGGCACGGATGTCGGCAAGGATACCGTTTCGAATACCGTCTCTAGTATCGGTTGGGTTATCGGTTTGGATACCGGTAAGGTTATCGGTGGAGATATCAGTATAGATACCGGTACTAAGATGGCAGTGCCAAATCTGGGACACGGATGGTGTCAAGAACACCAGGTGCCATTTCAGAAAAAGAAAGATCCAGTGTCTAACCGAAAGACAGCCCAGAAAACAAAGAAGCCGCGTCAGACCCAGATTCGCCGAGAACGAAGAAGCGGAAGAAGTCTACGAAGGACTACGTGCGCTTAACAAGATAGTGCTGAAGGACACGTCGAAGTTGATAACATCCCGCCGTGCAACGGAAGCAATATCCATACGTGGGACTTACGCATTCAGACAAGCCTGCGAGCGATGGGACTAATCGGCATAGTCATCGCTGTTGACAAGATCGATCATACGAAACGCCGAGACAGAGGAACTGCTGGCGGACTAACTATATCAAAGCATATACGATTCACGTGGGGACACTCGACGATGCCCACTTGGAGAGATACCGTGAGGATGGTGCTTTCGGGAGGTCCGACCCGACTGTGGAAGAAGATTGGCAGCGAGTTTAACCTCGTCGGACCAAAAGGGCGCATTCGATTCTGACGGAGATGCAACAGAAGCTTATATAGAAGGCCGAGTCACTGCACAAGTACGTTGACGACATGTCGAACTTGCTCACGGAGCAAGAGAGAGCGAACGGAACGGCGGACAAAGACATGTTTATTGAGTTGCTGTTTACGAACGTAAGTGGTGTCAACCCTGACATAATGCGAATTTACCAAGGAACGAAGCGGCAAGATCCCAGCGCAGTCGAGATGTTGTCACAGGTATGCCGGATTTTTGCAGATCATGCAGATGGCGAAGCTCAGCGGAACCGGGTGATGAATTCCAGTTCCGATTACCGCCAAGTGGACTTAGTTGAAGGTCACCGACCTAACGTACGCCAGTCAGCGAGAGACGCACGCCGATCGGTAATTCAAGGACAAGGACGATCGGCGTGTCGCAATTGCAGTGACATGGGTCACTGGGCGAGAGAATGTCCGCACCCATTCAACCGTGACTACAGTGGTGGACGTGGTGGACGTGAAGAGAGCGAAGCGCCAGTTCAGGCAGACGCGGAAGAGGACGCGAACGTGGCGGTCGCAGTAGCCGTCACCAGAAAGACAGCCATTATGGAGACAACAGTGGCGCTAGCCGGGACGACGTAGCGCATGTACTTATGGTGAAGGCCGACCAAGAGGAAGAGTTGCCCAAGGACGTGATTGAGTGGAAGCTCGGCAACGGGAGCCAAGCAAATATCGGTGGCGCTCTCGAGTCCTTCATTGAACTGAATGAGATCGATAAGTTCCTTACCTGGAGATGATTAACGATAGCATCGAAGCGGCGCGCCTCCAGGGTACTGTGGAGATCGTCATGCGGAACGAACTAACGGGAAACTATGGAAATGGTTGTTGCCGGAAGTGTGGTACACTCCGAACGCCAAAGTAAATCTTAGATATCAGGAATTTATGCAAAGACGTGGATATGCAGTGTCGTTTTCAAGCAATAACTACCAAAGGACGACGTACCTGACTAAGAGCCGTTAGATGAAGATCTAGTTCAAGAAGAAGAACGGCTTGTACAGCTGTTGGCGCTGGCACCGCCAGAAGGACGCACGCCAGTAGCCTATGTGATGGCAGCGAGTATCAAGAGAGCTAGATTCGTGCCAGCTGCTACCATGGAAACTTGGCACAAGCGCTTCGCCATGCGGACAAGCAGCTGATCGAAGACATGGCTAAGAAGTCGGTGGTCGAGGAACTTAGGATCAATAAGGAGATTTCTGTTTACGACTGTATCCGTGTGATTATCCAAAGCTAAGACTATGGCTTACGGAGAAAAGACAACGAAGCCCACAAAGCCCTTGCAACGCCTATGCGCGGACCTAGCGTCAGTAGGAGAGGTAATCATGGATGGGTATACTCAGTTCATGCAAGTTCTGGAGGAGTGCAGCAGATATCGATAAATTTACCTGTTGGTGAACAAGGACAAAGCAAGCAGACACATGATGAACCTAGTTCGAAAGTTGCAGAACCAGTTCAAGTCGAAGAGACTTACAGTGTCATTACACTCTTCTTGGACAAGGGCGAGAATTCATTAACCGTGAAACCAAGAAGTTCTGTGAGAAGAAAGGCATTGACCTAGTCACTACCAACGGGTACGCACCTCAAGAGAACGGGATGGTGGAGCGAGGAAACGGAGTCCTGATGACCAAGGTCAGAGCGCTCCCATCGATGACCCATCTACCAATGATGCTATGGGGGAGTCTCTCAAGTACGTGACCGATGACCGATACTGTGACCCTTACAGCAACATGCGTGCTTGCCGAAAGAACACCACACGAGGTGATCTACGGAAGCCGGCCCTCAGTGACATACATGAAGACGTGGGGCAGCGTCGTGTTCACTACAATACCTATGCTGTCAAAGAAACGGAAGGAAAAAGCTCAAGGAAACGGTCGAAGTAGACATCCTGGTGGGATACAGCGCCAGGACGAAAGGGTACCTACATCGACGCTAAGACAGGCTAACCAAGACGACACCAGGTGGGAACATGAAATTCAAGGAAGATTACACCATCAAGCAAGAGTATAATGAACGATTACTCAAGAACGCTTACGGTGATGATGAGGCTACACTATCCAAGGAGATTCCATATACCCACACGCGTGGTGGGATGGAGGACATAACCAGTCCAGCCAGGTGCGAGTCGCCGGCTGTGGAACTACGCAATGAACTCGCTGTTTATGAGCGAGAGCTGGACGGTTCAGCTACAAGTGGTACCAAGCATGCAAGCACGCTGGAAGCCAGTAGGAAAGCAAAGGGAGTTAGAGGTTCCAATTACGATTACGAAACATGCAAGTGTGACTGAGGTCCCAGTCGCCAGTACGAAGCACAAGGGGGAGCTGGAGGATTCAATTACAAGTGCAAAACGAGTGCGGTTCACAAACAAAGAAAGATAGAAGCCATTCGTCAGCAAGCCCATGCAAGAGACGCACATTACAGCGAAGGAAGCTGTCAGTGGTCGACCAAGAAGGAAGCGTAAGCAGCCAGCACGGCTGTCAGACTACGAGGTGCATTTTCTGACGAAGACCAAGAGAAGTCAAAGAATCCGGGCACTCGTGAATCAAATTGATACTCTGATCCCGGAAGTAGCACAATCATAAAGCTGACCAAGCCATTGTATGCCGATTATATCAAGGTCCCCATGACATACAAAGAAGCCATGAAAGACCTGCACTACTCCTCGCATTGGCGGGCAGCCGTGGAGGAAGAGATGGAGTCGCAGAAGCGCCACGATGTGTGGGTGCTTGTGCAGCGCACAAATGCAGAAAGCAAGAAGTCCATTATTACGAACAGATGGGTTTATGCAGTCAAGAAAGATGAGCATAGTATGGTGAAACGATTCAAAGCAAGGTTGGTCGTACATGGATTCAAGCAGCTTCGGTGTTAATTATTTCGAGACCTATGCGCCAGTTAGCAGATTCGAGACGATTCGTGTGGCTATTTACCTCGCCATCCAACGCGGTTGGAAGATACTGCAGTACGATGGCAAGACAGCGTTCCTGCACGGGACGTTAGATGAGACGGTGTACATGGAGCAGCCTATGGGGTTTGCAGCAAACGGCGAAGCCACAATCTGTCGACTGATCAAGTCTTTGTACGAACTCAAGCAATCACCGATGGTATGGAATCAGACACTACATGATCATCTGGTGGTGATGGGGTTCATGATAATTGAAGCTGACTGCGGTCGCTATGCCAGAATCCAAAAGGGGGAGATTACAATGCTATTGACAGTATATGTTGACGACCTACTGTTCATGGTTCCACAAGACCTGTGCCAGAAGACAGCGCTATAACTTCAAGCAACATTTGAACTCGTTGACCTGGGTAGAGGTGGTCATTGACAGACCTACACAGACAGTGTTCTTTTCGCAAGAAACATACACTGAAGAGGTACTTAAGCGGTTCGGATGCAGAAGAGCCACGGCGTTGCAACGCCAGAAGCAGGCGTAGTTATTGAAGTGGAGTCGAATGAAGACCCGCGAGACATGCAATATCGCGAAATAGTAGGAGCATGCAGCATTTGGTTTGCGGATCGAGACCAGACTTGGCACATGTGGTACGGCGCCTAGGGCAATACATGAGCAACTACACAGCGACGCATTACGGTCAAGCGAAATGAGTATTACGTTATCTACAAAAGACTATAGACTACGGACTAGTGCTAGTGGTGACAGAAGATCGTGCAGTGGAGCCAGTGGACTTTATGGTCTACACTGATGCTGACTATGCAAATGGTAGAGAAGATCGACGCAGTATCAGCGGCTATGTGACTTTACTGAATGGAGCAACAGTATCGTATGGTTCATGCAAACAAGGAATCAACGTGTTAAGCACCATGGAAGCAAAGTATATTTTTGCTATGAGTGAGGGCGTTCCTGATATCTTGTGGTTACGACGACTATGTAACAAGCTACTCATTTCGATGACGTACCAAGGGTGATGTGTGATAACAAAGCAGCGATTGTGCTTACAACCAAGCCAGGCAAGCATCACAAGTCGAAACATATTGACAGCAAATACCACATTATTCGATTACTCACTATGCAAGGAGAGCTACGCATCGGCCACGTGGGAGCCGACCATATGATCGTAGACACGATAACGAAAGGGCTCGCGCGAGTGAAGTTCGAGAAGTTCCGTGAACTACTAGGCATAGTGCCGCGGAGCGTATTCGTGAAGGCCAAGGCACACACAGCAGAAACTGAGCCAGACAACGGTCAGGTAGTAGGAGCACCAGACAAAAGCCATGGAGAAGTATGAGGGGCCACACGAACCCAATGCGGCAATGTATTATATACATGTGCGTAATACACACGGGCTACCATAAACTAAGAAGCCACTGATGAGGAAGCACGCGCGGAAGTTTCGCAGCGGCGCGAGTGCGAGATGTGGAAGATCCAACAAAACGATCCAGATCCCTCGAGCTAAACCAGCACCAGGCGCGTGCCGATGGAATGTCCATTGCGGCAGCTACCTAATGCTGGGGTTAGCAACAGGAAGTGTCAGACGTGATGAGCCAAGTGGGAGTGTTGGAGAACGTACCTGATCGCATGGAATGGAGGTGGCTCGCCACAACTGCAAGGTAACATGTGCTGCCGTGTCTTTGGGAAACGGACACGATCGTTACGTAACTGATCTCTAACATATTAGTCTTAGTATAGTATAATATAAAGCAGTGCGTGTGGAAGGACGAGCGAAGGGGCTGGGCAACGGCCATGCATGACACTCACAACCAATATCCCAACCAGCCCCCAAGCCGTCCAAGCCAAGTCCTTGGAGCTGTTCTGGCCCCGCCCGTCACGGGTTTCTTCTTAAAGTGCTATCTACGATATGCAGGAACAAGCTGAGAGCAAGGAAGACTCCACGACATCTGCCTGCGTACATGGAACTGCTTACGCAGCATAATGTCGGCTCAAATGTTTGCTGCCAGATCGACACTTCAGGTCGTTGTACCGCTCCTTTTTTAATTGGATCTGTGGTTCGTGTTCAAGGTTCCCCTCTTCCTGTATGGGAGAATGACAGCACCCATAGATCAATCTAACCGTGGAATCAATATACACTAGAATCAATAATGTCCTCCCAGCTCCAGTCTAACGACAAGCAGATAGTTCTCGTAAACCTCGTCGCGCAGATATCCACGCGGCGAAAAACGAATACTCAGTAAAGGTGAAGAGCCAAAGCGCACAGGATCGAAGCCAGCAGCTTCACGTCTCCAACATCATCTCCGAGGTTAAGAGCATGATGATACCGTAATTATCGATCTTTTCTTAAGCTATCAGATATCTGCAATAGCAGCAAAGCAACGAGATGAGTACCATTGCGGCAACTACGGATCTACAGACCATAATGTTGTCATGCGTACGAACATTGGTATGGATTGCGAGGAAGCAGGCATCATAATTCTCCCAGGTAATTGGATCCGCTCCTATTGACTAATGCCGAGACCGACGCGTTCATCTAGTCCCTCCAACAGCGTCGGCAAAGCATCGATTGCCTGAACGAAATGAAGAAGACATCGGCAAGGACTTTCTTTTCGCTGCATATTGCGCACTCACACCATTGCCCCATGCTACCAGCGTAGATGCCTCTTGATGTCAGAATGGGTAATGATTAGAGTTAAACCAGTAACAACCATTCGTTGTATTTACCTGGTGACGCTTGTCATGGTATTTTCCGACTTCATTAAGCAAGCACACACCGCTCGACACGAGCATGGCGGCCGGGTATGTCAGAAGCGTCTTCACCAGCCCTCTGGGTCGATCAGGTTATCCTTCTTGAGCGCCGTGTGCAGCTGGAATGGCCTCAGCGTAGACGGTCTTGACGATCGCTGGGTAGTTGGGTCAAAAAGTAGAGCATCGCGATGATCACCTTCGGGCCGGGTCGGCACACGATGTACAGGGCCTGGTTCACGGAAAGTTCGACACGGAAACCTCCGCGGTCTAGTCATTCTTGAGCCTCTTGACCTTCTTTGGGTACATTGAGATGAGCTCGCATAGCTCCACGAGGCCCTTCATGTGCCGTTCTTGGTGTCGCCTCGACCATGGTCTTTTCGCCCGCCGCCAGATGCGATCGTGCGTCGGGATCGCCCACGCACAGCGACCACACCTGCTTGATGTCGGCCTCCATTTGCTCGGTCAGGCCGTTGATCAGCACGGTCTTGGCCACCGCAATCATATGCAACATGGGGTTGATGGGGTGCTTGTCGGCCATGGTGATGTTGGCGCCCGTCTCGACGCGGTCGGTCTTGCACGCATGCTCTTGCGTCTGTCAGAGCTCCTCCGAGTATTGTGCTCTAGAGCGGCACGTTCAATATGCCGTTTGTCGCCAGTATTTATAGTGCACTTCAGTACAGATTTGATTGTTCATTTTGACCAATCATACGTGACGTGTGCGTTGTGGAGTCTGACTGGCTTTGTTGTGGGGTCCAGCGATAAACACCCCCGCAACCATGCTCTTGGTGATAGCGAAGCTGTTATCCCTAAGATCGTCCGCAAAAACAAGCATGCCATCATCTTTCTCAAGACGAACAACAAATGCGTGTTCTATTGTATTGCACGGCATTCGATGTAAGAACCTAAGGAAGACCCTCGTAAAATTCAGGCTCAAGTGACGGATGCATTCAAGCGCTACTGCTCTTTCAAGGGTATTAACTATACTTTAAGTCTGTTCCAAAGCTTTAAGACTATTGATCTGCTACAATACAATGAGGTTGAGGACTGCTTCCAGCTCGCTATCAATGTTTATAAGATGGATATTGATTCAGGGAGCGTTGGATGCATCTGTCTCTCAAAGAACGAGTTTGAATCTATGGGCATTCTATCTCATGAAAATAACGCTCTATACAGAGTAAAATTCTGCATACGCAGACTGCTCGCGAGCCAGCAATGAATAGGGAAATATATAGACAAACAATATCAGCAATACCGCAATATTCACTGTACGGAGCAAGTGTGGGCGCATCCCACAAATCGCGGTTAGCTTTCAGGAACATGAGACGCTCAAAGTTTGCGGGTGCATTGATGCACGGTGCTACTCAAGCACATACTTGCACTCAGAAAACAGACGCTCGCGCCTGTTACTCGTCGGGAGGGGGGACTGCACCGAGCAGATGCACCTAGTCCGTTATGGTCCGCTGAGCCCTACAAGGCTTCTTGGCCTTGCAGAGCACATCGGTTGCAAAATATGCTGCAGGTGCAATATTTTGGACCTCTGACGTGGGCGACCTGCGAAATGGCTTAAGTGCCGCCTGCTCAGCGGTCGAGAGGGGGAGTGAGCTACTGATTTTGGTTACCGCGCTCTCAAAGACCGGCGAGTGCACGATGGCTGCGTCTGCTGCCAGGTATGTACCCATAACAGGGTTCTTCTTGACACATGCATCGAAAAGAGCGCGGACGTCCCCAAGTGTAACGGGGTTACATGAATAGTGCCAAGTCACTCTTCAGAATGGTGTACCCAAGTACCCTAAGTGATGTAGCCAACATCACTATGACGTCACGGTAATGACACGGATGGGTAACACATATGGTACAATGCCCTCAGAGCCACCCAATAGGATAACATCTAGGAACTTTTTATAGGCAACTTCTAGTTAGTATGTAGACATATTAAAGAGTCACTTAAAAATATATCAGTCTTATAACTACCCAATTTTGGTAACACTCCCCTCAGACTAGGACTAGTGAACTGCCATTCACTGAGAGTTTATATACTGTCCGGAAGCTCCGCTTCCTGTGCGCAAGGTGTCATGTGACCCGTCAACTTGATAGCACTTGTAGTCAATCCACGCCTACGCGGGTTACTACCTGAAACCTCTGGGTCCTCGCAATATGGGCTGGAATGAGTTTCCTCATCTGGACGACTCACAGTTGAGTCCGTTCGTAAGATGGCTGGCATCTTTGACATGGATGCCTTCCTTGCATAGCTTGGCGACGTCAACGCAAGCTGGGCAGGTCGAACGCGTGACCGCGATCGACATGTATGAGCAAGGGCTCATCGAACATGTTCGGAGCAACTTGCAAGTTCCGGCCGCAGAGCTGAAAACGGTCTACCCCAAGCCGTTGAGGTAAAGGTAAACCCGTACGAAGGGAAGGACGGTGAAACCCTCAACTTCTTGCTGTGAGAAGTAGAGCTCGAAATGAATGCGGCTCTAATCTCTTTGGAGCACTCCGAGTGGCTTTCACCCTCTCCAACCTTAGCGGGCGTGCTAAGTGTGAAGTGTATACGCGGGAGCGACAACGCCTGGATGCTTCGCATTCTGGGATCAGCTGTGTGAACAGCTAAGAGCCGCGTTCCTCCCGGCGAACTATAAGTACCGCCAGCGGTCACGCATCCTGTCATGTAAACAGGGAAGACGTGAGCTGCACGAGTACTCCAGGAGATGCGGGAGCTCACCGCATCCCGCGTGGGAAACGCCATGGTCACATCAAGGTGACGGTGTTCATAGCCGGCCTAAGAGTAGGCCCGGCCCGCTGTTTCGGGCGCAGGGTCAATACTCTGGAAGAGGCGTACAGTCACCGCCAGGTGCGCACACTGGCGGTGATGTGGCCAGGTGCTGCGACACCAAGTCGCGGGAGCCCAAGCGGGCCAGTTCCCATGGAACTTGGGCTCGCCGAGCAGCATGATATTCGCTGATATAGCTGTGGTAAGCTAGGGCACATGGCATGTGCCTATCCTGCGGGAGGACAACGAAAACGCTTCCCTCCCAAGCCCACTGCGCTCAAAGGTTGCTGTCAAAGCCTGCAACCCCATGGGCAGAGAAATGCAAGACACCAGTAGGGGCGGGGCGCCCTACTAGGGAGGATCTAAGTCTTTAGGAGTGGTCCGCGGGTGGCGCGCACCATGGAGACTTAATCCCTGAGAATCTTCGCACTCTCGAATCGAAGAACGGCAGCGTTGGGCTGCTAGTGGTACACGGAAGTGTACGCGGATATACCAGAAACATGACCCATGGATCGATTGGTGGAACAAAGCCATCGGGGGCCAGCCGGCCGGCAGTTACTGGGCGAGCATTGGTGAGTCATGTTCCCACCTCTGCCAGGAACTAGGTCTTCCTAAAGGAGTGCCGGGATGCAAGAGCATCCAGTGAATTTTTGGGAGCCGCCGACGTATTGAGCGACTCCCTAGAAGCGTCGGCAGCAGAAGTTGTACCTGGTCGAGGGTGGCAGTCCGTACAAAATAGCCCGCGATCCCTATCGGAATCTAGACCGGTGGCCAAGGCTTCAAGAGTGGCGGTGCAGGAGGCACTGACCCGATTGGTAACCAAGGTTCACACCGAGTCACCCAGACTGAAACTGTCGAGGAAGACGCGCGAGGCGCTTCCTGTGTGGGTAACCATGTTCCACATCGAGTCACCCAGACTGAATCCGGCGAGGAAGGCGCAAAATGTGCTTCCGTTGAGGGTAACATTGTTCCACAACCAGGTCGCCCAGACCTTAATTGAAGAAGAAGCGCGATACGCGTTTATTGTGTGGATAGCCATTTCCACACGAAGCCCTAGAGGCTTTGGACGTCGCCAATGAGTCGTCCACCGACGTGGGTAAGACGTACCACGTCGCTGTCGCCATCGACGACATAGTCGACACCGCAAGTCGAGTCTGAAGTCACTTCAGCCTGGAGTCGCTTCAAGCGACTCGAAATCCAGGGCCCGGGTTCTTCTGACGCGGTCAGTCGGAAGGTATCACATCCCCGACGGCGAGACCGGCCATCGGGTCAAGGCAGGCGGCATCCAGCTAGAGCCGCTGCCAGAGGTGTCAGAGCTCCTGAACCTCGAAGAGTTGGCGCCGACAGATTTCCTGGCCAACCTGAAGGCGGAGAAATCACGGAGGTGGTACTCTTGAAGCAAGAGTCCACTCCAGAGGAATTGAATTCCTCCTCGGTTATGGACGAGGGCATCCTGGAGGCATTCTCCTACCAGCGTGCCTCGCGCTTGGGTTCTGAGATTCTCAAGAACCCAAAGGATCCAGTGTATCCTTTGATGAAGGAGTTCGAGGACGTGTTGTCCACGGATACACCGCCTCAACTCCCACCGGATCGTGGAATCAGCCACGAGATAGATCTCGTGCCGGGCCCATAGTACTCTATCACCAGACAATGGCCACTGCCTCGCGAGCAGTGCGAGGTCATTGATGCCTTCTTCGCCGCTAAGGCCAAGGCAGGCATGGTGCGGGAATCAAATCCCCGCACTCGATGCCAACCTTCTGCGTTTTCGGAAGCAGAACGGAAAGTATCGTCTGGTTCGTGCTTTCACTAAGCTGCACAGCGCGACGGTGCCGGATCAGACGCCCATCCCGCGGAAGGATGTGTTGTTAAACAACATGGACGGATGCCAGTTTTACAACGCCCTGGATCTGGTGGACGGATACTACCCGATCCTGATGTGCGGGAACGACATCCCGCTCACCGCCATGAGCACCCCGAGCGGTATGTCTGGGGATGGCTGGTGGTGCCACAAGGATTGTATAATACCACGGCAACGGTCAATTGCCTGATCAAGCAGTTGCTTAGATCGCTGCGCGCGTACGCACAGTCGTACTTCGACGACATATTCGTCCATAGCCGTGTCGAGGGAGGCAAGACGGCTATGGAGGTGCATTTACAGCACCTCCGTCGAGTCGTGGAGGTCATGAGAACGAACAAGCTCTATGTCAGCATCGACAAGTGCGTCTTTGCGGCGCAAGAGATCAAAGTTCTCGGTTGCTCGTTAGCTATGTCGTCGTTCGAGCTGACCGGAGAAGGTTAAGGCCATTTCGGCTTTGGCCAACGCCAAGGTCCCAGAAGGACCTGAGGAAGTGGCTGTGCTTGGCAACTACCTCCACAAGTACGGCGAAAGGCACGCGTGTATGGTTAGACCCTTGTCGGACCTTCTAAAGAAGGATACCTGGCACTGGGGGCGTGAGCACCAGGAGCCCTTTGACAATGTGAAGGCAAGCCTTCAGAAGGCGCCTGTCCTGGCACTGCTGGACGAGACGAAGCCGTTCAGCGTCGTCTGCGTTGCATCCAACTATGCAATCGGTTGTGCATTGCTGCAGAACGATGCCGCAGGGCGTGAACGAGTGATATCATTTCAGTACAGGCAGCTCAAGGCTGCCGAATTGAACTACCCGGTTCATGACAAGGGGCTGCTTGCCATGAAGTACGCCCGTGTCAAGTTCCGGGTGCACCTCGTGGGTTCACAGCTCGTTGTGATCTACACGGATCACGCTTACTTGCGGACGCGACAAATTCGCCCCATCTGTCCCAACTGATGGCGAGGTGGCTCTCTTCTTCGCGAAATACAACTTCCGCGTCGAGTACAAGCCTGGCAAGTTCAGCGTGCTTGCCGATGCGTTGCCACGCAGGTCGGATTATGAGCTGCCGCAGATCAGTCGTGCCACGACCGATCTATACGAAGCTCTGGTACTTCTGGTACGGTTCCGGGCCGCTGGCAAGGAAGCCAAGTCCGAGTGGCTCCGTAACAAGTGACACGATGAGGATGACCTCAAGTTTGACATCCTTCAGGAGGCGTCCGATGCGCCGTCCAGGTCATTTGGTCCGCGAGAAGACCGTCCACTCGGTCTCTCAATAATTTTGGTGAACCCACATGTACAAGTGGGTCGCACAGTACGTGAAGACATGTGAAAATGTCAACGGACGAAACCCGCAGCTCGCGCCTCGCTCCTTTACAGAGCATGCCCGTCCCAGCGACTGCTGGAAGTCGATGAGGCTGGACTTCATCTTTGGGCTCTCAGCCGACGGCCACGGCAACACCGGCATCTTGGTGTTCGTGTGCCGTTTTATCAAGATGGTGCGTCTTGCTCCGGTCAGAGACACAGTGACCGGGGACAAGGCTGCGAAGCTGTTCCTGGATGGCATTGTTCGTCATCATGGCCTGCCGGAGGCTCTTGTCTCTGATCGTGACCCGCAGTTTACCGCTGCGTTCTGGCGAAAACTGTTCCAACTGCTTGGAACGGGGCTGCACATGTCCACTCCCGATCATCCTCAAACGGATGGGCAGATGGAGCGTGTCAACCGTGTGCTGAGGACACTCTGTGCAGAGTCTCCTCGCACTTGGTCAGGACGTCTGCCATTAGTTGCGTTTGCACTCCACATGCGGTTCACGCATCCACTGGGTATATCCCCGTTCTACCTGAATGGCTTACGCCATCCACGGGTTCCGCTCACTTTACGAGGCGCACCCCATCATCAGTTTTAAGTTGGGGAGAGGCTCGGAAAGCGCTTTCCTCCCGTGTCTCGGAGATGAGACTGGTTTCCTTTTGGAAACAAGGGGAGTATTTTATAGACATCAGGCTGAATGTAAATCAGCCGTGTCCGTGATACCATAGCGGGGGAACAGGACAAACAATAGGAGTACTCTGACAAACATTGAAGAAAAACTTTAAACGTGTTTAATGTGGGTGAATTAGCCCTATTCGACACTAGGAACCTACCACTTGTCACGGTAAGTTCCGTTGGGAGCAACAAGTTGAAATACCGCTTCATTGGACACTTCTCTGTCCTGGCCAGGCATGGGGCGGCATATACCACCTGCCTAGGTCGATGACGACACCCACCCGACGTTCTACGTGGGCCGTCTGAAGCCGTACTATAATTCGCAGGGCTCGCCATCCCCGTAGGCCCAGCTCCTGGAAGTGATGCTGCGACTCTCCCCTCTGAGAGTGCTCAGGGCCTGAAGCCCAGGTCCCTTGCGAGACCGCGGAACGGGCTCCACGAAGGAACCCTGGCTGCATACGACGAGTCTGAGCCATACCGATACGGCTGGGAGTACGCAGGAGTCGCTCCCGCCTGGGGCACAGGATGTCCCGAAGGAGGTGTACCTCCCATTGAACACGGACACCAAAGAGCATCCAGACGTTTCTTCGTATCTGTGAAATTACACGGCGCCAGAATACCTGTTTACCGGTGTGACGCTCCGCAGAAGCCACTCTTGCCTTCTTGTGGTGAGGCTTAATGGCTGGGGTGAGTTTGCGCTCCGCATATGTGATATAGCGGGTGCTACGCAGCACACTAGCACCGTAGAATTGCTAGGACGACACATCAGCAGGCTGTTTATCGCCTTAGCTAATAGATTGTGTACAGTAGCCAGCCGAATTACGCGGCGTGCATCTCGGCCGGCTATTTTGGGCCTTCTCCCCGTCCTCTTTGTCGCCGACGACGCCTTGCCGCGCTTTCCTTACAGCCTTCTCGTCGCGAAAATAATCAGCTTCCCAATCGCTCTGTTGCTTTACCGGCTCTAATGTACGTTTTGATCTTGATGCATTTTCCTCGTTTAGCTGCTTGCCTCGTGGCATGTTGGCCGCCGCCCCAAAGAAACCAAGAGTGGTCTCCAAACCGTCGTTCAAAAAGCTGTTCAGATTCTTCATTTATTACCATTATAGCCACTATCCTTTTTTATTACCAGCCTAATATATAACTCCGCAGTGCGGCTATAACTTTGACCCGACCCTAGTCGTGCTTTTTTTGCTGACTGATCTCGAACGATATTACCGTAAAACTTATGTGCAAACGGACACGTCGTGTTCCTGAAGGCTCATCTATAACGTTTTCTGGAAATCTGAAATATTATTTATTGAATCGACATATTGAAGAACTGGCAGCTCGACTAGTTTAACCGGTTCGCTTATTGAGGGCCTTTAGTTGGCGTGGGTTCGAGCCCCACCAAGACCAAAGGAGCAGGATTCGCTGCTCGCTATTTGTTATCCATGAATAGACGAGCTTGCGCTTTTCGAGTCTTTCTATATTGAGCTCAGCGTGCCAAAGCATGTGGCTACCGTTTTTTTAGTGCAACAACTCTTTTGCACTCAAAATAATACTCGACAATCTCCAGCTTCGGTCTTAGTGCTGCATGTGTGTACATGTGTTGGCTTCGTTCGCCACTCTGTGTCAGATGAGGTCGGCCCGGTGGCTTGGTCTTGGGCATTATGCTTTGTGTCGGTGGCTTCTTGACTGACTGACTGACTGAGAGATCGTTCCAGCAGTTTGGTTAAATTACCGAATTGTGTCCTCAATATTACGGTCGCTGATTGGCCACGTTGAAGGTGTCCGTAAATGGCCAACGTCTGCTTGCACATAAGTTTTACGGTAGCTTTCTTGATTCTGGTTCTTGCATTTGTTTCTATTGACTCTTTGGCGCTTAGTTGGTGGTAAAAGCTCAAATGTCGACTCGACAAAGTCAACTTTCAGGTGCGGCTATAATTTCAGCGCGCAGCGTTCAGTGTGGACGCCACATCCGTGCTTGCTGCCGTCCAGAAGCTGGACGGTGAGCTTATTGATCTTCTCATTAAAATTGTTGCTGTTCTCATCGAAGAGGATCCGTGTCGGTAAGTCAGGGGTTATTCGCGTGTCGTCGCTTCGCTACTCGTCACGTGCGCTGCGCTCCAGATTAATGCTTGCATCGGAGGCCTATGCGAGCGCTACCCATTTAACATGCTGATGAGCATATAACTCGACAAGAATAACGATGATGCGCCTGATTTCGTGGTCACCCGATCTGAACGGCTTCCAGGGCTAGACCACGGCAATGGCGTTTTGGCTAACGATGGTCAAATGACTCTTGCATCCCTTGCGGACAAGATCGTTTTCGGGGAACATTGCCCGCATCGAAAATGTACCTAAATAATCTATGATTTCAACATTCGAGTTTGCGAGAATCAACCGTTTCCCCGCCACCTAACGTTTCTCGGCCTACCGACAAGCGTTAGTTGCCACGACAACTTCGTTCTTGTTCTCGTCATAGGCTGAATCAGCCCCTCACAACCAAAGCTATGTGCCTCGCATCCTGCTCTGCTGCGCTTTAATGTTCAGAGTTGACTAGAGTACTGTCATGTAGCCATCATTGAGCGATCTCACGTTCAACGGTGGAAGTTGAACATGAAATGGCTACAGCGGAATATTCAACAGATGCGTTGGTTGCGTTGGGTTGCAAGACTCCGTTCTTAACAATAATTATTAGGCGTCATAAAGCGCGACGGGGTTCAAGCACCGCCTTAACGCTCTGACCACATGCTCCTCTCTCCTTCAAGTAGAACTACAGCAACACTTTGCTCTCGTCAGGCCGGGGCTGCGTCGTGGTCTCTTCCACCTCGGGCGTCTTGCCACCGTGTGCACTGCAGTTGCAATTGCACTTGCATCCTTCTGTCCGGGGCTCCGTCTTTGCCTCGGTTTCCGTCTTCTTCTCAGTGGCACTCTCCACCTTCGTCTCTGCTTTCGCCTCCGTGTTGACGTCCATATCGTCCTCGGTCTTTTCGCCCTGTGCTTGCGCAGCTACCGCAGCCTGTCCTTCGGCACCTCCGAGGTGCAGAATCTCGGCCAGCGACGGCAAGTTGTTGCTGCCGGGCGACCCTTGGCTGGTAGCAGTCGCTGCAGCAGCATCGGGCGACGCCATGGTGTCTACCGTCACGACAGAGTCCACCTCCATGGGCCCGGGCTTGTCCTGATTAATGGTCGTGGCCTGCTGCGCCAGAATGTTCAGCAGCTGGTCGTTCGTGGCGCCGGCCGCAGCGAGTGCAGCGGCCTCCGAGCCGGGCTTGAGCTGTAGGTCGGCGACGCCGTAGGGAGAGACGATGGACTTTGGTTCACCCTTAAGGTCTGCCTTGGTGTCCACTGGCGCGGGGCTGCCGCTGTTGCTGCTGACCGTAGTGTTAGTGTTGGCGGGGTTGATATCGGCGGGATTCTTCTTCTGGTTGCGCAGGCCGCGCTGTCGGCGGTGGATCTTCTGGCGGTACTTCTGCGCGTGTGTCATGGTCTGCCTGGGTGTTTTAGTGCCGATAAAGTCGGCCACCTTCTTCCATGGGCCGGCCGGGAACTTCTCGAGCGCCGCGAGGAAACGCTCGTGCTCCTCCTTAGTCCACATCTGGATCTTGCTCTTGGCCGACATGACCACGGCGCCTGCCTTGGCCTCCGTGGGACGTAAGCGGATCACCTTCTCCTTGGCTGCCCCATCCGCGGCGTCGGGCGCCTGTTCAAAGAGCTGGTTGTACACACTACGCGAGATAGTCATTGGCTTTTGCTGTCTGCGTTAGTGGCCTCCTAAAGGTAAAGTGAGCGCCGGGGCACGCTATCGGTGGTGGATGAAGCCTCTAGCCGCGACACGACGCGGATTCCCCATGCTGGCTAGGGTTACCTAACGCATGGCGTGTACCCATTCTACACGCTACCATGCGGTTGGTCAAAAATGCAATCTGGGTTCAAACTGGATCTCTCGTGGGTACAGCGCAGGTGACTTGGCGTTTGTATGATGGTCCGACGTCGGGGTCGCAGATTGCACCTTGTTTTGGGACAGCGATGATTGGCTGAAAATGCGTTAGATCAGAGACTGTCTGTCGAAAGAGTCGAAGATCACACAGGAATGGCGACGCGCATCAAAGTTTGGTCACGGCAGGTGCGTCACTTCAGTGGCGGATTCCAAACTGGAGCCATGTCCGGCGATGCGGCAAGTGCTGGTTGCGAACAGGTCTCGTGGGCCACGAGCCGTGGCAAAACGACTTGCGCCAATATATCCATCGATGCACGACCGTATTACTGGTATGGATAGGGCGTAGCCACACCAGTTGCCCTGCATGACAATGATATCGCTCAACCTTCTTGTGCTGGTCGATACCGGACCCGTCAACCTTGAAGGCGTCCTGCAGCTGCAAGAAGACAGAGCGACAAAGGATTTTCTCGACCCTCAGCCTGAGACACTGTGTCTGATCGGGAAGCAACTACCGCTGCGGGCGGGCGGCCAAGGTCTCCTACCTGCTTATTATAGTACTATAGCGGCAACGGCATAACAATCGCTATCTTGCCTTTGAGAGCACATCGGGAGGCAGGCACCAGGCGCGTACCAATCGGGCCTTAATTTCCCAGCATACACCTGGCCCCGTGCAGAAACCACGCTCTTCGCGGTCCCTCACCGTTGTTCAATCTCAATCGGACACAGCACGCCATTGCACGACGTCTCGCCAGGCAGCATGCCCACAGTCCCGACGCCAACGAAAGCCGAAGCGATTAACGCACCGGCGGCTTCAGCGCAGCCCGTCGACTGAATTATTTGGCTCACGCTGGCGTCGCCGAGACGCCGGAGGTCGGACTGACTCCCAGAGCATGACTCCCAGAGCAATGCTTGAGCAAAACAGGTAGTGCGTGAGCAATGCTAAGTATTAGAGCTCTTCTTTCCCCCATACGCCAGTGGGTCCAGCGGGAAACAGCTGGTGCGATCAAATGGCCCCCGCCGCGGAATTGGGCGCTGGAAATGGGTCCCTTGGCATCCACTTCAACTTGGCGGTTCGTCACGCTGCATACAACCGCGTTGTCTGGCCGTCCACCTGCGTCTCAAGGTCACTCGGGTGTAATGCAGCCACGATCTGTAGGGATTCAAGGCATTATTAGCCTATCGAACACAGACATGAAATCCCAACAGTGGGAGAAGCAAATGAGTGGCATACTTAGTGACTTAAAAAAATTCCAATAGGGGTGCATTGAGTATTTATAATGCTCCTAATATTTCAATATAAGGATCAAGATCAACCATTGCCTGAAACCGTTCGTCCGGCAGCCATTGATCTGCTACCGGTGGACTTCAGATCTGCCAAATAGTCGTTCGCAGACGACAAGAGTTTGAGAAGCGATAGCATACGAAAAACAACTTGCGAAATAATTGGGACGTTGCCTTTTGACCCGGCGTTGCAAAAGGTCTCAGACCATTTGGGGTCAACCTTTTCACATGACTTTGTGTCGAAGGGCCCAAAATATGGGCTTTGCAGCTAGGGTAGTGCAGCGCCGGGCACATGGGTTCCGTTTCGCTTGACTGCGGGGAGCACACCGCATTCTGCTCTGAATGCCAGTGCCAGCGCGATCTCGCCAGACAACTGATCGATCCGTGCAGCGACCATATCCGCACCGAGACAGTACTCAAAGTACTCATCTTCCACAGCCCTCCAGGGGTTCCGTGTCACCGCGCGCCTGCGCGTGCTTTACAGAGGGAGCGTGTGCAACGTTGGCTGCGTCGACGACCGACGAAAAAGAGTCCAAAATGGGTATATTTCGCTGCAATTGGGCTTCTCATGTGCAGAGCCGGTCCGAAATTGAATCTATCGTAGTATCCAACCAGTAAGATGGGACCTGAGAGTGATCCATCAAGGCGATCGTGTCCCGCTAAAGTACGATCTGTTCCTCGCTCTTCGTGTCGCTGCTTGTCTGGACTGGCGCTCCGCTCGGGGCCCAAGCCACCAAAGCCAATTCTTCCTTTCCCTCCTCTTTGTCACTACATGCAGCGGCGCTAGACCTGGGGGTGCTAAGAAGCGGGAAAGCAAGATGACGATTTCGGCCAATGTGCGTAAGGAGCTGTTCGAGATGACGAACAGCGAGGGCAAACTCATCCGCATCAAGCCCACGGAGGCCAAGGCGGGCACGACGGTTTACTCGTCCAAGCAGAGCCAGCCCCTTAAAATGTGGACCCAAGAGGAGCATGAAAAGTTTCTGGAAGCCATGGAGAAGTACCCAGCGGGGCCCTGGAAGGTCATCGCCTCCTTCATCGGCACCAAGACGACCCGTCAGACCATGACCCATGCGCAGAAGTACCGCCAGAAGATCAGTCGCTGGCGTCGCGGACTGCGCCACAAGGGCCGCAAGCAGGCGGGCGACGACGGATCGCAGCACAGTGAAGCCGACACCCAAGAGTATTCGGCTAAGGAGAACCTGTTTAAGGCCATCGAGTATGTTTCCGGCGACGAGATGGCCGGCCACTATGGACGCGTCGGCGTGAGCGCGGCGGACTCATCCGTGAGTCCTACGCGCTCGCTCACGGGCGTGCCTGGCCATGAGGCCCCGCGGAGCGAGCTCTTCCGATTGGCGGAGCTCGCATCCATTGAAGTCATGAAGCAGGAACCCATGGCGGTCCCGTCCGTGCCGTTGTCTCCCCCTGACGTGGAGATGGCCGACATGTCAAGCCCCGTGGTGATTAAACAGTGCCCAGAGGAGGTTGTGGCCCGCGCGTCGGTAGAGTTTAGCGAGAAGATCCGCAAGATGGAGTGGGGCAACAATCTGCCCGGCTTCATCCGCCCCAGCCCCGAGTGGTGCATGCAGAAAACCGAGGTGCGGCTCAGCCCGCTGCGGGCCTCTCCCGATGGTAACCCATTCCCGGTCCGCAAGTTTGGCGGCGTGCTTAGCGCCGTCACAGAGATGTCATACCAGAACGCGCAGAACCGCCTGCCTCTGCCCCTGCCGTCAACCCCGATGCACGGCATGCTGTCCCCCATGCGTGTCGCAGGCGCCGAGGAGCGGAAAATGCAGCAGCAGTTCGGTGCATTCCGCCTGCCTCCGCTTAACGTCGCAAGTGGCCAAGCTCCCAGCGTCTACTCGATCCCCCCGCTGCGCTCGAAGATCGACCCGAGCGTGCTGAATGGCCGATCTTACTACACGTCCTCGAACTAACTCTGATGGTTGGTGAAAGCCCAAGTGGATAGAGAGAGAGAAAAGAAGGGAGAGGCGGTAAGAAGTGAGGGAGAGCGAAACGAAGCAGACGGAGGCTGGTCGCTTCAATTGCGTTGTGTGGCGTTTGCTGGTGCTGAAGCAAGAGACGGCGACACGGGCGAACGCGGCCATTTTCCGTGGAGGATGGACAAAGATACGAGAAAAAAGCGAAACAAGACGGAGACTGCAGCGGTCTAAGCCGACAAGTGGTGGCGACGAGTGATCGCAGCTCGAAACCGTCCGCTCTGGTGCTGCTGCTGCCGCGTGGTGACACTTCTGCTTCAAGGGGATTATGATGGAGTTGAATCGTAGCGCGGCAACTGATCGGGTGCTGACAGCGCGGGTGGATGTAGAGTTTCGTGTCACGTCATTGGTGTGAATTGCGAGCGAGGTCGGCTGCACACAGCTGAGCCGGACGAGCATGAGGTAGAATCGTCTGCAGGCAAGTGGAACTTGCGGACGGTTGGCATCGTCGATGGACATGTGTGCAAACTTTTGATTGTGATTTTTCTTAGAATTTTTGGACAAAATAGGAAGGAACTATTTAGCAAAACCGGTGTGAGGCGACTGACCCTCCCACAGGTTTCCGCCTTGGCGGAGCCAAGATATCATCTACAACGACAAACAATATGGGAAAACAAAATAAAAACAGCATTGTAACAAGCACGGCGGCAGTTCTCCAGTCAGCGGGTTCGTGTTTCTTGTGCATATACACATGTACATAGTTGCATCGATGATTTCTTAGTCGTTCGTCTACCGTTTAGAGCTACGGTGACCAGACAAGTGCCCCAAAAGCTGCGACCTTTCATCGTCGCAGCATGTGGACAATCAGATACCTATTATTCGCGCTAGATTTGCTTGAGTAATATGAATCTAAAACACTTGAGCCATCAGCAGGAGTTCTGTTGAGACCAAATTCCGAACAGGATGGAAGGCTGAGCAGCGAACCGCGCGTGACAGTCATACTTAACCCAGGTGAAAATTCCTAATTTGCTCTTTTAAGGAGCGAAGAGGGTAGCGAGCATTACCGCCGCTTGCCATCCATGATATTCATGGAGACCAACTGTATCCTAAAACTGGTAGGGGTTCGCGAGAATTTGCCTGCCAATCGCCATCGTCCGCGTCGAATCTGCGCGATTAGACTTTTGATCCAAATAATCATTCGTATTCGACGCCCTTTTCTTCAATGTGGTTTAACTTCAACCGACTGGAAACTCCTTGCTGGTGGTCCTGTTTTGATCTGAAATCAAATTGATGCCATTTCCAAACGTGCCTTAACCCGCAACAGTCTCCTCCTCGCCAAGTAAAGATGCCTCCCGCCTCCGCCGACATGAAGCTCATGGGCTGCAAGAACTTCGTGCGCCAAAACCCAAAGACCGATCGCTTCGACGTGAAGAAATTCCATCACATCGAGTTTTACTGTGCAGACGCCACGAATGTGTCCCGCCGCTTCGCCTGGGGCCTGGGAATGGGTCAGATTGGCAAATCCGACCAGTCTACGGGCAACCACATGTCGGCCAGCTACGTCACTCAAAGCGGAGAGGTCAAGCTGGTGTTCACGGCACCGTACGCACTTGAGACGGAAAAGGCACCGAACGCCGTGAGCGCTCTTCCCGGGTACAACCCGGAGTTTGCGCAGAAGTTCGTACTGAAGCACGGCCTAGCGGTGCGTGCTGTGGGCATTCTCGTTGGTGACGCTAAGGTCGCTTACGAGATCTCGGTGCAGAACAAAGGCGTGGGTGTGCTGGAGCCACAGACGCTGACCGACAAGGAGTCGGGCAAGACGACGACCGTGTCGGAGGTGAAATTGTACGGTGACGTAGTGATCCGCTGGGTGAGTGGCGACTTCGAAGGCCCGTTCGTGCCTGGCTACGAGAAATGCGAGGCTCCCGACGCAAGCATCGGTATTCAGCGCCTCGATCACTGCGTAGGCAACGTTCCCAAGCTGCTGGAGGCGGTCAAGCACATCATGGGCTTCACGGGCTTCCACCAATTCGCTGAGTTCACTGCTGAAGATGTGGGCACGCTGGACTCGGGTCTTAACAGTATGGTACTGGCCAGCAACAACGAAATGGTGTTGTTGCCTATCAATGAGCCGACGTTCGGCACGAAGCGTAAGAGTCAGATCCAGACGTATCTGGAGCAGAATGTGGGTGCGGGTCTGCAGCACATGGCGCTCAAAACGGACGACATCTTCCACACGCTGGCGGAGATGCAGAAGCGCAGCCTCGTGGGCGGCTTCGAGTTTATGCCCCGCCCCAATAAGGTCTACTACGAGCAGATGCCGGAGCGGATCGGCGACACTTTGACCAAGGAGCAGTACAAGCAGATCGAGCAGTTGGGATTGCTGGTCGACAAGGACGACCAAGGCATTTTGTTACAGATCTTCACTAAACCTTTGGGTGACCGCGCTACGGTATTCTTCGAGATCATCGAGCGTGTGGGCTGCATGAAGGACATTGCTGGCCGTCTGGAGCAGGCTGCGGGCTGCGGGGGGTTTGGCAAGGGTAACTTCTCTGCGCTGTTTAAGTCGATCGAGGACTATGAAAAGTCGTTGAATGTGTAAGAGAGTAACTCAATTCTGGTCATTTCAGTTGTGAAACGGTCATGCAAAAATAATGAATCGCAAAAGCCTGGTATCGCAAAACAGGGTTGAGATCCTACGTGTAAATAGAAAGTATAAGAGAGAAGGGCTTCAACCGTGATGGTACTCTAGTCAACAGTCTTTACATCAATGACTTGCTTAGATCAATGAATCTGTATTGTTACTTTGACAATCCTAATTGTTCGAAGCTCGGCTGCGCTTCGAGGGTGACAACGCGTCGGCCTGATTCGCACGCTTTTTCTTCCTGCTCGCACGTTTCTTCTTCGACTTGCTGGCTTTCTCTTTAACGTCCCCACCAGCGTTGTCCACGTAAAAGAGACTGCTGGTATCGGCAGCCGCGGCCTCCGCTGCTTCAGCGGATGTCGACGGATTCGCATCTGCTTTACGCTTGTCCGTAGTGCCCTCAATCACTCTCTGCAGATACTCCGTGTAACTCTAATACGCAGCACAAGGAGCCCAGCAATACACACATCGCACATGTTAGAATCTCCACTTAGCAGATAAAGTAACGATACCTCAATGCAAAAATCAACACCACTCACCTTCTGAACTAGAGGCAACTCCTCAGTAGCCACGTCAGTCGAGCTCAATAAAATGTTCATCATTCTGTTCTGGTCGATGCACTTCTTCCACAACCGCTGCGTCGCCCTCTCCAGCACGGACTTTGGACTCGCAGTCTGCTCGTGATCCAGCCAAGACACGAAGCTCGTGGGCAACGGCACACCGGCCAGATGAGCCATAGCAGTGGTGATAGCTGGTAGACTAGACTTGCGCTCGACACGCATGAATTGCGCCGCGTGACGCAGGCACACGACGGCTTCGAACAACGAACGATCCTGCTCTGCAACCTTTTCTTCTGCAAGACTCTCCTTAGCTTGGTCGAACAGTGTCACGCTGGCGAACGCGCGCGTGTAGACTTGGCCGAGACAGTCCAGCAGTGCACGTCGATCTTGCTCATCAAGAGCTTCGTCCTCGTCTTCATCTAAGTAGGTCGCGGGCTTGGACAAACCATGCACGAAGTTCAGTAATGACACGAGCCACTGTCCGTTTTGGTGGAGTCCACGCTGGCGCATCTGGGCGGTTAACAGTACGTGCCGAGTCGTGAGCTGGGCTTGTGCAATAACACTCAACTGCTTCCGCTTCTGCGGAGTTTGCTTGGATGACTGCTCTTTTTCCTCATCCTCGGAAGTGGACGACTCGTCCGACGTCTCCTCCTCTTCGTTGTCGCTCTCCATAGGGAAGTAAACCGCAAGCGTGAGCAGCGCGCCATAAATTTTGGCCATTTCTCCATCATACGTCACCTGCTTCAGCTCTTTGGTCTCTTCTGGACGGTAAAACATCGTCCATGGGGCTGACAAGCTCCTCGCAGAAACCTCGTCTTCCTCGTGAGAAATCTGGGCTAGTGCCACCGCATCCTGAACCACTACGCGCTCCATCAGCGTGCGCAGCTGCTGCACCTGCTTGGCTGCATCGTCACCTTCCTTGCAGCTCCAGTTTCTCGGCAGCGCCTCCACCTGTTGCTGCACACAGGCAGCCAGTCGTCTCAGCACGAGGCCGCGCTTGTGCTGCTGTTCCTGCGGCGCCTCGTAGCTACGCGCCGCGACGAGCGCGTACAGCTGTATGAGCTGCTCGGCTTCCTCCTGCTGCGTGTCAGCCGGGTGCTGCTGCACATCGAGACCCGCGTCCAACGCCAGCACGCCCGCAAGATCGTGCTGTTTGTCGGCGGTGGGGGCAGTGGCCGCCTGCGCCAACTCCAGCTCCGTGTGCTCCTGGTTTAGCAGAGCGCCATGCGTGAGCGGCGTCTTCACAGCTTCTTCCTGCTGCTTCTGCACGTAATCGACGTGCAGCTCGCGGAGCAGCGAGGCCAGCTGCGACTCCAGCGGCGTCAGGTCGCGCGCCAGCTGCGCCTTGAGATTCCCGCGCGGCAGCTTAGCTACCGCCTCCTCAAGCATCGAGTGCAGGAAGGGTCCATCCTTCCAGAACTGTTCGCGCTCGGGCGTCTGCGTCCACTGCTGGAACACGGCGCGTGAGAATTGCTTCAGGAATCGCGTCGTCTTGGCCTCCATGCTCGTCAACGTTGTGGCAATGCGAGTGACAACCAGCAATTGTGATGGCGAGGGAGGCGATTGGCTGGCGGAGACTTTTAAATGGCTACTATTGTAATAATTCGACCTTTAACTAACATGTTGAAGTGCTTTTGCATTTTTAGGTTTACAGGGACTCGACTACGACACCACTTAACAATTTGTCTACGTGATGCCGCAATAGGTGGTGGCATACACGTGCGGGAGAGAACAACGATGCTTAATTAGACGTTGATGTAAATTGTCCTTGCCTAAGCACGAGCTTCCGTGGAAGATTAGAGGGGTAATTCACTACGCCACCATACAACGTCACCTCCGACACGTCGTCTTGGCCGACTCCTTGTCGGCCAGCGTCTGGGGCTCCTGCAGACCCACGCCTCCGCTCTGCATGGAAATCACGTAAGCGGCCTGGGTGTCATCGATGCGCCGTCAGCCGTACTTTAGTACGAACTTCTGTACAAACTCCGGATCGTAGCTGGGAAACCTTTCTTCGTGCCCAATGCCGCGAACACCAGCTTGACGTCTCAAGTAGTAGACATGCTTACGTTCCACCAGTTTAACCTGATCCACCCTACAAAAAATGCATTCGCAGTCGAATCCATCACCTTCGCCAAAGCTCCCAAACGACAAGTCGAATCCTGTTTTATTCAGCTGCATACGCTGCCAAAACGTGGTCCCTCCAGCCGTCAGCAAGTATCTAAACGCGCAGCCAAACAAGCCTGTGCTGATTCACTTTAATAAACAAATCGTGCACTCCACTTTCACTCTCAAATAATCAAGAGGCCCGTGCGTTCGTACACGATGAACAATACCGTCGAGAGCAGCATCGTGACGCCTGCGCCGATCCACAACTTGTCCTGCTTAGCCTGCCACTCGAGTGCCTTGAGTCTCTTACGCACCTCAGCAATCTCAGCGTTCACGTTTCCATATTCCTCGTGGGAGCTGCGAAGACTCAGACGCCCGTCGTCCAGCACTTTAGTCACGGAACTGACGCGTTCGATCTCCTGCGACATGACTTGCCGTGTGCGTTTGAGCGCCGCTGTGACGTCCACCGCCGAGCCCAAGGCGCTACCACCACCGGCCGAGCCCTTGATTTCCCGAGGGCTCTGGGGTAGCAGACTGCGGCGCTGATGCTCAAGGCGTTCGAGCTTGGCACGCTGGCGATAGGCCACTAGCGCCTTCCTGCAGCCGGCCACGTGGCTCTTCAGCTGCATCTTGTGCTTCTCCAGTTTCTTCGTAGCTTCTTGTGCTTCCCTCGAGTCCTGAAGCTCTTGGATCCAGTCGTGAGCCTCCGAGAGCGCGCGGCGGTACGTGGCGATGCCCTCGCTCACCTTCTCCTCAAGCGCCTGCTCCTCGTCGGTGGAGAAGCTGAGGTGCTGCTGGGAGGAGGCGTCGTCCCCGTGGATGGACAGATTGGTGGATACATATCGCCAAACGCCGCCGAGCTCGTGCTCCGCTTGCTGGAGCGCCTCCATCTACCCTTGGTTTCGTGCGATAACGGCGACCGCTTCGTTTTTGCCTTCCGTATACCTAATACATTTATTAATACAGTGCAATACAGTAATAGGATATTACTGATTCAGTACCTTTGCCCATCACCATCCTCGCTTACCGCTTATAAAGTTCGTCAGACTATAACTTATACCCCCCGTGGACTATTCACGCATTTACTGTATTCGGTTTAAAACATATGTTTATACATGTATGATTTCAAATTTTCTACCACGGTACGTAATTGCTTGGCAATTATGTATCATTAAGAATAAAATATACGTAATACAATACCAAAGGCAAGCCTCGGACGAACCGGCGACGAACCGGGCTCCTGATGTGTTTTGAAGAGCCGTAAAACCTTACGAACCCGGTTCCTAAGGTTTTGGGGCTCCCTCGCCGAAAACCCCAGGAGTCAGGTTCGTGATGAGCGAGCTCAACGGGCAAGTTCGTGGTTTTCGAACTTCATTGGCCCAAAATATCGTTTGTTACTGGATAATAAAAATAGGAAGAAAAAATCGCGAGGTTTGGGAAGCCGAAGAATAAATTCGCCTCCATTAGCGACAAGCGATGGTTCTGACTCGAGCGCAAGCTGCAGCACAAGCCGCCCAAGGTGCCCACGTCGCTGCCCAAGCCGGTGCCGAATACCCCAGAATTGCTGAAGAAACTTCAATTGTCGAACTTCCCAGCGAAGAGAAGCTATCATGCGCAGCGTTCAGCGCAGGCGTCGACCCACGCCTGGTTGATCTTGCCCAGCACATCATCGCCCAGAACCAGGCCCTGGCTGCAGACCAGACCTTCTACAGCATAGACAGCAAGGTCAAAAGGATGCGCAAAGCGCCGCCCTGATGGCTGTTCAGGCTTCAACCGAAGAAAATGTGCAGCAGCTTACAAACCAGCAGCGGTTCATTGCGGAACGGCTTGGTGGGGCTATAACAGCAACGCAGACAGAGCTCCAAAAGCGGTTCCAGCGGCTGCAGTTACTCGAAAGCGAGAGGACATCGCAGATTGAAAATTTTGTGATCGAGAAGCTCGCCCAGGCATTGCAGGAAATGCAGCAAGAGCTACACGCGTCCTAGATGACGATTGCTGCCCAGACAGATGGGGCACGCGCTCGCTTTGATGAGATTGATACTAAGCTAAGCGGTAGTCTGGAATTGATGACCAACAGCGAGGGCAAACTGGAGGCACGAGTACCGAGTGCTCTAACAAACACGTAAGCTGAGCTCAATTTTGCATGTGCAGCGCCAGGCTGATGCGATGCCAATTCTTCGCGAGCAACTGCAGCGTCACAGTGCACATGCATGCAACTCCGTTGACGAAGCGGTTATTAGAGCCGCGACCAAGGACGTTTGAAGATGTTAAAACAGAGCGTGAATGCGAGAACGATCGCATAACCTCCAGTGTGCCGCCGACCACGGCAGCTTCGCTGCACAAATTAACACCAAAATTGAGCGCAGTCTCCAATCGGCAGCAACCACAGTTGTTAGTGCAATTAAAGCTGGTATCCGGAACATTATTACAAAATTGGAACACTCGCGCTGCCACGATCTGGAATATGATGACGACGAGGAAGAAGATGAGGAGAAGATGAAGCAGAAGACGTTCAGTTGGAGCAACGTATTCAAGACGCATGGAGAAAAGCATATTTTAGCGACAGAATGGATCGACCGGCGCTCCTTCGGTAGAGGGGTGCAGCGCGTCGCGAAACCGACGTTGCCCTTGTTTAGGACGTAGTGTTGATCCCGTGTAAGCGGGGCTCCTATTCATGAATCCACGGCATACCGCTACAATCAAATGTGATCGAGTGTCACACTCAGCAAACGTCGTGCTCGCTGCAACCTACGCAAACACAAGAGCATCTCGGTGCACTCACACATCGTGATCCTGCTTATGGGCTTATTTGAGGAGCCGGTGTAGCAGGTGAAGCTGGCGAAGAATGTGATGCAGGACGTGTTCGGTCAGTGGCAAGTGGTTCGAGTACAAGGTTGGCACGATCGTGCCCACGATGGTTGATGTTCTGCGTAACGCGACGCAGGCCGGCAAGATGGTCGAGGTTAAGTTCTTGTTCCACCACGTGAAAAACGGCAGTATGTTTGATGTCAACAAACAAGGTATTGACCCCGATTGTGAAGACTGGGTATGTTTATTTGATAAATGCGATATAAAGTGAAACCGGATGTTCGGGAATCCATTGATCATAGAGATGGCTTCTCTTCCTCATCCTCCAGCTCGCGAGACAAGGTGATGCTTGAAATAAACTCCGCTAGGAGGTCGGTGCTGGGATCGTCCATGTACGCATCTGGATCAAAGTCCAGCACGATATTGCTGGGCTTGAACGAATCGTGCTCACCGTGTGGGATCTCTTCGCACTGAAGCAAGTCCACGAAGTCTGGGTTTTCTATTCAGCCACCCTGGTACGCGATGATACCATTTCTCCACTAACACTGGAATCACATTCCATTTGGCACGAAGACGACGGTATGGCGAAAAGGACGCGAACAGTTATCGGGATAATCCGGTATTCTCCAGCCCGTTCCATCCTCTTCCAAAAGTGGAGAACCGATTCTTTTGGAGTCATATCTGCAGAACGCCAACCGAGTTGTCCATCCATCAATCCAGCTCGTCTTCAGCACGTCTGTTAACCCGACTGGTTGGTGTCGATCTGGTAAATCGCGGGGCAAATCGTGCTTCCAACCTGCTCAAATTCATATCAGTCGCCTGGGTTGTTCTTCACAAGGGTCATTCGGTCCTGCAACCGATTTCAGAAGTCCGATAAGGTTTGAGTGAATTTTGTCAGTCACCTCCTTCAGTCTGTTATCAGCGGGTTTCCCGATTTTTCCGTGCTGTCGGCAGCACATGATAACTGCTGCGTTGAAAGATTCTTGAGTTGAGTACTTGTAAATGAGTATTGGGTGAAGAATCATCATCATCTCCAGCACGAAGCCACAGTCCTTGAACTTGGCATCCATGTAGTACCGGGAAAAAATCTCTCATCGACGGCCTCGCGCAATAAATCGTGGGTTTTCGACACCGTAGGCGTTTGTTCGCTGGCCAATATCCACCGAAGCTTTTGTCCGTAGACAAATAGTGAGGAATAGGTTTATTTGGCGCTAATAGTCTATCTCGTCATTTATAAAGCCATAAGTACATCTAATTGCTCTGCTCACTCAGCTTGGCACTTGAATTTTATATCAGCAATTGGCGTCAAAAGCGCGAGTACTTGAACTAAATCAGTGTGGTGGTTGGCGAGAGGAAAATCGGGCGGTG
This sequence comes from Phytophthora sp. 'mugwort', assembly GCA_033558025.1. Taxonomy (NCBI): domain Eukaryota; phylum Oomycota; class Peronosporomycetes; order Peronosporales; family Peronosporaceae; genus Phytophthora; species Phytophthora sp. 'mugwort'. The sequence goes on along the minus strand of JAUCEF010000007.1, from coordinate 4,639,671 downwards.
CCTTGCAATCACGTACAGCTTGACAGCCTCGCTCTTCATACCACGCGACGATAGAGGGTCATTTATCCAGCACTCGTCTCATAGCATTGGTCGTGCTTAGAAAGCGAGACGTCAAATATCCCAGCAATTTCGTGGATGGTCCTTTTGCCTTTCCTTACACAAATCAGCAAATAGATCCCCTGCCCTACTCACAAGCTTTACCTGCGTAATTACTCGTGTCATGTTTGCTAATAACTCAACAACTTCCGGATTAGCTGCTCGACTCCTTTTCCCGCCAATACCACACGACGCTTTGGTTGCAGCATGCAACATATGTGCAAAACACCACTCCCACTTCAATTTCAGCTCCGAGCGCAGCATGCATTTGACATCGCTGCCAGAGTCACTGGTAGTCCCGTAGAAGTTTATGGGTTCCAAATTGAAGTAGTTCAGCATCTTTGCTAGCCACCTTTCAAATGGTGCGCGAATCCCATCGTCTCGCTCACTGTAAGCTAGGTTGATTTTTTATTCCGGAGAAGGACCGAGTTGAATTGCCCTTCCTTGCCGATCGTGTACACTCTCACCCTCAAGTACTTGTCGCCGGTCGTTTACACGTCCAGAAATCAGCAACGAGCGTAAAATTTGGGTAGCCTTCACAGTTGTAGGCAGTTTACTCTAACATCTCCATTATCTGTTGCCTGATATAGCTCGATGATTGACGCCTTGACACGCTTGGAATCCACAACGGTCTCCATCTCCTTTTTGACTACTAATGCCTCGAGAAGTCTAGACTCCTCATAGTCACCAGTATTTTGGGGTAGATTGTGGTTGATAATGCGAAGTGTTTCCAGGAGCAGGTTAAAACGGGTGGGATTACTGGTAAACAGCGGCGACGAGCGCAACGTTCCACGTCAGCATCGCGTTTACGCTTCCTCGTCGGATCTACTTCACGTTTTGGCGATCGAAGGAGATGATCAACCCTCAAATGGTGAGCTGCGTGCGACGTCTTGCCACTAGACATCTTAAACACGTTTCTTCCGCTGGTTCTGCAGGCCTCGTCCGCGAGGCAGGCCCACCTCGTAGTTAGTACGCCCTTCTCATCCTGAAATTGAACGCGAACTCCCCACTTAGAAATATAGAACGTCTCAGCTGCTTTGGGGGGGGGGGGGGCACCGTGAACGGACCAGAAGACCGGAAGTTTGCGATGGCCTGCTTGACAGCGCTAGGGGGTTGAGCACGACTGTAGTGGTGGAGGCATTGCGTGCCGGGAACGGTGGAGACTTGATGGCAGTCGGCTTGAGCGCTGCTCAAGATATATTTCAGTGCCGGTCTAAGATTGCAAACCATCTTCGGAATCCTTTTTGGGCTCCATGGGTTCGTGGTTCGCGCACTTAAGCGGCGCGAGCCCGAGAATTGCCGATTTCGGGTTCGTGTAACTTTGGCGAGCCTAAAAAGCGAAGGTACCCGTTTGTGTAACCCACCGGTTCGTCTGAGGCTTGGTCAAAGGTACACGTTACAGTCACACGACATCTTTATTGTATAAATGTTCGCGCGACATTTATTCTGTGTGAGCGATTTTCATCGCCTGGTGAGGTGGCAAAGGCTGCGGACCTCGTGCAGTCGTTTAGGCCTATGTCCAAGTGGAGAACGCGTTCTGAGATTTACTTTTCCGACGATGTGATTGGGTAAGGACGACAGACATAGTACCAAGTTTCTAGAACGCGAGTTTCTAGAATACCAACTTTTGATGTGCCAGCCAGAGATCATTGTGACAGCCATGCAACGCGATACCTTCATTGTGTGAGCAGTCGTACTTAGCTGCGCCACCGCCGCTATCGTCCCTGTGTTGCTGACCAGCGCAGCATTCGGGCCCCAGCTCAGGCATCGTGTGTTGAGAGCCACCACTTTTAAGCAAGACATGCAAGCGAAGCAGAGAAAAAGAAGTTGAGATGTGATAAGAAATCGTTCTTTTCGTCTACCAAGCGATACACGACGCATATAGATAACACCCGGCCGCCAACGCCAAGCACAGGCTCATCAAGCGCGTCGCATTGGCCATGATGTGGGCGAAAATCAAGGCGGAACGATGGATCAAGACGCCACGGTCCTGGGTATTTCCAAGACGAGGGCTGCTAACTACATTAACGAGACGCTGGAGGTGCTCAGTACCATATCCCGGAGGATGGTTGTAGTAATGCCGAGTGTGGACGAGCTGGTCGGCATTGAGGAAGGATTCTACAGAGTTTTCGAATTCCCTATGGACGGGACGGTAATTGCGACACCTCGTCCTCACGACTTCGAAGGGCGGTATTGCAGGGAAATTACCCCGCTGTTAACATAAGGCGGTCGTGGATCATCGTGGTTGGTTTTATTCGATATCAATCCGATCAAGTCCAATAACGACCAGTCTCTTTGGAACGGGTCTGGACTTAGGGGGGCGGTAACGTTTGTTTATTTATATATTATATAATGTGTCCTCTGATCCATACTGTATTATGATGTTGTGCGCTATCAGCGAACGTTCCACCAGGGAAGCATTTAATCGCGGACGCTGGTTACAAGATTTGGACCACTTATTGACTCCGTTTCCGGGGTCATATTCTGTCGGCGATTGCTGAAAGGCTGTCTACAATACGCGCCATTCAAAGAAACGAATTGCAGTAGAGTGTGCTTTGGTAGGGTGAAATCACTCTAGAATACTACTCTGCAAACTTTAGCTGAAAAACCCTAGGAGAATCTGCAACGCGATGAGGTGTGTAGTTCTTCACGGCCTTCTCATTCTAGCTAACGACACTTACAACGTCGAGGTGATAGATCCCATGCTGGATAATCCGCTATGCATTCCGGAAGACTCGTTCGATCAGGAACAGCCATGTTAAACTTACAGGTCATCGCAAAACGTGGTGATATAGCCGACATGTTGTTACTGCACCATAAACATACAAGTAGAACCTCAATACGACCATTTGTATTTATGTTCGTCGATCGCTACTGCCACTTTTAGCTTGACGCTTTAATGGGTCGCCCTAATATAGGTGCTGTGGAATTGCAATTGAACTTCTTGTAGTCGGCGCGTCTTTTGGTGATGCTCCTGCAATACCGCCGCAAGTGCTTGGATAGGATCGTCACCCTGCGCACGCGAGCATAGAAGCTGTTATAGCGCCTGTAAGGCCGTCGCTAGCTGGTCAACCGGTAGTGTCTTCTGGATGGCGAACTTGTCAACCGGTGGTGTCTTCTGGTTTTTAGGTTTGGCTGGCGAACTGTCCGTAGTAGCACTAGCACTGTCGTCGTCATCATCGTCTTCTAGGTGGGAGTTCATGAGTACGTCCCCAATCAAACCTGCCCTAGTCGCAAATGCATCGTTCAGAATCGACCACAATGCTTTGTTCAAATCCCGCAAATCATTGGTATTGTTGCCAGTTTGCTTAGCGCACACTTTTCTTTTCTGTACATGCACTTGAGTTTACGATACTTCTGCGAGAGCTAGTATAATTCACATGAAGTAAATATTAGTGGGGAATTAATGTGACATAAACCATCGATAGCGTGTACTTGCTCCTGCTTGATCACCAGATCAAAGACTGAAGATAAGACACTAGCAAAGAGCAGCCATGCCAAAGCGTTCTTCGTCTTCGCATCTGCGGTCTCAAGGCGGCGCTTTGCCTCGCCGTCTTCAAGCGGCCCCGTAGCATATCAGCGACCATGCTGCCCGTCCAACGCATGTGACCACCAGCTTTAGCCTTCGCAGCATTCTACTTTTCCGGCATCGCACACCGCGTTGTACTCTCGGAAGATGATGGCGTGTCGGGGGACACCGTCGTCAAGCTGCTGCCGGTCGTCACGACGCTGCTCTGGCAAGAAGCAGCAACCGTCCACCCAAAGTTGGTAGTGGATCGGATCTGACGCCGTCCTGGACGTCCATGACGGGGGAGCGGGGGCTTGCAGAGTGCGGAAACGGAAGTGCGAATGGTTGGCGAAATAGGAGCCGATCCTCGTACTCACCTGGGCCAGCCACAGCTCCAAGCCGAAATTGAATTGCTCCCCTAATCCTCCTGAACATCCTGCGGCAGAACGCATTCTGCACTTGGACATGGCCTTAACCCTCCCGGTACTAACGCTTGATAAGGAAGCATTTTCACATGCTTGATATCAAGCATGTGAAAATGGCCATAGGCCGGTCAGTTGAGACGAATTTGGTCCACGATGCACAGGGCTTGGGGTACCAACCGTCAAAAGAAAGTTCGATGCATCCTATCCCTGCCATGGCCAATACCTACCTTTCCCACGGTGGTTGTGTGGCTGGCAGTCGCCTTCATTCACGGAATCGCCACGCGGAGTTAAGATGCCACCACGACGGGAAACCCGGCGCGAGTCCGAGGCATTCCGGCGCCGCCTGGTGGGAAGGGCGGGTACGAGAGAGAGCGGCTCTTCCGCGAGCATCGCGAGTACATTGAGGGCACAAGAGCCCGTGACGCGGACTTTGGCGATACGGAGAAGGTGGACGAACCTGTGGAGCCGTCAAATTCCGGCAGGCCGCCCCGCATGACAGTGGCAACGCACGATACCGCTGTTACTAGATACCAGAAAAAGAGGGACCCTGCCGGGATTCTACGACCTGCTCGCGAAGACGCCAATACTGTACGGCAAAGCGCCCGCGGCAGCGCTGTACGCGGAGGAACTTGCAGAGACTGCTGCTAGTGTGGAGTCGGAGGCAGATGATGAAGACGAAGACTATGAAGATGCCATGGAGGAGATGCCGAACGACGATGCTGAGTACGAGAGGGCGTTGACGCCGCCCGCCACGCCACGCAGCGAGGCTCCTGGAAAGCATGTCAGATCGAAGCCCCAGCCGAAGCAGGCAGCAAAGTCGACAAAGAAAGGAAAGCGCAAGCCGGGACCGCCCAAGAAGACGCGGACACAAAGCCTTCATTTCACGGCAAGTGATGACGCCAGCAGGTACAGTGCGTTTGAAGATCGTACGGGTCATCTAATGTGCTTATCATTTGTTTGTGTGCGTGTGTCTGTGGTTGCAGCGAAGTGTCTGGTTCCGCGGATGTCGAGTTCAACAACTCACGTTCACCTTCACCACGGTCTTCGTTCTCACCAACACAGCCGTCATCAGCATGAACACCACCTCTGGCGCAAGAAACGCCACCCTTGACGCCACTTTCGACGCCACATTGACGCCACCTTCGACGCCATCTCTGGCTACGGCTGCAGGTACGGGTCCCATGACGCATATCAACCATGTCAAGTATCCAACCTCGAACCACATGCTGTATATTCACCATGAACTCCAAGGTCGCTCGACATGATAACTTTTCGAGATGAAGCTATGGTTCCCCCCCCCGCCATATGCCGTCTGTCGAAGATGCTGAAGACGACGGTGCTTTGAATTCGGATTATGAAGGATCTGACGCTGGTACCGCCGAGTGGCATGAAGAGGTGGGTGTGCTTCTGGGAGAAGATGAAACTCAATCATTAGCGACGAAGAAAGCGAGCCTAGTGATGGGAGCGCTGAAGAACCGCCCGTGGAGACCCTAATCCAAGTCCTGTGCAGCAGCCTCAAGCCAGACCGACTACCAGACCGACCGTTCGGTCGACTGCTAGGTCACGTGGCCAATCGTCCTCTGACCGAACATCAGCTGCTGAAAGGAAGAGAGAGCGAGAGAGATGGAAGGGTGTCCTCGACAACTGGCGTGCTGTTGAGGGTGACGATCTGATCCAGTTGGCGATGGACAAAAGAGCAAAAAAATGAGGATGGACGGCTGGGAAACAGGTATGCTTGAAGCATCGGAGGTGTGTCACGCATTGCAACTACTCACCTATGCTTGATAATACGGCTTGCAAATCCGGCCGGATTTCTGGTCAGTGAGGAGTTTCCTGGGCTTTACGCCGGTGAATACGTCACTACGCAAGCTGTGCTTTCGTGTGCGGAGTCTCCCCTCGAGCTCTTTCTGTTCTTTTGGCCGCGCGACTTCTGGTGAACGTCAGACAAATCGATACTACGAGCAAGAGTTGACGAGTCAGATGGATGCAATATTTCACGCACAACGTGGAGATAACAGGCTGTCGATGAAGAAACTTTTGGCAACCGAGAGGTGTGTTCACAAGCAAATTCACGCCCACGAGATTCTGCAATGCATGGGGCTACTGTTAGCACGAATGCTGTGTCCGCACTCGCGCCATCTATCAGACCACTGGGCTACGACGTCGGTCGGTGTGGTTCCCGCTGGAACCTTTAGATGCTTCATAAAACGTGAGCGCTTTGAGCGCATCATGCACAACCTACACTTCTCGGACGATACACAGCGCCTGCTGCAGCAATGGACAAAGCGTGGAAGGTGCGGCCTATCGTGGACACATTGCAGCGGACGTTCCCGAGCGGCTATCGGACTCCTCCCATCATCTCTTTCGAGCGAAGCTATGCTTCCCTCGCGGAGTAGGTTCAACCCCATGCGTCAATTTGTCAAGGACAAACCTCATCGCTGGGGGACAAAGCTGTTCATGTCGTGCTGTGCGCAGACAGCTTATTGCCTCAGGTGCGTGTGTCGAAAGTGAAAAGCGCCTGCTCTTCGGCAGGTGCTCTTGTTTTGGTTTGACAAGTCTCACATGCTGTATATGCTATTTGTGTCGGTGTCATGTTTTGCTGGTCACGATGAATATCCTGCATGTGAAGAATGGAGGCTTACTGCGGTACAAATGCACAAGAAGGCCCGGATGACGCTGAACCTGCTGATGATAGTTGTGGGTCTGCTGCTACTCTACGGAATATGAACGAAGTCCTCTCTCCAAAACGAGACGGTGCGTACTATGCGGTTGTTACCGACCGCTTTTACACATCGATCCAAAGATCGCGGCAGCTTCTGGCGAGGAATGCCTACTCGGTTGGTACAATCCAGACGAGAAAGAGGGGCTTCTCTCCAGCACTAAAACAGGAGAAATCGAAACGCCCAGACAAATCCCCGTGGCACAACCCAGATCGCCGTGTCAAAATCGGTGCCACAGCTGAGTGCAATGGTATGATTCGACAATACCGTCGTCTACATGCTAGGATGTGGAACCAGCACCGTGATGGCCACGTGTGGTACGTTCTTCAACTATTGCGCATGCATATATGACGACTAATTGCTATTGCTGTTCTGTTTAGAACGCCGCTATCACGAACACAAGGCCAAAGCGAGACAATCCCTTGTCCAACGGCCATGAGAGCCTACCGCTGGATGGGGGTGTCGACGTGCACGACCAGCTCCGTCTACTGCGCTACTCGCTGCAATATCGCTGCAGTTCCGCAAGTACTACAAGAGTTTGGCACTGGGGGTAATTGACATGGCAATTGTCAATAGTTTCATCGTTTACCGTGAAGCTTGCAAAATGCGAGGCGACCCGCCGGCGGACCATGCTGGTTTCATCACACAGCTGCACACGCAGCTTTTGGATGTGGGCGAGGCAGAATTTGCAGATACGGTAAGCCTGTTGTTGTTTGAAATCTTTGCATTCATTAAATGCTCCTGTTTTCATAAATGTACTCGCCGGATTCTGTCACGCCAACGCACCACGCTGACAGAGCTGCCAGTGAAAAACTCGAGATGACGATGAGTGAATCGAGGTAAATGGAATTCGCAAGCGGTGCCAGTGTCAGTCCAAGGTCTGCTCTATCCGTAAGGCGGTTAGCACGAAGCGCCAGGTGACACGGTTTTACTGTCCGAAGTGCAGCAAGGGCTCCAAGCGGTAAGTGCATCATGTTTAAGATCCTACATGCTAACTCTGAGCTAATGCTTAATATCGTGCTAGCGTGTACTTGTGTGATAAAGTGCGTCAAGGACCCTCTCCCAACAACACATTGACCTGCTACGCAATTTGGCACCAGCTTTGGCGCAACGGGACCGAGCGCTTGATGTCGCGTTGTGGTCGCGGCATTCAGATGAGAGCCCCTGGAAAAGAAACACGCGGATACTGGAGAAGTCAGTGACGCCGCTGAAGAGGGTGACCTGACGGAGAGGAGCCTGCCACTGGAGGTAACGCGGACTTCGCTGCAGATGAAGAGCCTACCCGCACTAACGTCAATGACGTTGTCGACGCTGAGAAAAGGAAGAAGAGCTCGTCAGCGCTGGCCAAGACGACGCTGAGCTGCAGAAGAGAACGAGGAAGACCCGAAGGGCCCGTCATCGCTGACAGGGGTGCAAGTTCCGGTGCAGATGGAGAGGAGGCAAGTGGTGCAGTTAGAGAGGAGGCAAGTGGCGAGGAAGCAAGTGGCGCAGTCAGAGAGGAGGCTGATTCGTAGAAATAGAAGCAGGGTAGCTACGTGAATAATCAAACAGCAGGGCTTGCATTTCACGTGTTTGCTTATCAGGTTCAATACACAAATATCCATTTGCAGTCGTTTTGCACACGTCCAGCAACGAAGAAGGATCACCACCGATAAAAGGGCCAAAACAATATCTATGATAACAAGCATAGCGGTCACGGATTTCATGAACGACGCAGGATAGGCACCATGTGGTCACATAATCGGTTCGGTCGAAAGGGCTCTGCACCGATATACGGTTGCTGTTTCTTTTTTGCCTCGTACAAATTTCAAGTGTTGTCTTTCTTTAACATGCATGATATCAAGCATGTGAAAAAATAGTCCGTGCATCGACGATTTGCCTCCGTACAGGGGGGTTAGGGGCCAAAAGAAACTGCTCTGTCATAGCTACAAATCACACTGATAGATACGGGGGTGTAAGCCGTTGTAATCTCTATCGCCCAGGCTTAAAGTGCGCATAAACTTATTGATCTTTCCACGACATTAGCTTACGATGATATTTATGCAACGCACTCCCAAAATAGTACTACCTCCGTTCTGAAAGAGAATGTCCACTTCACAACGATGTATTCCACATAACTGCCCTAGCGCTGTTAATCTAAAGATGCAAGCATAATGTGATATCTCGTGATCATTAATTCCGCAGCAGCGTTGGCGCCAAAAGTCTTGGCGGTCTGGCGTCAAACGTCCGGCCACCGCCGCCACCCCGCTTCACCATTTCACAACTAAAAATCCGCTCTCAAATTGATAAGCCCAGGAGAGTGAGTAGCGGCTTCGGCACGGCTGTGAACCCGCTTGACTACGTTCTTTTCCTTCAATCGCCGGAAGAGCTGGGTGCGGGATACAGCCGTCTCAGCAGCAAGCCCACGAAGTGTGCAGCGGTTCTTCGCTGGGGCAGTTTCAATCTTGGCCTTAATCTACCGTTGGTAAATGCGCGCGGACGGCCGCGATGGCCCGGTCGCTGGTCCCCAATTGTGGCACAGCCACGCCACAACTTGTTTACCGTGTTGCGGTGGTAGCCAAAGTACTTAGCTGTTTTGAATATAATATGACGTCCAGGTTCGTCGGCAGCGGGGTGACCTTTCCGTTGGGCGAGCGAGGCATCTTAGCCTGCTGTCTCTTATTACTCTTTGACTCATCAATTTAGCATAACTAACTTGTTTGTTTGCTGTTAATCATGTGAGCGTGGTTATCAGTTCGTTGACATGCATGAGGTCGTGCATGTTGACGAAAAATGGTTTTATGCGCACCAAATTCGAAACACACACTATCTTGCCCATGATGACACCCGGCCTCGTTCCGTCACCAAGAACAAACTCCACCGTACGAAGGTGATATTTATGGCGGTGGTGGCTCGCCCCCAGTGAATTGCACATCACTGCATGGTATTTGACGTCTTTGGCCCATGTTGAGACGAGGGCTGCAACACCTACATCCGACCAAAGGCCACACCCATCACACACCAGTGGAGATGACAAAGAATGTCTACGAGCGCATGCTGTCGCAGCATGTAATCCTGCCATCAAACGTGTCTGGTATAGTAAGTTGAGTTGGTAAAATGTGCGTTATCAAATTTGGTTTTGACTACCATTTGAGAATAGGCAAGAATGAGGTGGTAATCCAGCAAGACAACGCCTTGCCTCATCATGCATCGGATGGTACTGCTCTAAGGGCGGCGGCCGCGGAGGATGGCTAGTCGATCAAGTTTTTAATCAGCCGCCCCGCAGCCCGGACTTAAATGCCCTCGGCTTCGGTTGGTTTAACTCCCTACAGTCGCTCCAGACACAAATATGACGGGAGACATTGATGGCCTCGTTGCAGCAGTCAACGGTGCATTTGATGAGATGCAGATTCTACCACTAACACGTGTTTCTTACTTTGCAAAGTGTGCTGAAGTACTATGCTCGTCAGGGGTGGCAACAGCTACAACATTCTCCACTCAGAAAATATGAAGGCTGGTAAGCTATTCGATTCGCTTTCGTGCTCTACTGAAGCAATTGAAGCGACTCTGAACACTGAACCATAAAAGTTTAGTTTGATAGCTGTAAAATTGATCTAAAATATTTCTGCTTTGTGGTTATGAACATTCTCTTTTGGAACGGAGGCAGTGTCACGGATAGCTGATCAACTATATCTTAAAGAGAATATCGTTTATATAATTATGGCGTGGTTCACACTCACATGTCAACCGAAAATCGATACTTATCCGAATCTAGTATTCCTCTCGACCATGATATCACAAAAAAAGGACCCCTGGTTATATTTCAGGCTCCAGCAAGTTATTTTTTCAAATTTGATGCTGAATATCGAACGTTGTACCGTACTTCCGTGACTATCTTCGTTCCAATTTCGTCTTGATACGCAGCTCCTCTTTTTGTCAAACCCTTATTTTCGGCACCAGTACCCTATCTATACTCAGTTGAAGTCAAATCATAGTTAAGACTTCTTTGCGCGAGAGACTCGCTCGACGGACTCCGCGCGCTCCTGGGCCGCCATGTTCCTCCAGCGCTATGTGCACGTCGTGCTGGATGCTGTCCTGGGCAGCTACGTGAAGAACATCGACCCAGCGGCCTTACAGATCAGCGTCTGGAACGGCAAGATCGAGGTGGAGGCTGTGGAGCTGCAGCCCGACGCTTTTCCCCTGCCCAAGCAGATGCGCCTCGTCAAGGGTACACTGCGTCAGTTGCGCATCGACCTGCCTTGGACCAACCTGGCAGGTCAGCCCATTCGTGTGGACATCCAAGACGTCAGTCTGCTGCTGGAGGTCTGCGTCGACGACCGCGCGGCTTCTAATGAGCCGTCAGTTGACAAGCAGCGCCGTGCCGCACGCCAGAAGTTACAGACGCTACAGCGCAAGCGTGCGGCTATTGACGCCGTGGAGAAGGCCACCGAGTTTAACGAGAAGAATAAGACGCAAGCACCAGCAGGTCAGAGCTGGACGCAGAGCTTCCTCTTCAAGTTGCTGGTCAAAGTGCTGGACAACGTGCAAGTCCACGTGCAGCATCTGCACTTGAGGATGGAAGACGCTGTCTCAGACGTCAGACATCCTTATGCAGTGGGTATGACACTGGAAGCTATCATTATCAAGTCAGCAGACGAAGGCTGGAACTACACAATGGTGGGTAGAGGTCAACAGGCGCAAGATGGTGTGTCTTTTATCCGGAAGAAGATGGACATCAACAAGTTCGGTATCTATTGGTCGCTACCGTTGATGCCAGTGCCCGCTGCGGTGGTGAACGACGCAGAGGCTTTTGCGTCGCTGATGAGGAGTAATTTCTCGGCTGTCAAGAAGATGGAGACGTCGCCTCCGACGTCGAAGAGTATTGAGGCTGTCAAGACAAAGTTCCCGTCGTTGTTTCAGCCAAGTGATTATATAGTGCACCCGCTCACTGTCTCGATGAAGCTGACAGTAAATGATGGACATGCTAAACTGCCGATTACGCATCAAGAATTAAGTGAACGTGTATTGTCAAGACTCGGGACACCTTGGATGGTGGAGACGATTGATGCAATTGGAGACGATGTTTGGAATGAGTTCTTAGAAATGATGCCCAAGTTAGCAGGAGAGCGCAAGTACACGTTGGGATTTGTGTTCTCCGAGGCCTGGTCAGTGGCAAGAGATTTAACAGAAGAAGAGGACGAGATTCCGTCTGTGGAACAGTTTAAAGAAGCATTATCGAGTTGCATGCAATGGTCACTGGAAGAAGTGGACCGTGTGGAGCCCTGCATTGTCAAGTACCGTGAAGCAGTTGTCCATGTGATGGAAGAGAAGAGCACGTATATCGATGCCCAAGCCAGTATCGATCAGATCAGTACATCGTTGAGTCGTCAGCAATATCTGAGTGCGCTGTCCTTTATTTCCTTCTTGACGGTCAAGCGTCGCCAGGCTCGGTATCTCGTATTGCGTCCGAAGAGGGTTCGCGTCAAGGACGACCCGAGAGCATGGTGGAGATATGCAATTAATGCCAAGTTGTTGGATGTTCGTGAGCGCTTGGCCCATGTGGACTGGGAGGCACTAGAAAAGACTCGACAGCAAAGGAATAGATACAAAAAGTTGTATCTCGTATTGGAACATGGCGCTACATTTGCGGCCACATTTGTTTCCCCGGATCTGCGCTTACTATCGAAAGAAATGGCACGCAGAGAGTTGGACGAGATGGAATTTGCTATGGACGTCCAAGAGTTAATCAAACTTCGCCGTGCTGTACGTCAAGATATTGCTGAAAAAGATAAAGAAAAGGAGGTGCTGATGAAGCTACAAAGCCAGCGTGAAAGTGAGGAAGGCATGCAAGGCTTAGATGCTCCAGCTAGCTCACGTCTCTGGTCATACGCGACGTGGCTTACAGGCGCTGGTGGAGCAGCGCAAGGTGGGTCTTCTGGACATGGCACCGGATCACGCAGAGGTGGAGTGGTACGTGTGGAGGATGTTAAATGGAGTGATCAAGACACGAAGGCTCTTTACGAGGCGATCGATTTCCATCCGGAGGAAGATGGTAAAGAGGGTCAAGCAGCTGAAAGTGGCGAAATTGAAGATGCCGCTGCACGCAAGAAGCGCTTACTGCAAGAACACCAGCACATATTATATCGATTCCAACTTACTCTGTGTAAGGCAAGCTTTGGACTCAGTCTAGAAGCTGTTCCTGCGGATCTCAGTGGTCTCACTCTTCGTGAAGGACTTGGTAAGCCGATCCCTATCAAATCTGCTTCGTCGTCACACTTGATTGCGTCGTTGGATGACGTAGAAATGCAATTCCTGGTGCGACCGTCGTGCTTTGAGGTGGGTCTCCAGCTTCGAGATGCGTTTTTCTGCGAGAGTTCCCGATCTTCAGCTCACGACAATTTATCGCACAGACGACGGTCAGTGAGTTCTTCAGGAACGGACTTTTTCCTCCAGCGAATGGATATGGATGAGGTACTGGAGTATCATCCTGTGGGGGTACGTAATCAAATGAGCAGCGTGCGACTTCGCCACTGTGAGAGGGAACTCCCAGTAATGCAACTTAACATTGAATCCGAGCGGCAACCAAAACTTGATGATAAAGCCGATACAAAACGACGAGAATCCTCTTCTGATGACGTTGCCACAGCGCATATACTCCGGGTGTCATTCATTACCCAACCGATCAAGTGTAACGTCAATTTGATGTTTCTTCTCGATGTGGTGGCCGTGTTTTCTCGCCCTGTTAACGTGGATTTATCGGGTCTTGAGCACAGTGCATGGAAGCGAGCGCAAAGTTTACAACGCTACAGTACCGCTCAGTTGCGTGATGCAGTGGCTCGAAGAACCAAAGTAGATATGCGCTTGGACGTGATTTCACCCTTGATTAACATTATTCAATCGCCGCCAGCTGATACCGGAATTCCGACTGGTGAGGAGGTGAGTTTGTTGGTATTCCTGGGTCACTTGAAGGCGCAGACGAAGCATCCGAGTGACATTTTTGATGAAACTGACATTTCAAGTGAGTTGGGAGAGGAGGACACAGCTCCAAATCGGATAATCGCTTCGTCCTCACCGAAAGAGAATCTTTATGACGTTCTGGAGATCAGCATATCGGGCATTGAAGTGCAAATTATCGACGGGGGCGACAGTGGCATTGCGAGAAACGTTTTTCGGGCGCGAGCCCATCCGAGCAAGAAATCGGCTTGGCATTATCTCCTCGAGAAAACGTCGTTGACGTTCAGTTTCTATATGAGTGTCACGCCTGACGACCCAAGCATTCCTCTATTGAAGCTTTTTGGAGGCGTCGACAGCGTTAATTTGAACTTGTCGGCTACAAGTTTCCGCTCCTTGATGCAATTACTTCACTCGTTTGGGGACAACTTTTTTGTTCATACACAACGTCGGATTGCTAGAGATGCTGCCACTGCCACCGATGTAGCAAGCCAGCCTTTAATACGCATCGGACCCCTACCAACCGGTACGCCAGAACGTAGCAAACCGAAGCTCGTACGTAAGACATCGTCTTACGTGAAGCCTGGAACTGTTGCGCTATCCAGTAGTGGCTCAAGTGGGAGGCCTACTGCTACATCCGAGAACAGCCCCTATCTAGGCTTAGCAAAGAAGATTCAACTTGAACGGAAGAAAACATTCCGAGAAAAGGATATCGACGACCAGGATTTACTCAAACTGTGGAAACGCGTAATATGTCAGGTCCAGTTCGGAGTGGGTGAGATTATCCTCACGCTACAAGTTCGTGATATGAGGAATGGTTCAGGGAAAATCGTTCGCGTGCGTGCAGTTGATATCAACACACGTTTGAAAGTGAGATCGTACGATAGGAGGATGGAATTCGCGCTAGGTACTCTGTTGGTGGAAGATATTCTTCTATCGAAGCCGTCCCCGTCGTCAAATGTTGTGGAGAATAAGCGATTCCTCATGAAATCCGGGAATCATGGCGTTGTTACTGATCTGGAAGAGAAATCAGAGGAGGGGGGTATACCGGTTGATAAACCTCCACCTTCATCTGAGCAGTTAATTCATGTGGCAATTACGAGCATCGCATCTGACGCGGTGTTGCTGAAGGACAAGCAAATGTGGAAACATGCTCGGCATTCGCCACTTTCCCCGTCTTGTGACAAGAATTCCGTTTGGCAGGACCCGCTCATTACCACGCTTTCGGTTGATGCAAGTTTGCGGGTATTAACGATTGACGTTTATCAAGATACACTGGCAGAGGTCTTTGTGTTTTTCTTCAAGCGCAATAGTGAAGATGAAGATACCGAAGGAAGGACGCACGAACAATCACCTCCTCCACTTCCATCGTCGTTGCGAAGCGTCAGTGAAGGGAGCACAGCAAGCAGGAAGAAGGTACCAGGAGATACGGAAGAGCAATCTGTATTGTCTTCGGTGGATACTGAAGTGAACGAAGGCACCTTTTCGAGAAAACTTGGAGTGTGGATGGCTTCTTCATTCCTGGACAATCTCCCAGTCGCCAGCCCAGACAAGGAAAAGGATGTCGATGACTCAACAAGAAATGACGCTAACGATTCTATTGACGATGAGTTACCAGCATCAATGCAGCTACGTCTTCATGTGGAAGGGTTGTCTCTGTTTCTCCACTTGGATGACAAACAAAAACCTGAAGGGATGCCATCAGCATTTGCTAGTTTGACAGCACAGCAATTCTGTTGCTGCGTTCAGCGATTCCCACGTTACTTGAGTATGTTTGCGTACTTGACCTCGCTGAAGATTTGCGACGTGTCTCTCATCGACCAGCACCTCAGCGAGATCGTATCTCATGGAAGTACATCCCCAGAACCACAGGAAGACAAGGTGTGGATCAATCGGGATGATACTCGTGAATATGATGGCGGCATCGCGGTAGGCCACGTTCCGACACTAAGCGAGATTCTTATTGTGCTCGATGACATCCCGGCAGTATTTTCCTGTGCGGCGCAGTTCTACGGCGCAGATTCCATCCAGGAAGCATGGCACCCAGGCTACAGCAGCCGATACTCCGTACGTCTCAAATCACCGCGGATCCGTTTTCTCTACAGCTTTGTCGATGACATGCGCAATTACTGGATGAAGGGCGTCCTATTGGAGACAGTTCTGTCGATTTTGTCTCGAGAACAAGCTGACATGCTTTGGGAAGGCGACTTTCAACTTTCAGATATCCAAGGAGGCCCGACGCATGAACGAATGAATGAAGAAAAGGAGGAACACACAGCAGAAGACGACGCACCTTTGGGCGAATTCTTGGGATCTGATGTTGTGTCAATGTTCCCACTTGTCGATATTCGTTTGGAAGATACAGTGCTGGAAATGCCTCCTCATCGTATGTCGTCCGAGTCTCTGTTGCTACGCTTTGAGAACTTTCGAGCCTCTAATGAAGGCGTTGTCAACAGTTTTCTGGGAATGGAAAATCGCATCGTGGCCAAGGTGCTTCTGAATTCGTCGCTGAAGCAATTGCAGTTAGATGTGAAGGCACTTCGAATCGTTTCGGTGATTCTTGTGGACCGCAATGATGTGGATAAACGATTAGGAAGTGGAGGGTTTCTCACTCAGAGTTTGCTGGGGTTAACTAATTACTCTCTATCGGTGGATTTCCGCTCACACGCTGATCTGAATCTGAATATGAGTTATAGTCCCGTTCGCTTGGTTTGCAACCAAGAGCAGTACGCTTTTGTGTTACGGGTGTCATTCCAGAACTACCGCGAGCGCAGTCGGTATCATTTTACGCAAGGAACTGAAGCACCAGCGAAGGCACTAGCTCGAATTTCTTCTCGTCGGTTCTCCATGTCTCGAAGCTTGGATGGAGCGTCCTCTTCTGGAGGAATACTTGAAGACGGTGATGAAAGAAGCAATACACCGAGTGTTTCCGAAGCCCCAGAAGTTGCTGAAGAGCGTCATATTATGCTCGATCTTCACGTTCCAGAAATTACAGTGGAAATCTTACAAGGACAACATGGGTATCATCCCTCGAGCAGTGGTGATCTTGATATGGCTGAAAAGGGCAAAACGAATGACGGTTCAATTTGTGTATTGGCTCTCTCTGTGTTATCAGGGCGTGCTGATTACAATTTAGCTAATGGAAGGATAACGGCAGATATTGAGCTAGAGGGCGTTCATATTCGAGACTCGCGCGTGAATTCAAAGGTCTCTGCCTCGTATCGCGATGTTGTAGTATTCGAGCGATGCAAAGAAGGACTACCGAAAGCAATTAAGGTCCAGTTCGGACGCGAAAATTTCGATGTGGATGCATCGACGATAGGCTTTGATCCAGCTTTTACTTGTCATGGAAATGGACTGCGAACTCCAAGGACGCAGTTTAGGAGCGTCTCGTCTAGAGCCATTGTGGGGTTGTTCGGGTCCGAGCTTTCGCTACGGCGAACAGACTCTGAGATTTCTGCTTATTCACCAATGTCGTCAACCATGGCAAGTCATGGCGCGAATAGCGAGAAATCCAGTGAAGAGAAGACTCCGGCAGTAGTGGGAACGGAAGGAAGAATGGATTTGGTGATTGATGTGGCGGGGTTTAAGGTCATTCCGTCGAATATTCACTATGACGTGATTCAGTTTTTGACGATGCCCGCTGGATCAAGTTCAGATGATGAAGGTTCCATTAGTAGTCAAGGAGAGTCGAAGGACGAGGATGATGATGGAGATGCCAGCCCTGAGAAAGCAACGACGGTGTCGCCAGTCTATCGCCGAATCAGTTTGGAGCTGAATTTAGGTCCCTCTGCATTATTGCTAGTGGAAGATCCTCATAAGCTTAAGTCGCGAGCTCTGATGCTATCATGGGAGTCGTCTGTCATTCTTAACTATCTGCGACAAACAAATGAAGACGAATGCCCCAAGATTGAGGACCAAAGTAAAGAATCCCCAGCACACAGTCGAAACCAGCTGCAGTTTTGTATTGCACTTGAAAACATTCACGCAACCTCGCGCTTGTCGGAAGAGAGCGTTTGGGCTGCGGAGCAAGCAGCAACAGCCGCATCTGCTGACTGCCTCAAGCCCATCGATATGGAGACTGTCTTACAAATGGATCTTCGCTCCCATTTTCTCCGTTTCCGAACGACGTTTAACCGCGTGATGGAGCTTCGTTTCGGATATTTGGATTTCTGTACGATGCTTGCAGCTCTCGAGCACATTTTGCGTCGCCCAGCAGTTTTTACGCAGCCAACTGTTTCAGGTGACCAGAAGCGGCGCTCTCTGTCTGGTTCGTCACTTTCCTCGGCTTCGGGTGGGGGTGCAGACAGCGAGACATCGTCGTGGAGTGGACGCCGACGCCCTCGTTCCTCTCTGCATTCAAGTCTCGCGTTGTCCAGCTCGAAGAAAAATGAGCGACAACGCACTGCTGCGCTCTATGGATCATCGCTGATCTATTTAGTGTCTGCTAGTTTTCGTGGACGTCTCGAGACGCGGCCAGTGGTTGGATTTTACAATTCGACGTGGCGCAAACGATACCTTGTTTTGCCTTATACAACACAGCAGCGACAACTGGTTCAAAGCGTAGCGTTCCGGATTTTACCAGCTACGGGAAGTCGACGACAAATTGGTGACGAAATTTACTACGGTGACAGAATCATCTTGGAAGCTGTAATAGACAACAATATCGACAGTGATGAGAAGACTGCAAAAGATAAATCACCTGCCAAAGAAGAAGTAGCGGGGACTCCAACCGCTGGTGGGAAGGAGGCGGCAAAGACAGCAGCCGACTCGACTCTAATCCGAAAGTACGACCAATTAGGTGCGATTGGCTACTTAGGCCCGGAAGGCTCAGCTGGGGTCTTTGAAACGACGATCTGGAAGCACGGAAGCACGATGTTTAACTCTGATAAGAGCGTCATCTACGATCGCGAACTGATCGTGTTCGAGGAACTCACGATCTATCGGTCGTTCAGCAAAGGAAAAAAGTTTGACACCGCAAATGCTACTGGCCAGCAAATGGACTTTAACTCTGCTCGATCCGGACCCCAAGCAGAAGGAGCACATACGGTAGACACAACCGGCGCACGAGGAGGGGGATATCTGATGTTTAACGGTGTTGGGGATGCGCCGATTCCGTTCGCGTTATCGATCGTTTCAAGCAAATCTAGATCTCGATCCCTGCAGCGGGAAGAGAAAAGCACTGCTACTGTGGAGGACGCAGTTGATGAAGCTACTGGTATTGATGCTACTGACGCGGCAGTAGACATTGCTGATCCTACTGACGAACACCACAACCCTCCGACAAGAAAGAGGAAGAAAAAACGAAAGTCACTCTTCGCATATGCCTCTTTTCTAGAAAACTTGAAAATCTTGGAGTTTACGCTACCAGGCGTGAATGCGACAGTTGTGAATGATTTTCACAACATGCTTCTACCACTGCTTCATTTCCGCGTGGCAACGTTACATGCCGACATTCGAGGGCGATTGGAAGACAAGTTTACAGCGCTAACTAGTTTGCGTTTTGGAATTCAAGCATATAACTCTCAATTGGCGGTATGGGAACCTGTTCTTGAGGACTTTGAAGTGAATATGGCATATCATGGAAAGGGAGGTGTGCTATGCGACTACTGCATGTCAGAGAGGCAGTCCGTGTCTCCTACGGGTGCTGCACTGCGGTGCGACGGAATGCCGCTCTGTCTGTTCCGCTCGTCTCGGACCGAAGTGTTCACTAATGCGGCTGCCCACTCGTGGGAATCAAAGAATTTCATTTATCGCGAGCTATTGGAGCAACCTGACGTTCAAGAAGGTGCCAAACTGGCGAATACGTTCATGATCGTGGTGAAAGATGACTTTAACATTAACGTTTCACGTAATGTGATTAATGTGCTGGTGCATTTCTTTGCATTGGTGACGAAAGTGACTGCAGCTGACGAGGCTTTATCATCGCGACTCGGTCCATTCATTTATGTGGACAACCAGTCTGGTATTCCGTTTGTGGTTGCGACGCATCCGTCATCTTCAAGTGGTGCTCCCTCTACAGCAGGTGGAACTCCGTCCTCTTCCCGAAGAGCTACAGGTTCAATTGAAATGCCTACTGAAGTACCGGGTACTGACACCAATGACGACATTATGAAGGCAGGGACGGCAATGTTTAACAACAATGCTTGGAGTCGTCGTCGACTTTCAACAATGCTGAACGATATTTCTTCTTCAGATACAAATTGGATCCGAGTCGAAAGTGGCGAGCGCATTGCAACAGAAATTGTTGCGCATGAAGCGCCGGCAGGGTGTGTAACATCACCGTTAAGGCGATTGTTGTGGCTAAAACCGCAGTCTCATTCGCAAAGAATGACCTCTTCAAAGGCTATTCCAGTACCAATCGGATATTCGAACCGGAGTTATCTCCATCTCGAGAGTAGCGGCATACAACGGGACTCATGGCATGGTGAAAGTATCATCTGTGAGACTGTTGCCGAACAAGGCACACTTGTCTTGCGACTTCGAGGAAAAGTTCAGTTGACGAATTTCTTTAGTGTTTCTATCCAAGTGATCTACAACGATCAACGTGAAGAGACGATAGAGCCCGGTGGTAAAGCGGCTCACTATATTCCCATCCAATACCTCGAGGCAGGAACCATTGCATTTCGTCCACTGCTGTCGAACGGGAAGGTCCAGCGCTCGGATCCGCTTTCAATCGCGTCTCTTTTGCGGTCAAACGATAGCAAGTTCCGTGGTCGCTCAAGCCGGCGGCAAAATGTTGGCTCACTGGAACTGCGCAAGGCGCTGACTTTTTACTGGGATGTCCATCCGATCACAGGGAGTGAGGACACTCCGGATTTCTCGTTTGGTGTGTCGTTGCCACCGTTCCAAGTGATTCTGACTGCCCTACGGAAGTCCGAACGTCACGAGACGACAATCACATTGCGGCCACCTATTGTTCTAGAGAATCTTGTGCCGTATGAATTATCGTATCGTACTGTTTGTATGAAATCGGAAGCTGAGGTGGTGTGGGTGGCCAAAAACGCCGCCTCTTTTTCGGGTGCGAACGGGAAAGTGCCGTCTGGAAGCTCAGCTTGTGTAGCGGAATTGGACATTTTGGAGCGAGATATGGAAAACGGCGAGGTCGTACAGACCCCGACCGTGGTGGGGCTGAGTCTGGCACTACCGCAGATTCAATTGCGCAGATTCTCACGTTGGTCTAGAGATACCTTCATTTACGGCTGTCAGTCCTTCTGCGAACGTATTGAGCTGAATATGCGCGATGACAACGAGTTAGAAGCTCTTACTCCTGCGAACAAATTAACCATCTGCGTTGAGATCACGCAGCTAGAGAAGCTACGCTCCCGCGCGCTGAATACGCTCTGTCCTGTAATGTGCCGAGTGTTTACCGAGTATTGGTTGATCGACCGGACGTCGCTCTCGCTTGCATTCTATACGGCCGACGACTACTTGATTCCATCCAATCACCCGGGTCGTCTCTATGACAATAAAAGTGCTACGGAAGATAACTCAGCTGCTGTCTCGCTTTCAGTTTTCTCTTGTGAGAGCAAACAAGTCGTGTCCAAGATGAAGATTGGCATTAATGGAGAGAAAGGCGAGCGTGAAGTGCAGTCCGAGCCTTTTGATATCAGTGCTGTGGGGGTACGTGGTCAGATTCTTGTGCCCACGAATCGGTCCCGCGACGCGCGGTCTCTGCTTTCTACGATTGCAGAATTTGGAGCTCCATCAGACGGATTGAAAACGACCTTCAAGCAGTACGAGTTTGGTGTGATGATCGAACAAGGACCCGAGAAGTTTTCGCGATCGCGTGTGGTGACCTTAGTCCCGCGATATTATTTTGTCAACACTTCAAACAGATTTGAAATTCGTATTCGACAGGAACGTTCCGCCGATCCGAATGCCGTGATCGTGCTACGTCCACAAGAGACAAAAATCTTCCACTGGAGTGATTCCCGCTTGCCGTCACGTGTTCAGATTTGCTTCGTGCTTCCGGACAAGCGTCATGATGAACGCGACACCGTCTCCTTTGCTAATTCATCGCAATGGAGCGCACCGTTTGAGCTCTCGTCGGTAGGGAACTTCGTTTTGCGTGTAAAGTCAAAGGTTCGACCTGCACCCCCGTGTCTTCCTGAGTGTTTCGAAGGAAGCATTATCAAACATGAGCAAGTCGAAGATGATGAAGAGGCCAGTACGTTCTTTGATGAAGAAGACGAATACAGTGATGCAGAACGGATGCTGGTGGAGGGTATTCAACTGAATGTAGCAGTGGAACTTCATGATCCGTCCTTCTTGGTGTACTTGGAGGAGGGCAACCAGTCGATTCATTTCTCTGCACGGCCTTCGTTTGAATACGAAGAAGAGGATCGAGAACATACGCTGACTGTAAAACACAAAGACAAAGAGGGGTTTGTACCATTTAAGATTAAAAACGAATGCAGCAACTTGACACTGGTCGTGTGGCAGAAAACGTTGGTGAAAGACGACAAGGGGAACGTGACGATTGGCTTTGAAGGCGGAGAACCCGTGCTCCCGTTCCATACGATCGACTACGTACCGTTCCGCTTCTCCGCCTTCCCAACCGTATTTGTGCAGGTCCAAAACGTGGCAGGACTGGGCATTGGAGCATTGCGAAAAGACCATTCATTGCATGGTCATCGCTCGGATAATTTGAATTCAAAAACTCCAACTGGACGAAGAGAGAACGATGCGTCAATTACTCCGCTCGCTCGAGCAGCAACGGTGGACCAACCTCACGTTGTTGCGAGTTTTGAAGTGCAGCTGAAAAAGCTCCAGCGTCTACCGACGATTGATGTGTCTGAAGGCGTGATAAAGAAGCGATTATGGGCTGAAGTATTGCTGGATGAAACGACAAAGACCTTACTGGTGACTGATATGCTGCCTGGTTTCTCGGGGGAGCACAAGCGTCGACGTCGGGCGACTCTTCTTCGTAGTTGGAAGCGCTACAACACGTCAATTGTGTTTATTTCTCACGTTCTCGCGGCACACAGAGCCCATCGGACTGATGGATCTGATGATGACACTATCCAAGAAATCCCTGCGAAGAAAAAGCGTGTGCGCTTTGCGGCAGATGTAAAAGAAGTGAAGGACAGACAAGGTACTGATGGAGCTGAGACTTCTACTGGAGCAACACAAGAGAGCGACAATATCCCAGCGCAAATCGAAGAAGAGAGAGAGGTAGAAGCACTAGCTCTCTGTGTCCGACTTGTGGATGCTACGTACCTAGAAGATGTGTTTCTTCAAGCTGGACGCAGTGATTTGACGTCGTGTCAGCCGTTTATTACGTTTTCACTGAAGACTAATGGTGAAGAAGCGCGGACGAAATTAGCTCCCCAATCTACCACAATGTTTCCGCGGTGGCTACCGGTACCGAATGCACGGGCAGTGTTGAGTGCTTTGATGCTGACCGATGAGGGCGACATGACCGAAGGTAGTTTCAATCACGCGTTCGGAGCTGGTGCAGAAATTATTGTGGAGATACGAGAAGCAGACAAGATTCTATTCGGCTCGTCCATTATTGCAACCGCGCGTATTCCATTGCAGGAGTATTGTGCTGCATCGATGATCTCATCTAGAAATGAGGCCAATTATGAACCACAAGTGGTGGAGTTTGTTGCGCCTGTGCGCGTGGCACGAAAAGATCGAGTCTGGTCTCGTCCAGTAGAAAACGAAACCCGCATTCGTTTCCAAATGTGTTGCCGTCGAACGTTTACAACTCGGTCAGCTGCTGCCGAATCTAGTGGAGAAGGTAGAGATACGCTGGACATAGTGAAAGAATTGAAGGATCTGCTCTCGTCATACCAATTGAAGAAGGAATTGGACGTGCTCGTAAGTTCCAAGTCGCAGCTCAAACTGCTGCTTGAGCGCGAGGCTGTGGACACGTCAACCAGTGGTACGAATATTCCAGCAGCGTTGCGGTCCGTACCAGATGCTTCGCCAGGTGAGGAGAAGAGGGACTCTGGTCTTTCGCGGTTCGTTGCTCGTTCTGCTGGTACAGACGCTGAAAGTCTCGGATCTCGTAGTCGAAGCGCAAACTCCGTGCGAGGCTCTGCTGTCTCAGTGACTACTGATGAATCTACTAGCGATGGTACATACGAAGAAATGGGCGACGAAAAGCGGCTTACTGCAGTTCTAATCGGTGTCTCGAACCTCCAAATCCCTACGGAAATTATTCGGAACAATTTCAAACATACGCATGGGACAACAGAACATCTCGAGCCAAAGGTGTACTGCACAATCACATATCAAGAGTCCACACGTTCAGCTCTATCGGCGATTGCGAAGTCTTCGGCTGCCTCAGCAGCAGCAACGGACGAGAACAAGCCGGATGAAAGTGGATCTATGTCTTCCTCTGGTCGAGCCTCAATGACTGGACCACCAGGTAGCAATGCTCATCTACAACAAGTCCGTACTCATGAATTTCCGCGGGGTCAAATGTTGGGGCTTGATTTAGTGTATCGCAATGGCCGCGTGCTCGTCCAGGGTGTCGTATGTGATGGACCGTGTGGGGCTTTTGTCTACGAAGGCAAGATTCGGATTGGTGACACAGTGGTCGCAGCTAACAACAAGTCGATTGTGAATCTCCATCGTGACGCGTCATTCGCTGTGATTGAGAAAGCCATGCATTGGGGGGAGGGTGTTGGTATCCCGACTCCAGAGCAAACATCTAGTACAACGTTTACTCTGTCTTTCCTGTATCAACCGACGACACCTGAGCGTATGACATTCAGTGATACGTCGAGGTCTCCGTGCGCACAAGGAACAGAAGAAGACAGTGGCGTCCGGAAGTATGATGCCGAGTGGAATCGCCGTGTGGAGTTTGTTGAAACAGCGAGCACGAAGCCTGCTGCGGACTCTGGTGATGAGCAGGTTCTAGTGCGTGTTTACTTGCGGAACGAGACCTCCGACCACGGCCTATCAGCCTCGCAGGAGTCCAGTATCGTGCCATTCCTGTACTTCTTCGGTGACGATGCGATGATGGATCATCTTGATCATAGCAAGCAAGATTCACGTTTTGATGTTCTTTTAGCGGAGTGTTGGGTCCCGTTGCCGCCGTCTTCTCTCTCTACTGCTGCAAATCCAATGTCGCTGGACGGGAATCCGATGGCTGAGCCATCTGCACTCACCTTTAACGAGCGGATCTGTGCACTGTATTCACCACAGCAACGTACACACCAGCACTCGGCATTGGCGATGATTGGACAGCTACGACTAGCACTGAAGTGGGATTTCATCAACCCGCTCCGAGCTGCTCACCAGCAGGGGGATCTAAGCCTCCACTTCCAACTGGAAGTGGCACGTATCTGCATATCAGTGGTAGACGATGGTGCGTGGAGTTCGGTGGCTTCTGCAGCAGGACCCCAGCAACCACAGGAGGTGCTGTGTATTTCGCTCTCTGATCAAAACGCTTCTGCTGGTGTTCAATTGAGCTACGGTCAGATTTCGGATGGAAAACAAGTCATCAATGCACGTATTGGGCATTTTCAGATTGACAACCAACTCTTAGACACGAATTATCCGGTGCTGCTGCGTCCGATGCGTCTGGTAGATGCACAAATGCAAGAAGAAGGTTACACAATGGCACACGCACCAGGAGGAGGAGGGAAAAACAAGACTGGAGGCGCTAGTGTGGATTGTCCGATGCTATTACCGACAGTGCAATTGATGGCGGTCTTCAGTCGACAGCCCAATGTGATCCAGTTCGACTACATCTTTGGCCAGCTTCAAGAGATGGCAATCAAGCTAGAAGACGCGACGCTTGTGGCGTTAGCTCATGTGTTTTCAGGGGTGGAATGGTCGCACACGGCGTCGAATACTCGTACTAGCAAGCAAAAGGAGCGACGTGGAGATGAATTTGGCTCGAATTTGGCGCTAAAGTTATTGGAGATTGAATGGTCGACACCCACGTTGCTGTCGACAGCAGCAGGTGGACGTTTGGGTAGTACAAGAAGCGGTGGCGGGGCAAACACGAAGGTGCTTCTGCGATGGCTCCTACTTTGTCCTGTGAAGGTCAACGTGACGTTTACGAGTACTGCAGACCGTTCGTTGCTGTTATCACTGGTTTGTGGTTTGATTTGTGTCGGCTTTTTACTGGTTGTCTCTAACTTTTTGTACTTCGTTGTGGTTTTGTAGCTCTCACCAGACATGTCGTCTGTTCTGAGCACTCTCATCAGTGCGGCAGCGGCACTGGTATCAAATCTTGATCAAGCACCCATTCGAGTTCCGGAGTTTTACGTGGAAAATCTGCTGGAAACAACGCACACGCTGGCATTCTACGCCATGCAGCACTATTTGCACCACGGGTTGCGCAGCTGGTACAGTATTATGGGCTCTGTAGACTTTTTGGGGAACCCGATCGGTCTTGTGAGCACGCTCGGTACTGGAGTCAAGGACTTCTTTTACACACCGGCTCAGATGCTACTGGAGGATGAAAATGGTCTACGGATCGACAACTTACGAACTGGTATGACGAAAGGCTCGAAAAGTTTGTTGCGGAACACAGCGGTTGGTATCTTCCATACGACGGGCAAAATTACAGAAACACTTGGAAAGGGGATTGCGTTGCTCGCTATGGATGAACAGTATAACGTCCAGCGACAACGTGCTTCGACCCGACAGATTAAGAAGATTAATGACCTGGGCGATGCGATTGCAGAAGGTAGTAAGGGACTTGTGGGAGGTGTTTGGGATGGGATCAAGGGCGTCGTGGCGGCACCAGTACGTGGCGCCGAAAAAGACGGAGCCGGTGGATTCGTTGTGGGTATCGGTAAGGGCGTCGCAGGATTGATAGTGAAACCCACTGCTGGATTTTTGGACTTACTCACCAGTCTTTCGCGAGGAGCCAAAACGAGTGCAGAGTCTTTAGACGGTACAGACCGCAGTGCGTTTGATACAGTCACACGCTTCCGGCTACCGCGGCGTATTTGGTACGTCTTTTTTTGCGGTAGCATTGCCCGGAACTCGCCAAAACTAACGTAACTATTGGTTCGTTATACCCGCAGCTCGGACAGTGTTCTCGTGTCCTACTCGGAGCGAGAAGCTCGAGGTTACGCAGTGCTATTGCTCACGTCGCTAGATGCTACAGACGAGTACGTAGTACTACAATATCGAAATGCTGTGATGATCATACTAATACTTCCGTGTCCTTTAATGCATTTGTGCAGTTATGTGTATCATGTGGACTACGGTATCGAGCCACACCGAGGCCTTTTATTGCTTACAGATAAACGTCTCATTTGTTTAAGCGGCAAGACAGGACAAAAGTTGTGGGAAGTTGCGCTGGACTCGACACTGGAGATCGTCGTTGAAGGCGCTACACTCAAGATCGGCCAGACGACGTCGCCATCTCGGTCTTACAATATCGAATGCGATAATGAAGTGGCAGCGACTAATTTCCGAGTAGCTGTAGATTCGGCACGTGTGGATGTTTCAGCCACTCGATATCTGCTTTTGAATCTGGAAAAGAGCCAAGAAGAGTCTCGGATCACAGGTGGAGGACGATTTGGAAGTGGAGCGACAGGCCTGATCAACAATGATGAAGATCGTACAGATCTTCATGTGCTGATGGAAAATGTTCAAGACACGACGGTCTCTGGGCTCTCAAACGATGACCTGCGGTCGCAGCCTCTACGCTCTGTACGTGTCGAGGTTTGTCATCTACAAAACAAAGATGCGCACGCCAATGTCCCGATCCGGGCGATCGACAAATTGCTGTCGTTTAGCGTCTTTCAGATTCAAGTATACGGTGGACCTTATCAGTGGACCGTTTTCCGCCGGTTTAGTGAATTCCGAGAGTTGTGTGCGAAGCTGGAGGCTGCAGGCTACGCGTTGGATGGACTTCCTCCACTCCCACCACGTACGTTTCTTCCAAGCACACGAGCTCCAGTGGCGAAGCATCGACAAGAAGCCCTCAACATGTTTTTACAGGCGGCGATTATGCATTCCGTCGTTAGTCGCAGTGCAGCGATGCTCGACTTTCTCACACGCGAAGCTCGTGAAGTGCGAGTGAGTTTACCACCGCTGTCACCTACGGGCGAAAGGGAAGCGTCTCAACGAGCTGGGGACTCGCCTTGAGAGAGTGGAAGGAAGAAATTTTTGTTTTATATCATGTATATTTTGGAATGAAGAAAATGGACAGCTTCTGTTTAAGCATAGGTAATTGCCTGTAAAGTCTCCCGTTGGCAGTTATTGAGTTTGTCTTGCCAATGTTTTACTTAATATTGGGCGCCTAACATTTCGTATGTTGAGTCACGGTAGTGTTCTACAACGCATTGCTTTATGCGGCTGACAGTGCTATCGCCTTACAAGATCGTCTACTACAATGTAGTAGTATTTTAGACAAGAGTGACGATTGCCCTGAGAATGTCATATGCTTTGGCTATCTCCTTGGATACTTCGCGTCCAAAAGTCAGGTGCATTCAACATGCTCTTGCGCTCCATGTCCATTAAATTCCCCCCAAAATTGCATCGTGGTTGTGTCAATAAACATTTCGTACATCACCTCGAGCTGACCAACGGCTGAGAATGCCACTGTAATCGCTGACGTTGTACGTGGGTAGGTCTGCAACAAGCACTTTTCATCGTTGCAAGAGGAGAGTTGTGTGTAAAATGGTATCTATGGTAGTCAAAAATTGTCTAAGTGGAGCTGGGTAGAGTCCCCAACAGTTTTGCTTGCAACCGAAGAACCCGTTCATAGTCTGTGCAGAGATGGTCGAGCAGCATGCGGTTCGAGAGCACGACTCGACCAAACTCGTCCGTTGAAACCTCCACAAACTCCACGACATCCGGTACTTTGTGGTCACTCTCTAAGCTTTTAATGCCAACGCCATCGTGAGATTTTAGTAAAGGCCCCGGGGCAACCACACGGTTCAAATAGAGGATACGTCCAGGTGGGAACAATGGGTCGTGACGTAACATGTTTACCTCC
This sequence comes from Phytophthora sp. 'mugwort', assembly GCA_033558025.1. Taxonomy (NCBI): domain Eukaryota; phylum Oomycota; class Peronosporomycetes; order Peronosporales; family Peronosporaceae; genus Phytophthora; species Phytophthora sp. 'mugwort'. Next base: position 4,611,066 of record JAUCEF010000007.1, on the reverse strand, counting down.
TCCCACTGTCTTTGGTCCTGTTTAAGTGTCTCCCATTCCTGCTCAGCCTCTTCACTTGATTCTCCCTCAATTCGCTCGGAAGGATCAGCATCTGTAAAAACTTTTCCACGGCGATTTTTCTTGTCTTTTTTGTCTTCGGCATTTGTACTTTTCAGTCCGACGATGAACGGCAGATTCCGTGAAATTGTATCAGCCACGTCGTCCAATTCTTCCTGTACGATTGTGCTTAGCGCTTCGGTTTCTTCCTTTATTGTGTCCACATAGTCTTTCACGTTAGAAGTCACAGCTGTGGACACCTTCGACCTACGAGAACGATTTAGGTGTTACTTTGCCTGGTAAATAAATAAAATATAATAAAAAAAAAACGTACACTTGTTCGCTAATTCGTGTCTTGAGCGACGCACGCGTCTTGTCAATGATGCCGTCGATTCGAGAACGGAAGAGCTGAAGTTGTGTTGATTCTACCATAATATGGTCAGTTAACAAAGGCAGCAACGACAGGCATCATCTGCTAAGCAATAAGAAATAATATGAACTTACCAGGATCATCGTCACTTTTGAGTAGCATTCTTGTAGTTTCAGACGTCTTGTGAAGTACCTCCTTCAGTTCCACCAGCACACGCTCTAGCTCCTCGGTCTTGTTGACGGCTGCCGACAGTCGCTCAAGAGCAAGAACGCTATCATCCATACGTTTCCACCAGAAAGAATCACCTGCGTCATAGTCGCGTAAAAATATTAGAAAAGCATTCCAAGCTAACACATTTATAGCTTCGTATACCTTTTTTAACATCTTCAAGCTTCAAAAGGTCCTTAACGAACATGACGTGCTCCAGCGAAAGTTTGTCCGCCTTGAAGAAAGAGAAAGCAGCGTCCAGTTTGCCAGCTATAAGCGTATCGACATCACTTGCAAACTCCTTGATATTGGTAGACGCAAACTGTGTGAAATACAAAACCAATCGTTAGTCAGAATTTTCCCCAAAATTAAACAAAAACTAAAGCAGCCACAGTTCGCGTACCCTCTTCACCTCGTCAAGCTTGGCTGTGGCTTCGCTGGTGCGCTGTTTCAAGTGTAGGCGGTCAATCTTCCGCAAAACTGCCTGCAAGTCATCTAGCTTTGCACGCTGTTGTTTCTCAACGGCGAGCTTCTGTTTGCGGATTTCCTCCGATACCATGTGTCTTAATGCTGCTCGCCAGTTGAAACGACTGATCTCGTCTTGCAGCTTCAAGAGCGAATGCTGGTGCAGCCGTGGTACGCAATCGTAGCCATTCACGACCGAAGTGACAAAGTCATAGCTGCCAGTCGCCAGCTCTCGCGTCACACACGCAGGCGTGCCAAACGCATAGCATTGAATAGCCGGAAATTCTTGCTTTAACTGCATGGCACTTAGCGCTGCGACCGCCGCTCCGAGACTGTGGCCCGTCGCCACCAGTCTATAGTCCGGGTACTTTTCCGACAGCCCTCGCAGGTCATCGCGCAGATGACGCACGAGCCACGTCGCCGCATGCACCATGCCACGATGTCCCTGCCCTTCTTGGAACGGCTCGTTCTGCAGACACAGGTCTGTACAGAAGTCCAACAGCGACGCCGTACCGCGCACCACCACCACGAGCTCGCGATGCTCGTGGTCCGCTAAGATGACGCACTTGGGCGACACGACGCCGCCCGGATGCGCTCGCAGCACTCGATCCCGCGACACATCCGCTTCCTCACAGAACCCGGAGACAGAGGACGCGTATACGGCGTCGCACACACGCACGTAGCGTAGCAGCTTGGACAGCAGCTCCTGTGTATGGATTGCAACTTTTGTCAATAACACATTACAGTAAAAATACACGCTGGATTCCACTACATCAGTACCTTGTCCATCACGAGGGGCTTTTTATGAGCCTCATCGTGCAGCCCGCCTGCGCGCTGCTGCGTCTTGTACTGAGCTAAGACAGATAGCCCGACCAGCCAATCAGAGGCACTCCAATTCTTAAGCGCGGGGCTCTGACGTAGCAGCCCGAGGCTCTCGGACAGCACCTTAAGCGCCGGCAGCACCTCCACCGACAGCTCCTTCGCCGTATCGCGCAGTCGCTTGCCCAAGACGTCGCCCAGATCCAGCCGTCTCAAGCCGCTGGACGCTGGCCTGCGGCCCAGCAGCGCCGGGCGCATCTCCAGCGCTCGGCGTCGCAGCATCTTAATTGAAGTGTGAAAACACCATCTGAGTCTACTTTTCCACCAATCAGAGTTCTTTCAGTACAAAAGCGGAGCTCTGGCGAACATTTCGCAATTGCTCCTGTTTATTTCAAAAACTACGCATGTAATTACCGCAGTTAAAGCGATGCCCAAATAAAAAAGATATTGTTTTTTTTGGAAGACGCTTTATCTGAGGAGCGGCGCTCCGTGACGCAATTCCATCTTAATATATTTGGTTTTATTCCCTCCCCAGAATAAGCCGACCGCCCATCAGAAAAGCAGGTCCGATACCTATTTCTTTTCATTGACTTAAAAGCTGACAAAACCGGAATCTAGTTTTTTTTCGCGACCCCCTTAAGAAATAAGTTGATGCAGATAAGTACGCGATTTTTTATTTAGACATCGTTCTAAGGCGTCTTCCAAAAAAACAATAACATTTTTATTTGGACATCGCTCTTAGTGCGGTTTAGCGGGATAAGTAAAATACGCAAAATAGTTAGAACCGACATCCTAACTGAGGTGGAGAAGCTCGAATTTCCTTACTCTATGACCGGTATATCAATCTTGCCATTGTCAAACTCAAATCTGGCGGTTTGGAGATAGATCCGACCTGTAGTTGCCTGGTAATGTGAATTATCCATTCCACATATTCTTCCTTGTTGTGGCTTGGCACTTCCTATAGCAGGATAGCTGGTTGTTGAGGCACCAAGAGGTCATCCGGACAAGCAGTACTCCAGTCGATCTGGAAGGTGCAGTTGTATGGTAAATCACTAGGTGGTATCATTTGGCCAATATATTATCCAGCTAGCTAGCTCAGCCTACGCTAGATCCGATACGCCTGCTTTGCATAAGGTCAATGCCCTCTTCCTGGCAATGGCGAGGCACTTGTGATGCTCAAGTCAAATTCGGTTCTGATTCTGATTAAGCCCTATTCTATCCTGTCTCTTTATCGTCACAACCACTAGATGGTCTAGCATAGGCGACCCGGAGCGCTGCTCCGGGAGAATACATAGGCCGGTAGCAAGTGAAAAAGTATTGACGTTTAAGCGTGGAAATAAAATTTGACGCGGGTGGGCCCAGTAGACTTCAGCTGGGTGTTGGTGATCGCAGCACCCAGGTAACCATAGTAAAAGATTAGAATTCCATATCGTCGGGACGGATCGAGAATTGGAGGAAGTCGCCTTGTACATCCGAAGACCAGTAAAACTTATGAACTTGACGACGTCGCCTTGCTCAGGCCAGTTTATGGTTCCATCCCGATCGTCCCAAACGCTGACGGTGGCGAGGTCGCGGCCAACTTTGCTCTGCCGTCGTCGTAAACGTCGTTTAGACCTATAGACAAATGCAAAAGGGTACTCGAAGTTGTTACATTGAATAAGAGGAGTTGTACTTACCGCGAGTAGGTCCTCGCAGATTGGTCATTGCCAAAAAAAAAAAACCCTGCGATATCGTAGTGCCCGAGGCCTTACATGGGGCACTATTACAGGTGGGCACTATAAAGGGATGGGGCGTTAAATCTTGACCCCTTCGTCGTCATAGAGGACGAAGGGGTCAAGATCATAGAGGGCTTCATTGTACACCCTAAAGCAGAAGCTACAAAGACAGCGGTAACACTTTTTCTCAAAGCCAAACGACTGCAGGTTGACGTAATTGGCCCCACGGAATTCGATGGTCGTATTGCGATTATGGTCAAGAAACCCAGCACTCTCATTCCATGTTGGAAATGTTCGAGTACTGCATGTTGTACTCCTTGACAAACTACTACACATGCTCGATGTCTTCCTGTCGAGCTTATACTTTCTGGCAACCGGAAGCTCGAAGTCTGCAGTATTTGGACTACAGGCAGCTTCTCTCCACCGTAAACTTAGGCTTCATCGTCACCACTCGAAATTGACAATGAAAGGTGAAAAGCTGCTCCCTGAGCTTGACTGGCGTCGTCACCGAGGTTCCAATGGCGATTAATTTATGCGGGCTCCGATCTGAAAATTCTGATCATTCTAATAAATATTATTAGAGGTGGGGTACTAAAAGAGAGTGGGGCAATATCGCATGACCCCATTCAGATGCCATATTTTTTTTTTGGGGGGGGGGGGGTAGGGGCATTATTAGAGAGATGACTCACAATCTCAGTTTTCTTTTCAGTACAACGAAGGCCTTATCCAAGTGTCAATTGAGCTGGCACCAGTTCCAGATCACACACCTCGCGTTTTGGAGTTGAGATCCAGCAGTTTCCGTTGGTGTGTTCTGTTTGATTAACCGCGTAGAAAGTACAAGGGGAGACACTTAACGCATTGGTTGTGGTTGACTGAAATTCTAGTGTCTTATGTGCAAACAAGCCGCAACAAAAATACCTTCTGGTCTCACTTATGACCTCTCGGCACGCATTATTAGCTATGATACCTTTTACGACGGAATCGCACAGCGGTCTAAACCTCTTCAACATGACATGGCATCGATGAAGAAGACTGATTACTAGCACTGTCATCACTTTTTCCGGCAGATCCGGGTCATCTGCGGCTAAAATATGGGGATGTCGACACGCGAGAATTCCAACTGCTTCATCCAAATTAACGTTCGTTCGATCTTCTTCAACGTTTCGCGAGCACTGTGCCATTTTTCATGAGCATCACTGTTGAGTTGGCCAAGACGCCAACACCTACATCTCGAGAGCAGTGTCCAATTCTCGAACACGAGTGTGTTTCCGTTGGTACGTGACCTTTTTTATGAGGTTATTTGGGAATATTTTGCAAATTACCTCGGGTCTCATCAACGGTTTAGTTGAAGGCAACTTCAAAATTTCATGGGCAATGGGAGGCTTTGGTTTGATTTAGAATCTGAACACATTGAACTGGAGCAGCTTCTCGTGCGGGTTCCGGAAGGTTGGAGCGTGTTCATTTCGTACACCGAGAGGAGATTCAGTTGGTTCTCATACATATCCAGATTTTCTTGAACCATTGAGATTATCAAGTTCTGCTTTTGCCTTGACTGCTTTGAGCTTTCGTTTTGGGCCGCCCTCTTGGTTTGGGTGGACTTTGAATCTCAAATGCATCGTTGATATCGTCTAAGCTGATATATCTTCCCTGTGTTGGGCTCGGTTCGAGAACTGTGTCCAATTGAGTTGTCCCAGATCCCAGCTCGGTCGTCCCAGAGCCCAGCTGTGAAGTATCGGAGCCCAACTTGGTCGTCCCAAAGCCCAACTCGGTGCGCAACTGGGTTGTCGGTACTGTATCAGAAGCTGAATTATCGATGAGGACACTCTCAGAACCTGAATATACGGCAACGTGCACATCTGTGCTCACCTCGTCCGTTCCAGTGATCTCGATTACGGCATCACCTACTGGACCCGAATCAGCTAAATAGCCATGGTGCCTAGAACCAATTGCGTCATATTCACCATGCTTGAAAAAATTCGCAACATCGCGAAGGGCTTTCATTGTCGTCTTGTACTCATTCATTCCCAGGCCACTTAAATGCTCGCTAATATTTGATGCAACTGAGTTTGCTTCGCGATATTTTCGATTGGATTCTCACACCACATCCAACTATTGTATCACACAAGAAACAGCAAACGGTTCACCAGAAAGCTGGGGTAGTTCTGAGCACGTACGTAATGACGCCAGTAACCATATCGGGTTAAGCAAATCGGTGGGGATGACGCTATCGAATCCAAGCGCCTTCCGAAGGAGAATACGTGCCGGCAAGGCAACAATCGCGAGCTCATAAATGGACACGAGCATGACCAGTCGCGTTGAGGGACCGAGTATTCACTCCTCGGCTCGTCAAGTGCGGCTTCTTCGTCGGAAGCATACTTGATTAAAAACACGTCGGGAACTAGCTCGGAGTACTAATATTTGGCCTTGGTTGCCGCAATGATGTACTGCTCGTAACGAGTTCGCAGGCAGGCTCACTCACTAAGTTGGATAGAAACTGCATCTCCGCATCGTACTTGGAATTACGCCCGATGCTCAACTTGTACAAAGCATCCAGAAACGTCTCCTTTTTTGAGACTGGCAGCGCATAAATGGAAGCAATACACTCATCTACTCCCATAAACGAGTCCACCAGATCCTTCAACTGCTTCCAGGAGGCTTCAATTCTGTTGTTTATATTGTTGCCCAACGTAACTGCATTTTGTCTCCCGAACGAGCACCACATGGATCAACAAGAATCCCAGTTCTCCGCGAAATAAACCTCGAATGGATGTTTGGATAAGTGATCACCGTCATCTTCAACAGCTGCGCCCAAGTTTCTATTATCGGCGCACAGCACGCCCCCATCACTACTAGCACCCACACCACTCCTACCCTTGCCCAACTCATCATTACCAGCACCCAACTGGGGAATTCTTGATCCAACTCCAGATCGACGTAAGATATCACCGCGACCGGTATCATGATGTGCTGCATATACCTCCGATATTTCAAGAATTCCCGCTCGATTCTCGCGTACACGAACAGGTTCACAATATCATGCAACTGCTGCTTCTATCGTGGCGTGAATCCATACTCCGCGCTTGCTATCTCCTCGCGCAGATACTGTAGAACGTGAAATTGACAGAGTAACACAATGGCGTCCGGAAAAGCCATCTTGAGCACTGACATCTCCGTGAAATATTTGTCGTTGAAGATGCACCTTATCCGTGACCAGGCAGGGTTGTTTCGCTTGAATTCCTCCATCGCCGTCATAAGCGTCGGACCGCGCTCATTTTGGACAACGGCATGTTAAACAAACTGGTCATTTCCAAAAACATCGTGGGCCATTATCGAGAACACATTGTACTTGGAAGCGTTAGCTTCCGTGCGCGGCGTTAATCATCAAGACTTCCGGAAATCGGTCGAACAATCCGCGCATATGCTTGGTCTGCAAATAATACACGTGGCGATAGACCACGAGATATATCGGGTTTAGAACGGGTTAGACGATAACATAACTAGAACAAATCGTACAATATTGTGCACCAAACCCACGGAAATCCGTCAACATTTCTAGCATCTCCGATAATTCGATCATCCACTGCTTCAGCCGTTTTGCGCTGGTAGGAGCCGTGTCTTCCCTCTTTTTTAGCCTGCGGACTAGGTTGTGTACGTCTTGATTGGAGGGATTACACTCAGAGTGGTCGTGGATGAATTTGAATATGCGTTTCTCTTTGGTCCCAGCTTTCTTAAGCTCGTTCACCGTCGTCACCACGCCCGGCTCCAATGCAGTTCGATTGTGTGGATACTGATTGAAAGTGTGCATCTTCAAGGGGTGATTATGCCCCGAACGCGACGAAGTAACCCGCAAAACAAACGTAGGAACCGTGTTACCATCGACTTGGACACATGCATTGATCTGTATTAACATTAGCTCATATATGGCGTACCCAGTCAGACCAACTACGCACCCCGACGCCCAACTTGCCCAAATATACACAATATTATCCAACTCAGCCCAACCAGCACAAACATACCTGGGCACTACATTCCATAGCTCTCGACTGAAGCCGTTTCCGCTTACCTTCCCCGCGCTGCTTGAATGTCCTCGAATGCGTGCAGATGAAAGTCTTCACGTAGTTTTTCCGCTCATCCGGCAGCAAGGGTTGTTTCGACCCCGACGAGCGGATCTTGTTGTTTCTGGAAGTCACAGTATTGTGAATGCGGACGCGAAAGCCTTATCATAAACCAAGCACAAACGCCATCAATACATATCATGTCAGTCCCACAACATCTCCATGCTCAGATCCAGCAGCAGTCGCATACCTTGTAAGTTTGCTTCATGTAGTCACCCAAATAGCGCTACATATCCTCCCAAGGCTCGAACTCAGATCGTTGGAAGGCCGGCGTGAGCACCTGGAGCTGCTGACCGTCGTGTGCGAAGCCCTGAACAGTCCAAGATGGTTCAATCCTTCGGAGCGCCCTTGCTTGGGCTGACTGCCCGTGTGGCTCGCGGTCTCCGTCGCAGAATGCCCATTCCTCGTCGCTGGATAGGGACGACCGCGACGGCGAGTAGTTGGGGAATCGTCGTTGCATCACGGCCGAGCTGGTACGGCACCCTCCCAACCGCCTTTATACGTGGGTCGCGGCCCATATTCCTACCGCCACGCGTTCTTTCCAAATGAATGGCCTGGGCTGCCGGTATACAGTAGGGTATACTCTACACACCGGACGGATAGATCTGAGGGGTAGGCTTAATGTATGAGACGTTTTTACCTAACCCAGTGGGGCGCAGTATCACTCTTTCACAGAATCGAAATTTCTCGTTGTCACAGAGCCATCGAGAGGAAGGATAAAGCCCAGTCCAGGGATATCGCGATGGCTGACCGAAGAGGACGAGTGCGTGTCTCTCGTGTGACGTGCCGGATCCTGCGGACGAATATAATATACCCGTCCTGAGAACAATGAACGATCTGGGCGCCCGCAGCGCGCGCATTGGCGGCTTGTGTATGCGAGTCAAAGGGCGAAGGCGGCGGAGTAAATGGGGGCATTGAGCTGCTAGCGCAGCCCAACAGTTCTGTTTTATTTGTGGGGCCAGTTAACATCGGTATATTTCTTATCTCAGCCTTCGTGTAGCCTTAGTAGCATCCTGGGTAGCTTGAAGGAAGTCTCTCCAAGCCCGCCTCCGTCGATTTTTGCCTACGCCAATGCAGGATTGCAAATGAGAAAAACAAGTTTTTTCTTATAAGCTCCGTTTTAGCTAAAGTCTCCGATTGGTCGAAAATAGATTCGGAAGAAAAAGAAGCAGAGGCATAAAAGCCCATCGAGCGCGACTTCACCGACTCGACTTCTGCTCTACTGCCGCCGCATCCGCAAGCCACCGTGCCGTACTTTGCTCAGTAGCGAGACTGCGGTCGAAGTCTTCTGATAAGTTAGTTTTTTCCAGTCGCAGCAATGGGTGAACGCTCGACGAAGAAGCTCAAGGTCGTCCTACTCGGCGAAGGTAAAAAATATTCACTCTACACTGCCGCCCCGCCCCCCTTTAACCTCCAGCTCTCTCTGTGTGTACTAATACCCGCAGGCCGCGTGGGCAAGACATCCATCCTGCTGCGCTACATCAAGGGCGAGTACGACGAGCGGCAGGTGTCGACGATGCAGGCCTCGTACCTGGACAAGCGGCTGCTCGTGGACAATCGCCGCGTGGCGCTCTCGCTCTGGGACACGGCGGGCCAGGAGCGCTTTCACGCCCTCGGTCCCATTTACTACCGTGATGCCGACGGCGCGCTGCTCGTGTACGACATCACGGACGCTGAATCTTTCCGAAAGGTCCGCACATGGGTGCGCGAGCTGCGGCGCATTGTAGGGGACGACATTTCTATCTGCATCGCCGGCAACAAGAGCGACCTGCACCGCAACCGCAAGGTGCCTGAGGATGAAGCGAAACGCTACGCCGAGTCGGTGGGTGCTGCGCACTTCGACACGTCCGCCAAGCTTAACCGCGGTCTCGAGGACGTATTTGTGGAGCTCACACGCCGCATGTTGGGCCGCACAGGCGGCAAAAAGAAGAAGGGCAGCGCGTTAATCGCTGATGACGACGATGAGGATGACGAACCGCTGGCTAAACCCCCGACCAGCAGAGCGAGAGAGGAGAGAACGCAGCCACAGGCGCAGCAGACGCAGCGAGTGAACAGGACAGAAGAAGTACCGAGAAGTCGCGGCGGAGGACGGGGACAACCCATTCAGATTGTGGAGGACGACGAGCTCGGTTTCAGTCCCGGGGCGTCGAGAAGTAGCGGGCTGCGGGTGAGGGGAGCCACGCATGTGGACACTGGCAAGGCCAAGAGCGGCTGTTGCTGATGACGGAGAGAAAGTGGGAGGTTCTTTATTGAAAGAGAGTAACGATGAAGACTCGATGAAGAGGAGAAAAGAGTATGGGATGGATCAGCGGTGAAAAAACAAAGAATGCATATTGTTTTTACGGTTTTGTGATGTCGAGTCGCTGGAGGCATTTAGAGACGTCGTGTTCGTGTGTTTTATGGTGTGAGTTTTTAGTTGACGATCTCGCTATTTGTGTCTGGGACTTCAACAATGCAGCAGCAGTAAACGTTGCGACCGCGGTCTTCTATGAAAAATGCTACCACCATCGAAAGGTAGTGCGGCAAGACTGAGAAAGACGAGGAAGGTTAAGCAAGATGTCCATGTAGATGAAGATAACGCCGTGCGCAAACTGATCCGTTGCAACGACGTCAGATTTGCAGGCAACAAACAGAATTGCTGTCGAGTCTGCTCAGAAGATCACTATGTTACCCATTTTAAGCGTTCAGCTGGAGCGATTTTCGGCTTGAGGACAGGCTGACAAAACTAACGAACCTGAAGACTTTCTTTCGTAATTGTGAGCAAATTTACGAAATGCCTGACTGAAACTAATGAATCGGAAAAATAGCGTTAGCAGTCTTACATGTAGATGTTTGACTTCCTTATGTTTTCGTTGTGGTTTTAACTGGGATGTGATGACATGTCCAAGGAGTACCAACTTTTGTTGCGCCACTTCTGCGCCATGAAGCCCAGTGCGAACAGACTCATGTCTTCGTTCAAAGTGTTAGCTAACTGACTCCATATCTTGTCGCGGTTTGCAAGAGCCCAAGGTCATTTTCTTCTGTGCACTCCTAACGTTGACTTTGATGCTGTCTGGGTCACCACGGTGACAGAAATCGTATTGATTTAGATGTGCATCTTGGTGTGCATCCTCGGTGATATTTGAAAAATGCCTCTAACACTCAGGGGCTGGAAACAGTAAGAACTCGGTCCAATACTTCGGAAGATACTCCAGATACAGCGTACTGCGTCGATGAGACTAAAAAAACTACAGTATAAGGTCCTGCAGAGCTAGCGGCGTGTGTATCGACGGCAACGGTGGAGCTCGCATCCGGGTGAGGTCCATTCTGGCTGGATTTGATATTCCCAAGGTCATTCTCTATTCACGAGAACACAACGCTGCCACCGTAGCAAATACTCACGTATTGCATCGACCACATCGTGCTCACAAACACACTTACTCCACGCGAAGTCAAAAATGGTCCTGGGGGTAATTATTGTATCAGTTAACGGAAGAGGCTATTTCTCCAGGGTGGCTTACTGCGCTGAACTTTTATCATACGGTAGCGGAACTATTGATTCACATTAAACCTTCTTTTTATTTACTAGCAAAAGCTCGGAAGCAAAATGGACAGTGACTGAGATTTCTCTCGGTCGTTTAAATGCATCTTCTAATCGACTTACAGAGCCAGCACCGCAGTCATGAGACCAACTGCTACCGAGGCAGCAGTGAAGGTTAGAGTAGAGGCAGCACCGGTACTGCTGGAGCCAGCAGCCGAGCCCGAGGCAGTGGTGGTGCTGTTGCCATCATCCAGGTTGGTAGTGGTCTCGTTCTCCGACAACGTCGTGTAAGCCTTCTCAAGCTTCGGGTACTCGAAGCCACTGCCGCCGGTCGGGCAGCCCTCGTCAGCCTCGCACTCCGTGCATAGCTGCGAGTAGCCGACGCGCTTGCATCCGTTGCCAGATCCGCAGGCCTCGACAGTCTTGTAGCACGGCGGGTTAAGAGCCGCGAGCTCCTCAGGAGTGGGCAGCGTACGGAAGGCAGCGATAAGAGTGTCTTCAATCTGCGAAGAGCCCGAAGAGAGCGTCTTCTCGTACTTGGCAACCACAGCCTCGGCACGGACAGCGTTAGCGGTGGAGTTTAGCGGGTCCTCCCAGAACGACAGACCGGTCTCCATCTCGCCCGTCTCGGCGTCAGCAGCGAACTCGGTATGGTTCGAGTCGGCCATGCACCACTCAGTGAAGTTAGCATACGTGGAGCCTGTGTCTGGGTTCTCAATGGCAGTGATTCCAACCACGTCGTCAATGGTGACCCACCCAAGGATGTTGTAGGCGAAAGTACAGTCCACACCGTCGGGGCCCTGGCCGTAGCTACACAGTCCCTTGCGGGTGCTTCCGCGGCATTCGTCCGTCTTGTCACCCCAGCCCTTGAGTGGGCACGTGTTCGGGAAGGAGAACCAGTAGTTGTCCGGGTATGGGGCGCGCACATCGTCATCCTTGATGCCACCACCGATGAACGGACCGACGTTGGGTTGATCGTCATCACCGTTGAACTGCAAGCAGCCAGCGGGGAAGACATCGTCACCCGAGAGAGGCGTGCAGCGACCGCCGTCCATGGGGAGCATCGGGCCGTACTCGGGCGTCTTGCCCCACGAGTCCTGGAACTGGGCTATCGTCTCGTTGGTCTGTACGATGATGACTTCATAGAAGACGATGTTGGACATACCAGACTTGCGCTCGCAGCGCTCCTCTTCGGCACGGACTTTGATGTTGATACCTTCGGCCTGGACATACATCAAGGCACCCTCAACCGACGCCGTGTTCACTGTGTCCATGGCGCTCAGATAGCCGGCCTCAAGGTCGCCATCGCCGAAGCTCGACACGAAGACGCCGTCCACAAGCATTGGGGCGTCGCTCTGCACACGGGCATGCACGGCGCGCACCGGAGGCATGTGATACGCATCCTCTGGGTACTTGAGGGTCTTGAGATTGGCAAAGGCATCGCCACCAGAGACTGTAGCGGTGTTGGTGCCGGAGCTGGCCGTAGTGGCTGTAGCCGAAGACGAAGCCGTCTCAGTCGGGGCAACCGTGCCAGCAGCAGAACCAGCAGCTGAAGTTGAGGTGGCACTAGGCGAAGTTGTGGCCGCGTTAGCAGTTGATCCGGAGCTGGAGGTGGCACCGGAGACTGTGGATGCGAGGCCGGCGGCAGCGATCAAGATGGCGCTGAGCTTCATGATGCAGTACGTACGCTACAGGGGAAGTTGGGACTGGAGGCTTACCTCGAGTAGGGTGAAAAGGAGAATGAGCAGTTATTTGAAGGCGAGAAGAAGTGAGGGGCGCCAGGGGGAGTCGTGGTGAGTACGACTTTCCTCTCTCCCTCTGACGTTGCGTCCAGTTGCACTTTATGGTCGAAGAGAATAATACAGGCGTGCAACCAGACGTTTCCTGCGGTATGAGTACCGTATACAGTGTTATTAAGTAATAGTTGCTGCACACTAGTCCACGAGTATACAGTACACATGTAAGACGTCAGCACCAGGCGACCGTTTCCCCTAGCGACAGATGGCGACGCTAGAGGTATTTTACTCGTCGCTGGGGCGTTCGATGGCATTTTAGAGAAAACCTTTCTATCGCTTATGCTGGTATTTTCCACCCGCGAGTTATTAATACTAGACAAAAATTCTCCAATAACAAGCAAAACGTGCCGCTGTGATATCATTCGAAGTCTTGAAGTGGCGTGAGTAACGGCAGCACGGCCTTTCCGGTCGTGAAAAACTTGGGTTGACATGATGTCAATGGCATCTGACTAGTGTACATAATAGCTACGCACTGACATTAGTGCCTCCCGCTGTTCGAGCTCAACTGCGAGTCGCACGTCATGTGTAGGAAAGGCCGGTGAGGACAGACGGAATCTTGTGTCCTACAAGTATGCAGCCCCGAGGTGTGGATGATGATTGCATACCGTTACTTGCTTGAACCCAGCTCGTACACGCACCGAGCACGAGTTAACCCATTGTAGTTATCTCTAATGCTGCTCTATGCGTGTATATGCTTTACATGTAATACATGTATAGAGCTCTGGATGGATGACGTTAGTGAAGAAATTACAGACTTAATAAAAAACTAACAATTGCGTCGCAAATGAGACCAGCTGCATTTTATTCTTTGCAATGCTAACCTGCATCGCGGCTCGCCAGCCGTCGACGGGGCATCTGACCGCTCACCTGCATGTCTTTATCTGAATTGACAACTTCAACAACTCGTCGCCCTTCTCGTCTCCGATTTACTCGAGCGCGTGGTCGGACACGAAGCGCAGCTCCCAGTCGTCCGTGACCAGCACCTGCGGCTTGCGCAGCACGAGGCGGTCGGTAGCGACATCGTACTGAAAGTCCACGGCGCGCTCACCAGCCACCAGTACCTGCTTGGGCAAATTAACCTCAGACTGGAAGCCGTAGACCTCGATACGTTCCACCCACATGAGCGACGTATAGCGCTTGCCCTGCGAGGAAGCAGCAACAGCCGTCGAACGCAGTCCCTCCTTCGTCTGCTGGAACGACACCAACGTGCCTTCTCCCTCGAGCTCAGCAGCCAGAGAACGCTCATCGTCGACGTACAGCTCGCCACGTGCCTCAAAGTGCTGATCCAGCGCTACCACGAGCGTCAGCGGGTCATCGCGCATTAGCTCCGAGCTACGACGTACACGTTGTTTGCGCGGCAGGATGGTACCACCTCTGTGGAACACCGGGATGGCGTCCAGCGGAGCAGGAACATTCTCGTACGTCTTGCCACCCAAGAAACGCTTGTACCCGTCAGTCACGTGGTACCACACCGTCTTCTCCTCAGCATTAGCAGACGGCAGGAACACATGTGTGGTCTCCACGCCTTCCTCAACAATTGGTTTCACAAGCAAAGCATCACCCAAAAGGTACTGGTCTTCCTTGCTGAAGCTCTGAGGTTCCTGTGTAAAGTGCACCCAAAGAGGACGCATGACGGGCATACCGCGTGCATTACACGTGTGGAAAAGCGTGTAAATGTATGGCAGAAGCGAGTAGCGCTCACGAATGGCAGCGCGAACACGCGACGTCGTCGGCTCACCGAACACCCAAGGCTCACGGCGAGCTGAGTCGTGGTGAGCATGGCCGCGGAAGAACGGCTGGTACGCAGCAGCTTGGTTCCATCGCGTGAGCAGCTCAGCGGACGGATTACCGAAGAATCCGCCCACATCAGCACCCACGAACGTGAGTCCTGCAACCGACATGGATAACAGCATCTTGGTCGCGTATCGAAGGTGACCCCATTCAGCTGCGTTATCACCCGTCCACACCGCCCCGTAGCGCTGCGAACCAGCAGAGAAAGCACGTGACAGCACAAAAGGACGCTGCATATCCGTGGTAAGATGCAGCTCTTCAGCAAACGCCGAGAGCGGTTCTGGAGGAGACTGTTGGCGAACAAGCTGACCTTCCATAGTCGATCTCTGGAACAGAGTGCCATACAGATTGTGCCACTCACGGTGCTCAACGCCCGCAATGCTCTTGCAGCCCTTGCGCATGGATACTTCTGGGCCGTTGAAGACTGAGGGCTCGTTCATGTCATTCCACGTGTACAAGTGCTTGGTGCTACCTTGGTAGTTTTCATAGCGGAATTGATGACGCCACCATGCACGTGCCTTAGGTGACGTGAAGTCAACGTACGAGGACTCACCCGGCCAGCACCAACCCTTGAAGTCGTTACCCTGTTCATCTTTAATAAAGAGTCCGAGTTCCTCCGCTTCTGTATGAATGTAGTACGGCTGCTTGTCTTTCGACTGGCTCACCTTAATATGCGGGTCGATAATGGTTACCATCTTGCGACCAGTTCGCGCCACGGACTCTTGCATATCTTTAGGCGTGGGGAAGGCGTGTTCGTCCCACGTGAAGTAACGCTTGCCATCAGTGTGGTCAATATCCAGCCATAACACGTCGTACGGGATCAAGTGCTCATCAAAACCGGCATCTACACGCGCCACGTCAGCCTCGTTCTTGTAATTCCATCGGCACTGATGGTAACCCAAAGCAAAGAGCGGCGGCAGCTGTGCGCGGCCCGTCAGAAGCGTATACTGCGAGAACAGATCAGCGCTACTCGGACCCGCGAGCAGGAACAGATCGAAGACACCCGACTCACTGATCCAATGGCTAGACTTGCTGTTCACGTCTTCATTGGTCCAAATATCGATAAACGTCTCACTCGGATTGTTCCAGAACATACCGACGGTATTTTCCTTGTTCGGCGCCACCAGCACAGGGATCGCACCATACAGAGCCATGGGGTTATCCAGCTCGTATTCAAACACATCCAGATTGTACAATCGATACGGGTCAGTCACCACCTTCCTCTTCTCGTTGCTTTCGTCATTCAGTTCAATCGTATCTTTAAGCACAAAATCCGTAGCATGCTCCGGGATGCCGTACAGTGAACGTGGTGCAGTCGCAGATCCGTGGAACGACACGTCAATTCCAATCGAGCTTGGTCCAAACGTCTTCTTATCCGTGTGTCCTCCAAACGATTCCTCCCATCCCTCCACCTTTCCATCAGCTCCGACCATCGTTGTCGTAGTAGCAGCCGAGTGTCCTTCCTTCTTCTGTACTGTACCATCGTCGTAGATAGCGAGACCATCTTCTCCATAGTCAACAATAGTCTTGCCCTCATGAGCATCTACTGCCGCTTGGTCCACCGCCGCTCCAGCCTGGGCCTCCGCATCTGCCCTATCCCGACGAATCTCGTAGTGGAACAGTCCGTTGTCATTAGTAGACATCACCTTCTCCCCGTCCAGGTACAGATCCACGCCGAAAGATCCTTCGCCCAACTTCAAGGCTGCCACAACCTGCGGCGTCTGCTGTCCCTCGGGGGCGAACAGCAGCACATTCTCCTCCTTCATTGAAGCATCGAGACCGGCCTCTTGCGCCGTCAGTTGACGCAGCGGGCGCGTCTCGTCCGCCGCGGGGACAAGAATGTCCTCGCTAGTCCAACGGGTCTTCGGATCCTTCGGGTCCTCAAACTTCTCCTGCAGTCGCACGCGCAGCGCAGGGACCGTCGCCTTATCCGCACTCAGCACGAAGGCTAGCGATCCCGCGAGTGTCACGCCACCCTTCTGAGCCGCGTCCTCCACCAGGAAGTGAACTAAATTGGTGTCAGAATCCGCTTTGACACTAGCGTGGGGGACTCGGAATTTGCTGGGCAGCTCCTGGCGCTGCACGTTGCGAAACTTGCTACAGAACTCGGTCTTCTCGCACGTGCGGAATTTGCTACGGTCCACGGCGTCGACAGAGAGGGCCAGGGCCGTCGCGGCGAGCAGCAGGAACAGCCGCCGACTCAGCATCTTTCGTACCCGATTGAGCTCCACGTGGTACGATTGCGAATGGGACTAAATAGAAAAAGTCATCTCACTTTTTGTGATCTGTACATTACTTGAGTAAGTAGCGGATCAAAAACACCTCATCAATTTTGATTCGTCACTAGTTTTTGGGTGTGCTTACAACCATGGAGATCGCGGTGGCGTCCACGTCGCCACTAGGGCAGTACCTGGCAGGCGAGGAGCTGTATTGGATTTGATGAGGCGATCATATAGCTTAACGTATTTTTTGTGCATTTGTGTAAATGTGTAGAGCTAGATGCGGAGGCGGATGAGGGTGCATCCATGGCGCAATTGCTGTCTAAGCCTCGTCCTGCATCTACAAAGAAGCGTCCGAGACGTTTAAGTGGCCAAGCGTCAAGAAGCTGGAGCTGGATGCAATTGATCCAGCTTTTCCGACGTCGCGTCGAGTTGGTGGCGGCGCGTCGATTGATCTCCGAGCTTTGTGCCTTCCACCCAACGATCCGGTTCGAAGTATTTGGTCCCGTTTGAGGCTTGGAGTATCTCCGTGACGTATTATTTGTGTTTGGCCAGGGAGGAGCTACAGCAGGCGACAATGAGTGACGTCGTTTGGTCTGAAGGTCATAGAGGCTGGTGGACACGACACGTTGCAGTGCTGAGGGCTGCAGAGGAAGCTTGGGGGGTTATTAGAGAGGTATTGATGGTCGTAATAGCGGTAGCTGCTGCCGGAGGAGTTTTCGTGTTGCAGATAATGTGGTGGGTCGTTGCACTGGCTGCATTCATGCTGCTGGGCATGGAGTTGAGTGAGAAACTGCTGCTCGCGTGGTATGTACGTCGCTCAAAACGACTTGTGAGCGCGCTGAATGGGTTTACAGCTGGGTTGGACAAGTTCAACGTGGTTTATGCTGGTAGTTTGACGCTGGTGAAGCGTGCAGAGCTGGCAAGTCGTGGGTATCGACTCGGAGCTGGATTTCTGCCGCCTATTGGAAGGTTAGAGGCAAGCGACACAGAAACTGGTGGAGATGGTGACGAGATCGCTGTTGTGTCTACTGCAAAGAGACAATTGCGCTGTCTCCCACTGCGAAGGAAGCTACGAACATTGAATGGTCAGCTACAAACGCATGCCTCGATATTAGTACATGAAGGTGAGAAGACTGGCGAGGACACTCCAGATCCTCTTGAGAGAGGAAACGCCATGGACGAACAAGCTCCGTCATTATTACTGACTGCACTAACGAAGCAACACAACCGGGTTGTATTACTGCTAGAAAACGCGGTGCACACAATACTTATGCGAGATATGGTGCGTGCTTTTTCGACCCGTGACAGCAACGTGAATCGTTGCCTTTTTCGTAGCTTGGACTCACAACGGGGTGCAATTGAGCAATTAACCAACGCATTGAGCGTATGGACTGATGACCTTGAGGCGTGGAATTCCACAAAAGACCCCGTAGCACTTTTTGCTTTGGACTCACGCGAGATCAATTTCTCCAAGCAGCAGCAAAAGGATTATCAAGTACCTTCAAACCTAGACGACAATCGCTTAAAAAGCGTCGCGAGACAGCTTCAAGACTTACGATCAACAAGTGAGACCCTAACTGCACTAGTAATCGCCTCACAACATGAACTGATGCTTACAAGTTCAGTACTTGAAAGATTGACCAGCTCCCGTGATGCGATGGGATCAATGATGCAACAACTGCAAGAAGTATGGGGTAACTACAACAATGCGTTGAGCGCAGTGACAGATAGAGAGGAAGATATGAATGACGCTGAAGAAGTTGAAGAAGAAGAATGCGAGTCAAAGCCGATTTCAGCCTCAGTTTCGTCATCTGTTCCAGCACCAGAAGACCCACATTGTACTGTTGTGTTCACTGGAACAAGTACAGGAGACGAAGATTTTGATTTACAAGCACTGTTAAAGCAGCAGGAGACAGACGCTACAGCATCGTTAGCAGGACCAAAACCTCTTTTCGTACGTGAGCTTCAAGACGTGTTGGCGCACCGCGAAGCCCACGCACGACCAGGTCTGACGAGACAAGTTGATCATGATCCTGTGGTGTTATGGACACCGTTATTAAATGCAGAAAACGCAGCATTGTCCCCACCACCTCCTCTTATAGTGGATACCATGTTTGCACTACCGTGTGCCCCGCCCCGCAGACGACCACGTCAACCACCTCTTGTTTCGAATGCGTTGCATGGAGATAGCGAGCTCTCGATTGGAATATCTGCTTCACGGGGGGATACCGGGCCCTCGGTTGCAGCTAATAAGGCTATTAATCTCGAGCTTGAGGCTTTGCTTCAGCGAGTCCAGCCTATTTATCTGCAGGAAGGTGTTATCGAATGTCTGGGTAATAGCGACGAGGAATCCGAAGCTGAGGCAGAATTAGTCGGACCATGATGCCATACTGGACGCAAGTGAAAGGAGAACGATATTGCGAGTTGGCACTGTTTTGAAAGCTTCTTTTGTTCATAATGTCGATGTGAATACATCACGCTTTTCTCGCAGGTCGAAAAAACAAGAAAGAGACCAAAATACCTTGGGTAACAAAGTTTTGTGGCATTGATTACGCGTTGGCCGGATCTTGGACGCAGACAACACTGTACGCACCTCGATATGGGCTCGTTCACAGATTTTGCAAGCGAAGGACGCGCTAACACCCATCAGCGATCATTTCGCTTAATCTTTGGCAAAAACGAGGATCGGGCAAAGTGCCAGAACTATGAAGGCGTCATGCGGTAGATGACAAATACGATGACGTGTAGTTGGTCAATTCCCAGCGACCAGAACAAACTGGTAGACATCAAGCACGAATGCAGCAGTGCTGCAACGTTCATAATGAAGAAACACAACTTGTGTTAACGTTACACAAAGTTCCTAGATAATTATACAACCTGCTTCACCATTAAAGTTTTGCAATTGACAACAGTCGCCAAATCTGCGGATGTTGTCAATCAATCTATATCCATGCGCATTGAGCAGCAGTTCCGACGTCTTTAGTGTCGAGATATCCCTACCGGTATCAGCTTTATCGTAACAAATTCAAATCAAGGATATTCGGAAGTTTCTCCACTGCAGCATGAACTCTCGAAAAGCTCAGTTGCTGGCTTTCCTTTTGCGAGATGGCTCGAGGGTCAGTCGATGCTGACGAATCCTCTTGATCGGCGGATTGGCCTGCTGACGTCGCTCTAAGTTGTCATTTCGTGGCGTGATTCACGGCCCGTAAATTGACACACCTTCACAATTTTGTTTTCTTACGGTGCTACGCGAGTTGAGAGAGTCGTAAGTTACTAGAGAACCAGACGACCGCTGTGGGATACGACGAGCTGCGCGTCACTAGTAGCCGCAGTGTGTGTGCTTAGGAGCCGTTTAAAGAGATTCTTCTATGAACTCGCTGACCCGTTACGCCGATCCTTAGTCACGGTTCAGCCTGGAGAGCCTGTCCTCGTCAGGATGAGGAAGTGAAGAGGTTTCGAGGCGTTTCAGTTACGATGTAGCTATCGGGTAGTTCCGACCATCACAATTGTCAAGCGTACTTGATGCTCCTGCTCGAGCCGACACATTTCCATCACACTCACCCTTCTCGTTCCACATTAACGCTCGAAGCTGTAAACTTCAGTGTCAATGTCGCCGTCGCAGATGACCTCCGACTTGAGTGTCGACTTTGTTCTTCTCGAACTGACCAACACCATTGACGAAATCCATGCCCAAGAGAAGGTGGCAACTCCTGTTCTCCCATTGCCGTCAGCGGCAAAACCGGATTACGTTGTGCGACGAATCGAGTGCTGGAATAAGGGGTACGTCTCAGCTGAGCTCCTGGATGTGAGCACTTCGCTCCCGTTAGGCCCCCAAGCTGCATTCCGCAGGAAACTATTACTCGTGTTAGCGCTGCAACTCTTGGCAGTGTGGGTCGCCATCGGCCTCGCCACGTTCTACCCGCCTGTGTGTGACCGAGTGACGACAGTTTTCATGACACACAATTCTGTGCTGCTAGGTGTCTCTGCGGCAGTGACGTTCGTGCTGCTCGGAGTGCTCTACTTTCAGCGCAGCCGACGCTACGTCAATATCTTGATCTTAATGTGGTTTAGTGCGGCACAGGCTGCGACGTTCATTGGTCTGGGCGTGGCCTTCGACACACACATCGGTTTCTTCAACTGCGGCGCCACCTTCTCGTGGGTGCTGCTTATGATCGTCCTCGTTGGTTTCCGAGTGAAAAATGAGGCTGGAGAGAGTCGTATCCCAGTCCGCCATCTTATGTCACCTCTAGTAGCGGGCGGACTGTCCTTCACTGCGGTAGTCTGCGTGTCACTCATGCTCTTCGAGATCTACGGCACTCGCTTCGTGACAAGCGCCGCGTTCGGATATTCGCTGGCCTTCCAGTGCATCCTGTTCACGTGGTTCGCTTGGGATGCAGCCTGGATGTTCCAAGTGGTAGCGGTGGATGAGTTCGCATATGGGGTCATCTATATCTACACGGACATTGTGCTGAGCGTCCTCTTTTCTCTTGCGGTGGCCAGTGTCGCTGTTGGGTTTACGTCTCTGATGATGCTCATCCTTGCGAACGGAGGAGGCTTTGATCCAACTTGTTTGTGCGCGTGTAGCTCCACTTACTGTCAAGATTCTGACTCGCAGACAAGACCAAGACGAGATAGAGAACAACGTCATCAGACCACAGCAGCACGGACCAACGAAGAGCAGCGCATGGAACGCGTGTGAGTGGAGAATTATTAAATACATCTACAGATACAGACAAAATGCAAGGAATTACAAGTGTCGTGTTACCGAGTATGCATACATTCACACTGCGGAATTTCTCTCAGTTCATCAAGAGAAATTGTCGACGAAGAAGGTGAAACAGTCGTCGATCCACGCAGGCTGCGCTGCGTCCGAGTACATTGTCGGGTGGGGGATCGACAGTGGCAGGGGCTCTGGACACCGCCAAGTCTCACTGAGCGTCCCAACGTCTGCAGTCATCAGCTGCTCGAAGCTGAACATAGTCTCGCTCGCGAGAATCTCGGGCCAACTCGGCGTCTGGGTCTTGGGTCGCTTGGGCTGCGTGTTCCGCAACCCTCGACGTCGCCGCTCGAGCTTCTGACGGTATTTTTGGGCGTGTGTCATGGCTTGACGCGTGCTGCGCGTGCCGATGTAAGCAGCCACGACCTTCCAGGGCCCGTACGGATACAACTCGACGGCCTCGAGGAAGCGTGCATGCTCGTTGGCGGTCCAGACGCCCTCGCCCTCTCGGCTGAGACGAGGTCGACTGCCATTGCGACGGGATCGGGACATTTTGGTACAATTTCTGATAATATCTGGTTCAAGTGCTCGAGACGGAGATAATTGCGGAATGAATGAGTCTTTTGGTGGGGAGAAGAGGATGAGCGCATCGTCGTAGAGAGCTCGTCGAACAGCTCACGCACGTATCAGAGCTGATGGCAAAAATTCAGGCACCGCGACGTCCGAGCCACGAGCGCTGGTGGTGTTGTCAACTGTCAGTCGCGTGAGCATCCTCTCGACGCTTTCTTTTCGGCCATGGCCGGTTGATGCAAGCGGCGGAACCGGCAAATGTGTCCGTGAAATTGAAGTGGCGATAATGGAAGACGACGAATGGAAGAGAATCCATTCGCCGAAGAAGACAACAATGTATCGACTTCAACCATCGGTTAAGTCCGCACAAGACAGATGTCCAACCCTACATACGGTATTCCGCATTCTGCTGGAAGAGCGCCATGCTATTTGCGTACCGTATAAGCGATAAAGCGTACCGGTACACTGACTGCACTACCGATATTCGTTTTGAGTACTTACCTAGGTGTTACCGGTATGCTTCGAACAGGCGGATGACTCGCATGTATAATAATGGCTCAACGGGTAAAACATATCCTAGGATATGATCAACTACAAATTCACCTGCACGCAGTCGAGATTGCAATGTGTTGACGGCTAAACTCTTGGTGAGTAGTTGGGTTTGCCTTTCATTCAAGCAGATGTATAGGCACTAGCTGCAAGTTCATAATCTCCTCTCTGAGCGTCCTTGTATTTGTTTTGTTCAGCGTTGTGATCGGTGTTCTGTCATGACGTTGTGATAGCAGATATTTTATTACTACTCGTCGATGTTAGGTTACCCACCAGGAAGGCCGAACACGCAATTAATGTATACTGTACAGTAATAATGCCATGCCAACGGCACCGCGCCAGGACGGTAATGGCCAATTGACGTCAAGAGTTTGGAGCGGAAATTCAGCCTGCGACTTGACGTGGAGCATCCGTCGCTGTGCACGACTACCGTAACAGTCGTTCCTGATTCGGGTGGGCTGCTGGAGCTTTGCCTGCTCATTCTTCGGAGACGGCAAAAGATCGGCAGAAGTGGACTCATTGTCCACGTCTTTTTGAGCATCAAACACATCCCTTCGCACAAGAACGCGCTGCGAATGACCTCCCGTCTGCAGGTAAATCAGCTTTCCCTGTCATATGTGGTGGCAGGACGACGTCACGGGCCCCCATGGTCATGCTCGAGCTTTTTCAACCGTCCCAAGGCGTCCAGGTTTCCTCGGACGCGACGAAAGCTCGGCTGGTTGTTGGCCAATACGTTGACATGCGTATCTTCTCTCGGGAGATCGCTTGAAGTTGTGCACGCACCAAACGCCGCCGCGCACGCAATGCTCAGTCACACGCCTCAAGATGGCGATTTTTGCCTAGCGTGGCGAGGCCATGGGCTAGTCGAGCCTGATGGCGGACACCTTGAATGGGGCGCGGCAGTCTTCGTTCAAAAAGGACGGCTCTTTACCATAATATATTACTGTGTTTTAACAATTCTTCTCGCTCGCGAGGCACACACCAACACGAATCGCTCGCGCCCGCACTCAGGCGCGCTCTTTCTCTCTCGAATCCGCAGCCCTCCGCTCGCCCGCCGGGTCTCATCAAATAAATACACTTCGATTCCGGGGAGCGCCGACCGATTGACCCATTATACCTGGGGCCACTTAAGCCTCGCGGTGGAAAGTCTCGATCAAGAAGTCCATGCACTTGTCGAATTCGATGTCACTGGGCTCGAAAGACGGACCGTCCAGATAGTACGGGTTTCCTTCTGTGGATGAGAAGTCTATTGCCAGCGGAAGCTGCTTCTGGAACGTGTTACTGGGTGTCATGGGCTCCATGAGGAGGTTGGCCTGAGCGGCGCTGGGGCTCATGCCCATTTGCATCTGCATCTGCATCTGCATGGAAGGGGACGCGCTGCCGTCACCAACTTCGCCCAGCATGTCGAGCTCGTGTTCGGCCGCAATGGCCAGCGATGTGGCCAGGATCGAGTCGTTGAACTGCTCGTCGCTACTGAGCAGCGCGTTAAAGCGCGACGACCGGTCCATGAGGAAGGGGAGATTATGCTTGCCACTCATGCGCACGTTGCGAAGCCGCCGCGCGATCTTCTGGCGATACTTCTGCGCGTGGGTCATGGTCTGACGCGCCGTACGCGTACCAACGTGGTTGGCGATATCCTTCCAAGGTCCCGACGGGAACAGCTTGATGCCGTCTACGAAGAGGCGGTGTTCCTCTGGAGACCAGAGCCCGCGGCCCTCGGGTGAAGGCTTGGACTCCTCCATCTGCTGCTGCGTCCACTCGCTCGCGGCTGCAGCACTCTCGACCATGTTGGTAAATGACATGCTTGCCTGCCTGCTGCTTGCCAGTCTTCGGTAGTGCCCCTTCCAGCACTTAGCACGCGCGGGGAAGATCTTCAACTGACACGACTCGAGCCGAGCCGAGTGCGTCTGACTGCGCCGGCAACTCCCTCCGGATTGGCCGCGTTCCCTGTCGCTGCCCCTCCTTGCGGAGCGCCTCTCCCTCTTCCGAGAGCTTATCAGCGCGGTGTTGCCTCGCTTGAGCAGAGGCTAAACATGTCGACCGAATTGCAGGCGTATACGCCGGCGATAGCGCCTAACGAAGCATGAATTAAGTCCGCCAAATTGGAAGATAGCGGACTGAACTTAAAACGCAAATACCTCGCGGGACACCGCCCAAGTCGGAGTTAGCGCTCTCATGACCGCGGATTGATTGGGTAAAGACGCCGAAATGTGCTCCTCTGAGCTCTGCTTTGCGCCTCGTCCACGTTCGATATTCCCGGCCTGGGACACTTGAATCGTTTCAGTGAGCGGCTCACTCTCTGTGCCCACACACAGGCCGACGCACGGCACACGTACTGTGGACCCCCTTTTCAGGAGACTTGCTTATCGGATCCCGTCGCACTGATGGCGAGTCACTTGACTGCGAGCAAAGCTGGTTGCACTACCGGTATGACGCGGTGAGAGCTGCAGCTTGAAAGAGTGTTGCTGCTACTTGCCAGAGGCGGCAGCTCTTCTCGCCCTTAGATTCGAATGCAGTCGCCTGGCGGGCACGACCGCTACGCCTGGGGGGAATGCGTCCCACCATAACCAATATCGAACGGGAACTGGCACTGGCCTATTGACCGTGCCTCGGTCCTCGTTAGATACAGCAATTGCGTCGGACATGTTTTACTAGACTTGAATCACCCGACGGCTTGCACAAGCCTTGACAGCGGCGGCTTAAAGCCCCTGGTGACAGCAGATCTCAATTCGCCGCCAGCCCAGCGTAGCAGCAACAACAACAACGCCTCCGTCGTGCAGATACACGCGCCGGCATGTCGCTTAGTGCCGCCGCTCGTGGCGCTGACCATATTGGGCCCGCACTGGAACGCTCCGTACAAGGGCTTGCCGCGTCACTCGAAGCGTGCACAGCAAAGTCGATATGGCTAGATTGGACCGGCGCTGACCGGGCAGGACGCTACGCGGGCCAGATCATTACAGTAAGCCACCGGACACCACTGAACAGCTCAGGAGCAGCAACGGGCCGCCGGGGCCGTTGAAGTTGATGCCCGCAAACGGCCAATGGGAGCGCAACGGATACCGTGGTGGATGGATGCTTATGGGCAACGATCGCTGCCCTCGAGCACTGAAGCACACCGTGACGCGTCGGTGCCCTCTGTCTGCACCGCGATGCACGCGTGCTATTAGGCAGTAAGTCAATCATGTTGATGACTGCACGCGTGGACGCTTTAAACAGCGTCATAGCCACCGGCGCTGGCATAGCGGACCACCGGCAACCTCCGCAGCTTACTCTGTCTGGCACGTGTTTGCAACACTATTGCCCGGGCGAGCTGGATGCACCGAAGTACTCCATCGCCACCGCTGGTGCTTGCAAGGCCCCTGCAGCTCCGCTTCAGTGATGGCTCGTCCGTATGCGTCTGACCGATAGGCAATTGAGGTCATATCACTCGCGTTGAGCCAAGATATGAGCTGGTGCTGCGGCCGCGCTGAGCGCGGTGCAAGATCTTCCACTGGCTGGCGGGAGACTTCAATCGCAAATCTCATTGGCCAGCACGGGAAAGTATCCTGAAGATACAGGATGCTTGCGCGTACATGCTGGTAGTAATGCGCGCGGCGCCGGAGTGGATGTGACCTTC
Source organism: Phytophthora sp. 'mugwort' (assembly GCA_033558025.1). NCBI lineage: Eukaryota > Oomycota > Peronosporomycetes > Peronosporales > Peronosporaceae > Phytophthora > Phytophthora sp. 'mugwort'. The sequence continues at coordinate 4,584,558 of JAUCEF010000007.1, read as the reverse complement.
GTCCGCGCTTCCTCGCTCGCGCACGCTCGCTCTATCTTGCCTCCTTCGCCTCTGTGCACCTTGCCGGAGCACGTCGCAGACGCCATTGTATCCGCGGAGCAACCCACTGCTGTCGCTCGATCGCGCTGCCGAGATCATAATCCGCTCGTGCTAGGCTGCTGTGCTGGCGGTCTGTGAGTCTAGTTTACAGACCGGTTGGGTGAGATGACTGAGCACTTCGTGCGTCTGCAGATCCGCCATCGCATGCGCCGCCAAGAGGATTTATTAGGTAGCGCAAGCCATGCAAGACTGCACAGCACCAGGTCGAACATCATGGTCGCTCGTGGTGACCATGCCTCTGTAGACTTGGTCTGTGTCCGCGGTTAGATCGTCCGGTTGCGAAGCGAGGGGTACGAGCGAGCTTCGATTCGAAGGTATCATCCCGAAGGTGTGCTTGCAACCATCAACGTCCATATGAGCGCTCTTGCACACAAGCTGAGGAGCAAGAACGGCATTGAGGTCGACGCGCACGCCTCAGCATGTCTCGGGGTGGAGAGCATGGGCATCATCGTACGTGACAAGCTCAAAACGCGACTGTATCCTGCTGTCGTCTCGAAGACGGTTCTGGACTGGAGCGTCTTCGACGGGACGGCAAGGCACGGCAACACTCTCTCTGTGAATGCTGAAGCCGTTTCCGCTGACTCGGCTTTTACACGTCCCTAAGCTCGTCGCTCGACTGCTTGCGCTTGCACCGAGCTGGTGAAGTCATCGCGGCGAGCTGGGGTGATTTCTTCGACGTGCTCGATACAGCACGCAGGCTCAAGGTGAGGGTGTGTCCCTATGACTGCTGGGGTCAGTTGGAGATCTTCGTCGGACTACACGGACGTCTTCGTCGACAGACAGTAACACAACCATCTCTCGGTCCGACACCTTCCCTGAACTTCAGGCTGAAGGATCCACTTACGTCTTCAATGTATCCATCGGCGCTTCTGTCTCCGACTGTTGCAAGTTATTTTCGTGTATCTTGGCCAAATCGCTTGTTCTGACAACCGCAGCTCAGCCGTGCAGTTAAACCACGGACATTCGCGACTACAGTAGAACCTACCATTACACTTGTTATCTCTCTGTTCATTGAGCCCCTCGAGTCGCTTCGGTCTCGTTCAAATAGAGCGCGCTTCCCTTCCAACGGCGCGCGGTACGGCTTGGCGAGTCTTCTTAGCGAAAGCGTATGCCCGCCGGCCGGTCTTCCTCCCGACGTATGCACGCACGTAGCTACGTGGCTTGCACCTACCTGCCACCGCTTCCGTGGCAGAATCTGTGGGGTGGCCGCTTTCTTTGCCGGCATACGAAATACAAGTGAAGCGGTAACCACGTGGAACAAGACCCCCTAAACTGAGACTGGGCACCTGCATATAACGATGCTCAATCTTTTGAATTACCATTATATTGAAACGATTCGCAATGTACAAAGTGAGATGATATTTGATATATCTGCAGTAACCACAACGGGAAATATCGGTTCAGTATTATGCATTTCTACAAACTGGGGCCACTGATTGGTTGAATCCACTTCAACGAGCAGCACTCACAAACAGCGTCAACTGAATGTATGTGTGCCATTTAATCGGCGATTGCAGCGCCACTTCTCATTTTGCGTGCTTCTGACACAGCCAGAGCCACCCACCACCATGACGATCACCAAACGCGTTCAGAAGGAGCTGGTGCAAGCCGTGCCTCCCGAGGACAACCAGCTGCTGAAGACGCTGCGAAAGAACTCACGCGCGTCGCGGGCGGCGCACAAAGCGCGCTCCACCGCCGAGAAGAACAAGGGCAAGACCTGGACAAGTGAAGAGCACTCGCGCTTCCTCGTGGCGCTGGACGTCTTCCCGTCCGGTCCATGGAAAGCTATCGCCGACTATGTGGGCACCAAGGACTCACGCCAGACCATGACGCACGCACAGAAGTACCGACAGAAGCACGAGCGGCAACAGCGTGGGCTGCGGAACAGGAACAAGATTAATAAAACCAAGATCCAGACCGCAGATCCTTCTACAAGTGAGACGCAAACAACAAACGATGCTGAGCCGCAGTCAATGACCGACGTAGCCGTACACGAAAATGTTGCACTAGAGTTTGACGTTACAATGAATGAGGTGGCAGAATTTCCAGGATTCTCTGAACCTCCGCCGACGCAGACACTGATGAAGCAGCTTTCGGACTCCCCTCGCTCGGCTGACGAAGGCGTACACGCTGTCAATAGCAACCCGTTCGCGCCGGTGGTAGCGGATGACTTGATGTTCACACTGGCACTAGATGCCAGTGCCGCGTGGATCAGCGCCAAAAGCGACAGCAACCTTATGGAGATCTTCGCAGACTTCAACGAACGCGTGGTCGATACTGAGTGGCCACAGATGTGGAGCACCAATTCGCTGGAAGAGATCGTCGCGTCTTGCTCGCAGTTCGACTTCCTGGGCGAGGGTGCGCACTAATACGGGCTCCCTAGTGCTGGCCGTGACGATCAGAATGCTAACTGTGTGCTCGAGGTGACACGCAACTATTAATTTAACGCCGCCATCAAACAAGTAGATAAATATATACCGATACGTTTGTAGTAATATCTCAGCAGAAGCATGCCTACTTCTAGGGAATTCGCCGTGCATACCTGCTGTTTGTATGGAATTCTGGGTGCGCTTTGCACGATGAATTCCACGAATGCAAAAATGGCAGGCATACAAAAGAGAGACAAGTGAAACACCCTAAATGGCAAAATGCACTGGAATTCGCCGTGCAATTTGCACGACGCAAGCATGCGGGCATATTAGAAATGCCGGAGTGTACCAGGCATCATGTTCCAACAAATAAGCGAGCCGACCGCCAGGGTTCAACTCGATGGCAAAGGAGGAAGGAGATGCAGCTCACGATGAAGCGCTTGGAGTTAGAGAGATGGATGTAACCAAGTCAAAGATACAGAGAAGGCCAACAGCAAAGCCGCACTACCCAGCTGCCTACACGCAGCACTTGGTGGCGTTAAGACAGTACAAAAGACGACATCCACCAGCATACGATCTCGTTGAAGGCCATAATGACGTGGTGAAAAGCCCCGTGCGAGCCCAGCATGAAGGCAAAACAAATACCTGAGCAGACAGCAAATCAGTGCGGAAGCTGTTTAATTAGTAGTTTGAGTTACATCGCGTGCTAAAGTACGCCATGATAGCTGCTCTAGCCTGCGCGATCTTCCCTTGCCGGATGTGGACCTAAACGGTAAACGAGATTTTACCTGCTCAAAGAGAAGCCCAGCAGCTTCGGTAGAACGGCGTGCTCGGCCGACCTCCCCCTCGTTAAAAGAGCTTCAATTACGAGCATCAATCGCTGAAGCTCAGCCTGACGAATCTTTGCCATTGTCGTCGCCATATCGTGTTTTGTGAGCAGTCTAAGGGGTGGCTGGCCAACACACCAGCGCTGCCAGGTTACGCGAAGAGTTCCAGGCGGTAGTTTGAAGGCGTTAAGAAGTTGATGGGAACTACCATTCCACGAATAAATCTCAGACTACTGTAATGAGTAGCTGGATGCAGAGTCCTTTCGATGATTTGATCTGACACGCGTGGCTGCAGTGCTTTCCTTACGCTCTCGAGAGAACCACTCAGCTGGTAAACCCACCACAAATTCGCTTCTGGGCCCTTGGAGCTGTCGAAACGCTTCTGAAAAGAGAAGTACTCGACAATCTGCATCTGCATTACAGTACTGCCACTCCACAAAGCGAGAAAGGGCTCGGTGGTAGACGTACTCGGTGGTCTCAGCCGTCTGTATTGCTCAGCACTTCCTCAACACGCGCATCATCGCGATGTGTGCTTCTTCAATTCTTTAGAAATTAAAATAGAAACTCTTCCTAAGGTTTCTAAATTCCCTTCGTTCGTTTTGCACGACGAATTCCATTTATCTATACATTTTGGAAGTGGATAAAGTCACAGAATGAGTGCACGTAAGAAATGCGTAAATAAATACGGAGCTGAAATAAAATCCCTACAAATCAGCCAGCAGCAAAAGTCAGAAACACCCCTCCTCCCACCCTTTCCCCCCTCCCCGATGCGTTTGAGCCTTTAATTTCGAAATAGGCTCGAAAACCAGCATGGCGAGTATCGCATCGGATTCCGAGCCCGACAACGGTCCAGATGAAGGCCAATCTCCGGATGAGCACGTCTCTGTATCGGCCGCTGCTCTCACACAGGCTCCACGTATGGAGGAGGATGCGTTTGACAGCTGGGAGGCGTTTTTCACGCATTTTGATGTGTATCAAAAGGAGACTCGCCAGATCTTCAAAATGCGAACCTCTACCAGCCCGGCAGCTAGGAATGCGGATCTCAATAGCGTGGCAAGGCCACCCCTCAAACACTCATCCCCGACTCGTTCGACAAGTACTACCGGAAGCTGGTATGTACACACAGTTGGACGCGACACAGTCGGTCGAAGGGCAAGCGGCACAACTACTTCGTGAAATCGACAGGATGTGGATCGCTAATGACGGCAACGGTGGTGTGGATGGTTCTAGGAGTTTTCAAGTAAAGATTACAGAGCAGCACACCAACCACAACCACGCGCTGGACTCGGGGTCGTATGGGAATCATCCATCCAACCGTCGTGTCGAAGACGAAGATATGATTGACTTTGTAGACGAGCTCCAAGCCGCCGGAGCTAAGAAGAAGCTGATATTGCAGTTCCTGAGGAAGAGGACAGGTACGCTACCCGATTTTCTGTTACTCTGCTAGCTGTGCTCCTAATCTTTGCTCTCTAGGCAAACATGTTACGCTGCGTGGCGTACACAATATGATTGCCAATCTGAAAGCGGCTCGACGCGGATCTACAACTGTCGAATCAAGACTGGAAGCAGGACTCTGCGATTTCTGCTTTCGTAAGGGTAACACGGCGACGATCTTCGTCGACGATGACAAGTTGGCGCAGACAATTACTTTCCAGACCCATCAGATGCGGGGTTTCTTCAAGGCTTTCCCCCAAGTGTTGATGTGGATGCTACGCCCGGTACAAGCTTTTCAGCTTTATGATCCATGACGTCTTCGGCCACGTACGTACCTGCTCTGTGTCTTTTTGTGACTTGGTGACAATACTGACTTTCTGGTGCCTCTTTGTGTCTCTATTTGTGCTTGTGTGCCTTTGTGTATGGTGTGACTGTTTGTGCTTCACAGGGACAATATGTTCAGCACGCTCTCATGGAGAATGAGAGCGCCGAATGTAAACTTTGTCCCAAATTGGGACAAAGTTTGAGTTATTATCGTCGACAAAGACTTCGGGGAGATATCGCTGTTGCAGGACGCCTTCCCTGCTGCGCGAATTCTTCTCTGTGTGTTCCATGTGGTGAAATATCCTCGGAATGAAACGTCGAAGAGAGAATATAACATTGAAGATCGTGACAAAGTGTGGGCCCTGGGACGCTGTGCACATGATGCTGAATGCCACGACGAAGTCTGAATATGAGATCGCCCGCAGATACCTGTACTATGTGGTGAACGGAAAGAAAATTACACTCGAAGAAGACATTCCAAACGCCACGCACCCGTTTCTTAAGTATTTCCATGAGAACTGGCACAATTGCAGGGAGATGTGAAGTTTTGGTCGCGTAGACGTTCCTCACTTGGAGAACACTACGAACAACCGGTACGTGCTGTTATAGATTTGTTTGTGAGTGATCAAAGTATTATCTCTCGTCTGTGTTAAAATTTAGATTGGAGGCAGCATGGGGTCATTTGGAAGACGATTTGATGCCTACAATGATGTGGATGAGTGTGTCGATACGCTCCAGTTCTTGCAATCTATGGCCGAGTTGGAATATGCAAAGATGTCGGACGTTGGATGCATGCGCTATGCTGGAGCAGATGCAAAAAGAGGTCAGCAAACATGCGTATAAATTGGTGGAGAAGCAGTATCGTGTTACCAACGACCGCAAGACGCAGTACACGATTCCCGTGATACAGCCGCATATGATCAAGATGGTATCAACGGTAGACACAACCCGCAAGCCATCTTAAAACTAGGGTACGCGTGTTCAAATGCTAGTGCTAGACGAATAATGCCTGAACACTAACCAAGAATATCGTTATCTATCTGTATAGACGTTTTATTGTTCGTGCATCTTCATGAGAAAGGAACTACTGCCTTGCCGACATGCTATCTACTGGCGCCTGCTTGCCGGTAAGAGTACCATCCCGATATCGCACATCCATCCTCGTTGGAGCCTTTCGTGTCATCTGAACCTTCCCGTCGAAGAGGAAGAAGAAGACGAAGCTGCATGTGGATCGTTCCGCGTCCGTGATTCAACTTTGCGGTCGACGCGTCACAAAGTGCTCAATGGAACCAACAAATTTCGCACAGCGCACGCAGTTGGCACGCGCATTGCCGATATCACGAGCCGAAACGGAACTCTCTCTCTCCGGTGTTCAATCAAACTGGAGAGTCTCGAGCGCTTCGAATCGATTGTCACGGACGGAGAGGCGCCTGTCGTAACACAAGTTGTTGTGTGCCCGACCAGCTATCCGACTTCAACCCGCTTTCGCAGGTCTTGGATGACACTGCTGTCCCCATGACTCTAATTGCTGGCGCCACTGCATCTTCACACGGGAGTGAAAGAGAGCTACCTGCGGCAGGCATTGCGGCTACGGGCGGTTCTGACACTTGCAGGGAGGGTACGAAGACTCCGCCCGAAAGTCACATGAGCGTAGTGACTCAAAGCAGAAATCGCACGACAAATCCCACAGCAATTGACCCAAGGTTTGAGTCACTCTGGTGAAGTGGCCAGTGTTTGCCAGAACACCGCGGAAGATGTCGGGGCGCGTGATTATCTGACTAAAGAGACGGTGTCAACGATGGACCACAAAGAGTTGAAACCAGTGACACCCTCCGTAAAGGGACCACACTCCGATGGCAGTCATGGCAGCTCTAGCTCCAGCGAAGAATGCTCGTTCTTCGTCTCGAAAAGCACCAAAAGCAGAGGCCGGCCCAAGATACGAAAAGGTCAGAAGCAACAAGTGAAATAGAAACGGATGGTGGAATCCCCGAAGGAGGCCAAACAACTTGCGCAAGGACCACTGTTGCCGGTTACAACACTCAGCAATGTTGCCAGGGTGTTAAAGTCATCGTACAGCTACGAATCCGCGCACGAGTTTTATCCAGCTTCGCCACCAAGATCTTGGGACCCAGGAAGCAAGCCACAGCCAAAGTGATTGCACCCCCCGAGAGCCTCAGCAGCGTCAAATTCGTGTTCACTGAAAAGTTCACGAAGAAGTGCTGCAAGCTGTTGAGTGAGCTTAAAAAATCTCTGCCAGATCCGAAATTATCTGTTGGTGCTCTTGTCTTCAAAGTCGGGGTCATCAGCGAAGAACAATTGCAAGTTATGGTTGACTATCGTTAATGGAAGTGTCGGACGCGATCGGGTGGATGACTGCTACGTCGCTCAATAGATTCCGAATCCCAGAAGGCCTGAACGAGTATGCCGAACTAGATAAAGAGAGAGAGAGTCGCTATGCAGCAAGTGATTTTGCCGATGTCACGCGATACACCGTTTGGATGGATTTTTAACAAATCCATGTTTCTCTTGAGGGAAGATTTCTGGCTCAACGACGACTGTATGATGCATGCAATGACGACGCTGCAAGAAGAACATGAATATATTGGGATTATTTCGCCTGGCTTCAGCGGAACGGAGAGCACTGCAACGCAACACAAAGTCATCGCCGGCTCTCGTCCGTTCCTAGAACGCAACACGCATGTGTTGATGCCGATTCACATCAACAAAAACCACTGGTGTGGTGCCGTCTTCGACTTCAAGTCCACCCCGAAACGACAACAGTTTTCGACGCTCAACAAAAGCCGAAGCAGTTCAAGAGATGTGAAGACATTATCAAGGCACTTTTTCTAGAGATGGCAGCCATCATGGACTTGAAACGAGAAGTGCAGTTGAAGCAGACAGACGGACACAACTATGGGACACTAGTTCTTCTATTTTTCAAGTGCTCAGTGCGCGATATTGCTCTGTCGAAGGAGCCATCAACGGCGCTGATGCGGTACTTCAGGTTGAGATATCTTTTAAAGTATCAACATTTATTTTTTTTAAGAAAAAAGAGGTCATTTGGACTGGTTCTCATGTTTAATCGATATAATCGTGCACGTATGATAACTATGTCTCCATCTGCTGCGTCATAGTATCTCTGGTCTGAGTGAGTGGCTACGCACGATAGAGTCGAAGCGATGCATCGTCGTGCCGATGTTCTCAACTGCAACAGGTCACCACATACATGTTGGTAGCCTCATCAACGAACAGGTTCCGTGCATTCTGGTCCACCATGCGTCCATCAGCGTTTTCTCTTCGTCTGATATGCCCGCAGCCTTCACCCCCTTCGCCAGTTCTGCAACTACAGCACATCGTGGGAAAATACAGTTAGATTGCAGGTAACGCTTCCAAACAAACCACACACAACATATTTACGTACGCTGCACTGCTCCTTTTTGCACTGTCGCCTCCTTGCTGCCGCTCGCACGGCCTCAGCACTCCCACTGCTGATGGCTATCTCCACGTTGAGCACTCGCGACATCGCCCACCGCCTTGGAGAGAGAAACTGCTCCTGCTCAGCACGCGCTCGCATCTTCGTCTTGTCGGGCGGCACGCTGGTCGCGGGCCAGCCGCCCGTCATGCAGATGTTCACAATAGTGCGCGCTTCGCCGCTCCCGAACTGAGCCGCTGCCACGGAAATGAAGGTCACAGCCCGCATGATGCCAGTCGCGCACGTTTGAGGGCTCGACTGTCTTTTTACAAAGTGTTGCCACTCTATCTACGATATTCGCGCAACACTGACGATCGCGCGCATACACTAATCTACGACATTCTCGCAACACTGACGTTTGCGCAAACACATCCATGCTCTCCAGATGTCTATAAACGTCGTAATTTTTGAAATTTATCCGGTATTTTATTTCAGTGTGTGCCACAATTGTGACATTGTGCCTTTGTCGAAGATACACCCGACGAATGGTGGCTGGTATATGCACTTAAGTACGACGGCACCAAATCATTGTGTGTCTAACATCGATCATACATTTTTGTTAGGTTACGTTCAGTGTAACCTTACAGTAACCTGGTTATACGTATATGCTTTTGCGAAACGGTGCAGTCGTCGCCATTCAATACTCAGGCAGGTCGAACCATGTCGCCGGAAGCTGATGCCGCCAAGCCTAAGGCCGCTGCGGCCAAGCCATTGGCCGGCCTATCGCGCGAGAAGATGGAGCAGTTCAAGGAGAAGGCGGAGCGCCGTGGGGTGGTCTACATCTCGCGCGTACCGCCCTTCATGAAGCCTGAGAAGCTGCGTCACCTGCTGGGCAAGTATGGCGAGCTAAACCGCATCTACCTGGTGCCAGAGGACAAGTCACTACACAAGAAACGCGTGAGTGCGGGCGGAAACCGCCGGCAAAAGTATACGGAGGGATGGATCGAATTCGAAGACAAGAAGGTAGCCAAGCGCGTGGCCAAGATGCTCAACACGACCCAGATCGGCGGCCGCAAGCGCGACTACTACCATGACGACATGTGGAATCTCAAGTACCTCAAGGGCTTCAAATGGGACCACCTGACCGAGAAGATCGCGTACGAGAACCGCATCCGCGACCAGAAGCTGCGGATGGAGATTGCGCAAGGCAAGAAGGAGAACGAGGCCTATCTGGAGCGCGTGGAACAGTCAAAGAAGTTTGAGAAGATGGATGCACGGAAGGCCGACAAGAAGCAGGAAGGAGTCACAGCACACGACGCCATGCAGCAGGTGCGTCGCACATTCCATCAGAAGGCCCCCACCAGTAGCAAACAAAATCAGTCGCTCGCGGACGGAGAGCTTGAGAAGGTCTTTGTCGCCAGCAGCAAGAACAAGAAACGCCGTCTGGCGTAGAGATAACAACTCATAAAGATAAATGCCCCTTTTTGATGAAGATGACACACGCAGTACGAACCGTATCGGTCTGATGGACTCTACAGCTCGTCCTTACTCTTGCCTTTATCGCTGGCCTCCATCTTCACCTTGACGTTGGCGGTGGTCTTAGCATTCGTCTGTGCGCCAGTCTGCTCTTTAGCTGGTGAAATGGTAACGGACTGCTTCTTTCCATCCTTGGCATCGACAAGGTACTCGAGCAGGATTTCTTCTCCGTTCTTAATCACCCAATGGTGTCCCGTGAACGAGTTGTATTCAATGCTGCCGCCATTGGCTTCAAGCGTGTTCATGAGCGTGCCAGACCAATAAAGACCCACTTCGCGCGACGTTGGGTTCGTGAAAGTCACGGTGCAGGAAGTGTCATCGGCATCCAAACCGTGGCGACGCTTATTCCAGATCCAGAGATTCGCACCCCATTTGGTGCCCTCCAGCACGGGGCACCCTCCGTGCAGCGACATCGTGTCCAACTCGCCGTTCGGCTTTTGACTGTAAAATAGCACGGCTCCGCCTTTCGAGGGGTACGACGCCAGCTTCGTTGAGCACTTCCGCACCATATCCATTTCCCAGCTGCCCGGCTCAAACAGCTCCGCTCCGGCGGCCTCGTAGTCGTAAACCCCATGCGAAGCGTGGTCATATTCGACCGGTAGACCTTCAGGCATCTCCGCCAGTGGAAACACAGTCTGACCACCACGCGGAACATCCGACAGATACAAGAAGACAGTCGCAAAGCGGTTGGAGCCCCCTTTGTGCGGGTCAAAGTTAAAGTCAGGCGTCGCGTTCACTGGAAAATAGTCCTCATGAGCGATATACGCCTGCTTCTGCTGGTATCGAAGCAGCTGAAGGCCGTCGCACATGTCATCCTGATACTCTCCTAATGAGAGCACATCAAACGCGCGTTTACGGATACTAACCGCAGTCTCCGAGACCGTGTCAAAGGCGTTCTCGCTAGTGCGGTGCTTCGACTTCTGCTTCTTGTGCTTGCCGTCATTCGGACCCACTGTCGACTGCTGGAGCTTATTATTCGGTTCGTCAATCTCTAGCATTCGCTGTGTCAGCTTGTCCGCTTCCTCAACGCTGAAGAAGTTGTGGAGACGGAAAGTCCGCGGGGACTCGGAGATGGACTCGATGATCGTCGGCTTCTTGCTCGGACTGGCATTTAAAGTCACTGTCACGCGATGACCCAGCTTCACAAATGGCCACACGAAGTGCAGTCCCGGAGCGACGAGATACAGCCTGTCGCCCGACAGAATGTCCGCGTAGTTCTGTAGCATTTCTCCTTGGCCGTTGAACACGCGGTCCGCCACAACACCAGGCACGTCGTAGTCCTTCTCATTGCTTTCATCCGAACCATCGGACTCTTGTGCGACGGACTCGTGGAGCCCTTCCACCGCCACGAACTGCGACAAATACGCGGCCAGCTCTCCTTCTGCTATGCGAGATGCCAGCAGCTCTGCACTCAGCTGCATCTGCACACCGCCGCTCGAGTATCCGTTGCGATAGACAGTGACGCTCTTGAATGGCGCATCGCGGTCGGCACTCAGCGACCGATGCTCGTACGTGAGCTGCAGAGTCTCGCGCACGCTCTGCAGCTCCTCCCAGAACGTGTAGCTCAGGGCCAGCGCCGACACAAGTAGCAGCAGGAAGCCGCCCACCCGCGCGGTCTTCCCCATTACAGTACACGAAAGGACTAAATATGAACTGTGTCGCACTTGAAGGCGTCTGCTTTGGTGTACAACCACACGACGACAAACTGAAGGTTCCCGTAAGTACGTTGACACCAGTAAAGGTATTTGTTGCCAGGGATCACACGTCACAGATTTTTTTTCGGTCAAGATGACCATGCCCTTTATCTATTTGCTGCCAGATTTCAGTTGTGGATGAAGCCTACATCCTCTACACTGGGAGGCACCAAATTCTGTATCTGCAATTGTCAACACTACCCATTGAACAGCTAAGGGGGCCTAGTACAGGTGGCTCTTGACAAGCTTGCGATACTTCTGGTAGGCCACGCCCACGCCGCCGGCGATCAACACAAGCATAACGAAGAAGGGCAGGCGCCAGCTAGAGCGTGCAACCGTGAGCTCACCCTCGACCTCTGTTGCGATCTTCTCGTTCACCTTGGATCGCACATCCGCCATCTTCTGGCCGATCTTTTGATCCATCATGGTCGTCATACGATCCGTCAGAGCCTGGATCTTGCGCTGGTTCTGGCGTTCCTTCTCCTTGAGCTTATTAATGGTGTTCTCCGTCTGCTCACGCAGCATCTCGAACCAGTGCTCCGTCTCGACCTGAAAATTGGTCACGTACTTCTCCAGGATTGTCACCTTACACGACTGGTCGCACACATCGCTCTCCATGAGCGACACAAAGTCCTTCGAATAGTTGTGCGACCACGTCTCGGCATCGACCGTGCCCAGACCCCCGTCATTGCCCTGGTCGAATGATTGCATGCGCAGAATATCGTGGTTGTCGGCCAGAGCGCCGGTCGATGCCGAGATACCGAAAGTTGCGCGACGCAGCCAATCGTTCTGGAAAGGAAGGTTGCCCTTATAGCACTCACTCCAGGAACCCGTGTTGTTCGGGTCCACGTCCACCTCCAGCGAGCTGCCTTTGACCTTGATGCGGATGCGCGACGAGCTGTAGACGGGGTCGAAGCTGGCGCTGTTCGAGTGGTAGCGGAAAGCGGCGTCGCAGCCGATTTTGTTCTCGTCGTTGAGGTCGTCCAGCCGCTTATTGCCGTCATTGACCTGGATCGTCACGTCCTTGTGGCCACCGCGGTGCTCCACGTTGTGGAACGTGTCTAGTATGATGCCGAAGCCCGTGTACTTGTCCGTGAAGCCGTGGTTGTCACCGTTCTTCCACTGAGGCTCATTCGTAAACCAGAGGCCGATGCCGTCACCGAACCATTTCTTGCCCTGCCCATGAATGCGATAGGTGATGACGGTGGCCAGCTCGTCCCGGTCAATGGAGCTCTTGCTCCAGATGTGACCACGTTTGCTCTGGCGGTCAGGCGTGAGGCGAATGAAATTCTTCTTGACCTCCGTTGTGCCACCGTACATGACGTCGTCTGAGATCTGGCGCCGTCCGTCCGAGTCTACCACCTCATACGGCTGTTTAAAGGTCAGTGTCTGCAACGGAGCGGCCGACACTGCGACCAGCGAGCTCAGCGCCGCAACGGACATCAGCGCCACGACTCGACGAAGCATTGCGGGCGATGAAGAGCTGGGATCAATAGCTGGAGCTCGGGGTATCTGGCTGCGCGTGATTGAAGAGGGGGATCGGGTAGTTGACGCTGAACAGACCCGCCGAGGCAGAGAGCGACACGTAAAGCGGCGAGGAAGCGCGAGAAGCCAGAAATGCTCGAGTGACAGTGCCGACACGTGGGTCTATAGAGACCTCTCGAACTTACTACCCACTTCTGGAGGGGATCAGAAAAACGTAAGGTGGACCACAGAGCGATCTTTGGAGATCATTGATTAACAGCTTGCCAAATGACGACGACGAGCAATGTGCAGTTTATTTTGCTTAGACACTATAGATGTTAGCTGTCACGAGGCTGCAGCAAGCAAGCCCACGTCGATAACGCGACCTCGAACCTACCGACAAATCTACAGCAAGTGCGACTTCATGAGCGACTGATACTTGCGGTACACGTACGCAGCGCCCACAGCAAGACCAATAAACAGCAGCGCGAACGGCGTCTTCCAGCCGCCGCTAGCGATGTCCGGATTCTCCTCCAGCTGCTTGGTGATCTTCTCGTTCACCTCCTCGCCGAGCACCTTCTTGGTATTCTCCAGCGACGAGTCGATGCCCTTCCGCACCTTTGCCTCGATCTCGCGCACGCGGCGCTCGTTCTCGCCCTCCTGCTTCTTTAGCTTCGCAACAGTGTTCTCCGTCTTCTCCTTCAGATCGGAGAAACGGTGCTCGGCGTCGATGCGGAAATTTGACAGCTCCTTCTGTAGTACAGCGATCAGGCAATCCGTACCGCAATTGGGCGAGTCCATCCACTTCTTGTAGTCCTTCGACACCGAGTTCATCACCATCTCCGAATCCACGGCACCAATTGTCGCATCCGTAAAGTCCGTGTATGCGTCGAATCGGATAATATCGTGGTTGTCGGCCAGGGCGCCCGTGGACGCCGTAATGCCGATCGTGGATGTGCGCAGCCAGCTCTCGCTGAAGGGTAGAGTCATCTCGTGGCAAGCCACCCATAGACCGGAAGCGTGCTCGTCCACTTCCACCACAATTCGGGTCTTGTCGATCTTCACTTTAACGCGCGAGATGCTGTGCACCGGATCAAAGTTGGCGCTCTGCTCGTGGTAGCGCACAGCCGCATTGCATCCGGCGCGCTTCTCGTCGTACATCTGGTCGTAAGTCTTCGTACCATCGTTCACAAAAATGCTAACGTCCTTATGACCGCCCTTGTGCTCTGGGTTATTAAACGTGTCAATGACCACACCCACACCCGTGTACTTGTCCGTGAAGCCGTGGTTGACCCCGGGCGTGAACACCTTCTGGCCTGTAAACCACAGGCCGATACCGTCGCCAAACCAGCGCTTGCCCTGACCCGAGACGCGGAACGTCAGGATGGCCGACAGTTCGTCGCGTCCCACGGGGTTCTTCTGCCACAAGTGGCCGCGCTTGCTCTGTCGGTCGGTGGTTAAGCGAATGAAGTGCTTCTTGACGTCCGCGTTGCCGCCGTGCGACCACGTAGTGTTGACCAAGCGGCGGCCGTCCGAGTCTACGATCTCGAACGGCGGCTTGAACGACACGTCCTCCATCTTGAGGGCAACGGAGTAGCGGCCCAGCAGGGTCACACACGCACACAGCAGCAGGAGCGTCAGACCGCAGGACTTCATGGCGTCCGGCAGTAGAGTCGGGAACGGGAGATACACGCGGGAGTCCGCCGCCTAAGTCTTTTGCGATTGACGCCACGTAGCAGAACTAGTCTCCTGTCAGAACGAATGTATCGAATCTCATAGGTCCGATGTGGACCACACTAGATATGTGTAGCTTTAGCGTCTTGACAGCCTGCAAGTTGCAGAGAGTGATCCGGATGGCTTTGCAGCAGGTTATCACCGCTGCTGCAGCGCTCTGCCGTCGACGGGGTATTTGCTACCGGTAGTATGACATTTTGCCGAGGCTGCCTGCGTCCCACTGCTTTGCGCCGAGCGCACTTAGAATCCAAGTTGGATGTGTTGCTGACTAAATCTTGGGATTGTGAGCCGAGCGCTCCAGTCAACACGCCGATCTCTGTCTCGCCACCGAGAACGCGCACCTTGGATAGCCCTGTACAAGCATCGAGCCCAACCGAAGAAATGCTGGTGCTCAACGTCGACCAACAACCCTGCCGTCCGACTTCGAGGCGTCGAGTCAAGGACGAGGGGACTGGCGTAAAATCATCACTACTAGTCAGAGCGGCAGCGCGGCACCGCCGCGCATGCTTGGCCCGCTGTCTCCCGGACGACCAGCAAAGGCGACCTGATCCGAGTCGTATCCGAACAGTTTTTCCATCGTCCTGTGCCTCTCTCTCACGCTAGCTCCTATTTATATGGACCTCGTGTCGCCGCTGAAGCTATATTAATAGTTGCGTGCATGCGCGCGCACCTTAGCGCTAGGGCAATTTACAGCCAGCATGGGGCTTTGCAGCAGAAGGAAAGCTTATCGGTCCGCGGCGGACCGTGGCCGTCCGGCGTCATAGGGAAATTGGCCCGTTTATGGAGAAAAACCTCGCGTTTTATCCGAGGTTTTATACTGCTTCTCCCAGCCCCCACGGGACTCATTTGCGCGGAAGGCGAGCGCGCGGAGAAGAACGAGACGACTTCCGAGAGGCTCTAGCGCGGCTCAAGCAGCAGCAGACAGCAGCGCACTTACTCTCCCACTCTTCGAGCGCAATTTCGTCCTACGCCCGACGCTCTGCAGTTCCGGCGCGTTTCGGTGTCCTGTAGGACGAGACACAGAAGCATTTTGAGGCATCTGTCATGGAGTATGAGGTGACTTGGGGCGATGGCCCGCTTGGGCTGACTCTCCGCCCTGACTTGGGAGAGGACATGCCGCCTGTGGTGGGCCGTATCACGCGGCAGGACTCGGCCGCGGCGCTTGCCAAGGTGGCCGTGGGCCACATGCTTGTGAGCATCAACGGCATGGACACGGCCCGTCAAGGCTACGACCACGTGGTTGAGACGCTGCAGAAGATTCCGCGTCCAGCCACGCTGCGGTTCCGCGTACCACGTGCCATTACAGCCGGACCCAGCGCCTATCGCGACCCGTCGCGCAGTGGCTCGCGCCGCAGCCGCGGCTCCACGGGCACGACGTGGTCCGAATCGGGCAAGTCCCCTTCGAATGCCAGCAGCACCACGCGAAGACGCGAGCAGTACACGGTGGTGTGGACTGAAGGCCCATTAGGCATGATCCTCCGCCCCGATGATGACGACTGCCACGTGCCTTGTATCCGCAAGATCACAGGGAAAGGTGCCGGCACCGGCATGGAGCGAGCAACAGTGGGGGACATTCTAGTAGCGGTGAACGGCCAGGAGACCAAGTCGCTGGGCTTCCGCAGCACGATTTCGCTGCTGAAGACAATTCGCAAGCCAGCGGTCCTCAAGTTCAAGCGTATGGGCCGCCGTATCTCGCGCAAAAGGTCGTCGCAGGAATCTCCTGTAGGCAGTCGCAGTGTTAGTGGTATTCCGAGCGATATTGGATCGTATGACATAGTCTGGCGTGAAGGCGACCTCGGTCTTAAGCTGAAGCCTGGATACCGCGATGTTCCTGTTCTCAGTAAGCTCACAGGAAAAGGCACCGCAAGCGGTCTGCAGAATGCTCAGGTGGGGGACGAGCTCGTGTCAGTAAACGGTACGCAGGTGGATGGTGAAGCGTATCAGGATACTCTGCGTATGCTCAAGCACTCGCCGAAGCCGGCAGTGCTGCGCTTCCGGCCAGGCAAAACGCGCCGCGACTCGATGATGTCGGTGGCGTCCGTGACGTCAGTGCGCTCAAACCCGGGCACACAACGCGAAGTGGTAAGTATTGCGAGTCGCCAGCACGTTCCTTTGTACGACCAAAACGGTTCTCCCCCAGAGCCTATAGGACCACCCCCGCCGCCTCTCAGGACTTCGCGGACCGACCGCTCCGATCACGACCGCTCTGACCGTGAACGACAAAAGCGGAAGAAACGTATTCCGCTGGATGTGGCACGTGAACTGGTGGCAGCGTCGCAAGGATCGGACTTGGATCACGCCATTTTTGCTGGTATTCCTATTACTGCTATTGAAGAAGGCTCGAAGGAGGCGCATTTGTTGCGGGTGCAGGCGAAGCTCTGCATTACGAACCAGGCGAAGGCTGAGCGCAATACTCCAGCAAAGGAGGCACTGTCGCGTGCGGAACAGGAGGCTAAGGTGCTGCAGGAGGCATTGGAAAAGGTAAAGAACCAGGCGAAGAAGTACGAAGAAATCCTTGAAGCGCAATCGCGCGAGCGTGTGTTGGCGTTAGCAGTGCGGCACAAGCCTGAAGAGGTGGTGAAGCGGCAGAACAATGTGATTCACGAGCTGGCTGGTGTGATTTCGGGCTTCAAGCGCGACTCGTACAGTGATGTGGATATTGTGCCGCCTGTGATTGAGGAAAACGAGCACGTTCAAAAGATTATGGACGACTTGCAGAACGTGATGAGTATTCCGGTTGTTGTTCCGACGGCGAAGTTTTGTGCCGAGTGCGGTACGACAGAGAACGAGTCCAAGCTGGACATGGATAATGATGGTGAGTATTACTGCAAGGACTGCTGGGACAAATTCCTTATCCTTTCTGGATCTGCTCCGGCCCATGAAACTTCATCACCTATTGTGGAGTCCGGGGCATCAGCTCCAGCGTTAGTGCTGGTGCCCGAATCACCAGCGATAGAGGAACGTACTGAGGCAGCCCCTCCTTACCCGCCTGTTCCAGTGGAGGTAGAAGAGGAGGAGACTACGCCTACATCTTTGCATGATGTGCCACCTCGTTCTGTAAGTCGGATGACCATCGAAGACCGTGAGGCTGAAGAGCAGAAGGCGCGCGTGGAAGCGGAGCGCAAGCTGATGGAAATTAAAGAGCTACGTCGCTCAGGATCAATGATGCCTGAGAGACCGCACAAGAGCAACACGGATCGATCTCGGCGCGAGCGTCGTGGTCTGGAGGAGCTTGCTCAGGCGCTGCTCGAAGAAGAAGAGCGCGCTCGCGCAGAGGGCAATCTCGGTTTGGCTAAGAAGCTGAGCGCTCAACGTGCGCGTACCATGGCTGAGGCTGCTAGCGAGAGTCCGAATCCTGGCATGACTCCGTTTTCATCAATGGGCAATTTGCTGGCCAACCACGATACGGAGTTCAGAAATGGGCACGGTAGCCCCACAAAGTCGAAGTCGGCATCACCTGTGGTTGACACACCGTTGGCGTTAAGCCGCTCGATTAGCGCAGACTCGACCTTGCCACCTCCTGTGCCGGTGTCAATATCGCCCGTTACTTCGCCAGAGCCGATGTCGTCTCCTGTGACTAACCATCACCACGAAGTGGCAGCAGCGGCAGCGGTTGGGGCAACTGCAGCAGTCGCGGCTTCGACGATTACAATGAATGCTCCTGGCTCTTCAACTACGACTGCTGACGCCACCGCATCTTCGGCTGGTGGCAACGACTATGCTGACGTGAACTCGGATGAGGAGGCTGAAGACCAGATGCATATGAGTGATGAGGAGGACGTGCTTCGCGAGGTGGAAGAGAAGAACTTCGCTTTGGCGCGGCAGTTGGACGAGGCTCACAGCGTCATCGAGCGTGCGCGAATGTCTATTAGCATGTCCGGAGACGATGACGATGACGAGGCCAGTGACGGCCTGAGCGAGGAGCAGATTAGTTTATTTAAGAAACTAACGAGTCAGGCGGAGGAGCGCATGTCCATGGTGGACCGCCTGCACCCGCAGGACGACTCGGAATCGGATTCGGACTCAGACTCAGGGGAGGAGGAGGAGGAAGAGGAAGATGAAGGCGTGTGGATCTAATCCCGTGAAGTTGTAGCAGCAGCAACGGTAGGAGTCCGAGCAGAATCGTTGGCTGGCAAACGGGAAGGCAGACTGGCGACTACGCAGGGCCTGTACAAACAAGTGAGCAACCGAGCAGCCACCCCTCGACTTAGATTTGGCGGCTTGGCGTTGCTGTCTTTCGAAGCAGTGGCGGCTTTGACTAGGGGATTCGTGTCGCGCTGTCCTCCCGTAGTGGTGTTAATGCCTAGTATGTGAGTAGCTTTAGCCTTTATACCCCTTTTGCGCGTATTGTCGCGTCTTAACAAACATAAGCCTTCATATTCGCCTCGCCTGTCTCCACATCACGTTGAAGTGGTGTACGTCATTAAACGTGAGTCCCAATGATTGGTCAAAAATCCGTCACTCAATCCACTTGGGTTTTGTATGTCGCTGCTTTCCCCCTTTGACGTCAAAAGGGAAACATTGACTAGACCGCACTCGAGATGGCCGATACTGCCCCCGCCGACGCCACGGCGCCCGCACAGCCCGCACAGCAGAGCTACATGGATCGCCTGTGGCCCATGCTGCGCATGTTGTGCATCTACTACGCCATCACATCCGTCATGAAGATGTTCGCTCCGCAGCCATCCCGCCAGACCCCCGCCGTTGTGCAGGACGCGATCACCAAGAACGCGGACAACTCGAATAGTGGCCTCCACCCCCAGAAACAAATGCAACTTTTGCGCAATTCGTTCCACCTGGGCGATCCGATTAACCTCAGAGTGTATGTCACTCCTGCTGAGCGCTTCTTCTTTGCCGACGCTGCGGATGCCGCCGCAGTGGAGAGGGAACAGGAGGCGCTGCGGTGGTTCGAGGACGCGCTCGCATACGACAACACGCCCAACGTCGAGCGCGAGGATGGTGTCTGGATCCGCGAGATGAACGTGTCAGTGGACGATTACCTGCTCTCCAACGGCTCGCTGTACGCGCATGTGTTCTTGACCAAGGATGGCTGCTCACCCAACCCAGCGGACAGCACGTACGACTCCATGGGATCCATTCACAATTCGGTGGAGCTTACGGTTTTCCGCCCACCACCCAAAGTCGTCAAGAAACGCAACTTGCTGGAGACGCGCGCGACTGAGGAAGAGCAGGACGCCGCGGCCGAGGAGGAGACCCAGCAGCTGGCCAATACCGACTCGGACGTGTACATTTCTATGTGGAAACCCTTGATGGTCGTGAACGTGGTGCTGGACCACACAACTTACTCGGACAGGCAGCCACCTCCGCCCTTCGCGTCGACAGAGATGAATATTGACAAGGAGGTGGGACTGTACTCGCCCGTGCTCTATTTGAACGAGTTCTGGCTGCTGGAGGAGCACTTGATCCCTGTAAACGACACGCTGACGGCCTTACCACTAGAGATCTCCTTCTACCCGCTGCCGATGTACAAGTACGCGCTGTACACGCAGATGGAGCAGAACTTCCGTAACCAGGAGGCGACTGGCGCATCCTCGAGACGCGACACAGACAACATGAAGAGTATGTTCATTGAGACGAACCCGTACCTGCTGGCTGTGACCATGGTGGTGTCGCTTCTGCACTCGCTCTTCGATTTCTTGGCTTTTAAGAACGACGTAAGCTTCTGGAAGAACCAGAAGTCGCTGGCGGGCTTGTCGCTGCGTACCATCGGGCTCAATACGTTCTTCCATCTCGTGATCTTCTTATACCTGATGGACAACGACACGTCGTGGCTGATTCTTGTGCAATCGGGCATTGGTCTCGTCATTGAAATGTGGAAAATCAAGAAGGCGGTCGTCTTCTCGCGTGATGCTAACAACAAGCTCATTGTGTCGGGGGTGGAGAGCTACGAAGATTCGCCGACTGCTGAGCATGACCGTGTGGCTGTGGCTCACTTGTCGTACGTTCTGTACCCGCTGATTGTCGGCCAGGCTGCCTATACTCTTGTGTATGGCGTGCACAAGAGCTGGTACTCGTGGGTGATATCAAGCCTGACCAGCTTCGTGTATGCATTCGGCTTCATCATGATGACACCTCAGTTATACATTAACTACAAGCTCAAGTCGGTGGCGCACTTGCCGTGGCGTGCTATGGTGTACAAGTCGTTGAACACGTTCATCGATGATTTGTTTGCTTTCGTGATCAAGATGCCGTGGATGCACCGCCTGAGTTGCTTCCGGGACGACCTCGTCTTCTTCATCTACCTTTACCAGCGCTGGAAGTACCCGGTGGATGCCAAGCGCACAAACGAGTTTGGCCAGGGCCCTACTGAGGACGAGGATGCGTCCAACCTCATCGAAAGTGAAGCTGTAGCTACTGCCGTTGACGCAACGGAGGAGATTCCGCCTCCGCCGTCTACCCGGCCGTCAACGGAGTATTTGATGTCCAAGCCTGCTAGTAGTACCCACGAGGAGGAAACTGCAAAGGCGGAGGAAGAGACTTCCGTGTCAACAGAAATGGAAGATAGATAGAAGAGTTAGTGACCGGAAGCAGACGCTGCAGGTGTCAGCTGGTGAGAACTGTCTACAAATACGTTTTGCTGTACTTGTTTGTTTTTGTTGTCGTGGTGGTGTTTGTTTGTAGGTATCTCGCATTGAAGGGTCGGGTCGACTGCAGAGGAACACTTGCTCGGTAAAAGACCCGTAGAAAGTCGCATTGTGAAAGCGTCCAAGATGCTGGACCTTTCGTCTGGGCTTGGCGTGGGTGGCAAGGAGCCGGCTCTGGACGACGATAGCGACATCGATATCTCGCGGCTGTCTGCTGCGGATCGTGATGCCATCATGGCGCGTGTGGCCCCCGACGACAGCACACCTCCTGATGCCTTTGCCCTGGCACAGAACGAGATCCGTCGTGAGGTACAATCCCTTATTGAATTGCAGTAAGGGAAACTGAGCACTGACGATGTTGTGTGTGTAGATGATCGATCGAGGCATACAACCAAAAGGTTTTTACAATGACGACGCAGCCCGACTGCAGGAGGAGTTCAATCGTGAACATGTGTCCGAGAAAGAGTCCCGTATGCAACAGAAGGTTCAATTTGCTGCTAAGAGTTATCTCCGCGAGACTGTTCATCGACGCAGGTTGGAGCGTGAAAAAGAACTGCGTGAAGAAGTCGAGGAGATCGCCAAGAACCCACAGCTAGAGGTATGGTTGGGCCTCGCCAAGGAAGACGAGACTCCGAAGCATGCAGACTTGCGTGTGAGCAGTATCGGTGCTCGAGCACTTTGCAAGACGCTGGCATTCACGCACTCGTTGCGATCGCTCAATCTCAGCCGTAATGCACTCGACGATGCGACGGGCAAATGGCTGGCGTTGCTTCTTAAGCGCAACACGTCACTTCGCCGTCTGGAGCTTGAGAGCAATTGCTTAGGTCCACTAGCAGCGAAAGACGTCGCTGAAGCTTTAAGCACTAACGAAAGCCTCGAGTACCTGAACCTGGAGAGCAACCCGTTGACGGATGAAGAGAGGGACTTTTCCGGTGTCACAGCATTGGGCAACATGCTTGGGAAGAACAAGACGCTGCGCACGTTGAACCTTTGGCGCACACGACTCGGTGGGGAAGGTGGCAAACAGTTGGCATTGGGTCTTGGTCGCAACACGACGTTGGTGTGCTTAGATGTGGGAAACAACCGCATCGCCACGTCAGACGCCGTCTCTCTCGATGTGCAGCTTAAAAAAAACCGCGTGTTGTTTGAGGAGCATCAAGTGCAGCAGCTGAAGTTCCGAGAAGCGCAGAGGAAAGCTGCGGACAGAGAGCGCGAGCGGCAGGCCAAGATGGCGAAAAGACAGGAAGATGTACGTTGGAGGTCACAAGCGTTAGTGAGAGCTTGTCGAATTCTGTAGCACTGAACTGTTTGGGTATATTGCTTATGCGCAGGAAGAATGGATGGAGAAGCGCAAGCTGGAACGCGAACAGGATCGCGCGCTGCTTGAAGAGGAACGACAGCGAGGGCTCCAGTTCGAGGAGGATCGACAGCGGCAGACTGCAGCTCGCAAGGCAGCAGAATTCGCGGCGAAAGTTGAGATGGACAAGAAGAAAAAGAAGAAAAAGGGTGGAGGCAAGAAGAAGAAGAAGTAGCTCCAGGCGAATGATACTTAACGCCAAGACAGACTCTTGTCAGGTCTTCTTGGTACGAACCTTGACGCTTGACTTCTTGATCCTTTGCTTAGGACTCTTGCTCGTCCTCTTCTTCTTGCTTTTTGTCCCCTTTTTACCTCTCTTTGTCCTGCGCTTCTTGCGTTGGGCTTCCAATCGCAGGCGCTTTCGTGTGAGGAATCCTCGCACCAGAGCCTGAATCTTAAGAATGAAGCCGAACAGATTTGCTTCACGGTTGCGGCGAAGTCGCTCTGCGAGATCGATCGCCCGCTGCTCTTCGATCATATTCCGGTGATTTTTGTCGATGCGAACGAAGTATGCTGCAAACTTGTCATTCGCAGCGTCAAGGCGAGCCAGCTCAGCGCGTTCCTTATCGATCTCAGCATCCACCTTTTCCATGTCGGCATCATAGCGCCCAATGAGCTCATGCAGCTCGGTCGTCGCGTGCTGTGTGTGCTTGCGTTCATCGGTCTCCGCTTGTTGGCTGACCTGCGTCACTCGTGCTATCGTACGTTGAATCGCTTCGACTTGCTCCTGTGCATTGGAATTCTGCGTCTCGAAGCTGGACAGCGCTGCTTGTAGATGCTCTTCTCGGCCTCGCGCTGTGGGTCCTAGAATGTCATCAGCAGCACGTTTCGTATCACGAAGTTGAGCTTCCAGCCGAGAACGCTGAGCTGTGAACTTGTCTGACATAGTTCTGCGAGCTTCACGGGCTTGAACGAGCTCGAAAGCCACCTGGTCCCGGTCATCTTCGGCCTCGCGTAATCTCAGCATACTGTCACGAAGACTCAAAGCGACGCGCTCGTCCTGCTCAAAGCTCGTGGACAGCGCTGCATCTGTATTGATAATCAGCTGCATCCAGACCTGTGTGAGTCGTGACATTGCTGGTGACACACTTGTTGCACTGAGTTTCCGCAGCAAACCTCGGGCTGTGCGATCCTCCTACCGGATGTTAGCGTTAGAAGCAACATGTTAGCACAATATGTATTTTCTACATCACAATATGCTACTTGATCACTGCTGGCGCGTACCTTCAAGCGCTGTAGCAGCTCATGCAAACTCTTCGAGAATAATCGAACAGCAGCAGGTCCGGAGACGAGCGAAGCCGCTTCATTGTGATGCTGTGATTCTTCTTCATCAACATCAGAGTCGCCATCTTCTTCAGTCTCCGGTCTCTCGTCATTTTGGCCATTATTTTGCTGCGCTATGAAATGCAGGAGACCAGCTTCGATACCCGACTGCATATTGAAAGGAAGTAAGGAAGTATCAGTGCCGATATCGTACAGGTAAATTACCATTTAGTATGCGTCGCAACAACGTAGCAAAACTTCACCTGACGATTCAGGGCACCTCGAACAGCAGGTTGAAAGTCACCGCTGGTAGGCATTTTATCCGGAAGTGTAGCAAGCAGCTCGAGATCCTGGACTGTCGATTCGAGCACACCCAGCAGTCTTTCGCCGTCTAGACGGACGGCATGTTCCATTCTAGGCTACTATGCGTATGCCACGATATCACGAGGAGAAAGGAATAATACCCAGACAGATTACACTTTCACCCCACTTCTTACCGTATTTTTAGTGGTCACCAACGGCTTCGACTCTCCATCTCACCAGTAAAAAAAATTCACTTCTTCATTCTACTAAAGCCTCCACTATTCTCCGTCTTGCTTTTATTGCTGCCGATACTAGAGTTAATGGAGCTCGCACTTCCGCTCTTGCTGTCACTTTCCTCCAAATCTTCGTCCTCGATTTCATTATCCTCAATACCCAGCGCAATCTCATCCGTCACCTGTTCAATAATGCGATCGACCGCACTTTTCCGCTCCAAATCATTCTCTCTAACTAAGGACACAGATTTAGACGACCCACTTTCTCCCTTTAGCCGCCGCAGCCTCTCCACTAAATCGTCCACTATAGGTGCAGCCCCAACCTTCTCGTTCTTCAGTGCAGCCAATCTCGCCGCCGGATCCGTCCTATTATCCTGGTGAGCATGAGCATCCGAAAGCGCAGCAAACCGTCGCAACTCCTCCAACCTCGCTCTGATATCCATCGGTGGGGGCGCTGCCACAACTTCCGCTTGTGGTTGGGGCACAACAGGAGCAACAGGTAGCGAATTCTGCGTCACATTAACAGTCTTCTTCACCTCCTTCTCCAGCTTCCTGATAGTATTCTGCAGGTCCCTCCTCCTCGCTCTTACCAGCTCTCTCGATCTGTCGTCTGTCAGCAGACGCTCAGCCTTCCAGAAACCCCTCTCCGCCTCCTCGTAAAGCTCAATAGCCGTCTCACTGTCTTGGCCTTGCTGCGCTCTCTCCAGCGTCATAAATGCGTCGTCCAGTAGCCTCTTCCCTGTCGGATCCACATCCTTCTCCAAGTCTTGTCCACGAAGACAGCGCAGCAGCCGCTCGCGCGTGTGCTCCACGTCCACGAAAACCTCGAGCACTTGGGCGCGAGCTGCAGTTTGGTACAATTGTGCGCGTCTAACGTCATCCAGTGGCCGCACCGTAAGCTGTAGCAGCTTTTTGGTCTCCTTTGGGTCGCCGCTGCGCCTACAGGCGTCCTCAGGCCGGGCACTGAGTACCAAATACTCGGTTAAACCCACTTGCAGCACGAGTTGGGGCTGCGTCCAGAAGGGCAGCACTTGGCGGCGCACACATATAGAGTCCTGGCTGTAGCGCGGAGAGTAAAACGCCGTCTTGGGCTCCAGCAACAGCCACCCGAGGCCCTGGAAGCGCAGACTCGCCGATGCCATGATGGTGTGTAGACGTAAATAACGCCAATACAATTATGGGTGAAATGGAAAGGGCTCGTATTGACCAAAACGTTGTATCAATAATTGATAAAGCGATAAAGCGACCATGATTATTATGGTCGTTGACAGAAGCTGCCACACTCGCGCCACGACACATATTGGTTGAAACTCTCTCCGATCTCCATTTACCCCTAGCCCTCCCGCGGACTGATGCCATCGCGGTCTTGGGCTTGCTTCGCAAAGGCAGTCG
The DNA here is from genome assembly GCA_033558025.1 of Phytophthora sp. 'mugwort'. Taxonomy (NCBI): domain Eukaryota; phylum Oomycota; class Peronosporomycetes; order Peronosporales; family Peronosporaceae; genus Phytophthora; species Phytophthora sp. 'mugwort'. The sequence goes on along the minus strand of JAUCEF010000007.1, from coordinate 4,558,512 downwards.
CTGCGCTCCTGGGAGAAAAATATTCTAAGTTCGGCCTGCTACAGTGCTCAGCTCGCTGGAGAGCTTGGCGCTCGGCCCGCCTCCGCAAATACCGAGCGGCCCTGATTCGCGGGCACCCCGCGCGGGTTTGGTTTGGCTACGCGCGCTCGCAACCGCTCTCCTCCGTTGGTCGTTTCAATGTGACTGTCACCCTCTCCTTTTCAAGCAGCCACTATCGACTTTTGAGGAAATCACGTATATTTGTCCAATCACATCACAATGTATGTTTGCTTTCTATTTGCAGCCCAGAAACGGCAAAATTTTCAATACTGGTAACAGCGCATCATATCCATTTATAAGGTTGATCCAGAGCTCATATCGTTTGAAAAGTCTCGAAAATTGGGTGAAGAACTCAGCTGGCGACGTCGTGCCTTTTCTCACCTAACTCTTTGGAGCTGCTGACCGGGTACTTCTGCTCGGGTCTGAACCGCATTTTAGGAGCTCCTAGATACACGTGATCCCATATGGAATGTCAACTACACCGTGATCAGATTGCTGCAAGATTTCCCGCCGAATTTTTCGCTTTTTTGCTGGTGAAGATTTTGCCGCTATATAAGACGGCACGAGCTACATCCTCGTATCCAGTAGTGTAGATGGAAACCAGTGGCTGGGTGGAGGTGCTGATATCATACCCACGAACCAGAGAGTCGAGACCGACCATTTATCGCGGTCGCGATGAAGCTACTCCAAATCAGTGTAAGGATGTGGTTTGCAAATACGACACATTTTACATCAGTTACGTATGGGTAAAACCTTTGGTCCCGACACAATCGATATACGCACAGTCTGGTGCAGACGTAAAGTTTCTATCGTCCAAGGCAAAGGTCACGGGTTCGAGTCCCATCGATACACATTTTATTTTGCATAGTTTGCATAAATTGCACATAAGGAGGCGCCGCGCGACACCACGACATCTTCCAAGGATTACGTATGTGAACTACACTCATGGTACACGCAATCATTATCATGATGACGAAACCAGAGAATGTCCCAGAGTCTCCAGCCAATCAGATAGTCAATAGAGTGTGACGTGTAGGTTTGCATGTGATGTAGAGGAATGGTTGGTCACCGTGCGAAGAATATCCAGCGTGGCACAAAGGACACACAAGAGCCTCCATGGCGGCTTAGATATAGCGCTAGCGAACTAAGGACCGCCCAAAATGAATCACTTCCAAATTTCCTTCCTACTCGACAACTCCTTCTCCTCCGCCCCACATCATTACAAGTGGTAGCACTTGTTGGTCAAGTCTCCGAAGGGTCTGCAACTGCTCAAGAGGTCCCATCTGCGAAGTGGTTGACTGGGTGGTATACGCCGGAAGGTCTCCCTCGCACATCGAACAAGTTACTGGGTGGCATAGCCAGAAGGTGACTTGTTCCTACAAATCCTTGTCTGGTTTTCGGACTGGTTTGTGCCGTTGCTGGTGACAATCGCGCATCACATAGGGAACTCCAAGCTTTGGGTCTGTGGTTTAGTGCCGTGTGCCTGCCCCGCCATTGCTAACACGGAGGATAACTTCCCTATAGCGTGTCGTACACTAGCTGATTGCGCAACAGTTGTCCGGACGCTTGGCAAGGTCACCCCTCTCGACCCCAAGCGTATGGGAAAGCGAAAAACCCGGGAAACGGAAGCCTGCTTTTGCAGAAGTACCGGGGATCTCTTTAAGTACCCTGGCGACAAAGTTAAAATCGATAAGCTTCGCCACGACCTATTTGGCATCCTCGTCAAGCAACAAAAACTTGTCAAGTTTATTCGGAACGAAATCCCCAACGCCAAGGACTCGGACGCCCGCAACCTGCTGCAAGAACTGACGGATCGCCTCAATCACCGTCTCGAGCAGGTCGAAGACTTACTCACCGCTTTCACGGACCGGCAGATCACCTCGTACAAGAAAATCCGCAGAAACAAGTCAGGAACTTCTAATAGGGCTTAATAATAAGCGCTCATTTTTTTGGTATAGCAAATTGGTATAGCAGAGCCCCAACAAAACAAAACAAAAGAAAAAAAAAAACGAACATTTAAACAAAAGAGACAATTAGGAAAATGAGTACCCTCGATCTAGTGAAACAAATGACAGAGCTCGCCGAAAGGCAGCAACAACTTATGGAGCAACTCGCACGCAAAGAAACGCGAGTCGAAGGCATCTCACTCCCACATTTTTCGGGTGAGATTGGAGAATCGGTCGATCTTTACTTTGACTAAGTCATGCGGTTCCTTGAGGCCAAAAACATCAACTGGGAAGACCCAGTCAACGACTCACGCATTGTGGCCATGATGAGCGCAAACTTCCGAGGAAATGCAGCCGCGTGGTACATGCTGAACCGCAGCAATGTCCATGACGTGCAAGACCTCATGCACTTACTCACGAATGAGTTTGTGCCTCGGGACAATCAGCGTCGGTTGCGTGACCAACTATACCAGTTGCGTCAGAATCGATGCAAGTCCCTCGAAGACTACATTGGCAGGTTCCGAATGTTGCTGACGCAAGTCAAAGACATTAGTGAACTGGACAAAATTACGTACTTTACGCGTGGACTTGTCGCCCAATTAGGCCGCGAAGTGGAATACCGCCAATGCGACACGATCTCGGAGTGCTTTGCAGTTGCCCTCGAGTACGAACGCACTCATTTCGGCGGATCGTTCAATCAACGCTATGACTGCCACCAGCGACCTCCACAAAGGTTCTCAAGTCAACCAAGGTATCAGCAACAAGCTCCCCAGTTCGCCAGGAACACGAAGTTTGGTCGACCATACCAGTCGCGTAATTCGGGTCCGGAACCCATGGAAATCGACAACGCACAAGTTCGGTATAATCCGCAACCATCACACCAGCCACGGAAAGTTTGTGCGTATTGCAAGAAGACTGGGCATCTCATCAGCGAATGCTACAAGAAGAAGAACAGCGATGCACGCAGACAAAACAACGGTGCCCCTGCAAATCAGCCTTGGCGCAGAACGGCGGTCATTTACTTTGAACAGGAGGGAAACACCGAGGAGTATGGTACTCACGACATCGAAGAGTATGACACTCACAACACGGAAACCAACACCGTGGAATTCGTCGTCGATCCAACACCAAGTGCGAGAGAGGAGACTGTAGTGGAAGTTAACCACAACACCCCCATCTCCAAGGAGGAATACGGGGAACATGAGTTAGTGCGTATCCCTGCCAAGTGCAACGGCAACGACGTGATAGTTATGTTCGACAGTGGAGCCACCGACAACATTGTGAAGCCTGGAGTACTCGGCCACCTGGCCACCTCCGAACACATCAAGGTCAAGAGGTTCGATGGCACAACCACCACGACTCAAGAGGCCAAGCATGGATTGGTGGACCTCGAGGTAGGGGGTCGAAGTTTCAACATCCGCGTCATCGAGTGGAAAATGGGCGATGGACAAGACATGATCCTGGGAAAGCCCTTTTACCATCGGTACAATTCCCAGATCAACTATCAGACGCACGAAGTCAGCTTTGAGGAAGGCAACAATAAAAGGTGGCCTTTGGGAATCGAACCCACACCAGGTGTATTGAATCCTGCTCAACCAACCGCTAAGCCAAGTTTGGACATCGAATCCGACCATTGACCAGAAATATCACAACAAGAACATGAACGCACACAATACGAGCAACCCGCAACACAAATTGCGATAAAAATTGCGACACAAGTCTCCAGTGTGGAGTTTGCAAAAAGGCTCAAACAACAAAGCTACGAAGAGGTCTACCGCGTCAAGGTGTGCCAGGTCGATACGCAACTGTCAACTATACCAACACGCATCGAGTCGCTAATTGCGACGTATCAAGAAGTATTCCCCAAGGCATTACCAGACGGGTTACCACCTCACCGCCGCGTCGAGTTCGAGTTGACAACAAAACCAGACGCAAAACCAAGCAATCGTCCACCTTTTCGGTTGACCAAGACGGAGCAAGACGCTCTCGACCTGTTTGTGGAAGAGAAGCTGAAGAAGGGATGGATTGAAATCTCCGATTCTCCCTGGGTGTCCAATGTGTTTGGTATTCCCCAAAAAGATCCGCAAACAGGGACCCAACCTTCACGATCGGAGTGGGTGCGATCCGGGAATGCAACACTACCGATTCGTTGGGTTATTGACTATCGGTATGTTAATTCGCAAACCATAGTTCCAAGAATCCCTTTACCGCGAATGGAAGAGCTGTTCGACAAAATGCACGGTGCTACGGTGTTCTCAGTGCTCGATCTCGCGCAGGGTTACCACCAAATGCGCATATCGCCTGAGTCTCGCAAATACACCGCATTCCGCACACACACAGAGACATATCAATGGCGTGTTGCACCAATGGGTCTTGCAGGCATGCCGGGCGTGTGGTCACGTCTCATGCGGGTTCTGTTTGGCAAATACTCATTTATTGTGGTCTATCTTGACGACATTTGCGTCTTCTCCAAGACTATGGACGAACACACTGGGCATCTAGAGACGCTGTTCCAAGTACTGCAACGCGAGAAATTGTACGCTCAAGTTACCAAGTGTCATTTTGGCGCAAAATCGGTTAACTTCCTCGGACACACCGTCTCCGCACAAGGCATTACTGTCAACACGAAGAAGACGGAGGCTATCGCCAAATGGACGACACCAGCAAACACCAAAGAGCTTCAGAGCTTTCTAGGACTTGCAGGCTACTACCGTCGGTTTATCTGCAACTTCGCTACACTAGCGCTGCCTTTGAGCGCGTTAGTCAAGAAAGATGCAAAATGGGAATGGCATGCATCGCAAAACAACGCATTTCAAGCACTCAAAGACGCTCTGCAAATTGCGCCTGTGCTTAAATTGCCCGACTTCGAACGTGAATTTATTGTAACCACGGATGCGTCGGGACACTGTGTTGGTGGAGTTCTTTCGCAAAAATATGGCACAAACGACCATCCAATTGCGTTCTACTCGAAGAAGCTGGGACCACACGAGCTGAATTGGCCCACACACGAGAAGGAATTATTCGCGATTAAAACAGGACTCGAGAAATGGCGTCACTACCTCTACGGACGGCCTTTTGTCCTCTTCACCGACAACAGCGCATGCTCATGGTTGTTGCACCATCCTAAAGTGTCTTCCAAGTTAGCACGCTATTTGACATTTTTCGCGCAATTCAACTTCCAGATCCATCATGTTAGCGGAAGTTTGAATGCGGTTGCAGACGCATTATCGCGACAACCCACCGACGTCAGCTCTATCCAGTTCCATCGTTGCTCGGATCAATGCAGGACGCATGCAATTGCGTATAAAGAAAGCTTTTGTGCCACACCCACGGCGAAGCAAATTGTCGGGGGAGCGTCTTTGCCTCAAATTTCCTCCGCCATGACTGTGTCACACAGCTTTATGACACTCGCACCTTCCGTTCAAAAAATGTTTGTGCAAGGTTACAAAAGCGACAAGGACATCAAAGAAGGCATCAACTCCAACATATTCGAGATAATCGACGAGCTAGTATATTTACACACGCAAAACAAGACATTGCGACTTTGTGTGCCGAACGACTACCAACTTCGCACAAATATCATCTCGGGTTTGCACGACGCAGCCATTGCAGCACATCCCGGAGTTCGGCGCACATTCCTTCGGGTTGCACAATGGTACTACTGGAAAAACATGGAGAAAGACATCTACGACTACGTCACAAGTTGCGAAACACGTGCAAGATGGAAACACAGCAACGCCAAGAAAAATGGGAAACTCGTTCCTATTCCAATCCCCAAAGAATGTTGGGAAGTGGTGTCAATGGACTTCATCACCGGCTTACCGGAATCCAACGGATTTGATGCGATCGTAACAGTCGTCGACAAACTCTGAAAACGTCCCAAGTACATCGCAGTGAATACAACGGACGACGCAGAGAAAACTGCCCACATCTTTTTCGACAATGTCGTGCGACACCATGGAATACCCGCAGTCATCATCAGCGATCGAGACCCGAAATTTACATCGAAATTTTGGCGTTCGCTCGCTAAAATTATGGGCATCAAATTGAACATGACAACCGCGCACCGAGTTCAGGCTGACGGCCAGACAGAGAGACAGAATCTCGTTCTGGAAGACGCACTTCGTTGTATGACTTCGTATCATGGCCAGGATTGGTCAGAAAAATTACCAACGACAGAGTATGCACACGCAACTCTAACTAGTGCCTCAACGGGACTGTCCCGTTAGAAATCGACACGGGACGCAAAGAGCGACTACCTATCGGACTCCCAACAGCGCTAGCTACGAGCGCTAACAACCCCGAACTCGACATTGCCGAATTCGCGAAAACATTCCACGAAGATCGGCAGAAGCTCGTCGAACAAGCAAGAGTGCATTTAAAGCACGCACAAGAGTCACAAAAACGCTATTATGACCAAAAGCGCAATGACGTTGCGTTCAAAGTGGGCGAGTTGGTGATGCTCGACACTCGCCGTCTTCCCCTTCGACACGCAGCACAGGACATGGAAGTTAAACGTGCAAAACTTGCAGCAAGGAAGATCGGTCCATTCAAAATCGTCAAAATGATCGGGGAAAATGTCGCAAAACTCCAATTACCCGCAAACATGCAGAGAATGAACCCCACATTTAATGTGGATATTTTAGCGCATTTTGTCCAAGATCACGAGCGGTTCAAGAGCCGACCAATACCCAAAACATCGCGGGTCGTCGTGACGAGAACACCGGTGAAGAAATGTATTTCGTCGAAAAACTTCTTAAACACCGAATCGTGAACCGCAAGAAACAATGGTTGGTCAAGTGGAACGGATACCCAGACCACGAGGCAACATGGGAATATGAAAGCGACATCAACCACGTCTCCCACTGGAAGGTTCTCGTCGAAGGGTTCCACAAGCTTCGACTCGAAGTCACTCGCCGGAGGATGTAAGGATGTGGTTTGCAAATACGACACATTTTACATCAGTTACATATGGGTAAAACCTTTGGTCCCGACACAATCGATATACGCACAGTCGGGTGCAGACGTAAAGTTTCTATCGTCCAAGGCAAAGGTCACGGGTTCGAGTCCCATCGATACACATTTTATTTTGCATAGTTTGCATAAATTGCACATAAGGAGGCGCCGCGCGACACCACGACATCTTCCAAGGATTACGTATGTGAACTACACTCATGGTACACGCAATCATTATCATGATGACGAAACCAGAGAATGTCCCAGAGTCTCCAGCCAATCAGATAGTCAATAGAGTGTGACGTGTAGGTTTGCATGTGATGTAGAGGAATGGTTGGTCACCGTGCGAAGAATATCCAGCGTGGCACAAAGGACACACAAGAGCCTCCATGGCGGCTTAGATATAGCGCTAGCGAACTAAGGACCGCCCAAAATGAATCACTTCCAAATTTCCTTCCTACTCGACAACTCCTTCTCCTTTTCCTCCGCCCTACATCATTACAATCAGGGTCACATGACTACCGTCCATGAGCGAACATGCGGTCGCGTTGCGATGAAGGCGCGTGATCGAGCGCTTGAGCCTCTGGCAGAGCTTCTAGCCATGCGTAATGGACAGTCTAGTCGGCTTGGAGCCGATGAATTCAGCGATGGTTCTCCACGGTCCTCTCAGGAAGCGGTCGAGTGCCACCCAAAAGAGTTGACGCCCGCTTTGTAACGATCTGCGAGTACAAGAGCAGAGCACGACGTCATCACTAGTTGAGTCCGCACGCAGAGAGTCGATTCGTCGCCTCCATACTCACCAGGCTGTGCAAGCTACAGCTTCGGCAAGCCACATCCAACAACTGCATGTTCCAGACCACGCTCAACGACGACTTTCTCGGGTAGACGGATTGTACACATGTAAGAAAAATTGATTCAGTTTCGGTCTTATCATCAAGCACACAAGCTCCACAGCAAAAGACTTACACTTGGTAGAACTTACGGATCCGGTGCGTCGAAGACTCCGCCGTCGTCTCCTGGCTTGCCGCGTGAATGCACTTTTCGTCTGCCCGCTCAGCTTCGTCGCGATGGCGTCGTCGTCTCCTTCGCGCTTTCCGATTTTTTTTCGTTGGGGGAGAAGACACCATCTTCGCAGACGCGCATTATCGCACATCACTTCGTGTCGACATATCATTGAACCATTAAGACCATTAAAAAACCGCATTGCTGTGCGCACCTCTTCCTCGGGATTCTTCGTTGACTCCCACGCAGTCGGCGTTTGCACCCCCAGGAGTACCAGGTACCTCGATCGTAGTTGGCATCGTCAGGGACATTTAAGAGAGGGCCGAGGTTTCGGAGGTGGTGTTGGAAAGGGTACAGCGTCGGCTATTGGGGTTTTCGGGATTTGCTGGACACAGCGCTCAAGGGAGCGTCTGCGACTTCGTACAAACCTTTGATTGATTTGGTTGAGGAGCTCCCCAGCCATCTAGTGACGACGTGTCAGCGTAGGCACAACTATGGATGAAGTAGCGATTCAACATGCGGACATCGTGTAGCAAATGTTCGCTTCTCTTGCGGCGATGATACGCGAGCAGCAGTTCATGGCGCAGACCGCACAGCCGCAACGCCAGCGACAGCAACCTTGCAACAGCAGTAAGCGCCGACCCCGCAGCAACAGCAACAGCAGTCAAGTGATTCTCCGGCTCTCGACAGGCCCTAGTATCGAGCTGAAGACATCACCATGCCCACGGTTTCGGGGGTGAAGGGAGATGACGTCGGTGACTACATGTTCAGCACCAAACTCTACTTCGAGTCTAAGAACATCAAGTACGGCGCGGATGCCCCACACCAACGGCTGCTTCACTCTTAATTGCAAACCTGAAGGGATCCGTGGCTGCATGGTATCGTGAGTACGCCTCGTATGGTCGAAACTCCTGCGCTTAGTTACGACGTTTGAGGAACTGCTGACGAACAAGTTCATGGCGCTAAAGCACCAAAAGCACATAAGCGACCAGCTGCTTCGACAGCGACAGAAGAACTTCCCATATCTAGAGGACTACGTCGCGGCCTTCAGAGGTATCATCTACAAGGTAAAAGATATGTCCAACATCGACAATGTTATGCACATTCGCAAGGGCCAGCACACCGACGTCAAACAAGAAGTGGGATTGAGGCGGTTCCGGACCACAAACGGATGCTATCTCGTTTGATTTGATGTACGATCGCACACATTCTGTCTTTTCGAGGCAGAATGCAGACAAGGATGCCAGTCGTCGCAACGCCGCTCGTATAAAAAAAACGGCGACAGCGTATGGAAGAGCAACCAACGCCGATGGAGATCGGAAATTCTCGCATCATCTCGCGTGAAGAGTGCGTGCGGCGCAACCTGTGTCTCTATTGTAAGCCGTTCTGAGCGGAAAGTCCAATCGAACTGCGCAAGAAAGATGGTAGCATGGATCCAGCACTATTACCGAAACAGTTCGACAGGTCACCAACGCTATCAAATATTGCTGGAATTCTTACGTTACTCTGTCTGATTCATCGGTTCCAGACGTGCTTCGACAGTCGGGAAAATTCTACTCATACTTCAGAGATTGCATCGGCGCGTTAGATGGAACCCGCATCCAGGCTACTGTACCTACTGCAGTTGGTCATGAGGTTTAGAAACGGGAAGGAATTTTGCTCACAGAAGTACTGGGTGCATGCAACTTCGACTTGGTGTTCATGTGTGTCCTACCAGGTTGGGAAAAATCTGCCCATGGTGGGCGTGTTCAAGGATGCAGGTCTTCGCGTTTTTTTTTTGTGATCCCAGAAGGTGTATTGCAATACTGAGATCGAACTTGGTAATGTTCTACTAAGTTTTGGAAATCTGCTACAGGCAAGCACTACCTGGGAGATGCTGGCTACGCCTTAACCAAGTACACTTTGACGCCATACAGAGGCGCCAGGTACCGTCCGAAGGCATTCGGCCAAGGAAGCAAAAAAAACAAAACGCAGACGAAGGAGAAATTTTCAACATGCGGTACTCGTCATTACGTAACGTCATCGAGAGAACCTACGGAGCGAAAAAATAACGTTTCCGATCCAGTAGGCAATGCCAAACTACCCATTCGACACACGGTGGGACTTGTACAAGCTGCGGTACCCATGCACAAGTTAAGCCGTCACCACCGCGACGTAACTGCCGAAGAGCCTTCAAAACAGTTTACCAACAGACAAGGTTCGCACAGACGCGTCAATCAAGCGGACTCGCGATAAGATAGCATTGGGTATCTGGCAAAACTACATCATATACATAGGTGGTCGAGATTGATAAGTCGTTGTCTTATGCTAATCAACTCAATGCCATAGCTAGTTTCTATCCGGTATGGACTCGTCACGTCCAATTCGGTGGTCGCCATCGCGGTGGTCAACGGCCATCAGATCGGCCGACATAGAATCTTTAATCAAAAAAATCACAAGTCATCATTGTGGGCATGCTGGAGACGGTGCCGCCCCTGAATGGGCGTACCCCAGTGCAGGTCGCTTGGGGCGGAGGTCGGAGGCACGAGCTATCAGAATATTTGTTTTTAAGAAAGCTCCTTATGCCCAATCCGCTATATTAATTCACTGCCTGCCCGGATTTCGGCGGGTGAAATCCGCAGGAAAATGCACGAATTTCCACTTGAATTGAACGCAGTATGCGCCAGCGGATCGGCCATTCCGCGGGAGCGCAAATTACACCGAAACTGGCCCCATTCCGCTTTCATTTTGTTGTTCAGTACGCACCCTAGGAACGAGGCATCCGTAAGGACTGTCAATACATTGAGTATTGGCAAATACGACGAAAATACAGTACTTCGGCACGTTCAGAACCGATATCTACACCAAGCACATGCTCTTTGCGCACCCATACAAGTGGGAATCGTACACGGACGACGACCGCGAATCAGGTTTTGGTGGGTCTGTGTCATTCGAAGACACCGTGCGCGCCCACTTTGAGCCAGTCGGTCTTGAGCTCCGTACTGCTCTCGGAACGTCGATCGCAGAGGAAGTCATCGGTGTCCTTCTCTTTAACCCCAATGATGCGAATGGCTTGACGAAACAACGTCCTTGGCGCTGTTTGAACTCACTAAGGGCGGAAATTTCTGCATTCAAATTAAGACACCCAAATGGTTCACTGTGCAGGTCGGCATTGTTGCTTTGGGTCATCATTCCGCTTGGCTGCTCGCATTATCCAGCTCGTTCGAGACGCGACCGGCATGTCAGTGTACTCGGGCTGCACTGATACACTCGTATCCTCATACAGCCCCATCGGCTGCGGATCTGTGCTTTAGCAGCCCAGCGCTTTGCTTGCGGAAGCTACTGGGGTTTCTTCAGTTCTCGACTCGCTAACTCTCCACGGTCTGTCTTACCTGGACGTGCGGGTTCGCTTTTTGCGCGATGGGTGCATATAGAATTTTCCATCTCATCGCTCTTCCTCCGCATGAGGCGCACACGGGTGAGCGTATGCGCGGTGTACTAGCTAAGTTGGTGGACGATGTCTGCCCACGTTATAGCGTCTCGTTGATGGGTGTGTCTACGGACAGTGAAGCCAGAATGACCAGAAGTAACGCGGGTTGCCAACTCTGATTGCGAAAACAAAACCTCATGCTCGCTTCTACCGATATGGTGGGGGTCTCTGCCTGCTTATTTTGTCCTGCAGAAGGTGTACAAAGGTGGATTTGCACGAGTCGTTTCTGATCCACCTCACTGCGGCGATTGAACACCTTCGTCGCCAGCAGCTCTAATCTCAGAAATTCGGTCGACGTGTCCGAAGGTGGCCCACACCCACACTGGGTGGCTGTCGATGTACGCCTGCCGAGAAGTGGTTCACGACGAACATTGTGAGGAGCCAAGAGCACCACCGAACCAGACAACCAAACAAGGTCCAAGTACCAGACTCAGCCTGGTGGGTGTTCCGCTTTGCTGCGAACGCCCTTGCACAAGACGCAAGAACTGCATTTACCATTCTGAAAGGTCTGGACACGCTGCTTACGCAGCAACGCACAACGTTGCAGGAGATCATTGACACCGATACTGCCACGACTGGCGTTCAGGGATCGATGCACCCCATCCGACGCAGGGCGGCTATCGGAGAGTGAGCGTGCAAGCGTATCAGAGAATCATGGATATGTGATTCAACATACAGCCGTCGAAGCGTATCTCATTGAACTAGACAACTTCAATTCAAGCGGCCATTTCGATCCTGGCACCCGAGGACAAGTTGGCTTTGGGCTCCGCTGTGGCGCAGATGTTCGTGTCTGTCGTCAGGTGGCATTCGCTATATCGTTGTCGAACGAGACTCCGACAATGCGGTAGCTGACGAAGTGCTGCCGGTGCTTCCCTGCCACCTCGTCTACCTCAGAATGCCGGACTTTAACAGGCTGCTCAAACTGTCATAGCGCGAGGCTGAGCGCCGTACTTGACCCGACCACGATGCACCAGATCGACCAGGAGTTCGTAAAACTACGACGATAGTGATGAGACTGTCCGCGAGTCTGTCGACCACAGCTCTGACGCCGATATACGATGTTTGAAGCCGGGTCGGCGCTGCTTGGGACGCAGTACCCACGGCTGTATCAGTTCTGTGGTGGCTTCGCAACGGCGTTTCCTAACATTGCCATGGTCGAGGGTGACTTCACGGTCATAGGATGGGAGAAAGACGTCTACCGGCGCCGTTTGACTGACTTCTCGCTGGAAGGCGAGCTGCACCCGAAGCAGTACGAGTCACTGCAGAGACTCGGTCGTGCTCTCTGACATAGTGTAGGTCGTACTAACACTTTAATCTTGCGAAATGTATACTCCCACATCTCCAATCGTAAGGACTACAATGCTCCCACCATGAATGAAATAATGGGATGGGTGAGGCTCCCACTATTAAGGAGGGCTGCCAATGACTAACTATTGTTTGTGCGGGTATGGCATTATTTATTTTGTTAGTTTGAAGGAGGCCATACAATATGATTTTGTTTCGAGCGCCGGCTGGAGTGCTAAATGTTTGTTGATCACTCCGTATTTCGTAAATTACCCAATTTGGTGTCACATCCTCCTGTTTATTATTATGGTTGAAAATCAAAAGGACTTCTGTATTTTGCCACAAAATTCGACTGTTGAGCACAGCTCGAGCTGCACCATAACTGTAAATCGAACATGGTTACAGGAGATGAGTATGCCGTGTTCGTCGATCTATTTGCACTCAACTGAGCACAAACAACTTGCCTTTTTTATAGTGTTCACACTGTCAGAAAGCTCCGCACTCGAGCACTCGACTAAGGTACGTAGGTGGACGCCAGCAAGTCACTACCCGCGTGAAATGCATTTGAGGCGTGGCGAGTAGCTCGGTATATAGGCGATGTCGGCGCAAGAACATTGTACACCTACGGCATGAATGCACAGAACAGGCGTCAAGTGACCCACATCTCTTTTTTTTAACTGTCGGATGCCTGGGGTCCATGGGTACAGCTTGGGACAAAATAGTACTTCGCACGCTGACATGCAGTGACCACCCAATAGGCTGGGTGGTCACATAAGGTAAGAGATGAGGACGAGGCCTGGAGAAGACGACGCCCATCTATCCCGCAGCGCCCGCCCTCGCTTCCCCGGCCTCACTCCAAACTTTCCAAGAAGCGGGAAAGCCCCGAGGCACCCAGGAAGACAACGGCGGCCCACCCCGACACGCAGCCCGTGCCTGGCCGGCTCGACGGTGACGCGAGGACGACAGCAGCGGCCCATAACAACGGAGGCGCCCCTCGGCCCATGCGTGGCTGGCTCGGGGGTGCCGAGGCTAAATAGATGCTGGTATTCGCAGCAAGGTGTTGTGCGCGTATGCCCCCGGGGAGGAGGCGGCTTGTGCAAAGCGAGTTAACGGGCTTTGGGCTTGTACCTCTCGAGCTGATAGCCACCGAGGCTCGGGCTGGTATAGGTACTACAGCTAACCAAGTTCGGTGACGTATAGCTGCTGGCTGGTGAATAGAAACTGTGTATTAAAATCAAATTTGTGAAGCTAAGGCCGTAATTGTTATCTTTCTGTTCTGTCTTAATCCTCTTCCACTTCCGCATCGTTATATCCGCGCTCGACGCCAGTCCACTGGCGCTTGCGATACATGCGAATTTTTCGAGACGACAGATCGGCGGCCGGCTCCCTCGGGCTCCCATGATGTAAGGAACAACACGCGGCCGTTCACTCTCTCGTCCGCATCTAGATGTTAGGCGTCCGACGAGATCGACGCCAGCTGGAAGCACTCGTTCTGCTTCGCCTGCATCTTCTGTTTGGGAAGCAACTCCGATGAGCCGGGCCTTCGTGATGCGGGATCGGGGCGTCATATCCAGCAGACGGCTAATACCGATCCAACGCTAGTGGCGGGGCCTCTCTGAGGCCCCACGTCTTCAGGTACCAAGTCGCTGCTTGGTCCTGTCTGCTCCACCCGTGCTCACGCAGGTGCTGCTTGTACCATTCGAAAAAGGTGAAACAGGGTGGGAGGTGCTTCAATGTCGGTGGGCTGGTCGGTCGGCGGCATTGAGGCTTTTTAGAGAAATGACCTTCCAGACCTTCCTCGAAAATGCGTTGGTTTCATGAGCGCGAGCTTCATAATTGTTGAAGGACGCATGATAAGGGGTAATGCGTTGGATAAATATGTTTGTCGTTACAGTAACCCTTTCTAGGCTGCTAGCTGCACTACTCAGTAGAAATTGCGTGACCGTTAGTAAGCGGACGACCAGGGTCGCTCTAGTGCTCGCAGGCGTAGCTTGGCGACGCTTGCGTGGGACTGAGCAGTTCACCAGCGGCCGTTTACCGTCGAGGTCCGCGAAATTAGGCCGAATAGTACATGAATGCACTCAGAAAACTTGAAAACAAGTACTTCTAGCCGCAACCACATCGACGCTCCAACCACACTCCGGCTGCCCCTCAAGCTCCATGTGCGCGTAATTGACTCCCATTTGGGCTGAAACAGTTTTTCGGCTGCGACCCAAGTCGGGTAGATACACGCGGACGCAACCCCGCGAAAGCACACGGATAACATCGGGGTTCGTCGAAACCAACAGAAACTGGATGCTGGATCGGCTGGGAGTCATGTCGACAAGTATTCGAGCTGACGAAACTCCTTGACCCTAACCTTAAGCTGCTGGGTTGCCTCGGTTTCTTCTTGGAATGTCTTGGGCGTAATAGACTGGCGCCCGCAACAATCTGCGAGCATTTGCAGTAGAGTGCCAATGTTGTGTTTTGTCCATAGCGTGTAGTCCCGCTTGATCAGCCGGCTAAACTGTTCAACCGGTTGTTCGTTACCGCGTATCCACTTGGTGCGTGGAAGCACTGCCAGCGGTTGAACGCGTTCCTAACCGACACGTGCTCAAAATAAATCCGAAACCCGGCGAGCTCAGTATTGTGAGACTGCTTCGCCAAAATAATTTCCACCATCTGGACTTTCAGCAAAATGCATATCGTAGATGTCAGCGACGCCTATCTCGCAAACGTTTTTCGACACGCCTTTCAGCTTCTCGTGGACCTCGGACATGACGTGGTAAAACACATGAGGATCGCGTAATCCGGGTCCACTGCGAAGACGCGACCACGGCGTTTTGCTGGGCGACCTCTGCGTCTGTCATGATGTATCGCACCAGGAGCTACTGACCGAATACGGCCGTGAACGCCTTGTGAAGAGATGTTAGCGCTTTCACGTACAGTGACTCCGGCCGTTGAGAGCCGATAAACAGCGCGGCCAGATGGAACGAACAGCACCTATCCGACACGCAATAAACGACGCCTGGGTAAGCGAGCTGATTGAGCTTGAAGATAGCGTCCCTGTAGAACACGAGGATGGTGGATCACACGCCGCATTGAGGAGAAGCCGCTTGGAAGTAAGACCAACCAGAAATGGGATCTCGTCGGATCCATTACCGACATCGAGTTTTCCATCGACGCCTCGTTCAAATGCTAATGAAAACGGCTGCGTGCCAGTCATTGCGGGGCCGTAAACCAACCGCTCGATCTGGTTGAGGACGTCGTCGTACTGGTCGTCGTACTGGTCGTTGTGGTGCAGCTTGGCCTTGGTAAAGTGGCTGACAAACCATTTGGCTGTGTGCAGTGACGGCAACTCGTTTTCGGCTAGGCCAAAGCGCCGGGCCATCCCCATGCGAATGCGAGCTGGTTTCAACCCCTGCGTTGCCATCTTGCGGTCGTAGTATTTCAATCTTGGGGTAATCTGCGGCTTGCGAGGCGCCCTGTGAGAGACCCATGGGCGCCCGTTTCCAGAATCGTCACTCGGTTGAGTTTTTGACACGTAAACACTTGTCCAACCGGCGGCGCCCGTCATATGGTGTAGCTGCCTTGAATGTTTGCGAGGAATACCTCAGCGACTGGTAGCGTATCTTATGGGGGCGGGAAATGGCACACGTGACGCACGGAACAAGGTGGCTCTTGACGATGATGAAGGACTTCATGCCCTCCATGAGCAGCTGGGAGTTCTCGCGAGGCATGTCGCTGCAAACAGTTGTCCAGCTGTACGTTGGGGCCATCTTGGATTGGTGCCGGTAGTGATGCTAGTACTCGAAGTTCTGCGGTTTCAAGTATCATATAACCGTAGTCATAGGCGACACTTAGTCATAGGCGACGTGAATATATGATTAAAAGGAAGAGATAATAATTGAGCAGCTCGCAGCCACTATTTTAAGCCTTGACACTGGTATTTATTCGCGGCAGATTCGCAACAGCAATGGGTCGACCGTGCAGCACTGGGAAGGGAAAGCGGCGGAAGCAATACAAGCGTGTTGCGGTATGGTAGGTCGACAAAAAGCCATGCTCGACTATCTCGATAAAGGAAACACGGTTAAAGAATGCATCGATCACTTCCACGGAGAGCCTGCCGCGTAAAGAGCATAAAACGAAAGAAAACTTATAAGCAAATGGAGAAAGGCCGCTTCATCGATTCAGGCAGGTTGCGAGTCTGGCTGATCTCGCCATCTGAAAATGCGTCAGCTTGGCGACGGTACTGTCTAACCAGAGATGCCGAAGAAGAGATTGTCCAGTGGATTATTACTTTCAGGAAAGAAGGGGCGCCGGTGTCGCGCTTTATGCTACAGACGAAGGCAAAAGACGTTGCCATGGAATGTGGTATAGGACCTGATACATTTCGGGTTCAGCAACGTGGATGAAATTGTTTATGAGACGACACAGGCTGTCCTTGCGCACCAGGCCTCGTCAAGGTCAAACCACACTCCATAATGCTGCAGAAGCTGCTCAAGGTTTCAGAGCGCTGGTGCTTCAGATCGCCGTGGAGAATAACTGCTCACAAATACTTAATGCAGACCAAACAGGTACGATAACTTAGTAAACTGACTTGTTTTAATATTGTATTTCTGTAACAACGCTAACTGTACTTTGTTAGCTGTGTTTTTTAGTATGCCCCTAAGAAAGCTATTAAACAAAGGGGACCAAGCCTGTTTCGATTAAGTGTGCCAACAAGGACAAGCAACGGACGACTGCAATGCTACTTGGTGATTCGTTTGGGACCAGGTATGACCCGTTCATCTTTTTTAAGTGTTCTCCTGCCAAAAAAGACTGATAAACAAGACGAAAACAACAAGCTTCGCAACAGATTCGGCTCCCAAGTTTGGTGCGAAATCAAAGTTCTTCAGCTTAAATGCTCATGTCAAATCTATGGAAATAAGACAGCTTGGTGGACGCGGAATTATCCATGAAATTTCTGGTTTCATTTAGCGCATCGCGATAATCGCAATGAAAATGTGATTTGGTTATGGGACGATTTCAATGCGCATTGGACTTCGAAGGTGATAGATTATGCTGCTTCTCTGAACGTTATTCTTCTAATTTACCTCCAGTTATCCTACGTATGCCAACCTGCCGATATCTCCTGGAACAAGCCGTTTAAAGGCTCGCTTCGTGGATTTTGGATGATCGACTACGTGCACAACTGCTAAAAATAAAACTATAACCAGCGCGATAAAATACGTCAAGAAAATCGCGAGAAGCTTGCTGATGCAATTTTACAGATTATGATATATCGTCGCCCGAGCACACATCCGCCTCCGCTAGCTTCAAGTTTTAACATGACGATGACACTGTCAGTATCTATGATCTTAACCTTATCAGGCTCGCCAGCGCGCTATCTGTCAGGGGTCCCGCTCTAGTACGCCCACTGACGATTGTTGATTTAGACAGAGCAGATCAACTTGACGCGATCCATTTTGTGATGTCGGAACGCGATAGTCCTTCCAGAGAGAACACTGTTTCGACTTTTTTTTTTTACGTAGACCAGAAACTCTACGATCGGCCTACTGTGCCTAATATATATATACAACGTCCAGTATGGTCAGACAGTCAGTGACGGTGACATCGGGTTGGGGTGTGGATGCACGGGAGGATGGCGGTATAATAAGCTCGGGCCCTGACAATAAGTGTTTGGGGAGTGAATGATCGAGAGGATGGCGGTAAGCTCGGGTCCGGCGAACAATGCAACTGCCATCCCGGTTTTTGAAGCTGCCAATGTCGAGCGAGTGGCTGCGGCGAGTTATTCAGCAAGTCCGAAGGCTGCCAGGACGGTTGGCTGTAAGAGCAAAAATGGTTTCATGGCCAAATAGGCTCATCCGTAGTCCGGTACACCCCCAGCCGAGAAATGCTCTTAAACGGAATAGTTGGTTCCCAACCGTATGATTAGCGAGGGGATCGTCGACGTTATAATTGTATTTTGTCTTTTCCGAACGACATAGTTCTCAGGTCCACCTTACTGTGGTCGCTTCATAAGTTTTATAACAAAATTATTATTTGTCATCGGTTTTATACAAAAAGAGTGATTGCTGTCCACTGGAAACCACCTGGACATTGTGATTCAAACCTAACTCTACCTAACCAGCCCTAGCAACTCGACCTTCAAACTTATATCGTATACGCTGTACATATATGTACGCTGGTCGCCAGGAACACTTTCAAAGGACCACTCAACCACTAGCGGTGGAAACGGAGCGTCATCCGTGGACGACGGCTCGGATGGAAAGCGTAGGCGGGAGAAAGCGCCCAGCGCGTGATACGCGTAGGAGAGACAATCCGGGGACTCTGGGGAGTATCGAAGACGAAGCCACACAGGAAGAGTCCGACAAGACCGATGAAGACTACAGTGCTAATGGTTGTTCGTGGTATGGAGGGTCAGAGACGTCGTTGCCGGGTCTTCGAGAGGAGCAAGCCCAAACGCGTGCGCAAACTAGGGATGGTAGTGACCCAATTGCTGCTTCCTCGAGCGCAGCAGCTCCGGGAGATATCGGGCCAGATCTGGAAAAGAGTCAATTTAGCTCTTGGCTTGAATTCCATTTGTACATGGAGGCGTATCAGGCAAGAAACTTTCCGGTGCAGTTTTCTAACTATATCTCTTGCTAACTCGTCTATAGCTAACTTGTATGTCGTTGTGCGGAGTTTTCGGTCGAGGACAAACAACTTGGTAGTTGCACGAAACAAGAAAGAGTAAGGACCCATCAAAACTAGTTCCAGAGTCCTTTCAGCATTATTCAAGCAACTTGAGTGCAAGCACGCGGGGACGTACAAACCCAGGGGCAAAGGCAAGCGACAGCGTCAGGGAAGCTGTCGAATTGGATGTCCTGCTCAGGTTAGTTTTTTAGTCTGGAACTGGTGTCTCTCTCAGTAACCTTGATCTGGAACACATACAGACAAACCCTTCTTGACACTAGTACTTGTGACGATGCTTACAGATTAACGCATGCGTTCAGCTCGTAGGGGACGAGAATCCTCAGTGGATTGTATGTATACCAAGAAAACGATGTTACAACATAACCACACTAAGTAAGAAGACGTTCGCCGGCTACCCCCAAAACAGACTCGCGATCCCTTCTGAAGTCGTGGGATAGTTGATATTTTGCAGAACGTTGGGGCAAAGACGAAAACAATCCACCAGTATATCCTCGAACCCTTCGACTACATACCGACGAGCCGTGACGTTCACAATTTGATCCGGACATTGAAGTTGAAAACGTTTGCGAATACGACTAGAGTGGAGAGATTGAAGCGCTGAATGAAGGAGTTCAGCGAGGAGCCTGGTAACACCGCCAGATTTTTTACCGATGCTGTCAACAACAAGGTATGCTATCATCGTTTGCTGTTTGTGGTCGCTGTTGCTATACTTTGTTTCTTTGATGCTTCGAGTAGAAAGTCGCAACGTGCTTAACGATGCAGACTATTTGGATGCGATATATGTTTTCACGTTTTTCTAAAGTCGTCTTGATAGATGCTACGCATGGAACAAATGAATCCAAGTAGAAGGTATTTTCTTTTATGGCGCATCATGTCATATGTTGAGTTCAAATAATGATCCATACAACGCAACTAATTTCGAGCCTTACAGTTTCGGCAGCCTAAGACAACAATTAAGCCATCCTACATCTGCAACATATTAACCGGACGCGTATACCCGAACCCACTCGTATGTCTTAACTCGCTTTATCGTATCGGAGACCAGTCTGGTAGCAGTCAGGATTAATAGCCATAGTCTGGATCGACTCGGGGACCATTCTGGAACAATAGACTCGTCTCATGTTTTAGAGTCTGGAGCATCAACACGTGCCTTATACAAAAAGCACACCAAATGAACGCTGTTTCTCTAGCACAGTCAAACGTATGTTTTTGAGCTAATCATAGTGAGCGTAGAAGAAGATAACTTGATGTGTGGAGTTAGTAATTTTTAATGCTGGTACTTTTATGTCATAATTCCTCACCTATTTTTCCGATTTTAGCTGGGGGTTTCAGGATAGCTAAACATAATGCGTACGCAAAATTGGTACGACCCTAAACGGTTGAAACACGACGCAATCTGTCTATTTGGAAACAAGGTTTTTCATGTTATGCTGATAAATGGCAGTTATAACAGAACGATGCATTACGATTGGTTAAATGGTCTTATGTGGTTCACATAAAACCTCAATGGCCATAAACTACTAAGGTGGACCAGAGATTGTAGGATCAAATACTATTAAAATATAAATAACCAGTGGCATAGTAAGACCTTGAACTTTGTGTATACCCAAGTCGTAAAGGCAAACCCGTTTGGCGTATTTGCATCTCAGTGTGATGTTTTCCCCACACAATGGTTCTTGCTGGAATGGGTGCGACATTTAGATCACATTGACTAGGAAGGATAGTCCCAACTATTGGTTCATAACTATATGTAGCACGATTGGAATGCTCTTGTTTCAACAGCTGTCGCTTGTCGGCTAACATGTAAACCGAGTTTGTCTAGAACCATAGCCCGACAAGTTACCGCCTGCGGTCTCTAAAGTTGTAGACACGTTGGTATTCACGCATGCACCATTAGACGTCCTTCATGTGGGCGGGGGCCGAGTTCTTGATGCGCTCTGCACATTATGGACGACCGCTTTCCAACAACGTTTGCTGGACATCTAGTACTAAATATGATATATGTGTGGTATATATTAGTGCAGTGTCATCACAGTAGTTAGGGGTACAAACCTCTGGCTTCAACTCGATAATGCGTTTGAAATCTTGGTACCGTTTTTGAGATCTCATAATACAGAGAGGTCTCTTACTTCGTACCACGCATTGACCAATCATACGCTCTGAATCATCCAGCTCATCAATTGAGATCTCATAATACGAAGTGCATAAATAGGGTGAAAGCATCAGTGGACCATCCAAATTTCATTGCAAGAAAATCGCAACGGAACGCATTCCAAGCTCAAGGAAGGTGGTAGCGCGCACGCCAGGACAACAATCGGGGAGGACGCGGACCACAGAACAAGGCAAAGCACCCAAGCACTTCAAACGGGTTGCAATTTCGTTTCGTCATAAACCTGACGTGATTGAGTTTTATGATGCCGTCATTTCGAAGGCGAAAATGCATGCAACTGTCAACTTCTTTTACCCCTCTCTTAAAGCCAGCAAAAGAGACAAGTTACAACTGGTTGAATCAGCGTGCCCTCATTTTCGAGAAGAGCGAGATTGGATGTGGGCACACTGTAAGCATCGGAGTTTTGGGATGCCGGCGACGTTGTCGCCAGAGTTTGAGGAGCAACTTGTCGTTTGTATTAATTCCTTAAGGAAGGAAGGCATACCAGTGACCGGTACAATGGTTCGCATGCATGCTAAGGATTGCTATGAAAGTGCAGGGCTCCCTGAGGTTAAATTTGCAGTATCTCAGACGTGGCTGCTTTCATTTCTCCGGCGGCACCGGTTGTCAATCCGGCGGCGGACACGGCAAAGTCAGAAGACTCGGGAAGATGCTGCGATAGAGGCCAAAAGGTTTGGAAGCAAGGTTCGAAAACAAAATGACCAAACTGGGAGTAGATAGAGTTTTCAATGCCGATCAGACTGGTAAGTTATATTTTGTTTATCTTTTTATTTCAAAATAACCTTGTGGTTCTCTAACATATTTTTTATTTGATCACAGCAATAACTTATGAGTATTTACCCACTCAGACTATTGCTTCGGCAGGAACGAAAACGGTTTGAATGAAAAGTGCTGGCAAGGAAAAAGATCGTGTCACTTTGATGTAGTTTGGGGACAGTACTGGGCAAAATATGACCCCTTCATGATTTTCAAAACGAAATCGTCGAAAATCGCAGAACGGGCACGAGAGACCACAGCATTCCAGCTCGGGTTTGGAGCACAACGATGGCGGGAGCTCAGAGGAGAGCAAGTTGGAGTTCAAATTTATGGAAATGATGCGGGCTGGTGGAATGGTGAAATGACGATTCAATTTTTGATTTATCATTTTCTGAATCGACGTAACATGCACGTTCCCATACTGCTATTACTCGATGATTTCTCGTGTCACTGGCGAGACAATGTACAGATTTTTGCGCGATTACTAAATGTGGAGCTCATGCACATACCGGCCGGGTATACATTTGCATGCCAACCGGTCGATATTTCGTGGAATAAACCACTGAAAGACTTGATGCGCAAGAACTGGGTCGATAATATGCTGCAACAACAGAGAAGCAGCAGGACCGCCATTCCCTTCAAGCTGAAATCTTCCAGTAGACACGAGCTAATATCATGGACTAAAGTAGCGTGGAAATCACTGTCGATTTCCGTTATTGTGAGTGGCTTTCGAAAAGCTCAAATCATCCTGAAGGAGGCGACTACAACGCAGGTGGACGTCGCTGAACAGAGGCTGTTGGACACAGAACCCGACTGGGATCGGCTCAATCGTCTTCTCGAAGAAGTCCCGGTGGTTCGTCATGTAGTGGATCCGAGCCGAGATATGATACCTTAGATTACGATACCCAGTTGGATTAGATAAAGAAAAACACATTTTTTTTTCCTGTATTTGTGAAGTGTTCATAAAATCGTCAGTACATGTACATCTCATGTCCACTTTACAACACTACAACTTCAAGAATCAATGGTACGAAGTATGAGATCTCAAATACGGTACTGACCCGACATGCGTACAAATTGCAGAAACTTTTCTTGTTTGGAAACTGTGTCGAACACTTCGTCGACCACCGGATCCAAGAGTCTGAACAAAAACAGTACCACGTTGGAGTGAGTGTTGGTTCTTCAACTTGTTGGATCTTTTTGACATACTGATGAACAGCTTCACGGAGCAAACAGGCGGTATTAGTAGGGATCAAGTGACGTTCACTACAGTATTGCGCACCGCTCTAGTGCGCTGAAACACGCATGTACACTATATTTTATATATATTTACCAAGACAAATGGGTTATAGAACGGCATTTTACTTCAGATCGACGTTAAAATCATCTTCATACAAAACGATATATGTACCACCAGCACGCAAACGGCACGCCGTAATCGACGGTTGGGGAGGGGGGGGGATGTTTCTCCTGCAAATCGAGGGGATACTGGTACTGTAGCAATACCATTATGGCATGTTTGAGCTGTGGTGATGATGGTGGTTCAACTCGTTGAGGTCATCGTCTGAAAGAATATCGAGCAGGTCGTCGAGTAGGTCCTGATGCAGAATCGCTGGGTCATCCGAGAAGTCTGCCACCACCACTTCGGCGGAAGTTTCGGACAGCATCAACTCCACTACACGAGTGGTGTCCTCTGAGGTGTGCGGGAAGCTGGTCGAATTGACAGGGAACTGCGATGACAAACCCATTTCGACTGCGGGGGCGGAGCCAGACATGTTTTGGCAGTTTGGTCCTATCGTGTTGGCGTCGCTCAAGGGGAGATCAGCCATTTCAACTATGCTCACTCCATCTACTATCAACCCAGCGTTCAACACCCCAACTTGTACCGCAAGAGACACAGTCGATTGGAAAGATTCGTCCATCGGCGCGGCCCCCACTGAAATATCAGTAGCTGATCGATCAACTCTCGTAGACACATTCACCCCGTCCAGTAACATGCTCGCGGTGGGGTTGCTGCGCAAACGTTCATTCCAGCGTTTGAGCTTCTGGCGCAGCTTCTGGCCGTGGGTCATGGCCTGACGAGCCGATTTGGTTCCGATGAATTCGGCGATCGTAGTCCAGGGACCTTGGGGGTGTTGAGTGAGTGCAACCCAGAAGAGGTGCTGTTCGTGTTCCGTCCATCCTTTGTCCGATGAGGTCACCTCCGGTAGGTAGTGCAGCACTTGGCGCACTGATAGCAGCTCTTGCATCACCTCTGGGGAGATCATTAGTATCTTTGAACGTTCAGCTTGTCTGTCGTTGATGGCGAATTGCCAACTGGTACACGGGTATACAGCGGGGTTATTGACGCCGTTCACATCGGTCACTCGTAGTTGTCGCCAAAAAGTATCCAAGCTCAAGCTGTGCACGATGCCACTGTCATCTGGCCCTATCCAAATGATCTTGGTATCGGAAACGACAAAATCCTTTTTTTCGGTGTCAACAATCTGATGCGGCCAGTAAATTGTCAGTGCTGCTACCCCGGTGTCGTTATTAACAGTTGACCACCGCACATCCGGGCACTCCCAGTGGGAGTCCCACAGGTCAAATGGTGTAAGGATATGGATGGAGCTACTATAATATCCCCGCCTATTGCATATGACGACAAAATGATCAGGACTAAAGAGAATGGCGACAAGTGATCAGGACTACAGAGATTTAACAATTTTCGAGAATGCAACGCGAGCTTAGCTTGAAGTATGACATCAACTGCACGACTGCCTAAAAGCATGCTAACCGATCTACTTCCAGGCAATATGACCGGAGATATAAACAGTTTCCCAGTCATCAGTCGACGAGGCATCTCGACAGACAGTAGCATCAGCACGATAGTACCACGAATTTTTATAGCCAGAAAGTCTTATAGCCGGAAAAGTTAAAGCCCAGCATTCAAACGACCGGTTGGAGCCGGCGATGACAAGTTTAACCTGCATCAAGTCAAATTCCACCGAACCATGGCATAACGGCCTCGCTGTCCTCAAATCCACACTCGCGCCAGGCTCCGACTCAGAAAGGGGACACAAAAGCATAAACCTGATTCCACAGGAACCTTCGACCAGCCAATCACCAAGCTGATAATATGCATCCATTAGCAGAACTAGGAACCCGATGACAGCGACGCTCAGCCGTCTATGGGACGCCGTCGTGACGCTATTGGCGGCGCAGAGCCAATTGCAGCCAGATGCGAGCAGCATCCCAACAGTGCAGAGGGCAGTGGAGGTCGGCCAGCCCCCGTACGCCAATGTGCGCGGGGTGCCGTGCGTCCTGCCGCTTGTGACACACGAGTACGGCAACTCGTACTGGCATCCAGCCGTCGAGATGTTCAACGCGCCGCCATGCGACGACGACTACTCGGTCGTGTACCTTAAATGGGCAGCGAGTTGCGAGCCTGGGGTGCAATTTGACCGTATTGCGGCAGTCTGGGTAAACGGCGTGGAGCTGCTACGGACGTCGACTGCCGAGCCGTCGCGCGAATTTCGAGTGAACTGGGAGGTCGTGAAAGAAATTTCGCTGTATCGAGACATTTTCAAAGCCGGTGGGACCGTCGTGGTCGCTCTGGATAATATTGTGAACCCCACGTATACCAGCACCTTCAAAGTGGACTTATCGGTCGAGTTCTACCTCCCGCTTGAAGTGAGCAAGGAAGTCAGGCGACCCGACCAAATTTTGCCTGGCTCGAGCAGCAGCAAGTCCTACGGATGGTTCTCGGAGAAACCGACTGCAGCTAAAGCGGGGCCACCACATCGCATGGTGCAGTTGCCCGATAATACAGAAGAGCTGTATCTCGAGCTCTTCTTATCGCACCACCAGTGTGACGAGTTCTTCTACTCGAACCCCCCAGACTACTTCGCCTCGGTGTTTGCCGAAAACTTGACCAAACGCAATAACATTAGTCGGGAGGATATTGACGAGGCGATGAACAGCGCGAGCTGCGGTGCCGACGGAGCTTTCCGGGAGGTGCAAGTCCTGGTTGATGATCACGTGGTGGGCATCGTCTGGCCGTTTCCATTGGTGTTCACTGGAGGACTGAATCCGTATTTGTGGAGGCCGATCGTGGGTATTGGCGCGTTTGATGCACCCACGTATATCCTGAATCTAACACCATTCCTCGGGAAATTTCTCGGGAACGGATCCCATGCTGTTGCCTTCCGAGTCGTTTACGGAGAGGCTTTCTGGCTGGTCGATGGCAACTTATTGGTCTTTCAAGACGCGAAAGCAGTGCGTCCAACTCGGGTAGAAATACTTCAAGAACGCCTGGAGCGATACGTTGAACCTGCCACGGTTACACTGCCTGCAATGGCTGGTGCTGGAAGTACCAACATTGCTGGCAAATCCTCGGACTTGAACAGCACGTTTTGGACATCGGCCGTGCGTGATCTGTACGTGAAGACCGGTGTGACTACTTCGACCGGTAGGAAGGTCTACACTTTGCAGCAACATTTTGATTTTACCAATACGCAAATGTACTCGTGCGATGGTTTGGATCAGTGGTTCGAGAGCCGCACTCACGTGGAAACGAAGATGACAGTCACCTCGTTATCCACTGCACATTCCGCAAATGACTCAAGCAATCCTGACGAGCCGGCGAAGGTACAAACCGTATATGTTTCGCAGGTGCAAGACTATCCTATCGCGGGAAGTGTGAGCTACCGCCTTGGCGGAAATGGTTCGTTCGTGCTCGTAACGCAATTCGCGAATTCTTTCTCAAGGTCGACGACCGTGGAAGGTTATGGCGCTGGATTCCGATTCGATTACAGACCGCACAGTGTTCTCTCGTCACTGACGGCATCCGCAGTGCTTGACTCGAGACACGGTGGTGGAAATGGCTCAACACGAGCCACGTTTTCGTCAGCATCATCTACGGAGGGGTGCTTTACTCGGGTGGTGGCTGCGGATTTCGGACGCTTGAATTTTGACAACAGTACCACTAAATGTCATGAATGAGCGGTGATACAGGCAGTGACTCGATTTACTGGGAAACAATCACAATGTATTAGTTCTGGCATTATCAAACCGCACAGAGCCCACACGAGTCCCTTACACCTTGGTATCCCCGAAGTCAACGTTCACGGACTGGTCCCACCCGAGTTCCAACGCTATCTTCTTTTCAGGGTCGTACAACGCCTTGCTAGTGGCTGATGAGTTCAAGAAGGCGTTGCGCGCCTTGTAGTCGTCTTCGAGGGTGCGAATTATGGGCTTGGGCGAGTCGGGCGACATCTCAACTAGCACCCAGAGATCCTTGCCCTCGTCTTCAGTTCCAGGCATAGCAGACGCTACTACCCCAGCTTCTCCATCGGTTCTGCTGGACAATTGTGATTTCATCAAGAACGCCGCGCCTCCAATTGCAGCCCCTCCAGCGACGAGGGCTAGACCAATGGGCGTCGCCAGCCCGACCGCTCCAATGCTCTGCATGACTGCAACAGCGCTACCACTGGCCACACCGCCGCCATTGGCTACTGCTGCGGTTGACATCATGGAAGCGGCCGTAGATCCGCTGGCGATGCCCGACGTCGTAAACCCGATGAAATTGGCAGCGGGCATTGCCAGACCCCAGAAACCCGCTCCGGCAGCTGCTCCAGCCGCCGCACCAATAGTTACACCAGGGGCGGCGTTCCTTCCTGGCTCCGTATCAGTTGGTGGTATGACTGGAGCATCGGGGACGGGTAATGACTTCTTGGTAGAGCTGGCAGACTTCTCCGACATGTCTGCTACTTCTCGGCTGATTCAGAATGTATATGTTGTCTGGCCCAGTTCTGTTTGTCTCTCCATTTCTTAGCCCATTTCCACGAAATGGTAGGGTTATGCACGGCCAACTGTCGCCTAGTGGGATGATAACTTATTTATAACACACCGTATCGCTTAAGACGCTGAGCCATTGCCAATTCACCTACCTAGTGCTAAAAAAAAGAGTTTGTGATCATCATTCCGTGTACTTCATTTTTCACTTCACATGTATTTTACATTTGTTAGCGAAGCTCCACATAGTGTTTCCTCGCCAGCTTTGAGCTTATCCGCCCCTGGGTAATATATAGCGAGCATGAGACCGCAACAAAAACGTTCAAATGCCGTCCTCGAAATCGGGGCCGGCTAGTTGGTGGTCTCCGGTCTGCATGGGTCCCCGGAAATGCTGACAAGGTCGATGCCCAAGTCGCTAGGTCGATATAAAGGCACCATGAAATTGTGGGTTGGCGATGAGCGAGGTTCCACAATGGACATGACTAGCGGACTGCTTATCCGACGAGGTATGGTCTTCTTGGCTGGTGTAGTTGGAGTAGTACATACACTGAGCACGCTGGAAGAGTCTGTCACAGTGCACGAACTACAGATAGCCTCTACGCTCGCGCTTCGCGAGCGCGACGTTGCAGCAACAATAGCAGCTGCATCTTGCTGGTCCCATTCGGCGTCGAAATAGTTCTGGACCTCGTCTTCTTCGGTGTACGTCAGGATGGACAGATTTTTGGGGAACTGCTCGCGCTCAATAAAGACTTCCAGTGCTTGCATTGCCTTTGGTACCATCTTGCTTGCTTGCTTCTATTGGGAAAATATAAAAGTGATCTCTCGCGGTAGCTATGTGATAGCAATAAAACTGCATCTGAATTTAAGGGCGACTCCACAACTCCGTCCAATCGGCGTTTCTGTCGCCAGCGTCAGGACTGCACACGGATGGACTGTTCGTAGCGCCTGTCGTAAGAAGAGCATGATTTACACGCTGGCCGAGCGGAAGAGCTCGTACTTGTTAAGCGTTTCTGATGTGGTGGAGCGGAGGCCACTAGTTCGCTGAGTCAGTAGTACCTCCTCTTTATGGTGATTGTTGCTCATAAAGCAATGCATTGTTAAGGTGACACATGCGGGGTCAGTGACGCTAGCAGCTTCATTTAACTGCAGGTTACTTCGCTTAGCTACACCATCTTTGTGAACACACACGAATAGATAGCTTCCACTTACGAATACATGTAGTGGCAGGCTTCGAGCAGGAAGTGCACTCTGCTAGTCAACGCCATCGTTGCCATCTAGAAAACATCCGATGCAGGCGCATTTGCCCCTGACTTTTCGCACGGCGAAAGCCAAAAACTGAAGCAAAAATATGTGGACCACTCTACGTGTATTTCACTTCTTCTCTATCGCTTTTAACAAAAGCTCGTAGGGAAATGTTCGGGAATAGTACGAGCGAGCAGGAATTGGTGGAGCTCGCAACGGAGGCGATCAGTTGGACAGCGGAGGGAGAATGGGTAGTGGAGTTGCCAGAACAATATCGCGATGGCCTAATGGGCACACCGCTGAGGACGAAGACTTCTGGCCAACGTACTATGAAATGACAATCCTGGGATAAAGGACCACATGGGCTAGTAGAAAGTACAGTCGGATCCGAGAATGCACAGTAGCAGAGCTCCATCTGCAACGCATCGGAGTATAAACATACATGATGATCGTACCCACAGCAGGGGGAAGAGTGTAATGAGTTGACTCGTCTCTAGCGGTTGCACCAGCATATGCAGTGCAGTTTGTCTCGTCTCTAAGTCACCTCGTCAAGATCGGCAACTACGACGTTCGCGAAGGTTTGATGAGTGTGTTCTGGAACGCTAGTTCTCGATAGTTCTAGAACCTGTAGGCTCATTCAATACTACTGATCTCGATCTGCTCGATCGATCCCTCCTAACCAATACACTTACTTTCCATTTTACCACCTCACACGCAATACCTCATTTTCAGGTTATGAGCCAAATACTACGACGCACGAGATTCTCCAGGACGACAACTACTTCCTATGGGAATCTAATGCCCGGATGACGCTCGCGAAGAAGGAGTTGCTCGACCATATCGCAGTCAAGCCAG
Organism: Phytophthora sp. 'mugwort'; assembly: GCA_033558025.1. NCBI lineage: Eukaryota > Oomycota > Peronosporomycetes > Peronosporales > Peronosporaceae > Phytophthora > Phytophthora sp. 'mugwort'. Next base: position 4,528,340 of record JAUCEF010000007.1, on the reverse strand, counting down.
AAGGTGCGGTGGGGGCCGTTTCGGCCGAGTGGAAGGTCGCCGGTATGAAGGCCCTGGCGATGATTGCGAAGATGCTGAGCCCGATCTATCAGTCGATGATCCGAGACGCGGGGAGTGCTGCCGAAGCATGGTACATCCTGCGCCAGTTCTTCGTGAAGCGCAGTCTGCACAACCGCGTCCAGCTCCGGAAGAAGCTCCACGAATTCCAGATGACCCCGGGCGACAACATCGTGGATAATTTGATGAGATTCGACGACTTGTGCATGAAGCTCGCAGCCGTCGGTGACGACGTGAAGACCGACGAGCGCCTAGTGATCCTCCTGGGAAGTCTTTCCAGTGAGCACGACAGCATGATCGAGATCATCGAGGCGAGGTGCAACGTCGACTTGTTTGAGGCCAAGGAGATGCTCCGGCGAGAGTTGGACACGATCCAGAATAGAGAAGCAGGAGAGCGGGTTCCAATGATGGCCGCTAAATCGCGCGGTCGTGGGCGCCATCACGGCGAATGCCGGGGTCATGGACGTGATCAACAAGGCAATGGTCGTCGGAGAAATAAGCTGAAAGGTACTGCTTCTACAAAAATATTGTGATTGTGGGGTGTGGAAGGGTCCTGGAGCTACTCATGCTGTCGAAATTGTCCAAGTCACAATTAAAAAGAAAACTTCAGGACTTCCCTGTCATCAACGCATTGCCAGAGCTAGCATTATTACCGTAAACTTAAAGCAATCCGCTTTCTAGGAATTACTGTATAGAAGGACAGTAGTTGCATCGTTAAACCAGCTCGGGATCAAGTCCCCCTTTTCGCCAATGAAAGCAATAATATAGGCAATTGAGTGGTAGAACGATGGCGAAGCGTCATGCCAGGACAACTAATTCTCTGTACCATTTGCCAGTTTCAACTGAAGCTGCCTCAGCTTCTTTCTGGGAGGGACTACTACCATGCTTTGCAATTTCGATTGTCAATCTATACCGACTCGTCCAGCATTCGGCACCAGAACCTTGACCACTTGACGAAAGGGCTCAACCAAGGTGTGACAACCAGCGCTGCCATGGGCTTCCTCCATTTTATTTAACTGAAACTGCAACCTCGTGTGAGAGTCTCATGTGTCTACTGTAACCGGTTCCTTGGCATAGTCTCAATAAACGCGCGTTGCCCTAAAAGTCGGATGTCCGACCAAACTTCGCAATCTCATTTATCGGATAGCGATTTTAAGCCCAAGTACAGTAATCGTTGAACGGGTTAAATATATCCGTTTGATACTGACTGTGACATTTGCAACCGGTACATATCCGCTGGTTCGCAATAATCCTTCGTCGTTCAGCTGGCGGAACTTTAGGGTTGGCCTTGTTATTTTAAATACGAACGGATCAGTACCCCTACATCACACTATTGGTTCGGCGCACACAATAAATAACGTTCATAAAAAAAACTCGTAATTATGCTAAATTTGCGTGTTGTTCGTGAGGGATGTGGCGTGGGTATACCTCAACGAACACAAAATGTAACCAAATCACTCATCAGTTGGTAATCCTTACCTGTAAGAGTTTTTTACTCTTACAAATAGGAAATGATGCAAAACACAGGTCTATAGCTAAGTGCTTTAAAACTGCCTGTTATCGGAAGCGGAGTGATTACTGTGGACGAAATTGCTGATTAACCAACTGACATTATTTGTAGAATTGACTTTATTTCATCTGTTGGAGAACACATCGAGTGTGGCACTTTGAATACCCTGACTAGTACATCATGTGTGATACTCTCGATACACTGACTGGTACTTCAACATACATGTACCGTACATGTATGTTGAAGAAGGCCTGATGAGACCTTTAGGATATAAAACCTGTTGGACCAAACTCTGTTTTGCATGTGAGGTCCTCTTTCTCGGACGTCCATAGCATCCTAAGATGACACGGCTTCACTCTCGAGTGAATTCTCCTACGGATACGGCATCGGAAAGTGGCAATTCTATCGTGGCGCGTCACGTGTGGTGAGTTGTCAATCTCGTCAATCGTAGTTTCCGGCATGATTTTGTCAACGAAGTCCAAGGCCTTCTGGTCGAGTTGCGGTGGTAGATTAGCGCCTGGGAGAACAGTGGACACGTTCTTGTTCGAGACGCACCACGCAATCGCAACAGACGGTCGTAGCAGCAATGTTTCTGATGAACATGTCCAGCCGGACGGTAGGCCAGCCGTGACATCAATCGTCAAACGAGAACCCTGCTATACTTGCCCATCAGCGAGCCCGAGCAAAGTAGCGACCAAACGGTGAACCCGAGCTTAACTTCCCAGAAACTCGTACTCGACCTTGTTGCGCTCGAATATGTTGCTTGGGACTGCTATACAATAGGTCGAATCAGGCCAAGGCGGTCCGCAATTTCGCACGCTTGATTAATGTCCGAGGGAGCCATTCGCTCGTGCCCGAGTAAAATCGGCCCTGTTCGATCACGAAGTTCATGGCTCGAACCGTCGTGCACGGCTCCGAGCGGCCGCAAAACCCACGTCGACATACCCGAGCTGCATTCGATCCAGTGATTCCATCAAGCCTTCCACGACGAGCTTGAGGCTTGCGGCACAGCCCCACATTGTTTGGAGTGGCTTGCTAGTCCTAAGGACCTCTTCATGACAAAATCTTACGAATTCCGTGATGCCCACGCTTGATCGCACAATCATGTTGCGCCGCTAGCGTATCGCCGTATTATTCAGCTGTGTCGAAGAGGTTCACGCCGCCTTGATACGACCATCATCTTGTACCTGGATACCACGCGTCCACGGTGTAGCCAATCTACATTGTGCATGTAGCCATCTCGAGAAACGCTGTGTACCACACACAAAACCACATTTCATCGTTTTGCTGGTGGACGAGAACAATGGCAGACTCGAAGGTGCGCCCCCTTCTTCTTCTCCATGCGGCTGAAGCAGACACTCGCAACCGCCCATAAAGCGTCGCTAAGCTTGTGTTGTATTTCTGCGTCTTTCTGTTTGCATGCACAGGCTCTGGACCAAGTCAATGTGGATCTCAACGTATGATAGACAGCTTCAAGTGACTTGGGACGTGGTCTAAGAGCCCCACCAACTCATGCTTTCCTTTTCTTCCTACGTTTTGCAGAATGTGCTGAACCGCATGGACGCCGTTGAGAAGCGACTGGTGGCCGAGGCCAAGCAGGTAGACGGTCCCGTGGGCGGCGCCGACCTGCGCGAGTACCAGACGCAGTTGCTGCTTAAGCTGCGAGCCATTAGAGGTGAGAACGTCATTTGTCACCAATGTCTACGCCTTCAACAGAGTCTGTAGAGAGACTGACAAGACGAATTGTGTTGTTGCTGCGACAGACACGATGCAGAAGGAGGGCTCGAGCCTGGAGCAGCTACGCAAGGAGCGCGACGAGGCCCGCGGCGAGCGCGACGTTCTGAAAAAGCAGGTGGACAAGCTCAACTACCGCGTGCACCATCTCAAGCAGCACGTGCCGGTGCCGACGCCCGGCGACATGAACCTCTGAGGCATACTTAATGACAGCGCTCATTTCCCTTTTTAAACCGATAATCCCATTTGTCACCAAGTCGTATCCATATACCGATAATACCGGTACGTCCTCGTTGCAGTTTGGTGACGCTCTCTACCCCGTTAAAGCCGATTTCTCGAGATGGCCAAGACAGGAGAAGCCCAGCGCACCGTGGAGCTCGACGTGGCGGCGTCTCTGGCTCGCTCCGCCGCGGGCAAGGCGCTCGAGAGCAGCTCCTCAGTCTCGTTCGCCTCTTCAGACGCAGACATGGCGCTGGAGGCTCGTTTAACCTCGCACTTGAGCGCCGAGGACGCCGCTCAGGACGAACTGCAACTGGTTGCCGCCTTCTTGGCGGCATCTCGCGCCTCGCAGCGCCTGCTGACGCTTAAATTGCTGGCCAATCCGGCAGTTGAGCGCTTCCCGGAGCTGTTGCAGTTCTTCCTGCGCGTCATGATGGCGGTGCACGCTCACTCGCACGCCCAACACACAGATATGGAGCGCGCGACGTGCTTTTACAGGCAGAATACGACCGAGAGCTGCATCAGCTACGAGCCGGAGGAGAGTGCGGCCGGTTCTACTGGTGTCTCGGTCACTTTCAAGCTGCCCGAGAGCTTTCACGCGTGTCTAACCACACACTATGGCAGCGTCAAGCGGCTCAAGTGCGAGGAAGTCTGGCACGGAGACCATATGGCCTACAGGTGCAGGACGTGCGGGCTCTCGGACTCGAGTTGTATGTGTCTAGCGTGTTTTGACCCGGATGAGCATGAGGGACATGACTACAGAGTCTATCGCTGCTCTTCGGGGGGATGTTGTGACTGTGGAGACCCGTTGGCCTGGAAACCAGAAGGATTCTGCAAGAAACACAGCGCTCAGAGGGACAAGACGGGACAGAAAGAGGATGAGTCTGCCAAGATGAAGATGGATACAGAGGAAGACGCGGTTGTGCAGATGCTCGTAAGGAGAACGATGGAGTTTTGTGTGGATGTACTACGAGAAGTGCACTTGGCGTCCTTGAGGCCACATGCGAATGAAAATCCAGACCCGTTCTACCCAAGGAGGCCTCTTCCAAGAACGGGACTGCTACGCTCAGCCTTCCCGTCGGTCATCAAGGTGCATGTGGACAGGTTACAGCAGACGTTAACGTGGCTGCAGATGCTGTCGATGAGTTGTTTGTATTATCGCAGTGTGATATCCAACATGTTCTTTGAGGAACTACCAGCAGACTTTCAGCTGGATACGCCGTCCATCCATCAACCAGTAGAGGAAGTACCAGTCGAGGCTGCACCAACGAGCGGTGAATCGGAAGAGGAGGAAGATGGAGAGATAAATCATGGTCCAATGCTGATGCTCGACGTATTCCTTAAAGCCGGAGTGTTGCTGCCTGTTGAAGCGTGTGACGTGCTCGGCGTTCTGTACTTGAAACTGCTGTTCGATCAATCATTCAAGCAAAGATACACGTGTCATTTTGTGGAGTGGTATCATTACTTCATCGAGCTTTATCTGGCTGCAAGCGACGAAAACAATGAGGATGGCATGCGGAATCTTTCACGATTTATTGATCGTTTATTCTGCCAGCTTTTCCACAGCAATGCTCAATTACGCGAGCTCGAGACTGTTTTCGCTTCGATGCGACCGACATTTAACCCAAACGAGGCACACGGAAGCCGTCGTCGTCGACGTCGACGGCCACCTCATGCGCTTAGACTAACGACTGACTCTACACCTTCCTCCTGTGTGGAATGGCTCATGACATTCTTGCTGGAAAAGTTAAACGATTTGTTTCGAAGCACGCTACGATTAATGACGATCTTGCCACAGCCACTCATCGATGGAACTTCAACTGGTTTTGGTGATGCGAATGGAAGTAGCACGTCAACAGTGGGGATAGGAACAGTACCAGAGGCTCCTCCAGTATTACGCACCGTCCAGGCGGTGGATTGTGGACGAAACGTGTTCAAGAAACGGATTTATGCTCGGTTATGCTCCGATTTGCGAACGCTACTTGTACATCCCCAGATCGCAGCTGAAGTCTTATTGCGGTCTTTTCGCTGTATTGGCGGAGATGAATGTGCTCTCCATGAAGCATCCGTGTATGCGCAACTCTTGAAGACGTTTGAGTTGCTGCAGCAGATGGATTTACAGACGCGTCATGTTCACCGACATATTGAGTACGAGTCGCAGAACTGGACATTTGCTTTTGTGGCAGACTATGAACTGAAATTATTGCTCAGTGCTTTTCTCACGGGAATTCCAGCTTGTTTTTCCCAAGAAGTTTGGCAGAGTATTACATCAGGGGAAAACAGTTGGAATCAAGGAGCTATGGCAGTGATCACAGGGGCCACACCACTGAATCCGTTGGAGATCGACACGTTCCGACCCCTTGCGCTGGCTCGAGCGATTTTGCTGCCTGTGCGAGCATCTTTGACACTGTGGGCGAACCGTAATGGGCGGCCTGATTTCGTATCCGAAGAGTTAGTTGCATCATCAGCAGGACCTGGTGAAGTAACAACGGGGATGATGACAACGACGATTACGCAGCTTGTGAAGTACTACGAACAGGGCACAGTAGCGTTGGGAGGTGCAAGTGCAAAGAGCTTTCACTTTCCATTGCACCACATGTACGCGGCATTGATACACGCACTGTGCGGTGTCGTGCGTCCACAGACGATGGACGACTGGCGTGAATTGCTGGGCATGGCGTCTACTGATGACGAGCAACGTAAGGACTTGGCCTTCTGGTATAGTATACTGGACCACCCACTGCGTGTGCTTCTCTTTTCAAGAGAAATCAAGGCTGGTCTGTGGGTACGGAATGGTGGAGTGATGCTACAGCAGCTCATCCATTATCACTCGAAACATTGGCGATACTTTGGTCTTCACTCGGATCTGTTCCTATGTCAGCTGGGGGCCAGTCTTCTTCCACACGGGAGCTTCACGCGTCTCTTCTTCCATCAATTACCATTTGGGATTCATGACTCATCTGTGCTTGGATTACTATCACCGAATATTGCCAAGACGGAGAGCAATAGCGTTGGAATGAACGCTGATCGAAGTCGTGAACTGCGCCAGGAGCTGGACATCGTTGAGGAAGCTTTGCGTCTTCTGCTTCAGCTGGTACTTGCACCTGTCAAACTGGCGTCTGCAAGCTCACCCGAGACTGCGGCTGTGTGGCTTCTGGAGCGTGAAATCATGCATTGGTTGACACTAGGCCCATTCACTCGGAGTGAAGTGATTACACGAACAGATATGAAGCTGGTGGAGCAGATAAAACAACTTTCGGCACACGAGTGGGCAGAGTTAGAAGAGGAGGAAATCCTAACCCACGTGCTGGAGAATGTTGGCGTGTATGACGAACCTGCTGGAAGTAATAATGGCCCTCGAGCGGCTCGTAGTGGCAGCCTCCTAGGCTATGGACTCAAGATGAGCGGTTCATGGAAACTGAAGCCTGAGCTGTGGTCACGAGTATCTCCTTTGTTTGAGTGCTTTACGCCGTCTGAAGCACAGCAATGCGAGCAGAATATCCGCAAGAATTTTTCCAAATCTACTGATCAAGGAAATGACACAACATCAGTTATCCTGCCTATGTTACCACGACCACAACTTGAAGGGACAAGCAGCGTGGATATGCACGGGTTACTTGCTGAAAAGATGCTGAACTCGTCGTATATGGCCAGTGTCTTGTTCGTCATTTTTGAGAACTATAGGCGAAAGACAATTACGCAGCATCAAAGGCAGCAACAAGGCAACGAAACCCAAAACAACGTGACTTCAGCCACGAATGAAAACCTGCTGCTTGCTGCACTGCATTGCTTATATGTGGCAGTCGAGATGCTACCGAAGGACGGTGCAGACCTGCAGCTTCAAACGCCTAAGAAATGTGGTGTGAAGGGGAGCAAACGGAATCTCGATGACATTGCTCAGTGCTTTGACGAAGACAGCAGTTTCTACGTCAAGCTTTGCACTGAAGTATCGTTGGAAGACCAGGATCGAGAATGCAACGCTGAATGTGATGGAAAAGACGTAACGACGTTCAGCTTACTCTCATTGCTTGTATTCTGCATTGAAGACAAAAGGGCGATGGAGGATTCCCAGCCTGTTGTGAAACTCATTCTTCGATCAGTTTGTGAGAAATCGTCTGTCTGTTCGCAGTACTTGGATGTAACAAAGCGCAAGCAGCTGGAGACTCACTCTAGTAGCTCCAATGCAGAGGGTTCGACTTCTGCTAACTGTGGGAAAGACGACAGCGATGGAAAAAGCGAAGAACTACCTAAGCCGAATGCCAAAGAAATGATGAGAAAACGACAGCAGCAGATTTTGGAGAAGATGCGGTCGCAACAAATGCAGTTTTTGTCTGCTAACGGTGACACGATGGATGAGGCAAACGATAGTAATCGTAACGGCATAGAAGGTCCTCGGATGGTAGACACCGATAGCGATAGCTACGATGAAGCGATGGAATCACAGGAAGACGCGGAGGAAGAGCACGAGGAAGAAGAGGAAGATGAATGGGGGTTTCCTACTGGTCAAGTTGACGTTCGATTGTATCTGGATCACGTTTCTTCAGCTATCGCCCAGATGCGGGAAAAACAACGGAAATGTCAAGATCGACGACGTCGGCGAAGACGAAGTACGCGAAGCTCGTCCATCACTGCAGAGCAGGACGAGAGGGGACGTTCATCTTCTATAAGTTATGATTATGGCTCACTGGACGACCACACTGAAGAATGCGGTCTTTGTCGTTTGCCATGTGACCCTTGTTCCCGTGAATCGTCTTTTGGCTTTGTGGGCATGATTCTGCCGACCAATATGCCGCAGAGGATTGAAAAAAGTATGTGGAGTGCCACCAATTCGGATGTGCGTCCAGTTGTATCATCGCGATTACCGTCACTACGCGTGCTCAAACCGGGAACAACAGAAGAAATGCGTATGCAGCTTGCGGACAGCGTGATCTGGAGCTGTGGTCATGCGATTCATCACTCGTGCTTGAAGGCGTATCTCATGTCGCTTTGGAAACAGAAGCACGGACGTACCCCGTTTGAAATGGCCAGTGGTGAAGACCGACTGCTGAGTGAACGTGACCTGGAGTTTGTATGCCCAATCTGCCGTCGACTCTCTAATTGCTTAGTTCCGCGTGTTTCTCTGGGTGAATTACGGGAACAAGCATCCGCTAGTGAGTTGGTGAAGACTGAAGTGTGGTCAGATGAGGAAGAAGAAGAGAAGAAGGACGACGGACAGGACCCCCTGGCTTTTCTTCAGTGGCTTGACACTCAAATGAGCTTTCGAGATGACTCTCCAGTCGTTAAACGGCGTCGTTCAAGGACTCAGTCGAGTTTGCGTCTGAGACGACGTTTGCTGTCATCCACATCGAAGTCATCTTTGTCGCCTGGTTCACGGTCTTCTGCGGGTTCGCCGTCATCTCCCGGTGAAAAGGATTCTACTGAGCAAGACGTGAGTGTAGAGCGTGAGATTGGCGCGTTTTGCCATGAAATTGTACTACGCTCGGTGCGTGCGCAGCTCTATCTCCCGACGCTCCTTACCAGCTCGAATCGTGATGAAGGGAGCCTGGATTTGGAATTACAACAGCTCAGCTCGGAATGTGGGGCGCAAACACCAGCATGGCAGTTGCTGTTGCATTGTCTCGAGGTGCAATTACGTGTGGTTGCGCGGGAGAAGATTCTGTTACAGACTGATACCATGGATCCGTTACAGTTTCGCTCGATGCGTCAAGTTGCAGATATCACTGCAGCTGCTGTAGCTTTTTCGACTCCGAGTTCATTAGCATGGACTGTGGTGGAGGCGCCCGCTGAGAAACAGTTTGAGAGCGTGATGACGAGGCTTAATGGACTGATATTTGGACAGCAAGTTCTTTTTGAAGAAGACGAAGAAGCAATCAGTACCAAGTGGAACATTCGTGACCAGCTACAAATGGGGGACTCGGACGACGCGACGGATGCGGCGTTAGTGGGCACGCCAATTTTGTGCCACCCGCGGTTGTTAACGTGTTTTGCGATGCGTTTGATGTGGAGACAGAGTATAGCGACACCCAATGCGCATGTAGCAGCCGAGCAACTACTCACTGAAGCCTTTTTCTCGGCCCGCGTCCTGTTCACAGCTCAGGTTTTACAGGCGCTTGCCTACCTTTCGATGCAAAATGACACTGAAACATTGGGAAATCAAGCTGAAAACGGAGAAGAACGACCAGTGGACAAGATGCCAGCGGAGATTCGCGACTTTGAGAAAGTCGAGTCGCTTCGCGACGCGTCGACGTGGATTTCACTGATGCTGGCGCGGGCTCGTGTGATGGGCAAGAAGTCAGTGCTGACGTCGGATGAACCAGTTAGGAAGTGGAACATTGCGGCGATGGAGGAGCAAGTGAGCGTGTTGTGTCTGCCATTGGCTCAGCAAATGCTCCTCCTCATGGACGTTGTGCTGCCGATGTCTCATTACCAGCCTAACGACAGCATTCAGAGAGACAACTCGAAAGCGCCGCAAGTTGCCTCGGAGTCCTGCGCCGTATGCGACGGACTGTTTCCGTCGTCGTCGACGTCAACCGGAAAGCCCATGGCGTCTGTATTACTGGCGAAATGCTTGCGGAGACTTCATCTACCGCCTTTGCGGCTCTTTTTCCATCGACAAATGTTCCCGTCGAGCCAGCGTGCATTATGTCAGCTCTGGGGAGCTCAGCTCGAGGCGAAGGCGGCTGTTTCTCGACAACAAGCTCGATCTCAAGCGCTAACAAACGGTGTCTCGTCCACACAAGTTGACTCTTTTGCGCTGCAACGCCAAGTGATGCAGCTTGCGTCTCGAGCTGCTGTGGTCGCTGCTGCTGGCGCGAACGATCGCGTGCTCATTCCACTGCCTCGAGTCTACATGGACTTATTTATCCGCTACAATGAGAAGCCGACAGGTGTCTGCCATCAGTGCGCTCAGGTCCCACAACATCCAGGATTGTGTCTCTTGTGTGGTGAAGTGCTATGCTGTTTCTCGGCGTGCTGCGAAGCGAAAGAAGGTGGTGGCGTGGGTGAGTGCACTCAGCACGCCCAACGTTGCGGCCTGGGTATTGGAGCCTTCCTGCTGCTGCGGGCGTGCACGGTGATCCTCTTCTTGGGTAATGAAAGACGTTGCGTATGGGGCAGTCTCTATGTGGACAAGAATGGCGAAGAAGACCCATATCTGCGTCGAGGTAAGACGCTGTATCTTGACCAGAGTCGCCGCCTAGCGCTGGAAACGCTGCTGGTCTCGCGTAGTTTCGCTCAGAACACAGCCATCTTACAGAATACTTCAAGACGCGATGGCCGCCGGTATTAAGCAAGTTGAAGGGCGGCTGGAGCGTAGAGGTAGACTTAACACGTTGTATTGGAAGCTGGTCCCTGCTCGCATTCACGCACATGGCGCCGATTGAATCTGATCCTGAGAAGGAGGAGCTGTGCCTCATCCTCAAGTCGAGTTGAATCTTCCACTGTTTGTCCTACTGTGGAGACAGCCGTCATCCTATGGCCGGCTCCTGTACGATAAACTGCCTATTAGTGATCAAATCTCCATCTAGCAGCGCTACAAGTGACTTGTTCATCTCTTCTATCAAGGTTAAGCCTCAGATGGCACGTCGACGGCCCCAGCACCAGTCCAATGCAGAGCGCAGTGTGCATTTCGCTACCGACCGCACACGTCGTGTCCCATCGCCACCAGTTAACGGATCCGGTCGCAATCTCATGATCTCCTTCCTCTCCATTGCTGCGGCCGCTGCTCTCGCTGTTGTGACCCGCTTCCAGTCGACCGACGCGACGTTTGCTGCTTGTGCCGAGGCCCCCGCCAGTCCGGAAGACCGCCGCATCAGCACGTCCCAGCTCAAGGTGACCACATTTAACGCTGCGTTCCTGTTCCTGGGGACTGCGTCGCACCAGCTTTCGTGTCCGGGAAAAGACTGTCCGTGGACGACGGCGGCCGCCGCTGAGAGCCACGTGGCCCAGATCGCGTCCGTGATCAAGAGTCTGGACGCCGACATCATCCAACTAAACGAGGTCGAGGACTGCACAGTGCTCCAAGCGGTCATTACACAGCTCGAAGCGCTGGGCGATTCCACCTACCGTCCGTACCTGGTTAAGGGCGGAGATACAACTACGGGCCAGAATTCGGCGCTACTTACGCGTATCGACCCTGTTGTGGATCTGCAACGTACAGAGACCCGAGCGTCGGTCCCAGTGAGCGGCTCGACGTGTCCGAGCTCCAGCGGATACTCGAGCTCAAAGGGTGTGTCGAAACACTTCTACACGACCTTTAACGTCTCGGGCTTTTCCAAGCCGATCACCCTCGTGGGTGCTCATCTATTGGCCAACCCAGAGAGCAAGCCGCGTTGTTTCGAGCGTGAAGCACAGGCGACGGTGCTTGCTGGCCTGGCTAACGCTGCGGTCGAAGAAGGACACCATGCCATCATCACCGGCGACCTGAACGACTGGTCCACGGACGTGCTTGACAAGAACAGCAACGTACCAATCAGCGCGGTTCTCTCTATCCTCGCGGGCGACAACTTTGTCGACGTGGCGTCCAAAGTCTTGCAGTCCGACCGCTATACGGAATGGTACGATGAGGACAACGATTGTGTGTACGAAAACACGGAAGTGAGCAGTCTCGACCACATTCTGGTCTCCAAGTCGCTGTCGTCAGCACTCATGAGCGTCTCGTTCAATCACGACCTCTACGTCACGTCCTGTACCGGGTACAATAGTGACCATTACCCGGTTTCCATCGCTTTGAGCGAGAGCTGAATTCCGGTTCGGGGGTTAGTCATGTGTTGTTCGAACGAAGCGACATCCAGTGAATACAAAAAGCGTTTGCTTTGCTTTAACCCACATGGTAGAAACATCTCGTACATCACGATCCTGTGGTACTTACTATTACTTTTTACAGATACCGACAAACCCATGGCGAGTTCGTGCTAGAAAGCATTACCAGGTTTAGGATGCCGAATTCGGTACGAGCGATCCTGATTACCAGGCGAATGGGAGTGTTCTGTATTGCTTTGTTGGGTTTGCTGTCAATAGGTTACTGTGTCATTCTAAGGTGTGAAATCATCAGCGAGTTGGATTCTTACAAAAAAAGACTGCAATCTGTTAAGCGGAGGCTCCTTGATTTACCATTAGAATACAGTGATGCATCCTGCATCTCCATTGCCACGGAACTAAATGATAGCCAGCGTCTCCTTCTCCTCGTAGCCAAACTCGGCCTTGTACTGCTCAAAGATCCGCTCGATCTCAGCAACATATTGCACATGAACAGCTCGAATTTCCTCGTCGGTCGGACTCGAAGTATGCTTCGTAGCGATAGGCTTCCCATACACGAGTCCATAGCGTTTCCCCTTTGCTGGGGCCTTAGGCATCCACCAGAATTTACCCCAAAAGACAAGCACCGGGATGCCAAGCGCCTTGCGGAAGAAATTGATGATAGTCTTGGGAGGATTCCACATGCTAGAAGAAATACACTTAGTTTTAGTCTCAAAAGCACAAACTAGTAGATCATTACTTAAGTAGTAAAGGAAAATACTTACTTGTACAGCCATTTCTCTCCAAAAATGAACGTTGGGACCAGGTCTGCGCCGTGCCGCATTGCGAGTTTAATAAACCCAAGACGATTTTTCAGTACAAGCTGGGTCTGTGTAGGGAAAACATATATCGTCACATCCCGTCCAGACCAAGATTAAAACTGTAATAAATAAAAGCGCACCTCTGTCGAGTTCGGGTCCGTGCGGAAAATCTCAGATATGCCGCCAGGGTAGACGATGATGCTGTTGCCTTCTTTCAGAACCTTTTCACCCGTGGAGCGTGAAGCATCGACACCACCGAGCCACAAGCATAGATCGCGACCTAACGGGACATAATACATTGCCGATGCTCCAAGAACTATAAACGTACACGATGAAAGTATCTCAGTGTGAGTAGTGACAATTCTCCAACGACCAAAAGTACTCAAAAGGGAAACGTACGTCGGTTCTTAATGTCTGGGAAGACATCGTCAAAGTTCCGGCCGAAGATCGCGAGTCGGGAGAGCACAATGATGCCGTGCGGATGAAACCCGAAGATGTACTGCTTTTTTGGGTCCAGCTCCTGTTCACGGATGATTTTAATTCTGTTCGGCAACCAATAAAAAACATGAAAAAAATCAGTAGCTTTACGGAAAACGATCTTAACGATACACGCACCGCAAAAACTTATTCATCAGGCCCCAAATGCTGGACGTGCGCAAGGATTCCCAGACGTTACCCTTGCCGGTCTTCTGGACACCGCTGAAGAACGATGGCAGGTACAAAGCCACCATCGCGATTGACACATAATCAAGCCCGCACTATAGATACAAACACGAACAGATAAAAATTAAATAAAAAATGGGCATATCATGGGCGTATAACTGAAAAAAAAAAAAAAAAACAGTCACCTTGTGCAGATAGTAGAACAGACCGAGGAACGGCCAGCTCCACACAAAATAGTGCGCCGTGATGAAGCTGAACACGTCAGTGATGACATGTTGCATCCACTTGGGGACGCTGCTGCTCTCCGAGAAGTACACTTTGCTCTCATACACCAGGACGCCCTCTCTTAGCTGTGCTCGGTCTTGATGACTCTCGTTCTCTTGCATCCTTAAGTCTGCCGTAGCTGTCAAATTCGGAAATGATCTATCTTACCCATGACCAGCCTTGCTAGTGGTGTGGGTTTCGATTATTACACGACGTTCAGGAGCGTGCGACGTAATCGAACAGGACGCTATTGGTGAAAACTGTACCGCTCTTAATGATAGCGTGAAGAGTTTTGTTTTGTCGTGAAAAGAACCTGTGGCTGTAAACAACTGCATTCAATCGGAATTGCATGCATGACATGACGTGGTGCCCCCACGCAATCAATGTTCGTGCCGATAATCAACAGCGTACACACATTTTAACGACCGAAATGACTAAGTTTTAGCATCATGGGGACGTATTATATTCAAATGCATCGCCCGCTTAAATGATGGCCAATGTTTCCTCCTCGTCGTAGCCGAACTCCGATTTGTACTGCTCAAAGATCCTTTCGATTTCTTCGACGTATTGGGAGTGTACAGCACGAATTTCCTCCTCTGTTGGGGTCGGATTGCGTACCGTGGTAATGGGTTTGCCGTATACGAGACCGTAACTTTTTCCTTTCTCCGGAGCCTTGGGCATCCACCAGAATTTACCCCAAAAGACAAGCACCGGGATGCCGAAAGTCTTGCGGAAAAAGTTTATCACACTTTTCGGCGGGTTCCACATACTGACATGAAATTCGAATGAAATAATGTGGTTAAGAAAAACAAGGACGTTTTGACAGCGCGATGCACTCACTTGTAGAGCCACTTTTCGCCAAAGACGAACGTTGGCACGAGATCCGCTCCGTGGTTCATGGCGAGTTTGACGAACCCGAGGCGATTCTTCAGCACCAATTGGGTCTTCAGAAAAATAAATAAAAAATAGCAACACAAACGTTAGGGGAATTGACTCAACAGATATAGTCGCGAAGCCTGCACAATACACCTCCTTCGAGTTGGGGTTCGTCTTGAAGATCCCTTCTACGCCACCAGGGTACACAACGATACTGTTGCCCTCTTTCAGCACCTTTTCGCCCGTAGCCCTTGAAGCATCCACCCCTCCCATCCACAAACAGAGCTCACGGCCTAGCGGGATATAAAACATTGGTGACGCCCCAAGGACTACAGTCACAGCAGCACAACATGACATATACACACAGTAATTCGCCGTGAGCAGAAGAACATTTTGACCGTCAGATCTTTGACCAAGCGCACTCTCACTTCTGTACTTGATGCCTGGGAAAATATCTTCAAAGCTGCCGCCGAAAATCGCGATCCGCGAGAGCACAATGATCCCGTGCGGATGGAAGCCAAAGATATGTTGCTTATTCGAGTCGAGTTCCTGCTCCCGGATAATTTTAATCCTGCTCACACGCGACTCGATGAGGAAAAAAAAACAGTATTTTAGAGCTACACCGGGACCGCCGTACCGCAGGAACTTGTTGAGCATCCTCCACAGGTTAGACGTGCGGAGGTCTTCCCACACGTTGCCCTTGCCGGTCTTGTGGGCCCCGCTGAAGAACGAGGGCAGGTAGAGCACTACCATGGCGATTGATACGTAGTCAAAGCCCCACTAGAGAAGAACAAGTAGAATGGCACATGAGCACCGCCCTTTGAGTCGACGTAGTTCAGTAAAACAATAAGTTGTGCCTTGTGGAAAAAGTAAAAGAGAGCGAGGAACGGGACGCCCCACACAAAGTAGTGCAGGATCACGAAGCTGAACATGTCGGTGAGCAGGTTCTGCACCCATCGGGGCACTTGGCTGTCCTTGGCGAAGAACGCGGGCGCGTCGTACACCAGAACGTCCTGGTCCTGGTTTTCCTCGATTGGGTTCGGTGCCATATTCGTGTGGAAGTCCCAGTGCGACTGCAGAAGTCGAAGTGAGCTCGTCGTGGAGGCAGGATTGGACTCCCAGGGACATGATCGCTACACTACCACTCTGCCACCAACCGTACGTATCACGAAGAACGAAGCGGCATTGTGAATCCTGGTGCCAGATCTGAGTCAAAGCGTTTCGTCGAGATTCCGCAGCGAGACTGTTAGCCATTTTGCGATGACTGACTAACTGTTTGGACGGTAAGCTAATCAGTTATTGTGCCCTCTTCTCGCAAGATTGATACAGCGACAGCGTGGCATGGGGCTATGCGGATAACTTCTTCTGGAACAGGTAGGGACGCGCGGCGTAGTGTTGGTAAATCTTCTAACGGTGCGCGTTTGAGCGTCGGCGGGACTTAGTCTTGGGACCCAGCTGATGTGACGGAGTTTGGTGACTGTGACGGAGCTTGGTGACATGATTATAGGAAGCGAAGTGAGCATGTATTTAGCTTAGGTTGTCTGTCGGCTTGCTGTCGTCGGCTACTAGCGTTTGCTGGTGTCGGTTGCTGTTGCAGTCAACTGCAATATGGCAGTAGAAGTTCAACTTACAGATTTTATGATATTCTAAGCTATCGGATTGTTATTCTCTGTTGATAAACAAAATTATCGATGTGGATACGTCACATGACCTCCTTTTAAGAGAAGAAGACCACGCTCGGTCAGAACTGAGAAAAATCTCGACCTGCCGCCGTTGCCATCAAATGGGTCACATTGCCCCCAAGTATTCTCAACTGCACGAGTAGGGCGGCCAACGGATAGGTCATGATCGAAGCGACGGGCGAGCTCGGTTCCAGACCTCGATCCAAAGAGTAGTCCAGTGATGTCGTGCATGCCATAACACGCGTAAGCGTCTGTAGCGTGTCGCGTTCTTCACCCGCCTGTCCGCCAACGTGAGGCCCCGCCTGGGTTCCAAAATCCACACCGCCTTCGGGTACAGCAGACATAAGCCAACGCCCGCTAAGCGATCGGCAAATGGAGCCGGGAACTTGGCGTATGGGCGTGAAAGTGGTGGAGACTGAAGCCAGTAATGGCCGAGCACGCCGGCGGCGGATTGTAAGACATCAGGATGAAGCCTTGAGCTTGTGGCCTTACCTTCGGGCCACAGGCGTCTCTTCCCGGCTACGGTTCAACATGGCCGCGGGAAAGGAGCCCCGCTGACGGGTTTCCACCCCGTGATCGCTTGGATCTGCAGTCGTGAAGGTCGCCAACACTCCGGACGTCTCTTCCCTGTCGTGGTTCAACAGGTCCGCGAGTAAGGAGTCCCACTTACGGGCTTCCGCCTCGTGGTCGCTTGGGCCATTGGCGTCGAAGGGTGCCGACACAGGCAGTCCTCGCAATAAGGTGTGTATTTGCCTACTCACCCGCGAGGACTGTCTTATTGCTTGCGCCTGCATTGCCTGCCATAAGGCAGCAACATGAAGGTCAATCAGGGCGTGCACCCGAGCCTTGACGCCGATGAGGCTTGGTTCATATTCGTGGAAGCGTATGTCATTGTGGTGCGTCCATAGGCAGCGAAGTACCACAACTCTCACTATGCGGAAGACCGCAAAGAGGCTGTAACCAAAGTCCTTTTTGGATCGGGACGTAGGCATGATGTCCGCGAAGTAGACCACAGTCGCCCACTCAATGGGAGACTCAAACCACTGCTGGAACACCTCAAGCCATTCCGCCCATACGGTTGCCGCAAAGTCACAATACCAAAAGAGATGGAAGACGGTTTCAATGACTCCACACCCATGATGGCAGCGAGTCATAGCGCCTTGCACGTGCTGCAGCCTAAAGCCCACCCAAAGTGCGTTGTGCTGAAGTCTGTACAGTAAGTCCGCGTTCACTGGTAGTACGTGCTTGTTCGTCTTTAGGCCCCTGCCCCATACATTTGCGGGAGGCGTTTGTTTAAGGCCAAGTGCAGTCGTTGGCAAGCCGGGTACCTTGTACTGAACCAGGAGCTTGCGTATTAACGACACCGTGAGATCAGCGACTTCATAGCCACTGAAGCTCCAAGTATGGAGTGCGCAGCCGTAGTGTGGCTTGGGGCGGGGTCCAATGGGCATGTTGGCCAACGGTCGTAACAGCGAGTCAATCTTAGTTAAGAAAGACCCGCAGAAGCTCACGCTGTTAGCACGCCCAGGCTGGCCATGCTCACGGATGACTTGGGATAGCTTGGCGGCTTGAGGCGGGTATCCACTAAGCTCAAACAAGTCAGATATCCGATAAACATTTAAGCGAATAAGGTCTTGGACAATGCCCAGGTTTGTGGCTGACAGGGTCTTGGGCGTCTTGGTTGCAGTCGTGATATCCACATTGTCCAGCAGTGGCATTGTCAACTTGCCAAACTTGGTCATGTTGCGAGTGATCTTGGGGCGCAGTTTGGTGTTCCAAAGGAAGAGAACATGGTGCCAATACAAACCAAGCGGTCTCCATCGTCTTAGCCGTCGAGACATCACATGATGAGGGCTGTTCCAGACCGGCGGGTACAGGATGTCAAAGTCGCGTCCCCAAGGTTTCATCACGGAGTCAAACACGCAATGACTGGGGCGGCCCATGACGGTACATCATCCGGTGACTGGCGTACGGTCATGAGCAGCTTGCAGAGCATGTGTAGTTGGAGTCCCTCGATCATCGTATTCACAGGCGTTAAGCCGAGGCCTCCCATGTGCATGGGCAACGTCCACCAAGCTCGGGGCACGATGTTCGACGTAGAAGACTGGGTCATGAACCGTACTATCACGTCCTGGACTTGGTCTTGGAAACCAGTACATATATATAAATATATAACATACAGTATACTCCTTTGCTAAATATAAATTAAAATCATAGCGTCCGAACCAACGTTTACTCCTCTTTAAGGGCATTCCTCGGCCAAGGTTACCGTAGTACCACCTATTTGATAATGTAGCCATTTGTGATCTCACAACCAACCGTCCTGGCAGCCCTTCGGCCTTGATCAATAACTCGCCGCAGCCACTGGTTCGACATTGAAGCTCCCCACTGCCGGTCAACTCAGTATATCGCGTTCGGGTGATCTTAGCATTCGCTCATTTCAAACAGCTCAGCTACAACATATCCACATCGACCATTTGGTTTATCAACAGAGGAATAACCATCCGATAGCTTAGAATATCATACAATCGGCCTTAAATCTGGGCGACATGCTACCATTTTTGTCCCAGCAACAAGCTCACTTACAGGCTCAGTTCAATGAACAACTAGCGGCCCAAAACAAAGTTCCAGCTTTGAGACTTTGCTCACCAAGCCAAGGGCGGCCCGAAAAAAGCCGAGTCGCCCTCGTACCAAGGAACGCTAGATGAAGACCTGGAACTGTGGGTTTTCACCACCGAGCAGTAGTACTCGGATTACCATTCCCTTATGGAGGAAAATTCTCCTACTTTGTCACGATGGTGTCGTGCCATTCGTCGCCGACACAATTGACCTGGTACCGCCAGTTTGTCGTGGATTTCGAGCGGAACGAGATTATGCATACGTGGGAAACGTATAAAAGCGCGCTGTTCAAGCGATTCCTGCCACCGGACAAGAATGTCAACTTAAGAACATTTTGGTGCAGTGCCAACTACAAATTTCTGCACTAGAACTCCGGTTCTACTTTCAGCAAGGTGCGCCACACTCCCGAGCCGCGCGTACGACCAGGCCTACAAGCCCATGAGACGACGGCTGGGAGGCTTTGCCCCTCTACACCACGACCCGCATCTCTCCTACTGGTTTATCGGGTTATACTTGGTTTTTGTATAGACCCCATCGGAAAGGTCCTGCAAATGTCCAACTCGGCCCAGAGACGTCTTGGGACGTCCACCATTTTTCTCCTGGACAGTAAAATGGGTCTTTCAGGGTACCCACTTTCGAGAAAATGGACCTTTTTGGAAACCAATTGGATAATTCGTACCCAAGTTTTGGGTCCACATGACCCAAATCGATCCCAAAGAGCAAGTAGGGTAGCTAAGTAGGTTGCTTACTAGCCTTAAAGTGTAATGTATTTTTGTTAATATATATGTACAGGGGGTAGCTGCAATAAGAAAGGGTTCAACGATTCAAATGCTGAAGGTAGATACCATACAAAGGCCAATCAAATCTAGATATTCAAAACTATTGACTTAACGAAAAAGCTATTAAGTACAGTTATTCAGTGGGGTTCAGCAGGTCGGCGATCCCATTCTATCCACGAACAGCCCTGCTTGCTGCCAGTACTTGGCGATGTCTCTGCCAGGAATCTGTGGATAGGCATCGAGTAAGAATCTCAGACCCCGTGGCAACGAGCCGATCTGCGAGATACGTGGAGGAGATCAGCCAGAGGTCAACTGACAGGGGGCGGAAAGCGAGTTTGGCGGTGAACCAGGTTGTGGATCACGCAAAGAACAAAGATCGGGTGAAGGACGAAACTTACCGGCGATCGGCAGATCGTGACCGATCTACTCTTTATATGACCACAGTCACTCCCGATCAATCCTCGATCACGGACGATCTTAGACCAGATCCGGGCAAGGGATGAAGATCGAGACCGATCAGCGACATGCGGATCGGACCACGTTTAGTCCCGATCCGCCCAGATCGGATCGGCGCTGGATGTCAAGACTGGAGCCAAGGGGCGTGAATAAAGACCGATCGGTGACATGCAGATCGGGACCGACGTGGATTGACTCTGATCGGTATTCAGCAGATCCTGATCGATCAAGATCAACCCTCGATCGGATCGGTACACACTTTCTGACAGATCGGCATATAGGTTCGGACATACGGGATCTGGCAGATTGGGCGGATCGATGGTGGGATCGGACAGATCGGCCCGATCTGTCGTTCGGGATCTGGCAGATCGGGCCGATCTGGCGTTCGGGATCAGGAAGATCGGGCCGATCCGGCGCCCGCGGATCAGGCTACGCCCCGTCGTCCGGGATCGGGCAGATCGGATCGATCCGACATTCGGGATCTGGCAGATCGGGTCGATCGGTATTCGCAGATCGACGTACACGTCCCGACATCGGCGATCTCGCCGATCGGGATATTATCAGCAATCATCCTAGGGGGGGGGGAGATGGGCAAGTGTGAAGACGGTACGTGTTGAGTGGTTGATGAGGGACATGAACCGGGATAGTCAGGTGGTACGAGATAGGGTTCAGGATGGGAGGATAGGACAAGAAATTGATAAACAACAATCAGACTCGAATTTACATTGGACTACTTAGGCGTTTTTAAGTGCCGCTGGAAGAGATCTACATTGGCCCTCCCAAGTATCAACTAGCCCAAGATAGCTGATCAAGCGTCGCGGTGAGAGGATTGGATCGGATATTGGCCGACCCCCCCCCCCACACACACACGCTAGCGAACTTGCTCAAGCGTATACCCCGATCGATCTGCATTCAGTGCTCGGCCGACGATCGTTTCGACTCTCAACTCACAAGATCCCGCTAGAAGAAGCGGCAAGAAACTCATGGAAAGGAAAGGAACAACGTCACACGGCAACCGCGGCCTCGGATCAAATCCAGGCCGCCGATCGAAGGTCGACTACCTCAGATCGGAACCAATAATGGCAGCAGAGCGAAGACTTCCGCGCTGCTCCACGTCCCCGCGTCCCACCAGGACGTTCAAGACTTTACATCGCTGCATCCGTCGGAATCCCAAGAGAGCCGATCCAGCCCACCGACGGATACACAAGGTGAGACTAAGCTCAGCTGATCGCGGATCATCGGGGACCCTCCTCCGTTAGTCGGTATCTGGGCGCAGTTGGTAAGCAGATCGGGGCTTAAGCATATTTTGACCGATCCCGCTACATCACACATCTCTTTTAATGCGTCAGGCACACCCACTCCAGCACGTCGGAAGGCGCGATGTCATAAGGATTGGAGTCTCCGTCAAGGCGGCGCAGCGCTGCCTCGCGTGTTCGAGCTGCCAGCACATGTTGTTGAAGTAAGCGATGACTCCATGGTCCATTGGCTGTATAGCGGACGTTGCGTGGGAAGGTAACATCCTCACCGCGATGCTCGTGAGTTGCGTTTCCGGTACATTGTGCACTGAAGCGTTGCCGAGCAAGAGTATGGTGTACCTACATGATGGCGCATCAACATATCTAGCATCTCCAGCCATCGACGAAAGTCTTAACAGTCATCCAGCCCTTGGAGGTTTCGTCGTAGACAGCTCCTTGGGGCAGATCGACTAGACAAAGGGTCTACATGGCCTTGCCTAAGAAGATGAGAGGGAGTTCTCCTTCTCTGAGCTGTTCGTTGCTACCGCCATGGCCAAACCGTCTTTCTTCGCTTGAGAACTGGCGCGTGTGCAGTGTGATCGAGCACTTTAGCGTGGCCATATAGAAAAAGGCCGCTTCATCCATGTTGAAATCGTCATCGGGATGGCGGCGGCCAATTTGTTTGCGTAATTTCAACGCCCCTCGACACGCTGCGTTGACGTCCACTGACCCGATCTTGCGGTGCCCACGGCGCCGCCTAAAACCTAGCGCGCCATAAAGCGGTGCTTCCAGCCGCTCTTGGTGAACTTCGGTTGGGCAGCTGTGGGAATGCTCAGGACGTCTTCTTCATTCACCGCAGCGCTTTCCCGGACAACACCGCCTTCCTACACTCGAGCTTCAGCACTGTCTCGACGAGATACAAACATGTCCAGCAGCAATCTCAGGTACGAAGGGGCCTTTCTCCGGTCCAAGACGTCATGTGCTGTCTTTCATAGCTCGTCCTCCCGCTTTAGATTTTTTTAATACAGTTGGGATAGATGGGCCCTTAGGGAGCCCTAACGCCTTCCGCTACCAGATGCTTAGCTTGTGGTTGTTCCAGTTTGGGTGATGGTTGTGGTTTTGGTGGCAGATCTGAAGCTCTTGACGCTTGATAAGGCGGACGCGGATGGGAAGAGAAACGAAGCGCATCGTGTCGAGGCATTTGTAGGCCGTGGTCTTGAATGGGTAGCCGCACTGCACAGTGGATTGTGGGTCGCGGAATTTTGAATGTTCAGCGAAGCTCACGAGTGAAGGTCATTTGAATTTGAATAGCTCAATATTTATAGACAGTTCCCGTAGGATTGCATATTTTATAGGATTCAAAATTATAATTTATTGACCATTTTTTTATTGTCGCTAACCCCCCTGTTTTTCCTACTTGTTAGTGCACCTTTTTTGCATAAAATATATCATTAAGGGTTCTCAGCGCCCTTAACGATATTGTCACATTTTGCGGTTTCGTAAAGTTACCTGGGTTCATGAAAGTTCCCGAGGCATTTAAAATCCGGTACAGTAGATATTTGTATGATTCCGATAAAAGCAGACTAGTTACTACTGATTTTAAAGCGATCATTTGAGAAAACGCGCCACGTGGCACAATCACCACAGCGTTTTGCTGCTGCATTTATCCCTGGGGCTTGCTGCGCTGCTACTCTCGTTACTAATGCAGTTGTCGTGCAGATACAGGGAATGAGGTAGGTCATTGAGTATGTTGTTTGTTGTTAGTCGAATTTGAAATACTAACAAATATTGTGGCGTAGGTTCTTTTTGGAACCAGCTCTTCTTCAGGTGATGAGGCTGACGACGTTGACTCGCTTTGGACCCAACCCCGCTTCAGCGGATGAGGTCACCGACGTTCGTGAGGAGAATGGCGAAGCCGAGAGAGAATCCAGAGACCATGTTTTTGAGATCGGCACCTTTTCTGGTGATGAAGCTGACGAAGACCGTGAAAAAGGCTTTAAATACGCACGTGATTCAAGCGAGGCTCATAAAGAGCTACTGGATGCGATACGTGAGATACTGCCCTGATTTACGTGAACGGATCACTTTCCTAACATTGGTTATGCTGTTGCCTTGAATAGACGCACCGCAGACGCCCGTACAAGACAACGCGGCTCTCAAGAAGACAAATATTTGCGCCCTGCGTACGAAACCAAGGAAAACACGGAGGATCCGCAGACGCAAATCAAGTGAGCAGTGGAAGTGGTTATGAATTATATCGCTGACACGTTGTCAATGAGTTCGTCGGACGAAAGCTCCGGTTTTCCAGGTTTAGCGCGCCAATCAGCCCCAAGGCCCAACGACCGACCGCACACCACGTATTAGGCACACAAAAAACCTACATGGAACGTATGGCGATGGATAACGCTCCCTGGCAACGTCAAGAACAAGATACCCCCGCTTTATCAGCTCGTTTTTGCATCGTGGGAAGAGCTTAATGATGTACTCGAGTCGTATTGCAACAAGCACACGCTACTATTTCGAGAAAGATACCCAGACCGTCCGACAAAACAATTAGTACGTCATCCTGTGTTGGGTTTGCGATAGGAATTTAAGTAAGAATGTAGTGTTTTGATGATCAGGTTGAAAGCGAATCAGATCCTTTAAAGATGGAATACAACTACAACGTTTTACGCTGCACGCATGGGTGTCACCAGAAGTCTCGCGATAAAGGTCAGTGTAGCACGCCGACACGGTTTACTGGTTGCAAGTCCCGTTCACTGCAGCGGCCGGTAAAGGTGGAAATGTAGACGGGAAGATTGCTTTCCGTAATTGGGTTAGCGGCAGTCAGATTAGACGAAACTTTCAGGCACAGCAAACACTCTGCTTAATGTAGACACGGACCCATAACCACGTCACGAACGATACAAATATTTTCTGGCAATTTTGTGCGGGTCTATTCCAGAAGGTAGCGTAATCTTGGATGAAGTATGTTTTCTCGCCGATGCACACACAGAGTCGCATTACATCTAAAACTATTTGTCGGATACGCTAAAACGACATGTGACCCCACAGCTCGCAACATCGTACAAAAGGTTTTGAAAAGTACTTCTGCTGAGAAGCAGCTGATTTCTGTGCTCAACGCGCTCAATGAGGGTGATGACCATAACGTTCTCGTTATGCGGGATCAAAATGACGTGACGTGTGACGTTGTGATGCAGACTTCAGTCCAGAAGTTCGCTTTAAGCAGTGAGGTAAGCCCTTATGCATGGACTGAACATACAATACGAATAACTTGGCTTTCCGTCTCTGTAAGCACCCTTTTGATGTGTGCACCATTACTGGTATTGAGCGCCTTTATCTCCGGTGGAGCGCCCTTATCACTGATATAACGCCCTTAGCATGTATTGTGTGCTTGTGTTGTTACAGGAAGTCTATTGGCCACGAGTTCAACATGGTGTGGTGTGCCTGTACTTAATTGCATTGCACCGGATGAAACTATGGAAACTACAAAGGTTATTCTGGAGTTTAAGTCTCACAACAGCTCGTGGCCTTCGATTGAGACTGCTGTAATTGACAAAGACTCCAAGGAGTGGAGAGCGTTGGAAGTGCTTTCCGGAGGTGGTGGTGATGTTACTGTGTCAATCTCACGCGATGGCAAACTGGAAGGAGGTTGTGACGAGGGTGAAATACGGTATCAATGGCATTCAGCGAGACGAGGTGGGAAATTCGATAACGCAGATGATGTGCAGCAGCACAACCGACGACTTCAGCTGAGCGACAGATTGTTTCGAATTTGTTTTGCAAGGGTAAGTGTCCTAATATCCGCAACAGTCCCTGTCCTGAGATTTCCACGTATTTCAAGAGTCGGGTAGCGATATGTGATCGAATCATGGCCGTGAAAACTACTTCACAGCAGGAAATACTACGGCGAATCGAATTGAAACCAATTGGAACCAAGTAAAGCGGCTTCTTGGAAGAAGACGCGGATTGGCTAACTCGTCGCAGGCCTCCTATAAAACCAAGAAAACATTGTGAACAATTGGCTGACTTCTCTGCGCAAGACGCCAAGCCAATCACGTCCAGCAAACGCCATCCCCGCATTTCTACATAAAGTATCGGCCCAGCTCGCGAATGATACGTTTGGAAAGGTACCGCGCAGTGGGACTTGTTCATGGTGAATAAAAAAAAGGTGGATACCTACGAAATCTGCCAAGGTAGTCTGAGTGGGAAGTTTGTTGTCCGCTAGTGCCTGGGGATTGTGGATATCTGGGAGTGTTCGTGCAGCTGTATGATTTACAAAAAGTCGGCGGCTCCCTTATCAGCACATTATGATGATCACGAGCAAAACCCATGGACTTGTAGCACTTCCTACAGCAACGGTTCCAGCTAGATGGAGCCTGGAGACGACTGGGACATTGTTTTCCACGCTCAAGAATAGTTGGCCCCTCTCCGAAGTGTCATCACCTGGTGAAAGTTCGACTAAGCACTGTTGGAGCACCGCAATCCTCTTCAGCACCTTAAAATTTTTCTCCGATCCCGGATCAGCGTACTGGTCGACGTACTGTAAAATATGTACAGCCGAACAGAAAGGAACAAGCAAAGAGGGTTGTCTTATCCGATACCGAGAAAAACGCGAGGGCCCAGGCTGTCTTCGAACCTCCCATCGCGAGACTTAGTGGATTATCTACAGTTGACTACTATCAACAATGAGCAAATGGAAGACCGCGAATAAATAGGAAATAGCTAACGGTGGTGCCTAGATGACATCCGGTATGAATGGTGACAAGAACGATACCTACAGCTGATAGCAGAAATGGAGGCAGATCAGGAACTAGCCATGGAGGGAGAATCGCTTACCGGTATGGTACGTACGCGGAGTCTAGCTGATGCACTAAAAATGATGCATCTCAGTCCGGTGGGTCTGACGTTCCTCCGACGCAACTTTCTACGAGGAGTCTAGCTGATGCAATTAAAAATGATGCATCTCAGTCCGGTGGGTCTGACGTTCCTCCGACGCAACCTTCTACAAGGATTTTCGTGCGAAAGTCCGAAGGCAGTGGTGAAGAGACGAAAAAACGTTTCTGACAGACAAAATGAACAAGCTGAAGGACAAAGATGTCAAAACGCGCAGTGTGAAAGTGATGCGGCTGCCAGCTCTCGTTCACGGACCATGCTAGAGAACTACAGCAAGACAACTAAGGCAGCGCCCTTATCACTGTTAGGACGCCCTTACCAGATTACCAGATAGGCGCCACTAGACAAGTGCAGCAAGACAAATCTCAGAAACATGTAAAGAGCTACAACATGCTTCCATATCGATACCGTAAAATCCCACGGCGCACTCAGCTTGATATTGGTCAGCTCGGAGTGCTTATGTTGCATCCTTGCCTCTGTTTCTTCAAAGTAGTTTCGGTATGACAAACGCATGTTTCTGCAAGTGCCCACCTGCATCAGACCAACCGGCTACTTCACAGGTCACAGGTCTAGCCTGGATAAACTTGTCCGTCATAATAAATGGATACGGATCGAGAGCATTTGATAATTTCCCCACGTCTGAGTGGTAGGACGCCCATTGTACAACTTGTGACATCGTTGTCATCAGCCCAGATTCAATTAAAATAACAGCATACTTTGGCTGAGGCATGCTCACCCTTGTTTTAAGTTCTTTCCTTTATAAAATGAGGACCGTCTACGACATAAAATCGCAAACTAAAAGCTTTCTTCTCAATATCATAGGTTAAAGCAAGAATAGCGCTTTGTTCAAGCTCATCCTGTCGAGCCATTTTCTATGGAAACTAAAACGAATGGACTCTTCGTTCGGAAGCAGCAAACGTTAATGAAGGACTAGCTGCTATGTGGTGAAGAAATACTCAATGCTATCGCTGATGACAGAGCTGAAGGCCACCTACAGATAAAAAATGTGAAGTTTCGTGATGTTGTCTCCGGAGTCGTACGCTGTGGTATGCTTCATGATGCCGTGATTGTCTATAACTCATTATAAATTCGTTGTGCTATTGTTACTTCTAGTGTTGCTCTTCGGAGAGTACGCCATTTTTGTATAATTTATTGTATAATAACTTATCCGGATAGAAAAAATTGTTAGAAAGAAAACAATTTATAATTCAGCGATGATCAGCTGGTATTACGCAACGCGGGAATAGATCAAGTGACCTGCCTAGCAGCAGCACGCGCCATGTCCAGATCGGGACCACACATACTAGCGATGGCATAGTATCGTTCGATGCTCTCACGAATCCCGCCACTTGCACCACCCTAGGGCAAGATCCGGGAAAGCTTCTGTCGCTTAACAGTTTCTTGGGAGCACGGAACGCGGTTTCCCTCCTTTGGCACTTGATCGGCGGTTGTGGGATGGCCCACACCGCCACGTCAATAGCTATCTGATACGCCTTACGTGATCGTACCCTTACATTTGAGTACGTGTCACTGGGCGCCACTATTGTGGAGATTGCGTTCCCAACCACGCTAACGGTGCACTTCTACGAGCCGATACATCAGAAATGTTACCGAGAAAAAATCAGGAACGCTTGGAAAAACGGGTTGCTGCTGTACCTGGAGAGACTGCATTGCGAAAGCGGTGCGAATGCGGTGCGAAAGAACGCTTTCCAAAAGAAGTTATCACGAAGGGGATAAGCGAGCCTACTTCACCAGATCTAAAAAGATGTCGTAGTTAAGTTTGCTCTTGCGGTTATGTAAGGGTGCACTAAGCCTATCGTGTTGTTGTAGCTAACGGTGCTCTAATGCCATTCGTATATTTTGTAAAGCATGGCTCTATCCTCTCTGTAATGAATAGTATTGTTCTTCGATGGACTACTATTTACACTGGATATAGGCACAAAAACACCGAAACTGTGCTGACCGCACCACAGAAGTACGATAAACATCTTAATTTAAACTACCCACGCCCTAACCCTACCAACTACCGATGGCTCGCTGCGCTCGCGAGTGTTAGAACCCTAGGCCCGCTACGGTCGCACGCGAAGCCTCCGCTTACCTGGAGCGCAATGTCGGATCCTGGGTTTTCATCCGCGTGCTTCGCACACGGCCACCAAATCTAGGCATGATCGCTTCGGTCGTCCCTGCTTTGTACATGTACTGGTGCTGTTTTGCGGTGTGTGTATCCAAAACGGACGGTGTTTTTTTGTTGGTATTTACTCTTGTTCTTCCCGCGTATATTTGCCAAAATTGACCGATTGAGCGAATCTCCCCAATACAATCTTTCAGTCCTTTTGTCTATGCGCTCGCAATGAATAAAATCGTACTTAACAGTGTGTCATAGTGAACACAGCTGTTTCGCGACGTTGCGCGATTTGCTGCGCGAGAATCGCGCATGGAAATTCGAGTAGAAAGCCCAATAATACGAGCACCACAAAACTATCGATCCTGAGCGGTGCTGAATTATTGAAACTAACCATCCCGAGAAGTCTACATGTGGCAAATGCTGGCTACGATTGAACACCACAAAACCGTGGTCTCCTCTGTGAATTCACTTCTGGCGGGTTGAGCAGCTAGCTCTTCGGCTGACATCGGGTCTTTCGCATGCAGGTGTGACATCATTGCCGCAAGATCGTCTCTGATTGTGTCCTCTTCTTCAGGTTCTTCATAGTCTAGTTGCGGTGAACGTGACATGGGAGCGAGGGGCACGGACGGCATCGCAAGCAGTGTGGAGGTGGGGCTCTTTGTGGAATGAGCTCCGCCAGCCGCAGGATCACGCAAGGCCAGAAAGCTGACACCAAGAAGGAAAAACAAAAGTACGTTAATATAATGAGTTGCTCACAGTTCTCTGAGCTCAAATCAAGTTTCTTGAAATTCGACACTGTACCAAAGCTCGACGTGGAGGCCAAGTTGAGAGCCCACTTGAGGACGTACTGATCTACACGACGCTTAGTTTATTCGCCTCAACAACATTGCCTTAGGGATGCTCGACCTTGAGCAGATATGTCATACAAGACAGACGATATTACGCTTACAGCAGGCTGCTGGCGACGACAGCCACTATACCGACAAGTACCGACGCCAACGAAGCCGTCACGGGGCTGCCCGACGAACCGGTGGTCGTCGAGTCCGCCGAGCCGTCTGATGAGCTGTTCGAAGGCAGAGTCAGCTTTGGGAACGAGAACGTGGACGGCGCGGCCTCACAACCATCCGAATCAGACGAGCACACAGCGCAGATCTGCGAGTAGAGCGTACGGTTGCAGCCGTATTTGGAGGTCGCACACGCCTCGCTGTTCTCATAGCATTTGGGATTGGCCGACGTCAGCTTCTCGATCGTTGGGAGCGCCTCCATATTGGCGCTCGTACCGTTGCTAGCCAGCTCGTTGTACATCTCCACCATGATCGACGTACGGTTCGAGTTGGCATCCTCGTCGCCTGGGTTTTTCCAGAAGTCGATTGAATCCTCAACATCAAAGCCGCTGCCAGTGTTCGAGGCCTTGAATTCCACACCACCGTCCTCACAGAACTCCGTGTAGTTGCTGTAGCCCATCTCCGTGATGCCCACAAGGTCATCAATGTTCAGGTAACCCAGGATCTTGTAGCTGAACGTGCAGTTGTCTCCATCAGGCTCAACACCCATGGCGCAAAGTCCACCGGGGTATTCAGCGCGGCATTCGTCCGTCTTGTCTGCGCGCAGTTTCTGTGCGCACGAGTTCGGGTACGAGAACCAGTAGTTGCCAGGGTAAGGGGCGCGCGGGTCCGACGTCTGCAGGTTGCTGCCCACCATCGGACCAATATTCATCTCGCCATCCAGGCCGTAGTATACCTTGCAGTCCTCCGATATGTCGCTGCCCTCGTCCGTGCATTTGGCGCCATCCATGGCCACGAACTCGCCGTACTCTGGAGGCGTGTGGCTCTCGTAGTACTTAACGCCGTACGTCGGCTGCACGATCGTCAACTGGTAAAAGACAATGTACTGCATGCTGTTCTTGCGCTCGCACTTGACCGACTGCTCGTTCACGTTGATGCCCTCAGCCTGCACGTACATGAGCGCACCCTCTACCGACGCGGTGTTGACCGTGTCCAAGTTGTTTATGTAGGCCAGCTCAGTCGTGTCGCCATACTTGGACAACCATAGCTTTGCCTCCTCGTTCCAGACGGGGGCATCACCCTGCACACGGGCTTGTACCGAGGTGATGGCCGTCATGTGCCAACCGCTGCTGCTGTTAGAAGATGAGTTGGTCGTGGTGGTAACTATGGCGCCAGTCGTCGAAGAGGATCCGTCAGTGTCAGCGGCCGTCACCGTCCCAGCGGTCGTTGAGGAACCGGAGGAGGCGATGATAGCCGAGTCCGTGGATGCCTTGGACACCATCATGGTAAGATGCGCAGCACTGGAGGCCGAGCTCAGAGGAGCTCCAATGAGGAAGCACAACAGACCGAAACGACGCCACATCGTAAACCTGATTGGGAATCTGCTAAAAAAATATCCTTGGGGATATCTCACTGATAAGGCGAAAACCGGAATGAAGTGGCTATCGATTGGAGGGGATGTTATTTTTTGTGTGGGTGCAAAATCTAGACCTGATTTTTTTGTTGACCGTTGCTAGTGGCGGACGCAAACAACTTTTCGTTTGTATTATAACACGTTTTTAGTTGCTGGTTTTGGGGACAATTTCATACAAAAGCGCTTCACAAACAGTCGTTTTGCCGTGGCAAATCCCGATCATTTTCCTCTAAACTACCTACCTAGGACCTAGGCTAGGTATAAGAAGGACCGTGTGCAACCGGGCGGATAGTGCGGGACTGCGAGTCGAGCCAGCGCGGCAAAACTGGATTGCTCCACGCATGCGATGCATGGCTCGCAACGATGGCGCGAAGGATTAGGGCGCTCAATGTCGGAAATTGTAGGTCACGAGCCACGAGTCTTGGCCCAAAACACGACCTATTCAGGTATTTTATAGTCCGTGGAAAAGGAGCTGCAACGTTTAAACTGGCTTGTGGACCGCCGCAGGCTGGTCTCCGGTAGGGGCCGTTGGCCCCCAGCAGCGACTTGGTCGCAAATTACCACTAGCAATCACCGAAACACAATCCGAAATCAACGGATTCTAAGCTGCATTGTGTTTAACAGCATCCCTTGCCCCTCGTTTTTATACGTTTTACCCATAGTGTCAGACCGAGACGTGATGGCGGGCCAGCTATGAGAAATGCTTTAAGTGGCTGGACATTTCAAAACGTCTTCCCTCGTGCGCGTTCGAGTCAAGTCGGGCGGCAATACATCCGATATAACACCCCAACTAGGCAACACCATTTAAAGGCCTTTGTTCGTGGACGAGCGCGTGGGAGTATAGCACGAAAGGCTATGCGATTTAGCTGAAGCGTTTATGGTTCTTTTAGTCCATCTTTAGCATCATAGCACGCCACTCTGGATATTCCTGATTGCTTCTCCTAGTTTTCACCATTATGTCGAATATAACACTAGGCAATCATGGCACGATTATCACAATATAGGATCGAGAGTTAGAAGGGGGGGGGCATCCCCCCGGGGATGTCTTTCCAATCGCGGCAAATAAGTGGCGTATTGATATTATGATAAGGACCGGCTCAGCTCACGAAGCGCCCGCTTAATCCGTATCCCCCAAAACGAAGGTTCACCAGCATTTGCCATTATTATGGCTATGGGCAACAGCGGTGAATTCAATGCTGACGTTATGCCGCATTGCTTCAACGTGTGGCAGGTCGTAGTTCATATACTAAAGTCGTAAAATGCACCTTCCAACATCGCCCGAAAGCACAATACCACGTTGATGTTGATGCAAGACATCATCCCAAGGGTAAATCGACGCACTGCTCCGTTTCGAAACCCTGTCCGGTGTTCCTCGCCTTGAACGCAATGCCGCCGTTCAGGCAAAGTTATTCATAGTTGTTGTAGCCCATGTTGGTGATGCCGACCAGGTCGTCGATATTCAGGAAACCCAGAATCTTGTAATTCTACGTGCAGGTCCCGCCATCTCGCTGGACACCCATACGCAGACATTTACAGATCGGGCGTCTGCCGAGTTGTACCTAAATAGCTTCTACAGGGCATTATGACGGAGTAGTACAGGGCATCGGTAGGGCAGCATACAAAACCAAAGACTAACGGAAAGTAAGTTGTATTCATGAGCGTATAAAGTCATTGCAGACGATTGATCGCATGCCTGGGATTCTCGGGGTTCGTTATCGTGGACCTGAATCTGTTCGAGCTCGCTGAACTGCTGCGTATGTAGTGCTCCTTCCAGAGAGAAGTTTGTTCGTTACTTTTTGCGGAGGTTTTCCCATTTCAACTGAGAAAAATGACTCGCCACAGTGAAAGTTTCTGGAAATGTTGTTGTGAGTCCACCAGCAAACTTTCTCAGCATAGGAAATTCTTTTTTTACTGCATTCCAGCTTTATTAGAATGTTGACGCTGGTGTTATCGATGGAGGTGTCGATGCTGTTGCGAGAAGCGTCATAATGAACATAACAATCGTACAATTCAGAATGCTCCTGCTCGATCGTGTCGATATCCATCTCACTCCAGCGAGGTTGCATCCATTCGCGATGCGTTGGGATAGTGCAGATAAACCGAGACCTTTTAACTTCACCAAACCCGAAGAAAGGGCTGGAGGAAGCTCATATTCCTTCGGTTCATTGTTTTCGTTGAGCTCCGCAGAGCAATACCATTTACATCTTCGATCAAATTGGCCACCACACCAGCAAAATCAATCGTCAATTCAGTAGAAATAGAGAATCCAAGTGAAGCTATGATAGAAAAAAATGGCGAATCCATCGTCATCTCAGATTAAATAGGATAGATCGACAGATACCGTGCACCCACCAGAGTACACATGCCTATCTTGATGTCGAAGATGTGTACTCACGAAAGTGCTGGCCATAACAGCCCACCGAAACGTTCTTGAAGATCGGCACTAAACCGCTTAAACTCTGTTTCCTGCTCGGTAATTAGCGATGAGCATCACTGCTCGAAAGGATATCTTATCGACCGATGAAATAACCAACCACCATTTATCAGGAGGTTTGCAAATCGGATTGACGTCTTTAAATACGCTGTGAGTTTAGTTTGGTGAGTTTCGAATCAGGTGCAGCATCTACCCATTGACTCCCAGCGTATATCTTGCAGAAGATGTTCCGTTGGTTTCATTTGGTTAATCAACGTCTTCTGGCGGCGCCAGTGGGCAATTGTCTTAGTCATATAGCCGTAAGACTTACCCCCATCATGACTTTGATAGATTTTTGCAGGATGAGATCCACTTGGAGCAAACCACACCAGACTCTCATAAACCCACTTGCGCACACAGTTCGCAAACATGTAGCCAGTCCGTTACAATTTTCAGTCATTCTACGTTCGACATCGCTGGTAATACAAGCATAATAATTTTCCAGAATGGGCAAATCACGTCTAGCACCTGCGTGACGGCATCAAACATAACCAGCAGTATGGCTACCCTCATCGGAATCGTAATAAATGCAGGTTTATTAAATATTGATTGTGATAGATTCGAATTCTGGTGTTCAAATACGATACGGACATCTGCGTCAACCTATTCAACGCTATCGAAAACGTCCAAGCTTCTGGTAGTATTTATGCGATTTTCTGCACGTTCATCGCGCAGACAGATCGAGCATTTCGACGGAAGTCCAGGCGTGCATGATCCAATTGATGCCAGACAGTGCGGTTTTCTTATCTTAGCCAAAACCGACAAGACCGTTCGAAATGATATCCACACGCTCAAAAAGGCCACAATCAGATAGAATTGAACTGGGTTCTTGATTTTTAAGCTGTGGTTCAGTGTCGTTCAGATGCAAAACATTCATAGTTTGCTTCCAGACCATATTACTATCGTCATCATTAAGCATCATCTTGTAACGACGACATCTATAATGTCACGGTCGATAGACACGACAATCGGTGCTTTCTTTTTCATTAGCAAAAGCCAAAATGCTGGCACGAAGCGGTTTGATGTTGTCGAAATATGCACGCTGGTTCGCTTGCGTTAGTTGTTTGTAGTTTGCACATCGACTGAGTGTTGATTTGCTACATGTTGTCGGTGGTGCTCAGGACGAAAAGTATCTTTTGAAGTACTTAGTTTTCGCTGTTTACTGCATTTGCTGCCAGCGGTTTTAGTCGGTGGGAAGAAATGCACAAGTGGCAAGTGACTGAGATACCACACTTTCGTTGGGATGTCGCTCAGAAACACGAAGCCCATACTGAAGCTGATGGGCGTCTTGGAACGAAGTTGAGCGTCCGGACGCAGTGCTCGAGGCTGCTTTTGTATCTGAGCATCGACATCTCATCGCTTCGATGGGGGTTGTCACGTGCCATCGCATCACGGTCCTCTGCCCACGTGACGCCAAACTGAGCTGCTTCAACAGGGGGCATACCTCAATCATTGACCATTAGAAGCACGAGAGTCACTAGCTGTAGAACAACAAGGCGTACCAAGAGCGCGGGATCCCTATTGTCTGTTTTGTCGACGCTCGCTCTCGACCGACTTCTATAGGGCGCCTTCCCAAAATAGGACAGGGCACGACTGTCTTGTTGAGCGGGAAATGGCCTATCTATAAATGCCTGTCCATGGGGCAAAACACCACCGTTGTACCGCCCCCTGTACTCGACCGACTTGTCCGCACGGTAATTCTGGACGCAAGCATTCTGGAACGAGCTCCACTAGTTGTTGGGGATATGGTGCACGCGGGTCTGAGCGCTGTGGGATGCAACCGACGTTCGGACCGATGTCCACGGTACCGTCCAGACCATAGAAAACCTTGCAGCCCTTCGGCAGATCAGCGCCGACGTTCGTGCTACTTGACGCCGTGCATAGCAACGAAATCGACTTACTCTGGAGGGGTGTGGTCCTCGTAGTACCTAATGCTGTTGGTCGGATGAACGATGATCATTTCGTACAACACATGTACTGCATATTGTTTTTAAGCTGGCACTTGACCGACTATTTCGTTCAGGTTGATGCCCTAAGTGTGCACATACATGAGTGTACCTTCCACGGACGCCATGTTGACCGTGTCGAGGTTGTTCATATAGGCAGTCTCCCTGGTGTCACCGTACTTGGACAGCCAGAGGATCACATCCGGGTGCCAAACAAGAACGTCTCCTTGAACGCGGGCCTGGACGATCTTGACGGGGGTCGTGTACCAGCTGCCATTATTGTCGGCGGAAGCAGTGGCACCAAGAAGAGCGCAAAGCAGCCCGAAACGACACCACATATTGGACCAGTAAGAATCGATGGAACCGAGTGAGAAGTCTTCGTGACAAGATAAAAGGCGGAATGGGAATGGGCTCGAGCTTCGTGGATTTGTCGTACCCAATTGTAGCTAAATCGAAATGAATAGCCATGTGTGTGCTCGAGTGCACTCTGCCGTCTGATAGTATTGAATGAAAGTTTTAGTGGAGAGCTTGCTTACATGTCGAAAATGGCAGTTCTGTCGGGTTAATACAGTGGCGCTCAGCGATCGGACAATTCACTATAGAAATACATGAGGAGGCTCGACAAAGCAATAATAATAAGGGCAATACCCGATGTCACAACAGTAGTTATTCAGTAATATCCGTAATAATATCCCGTTGTACCGGTATGTAAATTTTGAATATTATCGTGACTGTGATGGGTATCGATGTGTGTCCCAAGTAAAACGCTTATTCAAATCACGCTTTTGAGATTAGTAAGAGATAATACCTCCGACACGGGTTAGCTACCGCGTGTTTGGGTCCATGATGGATCGTAGGCGTTGTGCGTGGGAATTTATTCCTCGAGGGCATGCTGAGGGGTGAATCATGAGTGTGAAGGAGAGGAACAGTCTTTTATTAACTAGATGAATCACGTGTTTTATCATTCGGTTTGCTAGCTACATGTTAAAGGTGCTCTAGTTGTGTTGCTCGGCAAGGCGAGTTGTAGCTCCAGAGAGCACGGTTGCACGAAGAAACACAATCATCTCGAAATGAGCCGGAAGACGACGACTGCGCCGTGACATCATCACCAGTTTGTACTGGGAGAAAAATCGCTCATCCCGGTTGCTGATCGGAGGAATTAAACGACAGTGTCCTGGTACGTAACCGTAGTGGCCATGCACGGACGCTTCGCTTGTCGGAGAGCGACAGCAACTAAGTTCTCCTTGGCGCCCTTCGTCGTTGTTGGCTGTACCGTTGGTAGCTCGAACCGAATAATGCCCGCTCGTCGGCGGCTGAGAGACGCTGGCCACGAAGGAGCTTGACATCCGCATTCTCAAACTCTGTTGAGTGGACGATACGTGCGTCCGACTTCAAGTACGCCGCTGTCGACGGATACTTGGCCATCACGGCGTCGAAGAGTACGCGTCCGCCAACGAGCATTGCTCGCTCTGCAGCTGGACGCACACGCTGTCGAGTGTTTTCAACTGGCTGGTAAGCTAAACAGTTTCCCGATTGGTGCTTAGGCGAGGAACCAGATCCTCTAAACTGGAGACCATCTTTGCAGAATCCCGGATCTTAAGGTATCGAGCGAGCATCTTGTACGTAGACGACCAGCGTGTGAGGTTTGCTTTCTTCGCCTTTAGCTCGGTATGCTTCATAAGCTGGGCGTGGTTGTTGGGCGTGCAAAGCTGAACGCAGAGAGATTGAACCTCGTCCACGATGTCCTTATGTTCGGCGATGAATCGTGCCACGGCGAGGTTAATGGGATGGCTCGCACATCCGACAAGGGGCACCGACAGACGAGTCGCAATCGCTTGGTTCGTGACGCGATTGTCGCCCACACAAAAATGGATCATGTCAAGTCGCTTGTGGTAGACCCGAGCACATTCTCGATCATCTCGAAATGAGCGTCTGCGGTCTGGCCGTCCTCGGCTGACGAGATTACCAACAGTGGCTGCTCACGCTCTTCGTTCTTGGTGTACATTGCGTAGATCGCCACAAAGTGCATCGGTCCGCACATCCATCTGTCGAACATGAGCCCGAAAGCAGTCCCCCATGCGACTAGCAAGCTTGGTGCCGACGTTTCTTGACACTTGGATGCTGTAGCGCAACAGGGTCTTCGATGAGATTGGTTGGAGCCGCGACATCGATCGGGTAACTGGGTCGTCAACCTCAACAAGAGCATGGTTGCGCATGAAACCCACTCCATCCACTTGTAGATCTCCATCGTCTTCTCGCCGACGAAGCCGTGTTGCGCTAGTGTGCCGGGAAGTGGGTGCTGACCAGCAGCGAAGATCTCAGCATGGTCCGGGTGCTTGGCGACGATATGGCTCATTAGGTTCGAATAACCTGTGCGTGCGGTCTGCTTGCGCGTGATGTCGCAGCTCTTGCACTTGAAGACGCCGTCGCCGCAGGCAGCGATGAAAAAGTTGAGAGAGCCTTGGAGGACATGGTAAAAGTTCGAGAATGATGCAAAGGACCTCAAGCATCGGGGCTGCTTGAGCTTTGGGGCCAACAAGAACCAACCAATGTTGGCTCCCCTAATAGAGCAATTTGAGATAAATACTATTATTACTGGTCCAATTATAATTTACGGATCGAGCGATTTCTCAATAATAAGTTATTCCGTCAATACAATGTAGAATGTATTGTAGCCATGCACAGACAAATCTCGCTATTATCGCACTGCTCGCTTGCCAATGGGGGGCGCAGAATT
The DNA here is from genome assembly GCA_033558025.1 of Phytophthora sp. 'mugwort'. Lineage (NCBI taxonomy): Eukaryota > Oomycota > Peronosporomycetes > Peronosporales > Peronosporaceae > Phytophthora > Phytophthora sp. 'mugwort'. Next base: position 4,490,094 of record JAUCEF010000007.1, on the reverse strand, counting down.
ATGACCTTTCAAGCAGCAACGCACGAGCCGCGACAATACCGGGATAGAAAGAACAATATGAAGCTCGGTAGTTGCCGGAACTGATCTCGCACCTGACACACCAATAGCAGCTGGGCCCCAGCCTGGGGGCGAATGCCCGTAAGAGACGAAGATCGGATTTACGGCTGCAAATAGCTTCAGTCAGAACTTCTGGCACACTTGTGTGGAACATCTTATCCATGTTAACACAAAAAATGCTTTTTTTCGTATCTAGCAACAACACTATTGCGCACAGCTGGTGAACCACTACAGACAACGACCGGGGTATGATGCATCCACCGGAACTCGGTAAGGAAGCATGTCATTTTAGTAACCGTGCGGAGAGCCATTACTAACATGGCGGCAAACGTTCGGATAAATGCTCGGATCGACAAACTACAAGTACTAATTGGAAAGTGAAGACTTTGGTCGATTTTAGTAGATTCAGTACTAAAAAGAGGCAAGCGCTGACCGGTCGAATTGAGAATCGTCGATTCCTTAGTCTTGCCAGTTTAAGAGCCCTGTTTATTCGGCTTCAGCATGTGTCCCCATCATTGATACCGTTATCATTCACACAAGGGCTAGGCGGACGAGAACCTGTAAAGCGTCATGATGAGGCAAGCGCACTATTTAGCAAGGGTTATTAGCTCGGACGGGTCACGCAACAAGCCGATGTGGAATTCGTTTTAGCACCTTATGCCACACGTTTTTGGTCCCTTGCCGCAAATCACCTGTTTGTGGTCACGCGCCGTCTTGATTGCGGTTGCGTCGGCAATTGTCGGCGCGAGAAGCTCCAATATCATACTCATTCATGACTTTTGCGACTAAATAGAACAGCACGGACAAGTCGCTTTCTGAACTTCGTTGTGTGCTTTCGACACAGACTGTGATGATCTAAGTGTGAGGACCGGTAGCACTCCAAAAGGCGACGTAGTCACCCATCCCCCTCTGTCAAACCACGCACTAGCTGCGCAATCTTCTGCGCCTTGTCCGCAACATCGTGGCGGCTCACAGCGTGTCCAGAATTTTGTCGCCCGAGCACCCACTCAGGATGCTGATCTCCGCATCATGGGGCAGCAGCGGTGGCGGGCCGCTGCGTTTTGACTCGGGCGGATGCCCTTGCGTACAGCAGCCGAATAATTTTATTTGTTTAGTCTAGGCGGTGGAGCCTTGGTCTTATTGCTGATTGCCTTCATTTGGGCCCCTGCGAGGACGGCTTGTGCAACAAGGTTACGATAAGAGTGCCTAGTAACGCTTCGGAGTGATGTACTCAAGTATCGCTAGTGATGTATCCAACATCACTAAGACGTCACTGCAATGACATCACGGATGGGTACCACACATATGGCACAAGTACCTCATAGCCACCCAATAGCATAACATCTAGGATACCTTGTAGGTGACTTACAGTTAGTATGAAGAAGCATTAAGGAAATTACCTACAAATATAATCAGTATTAAAGCTATCTAATTTGGCAACAGCTAGGGGCTAGTGAACTGCCGTTCACTGAGCGTTTGTAAACTCTTCGTAAGCTCCGCTTCCTGCGCACAAGGTACTTTGCGCCCCGTCACACTTGGCAGTACTAGTAGTCAATCCACGTCTACGCGGATGTCTATCTGAAACCTTTGTGAGGTCCTAGCAACGTAGGCCGGGATGGATTTCCCCACCTGAACGACACACAGTTTGAGTCCGTTCGTAGATGTCCGGCATCTCTGCCATGGATGACTTGCACAGCTTGGCATCGCCAACGCAAGGTGAGCAGGTCGAGCGCTTGAACGCGTTCGACATACACCAACAGGGACTCGTCGAAAACGTTCGGAGCAACCTGCAGGTTTCGGCTCTACGGCCGAAACCGGTATAAGCTAAGCCGTTAAGGCTTGAGTTAAACCCGTACGAAAGGAAAGAAGAGTAGGCCCACACCCAGCTATTTCGTGCGCAGGCCAACCCTCTGGAGGAGGTGATCCAAGTCGCTCTCAAACAGGAGTACAGTCACCGCCAGGCGAGCACACCAGCGGCGATGCGGCCGGGGGCAGCGACACCAAGTCGCGGGGGACCCCAGCGGGCCAGTTCCCATGGAACTCGAGCTCGCGGAGCAGCAGGAGATATTCGCTGCTATAGCTGTGGTAAGGTAAGGCACATGGCACGTGCCTGTCCTGCGGGGGGACAACGAAAACATTCCCTCCCAAACTCATCACGATCAATGGTCGCTAGCAAAAGCCGCGACCCCATGGGCAAGGGAACACAGGACATAAGTAGGGCCGGGGCGCCCTACTCGAGATGATCTTTGTCTTCATGAGCGGTACGCAGGCGGCGCGCATTATGGAGACTTAACCCCTGGGAGTCTTCGCACTCTGAATAGAAGAGGGCAGCGCTGGGTGGCTAGTAGTACACGTAAATGTACGGGGATACAATAGACTCCGGGGCGTCGATGAATTCCGCACGCCACCGGACTGCTGCGGAGAACAGCAACAAGTTGGCCGATGCTTTACGAGAAAGCAAAGGCAATGGGATAGTGTCGGTACAACTGGCCGATGGAAACGGTGATTACCGTTCCCAAGATCCATGTGGATCTAGCTGTGAAGCTCGAGGACTTCGACAGCATGGAGCGGTTTACTGTCCTAGAGATGGCCAAGTATGACTTGATCCTAAGCATGCCCTGACTCGAAAAACAAATGAGCCATCGGAGCCAGCCAGCCCCCAGCTACTGACAGAGCATTGGTGAGTCATGTTTCCAGCTCTGCCAGGAACTGGGGCGTCCGAAAGGGGCGCCGAGATGCAGGAGCATCCAGTGAATTTTTGGGGGCCGCTGACGTATTGAGCGACCCCCCCTCCCCCCCCGCCTAGAAGCGGTGGCAACAGAAGCTGCACCTGGTCGAGTGTTACCGAATAGCCCTCGACCCCCGCCGGAATATAGACCGCCGGCCAAGGCTTCAAGAGTGGCGATGCCAGGTGGCACCGATCAGGTGGGTAACCAAGGTCCACACCAGGTCACCCATACCGAAACTGGCGAGGAAGACGCACGAGCCACTTCCTGTGTGGGTAACCACGTTCCACCAGGTCGCACAGACCTTAACTGAAGAAGAAGCAGCGAGACGCACTTCTTGTCTGGGTAACCGTGCTCCACACGAAGCCCTAGAGGCTTTGGGTGTCGTCAATGAGATGCCCACAGACGTGGATAACGAAGTACCACGTACGGTCGCCGTTGACGGCATAGTCGACAACCCAAGTCGAGTCTGAAGTCACTTCAAACTGCGCATTCAAAGCGACTCGGAACCCCGGCCCCGAGTTCTTCGGACGAAGGGAGTTATCACCTCCTCGACGGCGAGACCTCCCATCGGGTCAAGGCAGGCGGCATCCAGCTAGAGCCGCTGCCAGAGGTGTCAGAGCTCCTGAACTTAAGGAGTTGGCACGGACAGATTTCATGACCAACCTGAAGGCTGGGGAGATCGCGGAAGAAGTGGTACTCCTTGAGCAAGAGTCCACACCTGAGGAATTGAATTCCTCCTCGGTTATGGAGGTAGACGTCCCGGAGGCATTCTTCTCCCAGCGTTTTTCGCGCTTGGGTTCTGAGGTTTTCAAGAACCCGAAAGATCCAGTGTATCTTTGATGAAGCGTTTGAGGACGTGGAGTCCAAGGATCCACCGTCCTAACTCTCACCGAATCGTGGGATCAGGCACAAAACACTGTGTCACCAGATAATGGCCATTTCCTCACGATCAGTGTGAGGTCGTTATTGCCTTCCTCGCCGCTAAGGCCAAGACAGGCATGGTGCCGGAATCGAAATCCGGCACTCGACGCCAACCTTCTGCGTTCGGAAGCCGAACGGGAAGTGGCGTCTGGTTCATGCTTTCAATAAGGTGAACAACGCGACAGTGGCGGCCCAGACACCCGTCCCGCAGAAAGATGTGTTGTTGAACAACATGGCCGAGTGTGAGTTGTACAGCGCCCTGGATCTAGTGGACGGATACCGGATCCTGATGATCGAGAGCGACATTTCGCTCACCCGCAGTGAGCACCCTGACCGGTATGCTCTGGGAGTGGCTGGTGATGCCACATGGCCTGTCTAATGTTCCGGCGCCGTTCAATCGCCTGATAACGCAGTTATTTGACCGCTGCGTTCGTACGCACAGTCGTACTTTGACGACATCTTCGTCGCATTGAGTGCCATTTCACAGCGGGTGTCTACCATGTATATAGCACTTATGTTGGTCAGCCCGAGGGCAGAGCTGTACTGCTCTCCACCGTACGAGATGCGTCCAGCTGGTACGTCGGGAAACGGGCCGCCACTTCATTCTGCAATCTCGTGTACTTGTCCTTCTTGTCGGACAGAAGGGGGCTTGCTTAACAGCTTTCAGTCTGATTCACCAGCCCAGCATCGTCGTACCGGCCACCGAGCTGGTTGCTGAGCATGCTGGTATCGTGCGACGGCACCAAGCTGATAACGTCGTCCGGGGTCGCGGCGTGTCCGAGCTCAATGGGCTCGTTGTGTTCCCTGGGCTCGCTATGTTCGATGGGCTCGCTGGGGGTACTTAGCGAAAGGAGCGGAGACGTTGGCGACGTGCGAGTCGTCGTTCTCGATCCGTTGGGTTTATCGACTAGCCGTTCATTCAGGAGGCGCACCCGATCGAGAAGCCTCCACCAGCATAGTCACGAGGTAATTGCGCCCGGCATTGCAGCCAGACGGCATCCAACGTCAACTCCTTCGCCCCCTTCAACAGGCTCTCTTGTCCGACGTTCGGCTTCACTTTTAGGTGCTTCATTCGTTCCGCTGCAGATTCTGCACTATTGTTGGCCTCCTAGCCTGAGGTGATGCACGGTTGCTCATAAGTTTACCCGTTGGCTTCTAGTAACAGTCATAGGAAGCAGTTGAGCACTTGAGTGCCGAGGCAGAACGCATTCGACACACAGCTACAGCGGAACGCCTAAGAGAATGGAGCGCTCACTACCGCAGTTGGCATATTCAGTTGGGTTGTGAACTCTCCGCCGATTCACTGCTTCTCCAGCAGAATATGTTGGTTTCCAATGTAACTATACTCTATATTATAGCTAAATCTACTTGTCCGGCGGCAGCACAGCAGACGTGCTGCCAGCCAGCCATTGGCTGTTGCATGCTTTGCTACTCTCTGACTTTGACCTGCTTGCCGCAGGTGGCCCTGCTCGACACGTGTGTACCCACGCGTGTTCTTCACATGCGCAGCCTTGTGAAGTGACAATTGAGTCAACAGTATTGACAGCACATGAAAAGCTCGGAAATTGGTTTTATGCTCGGTTGTACGCTCTTTGGAGGCGTAAGTGCAAAGTGGCGAGCGAACGAGTTGTACTTCTCCGGTCCGGTAAGTAATTGACCGTTCTTGGTTTCGCTCAAAGCGGAGACTAAGATTCCGATCACTGTTACAAGCGCTGCATTCGAAAGCAGAGGGTATCAGCTTCATACTCATATTTATTTCAGGCAATTAACAAAAATCGAATACTAAATAACTTGCACGACATTTTGGCTCTGCTAGACCTTCATGTGATTTTCCCGCTGACGTGTTAATTCGATTTACCAAAACCTGATTGCTTTAGTGCGAATTGCTTAAGGCTCCTGTCCACGCTGGAAATGCGCGGGTTAGAATTAGCTGCTTGGCGAAAGAATATAAGCCAAGAATTAAGGTTTTTATCTGGTTATATTGATATATGTCAAATCGTTGTTCGACAAACACGCTCTTTCATCCAATCAAAAACCTAATATTTTGACCTATGATTATTTTATGATGATCTATGAATTAGAGGTATTCTATGCAGATGTGAACACCGGATTCAACAACGGCGAGCTCCATCGCATGTAATAGATACTGGGGACGCTCTTGGAGTTATCCCCTGGCGCTTCCGATAATGAGATAACTTATAGTCGTTGTGTCCATGACGTCTGATCACTGTTTCCGTGACGTTTTGCAGCGTTAGAAAAAAGTTATGAAGTGACTGGCAAGATGTACAACAAATGCGCGCGTCACCGCGGCAATGAATTTGTCAATCGTGTACGTTGCCTCTTGATACTGCAGCGATTGAATAGATTTGAAGAAATCAGGTTTAACGCATTCATGTCGGGCGATCGTGCTCGCTGGCACCACATCCGTTGGTCTCATCCTCCTCTTTTGTCAGCCCGAGCAACGTCTGGGTCGGTTTCGACGACGTGTGGCCCAGCATTGTCGTGCTGCACGTATATTACTCACAGCTTGCCAGCTAGTTTATATTGGAGTATGAGTATGAGTACCGTATCATTTCGAAAATAGCATTAATATACAAACCTGGCCAAGACGCTCGGATAGCCGGAAAAACATTTCCTTCAGCATCTTGGTGTACTTAAGTAGATCACACGGATCATATTGACACAGTTGGCGACAACTGTCTCTTTGGCTCTGTTGATCGACGTCCGAAGTGCAACAGACTGCTCCACGATTGGCCATATACCAATTTTCCCATCGAACTAACCCTTCCTATGGCAATCATAGCCTGGACAAGCCACCGCAGCCAGAAACAATACCTTTCCGATGTAACGTTTGTTGGACAATGATGGGACGGAGAAGTCTCATTGGCTGCTAAGTAAAACGTGTTGACTGCCTTGTACATGTTGAACCGTTGTTTTCATCTATATGAACAGTGTCATACATGTGATGAATTATTTGCACTCTTTCAACTAGATATAGCACATAATTTAGCAGAATAGTATTAATATTACCAAATTTCATAGTAATTAAATACAACATTACTGTTTCTTACGAACGAGACGTTTGACATGGGCTAGCGCGAACGCTAGCCGTTTCGCTTGTCCTCCGCAGATAAGGTCGGCTTGACACGTACAGTCACTCTCTTGACATATTCATTGCTAATATAGCACAGCAAAGTAGTCTTTGGAATGTTGGTAGCATGGGACATGGCTAGTAGCGTCTGTCGGCGAATGTGCGGGTTGCAAAGGCACGCGCTGCGCGGTCGACGATCCGGGGTATCTCTGCATACAATGGTGGGGGGCCTCGCCATGCAGTTGTATGTCCGAGATATCGCTCTTTAAAAATCTTCGACGCCTGCTAACGGCAGTATCCGAACAGCTCGACCACAGCCGACGCTGCACCACGCTTAATGTGACCGTTAGCGAACCATCCAGCGAGATACAGCGCTTCGGCTTGCCAAGTTTTCTCCGGGATGTCCGTAGTGCCCGTGGTGCCCCCCATTGAAGAATGACTGGTTGTTTTTACGTCGGCCACTGCTCCAGATTATAATCAGCAGATCCCGTAGGCTATCCTTCCTATTGTCTAATAATATTCATTTGAGGTTACTTGTGAAAAAAACTAACTGTTAGTTCTTTCCAGACCGGAGAAGTACCCTCTCGGTATCAGTCTGTGTGCGCAGCACGCGGATGTAAACCGCAGTCCCGGCATTGCTTTTTTAGGCAGGCGGAGACTCGTGTGCGAGCCGCAGCGTATTTAGGTTTTTGTAGAAATCAAGCGAAGCGAGCGTTAACACGGTATACCGGTCTCAGCGAGAGAGTAAAATGTGGTGGTTTCGAAAAAACGAACGCCGCACCATCCCATGCAACTACGAGGCTCATATGGCCATATACTTCTCAGTATGCTTAAGCATGGTCAATCGCTACGAAGGGCAGAGCCGAAATATATTTATGAGCCAGGTCGCTAAAACAATTCCTGTAGTATGAGTGATTTTAAGGTCTGAAGGTCACGAATGCACTATTAACCCCTTGCCCCCCCCCTCCCCCCCTCCCCAGACACAACATAAGAAGCTTAATGTCGTAATTTACGACATTGGACGCGCTCCTGTAGAATCTGGCTCGGGTCGTCATTTTTAATACTTTACTCAAGTGCAATAAGGCACGAGAAAAAAAAATCCAAGAAGGCGCTGAGCGAAGAAAGTGGACAAGGTTAGGAATATCAAAGCTGAAGAAAGCTATGTTAGGGGGCCAAATGGAGAGACATGCACCAGAGGCCACTCATTCCAAGATTTGCCGGGTGGCGCGCATCTGATCCAGCCTGCGGGAAGGCCGCTGCTGTCAACGCGCCGCCGACGCCTGCGACATCTATTTTCCTCAGCTCTGGTGTCAGTTGCGGGCGGCGGGTGGACGCACAAGCGACCTACCGGTCGTCGACGGAGTGGGGGTACCACCCCCGATGGGTCCCGCGTCTTCCACGGCGATCGAGCATTCGTGACGCACCTGCTTGGGTCGGGCTTGTTGAACGGTGATGGGGATGTGGCGAACCACGACGCCCCAGCTGAGAGCGCGGACGCTACTGGCCAGGATCATCACGAGCCGACCCAGCGCACAGACGCGACCGCCCAGCGCGCGAACGCGACGACCCAGAGCGCCGACGAAACGACTGAGCGGGTGAATGTGACCGCCCAGAATGAGTACGCGCACACGCTGCCTGCGGAGAGCGAGAGCGCGACGTCCGAGGGCGAGGTGTCCTCGAAGACGCAAAGTGCCAGCGCGACGCCTACCAGCGCAATGGTCCCGCCCGTGTCCGGCAAGCGCCGTCAAGCGAACAGTCGACGACCAAGCAGGCAAACAACAGCAACGAAGGCGTGCGGGTGTCCGAGATCGACACGATCCTGCTGTTATCGCAGTGCACGATCAATTCGCTTTTCGACGGCGAGCCGGACGTCAACCTCTCACAGGCGGTTGTGCTGAGAGCGTTCGACATGTCACCGAGTGACCTCACAGTTGATGCGCCGCAACAGGAGGCTGTGACGCCACTTCAACTGTTCTCCGACGCGTCCAGGTGGTGAGCGAGAACGAGCAGCCTGCCGCAACAACGCCAACTGCTACGTCCAGTCGTGCTCTACGCACACGCGTTCAGGTCAAGACGGGCGTCAACTTCGTCCCGGAGGGCGAGAACATGAGTGCCTATGAGAGCTTTAGCTCCAGCGACATCGACGATCGATGGTCGAGACGTCGATGATGAAGAAGACAGTCCAGACCGCAACGGTGCCGAAGGCGACGACAACGTTCTATCCGACGCCGTTGCTGTCATGATGGATGGCGCGTTCGTCGAGACGCTGAAGGTCGGGAACGACGGATGGACAAGAAGTCTAAGAAGGCGCGCGAGGACGCGTTGCGCGCGATGACGTGGACGCCTGTGTCCTCGACATCCCAGAGCGATGCACCGGCGAGCGACGAACCCGGCGCGGAAGGACCATAGCCGGTGGCAGAATTGCGTTCGTTCTGCCCCTCGCCCCTCGAAACCTTATTATCCTTCATGCCCAAGTCGCTGTTGATGCTGATCACCGCGAGGAATTGGTACGGTCCGCAGCCAGTCGAGCGGCGTGCTCTGGCGATGCAGGTGAAGCAGATCGCGTCACGGCGCGAGACCCTGGCCCAAATCCACCGGCGGCTGCAGGCGAAGCCAGGGTACCATACCTACGAGGTCTTGCACGTCATCGGGCTTCTCGTGGCGCGCATGTTGTTCCCGCAGAAGCGATGCTTCTCCGCGCACGTTTCGATGGTTGAGGACGGTGAGCTGCCCGCGGGAAACTTTGGACGTCTCATGGCATTGGAACCGCTGTCAGGCAATCCTGCGCGACCTCCACATGGTGGACAATGAGGCTCCCCGCGCAAGGGACAAGCTCCAGAAGTTGAGGCAGGTCGTGAAGAATATACAGAAGCATCTCTTGACGGGGTGGTCGCTGCCGTCATGGTTTCGTTCGAAGAAGGTATGCTGCCGCCGACGTCCCGGCAGAATACGACACGCATGTTTATGCCTGGAAAGCCTTATCGCTACGGGACGAAGATGTGTATCGTGTGCGACTTGCGGACCGCAAACATTTGCTTGTATCTTGTTTTTGTATGTCATAACGTATGGCATTGAGTGCCAGCGCTGACTTGGTATGTCGTATCTAACTAGATTCGAGATGTTCGCGGGCAAGCGCAATTCCGGCGACTATAGTAGCGCCAAATTCGACCACAAGACGGACCCACATCGCCGTCTCCCGCAACCTAAAGATCGTGCTTGAGCCCGATCGGCGCCCGTGACATGCGGTCGTGGTCGGCCGCTTCTACTCGTCGGTCTTGCTCGCGATCGAGCTCCTCGGGATGAGCGTGTTCGTCATCGTAACCATCATGACGTACCGCTTGGGTTACGACAGCAACGTAGATGAGGGGCGCCAAACCCACCGGCGAGCATCCCTCGCGGGATGTTCAGGTTCTCTCGCTCCGTCCACATTCCCTGCATTATTCGCGGTCTACTTGTGGGACCGGAAGCCCATCCACTACTTGTGCACGGGCGCCGTGATGTCGGAGTTCTTGATTTCCAGGAAGGTCAAACGGGTGGGCGTGATCACGGTTCCGTGCCCGGAACCCGTTGACCTATCACCAGCGCTGGAATGGCGGAGTTGATGTGCACGATCAACTCCGCCTTCAGAACTACTCGTTGCAGACGTCGACCAAGTTCACCAAGGACTACAAGAGCTTGTTCCTCGGGTTCATCAACCTCGCGCTGGTGAACGCCTACATCTCGCACAAGTAGGCCGCGAAAAAGGCGGGGCGGCGCCATTGAAGCGCTCGGAGTACAACATCCTCCATAACCAGTACATCCATCCCAAGGCTGAGCACTTCGCCGGCGTCGTCAGCACACCGGCGACCACCATCCACAGGCGCAACCGTATCGCCGTGTATCTCACACACTTGCTCAAGCAGACCGAAGACTGGGTCAACATGAAGGGCGTCCAGAAGGGCCGCCAGCCCTCATGCAAAGTCTGCGCGCTGCTGCGCCCGACCCCAAGAAGAAGTCGTACACGACGGCCTTATTTTGCGAGCGCTCTTCGATCGACAACGCGAAGTGGTGGCTCTGTAAATAGATCCGGCGTGAGTACAAGGGCGTTGATTAGACGGCTTTCGAAATATGGCACGACGACTTCGACGGGGGCTGGCGATCTCACTCACCTTGGGCAAACGAGTGGTGCTGCGCCGCCTGGGCCAGAAAGCTGGGAATTCCTAAAAGACGCGCCGAGAGCTCCGGCTTCGCGGCGAGGAGGTTGATGACGAAGACCGCGGAAGCAAGAGTGACAGCGATATCGACTGAGGCCTGCGTGCATGCCACGTGATGAGTGTAGGATAGGCAGATCGCAATGCATTTTTTTGCTCGACATACGTGTTCTTCTTCAGTGACCGACTTCACAATGCAACTATTCTGATGAAATCCTGTTTTGAAATCGTCAGTTACGACATTTCACAGGCCTCGTCGACTTCAACTAACTACATAGCTCGAGAAACCTGTTGAAAACTTATACAGCTATCCCCGCATAGAGCATATACTTTTCAAATGTCACCACTACATTTACGTCGTATTATCCGACATGGATAAGTGTTTTTTTGTCTATTTTTTCTTGGAATTAAGAGTTAACCTACCTCTTGCTTAGAGTATTACCTGAGGAATAGCCCTCCAATGGATTCCGCCAAGTTCTCGAAATGAACTATCCCGCAAACAAGAACGAAGCTCAACAATCGAGTAGGTGTTCGGGCAACTTGCTGCAGGTAAAGCCTGGGTGTTATTTCCCGTACTCTCTGTGCGGGTCCTACTGTTCGACTGCCAGAACGGAGTCACGCAGGACGCTAAACAATGAGAACGCTTTTAAAAACACACAACAAACAGATATCCCCATCACCTACATTTGATTTTGTATGGGGGGAATATCTTTAGTGGGGGCATTGCATAAATGGTCCAGCCGCGCTTCAATAAGATTGTACTTTCGGGTGAGTTGCAATCAATGTGCGGCTCGCTGAGGAGCTCGGCGCTGGGCCCTCCTCCACAAATACCGCGCGGCCTTGCTTCGCGGGCTTCCCGCACGTGTTTTTCCTTAGCTACACCCGCTCGACTTCGTTGGCAACCGTGCCTTCGGTGTTATATGTCGCGCCTCATTTAATGTTTTGTTCACGAATTCGTAGGTTTCTAATGTTTCTCCTAAACAATACTAGTAGACCAGCGTAGGAGTTGTACTCTAAACGCAACTGTTTGTTTGAACGGCTTTCACGGTGCAATAACCTCTTTGCGCTGGATCCAGTCTTCACCGTTCAATATCTCGACAACAACGAGGAAACATAACCTACCCGAAAGAGTCATATTTGAAAGAGGAAAAGTGAGCTACGTTATGAGCTTTTGTTTCCTTGCATTTTCTTATTTGCGGTCTTCGTTTGCCACAATCCCACACCGGAAGCTATACTGAATCGCGTGCAGCGTCGGGCTCGACGCTGGCGGGCTGCATTTCCAAAATGGTGGCTAGGACAAACACCCTATACCCACCCTCACCATGAGCGTCCGACGGAGGAATACGCTTAATATTAGTACACGATGCGCAAACCAAATCCGAAGATCACGCTGGTCGAGCATGTAAGACAGTACGCTATCGTCTCGGAGTTCTTTGAGGTACAGACAACGACGGCGAAATCTGCCACCGCTGAATGCCATCCTCCATACTAAAAATAAAATCACTGGTCCCACAAAAAATCTGGCTTCGGATTTGATGGTGCTCATCGTAGCTTCAAAATGCACTGTAGAACGGCTTGGGTGCCACTGGAATAATCTCGTGCGCCAAAACCAGGTCTGCCCCACTCGATCGTTTTGTTTCACTTGTTGTCGTTGTAGGATTTCCTCTACGATGAAAGTATCCGAGAATGCCTACATTTGACGGGCTTTACGAAATACCATGCTAGGCACGAGCAGGTATGCAATAGGTATCGGTGCTCCTTTCCAAAGTTTTAACATATGTCAAAGCTATCATGCAAAAGTTATCGACGATTACCAGGCGCGCTGATCCTGTTGATAGTCTCCATTGGTGCCGCTCAAATCATGCTTGGTGATCGAAAGGCAGCCATGTCCGTGTTCCGACTCGGAACTTCCGAGTGCAGCGTAGCGTAAGAGCTACGAAGCTAATGCTATTAATAGTGTCCATTGAGCACCAGCGTCTGGCGAGCCCGAGCCCGAGCCCGAACCCCTCGAAGCGGAAGTCACAGCAAGCTGCCCTTCAACTACCACACCCTAAGCGAAAATCGAGTGAAAGATAGTTGACCCGGTAGAATGGATAAGGCTTAGATGCTCATTTCTGCGAGTCGCACTGCGACTATGCCAAAGACGGTCGCATGCACCGTGACTCACGGTGCATGAGCCTGCTATGGCCGCAATCGCGACGTCGAGGGGCCGGTATAGAGAAATCGCTCGCAGGTTGTTCAAGGTGTCGTCGTTGAAAAAGCGTGCCCTCGCCGTCGTACATGGAGCAAAGGCGCCGCGCTGGCTTGTAGAGTGCCGCACCCTCTATTAAAGTGCACACAGCGATTGGGCGCAAACTGCACCGCGCGAATGATCGACGTCCCGCCTCAAAGCATCGAACGTGCGACGACAGCAAGCAAACGACGTAAGGACACAATTTGCTAATACAGCGGCTAAAACGCCGGCTCAAGGGTATCAACGGAAAAAATCCTTGCAGCGCGATCTTTACGATACACTTCTCTTCCTTTCAGTAAGTTCCAAAGTTTCCAACAACCCTTATCGCAACAGGGATTTCTATAAATCAGATTGCAACATAAACCCAGCTAATTTGCTGCTGCAAAAATCTTATGCCTCAAGCAAGTGCACCAGCTTGGCCATTCTCCATTCCGCCTTGTCTCCCCTAAAGACATCGATCGGTCTACTAACTCCAAGATGTGGCGTCGTTTCGGTCTGCTGTGCTTCCTGCTGGGTGCGCCCATGAGCGCTGCGTCCAGCGCAGCCCACCTCAAGATGATGGTCGCCAAGGCGTCGGACAGCTCAAGCTCGGCGGCCACCGCAGCCACCGTCACGGCCGCCTCGTCCTCGGACGCCAACGGTGGCTGGCATATGAAGGCTATCACCTCGGTTCAGGCCCGTGTGCAGGGTGATGCCCCCGTCTGGAACGAGGAAGCGAAGCTGTGGCTGTCGAAGTATGGCGACACGACGGAGCTGGCCTACATAAACAACTTGGACACGGTCAACACCGCGTCGGTAGAGGGTGCGCTCATGTACGTGCAGGCTGAGGGTATCAACGTGAACGAGCAGTCGGTCAAGTGCGAGCGCAAGAACAATATGCAGTACATGGTCTTTTACCAGTTGACAATCGTGCAGCCGACGTACGGCATCAAACACTACGAGAGCCACACGCCTCCAGAGTACGGCGAGTTCGTGGCCATGGATGGCGCCAAATGCACGGACGAGGGCAGCGACATATCGGAGGACTGCAAGGTATACTACGGCCTGGATGGCGAGATGAATATTGGTCCGATGGTGGGCAGCAACCTGCAGACGTCGGACCCGCGCGCCCCTTACCCTGGCAACTACTGGTTCTCGTACCCGAACTCGTGCGCACAGAAACTGCGCGCAGACAAGACGGACGAATGCCGCGCTGAATACCCCGGTGGACTTTGCGCCATGGGTGTTGAGCCTGATGGAGACAACTGCACGTTCAGCTACAAGATCCTGGGTTACCTGAACATTGATGACCTTGTGGGCATCACGGAGATGGGCTACAGCAACTACACGGAGTTCTGTGAGGACGGTGGTGTGGAATTCAAGGCCTCGAACACTGGCAGCGGCTTTGATGTTGAGGATTCAATCGACTTCTGGAAAAACCCAGGCGACGAGGATGCCAACTCGGAGCGCACGACCAAGATGGTGGAGATGTACAACGAGCTGGCCAGCAACGGCACAAGCGCCAACATGTCACCTCTTCCTGAAGTTTCCACGCTGACGTCGGCCAACCCCAAATGCTACGAGAACAACGCCAAGTGCGCGAGCTCCTCAAATGGCTGCAGCCGTACGCTGTACTCGCAGATCTGTTCGGTGTGCTCGTCGCCGGGCGATGGCTGCGAGACTGCTCCTTCCACGTTCTCATTCCCGGACTTGACACTGCCTGCCAGCTCGTCCTCTTCCTCGTCGGATGATTCGGCGGGCAGCTCGAATGACGCTGGTGATTCGAGTACTGACTCGACTACGGGCAGTGCTCACGCGCTCTCCGACGACAGCGACAGCAAGACCAGCAGCAGTGCCGCTGCGACGACGACGACCACTTCGGCCATTGTAGCCGTTATGGTGCTTGTCGCCAGCAGCTTGCTGTAATCATTGCGTGGCTGAGGTTTCCTTTCTATCACGGCAAACATCTCCTTGTTCATAGCGACGTGTAAGATCAAATGCGAGGTAGTGTATTCCATTTAATACACTACCGACACATGACCAAATACTACATGTACATATTAATACCTGGTAGACCCCGTCGATATGCACGTGTTGTCGCCTATGAGTTGCGTCATATGCTTACAATTTTTTACGCTATTCGCCGCTTTGCAGAGGTAATATTCTTCAGGATGAGATGATGCCTGAAGGAGCTCGTTCCAGCAACGAAGACAGTCGACGTTCTCAGAAGAAGCGCAGCTCAGTAGGTGGAGATGTACGTTTCCATTTTGCCAGATAATTTGAGACTAAAAGCTTACGAATTCGCTCCATTAACTTCATGTCGTGACCTAGCAGGAAACGACTTGGCCGCTGTCGATTTGAGCATCCCTCTTGGTGAAGACGAAAAGATTCCCACAGAGCAGTGGTTACACCGGCAGACGCCTGCTGCCAAGCTACACGAAGACAAAAAGAAGACTAAGCTTAAGAAGAACGTTAGTACAGCGCTAGCTTCAACCAGTAGCTGCTGCCGCCTGTGAGCGGCATCAGTAGCATGTGTGATCCTACGCTGTCGGTGACGTCTGTAGCACTCCTGAACACGCTGAGCGGCTACCGTCTGTCAAGCAAACCGGAGAGCAGCTAACGTTTGACGCTGTAGAAACCGGCGGTAGCGCGTCTGTATCGCCACGGCCGCCGCAGCTGCAGCGGACGGGCGTGCGTTCGGTTACATTTACGCCCACTGTCCTCTGATGCTGAGTCAGCATTGCTGAGGCAGGTTGGAAGCTCCCGTGAACTTCATACGCTGGTCAAACAATGCATCATAAGACCGACAGAAGGTCACGACGGGTTTGCCGTCACGGCAGGCGTGACCAGGTAGGCAGGACCAGAAGCTTCTGCGCACAGCAAGTTTCTTGCATAACGAACAAGTTCCGAGATGGAGTTCCATCTGATACTGGAAGGCGCGATACGTCCATTGAGCCTTCACGAGAGATACACATCCACATCAAGCATCTTCATCGCAGTGTCACCAAATCTGGCGTATTCGTCCAAACCCGACAGAAGTGGAATTCATGCGGAATACTACTACTAACATGTCTTTGAGATGACAAAAAATGAGTTCGGCTATGTTTAAAAAAAAAAGTGTTCACTGCAACATGTCGCCACTGATGCTTACTACATGGAAACGAATCGATGCATTCTTTTATTGATGAGATATGCACACGGAATCACATAGAGTTTTTCGTCGGTTCGGTCTCCTCACAAGTGGTCTCAGTAAATAGCATCATTCGAATAGAACATGGGAATTTTTTGACTGCTGTGGCAATTTTCTGGAGCTGGGCAAGCGGTTTGAGAAGGCTGGCCATGTCGAAAAATACGGCAAGCCCCAATGTTCCTTGTTGTTGCGATGGAGTGGTGGTTAGTGCTTCATCGTCTCTCGCGGCAGCATCTTCCGAGGAAGCTTCTCCAGACTGGGAGTCGTCTGGGACACACTGTCGGTACGTGGCAGTCTTAAATTCACATGTGCTTCCAGTCTCGCAGTCCGTGGTCCAGCCAGATCCACCGCAGTGTCCCCACAATTTGGCTACTTTCTTGACACAGAATCCATGGTAATCGTCATCATCAACGCATATGAGGTCAGTTGCGCACGCGTTCCCACTGCCTTCGTGGACACATTGCTGCCATTCAGCTGCCGGGTAGAGATCGTTGATAGACGATTCACACGAAGCCCAGCCTTCATTTTGTCGAGCACATGTTGTTCCGTTCACGCAGCTCACATTCCAGCCTAAGCCACCACATTGACCCGACTCCTCAACTACTTCCGTGTAGCAGAGGCCATAGTACTCAACATCCGGTACACAAACTAGTCCTTTATCGCAGTCGATCTCCGTACCATTTTCCGAGCGACACTGATCCCAGAGTCCGGGGGCCGCGCTTGAGACATTGATTCCGATTGTTGCCAGTGTGGCAACGAACACTTTCATCACTCAACGCAGGATAACCAACCTAACGGTGTGAATCAGGTCTTTCGATCCGTGCAAGACAGCAAATGTTCTCCCGAGCATCAAACTAAGGGAATGCAACTTCATCTTCAAGATACTTTATTTTTGGTGAGAACGCGGCAAGAAAGAGCGCAACGTCACTGCTCGATCGCATGCCTGGATATCGATTCCTGGTATTAGTGGACTTAAGAATAAGGTTTGGCTCAAAATACCAAAGGAAATGAACTGCAATGTGTTGTTGTATTATCCACTTCGGAACGCACTGGCTGTAGCCATCATCGCACTTCCGGCACGTGTTTCCATCAGTACACGACCCGATCCCGTTCGTTCAGCCCACACATCGACCTCCATCTTACACGGTGCATTGGAGCCCCTCGGCAAAGCCTACGTACTCGTCGTCCACTTGCATCTGCTCGCTTCTGAACGCCGCATCTATCGTCACTTGAAGTGCATTGACCATACGCCTTGTATGATACACAACTGCCAGCGATGCATGGGGACGACCACCCACTTGTACTGCCCCCGTCGTCCACCGGTGCTGGTTCAACTTCCACGTTCGGGTCGCTGGACTTCATGCGCGTGAGTTGCCTTCGACGCTCGAGACGGCGAACCTCGTAAGCTAGTCACAGCATCCCCCTTTCATGCTGCTGAGACTGAGTAGATTGGGGCAGCGCCGAGGCTTTGATCGAGAAATTTGAAGTGATGTGGAAGCCCCGCAGCGAAGTGAAAGAACTTATCAGTAATACCTATTGCGATCCACTCGACGACGGGTTGTTGTTCCCATCAGTAGAAGTATCGGAGTGCTCTTACCCGTGTGCGCTTCAACGTGCTAACAGCAAAAGTCGGATACCAAATGCAAATGGGATCTTTGACCTTTGATATGTGTGAGAGTGCGTCCCAAGTCAACTAAGGTCCCAAGCCTTACGGATACGACCGCTGCAAGTTCCGAGGACGGAACCAATATCTGCACTGTTGGACTGCAGCGTATCTAAGACAGCGACTGGCCCGGTAGTTGAAGAAGAAGGTGGCCTACGTGTACTACTACGGACTACGTACTAAAACGGTAGCTCTCGACATAGTTCAGCAGTGTTTGTTTGTTGCCATTTATAAAAAGATATTGCGAGGTGATGCTATGCACGACGGGGATTGGGGGGGGGGAGGCCTACGCGTCCATGGCCTTGGATACGGCCTCCGGCAGGCACTGGCTGTAGAAGGTGTCGGACTCACGGCAGAGCGCGCCCTTGGGGCACGTGGCCTTCCAGAGACCACGGATCTCCTGGCCGGCGCATTGGTCGTACACGTCCGCCTCCTTCTTCATGCAGTTGCCAGACCAGTCGCTGTCCTCGACACACTGCAGCCCAGAGGCGCAGCTCTTGGCGCCGTCCTCGAACTTGCAGCGTCCGTGAAGCGCCACCTTCTCCTCGTCGGCTGCACCCTTGTGGTGGTTGGGCATCTTCACCTTCTCGCGGTCCGTCTTCTTCTGGCACTTGCTGTACTGGTCCGAGATGAGCACGCACTTGAGGTTGCTGCCGCTGCAAGGCACGGCCCATGGACCGGCAGTTCCCTTGCCGCCGCACTGATCGTTGAGCCCCGGACTCTTCTTCATGCACCAGCCAAAGTGCTTCTCCTTCATCTGGCAGAACATTCCCGTGTCGCACTTGACGGCCTTGTTCTCCCACTCGCACTGCTGGTACAGCCCCGCCTTCTCGGTCAGGATGTGTACACGAAGGCGCAGCGACGCGTCCGCCATTGGCGCAACGGCCAGGCCCAGCAAAGCGGCGACGAATATGGAGAGCTTCATGACTATGGGTGGATACGAAGATACTTTCGGTGCTAGGAGGTGGATTGCGGAATGGATGGTGCACTGCCAGCGGCGGGTATTGCCACAGGCACGCGAGCAGCCATGCAGCTGAGTTGCTGGTCACTTTTTCCTGCCTTGAGTCAAGAGTTCGCGATCCAAAACGGCATGTTCACCTGATACGGACTCATTTTCGCACTCAAATTTTAGATACGAGGTAGTTTTAGCAGTAAGACTTGATGGACATTCATAGTGGATTAGCGGATATCCATTTCTGCAAGTTTTTCAAATCATGAGTTTTTGTTTCTGTCAGAAATATAAAACCCAGAAACTTTCTGAAGGCGGCTCCTAACCATGCCATGGCACGAAAAAAACTCACGTGATTGGACACGATTGTTTAGGGACAGGGGCGAAATGCCATCCGCGGCAAAAGGTTGACGCAACCCAAAGCGACTTCGCCATGCTGCCATTGCCGTAATTTATAACCAACGCACAGTAATCTTCGCCAGCTACACAGCTACCTGCAACTAGTGTGTGTTTTGCGCGCAGTTTTAATTGCATTTTGTGGACGAAACAGAAATCCGGCCGGTTTAATCTATGGACAAATCAAACGGGGATCGGATGCCAAGCTGCTACGCTTGAAAAGCACCCCGGAAGATCTGACGCCGATGAGATTGGGGACTGATCCTGTAGCTCGATTGATAGCGTACGCCCTCAAGCAGTACTTTAATAGCTTAAAAGGTACGCGAACGTCTACTCGCCCAAATAGCCCAAGGTGTAGTCAAGCACGTAGTCCAGGTCAACACCACCCGCTTCGTAAGATAGCTTCAGAACCTCCCACACACACCTCTTTTTCAGACGGAATTGTCACTTTTGGATGGGTTTTGTATTTTTTTTTTATTACTCAAATAGTCGAAAGTTTTCATTTAAATACCCTCGTGGTTGAGATTCGTGGTCGCTTGCTCGAGTTCGCCCGCAAAACACGCGTAAAAACTGTTACGTTTCCAAAACTTGGACGAAACTAAAGAAAACTAAACACACATCATGCAACTAATGGAGGCAAGGTCGGCTGCGGTTCTCGGGTTGCTTTTGCTCGTTCTGACTCTCATGATCCTCCCTGACACACAACGACGGTGTCGTAAGCGCCAACGCCTCGACTGGAAAAGCCATGCATAGCTGCTAGTGGAAGAAGGTGAGTTCCGGAAGTCCTAGAAGATGTCCCGACAGTCCTTCATGGCTCTGCTGCTAAGCTGGAGCCGTATCTGAGAGTGGACGAGCAGCAGTCTCGGAATCGGACTGGCATCGAGCCGATAACGCACATCAACAAGCTGCACCCAAGCGGTGGCTGAGCGACGGCTCCTACCATGACATCCACCCAAGAAGTGGGGTCAACGTATCGGCATTCCATGCGGTCGTAGGAGCAATTATCGTGCATCCAGACTTGCAACTACAATTTCCTATGACGATTGCTACGCAACGTCATGCTGCAAGTAAACTAAGAAACTCAGCAACTCTAACGTCATGAAAGGCTGCGTCGGTGCTGTTGATGGATGGTTGTGTCCGATCAAGAAGAATGAAGTCACGAGGGTGCGCTCTTTCTTTTCTGGATATTATGTGAGATATGGAGTAAATGTGCAAGCCTGTTGTGACCACCTGAGCCGTTTTGCTGCTGTCATATGTTCGAGTTCCGGAGGAACAGGAGATGCAGTGGCCCTTTGAAGTCGGAATGTCTGCTGTGGTGGATACACTCCCAACTGGGCTGTATCTGTGGGCGACAACGCGTACACAAACATTAACAAGCGATTGACTCCGTTCCCCCGGCCACGAATTTCTACGCCATATCATGACAGATTGAATTTCTACCTATGTCAACTTCGCATCCGTATAGAAATGGCGATTGGATTGCTTGTTTGCAAATGGCGCGTGTTCAATGCACCAATGAAGATTGCATTCCGACGGGTCCCGCCCACGATACTAGCCGCATGTAATTTGCTCAACTGGTGCATTAACAGACGCCTGCTCGAAATACGGGTTGGCGTGCTGAGGAGGATGAGGACTTGGTTGACGAATTATCAGCATTGTCGGTAGCCGACGATCCCCCGTCGGATTTGTCTGTGGTTTCACAAGATAGTTCTTGTTATCGGCGTTTGTACGACTCCTCCGATTTGGCAACTGATACCGACACGTACAAATCATCGGAGTGGATTCGTGACGCTATCGTTGGTGTTCTGGAACGAGATACAGGGTTACGACCGTAACGCAATAGGATCAGACGTTCAACAGAAGCTCGCGAAGAGTAACTACTGGAATATTTTTTTAAAGTTAAAATAAAAAGATTTTTCTCTCCAAGTACTTTAATAAAGGCTAGTGTGTCATCCTACGTCAGCTCCGTGGATGCTGTGAGCTGAGTGTAAGCGTTCGTCGCCTTATTCAAGAGCCGGTAGGCAGCTTTCGTAATGTTGTAAGCGCTGCTCGTAGAGTACAAGGCTATTAGCCAGCAAAGTATCCGTTTGACCCTCTAGCTCCGCTGTGCGCTGGTGCTCCTTAAAGTGGCCAATGAGGTGGTGTAGCTTATCAGTCCGATCAAGCAAACATCTTCATCTTCTGGTCGTGCGACAGGAACATGCGCTGCTGGGGTGGCAACAGTGGTTCTGTCTCCAGCGACGATATCCGCCTAACGATTTATAGTTTTCAGGATGCCACCTTGCCATTTTTGGAGCCCTGCCGGTTGTCGAGATGTTACTGGAATTCTGTCGATCTATTGAATCCACTTCGTCATTCTGGCGCATTCCACCAACGAACGTATCCTCTCAGCTCAGGCTTGATGTCCAGACACGTTTTAAGGTATAAGACGTCCAAGTTGCCCTCGCAAAAGTTGAAAAACACTTCGGCGTTTTGGCCAGATACGTAGAACTGGGCATCCGCCTTGCCGTATTTGCTCATCACTTTTTTCCGCATGTCGTCTAGTCGTGCGGCTGCGTGTATCACGATGTAGGATGATGGATCGATGCCGTGGAAAAGCGGGTTGTCAACTGTGAGAGGCCATTAGAATCTGTATTTTTGTTGTGGAACTGATCGGTTGTCTCCTTCCAAAGCCGGATCCTGTGGTTCGCCTCGCCTGCATCAATTTCAGCACGAGTTGCAGCGTCGTCCGACGAAGCAATTCTGGATGCAAAATTGTCTGAGAAGATAATGCGGAGTAGCTGGATGCAGCAGTGCTTGATCTTTTGCAGGCTTGGCTTGATCACATACTCGTCGTTCACCGTCGACATGACCGCCATGTGAGCCGCATCATGGACCCTCAGTTATTTAATATGCTCTGAATTCGCCGTTGTCCTTGGTAAACGAAGCCTTCGGTCTGCGCACTCTTTACGGAGTTGCACCACAGACCATGTATCGTAGTCATTGCAGGTTAGAAGGGCTACTTTGCCAGAGTTCTTCACAGTCTAATTTGTTACAGGAACTGGACTTGCAGCTCGCGCGACTATCGGTTCTGGGGTTCCCTCTGTAGCCGCAACCTCAACAGCGCAGTGCGCGTCTCCCTCATCAAGCACAGCATCAATAGCGTTGAGGGTCTCTGCATTAGTACGCTGACGAACACCCATGGCAG
The DNA here is from genome assembly GCA_033558025.1 of Phytophthora sp. 'mugwort'. Classification (NCBI taxonomy): domain Eukaryota; phylum Oomycota; class Peronosporomycetes; order Peronosporales; family Peronosporaceae; genus Phytophthora; species Phytophthora sp. 'mugwort'. The sequence goes on along the minus strand of JAUCEF010000007.1, from coordinate 4,467,509 downwards.
TACCCGAAGTCACCGGAGACACAAACACATACGCTAACTCTGCTATTATCTCTAAAATTGATCGTATACGAAACTGATCGGTTTCATGGACAGACAGATGCTCGACGGATGATCGGAATAGGGATCTAAAAAGTGATGGTGGATTGGACGACCCACGGGGAGAGGCTCCATCAGTGTGGAAGGTGCATTAAGTGGCTTAAGGGAAGTGGTGACATGCCGGAAAGGAACAGTGTTACCGCCGCTGAGGGAGCGTGGCCGGCTGCCACATCTGAGGCGGATCGGAAGGTGATGGTGATGGCGAGGACGCCCATCGAGTTGATGACGACGGTGGGGACTCGGAGGGGCCAGGAGCTGATGCTGGTGGCGAGCACGCAGCAGTGCAGGCTGAACAAGGTGTAGGTGGCAACACCCCCATGCGTGCGGAGCGAACAAAGTGCTTTTACAAGGGTTACAAATACACTCGGACATGGACGTCTTCGTGGAAAATCGTTTATCGCTGCTCAAAGTTTCGAACGGGTTATCGTGGCAAGATGGAATTTACGATTGCTTCTATGGGTTACGCTGGTATACGGACGCACACGTGTCGTGACACAGTTGAAACTAGCTCCGTCGCCAATGTTGAAGCGGAAAAAATCAAAGGCCAAGCAGATCGTTTGGCAGTTGAGCGTATCGCATGGCCTGTGCGTCGAGTTTGAGATGAGTTAAGAGGTCAATTTTACTCAACGGGCAATCCTGACGTGGTGCGCGGGTTGTCGGAGCAGCAAGTTATCCGGCGCGTGCATCACGCGAGAAACCAGCATTACTCCGGCTACGTACACGGTTATCGAGATCCCGCCGCTATCACTTGCGCTCGACAACGCAGTGCCGTTCAATTCCACTGCGTTACACCGAACCGTGCAAATTTGGACAAGCCCACGCGCCTTCTGGGCTGGGCGCACCCTGCCCTAGTGGCGCTCTTACGTTACCATGGCACGACGCTATTCGTCGATGGTACATTCGTTGTGTCCCGACTGGCTATGCGCAATGTGTCGTGTTCATGGTGCATGACCGCGCTTCAGGGGTGTCTGTTCCAGTGTTTTACGTTTTAAGCACCCCACGCACTGGCGACTGCTACTGGGATAAGATACACTTCATTGTTCAAGCAACAGACCAGTAGCTGGAGCCAGCTGAGGTTGTCTGCGACTTTGGAGCCGCTTTGATGGACTCCCTGCAGACGCAGTTCCCGAACGCCATTATTATAGGGTGTCTGTTTCAAATGAAGCAGGCGCTATGCCGCGCGATGGAGCGCTACGCAATACCGAATGACGAATGTCAAATTGCTACGACGCGTGGGGTGTTAGACACACTGACCGTGATCGAGCAGGATCAAGTTGAGCAGGGAATCAAGTGGGTAAAGCGTGAGATTAAGCAACATTGCGCATTAGCTAGAGTGGTCTATTCTACAGAGAAATGGAGAGAGTTTCGGTGCTACTTTGAGCGCACGTGGCTCGAGCAATACTCCATCGATGTATGGAACGTGTTTGGGTTGGACAACGAGCTGATCGCGAGAACAATCCGCTCGAGCGCTTAACCGCGAGTTAAACAGCAGATTCCCAACACCGCATCCCTCCATGGCAACGTTCGTGACGGAAATCAAGACAATCTCACAAGAGTACGTTCGCCGTGTTGCCGATGTTCCGCGTGGCCGTAACGGTCGAGTTCTACGCGAGACTATCCAACTTCCTACAGCCATCGAGATTCCTTCCGATATCCTCAATGATGTGGAGGTGACTGAAGCGATGGCTCCGGTCGCCATTGATACTGGTTCAGTCATAAGCGCTACACATTAAGTCTTGTTAGGTAGCTACTAACACAGTCCCTTAATACTGCAACCTCCCCACTTCATGTTTGTTTTTCTCGTAGCAATCTGTTCATATTTCAGATCCTCAGTCCTGATCCTCAACCAGATCAGTTCCGTATACGATCCGAAATAAAATCTACAACTCTGCAATTGTGGGTGTTGCCGCGGCTGCGCTTGTAGACGCAGCGGAGGTGAGTGGCGCTGGCAGCGTACTGGTAGCAGGATCAGACGATAGAGCAGTTGTAGATGGCACCAGCGCAACCTTGAGCCGCTTCGTACGGCCGGTTCTCGCGGAAATGGTGCTCTTGGGGCGCTTGCTGTTCCTGGACATGATGTTTCCTCTGCAACAATGAAAATGGTCATGTTTTCTTTCGCGCGTCATCAGATATATTACCGTATGGCACATCGCGGCAGATTTGATTCCTAACAACAAGATGCCATCTATGCCATCACGACAAGACGAATGTGGCGGGGCATGGCATGATTAGGAGCGGCCCTGAACATCTCCAGCGGTGCACTTCAAGCTCATCTAATGTTATTTGCCGTTGTGTGCAAGACGTCTGTATAAGACGTCTGAAAGTCCTAAGCCATGAAATAAGCGCCGGTTGTAACGACTTGTCGACGGTGACCCCTGTTCAGTGGAGGCCCTCTCGAGATCGGAATGAAAGTTCATGCATGCATGGAGTCTACCGTCTCGGACTGCGTCCAGTGATGCCGAATATATATTTTCAGAATATTAGAGTTAAACAACGGGATTATTAATTAGCATGGTATCATTTATTGTAGAATTGCTTACAAATTCTGAACGGATTACCATCGCGCTTCTCCATCATTCGTGCCAACCGGTGGCTCACACGAGCCGAGTGGTCTTGTTCGCCCACCTGCGAGGTCATTCTGACTAAATACAGTCTTCGAACAAGACCTCTTCTCACCTGCAGCATTCACCAGCAAGCACCACCTACGTCCAGCCCTACGCCGCTCTCCACAAAGACTCTGAACCTTTCTTTTCACCGAAAGAGAGGCTGGCCGATACCAGAAAATGACGTGCAGCAAGTTCTACACCAGTAGTCACGGCTATAGCAACCACCTTAACCATCTGAATAGCCACCGTTCCACCTACGAGGTGGACTCCCAGGAAGCAGCCAGACGCCGCGTAACTTCGTGTTGTCACAACTCGCACTCGTGACATCTTTTGGTGGATCGAGTGGTTAATTATGGAACGATTTTTTTAGCGCGCTACAAATCAGCCTCTCTGGCCTTTGCGAGGAGATGGTGGTGCGGTTCCTGTGTTTGGTTGCCGCCAATACTGAAGCTATGCTTGCCGCTGCGCTCCCTGACACGTTTAGCCTCGTATTGGACGGGCAGAGTGGCGGTGGCCGGCACTTTGTTGGTATTTTCGCTGTCTACGGTCACAGCGCAAAGCCAGCTGCACCGACATTGGACGCCTACTATGACGATCTCGACGATCTCGACTACAAAAGCCGTTAGCTTGCCTTCTTGGACTTCTGGCCACCGAACAATGAGGAGGACCTCAGCGCGCAAAGCCTGTTTGACTTAATCGCAGACAGCTCATGCGTAATGGCAAACCGTGGGACGCGGTAGTTGTCATGGTTGGTGACAACTGTGCTGTCGATCAGCACATGAGCAAAAAACTGGGCGGCATTCCGCTAGTCAATGCGCCGACCACCGTTTCAATCTCCGGGTCCAAGGTTACCTCAAGACAGAACGGGTCGCTGCTCGCCAAGGTTCAAGCGCTCATGACCAAGCTGCGATCGATAAGAGGTCGTGCACTATCCCGGCTTGTGTACCTAAAAGGACCCACGGATTCGCAACGACACACGGTGGCCGAGCACATACTCGTGCTGGATCGTTACATCGAGTTGGAGCCGAGCTAAAATCATTAGGTGATGGCGTGCTCGTCCAGTACGATGAGCAGCCGTTGCTGCTTTATCAGAGGGACAACGACCGCGCAAAGGCTCTGTTGGTGGATATGCACAAGTTTGAAGCTGTGTCAAAAAGCGACACTTACGCTTTCCGGTGTGCGGCGACGTTTTGGCCGCGCCACCCGAGATTACCATACAATGCAAAGTCGGGTAGGACCTCAAGCAAGCATCGTCAGATAGCTTGAACTCGAATCCGGCATTGTGAAGCTTAAGCGTCACGAAAGGCTTAGTGTCGCTGAACCCCAGGCACGCGCCCCGTTTAAGATCGCTGTCACTTTTCCCGAAGAGGTATCGGGAGAGCCTTCCTTTGTCGCAGTGCATTCACCTAGCGCAAGGCACCCAGACGATCGCAGTACGTTGACACGGCCTACATCCCACCGACGTCGAACGAATGCGAGCGGTTCTTTTCGAGCGTCATGTTGGTGTATACCGACCTCAGCAAGCGTATAGACGTTTCGTTGCTCGAGAAAGTGATGTCCTTGATGAACAACCGCTCGTTCTGGGACTTAATGCTTGTCGAAGAGATTAGAATCGAGCTGCACCGCTGTAACTAAAAGAATATTTAGTTATCACTTCCATTGTGCTTCGCTTTGCTAGCTAAAATATAATTGCGTAGTCGGGATCACTGGCTGTGACCCCACCCCAATAATTGTGCTTAGCTAATGCGGTAATATGCCGAATCCCGTTCACCCAAACACGTAATGCACTAATTAGATCTATAGTGTCCTCTCTACGAAACACCGCTGCGTTCCACTCTATCCACAAGTTAGTCTGGTACATCATACTCGTGAGGAAACGCAGTCGAATCCATTCCGTTTCTGCTTCCCTGGCATCATCCTGAAAACGTTCTTACAGTCGGAGTTGCTGTTGTTTTGAAAGAGTTGAGTCTCTTCGTCTCGCACACTTGAGAACTTTCTCCTGGTCCGCACCACGTTCGAAAGTCCAATATCTGGCCAGCTGTTTTCATCACGCTCGCGCACTGGGGCAGAAAATGTGTGCGGTTGTTTCCTTCTTTCCGTGGCAGTCGGGGTGTATTTTACTGATGGTCGTCCCTCATGTATGGCCGTCCTGTATTCTGTCCTGAATTGGTACTCATGTAGACCTCTACAGCAGACACAGGGTGGTCGGTCGGATTGATGTTTTCACGAAAGCTGGCCTGTAACAAGAGATGGGTAATGAGTTCGTTCGAGAGCGACTTGCGTTTGCTTGTTTTTCTTTGTTTTTTTATGTTTCATTTTCCCTTCAACTAAGCAATACGCGAGTGTTCGTGTAGGTTTCTATACCGCATAAAAGACTGTTTTTCACTTGGTTATCACAGCTCATATTGCGCCACTTATGCATTCCCCACCGAGTGGTGGCAGCACGGGCAGCGATTGTATCACGTTGCTTAATACTGTACTTCTTCCGCGGGACGGCAGCGACAACCGCGGGATATCAGGAACCGCATCCCCACGTAGCAGAGACACACATTGCGGAATCGCCTCGTAAGTAGCTGATTCACATTGAGAAATCTACTCATTGCTGAAGGAGCTGGCGGCTGGCGGTACTGGCGGACTCAAAAAGAATGTCACCCTGGTCTCAGTATCACTAGGACTCTGGCAATCACCTTCGCGCTGACTTTCGCCTTCTTGTCCAGCTTGCGTTCTAGTGTGTGGTGCTGTCGAGCCGCTGTCCTCATCGTTGTATGGGCCCCTTCGTCGTCGACATCATTCTCCATGAACACTTTTTCCTCAACGCCGCGCTGAATCTCACGAGCGCTCTCTTTAATACCCTTGGTGCCTTCAACAACCTTGGCACGACCTAAACGCTTCTTGCTGGCTTTGCTTGCTTTGTCGGCGCCAACGGTTGGTTGAGAGAGCGGCAGAATCCACGTCGGCAACTACACCAGGTTTGAAGTAGCGACTGAGGCAATCCGCCGAACACACACGCACTTCCAGAGCCCCGTCGAGCATATGTTGGAGCAGACGTGATGAACAAGCTTCTTGCCTACCGTTCATGGCTCAGCTTCGATTGCTTCACCCTCCAGAGCATCGCACTGGCCGGTGGTGCACGGGCCTCTTGTCGTGACCATGCTGTTTGCCGTTCCGTTTGAGAATCTCGGTAGGAGACCGAACTTGTACGGGATGTTAATACCGCAAACCACGTAACTAAGAAAAGGAGCATGGTACGAACATTTCCCTACGAGGTTTTTAGAGAGAGAGAGAGAGGGAGAGAGAGATTGATCTATTTGACCTTTAACGGCGACTAGATATTTGGTAGATCCTAAGCCTGGTTAGCAACGCCGGTTCCTCGTTCGAGTTCGGTGGTTGTACGGGGCTTGCCCCTTTTGGTGACGGCTCTCGGGGCTGTTCAGCTAAAGCTGCCCTGCACAGCAGTAGCCGCGTCCCCTGCATCATTGTTTCCGGATTTCTTCGCTCCCTTTTCTGAGCGCTTTGATTTGCCTCATTCCTGTCGACCAGTTTTCCTGCACCCACTCCTCTATCGTTTGTTCCTCCTTCTCGAAGACCACTCGATTCCTTTGAATCCAGAGGCTTGTGATGCCGATGCTGCTCAATATGCGCCACATTCTTTTCCACTCTGCTGCCTACAGTTCCGCATCATCTGGGTATTCTGCTTTCATTCGTATCGTCGTTACTGTGGAGAGTGTTGGCGCCCTCCTGTTAGCACAGTTTACTTGGAATCTTGTTATTTGTCCAAGTTCCCAGCACTCCTTTGTCCAATGACAAACGAGCTTCTGCCAACAGGCCGTCGCCTTCGGGCATTCCCAAAAGATATGCTCGATGGTCACTTTCGTTTCCTGGCAACATTGCAACGTCTGGCAGCTGTTGTTCACGATCCTGCTTTGGTGGTGCAAGTTCAATTGTCTCGTTGCAACCCAATACCCGACCCACACTTGATACTCAGTTAGCTCGTTCCTATGCTTCCAGATTTGGTTCGGCGTCTGCTGGAGTGCTGCAGCTTGCCATGGACTTGTGCTCGCCACGCCTTGTAACGACGTAATTATCCTTCCCAAACCACCCCCTCCCCTTTGTACTTACGGTAGGACTGCTTCCTGATGTCGACCAGTACATGTCTGTTCGCTATATTATCTGGGACTCTCCATGGGAATCCATGTAAGTGCGGGTGCGCATAGAATACTACGCTTCCGTCCTGTGTGGGGTTTCATGAATTTCAGTTTGTCCCCATCCTTTCTCGTCTGTTGATCCATACTTTTGATCTCTGCTATTCTCCAACGGATGCCGTCTGGCATTTGCTCCAGCTCGATGAATCCCCTTCGCTTCCCCTCAGGGTCTTTTAAAATCCCTCCGGCTCGCCCTATATACTTAATTCCCAGTCACAAACACCCTCCAGTTTGGTTATGTGTCTCCTCAATTTGGGTTGACTTGTACTCCTTCTCCGATTTCGATCCTTGGCGAGCTCATTATGATTGCAATTCCCCACCTCCATAACTTATCCTGCTGGTGTTCTCTCTGAAAATGAGGTATTGCGTGTGAGGTGGTAAAATGGAAAGTAAGTGTATTGGTTAGGAGGGATCGATCGAGCAGATCGAGATCAGTAGTATTGAATGAGCCTACAGGTTCTAGAACTATCGAGAACTAGCGTTCCAGAACACACTCATCAAACCTTCGCGAACGTCGTAGTTGCCGGTCTTGACGAGGTGACTTAGACACGAGACAAACTGCACTGCACATGCTGGCGCAACTGCTAGAGACGAGTCAACTCGCTGCACTCCCCCTCAACTCGACATTATGTTTAGAGTGATACCACTCTGATGAACGAGTGCAGCAAACTGGGGTGTGGGAAGCGCCTTGGTCATGTAGTCAGCGGGCTGCTTGGTCGACGGGACAAACTCGAGCAACAGATAGCCATCTTGCACCGCGTCGCGGACAAAATGATAGCGAATATCGATGTGTTTAGCCCTCGATTGATAGCCGATGTGCTCAGCAAGAGCAATCGCTGCGTGGTTGTCGATCTTGACGGCTGTAGGCGGGAGGTACTTGAAGTCGATCTCGTTGAGCAGATTGCAGAGCCATAGTTAGCGCCTCTTGAGCAGCAAGCGAGAGGGCCATATACTTGGCCTCCGCGGACGAAAGAGCGACAGTGCGCTGATGCTTCGACTTGTAGATCACTGGCGCGTTGCTCATCAAGACGAGCAGTCCGGAAGTCGAACGGCGAGTTGCCATGTCGCTACCCCAGCTTGCATCCGTGTCCATCACCGGAAATAGCTGTCGTCCTTGGTGCGGGTAAACTGGATACCAAAGCTGGCAGTACCCTTCAGATAGCGCAGAACACGAACAGCAGCAGTCATATGCGCGTACGTCGGCGTCTCGAGATGTGCGGGAGAACACCAAGTGCCACACAAATATCCGGCCGGGTTCCGTTCGCGATGTACAATAGCGAGCCAATGAGCTCTCGGTACTGCTTCTTGTCTGCGAGCTTGCTGTCCGAGATCGCCTCCAATCGCGACAACACTCGGGTTCTTGGATGATACAAGTGACATCTTGTCGAGCTTCTCGAGCAAGCGCTCCACGAACTGCGACTGGCACAGACCTTGCGCGCATCATACTGAACTTGGATTCCAAGCACAAAGCGAACGCCACCAAGGTCCTTCACCGAGAAGTGCTACGAAAGCTCAGAAATGATCGTGCGTACTTCCTCATCCGAAGCAGAGCCAATCAGCAAGTCATCGACGTACAACACGATGATGGCGACTCCGGATATCGTGCGGCGAACAAAGAGGCACGAATCCGATGGGAGCACGCGACAAAGCCCATCGACACCAACACTTTCTTGATCGTCTTGTGCCACACTGCTGCCGCCTGCTTCAATCCATAGATACTGCGAAGCAGTTTGCAGATCATGCCCTGATCCAAGCGAACTCCTTCCGGTGGATACATGTAGACTTTTCTTTGAGCGCGCCGTTGAGAAATGCAGTTTCCACGTCCAGTTGCTGGACTATGTACTTCTTCTGGCAGCACACCGCGAGAAAGACTCGAACCGTATTCATGCTTGCCACTGGTGAGTAAGTCTCCCAGTAGTCAACGCCGGAGGTCTGGCGAAATCCTTGAGCGACTAGCCGAGCCTTGAACCGCACAGTATTCCCATCACCATCGCGCTTGACAGCAAAACCCACTTGCAACCGATCACCTTTACTCCGGCTGGACGTCGAACGGCATCCCATGTGTGGTTTGTGTAGTGCGAGCAGAGCTCGCGTCGTACAGCATGGCGTGACGCCATTGCTTCTGCGTAGGTGCGAGGAACCTCCATCACAGTGAGAGCTATTTCATAGTCATCCGTAAGCCGAAGACGCTTCGGGCCAGGCTCCAAGAAGCTCTTCTTGATCAGGGCTTGGATTGGGGTCTGAGCCACATGGCACCCACGTGACAACTCGGTCTTCAGGCGGAGGAGGAAGAGCGAGCGATGAACATATCCGCTGTTTCGAGTCGCCGCGGCGCAACTCACCGCCAAAAACCATGCGTTCGCTGGCGACTGGTACCGTAGAAACCCTGCGAGCCAGCATGATAGAACGCTACTCTCGTGATTCTCCTCCTTGGGCCGGTGCCTCAGCAAGTTGGCGACCAGCGACGCGTCCGGTGTAGGCAACGGACCATCGCCAATGTGAACCGGCGTCGAAGGTGCTCTTTCGTCAGCGCAACCTTGACCCTCCGGCGAATCTTCACTTGCCACAATCTCCATTGGTTCAGCAGCGTTATTCTCAGCTGCGGGTGGGTCATCCACCTCCATGTCATCGGTTTGGCTTGCCGCATGGGCTGGTCGCATCGGCTGAAAATCGTCATCATCGATAATTGTCCACTGCGGCTATAGTGTCTCGGCCCGTCCACTTGGAACATCTTCAGACGGCGGGCGCTCGTCCAGTGGGATAGTGCGAGTCATAACCACTGGACGAGCGCCCGCCGTCTGAAGATGTTCCAAGTGGATAGTGCGGCCGTCTTCTTCGTCCCAAACGCGGTACGCCTTCGCTGTATCAGAATAGCCGAGGAAGATGCACTTGTGAGCCTTTGCGTCCCATTTAGCCCGCTTCGCCGCATCAACCTACACGAATCCGCGCGATCCAAACACTCGCATGTGGTTCATCGCCGGCTTGGTCTTCCAGATCACCTCGAACGGGGTTGTGGAGTGACGATCTGAGTTTGGCAGGCGGTTGAGCGTGTAAGCTGCAGTGGTGACCGCTTCGCACCACCACGCCTTGGCCAGATGCTGATAATACAGCATCGCACGTGCCATCTCCGCGAGCGACCGGTTGTACGCTCTGCGAGGCCGTTCTGCGCCGATGAGTATGGTGCACTCGTCTGGTGCATGATGCCATGGGCTGCACAGAATGCGTTGAATTTCTTCCCCGTGTAGTCGCCTCCGTTATCAGTCCGAATGCAGCGGATACGTCGGCGCGTGAGCGTCTCCATGAATGTTTTGTACTCCTTGAACTTGATCAGCACCTCGCTCTTCAGCTTGAGCAAGTAGACTTGAACACAGCGAGACAGTCGTCGATGAATACCAGCACGTACCGTGCTCACCCTTTGGACGGCTTCTTCATTGGCCCCATCAGGTCACTGTGAACAATCTCGAGCGGCTCCGACGTCTTCACCACGCTGTTCGAGGTGTGCGCATACTGCGCCACCGTCCTCTTCCCACAGACGCACCCTTCACATGGGCCGTCTGAAGATTTCACCGTAAGCTTGGGAACCCCGACAACAGCGGCGCCCACGTTTGACAGTCTCTTGCGGCCAGCATGACCGAGCCGAGCATGCCATAACGCCGTTTTATCTGCCACTGCGCTCAACGTGGCTGCAACCTCTTCTCGTGCACCGGGAAGCGCATACAGTTTCCCCATGCGGCGGCACTTAATTATCTCGACACCCTGATGCGAGATAAGGCACTTGTCGCCATCGAACTTGACCCCGTGCCTTAGCCGTAAGGGCCGGTACAGACAGGAGCTTCCGGTCAAGACCGGGGATGTACAGCACTTCCGTGATCAAGACGGTCCGACCAGCACCGAGTTCAAGGCGTACATCGCCGACACCGCACACGTCGAGACGCTGCCCGCTCGCAACAAGCACGTCAAGGCCATCACCAGTAGGCCGAAATTCTTGAAGTCTTCGCGTCTATATGTCATATGCGAGCTGGCGCCGCTGTCAAGCAGCTACATCGTGGTGTCCGCCAGAGCATCAAACACCGCAAAAACAAACAGGTCGCTCTTCTACTGGACATTTAGCTGCGGGCATTCTTCGCGCTTATGACCGACTTGATCACACTCGTAGCAGCGTCCAGTGAACCGAGTCTTCCCTTGTCTTCTCTGACAAAACAATGCGTGCAAGAATGTATATATATATCAGATCAACAATCTGTTTGTCGAGAATCAGTACAGAGGTTGTCTTCAAGCCCCGCCCCAATAGGGCGGAGATCCGGAATCCAAGTTTTCAAGCATCCGAAGCATTTCCCGCATTAGGTCGAATTGGGGCTCTACAAGGTCCACGCGACCACTTTCGTCGCTGAAGAAAAAATCTACAGAGATAGTGCAATCGAGGTGGTGGCCAAAAGTCGCTCGCGCAGAAGCGGGCGAACATCATATTTGCTCTGGGGCTCAACCTCCATTACACTCTGCGACAAAATCTTTGGGACACCTACATTTCGTGCTATAGCTCGGCTTCTAGAAAGCATTAGAGGACGCTGTTTGGATATATTGCTCCTACCTGATAGGACAAGACGTGACTTGTGACGCTGATCTAGATTGTGCAGAGCTTCTATAGGCTTGCATACAACAACCGGATTTCGCACCGCGACAAAACTTTGGGACAAATACTGACTTGATTTCACTATTATCAAGAATGAAGGTCCTGCTCTTCCCTCCTCGAACTGGCCTCATTGTCCTATTTCACTATGGGACGAGGACCAACCATCACCGACGAAGAGCGCGGACGCATAAAGGGCCTCGGTGAGGCTGGCGTGAGCGTGCTTGACATTTCTCGGCGTGTCGAGCGGTCTCCGAACGGCGTCAGCTACGCGCTGAAGAGCAAAGGCCCGCGCGCCAAGAAGGTGGGAGGGGGATGCCACAAAAGCTTAAGGATCGACAAGTGCGCCAAGTCGTCCGCGCCGCCGCCACCGGGAACTTCTCAGCGGCCGAGTTGAAGTCCACGTACGAGTTAGGGTTCTCGGTGCGTACGATCCAGAGACTTCTGTCTCGTGTGACTATCTAGTCTACTCTAAAATGGATCGTACGCTACCGCTAACTAAAAAGCACAAGGAAGCGCGCCTGGGGTTTGCAGAGAGGCTCTCGACGGTGGCGCAGAAGGAGGTGGTGTGGTCCATGATCATCATTTCAGATGAAAAAAGTTTAACTTGGACGGGCCCGATGGCTACAAGTTCTACTGGCAGGACCTGAGGTGGCCCGCGCGTCGCTACATGAACCGACAGAATGTGGGTTTACGAGAACCCATCCAGTTGCTGGGCCTGTGCTGCTCTACCGGTGCGCAAGCGTGGTGGAGAAGATTTCCGCCAAACTGTGGACTATACGCCTTTCAACTGTCAGACGGAGCCGATGGCTGGGCTCATGCCCAACCTTCATGTCGACTTGGAGAAGGTGAGAGGGAGTCGTCACTTCGGACTTTTTGACTTCATTAAGGGTTACTGGCAGCTCCCACTTGCGAAGGAGTACCAGGACCTCTTGTCCTACATGACTCACCGGAAAATATATACCCCGAAGCGTGTACCTCAAGGCAGTGCGGATGCAGCCTTATGCATCCAGTCAACGATAGAGCGGTGTTATGAAGCACTGCTGTACAAGCACTTATTAGTTTGGATTGGCGACTTGTTGCTGTATGTGGTCAACATCGACACGTACCTTGACAGATTGCAGGAGCTGCTTGAACTAACAGCGAAGTTTGGCTTCAAGTTAGGTGTGACAAAGTCGTGTTTGTACAAACATGAGGTGAAATGGTGTGGTAAAGTGATTAATGGAGAAGGAAGGACGCATCACTCAGAACGTATACAAGCATTACAAAATATGCCGTATCCAACTAATGCTGGAGAACTCCAGCAGTTCCTATGCTCAACGAACTGGATGCGAGATAGTATCGTTGACTATGCTCGATTAGCACGTCCGCTGCAAGACACACTGGACAGGACCATGGCCCAAGCGTCTTGGCAAACAAAGCGTGTGGCGTCAGGAGTACCAGTCGCACTTACCGTGCAAGAACGCGCGGCGTACGACGCAGTAAAGCAAGCTCTGACTAAGTCAGCCACCATTGCGTTCCCGAAGCCGGATGCTGAGATAATTTTGCTGACGGATGCTTCGGACGTTGGCTGGTCCGTAATTGTGACCCAAGTGGCCAGTTGGAAAAGTGACGCAGACATCCAGGACCAGCAACTTGAACTACTTATCTGTCTTGGTGGTTCTTTCACTGGTGCACAGAAGAACTGGAGTATTATTGAAAAAAGAAGCATACCCAATAAATTTTGGCATGCGATAAGCTCAGCTACTTGTTGTTGCGCCCTGGTGGTTTCGGCATGTACTGCGACCACCACCACCTGATACATGTTTTCGCACCCGGCCATGAAGTGAAAGCATGTTCGTGGTAAACCGCTGAGGTGGTCTATGAAACTGAAGGAATACCGCTATACTATTGAACATATCGACGGTATACACAACGTTTGGGCTGATATCGTGTCTCGGTGGGCAGGTACGCGTCCAGCGCCAAGTGTGGCGGTGAAACGAGTCACTCTGCGGCGGCAACGTGACGAGGACCAGTCTGAGGACACCACCCGTGCCGGAATGAACGGAATGGGGGCTCGGTGCCTATCCGTCCGTTCCGTGACGGCAACTTTGTTTGGCCAACGGTTGGAGTGCTGCAAGATGTGCAGCAACGACACATTGTGGATCGTCCACAAGGGCTGACACGGAGCCGTGTTGGTTTACTGTGTAATGATGAGCGAGTCTGGATTCCTCGTAACAAGGAGAGCCTCGTTCAATGACTCCTCCTGCGCGATGTATTGGTGAATATCGTGAATCGGAGGTTCTTCACCAGAAATCTCTCGGCCATGGTAAAACTTTCCTTGCTAGCTGCCTTATGTGCCAGCATGTAATAGGGGGAGGTAGTGATGAGACCATGGGTAGAGAGATTCAGATGTAACGAACGCAATGGAGCTTTACATCGAGACTACGTGCAACGTGGAAATTCGTTTGATGACTTTAAGTGTCTGCTAGTACTAAAGGATGACGCAACCCACTTCTGCGAGCTGGTACCGTGTGCAGTACCGACATCAGCGGTCACAGCTGAAGCCATATTGGACTGGCATAACAGGTATGGTGCACCGCGTGGGTGGATAAGTGACCAAGGAATTCATTTCAAGAACTTAGTGGTGGATGAGGTTGCAAGGCGACTCACGAGTGGACAGAGATTCACTGTAGCCAACAGTCCTTGGATTAACGGGTCAATTGAAATGATGAACCGAGATATAGTGCAAGTCCTACGAGCTATGTGCCTTGAAGTCAAGGTGGACAGCCGTGCTTGGGTGCACTTCATCCCGGTACTACAGTCAAACCTCAATCATACTCCGGTCTTGTCTCTTGCCAACAAGGCACCGATGGAAAAATTCTGTGTCTTACCTGCTGCATCACCACTAGATTTCGGATTCAATAGTAAGGACAACATCTTTGTAGAACTTGGCACCTCCACGCTTCAGATCAAGACAAAGTTAGAACAACTACGTACAAGGGTGCAAGAGATGCACAAAACGGTGCAGAAAGCAAAGGCGGAACAAACTATACGGGATCAGAAAGCGCAAAGAGGGGCTGAGGTGGCTAACTTCGACGTCGGCGACTACGTGTTGCGGGCCAAGGTAGACCAAAAGCACAACGATAAGATGCTGGTCACCTGGTTCGACCCGTACCAGGTAATTGGTGCGGGCCGATCCAGGTGCCCCTAGGTGCTGGAGCGGAATCAGACGTACACTCCTCACGCCTTAAGTTCTACGTGGATGCCTCTTTTGAAGTGACAGAGGAGATTCGCGAGCACATGGCTGCTCAAGGAATCGTTCTTACGGTTGCTGAGCTAAAAGAGCACCGGTGAAACTCGGCGAAGAGGTGTTACGAGATACTGGTGGGGTGGAAGAGTCTGGAACCAATAGAGGACTCTTGGGAATCTTTCAGCTCACTGCATAAGGATATCCCGGTGATGGTGAAGCAGTACATAGCTGCGTCAAGTGATGTTCAACTACCTGTAACGTTGGAGCAAAACTTTAGTACTTCAAGTTGAAGTGCTAATGTCACCTAGTTATGTAACGTACACACATGGACACATTGATACATTTCCGCAACATTGTTAACAGATCCAAGACAAGTCGACTAATAAACCAGTGGTCAAGTCTTAGTAGGGCGGTGTAGTGGGGCGACGGTCTTCAAGATCTGACCACACACTGGGTTGGTTGTCGTGGACGGTACCAGCTATTGCTGGTGTAGGATAAGACTCAGAGGCGGGGGGACTCGAGGTAGATGACTAGGCATTGCTGTAGGAGTATCAGACTATGGTCTCACCGATCTCATTCTGAATATTGCAGACTAGAATACAAGCAAGAGTTCTAAGGAAGCGCCTGCTTCCCTCACTACCGTGTTCATTCGAATTCTACCGCAATGCCCACCTTCAGCAAATGCGCAAGGCTGAAGGCCCGCCTCCAGCGGAAGAGCAGGGGCGCCTCCAAAGTTGTTGCTGCACAGCAGAAAAGCAGAAGTAAGCCAGCTTCCTGCCGAGCAAGGTGCAACAGCAGATCGACAAGCCGACTGGTTGGAGTAGGTGGAGTACGACGAAGAAACCAAGGAAAGCGAGGACGTGACTATGGACCCTTCAAATTTACAACAAGCCAGGCGCTGGCTCACCTAGACTGCACGAATGTCGTCGACCTGTGATAGTAAGAATTCTAGCAGTGCAGATAGTAGTATTAGGTCGATATTATTTATTTAGTATTATTTGCAAATGTTTGACGACCTATACTGCACTGCTTCGAGCTTGCATAGTCAGACTCGGGTCAGATTCGCACCTAAACCGTACAGTTAATGCCCCCATAACAAAGCCTGAATCGTCCAAAATATTTCGATGGTCTAAGAAGTCCCACATTACGGAATGCTGGGTGTATTGTAGCGGCCACCTGTGTCGTACTTAAGTATATTAGTATAAAACTCGCTGGGTTAGAATGGGGTTTCTAGCATTTCAACAAACGTTGAAGTTATGACAGGGTTAGAATGGGGTTTCTTACGATTCAACAACCGTTAATGTTATAGACAAACACAAACATGTACCTATGCACGGGATTCTGGTCTCTTGCCACTCATCTATTAGGCTGCTCTGTTGCTTCGCTACCGCCCTTAGTTTGCTTGCGCTTGTGCGTTGACCCTACTTGACTCCACACTAACCATGCCCTGGTCGATTGGACTGAATAGGGGACACAAACTGCCAGATCCGGTTGCACTGGGACATCTGCTAACCACGGGCGGAAGCTGTCATGTGCGTTTCGCGAAAGTGGCACATGGACATTTTATTGACATCGTACAAAGTCTCAAGAGTCTGGCCTTACTTCACTGCAGTCGCGACGGCGCGCACGAGTGTAAATTTTTGCCTTGCCAGTTGACGCAAGTGCGCTCTGTCGGAGCTAGCGGTAGCAGGTCGAGCTCCGCTGTTCGGCAGAATCAAAATGGTTGGCTTAGCTTTAGTATGATGCCCATTGACTCACGATCATACTGGGGCTAGTATGGTTTAGTCTAGCCAAGACGGGGTTGTCACCCGAACGGATTTCTCCTCCTCAATCCCATTCTTTCCGTGGACAAGTCAAGTGGTGTTCCTGCATTCTCGTGCTTTGTGCTTCCTCGGCATCGCACTAATCTGTCGCTAGCGGTACAGCCCCACTGCGCACGCCTTCAGGTTATGGGCCCAAAGCGCTGGGGCTTTGGAATCGATTGTTGTTAAGCATTGAAGATCGATGGTTGGTTCGGACTCGACGCGCACCCCAACTGTAGCTTCTGCGGGCCAAGGAGCTTCGACGTCTGCTGCGGCTGCACCGATCGTGCCTAGTGCTGCTATGGTGACTTCTACTGGTGTCACTGCTGTGGCTTCTGCGCCAGTTCCGATGACGACGGCAGCTACCGGGGCTGCGACTGCGGGTAGCGTCGCTGGCGTTGCTATTGTCGGACTTGCCGGTACAGTGCTGTACCGGGACTTGGAGCAAGTGCTGGAGGATCGTTTGGAGCTGCTATTGGTGGTGGTTTGTCAAGTGCTGGCATGGCTGCCGGCTTCGGGATTCCTGCGGTGCCGAATTTTTATGGAGCTGGACATGGCATGGGTGGCTTCAACTTCGGGGCATTTTCGACTGGATTTGCTGGATTCCCGGTTATGGGTCGCCGCGAGCTAGAATGGCTACGGCGCCAGTGAAAGTGGATAATGTACCGAGAATGAAAGGAAGTTTTGATTTATATGCAGTTCCGTAGTGGACGTTCCTAACTCGCATGGATTGCTAGAGCGTTCAGGATGGGACGTTTGACCAGAGTGATCGACTGCTGAGACCAAGCTTTAAGATGAAGGACAACGTCGTGCGTGAGGCAATTTTGTCCGGGATTCCAGCCCAGGATGCGGAAATTGATATGCGAGGAAGAAACAGCACTCGCAATGAGGAATCGTTTATCGACAAGCAGACAAAGCGCGAATACTCAAATTATATCCTTGCGCGTGCCGAGTTTTACTCTAGTGTATATACGTCTGAGAAGAGTATGGATTCGTGGCTGCATGAGATGGAGTCGCTGCGCAGACAGCTTCTTCATTATGGCAAACGCGTCGGTGATGAGGACTACGCCGAGACACTGTTAGGTCACGTGGCACGTACCCATCGCGACGTGATTCGGCAGTTCTCCAAGCACTGTGTTGTGCGTCGTGATGGCGGGGCAGATCGTCCTGAACCTACTGCCGCTCAAGTGATGAACGCTTTGCGTGCGGAATCTGCTCTTGACAAAAATATTGGTGTTGAAGAGCAGAAGCCTACTGATGTGGCTGCGTGTGGTAAGAAGACGACACAGCAGAGGCAGCAAAGAGAAAACCAAGGCAAAGGCAAGCGCAAGCGAGGTGGTGGTGGCAGAAAGAAGAACCAGAAGGAAGGGAAGCAAGGTGGCAAGCAAAAAGGGAAGACGAGCGACATA
Organism: Phytophthora sp. 'mugwort'; assembly: GCA_033558025.1. NCBI lineage: Eukaryota > Oomycota > Peronosporomycetes > Peronosporales > Peronosporaceae > Phytophthora > Phytophthora sp. 'mugwort'. Next base: position 4,449,535 of record JAUCEF010000007.1, on the reverse strand, counting down.
CGGGAAATAAAAACTTATTTCAACTGCGGTGATGTCGGTCATTTGCGCTCGAATTGCCCTGACCAGGACTCTTTCGATGATGAATGTGCCGGAAAATGGTTGCGACGTCGAAAAGGAAGCGTTGGTAGACCAAGCTAGGTAGCGATAAGACCAAGAAGAACAAGGTTGACGCCGTCGGTTGCATTTGTCGTGGAGCATTGACCGTCGGTTCTGTGATTGATTCTCGTGACGGTAATGTGGAATGGGCATTGGACTCCGCAAGTGACGTGCACGTGTGAATTGGCAGGACTTGCTGTCGCAACTGCAGAGTAATAAGGCGCATGTATTTCAAGGCTACGACGGCACGGTGTCTGATGATAAAAAGATTGGAAATGTGCAGCTTTCTATCCGGAACAACAAGCAACCACACCAGGATGTGTCTTTGCGGTTAAGTTGTGTGCTGTACAAGCCTTCGGCTCCCGATAACTTGCTAAGTCGTGATCTGCTGGAGAAGGGAGGGTGAAACTTAAAGACTGGGTTTGTCAATTCTCAACGCAGTGCATGGTCGTCCAAGGGGCGACTTCATACTGCTGCTGAAGTCTCGCGACAAATACGCTTGCAGACTACAGTTCGCACTGTTTATCATGTTCCATCGCTGCATCAACGCAGTCAACTTGCTGTTGACGATGCTGGTGCAGAGAGTAGTGGAACAGCCTCCGATGTTGTTGGTGATATGAGAGCGCTGCTGGTGGTGGCCGCAAGGGTGGTGATGCTGCTGAAGCTAGGCGAGGTGACGCTGATTATCTGGTGCGTTGGCATCTTAGATTCGCTCACTTGAATTTGCCTACGCTGAAGCAGATGGCTCATCAAAAAGTGGCTACTGGTATGAGTGACGAGCTGCATGACGACGTTGACACTCCATGCTGGAGCTGTAAAGCGGCAAAGATGACTTGGATGTCCTATAAGAAAACAAAGACACGCCGAGCTGTTAAAACGTTCCAAAAGATCATAATGGACATGTGACACATAGGCATTGTGTGTGTGTGTGCGTGGGGAGGGGGGACGTACGAACGATACTCGCATTTTCAGCTTGAGCAAGACGAGGTGGGTCTTCCTGAGGAGAAGAAAGCAGATGCCTCAGACGTGGTGCTAGCCCATGTGAAATGGTTGTTGGCTCAGTGCAATAAGATTGAGGTCTTTAATTCTAACCAAGGCCGTGAACTTCTCAACACCAAGATGGTTCCTTTCTCACTGCTCATGGAATCGAGTATACCTGGACGAAAACCGGGTACAGTCCAGAGGAAAATAGACTGGTGGAGAGGATGAATGGTATCGTTGCGGCTCATGTGTGATGCATCTTGACGACTGCGACCATGCTGGAGCTTCTGTGGGGGGAAGCATTTGGCTTTGCGGTTGAAGTGAGAAATATTTCGGCAAAGAAGCCTTTGAACGGTGAGACGCTCTACTCCAGGCGCTTCGGTGTGACCTGACGTCTCCAAGTCGCGGACTTGGGGCTGTGTGGTGTTCGCGTTGACCCCGAAGAAACTTCGCAAGAATAAGCTGGAGAATCCTGCTAAGCCTGACTTGTTCATGGGGTTTGCCAAGCACTCGGAGAGCTTTCGTGTATGAATTTAATGATTGGAAATATACAAGAGGTTCTATCAGTGAAGTTTCACGAAGGGTGGACTGTTGATCGAAGCTACGTGGATCAGCTGCTCGCTAATCGCTATGGTAAAGCGTGTGCCCGTGCTCTGTCTACAGTGATTTCTTTCGTTCGTCTTCGTGTGACTGGAGTGATGAATGGCGATAGTGCATCGACCTCTGATGAAATCCTTCGAAGCGCCACCGTTGCGACGGTGACGCAGCTGCTGCTTTTTACGCTGAAGTGGAAACTACGGTCTGCGCTGGTGCGCCTGCGGCAGTTCCGTTGAGTTGTCCTGGGGTTACTCCTCCTGCTGCGGTGTAAGATTTGCCGTTGGTGCGTGGGGCTAACCCTCCGCGTGTCGTACGTGCTGAGGCTGGTGTTGGCCAGGATGTGCAAGACATGCGAGGTGTGCCTAACAGCCATCCTGGTAGTGGTCGGCAGCCTGTGACATCGCGAGGAACCTCACCTTCGATGGGGGAGAGAGTGGTTGACGGTGAGGTTAACGCTGTAGACCTCGCTGATGCTGCTGAAGAAGATGATGATCTCGAGGAGAAGATACTCGATCCTATCGCTTCGGGTGATCCTGCAATCGCGATGAGTGAAGTCGCGGATGCGCTTAGTGACAGTGGAAGCGATGAAGACCAAGAGGAGCAGTGCGATACAGCCGAGTCCTTCCGAAGCTCGACTAGGGCACGGCACCCGAACCCAAAGTACAGAGACTTTGAAGTCGATCTCCCTCTACTTTGGTCATTGAAGCAGTGTATACTTTGATGGAGCCTCAGACTGTGCAGGAGGCGTTAAATGCACCTGACGCTGGCAAGTGGATCGAAGGACTCGAGAAGGAGTACACAGATCTCATGCGGAACACCCATGGGAACTGTGGAGCGGCCCAAGGGCAAAGGGTGCTCTCCCGTAAGTGGGTGTTCATGAGAGAGCGAGATGTGAAGGGCATTATGGTTCGTCATCCGCACGCGAATAACGATCAACGGCTGTCAGCAGCAGTATGGTGTGGACTACTGGGATACTTATTCCCGGTTGTTGCACAGGAGGCAGTCAATTTCATTATATGTTGGCACTGTATCTCGGGCTGAGTGCTCGTCATGTGGACTTTGTAACTGCATTTTTGAATGGACCGATTGACGATGACATCGAGATCGACATGGAGATGGCAGAGTACTTCGACGATGGTTCTGGTCGGGTATGTAGGTTATTGCGCAGCTTGTACGGACTCAAGCAGGTGCCAGTGATTTGGTACCGGACGCTAGACAAATATCTGAGGCAGTGTGGCTTTCGTCGGACCAAGATGGACGGCGGCATCTACACGCGCTCGGTGGAAGGCAGCCCAATATATTGTGGCGGTTTATGTGGATGATCTGGTTATCGTTGGGACTGATGAGAACATTGAGCTGGTTCTGCGTGAACTTCGACCCAAGTTCCAGATCAAAGACCTGGGTCCTTTGACTGATCTACTGCACATGCAGGTTTTCCACTTCCTGGCGAGGCCCTGTGAATTTCGCAACGTGGCTACATTGACAAAGTGTTGAGGCGCTTAGCCATGGAAGGCTGTCGGGGGCTACTCCGCAATCTGTAGGAGATCTATCTGAACCTGTTGGGGAAGATGAACCCGGGGTTAATGACCGTAGAATACCATACCGCGAGTTGGAGGGTTGTCTACAGTACCTAGTGCAGGGTACACGCCCGGAGCTCGCTAAGGCTATGCGAATCCTTGGCAAGTACATGATCAAGTACACCAAGGAGCATTATGTGATGGCTAAGCGGGTGCTACGCTACCTGTAAAGCATTTCGTGGCTATGGACTGTTGTGGAAGAAACCTGCAAGCCCTAATTTGCACTTTACGGCGTACGCTGATGCAGATCTTGGTAGTGAGAAGGATGATAGCAGATCGATCACGGGTTCTCGTGCTTCAGATGAATGGATGCGCCTACGCTTATAAGTGCCACAAGCAGTATATTGCCGATGATGATACATGCAGTACTGAGTTTATTGCTGCAGCTGAGTGTTCTGTGATGATCGTTTGGACTCACAATCTCTGTGAAGAGTTCAACCTCCGCCGGCACCGTTAAACTGTGTTGTATCAAGACAATCAGTCGGCGATCAAGGTGATCATGACAACGAAGGGAAACTACAAAATCAGGGGCGTTGACTTGAAGTATCACAAGGTGAGAGATCTGTATGAATGCGGAGATTTCGATGTACGCTACTGTCCTACGACGGATATGCTAGCGGACATTTTCACGAAGCCGCTTGGAGCGACGCAGTTCAACAAACTGCGCGAGCGCCTAACTTGGTGCCTCTGCCTTTGACAGACAGCAGTGGCAAGTGAGGCTGAGTGGCGGACCTCGAAGTGGGAGTGTCGGAGATAGCGGTAGCAGGTCGAGCTCGGCAGAATCAAAGTGGTTGACTTAGCTTTAGTATGGTGCCCATTGACTCACGGTCATACTGGGGCTAGTATAGTCTAGTCTAACCAAGAGGGGGCGTCACCCAAGAGGTCCTCTTCTCCTCAATCCCATTCTTTCCGTGAGCTAGCCAAGTAGTATTCCTGCGTTCTCATGTATTGTGCTTCCTCGGCATTAACACTAAGCTGTCGCTAGCGCTAGTGCCCCACTGCGCCCGCATTCACGCTCGCGTGACGGGAGAATTTACGAGCCGCCAAGAGTGAATGAAACCGGGCTCTTGGATTTAGCCAGGAAACCACCCTCCATGCACGGTGTGATCTTGCATTGCTCAGCAGCAACAGCCAGTCAATTCCGTTTGCACGAAAGGAGGGGTAGCCGCTCGGAACCCGTCCTCTTTATTAGCCAGTTTGCCAACGTTGGTACGAGAGACCTTTCAAAAGCCATCAAAGTCACACACGTCGATTGAAAATGGTAATTGAATATCCTCGTCAGGCGCGTCTTTGTCGAAGAACTGCTGGCCGTTAAGCTTTTTTTTTCACATGTACTTGGCGTTAACGGCGACCTCGCGCTTACAACTGAAATGCGGTATATTCTGCGGAACCACAGACTCGAGCGATCTTCTTGCATCGCAACGTGATGTACTTCTGGGAACCGTGATATTCCATTCCACGTTTTCCCGGCTTACATACGCAACAATGAAGATGTCTCGGCCGCATTGCTGCACTGCCGATCTCGTCCTCAATAGACCCCTGTTCCTTTCCATGGCGCGGACAGCTGTCTCAAAGGTGAACGCACTTGTTCGAAAAGGTTGCTCCTTCGAAGACGAGGGAGTCATCTTGGTACTTTTTGGTTGTTGATTTCTTTGAAAGAAAGGAAGGAATCATGACAAACACGTAGAGCCGTTGTCGCTGGCGCTTCATCGATCGACATGTTTATCGATCTTATTTATCCCATAACAAGGTTTGTAATGGCAAGCAGGGATAGGAAAAATACTGTATTCAGTGGTAATTCACTGGATACAATATAATCATTGACGGTGTCGAAGTCGAAGTTTTAATAAATTACCCGTACTTCACAATAATAGCGACATTGACCATTTCAGGTTTCGAAGACGAATGCTCGTCGCTGTGATGTATTTGGTATCAATGCAGCGCTGCTGGGCTGCGTTTCTCGCAGCACGCTCCACCTCAATTGGTGTCTGTTGTCAACCTTGAAACAAGACAGCAAATAACACTTTGCAGGCAGTTCATTCTGAGTTTCCCAAAGCCTTTCGCAGCTAGCCCCCCCCTCTTCTACCCGCCGCCATGCGCTCTATCAGCCGCAGCATCACCTCCTTTTTCTACGAATCCGTTGGGATGACAAGTTCGAGTGCAACATTTGCTCTGTCAAGCGCCGGTAGGCTGCTGGCACCGGCTACTCAAACCTCCTCGGGCATCTTCGCATCAGGCATCCTGAATTCAAGGTCACCTATGACAGCTACCAAGCTCGGAATCCCGGCTCACTCGAGCGCTACGGCTTCCTGGATGCGCGAATGCGGCAGCTCTACCTGTGGATGCGATAAGTAGTCATGCGGAGTCACGCTCTCGCGGCCCGCTGGCCCGCCAAATGACGCGCTTGGACCCCATCTTGTCCAAGACGCTGCTCAAGTTCATGAGGTAGGTGCCGAATGGACTTTGCGAGGGTCTAAGACGCATATGGGCGAGCGGTTTGGTCTTCTCTTCGATGGATGGTCGAGTGGATCGCAGCACTTCCGGGGTCTCTATGCCGTGTACGAGAGCGGTGTAGAGTTACAAACAGCGTTGCTGTCCATCTTCCCGCTGACCGACGGTGTCACCGCTGACGGCCACATCGATTCTATTACAAGTATACTGAGTCTGTACGGCAAGGAGACGTCGGTGGTCAAGTTCCTTGCGGGGGCAACTGTGCGACCAATCGATCGATCGCCACCAAGATGGAAGAGTGCTGCTGATTGGCTGTGTAAGCCATAGATTCAACTTGGCGATTCAACGAATATTAGCCAATCATCAGCCACTGCTATAAGAAGTCAACAACCTGATGGTTCACTACACCAACATCATTGACTTGGCTAAATATACAAGCCTTCGACCCGTGCGAATGACAGTAACGCGATGGTCGGCTGGTGTACGGCATGTTAGAACGCTATATGCGAATATCCACGCCGCTGCGAAGAAGGTCCCTGGTGTTGAGGACCTCGTGCCTCTATGGCTCCTCATCGCAAGATCGAGAAGCTGTTTGGCGACTTGAAAGTGTTGCACAATGTTACGGTGGCACTGCATGCTGAGCGCCAGAAGCTAGCCGATGTGCGGGTGCTCTTTGATTCGGTGATTGAAAGTACCCATCTACACCCAAGTATCTGAAGCCCACCGCAAATATTGTGCATTCGCCGGACTTTGATGCCGCGGTAGTGAAGATATTTAATGACGTCCCTTAAATGCAGCCGAAGCGGAGGCGGTGAGCGGCTTTCGCGTTGAAGTGGAGCCTGAGCATCAACTGACAAGTAGGAAGCGACAATATGGGGACGACGACTTTGCTCGAGATATTCTTCGCGATGGCAAGAAAAATCGACTCGCGACTCGTTCGGTGTACCAATACACCACACTACCCAAGCATCTTCCCACCACCAGCAATCGGTGCGAGCGCTTAATCTTTCAGTGTAACTCATCCTCACGCCGTTACGATCGCGCCTTCTACCAGCACACTCTGAGCTCATCACATTCCGGCGTACGAACAGCATGATGTGGAACGAGGTTTATTTGTCGGCGGTGACATAAGTGACTCCGATGATGCCGACTCTGACTCTGACGAGGTGTAGGCAGTAATTGCAGTAAGTATTATTGACAGCTTTCCTACTGCAGTGATTATTATCTGTAGCACCTAGCTTGCCAATATAATGCCCAACTGCAGTTTTTATCACTAATGGCAAGAAACTACAGTGTCTGCGATGTGCGGTGTTTACTTACAATGTTGCTGCCTTTGAGACGTAGCATCGACTCGCTATTGCAAAGCCTAGGCCTCGTTCGCCCTTCCGCAAAACCTCCTTGTTAGTCATTTTGTACAGGGACTAATGCTCATGAAGTGCTGGAACAATACCACTGTATAGTACAGAGCTCGCCAAATCAATAGGACCCCCAAATCAGGTCACGTTTTGCCTATATCTCGATTTGTAGGAAAATTAGATGATGTTGTTCAGATATGTCCTTTTCATTATGCATGGCAATAGGGTACATGCACTAACGACTGCGATTTCAATACCTTTGACAGGTCGGCATAAATTGCCGGTTTCTGCAACAGCGGAAAAATTATACTACCATATATCTCATACAAATTATTATATGTATTTAGTGGAACAGTCGTGTTGCATATGCTCGTCTCCATCGAGAACACGACATCTGTGCGACGTATGAAAGAAGTCAGCACCTGAAGGAGCGCAAAGCTATCGAGAAACATGCGGCAAGTTTTGAGGAACATATTTAGAGACGCGCTGCACCACGAGGTGAATGCTGCTGAAGGTTACTGGTGCGATCTGGAGTGCAGTTTTTAACCACTACACTCCATTATCACATCAGAAATCTTGTATCGCATCAGCAAATTTGGCCATCAGCAACTTTCACCATATGCATGGAAACCTATAACCTAACAACAGCCTTGGCTATCCACCAGACATGAGAAAAGTGGCTGGATATGCAGATGACACAACTGCCTTTGTTCAAATGCCGTCGAAGATCTCAAGACTGCTCGGACCCATGAAACAGAATGGAGCAGCTTCGGGCTACAAATTATGCGACCAAAAACCATGATAATTGCTTATCGCCGGAAGGGGCCTTTGCCATCAACGACTGGCGTACCAGCGCTCGTGGAGTACCTAAATCTCTCTGGAGCGCGTCGATACCTGGGACTACAGGTAGGAAGCAATGGGACCGGGATAAACCATGGTGAGTCGGCACACAAGCAACTCGCGGTATGATTACGTCTGGACCGCCGGAAAGTTACAACTGTCGACCAGCGCAGCTTCATTGCAGGGGCAATCATTATTCCTAAACTACTGTACGTTGCGAGACACGTGTGGCCCACTACAGTGGAGATGCAAAACTTGAACCTGCGAATCGGGCACTACGAATGCCACGTACAGTTCGCCACCAAAGTTCAGAATGCAAGGGCGTGGCTAGATGCTGACTGAGCAGCATTGTCACACTGATGTCCCATACTACAGACGGGGCTGCTGTGGTAGGAGCTAGTAAAAGGAGAGTGAGCAGAACGCAACATGACCATGCAATTGGGGGCATCTCGTTTAAAAGAAAGACCGAGAGCCGCAATGATATTTATCATACAGGACCGCGATGGCACTGCAGAGTGATCTCATTAAATGGAGCAACTTCATCCGGAAGAGTAGTAGACAACGAATCGAATGGACAGGACCTCCAGCAAACAGGGATCTATAGTCACTGCTTTAGATTTAATGCAAAGAAAACGACGAAGGTTCTGTGCAAATGAGGTGGCTGGATCGTATGGTGGCGGCAGACTGCACGAATCGGCTTAGTTTCCTCAGTGGCATCGAGACAGCACACAATGGCTCGCCCACACTTGGAATGGCTCTCATATGCTCGTGCCAAATCGGTCACTAAAACGATTACGCACCAGTACTGCGAGCATTGCGAGCGCATGTGAATAACCGTACCAACAACACGTCCCTTCGAGACATGGTCACCTGGAAACAGATTCGGTATAGAATTGTACGTTCCGTTGTCTGCCCGAGGCTGGGGGACAAGATGCTTGACTAGATGGATGTGCGTGTTGCCATGTCTTCATCAGAAAAGCCTTTGCTTGGGGTTCCATGCGACGGACCTACTTTGCCGAATGAGCGCGACCTTCTTGGTCTTGATGCGTAGACGTTCACGCTTGACCTTGCGCTAACTGGTTGGACGTGTAGGCGGAAGATCACCCCCCTTTGTCGTCTCCCGTGTTAATGGCGCGTCTTCATGGCAACGTCAGGCTGGCAACAGAACTGCCCTCGTAGTTGGCTGCATCCGAGTCGACGATGTTGCTGGTCGATGGCTTGAAGGGTTCTTCAACGTCGGACATCTCGCTGTCTCTGAAGTCAGGGTCGTCTTCGTCGTCGCTGACCCCATCATAGTCCTTTTAAATGACGAAACCGAGTAGATGCTTGCCGTCAATCGAAGCACTCACTTGGGCCTTCCACACGTCGAAGTTTCTCACACCAGTGAGACGTGGGAAGTCGTCGCTTGAGGCTTGACTGAGACTCATGACTTATCGATGTTAGCGCTCTTGTGCAGGAGAAGAATAGACGGGAGTCTGCGTCAGATGAAGAAGAAAATAAAAGTGAGATTTATTATATAAGTGAAGCATCAAGCTGTTTTGCTGCTCACACAGGCTTTGTATGGAGTAGCCAAACATCCAGTGTAGGAGTGCAGCTACCATTCATTTGAGTATTTTATTATAGAGTCATCAGCATCGTGTCGCTTCACAATGAGATTTTAGAGGACACGGTGCCTGAGGTTTCTCTGCGACAAGCCCTAACCTCGAAACCCGCGATAGAGCAGCCGGGAGTTTGAAAAAGTACTACCTGATGCTGGGGAACGGCTACATGGCTGCTAGGAAGATACGCGTATAAGTGTTGACCTGTACGGCATGGCTGGCATGATGCAATGCTGGAACGGATAGGCAATCAAAGATGAAAACCTATGAATATGCATGATGTTCACTCCTTACAGTGGAGGTAGCAGTTATCGTTCGTGATCTTTAGCGCCAGTTTTGTAAGAAAAACGCAATCACAGCTTGCAGGAAACTAGTTTACCACTTCGGATACCTAACAATCTGACCGGTATACCGGTGAAGATAATCTGGAAAGTGGATTACGCTACGTACGGGTTACGAGTAATCGGACTGGCTCTGGCAATAACGCAGCCGACGCGTGATCTGACCGCCCGTTTTTCAGCAGCCAGAGAGCCTGGGGCCCAGGAGGCCAGGCTCTGGCATCCATTTTACCACCTACCAGCTACGGTCTACACTCACATCAGTTGCTCCGCTCCAACTTATAAATATAGGATCTATTAATAGAGTCTAAGAATCAATCAACACGAAGAGACTCGAATACTACCATCCATGCTCGCTGTTCCATTGCATAAAGGCGTGTGGCACTGCAAAACCATAGGGCGACTTAGTCATCGTATCGGTGTGGTCGAGCGGTCGGTTGACTGATCGTAACAATCGATGATTGCGACCCAAGGTGATTACGACGGCAATTTGAAATTTTTTTTTGTCGCGACTTCCTCAACTCGTCCGCTGATTCATGCGCAGCATCTCGTCTAATGATGGAGTTGGCAAGAGTAACGTTGTGTGCCCTCATACAATCTCAAAAAGTGGAAATTGAAACGACTACCGCAATGAACTTTAGAATTTGACTACGACGCTTGTCATTATCGTACAGTATAGTTCATTTGAACTGAGTTCAACGCCGATCAATTAAAATACATATGCGAATGGACGATCGCTTGTCACAAAATCAGTCTGCAGATTGGCTGCTGGTCTGTAGCAGCGTGCTAGTTTTGTGTAAATTGCATACATTGTAGTGTATTTGAATGCTTAGTCACGACAGCTAAGGGAAGCAACCCACCGTAACACGATAGCCAATCAAACCCTGACACCGTGCCAGTTGTACATGTAGTATTTGTACATGTACCGCAGCCGCATCTGGACTTAGTTTAGTCACACTGTACACAGCAGCGCATTTACGCAAATTTACCGGTATTTTCCGGTTTCTACCATACTTGGCGCAAGTTGTTTGCGAGAATTATCCGTCCAGGACGATTACGATCTCCAAACAATACTGCCAGCTCTCTCAACGCCACGTGATACCTCCCTCATTACAGAATTTGCCTGCTCGGCCACAAGTCACCCAGGAAACGATGAAACACTGCCCTCTACCCAGACCCCTGAGCGACGGCCTCGTGGGACTCGTGCTTCCCCGAATCATCCCCGGCCGCCACAATGGCGACGTCGTGGAGCTCACGACACCTTTCCAGGCCGCAGTAGGCCTTTACGACGCGCCGAGAAGAGGCGAGAACTCTCTGGCACCGTTACACGACGAATTTAGAGCTAAAGACGAGGCCTCAAATGCGTTACTGTGTCTAACTGGCGATAGAGCCACGTTGTTACGCGCCGGAGGGAAGACGCCCCCGATAGCAAGGATGACGCTAGAGGACATGAGCCCGATCCCAGACAAAGTCAAGCAGACGCACAAACGTAAACGCGTGGACGACAATAAGTCTCGGCGACGGGAGCAATGCAGGGCCAACCAGGCGCGATATCGAGACAAGCAAAGGAATGACCAAATGCACCTTGAGAAGAGTGTCGAGCAATTGCACCATGAGCTAGGCATTCTAAAACGTCGGTATCGGGACCTGTCCTCTCGCGAGAGGAGCAACCAAAGTCCCTGGAGTATTGTCGCAGAAGTCTTCCGACTGCTCGAAACTAGCTTCCGCTCGCCGTGGTGTGTGACCAGTACTCAGGAGATGGAGAGCCACATGGAAACGCGACAGATCGTGGCCATCCTAGCGAGATCGTTCGCCCACGATTCGTCAATGGGAGAGCTAAAAGGCGTCGATCCGTTGATGGCGCAGGTGAGACTGTTCTCGCAGTACTTTGGGAACCCGCACGTGCAGCTCCAGCGGATCGAGTCGGTGGCCCCTGGTGTCATGGCTGCCCGAGCAAGGCTAAGTTTGTCAGTGACGGAGCTCACTCTGCGGCATGTATTTCCCCATCTGGAAGAGCCAACGGTTGGAGACCATGGGGATGATCGCGGACGGATGTATCAGCATCTTCTGGGCCAGCGTCTAGAGTGCAACTGTTCCTTGAGTTTCCTTTTCGACGAAGACAGTGATCGTGTGGTGCGTCTGGAGACTAGTATCGATTTTACGACCCCTTTGCTTCGAGTGTTGGGCAATTTGAAGGACGTATCAAAGATGCTCGAGCACGCTCGAGTTTCGTCAGAGTGTGTCATTGACGGCTTTTAAATGCTTCTCTGACAACTGTAGCAAGGACACCACACCTACCGGTAGATCGTGAAGAGCTGGTACATTCTATCGACTCTGGAGTAGTATTAGAGAAGCACAGGGAATCTGCTATAAATATCAAGTCAGCTGAGAAATATAACAACATTATGTGGTATAACTAGTTTCTCCGTTCGGAAGTGATGGAAGGGTTCAAGTGCTGTATATCGAATTGCAGTTCGGCTAATATTCGCATGGTCTAAGGTACAAAAGAAACTGGACCATGCTCGGATTTGCCGGCGACCTTCGATCGGAACCGCGCGAATCTGCTCGCGCGTCTCGTCCCGTTCCAGCCTTGCCCTGCACGATTTCTTGGCTATTCGACGCTACCTTACTCCAGGCCCCTTACATTTCTGTTGTACGGTACCAGGCTCAGATCTGGCCCACGGCAATTTTCGAGCGCCACACTTTCCTCGCCTCATCGTCAAGCGCTCCATGAGGCAACACACCGTCGACACTGGAGAACGCTGTCCACAACCTGCTGGGTCGGGTCGTCCAAAAGGTTCGTCACGAAGTTCGTGACACGAATCCTTCATATGCGTGTGAATATACGGCGTCTTCGAGGTGCGTACAAGAATACAAACTGTATACAATGACAATGTGTACTCACCGGGAACTGCGTCCCCTTCAAGACAAAGACCACCAATAACGAAATCTTGGTTCGTAATAATATCTTTCGTGAGAAAATCACGAATTCTACCCGATAAGGAAGGCAACACACCTTAATAGCCAAGCCGTTATGCTCGATATAAATAGGAAACACATGCACAAATAATACTAGTATAACTTAGTAATTTTGCAAAGCCGAGTGAATAGACAAGGTATAACAATCAGCTTACGAGCAAGGGTAATCAACTAGTGTTGATGCCGGATTGGATCGGAAAACCGTCTGAGCAATAAGGACAGCAAGTTAGTTTATCCTTTTTTTGTTTTTGTTGGAGGGCTCTGCAGGTCTCCCTCCCACTCATTACCAAACGTATCACCTCCTCAACACGCAACTCTCTAGATGACATTCGTTTTTTCCGGACAGCTCCCGACTTCTTTTAACCACCTCAATTTTGACCAAGGGCGATTTACCGACAAACTCGTTCGACAGGTAGTTCCGCGTGCTCCTGGGGCTCGAAATCATGTCGACCTCGTAGAGAGCATGATTCTGCCGAATTTTTCCGGCATGAAGCGGTCGACACAGACAAACTCCACGGAGGCTGATCAGGAAAACACATCCAAACGGAGAGACATCAGCCGGCACGAGAAAGCAAGAAAAAAGCAAGCTCTGTATCGCACCAGACAGGGGAATCTTAAACTTCAACTTGAGGAGCGTGTTAAACGACTGCGCCAGGAGGTCGATCACTTGAACCTAGAACGCGAAGCCATTCTCTCTGGCAAAAAAATGGCTAGGCAGAGTCCGTGGACCGTCGTGGCCGAAGTTTTTCGGCTACTCGAAGACAGCGTTCGTTCTCCCAGGCGCATGGCGGAAGCCACCGAGCCGATGAACAACACCAATAAGCACATACGTCTGATGCTTCTAAAAGGGTGCTTCTCACCTAATGTGGCCTTGGGTAACGTCTCCGGGGTCGAGGCTCTAACGAAGCACTTTCGGCGGTTCTCGCTAAGCTTCAGAGACTCGGAGCTGCAGTTGGAGCGAATCGAGTGCGTGGCCCCTGGCGTGATGATTGCCACGGGGGCACTTTGCGCGGCAGTTACAGAGCACACTTTAATCAAAGCGTTTCCCAACCTGCCGACGGAAAAACATCAAGATGATGGTGACCATGCGACTCATCGAAGTCAACTTCTTGGGCAGAGGCTGAACTGCAGTTGCACCATGACCTTTCTGTTTGACGAGGAAACTGGTCTTGTGGAACGCTTGGAAATCAACACCGACCTGGTGGGTATTTTGATCGGGGTGCTTGGAACCCTGGAAGAGCTGGGTGGGCTCCCGTTTAGTTTAGACAGGGTTTGGAGTTTTTGATGGTTTCAAAAGTGTTAACAATATGATTTGTCAGCATTCCTTGGAGCCCAGTCAGAAAACTACATAACCATTCCCTCATCGAGAACGCTCAGTAAACCTATATACATACAACTCGTGCGCTGTTCCACGTGATGGCCACTTGGGGAAAGGTACAATTCATGCAACGCCTCCGCGACGCATACCATACGTCACGTATTACGTGCGGCATACATCACGATGAGGGACGGATCCTGTTGATTGACACAGCCGGCATCCCACAGTTTAGTCACGTTGGGAAACAGGCAAGCCTTTCGTAGTTCGTGATGTGATTCCGACGGGCGTACAGATATACATGATAGGCATGTTGCACTTCGCTACGTGCGCAATCGCCAGCGCGTGTACGTGAATGAGAAAACGTATAGACAACCCTGGCCAAATTAGTACCCGACATATCTTATATATTGTTGTTCTCGATCCACCAACTCGGTAGTCATTGCTTATCTATGGGCTTAATTAATATCTACCAAACTTTATACTTAATGCTCGATTCGAAATTATGTCATACACTCGCTATGTAGAATTTGCAGTTCCATACTTGTTCAGCGGCGACGCGCGCTTCGCAAAGCACAAAGCTACATGAAGCTTCCTGTAGACGCTGACAGTAACAATGACCGCTGCGACGGAGCCCACGGTTGCGGTCACCGGGGCGTGGCGTCCGACGAGCTGGAGAGCATGGACCCGGGACGCGAAGTGATGCTGCGCAAGCAACACCATCGTCAGGAGGACGAAGACGACGACGAGCCGCAAGGTGAGGAGGCTGTAGTGGCTAAGATTCTGGTTACGGGTAACTCGACAGTTTTGCCGAACATGATACAGGTCGGGCCCCTGCAGTCTCGCTGCAACGATGGGCTTCAGCTCCACGTGAAAAACGACGACGCATACGGAGAGGGATACGTCCTGATTCAGATCTACCTGTTCGAGAAGCACCTGCTGTGCCGTGTGACCGTGGCCTTCTCCGTCGACCTGAAACCGAACGATAACGTGGTGACGCTCGACGACCCCGATGCGGACGTAACGCTTGCGTGCGTGGGCAATGGAAACTGTACCTGGCGTCTGGATCAAACGCCACTCTGGGCTCGCTCGAGGTGAAAGTGACGGGCAGTGGCCAGGCGCTGCTGCAGATCCCCTCGGTGAGCCTCGAGGGCAACCTCGCCGTGAAAGTCTCTGGTAGCGGAGCGGCAGCCCTTGTCACGGGTGGTCTGAAGGCCGGAGAGGTGAAGACCGCGGTGACGGGTTCGGGCGAAATTGTGGTGGACATGAACGATTTATCTGCCCAAAAGCTCGAGGCCTCAGTGTTCGGATTGGGAGGTACATGCTTGCCACAGAAGATATTGCCGACAAGGAGACGCTGAGGTTGGCGGGTCCTGGACAATTGCTTGCCGGATCGATCGTGGCGCGCAAATTGGACGTTGACGTGTGGGGGTACGGCGAGCTGCTCGTGCAGGTAACGGACAAGCTGACGGTTTCAACGTCAGTGTGGGGCATGGTGGGCTATGTGAATGTCCCGCACACGGACGTCAAGTTAAAGGGCTGGTGTTTCTGGGGCGAGGCGAACTCGATCATGTACCCCGCAGCGGCGAACAAGGTGCCGATATACGAGCCCTGCGACAGTGCTGGTCAAGTACCCGGTATACTACTCCATCAGACGGTAGAGTCAGCGCTTTCAGACGAACCAGACTACGCGTTCGGGGCGACGAGCCGTCCAGCGTGGAGGACTTCATGACCACGTCGCTACAGACATCGCATACTGAAAAAGGTATGGATAGATGTTTGAGCCCGCGCCGCTTCATGTTCTTCGCGCTGCTGTCTCCGCAGCCACTCCCGCATCGTCCGAAGTCCGGACAACACCTTCATTCCAAAGTCAGGGTGTTCTGTTAGCATGAAAATCACGAAGCGTAGTGCAGCCGTTTTACCGGCAGTCGTGAGCGCCGCTAAAGGGTATTCCAGTTCCACTGCATCCTCGTCGCTGTCATCACTGTCGTATAGGACCGACGCAACAAATGCAGCATCACCGCCATCACCGAACAGTTCTTCCCTCGACAACGCTTCCATCGTCGTAATAACCTCATAGGAAGCACGCTCGTTGGCCCTCGGGTGTTCGTCCATTCCGGTTCATCATCCCTCCACCGTTCCTACTTGGTTGATGGGAGCGCGGAAGGGAACATTCCACCGCAATGTGTCCGCGAGCGTGGCAATTTCCGCACGTTGAGTTCAAGCGGCGACACGAGATACGGCTGCAATCCAGGACATGGCAGCGTCCACACAACGTCTGACCTTCCTGAGTGTACAGATCGGGTCCTTGACGGATTCCTCCCGTAGGGATCGAGGGAACGGGAGCGTTCATGCCCACGCTAGCAGCGTTCCGAGCCAACGCTTGGTAATCGAACGCTTCGAACGCCGCGGCAGTGAACGCTTCCGGCACAGGAGAGCGAGATGAGCGAGATAGTCGTTGCTGTTGCTCCAACAACAGGTTTTGCGTCTGCTGCATCATTGCCATCATTTGCGCCATTAAAGCGTCCTTGGAGCCAGACGCCTTAGCTGGTTTTCCTCGACGGAGTCAGCATCATCCTCCACCGGGAGATGCATATTCTTGTATAGCAGCACGGCCCCCGCTTGTGATATAAAGTTCACCATAGTCGTATATAGAGCGGCCTTCCCCTTCTCGTTCCGTGGTCCTGACAAGAAATACTGGTAACGCATCTGGGGGTCATAACCTTGGGCGGCATCGCAGAGGCTAGACACTAGGTCGCCCCAAATTCGGCCGACATCCCCCTGGAACGCTTGGTAGATCTCTAGCGT
The DNA here is from genome assembly GCA_033558025.1 of Phytophthora sp. 'mugwort'. NCBI lineage: Eukaryota > Oomycota > Peronosporomycetes > Peronosporales > Peronosporaceae > Phytophthora > Phytophthora sp. 'mugwort'. Next base: position 4,432,600 of record JAUCEF010000007.1, on the reverse strand, counting down.
TCTATCATTTTGCCCACGGGTGTCTGGCATACGAACTGGTTATAGAATTGAGTCCGCAGAGTTTCGAAGCCGTTGATCTGTGAGTACATCCCCCACTCCTCGCCAGACTTGCCCTTCAAAGACTCGCGGAACGCCCTCAGATGCAAGGCCTCATCGAGATCATAAGTAGCTCTCTCGAAAGCGTTCCAGAACGTCCGAAACTTTTCCACGCTGGCCCTGTCCGAATAGAACGGTTGAATCATCCTGACAGCGTTCTTGATTCGTGAAGGCAGTCCTCCAAACGAAAGCCGTTGGGCGGACGGGTCGGCGCTTGAGTCTCCACTCTCAGATGCGGCCAGACATCGAGGGACATACCGTGCGGCGAAGCCGTAGCCGCCGTATTTTCCGGTATAATGGCCGCCCACCGAGTAGGGAACTGCCAAGTACCTGTTCCGGCGTCCCATACAGGAGGCAAGGATGCCATTGCTCCTTGTGATTGCACGTACGGGCTAGTGTACCCGAAGCTCGACGATCCTAGCGTACCACCAATGATGTAGCCGCCATGCGAGGGTATAGCTGTCCGCACTTGCTTAGGAGGCCACGACGTAGCAGGTACGCCTACCGGCGGAGTCAGCTGCAGGTTCGGTCCGTACCACACTGCCGGCGGAGTCAGCTGCAGGTTCGGTCCGTACCACACTGCCAGGGATGGTTGGAGCGTCGTAATCATGTAGTAGGGGCTGTTGTTGTAGGGCCACGAGCTTCCGCTACTAGGGAACTCCTGCTCCCCCGCAGTACCATTATCTGAGTGCGTTGTCGGAAGTTTAGTAGTCTCCTCTTGCGCCGTAGTCTGTGCAGACGTCCCTTGTACGCCACTCGAAGTATCATTGGTGGAGTAGTTCCTGCCATACCTCTACTCCCACCTTCAGCGTGCGTTCCCGTTACCGCTCATCGCACGACCGACCTTACCGTGTTCATCCCAGCCGAACTTGACAGGCTGGGGCGAGCAGGGTTCGTCAGCGGAGTCTTAGGAGCGTCGGGCGTGGCCATACCGGGCCTAAGAGCCCCTCACTTTGTGAAGCTTCTTTGAGTTGGGAGGGTTCCTTGCTCTTGAGCAGCAGGTCTCATCCCCCTTACTTTTTCCGCGTTGATCACCTCCCTGATGGTGTCGCGAGCAGCCCTCGCAGGTTCGACAGGAGGGTGCCGCTCCAGGCGTCGGACGCGGTCACAGAGATCCCGGATCCACACGACCTGCTCTTCGAGCGAATGACGTACACGCATCTCAGAATGCGTCAAGTCCTGATCCAGGCGATCCATCCTCGCCCACAGTCGGTGCCTCTCCGCGTCTTCGCCGGGCACCTGGTGCAATTCCCGCTCCAATCGCGTCTCCAGGAGCTGTTGTCGTCCATGCAAAGCGATCATATCCGTTCGATGGACGTCCAGAAGGCTTTGGCAACTCGCCATCGCTTCCGCGAGGTTATCCGAACCAGTCGGTGGAGTCAAAATAATAATAAAAAAAAATTCGAGACGCGACGCAACCACTGGCCGCTCCAGCCTCCTCCACCCATACTGGGTAGTGATGGGGAGCAGTACCTCCATGTGGAGAAGCTGGTGATACACCGGAGGTGTGTGGGCGTCGACCAATATCTGGTGAAGTGGCGCGGCTATCCCTCGTCCGATAATACGTGGGAGACGGAAAGCCGCCTCGCGATGGACTGCGCCGAATCGTGGACACTTATTAGCGCTCCCACGGTGCCGGTCGGGCCCTAGAAAGCTCCTAGGTTCAGCGGTCTGTAAATACCTCGACTTCTGCACCTTCGGCACGACTTCCTCTAGGACAATTTGTGGTGTGGGCAAGTCTCGGACGTCCCATCGTCGATCGCAAGTCCTGTCAGCTTTTATCTTCGCCATGCGAAAGCGAAGACGCCGTAGTACGAGCCAATCTAGCCGATGAGGCGACCGCAGTAACTCAGCTACGAGGTAGTCGGCGTGGCGAAGTCAAACCTCGAACTCAACCTCGTCGGACTGTCGAGCGTGGGCCGTGTCGCTCGCATGAACGATCGGGCACTCTTCGCAGCTAGCTACGATGATTCCGGGCTGACGGCTTCGCCGCAAATACGATGAATACTCCTCCGGAGACCAGATGCGGTGCGCTAGCAGCTGCTCACGACTTCGCGGGGCCGACGGCTCGTGTTCACATTTGCGGTTTGAGATCGTTCGCCGTCGATATGAGCTGCGGCCGGCGCTCGCGCAAGTGTTCGCGGTTGTCGCGCTGCAGACGCGCGGGGCCTCGACACCGGCGTTGGTGATAATAAGAGGCTCCTCGAGCTGAGGTGCAGGAGTGGCTGGCTCAGCCGTGGCTTCACGGCTCTTAGGCACCAGCTTGACTCTTGCGACGGGGAACGAATGCTGAAGAAGAACGGAAGTCGGAAGGAAATGATGGACCACCATATCCGAGGCGTGCTAGTATCGATGAGGATGGTCTTATCGCAGAAGCTTTTCTCGCGTACGCTGCAAGCATCGGAGAAGCAGTGGACATACCGACGCCGCATGCTCAGGTAATGGCTAGTGATGTAGCCGCCCAATGGCTGGAAGCCATGAGCGCTGAGCTGCTCTCACACGAGCGGAACGGTACCTGGACATTGGTCCCACGAGGAGCGGCCAACCGTACCATTGGGTGCAGGGGGATATTGCCAAGAAGCGTGACCAGCAGTACTCAGCTTCAGCTTCCACGCCTTGTGCTTCAGTGACATCACGCTCCCTATTCTCCTCGTCTTTCGAGGACGAACGCTTCACCAGGCGAAGTAGCAGGTACTACCGATCACTGGGACACTTTTAGCAGACCACGAGGTACGAAGATCCAGCACGCTTGTAGATCTTCCGCGTTGATCCGTTCCTTCAAGCAGCAAGATTACCGTTCTTGGGTCGAACCGTTCACGACACGAGCCTTCACTTGACTGTCTGAAGTAGCACACCCCACGGACGTTCTTCACAACGTCCAACGAGTCTGCTTGCCACGAGCCATACAAACCCTTCTCCATTAGGCAGATGCCCCGCTTCTCCACCAAATGTCGCGCGCCTTCCTCTGCTACGGGTCGGCTATCTGCGGGCTGTTTTGAGTACGGTCTCGTGTGGGGTAGCTTGAAGTTAGGAACTCTAAAAGGTTAATAAAGAACGCTTGACTGAAAAATACGATTTCCTAGTTGGTTGGGGTTCCTTCTGTCCTGTAGGGAGTTTACGACTGGGAGCTAGACTACTCGAACTACAGCTCTTAGACCTCACTAATGGGTAGTACGTCAAACTCAGATCTTTCACTTGGACAACTCACGTGCTCTCCGCCCGAGGTATACGATTTGCTGAACAGGTCCACTGTTCAGCCTAGGGAACTGTATCGCCCCGCCCGTTCCACTGAACGAACGGTTAGCCCGAACGGTTAGTACGGCCCTCCTTGAAACTAAGGGCCCGACCAGACTCCAAATTGGGTACCTCGTAGAGAGCGCACTCGGCGCGGATACCGTCACACCGGGCGGTGAGTTGCGTAGGCCGCCATTCTTTCGGTTAGCGGGTTTAGGCCCTTCGGCCGAGCCACTCGTACCGCAGCATGACCCTGTCCCATGGGCGGAATCCCTGGCGGGTGCACTGCCAATCCGGACTAGGGACATGACGCTGTTCGGATTTGATGCGCCATAACCCGAAATTGTGTAATCTGCCTCCCTATCCTAATCGTTTTGTTTTCTACTCATACTACTACTTGCAGGCTAGCACTAATCGAATCTAGCGGTCGTCCCTGAAGCACAGTTACGGTCATTGGCGAAGTAGATGTGGCTGGTTCACTTGGCGTGGGTACAATTGTGGATAAATTTGTGTGTGGCGTTCTGGCGCACACCAAAACAGTCCCAGGCCTACCCCCTCCAGTCGGCTTGGCTCGACCGCACTTGGTTTTCGGAGAGCTGCTGCCGTACGCTGCTCAGCGTCGGCTTCAGCATGAGCTTCTACAAACTTGAGCCACGCCGCTTGACATCGATGTAGATGATCGCCGTTGATTCCCAGGCGTTTCGGCTGCCGTCATTTCACGCCAGCGTTTCTTCAGGTGTGCTGCTTCTTGGCATGATTGTAGCAAGCTTCCGGAATCGGATAAATGACGTGTCATTAACTATTATGCGCCGCATGCTCCAACAGCCCCGACGCGACATCCAGCGATGAATCGACGTATAGTATGAAGCGACGTGCATGGACTTCACGTTCGTCCTGCGTAAACAGGTTACGAATGGTAACACCCAGCTGGACGTCGTGTCAGTTACGACTGCTGGTCAACTCCAATTCATACGCAGCATGTGCCTCTCATCCGCATACAGTACACGCCGAACTGTGTCATCACCGCTTGCTTGTTTGAGCTCTTGCGTCATTGTTGTTGCTTTCAGGCTCTGTGCTCGGCACTTCGGTTGTGGAGCTGGATGGGTTACTGCTCAACCGCGTAGCTTTTGTTGCCGCAGCATACGGATCTCATCCATAGAGAGGGTCGCGGGTTGCTTGATCGGTATCACCATGCTCGCGAAGCCACTTGGGCTTCAGACCGGCCGTAGAAGTTAGTATCAACATACCATCTAGCGTACTACCTCCACTCGGAAATAAACGACGGCATGCAAATTAAACGAGCAGAGCTCCGCCTCGTTACGAAATGACAATATTAGTTATGCAGATTTTTACCCAAGCCGATAATGAGTTTATCGTTTGACGGATATGCGCGCTGAAGCCGTCCGATCAACTCAGATAGTCGAGATCGGATGGGATATGTACTGACGGTGGCGGGGCCACAGTAGCAAGCGTGCTGTAATAAAGCTGCGCGTCCCAAGGCAGCGAGACGGCCAACCTACCTTCAAACACCTTATTCTTCTTAAAGTGAGTGAGGCGGAAAAAAAGTTATTCCCACCTCGGCGGCGCATTACGTGGATCATCATGAGCTGGAGCGTTGCAAAGGTCCGGTTAAGCGTAGCGCCCTTAGTTGACTCAAAGCCAGATGCAATTCGTCGTTGAATTCCTTAATGTTGCGTGACATCGACTCAGACTGGAGCGCATGGATACTATTGAAGAATCCCGTGTCCAAGATGTTGTGTCCAGGCACGAAGTTGTCGGCAACCGCCGCTCCGACAAAAGCTTACGTGCACACTGAAGTATCTCACGTATCACCACTTCCACAGTAATTTCGGCGCAGACAGCAAGCCGAACAAAGTATTCGAGGGTCTCCAACAAGGCTCTCGACGGTCACCACCGTCGAGAGCCTTGTTGGAGACCCTCGAATACTTTGTTCTTAAAATAAGTACCAGGGTGACCTAAACACATTCTCTCAAAAAGCGGAGATGATACAGTCGTACGGCGTTGCTGCACCGGCCGCGACACAGACCGTCAAACACACAAAATGGGAAGCGTCGTCATCGATCACCAGTACATGCTTCGCTTCGCATCCGAGGTACCCATATGTAACAAAACCCAGTGAATGACATTAGTCGGCATCATGACTTGAAGCGACACGCTGCCACCTTAAGGTCGAGGGAACACGCTGTTTGTAGCACTCGCACAATGAAGACACCATCGAACAAACGTAGCCACGTCGTCCTTAATCTCAGCCCAGAATACCCAGTTTTTGAGTACCTGGATCATCGTAGCAGCGCCGCGATAACCGTCTGCATATAAAATGGTCCACCACAATGCATCGTACTTATAACTACTTCGGACAGATCGAGACCCATGTGACTTGTTACAGGAAAAAGGTCAGGCAATCGTCATTCTTTGCGAAGTCACTCGGTGGAGGAATACCTGCCATTCGGGTCGCACTTTGCGCCGCTAGTAATGATGCACGTGACGTCCAGTCAAACCCCGCTTGGTGCATCGGCGACAGTGGCACCCGCCCGCAAAATGGAAGAACCAAATCCTCTCCGTGTCGAATCCCAACGGGATAGAAGATCGCCCACACGTTTACTCACTGCGGTGGCGATGCTGCCGCAGTTGTAGCCCATAAGCAGCAGCACCCAACGTTGCAACTTGTCAGTCGTGTACCTTCACACTGTGTAAGGCAGGTTGAGGTGGCCGGTGAATACAGAAAATCACCATTTTCATGACGCCAATAGTTGGTTCGCTTGCACGTTTCCACCCCCGTTCTCAATAATTGCCCGCATATGTGCGCTCCGCTAAAGGTTCCATGAGCAACATTAAAGGTTGATGGTCTTGCTCTTCGAGCACCCGCCCAAGGGGATCTGCGTGACCACCACACCAAAGTGGGTTTCACTCGCATCAGTGCACACACACAACGTATGTGATGTGCTAAGCGCGACGACCTCTGATACCGCAGCCTTGCCTTGGTCGAGCACTTCTATTTCCGTCTCAACCCACCCAATAGCACAAAAAACGCAGCTTTGCGTTCCGTAAGACCGCTGGCGACGGTGTAGACATGGCCAAGCACCCGTCGGAGTTATTTTAGCTGTCCATCGTGTAGTTGGCATATCAACCCTGGTTAATTGTGTCCTTGCTGTGAGTTCGTGCGACGTCAATTGCACTTATTGCACTCGCCCTTAAACCCACCGTTCCTTCCTGGACCGTTTTCCATTCGACCGATGCATCGGCCGCCATCGGCCGTCCAGCGTTCCCGTTTATCCGGAACGCTTCTCCATAGTGGTGGCCTTCGTCTCCATCCGTTCAAATAATTCAGAAGTTTCTCCTTCGCCTCTTTAGCTTCACGTCCTTGGCGTTCTCCAGGATCAAAGACAATGAGCTCGTATCTGGCGGAAGCCTGCTCAACATAATTGCCAGTTGTCTACCTCGTCCAGGGCTCGTGCGGTGTAGCGGGATTGGTCAAAATACGATTAAGACCCGGTCCGCTTCCCAACTGCGACAAGACGCCGACTAACGGAGGGGGCACCCGATGGACCGTGGTCAGCTGAACTTGGTCTCACCTTGTGTACCCGTCGCTGGGCTGGATCGGTTCTCTCAGGACTACGAAACATGCAGCGGTGTAAAGTCTTAACGTTCTGTCAGGACGCGGGGATGTGTGGCAGCAGCGCGGAAGTGTTCGGCCTGCTGCCGGTATTGTTCGATCCGTGGTAATCGACCTTCGATCGGGGAGCTGGACTCGATCCGAGTCTGAGGTTGCCGTGTGGCGTTGTTCCTTTTCTTGCGTTGCTTGCCGCTTCCTTTACATCTTGCGAGTTGAGGATCGAAGCGGTCAAGCACTGAATGACGATCGATCGAGCTGTGCGCTTGAGCAGCAGTTCACTAGCGTAGGGGAGTGTTGGTCTATATTCGCTTAGGTCATATCACTCCAATATTTGATCTGCTACCCTTGCCTTGTAAATACCGGTGGGATAATGTAGTTCCCAGTCCGAGGTGTCCGAAAATCGCATAAGTCGTCCAACCGAATTTGAGTTTGGTTGTCGTTTGTCCTTTTCTTGTCCTATCTTCCCATCATGAACCCTAGCTCATACCGCATGACTACCCTGATTAATGCCCCTCTTCAACCACTCAACAAGCACTGGATCCACATTTGCCCATCTCCGAGAATGAGTGCTGATCGGATCACGATCTGCCAGATCGATGGTGTCGGAACGAGTATGTCGATCTGTAAACACCGATCGGCCAGATCGCGGATGTCGGAACGTGTATACCGATCTGTCAGACCGCAAATGTCGGAGCGTGTACACCGATTGGTGAACACCGATCGACCAGATCTGCCAGATCCCGGACAGCGCGGTGTATGTCGATTTGCGAACGCCGGATCGGTCCGATTTGCCAGCTCGAGAACGCCGGATTGGCGCGATCTGCCAGATGCTGCCACCGGTCGGTCCGATCTACCAGAACACATATGTATGCCGATCCGACCGAGGGTCGACCTTGATCGGTCGTACTTTTCCGGACGCCTACAGGTCCCGATCTCCGCCCCTTTCGCCTCACAGGATCGATTTGAAATCACCACGATCGAGTGTGGATCGGGTCCAGCATACGTCAGATCAATCCAGAACGGCCCCGACGTCAACTCGCCGTTGGCCAGTCTTAATCCCCATTCTTCATGCGTTGTCTAGATTTGGACTTGTGTGCCTAGCTAATCCAATCGGTCGGATGACCATAACGGATCCGCTCATGCTGTCTGTTTTGGTTTTGATTTCATTTCGCCTCATCGGAGCACATCCCTACCGCTCCTGATTGGGTCGAACGCCGTGCCGCTTTTACATTGTATCTTGTTCTGGCCCAGTCGCCCCCTTTGTTCACGGCTGTAACCATCTTTCTCGCAGCTCTGGTATTCTCCTTGGAATCTGATTTTCTTGGTTGACGCTTATCCACACTCGTCTAGCATCTGCAATCCGATGATGAGCTTGTCGAACACATTGAAAAGCCCTTCTCCATCCTGAACTCGTGCAACCGACGTGTCAGCTCGGCACCTTTAGCGGGGTAGCTCTATAGTAGAATTCCCGATACTTTCACACGCCAGTATAGCTTGCGTCGCAGAACAGATTTCGTCTGCTTTTTGCAGTTCCACACCTTGGGCAGTAATTCCAAGTGCCTTCGCGTTCACGTCTCCTTGATCTCCTACTCGGGCTTCACGACCTCGACACGCGCAAGTAGCACCTTCTGGGCAATAGTCATTCGCATGTTATACTCCCAGTGAAATCAGTTCCCACTACCCATGAAGACTTCGGCTCGTTTGATCATGTTTCAAGCGTCCATATGGCGCGGTCAGCTAGTTGTTGAGGCTGTTAACCTGATCTAGATGATGTGTTTCATCGAATCAAATGCCGAAGTGAGTGCTAAGATATGTCCTTTGCGTTTCTTTAATTGTCTACTTCATGTTGTTTTCTGTGTTATCTTCCTATGTGCTCTTGTGAAAGCGCCGGCCCTCGAACCACCCAAGAACGGTCAGCAATCCTGGGACGGCTCGGGATGAACCGCTCCCCCGGTCGGCATGCGGTAGTGAACCACGCAAAAGCGGTGTACCCAAACACCCGATCACCCTTAATGCGCAGTGATCTTGGATTTGACGCCCCCCCCCCCGCCCGCGCATCGCGCAGGTACTCCTACTTCTTGGTACGCAACGCTTTTGTCAGTATATCCGCAAGATGGCGCTTCGGGTCGATGCAGTCGATCTTGTCCGTTCTGCGCTCGATGTTTCACGGACGAAATGATGACGGATGTTACCGTGCTTGCTTCGCATGATACCCAGCGTTCAGAGCCAAAAGCACGTTGGCCGGTTTCCAAATCTTCGTTCTTCCTAATTGCGTCCATAAGCATAGCCCGAGTCCACTATGTCTCTTGAGTGCGGCGGCTCAGTGCCATGTACTCTGCTTCTATAGACCTGGGTCCAACCGGTCTCTGCAACTTAGACTTGAACACCACTGGAGCGTTCCTAAGCATTACTAGCACACCCGACATGCAACACTTGTCATCGATGTCGCTATCCCAGTCGACGTCCGTGTACGCTTCCATCGTGTCCGTTCGAGAGCCACATTGGCATAATGCCGATGTCACGTGTCGCCTTCAGGTACCAAAGCGCACGAAATTACAGATCCCTGATGCTGCAATCCGGGGTTCTCTAAGAACCGCGAGAGTTGTGCTACCAAATAGACAACACCCTGGCGCGTGCCGGTCGGGATGTAGAGTGAACAGCCGATACGAGATCGGTAGGGCGTTAACCTCATTTCAACACGCTTCTCATCCGTTCCCAGCGACTGTGTTTTCGATAACTGCAAGATAGCTGCTACCCTTCATAACACGCTGTGTCGTTGTCAGACCGTTCTTGCTTGAGTGTCCCATGCAAGCGTGCCATTGCTCCCACTGATTGTCAACCCGATTGTACTGCACAAACCGTGCTTTATCCTTCAGGAAGCCGAGCAGGTACGCTTTTGTGATCTTCTTCCCAATTGCTGTTTCGCCTCAGATGACGTAGGAAAAACGCTGGAACTCCACGTTCGGATTACGGTCGTCAAGCTTCTCCGCAAAATGTAGCCGTCTGTCAAGACCGGGGTGTTCAGCACATCCTTCCTCGTGATTCAGATATCGCCCAGACCAGTCCGCCGCACCGTTCCCTGTTCAGCCACTCGCAAATTCTTGCCATCCGCCATCGTTAAGTCGGCGCTTAGTCCAACCCCTCGTATTCGAAGTGATGACTGCTATGAGGGGTCATGTGCTCTATCGGGCAACTGTTAAAGCCGCCTAGAAGACCGTTCGTCGCCAGCTGTAAACATGGCGTAGTCTGTGCTGACCTCGTTCCGTTTCTGTCACCGCTGTCGAAGTGTTCGCCATTTTGAACTCGTGCAGTCTTCGAGACACGGTTGTGAAACGTGGTACGGTTATAGAACTCGCGAAGCGTGCTACATGTTTGCATCGCACCGGTCGCTGGCCGTATATTGGTCTAGTGCTGCAGATCAACGCCTGTAGCGATGCTGCCGAGTAGCTTGGCATTGCTCACCAGCCACGCCTCGGCGATCTCCTTTTCCGGCTTGACGAGCTTCTCATGCACCAGCAGCCCTGTCGGCGAGGGTTATTCGCACATTATACTCCCAGTGAAAATAGTTCCAACTACCGAGGAGTACATCGACTCTCTTGGACATCGTCATGGACTGAGCATACTTGATAGAGCGTTCTCCCGGCTGTTAACCTGTTAGTAACGCTCGTGTTGTTGAGGATAAAGATTAGGGTGGCTTAAACAGGTCCTTCTAGTCTTTCTGGATACCTACTCCCCCCCTTGTTGATCTGTTGAGTGCGGTTGCGCAAACAGAAGTTCTTTCCCCCGAGATGGCTATCATGGTGATCAGCCAATCAGCGTATGGATCGGTGTGAACCGTGCCCGCCGTCCATGTGCTAGTGAACCATCCAGAGCGGTGCACTTCGACAGAAGGGATCGGAGGTGAATGTTAGGTGTGTCTTAAGTTGAGACTCAACTCTGCTGTACCACAGATGTATATGATAGACAAACCATTTAGTTGGTCACAAGATGTTCGAAGATCTTTCTTATGTAATACTGTAAAAGTTGCTGAAGATTCAGAAAGTGAACAAAATTTAAGATAATTCGGAATTAACGGCTGTCACTGGATTTTCTGCATACCTGCTATTTCATTGGATACCAACCGTTGAACAGACCAACAGATGGAATAACAGGCGCTGCAATTCCATCGCGATCCCCGAAGTCGCCATGCGACCTGTAGCCCAGTGTGCAATTAACCAACCTTGCATTAGCTTGTTTGGGGTGAATTGAGGGGGAGTGTCGCTGCAAAGTGTCGCTCTAAGAGGGTTGTCACCTACCTGCGATGATCCATATCTAGCCTAGGGGGAATAATGATCCGTCCACACTCACAGCCAGTATGGTTTATCGGAAAAGCTCTCGAAAGAGAAGATGATGGTTAGATACCTTCTACTGCCAACTTCGCGATCTGAAAGAATTTTATTTGTTTACACTATGTCTTATGTATGCAGGAATGTCTGACGAAGAGAAGATGACTCTTGCAACCAAGAAGTTGGCTGGTACAAAGATAGTACGGCGGAAAGTGCAGGGGTCGAGATGCTTGCGATGACTTGGATTGCTGCGAGGCGTTAAAGCGAATTTCGAGATTATTCCTGTTGGCCCGGCCACGGCGGTACGTAGCTTGGTTGCGAGCACACCATTCCATTGCTTGTTCACCGCGTCGTATGTACTCCTTCAGCATCATTTTGTAGAAATCGGCATTTTGAGCAAAGAAAGGCATTAGTGACGTGTGGTAGTTCGTCAAGGCGCAAGTAATGTCCACGATCATGTCAAGCTAGTCATCACGCCAACGAAATGTCTCTGACATGATCACCCACAGCTTGCTCAAGCGACCGAAGTACATATCGATAACGATGCCGTCAGCAGAACACGCCGGTTACGCTGAATTTCATCGTTGGTAGGGTAGACTCGACATTTCGAGGTTTGCGCTTGGGTTGGATCGTTCTGATTATTGGCCAGACCCTTGGTATCCCATGTCTACCAGAACTGCCCAGATTCGCCTTAATGCTTCATGGCCTTCTCTATTGTCTTCGATCCCGAGCTCTCCGGTAACAACATTCGTGGCCAGCATGTTCGTGTGAAGTTCTTTCCGCTCCATAAAGATGGTATTGTCGTGCGTGGCCCTCAGGTAGTGCGATGACAGCGCGATGCATACGCCTGGAAGTTCAACGTACGCTCTAAGTTTTAGTCCATAAAGTAGAACTTACTTGAATAATACGGTTTTGCTTCCGCGATTCTTCCACACGGACGCTGAGCCTCTTGGTACTTCACATCTGCAGCATGGAGTGCGTATCGACAGTTCCTGAGCAGTTGAGCCTTTTGACGCGCATTGTCAACGTCGATCGGCTGGTGAAGTAATCCACGAGTGGCTTTTCGATCAGCTCGAGCACCCCATCGTCGTTTTCTCGAACGAATACGTTTTCCGCCCGAAAACCTTGGCATGCATGTCCCGCTGGGAGTATCGCTTCGGGACGTTTAACGAAATGAAGAAGGTATCGCGCGCGGTAAATTTAAACTCCGATCTCGCCCAACGTCCCAGGACGACGAGATTGCTGGCTGGACCATAGCATACAGTGTCCCGATCTCAGCGTGCGAATAGTTGGTCATGATGCAAACTCCCTCCGATCCTTGATCGGCGACGAAACGTTCGTAGATGGGCTGTCAGTGTGACGGGGCACACAACACCTTGCGCACAGGAAGTGTGACTTCCGGAGAGTATACAAACTCTCAGGGAACGGCAGTATTCACTAGTCCTGGCCTGTAGGACTGTTACCAAAATTGGTAGAACTAATACTTAGTATAGTTATAGGTGACCCCTTTTAATGCGTCTACATACTAGCTATTAGTCACCTATAAAGTTCCCTAAATGTTATCCTATTGAGTGGCTCTGAGGTCGTTGTACCATATCTGTGGTACCTATCCATGACGTCATTACCCGTCGACGTCATAGTGATGTTTAGCTACATCACTTAGTGTACTTTGGTACACCTGCTCTGAAGAGTGACTTGGCTCTCTTCATGTAACCCCGTTACATCCTTCCCCACTTAGGTTCGGTTTACCGACCATCCAGGGCGAGTGAAAGGAAATCGCCGCCTTTCACTCTCCAAGTCGAATTACATCGACTTCGCTGCGGTTGATTTCCGCAGCCGGCTCATTTCCTTTTGAGCCCGAGCACTTCCGCGTGCTCTCCTTCTTCTCGGCTTCCACTAAGAGCTCTAAGCCGTCTGGCATAGGCTCGACCGCTAAGGGATCCACCAAGGTGGCATCCAAGGTGACCCCCAAGGCACCGGAACCGCCTGAGGAGGACCCTGAGCTCCTCGTGTACTATGAGGAGGTCTCGGGCAAGTCTCCCATCTCCTAGGACGACAACGAATCCCATTCGTCAAGGGGTCTGGCGGCGACCCGAGTCAGTCGGACTCGCTTGGGTCCCGTACCCCACTGTCTAGCCATAACGGCGACGACAGCGACGCGCCGAAAACGCCGGAGCGTTAGGGGAGCCCGCACTCACCCAAGGAGGACGAAGAGAACCTCGTTCTCCGGTCAAGACTTGACGCTCGCTGAGGCAACTGCCCGCGTTAAGGCTGCTAAGGCTGCAGCAGCCTCGGAAGTCAGCCGTAAGCGGTGGGCTGCTTCCAGGTCTCCTATCCGTGAAGGGTATAGAACCCTCACGCTCACGAATAAGGGCCTCTTCAGTTCTTTTTCCGACGAGGAGGAAGAGGGCCAAATTCGGCCGAGAGATCTCCAACGATCTCGACGGGCGCCGTCGGAGTACCAGGCTGCTCGTCATAAGGGAGTGCGGGCCCCGGCGACACGATCGCCTGTGAAGTACTCTTCACCTATTCGTGGGGGGCCGCCTTACCGTCCCGGGTACTTCCCTCCCGAGGAGTCCCACGGAGCCGACGCCTACATGGCAGCTCCAGCCCCCTCGCGTGCGTGTTTCTCGGCGGGCGATCTTCTCGGTGCGATTATGAGGGCCACCTGGTGGCCAAGCAGCCCCTCTTCCAAAACGTGAGCATCGCTCGGTGCGTGCTCCTGGCACCGCACAACATCCCGCTCAAGGAGTTCACGAACCGGCGAATAAGCCAGAGCTCCGGTCGGGACTGCGATTTGTGTGGGGCTATCCAGCCGTGATGCCCCCACACCGTGACTCTTTCCAAGAGGCCGAGGCCGTCTTTTGGAGTGGGCTGCTACGCGCTGCTCCGGCAGGATCTCAGCCTGGAGTCCATCCTTGACCTCCGAGATCTGCGTATTGAGTTTGCCTATGTGGTAGGCAAACGGCAGCCCTCTCGAGAATTGCAGAAGCATTCCGTTTCTAGCGCGCTCGTGATGAGCGGGGGTATGGTCATGGCTCTACGATCACACCCCGTACGGGGAAGAAAGCCCGAACTACTTACGAAACCGCCGCCGATTCTGTTCCCAGATCGCGATAGCCTTCTGTCAGTCAGCCTGGAGCCGCTCGTACGACTCCCATGAGCAGTCAGCTTCCGAGTACCCCCTCCACTTCACGCGGAGCTGGCGCTTCCCGTGAACGCGCCGCTCCTGGAGCACATGTTCGACGTGGTAGTGGGTCTCCCCATTACGGTCGAGGAGAGGTGGTGGTGCCCTCGAACGAGTACGAGTATGAGGCGCCGCCCCTCCGATCCAGCTCAGGACCTGGTGTGCCGCCTTCCACCCCACCTCGAGTCGTAGAAGACACCGCTCTTCGTTGTCGAGTCCTTGCGCTTGAGGTTGCGCTTGGACTTGGTGAGGGCGGGGTTGCTGCCGCCCAGACTGGGAGTTCTTGTTTTTTTTTTACCTATTCGTGACGACGTGAATCTTCTGGCCGATGACTTGTCGTCCCTTGAAGGACAGGTCGACCGTCGTACGAATGACATGGACGAGATTTTCCAGCGTCTGGATGCCTTTTGGGCGTCCATGGACCGAGTCCAACGGGCGTTGTCTCTCATTCGGGACCTCCTGCGGCCTGTGCCCCAGGCGGGGGCGCCTCCTGCATACTCCCAGCCGTATCACAATGGCTCATACTCGGCGTAGGCGTATGCAGCCGGAGTTCTTTGGGATAGAGCCCTTTCCGCGGCCCCGCAAGGGACCTGGGCTTTTGACTTGCGCTCAGAGAGAAGGGTCGCAGCCATGCTTTGTAGAGCTGGGGCCTGTGAGCCCTTTGGACCATGGTACCGCTTCAGACGGCCCACGTAGAACGTCGGGTGGGTCGTCGTCGACTTAGGCAGGTCAATGGTATATGCCGCACCATGCCTGGCCAGGACCGCGAAGGGTCCAATGAAGCGGTGCTTCAGCTTGTTGCTCCCAGCGGAACTTACCGTGGCGAGTGGCAAGTTCCTAGTGTCTAGTAGGAATAAATCCCAAACATTAAATACGTTTAAGTTTCCTCTTCCATTCTTGTCAGAGTACTCCTTTTGTTTGTTCTGTGCCGCTGCCATGACATCACGGACACGGCTGATTACGTCAGTCTGGTGTTTATAAAAGACTCCACTTGTTTTCGCAAGGAAACCGATCTCATGTCCGAGACCTGGTAGGAAAGCGCTTCCCGAGCCTCTCCCCCACTTAGAACGGAAGACGGGGTGCTGCCTCACAAAGTGAGCGGCACCCGTGCATGGTTTAAGCCATTCAGATAGAACGGGGTATACCCGGTCGATGCGTGGACCGCATTGTTGAGTGCAAACTCAACTACTGGCAGGCGTTCTGACCAAGTGCGAGGAGCCTCCGCAAAGACACTGCGTAGAGTGTCCTCAAGCAGTCGGTTGACATGCTCCGTCTGCCCATCCGTCTGAAGATGATCGCTAGTGGACATGTGCAGCCTTGTTCCAAGTAGTTGGAACAGCGTTCGCCAGAATGCAGCGGTAAACCGCGGGCCAAGATCCGAGACAATTGTCTCCGGCAAACCATGATAGCGCCATCCAGGCAGCTTCGCAGCCTGTTTCTCAGTCACTGTGTCTTTGACCGGAGCAAGACGCACGATCTTGCTCAGACGGTACAGGAACACCAAGATGCCGGTGTTCCCATGGCCATCGGCTGGAAGTCCGAAGATTAAATCCAGACTCATCGATCTTGAAGCAGCCCGCTGGAACGGGCAGGCTCTGCAAGGGAGCCGAGGCGTGCCCGGCGGGTTTCACCCGCTGACATGTTTCACATGTCTTCACATACTGTTCGACCCACTTGTACGTGTGAGCCCACCAAAAGTACTGATAGACCGATTGGAAGGTCTTCTCGCGGCCCAAGTGACCGCTGGACGGCGCATTGAGCGCCTCCTGTAGGATGTCAAACTTGAGGTCCTCGTCGCTTGGAACGACTACCCGAGGGGTTTCGTGGGGCTCCACGCGATGGTAGAGTAGGCCACCGGCCCACTCGTATCGATAGAGCCGGACTCTCTGACGTGGCGTGAGCTACTCGGCCTTAGCTTCCTTGCCATCGACCAGGAAACGCACCGAGGTGCCATGGCTTCGTCGCCCCGATACGCCATGCGTATCTGATCATATAGCTCGGTCGTGGTGCGACTTATGTTCGCCAGCTCATAGTCCGGCCTGCGTGACAACGCATCGGCAAGCACGTTGAGTTTGCCAGGCTTGTACTCGACGCGGAATTATATTCCGCGAAGAAGGACAGCCACATCGCCATCCGTTGGGACAAATGGGGCAAATTCGTCGCTGCCCGTAAGGATGCGTGATCTGTGTAGATCACAAGGGGCTGAGAGCTCAGGAGGTGCACCCGGAATTTGACAAGGGCGTACTTCATGGCAAGCAGCTCCTTGTCATGAACGGGGTAGTTCCGTTCGGCAACCTTGAGCTGCCTGGACTGAAAACGAGATCACTCGTTCACATCCTGCTGCATCGTGCTGCAGCAATGCACACCCGATTACATAATCGGATGCATCACAGACGACGCTAAACGGCTTCGTCTCGTCTGGCAGTGCCAGGACAGGCGCCTTCTGAAGGATTGCCTTGACATTGCCAAATGCTTCCTGGTGCTCAAGCCCCCGGTGACAGTCGGTATCCTTCTTTAGAAGATCCGACAAGGGCCTAGCCAGACCCGCGTATCCTTCGCTGTATTTACGGAGGTAGTTGTCTAAGCCCAGCCACTTCCTCAGGCCCTTCTGTGACCTTGGCGCTGGCCAAGCCGAAATGGCCTTGACCTTCTCCGGTCCGGCTCGAACGCCGACATTGCTAACGAAGCAACCGAAAACTTTATATCTTTTGCGCCGCGAAGACGCACTAGTCGATGTTGGCATAGAGCTTGTTCGCTCTATGGACGAGGATGTCGTCGAAGTACGACTGTGCGTACGCACGCAGTGGCCTAAACAACTGCGTGACCAGGCGATTGAACGTCGCCGGGGATAAACAGGCCCTGTGGCTTCGCCAGCCACTCCCAGAGCATACCGCTCGGAATGCTCACTGCGGTGAGCGAGATGTCGCTCTCGCGCATCAGGATCTGCTAGTCCATCCACCAGATCCAAGGCGCTGTATAACGCGCACCCGGCCATGTTGTTTAACAACACATCCTTTCGCGGGATGGGTGTCTGGGCCGACACCGTCGCGCTGTTCAGCTTATTTTAAAACCATGAACCAGGCGTCACTTCCCGTTCGGCTTCTGAATCCCAAAGGTTGGCGTAGAGTGCGGGGGGGGGTTCGATTCCCGCACCATGGCTGCCTTGGTCTTATCGGCAGGGAAGGCAATAATGATCTCGCACTGCCTCAAGAGCAGTACGAGCGTGCCCGGCACGAGATCAATCTCGTGCCTGATCACAGGATCCGGTGGGATATGAGAAGGTGAATCCTTGGACACCACGTCCTCGAACTCCTTCATCAAAGGGTATACTGGATCCTTCGAGTTCTTGAAAATCTCAGAACTCAAGCGCGAGGCACGCTGGGAGGAGAATGCCTCCAGGACGCCATCGTTCACAGCCGAGGAGGAATTCAATTCCTCTGGAGTGGACTCTTGCTTCAAGAGTACCACCTCCGCAATTTCGCCTGCCTTCAGGTCGGCCAAGATATCTGTCGGCGTCAACTCTTCGAGGTTCAGGAGCTCTGACACCACTGGCAGCGGCTCTAGCTGGTTGCCGCCTGCCTTGACCCGATGGCCGGTCTCGCCGTTGAGGATGTGATAACACCTTTCGATTGGCCGCGTCGGAAGAACCCAGGCCCTGGGTTCCGAGTCGCTTGAAGCGACTCCAGTCTGAAATGACTTCAGACTCGACTTGCGGTGTCGATTATGTCGTCGACGGCGACCATGACGTTGTACCTCGTTACCCACGTCTGTGGACGTCTCATTGACGACGTCCAAAGCCTCTAGGGTTTCGTGTGGAACATGGTTACCCACACAATTAGTGCATTCCGCCACTTCAGTTATGGTCTGGGTGACCTGGTGTGGAACAGGTTAGCCACACAGGAAGCGCCTCGCGCTTCTTTCTCTCGCCAGTTTCTGCCTGGGTGACTTGGTGTGGACCTAGGTTACCCACCTGGTCGGTGCCTCCGGGCATCACCACTCCTGAAGCCTCAGCCGCCGGTCTAGATTTCGGCGGGAGACGATGGCTATAGTTTAAGGACTGCCGCACTCGATCAGTGCAGCTTCTGCTGCCACCGCTTTTAGGGAGTCGCTCAATACGTCGGTGGCTCCCAAAAACGCACTGGACGCTCCTTTTTTGCATCCCGACAACCCTTTCGGACGCCCCAGTTCCTGGCAGAGGTGGGAACATGGCTCACCAATGCTCTGTCAGTAACTGCGGGCCGGCTGGCCCCGATGGCTTTGTTTCGCCAATCGATCCATGGCTCATGTTTCTCGGGCCAGGGCATGCCCAGGATCAAGTCATACTTGTCCATCTCTAGGAGAGTAAACTGTTCCATGCTGTCGAAGTCGTCGAACTTCACAGCTAGATCCACATGGATCTTGGGAACGGTAATCACCGTTCCGTCGGCCAGTTGTACTGACACTGTCCCGTTGCCTTTGCCTTCTCGTAAAGCATCGGCCAACTCGTTGCTGTTCTCCGCAACAATCTGGCGGCGTGCGAAGTTCTTCGACGAACCAGAGTCTATCAAGACTCAGAAGGGCTGGGTATATTCCCGTACCTTACGTGTACTACTAGCATTCCAACTCTGCCCTTCTTCGATTCGAGAGTGCCGAGACTCTCAGGGGCTAAGTCTTCATGGTGCGCACCGCCCGGGCACCGCTCATGAAGACTTAAATCTTCCCCAGTAGGGCGCCTCGCCTCTACTTGTGTCCTGCGTTCCCCTGCCCGTGGGGTCGTGGCCTTTGTCAGCGACCCTTGAGCGCGATGGGCTTGGGAGGGAAACGCTTTCGTTCCCCCCCCCCCCCCGCAGGACAGGCACGTGCCATGTACCCTAGCTTACCACAGCTATAGCAGCGAATATCGTGCTGCTTGGCGAGACAGTTCCATGGGAACTGACCCGCTTGGGGCTCCGCGACTTGGTGTCGCAGCCCTGGCCACATCGCTGCCGGCATGCGTGCTTGGTGGTGACTGTACTCCTCTTGGAGGTCGATTTGGATCGCCTCTTCCAGAGTATTGGCCTGTACCCGAAATAGCTGCGTGCGGGCGCGGGCCTACTCTTTGGCCGTCCATGAACACCGTCACTTTAATGTGTTCATGGGGTAGGTTTCCACTGCGGTGAGCTCCCGCATCTCCTGGATGTACTCGTGTAGCTCACGTCTTCCCTGTTTACATGACAGGAAGCATGACCGCTGGCGGTACTCATAGTTTGCCGGGGGGAACGCGGCTTTAAACTGTTTACACAGTTGATCCCAGGATGCGAAGCATCCAGGCGTTGTCGCATCCCGCGTATACGCCAAAGGCTTAGCACGCCCGCTAAGGTTGGAGAGGACGAAAGCCACTCGGAGGTGCTCCGAAGAGATGAGAGCCACATCCACTGCGAGCTCTACTTCTCGCACCCAGAAGTGAAGGTTTTCACCTTTCCTTCCCTTCATAAGGGTTTACCTTCAGCCTTAGCGGCTTGGGGTAGACCGGTTTCGGCTCTGCGGCCGGAACTTGCAGGTTGCTCCGAACATATTCGATGAGCTCCCGGTCATACATGTCGAATGCGTGACCGCGTTCGACCTGCTCAGCTTGCGTTGACGACGCCAAGTTGCGCAAAGTATCCACACCACAGATGCGAGTCATCTTACGAACAGACTCGAACTATGAGTTGTTCAGATGAGGAAACTCATTCCGGTTCATGTTGCTAGGACCCAGAGGTTTCAGGTAGTAAGCCGCGTAAGCGTGGATTGACTACAAGTGCTACCAAGTGTGACGGGGCACACAACACCTTGCGCACAGGAAGTGTGACTTCCGGAGAGTATACAAACCTCTCAGTAAACGGCAGTATTCACTAGTCCCGGTCTGTGGGACTGTTACCAAAATTAGGTAGAACTAAGACTTAATATAATTATAGGTGACCCCTTTAATGCGTCTACACATACTAACTATTAGTCACCTATAAAGTTCCCTAGATGTTATCCTATTGAGTGGCTCTGAGGTCGTTGTACCATATCTGTGGTACCTATCCATGACGTCATTACCGTCGACGTCATAGTGATGTTTAGCTACATCACCTGGTGTACTTGGGTACACCTGCTCTGAAAAGTGACTTGGCACTCTTCATGTAACCCCGTTACAGTCAGAGTCGATTTCATCTTGGAGCAGGGGCAAGTACTCGCCATTAATCTCATTCGCCGTTTATTGCAACCTCTCCTCCCTTTGCAGCGTGGAGTCTCCCATCTGGGTCAGAGCCATGACGGTGCTGATCTGGGGGTCGTTTCTGGTCGGCTTAGCGAAGAACTTGGGCATGCTGCTCTGTTGGTTTGTGAATTCAGAAGTAAAGCGCGCTTTCTGAGTTTTGGCGGGAATTGTGCCGTAGACCAATCAAATGCCGTTTTCTTCGATAGCTAATAATTACTGATATATATACACGGGGTTTCTGTAAATACTTTCTAGAAAGCTGACAAACTACCTTAAAGACAGCTATTGAACCACGACAACTATTAATGCTCGCAGGACTGATAAATCCACATACATGTATTAATAATCTATAACTAGTGTATTTAGCTTCTGCATAATAGAAGCTGCTGATATAGCATGCGCAGAAGATCTTGCCATTATTATAGGGCAGGCGATCATCAAAACGAAAACGCATTAATTCAACTTGTATATGTATCGATTCACAAAAACGGCGATGATTGCTCTCTATGGGGACGTTACAACTCGCTATTAGTAGACACGAAGCCTATATATGGTAAACTAAATAGGGACCGGGCTGTTCGTATTTAAACAGGCTGCTGCTACATCTTCCAGGTTTCCAAGCACCCGAACCAATGCGCCCACAAAGTCCGTGTTGACTTCCAAGCGCTCGACACACCCAGTCTGCTCGTCAAGAAGGAAGGTCAGTGTGCAACTACAATTGAGCCTTTGTCCAAGAAGTTGCTCACGAAGAACAGCATTGTCGATACCAGCATTCTGATATTTCCTCTTCGACAGGTTGGGAAACGCTTTGATCACAGAGAGCTCTGTCACCGTCGCGCAAAATCTCCCTGTGGCAATCATGACGCTAGTCGTCATGGACTCGATCCGCTCCAACCGCAGCTCGGGGTCTCCGAAGTTCAGCAAGAACCGCCGCAAGTGATTCGTTATAGTTAACACTCCGGAGAGGTCATCCATGGTCACATCAGACGAGAAGCAAGCGTGTAGAAACATCAGGCTTATGTGCGTATTGTCATCGTTCACCATCCCTATGGTGTTCGTCATGCGCCAGGGAAAGTGAACACTGTCTTCGAGCAGGCGAGAAACTTCGGCCACGATGGTCCATGGACACTGCTTGGGTTTCTCACACGAGGTAAGGCTTCCGTGCTCGTGTTTCAAATTGTCGACCTCATGGCGCAGCCGTTCGACGCTCTCCTCAAGCTGCAGCTGA
The DNA here is from genome assembly GCA_033558025.1 of Phytophthora sp. 'mugwort'. Lineage (NCBI taxonomy): Eukaryota > Oomycota > Peronosporomycetes > Peronosporales > Peronosporaceae > Phytophthora > Phytophthora sp. 'mugwort'. The sequence goes on along the minus strand of JAUCEF010000007.1, from coordinate 4,410,694 downwards.
CGATTCAGCTGTTTTTGGCGGTAACGAGCTTGAATTCTTCTGCGCTGTGCGCGTTTACTGATGGTTCTCGGATTGCATATGATCATTTGGCTGGCCTTCGTGGGGCTAATCGATGCCGTTCGCTTCACGCCAGTTACACGTAAGCTCGACGGTATCGGTCTGGTAGTTGCTGTGATCTGATAGGAATCTGACTGCGAGAGCAGCGCGTCCTCCACGTCGTTATTTGGTGCGGCAATCGACTTCAACTTGTCTAGGAAGTCAAAATCATTTCGAGCCCCAGGTGCACGTGGGAGTACGTGTCTAATGAGTTTGTCGCTAAATTGTCCTCGGCTCGGACAAAAGCGGTGAAATGAAGTCGGGAACTTTATGGAGGTGGATGTCATCGAGAGAGCAGCAGTATCGTCGAGAGTAGGTGGAGTGTATGTTACGTGTTGAGGAGGTGATTTGTTGAGTAGTGAGAACCTTGGAAGACGCAAATTGAGTGTGTTGTGCAATGTAATCGAAGGTGCCGTATGTAAACACGAGCACAGTAGACTTCACTATGGCTCCAGCTCGTCTATAGTACCGTCCAATCAGAAGTATGTGTAAACTCAGCGCGTAGTTTGATGACCACTGTTTCGCCTTGGATGAAGACAGCGCTTAGATGCTGTAATCACTGAAGGTGATTGTTCACCGCGATAATTCACTTAGTAAGGGGAAGTGGTAGGTAGCGAGCTATGACATCCATCCTAGCGTACGATTTGAACGGAACGGTGACGTTGGCACAACCACTAGATTTTGACTGTACTGTACACCCTCTTCTATTTCCGGCACAAGACCATATCCTACTGGCATACATTTTCTAACGTTAGTCATGCTTAGTGGCTACGATGTAGAATACGTACTGTACAACCCAAACATGAGATTAGCTCGAGGACATCGCAAGCTTCTAGGGCCCGTGGCAAATGTCTTAAAACTTTAACCATGGACACTACGAGCTTAAAGCAGCGCCCAACCGGGACGGAAAGTATGCTAGACGATAGTAGCCACCTAGTGGACTACATGGGCACTTCATCTGCGCCAAAAGATGAACGTAATTATTGTACGATATTCGGAAGTGGTCGCGTGGGAAACTGCACACTTAGCATACGAAACCGCAAAAACGAAATTAAGAGCGGTTAAATGACAATGGAAGCCATAGTTTACCCCGAACCTGGCGCGGTCGCAAAAGTTCGATTACGCCGTCCTCGGACCTCTACCGGGTACATGTACACCAACATGTCGGTCTCACATGTCGTAAGCTTGAGTTGTGATGAGACGATATTAGAAACCCTATTTAGTACTGACCTACCATGCACAGTAGAAGCTTGCCCTATGCTATACAAATACGAAGCAAAGTATATATATAACAAACTTACCGGTCCGACGCGTACTGTACTGCTCGGGTAACGTTACGACAAAAGATAAAATTCAGATTTCAGATTTGGTTATGGCACTTCAAATGTGGAGTCGTAGATGTCAGACAATGTATGGTGCGCTTGGATAAAAAACAATCAACGTCTTGTGTTTCAAGACTAGAGGGCTCGTTGTCGACCAATGTTCAGTATCACTTCGGCATTACAGTTAATCCAGCGCTGTGGTTCCACCTTTTTTGCTACTTCGTGCGTTGACGATGGTAGCGAGACCGTTAATAAAGTTGCACACAAGCGATAGATCGTTAATGATTCACGCGCCACCGATATCTGTGAACTCGACAGTCCTAAAACGAATTACGTGGTTGTCGATGTGCATGATGTCGTTATACTTTCAGTGACTGCCTTCTACCGTGCACTCCGATGTTATGAGAGCATGCTCCAGCACGTCCGACACGTCATTCAGGTTCCCTAGAAGCCGGAGCAAGGCTGCCACCAAGTCGATCTTGCATTCCAAGCGCACAACACGACAGCTACCTTCATCAAAGAGAAAATTCATTGTGCAGTCAAACTCGAGGCGCTGTTTCAGAAGGCGACTTCGAGTCGTACGTTGTTGTTCGCCTTGGCAGCCCACGAAGACGTGCTTCAACGAGAGCTCGGAGACCGTCACACCAAGCTTCGCACGAGCTGCCATGACACCCGGAGCCACTGTTTCCACCCGCACCAGCTCCAGTTGTGGAGTAGAAAAATACTGCGAGAAATGCCGAAGCTGCTCAAGCAGAGTGTCGATACCGTGTAGGCCTCCTATAGCGGCATCGTGCACAAACGACCTCTTCAAGACGGCCAAGATCTGGCGTGTCTCCTTGTGATTTTGCATCTCTTGCGAGTTCACCGTTCGCCAAGGAGACCGGAAGCTGCTTTCAATCAGGCGAAATACCTCAGCCACAATAGACCAGGGGCTCTGGTTACTTCTCTCTCGAGATGACAAGTCTCGATATTTGCACTTCAGGTTGCCAACCTCCTGGCGCAACTGCTTCGTGTTCTGCTCGAGCTGCGCCTGGTATTCTCGTTGCCTGTTGCGGTAGCGAGCTTGATTGGTTCGGCACTGCAGTCGGCGGACTGGAGATTTGTAGTAGTCGGACAGCTTGCGCTTCCCCTTCGTGTTCGGTTGAGCTGGGTCTTGATTCTTCGGAGCAGCGTTAAGCGGCACAGGACCTTTGTTATCAATGAGGTAGCTAGCTGCCCTCGTCGCTTGGTGTGGATCTTGACGGCCTTCGTACGGAGAGCGCGCCCTGGCGCTTGGTATATCGCTTTTTATCACTGGACCAATTTGGCGGGAACTAACCGGGGCGCGCGGAAGCACATGGCTGATGAGGCTATCGCCGAAGCGAAACGAGGGGTTTCCGAGGACACTTGTCATTTAGCGCTGCAATTTCAATATGAATGGAGAGTGAAGTACCGAGAGGATCACTTGGCAGTACGTGACAAGAGAATTGAGTGGGAGGATCTGTTTTGACTACGGTACGGATTACTAGACGCCAGTAAACACCCGAAGCAGCAATATACGGATCACATCAGGATTTATCAAGTTTTTTCTTGTACATCACATTGAAGGCAAGCGCCGTCATGGAACATTGGTGCCGTACCGTCAGCACTCTTGCTAACACAAGAGTGCTAGTGCAGAAATGCGCTTGGTTTATGTGGAGCGGAACGAAGAATTCTATGCTTATAGTCGCAGCATCGCGTGTACAGTACGTGGAAGCTAACATAGACGCTGTATGTAAAACACAGCTGTAACTTCATCCCCTAAAGACTACAGTATGACGCGACCCTCGTCACGTGATTAGCGGTTTACATGGCAGTGTTGCGCAACTTTGGGATCCATTAAACTAAATGTATTTTTCATTAAAAGAGGCCATCGCAAAGCTTGATCAACCAAGTAGACCCCTTTGAAATTGTCTGGCTTTATCGTCGTTCAACGTTCCGATACTGACCATGCACCTCTCAGAACGGTAATTCGGCATCTCTGCCATGACTAGTTGGCGACTCACAGTCCTAGCTTGCTAAAGCTGCTGCTACTGATAAAAAAAAACTCTACATTCTGGAAACCTCAATACTATGAATGACAGAGTACACGGGCTTAATATATACTTGTTTTCGCTCGGTAAATGCTGATGCAACACTAGATAGAAAGTGAGAGAGAGTAGAGAGCATGTCATGCGATTACGGGCGTATAGTAATCGTACATGTACAGTAGTACTTCATTGTTTCCCAGTGTCACGCAGACCATCATCTCTTAAGAGATAAGTAGAATCGCACAGACGAACACGTAACCAGTATGCTTTTAATAGAGGACGGTACTTATCGGGTGCGAGAAGCGTAGCCGAAGCAAAACGGGCGGGGTGCCCGCGAAGCATGACCGAGTGGTATTTGCCCAGCGACGAGCTCACCAGCGAACGGACCCGTTGCACTGAACCCGGAGCTAGTTTTCTAATGCGGGGGTATGGGTGTGCAACCCAGTATGCTCTGAATAGAAGTTTCTGTGCGATTACCCCTTCTCTTCTGTGCTTCTGCCGTTTCTCTATCTATAACGGCACGTGCTGCTGCGCCCAACGCGCCGAGTGACTTTTCTGGTTTAAACTTACTTTTGTGCTGGAGGTCTCCCATCTGAGAGGGACCATATCCCTTTACCTTAGCCCCTCTCCCCCGAGGACCGATGCCATCGCTGTCTCGGTCCTCGCGAAGCCAGTCGCTGCACAAATATTCTGAGCTCGGCCCGCTACAGTGCTCGGCTCGCTGTAAACTTCGGCACTAGTCCTGCTTCCGCAAGTACCGCACGGCCCTGGCTCGCTGCCCCCCCCCCCCCACGCGGGTTGCTATGGCTACGCTCGCTCGCAACCGCACTCCTCCGTTGGTCTTTTAATGTGTAGTACACTCCAATTCCTGGGCTACGACGGCTCTACATGTATCTCTCGCTTCAGCCATCAATCTAGATATATTTTAATTCGCCAGATTTTTGCATGACATGCAGAAATCTAATAGTGGTTCTCACGATTGGTAATTTTGCAGGTTGTAGGTTCGATGAGATAGCCAATGGTGAGATACCTGCAGCATTCCAACCGTGAGGACATGAAGCCTACAGTTTCCAGATGCTACCTTCATTTTCTATACTTACTACTTCCTCCATTTTTTATTTATTGGTGCAGTTGGTTCCGGCACCTGTCAGGTTTCTTTTGGTGCAGTTCAAAAATGGTAATCAGCATTGATCTATTTAGGAAGGGATTTTATTTATGCTTCCTGACTATCATTGTTTTTCGCGATGATGGCAGCTGCAGCCGCTCAGCGCTTGGCTGCCGACGCCTTCTTGGCGGCTGCGGCTGTTGCTGCCGCCTTCGATGCAACGGCTGCGGCTGCCGTCGTCGCTGCCTTGGTGGCAAGCGCTGTGGCTGCCATCTTCTGGATTGCCGTCGTCGCCGCCTTCTGGCCTGCCGTCTTCGTCTGCGCTGCTTCCTTTCCGTTGGCCGCCCGCTTCTCTGCCACTGCTTTCCTCTTTGCTGCTGCCTACGCGACGACGGCTACCGCAATCTTGGCGTCTCCTCGCGCACAAACTTCTTCCCTGGGCGCAAGCCTCGCGGCTGCACGTGAGCGACACCGGGAGCTCACCCTTCTTCGCGAATCCTATCCCTTATGCGGGATCTTGAACGCGTTGCCGCCGTCGACTAGGAGGATCTGCTCCATCACCGTTTGTAGCGTCAACAATATTTTGTTGGGCGTGCTGCTTTTCATCGCGGCGTACGTTTATCATAGTCAACATATTATAACTTTTTAGGAGTTATCATACATCATAGAACAACAAACCTAGGTCGAGCGACGGCCGCAATGAATATGGTATTCCCGATGTAGCGCTTGCTTTGTCGGCGGCGCACAGGCTCCTCCTCCTCGTCCAACAGGTAGAACTGCTTCTTGTCGGTGTCCTCGTTAAACCACCTCTCATCGATATGAAACGTATCGTATAGGTCGCTAAACGCGTTGGTATCGTCGCTCTTGGTGACCAACAGGTCGAGCACGAAGACGACTCGAGGGAGTCTGTTGGCATCTGTAAGCACGGGTTTGATGTTATTGGTGTGGCGGCAAATGACGGCTTTTCGCATGAGCCGCAGGATGACCGAAGTGGAGACCTTGAGCGCAGCGGCTAGGCTTCGCATGGTTATGCGCCGAAGCGCTGGGATGGCCTTGATCCGCTCACGCATTTCGGCCGTGCTTATCGCGTGACGACCACACCTATCAAACAGTTCGACTCGCCACATCCCCCAGAAGGTCCATACACGTCTGAGACTCTAAGTGTTGCTTCCATATCCTTCCTACCGTGTTGCGATAGCACTTAAATTTTGGGCGGCAGCCTTGCCCGTCGCTCTTACCTAGCGCGCTGTTATTCGTACGGGCGAGTAGAAAGTAGACCAGAGACACCCTCTCCTGAGGTGTGAGATGCCGATGCTTCATCGTTGGTAGGCTACGAGGGCGGTTTTGAAGTGTGGCGGGTAGGAAACGAGAGTGGCGGGTGGAAAACGAGAGTGGCGGGTGGGAAACGAGAGTGGAGCTCCAGGTGTCTTGCTTCTCCACCATTCCTTTTCTTATGTTGAGTTTTTTTGGCGCCAAACGCACCACCAATCGAATCAAGAGAACGCGGAGATTATTTTTATTCAATCAAAATCATCGAAACGGCTTTGGGTCAAAAGTTGCTGGCCAAAACATGCAACTGCACTAATAGATAAAAAACGGAGAAGTACCTGGTAAGGGAACACGATTCCCCTGGGCTTCCGACATCACCGGTTTCTTCCAAGCCGAACGCTTCGCTAAAAGCATCTCCAAAAGCCGTCTCCTGATCTCCACCATCGCCTTGAGTCCGCGAGGCCATGTTTAGTTTTTTTTCTTTTAGCGCTTTCGGTTGCGCTCATACACGTAGTGCCGTTACGCTTCACGTCCAAGTATCCCACCCCAAAGGAGGGTAACTATCCATCCACCAGGTCTAGTAGCGAGAAGCATCAGTAGGTTAAGCTCCGTGAGAAATCAGGTGCTCCCGCCGATTAGAGCTGTTCTGAATCAAAATACTTTCTCCAGTTGGCAAGTGTCTCCGCCGTCGAGCTGCCGACCCCCCCCCCCTCTTAGTAGTAGGCGCAAGTCTGACACTCTCCGAAGATAACGGACTCTTAATGTTTTTTGCAGTTGGGCTGCTGATATCCACTTAAGAAGCGGGCGCAATGCTAACACTCTACGCACATACGGACACTCCACTTGACCACAGTAGCGGCTACCCCACAGAGGCGCTCTTCACGGTGACCACACTTGAGTTTCGTAGTAACGTTCCAAACACGACCATCTTCAGCAAGCACTACCCTGTTTCTCCACCAAATGTCGCTCATCTCCACTGGTGGGACTTAAACACTGATTTCTTTATTGTCTGTTCACAGGGGAGGAAGGATTACGACTGAAATACTAATCTGGTCGGCTGCAGCTAGCCGCCCCTCCTTGTAGCTACGACACCTCTCCTCCCCTTCGCACTTCGAGCTGTCCGAGGTGATACCTGTCCTTGACGATGGCATTCCTTCCGCTAGCACGCCATGCATGCTCGCAGGAACACCATGCCATCAGTCCCAGTGTCGCCCAGCCACCTCACGGTTCCCCTTCAAACGTTTACGAGCGTGTCGCCTCTCCTGTACCTCCGAAGGAGACGTCCAAAGCTAGGGCCATCATCGGCCTCATCCTCGGTGGGAGCGGTGCCCACATGGTAACTTAAACAAGGTACTCCACTCCATGATCGAGCACTTCAGCGATCGCCGTTGCTGAGACATACCTGGTACTGGAGACCCACCCTTGAATCCCTAGCACGGGTCCCGTATGAGGTACGGGACATATTGTCAACACAACACTGACGGCTTCAGGATGTGAGTATTTGCGTTTGTACCTAGTGGAAGCAGTGACTGTTCGCGCCGATAGATCTATTGGTGATCGTACGGATGCAGGCTCCGCGAGGTCGCAGTTTGCACTGCACGTTGCACCGTTGAGGTCAAACGGGTCGTTAAGAAGCGACACTCAACTTCTTAAGCAACAAGAAGTCAAACGGTCCTTGAAATCGGCCACCGAAAGCGTTCACAAAGCCAACCCTGCTGCCGTTGTTCCTTGTTGCAGAGAACCCGGAACCCTGACAATTAATATTTGCTCGGACACGCTTGAAATGCATCGGAATGAGCTTTCGGAATTCGAGGACTCAGGCATGTTGCAACAACCCACCTCTCCACTGATACCAAATGTGGTTCATTGGGTGCTGGGACCCAAATTGGGCGGATTGTTCGCGCATTTTAAATAGCCGCCGTCTTTCTCGACGGGTATCTGTGCTTTTTTGACCGACTAAGTTATACTAAGTACCAGTGTATATTTTATGCTGACGGAATTTTCGCATAACTCGTCTTTAGTTGGTGTTGAATCAAGAAGGTCAAGAAATCAGGCGAATTATATAATTAATTGCTGTAGAATGAAACACAATATATGATCTTAGTCCATCCCTTCGGTATCGCTCAGTAATTGCTGATGTAATTGCTGCCAGTAGACAATATTATTAAAAGACAGAAAACTAGATCGAAGATGCGATTACGGGCGTAGAGTAATCGTAGATGTACAGACCCCCTCGCCAATTTAATACCTCGGTGGCAGTACAACAACTTATTAGATATTAGAGTTGTTACTGAGCATACAAACAACCATAGGGGGCGAAATCGGTGGATGACTCAATGTATTAGCTTTGATGAATTATTAGGTTGCACAGCTACGAAATTGGCGAGGTGGAACTGTACCCCATTTCTTCCCAGTCTCCAACATGTATACTCAGACCAGCATGTCTATAAATAATTCCTCGCTGAATCAGGCTTCGACGGCTCTTGTCTTGATGTTGTGGGTTTAGACTGTAGAGATTCACAGCAAGCTGCAACTGTGGATTGACAACCGGTCATCAGGCAAGGGTGCCGACGACGAAGATCGTTTTGAGAGACGGAAGCTTCAGTATCGGAACGAGCTGAACGATGCTTCGACTCTTAGCATCCGGTTTCTTCCTTCTAGCCGCTCCATACTAACCATGCGCATTTTTGCATGTGATAGCAAGCTCGATGACGGTACGGCAGGTTCGTCGATAGAACTCATGCATCCAATGTGATGTGCAAGGTGACACCTTTGATGTGATCGGTGTTGCGGCTTTGCGAGTTTACTGGCGTCTAGTAATCCGTACCGTAGTCAAGACAGGCGCCCTCCCACCTTTCTCTTTTTTCATGTACAGTCAAGTGATTCTTTTTCATTCATATTGAAATTGCAGCGCTAAATGACAAGTGTCCTCGGAAACCCCTCGTTTCGCTTCGGCGATAGCCTCATCAGCCATGTGCTTCCGCGCGCCCCGGTTAGTTCCCGCCAAATTGGTCCAGTGATAAAAAGCGATATACCAAGCGCCAGGGCGCGCTCTCCGTACGAAGGCCGTCAAGATCCACACCAAGCGACGAGGGCAGCTAGCTACCTCATTGATAACAAAGGTCCTGTGCCGCTTAACGCTGCTCCGAAGAATCAAGACCCAGCTCAACCGAACACGAAGGGGAAGCGCAAGCTGTCCGACTACTACAAATCTCCAGTCCGCCGACTGCAGTGCCGAACCAATCAAGCTCGCTACCGCAACAGGCAACGAGAATACCAGGCGCAGCTCGAGCAGAACACGAAGCAGTTGCGCCAGGAGGTTGGCAACCTGAAGTGCAAATATCGAGACTTGTCATCTCGAGAGAGAAGTAACCAGAGCCCCTGGTCTATTGTGGCTGAGGTATTTCGCCTGATTGAAAGCAGCTTCCGGTCTCCTTGGCGAACGGTGAACTCGCAAGAGATGCAAAATCACAAGGAGACACGCCAGATCTTGGCCGTCTTGAAGAGGTCGTTTGTGCACGATGCCGCTATAGGAGGCCTACACGGTATCGACACTCTGCTTGAGCAGCTTCGGCATTTCTCGCAGTATTTTTCTACTCCACAACTGGAGCTGGTGCGGGTGGAAACAGTGGCTCCGGGTGTCATGGCAGCTCGTGCGAAGCTTGGTGTGACGGTCTCCGAGCTCTCGTTGAAGCACGTCTTCGTGGGCTGCCAAGGCGAACAACAACGTACGACTCGAAGTCGCCTTCTGAAACAGCGCCTCGAGTTTGACTGCACAATGAATTTTCTCTTTGATGAAGGTAGCTGTCGTGTTGTGCGCTTGGAATGCAAGATCGACTTGGTGGCAGCCTTGCTCCGGCTTCTAGGGAACCTGAATGACGTGTCGGACGTGCTGGAGCATGCTCTCATAACATCGGAGTGCACGGTAGAAGGCAGTCACTGAAAGTATAACGACATCATGCACATCGACAACCACGTAATTCGTTTTAGGACTGTCGAGTTCACAGATATCGGTGGCGCGTGAATCATTAACGATCTATCGCTTGTGTGCAACTTTATTAACGGTCTCGCTACCATCGTCAACGCACGAAGTAGCAAAAAAGGTGGAACCACAGCGCTGGATTAACTGTAATGCCGAAGTGATACTGAACATTGGTCGACAACGAGCCCTCTAGTCTTGAAACACAAGACGTTGATTGTTTTTTATCCAAGCGCACCATACATTGTCTGACATCTACGACTCCACATTTGAAGTGCCATAACCAAATCTGAAATCTGAATTTTATCTTTTGTCGTAACGTTACCCGAGCAGTACAGTACGCGTCGGACCGGTAAGTTTGTTATATATATACTTTGCTTCGTATTTGTATAGCATAGGGCAAGCTTCTACTGTGCATGGTAGGTCAGTACTAAATAGGGTTTCTAATATCGTCTCATCACAACTCAAGCTTACGACATGTGAGACCGACATGTTGGTGTACATGTACCCGGTAGAGGTCCGAGGACGGCGTAATCGAACTTTTGCGACCGCGCCAGGTTCGGGGTAAACTATGGCTTCCATTGTCATTTAACCGCTCTTAATTTCGTTTTTGCGGTTTCGTATGCTAAGTGTGCAGTTTCCCACGCGACCACTTCCGAATATCGTACAATAATTACGTTCATCTTTTGGCGCAGATGAAGTGCCCATGTAGTCCACTAGGTGGCTACTATCGTCTAGCATACTTTCCGTCCCGGTTGGGCGCTGCTTTAAGCTCGTAGTGTCCATGGTTAAAGTTTTAAGACATTTGCCACGGGCCCTAGAAGCTTGCGATGTCCTCGAGCTAATCTCATGTTTGGGTTGTACAGTACGTATTCTACATCGTAGCCACTAAGCATGACTAACGTTAGAAAATGTATGCCAGTAGGATATGGTCTTGTGCCGGAAATAGAAGAGGGTGTACAGTACAGTCAAAATCTAGTGGTTGTGCCAACGTCACCGTTCCGTTCAAATCGTACGCTAGGATGGATGTCATAGCTCGCTACCTACCACTTCCCCTTACTAAGTGAATTATCGCGGTGAACAATCACCTTCAGTGATTACAGCATCTAAGCGCTGTCTTCATCCAAGGCGAAACAGTGGTCATCAAACTACGCGCTGAGTTTACACATACTTCTGATTGGACGGTACTATAGACGAGCTGGAGCCATAGTGAAGTCTACTGTGCTCGTGTTTACATACGGCACCTTCGATTACATTGCACAACACACTCAATTTGCGTCTTCCAAGGTTCTCACTACTCAACAAATCACCTCCTCAACACGTAACATACACTCCACCTACTCTCGACGATACTGCTGCTCTCTCGATGACATCCACCTCCATAAAGTTCCCGACTTCATTTCACCGCTTTTGTCCGAGCCGAGGACAATTTAGCGACAAACTCATTAGACACGTACTCCCACGTGCACCTGGGGCTCGAAATGATTTTGACTTCCTAGACAAGTTGAAGTCGATTGCCGCACCAAATAACGACGTGGAGGACGCGCTGCTCTCGCAGTCAGATTCCTATCAGATCACAGCAACTACCAGACCGATACCGTCGAGCTTACGTGTAACTGGCGTGAAGCGAACGGCATCGATTAGCCCCACGAAGGCCAGCCAAATGATCATATGCAATCCGAGAACCATCAGTAAACGCGCACAGCGCAGAAGAATTCAAGCTCGTTACCGCCAAAAACAGCTGAATCGTCAGCTGCAGCTTGAGGAGAGCGTCGAACGGCTGCGCCATGAGGTCGACAATTTGAAACACGAGCACGGAAGCCTTACCTCGTGTGAGAAACCCAAGCAGTGTCCATGGACCATCGTGGCCGAAGTTTCTCGCCTGCTCGAAGACAGTGTTCACTTTCCCTGGCGCATGACGAACACCATAGGGATGGTGAACGATGACAATACGCACATAAGCCTGATGTTTCTACACGCTTGCTTCTCGTCTGATGTGACCATGGATGACCTCTCCGGAGTGTTAACTATAACGAATCACTTGCGGCGGTTCTTGCTGAACTTCGGAGACCCCGAGCTGCGGTTGGAGCGGATCGAGTCCATGACGACTAGCGTCATGATTGCCACAGGGAGATTTTGCGCGACGGTGACAGAGCTCTCTGTGATCAAAGCGTTTCCCAACCTGTCGAAGAGGAAATATCAGAATGCTGGTATCGACAATGCTGTTCTTCGTGAGCAACTTCTTGGACAAAGGCTCAATTGTAGTTGCACACTGACCTTCCTTCTTGACGAGCAGACTGGGTGTGTCGAGCGCTTGGAAGTCAACACGGACTTTGTGGGCGCATTGGTTCGGGTGCTTGGAAACCTGGAAGATGTAGCAGCAGCCTGTTTGGATACGAACAGCCCGGTCCCTGTTTAATTTGCCGTCTATAGGCGCCGACCCTCTAATGTAACGTTCCCATAAATTCAACTTGTATATGTATCGATTAAAAAAAACGGCGATGATTGTTCTCATGCGTTTTAGTCTCCATGATCGCGTAGCCTACAATAGGGGCAAGACCTGCTGCGTGCTACATCAGCAGCTCTTTTACGCAGAAGCTAGATATACTAGTTAAAGGTTATTGACATGTACGTGAATTTATCCCTCATGTGAGCATTATTATTACTTGAAGTATATTTATTATTATTTTATTATTAGGGGCTTTCTTATCCCTTTGAGACCGGGGCAGAAAGGCCGTCTCATTAAACAGCTAATGAATGTACCGTGCTACTGGCTCAAATGCCTACACCAAGCGTCACAGACAGTAGAACGTAGGCCAGAAGGCCCAAACGGGGGCTCTTATACTGCCAATCGTCCGCCTATTTACTAAGCGCCGGGGTTGGGCGACGTGATTTCCCTTGGTGTGCCTTCAAATCTTTTTTTTTTCAATCACTACAGACCCCCCCCCCCCCGCTGACTAACAACTGCATGGACATCGGGCTGCTCTTATCCGGGTGGGAACCATCCAGTGATGGCGCGCTGGTAGAAGGAGAATGTGAGCGAGAATGCGGATATGGTAGTGAGGAAGACCACGACGATGAAGGCTTGCGTGTAGCTGACATCGAAGGAAGGCGGACAGAAGGCTTGCGTGTGGAGGGCGAAGCGGCGAGTGGTGACTTACGTATAGTAGGTGAAGTGCTCGGGAATAACGTCGGCGAAGGTGTAACGACGAGTGACTCAGTAAATCTCCAAGAGCTCGAAGACGCTGGTGGCATCACGCTACTTCAAGAAGCGAAGATTAGGCGCGCGTACACGACGAAGGGGATTCCGGGCTATTTGCGATGTTCTTAGCGGAAAAGTATATAACATTCTGCACCTTCGCCTTCAAGAGAATGGCGTTCCCGTCATTATGGTTCGCGAACTCAATGCTTACATCGATATGGAGGTTGCCGCTAGCCTGTGCCCACTGGATTATTAGTCGACAAATGAATTGTACGGGCACCTACTTTCCAGATCACAATGAACTGTGACCTATTCATGGTGATTCGGGCCTCATTTAGAACAATATTCTCAAGAAGTGTGCTTCATTTGCAGTCCCCAATGGAGTTCTGCCCTTGAAGAAAGCTCTATCCGCATTAAGGCCCGCTCAGCTGCACGTACATGCATCAAAGCCGGACCAACATGCTGTGCGCTTTACGCTCTTACTGACTAAAAAACCCTCCATATGCACGAGCTTTTGGATAATGGCAGTGACAACACCACCGTTGCCGGGCATTTAGAGCGATAAACTTGCATTTTTTTCGGAGATTCGAAGGTCGATGGCTACGCGCTGCGAGTGTGCGACCGCATTGTGGGTAGCAATGCTGTCTCTGCAGAACCAACAACTTTCAGCTCCAAGTGGAAAGCGGGTCGTTGTAATGGATTCGTATTACACTCGGCATACCTTTGTTAAGCATGATTTGAGCATAAGCACAGGCGAAACGCGCATCATTGGGACCTGCCGACACAATTATGTCGTTAGTTTGACAGTGCCTGCTGCCGAAACAGTCATTCCGGCACTAAAGGATGCGGAGCACGGTGCATGGAAATTGGTAGCACCATCGACACTGGAAAATCTGAAAGAAGCCGAGAAAGCCACAAACAGAGTGAGAAACACTTGAGAAAAGCACAAAAATATATTTTGCGCCTCCACGGCAGCGTTCACATCATGCTGGATACATAGTGTTCCGAGATATAAGGGTGGTGCTGTTCTACACAAATGACCCGGTAGCTACGCCCTCTGCTGATGTGCAAGACGGAAGCTCACCAGAGGCACAAGCGTGGTTGTCGTGGTATGGATATGGTACAGCGATGGACGGGAACCGAGGTATTTCGACGATGAAAAATATGTACCCCAGTCCGTGTCTGCGCTTACAATCAATTCATGAACGCGGTGGACCGGCTTGACCAGATTGTGAAGCACTAGTCCTACGCGCCGTCGCAAGCGGCGGTCAACCTGAGTGCGTTTACATGGCTGCTGGGTGTGGCAGAGCACAACGCCTTTGCCATGTATCGGATTATTACTGATCAGTATGGCTCTGGAGCAGTAAAAAACATCCGCGCTGCAAAAAATTGTATGGCTCTGGGGCAGTAAAACATCCGCGCTGTAAGACATCGTTCATAAGCTAATTGCAGCTGCATCTGGCATCAATGCAGCAGCGAGCAACACATCGTGAACGCATTGTGGACATCACTGGCAGTGATTCGTCGCAGCACATGCTAACGCGAATTCGAGGAACTTCTGTGCTCAACCAGGAGGGGGGGTCGCGTGAAATATGCCTGTACACGTTGTCGGCGTGGTTACCATGTTGAATGCTTCATGGCGGTACACTACAAACACATGATGAGTGAGAACGCAGCGGCAGTGGAAGCCTTCAATGGTTATTATGACGACAAGCGGGATACCAAAAGTGCATACCCGGCACAGAGAGAATACCAGCATCATTGAGTCTCACAAAATCCAGATTCGCGCTTGTTGCTGAAGGACCCAACACCTAGACAATAAAGCGCCAACGGATCAGTCTTGTAAGTTAGAAAACTGTGAATATAGCAACCCAATTGCATCTCTCAAACGCACATCCTCAATCGTGCCAGCGTGCTCTAATCTCGCTCATCACGCACTCTGGTACACGCACGAGGCGGGTCTTGACGAGGCTCCCAAACTTGTGGTAAACGTATAGCTGACAGATAGCCCTTCGGGCCTTCTTCACATGTACACCGTCAGCGCTACTGCTGAGCTTGCCCCCCATGCTCAATCAGCGTATCCTGCATTGATTATCGTCGCTCATTTCGGCAATGTCCCCCCCCCCCCGCCTGCTCATCATCAGTGGCCCTTCCACGTGGTGGATACTTCGAATGTGATTCGACGATTTTTCAATTCTGCTGCAATTTCATTGGGAGCTACCATAGGCCCTAAAAAGGCTTCTAAGAAAATTTCCGGTCTTAAAGGGTTAACGGCGGTAGAATTGTAGAACATTTTCAGCGGCCGAAACGTGTGAGAGACGAGCCTATTCACCGCTACTACAATTTTACCTCGCCATTGAGAACAAAAGTGAACTGGTAATCTCGAATTCTGCCTAGCACAACTCGCGTCGCCACGCATGGAGCAGCACGCTGACTTCGATTCTACACAGATACCTGGGACCTAGCATCGCTCGCAGAGCGTAGCAGTGAGTATTGCGACTAGATCTCGCTGTTCGGCAGAAGCATCAATCCTGATTACGATCTCTTGGCTAGCAGTGACAGTGACTCTGAGAACGAATGCAAGACGAAGCTGCGATGGTTTTGTTTGCAGCAGCAGCTGCGGGGCTGAATACTCGAGAGAGGATTTATGCTCGCCAGCGGATGATCTGGAGCGAGCATGTTCAATGCCTAAGGTGCGAAGATAAGTTCAATCGTACGCGTCGAATGGATGACCGACCTTTTGAGAGTTTGGTGGCATTGCTTGGGGGAGACCTTTCTGTCAACGGCGTCATGTCTTCGTTGAAAACGGGATAGCACCAGTCTCTGCTGAAGTTGTGCTGCATTGCGTCTTGCGCTACCTCGCGGGCGGATCTTACCTTACGTCAGAGACGTGGCACATCAGTGTGCCTTCGTTCTATCGATGCGTGCACAAGGGTGTCTCCGCGATACTGCGGTGTTCTGACCTCGCGATTGTTCTTTCTACCACGACTCATGAGATAGACCGCGCTGCTGCTCTCTTCAAGCGCTAAAGTACGGAAGGTGTGCTAGATGGCTGCCTCGGCTGCGTAGATGGGATGCTGGTGAAAATTGTGACGCCTTCGCGAAAAGAGGCCGGCAATGTTCGAGCCTACTTTTCTGGGACTATCATAACATGGGATCGAATGTTCAAGCCGCTTGTGATCACGCATGTCGTTTTATTTTTTCGCTGTTGTATCCCCTGGGGGTTCGAGCGACTTGTGAGCATTCAAGAAAACAAAACTGGCTGATTTTACTGACAGGTTAGGTCACATTCGCTACCTAATTGCCGTTGGGGGCTTAACACCTTCTGAGCACTTGCCTTGCTAACTTTCGCAGACTAGGCAAAATGAGCCCCATACGACACCTACGACTTCTACGTTAGCCAGTTGAGAATCAAGATTGAGCAGGTATTTGGAAGACTGCAAACAAATGGAGATGCCTCAAAACTCCGATGTCACTAAGTCTAAAGAACACAAGCCAAGCTCGCGTGGCCATGGCGCGCTTACACAAATTTTGTGCGGATTTCGGTGAGGCTGTTGTCGTCGCGGAGGAAAGAGAATAGATGCAAGCTCAACTGCCTCGGGGATCCAAAACGTTTTTTTTTGTTTTGGTCAAGTGATCCACTTGAGCAAGGCGCATATAGCCTCTCGGTGGTGTCCGACTTGCGCGAAAGGATCGTGTCCTTCATTTAAGGCTCATCTCTTAGTCGACCGCATAGGCACTTGTTGTGTAGGGCCAAGTTAGATTGAGCAGATACTGCCTGCTTACAATTCTTCTAATATCTTCTGCTTTTTGCTTTTTAAGAAAGTTATTTCTTCGTTAATGCTCTCCCGAATCCTAGTGTTCGTCTCGTGTTCTTGCTGACCACTAGTCGAGCACCGCTGCGTAGGCGGCGGCGGGATTATTTTTGCTCCCAGTAGGTGGACCTGCCTATGCGCTGCAGTCCCAGCCCGTCAAGACCGAGCGCGAGCGACACCACTCGCGCCTCGCACACCTTGCATGTGACGGTCTAACGGACGCAGGCTAAAAATATACATCAAGTTTCAACCAATCGTTTTATTTATATTTTCGCCAATGGCCGCCTTCGGTGGAATGCTAACGGGGTCCGCCTTCGCTGCGCTCGGCAGCCAATGAGATTGCGTCTAGAATCACGTTATGGCGTGACAGACGGACGGACGGGGCGACGTTAGTGTTGAGTTTTAAATAAAAAGCTCGCAGCCGATCGCGCAAGATAGTATATTCTTGCAGCGCAGCACGTCGTGATTTTCGTCGTGACCGCTGTTGCAGATATTCTACCTTCTGGGTTTCTTTCATTTCCAAAAATCGGTATTTGCGTTCCTCCAGAGCCTCTAGCTGATTCTAAACCCTCGAATTGCTTCCGCGACGTCACTTATTTCTTAAAACGCGGTTTCGAAGAGGAGCTTGTGGTCATCCTCATTCTCGTAGTATACGTTGTCCGGGAGCTCTTGATTAATCGTAGCAGTGAGTCCTGGTCACTTGCAAACATGGAGGTGCGAGGAAGAAAAGAGCATCCAATCGTCCGTCACAGAAACGGTAAAAGTCATTGTTCTGGCCTTGGTGAACCGGACATAAGCTATATTATATGCTGCGTGTGACGAGCCCCAGATAGCACGCAGATGCTCGCTGTGTGGGGGGAATAACTTGCGCTGGATCAATATTATGCGGATCCAACACAGAGTGGACGGCCACCAAATTATCAAACTCATCCGATGGGGTGTCATCCTCGAAGTAAGTCCCCAGAACAGAGAATTTTCGATACAGGGCCATCCAAGTCCGTACGCGAGTGTCGGTCGGCAAGCGCAATAAAGCGGTTAATGAATAAGACATAACATTTATCAGTCGAAGCGGGCATTGAATCTGCTTACGCACGGGTTCAATGCGCTGGGTCATTCTGGCGCCAAAAATGGGCTGGCACACCTTGTTGTTCTTCATCTTCTGCGCGATAAACTCCAAGAGCGTGGCTTTGGACTTGTTCTTGTATGCTCTAATTACGACACGTGCACAGAATACGCGAAGCTCTGTGTACTTGATTTCTTTGGTATCCTTGCCTTTGACCATGAGAACAATTGGAACTTCGGTCTTTTGCCGTCGCGCTGAACTAGTGCATCTGAACACTCGAAGCCTTCAAACGTCATTTCTCACCAGCCGTTTCTTCATATGCAGTATCACCACTGGCAACAGACATTGCTGAGTCCTTGTCTTGGCTTGGGGATCGTGCTGTGCTCTCATCGCCTGGAGGACCATCGAAATCAGGCTTTTACGAGCGCGATCTCACTCAAGACACGGTACTCATCCTATGAATCGCCTGGCAAAAACGAGGCTGGTGTTTGCTGCGCGAGCGGAAGCGAGATAAGCGTCCTTTGCCGGTTCTTTGCTCGCCGGCTTGACTGGCTTGACTGTATTGACCAGCTTGTTTTCCACTGACAGCTAAGAAAGGTCTATGGTGGTGGCTAGACTCCTGCCTCCACCTTCATGCGAGAAGGCAGAGGTGTCTTCTCCATTGGAGTCAGGAAGGCTTGTCTGGTCCAAAGCAAGGAGTTAAAGTTCATGCTGATGAACCGCCGAACGGAGCTTGTCGTGATTTGTTCACTGCAAAATTCAGTCTGACGCCCGTTCTCCCAAATTCTTCCCTTTGCCTCGTTCACCGACGAGCGTTGTACGGTTTTAAAGGAGACAGATTCTATGCAAGGATTAATTACGCAATCTTTCTAGAAGCTATAGTACCGGTACTACAATTTTACAAATTCTACGCGTGAAGAACGCCCCTTAGTCGTCGTCGTAGTAGTAGTCATAGTAGTAGCAGCAGAATAACTAATCGTAATGGTAGTAACAATAAAAGTGATAATATAGTAAACGTGCAAGTATTAGTAGCGTAGTAATAGTTGTCGCAAAGGTAGTAGTAGTATCAAGAACAGAATTACTATTAGTAGCAATCGTACAAGTAGTAGTAGTTGTATCAATAAAGATAGTAGCATTTAGTAGCAATAGTATCGTATGCGTAGTAAAAGATGTAGTAGGCAAATATTTATAGTATATTGCTACGAGTAGTAGTGTAGTGGTATTGTACTGTAGTGGTAATAATGCAGTAGCAGGAGCAGAAAACAGTAGCAGTAGTAACAATAACTATTGTAGAAGTAGTAGTATAGGTTATAGTTAAGTAGTAGTAGTAGCTGTATAGTAGTAGTAAAATTGTATTCACAGTTTAGTAGTACTAAGGTAATATCATAATATAATATTCTAATAGTTGTTGTAGATGAAGTAGTCAGTATAGCCGTTGTTGTAGTAGAAGTAGTTTTGCAGAATAGTCGTAATAGTATAGTAGGATAACGTAGAAGTAGTATTTGTAGTAGTATTAGTTTTATTATATTTTTGATGTAGTAGTAGTGGTAGTAGTGGTAGTAGTTGCTGTTGTTGTAGTAGTGGTAGCAGCAGTAGTAGTAGTAGTAGTAGTAGTCCCGTCGTGGCATCAAAATGGTACGCGTATCTCTGAGTCTCAACTTCACACTCACATAATCCAACAGCACTGGCGGACCCTACATTAATGTGCACCGTTCTTGCACGGGTCACTAGCGCGCGTGGGCCGCTTGGCTGATCACCAAGAAAGCCATCTTGGTGGTTCAGAGGGGCCGGAACTACACCTTTGCCCGGCCAAACTCGAAATAGCCAGCAAGCAAAGTCAGAAGTTACGAAAACATAAGTTTTGAATTACGTTGGGTTACACTTTAATTTTCACTTTAACTAAAAAAAACTCTGCAAGCAAGGCCAGAATTCCCTTAACCAAACTCAGAAGTAGCACGGGCGCGGGGGCCAGTCAATATTCTCCCGCACGCGAAGGCAACGCGAGACGAACTGAAAGCTAGGACTCACTTCCTAATATCCTCCCTCGAGCCCAGATGCCCAGCCAAATCCCCCGCGCCTCTCCGCACACCGTACTTGAAGCGTCAGCGGGTGCTCGACGCCTACCGCGCGGGTCGTCCTGATTGGCGAAAAGCATCGCCAAAAGCAACGGCTTCCCCACGTACACAGCGTACGATTTAGTTAGTCGAAACCGTGCCGTGGATCGGAAGCGTGGAGGGGGACGTGACACCTCAATGAAGATCACTCCGGAGTTCGTGGTGCATTCGGAGACGTACCTTAACGAGAACTGGTTGGAGTCGATGAAGTCCCTGTTGTTCCTGGACTTAGACCTGAAAATGTCCACGTCCACGAGAAGCCGCCACTTGGTGGGGCTGACATATACGGTGAAGCGAGCACGCATCGAGCCCTCAACTGCAACAACGAGGCTAACAAGATCAAGCGGCAGCAAATTGCGGAGAAGCTGTTAAGTCACCAACGTGAAGGGAACTGCATCGTCTATTACGATGATACGAACTATAGCGTCTACTGCAAGCGTAATTAAGGTCGCGCTAAGAAAGGAGGCCGAGCGGTCGTTATTCTGCCTCCTTCAAAGGGTGCAAACCTCCAAATTCAATGTGCTGTCAGCTCCAGCATTGGGCTTGTACATCATCGCCTTCAACAAGGCAGTATCCAGATGGATTGCAACGCTGCATTTGTGGAAGGGCTCTGATGTTTTTCGCACGTGCTACGGCGGTAAGAAAATAGTTATCATCCTTGAAAACGCTCCGGCCTACAGTCAGACAGAGCAGCGCGTTGTGGAACACGCTGACATGGAGCTGCTGAGGCTGGGTCCCTACTCATCAATGTGTAACCCCATTGAGGGGTGCTTCAGCGCGTTCAAGGCGAAAATCAAGTGCTGCCTGGCTGCGGACGAAATAAAATTTGTGATCGACGCAGAAATGTCCATCGGGATGAGGATGGTAACTTACTCACGCTTGCAGAGCGGAAAATGAGATTTATGGAGCGTGCAGCACAGGTTAGCATGCACTGCATGACATCTACGTTGGTGTCACAGATGGTGCTGCACTGCCGCGATGCTGTCGTCAATGTTACGAACTTGCTGGATATGCGCTACGGAACATGAGCACTGCGCTATTTCCGAGTTTGGTTTAGGGAACTTTGGCCTTATTTGCAGAGTTTATAGCTAAAGTAAAAATTACAGCGTTACCCAACGTAGCTCAAAATTTATATTTTCGTAACTTCTGGCTTTGCCTGCTGGCTATTCCGAGTTTGGCCGGGCAAAGGTGTAGTGTTTGTGCAACCGCACTCAACATAGTAACAAGGGGGGGGGGCAACAGGGAGTATAATCTAGAGAGACAAGAACGACATGTTTAAGCCACTCTACTCTTACTCACTGCTGCCGATTATGCTTAAGGCTCTACTCTTTCTGAAGTGTAACCGCTCTTTGTGGGATGTTCAAACGGTGCGTAGTATTTTTTTATAGGCAGAACAATAGTGCATTTTTGGGGTAGTGGGACTGGGATGTTCACACGGTGCATAGTATTTTGGAGTCAAAGCAGTAGTGCATTTTTTTGTGGTAGTGGGTTTAGTTTTGAGCACTATGGATTAATCAACCGTTATTGATTTTCTACGTGTTTAAAACTAAATCAATAATGTAGTTTCAAGATTGGTCCGAATTTACTCTTCATGCATATTCGCGACCCATGCTTGCAATCTGATACATACTTGTATCCATGTATAGTTTGTTCTAGAAAAAACTGAGGTGCGGGTGTCGTCGTTACTTCCGCGTGTAATTTGCGAGTGATGACACATATTACAGAACCCCTTGAACGCGTGGACCTCACACGATATAGGCAACGTCGGCCATAAAAGTAAATAAATATACCGGAATTATACTGCCTATAATTATTCGCGAAATCTACCGCCCATGTTTTTGAAGGAGGGAGTAAAAACATGGTGAGTCCATGACGGCACAATGCCGGTGGTTTAACATAGCCGCAGTTGCGCTTAGGGTGGGGCAAATCTAAAGTGATTCATTAGTCCTAATCCAACCACAACTACCTATATGCAAACGTGCCTCAAAACACGAGGAGAGAAGCCCCAGGCACACACACACACACACCTTGGCCTAACTGCCATGTAGCAGCAGGTCGATCCCTATCAGTCCTGATACGACTGATAGGCCTTGACAATAGCGTGGGTTTCTTGGAGCTTTAGCCGAATGGCTCATACTCCCCCTGAACTCACGTCTCCTTTTGCATATTGGTGTTCAACGACTTGCCCACAGTGTACGATCCCTTAATCAAAGTCATACTCTCTCGGAATTTACATCTCGTTGGTAGTATCGTTGACGTGCGTCTGGTCCTCTTTTATCTTGACTATAGTAGTGACACCTTCGACGCCTAATAGGGATCGCAGTTTTTCAAAACGTTGTGGTCCCGCTTCCCATAACGTTTTGCTCCGTCCGAATTACCTGCGTCGTTGCTTACCTTGGTAGTACTTTAGTTATCGATGAGCAGCACCGCAATACACTGGTTCAATCGAAGCTCCTTTAGGACCTTCTTCATCCAAAGTAAGTCCTCTACACACATGCTAGCGGCCATTAATTCAGCTTTGCAGGTTTCATCGGTTACACTCTTATGCATCTTGCTTTTGAAGCAGACACTAAATCCATTCAGCTGAAGCACGAATCCCGATACTGAAACGCGGTGAGTCTGGACAGTTTGTATGATCCGCATCACTGAGCCTGCAAACCTCTGTTTGAATCTTCCCTGCGTCGATAGTAAACTAGTCCGTGGGTTCGTGTGCCACGAAGATACTTTAGTACGCGCTTCGCACTTGCATAGTTTTCCTTGTGTATCTGCTGGAGTATCGACTTAGACTTCACAGTTAGCGATGCCAGGTCGTGTAAACGTCGCCGGATGCTGCAGCATACCGACCAATTCCTGATAGGGCAACGATGCATCATTGACGTTGCTTAGACCTTCTCGATCGGTAGCACCTTCTCGTTCATTATTTGCGGAGGTCGCACAGAGTAGCCTCAGTCATATGAAATCGCTTCAATATATTGTCAATGCGTGCTGTTTAGGATAGACATAGCAGAATTCCAGGCTCATAGTGTACTTCCATTCCAATGAAACGCTCTTGATCCAGATCTTTGATCGAGAACTCAGCCTGTAAGCCCGCAACAACTTGATCGGTGTCGCTCGTCTTGCCAAAGATCAGCATGTCTTCGACGTACACCGCAATCGAGATAATTCGCTACCAACAAATTTGAAGTAAGACCAACGTCAAACGAACTGGGGTAAAACCCAACTTTTAGCAGAAATGCGTGGAGCATCTTATACCACAGTCGGGCCGCTTGCTTCAATCCATATAAGCCATTTTGAAGGTAGCACACACGACCTGTTCCGTCGTCAAAGTGAGCTGGCTGCTCCATGAGAATAGTTACTCCTTTCAGTTTGTTATTCAGAAACGCTGTGTCAAAATCAACGCGTCTGGCATCCAGTCGTAGTATCAGCGCAATCAGTAGCATTAACAGGATCGTGATCAATTTTGCGACCGGAGAGTACGTTTCACGATATTCAATTCCAAAACGCTGTTTAAATCCATGGATCACCAGTCTCGCTTTGTACCTTAGAATTGCTCCGTGTTCATCGCGCTTGATTCGTAACACACACTTTGACGTGAGTATTTTCGTGGGCTTTCCATTGGTTTGCTTCGGTTGTTTAACTAATTTCCAGGTTTGTTTTGTTGCGTTTCAGTGCATCAAACTCCTCTTGGAGAGCCTCCAGCCATTGTTTCTTTGCGGAGATTCCAAAGCATATTTTATCGTGGCTGGTTCTCCAATAAATGCTTCCTCTACCTCGAGCTGATAGTCCCCTCAGTCTCACATTTGGAACTCGCACCTGAGTCGAAACGCTTGGCTCTGCTGCTGAAGCATACCCGTCGTGGATACTTCTGTTTAGACCCAGTGCAGGAAGTCGAGCTGGCCCATGTGCTAAACGCGCAACATGTCCCACCGCTCGAGCTTCGTGAACTTCGTCCACATCCGAC
This sequence comes from Phytophthora sp. 'mugwort', assembly GCA_033558025.1. Taxonomy (NCBI): domain Eukaryota; phylum Oomycota; class Peronosporomycetes; order Peronosporales; family Peronosporaceae; genus Phytophthora; species Phytophthora sp. 'mugwort'. Next base: position 4,386,720 of record JAUCEF010000007.1, on the reverse strand, counting down.
TCATCACTGCTAGATGAAGTCTCTCCCCTAAACCTTGCCAGTCGTTTTCAACTGCAGGCCACATGTGACTCGTAGTCATTTGATCCGGTAGATTAATTTATACCGTGCGATCAGCATCATCACGCTTACAATATTCCGCAATGTATTGCACAGCGGCACGGATGGAATTTGGGAAAAGTCCTTCTGCTTGCCTAGTAATAGTGCGTTCAGATATATTCTACTCACCGTAATATCCTCACGGAATACGACATCCCGTGCTTCTACGATTTTGCACGTTCGTAGATTCAGGAGTCTGTACCCAGGCCCCAAGCGTGCAAAGATCAGTAGCAACGATGGTTCCGCTTTTGGAGTTAGTTTGTTGCTGCGCTTCGTAGCGTACAGGAATCCCACAGATCCAGCTACCTTAATCTTGCGCACGTCCGGCTTCCCATTAAACAGTTTTTCAGATGGTGTGTGGCCCTTGAGTGCTTGTATGCCGATCATGTTATCAATATCCACAATGTATTGTAGCACCTCCGGCCAGAGCTTCTGTGGTAGATCTGCAGCGTGCATTGCAGCTTGCATCTTGTTTACACGAATATCATTCAGCTTCTCCACCAAAGCATTCTCCTCGGGAGTGTATGGGTGGGTCGGAACAAACTTGACCCCGTGCAGGATAAGAAATGACTGCAACGCCCTGTTTACATATTCCCCGCCGCCGTCGCTAGTGAACTTCTTGGTCTTGTGACTTTGCGCCAGTAACTCCGTTATCAAGCGAACTGTGTTAGCGTTTTTTTTCGACTCGTTCTTGTACCGCAGTAAATACACCCACTTGTAGCGTGAACCCTCATTTTGAATGAGCTGAAGTATCGATAGTTCTTCAGTCCAGACACGTATTTGCCTATGTCGCACACATCCGACATCAGTCTCTCGTGAGTTGTGTTGGTGCGCTTCTCCGAGGCGTCTTTCTTGAACGACATACGCTTTCCCTTCGCGCTCACTCAGGTCAAGCACGTGAACTTCCTCCTGAACAATCCCGCCGGAATATCCTTACCAGTGACCACTTTTTATCCACCATATTCTTGATTGTGGCCACGCTTAGGTGGCCAAGCCGTTCATGCCATCGCATCAGTGGACCAACGTCTGCATTAATCATGGCCATCACTGAACGATCGGTCGTGGGAAAGTCCATTTAGTAGTGATCACCATGTTTCATAAATTCTAGTCGTTGTAAAAACGACTCGATCCAGCCAAAACTTTCGTGGTGCTGAAGTATGAGAGGAGAACGACGGTGTGTATCCAGCTTTTCATTCTGCCAAACTCATGAGGTTCACCGAACCGGAGGGAGAGTATTTCACTTCTTCAAGTTTCACTCGAACAACCTCGTCATCACGACAACCAACTCGAGTATTAGCTGCTATTACTGTCATCAATCCACTCATTACTCCTTGTGTTACTTTACCAGTCCAGACCTTGAATACTGCTTTAGATTTCTTATTACCGGAAAGCTGATTTCGATTCACGTACATGAGTCGTACTTCCACAATCAAGCATTCACGCACCCGAGCCATGCGGGTAACTATCTTTTACCACCATGCTAGGCTTAGAATGACACCATCATCGTCATCACTGTCAGCGTACTGGTTCTGGCGCTGGTCTGGTGCGTTCCCCTTTAACCATAACATGTGCTAAATTGCGCCCTGCTCCATCACTGTATTATCGTTCTTCTTGTTAGCTTTGGGGAACCTTGTCGCTTCATCGTCTTCTGATGATTACCTCGTATCTTATTGGAGTCCTTCTCGTAAAACCAGCAGGCTCGCTTAGCATGACCGGGTTTGCCGCATGTGAAAGCATGTTTTCTTCTTACCATCGCTTATTCTCGCGTTTACTCGTCCCTGTCGCGATTGCCGCTCGACTCCAACTGCGTTCATTACTACACTGCCACAACCATTGTTTCGACTATTGGTCTGTTCGGCCATGCGCGTCCGTTCATCACGGAAACGCAGGGCGTTCGTCACTTGCAGCAGTGTGGGTGCATGGCCTTGTCGAGTCGGTAAGTCAAATTGCTCATCTCGCTGTCCTCGATACCATGTTCAGGTCCCATGTTGCGAAGTTGGTGGCGTAACTGCGTCATCTGCGAGATGTAGTCTGACATTGACTGGGTTCCGTCATGTGATGTCTGGTACAATTGCCGCCGAACCAGTATGGTGTAAGAAAAGTCCCGTTGGGGGGTATGGTCTGACACCAAGGAACTCCACATTTCCTGAAACGTATTCATTGCACACACCTCGGTTGCGTCATCGCTTCATTGGCGTCTCGTTGCTCGTTACCAGTCACGATTCCACGATATTCGCGCTCCACTAAACAATTCGAGTTCGGCACGAAATAGCTCGAAACGTGCTTTCAAAGCGTGGCGGTTTACTGCTTCCTCTTGCAGCATTCATCATCATTTGTTGTTGGTTCTGATTCCCACCTTGGTTCTGGTTTCCACCTTGGTACTTGTTTCCACCACCGCCACCTCCGACGGGATTCATCATTTATGAATTTCAATCAACAGTAGTTGCCGATATTCACTTGTCTGCTGCAGCTTACGGCCTTGGGCTCATAAGCTAGCAGCAATTGCGCTTGGAGTTCTACTGCACGACGTTTCCGAGTGACGACAACTACACTGTGTTGAGAGTTTGAAGAGTTTGAGGCGATACTTGGCTTGAGTGGGGCAAAATCTAAAGTGATTCATTAGGTCATAACCAACCACCACTACCTATATGCAAACGTGCCTCAAACTATGAGGAGGGAAACACTCGTGTGCAGAGTGCACGGTGTTAAGCCCTGGGCCTAACCGGGTCGTTCTACCAAGCAGAGGCGAAGTTTGCGAGCCACAGCCGCCAGGTTTCTTGGGACCTGTATTCCTGAAGCCATGTAATCCGTCCTCTAAAATTTAACCTTGCAACTTTCTAAAGTACGATTATCCGAAACCCATAGTTTACTCAAGGGATTAACGGAAATTCCCGAATAATACCCCGGGTACCACCCCCAGCTGGGATCGAACCCGCATCCATCCGCATAAAACGCGGTGCTCTTACCATCTGAGCTACGTGTCCAAGTACACTTGGTTACCTTTAAAATTGTATGAAAGAAAAACATGTTGTAGTTACTCGTGAGCACAAAGGGTTGCATTGTATTACTTGTGATCACAAAGGGTAACACAGTATTACAGTCTGCTTACTCGTCAATCAGAGCAATGACATCAAGGGCATCATGAAGCTCGTCGAGGTTAAAGTCACCCTCGTCTTGCTCGGCTTCCTTCGAGGCCTCCCACTTCTCATGAAATCGATCTCCGTACACATCGTGCCGCGCAACATGCCAGTCCATACAGTGGTCAGCAAAGCCTGCTGCAGCGACTGAATTGGCCACCGTTTCACAGTCAGTGTCACGCCACGCCTTCTTGACCCATCCATAGAAAACTCCTACAGATGGCATACGAGAGTTGCCGAACCGCGTGTACTCGACCTTATCGCTCTCCTTCGACGCATTGATCTCCATGTACAGTAGGTCCTTAAACGTCTTGTAGACGCCGATGTCGCCTGCTTGCAGGTACGGCGTCAGACCCCCAGGAATAACACACATGCTCACGTTCCGAGCAGCACACTTATCCTTCACCTCCTTGGAGATGTGCGCGCGCATGGAGTCCCAAACGAGGTGCTTCCCTTCACCTGTGTCGACCAGCGGGAATGCGAGATCGATCCAGCGTTTCAAGAGATTGCTGTCGACCCACGCGCGTGGCTGGTGAGCCACATAAACACCACCAATCTTGTCAAACGAAGGCAAAGTTTTGCCTTTCAATATCAGAAGTGGTGGAAGCTTTTTGCCCGCTGTCACTGCGAGTAATCCGCATGGACGAAAACCCCATAAAGCGGACCACAACGTGGCGACTGCCGATGATGTCCACGGTTTGATTACGCGCGTCTTCGAATAAACGGCCGTTTCATCCATCAATATCGTTCGGTGCAGGTCCATGGTGGGCTTCGCACTTTGCAGAAACGTCATATAGGAAACGGCACGATCCACCAGCTTGTCGTCACTGAGCGTTGTTAGATTGGTGCGCCGCCGAAGGGACAGCCCATAACGCCGCATAAATCCCGTGATCCAGTGTGGGGAGGCCACGAAGCATTGAGGGCTGGAGCTGGTGGTCTCCTGACACGCGAAAATTACCCTGGCCATATGGCCAATCCACGCACGTGTAACCTTCTCCTTTTTGAGCCGCTTTGCTACAACCTCATCGTCGAGCGCCTCCTCCATTGCGCCGGAAAGAGGACGCCGCCCACCTCCTGCACGGCGTCTGCTGGCCGGATCAGCAGCTAGCAGCTAGCAGCTAGCAGCTGTTCACGGTCACGCCACCAGCGGCGGGCGCTGCCACCGTCTAGCTTTCATCCCCTCGCACTGAAGTGCTTGATGCTCGCGTTGGGACGCCATCTCCGTCTTTCTTGATCCACCGAAGGACCTCTTGCTTGCGCCAGATGCTAATCGGGATTTTTGTAGGCATTTCGCCGAATGAGGAAGCGGTGAGGGATGGAAAGACGATGCAGACTGCATGAGTGGTTGGCTGTAACAGGTTTGACAAGCGAGGCAGCCTCTGGTGAGATGGTTGGTGGCTGGGGTGACTACTGCAGGCGAGGTTACGTAAGGTTACTCTAGAGTGACGGTGAAGTTACTCTGAGAGGGTACTATTCGGGTAGAGGGTATTATTCGGGAATTTCCGTTAGTACCCATAGCCCTTTTAGAGAACATCTGTAGCGCACAATCCATAAATCTCTACGCGCGTTGTCATGAAATATATCGCGCGAATTTATTTTTAAATGTCCTGTATTTTGCAAGATCCGAGATCATAATAGACCGCGAATAGGAGCAACAAAACGATTCTTGGCTTCTGTCCTCAGTAAAGCTCGTCGGAGCGCTACGGGGCTGGAAATACTAGCGTCCACACTTTCCCGCAGTAACATTTACATTAATCGTTGCTTCTATCGTATTATTTTCCCCTTTTTCAGCAAAATACGCTAAGAAGATCTACCGATCTTGATCGTCCTCGAGCCCTTCGATGGAGTCCAAGTCGTCACGATGCTCTTCCGTCTCGCTGTCTGTAGCCGATTCTGCTGGCTCAATGATAACGCTACAATACGGGCGAAGTTCGCTAATTAACTTGGTACAACTCGACTTGAAGCCCATTCCGTTCGCCATAAAGTGGAAAAGTTCACTACGCACAAGTGTGTAACGCTTATCCAGTCCTGGTTCGAGGTCGTTCAGCACCACGGGGAAGATCGGCCGCCCTTTGTCTTCAGCAAATGCTAATTGGTCACGCACCAACTCGTTCCCCATCGTTTGTCTTGAGATTATCACGACAAAGCACGAGCAGCGCGCGACGGTCTCTTGAGCCACTTGAATTCGAGTAGAAAAGTCTTGTTCACCAATGTTTTGGTCACTGTAACAAGAGATGCCTCCAGTCGAGAGTTGGGATGAAAGTTGGCGTACAAAGGCCGTGTGCTTGTCTCCATGTGAGAGGAAGACGAATTGTCGCTCCTGCCAGTCATTAAAGTTGAAACTCGTCGTATCTGACACATGCGAGAGCTGTCGAAGACTTAACGTGTGTAGCATCGTGCCTCGGTTGCTTCGATCTCCAGCGTTGTCTTCTCCCGTGCGTGCAGACAAACGACTACTGGCCACATTATTTTGTCTTGTAACGTAGCGTTGCTTCTCCACTTCGTCTCGTATCCCGTCAAGCAGCAGATGGAACTGAGAACGGTATCTGCTCTCTTCGTAGTCATACTCGATCCTGCCTTCATCCCGTCGAAGCCCCACGATAGCCGCTTCAAACGGGACGATCTGTCGCGTATATAGATAAACCTGCAAGTTCTCGTCGACAATGGCGCCTTCAGTCGAGACAGCCACGATGGGCGTCCCGACCTGTTTGGCCAGTGCCAACTCCTTTAAACACCAATCCGACGACGCGTAATCTTCTGTGAGAAGACAAAGCACTACAGACGCGTTTGTGATGCCTCGAGCAATTTCTTCTCGCCATACGGTACCTCCACCGATCCCGCTGGGGTCCATCAGGTCCAACCAAGTTGTTACGTTGGCTTCTTCCAATGATTGACGCAGTTTGCGAGCAAACTCCAGATGCGAGTGCGTGTAGCTGATCATGACGTCTCGTTGGCCAGCAGCTCGCTTTAATTCAAACAGCAGACGTGTAGACGTCGTACAGTCGAGTGGACGCAGCCCGTCGTGGTTCATCCGCATGAGGTCACCTCCACTTGCTAAAGCAGCTAACGCCGACGCCTCATTCTCTTGACGGACGGCGACGTGGAGTGCCGTGTCACCTGTTGTAGGTAATTGGTAGCTGATCTCTCCTCCCGCAATTGTGAGTTCACTAAAGAGTTCACGAGACGCGTCACGCGCCATGGCAGCACACATGAGCGGCGTCATGAACTCTTTATCGACCAAGTTGGGGTCTGCACCAGCACGAAGCAGTGCGCGAACCACGTCCAATTTGTTGAGTTTCGATGCCCAGTGCAATGGCGAGCAACCGCGGACGTCCTGGAAGTTCGGGTCGGCACCTCCGTTCAACAAGGCTTCAACCGCCTCAGTGGATCCGCTGATAGCTGCCCAATGTAGTGGAGTCCGTCGATTAAGACCCACGTAGCCCATTTCCCCTAGACAATCCACGTCCGTCTTCCGTGCAATGAATCTGCGCACAGCTACGACGTCGTTGCAAGCCGCAGCGAGGTGGAACGGAGTAAGCGCGACGTCACTCCCCCATTCTTCCAGTTCCTGTGCCACCGCGTTGTTCCCTTGAACATATGCGAGTTGCAGAGGCGTCATAGTGTTCATAAACCCAGGGTCGGGGATTACCAACGGGTCAGCACCATGCAGCAGCAGCTCTCGAGCAATCTCGGCATGTTCAGCAAGAAAAAGCGGCGGTACGCGGTTATATCGGAACGAAGCTTGAGCGAGCGTTCCAGGTGGCACCCCTCGCTCTAACAACCAACGAACTGTTGCTAATTGGCCCATTGCGACGGCACAATGCAGCGGGGTGAGCAAGTTCGTGTGGAAAATCGAATCAGCCGCTTCCGCGTCGCTACCCTCCGGTCGCTTGACGATCACCTGAATAAAGTGCCAAAAGAGGCCACCCGTCGAGATGACGACACGCTGCACCTTGTCGAGCACTGTCAGGTCAAAGCCGTACTCGTCCAGTAGCTTGAGTGCCCGCGTATTTCCAAGTCCTGCTGCAATATGCACGGGATTCTGTGTTGATCGCGCGAAAAAGTGCCACCAAATCCGTGGCGTCGCGTAAAATTGGCGTGGGAATCCCACCTCGCTCTTCATGAGGCCTCTGTCCTTGGCATACTCGAGAATCTCGCGCATTTCCTGGACATCTCCTCGACGTGTGGCGTGGTACAGTCGCGTCCGTATGACCTGGACGCGTTTCGTCGTCGTGTCCAGCTTCTTGTCGGCTCGTAAGTCCACGTGTTTGCGTAGATCTCCCGTCTGGTCGTTCTCCGCAAAGGCTCCCAATTGCATTTTAATGTGCTCCCGATAGCGTGCGAAATAGTAGAGCACACTGAACAAACCGACGTAGCAAAAAGCTGCTCCGATCGTGAAAATCTGCGTGGCCAGATGTCGACAAGAGCTGAGCGCGCCACTAAACAATACATAGAGGAAATATAAAACCAATCCGATATCAAAGACGAGCATGAATACAGCCAGCACCTCGCAGAGCTGGAAGACAAAGCAGCGTCGGATAGTCGCCACGCTGCCAGTTTCACGCTCGTCCTCTGGAGTATCATCACCATTCTCGTTCGTATTGTTACGTCGTTTGCTAGAGCTGGAGTCTTCGCGTTTAAAGGGCTCAAATGCACGCAGTCCGGAACCTGGTAGAGACAAAATGATCGCAGCTGGCAGCGTCTGATAGATAAGCGATGAAAACGTCGCGACTGAGTGGCAATTCTCATACTCGTCCGACTCGACGTCCTTGAGCTTGTCCAGATATGGCTCAACGAACGCGTTGTAGAAGACAAATCCAGTCACGAGACCGGCCGAGAGCAACATTCCAGAGCGTAGAAGACGACGTGCAAAGAACGAGTTGTGGAGGAACCGGGCGAAGAGCCAATGGCGCGGCACGTCTGCGAGTTTGCCGTGGAGTTCCTCCATGTTGGCCAAGTGTCTGCACTTCATCTCCATCCATATGGGACGATCTGTGGGCGACTGGGCGACTTCGTAGGACGTGTGTGAAGTGACGCTCGAGTTGTCGTCTACTGTGAGAGGCGTCCGACGTACGCGACGAGAGGACGTGACGATGGGCTCGTCCGGTTCACGAGCGGCCCCGTGACCACCGACATGGAGTCGTTGACTGCTGTCGGTAGCGGACGTGGGGCTTCCGCCGTAAACCATTGAGCGTTGGTGCCTTGACGAAAATGTTGACCCTCAAGTGTGCAAGTGGAGACTGGACGGTGGAACTCTACACCACAGTGGGCAGTAGGTCGTTACTTAGGGAAAACAGTGAAGCGAGGGGACGATTAAGACAGTAGACTGTGTGTAATGTCGGTTTCAGTACTTAAAGGGAGGGTTTGGCGCTGAGATTATGATGCGGATGACGGATTGTGCCGTCGCAAGCAGCCATATGATGATGAACGGTGTAATAAACTGCTGAGACGGTTGAGATGGCGTCGATGCGGTGCGTCACTGCAAGCAGGAAATATGTAGCTTTGCTCCTGCAACCATTTAGTGCATCTCTAGTGTGTCCGAAAGTTCTCAACTGAGAACTAATCAAGTTCTCAATTAGAGAATTTTGGACACACAAGAGATTCAGCTATGTATTATTATTTTTTTATTAGAGAACTTTCGGACACAGTAGAGATTCATCCTCTCCCAGCTCACGTTTCAACTGTTAGAGATAGACATTCATTGCTACAGGTGATCCGATTATTAGTATGCGCGTTAGCTCAATTGTATCGTGGCCATGAACAGTGAGACGTAGTTGGCGTTCAATGCGGAATGATGGTTGTGCTAAGCTAGAGTTAAAAAAATGATTGCAGCGCCAGATTTCCACCGGGAAATTAGCTTTTGGTGATCATCATTTTGGCAGGCTGTTGGGTACATCGTAGTAATCGGATGACACTTTCAGCAAGAGTCTCTAACAAGCACGTGGGCCCAACATGAACCACAACTTATGACCGGCGGTCATTACCCTCAAGTGGAAATCCCTTTTTCCATCTGAAGTCGTAAGCCCACACAAGACGCTGCCACATGCCATCGATTCCAGTCTCATTCCTGTATTAATACATCATTTCTCTTGACACGTTCTAGTAGTTTTGTGTTTCTGTTGTATGAGGTGTTGCGCATGTTGCTCTTTGATGTGGGTTTAATAGTAGCGATCAGAGATTTTCGGCTTCAGCGAGTCGTAGTATCGATTGGCGACTGGTTCTGACAGCTCGTTGTTAAGCGCTTACGAAAGGCAGCAACGAAGACACAGCAGTGTCTGTTTTCCTGTTTTCCGTACATCGCTCGTCACACATTGCATTTCACGAAGTCAAACGGGTCAGCTTGAGACTTTAAGGTGGCTGCTGCAATGAGTTGTTTCTTCTGGGACTTTGGTTAAACGTGTCCCTCCCCGTCTTCCTGGCTGAGCATGCAGACATCACTTGAACTGCTTGACTCTGCCGACCCTCTTGTGATCTCCAACCTAGGGTTCCTGAACACCATGACACCACCGCAACTCGCGTGAACTACGTGACAATCTACTAAGGACAAAGGTCGCCCGGTCTTCCCCGTGGTGTTGAACGACCTGGACCCGCATGCAAGTCTTCGAGTTGATTCCAACCCTCGTACCAAACGCCGTGACCATTCCACCGAGAATAGGCTTAGTGGTATGATGATCCCATCGTCGCTGCTCGAATTAGCGGTGATATTCCTGGGCTTCTTGTCTTCGTCGACTCTTTCTGCTTTAGACGCGTTCAGGTCGTCCCATTCACTCCGATTCGGCCCGTCAGCGGTGACTTGGGGTGGGAGATGCAGAGCAACTTGGCGCCGTCCGTGACGCCTCGCCCCGTCAAGGCGGCCGCGGCACGCGGTGGTCGAACGTACTTACTCAGTGCTTCCCCCATCAAGCTGTCGACCGGGAACGGCGACGCGAAAGCTCCAGCCGTGTTACGCCCACCTGAGTCTCCAGTGCCTCCGACACTACGGAAGAAGCCGCTGATCTTAAGCGGTGACACGCGCAACCTCGGCAGCAATTTCCAGTTGGCCACAACACGCGAAACGGTGTCGCTCACGCATCTGGGCGACGTGTTTGCGTCGCACGGCATCGTCATCACCCGCGCGGAGGCTCAGGCGCTTCGTCATGAATTCGAGGAGAACAACGACCGAGGACTCCGCTACGTCGACTTCATGCAGGAACTCGCCCGTTCGCTACGAGGTCCCGCGATGGGCACGCCAGACACTGGCTGTCCGAGCGAAAGCAGTGGCCGTGTCGCCGGTGCAGCTAGTCGAGCACTCGTCAAGAAACCTCGTCTCGCAGAGCACCTTTCCAGGCTAAATATGCGCCACACACAACTCGTCGGAGAGGTGCGAGCTGTGCTAGGAGCCACGTTGCGGGTTTCGTGGGCTGCTGTTCGAGATGCCTGTCGAGCGGCAGAAACCGGGGCCGGCGGTACTGGACGCTTACCAAAGGCTACGTTCGCGCGCGTGCTCACTGGGCTTGAGATTCCTCCGCTGTCGCCGGCAGCTTTGGACGAACTATCGCAGGACGGCAGCACCATCGACTATCACGAATTCTTAGCCCAGTTCGGCAGCAGCTTCCAGCACGGGGATACTAACAACGTATGGAACTCGCTGGTGTTTGACCGACCGGCCGGTAAACCGATCGCCGAGGTGGCAATTGGCACCGGCGCCAACAACATCACGGCGACCAACAAGACGCTCCAGTCTCCTGGCATCTCCAGCGTCTTGGGAGGCCAGTCACCGAGTAAGAAAACTTTGAGCAAGAAATCAACGAAACCAGCAGAGACAGGGAAAGACCCCGTACTGCTTGAACAGCTTCGTATCGTGGTAGGTGAAAAGCTAAAGGCTCGCAATGGACACGTCCTCGGCGCGCTCGGAGCTCTTGATCCTTCTGACTCGGGCTTTATTCCCGTTCCTGTCTTCACGCAAGCACTGCGTGATCTCCGTCTCGTCGAGTCCGACCACGAAGTTGCTACTGTGCTGTCTGCCCTTGTCGATGATACTCGGGACAGTGTGGACTACCACCAGTTCGTGACAAGCTTTGGCGACGTGACGCACCCGCGAGGAATCGCAGCGATGAAGCGAAGCTTGCAGGAGAACAGCTCCCTCGTGTTCGGGGGGAGTAAAGACGTCAAAGGAGCGTACAAGAACCGCGTGGCGCTCTCGTCCCCGGGGAACGAGCTCAAGGAGGCGCTGTCCCGGTTATCCGATGCAAGTTGGCGAGCGGTTCACGTGGAGCTTGAGCTCAGTGATCCACGCAAGGGCGGACTAGTGCCGGCTGCCGAGCTGCTTCGTGTACTGAGCAAACACCTTGGGCCTTTGCCGTCACGACACTTCGGGTCACTCTTTCGTGCCTGTGGGTCGCACGCGCACCAGCTCATGGACTACAGGTCGCTTGTCAAAAGCTACCGACCGCGTGTGGCTGATACTGAGAGCTTCTTTGCTCCTCCACTTGAGGGTGAAGGTGCACGCGGAGCTATCGCTGTTGGTCGCCAGCACAGCCAGCAGGCGACAGCTCCCACCGAGTCTCTTGTGCTTGTGTGGAGCGTACGCGTAGCAAGAGCTCGACTTGGTGCCGTGGAGTGGCGGTCACTGCAAGACCGACTCGCTACATGTGATCCACGACGTCAAGGTCGCGTGTCGACTCCAGCATTCGCACTCGCAGTACGGGATGCTTTGTCCCTGACTGAAGCCCAGACAGCTTTCCTCTGCTACTTCTACGAGGACCGCAGTGTTGCTACCGACTCGCCCTTGATCCGGTACGCGTCTTTCTTGACTGACTATGAGGACCCGGGACTAGTAGCAAGCGACACGAATGACTCAGTGGAAGGCAGGACCAGAGTCAATAGTAAAGCCCAACCACGTGCTACTGCGATGATGTCGGGCGGACCATCACTAGGAGACACTGAATTGGACCTTGGCACGGAACTGGAGCTGCTTCGCCAGTTTTTTAGAACGAATATCGACGGATTGGAGGAGATGCTGGTAGCCGAAGACCCGGATAGACGTGGGTTTGTGAGTCTGCCAGTGTTTACACGTATCTGCACCAAGTTAAGCTCTGAGACGGGTGCCAAATGGCGTGAAACTCGAGCCACGGCAAAGCTTTTCGCGAGATACGTCGCACGTGGTGGCCAGTTTTACTATCGAGGTTTCTTGCTGAATATGGACGGGAAGGCTGGTCTCCAAGCTCAGGCTCTTGTGCTTCAAGACGATGAGGAAGAGGATCAAGGTGAGGAAGAACGAGACAGCTTCAAGATGAAGGACTCGAGCACACAAGACAAAGCTCTGGATGTGCATGAGGCACGTGCTGCGATCCGACGTCTGATGACGACCTCTCGCGCCCAGCAAAGCGCCGTCTACAAGCTCCTGGCGACGAGAGACCCCAGTGGTTCTGGGCTGCTTACGTATCCAGAGCTACGTCGCGCTTTCGAGAGGTTAGGAATTCGCCTACGAGATGAAGCCGTGACGCAAGAACTGGTGGGTTTCTATGAGGAAGAAGACGCCCGAGGTGAGCGGACAACAGGCCAGGTGAAGTATTTACAGCTACTGCATGCGCTAGGCGGACGAGATCCCGACAAGGTGGGCAAAGACTCGTTGCTGAGCGATCTCTCGAGTCACTGTTCGTACTACAGCGCCGTGGGCATTAGTCCCCGTGCCGTACGTCGCTCTCAGGCTGGTATTGTGGCTTCAAGACAACTTGCCACTCGCGCCGGCCATGTCCTTGCAGCTCAAGCTGTCGTTCACGCCGTGGAGAACCCTCGGGCAGCTTTAAACGCCGGTGTAGGAGCTACTACAGGCGGTGCTGCTACCGTCGAGCAGAAGCTTCAGAAAGCTCTTCAAACTCATGGGAAAAGTGCGTGGAAACAGCTCACGCGTAAGCTACAGGCATTGGACACTGAACGTCGAGGCAGCGTGACCCCGTCGTCACTACGGAAGGTGCTTGGAGAGCTAGGCATTGAGCTCGACCAGGAAGAAATCGTACGTCTTCAGCTCAAGTACGACGCTGAGCAGAACGGCCGTCTCCATTACCACGCCATGTTACGCCAGCTCACTAGCGCACTTAGTGACCTTGGAGCTGGTAGCAATGGTACTGGAACTGGTGATTTGTTGCCAAGTTTGACGTTGACGTCCCCTATTAAGAAGCAGACAACGAGTGGCAGCGAGAACGTCCCAGAGACTCTGCGTCTCGGAGTTCAAGCCAAGTGGAAGGACGTGTACGCGTCATTAAAGACACTGGACAAGACCAACTCGGGACGCGTGAGTGCTTCCCACTTTCGTCAGCTACTCGAATGGTACGCGCTTCCTCTTACCGATAAAACCTTCCTCGCTCTCCTCCGTGTGTTTGACGGAGACGACGGCCTTGTCGACTATAACTGCTTCATGCGCGCGTGCTTTCGAAGTTAAAGAACGACTGTAAAGCAACGAATTCGCTTCATAAAGATTGCTTTGTTATTAATCCGTAAAAGGACGTTGTCTTCGTCTGGGGCTTTGAGCCGCGACAGGTACCACAACGGAAGTACCGATCGTGCTTCGACGATGTCCTGAAGGTCCTTGTTGTAGCGTATTCCCATTCTTTTGACGCTGTTCCTGTTTCTCAAGGCGCCGCTGGTGACGGAAATGGGCTGCAACAATCTCGGCGTCGGATCGTTGCTGGAAATGCTTCGGAGATGAAGGTCTGCTCTGCTGCTGGTGGGGCTGTGTAAGGTGGAACTTTCTGTTCTCAGTAGCTTGACGCACAATCGCTTCAGCTTGACGCAGCGTCTCCGTCTCGTGCGTCTTCATAGCTTGTCGCACGACGATAGCGTCTCGCTGCTCTTCGTCCATTTCGTCGTCTTGTCGTTCATTCAACCGCTCGATCTCGTTCGTGACTGATGTGCTGGCTTCGTCAAAGGCAAATGGGCCACGCTGGGCCTGTCCAACGGGAGCAAACTGCTCCAGTTGAGTCACTTGTGGCTCCGAGTAACCGAGCGCTGGAAGGTTCAGCCATTCGTGTTGTAAACCGCGACGCCCCACGTCGCGAGCCAGATGCACTAGCGTTTGCAGTGCTGGCGCTACAGTTTTCAGAGCTGCGTCGGTTGGTTGAGAGCCTCCCATGACTGTGCGAGCTGTTGTGAACAGCGACGCCGGCGGAGATAAAGTCATCCCTTCGAGACATTGCAACAGCTCGACAATGTGGAGAATTCCCTGCTGGACATACACAAACGCTTTGAGCTGTGCGTTCACCCGCTCTCGAGCCTGGTTCTTGTCCAGTTGCTGGGCGAGAAGAGCTCCTTCCAGTCGATCGCGTAGTCGTTGGCGACGTTCAACCACATCCGTCGGACCAGAGACTCGAAGACGCGACGCCATCGCACGATGCGCCTGTTGCTCGCGCGTCGCTCTCGTACCTTCCGTACGCAGCTCGGCTTCGATCTCTCGCAGGCGCGCGGTGCTCTCCCGATACGATTGGAAGCGATCGAGCACGACGTTCAGATCCCCTTCGCCAGTTTCGCGTAGCACCCGTGCGTACTGTCCTTCGTACACTGCAAACAACGTCTCGCGTTTGTTTTCATCGACATCGGCCAGCAAAATGCGGTAGCTATCACGACGCTGAACTCGAGCTACAGGGGGCTGCTCTTTGGTGATCACCGCCGTGACGCTGGTAACTGATCTACTCGTGACCTTGGAGCCGTCAGTGGTCCGGGTGCCGATAAACCGGAGCAGTTCCTCGCGCCGGTGGTCGGCATCCTGCCGTCTTTGGGTTATCACTAATCGTGAGGCCAATTCGTCGCGATATGACTCGAGAACAGGCAGCGCATTGCGCTTAAAAGCCGCGCGTTTGTCCCGTAGCTCACGAAGCTGCTGCCGTAGTTGCCGGTTCTTGTCGGCCTCAATTTTGACGCGATTCCGACACAATGTTCGCTCTCGGTGAGCAGCACGGCGCCGTTCAGCGAGCAGATCCGCGTTTGCCTCGAGATACCGGACTTGTTGTAGCAGTCGCTCGTGCATGAACCGCACACGCTTCTTGTAGGCATCTTGATGAGCCATTTCGTCTTTCAGGTTCAAGACGACGTCGCCGGACGCTGCGTGCGTCTTGGAAGGTTGCGAGACGCCGTCATCAGCTGCTCCAAGTGCCGTCGCTGTTGGTTTTGTTAATGATACAAACGACGACGAATCAAACGCTTCAACGTGTCGTCGAGCAAGACGGAGCTCATCTTGACGACGCGTTATAGTCGCCTGTATCTCATGAAGCTGACGCTGCGCCTCGAGCGTCACGTGTCGCTGCTCGTCGATCTCTTCTCGAACGACGCGCTGGACGATGGAGTTGTGACGCGATGCGACGGGAGTTCCAGACTGTCGCCACAGCTGCATCGCGGCGGAACATGGTCTCGGACGTGGACTACTGCTACATGTAGCTGTGGCTAAAGTCGACGGTGGACGTGGGTATCGACTCGAGTGTGGACGTCGCTGGTGAAGTGAAATCTGGTTCGAGAGCGACACGTTCGAAGTTGGTATCGCTGCAATGAGTTTGCGGTTTGCAGACTGGAAAGCACTGGCCGACTTTGGGCGTATGGTAGGAGCAGTGACGGTCGCTAATGACGGCATCGAGCTGTCGCCCTGCCGCGTCATTTTGGTGCCGTCAAGTTTGACAGCGAGGGATGCGGCTGTCAACAAACTTTCCGAGCGAGCACGAAACCACCATTTTTAATATAGAGGAACTGCCATCTTGGAGTCACTCTAAGGAACGAGAAGAGTCTTACTATTAAGGTTTTAGTGGTATGCAAGATACAACATCAGGTCCTCATTGACTGTTTGTTATCATGTTTCTACTTCATTCCTTTGTAGAGGTTAGTGATCTGGTGCTGGAAGAAGGTCTGGAGCTGCGGTCGTTTGAGCTTAAATGTGGGTGTGATGAGCCCCTGCTCCAGTGAGAACGGTTCCGGGTGGAAATGCACGCTTTTAACGAGCTCAAATCCACGCAATTGTGCCTCCTGGGCGACTCGAGCCATGTCCGCTAGCACCGCCTTCTGGAACTCGGAATTGCTCGCCACCTTCGTGCTGGATGCATCGACTCCACTCAAACCACGCTCCTGAGCCCACGTCTCTGCCATTTCCGGGTCAGGAACCAGCACACCGACCAGACAGCTTTGAAGCGAGTCGCCGTACGCGAAGAGCTGTGCCACATATTTGCTCTTGGAGTAAACGTTCTCAATCTTCTCCACGGCAACATATTCTCCCTGTGCTAGCTTGAAAATGTTCTTCTTGCGGTCAATAATACTGAGTGTGCCATCAGCGTTCCAACACCCAACGTCGCCCGTGTGGAACCATCCACGCTCGTCAATTGCCTCGCGAGTCTTTTCCGGCTCCTTGTAGTAGCCAGCAAAGACCATTGGGCCCTTGACACAGATCTCTCCACGTGGTCGAGGCTTGTCGTGACTAGTGTAGCCCATTTCTGGGATGTCTTCGAGTTGGACGTGTCCGTATACGAGCGGAGCGCCGACGTGAGCTCCCATTGGCATGTCGACGGAGCCCACAGTCACTGCGGCTGCCGTCTCGCTGAGTCCATAGCCCTCAGCCACGTCGCAACAGAAAACAACCTTCAGAAATTCCTTCACGTCAGTGCTTAACGGGGCAGAGCCCGAGAAAATGAGACGCACGCGACCACCTAGCGCCTTGCGAACCTTGGAGAAGACCAAAGCGTCCCACACTGCGTGAGTCTTGTGACCGTCCGCCAATTTAGCTGCAAGAGCGCGATCGAACAAGAGTTTCTTGAGTCCTCCAGCAGCTGCAACACTCTGCGTGATCTTGTCATACACCCGGTTGAACAGTCTCGGCGCGGACACAAAGACTGTGGGCTGAAGCTCTGCCAGATCGTCCATTAGCATCAGGAGATCTCCTTGATAGAAGCCAGCAGAAGCGCCGTGGGCCTGTAGAATCCCCAGTACGGCGCGCTCGAACACATGCGCCAACGGCAAGTACGAGCAGTGCACGTCCGACGGGAGGATTATAATCCGGCGGCACATCTGCCGGATCACATACGCGTAGTTCCTTTGCAGCAAGATGACCCCTTTCGGGTCTCCCGTTGTTCCCGACGTGTAGCACAACGTCGACACGTCCGTCGGTAGCGGTGGGTCGGCAGCTTTCGGCTCTGCTTCACCGAGTAGCTCCAGCTCCTGCAGACTTCTCAGCTCTAGATTTTTCGTCTTGGCTTGTTGCACTTGCTCCTCCGTCACAGCTTCAAATTGCACAATGATTTTGAGCGTCGGACAGTGCGCCACACAGTCCATGACGACGTCAAATTGCTTCTTGCCGCAGAACAAGACGCGCAGCTCCGTGTGGTTGACGATGAACGGCACCGCATCAGGCCCCAACGTGTCGTACAGCGGCACGAGCACGTAGCTCATACGGTCACACGCGTGGGCGACTACACACCACTCGACCTGGTTCTTCGAGAAGACGCCCACCACGTCTTGGCGCTTCATGTGCGCCACCGCCTGCAAGCCGCTGGCCACTCGCTCCATGCGCGTCTTGACCTGGTTGTACGTCAGCCACTCGTACGCTCCGTTCTCTCCCGTCTCAGGGTCCACAGTGCGTCGTCCATACAGCGGCCGCTCGCCGTTCTCGATGTTGCAACCGTGCAGGAAGTTGTGGTACAGCGTCATCTCGTCTTCATTGACCGGCTCCTCGTCCGGCACCGTGTAGGCCGAGCCGTGCGTGGCGTCGCGTGTGTTGGGCACCTCGACGATGTATCTTCTGCCAGTGTACGAGTCAAAGTCGATGTGACTCATCGGGAGCTCGGAGCTGCTGCCTGCGCCCATGATCCAGCGAGATGACGGGGTGCGGACTAGCGAATATCTTGGAAGACTGAACACTGCACGACGGACGCCACGAAGAGGCACGTCGGGAGTTGATGTTATGTACGCCACGTTAAGTTGGTAATTGGTGGGTACATTAGTCGTTGTGTGCCGGTGTGTACCGGTATTTGTCCGATGCTTCTCATGCGTGGCAGATGTCACCAGGGTGACAATCTTGGTGTGGGTATTATTAATAGCAAGCGCTCTAGAGCACTTCGGAGCTTATTCGATGTTCCAACTTCAAAGGTGGATTTCCGACGAAGGGTTCGAATATGCAGCTTGACCCCATTCATGCACGGCATTAGCGTCGACGACATGACCATCATCGATGCTTATCGTTCAGACCATCGACAGGACACTTGTCTACACACTGTCAACGCTCCATTGCAGGCTTCAGCTTCAGCGGCTCGATGACGAATGCGGGTGTCGCGATAGTTGACTAGCCTGTCCATTATCGAGTTAATTGTACGGTTGTCACTCGGCATGAGCGACCCGGCTAACTGTGCGCGACGTGTTTCTCAACGTGGCCGGATGGCTGCACGAACGAGACCGCGCCGGAACCGGCGGTCGGCTCACAATATCCCATAAGACCTCGTCCGTAAACTGTAAACCTCTTGACATGGTTGCCTCGTTCTGTGGTGGATTGAAAATGGAGTTGGGAGGAGAGGGATTACCCATTTTGAGTGAACGAGAACACGGTAGCCTGAAAATCCTGTAATAAACACGTAGCGCCGTGCAGCAGGCAGCGAATCTTTGGTGGTCACGTCGCTTTAACGTAATTCAATTTCGGATATATCGCGAGTACATCGTGTTGTGAGTGCGCTGGGAAGGACACGCCCATTATCTGTCGCAGCAGCCCGCTGATGATGGCAGCAGACGTGTTGGCTTCCAACAAAACCCATCACCCCCCATTGATGTCTCCAGCTTCGAATCTCTCTCGCGCCGCGTCTAAAAGACCTGCGTCGCTTCTCTAGCCACGCCACAGGACAACACGAAGCCGCGGAGGCGGAATCGGTCACTCAAGTTGAAGTGGCTCACCGTAAACCAACTTCCAACCATTTCTACCAATCGATTAACGCGGCGCAAACTTTCGTCGAGATTTCGCCCGTGCGTGACACGCCTCTGTCAGCGATACTGTACAACTGTATCTGCGAAGCTGCACTTGCAGTGCATGTCTTCCTCCGCCATTTCCCATTTTGCTTCACCCTAAGCAGCCAGAGCGTCACCCCCTCCCTCCCTCCCTCTATTTTCCTTGTATGGGCTCCGCACAAAGCACCAGCAGCAGCTCGCTGGCCGACGTGGACTTTGAGTCCTACACGGGCAAGCGCTACATCGTCGAGGTGCCCAACACACGCGATGCGACTCACGGCCCGGCCTACGAAGTACCGGAGAAGGAACCCATCAATGAAGATGAAATGACACTGTACCACAACTTCCTCATCGGCTGCAGCTTCGACGACGGCAACCGGCCGTGCTACGGACAGCGCACCATTGACCCGGCCACGGGCAAAGCGGGTTCGTACGAATGGCTGACATACAACCAGGTGAAGACGCGCATGGACGACTTGGCTAGTGGCATGGTGTCCACCTTGGCGCTCAAACGACAGGACAAGGTCGGCATCTTTTGCAAGAACCAAGTCGAGTGGTGTCTCGTGAACCACGCGTGCGACCGCATGAGTTACGTGGTAGTGCCGCTCTACGACACGTTGGGTCCTGGCGCTGTGCCTTTCATTATCAACCACACAGACCTGAGCGTTCTGTTCTGCGGCTCCAAGCAGTTTGATGTCATTATGAACTGTATCACCAAGTGTCCGTCGATCCAAACCATTGTCATGATCGACCCCATTACCGACGAACAGAAGCAGCTTGCAGCCGCTAACGAGATTGAGCTCAAGACGTTCGAGGAGATTGAAGACAAGGGCAAACAGGAGCCGCATCCAGCGGACCCGCCACTTCCCACCGATATATCCACGCTCTGTTACACTTCAGGTACAGTAGGCGACCCGAAGGGCGTCGTTCTGCTCCAGCGCAACTTCACGTACGCCACGCGCCAAGCCAGCAATCGACTTAAGATTTATCCGTGGGATCGTCATATCTCGTACTTACCACTAGTGCACGTACTGGAGCGCGTGGTTCTCGCGTTAATGTACTTGAACGGTGCGTCTGCTGGTTTCTACCAAGGCGACCTGCACCTCCTAATGGACGACATTGGCGAGCTGCACCCGACCGTCTTCGTGACGGTGCCGCGACTCGTGAGCCGCGTGTACGACAAGATCACGCAGGGCGTCGAAGCCGCTGGTGGCATCAAGAAGATGATCTTCGATCAGGCCATTGCTTCGAAACTTGCTGGCGTGGAGGTGGGTCGAAAGACGCACGCGTTGTGGGACCGTTTAGTGTTTAATAAGCTCCGTCAGGCGCTTGGCGGCAACGTGCGTTTGATCTTCTCAGGCTCCGCTCCAATGAGCGCCGACGTCAAGAAATTTATGCAGGCGGTTTTCTGCTGTGATGTCGTCGAAGGCTATGGATTAAGCGAGTCGGCGGCTGCTGTGTGTGTGGGCGCTATTGACATGCCGACAGAGTCTCACGTGGGCACGCCAGTCATGTACTGCCAGGTCCAGCTGGAAGACGTGCCTGAAATGGGCTACACGAGTCATGACAAACCTCGTCCACGTGGTGAGATCCTTGTCAAAGGCCCTGAGATGTTCACAGAGTACTATGAGAACCCAGAGATGACGCGCGAGGCTATCGACGAGCGTGGATGGTTCCATACGGGCGACATTGGCTGTTGGAATGCGGACGGCACGCTCAGTATTATTGACCGCAAAAAGAACATCTTTAAGCTCGCACAAGGCGAATATGTCGCCGCTGAGAAGATTGAGAATGCCTATTCCAAGTGCAAGTTTGTGGGACAGTTGTTCGTGTATGGAGACTCGCTGAAGAGCTGTCTGGTGGGCGTCGTGGTGCCTGACATGGAAGTGGCCAAGGTCTGGGCGCAAGAGCACGGGTTGAGTGGTGAGGACGCCACGAAGGCTAAGATTATACAGAACGCAGAGTACCAAAAGGACGTACAAGAGGATATGGAGCGCGTGGCCAAGGAGGCGCAACTGCGCGGATTTGAGCGCGTGAGGAACGTGCACTTCCACCCCAAACCGTTCACGTTAGATGACGACCTGATCACGCCCACGTTCAAGCTCAAACGTCCACAGCTGAAGGCGTACTTCCAGCCGCAGATTGACGAGCTGTACCGGGAGCTGTAGGTCCGTCAACGTTCTCCTGCGGAGCTTGGCATAATGACAACAATTATCGTAAAAGTTGCATAGAATTCTACTAAGGCCAAGCAGCTACGACCGAAGCTGCTGGGCACTGCTTCCATTTATGAACGACTAAAGTTTTTGGCAAGAGGAGGTTTGCATACTATGTAGCAGCGGCCGACAGCACTAGGATACAGAGCAATCATTGTGGTGAGCTGCAGCGGCTTATGACCATCCGAAGCCACGTTGCTGCTTGTTTATCCTTCATCCCACTCGGATCCTGAGGAGGGTTCTGAATCCCCAACGCCATTCTTCAAATTGTCAAGACCAGATCACAGGACACGAAGACACCTCGAGTATCATGGGATCCGCTGAGAGCACAGGGTCCTCGATCCTCGATGTCGACTTCGACTCGTATACGGGTAAGAGGTACACGGTGGAAGTGCCCAACACCCGCGATGGTACCCACGGACCAGCATACACGGTACCAGAGACGGAGCCGATCAAAGAGGACGAGATGACGCTGTACCATAATTTCCTGCTCGGCTGCGAGTTCGACAAGGGAACGAGACCGTGCTACGGACGGCGAGTGGTGGACCCGGTCACAGGGACGGCGGGTCCTTACGAGTGGTTCACGTACAACCAGATCAAGACACGCATGGACGACCTGGCCAGCGGAATGGTGGCCACCTGTGGCCTCCAACGACAAGAGAACGTCGGTATTTTCCTCAAGAACCAGATCGAGTGGTCTCTCATCGGCCACGCGTGCGACCGGATGAGCTACGTGGTAGTACCGCTCTACGACACGTTGGGCCCCGATGCGGTCCCGTACGTCATCAACCAGACCGAACTGCGGGTTTTATTCTGCGGCAACAAGCAGTTCAATGTCGTCATGGACTGTGCGTCCAAATGTCCGTCGCTAAAGATCATAGTACTGCTCGAGCCGGTCTCGGACGAACAGAAGGAACGTGCGACAACGCACAACATTGAGCTCCAGTACTTTGAAGAGATCGAAGCCAAGGGCAAAGCGGAGCCTCAACCAGCAGACCCAGCACTCCCGTCGGACGTGTCGACGTTGTGTTACACGTCAGGAACTGTAGGTGACCCCAAGGGGGTAGTGCTTCTCCATCGAAACTACGCGTACGTGGTCGTAGAAGCCTGCAGTCGACTGAAAATCTACCCCAAAGACATCCACGTGTCGTATCTGCCACTAGTTCACGTACTCGAACGCATTGTGCTCGCCTTGATGCACCACAGTGGAGCCGCCGCGGGTTTCTTCCGGGGCGACGTCCGTACGCTCATGGACGACATTGCAGTACTTCAGCCGAGTATTTTCGTGACAGTGCCTCGACTTGTCAACCGCGTGCACGACAAGATTCTCCAAGGAGTTGAAGCTGCTGGTGGGGTCAAGAAGCAGCTCTTTGAGCACGCGCTGGCCGTCAAGCTCGCGGCAGTGGAGACACACGAAAGCAAGACGAATACGCTGTGGGACATGCTGCTGTTCAACAAGCTGCGGCAAGTGCTGGGTGGGAATATACGCGTCATCTTTTCAGGCTCAGCCCCGTTGAGTGCCGAGGTCAAGAAGTTCATGAAGGCGGTCTTTTGCTGCGATATTGTCGAAGGCTACGGCATGAGTGAGTCGGCGGCTGCCGTGTGCATTGGCGGGATCGAGATGCCGTCGGAGTCGCACGTGGGGCCTCCGGTCCTTTTCACGCAAGTTCAGCTGGAAGATGTGCCTGAAATGGGCTACACGAGTCACGACAAGCCGCGTCCACGTGGAGAGATTCTCGTCAAGGGGCCTCAAATGTTCACACACTATTACAAGAACGGGGAGCTGACACGCGAGGCTATTGACGAATGTGGCTGGGTGCATACTGGTGATATTGGCTGTTGGAATGCGGACGGCACGCTCAGCATCATTGACCGTAAGAAGAACATCTTTAAGCTCGCACAAGGCGAATATGTCGCCGCTGAGAAGATTGAGAATGCCTATTCCAAGTGCAAGTTTGTGGGACAGTTGTTCGTGTATGGAGACTCGCTGAAGAGCTGTCTGGTGGGCGTCGTGGTGCCTGACATGGAAGTGGCCAAGGTCTGGGCGCAAGAGCACGGGTTGAGTGGTGAGGACGCCACGAAGGCTAAGATTATACAGAACGCAGAGTACCAAAAGGACGTACAAGAGGATATGGAGCGCGTGGCCAAGGAGGCGCAACTGCGCGGATTTGAGCGCGTGAGGAACGTGCACTTCCACCCCAAACCGTTCACGTTAGATGACGACCTGATCACGCCCACGTTCAAGCTCAAACGTCCACAGCTGAAGGCGTACTTCCAGCCGCAGATTGACGAACTCTACCGGGATTTGTAGGGGGACGACGTTGCGTCAGCGCATGATAAAATAACGTACTATGTGTGGCAGCTCCAATTTGGAGCTGCCACACATATGAGCCTCCAATTATTATATTGTATGCAGTTGCGTGATGAATGCTCTCCGGTTGCAGGGAAATCTATTTTGCGATATATTTACGCTTTTTTCGTTTATATTTTGTTGCTCGAGCCAAAATGTTAGCATTTGTCTTATTCTGCGAATTGTCATATCCGATATAGTATTACCTATTTGGTACCGCTATGTTACTGTGGAAGCGTCACTTCATTTTACCCAATCGTATTTTTCCATTAATTTTTCAGTTTTCCGCTTTGTCACAAGCGTCAGATCCGCAAAATGAGTGGCCCGGACACATTGTTCACTTTTCGAAAAGCGGAGGACATGAATAAACGGCGATGGTATGCACAGAGATGAAGGCCTTAGTAGCAGCGACAGTGAAGGCGTGTCGTGTTACTCTGAGGCAGGTGTCGAAGTGTAAAAATTCAATGCGTTGCCAGCTTCATTTCACGCCTATTATTTTCTATAGCACACGAAAACGTGGTTCGTGCAAGTTAGTCCACATGAACGCTACAGACGTGAGATTGTATACACCGCTAGCTATGATTCACTGTCGATGGATCCCAAAGCGCAGCGCCGTCGCCACAACCGTCTCCGAGAAAACGCCGTGCGAGCACGACCATTTGCTCCTCTTTTATAATTTTCATACAAACATAAAAGCCCCCCACCCCTCCCGTGCAAGTTAGTCCACATGCGCGCTACAGACCTGAGGTTGTGCAAACTGCTAGTTACCATATCTGTGTAGATGTATCCCAAAGCGCAGCTATGTCGCCAGAGCCACATCTGAGAAAGCGCCGCGTACGCATGACCATTGGCTCTCCCTATTTGACTGTGACTGTGATTATATGGGTGCTTTCCATTACCGTATATATTTTGCTAATTACGTGTACATCGCTCCGTCAACGGAGACATGTACACCTAACCCGGACGTCTACATTGGTGACGCTTTCTATCAGGGGAATACGGTACCGCTAACTAGAATCGACCAGATTCAGATCTCAAATGTCATAACCGACTCCGAACTGGTGGTCAGCATAGTGAGACACTACCGTGTGAAAGGTGGCTAGAACAATATCATTTCTCAATGGGCAAAGGACGACATAAGCACAGTGTAAAGGGAGGAAGACAGGCGTGCCGGATACAAGCGCTTGGTGCCGACGCATCAGTTTCGCCCGGATATGTTCTCTACTTCAAGACGCATAGATGGGGTCGACTCTTGACAATTTCTACACAGATTTAACCGGACCTGAACGTTTTTTTAAATCAAGCCTACAATCGTCTACCTGTGACGTAAGTAGGAGGACAAGCTCGTCCAGCTATGCACGTCGTCAGCAGCGGCAAAAATCGGAAAGTCCGAGAGACTGAGACAGGCTCGATCCTGCCTGCCGATGCCGAGTTCATCTGGTCAACTGGATGAACATAAATCGCACACAAAACATCCCTGTCTTAAGTTGGATGTAGCACCGGAAGGCACTGACCATGGACCGCGGGGTCTGCACGCCGATACGGTTGTTTGAAGCATCTCGGTGCTGGACTGCGGATTATTTAAGACTCCACCGAATTGCAGTTCGTTCACGGGTTCGTCACGGCCAGTTGAAGCCGGATGACGCCGACGCTGGTGCCGGTGTTGCATACAATGCAGATCAGACCACGTTTTCTTCGAATACCTCCCGAATTCTACGATCACCAACAAGGGCGCTCGCACGGTCTGGGTTCGTTCTACCGGAAGGACAAAGGGGGATTCACGTAACCGGAAGTATCCGCCATATTGGATCGTCAAAATCAAGCACTTCGCGGTGCCAGCGACTCGTGAGGAGAACGATATGAAGCGCTACGGTTTAGCAAGCAGCTATAGAAGAGGTTGGAGCCACGGCAAGCTGAACACTGTGTGGCCCTCTACGGAAACACGAATGGCTGGTGGAACGAATGTATGGCGGTTGACTTTCATCGTTCCATTTCACAGCGAGAGCTAACACGGCAGATCCGATGCTACTATTGCTTGACGAGTTATCAAGCCATTGGGCGGATGCTATTCTAGCTTGCGCCGCTGGGCTTAGTGTCTAGTCAATGCGTGTACCTGCGGGATGCACTGGCCTCTGCCAGCCTGCTGACATCGCGCAGAACCGTCCGCTCAAGCTCCGATTCCACGAGCGGTGGATTGATTTTCTGGAGAAGCAGATGGAACAGCACGAAGAGGCAATGACTGCATAAGCTTCATTCAAGATATCGGCCCTTTCTCGCTCGGATGTGATCGCCTAGATTAGGAGCTGGGATGATCCGGCAGCGAACACTAAAGCAAACGAGTTCAGCGGAGTGCTAACGGAGAGTGGCGACAGCGACGAGGCTAAGGTGCGGTAAACCGTGAGGAGCACCTTGGCCTTCTCGATGAGTGCATTGGAAGGTGTCGGACGAGCTGGATGCGATTGATAGGGTTGGTGATTGGTATCGAATACGCTGTCGTTCAACCTTTTTAGTGTTGCTATTTGATTAGTTATTTTATATTTGCAGGTGCACACGCCACATGTGCACACGTGCACATGGCGGCAGCTGGGTGCACGTGTACACCGCCGGTCACACATATACCGGTCACTAAGTTTTGGGCGATAGATCGGCGACTATTTGGGTTCTGAAGCTGCGTATTTTAAATGTTGCTTGTCTTATCGAGTGCAATAGGATGTTAGTGTTAACGTGTCGAATGCTGCGATCTGTAGCATACCTCCCATACAACTTTCACTTGGGTGGCGCGGTTCCAACTCCCGTCCACCGCGACGCCATACAAAATCGACATAAAATCTTGAGGTAGGTATAATTCGTACGTGTACTAGCTGTGGGGTTTACCACCCTTCTTCTCGATCACTTCGATGCACCTACGCAGTATCGAGTCAATGAGGTCTGAAAGCTTCGCTAGCTCAGTCGAATCCCATGGAGCGAGATTAGCTAAGTGGGTTACACTAGCGTACTTCATTCCGTTAGGGTAGACCTTTCGTGTTAGCAAAGCCAGCGTTTCTCGATCGGATTGAGGTCTGCGGATCGAGCTGGCCAGGAAAAAGCGTAACCCTCTGCTCCTTGAAAAAACATAGTGTCTCGTTGGACGTGTGTATTAGTGCATTTTCTTGCTGATACACGAACTCGGCGCCGTAGCGTAGGACAAGAAGTACTCAGACACAGTATATATACAGTTCACTGAGGCTTGTCGCTCCACGAGCACAGCCAGCTTCGTCTTGGCCTTGCCGCTGAAGACCCCCACCCCCACCCCCACCGCCTCCACCATTACGGAGCCTCCGTCGTTCTGCCGTTTCACTGTCATTTGCAACGGGCGGCGAATGTTGTACCAGTATTACTGCATACCATCGGGGCCATCCAAATTAAATATATTTTCATCTAAAAAAACAATTGAATCGAATTACCTTGGGCTAACTACCATGTCCTTGGCCCATGCTAGCCGCGCCTTATTCAGCGAAGCCGTGAGAGCACGCGTGTTTTCCATCTTCGAGTAGATTAGCCAATCCACGCCGGCCAGCAGGCGGATCGTCTGTGCCGGGCACGTCCAGGCGCAGTCGGCCACGAGTTGGGCGGTCGAGAAATCTCCTGTGGTCTTTGCGAAGCAGCCGTCGGGCTAACCGCTAGAAACGATGGCTTGCGACCTGGGTGGGTGCGATTGCACGCCTACGGGGTCTCTTGAACGCTTGCCCTTCTTCCAATTGCTCGGGCAGACAGGTCTGTCTCCCTGAGACCTTGAATTCTCCTCCGCTCTTCGTCGTTTAGTTACGGCGCCATGCGCCGCAGACATCCAACAGAGCTGCCTGAAACTTAAGCTGCCGTCTTATTGTAAGCCCCAGCAATAAACGGGTGGATGTGCGGTAGCAGCTACCACAATCTACAATTTGTTTCTGCATTTATATTATGTATGGGTCGCTGTGGACGGAAGTTGGGACCGCGGCACCCGAATGAAAGTTGTATAGGAGGTATGCTATAAGTCGCAAAAGCTGACTCATTAGTACAAATTGCCTATTGCGCTGGATGACTTGAGCAACATAGCATATCGAAAGGGCAGCTCCAGAACCCCAAATAGCCGCCGATCGATCGCCCATACGTGGGTGGACGGTTTATTTTAGCCGGGAGTGTAGGATATTATGTAATTTCCTCTGGTTTTCAATGTCTTATGTCGAACAGATGACCAATCAGGTTTCAGATTTTTAAGATTGTGATTATTACATCTGAAAAGAAAACCGGTAACCCTAAATACGGGAAGTTTTAGGTACAAGTGCTGTACGGTACGTATAATACTTCTTGCATCCGGTACCCACCAATACAAGTGGGCTAGTTTTTTTAAATTAGCTAAAATTCATTTTTTTTAACGTAAGCCCAAGTGTATGAACAGTACAAAAATGCAGGTTATTCTTCTCTGCATCGCATAGGGTGCTCTCAACGCCCGGGAAAACTTGCAGAGAATGAGCTTTATGTCGTTATTGCCGCGGAAGTGGGTGATCGCTGCCATCTTGAACGCATACGGTTCTGTCGCCGCTTAATCAGCTTTGATGCGCTCCTTTGTCTCGCATAAATGCTTCGGTACTAGCATGGTACACCTTATACATGTTACGAGTGCTCATTCAGAACTGTCGGGACAAGAAGTGCTCAACGACCCTGTCCACTCCCCGATGTGATCCAGGAATGGTGAAGGTGCGTGGTGCAAGTCAAGAGACAGACCCGCGTTCCTACAACGCCCATTGTTCGTGGGGCTGGGGCGACAGAAATAGGCTTCGCTGACAGGATTCTCGAGTGGTGTGAGGTGGACTACGCACCAAGTGCGTACATCTTGCTGGATGCATTTTCATCGATCTCTAACCTTGCTGAGCGCTTGCCAGTAGCGGGCCGAACTTAGAATTTATTTTTATCGCAGGAGCGTAGCGACTGCCTTTGCGGATCGCAGTGAAGCAAAGAAAATCCCCGCGTTGACATCAGTTTTGCATAGCGAGGTAAACTTATTACATATTTGGTTTCATTATGATGTCCTTTTTATTAACTATGCACGCCGGCCCAATCGAGCTGATTCATCTTGAGCTGCTTGGTTAGGGGTCCACCTTGGCATAATCCAACCAGCCGACGCCAACAAAAGGTCGGCGGATCGTCGAGTCGTGCGCGCGCACGAAAAATCCGCCTTCAGACACATAGAGATATGAGACCTTGCAAACGATGCGGCAATTCTGCCGTTGGAGAGCGATGGCTTCGTACCTGGTGTACGCGCCGCCGTGCGTTTGTCCTCGGTGCTCGCTTTATGCATCCCTGGAGCGCTTCGTTTTCTTGGCGACCAGTGGGGATTCCTACCAGCCACGCTCCTCATGCATCGCACTGCATGTTGCACGGACATGAATATCACTCTGTCAACACCCCGCACTCCTACGAGTACTGAAGCAATTACGGACCAGCACCCAGTGGCGGACCAGCACTTAGTGGCGACGAAGTAGTTCACAGGCATTCACGGTCCCGAAGCATCGTCCTTAAGCCAAGGTACCGCACTCGGAGTACTACATATAGAAGACGAGCAAAGCGGATTGAGAAACAGCTAGAAGATAAGCACAATAATGAGAGACACAATTTAATTTGTCATCAAGCACCTGCACTTGCCATAATGAATTATTTGGCTTTCAAGGCTTCGCGTCACATCGCACGAGGTAGCGCACCTACCTGCCCGCATCAAGCGCAAGCCCCTCTCCTTGTGCCACGAGTGGGGGTTATCGCTTGGATAACGACGGCGACGAGATGAGCGTGCCGCGGGGGGAGAGGGGGGGGGGGGCTGTGTATGAGTTTATATCGGCGCCAAAGCTCAAGTCATCGGACCAGTCATGTCTTGTAACTTGGAGTCGTGAGAGAAAACGCTATGAGGCCAAGATAGAGGAACGCGGCGCTGTTACTGGGGAGTCCCCAGAGCGTATTTGCGACAGTACAAAGAGCTGTTTCAACGTGGATATACTTGCTACAGTAGCCCTCTACATCTTGTCCAAGCCTGTGGCAGATGTGACAGACGTCGAGTTCATGACGAAATCGTGAAGCGGTGTAGCCATGTGAAGAATGCGCATGTGCCCGACTGTGACGTGCTTCGATATTTGGGAGCTGGAACTCCCTTAAGCCAACGTTTATTTCTTGCTGTTCGTTGTTTAAATTGCAAATTGCAAAGTGAGCTATCTATTCCAGTCTGCGGCGGCGAGCCTGCAGAGCTTCCTCCTGCCATCGCGGCAGTCCAGGGGAAGTAACTCCCAAGCTGGCGTAATCCTGATGTGCAGTCGCGAGTCCTGCCAGGATTGGCAAAGCTAGTTACAATCCGTGTTTACTCCAAGCCTGCGGCTGCGGGTTGGCAAAGCTGGAGAGAGATGAAGCCATGCCATCATCACACTGCCCCCAAGCTTTCCAACCTCGTAGTCCATACTTTTGACCTGTGAGTGCCGTCCAGTCGTGTCTGTCTCGTCACATGGTGAGCATAGCTGGTCCTTCAACTTCAACGTGTTGAAACGTTACAGGTTGCTATCTCGACGATTTGCATCGCAATTAATTTCAGCAATCACAACCCTCCCAAATGACTTTAAATCGATCCGCTTGCAGGAGATCTTTCAAAGCTGACGTGTATTGTCAATAGCCCTTTACACATGCTGTAATTTCGTACAGATTTCCACCGTGCGTGCTTGCACGTGCTCCATTGATACCAGTGTCGCTCGCCACATTGATAGATCCCAATCTGCAAAAACTCCACAACCTGATGATCATGTTCAGAAGGAATCCCTCGTAGTTTAATGGGGGCTTCACCACCGAGGTTCCTCTTATTTGACATTCACGTTAGAGGTTACGATGCGTAGGAATTCATCATCAGATGTCGTTTTGGCGTACTGTAGCAGTAATTGTGGTACATATTCGTTCATTGTCTTTAGAGGCTCCCAGGAGTCCTCTATCGCCTCGAGACCCAACCACCTGACCTTTAACACGCCTTCATGTCAGGGTTCATACGGTGACCACGATTCTCCCTACAGCCAATAATGTACCTTGGGGAAGATATGTGATCCAGCAGTTCTTCGGTTATATTAAGCGAGTCATCTGCGTACAATTTCAGCCGAGATGGGTGTACATTCATCGTTTTGCCAGTGACCAAATCCTCCACCGTAAAGTAGTAGTCCGCATTCTCAACCACGCGATAGGGGCCAACCCACATCACGCGCATTTTATTTGCGTGCAACTTGTCGTCGACATGTGAGCGCAGCACGTAATCGCCAACCGAACAATCACTTTCTGCGCGTAGTGTGGCCGTTCCCGATACCTCTGGGCTTGGCAAATGCGTTCTTTCTTCACGGCATTGTGCATTACCATGATTCCACTTCTCAAAGATGCGAGGCACGCCTCGGTTTTGGGCTTAAGTGACTTGCTGTTGCTACTCGACCCTTCCCTCCAGGAAAAAAGACCGTATCCAAAGCACTTGGGCATGTGAGTCCAGTGAGAAGCTCAATTGGGGTACGGTTTGACAGAGACGGCACCGGGGAATGGTTGATACTCGACTGTACGAGAGGTAATAGGTAAGGCCAGTCATGCACGCTATCCCTATACTCCGAAACCAAAGCTTTGAGCACCTGCAAGATATCGCGATTCACTCGCTCCACAACCCATTCTTCCAAGGAGAGGTAGGCTAATTATGAACTCTTGCCGACTCTTGAGTGGGCGGCTTATTCGGCGATCACCTTGCTTGTGAAATGGGATCCCGAGTCACTAGTCCAAGGTTCAGGACGCCATATTGGCTGTACCAGTCAAGGATAGATGCAGCAGCGACCTCCGATGTAGGTGCGTCACATGCTACCAGTTCCACAAAGCGGGTAGCTTCGTCTTTGAGAACCAGCACATAGCGCGAAGTACCAAATGATTCACTCAATGTCAGAAAGTCCCAATGCAGTGTTTCGTTTCGCTCAAATGTCTGATGAGTTTCACTGAATGGTCGGGGAATGACGATACCGCCCTTGATATGAAGACATAGTAGGCAATTCCTACAGAGTGCTCGGTACCATCTCACCCAACTCGCTAATTAAAAATAGTCGCCGCAGGTGGTTCGCCATGACGTGCGTGCCACGATGTCTATTGCGTCCACAATGCGCGATAACCAGAAGACGCTGGATAAGTCCACTTGCTGTCCAAATCAAGTCATTCACTCGCCATAGATTATCATTGCCATCGGTTGCACCCTTTGGTGCGTCGTGCAAAGCTTGGCACCTGCCAATCTCGTCGATCTGGGCCATACAAAATCGTGCTGGTCGAGTGGACGCAGGGGTGTAGGTGCATCACCAGCAGGGAAGGTACCCAGCTTTCTCATGTACCGACTAAAGCGCTTCACCGACCGCATCCTTGCTGCTGGCAGAGATTTGCCACCCCATCTCGATATGAGGTCAGCCCACATGTTGTGAACGCCCTCAATGTGCTCGATAGAGAACCGATACTCCAACAGCTTTGTCGACCATCGCGCCCTGCCCACGTAACGTTTAAGTTCCGTACCGGGTGCGAACAGGTAGATGATGTTCCGGCGATTACAATAGCGTCGAAACCCGTTTTGCCTCAGCAGCAAGTACTCAAGCTTCTCACAGGCGTTCATGATGGGAAAACATTCTTTCTCGATTGCACTCTAATTTATAGCAGCACTAGTGAAGCTGCCTCCCATGCAAACAAGTAGCTCGTGTTGCTGCTCGTTAATTGGGACGTTAGGTCTCCACTCCGCTACTTGAGACACCACGAGTACCCAACCAGTATTCGAGGCGTATGCCATCACAATCATCTGCTTCGAAGGGTCGGGATAAGCCAGCGTAGCTGAGTTTGCCAACAATTCTTTCACAGCCGCCAAACATTTTAATTCCTTCGTCGACAACGCCAATTGAATACTGAATACCGGCAGCTGCTCGTTTTGTCTTCTTGATGCCTGATAGTGCGGTGTCTAGGCGTTCCTGCAATGGTCGTACAGTGCGGGCATGGACTAACAGCCCCGCACGCATCCAGTTGCTGGCACACAAAAATTGCTGGAGCTCGGCTGCGGTAGTCGGCTGTGGCATGTCTCTTAGCGCCTGAATACGACTGGGATCATGGCGCATGCCATCCTTGTTAATTATATCCGACCACACCACTTTACTTCTGTCAGAAACAAAGAGCACTTCTTGGGATTCAAGATAAAACCGCGCTCGTCGAGCTTTTGCAGCACAGCCTCGATCGCTTCCAGCAACTCCACTTCAGTCTCTCCAAAAATGAGAAGATCATCAATCCATACAATCACACAGTTTCCAACTAGATCACCGAGCACCATCTCCACCGTTGATTGAAAATGAAGTGCCGCATCGCTACTGCCCTGTGGTACGCGTTTTGGGGTGAGGATTCCCTTGTCGGTCATGTAGGAGAGGTATTCTTGGCTGCTTTCGTGAAGGGGGAGCTGCCAGAAGCCTTTTAGGAAAAACAAGCGTAATATAGCTACCTACTAGGCATCACTCCGGTGATTGCCTCTATGACGACGTTCGTGGGTCTGTAGTCCACAGTCTGCCGGTACTCGTTAGTTTTGGGTTTTCGTACCGGAAGTGCAGGACAGCATCATCGACTATCTCGGTTTTGATACACCCAAACCAATGCAACAAGCGTTTTGTTGAAAGCCGCAAGAAAATCTGACTTCTTGGGGCTGTACTGGCGAACTTTAGACCTGTAAGGAGTGGCACCTACTTTCAAACGAATACGAGTGGGGGGGCATCCGGGCAGGAGGATCGTCAGAAAGCTCTAATCCCCATCCACCGAACCGATGTAGAACCGAAAACAACCGCGAAATGATGCGACCGTCAATCGCATCGCGATTAACAGCATCCTGTACCAAAGCATCGACGGCGTTCGTCACAAGTTCCATAGGAATCGACTTGCTAGGCGGCATTCCCTTAGGCTCATCGAAAGTGTCGTCATCATCCGTTTCCCGCGAGGCCAGATAATCGAGTTGTCAATCTACATCAATTCCCAACTCGGCGAGAAGCAACTTACCGATGATCAGTTCATCTTCGTCGTCATCCACAATCAGGCATTGCTTAGGATCCTGGCACCGCACCGGACCAGCCGCAGTGTTAAGAGTCAGGTGCACGTTTATAGCGTGTGTCGAGGAGAGCAAGGTACCTCCGACAGCTCTCGAAGTAATCGGTGCGTTTAACTCCACAAACCACGGTTGCATCCTTCTCACGCAGCAGGTCGGCTTGTTTCCGCGAAATAATGTTCATGTCAGACCAGCTGTCGGCACGTATGGCAGCTCCAGAGCCCCGTTAATGATAACCATGGGCCGGACCTCATCATTCTCCCTAGTCTGCGAGTTAACGTTGTTTCGCCCGAAACCTTTTGCTGGTTTCATTGCCCGCCGCTCTTTTGTTCTTCCGGTCAGCCACAATGGCTTTCTTACCAGGCTCATCAAGGTCAGGGCACTGACTGAGCCAATGGTCTTTGCCACAGTGAGAACAGCCTGTCCGTGGCTTGCTTTTTACTTCAGGTGCGTAGACGAAAACGTGGTCGCCTGGGCAATCACAGTGCGCGTGCGATCATAGTCTCTGTGGACTATCTTGTTAGAACCCACTCGATTGATGATCGGTCGGTCTTGACCATATCACGCCTGGATTTGCCGTTCCGAGTGGCGTTGGGTTGTTGCCGTCGTTTGGCTAGCAACTGGAAGACCTTTTCTTGCTCCAACACCTTCTCCTTTACCAGCAGATACAGCGCATTCTCGTCGACTTGCTTCTAGCCTCTATGAGGCGGAGGTACGCATCCACGGTCTCACGCAACGCGGCAGGATCGAGGTGCGCCTTGAGGATCTTGCATTTCGCTTTGATTCCTATTTCAGTGGTGAAAATAGTGGCAAGATCATGCTGCAATACGATCTCGTCACAGCGAATGAAGTAATTGATCACACGAGCCTTCCCATCTCGCTCTTGTAGATTCATCTTCAATTCGGTGTTGAAAATCGAATCGATATCAAGAATAACATCATTCATGACGGTACCGATGATCTTGTCTAACTCGGTGATAATCTGCTCTTCCGTCACATCCATCACGGTCGTTCCCCACTCGAACTTGCACAAGGTTTGGAGGAACTGCCTGTTGAAGGCGTTCTTCACGCTCCGCAGTGCCTTGCCTTTATATTCACCAGTTGTCGCACAGCGTGCCTCAATAGCGTCTTTATACTCCTGTCGCTCTCTCTTCCACTTGACGAGGGCAGGGTGTGAAACGTCAGTCACGTAAGGTGGCACGATCGACGCTGCTGACGCTGGAATGGCCATCGTTCTTGCCGTCGCTGTAGCGCCGGTGTTTCCGTTTGTTGCAACGGCAGTCGTCTCAGAAGTCGTCGAATCTTGGTCCACTTCATTTGAACGCCCGCTGCGAGTCCTCATGTGTGCACGATAGACTAAAGTTAACTTTGTGACGTGCTCCGATGTTTGGGAGCTGGAACTCCCTTAAGCCAACGTTTATTTCTTGCTGTTCGTTGTTTAAATTGCAATTGCAAAGTGAGCTATCTATTCCAGACTGCGGCGGCGAGCCTGCAGAGCTTCCTCCTGCCATCGTGGCGGTCCAGGGGAAGTAATTCCGAAGCTTGGCGTAATCCTGATGTGCAGTCGCGAGTCCTGCCAGGATTAGCAAAGCTAGTTACAATCCGTGTGTACTCCAAACCTGCGGCTGCGGGTTGGCAAAGCTGGCGAGAGATGAAGCCATGCCATCATCACACCGACCTGGATCGTCTTTTGCGCGAGCGACTGAATATGATATGCGCATTGGCAATTATGATGCCTGCATTCTGTATTACTTCGCTTGCTTCGATCACCTCATCGAAGACAACGGCCTGACAGCACAGTTGGGTCTGTGTGCCGAAACGGAGCTCTACTACAATCAACGAATGAAGCAACGATGTAAACAATTGATCGACAGTCTACAGCCTGAAGAACTGCGAATGGAGCTTCAACGCATGGTGAAACTGGAGCCTCACGAGGCCGCAACGAGCTCTGTCAAGCTCTATCCTCTGTTGTTGCAGCGCGCCCGTCTACAACAGCACTACCACTATCTCAGCAGAGAATTTGGAAGAAACAAAGGCTAAAAAAAAGCAGATTGGCGGCAGCAAAGCTGCATAACCGACGGCAAGGCTGACCGCCAATGGCAGTGAGAGGATTAAGTCTGATCGAACTAGGCAGTTAGTAGCAATATCGGCATCGACGTCCAGCAACCCAAGGTGTTAACCTCTTTGCACTTGTTGCTGGGTATGTAATTGGCTCGAAGATTGCAGATTGCACAAATGCCAGCCATACAGAGAAGGAAGTCGCTCGCCAGAAAATGGCCGAAGTACGTAACAGCCGCCGGCAAGTAAAGCGGTGGCGTCTACGGGATCGTGCAATAGGAGTTGGTCATTCTGTGCGTTTGAATGACCTCATTGACGTTCCATTTTGCTCAGACAGTGGGGTCGATGCGAATGTGGTACCACGACGCGTAATCGACGATTTGTTGGAGCTTGACCGCGATGTTCGGTTGCAGACACTAGCAAGGCACCAGGAAGTGGAAATGTACGACGGTCGGATTACCATTTGCACCGAGGAAGTGCACCTTGACTTACGCATCAATATAGCAGCTTGGTCTGCAAACTTGTTTTAAGTGTCATGCACTGTAAAAGTGGCAGATACAGACGAGTTTCTGCTGGGCAAGGAGACGCTACTATCGTTCGGCATTGACATGGACAGAATGATCGAGCACCTAGCAGGGGTACAAATGTGGAGGATATCGACGCGGACCTCCCACGAGATCCTTATTTTAGTATGACGGATGTTGTGGACTACGCAGAGCGCCTACATGCCATGGTAGCCGAAGTCATCGCAGAAGGTTTTCCATTTGAATCATGAAACAGAATTGACAGAACGCGTGGGTGGTTTCCGTGATGTGTTCCGTGCACAAGTGGAATCGGGTGAATATGCTCGAGTGGAGCCACTTCGAGTGCGGCTGAGAGATGATACAGTGCCATATCGTTGTAAGGCACGTAGTTATCCTCCTCTACAGCAGTAGTTCATTCGTGAGTACACGAAAGAGTTCGAAGAAAAAGGTTTGATTCGCAAGAATAACTTGATTCGCTGGGCTTCAGCAGTAGTCCCGGTTAAGACATCTGAAACGCAGGAGTTTCGAATGACTTGATTATCGCTGGCAGGACGCGATGACTGTGCCCATTTCGGGGGCCGCTCCCAATCTCCCTGTGGTTACTAGCTCCGTTCGTGAGCCATGTGGATTCACCAGTTTTGATCTGCACAAAAAGGTTTTTGGCAGATGGGCCTTGATGAAGAATCCCAATAGATATTCAGTTTCATGACTGACGATACCATCGACACTAACGAGAGTCCCGTAAGGTGCTATAGATAACGCGTTACACTTCCAGAACAAAATGCAGTTTGTGTTCGACCCGTTGTTGTATAACGCGGTCTTGATGTGATTCTGTACGCAACAAATATTGATGAATTTCTTCAATCATTGCGGAAGTTTTTCGAGATACTGCGCAAGTTCAATCTGAAGCTGTTTCAAATTTAGGTTAAATGGTGCGGCCGACTTATTAGTGAGATGGAGTGACACACGACCCTGCACGGGTTGCGGCATTAAAGGAGTTGTCGCTGCCAGCCGCTGCTAGTGACTTGCAATATTTCTTGTGTGTTGTGAATTGGTTTTCGTGATTCGACTGTTCATTATGCACGACATGCAGTCCCACTAGACATGTCGGATGCGGCGTTAAATGATACAAGCAGGCGTCGACAGCAAGCACTGCACATTCCTCTTATTTGGAGCAACGAGAAAAAAACTGGCCAATGTGGATTTGTTGTAGCACGTCAGCTCGTCAACCCCACTTGCCTCGCCAGAGCCCAGCCAGGATATCTGTCTTTTTCGGACGCGAGCGATGTCTGCGATTCTATAGTCGTGACGCAAGTTGCGGGTTGGAAGGAAGACACCCCTGTACACGAACAGCAACGAACATCAACACCAGTTTTGGTGTGTAAAGGGGCATGTTTCAGGATGCACAGCAGAACTAGAGTATAGTGGAGCAGAAGCTTTTTTCTATTGATCAGCTTTGCACAACATCGGAATATTTGTTACAGCGAGCGCACATGTTTCGTCTGTATTGCGATCATGCAAACCTGATCGCAATTTTCGCTCCTGATAAGGAGTTGAAGAAAGACGTTAGAGCGAAACTTCAGCATCGGGCCTTGCGTTTGCTGGGGACATCTATATTATTAAGCACATTCCAGGTTCCAATTTACTACTTTTGGGAAGTCATTGTGTCGAGATGGTGGCATGATCGCGATGACGAAGTGACTACCAAGGAGATAACCATGTTCGTTCGCACCGTAAGCTGGCGGTGTCATCCTTACGACCACTGGAAGACGCAAACTTTATCTGGCCTTCGCGTGAAGCTCTAGTTGAAGCACAGCAGCAACCAATTGGGACAGCACCGCGAGGATACACAATCGTCGACGGCCTGATATGCTTGACGGCAAGCCATGGATCCCCCGTACGGCGAAGTGTCTACTCACTCGGATACTTATTGTAACTCATGCTGGCTCACACGGACACCGAGGCGAACAAGCTATGCTGAACGCATTGCGTCGTTTTGCATTATATGATGTAGCTAATGCTGCCAAGCGATCTGTGGGGGATGCTTGCTCTGTAAGCATGTGAAAGGGCCTCACATACTTCAGCGGCCATGTGGGCCTACTTTGAAGTGTACCAGACGCAATGAAGTTCTCCACTGGGAGTTTCTGTCCCTACCTTCAAGTGACGGTGACATGTGCTATGGCCTTGTACGGAAGGATGACTTGGCGCACTACTGCGAAATTTTTGCCTGTAGTTCGCCGACCACCGCAGTAGCCGCCGAAGCGATGATTGATTGTTACAAACGCTTTAGGTGCACGTGAAATATGGTAATCCGATAATAGAACACACTTCCGCAACTCAGTGTTGGATACGCTTAACAGTCGGCTGAAGTGCAAGCAGCGCATTACTCCGCCGTACAGCCCGTGGATTAATGGAACTGTTGAACGTGTCAACCGGAATGTGTTGAACGTTTTTGTGTCCTGATCATGGAGTACCATTTGGACACTAAAGAGTAGACATACTTGCTTCCCGCAGGCCAAGCTAATCTAAATCATACATAACTACCGCCCCTTGGTGATACGGCTCTGGTCGAGATTTTCACAGAGCACCAGGCTAGCAGTGCATTGGACGTGATATGGGATCCTTCTCGTCAACACAATGGAGACCGTGTTGACGCTGACCTAAGTAAGCCAGTCATTTGCAAGCAGCTGGACAATCTGCTCCACAGTTTACAACAAATACACAAAGAGGTTGTGGACATTCGCCAGCGCCGTTATTTGCAGCTGATGGCGGCTAAAAAGGGTGCGCTATGCAACTTCTCGAAAGGGGACGTTGTCCTTCGGTCACGAGTAGATTCACGCCTTCCATGCAACAACTTATGGTTCGTTAGTTGAGGCCATTCCCTGTCGTGGGGGCACTTTCGCATTCTTTCACTATTGAACATATTATCATGAAAGCTAGCCATGACGTACACGGGTCTCGTTTTTGCCGTTCTGTGCCGACACCAGCTTAAAGATGACTGAAGAAATGGTGCAACACATTTCGAACCAAGGACATCTGCTGAATGTAGAACGTTTTCGTGACGTACGCTATAATGATGATCTCTCCCGATGGGAACTCGAAGTATCCTGGCAAGGATTGGAGAACGCTGAGAATTCCTACGAGGCTTGAAGGCCTGCGCACTGACGTACCAGCCAAAGCGACAGAGTTTGTTGAACAGAGTTTATCTGACGGCCTACGCGCCGCGTTCGCTGCTCTGCAAGAGAAACATAGCTTATGGGCACTGAGGGGATTCCTACCAGTCACGTTCCTCATGAATCGCACTGCATGTTGCACAGACATGAACATCACTCTGTCAACACCCCGTACTTCTACTAGTGATGAAGCATCACGGACCAGCAGTCAGTGGCGGACCAGCACTCAGTGGCGACGAAGTAGTTGACATGCATTAACGCCACGAAGTGGCGTCCTTAAGCCAAGGAGCCGCACTCGGAGCACTACATATAAAGACGAGCTAAAAGACAAGCATGTAATGATGAGAGACACAATTCAATTTGCCATCAAGCACCTGCATTTGTAATACGATAGCTCTGATGCTAAAGCCTCCTCGTTCAGTCCTTGGATCTGTCCGCTCTGCAGTCAGCAATGGTCCTTGGCTCATCCAGTTGTGGAATGACAGTAAGGGCACAATTGATAGCGCGGAGAGCGCCTTCAGTCAGCTCGTCTACTGGTGGTTGGAAGTGAGTTCGGATAGCGATACATTCTATAGATACTATTTGACTTGAAATTTGTATGCGTGATGTATGCATGAGACTGGTTGTAAATTTGTGTCCAGCCCCACAATTGCTTTTTTATATGAGTCTCCGCAGCGCAAACTTCGCGAACCTCTCCCCTTTCCCCTAGGGTGCCTACAGCATATATCTAAGTAGCAAGCGCCAACTCGTAGCAGGGCAAAAGTTATAAGCAAAACCTCGCTGGCCGTAAAATTCTGCCCGGGCACATACAGACGGTATTTATCGGGCCACTTTATCCCTGTCAAAAGGGATTCTTATCGTAGGGTATAAGTGGTTACACTACCTGAAACAGTGCCAGAAAATTCCCACAGCTTTGTGCTCGCAACTGGTAGCGCACCGGGCGAGTTCGATGATCCGGAAGAAGACGACGCTGTCACTGATGAGCTGACGGCACTGGTGACGGCACTGTTGCTTGACGAGCCCATATCCCTCCCGAGGGAATATCACTGGAGAGGCTGACGGAAACTGTTGCAGACGCGACGGATACGGTTGCAACTCGTAAAGCAGAAAGAGTCGAGGCGCAGAATGTGCAAGATGCTGACGGCGTGGTCGAAAAGGAGCCAGACCCTGAAGGAGCGCCTGAAGACGATTGGCCAGCTGCTTATTTGAGCAGATTTTATCGGCGTGCGAACCCAGGTTGTGAGTGGTCTACGAGATGGAGTGTTCGCTCAAGGATAGAATTTGGGCAGGAAGCAAGGTAGGTATTGTTGCTAGAGTATCTCCATAGTTAATTATGCAATTTGAGTTGGTATTCGATCGACAAGCTTATCACACGTCGGAGGTATAAAAAAATTAACCCTTTCATAAATACGCCCTATTGACCTGGGGTTGTACGCCATACAACTTTAGCATATTGGAGATGAAGGGGGTCAAAATGACGCCGTTCATAACGTACAGTGCTTGCCTTGATCGGTGCCCCTCCCATACGGTAGTAAGAGATGAGAAATTGGAGGGGTAGGTGGGCCAAGCGGGGCATCGGGACCCCCTTCATAAATCACTGTACTCTCTTGCTTTGATGCACGCAAATATCGCATTAAACGATATTAGGTCGGTCAACATTTTTTTTGGACAACGACCCATACGCCGAGGCATGCTATTGGCCGAATGGTTGAGCTGCTTGTTCACGTAATGAGCGGAAAGGCTTGGCGGCCATCGCGTAAATTACCTGTCCCACTCCTTATCTTACGACTACAACTTCAAACACGTCGATCGGATGTGACAATGCTCCGATACGTCAGCGGTTCGCTCTTGGGGACGCCGGCGCAGTACGACTTGGAGGGCGTTAGCGTTGTACCAGTACTCTCAAATGCATATGGCGATGAAGGCTCAATATGGCAGTAAGACGCCAAGGAACGAGACCCCACACTTGATATTGGTCGGACGCTCGGCAACAACTTCCATCTGGATAGATTGGTATGTATCTTTATTTCAGTAAGAAGAGTAGTTTAGGATGTTACTCGATTTAACTATAGAAATTGTATTTGGTCAAACTTTAACCCTGCCTCGTATGATTAGTTTGTTGGGTTTTTATCCACTATCCTATTTGTTCCTTTACCAACTGATAGACAAACCGACGGGGGCAATGTTTTCCACCCAAATACACAATCCGAAAACGCCCGGAAGAGCAAGCGGGGTAGGGTGGCCACGACGCGCCGTGGACCGATGTCAAGGAGCCTACACTCGGCGACCAGGTCAGATAGCAGAAGAAATGAATGGTGGAAGGACGGTTAGTGCAGAGTCCGGTAGATAGCGCAGAAGGCGTAATGGCGGATGGACGGCTAGTGCCGATAGCGCAGAAGACGTGAATGGAGGGACAGTTGGTGCAAAAATTGGTATCGGCTTCGCACAACCTGCCGCTGCCACTGTCGGTAAACGAAAGCGAGGATGACCTAAGGGGTCAAAGAACAAGCGGAAGGCATCCGGGCCAATCCGATAGCAAACGGCCTCGGGCATCCGCACTATTGACGGTGATCTGCACGCGTATGAGCAGACCCAATTGCAGTCTGGACCAAGCCATGACCGAAAGATCATTACTGCCCCAGAAACCACTGTCAGCCCCAGAACCACCCAACACAGCGAAGAATAGCCTATCCATGTTGACGAGACGATGTGCGTCACCGCCAGCCGTTGATGCGTCCGTAGCCAACGCAGTGGTGCCGCCTAATGAGACGTCTCCAACTGCGACAACTTCACCAAATACTGCAAGAGCTGCACCGGTTTCTGGTGATACCAGTCGCCCGAAGCAGATACGTCTACCATCAGTCCTTGCAATGTAGTAGACACCCTTGTGGCGTTTGCATCTATCAAAGAAGGGTTTATCACGCAGAAGAAAACGTACGTCGGAGTAGGAAATGCCTACATGGTGGGGAAGGTGTGACGTGTCTTGAAAAGGTCATTATTCCAGATTAACTGGCTGGACTCGCAGTTCCAGAATCACATGAAAACACTAAACCTTAGCACCGTGCAAAGAGGAAATACCAACTATCGGACATTGCACTGACGTTCGTCTGGCGTGGGGCAACTTTGTGCTGTTGATGAATGCGAAAAAGTACATATTGACGAGGACACAGATACGCTGGAAGGGATCATGGAACCTTTTGATCTTCCATTCCAGTTTTCAACGTAATCAGGACCTGACCGCGCGGATTCGCCCGTTGTTGAACACACTAAAGACGACAGGACCGAAATACGTGGAAATTGGTCGTGATGTTGCACTCGATGAGGAAGGGTTGCTTGTCGGTCTAGTATGGTAAACCGCCCGTTGTATACAATCTGATGACGCCTACGGGAAAATATCATTTTCGGATTTATATGTTATGCTGCGCTACATCCTGGATTTCACTGAATATTCGGATGCATTGTGTGAGAGATATCTCGGATCGACTGGATGGGGTAACGTCACTAGAGGAGGCACAGGCCTTGAGTGATAAAATCTCAGAGCCGGCACCCATTAGGAAGTGCAACCTCGAAGTCGTCCACCTAATATACAACACTCGTCGGATCATCAACTCAGTACATCTCGGTGCAGTTGCAACTGGCACTACGTCTGAAGGGCCTCTACGCGTTGTGGGACAGTTCGGAAGGCAAGCTCACATTCCCCTCGGCATGTAATTTTGGATTAGACAGGTTGTACTCGTGGAACGTGTTGGCAAGGCGTTTCAGTTGACAGCGCGCTTGTGGCAGCGTCATGGTATGATAGTGCTGTGACAGTGATTCCAAATGCAGATCCATCGACGCTGATCACTGTGAACCGTCACGTACGAGCCAACAAAGTGAGCTTCTCGGCCCCGACCATGCGTTAAG
Organism: Phytophthora sp. 'mugwort'; assembly: GCA_033558025.1. Lineage (NCBI taxonomy): Eukaryota > Oomycota > Peronosporomycetes > Peronosporales > Peronosporaceae > Phytophthora > Phytophthora sp. 'mugwort'. Next base: position 4,343,222 of record JAUCEF010000007.1, on the reverse strand, counting down.
GAATACAACGCTAACGCGCAAATCGTCGATTGCCTGGACCCGATTCGTTCTCAGATTTCATTGTCAGATGGGCACTCCTTCAAAAAAATGGTACAAAAACCTAGCGCTTGCACTTATCGATGTTGCTCGTGTCAATATCTTCCTGACGAGGAAGCTGGCGGTGGATTTGAGCAACTCTCGTGATCCTCATCGAGACTTCATTATCAAGCTGCGTTCTGAGCTACTATCTGTTAAATGGAAGGAGGCGCCTAGCGAGCGTCAAATGTTCTACGCAGACCCACATTAGCAAAAGAGATTCCCGACCAGAAGTCCCCCTCAAGCACAGTCTGGATAGCACGGTCACATCAAGCAACAGGCATTTCAGAGAATTCACAAAAGCGGTGCCCCCTGCACCGTCAAGGCAGGTCTATAGATGTGTCGTGTGCCGTTGGGAAAACCGGTATCCTACGGAGGTGATGGACGTCTGTGGGCTTCACAATGTGTGTCTCTGTCAGCATGCTCACGTCTCTGACAAGCCGTACACGTGCCTATGAACAACATGGACTTGTTGGAAGAAGTACCATCGTTTTTACCTCCCCAACAAGTTCTTCTCGCAGCAAGGAAAGGTGCCCACGAGTTCGCAGTTGTAAAAGCTGAAGCAGTCACGCAGGACAACCCAATGCTGAAAGCGAAGAAGAGTCAAGCTTTGCTAAAGGGTCGTAGTGGCGCTGGTTCTTGCAGCACGCATAATCGTTCTGTAAATGATATTTATCCACATCCTTATCTGAGTATGCATAATCTGTTGCGAAGTCAAACAGAAGAAAACAAGAACCGACATGTGCATATGACTTGAATATAGTATACAATCGCAAATACCAAAACCTGTGTCTTCATCTTGTTTTTACTATGAAAATCGAGTTACAATGACTTGTACAGAAAAACTCGGCAGATTGGCCTTCCAGCTGCAGGAAGATCCAGCACCTTCACCGGATCGAACGCCGCACAGAATGGGCTATGCCAAAGGGCACGGTGGCTTGGGCAGAAACTCAAACAACTCACCGGAATCCCCAACATAACTATCCCACAAAGCTCGTTCTTCACGAACTCAATAACCCGCTGCTCGAAGAGGATATTGCTCCAGTAGATAACTGTCGCTTCGGCGTACGGTCTAGTGAACGAAAACCGTATGTCAGCAATGTCCTGACAGATGATCTGCGTTCGCTCTAGTAGCCCTCTCGCGTGCGCACTTCTCGTCATCATCGTCACACCAAGATCCAAAATATTGGGGCGGACCTCGATGCCAATCGCCCTGCCACACTTGACTGCTACTTGGGCCACCACATTTCAAACGTCAGCTTCAAGGTCTAAAACCAAATTCGTCTCGTCAAGAACGCCCAGCTCACCCAGTAGCGCGGAGATTCCCTTCTGCATCAACTCTCCAGTATTGCGATGGGGCTTGTTTCCATCTCGCGCAATCATTTCGCGTGAAATGTCTTCGAATATCGCAGGTACAGAGTGGTCGAGTGGTCGCAGGTTCCACCAGCGGTTGCGATGGAGAATCTGCCCCGGCTTATTGATGCCGAGAGGGGGGGGGGAAGCGGGCTCGCAGGCAAACTAGCAGTCACTTGTGACGGCGTTGAAATCACTCGTGGCGGGATCGCAGTACGTTCTGGCGGAGTAGCACTCGCTTGTGGCGGTGTTGTAGTCACTCGTAATGGATTCACAGTCGCACGCCGCGGTGTAGCAGTCGCTTGTGTCGGAGTAGCATCGCGTCCGCGTAGTTGTCGTGGTGAAGCTATAGCAAGATTTCGCAGCCGCCGCGTCGCCGCTGGAGGCTGACCACGAGGCCTGCGCACTGGCGTAAAAAACTCGGAGAGAATGCCGAGACGTTCGTCCCCCATGTTCGCATCAGCGTCCGCAGTCGCTGTTGCAGGGTACTGCCAGTGTGGTCGGTGCGCTGCATCCTGCGAGCGACGGCCGCCCAAGAAATCCTTGTGCCTGCATTGACGTTGGCTCGGCCGACCTGTAGCAGCTGGTTGTCGTCTTCGAAAGTGAAGGAGGTGCGAATGATGAGGCAAAACTGAGGTAACTGGCATTGTCTGGATCTCACTATACAAATTCATGGAAACTGACGAGCACGCAATGGGTCTATTCGGGACAAAGGTGGTAGATAGCAGAGGCATTTCCTGAAACAGCAGTGCCACGTGCGGGGTTTCATCAAAATATCGTACTTATGTGGGTTTTGCTGACGCAATGGTTGCTAAAACACATGTTTTATTTAATTGTTTTGAATAATTAATCCAATCAAAATATATTTGAGGCAGATCGCGGTAGTTCTGGATCCGCTTCCGCGGTCTCACCACCTCGGACCTTCAGCAGTGCCTTCCGGCCAAGGAGGAAGGCGGTGAGCCCCTACCAGAAGGCCTACTATGGCTAATATGACCGGTGAAGTCCCCATTGCCGCCCAGGCCGCCAACGTCACCGCCGAGCTGCACTGCACTTGCGCGCCAAGGTACCCGATCACGTGCTCAATATCGTCCGCAATCTCAAACACGACCACCCAATGACGCAGCTGTCAGCTGCCGTGACTGCGATGAACACCGACGGCATCTTCGCCAAGGAGTACGCCGGGGGCATCCACAAGTTGATCTACTGGGAATACACATACGAGGACATGATGAATTTCATTGCCCGCCTGTCCGAGGTAGCCGCTCTTACTTATTGCAACACGTACTTCGGTGAGTCCCACAGTGCCTACGATTCAGCCTCGATTACTCCGTTAAGTCCAACCGCATGTTGGGCTTCTATACGCTGAGTTCGAGGCGATCCACCTTGACCGAGGGTGGTAATGCCGGTGCGCACACCACGCACCTGGTGGTCTCAACCCTATTGGGCCCGGATTGAATTAGATATGGCTTCACTCACAGAGTGTTCAGCATCCAGGCACTCTAATAGCTCCAGTTTGCGTTCGTAGTCGACAGCAATTCGAGTGTACCGCTTCGGTTTTCTGCCGGTTCCTTTCGTGCGAGGTCTGCCCATTGGGTGTTTCAGCATTGTCTAAAATTAGCTCCTATGAGATCAGACTAAAATAGGGAGCTGTGATTGGCCGTAATAGAGATTCGCTTAGGACAAAATTTCGCTTACCATCGGTACATGTAGGACAGGGGCGATGCGGTAAGGGTTAAAATGTTGGATTACTGAGTGGGTTGTGGGAAGCACAATACAAAATTCCGTTAGCGTTAGGTTCATTGAAGTCGTCAAATTGCACTTGCACGCGAGATGAACAGAGTCTGCCTTTTTTCTAGAAGCTGTGCTGCACGGGCACATGCCAAGTCGGTAAGAAAAGCCGCTTGTACATGTTTTTCACGGAGTTATTTTTCTTGTGTCGCTGTCTGCACACGTCTCGCAATTCTCCATAATCAGTTCACCTTGCCTAAACCACGTGTACACTTCAGGCGCCGTTTCTCGTTAAATAGCAAGGGAAAGAAATATGTTACGGTAATAGCCATCGTGTTTGGCCCATGCTAATAAATTATGATTTCCAGCTTAAAGCAATAGGAAACAACGTTGCACATTACAGGAGGAATTCGGTACGAGATCGAGTTAATTTGTAAGAGCTTCATAGAAAATACAATTGTACCATGTTTAATTTGAGGTAGCCCTATTTGCATGAAGAATAACGCACTTTTGATCCATTCAATCGATAAATAACGTAATTCGGAGGCAGATGTTGTCCCTCTGTAATTGCCTCGCTTCCAATCATTATCTGCCATTTCGGACGACATTTGTAAACGGACACTGCACTTTCATGTCAATAAACGCACGAGTTTTGAACATCTCCTGTCATACTCAGAAAAGCCATAGTACTCATTCACGACTTCTATTGGCATGCTGTCTTTCCTTTTCATATCTGCTCAGTACGTAATTGATATAGTTGGACCTAGGTACAGACAATGGTATTACGCTCGGGTTGGAAGTTCCAACTTGGAACCAGATCCCTATTCAGCTCCACAAAGCAGCCGACAGATTTTAGCCCTAGCAATCTAGACCCCTCTGCCATTATGAATGTAATCTTTTTTTGCGATGCCTTTGCTGGGGCCTATATAGCGCTCACCAGTTCGAAACTTCTGCGCGAGCTTTGCCCATACAACACGTAGCCCTAGGCTTCTACATAATATAGCCGGAGATAAAGGTAAAGAGCTATTGTACGCTTCAGGCAGAGTAGTATTACCGCCGCTGCAGCCGACGCCACATGGATGTTGCTCTCATACCGCAAATAGACAGCTAATAAAACATTGGCCAGGGGAAGCCCAATTTAGTGGTCGATTTATGTGATTCGAAATTTTATGATCTTACTTTTTTGTACTGTAGATGGATCGATCTAATTGATGACGGACCGGCAAAATACTTGCAAGCACAATACATGTAGCATAATAACGTTAGTATGGATTGCTGTGCGAGGTCTCAAGGTACGGTGTGACTACTAGAAAAGGGGCAGACCCTGTTCACCTCGTACCAGGTACAATGGACGACTTCAATGAACCTGCCGTACTGTGCCAGTATGTCTCAACTACGCGTTCAATCTCAATCCTGCCATATGGGAGAGGAAATATCGTTCTGAGCTATGCCAATAAATTCTGGAGGGGCAGGACATTATGCCCGAGTGCGAGTAACTAAGATAATAACAGGTAGACCTTGCGTTGTTCGTGCGAAAGTTCGTCAAATAGAAATAAATTTTGCTTAGTGCGGTGCTCTTGACAAAGTCAGTATTAGGGATATATTTCGAAAACTTCAAAATTTCCCCCCACCGCCACAATGACAGTAATTCCAACGGGAAGCTTCCTATTACAAGATGCAGTATTACGGTACGGTGAACCGAGAGGGCAGCGAGACAACCGTCACTATTAAATTCGCCAAACCGAGATCACAGACTCCATCCGTCGTTCAAGAATGCGCGTGTGCTACGCTCTGCTAGCAGCCACAGCTATCCTTCAAGTCGCGTCGGCTGTGGAGGACTCGAACCCGGGCCAATTGGCGGCAGATAATGCGGATCCCAGCTCAAGCAAGCGACACCTGGTTGGCATCTCCCAATTTATCCCGCGTCACAAAACTATAGCCATCGATAAGCTATTGGATACCAAGAAGCTCGACGAGATTCTCGATCCGAAGCGTGCGGACGAAATCCTTGCCACGAAAAAGCTTGGCGGTTGGCTTGACAAGGACATGCTCGACAGCGTTGTCAGCGGAAACTTCCCAAAAATGAAAACGGTGTTCGAGGGATGGCATGCGGATGGACGGACTTCGAAGATGGTTACTCGACTTGTCAAGTCTGATCCCGCCATTGAGAAGAAGTACAGATTTGCGTACAAGATGTATGCGGAATACCTCAAGAAGGTGTACCGCCAAGAGAACCAAGCGAAGCGACTTGCTGGCAACTAATGAAGGGGAAAGGGACAGCTGATGATTTGATGTTGTTTTAACCGTCGTGCTGCAAACGTAACACGTATCGCTGGCCAATGACTTCTTCTATCCATTATTTTTTTGTTGCTTCTGCCGTATACAGACGTTAAAGTGTCGTGAAGGCCCTTTGAGGTTCTTGACGGCTCCACAGCAGGCTCCATGGTCACAATTTTAATTGTGTTCGCCGGCCTCATTCTGTCCTATCATATACCGTGGATAGCTATCATAAGTTGTGCGACCCCAACACAATCTCGTGTCGTACCGGTACGTACTGAGCAAGTGAACTTACTTAAGTACTTCAGTAAGTGATTTGCCCACGACATGAAATACTGAAGAACCAGTGATACTGCCCCGTGGGGCACTATTACAGGTGGCGGGATCCAGTATAAAAAACTGTCAAATTGTAAATGGGAGTAATGCTCAGTTAGGAAGTCCTAGTTCTCGTGTTCTTCGAGTATGTCGTTAGAGATCGATCTCGGCAATCGTGCCGACAAAAGCCTCACCATCGTCGGAGTCGCTGCGTCTCGTTCATCTCCAGCAGCGTGAATTCAAGTTCGTCAGGCACGACAAATCGACAACCACCACCAGGGAACGATAGTGTCCACTGTTAACAAACCGGAGCTCATTCTTCTGGCCCATCCACTTTACAAGCAGTCTCCCTGTCGAGCTTATGCTTATTGCAACCGCTCGGACGCTCGAAGCCTCCGGTTGTTGGACTACAGACAGCTTCTCTTCCACCGTGAACTTGCGTTTCATCGCCACGACAAGAAATTGACAATGAAAGGTGAAAATCTGTTCCTTGGGCTCATCCGGCGTCCTCATTGAGGAGGGTGATCTATCGACTCGCCAATGGCCAACGCACTTGCTGTTACGGACTGTGACTCACAGTTGATTTATGCGGGCTCCGATCTGACAACTGATAATTCATAATCAGAGGTCGGGAGTTATTAGAGGGATGGGGCACTCAGGTTTTACAGTAGTTTAAAGAATGCACAATTCAGTGCCAAATTATATGGAAGGTATACATTTTATAATTTTGACGTATTGAGTAGCGCTACAACGCTGCAAATTGGCCAATAGACTGAGGACATCAAGACGGTTCGAATAGTGGTCTCCATTTGAAAATCGGCCGTGAATTGACCGAGCAGCAAAAAAATACGCTTTTTGGAGTAGCGGAAAGTATACAGACGGTGGCGTCTTTACGTTTTTTACTAGCTTCCTCGCGTTGTTTGCATTCGTTTAGTATTTAGTCTTCTTTCGTTGTCCTTAAGTACTAGGGCACAGCGATTTGGCACATAATCAATGAGCTACAAGTATCTAGGTAACACTGATCGATCTGATTTCAGCACTTCAAGATGGCCCATGTGAGCTCCTGAGTTGAGTGGTACTGCTGTCCACCAGGGTAGACTAGCCTTGATAGCTTCCCCTACACGTTTTCAATGGGTTGAGGTCCGGTGATAACGCTGGCCATGGTAAAACAGCAAAATGCTGGTCGTCGAGCCAGTCCTTGATGTAACGCGACGAATGGATAGAGCAGTTGTCGTGCTGAAAGAGGCAGGCACGGGGATGATTCTTGCTTATGAAGGGTAGCCAGTTCTTTTCCAACGTCTCTACATACTTCATATACTGTTCTGGGTACCAGTTAGAATAGCTAACTTCGACTTACCTTTAGACGAGAATGCTCCCAAACCATGACCGATCCTCCGCCTGAATGACACTTCGAAAAGGGTTGCTCTTCAGTACGTAGGTCATGCCAGTAATACTGGTATCCGTCTGGGCTGTCGAGATTAAAAACTTTCGTCACCGAAGACGCCATTCTTCCATTGTTCCGTCCAGCGAGTTCTGGGGAAAGCCCAGCCAATTCGAGCTAGTTTGTGCTGGGTTTTAGGGCATGCATCTGCTTCCGCTTCTTGATTTTCGGTGTAGGAGTGTTGTGGAGGATCTCACGGACACGCTGGCTGCTGATAGGCAGACCCAGCGACGATTTCAGTTGCGCAGAGCTGTATTTACCATGTGCGCAGCGCGGAGCAACCTCCGTGAGGTTGTAGGTGTCATCTTTGATGGCCTTCCAGGACTCTTCTTGGTCTTATACCCGATCAGATTGCGCAGGAACTGATGTACACTAGCTTTAACCCGGTTAAGACGCGTTGCTATCGCTTGAAGGCTATATCCATCCTTTTGAAAAAGTAGCATCTGTTCCTGCTCATGGTCTGAAAACGACGTGTCTCTAGGCATCGCCCTAGATGCAACTAAGCGCTGCGAAGTTCAGCGTCGCCTGCTAAACCACATATGAACACACATATAAAATGTTAGATGCAAGCAACGCGAGTAAGCTAGTAAAAAACGTAAAAGACGCCGTCGTCTGTATACTTTCCGCCACCCCAAAAAAAGGCGTATCTTTTGCCGCTCGGTCAATTCGCGGCCGATTTTCAAATGAGACCACGCAGACCGAAATGATACTAAGACAATAAAAGCCTACTTTTTGACCTAGTTAGTGCATTCCAAAGAGCTCATCGCGATCTTTTGATTCATATACTCGATACAAATTTAACATCGTTTCGGCTGAGCAATATCCAAATATATCCAAATATGCAAACCGTTTCGGCCAACCGGCTTCGCAGTATGTTAAATTCGGGGTCAGTACTAAGTTCGCATTCGAAATGGTTTCATAAAATAGACAGAAGGTCCAATCATTAAGATATAGCTACAATCATCTACACCTTTGCCACTCCAAAATGGCCACAATACATTTTTTTATTAGCAACGTGGACAGATTCAAAAATTTAGGTTGAAAAATCGAAGCTGAATTTTAGAAAATGAAAACATGAAATTCTGTCCAGAGATATGGACTTACTCCAGACCAAAGTGGTTCAGGTGCCGCAGTGCTTGGTAGCAGCAACCACGGAGGGCTGTAGCGAGCCATTAGGTGACGAGATGCAGGTCCATGCACGGCGGGCAGTGCTCATCCGCTTTCTCCATTAGCTGCATCCTGCGCTGTTACCGAGTTGCGTTTGGCATCTCGTCCAGGTGGAGAGCGCGATAGTTTTGCTTTAATTCGGTCCCTTAGCACGCTGAAACGGCCTATACTACATGTACACGTACTACGTTAAAGTCGGCATCCATCATATTCTGCAGTTGTGTTACTGTATACAGGTACAGTAGAGAAATAAATGTTTCCTCTACGTGCTCTACCAGGGCCGCCTCCATGTTTGGCGCGCACTGGTAGCCACATACGCTCCCCTGCCTCTTTGTATGCGCTTCGGGGGTCCGGTGGGCCATGGTGACGGTGATCCCATTGTGGCGCGCCGCCAGCTGCCAATCCGTTCCGCTTGAAGGCATCGTTCGCTCGGCGAGCGTGTGCTTATAAGGGTAAACCAAGCTAGCACCAGTTTGCTCTGGACTAATTCCAGTTTGCCCTAAACTCGATATTTAGCTAATGTTTTTTTTATTTTTGAATGCTACTTCGATTAATTCACACCACATTGCTCTGTATTTTGGCCATTTTGGAGTGGCAAAGGTGTAGTTGTTTCGAATGGCGTTAAGTATCATTTGATTTTGTCGGAAGCCTTATACGTGTCAGCCTGTTTGCTGCTTTTTGGACCGGGTTTTTTTGCGTTCGCAGCGCGCTTTCTTGATAGCATTCGCCTCATCTTCTTGGTCCTGACTAGGCGCTGCGTACAGACTGTCGTTCTGAAACGCTTCTGGGATGTATTGCCTGGTTGACTTTTATATCTGCGTAGCTTTTTCAGCGTTGATCGTCGGTCGCGGAAGGCTCCGCGACACACAGAGTCAACAACGGCAGGAAGTGGGCGAAACGTTGACGCGCTTCGGTACTCCGACGCCGCTCGGGTGCGCCAGCCTCCATCGACAAGCCAGCGCGGTAGTAATGCTTGTCTTCCTTTCGACGGATGTCATTGCGTCAATCGCACGAACGAGTTTCTCAACGGCGTCAGCTTTGCCTGAGATGCACCATTGTTGCAGGTGTCAGCGGCAATCGACTCCTACACCCTATCTTCGATAGCTAGACGTATTGGCTTCTCCCAGTTGGCACTGTCCTCGTCACACCCGCCCTCTTCGCCTTCAGACAGAGATGGCGACGGCACCTCACATTCGCTGTCACATTTTCGACAGCACTTCCTCATCCGAGTCGGTGTTCCTCGGGAGCCCGTTGTCGTCGTCCATGGCGGCTGCGAACTTAACGACTGAGTGGAGTAAGTGGCTGAGGCGCCTTGAAACACAAAACCCGTTTTTTTTTCTCGGCTATTCACATATGTCCGATTCGTCAGCGTTAAACCTTTAAGCGCCGTTATTGAAAAACCTAAAATGGCGGATAAATATCATTTCGTTCTGTGGTGTCTCAAATGGAGACCACCATGCGAACCGTCTTGATGTCCTGTTTCTATTGGCCAATTTTCAGTGTTGTAGCGCTATTCTATTCGTCAAGAAATTATAAAAAATGTACCGTCCGTATAATTTCCGCCGGCACTTATTACAATGCAATTTTGAATAGAACGCACAATTATTTCGAAGTACCGTATAGAGAGTGACTAAACGACAATATAAGAGCCGGTGTGGGGATGACCTGATGAGCATGTATCATCCAGCGTTTCATCCAAGCATACGCCTTGGAAAGCAAACAGCTATTTAACGTTATTTGGTTTTCGCCCCAGTGGCTGGGATTCATTCAAAAATCCCCCCTCGTATTGTACAGGTTCCAAGCTACACACTGCCACGCGCTACTCGTCCGCGTACACGATACAGGTTCCAAGCGAATGCGGTACCGCGCGCTACCCCTGCTCGTACACGTTACGCCTCCTCAAGTTAGCCACTTGCAGCCCGATGAGATCCAACAAACGTCGGGCGCAGCAAGAGTCGATAGTAGATTCGGAAAGCGGGACTTGTCCCACTCGGAGTGTATGTGCGCCAAGCATCAGCGGCGAGGTATACGAGTCATGGGCGCAATTCGGAAATCTTTCGCAGCATACAGCAATGCTACATCGCAGGTAAGCTTCTATTAGAGCTCGAGTTTGTATGAATGTGCACTAACAATACGTATTACGTCTAGGCCTTCGCTAAACGATGCTCCACAACCCGTACTACTCGTAACAAGCACATTGGAGACATGTATGCAGCTAGGGATGACCAAGTTCCTGAGTCAAACTCTTCCTGGACGAATCGTTTTACTACTACCTCGTCGTGTTCGAATGCATTCATGCGGGTAAGCACAGGAACCGGAGTAAAGGCAAACGCCCACGCCAGAATGTGCGGACTATGGGCTGCGGCGCGAAGGTAATCTCCACAATCAAAACATATGCTCGTACACACACTAATAATTGGTATATTTTGTACTATATTCATGTAGATAAACGTGTTGCTACATCGAGAAGGTGGGCACTATTTTTACCAGGATTCCCTCCACAACACAACCATGACATAGGAAGGGAAGCTTACAAGCGGTTGCCAAAACAATCCTTGGATTTCCCTGTCGAGGAGCTCTCTACGGTGAACACGCTTCGTAAAGCGGGTCTTCTACGAAAAAACAAAATCATAAAATACATCTGGGACAATACAGACTGCGATCCCGACGTGATTGATGTCCACAATCTGGTCGCCGAACTCAAGCGTCAAGAGTGGGCTGGCTGACGCTGAACGACAGAGTTTCGGAGACCTTAGACCGTTTCTGTCAGTAGGAATCATTCGGGGTTGCCCACGTTGATGTTGAACGCCAGGGCGACAAGGTATCTTATGCTTTGTGTGAATGTATTTTTGTGCCGGTATACTTACAGTCTTATGAATCGAATCTAGAATGCGGCACGGTGTATTACGATACAGACATCGCATATGCGATCTCTGCTCGCAGCTTTCCCGGAAACGTTGTTTGTGGATGCTACACACGATACGAATCCACCTGCTACAAGGTGTTCTCCTTTATGGTCTACGATTCTTTAGGCCACGGTCGGCACGTGCAAGTTCGGCAAATTTCTGGTTTCGAAAGTATCCCCTTTCGAAACCAGAAATTTGCCGAACCTGCACATGTATTGTACTATTGTACTTGTAGTAGATGTGTGCACCTCATTGTGGCATCTTGTGTTTGGTTGTGGTATCTTGTGGTAGATTGTCTAATTCATGATGTTCTGTCTATTTTGCTAGCACTCTCTGGTGACCGATGAACGCATTGACACTTTGCGCCATTCCGTCCAGCACTTCAAGAAATGCAATTCGTCCTGGCAGGACGTTCGGTGTATCGTAGGTAGACAAAGCTTTCACTGAAAATGGAGTCTTTGCTGAAGAAATGCGACAGGCTCGTATTCTCCTCTGCCAATTTCACGCTATCAAGTACATAGAGGGGCGAATCGCAAAGTCAGAGTATGGACTCGATGCCGTTCAGCGAGCTCGGCCTAAACCTGTCGCGAGCATGATTGTTCGAGCGCAAAGGAGGAGGAGGATCAGAAGTGTTGCGACTTTATGAAATGGAGCTGGGTGTAACTGATTCCGAAGATGGAAGTGAAGACAATGGCGTTCCTACTTTTTGGATATATGTTTTGGAGAGTTGGCACAAACGACGAGCAATGTGGAGCTCGCTCCTTCGCGACGATGTGGAGCACCTAGGAAACTAAATCAACAATCGCTTGGAATCATCTTGGCAGAAAACTAAAACGATTGTAGAAAAAGAAGTTGAATTGGATGAGACGTTGACGAGTTTAATTTGGTGGGTCAAATATAAGGAGAAACAGTTCACGACTATGGTATCGCGCGTCGGGCGAATGATTGATATGGTAAATCACACTTCCCTGGATCTTGCTAGGATGGCGCAGATTGTAAGTAGGCGCGCGTTCGATATTGTCAAATAGCAATACGAGATTGCAGTTAGCGTGTCTACGTTTTACAGTGTGCAGACCAAAACCCATGAAAGATTTTTAATCTCGAGCGCGAGTTCGTCATGTATCGCGGATGCCATGATGTGGACTTCGCACTGTATGCTTGGAAAGACAAGGAAGCTCCCGTGTCGTCACCTCATGTACTTGAGAAAGCTGCGTCAGTACGAAAATTTGATTCCGATTGAATTTATCGCGTATAGATGACGATTCAATTCCGCGAATATGTTGAAACATTTTGTGAATCATGAGTGGAAAGTACTGGGTTCACGGGGAGCGCCTATGTCCCGAGATCTCCGGTGCGGCCTAAAACGCAGTCTGAAAAATACTTGAAAGCAATGAAACCACGAAACGACTGTCGAAGACGATCAGCACGTAGGGGCGCCCCTCTTTCGTAAAGCGCTTCGGCTGGTAGACCGGCTTGCTGATGAATTGGCGCGGTGCTATGCTGCTGGGATCGAGAAAGCGTGTGAGTGCTTGAAGGGACACTAACTGAACCACAATCCGAGCCACAACCGTCGCCGGTCAAGCCACAATCTCCACAATCCGAGACACAACCTCGACAATCGGAGCCACAACCTCCATCACATAGTGGATCAGAATGTGAATCACAAGTGTAAAACTCAACCTTTTCGACGACGGCACGCTCTCCCCATAGATTATGAGGAGGGTGAAGACAGCACTGATGAGGGGCCCGACACAGACAGCCGTGAAGCTGTCGAGGTGCGTGAGCACCCTGCCCTCCCTGAAGTCGTGCTAGTCGATGACGACAGTGACAGCAATGGTGATGATCATTTGTACACACAGAGTGGAAAGAACCGGAACAGATGATAAGGCCAAGATTTTGGTGCTTTAGTGAGACAGTGAAACCTCCTGGACGACCCAGGAGGACGCTACGCAGGCGTCAGTTCGAACGAAAAAATAGTTTAAGCAGATCACGGCTTTTATCCAAGACGCGAGACCTCCTGTCGAGGTAGGGGCTGGAATTTTAGCAGAGTTTGAACGCCGTTTCGACGAAGACACGGTCCCGTACAGCTTAATGTATGGCTACATGCACCAGTTCTCTGTGCTTTCTAAAATCCCAGCTGTGGACGAGTCGCCGCGCCTGTGTGTAGTTGTACCAGCTTTAAGCTCAGGTACTGCCAACAAAAATGCTATGCATGCAGCGTTATACTTCCACCTGGCTGGGTTGTGCTTTTTATAGGAAAACGTCGAACCGATTGCAGAGAAAAGCAGCACACAAACTGCGAGACGAAGAGATTTCGCTGAAAATTCCAGCACGGCCACTTGACTATTTCCCCCCCCCCCAAAAAAACAAGTAACAGGTAACTGCATATACACCATGGGAGGCTAGCACGGAATCAGAAATGCTTTCAGAATGAGTCAAGAATGCATCGAATGGATTAAAGGAGTTGATGTGGAGGAAACTCAGCTCGGGTCTATGTTCGGTGACGGAAATTCGGAAAGACGGAAGATGTTTGTACTTGTTTAACCAATCTTACCTTGAAGAACGACGAGGATAGGCACTGCTCGGTCTGGTTCCCGAAGAGGCAGAAGATATTTTAATGACAGAGTCTATCATCTTCGGTGACGCAAACAGTCGACCGCACGCACGGAGTGCAAACACGTTCGCTACTCAATTGATGGCAATTACAAGTGACGATGAAAAGTTAGAATGGCTGAAAGAGTCGAAACCTGCGACGACAAGATTGTTGGAGCTATGTGGATGAACACGAACCATTGCTACGATCTCGGTATTAGTCTCTAGACGGATGTGTACATGTATACTGTCATGGATCCGCGCAGCGACAAGGATACGATCGACTTAGTTGATGGTGTTTTCAAGATCGTTTTCTTGCCCATACTCCCAAAAGAAAGGCGCTGGCGCAGATATGTCAGCAGGTATTTTCATCAAGTAGATAACAACAGCTGTGGAGTGATCGTGTTGGCGTTTGTGGAGAGTTATCTGTTTGAGACTGTAGGTAAATATAGATATTCCATCATCCGACGCCAAGTTACTAAGATTCCGCTACCTGCTCAAGGTGCTTCTAGGTTAAATCTCTGCTATAATCCTATCCAAGTTAATTGCTTACCCCTCTATAGCTTTGACATCACGAGAGATGAGATAATAACTCAGTACGACACAGTACCTCAAACACTAGGTGTTTGCAGAACACAAAATAACGCTGAAAAAGACGCCGCCGTTGCTTTGAAGGCGGGTCGGCCTCGGCAACTACAGTATGGTATCTGCGATGGTGAGTGCATACTGTAGTGTTGTGATCGCTTTGGATACTTGTGTCAAAATGCCAAGATCTAATCACAACCTACCTGCCCATCCATCCTCGTTCCATGTTGTGACAATATTCTCTGCCGTACCATATATGCCAGAGGATCTGTGCATGTACATACATGTACGGTATAATCTCATCGGGGAAAATTTCTAAGACGAAATAATATATTGTTTATATTATACATGTAACGATTTCAGGCCAAAAAGACAGCAAAAACAACACATGGAGGTTAATTGGTCTTCAATTTGAGTTTCCCACTAGTAGTATATGGAATATCTTCTTTTGTGCTCACTTCGTCGTAACCTCTGACTCACCGAAGGGAAGAAGACGTCCCACAACTCGCCAGGCACCCACGACGCCAGCGCAAGAGAGCTATACTCCTGGACGCCGTCGACAGCAATGACTGTGTCACTGTCTTCTGCAGTTCGCATACGAGGTTTGATATGCGACTCCTCGTCCGTGCAGTCGTTCACCAGGAGAAAGACGTCGAACATCGACTGGGTCACTATCGCCGTGCGAGACGATGAAGCTAATGGGAACAGATTCGCCGAGGGCCACTGCGTAGTCTGCGCCCGACAGCACTGGCGGCCTTGAACGTCGTCCCGTCCCCACGGCCCGACTTGGCGACGGCATTAGTCATCGACCCCAAAGCTGAAGCCCCCAAGAAGGCGCTTGCTTTTGTTGACGCATACCGTAGTCGATGATCTGGACGATGATTAAACGGCCACTGTTCACGCGTTGGCATCAGCTGTGTGTGTGTGTGTGTGTGGATAGTAATGCTGAACGGCATCGAGGCAGAGAATGGTAATTAAACAAAGCAGACGCACAAGTAGATGCATGTACCTTTACAGTTGTCTGTACTTGTCCTAGCATGATGCGTGGAGTCCATTTCGCGCTTTTTTTTTTTCACCACTTGTGCATACAGTTCACCATTGTCGAGCTACGCTCTGATGCCTATAGACGCAGCGAGTACCCGCTCGACGAATGGTAATAACCACCGTTGCTTCCCTTCGTCGAGTTGGTCGTAGTGGTGGAGGAGGTGCAGCAGACACCGTCGCTACTCACGGTCTTAGTGGTCGTAGTTGTTGTAGTCGTGGTCGTCGCTCCCTGGCCGTTGCCCACCAGCATTGACAGCACGTCCGACTTTTCATTCTCAGCACGTTTGCGCATGCGGCGGCGCTGGTTCTTGGTGAGCTTGGCCTCACCCATAGCAGGCGTGCCACCCACGGGTCCTCCACGCTTGGGCGCCTGTCGCTGCTGTTGAAACGTGTTCGGATGAGAGTTCTCATCGCTAACTTCGGCGCCACGTGCACTGCTCGCCTTCTTCTCATCATCATCTTCTTCTTCAGCCTCTTGCTGGTAACGAGCGCTACGACGCTGCTGGAACTCCTCCTCGCTGCGCAGCAACTCTTGGATCTTGTCCTCCATGACGGTGCGAACCTTTGCGACTTCCTCGGTCGGTCCCTTGAGCGTAATGGAGCTATCAGCATGACGAATGTCAATCATAACATCCGGAAACTGCTTTTGAAGAGCACGAATGTTAGCGCCGCTCTTGCCGATTAGAGAACCAAGCATGGAGCTAGCGAAGGCAGGCGAGACGGTAGTGGGGAGAGCAATCGTTTCGACGACGAAAATCTCCAGAAGGTGCTCAATTTTCTCCACGATCCGTTCACGCTCGTCGTGGTCCTCACCGTAAATTACAACCTGCAATTCACCTTTGCCTTCGCCGTCAATCACATGGAATTGAATGCCCTTCGCAGCGTCTTTCTTGGCGGACAAAGCCACATCTAGCTTGTCTTTGCTTACATCCACAATTGAGGACATATTCTTGTGGTGAGTAAGCACTTCCTGAACCTTCTCGGTGGCAAGTTTGATAGCCGCATCATCCCTAGAGCTGATGGTAAGGACGCGGTCCTCATGACGAGAGCCCGAAGGCGACAGAGAGCTCAAATCCAGACGAGCATTGCTTTCAGTGCTGATCTTCTTGATGGTCTCACCACTGCGACCAACCAAGATAGGAACGAGCCAGCTAGCAATCGGCAGTTCAACATGCTGCTTCTTCCAAGCCTCGACGTCCTTCTTCAGCTGTTTTGTGATCTCCAGGGCATGCTCCTTGGAATCCGCGAACACTTTGAGGCTCGTCTTAGTGGGCAGTGAAAACACGACGTTGTACTTCGCACGAAGAGAAGGCAAAAGCTCGTACATGCGGGTCGCAATGGACGGAGGTAGATCTTCCAGCGTCTGGAAGCAGTCCGTGTAATAGAACTGAAGCACCTTCTCGACTTCAGCCTTGGCTTCGTATACCTTCGAAGCATTAGTTCCTTCAATGCGGATAGTACCTTCCTCAGCAGCACCCGAGGCTGCCGGTGAGCGCTTAATACGGAGTTCACATCCAGTTTGCTTGCAGATGCGCAAGGCATTCTCGTTCAACTTCGCAGCTTCGCCCTTAACCTCCAAAGCACTCGCAAACGCAATAGAAGGCAGCGGGATGTTCTCCAAAAAGTGTGAATCCGACGACACGAGCATCTCCAAAAACTTCTTGATCTTGCCGATTCCCATGGCAGGGCCACGGATCTTAGCCATTTTTCCATCATCCTGGAAGGACACTCGCATACCTTCACCACCTTCAGCCTCCAACTCTTGCAAACGCATAGCGATAGACTTGTACTTCTCCAAAAGCGTGTTGAAGTTAGTCGAAACCGTTCCAGTAGCACCACGCGGCAAACCCGCGGTGCTTTGCTGCTCCTGTTGGGGCACGACGACACTCTCAATCACATGGGTTTCCTGCAGTATTTTCAGGACATCATCGACACAAGCTTTGAGGGCTTCGGGGGATGCTGCCTTAACGCGAACTTGACCACGGTTCGGGAATGCGTCCAAAGTGGCGTCTGGATGAGCAAGACGCATCGCCTTAATGCGCTCGCCCTTCTTGCCGATCAAACAACCTGTGGCAAAGGCATCCAGCTGCAGAAGTTGGCGGTTCTGCGTTTGCAAAAGCTCATCGATAGCAATCTGCACACTCTTGAGCTGCTCTTGTGTGCCGATCATCTCCAGCTCAGACGGTTGTCCGCCCGTTCCACGCAGAACACGAACCTTGGCACCACTCTTGCTCTCGAGCTCGGACACAGTCTCTCCCTTTTTACCAATCACAGTCGGGATTTCGTCGTTATCCAGCGGCAGGTAGCGGACGTGGTGTGCCTCATCCAGCTCCTCCAGCTGCTCCTTGGCCTTTTGAATCGCCTCAAGTGTACCAGTAAGGGAGATTTTAACCTGATCAGATTCACTTTCACTATTCCTAACGGCACCTTCGCGCGGTGGTGGGGGCAAGTGGAGTTTGCAGCCACTGCTCGTTTCGATTTCTGACAGCTTCTCGCGCTTGGACGCCATCAAGACAGCGATCAAGTAGCGTGACGTCACGAAGACCGAGCGCTGGTTATTGTCCACGATTTCCATGATCTTCTCCTTTGCATTGTTGATGGCTTCTTCATCGTCACCAAATACGCACACATAAGTGTCCTGGATATCAATGCGCACGTTGCTCTCCTTCCCTTCATTCTCAATCTCCTTGATTTTGCTGCCTTTCTTGCCGATAATGAGACTCAACAAGTGGTTGTCCGCCACTTCGTGTACCCAATGGTGCTGCTCGAACTCTTTCAGACGCTCACGAAGCGCATCTTCCATCGAATCGATCTGTTTCTTGTTGCCCAGGACGTGAATGCGGCGCTCCTTCTTTAATACCTTAATGCGAGCCTCGGACGCATCCGTTCGCAGCAGACGCAGTTGCTTGGCCTTGTTGGCCATCAGAAACTCTGCAAAGAACTCGAACTTGTACTTGGCGAACTCCGGTCCCTTGAACAGCTCCTTGTCCTCCGGCGTAAAGTTTTTCTCGCGCTGCGACTGCTCGCTAATGAGCTCACGAACAAACGTCTCCGCGCTAGCGACACTCTCCTTCGTGCCGACAAGGCGCACATTGTTGGTCACCTTGTCAATGTCCACCAGAGCACCCGTATCCTCCATCAATTGATTAATCGTCTCGCCTTTCTTTCCAATCAGCTTGGGAACAATCTCCGACGGCAACAAGATATCCAGCTTGCCGGCCGTCAGGTCGTTAATGGCCTCCTTCAGCTGCTTGGCCTTGTCGGGCGAGGCCTGAACCGTCAAGATGCCTTCGGTCTTGCTGATATCAATCTTGAGCTTAAGCGACTTCTCCAGCTCGTGCAGGTGCTTGGCATGCTGGAACATGAGCACCTTGACCGTATCTGGATGCAGTCCAATGGACTGGTTGGTGGCAAGGGATATATCCTCAATAGCTTCCTTGGCAGCCTGCACCTGTTCCGGTGCGCTGGTTATCTTGACGATGTTCTGCTTGTTGTCCACCTCCAGCATTGCACAGCAGTCCTTCTCCATTTGGTGGACGTGGGCAAACTGCTTGCCAATGACCGCGCCCATCTTGTCGGTGGGCACCGTCACCTCGATTGTGACAAAGTCCGCCACGGGCTTCTTGATATGCGCCGCGAGCTTAAGCTTGCGAATGCCCTGCTGGAGTTGCTGTAGCGTAGCGTCGAACTCCTTATGTTGCTCGAAGCGCTCCTGGCGCTCCTGACGCGTCTTGTCGACCATGGCCTGGAACTCGTCGCACGCCTCCTGCTGCGAGAGCTTGTCCTTAAGTTGCTGCAGCTCGCGCAGCAGCACGCGCTCGTCGCCAGCAGACATGGACGTGGTGTTGCGGTGCCACTCCTTCTGCTCCATCTCCTCCTTAAGGCGCTCCGCCGACATGTTGGGGCGACGCGGAGGGTTCTTGAAGGCCACGCGCAGCTTCTCGTCTAGCTGCTTGCCTGCAGCCGCGTTGGCGGCTTTGGCGGCGGTCACGCTCTCCAGACGCTGCTGCATCTGCTGGAGCATCTCGGCATCGCTCGGTGTGGACATGGCGGGCGGGACGGAGAAGCAGGCGGGAGGGCGGAACGGAGGGAACCACTTGTGCGGCACGGGATCTTTTCACGAATGACAAGGATCGGGCTGGACACGTAGCGACTTGCGTTTTGTATTCAGTAGTTGATGTGGTACACATAAATGGAGACGGTGAGTACAATGCGTAGTCAGAATGAAGGTCAAGTAGTTGAAGTGAGATCTTTTTTTTTAGCGAAAGGGTGAGCGTTTGTCCTGCAGCTTTCGGTTGAGCAACGTCTTCTTCAAGGCGCTGGAGGCGGTTTCCCGCCGGATCTTCAGCACTGCGCCGATGGCCGATGGGGTCGGGTACTCGGACGTTGCTGTTGGTGGCGCTTTTGTTCCAGCTGCGGTGGTTGTAGCTGTGAGGCGGGACATCGAGACGGAACGCACTGTGCGTGTGGACGGCATGAGGATCGTTGCTGTCGGGTGCTTCTTGACGGCTGCTGATGCTGATCCGCTGCTGCTTCGTAGACCTTTGCTGCTCTTGCGATTAACTTTCGGTTTGCGCTCTAGCAGCGCTGGAGCGGGGGGAAGTTGAGAGCTACTCGAGCAGATGATGGGGTGGACTGCAGCTGGTGCCGCTAGTTGATGGTGTGGCTGGTCGTATTCGACCACCTCGTGGTGGTATGAAGGCGGGGACGCCACGTGGAAGGAATCGAGCACGTCCTTGCCGTATCGCTTGGTCATGATCTCCAGTTCAGCCGCCCAGGACGTTGCACAACCCGCGCGATGGCGAGCGTGATCCTGCATGTCAAGCGAGGAGAAAGGCAGCACGAGATCGCAGCTGGATTGCGACTGTTGCAGCGCTAAGCGGTTCATGAAGCCCTCGAGTGAGCGATCGCAGTTGCTACTCTTTGAGGACATTCGTGAGTCTTCACCACCACCCACAACTGTACGCATCTGCTGAAGGACGCGCACGATCGCTGCAGGGTTGGCATCTTTGGAGGTGGCATGACCTTGGCTGGAAGAAGGTAGACCAACCAGGGCAAGGAACTTGGCGCCAGGTTTGATGGTGTCTTGGAGAAGGACGGTGAGTTTGGAGCTGTGATAGCGTACGAAAGCCACATCTTTCAGCCGGACTTCAGCAAGCGCCGTGACAAGCGCCTTTGCTCCATTCTCGACAGCAACTCGCTGTCTGACTTCTTCGCGGTTGTCGGACCACGGGAGTGATGGTTTTACAGCGGTTTTAGAGCCATTTCCAGGTCCTAGTGCCAATTCAACGATCTGAAGCTTAGCTTTGACTGGCACTGCGCCCGTGAGCAAGCTTTCGTACGACAAGCAAACGGTCACAACCGTGTGAGTGAGTGACGTGGTCAGCGCAGGTACTGCGTCAGTCGCTCCATATTGCGAGGTTGTATTAGTTGTGAGGTACTCGCGTCCTCCAGCAAGCACCATCAAAGCCTCCTCTGCGTTTTGCACTTCAAGCACCACAATCTGGCGTGTGGCGGTGGCATTCGCTTCTGTCGAAGCTGTTGACAGTGCTTCGAGGCCCAGCAAGTCGTACACTGTCTCGTTGTAAACAGCAAGGAAACTGATGGTGAATTTGGCTCGGTGAAATCGAGCGTCGCTACCGTGCGTCCCTATGGCTGCAAACAACTCGCGTAGTAGCAACTCAGGGACAGTTTGCTGTGTGGTAGAACCCCCAACTTGCAGCGGCGAGGAGCCTACAAAGGTGGCGACACAAGCGTTGCATCCGTCTAGGACAGACTGGAGCAGCGGGGTCACGGATTCATGCCGGTCCCATTCACATGCTCGATCTGAAAGGACTGCGTCGCACTTGACGCCCAATACTTCGGTGCCATCTTCAGCGTTGGCGCCGCCTTGACGCAGGAACAGCTCGCCGTTGCTGTAGTTGGCACGAAGCATCACCTTACCCGACTCGTCGTCATCGCCAATCACAGTATCTGACGATGTCTCGACATTCTGTAGCTGGCATACAATTAAAGCATCGCGTCTAGTGCGCCAGAGCTGTTCATGAAGGTGTTGCCGGGCAAGTTCAGCACTAAATAGTGCCAAGCGGAGCGGTGTATGCTCGACATGAGCTGCATTTGCATATCGGGACGAGCGTTCGACGAGAGTCATGACCGGGGCACGAAGTCTCTCAAGGAATCGTCGGAAATCGCCTTGAATAGCAACAAGTGGCGCTCGAGTCTGCGCCAGCGTCGCGCGCATACCACGCAACGACGTGATGGCATCGCGGGCTAACCCATTGACCTGGCGGCGATACACAGTGTGGCGTTGAATGGCTGCTTGCTGAGATTGCAGGTGCTCTCGAGCACTAGCTCCATAGGCCTGGAATGCCTTCGACTCGGCACTTTTTGCCGCCACAGCTCCCTTCAGTTGATTAGCTTGGTGCTGAAGCGCATCACGCTCGTCTCGTAGACTTTCCAGCTCGCGCTCTCGAAGCTCAGCACGCTGACGAGCGGCCTGCAGTTGTTCACGAAGAGCAGCATTCTCCCGTACACGGTGCTCGCTTTGTGCCTGCGCCTCAGTCCACTTCTCCATGGTTGCTTTGAAGTGCGTGCCGCGCTTGCCCATTTCAGTAGTTAGGTGTTCTACATTGTCACGAAGCAGGTTCGTCTCCTGCGTTAACAACTGGCGCTCTTGACGAAGCTCTTTTGCTGCTGCCTCACTTTGCTCGAACGCTTCGCGGTCTTCTCTGGCGCGGGTACGCAACGCTGCCAGTTCATCATGCTGCATTGAGATGCACGCGTTCAGCTCCATCACCTGCATTGCACGTTGGTGGGCTTCCGCGAGTGCCTTCTCTTTGCCCTTCTTAGCGTCCAGTAATTCTTTCCAGCAGAACTCACCAGCTTCCGCATCCCCGAGAATAGCAGGAGCTAATTGGTCCCTCGCAGAATTCTTTGACGCCGTACCACCACTGTCTCCTTGTGACGCTGCACAGTCGGAGATCGCTTTCCGCTCGCTCTCAGCAGCAGCTCGCAGAGCCAGAACCTCCTTCTGCAACTGATCCAGCTCCATCAGTAGTGAGAGATTGCGCTTTTCCACCTCCCCGCGCTTGCTGCGCTCTTCTTGGACCTTCTCCGTCATGTTTACGAGCAGGGAGGCCAAACAATCTGGTCCAGGTGTTGAGTGTGAGCTCGCCGCGGCGAAGTCCTCATCGGTTCCGTCCTCATCCCTTACTTCGTTTTCGCTTCTCGGCTCTTGCTGATCAGTCTCCTCCTCTTCTGGCACTAGACGAGGGTCTTCATCGTCGTCATTAGATGAAATTCGTCGATTCATTTTCTCTACTTCACTCGCAGAATTGCTTGGACTTGTGATCACTTCAGCGAGTAATTTGACAGCCAGAGCGGAGCAACCAGTACCATACACGGTTCTCAGCGTGTAGACACAGAAGCTCGTGACGCTGACGCCGCAAGAGCAACGTATGGACCTAGAGTGGTTTCTTGCTATGGGTAACACCGCATTTGGGTGATGTAGCTCCTCAACTTTTTATAAACAAGTTGAAGTTGCCAAGTATATATGGCTACACTTATTTTGTAGCAATAACGAGCATCTATTCACGTTCTCGACATCCCGCACGATGATCTATCCATCTACTAGTAATTAAAAATGCAGAGCTCACGGTCTGCTGAGCGGCAGCTGACACTGGGCTTGAAGGGGCGGCTCAGTAACCAGGAGATGGAGCAGCTTCGTAGCCAGGTGAGTTCGTGCATCGAAAAAGCAACAGTTGCGGTAGATGACACTTGTTTTGCTTCTACAGCTTGCACAAGCAGCGGCATACGCGCATGTACCAGAGCATCAGCGTGCTGCGAAGGCACAGCCGGCCTCAAAGCCGATGACGAAGATCTACCGTCGTGTAGACCCCCCCCGAGATGGCAGTAGCTACCAAGCAAGACCGTTACGGAAGACGCTGGCGAGCATTCAGTACGAGCAACAATTTTCAGCGAAGCCGAATGACTCAATGAAGCAGCGCCCCACACGTGGCATTGGCACGGAAGCTAAGACAATCCTGCAAGACGAGTACGTTACGAAGCCACGGGAGGTAAGCTGCATCCCACAGAACCTCTCGACCATGACGCTAAGCAATGGCCGTAAAGCCAACAACCAGGTCGCAAGCGGCAAACGTCTCGGTTCTGCAGCCATTCCTCAGGTGTTCATCATGTAACGAAACAGCATCAAACCTTTCGTGGCACTTGAAGGATACCGCTAGTTAAGTACTGATTGTAGCGATCGAAGTCATTTTAGCTTAAAGACCATTGCACGAACCACTAGAGTACAGCATTTTAGGACGGCGCATAGCGCCAGCGCGCGCGAGCATCCAAATCGTCCTTCTGGGCATTTTGACGCAGCAGCTCTTTCTTCTCGCGTTGTCGCTCCTTCTTGCGGCGGCTCTCACGCTGACGCTTGGTAAGACCATCCACCAACTGCTCAGCTGGAGCAGCAGTTTCCATGCGGCGTCCCTCGCGCTTGGACACGCTGGAGGTACCCACCACCTGCCAGCCCTCGTCGTCATCCGACTCGCTCAAGTCCGACTGTCCCTCCTGCACGACCGTTCCTTCCGTCACCTGTACAGCTCCAGCAGCACTTGCACCTCCATCTCCACTCCCATCATCGTTTTCATCGCTCTCATTCGGCCGAAGCTTAATGAATTCGGCCGGCACTCGGTACTCTACCTCTCCATCGTCATACTTGAGGTGATACGCGTTGGCCTTGCGTTGCTCCAAAACAATCGCAGGGAACCACTCGTCACCGCCCCCAAACCTGGCCAGCACCTCCTGATCCACCGCAAACCTAGGGGCATCGGCGGGTGGAAGCGTCGCTTGAATCTTTCGGGCGAGACGAGAGCCACCGAGATTCTTGGGTTTAAACTTGCGCGTGGCAAGCACCTGCCCGGCCGAGAGCCCATCGTCCGAGTCGCTGTCGCTTACGTCATCGTCATCGCCAATTAGTTCAGCAGCAGTGAGGGATTTATTCGGGACTGAGGACACCTGGGGCTTCTCCTGAGACTGCTGAGGCGGCAATGGCGACGGCGAGTCAGAGGAGGCGGATTTCTTGGCGGATTTCTTCCTGCTGCGCTTTTTGGGGCGTTTGGCGGGCGCCCGAGCTGCGGTCGGGGATGGTGTCTGCAGCCACTTGTACACGAAGAGCGATAATGCCGACAGCAGCAGCGTCAGCACCAGCCGCGCCAGAAACCCCAGCTCCGCCATCTTCACTTTTGCGATTCTTTCCCTATTCAGCAATGCAATTGTTATGTTTTTTGGCCAACGAGATCAATAGTTTACTATTTAAAATAAATAATAATATATTTATTGATTAGATAAATGCATAATACTAAATAGTTTTGTAGAACCTTAAATAAATATGTTTAGCAATTCTTTGTGTATTAACAATATTCAACAATATGTCTTTCACCTTTGTGGCTGCGATATTCAGGGTTACCAACTATTTGGTTTTATATTTTCTACGCCGTGATGCGTCGCTGTATTGACAGGGGTTTTCACTTGCTTGCCAGTTCGAAGCCAAAACTAAAGTATCTACTGCAGATGATGCATGGGGAACTAATAGTAAACAAACTAAATATATCTATTTCATTTTTCACGCTTCAGTGTGGTGGTACATGCATATATTTCTCGCCAGGCGGGATCCGCGGGGAGCAATCCGAGCTCGGCACCTGGCATTGCTGATTTCATTTTCGGCAACAATATGATAATATCATAATCTGGAAAATACCGGTACCAATTTATGGACTCACATTAGCAACTGTTGTTTTCCTTTGTCATTTATTTTGACGGCGAATATTTATATTGGCTATAAATGAACAAGTTGCTGTGGTGCTAAGTCCTGCATGGCGAATTTCCAGCTTCTATCGGCAACGGTCAATAATCGATTGGTTAGCTTGACGACCAGCGGAAGCTAGTTGAAGTGAGAGGTGGGCGGCCTTTCCAGGCACCACTTGGATCTTGCCTCGAGATCTTGCTGGGCTGGTGTATATGAATACCACCGTGCCTAGTAATCGACCAACTTAACTCAGCTCAGTTCGCCTGATGAGGACTGTCGGGGTCGTGAGTGCCGACGTGTAGGGGCAAATCCGCATATGTGCGCCCTATGCACGCGGAGGGTGTCCCACTGGCTTACTGCCTTTGTCGCATTCCAGCAGCCACTGCCGTTGCCGACATTAAGTGTCCCTGCGCAGTCTTGGTCAGATGCTTGGAAAGTTGCAGACTGACTCACGGATCGCAACGATCTTTTCGAGGTCGTTGCTTCAGCACCGTATCTTTTGCTTATGGGGACGCCCGTATCGGGTTGACTCGCGCAATGCGGCAGGAGCAGCGAAATCGGCACGAGTCCAACAGTGTTTTCCTTGCAAGCGATGACACCTTCAATAGCGCCAGCAGCTGCAGCAAGTGATGGCGCAAGATTTAACGTAGATGTCATTGCCTTTGGCTGTAGATGCTCATGTAGCATCCCAATCCCACGGCGCCATCCCACATGAGCGGTCTCCGAAGGTGGACAACGTGCGGATAAGCAGTCTCGCTACGCTGGGGCAAGCTGTGGCCAAGCCGCGAACGAAGATATCGCGAGTAAGAAAGATCGTCGTCTTGAATTACAGGCGCCGCACATTTCGCGGCGCGGCCGTTACTAGGAAAATGGAATGGCTAGCCACTTTAACGTGGAGAAGGGCCAGGGAGAGGAGCAGAGGAATCCACGCCTTCCTAGAGAAGAATACACCCAAAGCAGTCCTCATTTGCGAATCCGACTCCGATAGAGCCCAGCCACCGACTCAGTCAACTACTGACTCGTCGTCTTAGCCATGTATCCCGATATCGACCGTCAGGCGTGGCAGCAGCCCGTCTACCCGGAACGCACCTCGCCCCCGCCTCCTTCTCAGACGGGATGGTTCCCACTGCAAGACACCGAGCAGCATCACCACCAGTCTCCCGTGGCACAACAGTCTCAAAGTGGATGGCCACAGGACGCCTCCAATGGCGTTGAATACACCACCACCGGTACTCCCGGCCAGGCCCAACGAGTATACGCGTCTTCGATTTACTCATCCGTGCCGGTGCCGACGCCTCCCTACGTGTGGACGGGCGAGCCCCACTCGCAACCGCCACCTGCTCGTGCTACCCAGTTCCTGCCGTCGCCAACCTACCCTCGGCCTCTCCTCCTGTCCGACTCGGAGTTGTGCGACCGAATCCAAGACGCCCAAGACCAGAAGCCCCAACTGCAGACGGTTCTCCGTCGCAACAAGCAGATCGCAATCGGCCGCTGGAACACCGAGGAACACCAGTGGTTCCTCAAAGGCCTCGAGATGTTCCAGGGCCCTGCATGGGGCGAGATCGCCCGGCTCATCGGCACCCGCACCTCGACTCAAGTGCGGACCCACGCTCAGAAGTTCTTCACCAAACTGGCCAGACTCAATCAAACGATGCCCTACTTCGAGGTTCAGATACAGAAGGAGCGCGCTCGACTCGTCGCTCAAGGCGCCAGCGTCACCCCTACCGCGCAGAGCGCACCTAGTGCTTCACTTTCCGCTACGCTGTCGCCACGCAAATGTCTGGCGTCAGCCAGCAATAGCCCCAGGGAGACGCTCAAGCGGTTTAAGGAGGAGGCGACGACATCCCCGACGTATGCAGCCGCGGTTCAGGGTAGATATAAACAAGAAACCTGCGACACAAAGCCCAGAGTGTATGTTAGCAGTACTGTCGGGCACTCGTCGACCGTGTCCCCCTCAAGTGGTCCTGCGCTGACCAAGGAGTGGACACAACAGTGGACGTCGGAGGATACTAGACAATGGCCAACATCCACAGCGGCGTCATCGCACTTCACGCAACTGCAAATGGCTGACATCGGGCAGCAACCTAGCCCCATTGCCGCGCCCGACGCCGAGTCGCTGCCGTCCATGAACAAGCTGCTGTACCGCACTGCTGCCTGAAGTTGAAGAAGTGGTCAAGATGTCATCGCTGTCGTCGTCTGTAGCGTTCCGAGTGAGTGGAGATGTATACTACCTATTGCCTACCTATCTTCCTTCCGTACAATTGGTCTATAATCCCCCAGGAGCCATATCACTTCAAGGTACAAATTAATGATGATTGGTCAAAAAGGCAAGTTGCGCCACGTCACACGCCATTGCTGCTCATGGCACCTACGATGCGGCGGCGCCCGTCAGCCAAGAAGCCGCACGTTTCTCGCCGTGCGCCCCCGCGCCACGCCGTCGTGATGGTGCTAGGCGATGTGGGTCGCAGCCCGCGTATGCAGTACCACGCACTGTCGCTGGCGCGCATGTCTCCGAACATGCGCGTGACACTGCTTGGTTACGTGGGCGAGCGCTGCGTGCCCGACGTGACGCGCCAGAGCAACATCGAGCTGCTGACCTTCACTCCGCATCTCCAGCGGTTGCCACGTAAGTTTTTTTTGCTGCTGGCGCCCGTGAAGGTTTTGCTGCAGCTGCTGCAGTTGCTGTGGCTGCTGCTGGTCACGGCAGGCAGCGTGGACCTCGTTCTGCTGCAGAACCCACCGACGTAAGGGAAGGAGGCGCAACTAGCTCAAGGAGATGGAATATGAAGTTATTAAGATGGTGGCGGTTCTGGTGGACCATTGTGGACGTTTTGCACTGCTGCAGGATCCCGACGTTTGTGGTGGTGTGGCTCTGCTGCCGGCTGAAAGGTGCCAAGTTTGTGATTGACTGGCATAATCTTGGCTACAGTTTATTGGCGATGTCACTCAGTAGTGGGCATCCGCTTGTCAAGGTACGGTAGAGAAAGTGACTGCGATTGGACTGTTGGGTTCGTGTGCTGAGGTTGTCTGCTGTTCGGCAGATCGCTAAATGGATTGAGCGCGTGTTCGGACGGAAGGCCGATGCCAACCTGTGTGTCACGAACGTGATGCAGACTTGGCTGAGAGACACCTGGCGTATTGAAGCTACGGTGCTACACGACAAGCCGCCGCTCTTCTTCAAACCCACATCGCTTGACATACAACACGAGTTGTTTACCCGCGTTGGCGACCAGTTGGAGCACTGCAACAATGTACGTGCTTGGTTTGATAAGGTTTGAAGCATGGCAATGACTAAGTAATAAACTTCTGCGTGAAGCTGGTGATGTGGGGCAAAAACTCAGCTAATCTTGAAGAGACGCTCCTCACGCGCAAGACTCGTGGGCTTCATGGCAAGAAAGGCAAGGCTGTGGTGCAAGCTCGCGAGAACCGTCCGGCTATGATTATCAGCTCCACGAGTTGGACGGCGGACGAAGACTTTGGCATTCTGCTGACAGCACTTGAGCTCCTAGATAAGCGCACGTCGTCGCTTAGCGTCTCAGAATTTCCGAATCTGCTTGTGGTGGTGACAGGCAAAGGCCCCCAGAAGGAAATGTACCTCGACAAGATTCGGCAGCTCGCCTTCAAGCGCATTCGGATTGCCACCATGTACGATTCGTTTTGGATTCACAAAGTAACGTGAGCAGCGCTTTTTGTTCTCACGCTTTATATTTCATTGACTAGGTGGCTCGAGGCAAGCGACTATCCGCTCGTTTTGGGCAGTGCCGACTTGGGTGTGTGTTTGCACACCTCTTCTTCTGGTCTGGATCTGCCTATGAAGGTGTTGGATATGTTTGGGTGCGGACTTCCAGTATGTGCTATCGGATTCAATTGCCTGGATGAGCTCGTGAAGCACGACAAGTACGTTTGCAGAAACTGACTTCGCGAACCCATTATTGCCCACTCACTATCGTGTTTTCACTTGATGTATAGGAATGGCTTGGTGTTCAACTCGTCCGAGCAACTTTCGACTCAGCTCTACGATCTGCTCAAGGGGTACCCGACGGACATCGCGCACCTCAACCGTTTGCGAGCGTCCTTGAAGACAGTAGAGGTGAGCTTCACACCATTTCTTGTACTACATCTTGCATCCACAAAACCTAACCTCTCGTGTCATCCCCATACAGCATTGGCCAGAAAACTGGAACCGCATGGCGGCACCAGTCTTCAAGAAGCAGCTCCGTCTTCGCTAAGGACCAGATGTAGCCATCTCGACCGGTTAATCTTTTTAGATAACCACAGTGAAAGGCCTGATCGGTCCATTTCGTGCTATGTACTATTGGCTGATTGGGCAATCCCAATTAAATACGATCAATAGCTAACGTATTTCAATACATATCAATACCCGACAAATCTTCCATACAATAAAGTTATTCCAAGCAGCTGCAGCACTTACCACCTCGCAACATGGCGACGTCCGGAGGCTTCTCGATCGGCATCTCCCCGGAGGAGAAGCTCTCTCTCCCTCTCGGTGAGGGGACCCCTATTATCTACCTACATGCAGCCGCCGCTCTAACCCCCGTGCCTCCCTGCAGACACGCTGATCCAGAAGGCCAAGAAGCAGAAACCCAAGGCCAAAGCCACCGCCAGCGCTAAGAAGCAGCATATCACAGTCAAAAAGACGCAAGAGAAGACCCAGAAGAAAGTCAACAAGCAGAGCCACAAGCAACAAAACGTCAAGAAAACGGTGCTCGTTCCCGTGTCCAAGGCCGCCGTACGTTAAACCCCGAAGAAGACACAGGAATGGATGGATAGGTAACGTAAATATTGTCTCTCTATAACTGTGCTAATGGCAGCGCGCGAAGGCTAACGCGGCCATGGCGTCGGCTAAGCGCCAGTCGGTGATTAACAAACGACGACCCGGACTCGTGCTGGCCGCCAAGAAGGGCAGGAAGGCGGCCCCCACTGTGCAGCTGCGGCCCCACAAATCCTCGGCGGCGGCGCGTAAGCAACAGAAGAAGGGCAAGCAGGGCCAAGGACTGGACGTGTCCAACATTATCAACCACTTCCGAACGCACCCCAAGAAGTTCGACGTCCCTAAGGGCAGCAACCTCCGTATAACCATCAAGTGCGTCACATACTGGATGGAGATAGTCGTTTGGGTGCTGGAAGCTAATCGGGGCGATTATTGTTGTTGCTGTTGTTGTTGTTGTTATGTGGCAGCCTTAACAACGTCAAGCCCGTGGTTGGTGGACAGAAGTAGCATGAGCACTGCTAGTAACTTTTCTCGACGGTAGCATTCACACGCCTCTGTCTCGCCATTGATTCTCTTTTTATCAATGTCGCGCTCTCAGTGGTTCCCTTTTAAGCGCTAGCTTTTGTTAATGTGCCGCTTACTGTTGATAACGAAATGAACCTCATACTACCAAAGGGCTGGACGGGCGGCTCGAGGTGACCCACAGCCAGTTTGTAGCTCTCCAGCAGCCTGGTTCCGTTACTGAAGTTACTACAGAAGTTCTCCAGCTCGGTGTCCGTTACTGAGGCTACAACTGTAGGATACAGTCTCTTCCGCTCAGTTTCGTGTCACAAACTTGACGTTGAGGTTGAACTTCGCTTTCACATCCGGCGCTACCTTTTCCCGGACGGCCTGGACTTACAAGTTGCTCAGGGCGACTAAGGTAAGTTATAAATTCCGTGGCCCTTTTCGATGCACCAAGCCCTCCAGCCCGTTATCCAGAAGGATTAGCAAAACTAAGGACCATTCTCAAATGGCGCATGCGGCCAAATTCTTGCGTTTGATATAACGACGTCCAAGCTATACTCAAAAAGTAACATGGTACAGTAGTGCCAAAAAATCCGCACTCACTCAGAACTCCCGACTGTACTGTGACAGCCCATGAAATATATATCACTGCATTGCATACTGTAGCCACCACAAAAGTTCACAACGCTAGGCACGACGCAGGCATTTTAATCTAGATATACCGGTATATGGCAAAACCCGTGTACTCGGCAGCCCTGACACTCGCTCACCGACGCCGAAGCAATCACCACCACACCCTGTGCCACCAAGCCGTCATAAACTGCCTGGAATACCCTCGCCCCTGCCGTGCCTAGCGGCGATGCTGAGTTGTTGCTTGAGAAGTTGAAGGTCTACAAAGTGACTGAGTCACCTGTTCGTGTGCGGCGTATTCAGCAATGCTGTGCCGCATGCGAGGCGTGCGCGAGCGCAGCTCCATACACCCCTGTCCCTGGCGAATAAGAGGCTGACGGAAAGGAGGCTAGAGCTCACTTCACACCAGCTCATTCCCCAGGAACAGCTTTGGCTGTAGGCCGGTTCGAAACCGGCCGTCGTCTGCATTATTGTATGAAGGTTGTTGCATTAGGAAAGGCGAAAGCAGGTGTTAGGTCAACAATGGCTCCGTTGCCGGCGCGCTCGCAGAATTGGGCGATGTGGACATCAAGCTTTCCGGCCTTGTGGGCCTTGCACAGAGTCTTCAATGCGGTGCCAGATGCAAGATGCTGACGATCCATTTTGTTTTAAGAAAGCGAGGGTGTTCTCCTGTTCTCCTGTACCTGCTGCCCACGTTGAACGTCTCGCTTTGGACACACTGAACGCGTCATTCAGATCGAATCCCATCGGTAAGAACAAACCTGCTGTGTGCCTAAACTTGTACAGCGCTGTCTTCTTAGCAGATCGTGAGGCATATACACGCCGCTCGGCAGTAAACCAGTCGTACCAGTGATTGGGGGCCGTCATCATCGGGCGTACGGTTTGTTGGGTATGTTCAGCTGTCTGTGTGGCTGCTGGCTGGCCGGTGCCAGTTTACCCACTGGTTGCTGGAGTATCTAACTGTTCGCGCAAGTATTCCTCCATTGTTAACTGCTGATCATCAAGCCGTTTGTTTTGTAGGGTGAGTAGTTCGGTCTACTCGGATTGGCGCTTGATGCTCTCTAGTACCGCGGAGGACTCGCAGCTGCATCGCGAGGGCTACCCTATCCGAAAGGGGTTGAAGACAAACCGAATAATGGCGTTCCAGGCCAGCATCTCTGCTACTCCGATCGGCGGTACTACCGTGGCCTCGCGGAACCTGATGACAAGCGCGCTATCCTCTGCAAGCGGCAGCAGGTAGGGCAGTCCTCTATCAGCGTTGCTGTCAAGCACTCTGCAACGGCGTTGTCCAGATTGAGTGCTGTGTGTGCAAAGACGACGGTATTCGCGAACAGCAGAGCTTCCAGCGCTCGGGCGCGGTGACGACATGCGGAGAGGGGGCGGGAACATGTAGAGACGGAAGGTGCTCGGCCTCTGTACCCAGAAGGGCTACGAACAGGTTGGCCTGGGACGTACCCAGCATGTATCCGAACGCTTTATAGCAACGGTCTGGCTGCCAGCCGCCGCGCTCGACGATCCAGTTCTCGGCGGTACTGTCGTCGTTGGCGTGCATGGCCGCATCATGGCGGAAGGAGTGCGAGGTTGGCCCCGAGGTAAGCCTCACTTGAGCTGTTTGCTTGATTCTGTTCACGTATGCATGTGCATTAGGCACAGCCCTCTTGACTGAGGACTGCTGCGCGCTTTGCGAAGGTTCTTGGTTGGCGTCTGCCTCAAGCAGCTCCACGAGGCTCAACCCTTGTACATCGCTCGCGTTGGCTGCATTTCGCTTCTATTTGCCCTGCTGTGGATATTTGTCCAGCAGCCAATTCTTAAATTGCCGAAGTAAGCAAGGTACATATTCGTCGAGCGAGCGAACGTTGTCTGTCGACTAGGTAGTGAATATGCGTATTTAGTAAGCATAATTCTAAGTATCTTACGGGTCTCATCGGCGCCAATTAGCTCGTGAGTTTTGTTGAGTGTCATGTTCTCAGCGTCAAGATCGTAAAGAAATTTATCGCCGTCACTGTCGCCTTCATACTGTTGGTAGGGGCCAACGGCGCAATGGGCATGCAACACTGCAGACTGCTTCTTACTGTGAAGGGGCAACTACAGTTGACCTAGGTCGGAAACCTCGGGATAATATTAGAATATGGAATTATATGATATTTTGTATTCAATAATATATATCTCAAAATATCCCAACTGGAACACTGACGATTAGACAAAAATACTGGAATAACTCCCCCTCTCATTGGTGGATTCACAGGTTAGACTAATTCATAGACTAGTTTCAGTTGGATTTTACCATATCACGCCTCCACTGTGTACCTCTCATCGGCACTACTTCACAACCAATTGTATGCGAGGTGGGTACAAAAGCTTCAGTTCAAATTCCTTTCAGGTAGATTTTTTTTGTTTTGAATTATTAGGTACTGCACAAACATTTACATCAGATGCGTTCAGACGCACCATTTCAAAAAAAAAAAACGGTGATGAAAAGCACGTAGTGAGGCCCACGGTCCAAACGGCGCTTTCCGGTCCACGTTACATGTTTTTGGATTCCGTCGAACGGTGGCAGAACACCCTCTTACCGTCCTAATCAATCCAAAGCCACATACGGGCGAGTTGCTGTGGCGCAGGGCAAGTATGCTTTCCTGGAGTGCCCTGGTTGGCGAAGCAGAAGCGCTCAGCGTAATAGAGTGCTTGCAATGCGCGAAACCAGTTCACCACATGTGCTCCAACTCCGTATATGAAGGCGCGCTGACCGTTCGGGTCAAGGGTGCGCAAAAAATACATACTTCTGAAGGGTAGTTTTCCTTCTCCGACCACCTTCATTATGACAATTTTCAAAGAGGCTCTCAGTACAGAATGCCATAGTCCATGGAGCATGGAGCAAACAATTCAATCTCCATTGATTGTAGTTATCAAGATCAGTCAACCCGGTCAACTACTTCAGCTACTTCCGCTAGACCCCACATATCTCTGTTGCACGTAAAAACAGTACCTACTCCGGCGTCTGTGGCAGCAAATACTTCCTCTTGTCACTGAATAAACGCTTGGCTATCAAAAATTGTCGCTCTACCGAGTTGAACGTTGGTTCGAGAAAGCTGGTGTCGATGAACCGATATTCCTGCTGCGCTGCGAGGTGACGGCGTTTCAAAGCTCTATCCTCAAAACTCGGCTCGTCCTCGGTACTCACGTCCACTCAACCGTAACGACGAACTCTTGGCAGCTCTCAGCTCGGCAGCGGTCAGCTCACAGCCTTGTCCACGCTGTGTATTAAAAAGAGCACTCTCGAAATGGGAATGCTTGACGATCGCTGCTGCTGAGCTGAGGTGGTGGGCGGTGTCCGGGAGGTCGGCAACGACCTTGTCGAAGATGACTCGCACGTTAGCGGTCGTTGCGCCCTCTTTTTGCAATGCATGCTGACAGACTGGAAAATGGAGAGCTCGGTTTTGAGCAGAACCTTGAGTCGATTCACTTGGGCGGTGCCCCGGCAACACGACAGGGTCATCTTTTTGGCGCATTTACTGTACGAACGGGACCATTAATCGCCAGAAAGCGGCCCGCCACGTCGAATGCATTGCTCCATCGAGTGGCATTTCGACGAATCGGCTTTAGCGGAGTCAGCTTGCGGAGGTGTCCAGCGGCCTGGAGGTCGATAGCTTTCGCATTGCTTTTCGCTATGAGGTCCAGCTCCGTCTCGTACTTTCTTAAGACGCGCTAGGCTGCCAGGTTGAGCTGGTGGCTGGAGAAGCCTAGTAGAGGCAGCCCTTGCTGCTCTAGCGTCCAAAGAATGAAGTCTTTGTGGTTGGGCGCATTCTGGTTGGTCTCGTCGAGGATGGGTGCGAAAACGAAGAGCCTTATCACCACTCCATCCTTACAGTAGGAGATGAAAACTGCCACAAAATGGTCAGAGTTAGCGACCAGCCGTCCCAAATGACGAGTTTTGACGGTGTTCTATTAGAGATTTCGCCCTCTAGACGAACAGTCAATGCCTTCACGTATTTCATAATAGTGGCCTTTTCAATAGGCTCGAGGCTGGTGTACTTCCGAGCGAGTGCGTTCTCGCAGAAGTTGAGCGGCACCTCGCTCTCGCCCCCCAAACACGGTTTTGGCCTACACAGTTAGATATATCATATAACGCAGCAAACACATTAGCATAGAAACGACTTGTTATGTACCTTTTCGGAGCAGTCAGGAAAACGCTCCTCTGCCATCATAGCGTGCATGGTTTGTTTGTAATCGGGGTGTCTAGCCCGGAGGTGGTTCAAGAGGTTTATATAACCTTTAGTGGTGTCCTGGGCCAGAATACTGGGGTATAGGCGGCACTGGAATCGGTGCCTCAACGGGGATGCAACAGGTCTGGGCGAGGATACAGTAGCTCGAGTGGCGGCCGATGGGGCTAGGAAGCACTCAATGCTAGCAGCCGCGGAGACAACTTGCTAGGCTTGGAACAGTTCCTAGAAAAAGAAACGGCAGATGAAGGCGTTGCTGGAGACCATTGCAGAGTACATGAAGTGTTCGGGAATGAGCGTTTAAAACAAATAGGAGAGGTGGTGAGCATGATCCTCGCTAGACAAAACTGGTGGCTGTAGACGCGTTCAATACAAATAACAAGTGTCAGCTCAAAAAAAAAAAGACGTGTCCGTCAATTCAATATTCAACGAACTGGCACCAATTCATTATAGTGACTTCACAATTCACTAATGTAGGGTTTACCGTCCAATTCATTTTATGGATATTGACTAAAGCGTCATGTATTGACCACCCCTGGTTCAGGTGTGTACCACTAACTGTGCCAGCGCGCCTGGCTTAGGGAATCAACCTGATTGTTTCAGCACAGATCTTCCAGTGCAAGGTGCTGTTGCTGAGAGTGCACGAGCTGCTCCAACAAAGGCCAGGACAAGCACAAACGGCAAGGACAGCAGCAAAGCCAAGCGCAAACGTAGTATCAACCCCAACAAGCCCAAGAGCGACAACAGAACTACAAGCAGCAATAAATACCAAAAAGGGCAGGGACGTACCACGGAGCAGCACCATGAGTATGCACATCAAAGAAGAAACACTTGGGATACTGAAAGAACTGGGCAGGGCCAATCATAAAAGCGAGTGTCACAAGATCGGCTCCGGCAAGTTCAGTGCAAAGACCACCGCAAGCAGAAACGCTGCCGCTGCAACAGCATCTCGGGATGGCCCGACAAAGGCGAGGGAGGGCCAAGAAGGGCGCATCACGAGCGGGAATCCCATGCTTGGTCATGTTGATAGTGACGACAACGATGAATTAAGCCGCCGGTGTGTTGACAGCAGCGATGAGGATGCGGAGACCGTTACAGGGAAGCAAAATCGCAAGCCAAAGAAGTTCTTCTTTACACCAACAGATAATTTGTCATTACTCAGTGAAATTCTGAGCGTTCAACATACGCAGCTAAAAATGGAAACATAACAGACTCTATCACAATGTCACCAATAACTTAAACGAACGTTTGGAAACGGAGCTGAGTGTCCGTACGATCAAGGAACTTTTTTCCTACTTCCGAAAGTGTTCAAGGCCACAGATTGTGAGTACCGAAACAAATCTGTATAGCAGAGAAGTACACCGAGCACAAACGCCTGCTCAAGACATGACCGACGGAATGCGCGATCTAGAGGTCACCAAACGCAAGAAAAAAGAGTCCAATCAGGCTAAGTCGGATAATCTAGTGTCCGCTGGCGCAAGACTTCGCGAGCAAACCGTTAGGCGCCATTGTCAACGGCGCGAAATCTACAGCGATGACGATGATGAGGGTGACACATCGGATACATTAGCGCTGATGTCGTCTGCTGCAACCCAAGAAGTTGACTCCACATCGACATCAACCGAAAACGACTGGAAAAAACATAGCCCGGTGTTGGCGTCACGACTGCACAAGGTGAACATGGCTACCGTCAGTTTTATCGAGGGGCAGCACCATCGTCATAAAGAGGAGTTCGAGCTTCCTCATGAAAAGCTAATGATTCAAAGCAGAGGTAGAGCGGGAAGAGACGCACTGGAAAGCGGATATGGAGTTTCGAAAAAAAGGCCGATCGGAAGGATAACAAAGCGTCTGAAAACGCATCGCTTCGGCGTGCTGAGCTCTAGCTGCGCCGGGAAGAGCTACCGTTTCTAAAGCATCAACTACGGCTCTCAAACGTAATCGATCAATCATTTAGTTGATTGCGCTTTGGCTTGTTGTTAGCATAAGCACGGGTAACGATTGATTTTGTATTTGGATGATATTATTTCCTACAAAGTAAATGTAACGAAAGGCACAAGCTAGTTTTCCTTGGGTAGGGCGCAAAATACTCCTCCAACGTTGGCGGCTTGCAGCGAAAGTACTTGAAGTTGGTGTTTCCACCGCGGGCAATCGTCAGACGGTTGGTGAAGAAGACGCCAAGTTTGTGTACAGCGTGGCTGTTGACATTGTAGCGACGCGTTGGTGTCGTTTGCAGTCGAGGAACGAAAAGTATGTTGTCACCTCTACATATGACGACTCTACCGACATCCTAACTGCCATGCTGAATTTCTCGCTTCAGGGCGTCAATTCTACAGCCCGTGTAGGGGCAACAGGAAACGTTTGTGCGTCCGTATGCCGGGTCTCCATAGTTCAACTTGTTGCGGAACGCCAGATCGTTCTCCAGCATCTCTTAATCCACTTTCGTTCAGCATGAAAAAATCGTGGCGACGACCATTTACTGGACCGAACAAGTGCGAGATGAGGCCGTCGGGGATAACAACAGTCTGGAACTTGAGCTCTGCATCCTCTTATGCCCGTTGTTCATCGATTGTTGCCTTTTCCTTTGTCGGCAGATCGGCCGAACTGTCCCGTCGATCCCTATACTCCCTCGATGATGCTCCCCGGTGCCTTAGCAGCATTGCCGTATAGTAGCGCTCCATGTTGTCGGCGACTCGAGAAGTATCGAAGTACAAGAAGTCGTCTAGCTTCATGTCAAGGAACTCCACAACGACGCAGAATATATGGCATATCGTCAATGGTGCCATACCGAACTTCCCGGCCATGTCGATTCATCGCTTTGGATACACCAGGCGGCGTAGGCATATCGCAAGCCCTTACACCGCGTTGCCGCGAGCCCCCTCGCATGTGCGGATATCCACAGGGAGCCACAAATACTTTACCAACAGGAGTAGCTGCCCCACGGTGAAGACGAATTGGTGTTTGGCTTCTTCGTCGTCCATTGTGAGGAAGTTCAGGAGAAACTTAGGGACTAAAATTCTCTCTCGGTAGGGCAGAGACTTGTGGCGCATTTAGCCACAGCACCAGGACTTCTTCGTTTGAAGGTCCGAGCCGCTTCGTCGAGAGGAATTGTAACACTCCCGCGCGCGAGTGTGTTCGAAGTTGATGTTTCCCCTATGTTCAACCTCCATTCCGCACGCAGATCGTTACGGGTTTTGGCTACGTGTTTTTTTAATGACGCTAATCTTGAAGCGCAACTGAAGCGAAAAGCACAAATTAAAACGTTTCGACGCTACCGGTATATGCGCTACGTGTTTTCATTTGTCGGTACCTCTAT
Source organism: Phytophthora sp. 'mugwort' (assembly GCA_033558025.1). NCBI lineage: Eukaryota > Oomycota > Peronosporomycetes > Peronosporales > Peronosporaceae > Phytophthora > Phytophthora sp. 'mugwort'. The sequence continues at coordinate 4,304,529 of JAUCEF010000007.1, read as the reverse complement.
TGAACATTTGATACCGCTTACAGCTCCTGCTTCGGCGCAGTAGCTGGGAGCACACGACCTAACCAGACTCGGATGTCTTGGATTTTCTCCGGAGACAAGGTGTAGTCCATGTTCGGGTACGTGTGGAACGTGATATCGTTAACACCGGTGTCTGTCAGACGTTGCTTCGACTGCAGCGCCGACTTATAACGAGCTCGCGAGTCGGCACCGCCGTGGCAAATGAGCAGAGGCACCTCCGCCGTCTCGGGGGCGAGCTGGAAATCCTGTTGTACCAGAAGGACAGTAAAAAACAGGCGTCAGTTCACCTTTCAGACGAGCGAATACACTTGAACCTCTTGGACCTTCTCGCGTGGGATGAAGGATGAAAGCACCATGATGCCACCGATCGGCTGCTTGGTCTGGAAGCCCGTAAAGTACGACACTGCGCCGCCCTGACTGAAGCCTCCCATCACGATTCGTGAACGCGGAATACGTGCCTCGACCTGTTCATACGAAACACAAAGGCCAGCTTCGTCAGCACAAGCCAGCAAAAGTGTCAAGAAAGCATTACCTCCTGGGTAATCATGGACTCCAACGCATCGCGGCTGTCTTCGATCCCAGCAGCATATCCCGCACTCCCCACGAAGGCCTCAATATCGTACTACACACATACATACATACATACGCTTAGCACTCTTCAGTGTATTAATCCCACCAGAGCAGTTCGTCTCACCCAGCAGGGATCTCGCGGCCGTTCGCGATGGTCACCGGACGCCGTGCAGCTACCAAAAAAAAATTCAACACTAATGTCAGCTAGTCTATCCCTAATGTCAATCCCTACCGGGGCGATAGTAGACATTACCAGTAGGGAGCACAAACTTGACGTGGGGCATCTCCTTGGCACGCTGCGGAATATGTCAGCCCAGCCGTGCGCTGTGTCTCCGAGTCCGTGGAGGAAAAAGACCACGGTGGAGCGATTCTCGCGGTTGAAGATGATTGTGTTCTGAGTGTCGACGACCATTTGGATGGAGCTGCTGCTGGCCACGAGCACGAGGAGAAGCAAATAGAGAAATGCGCAGAGGAGACGCATACTCTTGGTGGAATGTGTATAGTCCCAAAAGAACGCGAAAACAACAAGTGAGATTATGCAATCTTTTAAGACAAAAGCGTGATCAAGACTGCATCTGCTGACGTATCGACAGCAAACACAAAGTGCACAAATTACATTTTGATTCAGTCTCCACAAATGGAGGAGGGGGGGGGGGCTGAAATCCTTGACAGAGAGGTAACTCGTACACTAGTTTTGCGTCTCGGGGATCACGCGTTGCAGCCACTTGGTCACGTCGTTCAGCTCCTCCATACAGGCGCCGTGTTCCATGTCCGGGTACGAGTGAAACTCGATGTCTTTCACGCCGGCCGCCTCCAGCTTCTCCTTGGACATTTTACCGTACTCGAAACGCACTACCGGGTCTTGTTTGCCATGACACATGAGCAGCGGCACATCCGCCGTCTCCGGGGCGAGTTGGAACGACTGCAGCAGTAGCACACACAATTTCACTTGTCAACAACAATAATACAACTTACACGCACACACTCGCTTCAGCTCCCCGTTTTAGAACGTACAGCGTAGCGTGGTAGATACCCCGACATGGAGATAACTCCTCCCAGCACCGCCTTGGTCTGGTAGCCCGAGAAAAGCGACAAGGCCGCGCCCTGACTGAACCCTCCGAGTACAATACGCGACAAAGGGATCCCCGCCGCCACCTCCTTCTCGATGATCGTCAGGACGCGGTCACGAGAGGCGTCAATGCCGTCGGCATTGTCTCCATTCACGCGAGCCAAGGACTTAATGTCGTACCACGCGGGCATGCGCATGCCCATATTGAGCGTCACGGGCATGGACGTTGCTGCAAGTCACGGGGTTAGCTTCCACTTCTGATAATATCGAACCGTAAATGTACTCACCCGTAGGTAGCACGAACTTAACGTGCGGCAATCCCTTGCCCAGCATGGCCATGGCGTCGCTCCAGCCGTGGCCTGTGTCCCCCAGGCCGTGCAAGAACACCACCTGACCATACGAAAAAGGTGTCAATGATTCGGGAACGTATCATTCAAGCAGCGAGAAGACAACCCATGAACGCACCGCGGCCGTGGGCTTCTCCGGGGACAGTACGATGTTGTTGTCCGTGTCTGTGCTCATGCGGCTCGAGCTCATGGCGCGTCGTGCGAAAGGTCTGCGGATACAGCGCGCGAGCATTGACAACGTGTGCCAACAATAAACTCACTTGGATTCAGTATGATATGAATTGTGTGTACACAAAAAGTTACGGCGTAGCCCTGATTAACACTCTCATTTAGACGGAATTACAGAAGTCCCTCGGATGTTGTCTGCCCACCACAGCTCCTCGTACTCAATGATTCTCTTGTTGATAGCATCACCCATCCCAGTGCGTAGTTCTCAGCTGAGTTAAAAAGGTGACCCCTAGCACGCAGATTTGAGTATCTTAATGGATTACCTGAGGAGGGTATACATGCCCTGCGCATTGCGGGTCTTGTGGCGTTGTACTCCGAAATTCAGTCATTTTCACACATGACTCAGTTCACGGTGGTTTTGTTTACCCGATACAAGCTCCTAATCTCAGATAACTTATCGACCTAAGGTCACGAGCTCTTCAATGGCTCTTCTCTTTTGCATACTACTATTATATTATAATAGTAGTGGTAGTAGTAACTGACTGCCCCACAGCTTCTCTGTTTGGCGATAGCTACTTCAAAGCTACGCCCTTCTCAAGTTCCAATTTGCCTAAAGGTGTCTCAAGCGGATATCCTGGAGGTGGTCAACCCACGGCTGCGATGGCACGTACTGGACAATGGCGTCGATCTCAGCCTTCACCTCTGGAGTGATCTTATCGACAACGGCAAGTGCCTTCAGATTCTCCTCCAGCTGCGATGCATTGCTGGCGCCGACCAGCACAGTCGCCACGTGCTCGTTCAAGATGCACCATGCAAGCGACATCTGAGCCAACGTGCAGCCTAGTTTTTCGGCGATGACCTTGAGCTTCTCTGCCTTCTCGACGTTCTTGATGAACGTCTCACCGCCGAACGTACTCTTCTTGATCGGCTCCATCGAGAAGCGGGAGCCCTCAGGGACGTCCGTCGTGTACTTGCCCGTCAACGTGCCGAAGGCAAGAGGGGACCATGCCGTGACACCGAACTTGTAGCGCTTGTACAGAGTCATGAGCTCGTACTCGACGCGGTCCCGGGAGAAGATGTTGTATTGAGACTGCTCTACGATGGGACGAATCAGGCCCAAACGATCAGCGATATCACACGCCTCGAGGATGGAGCTCGAAGGCCAGTTGCTCGTACCCCAGTAGAACGCCCAGCCCTGGGTGATGATGAAGTTCATGGCACGAACAGTCTCTTCGATCGGCGTGCACGGTTCAGGGTGGTGGCAGAAAATCACATCCACATAGTCCAGACTCATACGACTTAGGGCAGCCTGGGTGCCCTCGATTAAGTGCTTACGATTGAGACCCTGGCTGTTGGGGGTGCCAACGCGGAAGCCCTTAATCCCACTGAAAATCTTGGCTGTAACCACCAAGTCCTCACGGCTCCACACACCCTCACTGATACCCCTTTTGATAGCACCGCCCATGAGCACGTCAGCTTGACCCAGTGCGTAGTTCTCAGCGGAATCAAAGAAGTTGACTCCGTGCGCGAATGCAATCTTCATCATCTCATACCAGGCATTGACGGTGTGAGTCTGTCCAAGATACATCCAGGAGCCGAGGGCGAGCTTTGACACGAGGAGACCCGAGTCACCCAGGAAGCGGTAGGTCATCTTGGTAGGGGCACCCATGGCTCGTGGTGTGTGGCTTGTCACGTACGAAGCAAAGTGCGAAATGATTAAGGTCAAAATATAAAAAGCTGGACGGCGTCGGCAGCATACCGTCTTTTGTGAAATCGCGGACGACAATCATCATCAACTTGGTCTGCATAATCAATTTTATCCGTCCCACTTTCAGCAATTTAACCCTTTCGCGAGCCACCTAGGTTTTGCATATTGTACAAAAAAAAGTGAATCCATTCTAAACGGGCGCATTTTTCGCCCTTTTAGGATCCGTACCATTTACCAGTATGTTCCAGATCAATAGATAGATTTGCACTTTTCGGGCGCGATTGATCACTATTGGCTGAAATGAACGCGTCTTCACGAAGCGGATTGGGTAGTGTGCAGAGTTTCACTTGTCGAAAAATTGGCGGCGCCAGGACCATTCAAGTGCCCAAGCATCCAACTCCGGGCAGCTACAGAAAACGCTTCATTTACGATTTCGCCTCGCTCCCCCCCAAACCTCCACCATCGCAATGCCCCGTCCAACGAACCAAACCAGCCGCCACTCGCGCACGCAAAACCTGTCCGACCACGACCGAGCTCTTGTACTCGGCGCTCTGCTGAGCGACGCTACTACCGGAGTTCTTCGCCTTGGAGCCCTGACCGCTGCCGCGAGGACCATTCGTGTTAGCGATCAAACTGCTCGTCGTATTTGGCGCCGTGCCCGCCGCAATTATCCGTCTACCGGTTTGTTATCGTCGCACCAAACGGTAGACGCAGCGCTGACCACTCGACCGAGCTGGCACGGCTGCGCGCTTTCGACCCGCAGCGTCGTGGCACAATTCGTGCTGCTGCCGAGGCTTGTTTCTGCCTCCGACGACGCTATTTCGTGAGTTGCGCGTGGAGACAAGTGTTGCCAAGCCCATGCTGTCTGAGCTCAATTAAGCAGCCGCGTGTTGCTTTTTGTGTGGATCATATGAGTGCAACGACGCAGCAATTTGATCCGATGGAGGACGTGGTCCATGTAGACGAGAAACTGCTCTACATGAGCAAGGTGAAGCGTCGTTTATCCTGCTGCCCGACGAGCCAAAGCCCACCCATAGCTTGAGAAGCAAGCGACACATTCCAAAGGTCATAGTGTGGCTCGACCACGCACGGATTCTGTCACCGGTCAAGGTTTTGACGGAAAGATCGGCGTTTGGACCTTTATAACGCATCAAGCAGCTCGACGCAGCAGCCGCAACCGCTCGGCTGGGACCTTGGTGGCACAAGCAGTACCAGTCAATAAGACCACCTACCGCGAGAACCTGATCAATCACATGCTTCCATCGATCAAAGCTAAGTTATCTGGTGCCACGAGAGGGGGTCGTATTGTGGCGTAGCAGGATATCGCCCCACCCCATATCCAGTCGGACGATGCTGACTAGCTACAAGCAGTTGCTGCGAGTGGATGCAACGTTCGGCTTCGGTTCCAACCACCGAACAGCCCGGACTTGAACGTCTTAGATCTTGCTGTTTTTAACGCCCTCCAGGCGCGACAACAGCGCGAAATCGCCCACACACTCGACGAGCTAGTGGAAAACATTAAGAAGGCTTTTACAGGCTTACCGCCTTCCTCCCTGAACGCAGGCTTCAGTGCGTTATAGACGACTGCGTGGCTGCAGGCGGTGACAGCGACTTCAAAATACGCCACATGTCCAAGGCGAAGCTATTTGGGAGGGAAGACTTCCTCGCACCATCCAATGCTCTGAGGTGACGGCATCTTTTTCTGCCCCAAATCATGCGATCACCAATTCCCGATCATAATGAAATTAGTACTAGTATCGATCTATAGATTTGGAACAAAGTTAACAGTTGCACCTATGTAGTGACCTGGAACAGACTGGTACAGACCTGTGTCGCATGGTCCGGATCCATCACCTGACGCTGTTATGGCTGCTTCTGTGGATCTTCCGGCTGCCGGTCGACTTCCATCTTATCCGGATCTGCAATACCACATCGCCATATCACGGTACTGCGAGCATCGAAGTTGGAGAAGAACGTTCGGACTGACGCACGCTTCACTGAATTTGTTTTCTATGGGGACGCTGCCTATGGAAGGAGTGACATCTTCGCGTCGCCTTTCCAGTAACAGGTCGCACTGCAACTCAAGATCACATGAACTACATAATGAGTGAGGTTCGGATTGAGGTTGAGTGGTCTTATGGTGAAGTCGTACAGCACTGGCCTGTATGTGACTTCTCGAGGAAGATGATGCTTGGAAAAGTACATGTGGCTACAGTCTACAAGGCATGTATCATTTTGACAAATTACATTTTCATATTTCGTGGAAACAAGCACAGTAAGTATTTTGATGTAGATCCGCCTTCATTAGATGAGTACTTCCGTTTGTTAGATTAGCCAGAAGATTGAACTAATGCTGGATTGATTTCTTAACGATTTTTACCTCCAGCGCATCAAACCGTTTTTGTCTCTCTTGGCGATCATTCTGACGTTCTTGACGTTCTGTCTTAAACTGCGCTTCCTACAGCTCGATCTCTTTCTGGCGCAGGGCATGCTCCGTGTCATACGTATGAGCTCAAATTCGAGCTGTAGATGCTGCAGTTCACGGCTGCGAGCCTTCTCCTTCAGGCGCTTGGTCTCGCACTCTAACCGCTTGCCGACGAGCTCTAACGTGTCGTTGCATTGGCGCTTCCTAGCCGTCTCGCGCTCCTTAGGCGCCTTTGCCGCGCTCAGTCAACCTCTTCTCCGCTGCCTCCATAAGCTTGCCCCCCGTGCTGCTCTTCTCCTTCTCTGTCTGCTCCTTGTCCGCCTTATTGGCCATCACCGCCAGCTTACCGTTCGCCTCGAGGCTCGTGATCTCTTCGAGCAGCCTCATTTTCTCCGTTTCCGGCTCGACCGACCCGTTGCGAAACTCGCGTCCCTCTGACCACTTCTGGTACCATGTCTTCAAAGCCTTAAAGTGATCAGAGCATGCACGTCATGTGAACGGATGCCGCAGTGATGCTGATACAGAGCTGGCCACGTCCTTCAAGCCTTTCTTACGTTTCCGTGGTAAGCTACGGATCGTACTAGTGATGGCATAGAGGATGACTAGATCCTGCTCCTCCGTGAACGTTCCGCTCGAGCTTCGCTTTGGTTTGGGAGTTGCAGTAGCGGCCGGCTCTTCGCCATCTGTGTTCACGTTGCTGGAGGCTTCAGGGACATCACCAGCAGGGGCTGCAACAGGGCTGGATGGCAACGGGACTGACGCGCTGGCAGGCGTGGTGCTTTCACGCTCCATGGTGCATTGTATGAGGGATGGAGGCCTTGGCGACTTGAGCGCTGGATGCGGACCGAATCAAACAAGCCAATCAGAAGGTTCGAGATCTCGTGAATACGTCTACGGCTTACTCGGGTGATCTCGTGTGGATATGACAGCAAGTTTCCCACTTCGCGAGCGTAGACACGACCAGCGTGTGGCTTTGTCTCCATCTAGTAAAACACCAAATTGCTAGCATCCTCTATTCTCCATAGTTTACCGATAAGGTCCTCTTTATTTGCCGACGACGTGTCATCTAGTCCACGGGATAAAACGGCCAGCAGGTACGCAGGATATCGCGCGTGCGTATTTGGCCTCATGTCGTTTCTTATTCCCCGTCCCTGGTATATTGCATCCGACGTCTATTTTGTATGTGGTCCACACATGTCTGCTCCGATGATATGTTTAGGTGCAATTATTCTACATAATCTATACAGTGGAAAATCCATATAGGAATTGGTATGGAAATCCTAAACATCAGTAGCCTAAAATATATGGTGGCGATCTGTCTTGTGTTGTAGTAAATGCTACATATTACAACCTTCAAAAGGTGACCACAACGCGACGATGCCTCTGAGCCTCCAGTTTCCGCCACCTCATAAAGAAAACAGTCGGGAGAGTCGACGTGGCGTGGCGAAGAGGAAGGCTGATGAACCCGCTCGCTGGCGATGGGAAGAGCAAGCGTGAAGGCGAGGTGCTGTGATGGAGCGGGCGCCCCGGCGGTGGTGTGCTTTGGTTGTGTGCTAGAGTTCAGGCAGGTGTGGCTTAAGTTACTTAACGAAGGGTGGACCTCAAAAGCACCACGAGGTGGTCGAAGCTTAGATTTTCGTTACCGCTATATCCGGCCTGGGGGCAACCCGGGCGGGTTTTGAAGGCGACGACTTCTTCCTTGGCGAGGAATGTCGTACTGAGATACATCAACGGTTCGAAGCTCTGCATAAAATCACACTGTTTGCTCTTTACTGACTCAACACACTGTTACCTACCGAGGGCGATAAAGGGTCTGTCGCTGGCGGTCACAGACGTGGTCGCCGCGGTGGAGCTGCTCAAGGTCGTGGACGGGGCCGTGCTCGCGAGAGTGAAGATGGGGCAGCTCCCGTCGCTGGTGGAGCGGGCGACAGCTCCGGGGAGGAGGGCGAAGACGTCATACTCGTGGATGGTAGGCCGGCGTTGAGATGTCTGTGGTGGTAGGCGCTCGCTAACCGTGTTGCTATGGGATGTGTGTCTAGCCACTGCGAGTGGAGTTGGTCGTGACGAAGGCCAGGCCGCCGACGCCGAACGAGGCGGTGTCGCTGGCGGTCGCGGGCGTGGTCGCCGCGATGGAGCTGCTCGAGGTCGTGTTCGCGGTTGGGTTTCACAAAATGATGAAGACGTGGTCCCAGATTTTGAAGGGGGATGGATTTGGCTGAAGAGGAGGATTCGATGCAATCTCCGACACCGTGAACACCACTCCGCCTCCTTCAGCATGTGTATATTGACGAGTATGTGACTTTTCTCCTGCAAGAGAACGATGGCTGAACAAGAAAGTCCACCGACCTGCTGGTACGGCGTTTATGTTGTTGGTAAAGTCTGCCGTCCCCCAAAAAGCCAAGGAAAAGTTCCAGATTTGGTGGCTAGACACTGAATTCTGAGCAGTATTGAGAAATCTTAGTGTCAGTCTCATCCAGCTTGGAATCGACAACTTCATAGCGTTGACGAAGGACAAGAGTAATCATGACTGTCAAGGTTGCTCAAGTGTGATGAATCGGAAAGAATCCGGATAGACAATAAAAATGAACTTCAAGAAGTGACGAGAAATGGTTATGCATCTCCAAGAAACGAAAGTCATACTGCGTCATGATTCCCGCGGGATCGACATAAATGATGCAGTAAGAGGATTGGAATCCTGTTGGCTCTGTCTTTCCTGGAAGCTCGGATATCAGGGCAGATGGCGAAGCGGTCGAAGACACAGAGGGACGCGGAGAAGCAGACCCCGGATGAGCAACTGGTTGAAGATCCGACAGACGATATTCAGCCTAAAGCGTATGGCGATCTTCGCACGAAGCGTCACCGTTGCTGCCTGAAGGTGCGGAGTAGCCAACGGGCGGCGGAGAATCACTGAGAGCCGAAGTCGAGGAGAAAGAGCATTGTAGAACCAGCAGTCAGCTTAAGATTTGCCGCGGAGCAGGCAAGTGCTTCCAGCGAGCAGCAGCAACGTACCGGTTCGGTACAGTGGCTTAACAACAGAAGAATACATGGAGAAGTTGATAGGTGAAGCGACGAAGTGCGTTGCGGAGAGGCAACTTACGAGCCTGGAAAGGTGAAGTTCCGCGCGAGAGGGAGTCGGGTATCCGCAGCCCCGTAGGAGTCGTCGGTATCTGCAGCCCGCCTAGCAACGCACGGTGACCAAAGAGAGGGTAGTTTAGCCCCCGGCTAGTTTAGCCCCCGGCACTGCGTGTTGAGCGACTTGGCGTAGCTCTCGTGCGTGAATTCCCTTACGTTGTGAGGCCTAGGAACTCAAGTGCCGTTCGTTGTGCGTGTTTAGGTTGGCGTAGTGCGTGTTAGGACAATGGTACTTGTGGCCACCGGACACTGTCCCGCATCACTGAAGACACAGCTAACGACCCTCAGACTGAAACGAAGGAATTACCTACAACTTACTATGCTTTGAGAAAACCGAAATTGCATGAGAATGCGCATTAGCAACCAAACTTGCATTTTGCACATGCAGTTTGAATGGCAAGCGCCTGGTCGCTACTCCAGTTTCACCGCCGAGGGCACAGAACTCCGCGTTGCCGCTGAAAATGGCGTTCCTGGCGATGGCTGAGGTAGGCGGGCTGGCACTACAAGGGCCGGCCGGTCTGTCCGTTGGCTTCATGTTTACCTGATGCCGGGGAAGACGAAGAAAGACACGCTTCGTGGGGACTATTTTGTGGGTAAAGAAGATCTCACGAAGAACTAGGGCAAGTTGGATTTCGATATGAGACGCGAGTGGTCAGTTATTTTTTATTCTAGCGTTATTGTGTGTTTATCTGCGCTTCTGGCGAAGAATACGGCGAAACGAGAGCCCTCCGCAAACGCTGCAAGACGGCGAAGTGCGAAGCAATGTGCAAGAAGCAGCAACACAACCCTAAACGACGATAATATGCTGGTATCGTGTATAGTGGTGTCAACCTCTGCTGTTCTAACCTTACCTCTACCTCCCCAGCCTCAACCTTTCGCGTTAACTACCCACCCTCCAAACTAACTTTTAACCTTCTTGACTATCGATCATTGCAAATATAGCCTTCTGCCAATGGGTACATACCATTGCGATCATTCACTGAGGGACCTCCAGTACTTTTGACCATCACCACGGCATAAAGCAAGCGACGCAATTGAAGAGAGAAGGTCCCCAGATCCTGTGACCTATCGCAGCCCTCGTACTCCAATACAACCTACCCGCCTTCGGCCGTATACAATTGACCGAGATATTGGTTGCGCGGCGACTTACAACTACTACAACGAATCGCTAGTGAACGAGCATCCAAAAAAGCGCTTCAGCCCTACCATGGATACCAGCCAAGACAGAACACGGCGAGCCCATCCCGATCGCCTCCTCAAGATTTTGAGCATCCGTCCCCGCAGAAGGAGGAGTGGACAAGCGCAGGGTCAGTTGCGGTTGCAACTATGCATTCACGGTTAGAGAACCAAAGCACCCAGGGCGGTATCCACACAGAGGACGAACCCTTGCGAATTTGGCACCCTCCTGTGTATGAAGCTGTGATGGATGTGAGGCCGTACAACCTCTACAATATGAAGAGGGTACGAAAACCGCAATCCTGGCAGTTTATTATGCTGTACCTGATCCGCAATTTTGGCGTATCGAAGTCGAACAACTCCACAACGAGCATGCAACTTACGCCTACTGCACAAAGTGTAAGCGAGCACTCCGATTTTCGAAAGGGAACAACGGTGCAGAGAAGCACATGAGCAAATACCACAAACACGACCTTGCTAACTACGGCAAGCCAAGCGATGAAACGGAGGTGCAACTAGAGCGAGCGTTGAATCCCGATTTTGCTGCGGCTGGGGCGAACGAGAAAAAGCGCCCACTACGTGAAATATCGGCTGAGCACAAAACCAAGTGTATTCACTTCTGGCGCGGTGGATTGCAGCTCATTCTGTCCTCTTCTGATGATTGAGGATAAAGGATTTATTGCATTATTAAGTTCGTCACTGAAACAATTTGTGGGATCAGACTGCATCTACCCCGGCGGACCCAGTTACGAGCTGAACTTATCTTCCTCGCTCGAGATTTGCGGTGCTACGTGAGAGAAGATATCGCACGATCGTGTACGTATTATTCCATTACCACTGACATCTGGACAGCGAGAAACGCTCGATCATATATTTCAATCACGATCCATCATATCGACGACAAATTTGAGATGATCAGCTGGACGCTAGAAGTGAAGGAGCTTCCTGGTAAGCATGACGCCAAAGCGATAGCTGCAGCACTTGAAACAGTAATGGCTTGAATGGGGTCTATCGAAAGAACTCTGCTGTCGTATTGTTCGCGATCATGCATCGCACTTGAACTTCATTTAATCGTATCTGGACTATTGAAAAAGAAAAAAAAGGCTGATCTACAAATCCGGTTTGGGAGGCAATCGTGGCAGAGGAGCCAGGTGCAGGTTTGATTGAAAATGAGAAGATGACGAGTTAAATAAATTCGATCTAGCACAAGCAATTTCTTCGTGACGAGGCTGTCGAAGAAATGGATGATTTCCTTACACAGACGCTTGAACGGATGAATATGGACGAAATGGCTTCAATGCGCGAAATTATCCAGAGTTTTCGTACATTAGCTGTTTACTTTCGGAGATCTTCAAAAGGCCGCTCAGCTTTGGAAGCAATTCAGAAGACAAAATGCGTATTGCCTCGGCGAATGTGGTAAATTTCAAAGTTGACTGTCCGACGCGCTGGAATAGTTGTTGGGAGATGCTGGGGCGTTTTATCCAACTGCAGCAAGCTTTGAACGACTTTTTTTTCTTTTTTTAGTCAGCCGAAGGACGCATAGAATTCAAAGGTATGCAGAAGAAGCTGAACCGGCCAAAAGATGCTAACTGGATAGCTATAAAGTGCTTCAAACGCTGCTGGCACCTTTCGACCAGGTCTCCAAGGAACTGGGTGGACAAGGATACCCCACCCTCCCTCTCGTTCTGCCTGCTATTGCTGGCCTCCGCGCTAAACTTCCCCGGGACAATTTGTTTGAGCAAGATAAAGTATCTGCCAGCGATGAAGAATATGTGGATAATGTCATTGTCATGATAAAGGAATGCCGCGACAGGCTACTTCACCTGTGCGACGAGCGTTTTGGGCACTTAGAATCGAATGAGTTGCTATGGGTGTCATACTTGGATCCCAGGGTAGCCAAGCATATGAATCATCTGAAAGACGACAAGAAGCCCGAAGCTCGCCAAATCTAATTGGCGCCGCTGTACGGTCAGCTCGCGATGAAGACGTTCTTACAGAGCGCGGAATACTGTTTTCGCCAGTACGCACAAAAGCTGCACCTAAGGACTTCAAGCAGTAACTTCATGTTTGGAGCGAGCCTAAACATTGTGGCGGTTCACTGGAAGAGAAATGCAGCAACGAATTCACTAGATATATGGCCGATATTATCGTCCCTAATGCTGCTCCAGGAAAACAGACCCGTTGGAGTGGTGGAGATGCAACCAGGGAAAGTCTAGGAACCTCAGCAGGTTGGCCCGAAAATGGTTGGGAACTGTTGCAACGAGCGTACATTCCGAGAGGGCATTTTCGTCAAGCGGAAATATTGTGACCGTGAAGAGGGCTTCGCTGGCTCCTGAATTTGTACGTGATCTTGTATTTATTGCAGAAAATACCCGAAAGAACAATGGGGTCAACCTTAGCATTTTTCATCGGTAGCATTACTGTAATATGGAGAAGCCAGGTACGAAACACGAGGGAAAATTAGAACTTGAATGGAAAATGAGATGGCTTGCTAAGTACCCGTCTAGCGCAAGCAGCGTAATCGAAGTGCTAATCGCGTATATCTGTGGAGGTGACGAGATGTATTCAGCGACGGACTGTTAGCAATATAGTGGATGGATAGGAGTTGCGAGCATCTTTTTTCTGTAGGTCACAAGGCCACGTACGTTAAGTTCATAATGAGGAAATGCTTGCTTCTCACAAATCGCTTTCAATATTTTTTTTATCTGACCACGATGTGCCGACCAAGAACGCCTTGGGCATAAGAGTGCCCGAGTTAATAAGACAAATTCTGCGTGAGACACGATGTGCAGAAGGATAGCGAAAACGCAGCATTTATCATTGACGGCATTAGCTCGCAAAGCCGTCTAATCCTCCGGATCGTCGCCTTCCACTATAAGCTTCTCGTTGTCGGTCTTCAACAATCGGGAGTAAGTCCTTTTAATCGCTTACGCTCACCGCGTTCGGCTTCATCGTGGAAAGGCCTTGAAGTTAGTCACGGCGAACAACGTTTGGTTTATCTTGTTGGTTGTATGCGGGAGGTTAATGAGGTTTGGAGGTCTAAGTTAACCTTACCTTAACCTTTGGGAGGTTGAGGTTTAGTTACTAACGTTGACACCACTAATCGTGTGTGCTACCCGTTTGTTTTGAACTCATCACATATTTTGTTGATAGCCCGTGCAATGCAACAAGTCAAGCGAAGGTCCAATCACAACAGTAGCATTTGATGTTGTGCCGATGCCGCCTCAAGTTGTCATACACCGCCAGCAGTGACTATAGCTACGAAGATATCGTCTCAACCAGCTGATGTGCTGTAGTTGCGTAGACACCGCAAACGCCCACCACTAAGGCTCGCCAGGTTTGAACGTGCATCATACCAGACAACGTGTACAATCCATGGTCTAATCTTTTATGCACCGATGTAGAACTCTCGCCTGATAGCCGACGCAACCTTCTTCCCGATTTTGTAGATGCTGATGGCGGCGGAGAGTCATTGTACAACCCGGTTAGAGACGATGTACAACTTTTTGAAATTGTTACAAACGCCAAACTGGCTGACCCGACCGAAGCTTCACGGGCGTTAGTGACGTTCCAGTCCGATGGAGAAAACGATTATGGAGATGACGAAAACGGTACACCTGAAGATGACCTTTCTGTACTTGACGTCCGACTACCTGCTTCCCCTGACCTGTGTTTGGACAGCTTTAGTATCCACCGTCGGTGGTATGGCCGACATCGTGTCGAGCGCTGGGACGCATTCCCTAAATTCGATCACAGACACGGGCTGGTCCGACTTCGCTCCCGCTACGCCATACGACTACTTGCAGCAGCCTTACAAACCTAGCCTGTCCGGCGCTATGCGTGAGGACTATCCGCACTTGTACACGGGAGCATCAGGGACTGCCGCCTGGCTGCTCGAACCTGCAGCGACTCCGTCGGGGCGCTCTTCTAATTCATGCCGCCCAAGCTTTGGCACGCCATCGCAACGGGGGTAACCGGTACTTCAGCGAGAATATTGATAAGAAAAGGGGACGGATAACACGAAAAACAAGTTGCACATGAGCTATAGAATGCTGGCTTCAATCCAAGGTCCAAGGAGGAGTTGCGGACCGAGCTGCTGATATCTCCGGACATTACACCAAGGGAGGTGTGTGTTTTGGGGTTTGTCGATAGCAAGATCGATCGTCCCAAATACGGAGAACTGGCGCATCATTGGCGGACGACAGACGAGGGAGCGATTCCGCGCGTGTTTCGGCCTATTCATGGCTCGGGATAGCTTAATGCACCTGTCACGGGACCTGAGCTTCAGCCGTAACAACGACGAACGCGCAGTAATTGGTAGGGCCTAAAAACCTACGACCGGTTAGTGATGCTCTACAGGACCACTTCTCTGTCATCGTAATCCCTTCAGCAATCATGGCTTTCGACGAGACCATGCTGCCGTCGAAATCATCTTTCAATCGCCTGAGAGTGTACATGAAGGGCAAGCCCCATAAATGGGGACGAAGCTTCTCAGGCTGTGCTGCTCGAAGTTTGCGGTTCTGCACCCCGTATGTAATTGGGGTGCCTTCGGGCGCATCCGTGTTTTGTTTGACGACTAAATATTATTATGTAGGATACACACTAACCTATAGTTATATTGTATAATACAGGTTTGAAATTTTTTTGCGGCAAATAGGAGAGAGCTGGCGAAAGTAGCTTTACAGACTACACTGCGGCAGTTGTGCGGAACCTTCGAGAGGTGAAGTAATCCCAACGAAAAAGAAGAGCAACAAAACGAAGCCTCCCGATATACCGAAAAACAGACCGGTAAATATTGCGAGGGGTACATACACAGTTGCCGATGCTTTTTAAATTCCTGACATAGGGGTATGCGTTGGTGGGATGTCCGTGCTCAACGCCGGCGAAAGTGTTGCGAGGGCCGTATTGTGCATCGCGAGAAGCTGATTGGCGAACGGCTGGAAGTAGCCTGCCGCGCGTCATCAAAGATTACCAGACGTACGTAGGCGGCATGGACGTACCTGATCGATTGCATCTACAAAGGCAAGAGTTCAATTTTTTGTACGTACATTTTAAGATGGCATCCAATCGTGTGTAACAAGCTCTTAACGTCTGCTTGTCGACGGATCGTATAGCGTTTGTGCTCTCCGCGGTTGACTTCCAGAGTCCGCCGTGTTCGTCATCAACTTCAACGCGCTGTAGGCCACCGCTAAGTAGCCGGGAGTCTAGTCCCTATTTATTTTACTCGTTTGTAATGCACTCAACTCGTTCTCGTTCTCGTGCTCGTTCTCGTACTCGTTCACCAACTACTCCGGTCTACACCGCGACAATGCCAAGTGTCCTTAGATCCCGCGCGAAGTGCCTTCTGTGCTGATGCGAACATCAGTGCAGTCACCACCACACCTCGTGCCGTCTAAAGCTTCAGCTAGTTGTCGGTCGCTGATTCGTTGTAGCCCGTGTCCTCGTCCTTGTTTCACTTCGATTCGTCAAACCTCACGTGCGTGCCTGCATCCGTGTTGGCGAACTCCGAAGTGAGCTCCTTTGCGCTTGATCCTCGTTCTGCTGCTCCGGTAGCCACTCGTCGCCAACCCGGTCACCTTGCCTGTTCATGGCGTCTCTCTGTGTCAAGATCTCACCTCTGCGGCTCTCGTGCTCGTACTGGAAAGTCGCGGCGTCCCGTCACGTCAAGATCTCGCTTGTGCGGTTCTCATGCATTGAGTCCGCGCCCTCCACGCTCAGTATCTTCGTGTACTCGTACATCATCAGGTCTCGCCTCGATTCACCATTTGCTGCCGTCGTGTACTGCGGCTGCGCTGATCTGTTACACATGTATGGCGCATGCCGTAGGGACACGCTACAGCTGTTCATCAAGTACAAGAAATACTACAAATCGTTGATCCTTTGACTCGTCGATCTTGTCATTATTAATGCCTTCATAGTCTGCAACACTCGACGTGCAGTGGCCAACCTCATGAAACGGGTGATTGAAGTTTATGAAGCAATTGCACATGAAATTGTGCCAGCTCGGTGAGGAAGGCTAGGTGCTTGCAAGTGACGTCGTCCAAGCCGTTGCAACACGCGAAAGCTCGCCAAGAAGCGCACCAGCCTGTACAAAACGATGAATGGCGCAGCGGCTACGTCCAGAAAGGGCAGAAGCGTCGGACGCGATCTTGTAGATCTGCTCGTTGCTGAAGGACGCCGACAATGCTTGAGTAGGCGACTCATTCGTTTACTGAAGCTATGGCAAGCTGCCGAAGGCGTCAAAGAACCCATGGCGTGGCGCGTCTCCCTCTGCGAGAAGGTGCGGCATACATACAACGGGACTGCCATGTCATGGTTCGGCACCTGACACCAGGCCTGGCGGAACGGCACGCTGCTCCCCAACGCGGTCGGGAACGCTCCGCGCTTACACCTGCACGCCCCGGGAACGCGTAGGAAGAGGCAGAGAGGCCGACGGAAGTGCCATCGAGTGACGAGTTCACGACAGGTACCCCCTACCCGCCAAACCGGGTTCGTCTCACAATGGACACTGCGATAGCTGACGGAGTGACGGATTGTATCAGCTTATTTTTACCTTTTGTATATCCGCTTTATCATGACATTGAACTTAATCGCATCTGTCCGACGCCTTGCTCAAGACTTTCGCAGTTTTGTTGTCTAATATACAGTTAGCACTATTTAGTGCACCTTTGTGGATATTCGGCCTTCAATATGATGGAGCCCCATGCGTCTATCCCCTACACATGTTATCAAAACATATACATGTAGGACTTAGTATGTGCTGCACATAAACGTTAGGGAAGTGACTATTGACAGCAAATGAGACAACAGTTTATGTACAATATTATCACTCTTTAGAATAAAATGGATTAAGGGTAGGAGGCGAGCGAGCGCAGCGAGCAGCCTGTCGTTTGCAGTCCATGTACGCAGCACGCGGATGCAAACCTCAGTCCCAGCATTGCATTTTAGGCTATCTGAGGCTCGAAAAAAAAAAAACTAAATCCGCAGAGCGAAGGGGACTTTAGGGACTTAGGGGCAGGGAGTTGTCACATATGCTGTCAATAGTCTGCCTAAACTTTAACGCTTCCAATAATTCGGTTAGCCTGTCTCAAGGGTTTTTATTATACTGTAAAACCTGCAACACTGCCCAGTGGGGTACTACATACGTTGGTGCCCTATGACTTACATGGGGCACTGCTCAATGTGGGAGCACTATTACACATGGAGGCACTATTAACCCCTTGAGAGGTTTTGCCCCCCCCCAACCTGAACCCTAGAAAATCTATCGAGTGTCTACAGGTAAGGGTTTTCATTCAATCGACTATATATTTCTAAAACATGTATAGTGGATAGCCCCGAGCTAAACCTACTCCTAGGCGACAGACTCTACCTCTATCGTGTATATACTAGCTTGTGCAGTGCTTCTCGTACATGTTGGGGTGGTCACATATATGATGAACCGCAAAACCGGTGCACGCACGTGCGAGAGGCACTAGCTACGCAACAGAGCCGCGAATACTGAGTGCATAGCCGATGATAACAAGAACATACGAAATGGGCTGATGTCGTGACGACGTAGCTATACAAAACTCAATATGTATGGTAGGACGCAACCAGCTGTTCATTCAGTCACGGCCTCATCGGTTGCACGACGGGCACGCTTTGAACGTGGGCCTCTAGAGGTCGACTGATCACCTGATGACACACTTCCCTCCTCTCCACCTTCCTCTTCATTCACCGACCTAGCTGCTGGCGTGCGAGCGCAGATGCTCCGCTTACCAGCCTTCTTCCGGAGTAACGTACCGTTGCGCCAAGCTTTATGCCGGATTTTAAAGCATGACATCGCTGCTCCGTTGTATGTATGCCGGACCTTATCACAGAGGAAGACATGCCACGCCCTTGGCTTCTTGGATGCGGTCGGAAGCTTACATGTGCTGCAAAAGATGGACGAATCGCCACAGCTTACACCGTCTGTACCTTTGAGAAGGGAACACATTTGCAGACTCGCGTGCGTCGCTTCCTACCCAAGTTGTTGTTTCCTGGACGCCACTCATCGTTCCGGAGGGGATGGTGCACTTCCTGTCGACTTCTAGCCCGATCCAACGCTTGGAAGGTGTCGCCTGCAGGCATTCGTTGATTCGCAACACTTGCCTGTCCTCGCCCACCAGCTGGCACAAGTCTACACGGAGCAGCTTCAGGAATTTCACGTGACTCATCTTTGAGAGGCCGGCGGCCTCGCGGCGGGCATTGTAGACAATGTACGCGTTGATAATAGCCAGATCGACGAGCCCAGAAAATATCGACTTGTAGTACTTCTTGTACTTGATGCAAAGCTGACTGAAGTGAGTACCTATACATGTATCATACACGATCAGTTGAGTGATAGGTACATACAGGATAGCAGCACTTACAGTTGCAGGTGTAACTGGTCATGTACATCCCCCCATGTACGTCTGGTAGTCTTTGACAACGCGTGGACAAGCAACTTCTATCTGCTTTCCAGTCAGCTTGTCGCGACGGACAATACGATCCATCGCCACGCTACCATCAGTACTCAGCATGTGTACCGCACGAGTATCCCACCAACGCAGACATTTCACGTCAGGAATTTGTATGCTTTCGGCAACTATGGATGTACCACACTCAATATTTACTGGATGGTTCTTGGGTATCTTGGGCGGCTTCCTTTTGTCTCCCTTGTTCTTTTTCGGGATAAGTTTAGTACTCAGGCCTTCCGGTCTGTCCGCACGATGCCAATAGTATAAAACCCCATCGTCAAAGCTGCATTGATAGCGGCCCGGACGAATAGAACCGATCGATAACGACGAGTCGCATATCGCCAGTCGGTGGAGCCGTCCTACCGAAGACTTGTCTTAGATTTTGCACCACTGCAGCAGGGCCCGACTGGTAGTCCGTAGAACTCGGCACGCCAGCTCTCTCCTTCTTCCCGCAATAAACTTCAAAATTGTACCATACAACCGTCAGATCAAGGTTAGCTTGTATGATAGATGATAAGAGAACTTAGGAACCCAAAAAAAGTAGCGGATGCAGTATGCCATTGTAGAACAGCATAGCATGAACAGCTTGGTTCACCGTTTATGAGGCTTGTCCTTCATTTACACACGCATCTGGTTAAAATTCCGTCTTGAGGGCAGCATCGCTTCGTCGAACGCTATGATAGCGGGGGGGGGATTGAACCGGCAGCGAATCGATCCTTTGGAGCATCAATGACTGGGCGTAGTTTCTAAGCTTGGTCGTTTGATGCACGCTCATCGCTGCTGAAGTGAAGATTGCGCGACACATGCATGAATCGATCACGAGGGATAAAACCGCCCGAAGCATCCGTAAGGAATTACCCCTCTTCAATAGTCCGCCAGTGATGCGTCAACTTCGCCTTGATAGGCATGATTGATCTTGCGATCAGGAGCCCACAAAGCGCACAGCTCCCTTGAAGTGATATCGGCAGACTTCAGCAGCTCTGCCCGAATCTGCTCTTGGGGCTTTCGTTTGAACCCGGAATGTTTTTGCTCACGCACAACTTGCCGCGCGTGCAGACCTTGCAGTCGCTCGTGAAGCTTCTCACCAAAGTACTTGTTGGTCTCCTCAGCAATATTATCCCACAGCTCTGGTTGCATGAAGTAGAAGAACGCCCCAGAGGGTGTAACTGCTGCATCCGGAATTTTGTCCGTAGACCCAACTCTCCGGCGTGCATATTGGGATAGTCCTCACGCATAGCAGTGGCTGGTCGGGCTTCGTACGGTTCCATAAGATAGTCATGCGGCGTCCGCGTCACTAAGTCTAAGCGCCCCTTCTCACCCATTTCCTTCAAAAAGTCATCGGGTACTGCGCCGGAAGCGACGTTGCAGAGACCTCCAATCGCAGAAATCAACTCGTTACCAATACGCATTTCCGGGGGAGTTGTAGTAGCGCTTCCATGTCTAATATCCGCCCGCAGACGTATCCTCGTCATGACCGTCATCTTTCTCCGCTTCAGACGCGAGAGTTGCAAAAGATTGGTGATCGTCAGTTTCAGCAATGCGGTTGACATCTAAACTGAATATCACGCAAATAGTATGTTAGATACGAAAGATAACAAAATGGATGAGTAAACTGATGGCTTGTAGGTACAAGTTAGACGAACCTATAAGACCAGGAAAATCTTCGCTGGGTTCGATGGCTGCTTCAGCTCCCGATACATTTCCCTCGACGGCAGATTCATTGCCGTCGTTGCCATCATCATCTGATCCGCTCGGTGAATCACTTGAGGTATCAACCATGACGAGATTGCGCCGACTTACCGGGGGGCCACTGCATGCGTTGCTGCTCGCGATGCACGCCTCGCGCTGCTGTCTTTGCATGGTGCCTTGCCTTTCTCATTCGTCTTCTTCAGTGCTTCCTCTGTGCATACCAATATGTTAGCATAGGCAGGAGCAGTAACCTTTAGATCACAGTGAACTAATCGAGGTCGCCTTGTCCAAATACAGCATGAGCTCTTCCTCGCCGACAAAGTAGTCTTGCCCACGGATGTCCTTATTCGTTTTACCGGGTTTCAAATCGTAAAATCAGCAGAGAGGCCGGTTGTCTTCCTCTATGCCCATCCCGCTTGGTTAGCTCGCTCCAGCGTGCTTGGAATGCCATTTGTGTGTGTAGAGGGGGGGGGGGTCAGCTTTCGTGACAGCGAGCGATTCTGAAAGTGAGAGAAATCCAGTGGCGGCGGGTGCTCACCTGTAATACCACATATGCGATATGCGGGAGCCTTCCTGCAGCCTATCACTTCTTATACGGGCGTGGTTTTGTATCACTGTACTATCTTTGATCCCCGTAGGGAGGGGAAGGGGATACCACTACCCCTCCTTGACTTGAAATTTGTAGCACCTCATACAAAAAAAAACAGGTCAACATACATTTAATGTGTATAGTCCATGTTAAACTTTTTCTGATAACATGTAAGGTCCAGGCTCCCGGGCTGAAGGGGCTAACCGGATGGGGTACGAATTTATGCCCCGAAGCAGAAGCCACAAAGACAGCAGTAACACGTTTTTTTTCGAACGCGAACGACTTTTTTCACGTTGACATCCTTGGACCCACGGAATTGGATGGTCGTGTTGCGGTTGTGGTCAAGGAACACAGCAGTCTCATCCACGTTATAAATGTTCGAGTACTGGATGTTGTACTCCTTGAACAACTGCTGCACGTGCACGATGTTTTCCTTTCGAGCTTATGCTTCTTGACAACCGGACGCTCTAAGCCTCTATTTTTTGACTACAGACGGTTTCTCTTCCACCGTGAGCTCGGACTCCATCGCCACGACTCGAAATTGACAACTAAAGGTGAAAAGCTGCTCCGTGAGCTCGCCGTCGTCGCCACCGAGGTGATTCATGCGGGCTCCGATCTGACAATTCTAAAAATTATTATCATTTGAATCGGAGGTGGGGTACTAAAGAGAATGGGGTACTAAAGAGAGTGGGAACTTAAAGCGAGTGGGCCATGAAACATAAAATGTTTCTAAAATGGTCGAGCGGGTCAGCGAGTCTCGTAGTTAGCGGCTTATGACACAATTACAAATAACGACCACGAAGCATGGTCGACTCCTCCATTTTCGACACTGTTGGCACGAACTTGACGACCGCATCGACCTTAATCTTCACTGCCGCAGTAATGCCGTCGACATAATTGAGTGCTTTCAGGTTTTCTTCCAGTTGAGAAGGGCGGCTGGCCCCCAACAACACGGTTGACACATTATCATTCGCAGCCGCCCAAGCGATCGAAAATTGCGCGAGCGAGCAGCCTAGCTCCTTGGCGATTGGTTTCAACTTGTCCGCCATTTCCACGTGCTCAGCAAATCCTTGAGCTAATATGCTCCCTTCCTGAAACAGAGGAGTGGTGAAGCGTGAGCCTTCCGGCTTACCATCACTGTACTTTCCAGTCAGCGTACCGAACGCCAGCGGAGACCACGTCGTCAGACCGAGTTTGTACTTCTTGTACAGGTCCAAGAACTCGAACTCGACCTTGCTTCGCACGAAAATGTTGTACTGAGCTTGCTCGACAATTGGTCGGATGAGTCCGAGTCGGTCTGCGATTTCGCAGGCCTCTTGAATCTGCGACGGCAGCCACTCACTCGTTCCCCAGTAAAAGGCCCAGCCTTGCTCAATCACAAAGTTCATGGCTCGGACAGTTTCTGCGATAGGAGTGAACGCGTCGAAACGGTGGCAGAATACCACATCGACATAGTCAAGTTGAAGGCGACTGAGAGATGCCTTCAGGCCTTCGACGACGTGTTTGCGGCCAACCCCCTCATCGTTGGGCCCTCCTTGCATGGTCCCTTTGGTTCCAGGAAAGAGTTTGGTCGAGATTACCAAGTCCTCACGAGTCCAAACATCTTCCGTGATGCCTTTCTTGATAGCACCACCGAGTAGTTCCTCCGCTTGACCGTATCCATATCTCTCTGCGGTGTCGTAAACGTTGACGCCATGCTCGAAAGCGACTTTCATCATGTCGAACCACGCGTCCACCGTGTACTTGTCGTTGTAATCCATCCAGGAGCCGA
The DNA here is from genome assembly GCA_033558025.1 of Phytophthora sp. 'mugwort'. Lineage (NCBI taxonomy): Eukaryota > Oomycota > Peronosporomycetes > Peronosporales > Peronosporaceae > Phytophthora > Phytophthora sp. 'mugwort'. The sequence continues at coordinate 4,281,390 of JAUCEF010000007.1, read as the reverse complement.
GTGATAGCTTGGACACCAGAAGCCCTGAGTTGCCGAGGAAGCGGTAAGTCATCTTAGTCGATGGGGAGTTAGCAGAGTTCCACACCATGACTGTTGTTGAGAGCGCTTGATGCAGTAGAAAGCAAAATATAAAATGACAACACCAAAAAACGGTGGTCAACAAACCGGATAGTATCGACATCAGCAGTGAAAGAGGCCGCCGCTCACCTGGCTGTGGAACAAGGAGTCAAAACGAGGGCTGGTTGAAGTTTTGGCATGGGTTTTGGCACCAGTCAGTCTTAAGATGCATATATGTCCTTCAGTATTCGCTTCTACTAAGAGCTGCTCGTGTGATTGCTTTACCATTGATCATACGACTGCTAAACAGCATTCATTCTCGCAAGAAGTCAAATTAAGAGTCACTTTAAAGAAACACACGGTGTGCTCCCATACAACGTTTTCAGCGTAATCAACCAACCACAACGCTATCAGCGTTACTCTTCAATTCTACTGATTACGTTGATATCAATACCAAAACTAGTCCGTATATGTGCTTCCACTTTTTCAATACATTTAAAAGGCACTTGATTTACAGTATACCCCCATAATGTCAAAGTATCTTCAAGGTAATGCACATCCCTCAAACTGCTCACTTTCGCTTTTGCCTCACCGAGCGCAATCCCCCTAACGACCAAGCAGCACTTCACTATGGCCCCCGCCTCCACGGATTCCACCCCCACTAAGATGACGCACCGTTTTCTGGGCGACTCTGGACTTTTGGTGTCCAAACTTGCCCTCGGTTCCTGGATGGCGTACGACGAGAAGTACACGGTGGACGCGTGGTACGAGATGGTCAAGATCGCGTACCAACACGGCGTCAACTTCTACGACACGGCCGAGATCTACGGCAACGGCCAAGCCGAGGAGCTCCTCGGTGGAGCCATCAAAAAGGGCATCGCCGACAAACTCTGGAGTCGCGAGGACCTCGTCGTCTCGACCAAAGTCTTCAACGGGTCCAAGGGGTTCACAGAAGCCGGCCCCAACGACCAGGGTAACAGTCGCAAACACATCATTGAGGGGGTCAAGGCCTCCTTGAAACGTCTCGATCTTAAGTACGTGGACGTCATCTTCTCGCACCGTCCGGAGCCGTACACCCCCATTGAGGAGACGGTGCGAGCTATGAACTTCGTCATCAACCAGGGCTGGGCCTTCTACTGGGGGACCAGCGAGTGGCTGGCCTCGGACATCCGTGAAGCCTGTGAGATTGCGGATCGGTTGGGAATGATCCGTCCCATTGTCGAACAAGCTCAGTACAACATCTTTGTGCGCACCAAAGTGGAGTACGAGTTCCTGGACTTGTACAAGAAGTACAAGCTCGGACTCACGACGTGGTCCCCCCTGGCGTTCGGAACGCTGACGGGGAAGTACAGTGACGGCAAACCCGATGGATCGCGCTATACGTCGCCAATGTTTGAGGAGGGAAGTCCGTTTGCGGAGGGATTCGCAGAGCGCGTGGAGATGGCGGACAAGTTGAAGCCGATCGCGAAGGAGTTGGGCTGCTCGCTCGCTCAGATGTCCATGGCGTGGGCTGTGTCGAATGAGCACGCGTCGACGGTGCTGATCGGTGCCAGTCGCCCGTCGCAGCTGGAGGAGAACTTGAAGGCGCTGGACTTTGTGGACAAGATGACGCCAGAGGTGAAGGCCAAGATTGACGAGGTCGTCAAGTTCGTGCCGACGGTGTCGAAGATGGATTTCCTTTCTACGCTTCGTGGCCGCCACTTGTAAGAGGTCAACGTTTGGTCGAGGATCTTCTAGTAATACAGTGCGGGTTTTGCTGCTATGCAACAATATATTGCGATGATATTTCTATAATCAGGATTTTGGCATTTTGTAGCGGCTTAGGGTTTTGATGCAACGACCGATCGTGTAATCAACGGTAATGCAATCACATGAGTGCTACATTCGGTATACATTTACCTAATCAGTGCTAATCGTTCTTCCTAGGTAAGTCTGATTCGTACTTAGTAAACAGTTGTTAATTCCGCTAAGTGCTTTGGAGACAGTTTCGAGTAGAAGACAGAATATGAAGGGTGCATGCATGCCAAATACGATACTGAGTGATTTTCACCTAACACTTAACCTAATCTTCTGCCAGCCCTCATCTCCACGGCGAAACCTTGCAAATAACTAATGCAAAAGGGACTCGTTGAAAATGCAAATAAGGGCGCTCAGAACGAATTATTACAACGCCAACACATTTGACATGATGAAGTGGATACCAGTAAAGACTATAGCTGGAACATCACACGCGACAAATTGGAAATTCTAGCGAGTTTAATTGCGCACACGGCTCGTAATCCAAATGGAAGCGTTCCATTTGTCATGTACTTCTTCATCGTACTACGCGCTGCGTGTTATCCCAGAAACCCTCATTGTTTGCTGTGTCGTTGCATCAAAACCCTCAGCCGCTACGACCCCTTCACTTGCGATAATTGCCAAACGTTTGTAGCCAAGGGATCAGTAAACATGGCAAACGGACACATTATGGTGTCACGAGTTTCTGTAGGGGCTCGTAGACGTGTCGATAAGAAGATGGGCTTGGTAGCAGAGTTCAGTTAGAGAACGCGCAAGAACTTACCAAAGTACCAGTATAGCCACTGGGAATAGGGTTGCATGTGCAAGGTAGGAACAATGGCAGAAGTCAGTTGACGGATTGGCCGCTCGGGCTCGTTCCGGAATCGTAAAGGAAGGAATAAAGTCGACTACTGCTCCGGCCAAGCAGACGTGGATCCAGCTCAACTGTGACCTCGAGACTGACGCTCGAGCACTCTCTCAGCTCCACTACTGAGATGCTCAGGTGATTAACAAATAGATCTCGGGCACATATAACATCGCAAAAAGACTTCCTCTGCCTAAGTGCTACCAAATCAATCTTCCAGCTCACAAGTGAGTTGGAAGATTGCGACATAGTAGAACTTGGTGCCGATGCAATCAAGAAACACAGTGCGACGGATGCGAGAACCGACACGCCCCTGAACGGCAACAGCTGATTGGGAATCGCCACAGCGCCGAAAAACCGACGGATTGACCGCCTGGAGAGGAGGTTGGATGAGACACATGATGATATCAGAGCTTTCAGCCTCAACATCAATGCAACGATCAACAACCTGAATACATCAGTGAGTACTGATATCGCCGCGTTGAATCAGATACTGGCTAGCCTGGTACAAGGGATGGGAAACCTGGTCGAAGGCCTGAACCAAGTGCGGGGGGTGGATCGAGAAGCAAGGACTTGGCTCGAGTAGCGGGGCAACATCCGCAAACACCAAGTCCGACTTAATCCAGCAACTGCAACAGCCGCCTACAGCGGGGAAGCCCCGCAACCTACTCCGACCTCAGTGGTTGCTCGGGGCAATAGGACGGCAAGTGTGGGAAATGAGGCAAATGGACCTCGAGGTTTGCAGTTGAGAAGGATGGATGCTAGTGACTTTGCAATCGGGGGCGTTCTTTTTCAGATGGAAGAGCAAGACGGCCAATTTGTAGGACGACCTATAGTATTCCAAGGGCGGAAATACAAAGCAGCCGAGAAAAATTATTCAATCAGAGAAAAATAACTGCTGGCAATTCTGTTTGGTCTGCGGGTTTGGAGAATCTACCTTCTAGATAAACCATTCGTGGTGGAAACAAACCACAAGTCCCTCGAGAGTGTGGTCTCGCAGAAAAGTATTTCGCGACGGATTGCACGTTGGTACGACGAACTCAGCGAATATCCTGTTACGTTTAAGTGCATTCATTCCCCGCTATTCGAACACCGTGGCCGATGGCATTTCACGGCGCGCTGATTTTCAGGAGCATCACTTGCTGAAGACCTTAATTGCCACTGTAGAAGTACATTCTCGCATCAAAGAGGGTATTATCGTGGCGGTGGTTGACGAGTTGGTAAAGATATACGGAAGACCCGCACACGGAGTCGATTATTCGAGCGCTCAAAGGAGCCAAGCTGGACGCTAACGAGCACGTCAAGTTCATCGAACGTTATTTTCTAGACAACAAGAAACTAATGTATTGTGGACCGAACGATGAAGCTCCTCGGCTTGTGGTACTTGCCATCGACGAGATAATAAATGCAATCCTGTTTGAATTTCACGATGTTGAATCTTACGGGCATCCCGGATTCGACCGAACATTGCGGCTAGTCGAGAGGTATACTACTGGAAGCACATGATTCGGAGTATTCGAGACTATGTAGAAGTCTTGTGAGACGTGTCCGAACTAAACCGCGGAACACAAAGCCGCCAGGTTTACTTCAAAGCCAACCTATTCTGCACGGGCGATGGACGCACGTGGCAATGGATTTTATTGTGACACTACCAGCAACTTGGAATAAATTAGATTCTATACTCGTGGTAGTTGACCAACTCACGAAGGGTGCGCATTTCGTGGCATGTCGAGGTACGGCAACTGCGCTGAAGTGGCAGAACTTTACCGTGACCACATCTTCACCTTACATGGTGTCCCTGTGGAAGTGCTAACAGAGCGAGACCCCAAGTTCACAGCTACTGTATGGACAACCTTATGTGCGATTGAGAACTATTTGCTTGCATATTCGAATGGAGCATCGACCGACTGGGATTCGTACCTTCGCTTGCAGAGTTTGCTTATAATTCGCGGTACCAACAGTCAATTGGAATGGTCCCGTTGAAGCTAACTTGGATTATCTGCCGTCGATTCCAGCGAGTCTGCTAACCCCACATCGCGCGACTGGAACGGAACGACAACGTAGTGCTCTGGGGAAGACGTTCCTCGAGTATCAAGCGGACCGATAGCTACAGTTCGTCGCGAACTACAGTAAGCTTCCAATCGCATGAGTGAATTTTACAACAACAATAGGCCCGTGCAAGCGTTTGAGGTCGGGGAGGAAGTATTACTATCGACCGAAAACCTCGCAAATTTCCATGCCAGGACGACAAAATAGAAGCTGGGGGCACGTGAATTGGACCGTACGCGATAATAAATCGGCTTGGTCATGATTACTATGAGCTCGAACTGCCCAACGGTGTACAATTTCACCCTGTATTCCACACCAGCTATCTCAAACCGTACGTCCGCAACACGTCGCGCGAGCAAGACCCATTCAAAGTGCATCTACCAGACGGTACCGAAGGAGAGTTGGTGGACGATATTGTTGATCATCGCAAGACAGAACAGCAAGGCAAAATGCCAAAATCCTGATTATAGAAATATCATCGCAATATATTGTTGCATAGCAGCAAAACCCGCACTGTATTACTAGAAGATCCTCGACCAAACGTTGACCTCTTACAAGTGGCGGCCACGAAGCGTAGAAAGGAAATCCATCTTCGACACCGTCGGCACGAACTTGACGACCTCGTCAATCTTGGCCTTCACCTCTGGCGTCATCTTGTCCACAAAGTCCAGCGCCTTCAAGTTCTCCTCCAGCTGCGACGGGCGACTGGCACCGATCAGCACCGTCGACGCGTGCTCATTCGACACAGCCCACGCCATGGACATCTGAGCGAGCGAGCAGCCCAACTCCTTCGCGATCGGCTTCAACTTGTCCGCCATCTCCACGCGCTCTGCGAATCCCTCCGCAAACGGACTTCCCTCCTCAAACATTGGCGACGTATAGCGCGATCCATCGGGTTTGCCGTCACTGTACTTCCCCGTCAGCGTTCCGAACGCCAGGGGGGACCACGTCGTGAGTCCGAGCTTGTACTTCTTGTACAAGTCCAGGAACTCGTACTCCACTTTGGTGCGCACAAAGATGTTGTACTGAGCTTGTTCGACAATGGGACGGATCATTCCCAACCGATCCGCAATCTCACAGGCTTCACGGATGTCCGAGGCCAGCCACTCGCTGGTCCCCCAGTAGAAGGCCCAGCCCTGGTTGATGACGAAGTTCATAGCTCGCACCGTCTCCTCAATGGGGGTGTACGGCTCCGGACGGTGCGAGAAGATGACGTCCACGTACTTAAGATCGAGACGTTTCAAGGAGGCCTTGACCCCCTCAATGATGTGTTTGCGACTGTTACCCTGGTCGTTGGGGCCGGCTTCTGTGAACCCCTTGGACCCGTTGAAGACTTTGGTCGAGACGACGAGGTCCTCGCGACTCCAGAGTTTGTCGGCGATGCCCTTTTTGATGGCTCCACCGAGGAGCTCCTCGGCTTGGCCGTTGCCGTAGATCTCGGCCGTGTCGTAGAAGTTGACGCCGTGTTGGTACGCGATCTTGACCATCTCGTACCACGCGTCCACCGTGTACTTCTCGTCGTACGCCATCCAGGAACCGAGGGCAAGTTTGGACACCAAAAGTCCAGAGTCGCCCAGAAAACGGTGCGTCATCTTAGTGGGGGTGGAATCCGTGGAGGCGGGGGCCATAGTGAAGTGCTGCTTGGTCGTTAGGGGGATTGCGCTCGGTGAGGCAAAAGCGAAAGTGAGCAGTTTGAGGGATGTGCATTACCTTGAAGATACTTTGACATTATGGGGGTATACTGTAAATCAAGTGCCTTTTAAATGTATTGAAAAAGTGGAAGCACATATACGGACTAGTTTTGGTATTGATATCAACGTAATCAGTAGAATTGAAGAGTAACGCTGATAGCGTTGTGGTTGGTTGATTACGCTGAAAACGTTGTATGGGAGCACACCGTGTGTTTCTTTAAAGTGACTCTTAATTTGACTTCTTGCGAGAATGAATGCTGTTTAGCAGTCGTATGATCAATGGTAAAGCAATCACACGAGCAGCTCTTAGTAGAAGCGAATACTGAAGGACATATATGCATCTTAAGACTGACTGGTGCCAAAACCCATGCCAAAACTTCAACCAGCCCTCGTTTTGACTCCTTGTTCCACAGCCAGGTGAGCGGCGGCCTCTTTCACTGCTGATGTCGATACTATCCGGTTTGTTGACCACCGTTTTTTGGTGTTGTCATTTCTCATTTTGCTTTCTACTGTACCAAGCGCTTACAAAAACTGTGCTCTTCTAGAAACTGTATATAGGCCACCGCGCCCAGCCAGGACGTCGTCGGTCAGGGTCATCAGGTTGGTACGCTTACGGACTCCGGGGGCGGATGCCACGAAGCGGATGGGGTCCTCTTCATGCTATGCTTCGGTACGGCTGCCTTGGATGAGCTGGATATCCGTCATCGCGATCCAGCCGCGCGTGACCTTCTCTTTCTGATGCGTTTCTCGAAAATAAGGTCGATTAGATCGTCTTACCCACCCGCCCCCCAGCAGAGGACGCCGGCCTCCACCAGCGATTCGGCGACAAGAACCTGGCTCGACCGTGATCTGCTCACGATTGTGCCACCACTGGCTGAAAGGATGCGCCATCCTCGCCGGCGAAAGTGACTTTGTGCGCGTGACGGCACGCCGCCTCCTTCAGCTGCAATCCTTGCTGCTTAATGCTGAATTCGATGTTTTTACATTTGGCATTCGAACTTGGAAAGCGAGAAATGCAGCACAAGCAAATCTGCCAAAGCAATGGCTTCATTTTGAGCCAGAAGCAGTAATTTGAATTGACTAGTGCGAGGGCGTTCTATTTTTATACAACGCTTTCAGAAAGCGGCTCTATTTGATGGGCGTTCTATTTATTTTGATTGGGGAGTACTAATCAGTAGTTTACGTTTACGTACCTTAGTACTGTACGGCCTTTAAGATTCATCAAGTTTCAACCAATCGTATATATATATATATATTACCACTCATGGCCGCCTACGGCGGAATTCTATTTTAGCCAACGGCGGCCCGCTTTCGCTGCGCTCGGCAGCCAATGAAATTGCGGCTAGAAATCACGTTATAGTGTGACAGACGGAAGGACGGACGGACGGACGGACATTTGCGTTGAATTTTAGGTCTAGCCGAGCGCCGCCCGCTTTGCGGATGGTGTGTGCTTGTTGGTTCCGAACTCGAGAAGGCTACCAACGTTTTGCTCCGGTAGAGGCGCCCCCGCTCCGCTCGCAGAGGTTCGCTGCGCTACTCGCTGTGTTAGGATACTAAAAAGTGAGCTACCTCCGCCATCGGCTTCGGTAGGAAGGGCGGGCCATCCGGACCCGCTATACGCGAAAAGGTTAATGGCGCGCCGCCTTCGCTTCGCTCGGCAGCAATTGCAGCCAATGGAAGGCCGCCGAGTGCAGCGAGGCGGCAATTAAAAAATTGCACGGATTTTGGTCAATGAGAAGGGGTTTTAACTATTTTGCAATTTCGGGCATAGTTTTCCGAGTCGGAAAGATAGTAGGATTCGATAATATAGGTAGATTCCCGCCCTAAACCAAACCCAAGCCATACCGAAAGCGAGGTTCAGGCGGGCAGGCAGGATTCGGACTGACGGACAGGTTACTAGAATTGATGTAAGATGACTCCAAACATCAAGTATCTTTTTCTACGCCCACTATGATTTGCTCAGAAACATACGTTTGGCTGTACTAGAGGGACAGCGTTTGTTTGGTGTGCTTTTGTATAAAACTGTTGGCAAATACAGTAGGTCGTCTGCGACTTACGCTGGGAATACTGTTAAACTAGCTGTCTATTAGATAAGCCGTCAGTTTTAAAGTGAGGAGGACACGCATCCTCCTCGCGACTAACATCCGTCGGCAATGTATATGCTACTTATTAAGTGCCCTTATAAAGTAAGATGTGTGAAGTTTTTCTATTGGCTACAGTTTGACCAATCAAAAGTAGCTCTTAGCACTCCCACTAAAAGTTGAAGCACATCTTTATAATCCCTTCTGTGGTCGCATATGACTTGCCTTATCCTAAATCAAGTTGCAACCTTTCCAAAAAAGACCATGCGACCTTTCGTTTCGCAGGATTACTTTTCAAAAACCATTGGTTCTTAATAGGAAGCACATCCCATCCCATCCTATCCTTTCGTTAATCTCATATGAGAAGGCGTTCCCTAAATCAAGTTGCGACTTATCAGAAATAACATGCGACTCTTCGTGTCGCGACCTTTGAATTTTACGTCGCGAGCAATGAGGTACCTATTTCCTTTTACATCAAGTAGTCAGTATCCTTTATAGCTATCAGACAGACCGAGTAATTTGCACTCTATAGCTCTCTCACTAAGCTTCTGATTGGCTCGTTTGGTCTTTTGATAAATGAGCGTAGCATGTGCTGCCCCAAATTCGTAGGCCTATTCCGGTTGGTTTTGTGCCAAAACAAATAGTGCCTCATATACGTACTTACCTTTTGGTCGGGCTGTTAATATCCTGTTATTTACTGCCGTCCTATACTGCAGCAACTCCGGCTACCACTTTGCCGCCATACTGGACCCATTAGGGCGCACCTCACTTTGCCCATTATTGTCTGATGTGCTCTTTCAGCAGATCCATTTTCTTCCTGAGACTCAACATTGGACTGTTGGCACACAAGCTCTTTCCTATTACAGTAGTTCTTAGGAATATTATTGACAAAATTCAGTACCTCCATCTGTCCTTATACGTTTTACTGTAAATGGGAATTGTTTCTCCAGTTGCTTAATAAAGCGTTTTCACCCAACCTCTTTGAGTGACTTCATCACAAAGTACCATTTATAAGCCGTGGCATCATTCACCACTGCTAGAGCATACTTATGTCCAGTAGTAGTATACAGACCTTGAGGCTTTATTTTTCCTACGGAGTCCATGTGCAACGTATGCAAGGGGACAGTTGTCTTTTCTGCAACCATTTTCCTGTACGACATCCGTCGTGATTTCGCCAGTTCACGTGTTCTACAAAAGAAGGGTACCTCCATTCTCGTCGTGACAGCTGTGCGCATCTTTGATAATCCCTCCAGCCAGGATGTTCATTAACCTGCCTTTTCCGACATGACCTAATCGTAAGTGCCACTCCTTTAGCGTTTTATGAACTTCCAACTGGTTATTTCTACCAACGGATAGTACTCTAGCATGATTATCGGATTGTCTGCTTGGTAGATTATACACTTCGTCTATTGCTACCGCAGCAAATATGAATCGGTTAGTACTATCAAGGAAATACGAGTACTCCCATGTTTTTGTCTGAATATGATGGTACCCTTGTGTGGCTAAATAATATGCACTGAGCAAGTTACTACCGCACTCCTTATCAATGGCAATATTTTCTATTGAGATAACACTATAGTAACCTCTGGGTTTGAGAATACCAAATTCACTGTTCCTTGTAACTTGGTAGATGAGGTGCCTCCGTTTCCGTACTCGAATGTATGTTCGTCCTTTTCCAAGCTGGCTGAACCACCTTCTACCCGAGCTTATTGCGTGTCCAGCCCCTGTATCATCTACCCATAGATTGTCAGTCACTTTAGCTGCTTCAACCCGATAAATATCCAGGAAATCTTCTCCGTACCTCATTGTCAACGTCCATTGGGGTCATCGGAGCCTCATTTTCGCTGCCTTCACTCGCTGGGACAGCTTCCTTGTATTCAAATTAGCCCGCCTTCAGAATCGCCTTTTCCAGCCTGGAGTCGAAAGCGGCAGCTTCGGCCGGAGTCCTGTCTTCGTCGTGGTTACTCGCCACGTCTCGGTAGTCGGCTGGCTCCCTTCTTGACCATTATCAGCCGTTTCTTCTTCGCAAGAGGTGTAGCCAGGATGTTCGACCGGAACGGGTTACCACCAGGTCTCTTAGGGTCGCGATCCTCAGCCACCACTGGACAGTCCTTCTTCCAGTGGCCACCTTCAAAGCAGTAGAAGCACTCACGTGATGATGGCTCGGAAGATTCTTCCTTTCTTCGCTTCTTCCCGTAAATGTTGCGTCGAGGGCTCACTTCAACGTTCTCGATCGTAAACCACTCCTCAGTCATGCTGATGGAACTTCCCCAAAATTCACTTGGAAGAATGGCCAGCACTTTCATGCATAACCACGCCTCCGTAATCATGTTCTTCCCAACCAGACCCCTCATCTTCCGGTTGATGTCGTTACGGAGCTTCTTCAACTGGGCGAATAGGGTACCTAAATTTCTCCAGTTTGACGTGGTAAGACGCTCCCACTGACGACGCAGATCGATTACGCCCCCTGCGTCCCCAAGCCCGTACTTCTGCTCGAGCTCCTTCTATATGTTACAAGGATTCATCCTGGACACTTGATCGGATAACCCACTCAAAAAAAACGTTAGGCAACGCCTGGTTGAACAGGTTCAACAGCTCTGACCGAACCCTAGTCCAGTGTCGGTGACGCTAACGTTTAGCCTTTGCCTCTTCCTGGGTAACCTTCTCACTCATCGTAATGTCCGGCTTCTCAGACGTCCCATCTAGGAGTCCATCATGACGACCGTAGCCTCGGATTGGTCCTTTTCCAGCAATCCACGCTGGTATTTTTCATCCAGCGTTTCAACGGGGGTAATCATCTTATCCCTCCACATGGTATAATCCTCCCCATTGAACCTCTCGAGGCCATGGACTTTGTCACTCCTAACGTGCCCTTTCACCATCGTTACGTCCCAGTTCGTATCAGAAATGTTAAACTAGCTGCCTATTAGGTAAGCGTCAGTTTTTTTAGTGAGAAGGACACGCGGCCTCCTCGCCACTAACATCCTCGGCAATATATTCTTATTAAGTGCCCTTATAAAGCAAGATTTGTAAAGTTTTCTATTGGCTACAGGTTTGGCCATCAAACGTAGCTCTCAACAACAACGATATTTTTATTTTTTGGTAACTAGGAAGCGTACACGTGAATGTAGAGCGGCGAGGGTATTTGAATGAATCAGACAGAGCAGTTGCCTGCAACTACACTGTCTGAGCAGTTGCCTGGCGCTGTATGCAGTTACTCGGTTTTGTGCTTGTTTGTTCTGGCTCAATGCTCACAAGAATGTCAGTGACGTCCTTAGCGGCAGGAGAAGTGGTGGCGGTGTGGCCCGAGTGAAGCCGTTGCCGACGGCGAGGCTCCCGAGGTGGTGTCAGTCGTTACAGTACTGGTCTCCGAGGTGGAAGTTTCTTCTGAGGGGTGGGCAACGGTATCCGTCGAGCTTCCCTGGTTTAGGTCGAGGGGTGTCTTGAACGATGCGGTCTTCGAATTCAAGGTCTTACATCCAGAAGTGAACCCTCCGTTGCATCCCTTCCTCTATTGCATGCCACTTCGGCTGGTGATACCGCAGTGACGCTACGGGATTGACCAGCGACCAGTTTTCGTACGGCACGATATTCGCGCATGTATTACGCCTTCCGCTGACCCTTCCTTTGTTGTAGTACATTATTGAGCGGCTGTTCAGTTGCACCGACTGATCCTTCGGCACCATTACTTCCTCCAAAAGCGGATCAGCGTTCCGCTTCACCAGCACCGCAAATATGTGCGAGTGAAGATATACTGAGTTCCAATCGCAGCCAGAACCAAACCGAGAGATCAACTTCTATCATGCTGCGATTCCAATCACAGTAGAACCAAACTGATAAAAAAAAAGCTAAGAAATAATTTTTTCATATGAAAAATTAAAATTACTATAATACAATATTTGATAATCAGTTGTACCCACGAATGTTGCTTGAAGCCTAATGTTGACCTAGGACACGCGCACGCAGTACCGTGGAATAGTCCGGTGAGGGCTGTCCATCCCTCATTCTTCGGTATTCCCAGTATGAATCTATTTAAGTGGTCACAGTACGTAGGTGGACCAGAGAGCTAACTGAGGCCCGATCATAAATAGAATTTGTCAGGGGTAGTAGACTATTAATATACTGCACCTTTGCCCGACGAAGATGGTGCGACTCCACCCCAATGTGGTGAAGTACCTACAAAATTTTGAACATCAATTTCAATAATTACATTAGAATATCTACCACTTCACGATTTTGCGAAGGAGGGGGGGGGATAAATGTCTCTCCGAAGTCCAACGTGGTTTAATCGTAGTGCAAGATGGGTGGTGGGGAGCGTACATACGTGCGAAACGAGACAAGTTGGGCGGGAACTTTGGCGCGCGCGAAATCAGCGCCGCGCCATTACGATCACCCTTAAAAGCTGTCAGACGCTCTCACTTCCCAATAAGCTTCCTATTAAGCACCCCGCCCAAACGACCCGCCACTCCCGCCTCCCCACGACGCCAAGAGCTCCTCACCCAGCCTCCGCACGTGCCCGCCTGCTCGACTCCTACCGCAGCGGTGGTGACTGGATGCTTGTGGCCGCCCACAATGGGATCCCTCCGACCTCGGCGCGCCGAATCATCGACCCTGGGCGAGTAGAGCTGCGTCCTCGCGGAGGATCGCGAAGCTCCTGCGCCAAATGCACCCCGGAGATTGATGCTGCTCTCGAGGAGTATCTGGACGATAACTGCACGTATACCCTCGAAGCATGAGGGAAATAGTTCGGTACGACTTCGGCGTGAACCTGAGCACGACGACTATCAGCAACAAGCTCATCGGCATGTTGTACACCACCAAACAGGTATGTTGATCTATCTGTCAATGATGTCATAATGCTAACTGACGGCTAAGGGAGTAGGCCCGCGTAGTGCCCATGACATGTAACAACGATGCTAACAAGGCAAAGCGCAAGACGTTCGCCAAAGCGCTGCGGAAGAACATGGATTAGGGGAATTTCATCGTGTACTAAGATGAAACGAACTTTAGCGTGTACTGTAAGCGCAGTCAAGGACGTGCAAAACTGGACGAGCGAGCGACGGTCGTGTTGCCCCCATCCAAAGGTGCCAACCTGTAGGTGCAATGCACTGTTTCGACGGAAGTCGGTCTCGTGCATTATCGCCTGGAGCAGGGCAGCATCCGCATGGATTTTAATGCGGATTTCATCGACGAAATCTACGAGAAAGTCAAGTCCTCGCCCACCTACCTCGAGTACTTCCAAGGCAAAAAGGTGGTGCCGTTCTCGATAAAGCCCCCGCTCATAACCAGACGGAGGAGCGCGTCGTCGAGCACGATGACTTAGTTCTCCTGCGGTTGGAACCATATTCCCGATGTGCAACCCTATTGAAGGTAAGCCACAAGTTTTATTATTGTTGTGCACGCACGGACGACTAACATGCTACCGATCTCATGCTAGGGTGTTTCATTGTTATAAGGTCAAGATCAAGGCTGATCTCGCCTTGTCTCGCGAAGAGCTCGTTGCTGCTCGTCCTGGTGGGACGATCGCGGCAGCACGAATGGCGATCTTGGAGCGTGCGGCGAAGCGACGCACCAGCTGCATGGACTTGCGGCTTTGTGAACAAGATGGCACTACATTGCAAGCATGCAATTGCCGCTGCTCTTCAGCACATGGAAGATATGCAGTACGGTACCTAAGTTGAGTCAACTTCGTGGGGCACCACTTAGCTCTTGGTTTTCGCCACTTTCGCTCGTAACATGAATTTTGCTAATCGAAATTTTCGTTTTCATATTTCAAAAAACTCCACATTGGAGTGGAGTCGCACCATCTTGGTCGGGCAAAGGTGTAGTAGTTAGCCAATAAACCCGAGTTCGGAACCGCTGGGTGGGTGGGTCTAGAGTTACCCAAAATCCTTATATTTTAAAATCCGATTTCAGATGGCACCGCCAGACGCGCGTACAACAATCGTAGGGTTGCTCCGTGTGACTACCTCAAACGACCAGCGCTACTTTGAAGATATCGATTCGTCTCCTACCCGGACGTATAAGTTTCTGGCCCGTCCTGTGCGCTGAATAGCGTCGCGCGTCAAATAGTTCAGACTTTATTGAAGTTACGTAGATGCTCCGACCAAGTGGTAAAGTTTGTACATGTACAGGCACAGGCCGGCTAAAAAAGTGACAGTCAGTGACACCATAAAGTAGTGTGATGCAACTTAATTTGTGTCGGTTTTGATGTATCAACCACTTAAAGCAGCGTGAGCTCCCCAATTCGCTCGCATATCCTACAAATATCGGGCCCGTAGATTGGCAAATGGGTCTTGGCGAGGCGCGTGAGGCGCAAAGTTGACAATCTCATTAATCTTCGCTTTCACTTCAGGCGTGATCTTGTCCACGAAGTTCAAGGCTTTCAGGTTCTCCTCCAGCTGCGCGGGACTGCTAGCGCCCATGAGGACAGTGGACACGTTCTCGTTCGAGACGCACCACGCAAGCGCTAGTTGGGCGAGCGAGCAGCCCACCTCCTCGGCAACCGGTTTTAGGTGATCAGCCAGTTCAATGTGTTTGGTAAACATATCCATTAGGACGGTCGGACCAGCCTTGAGGTCGGTCGTCAAGCGAGAACCCTCCGACACTGAGCTGTATTTGCCCGTCAGTGTGCCCGAACAAAGCGGCGACCAAATAGTGAGCCCGAGCTTGTACTTCTTGTATAGGTCCAGAAACTCGTACTCGACCTTGTTGCGCTCGAAGATGTTATACTGTGACTGTTTCACAATGGGGCGAATCAAACCAAGACGGTCCGCAATCTCGCAGGCTTCACGAATGTCCGAGGCAAGCCATTCGCTGGTGCCCCAGTAAAAGGCCCAACCCTGCTCAATCACGAAGTTCATCGCTCGGACGGTTTCCTCAATAGGAGTGAAAGCGTCCGGACGGTGGCAGAAAACGACGTCGACGTAGTCGAGCTGCATTCGACCTAGTGATGCCTTCAGGCCTTCCACAACGTGCTTGCGGCATAGCCCCAGGCTGTTCGGGGTGGCTTCCTCCATTGGCTTAGTTCCACCAAAAAGCTTGGCAGACACGACGAGGTCTTCACGACTCCAAATGCCTTCGTCGACGCCACGTTTGATCGCGCCGCCCATGTTTCGTTCCGCCAGTGTCTCTCCGTAGTTCTCGGCGGTATCGAAGAAGTTCACGCCGTTTTGAAACGCGGTGATCATCATCTTGTACCACGCGTCCACAGTGTAGGCGTCATTAGCCCACATCCACGAGCCGAGCGAGAGCTTGGATACCAGCAGGCCGGAGTTGCCCAGGAAGCGGTGCGTCGTCTTGGTCACGGCGGGCATTGTCGTAGCTTGGGGGTTGGGTGGATGTGGGAGTGTTGAAGCAAATTTCAGAATGAAGATTGATGCTCAGCCCAAGCCTGATGCGTTCAGGTTATACATGTATAAGCGTAACGTTAATAAGGAGTGTGCCTAATCTTTGCCTGGTGAATTATAATTCATAGTGATATTATCATGTTCCCCGTCATCTATTTGATCACGGGGTTTTTCGAGAATGATTGTGCTTTGTCCGACGAATGGATTATGCATGCGCCTAATAGCTCCGGCATAGGCACATAATACAGTACTACTATATTACTACATATTATATCATAATAGTACTGTGTTGTTGACCAATATTTCCCCATAGGAACGATATTCCTGTTGACTGGATTGAACCATGGAGATCACTTCACTTCCAAGAATCTTGAGTCAATACTGCGGTTCACACTCCTTATGCCATGAAGCTCTGTCCTTGTTGCTTCCCTAATCGCAAGCGTGAGGCTCATTCTTGGGGTTGAAGGATGCTTGTCCGGTATGGCTCAAGAACTATCGATGACTTCGAACTGTGTAAGCCCGTCGGTGGTTAGTCACCAAGATGACAATCTAGTCTCCGTACTGTCGTTCGGCTTCTGGGTGGAATACAACGAGGAGTTCACAGTGGACGCGTGGTTCGGCATGATGAAAGTTGCCTACAAGCACGGCATCAACTTTTACGACACGGTGGAGATGTATGGTTCGGGTCAAGCGGAAGAGCTACTGGGTGGTGACATCAAGAACGGGATCGAGGAAGGCGTTTGGGTGAAGACCTTGCGATCACCACGAAACTATATTATGGGGGCCAATGGAGATTCGAACGGCCATGGCACCAACCGTAAGCATGTTGTGGAAGGTCTGGCGGCATCGCTACGTCGCTTACATCGACTACGTCAACGTGGCCTTTTGCCACCGCATCGAAATAGATATCTATTTCATGGTAAGCTATGTATTTACTCACGAACTTGTATGTGCTGAGCCGCGTCAATGGGATCAGGAGATTCAAATCCTGATTCCATTGACGCGTTGATGCGTTGATGCTATGCCAGGTGCACTATTGTACTTATTGTTGAGCTTGATCCTTGACACTTGACCGTCAAGTGCCTTCCAACCATACGGACCAACAATTAGGCCTCTGTCCGGATCTGCCACCATATAAAATGCAGGAATCCTGGGCAGCTCCGGGTACACCATTCACTTCGACTCCGCCGGGTATCGTGGCAAGGAGACGACTGAGATCAACATGGGCGTCGGCGCTATCGCCGTTGGAACGTGAAATCGTGCAGGATCCGGAATCTTCGCTGGGTCTATGGACGTCATGAGCTACGATCCAAACGACTTCGGACTAGCAAGCATATTCGAAAGCATGGGCTCGGTTCATACGTTGACGTCATTTACAGTACTGCAACCATTTAGGTCGTTCGAGCCCTAAACTGTGATAATTCTCTGAGGTGTGCGAAGGACTAACCACGCTGAGTTACAAGTTGTAGAGGAGGAATTCCTTCGTCATTAGTACCAGGTCTTTGCCCAGAGCTCTTGGCAATGATTTTGAACAACAAGGGGGGAGGTCAGTCGGTTATCGAAATACCATACACCTCGGAAGTTGGCGCTATGCTTTAACGTCGTTTTCTACGACATCTGCGCACCTCATCAAATAATTAAACTTATAACCTGAAAATTCAGCTTTTCCTTCTTTTATGAATTCAGTAGAAGGAGCACGAAACAAGATGTGTGTAAGTTAGCGCGCACTATATTCTAATAGAATAGAACAATTCTATGCGTTCAGGAAGCACTATCCTGGCAAAAACGCAAAATACAATGTTTACTGCTTGCCGTCAGTCATATCGACATCATCCTTCGCACCTGCATCGCTCTTTGTGACGTCTCCTTCGACCTGAGCATTCTCACTTGACGCCACAGCTGTGCTGTTCGTACTCCTCGTCATGACTGAGCGAGACTTACGCAAATTCTTTTTCATCCGATCAAACATACGCTGGTCCGCACGCGATACGGATGGGAACACGCGATTAAACGCACTGATAAAATGGTGATGCTCGATTGTCAGTGTCGTAGTTCCAGCCTCGAATTTTGAAAAATCCGTCTCACGCAGCGCCGTGATACCAGCTTCTCGAACCAACGCGCTCAGATCGGCACCACTAAAGCCCTCGCAGCGAGGGTCGGCAGCGATGGCCTCCAGTTGAATTGACGGCGCCATCGCGCACTTGGCCGAGATCGTTCTCAGAATCTGATGGCGTTCCGATGCCCGAGGTAGCGGCACATACAACAACTTGTCCAGGCGGCCAGGACGCAGCATTGCAGGGTCGATGATGTCAGGGCGATTTGTTGCGGCAATCACGAACACATTACGGCGACCATCTAAGCCATCCATCTCCGTCAGAAGCTGGTTCACCACACGCTCACTAACACCGTTTCCACCACCATCCCCACCGGCACCACCCGATCGTCGAGGCGCCAGTGCATCCAACTCGTCGAAAAAGACGACACATGGGGAGGATGCGCGAGCTCTCTGGAAGACTTGGCGTACAGATCGCTCGGATTCACCCACGTACTTGTCAAGAAGCTCCGGCCCCTTAATACTGATGAAGTTCGCGCCACTTTCGTGGGCGATGGCCTTGGCCAGCAACGTCTTACCACACCCGGGCGGGCCATACAGCAGCACGCCAGCAGGCATAGACAGACCAAGAGCTGCAAAACGCTCCGGATGCGCAATTGGTTGCAACACTGCAAGCGAAAGCTCGTCGCGCACCTCATTGAGTGCACCAATGTCATCCCATGTAACATCAGGGATTGTCGCAAAGCCCTCACGCTTGGAACTCGGCTGCACCTTTGGAATCGCAGCCTCAAAGTCGGCCATAGTGATGCTCAGCGGCGCCAACTGCGCTTCAGTAAATGGCTCCACCTGCGAGCGCAGGTCATCAGCTGCCGACGGGGTCTCTTTATTGTCGTCCTTCGCCTTCTCTGTTGGTTTATCATGAGTCGTATCAACCCCCTCCATCGCATCATCGCTAGTTCCCGTATCCGACGTCTCCGTCTCAGCAGACACACTCGTCGCATCTACCTCTGCTGTCAATTTTTTCACCGCGTTAATGTTCGTAAAGATGCGGTTCACAGCTCCAACCGCAGCTTCCTTCGTAAGCGAAACCAGATCAGCTCCAACATATCCTGGAGTACGGCGAGCAAGCGCAGCAAAGTCAAAGTCTCCCTCAAGCGTCATCTTCCTCGCCAGCACCCGCAGAATTTTTTCTCTCGCCTCCTCATCCGGAATCCCCAGACAAATCTCCCTATCAAAACGCCCCGCACGACGTAGTGCCGAGTCCAGCGCGTCCGGTCGGTTCGTCGCTCCAATCAAAATTACCGGCTTCCCTCCAGTGTTCTCCAGGCTCAACGAGTCAGTACTCGTCAGCAACTGGGCTACAATTCTCTTCTCCATTCCACGCGCAGAGGTCTCTCTCTTAGGCGTAATAGCGTCAATCTCGTCAATAAAGATAATAGATGGAGCTCTCGAGATCGCCTCATCGAAGAGCTCCCTCAGCTTCTGCTCTGACTCTCCAGACATTCCAGACACCACTTCCGGCGCCGAGATCTTCAAGAATGTTGCACCACACTCTCCGGCAATTGCATGCGCAAGCATGGACTTGCCCGTTCCAGGGGGACCATGCAGCAGCACGCCCCTAGGTGGTTCTACGCCAAGATGAGCGTACACTTCCGGATGCGTCAGCGGGTACTCAATGAGCTCCCTGACCTCCTGCAGAATGGCTTGGATACCTCCGACGTCGCTGTACCTCGTCGTGGGGCGTTCCACCACAAATCCCTTGCTCTCGTCTCCCGCCGCCGCTTCATTGTCCTCCATCTCCTCCTTTTTAACGCGTTTTCGCAACATTTTAACCTTCTTGACCGCCGGTTTATCTGCTGTCTGGTCCGCGTACTTCTGCTGTATGGCGCGGTTTAGCGAGTTGCCGGCGCCTGAGGCTAACTGCTGCTGCTCCAGTGCGCGAATCTGCGCCTCATCGTCACTGTCGCTCTCAGAGCGCGAACGCTTGGGCGTCTCGCCGCCGCTGGCCTTGTCGGACGGCTTGGGTTCCAAAACACTGGGCTGCGCCTTCTTGAGCACCTTGGCCACTACCTTTCGTAGCGCGCCCTGCGGTTTACGCTGGTACTCGGTGTAGGTATCCCGAAGGTGCGATGTGACCGTGGACTCACTGGGACGAGCGCCACGCTCCTCGCACTCGCGCAGGTAGCGTCGAACGTGGAAGCCCACCTTGGCCTCCATCTCGGCAGATCGAAGAGTGTGTGTCGGTGTGACTGGCGGAGAGGAAAGGCGGGCGTGGATTGGCGGAAAAGCAAAGCACATGACTTGAGTGACATGGCTACATTAAATTTTACACGGAATATTGCTTCCAGTGTGGGATTTGTGGCAAACGAAAACCGCAAATAAGAAAATGTAAGGAAACAAAAGCGCACAGACTAGCTCACTCGTTTTTCTATCCAATATGAGTCCTAATATATGACTCTCTAGGATAGGATACGTTTCTCGTTGACGAGATTTTGAATGTTGAAGACTGGATCCAGCGCAACGAAGCTATTTAAACGTGCCGATGCTGATCGGTTCACCAACAGTGGGTGAATCGGCTAATACAATTTATCAAGTTGTTTGGGAATCGGCAGGTCGATTTGGAGAGCCCTGTGCTTGAACTCGTCACCGGTGATGCTCTCGCGTATT
The DNA here is from genome assembly GCA_033558025.1 of Phytophthora sp. 'mugwort'. Classification (NCBI taxonomy): domain Eukaryota; phylum Oomycota; class Peronosporomycetes; order Peronosporales; family Peronosporaceae; genus Phytophthora; species Phytophthora sp. 'mugwort'. The sequence continues at coordinate 4,260,802 of JAUCEF010000007.1, read as the reverse complement.
CCATGCTCCACGCAAGGGAGATCGTACTTCTCGAGATCGTAAAAATCGATGCAGCGATGTGAAAATTGGTCAAGCACCCGCTGGTGATCCCTTCTAAGTTTCGTTTGGTCAACTGAAGCTGCGCGATGTACTGCTTTACGCGCTTGATCAGGAGGCGGGACGCTTGATTCTTGATGATCCTACCGCCAGGACGAGCGGCGAGATATTTATTACAGAAATCGAGCCACTTGCGCAGAGGGAGCTCCGAAGACATCGCGGCTTATAGAGTGGACGCTTTTCGATTATACCACCGACACAAAGCGCGTAAGAGAGCGCTACCTTCGCTACCATTCGCTGACGTGCCGCTCAGGTCGCGACGATAGCAATTGTGAAGAGTTAGGGATCACATCTAACCGTTAGGTGTCACAGCTAACGTTAGATGTCAACCGGGAGCGTCGTAGCTTTGGTATCAGCATTTTCGGCCTATAATGATCCAGGCGGTTTTGACTGGCTAAAAGCAAGGTACTTGTTGCTAAAACTGACACCTATTGACCGACTGGTTGATAAGAAAGACTCGAACAAATTCAGGGCCGGACCACTGTTTGGCACCCGACATTTTTTTTAAACTCCTATACAACCGTGAGCTCCGACGACTATTGCCTCCGCGGCAAAGCCCGAAATGGTTGTTGCCAAAATGCGCAGATTGACTCGCGCCGAAGAGCGGCTGATCGTACTCACGGCACTTGCAATTCTCTACGTCGCAGGAGACGACCAGCTGCAGCGCGTGCGCTCAGCCGGGTGAGAGCGTGTGGTTCCACTACTATCTACCTTTCGTAGGCCGCGTGTGCAAGTCTGCTATTTTTAAGCGGCTCCGGCGTGTCGGCTTCAACTGTGGCGCATTATTGCCGTATGATCCGCGAAGGCAGGGTACTTGAGGAGTACCAAGACGAGTTGTAGGGAGAGTAGTAGGCCTCAGCTAATGGACATGGATTTAATCGTTATTGATCCATTCTTATCTTATCTTGATACACAGCTGCTTGCGCATCGGTCCTTGCGAATAGATACTATGTTATGCAATCTCGTGGAACACGAAAGTGTATTGCATATTATGGATCTCCTACTCCTATGTATGCACAGCTACCTACTATATGTATTATCTTTGCTGAGTCATGGGAGCGCCTTCGATCCAACGTGACCGTGTCTTCGTCTCCTCGTATAGCTTTCGTACTCGAACGCCAATGCAGAACGGTCCTGCGTGAGGTGAACTCCTTTGTCTGGCGACCCTTCCGCTTCGCTCAATGGCTTCACGCGACGGCGACGCGCGGAAGCCGCTCCGACTGCAAAGTTTCAAGGAGGCGCACACAGCACCTGAACCTGAACCACCACACCAGCGCTCAGCGACATTGACGTATCCGTCCTGGTTTGTCTGTACACCTCCATGTACAGGGATGGGAGTCACTCTTTGTCTGCCTTCGTCAGGGTGAAGACGCTCTTCTGGACACCGTGCTGCTTGACGATAACTTGTGTCTCAAGGGCATTGTCGTTCATGATGAAACTAAGACGCGCTTGTGGCTCAGGGTACCGGCGTTGCGAAGCTATTTGACACGCCTTGGGGGTCCGGGTGGCCACGCTGGATTCTTTGAAGTTGTGGATCGCGATTGCCTTCGTCTTGCACAACTGTTGCATCTTCAGCATAAACGAGTTCAAAGCGAGCAGTTGACGGAGCGTATAGTCACGCTTGAGAGCCTTGTTGAACTGCTTGCTTGATTAAGCTCTGGTGACATTACAAGCGATGGAAACGGCGCTCGTGCTTCACGTATTGCAGAAATGCCTTCTGCCTCGAGCGACAGACCACACGCGTAAAGCACTTTCATCCTCGCCTTCAGCGTTGAACTGGTTGAGGGCATGGTGAATTCGATACATGTGTTTGTAGACTAGACTTCGATCCAGCTCTAATAGTTGCTTGACTCTCTTCATGACATTGGGCATTACATGGAAGAAGCGTATGAGGTACGTTTCGCTGGGACATTTGGGAACGACTACTCCCGCGAAGCCGCTGAATTGGGCGTCGTCGGCGTCTCCCATGGCGTAGCGCACCTTGTTGGGGCGGCGTGACGAGATGGAACGGAAAACGTACTGGAGAAGATCAAATCGTACTGATTCTGGTGCAGTTGTGACGTGAGGAAAACGGCTGCAATGTGCATGGGGCGGATCGCGCCAGAAGTGGCTCAGACAACCAAGGATACCCCGACTGGTTAATTTTGTACGTCGCGTCGACGTGAAATAGGAACTCGGCCGCTCGATAAAGCCCGCGAACTTGCCGTTTTGTCGTAGTGCCAATCGAGAATGGCTTGGTCTCGGAACCGTTCCTGATCACTGGAATACCGAAGTCGTATGTCGGGCACGTGAACTTGAATGGTGTAGTTTCGTCGAGATCCTCACAATACCACAGAACGCGAACGGTCTCACGCATCTGGGGCACGAGAGTTGTAGCCACCAGAAGAACCTTCTCGTGGCGATATGCCGTTCGCTGGACTTGACCGAGACGAGGAGCCGTATCCTCGGTCAAGTGGGGTCGATCACGTTGTTCAGAATGACCATCGGTGTGGCCCCGGTTGCCGCAACGTTTTCGTGTAACGCTTCAGCTGTAACGTCATCCGGTTGAACACCGTCTGGCCAACCATCGCGGGGTTCCGTGGTGATACACTGTTAATCACATTGTGGTCGTGCACGGGAGCATCTTAATTCACGTGGTACAGACGCCAGCTGCTTCCGTCGCAGTTGCACACGCAGTTAACGGACACTCCAGTGCATACGATGGCCGTCAATATTGCCCAGGCACATCTGACGTCGCTGAAGCTGGCCCGTGTCGGCTGCAAACACCGGTAGGCGGTCCAGGTGCTGCTCCAGTTGTTCCACCATCTCATGGACAGCTGCTGGACCCACGGATACGTGGAGCGCTTCTTCAGCCTCTCTAGAGGACGTGGCATCGCCTTGGCCGCCGAGATCGCTGAGCTTAGGATTCTGCGTTTTGGGAGCGTGTGTTAACCAACCAGGACTGGGCGCGTAGATGGCGCTGGAAGCACAGCACGGATCGGACCGTTATGAGCGGTTAATAGAATCGGGTCGTAACCGGTTAGGTTCCAGGGGTTACCTGAGCTGGATCCGCGAAGATTTGTTCTTGTTGGCTGGTACTGACCAAATCCCTGTTTTTCGATACTTCTATGTCGTCGATATTTCCTGGTATGATTTTGGATCATTTTTCTTTGCTGTGCACACCCTTTCTACGCTATCGATGTGTCCTCTCTGTTTTTCACTTTCCTTCCCTGTTTTTGGGTTCCGTTCCGATATATCTAATAACGCATCCTAGCTCTGGGTGGCCGGTCAAAAGAAACATAATCTAAAACCAACAAGTTGTACTCTGTACTAGGCTCGTTCCAGGCAGCTGAGGGCGTACTGGCGTTATCATCTCCCCATTAGACATTAAAGCATATATTTCGGCTGTTATTGTTTGGTATAGATACCTATCCACCTTCCACACAGGTTCCCAAGTCCTCATCTCATCTTTTGCTGCTCCAATAAAAGCATCTTCGGGCCTCTATACCCAAGCCTCGGACAAGCTGGCGGCGAACCGGGGTCCTGATGTGTTTTGAAGAGCCGTAAAACCTTACGAACCCGGTTCCTAAGGTCTTGGAGCTCCCCGAAAAAGGAGCCAGGTTCGTGATGGGCGGGCTCGTGGTTCTCGAACTTCATTGGCCCAAAATATCGTTTTTTTTACTGGATATTAAAATAGGGAATAAAAAATCGCGATCTTGGGGAGCCGAAGAATAAACTCGCCTCCATTTATTAACGACAAGGGTGGCTGTGACTTGAGCGCAAGTGGCAGCTCAAGCCGCCGAAGATGCCCACGTCACTGCCCAAGCTGGTGCTGAATACCCCACAATTGTTGAAGAAACTGCAATTGTCGAACTTCCCAGCGAAAAGGAGCTATCAGGCGCGGTGTTCAACGCAGGCGTCGACCCACGCCTGGTTGATCTTGCCCAGCTTCATCGCCCAGAATCAGGCCCTGGCTGCGGAGCAGACTCTTCTACAGCATAGACAGCAAGGCCAAAGTGATGCGCAAAGGGCCGCCCTGATGGCTGTTCAGGCTTCAACCGAAGCAAAATGTGCAACAGCTTACAAACCAGCAGCGGTTCGTTGCGGAACGGCTTGGTGAGGCTCTAACAGCAACACAGACAGAGCTCCAAGAGCGGTTCTAGCGGCTGCAGTTGCTCGTAAGCGAGAGGACATCGCAGATTGAAAAAATTGTGAACTAGAAGTTCGCCCAGGCATTGCAGGAAATGCAGCAAGAGTTACTCGCGTCCCATATGACGATTGCTGCCCAGATAGACATGCGTTCGCTTTGATGAGATTGAGATAAGCTGACCGGCAGTCTGGAAGCAATCACTACTCATATTCATCAGATGGTGGACGAGAATCTTGTGGCGATGCAGGACGATGTGGGTCCCCCCAGGATTCAACTCAGCTTGTGCGCAGGTTGGTGGAGGCGGCGTGCAAGCACCGCCGATGATATTAAGAAAGCCCTCGATGCCGAGAGTAGTAATATCTAGGTACACTATATGTAAAAAAAATATCACCCATCAACTAACCCAAAAGCCCCATAACCATGTAAATAACCCAAGAAAATATAAAATAGGCAAGACCTCTCGACCCCTCTGGTTCGAAGGAGGTATCGTCCAAACCTCCAAGCTCCACAAATAATGTCGAAGGGGATACAGCAGATCTTGGATTTAAGCATAGAAAGAACGATTCATACTGATAGATAACATATAAAAAAATATTTTAGAAATGTTAAATCCTATAAAAGTGGTTAATACCAGTGAAATATCATTAATCGAAATCAGAGTTGGGGTAATATTAAAATCAAAGTATCTATTAACAGAATTAATTAAAAAAAATTAAAAGAAACTAAGGGGCTATGTGTATAGATACACCCAACTGATAACATGTAGAGCGAACTAACTTTTGGAAATACAAGGGCACCAAGATCGAAGAAGTATATACTTCTGATCCTGGTTATTGTAGATGGGTATTTAGCCAACCCAGTCTAAATATTACCGAGGAAATCAAAATATTCTTACACTCCCAATTCCTAACTGATGATAATTCATGTATGATGACGTGGGGAAAATATCGAGGTAAGACCCTCAAGCAGATTAGTCGAATGGATTCGAGCTATACCGGTTGGCTTCGTAAGAGTCAATTTGTAATTGAGAAGTGTCCTAAGCTACTTAAGGAATTAAACTAAGATACTTTTTTTTTGATACTGCTATGACGAAATTAATGGTGATCCTGATATTAAGTCTTATATTATAATAATGAAGGGATATATTTACAGGTCACCAACGCTGATGAATCGATCGTGTATGTGGGTAGCACCACAGCTACTCTTCAAAAACGATTTGATAATCATAAGCGAAACTACAAGCGGTGGATTGAAGGTAAGGTAAGATGCGCTGCGATGATTTATCATCACTTTTGCGAACACGGGGTTAATAACTTCGATATCTACTTAGTTAGCGTTCATGAGATTGATGACCGTAAGAACTTACTACAATTCGAGCAGCTGGTTATTGATTCGAGTAAGTGCGTTAATAAGCAAGCAGCTTGGATATCCGAAAATCAGAGACAGGAACAAAAGCGTTCATATCGTGAAGCACATCTAGAAGAGCAATGAACCTCCACTTCGGAACTTGTTGTATGTGAACGTGTGAGACATATACTCGAAAACATAAAGCTCGTTATAATCAAACTGACGTCATCGACATGGTATGGCAACTGATGAAGAAAAGCTACAGATTGATCTCCAACGTGAACAGGATGATTACGCCCGCAAGGAAGCGCTAAGGGCTCGTAGAAACGCTTTTACTGAATGTGAGTGTGGTACATCGTATCCACACGCGGGTAAATCACATCATGTTCGTAAGTCAAAAGCGCATCTGAAGTGGTTGGCTGATCACCAATAATCTTGTCATAATTTTTTTATCTCATAAACTGAGGAATAAAAGTACTCTACTAAGCTGTGGTAAAATCTATTACTTCGCCTGTAAGACGATCAAAAGTCAGCTCCTGCTCGCTTACAACCTATACAATCACGTTGGTGCCTTGGCATCCAGCATTCACACCTTGAATCTGAATCGCTTGGGGGACATCACGCTCTGTTAGACGATTAACGTCAGCAATGAGAACACGGTTAGTAAGTGGCCACGTCTGGTAATCAAGAAGACCATTAACGAGCTCAGGGGTGAGATCACTATTGATCGAAGCGAGTTTAGGTACCTCATTAGTGAAGTGATGGAATCATAGTCATAATTGATGTCGAAGATTTGGTTGGAACCAATGCGACCGTTGAAATTTCTGATACTGGAGCCGGGGTGATGCGTCCAGGGAGCCGAATCAAAAGGACTTTGAAACTCCTGTACAGCAGCAGAAGCGAAATTACCAGTTTGCTCGGCGAATGGGAGAAGAATAACATACTTGGCGTTTTTAATAGAAGCTGACAGTTGAAGATCAAATGCAGCATTGAGCTGGGTTGACTGCTTACCAATTCCAGCACGCTGATAAAACAACTGAGCATAACAGTCATTGTATCAAACTTTCTTGACTGGCTTTGAGACGATCGCTTGAGGGTTCTCAAGATGTACAAATGGAACGTACAGACGAGAAGTGGTGAAAGGCATGTAGGTCCCATCAATTGTAGGTTCAAGAGCATTGACTACAGCACCTCAAGCAATACTGAACCCGGCAGCCAGCAAGGACTCCAGCCATGGAACTACCAGTCGATGAAGCAGAAACCATCACCGGACAGGTATCGCCACTCGCGCGAGTAGTGCTGGTGAGAGACATACCCTTCGATGCGTCGACAGCAATAGTGGAAGTACTCTGGTTGACACGGAAGCGTATGCGGATCTGAGGGTTCGCCATGAGGGCTAGCTCCTTGAAGATGGGATGTAGATCAGTTAGCTTGATCTTGAGCATGTAGTTCCATGTTCCCATAATTCCATTAGCAGTAGCTACACCAGACAAAAAAGCACCACGCGCGGTTTGGTTTGAGATTGTGGTAGAAGCTGCAGCCGAACCAGGCAAAGGCCATGATACAGAGAAATCAGATCCAGCGTTAGGAGGGTTCGACAACAGACGCTTTACAAGACCGTCATTACCAACGGAAGCACCACCAGATGGTCCAGTAGTAGCAAACGAAGATGAGAAGGCAGTAGCATTAGTGTAACCATCTCCCGTAGTAAATGATGTAGCAGAACTATACAAAGCTGACTGAGCGGCATCCGGATAAAAGAACGACGCAGCTCCATGCTTCTCAACATACTGAGGACTGTAGCTTGTCTGAGCTCGGATATTGTTCCAAACAGCTTGTAGTCAGCCATACTTACAACGGTCTTCCCGTTGAGTTCAAGCGACATGCTATCGATTACATTCCAGTTACCGCATTTGAGCGTAGAACAGAAGTGGTTAGCTGGTAGAGTCTGGTCAGTACTACCGTTCTTCATCGAGACCTTGTACGGTAGCACGATGTAGGCATCGCGAAGACACGCGAATCCTTAACTCCCATTCAGCTGGGCAGTAGCATCAATAGTAATGACACCATTCTGATACGAGCCCTGATTGAGATCGATTGCGAAGGGTACTCGCTTACCAAAAGATACCTTGATCTCCGGGTCGCTCTTGAGCGAGCTCTAGTACAAATATTGGTCGGATAGTTGAGTTTCGCTCATCGTTGAATCTATATGGATTCTAATATACTCTCATCGAAATTAAATATTATGCTCATCTCATTAAGGCAATCACGAGCGATCATGATCTAATTGAACTCGCGGATCGATTAGGAGTCCACCTGGATAATATATTCGAGTCGAGTAAAATAACGAGTCCACTCCCCAAAAAAGGAACCTATCTGATACTGTTGAGGCCTCCTAATCGTGATGTAGGACATTGGCAGGCTGTCCCTGATGGAGAATTCTTCGATAGTATGGGTGAAGCAGCTCCTACCAAGTATTGAATTGGAAAGTACAATCCCAAACAATGCTAAGGGGCTTACGGAGATTATTGCGGTATATGGTGCATGCTCTGGTTATATTGCAAGCAAAAAAAAATAAGTTGAATCTATTAAACCGATTCAAAGATCTGAATTTAACCATTCTTTAAATAAATCAGTCATGAAATATAATCATGGCGTTCAAAGAGTTAGCAGTTTCATCATCCATCCCTGAGTCTAAGCTCAAGAGAGCCTTCAAGTCAAGTACTCTATCCTTGACTAAGTATGAGTTGAGTGGTTCTGGTGCTACGCTTCATCTCCATCCTGAATCGTATGCTAAAGCTCTTCGAGCTCGCAAATCTGGTAAAGGGACGCGTTTAGCAACCACGAATAAGACATTGGATATCCTTTCAAGCATCTGAACGGAGGAGGTATACATGGAGCCAGTATTTGGGGGAAAATATGGGGAGGCATTTAAAAGGTATTCAAATTGCTAAGGATTCTGGCATTCTTAGCAAAGCAGCAGATGCAGCTGTTCCCGCTCTCGTAACCGCACTTGGTGCTCCCCAAGGGGCTATCCCAGCGAGAGCTGCGATCCGCTTCATGACGGGTATCGGGGTTTATGATAGCGATAAGGAAGGAGGACGCCTAACTATGAGTGATGTGAAGAAGGGGGCCAAACGTGATCTCGCTTACACAAAGCTCAAGGGAATTCTTACTGATGCAGTCGATGCTGGAGAAAAGTTCTTGCTTTCCAAGGCTACCAAACTTGAGCATAGTGATTTAATCAAGTCGCTTTGTGGTGAGGTTCGTCGTCGCTATGGGGCTGGCGTTTCCAAGCCAAAGGGTAAGAGGTTTGCAAAGGGATTCCAGGAAGCTAAGGATCATATGTCAAAGATCCGCGCTATGAGGAAGACCAGGGGCAGTTTTATGATATGAGAGAAAAAATGACTTAAGAATTGAGTTTATTTTTTGGGAAATTTCCAGGGGGGACTCGAATCGAAAAACATTTTCAAAGGGGGACTCGATATTTACCCGAACCTCTGTGAACTTCTTTTTAGCCTCCACCACCAGATCAAAATGGCCGACGGAGCAGACGATACGGGCGATGCAGAGCTAGATGGTCTGCGTCAGCAGAGGTGGAGCACCGGAAAGGACGCTGTTGCAGCAGTTAAAGCTTATGCATTAGCGCTTGGTAAGCGTGTTGCCGTTAGTAAGAGAGGTGGTAGGTTTAAGGACGTTCGCTGTTCTAGTGGGGCGTCTTGTACCTGGTTCGTAAAATTGTCCGTGTCAAAGAGGAAACATCAACAGAACAACTGGCACGTGACAACAACCATCATAACCATATGAGCAACTGGCACGTAACAACAACCATCTCAACCATATAAACTGCACGTCGACTGCGAAACCCTCTGCTCATCAGCTAGCAGCATCGTCGGTGCTGCGATCTGCTGTAATTGCTGACGCCAGCATCTCTGTGTCGGCGATGACTGGGCAGCTGCAGCAAAAGTCCAACTTGATGTGCAGTACCAGCATGCTATACCGAGTGAAGGATATTGTACGCCGTGAGGTGTTCTCAGAAGATGAGAAGTCTATCAAATACCTGCCGTGGTATCTTGAAGCATTTACGAAGTGCAACAACGGTGTTTTCAGCGACATACAGCGTGATGGAGAAGGTCACTTTGTTCGTGCGATGGTCGCCTTGGATCCCGCATGGTTTCGTGGTGGCCAAGGAATTTTTGGTGTGGACGCGGCTCACATGAAGCACCGCCATATAACGGCGTGCAGATAGTGCTAGTTGCACAAGATGGAAATCTCCAGAACCGCGTAGCAGCCGTGGCGCTGGCTCCGCTAAAGGATCACTCCAACTATTTTTGGTTCTTCAAGGCACTTCTTTTGCATGGGTTTCCTCTTCGTGACGTGCCAGTTTTTCTGACCAGCATGCCGGCATCATTTCAGCTTCAGATGAGCTAAAGCTAGAAATTATATATGGCACAGGACATCTCATCAGTACGACAGTATTACATCGAATGATATTATGTTTGTTGTTTACAAATGCGTATTGCGCTCGTAGGAAATATGCGAGCTGACAAAAAAGTAAAGCTTGCTGTCTGTCATGAGGCAATGGTTTGGCGCGCGCAAGCGGCAACGACGCCAGCCGTGTACAAAGCCGCCATACGAGATTTGAGTGATGCGAGTGTCGCTGCCGGTGTATATTTGAACGCGGTGGACCGAAGAAATGGGCTCTGTATCCATACTACAAGACTCTACCCCTCTATGGATGGAGAACTACCAACTTTGTTAAAAGCGAGCAGGCAAATCGTTGCGGCTAAAGCCGAGGAAGCTACTGCCTTACGACTACTTCCGTGCGTACGCCAAGATCATGATGACCGAAGCGCATCTTCGTCTCTGTCAAGGCAAAACGTGGGCGGCCTCTGGTCGAATCACAACACCTCGGTCGGAAAGCAAGTTCCAGTGTGAGTTAAAGCAGATACCGCTGTACTCTGTCTCGTTCAGCTCGGACAAAGTTGCATACACAAGTCGCTCGGGTCACGGTGACAAGCCAAGAGAGGTAGAATTATCTCCGCCATCGTGCTCATGCGTGTCTTGGCTACAGCAAGGAATCCCACGCCGCCACCTTTAGGCTATCAAAATGAAGATGGATGGAGGTCTGGAGGGCGTATTTCAATGTTTTTCTAGCTGCCACACAGTCGCACAATACGCGGAGAATCAACGTCCCATTGCGCTCCCGGACGACTCGGAAAAGAAAGCATATGAAGCCTTGACACCTGCACTTTATCCATGGCAGGCTGGACGGCCCCGTAAACGAAAAATCCGTTCTCGTGGTGAAAGTGGTGAGCCTACACGGATCCGCAAGCTTTACAAGTGCGGCATCGCAGATGGTCACAACAGGCATCGTGTACTGTTTGAACTTGAAATACACAAAGAAGCATTAGGAGAAGGACATACTTCGATTATACGCTCCGCTTCGTTTATCATACATTGAACTTGATCACAGTTTCGTCTACACCATCATCTCCGTCACTGGCACCGCTAAAGACCTTCCGCTGCCGGGTCTAGCTTCCTCATATATTGTTTCCTCATGACCAAGTGCTAGTCCATCACGTGAAGTCCCACTTCTAAATCGTCGCCGCTTGCCGTGCTGGCTGTCCACGGCAGCGATCATGTCGATGATGGACTCATCGCGTGTAAATCACGCCTCTACGGCCGCCACCGTGAACACGATCTTGCCCACAGCCGCGCCCGAAGACACCGGCAGGTCTCGGCACGGCACGTCCTTCTGGTACATCTTCTCGTTGGCAAAGCTCGGGTGTGGCAACTGTCCAGGTGCCGTGGCTCCACCAGTATCGCGGCCTCCTCCTTCGTGATCAGCTTCTCGTGCTACATGTCCACGGGGACCTTCAGAGCTGAAGGGCTCGTGCGCTTGCCGTTGCGCGTCTACAGCAAGGACAGCACACCATCTTGCACGTCCTTGAAGAGCGCCTCCACCGTGTGCACCGTCTCGTCCATCTGATTGTACACGGTCGATATTTTCTGCGTCAGCTCCGAGATCTGCTGCGGCGTGCGGATGCCCGCCGCCACATCTTCGCCCTGCGCGTTCAGCAGGAACTCGCCGTACAGCTTGTTTTTGCCGTTGGCCGGGTTACGCGTGAACATCAAGCTCTTGCATAACTGATCGTTGATGTTGCCGTACATCATAGCCTGCACGTTCACGGCGTGCCCTTGAGACCCGTGATCTTGTTGATCTCACGGCACTTGACGGCGCGTGGGATGTTCCACGAACGGAACACGGTCTCGATGACCATGCGCATCTGCTCCCACGTGTCCGACGGGAGCGACTTGCCGTGCTTTTCGTACACCTTCTTGGATTCCTGCACCAGGTTTTTCAGGTCGCCTGCCGTCAGCTCCACGTCGAACGTCACGTGGTGCGCCTGCTTCATGGCCGACAGCTCGGCCTCGAAGTCGTCGTGCAGGACCTCGAGCACCACGTCGCCGAACATCTGCAGCAGACGACGGTAGGAGACGTTCGCGAAGCGGTCGCCGCCGCGCTTGGCCTCGCCCTTGACGATCTCATTGTTCAGACCCAGATTCAGAACCATGTCCATCATGCCGGGCTTCGAGATGGCCGCGCCCGAGTGCACCCACACCAGCAGCAGGATCGTCGCGCCGACGATCATCACGCCCAGCGCCTTCTCCATCAGGTACATGCCTCGGCGCCACTTCGTCCAACAGGCCGGGCAAGCGCCCGCCGCACTGCATAATGCTTATCATTCCCTGTGTAGGCATCTCACGCCGTTGCGGGCCACCCGCGCCCGTGCCGCCCAGCGATGTCTTCATAGGCTTAGCAAAAGCTACCTTTTAGAGTTTTTTTTTTTTCGGCAGCCTAATAATCGAGTCCCCCTTTGAAAATGTTTTTCGATTCGAGTCCCCCTTCGGAAATTTCCCTTATTTTTTGGTCTCGGTAAGATGATTGAAACAGAAGTATTGCGGAATTTTTCTATTTGGTCGTTCTGATTAAAGATGCTGATAGTGATCGTTGATCGCGAACCATTATGAAAATTCATCCACGCATACTGGGATGGTTCATAGTTAATCAACTGACCAATACCGGCATCGCCTCTATCAAAAGCACTTAGAATATCGCCAGATGCAACATATTCATTCTTGATAAGATCGCAGAGAATAATGTATGAACTGGTTGGGTGGATCTACGGGATGAAATTGGATAATTGAGTGCTTGCCACTGTCTTTGTGAGTGGGTACGATCAATCAGGGGTAGTTGGCACATCCAGTGCTGAATACGAAGTGGTTATTCGTTCGAGCACAAGCTTGTTGGCTTTGCTACTAATTATCAATCCGGATGGTTTCACGGCTATCTATTGGGATCACAGGCAGGGGGTGAGAATGCCGGAACTCAATTTTACAGTAGCTCTCCAGCTCTCAATATCGTATCAGGATCTTCGACGACGAGCGCTTTCGCATCATCGAACAATCTGTTACTTCTTAATGATGGGAGAGCTTGCCTAAATACTACAACTCCATCGGGTTCATACCAGCTGACGATAAATGGTTCAAGTACATATAATGGAGCCTACATCGCCGGTGGATCTACTATGCTCCACCTATATAACAATATATCACCATCCACTGGTAGGACAAGCATCCTACTCGATGGTACTAATTTTTCAAGTTGGGAAATATCCATTGGCGGGACAGCTCATAGCAGCGCAGCAGATAGCATGTACTGGATATAGTAATGGAGCAACAAGGATGATGCTAACTTCTGCAGGTAGATTGGGGATAGGGGCGACGAGTCCAACCTTGTCTCTTCACATTGCCTCTTCCAATTCATTCACTTTTGGTATGGGCGGTAATACTGTATATCGACTCAGAACTGACAACGGAGTTACAGAAAGCGCTCTCGGTCCGATCGTCTACAACGTCTCTACTATCTTTTCGGGTTACATTTCGTGCCAAGCGATGGCAATGACCTCTGATCGACGACTCAAGTGAAATATTTAAAGTGCTCCTCTCGATCGCATCAGGCGTCTCTACGACAACGTTGATGTAGTTCTGTATGATTGGATTGAGCCTGAAAATAGACCAGGGCAGGAGGTAGGGTTGTCAGCTCAAGATCTTTTTCGGCTAAATTAACAAATTTGACCAGTGTTTTCTATCGAGAGGATATCGACGAGGGGGATGACCCGCCGCTCGAACCAGCAAAGCAACAGTTGAACGTTGACTACAGTCGGATTGCAATATATAACATGAAGATGATTCTACACCTCCTCGGTGAGATTGAAAAATTTAAAATCGTCTAGTTAATATATAATCATGTGCTGTAGACCGAGTAAGGAGCTTAAAACGAATGTAACTACGGATGATCCACAGCAAATTGTGGGGTCGACAATGCTACACGCTGACAAAATCATTGTTCTTGGGGATAGCGTTTTTCTACCCACCCAAAGCTCCGACGGGGAGTCTGCAATACCTGAGATCAGTACTCGTGCGGAATGGTCTTACTTAGATAGCAAATGTTTTCACAGTTTTTGTTTTTTTTTCCTTTGGTTGGCAAGCCCACATGCGTCCTCCCTCCGTCTGAGTCGATGCATCCACCTTCTTGTTATCGGTTGCCCACACAGCTGCCTGTGTCTTCTGAGGTCGGTCATGGATGATCAGATTCTTCATGAAAGCTTTTAGCTCAGCTACGTTGAGATCGGAGTTATCGCCATAGCTACCAGCTGAGCTCGAAATAATGCGGGGATTAAAGAAGAACATGATTTGTGACTATAGTAGGCGAGTTATAATATCTCTAAACTCGTTATCATTGATAAGTTGATTGTTGTACATATCTACTGTGAGATACTTTAGCTGTTATGATGCTTGGGGCATCATTGCCTAATTCAAGCTCTCCCTTAAGCTTATCATACTCGGCTCGAAGCGTCTGCAGCGGGTCCTCGAGCTTATCGTGAAAATTATACTGGAGATGGGTGATAGCAAGGATCTCCTTGAACATTTTTTTGTCGTCGATGCTGAGCTTATCGTAAGCAGCTTGGTCGATGTGTTGTTTATACACAAGGGTTCTGATCATGGTTTGGAGACTATCGCTGATCTGACGTTTAGGACCGCATTTCCGGCGGTTAGGCTGAACAATGACGAGTGTTTTGGCATCAAAAATTTGGCATACGAATGTACCTGCTACCAAAATGGCGATAAACATACGCACTCGGTGTTGCTAAACCCCGGATCTCATTCAGGTTGTAAGTTTTACCGCGTCTGACTACTCCATCCAGTGGAACTACACCCGCCCCTCGAATACCACGACCCCCTAATTTAGGGAGAGCGTCAGAATATCGCTTAGCTATAGAAATATATATAGACTTCGTAGCTCTCATCGCTGATTGAGCGGCCTTCAGAGCTGATCTTAATGATTTTGAGTTTGAATCTCTCACAGCGTCCTTAGCGGCTTCATATCGCTTCTGAGCCTCGCCATATGGTTGGAGAGCTGCCTCTCTCTCACAGCGTCCTTAGCGGCTTCATATCGCTTCTGAGCCTCGCCATATGGTTGGAGAGCTGCCTCTCTCTCACAGCGTCCTTAGCGGCTTCATATCGCTTCTGAGCCTCGCCATATGGTTGGAGAGCTGCCTCTCTCTCACAGCGTCCTTAGCGGCTTCATATCGCTTCTGAGCCTCGCCATATGGTTGGAGAGCTGCCTCTCTCTCACAGCGTCCTTAGCGGCTTCATATCGCTTCTGAGCCTCGCCATATGGTTGGAGAGCTGCCTCTCTCTCACAGCGTCCTTAGCGGCTTCATATCGCTTCTGAGCCTCGCCATATGGTTGGAGAGCTGCCTCGGTCTCGTCGTGAAGCTCTGCAGTTCATCTGGTCCCTCAACATATTCCTCAGTACTTTGACGTTTGATGTCTCGAACGCTACCTAAGATAGCTTTATTTAGAATCTTCAAATTCTCATCAAGGATTTTTTCGTCTTTGTTCGTCAAGTTCCTTCTCCTTCACCAGTTTGGCTGTTCTTCATCATTTGATGGAAATTGATATTCAACACCGGAAAGGTAACGATCTAATTCTTCAAAGTGGTTTAGTAACGATGATAAAGTATGCGTCCACTGGATGGCCTTCATGAGACCAGACCAAGCATTACCAGTTACTTGCTTATTTTTTTTATTTTCTGATATTTACTGGACGAGTGGGTGCTGGCGCACCGAAACAATAATCCGAATGAGTTTTTAACCCATTTTTAGCATTAACAATCGGCTTCAGGCGAAATGGGATAACAACACGTTCGCTCGACAACTGACTGTAATAATCTGTTAGGATTCTTTTGGCGTCGTTGTCGGCGTTGGTCAGCTTTGGTTCCATATCTTCATCGGCGCCAGTCGTTACTCCATGTCGGACTTCCCCGTCTCCTGGTGTGAAATCCTTCGCTACCTTTTTCCCATCCTGTTTACCGATTAATATCAGTTCAAGCCCTGTGGCGCTGGCCATATTTATAAACGATTGGAATGTGATTGCCCGATTGACTCTGTTAGTGACAGCAGGCTTCGTACGATTACTATCTTTACCAAATACACTAATGGAATTACCATTAATCCATATATATCCATCTACCTGAACAGGAGATGTTTTACTCGCCTAAAGAATCTGAAATAATTTTCTTTCTCAACCCCTGAGTTTCAGCATATCTTTATTTCTGCTAATGGTCCAGAATAATTTGATCTTGCTGTCGGTCTGGTCAGACATTGTGGACGTTGACTTATCGAATAGAAAGCTATCATCAAGTCTTGCTTCGTGCGATCTGCATCATCCCCCTCCAAAAAATATTGAATCGTTTTCGCTTCGATCCAATAAATTGCCATACCTGGTAGGGGGTCGGCTTATCTTCTTTCCCCATTTCACGCTGTACTTCCTTTTCAATTAGGTATGCGAGGAAGCGAACATCTTCAGTCAAAACTTCTCTGATATGATCGTATGTCTCAGACCAATCGATATTTGGTGCTAAAGATACTCTATTTAGCTTAATGCTATATGTCTTCGCATCTTTTCCAATGTAATAATATTTCGATAGCTGACGACCGTTTGAGGTAAGAAGATGAATACGTAGGTCTGCAAGAATCGGATAGACCTCAAATATTTGAGCAACTGCTGTTTTAGATTGCTCTTGATCATCAACTCCTTCATTGAATAAATCCTTTTCGCCAAGTCTTCCGCTACTTCAATCTGTGTTCCAATATCAGTAGTCTTAGGGCGAATATGAACTTTTTTTTATTAGTCTTACGCACTCGGTTTGTGCTAGTTTCACCATTAATTGAACAGGGCGAGATTCAGTGTTCGTTTCAACAGTTGATACCTCAGGGTTTGTCTGGGAGGATTCATCACTCAGCTTTTTTCTTTTAAGGACTCAGACGACTCGGTTATCGAGTCTGTCTGAGTTGATTTCTTCGCTACAGTAGTTATGCCATTCGAGATATCAGTAGCCCATGACGCACCTTCATACATCTCCCGGCTTGACTTTGGCTTGCCGAACCCGACGCTGAGCTTTCTCAAGAAGCTCCTGTCGCTTCTGCTCTCTCTGAGCGAGGGATGTAAAAATGGGGAACATTGTATCTATATCATGCAAACTATAAAAAGGGAGTGGATAAATACTCTTACAGTAGCTCGGCATAACTGAATCGTGGCAAAACGATGCGTATGAATGACATATATGATTTCGCTCATTTAGTAGATTGAATAGCGATCCTTGATGCAATGAAATGGGACGCCAAAGATGATTTCCAATTCTCGCTGATATTTACGATTTACTACTGTTTACGGAAGTTGATGGCTGTGTCCAGATCCAACAAATCGTTTTTGATGCGGCTCACTTCCTGAATTACCCATAACTTTCATCGGAGCTTAGTGAGCTCACGTTCCTTTTCTAAGCAGTCCTTACACATTCTTATGGGTTGGTGACTATATATCAAGTCAGATATTTCCCAAAAAATCTCAATAAAATAGTGGAAGTAATATACTTGAGTTAAAGCTACAGAGGATGTCTCTATCAAATTTATTATCAAGCTAGTTATGTCTCATTTTTTGTGGTGGGTGAAACCCCCACCGGAGCCGCTACGCGAGCGCTTTGAACCCCAATACTCCGTCTCAAGGGTAGATTTTTTATTTTTGTTAATTAACGGAGACTTGAGAACGGTTCCCACGCTGAATCGTCATATCCAACCCACTTCACGAGGTATTTGTACTTACTAGTCCGCATCCTTTTGTGATCTAAGATCTTTTCAGCTTCAAATACTTGGTTCTTGGCAGATGGAGCGTTGGTGGGGTTAGCTTTAAATAGCTTAATACAATTCGGAGATTTATAGAGAGTGTGTCCATTTTTTGAACAAATTTGTACCCTATAACCATCAAGTCCCACGATTTCGTAGATAGTCTTACTCTATCGGGTATTTTCCTTATCGAATGTACCTTTATCAAGTCGATAGAGCAGTGTTGCCCCGATAGATAGCTCATTTTCGACGCGCTCCATTAATTCGCGATTATGATTGAGGTCATCTACCATGACTTGTCCTTTTCGCCTGATTTGGTGTTGATTTGATAGATGAATGCCACGTATTGTTATATTATTGATGACCAATTTAACAAGCTTCTCAGTGATAGGCTGTCGCATTCGAATGAGTCTCATTTTAAATGTACAATTGAAGCGTTCGATTTTACCCATCATAGCATGATCTCCATGTTCATTGTTGAAATGGGTGATGTTTTGTGATTTCAGGTAGGTAATAGCCTTACGATTGAGGAATTCTTTACCGTTATCGGTTGTCAGTATACCAACCTTTTCCTCTTTGATCAGCTCCTTAATACCGGTTAAAACTGTGTCTGCTCGCTTATTTTTCAACAGCTTGACGAAACCTGATCGCGAGTTGATATTGATCGCGGTAAGCACGGATTTACCTTCCCAAAAGGCAAGATCCATTTGCCATGAATTGGGTTGTTCGAAGCGATTCTGAAATCATCGTAGCTATCCTTCTGCTCAACATACTGTTGGATGTCAAGCTTTGAATTGTACCAATCCTTCACTTGCTTGAGCGTGATCGATGATTCGATCTCCTTAGCCTTTTTATGAAGAGCGTTGGCTGAGATGAAACCCGTTTCAGGATCATAGTACAGTTGTTCCAGCAGCGCCTCCATCTCTACATAAAAAAAAGAGATAGTACTTTCAACCTATATCTCCAAAGGCGAAGTAGTGACCCATCTTCCATACGCGGCGCTTGTCGTAATAATAGTTGAGAGCCGTTTTAGTTTGACTGTATGTGATCATCGTGTTAGTCTCCTTACACATACGAAATTCCATGTTATTACTCTTGAATGTGATGCGTTATTTTACAACTGATTCGAAGTTCTCAGGGCTTAACACATTCTTGTTGCGAGAATTTTGTACTCCCTTCGCTGACAGTTTAACCATTGGTTTCTTAGTCTCTTTATCGATCTTATCACCACGGTAGCAGATATAATTCTTTGAGTTGAGACTGACCATTGCATTACATCTCTTCCTTGAATAGTCTAGGAGTGCGACGATCATGAGCAGCATTCTCAGACGTATCATCGCGGGGGAACCAATTGTACTTGTGTTGTTTGAAGTGCTTACGTAGCTCAGGTTTAATTAGATCGGGGAAAGGATTTTCAGCAGTGAAAGCAATGTATCCTGAGTCTGTGTCCATTTCCTGATACTGAAAATCACTGCGATCAAAGTAGACATCAATGCAATTATAGTAGAATTGGAGCATTCGGAGCTTAGTTAACTGATCGATGGCAATCGATAGATAATCGGATTCCTGAGCTTGAGACATCGCTTCGACTTAACCATCCGACCGTACCCGTTATATAAGCTCAGTCTTGGAGCTGAACGTGAAGTGCTCAGTCGCATTGTAGATAGTCTTCTCGTTCGAGAGGAACTCAACTTCTTTATGCTTAGACATATCCATACCTGATCGTCCGAACGCCGCATTACCAACCAATTTCATCATATCAGCAATCATGGTTTTACTATCATCAATATTGCCTCCACGGCGAGCTTTTGATACCTGATTCATGAATGACTCGAATGGTTTGTGAGCACTCGCCTTGCACCCAATGATCTTCTTACAGATTTTACCTCCACGAATTGTTGTCTCATTACGTTTCGCATATCGGTTGAAGATGATGGATAGGCCTCCAGCGATATTGTCTTCCAACTCACGATAGATATCAGATTCTTCTTCCTCAATCAAATAGATCAATCGGTTGGCATTGAACTCGATCAACGTTTTGTATCGAATGCCTTGATGTTCATATCTTTTCTAATGACATACAATTAATGCAACTGATGATGATATTACCATCCTCGTGTCCTTTCTTGTTGTTGATACGATCTGCTGATACATTATCTTCATTGAGTTTGACATAGCAATAGTTGCAAATATACGTTTGCTTTTTGAGGAGGGTATCAAGATGCTGCATTGTCATTGAGAACTCGCGTTTAGCTTCTTCATCTTGCTTGATATATCCTAAGAATCGCTTCTCTGGAAAATCAAATGCTACTCCTGGCTTCTTGCTCTGGAAAATGAGCTCTTGAGTCTTGTACATTACTTTTTCGCTAAGTCCAGGTAGTGAAACTCCATCGCAGAACATATCTAACTCGAAACGCTTGAAGAGCTCGCGCTGCTTTGGATAGCTCGATTAATGGTACTATCGTCGATGTTGTTGTACCAAATGAGTAGATCTTTGATCGTCTTCATTTGATAGTGTTCCCAAACAAACTGAACTCGCTTATACTCATCACCGCTGGTGTTTTGTACAACGGAGTTTGCTGTAGAAAGCTGACTTAGGTGGTAGCTTTGTCTCACTTAGAACATCGAAACTCGTGATGTATTCGTATGGGGACACTCCCTTGGATAGCTCACAAGTACAACGGATCTTGTCTTCACAGTTACAATCACCCAGATAGGTTTCGAGATACTTAGCATAGCTCGTCCCGGCCGGAACATAACTAATGATATCAAGCGTCTGAAGCTATTGCTGACAATAGCCATGTAGCCTCCGTTTTTGATGATATGTTGGATATTCTCAGTTCCGATCGTACTAAACAGTTCATTGTTGATCAGATTTATGTCATAATTACCAGTATTGAACCCGAGGACTGGTATCTGTTCGAGAATTTGATCCAAAGTCTCGAGGTCTTCACTCATTTTCGCTTTAATTTTCAGGTACCTATCGAGTTGTGAGTTATCCTTTCTCTTCTTGTTGAATTTCTCAAGCGTTATACCATCCATGATATTTGGATAAGCCTCCTCGATAGTAGATAGCTGTTTGTTGATTGAATAGTAAATCGACTTAAACTTATTGTTGTGATAATCAGTGATGTCATTGGATACCTTGTTGATGTACGATATTATGTTCTCAACAAATGTTTTAGGGTCATCATTCACAAAGCTGCACTTCTCAGTAGATAAGCTATCCGAAATACTCACCGATACTGGGATATGCTTGCTTGTGAATTCAGTTTTTATTAGCTCCGTGCTGTTGCCCTAACGGTTCTGTCAACGCCTCGAAATCGAAAACGATAAATGATCGAGATAGTGATCCACATTCTTGATAGAGTACTTCGACAGTAGCTTTTTGATTCTATTCTCAGTCGGTTTGTAAATCCTCGGTTCCTTAACAAAATGACTCGAGATTGATCCGATCCCACTTAGTCTTACTGTGAGCACGCATTCGCACATTATTATTCTCACGCATTCGCACATCATTCTCGAACACCATGGAACACTTAGGACAATTGTACTTGTATTGAACTCGATCGATGTTTGTGATATAGAAGGCGTGATTGTCATGAGAAAGGATATTGAGTGTTCCTCATATTTTCCTTCCGTCGGTTGCTTACATTCGGCAACGTTAGTCTCGACGTCGAAGCTATAAACATTAACATTCAGCTCGAAGCACTCCTCCAGGTGATCGAATTCGAGTAGATCGATTGGATTAAAGTTCTTGTATAGACTTAGCGAGAATGCAAGTCCTTTGTAGCTACAATAACGCTTGAAAGCTTCCTTAAATTGAGCCACAACCTCTCGCTGATTCTTTTCTTCTTGAAGGTGGTAAGCAATGCAATAAAATACACAGTTGTTGTTGGTTCGTGGAAAATTAATGATATGTCTGTTCTTCTTAATAAATTCTGGAACCAAAGCATCACTATCACCAAGGGCGTGATCGCGGTAGCCAATGAAGATCTTGAATCCATTAATGGATTTGGCCTTTATACCTGACTTCGGATAGTTGAGTGTATCAGATAGTTCTTTCATTCGAATATCAGAAATTACTTTTCTTGCATTGGCTCTGCTATTTACTACGAATGGTCTATCATAGACATTGGTATTATCAATGTTCGGATAGAAGTAGAATTCCTCATCAATCACTGGATCGTACATAGTATACCCAAGTGCGATATTGATCTTGCAAACCTTCTTCTGAGTGAGGAGTACGTTCTCAAGTTTATCATAAAGCTCACTGGTAGGAATTCTCTCATATAGATGAGTCTCACCAAACATTCCAACCCATGGCTTGTATGTTGGGTCATCATGTTTTCTTCAGTTTTCAATCGAAACCTTGTACTGCTTAGCAACAAGTTGCTGGTCCTTAGGCTTGAATATTCCCGATGAAAACCATCTTACCAGTATGCCCCCGAACCTTTAGTCGGTAGCTGCTCCCCCATTTAATCGGTTTGAAATTCAAACGCTTAAGTCCTTCAAGCTCGTAGGCAAACATGATTGTTATACATTGTTTGCTATAATATATCCGGGAAAGTACTTTCTATATTGGGAGCCTTGTATCAGGATCACTTTCTATATGTACTTGAATAAAGTCAATTCAAAAACATATTCATTCTTTACTTTCTTCTATCTGATCGGGTTTTAGCTTCTCTTTAGCTTGATTTCTACGCTCTCGAATTTGATCGCGCTCAGTATCGTATTTCTTTTGATTAGCTAATCTCGTCTCTCGATTCTTAAGGTAATACTTCTTCTGCGCACGTAGGATCGCTTGTTGCGCTGGTATGTTTCAGGTGAGTAAGTCATGACTATCTATATACTATAGAAGACTTTTTATCAGGATAAAAAAGTATTCTTGTTGTTAATTATTTGAAGCCGCCAAGTTCTTTTCCAGTAGCAATCCATGTTCTGATTGGCTTTGGTTTAGGCATCGTCTCTATCCATGCTCTATGTTTAGGAAATGAACAATGGTGAGCATAATTCCAACGCTTTGTAGTTTTCCCACAAGGACACAAAACCTCTTCATGATTATTAGCATCACAGATTCTTTGGACCATATTTTCTGCGTTCTCAAGATCATACACGGCAACAGGAGACTTTGCGATTCGATGAGGGTAGCATCGATCTAATGTTTTCGATTTAGGACATTGTCTTTCATTTTTCATAATGTAGTTACACATGGTTATGCTCGGTTGATTATCGTATATGCTATGTTGTTATATACTTACTATATTTATCTATCAGGATGAATCGTTCTTTCTATGCTTAAATCCAAGATCTGCTGTATCCCCCTCGACATTATTTGTGGAGCTTGGAGGTTTGGAGGATACCTACTTCGCACCAGAGGGGGTCGAGAGGTATTGCCTATTTTATATTTCTTGGGTTATTTACATGGTTATGGG
Source organism: Phytophthora sp. 'mugwort' (assembly GCA_033558025.1). Lineage (NCBI taxonomy): Eukaryota > Oomycota > Peronosporomycetes > Peronosporales > Peronosporaceae > Phytophthora > Phytophthora sp. 'mugwort'. Next base: position 4,237,544 of record JAUCEF010000007.1, on the reverse strand, counting down.
GCTTTGGGTTAGTTTGTGGGTGATAGATGTTTTTACATATAGTGTACCTAGATGTTACTACTGCCGAGTTCGTTCGCACTCGTGATAAAATGCAGCGAGAAATCTCCAGTGATGTTGAATGTCCCGTGCGTGGACATGTTCGCCACCTTGTGCTGGAATTAATGACCACTGCGAGGGCAAACTGGAGGCAAGAGTACGGAGTGCTCTAACAAACACGCAAGCTGAGCTCCATTTGCAAGTGCAGCGCCAGGCTGATGCGATGTCAATTCTTCGCGAGCAACTGCAGCGCCACAGTGCACATGCATGCAACTCCGCTGACGAAGCGGGTATTAAGCCGCGATCAAGGACGTTTATTCAGCGACGAAGATGTTAAAGCAGAGCGTGAATGCGAGAACGATTGCATCCGTAGCCCCCAGTGTGTCGCCGACCACGACAGCTTCGCTGCACAATGAACACCACCATTGAGCGCAGTTTCCAATCGGTAGCAACTACAATTGCTAGTGCAATTAAAGCTGGTATCCGGAACATTAATACGCATGGAGAAAAACATATTTTAGCGACAGAGATGGATCGATCGGCGCTCCTTCGGTAGAGGGGTGCAGCGCGTCGCGAAACCGACGTTGCCCTTGTCTAGGACGTAGCGTTGATCCCGTGCAAGCGGGGCTTCCTATTCATGAACCCACGGCATACCGCTACAGCCAATGTGGCGGAGTGTCACACTCAGCAAACGTCGTGCTAGTGCTACAACCTATGCAAACACAAGATGTTCATCGACCACTGGGCGCCAAGCGAATGTTTGACGATCAGATGCGAGGACAACAAATACGCCACCAGTTCAGCCTCTGGAACTACGTCAGCCCCAACGTTATCGATCACCAACGCGTGTATCTGATCTTCGACGTGTAGTGACAGAGCTCCAACAGCAAGTTGCTCAAAGAGCAGAGCTGGCTGCACAGCAATAAGGTTCGGGGAAGCGAATGGGGCGCGGGTCAAGTTCGTGACAGTCATTAATTTTTTTTTTAATATATAGCTGATGCTTAACATTTCTTTGCCGTGTGTGCATATCTTCACGTAGGGAGGCGACACCGCTGACAGTACCTGAAATCCTATGCGGGAGGGCGACTGGCCGTTGCCACATGGACGAGGTCCGCAAGGGTGTGGGGCTCAGGGATAAGGCGCTCAAGGTGTACTTCGGCGACGCCAGCACCTGTTGGTGCGCTTTGGCGCATCCATATCGATTCCGGGCATGATGGTCACGGTGCCGGCGACGATCCGAATGCTGGACCCGACGCTGCATGCCGGGCATGCACGATTTGGGTGCGACGCTGTCGGAGGGGATGTCCATGGACGTGAAGAAAGCGACGTTGAAAGCGACCTGGCGGGGCTGACATGAGGTGTCTATGTGGCCGCCGCATAGACATCGTACACGCAGGCACCATGGAGATTCAACCTGAGGCCATCGTCGGCCGCGTTGAAGACCGCGCGAGATGGCATCTCGGTGAACTCACACATCCTGATATTGCTAATGGGCTTGTTTGAGGAGCCGGCGTAGCAGGTGAAGCTGGAGAAGAATGTGACGCAGGACGTGTTCGGCCAGTGCCAAGTGGCTCGAGTACAAGGTGGCCATGATCGTGCCCACGATGGTTGATGTTCCGCGTGACCGCGACGCAGGGCGGCAAGATGGTCGAGGTCAAGTTCTTGTTCCGCCACGTGAAAACAGCAGTATGCTTGGTGTCAACAAACGACGTATTGACCCCGATTGTGAATACTGGGCATGCTTATTAAATAAAATGAGATATGAAGTGAAACCGAATGTTCAGGGAATCCATTGATCATAGAGATGACTGCTCTTCCTCATTCTCCACCTCGCGAGACAAGGTGGCGCTTAAACAAACTCCTGCTAGAAGGTCGATGCTGAGATCGTCCATGTACGCATCTGGATCAAAGTCCAGCACGATGTTGCTGGACTTGAACGAATCGTGCTCACCTCGTGGGATCTCTTTGCACTGAAGCAAGTTCACGAAGTATGGGTTTCTATTCATAAAGATGCACATATCAATGCTGTCTCCGGCCAAGCTGGTACGCTGCGATGATAACATTTCTCCACTAACGCTGAAATCGCGTTCGATTTGGCACGAAGACGACGGTATGGCGAAAATGATGCGAACAGCTACCGGGACAATCCGGTATTCTCCATCCTCTTCCAAAAGTGGAGACCCGATTCTTTTTTGGAGTCATATCTGCATTTCGCAGAACACCAACCGAGTCGTCCATCCATCGATCCTGCTTGTCTTCAGCACGTCTGTCCACCCGACTGGTTGGTGTCGATCTGGTCAAACCGTGCTTCCAGCCTGCTCAAATTCATCTCCATCACACCAAGTAGTTCTTCACCAGGATTACTCGATCCTGCAACCGATTTCAGACGATGTGCGATAAGGTTTGAGCGAATTTTGTCAGTTACCTCCTTCAGTCTGTTAACAGCGTGTTTCTCGCTTTTTCCATGCCGTCGACGGCACATGATAACTACTGGGCTGAGAGATTCTTGAGTTGAGTACTTGTAAATTGGGTGAAGCATCATCATCATCTCCAGCACGAAGTCACAGTCCTTGAACTTGGCATCCATGTAGTACCGGGATTTTTTTTCCTCGTCGACAGCCTCGCGCAATAAATCGCGGGTTTTCGATTCCGTAAGCGTTTGTTCGCTGGTCAATATCCACCGAGGACTGTTTTCCGTACACGAATAGTGAGGAATAGGTTTCTTTGGCGCTAGATAGTCTATCCTCGTCATATATAAAGCCATAAGTACCTCTATTTGCTGTACTCGCTCAGCTTGGCAATTGAAAATTATATCACCAATTGGAGTCAAAAGCGAGAGTGCTTGAACAAAATCAATGTGGTGGTTTTCGAGAGGAAAATCGGGCGGTGCCTTGCGATCACGTACAGCTTGACGGCCTTGCTCTTCATAGCACGCGACGATAGCGGGCCATTTATCTAGCACTCGTTTCATGGCGTTATTGCACTCCCTAGCTGTCTGGCAAGGACGCACACCTAATCGATGCTTACCAGCCCTAACAAGAATTGCCACGTCGCCCCGCCTCATGGGCCGTGAGTCATAGTATAACCAACCAAAAGCTCCGCCTCATCGCTGCGAGGATGAACTCCGAGTTGCAAAAGGCCCCCACTTAGTTCTCTTATGTACCTCATCATCTTTTCTCCGAGTAGCGACGGCGTCCCCAACCCTGTGTCCCGGGTCATGCCATGCCATACTGCGCCGTTTGTCACTGTGTAGCTGGTAGCCGTATCGCTGTCCAGTATTAAGTTTTCCAAAGGTTGGTGTCGCGCCATTTGGCAGTCATGCCTCTCTGCCTGCCAGCCTGTCGGCCAGCGGGTTAGCTCATGCTCTACATCGTTTCCTGCTTACCCACTGCCACGCCCCACGGCGCTCGACGGGCCGGCTTTACCTTACATACCATTGTTATTGTAACATGATGCCGACTGCAACCTCGCCGCCGACTGGTCATCTGGTATACAGGTTACTGTTGTGTTGCGGCTGGTGGCTCGGCTTGCCATCATGGCAGGTTCTGCTGTTTGAGCTGCCAGTCATCTCTCCATGTGCAGTAATACTACGAGCTGATTGACTGTGAGCTCATTCCTCAACTGTGGCCGTCCCGACCAAGTTGCCTTAGTACAAGCGAGCACGCAAGAAAGCTATTTAAACTCAATCCAAGCTCAACCAAAATGATGCTCCACAAGACGATCTGCGCGCTGTGTGTGACAGCTGTGGCGTTATCCTGCAGTTCGGTGGACGCGTCAACGGAGGTGGCGGAGACGTTCGGGTGGTTACTGCCGACTATCCACGGCACGTACGGCGGCGTGGGTGCCGGTCTCAGGGCTGGCACCGGGCTCAACGCGAACGCAGGCTTGTACGCTAATGCAGGTTTGAACGGCCATGCTGCGCTCAATGCCAACGCAAACCTTAAGGCTAATGCTGGTCTCAACGCCGGTGCCAGGTTGAATGCTGGTGCCGGTCTCAACGCTGGTGCTGGTCTCAATGCCGGTGCTCGTCTCAATGCTGGTGCCGATCTCAATACTGGTGCTGGTCTTAATGCTGGAGCCGGGTTGAATGCCGGTGCTGGCCTCAATGCTGGAGCTGGTCTCAACGCTGGTGCTCGTCTTAATGCTGGTGCTGGTCTTAATGCTGGAGCCGGGTTGAATGCCGGTGCTGGCCTCAATGCTGGAGCTGGTCTCAACGCTGGTGCTCGTCTCAATGCTGGAGCTGGTCTCAACGCAGGTGCTCGTCTTAATGCTGGTGCCGGTCTCAATGCTGGTGCTGGTCTTAATGCTGGAGCCGGGTTGAATGCCGGTGCTGGCCTCAATGCTGGAGCTGGTCTCAATGCTGGAGCTCGTCTCAATGCTGGTGCCGGTCTCAATGCTGGTGCTGGTCTTAATGCTGGAGCCGGGTTGAATGCCGGTGCTGGCCTCAATGCTGGAGCTGGTCTCAACGCTGGTGCTCGTCTCAATGCTGGAGCTGGTCTCAATGCTGGAGCTCGTCTCAATGCTGGTGCCGGTCTCAATGCTGGTGCTGGTCTTAATGCTGGAGCCGGGTTGAATGCCGGTGCTGGCCTCAATGCTGGAGCTGGTCTCAACGCTGGTGCTCGTCTTAATGCTGGTGCCGGTCTCAATGCTGGTGCTCGTCTTAATGCTGGTGCTGGTCTTAATGCTGGAGCCGGGTTGAATGCCGGTGCTGGCCTCAATGCTGGAGCTGGTCTCAACGCTGGTGCTCGTCTCAATGCTGGTGCTGGTCTTAATGCTGGAGCCGGGTTGAATGCCGGTGCTGGCCTCAATGCTGGAGCTGGTCTCAACGCTGGTGCTCGTCTCAATGCTGGAGCTGGTCTCAATGCTGGAGCTCGTCTCAATGCTGGTGCCGGTCTCAATGCTGGAGCCGGGTTGAATGCCGGTGCTGGCCTCAATGCTGGAGCTGGTCTCAACGCTGGTGCTCGTCTTAATGCTGGTGCCGGTCTCAATGCTGGTGCTCGTCTTAATGCTGGTGCTGGTCTTAATGCTGGAGCCGGGTTGAATGCCGGTGCTGGCCTCAATGCTGGAGCTGGTCTCAACGCTGGTGCTCGTCTCAATGCTGGTGCTGGTCTTAATGCTGGAGCCGGGTTGAATGCCGGTGCTGGCCTCAATGCTGGAGCTGGTCTCAACGCTGGTGCTCGTCTCAATGCTGGAGCTGGTCTCAACGCAGGTGCTCGTCTTAATGCTGGTGCCGGTCTCAATGCTGGTGCTGGTCTTAATGCTGGAGCCGGGTTGAATGCCGGTGCTGGCCTCAATGCTGGAGCTGGTCTCAATGCTGGAGCTCGTCTCAATGCTGGTGCCGGTCTCAATGCTGGTGCTGGTCTTAATGCTGGAGCCGGGTTGAATGCCGGTGCTGGCCTCAATGCTGGAGCTGGTCTCAACGCTGGTGCTCGTCTCAATGCTGGAGCTGGTCTCAATGCTGGAGCTCGTCTCAATGCTGGTGCCGGTCTCAATGCTGGTGCTGGTCTTAATGCTGGAGCCGGGTTGAATGCCGGTGCTGGCCTCAATGCTGGAGCTGGTCTCAACGCTGGTGCTCGTCTCAATGCTGGTGCCGGTCTCAATGCTGGTGCTCGTCTTAATGCTGGTGCTGGTCTTAATGCTGGAGCCGGGTTGAATGCCGGTGCTGGCCTCAATGCTGGAGCTGGTCTCAACGCTGGTGCTCGTCTCAATGCTGGAGCTGGTCTTAATGCTGGTGCCGGTCTCAATGCTGGTGCCGGTCTCAATGCTGGTGCTGGTCTTAATGCTGGAGCCGGGTTGAATGCCGGTGCTGGCCTCAATGCTGGAGCTGGTCTCAATGCTGGAGCTCGTCTCAATGCTGGTGCCGGTCTCAATGCTGGTGCTGGTCTTAATGCTGGAGCCGGGTTGAATGCCGGTCTCAATGCCGGAGCCGGATTGAGTGCTGGTGCTGGCCTGAACGCTGGAGCGGGCATCAGCGCTGGCGCGAATGGAGGAGCCAAGAGCAACAATTTCGGCAACACGGACGGGTACGCAAAGGGTGCCACCAGTACGCCGTCCTCACAGAAGATCTCCAACCCAGCGTCACAGACGGCTGCACAGACGTCTCCTAAGACTAAAAGTACGAACCAAGCGTCACAGACGGCTGCACAGACATCCACCAAGACCAGCGCCTACCGTCACTTGCGCGCGTAAGCACAAGATGGACGGGGTGGCTACATGCCTGGTGACCGACCTGTCATGAGTGGACGCCTACTCGCGTATACCCGCACACTTCTCGGCCGATACGCCGAGACCTTTGTACTTTGTCAGCACGAGATGTGCTTCGAGTTGATTGAAACGTAGTGTACCAGTTGAATGCAATCTGATTGAATCGTGGAATCCCAAGGTTTAAATGGGCATATAGTTCATTCGTTACCAAAACGCGTTGCATTCTTCATATTTGCTGCTGCGTCGTGCTATTACAAGCAGCAAAATCTGGGAGCTAGACAAACAGGTAGTTGTATCGGTAGCTATCTGCACCAGGACACGACCACCGAAAATGCAGTTGAAGTGTATAGAAATAGAAACAGATATAGATGCGCCATACACAAATGGGTATTACTTACGCAGCGGATAAAAACAAACCACTAAAACATGTAAAAACGATCACCAGCAACCAACAAGGAAGGCACGGAAACTGCGCCGTCGTCTCTTTAGTCATTGCTGGCGCCGCGGCGGCACTGACGGCTCGCGGTGCCGTTACAACAATCCACCATCGCACTGTTGACCACCCGCGCAGTCAACACCACGTATGCCACCTGCACTCTCTCTCGTTCTTATTGCACTCTCTAGCTGTCTGGCAAGGACGCACACCTAATCGATGCTTACCAGCCCTAACAAGAATTGCCACGTCGCCCCGCCTCATGGGCCGTGAGTCATAGTATAACCAACCAAAAGCTCCGCCTCATCGCTGCGAGGATGAACTCCGAGTTGCAAAAGGCCCCCACTTAGTTCTCTTATGTACCTCATCATCTTTTCTCCGAGTAGCGACGGCGTCCCCAACCCTGTGTCCCGGGTCATGCCATGCCATACTGCGCCGTTTGTCACTGTGTAGCTGGTAGCCGTATCGCTGTCCAGTATTAAGTTTTCCAAAGGTTGGTGTCGCGCCATTTGGCAGTCATGCCTCTCTGCCTGCCAGCCTGTCGGCCAGCGGGTTAGCTCATGCTCTACATCGTTTCCTGCTTACCCACTGCCACGCCCCACGGCGCTCGACGGGCCGGCTTTACCTTACATACCATTGTTATTGTAACATGATGCCGACTGCAACCTCGCCGCCGACTGGTCATCTGGTATACAGGTTACTGTTGTGTTGCGGCTGGTGGCTCGGCTTGCCATCATGGCAGGTTCTGCTGTTTGAGCTGCCAGTCATCTCTCCATGTGCAGTAATACTACGAGCTGATTGACTGTGAGCTCATTCCTCAACTGTGGCCGTCCCGACCAAGTTGCCTTAGTACAAGCGAGCACGCAAGAAAGCTATTTAAACTCAATCCAAGCTCAACCAAAATGATGCTCCACAAGACGATCTGCGCGCTGTGTGTGACAGCTGTGGCGTTATCCTGCAGTTCGGTGGACGCGTCAACGGAGGTGGCGGAGACGTTCGGGTGGTTACTGCCGACTATCCACGGCACGTACGGCGGCGTGGGTGCCGGTCTCAGGGCTGGCACCGGGCTCAACGCGAACGCAGGCTTGTACGCTAATGCAGGTTTGAACGGCCATGCTGCGCTCAATGCCAACGCAAACCTTAAGGCTAATGCCGGTCTCAACGCCGGTGCCAGGTTGAATGCTGGTGCCGGTCTTAACGCTGGTGCTGGTCTCAATGCCGGTGCTCGTCTCAATGCTGGTGCCGATCTCAATACTGGTGCTGGTCTTAATGCTGGAGCCGGGTTGAATGCCGGTGCTGGCCTCAATGCTGGAGCTGGTCTCAACGCTGGTGCTCGTCTTAATGCTGGTGCTGGTCTTAATGCTGGAGCCGGGTTGAATGCCGGTGCTGGCCTCAATGCTGGAGCTGGTCTCAACGCTGGTGCTCGTCTCAATGCTGGAGCTGGTCTCAACGCAGGTGCTCGTCTTAATGCTGGTGCCGGTCTCAATGCTGGTGCTGGTCTTAATGCTGGAGCCGGGTTGAATGCCGGTGCTGGCCTCAATGCTGGAGCTGGTCTCAATGCTGGAGCTCGTCTCAATGCTGGTGCCGGTCTCAATGCTGGTGCTGGTCTTAATGCTGGAGCCGGGTTGAATGCCGGTGCTGGCCTCAATGCTGGAGCTGGTCTCAACGCTGGAGCTGGTCTCAATGCTGGAGCTGGTCTCAACGCAGGTGCTCGTCTTAATGCTGGTGCCGGTCTCAATGCTGGTGCTGGTCTTAATGCTGGAGCCGGGTTGAATGCCGGTGCTGGCCTCAATGCTGGAGCTGGTCTCAATGCTGGAGCTGGTCTCAACGCAGGTGCTCGTCTTAATGCTGGTGCCGGTCTCAATGCTGGTGCTGGTCTTAATGCTGGAGCCGGGTTGAATGCCGGTGCTGGCCTCAATGCTGGAGCTGGTCTCAATGCTGGAGCTCGTCTCAATGCTGGTGCCGGTCTCAATGCTGGTGCTGGTCTTAATGCTGGAGCCGGGTTGAATGCCGGTCTCAATGCCGGAGCCGGATTGAGTGCTGGTGCTGGCCTGAACGCTGGAGCGGGCATCAGCGCTGGCGCGAATGGAGGAGCCAAGAGCAACAATTTCGGCAACACGGACGGGTACGCAAAGGGTGCCACCAGTACGCCGTCCTCACAGAAGATCTCCAACCCAGCGTCACAGACGTCTGCACAGACGTCTCCTAAGACTAAAAGTACGAACCAAGCGTCACAGACGGCTGCACAGACATCCACCAAGACCAGCGCCTACCGTCACTTGCGCGCGTAAGCACAAGATGGACGGGGTGGCTACATGCCTGGTGACCGACCTGTCATGAGTGGACGCCTACTCGCGTATACCCGCACACTTCTCGGCCGATACGCCGAGACCTTTGTACTTTGTCAGCACGAGATGTGCTTCGAGTTGATTGAAACGTAGTGTACCAGTTGAATGCAATCTGATTGAATCGTGGAATCCCAAGGTTTAAATGGGCATATAGTTCATTCGTTACCAAAACGCGTTGCATTCTTCATATTGCTGCTGCGTCGTGCTATTACAAGCAGCAAAATCTGGGAGCTAGACAAACAGGTAGTTGTATCGGTAGCTATCTGCACCAGGACACGACCACCGAAAATGCAGTTGAAGTGTATAGAAATAGAAACAGATATAGATGCGCCATACACAAATGGGTATTACTTACGCAGCGGATAAAAACAAACCACTAAAACATGTAAAAAAGATCACCAGCAACCAACAAGGAAGGCACGGAAACTGCGCCGTCGTCTCTTTAGTCATTGCTGGCGCCGCGGCGGCACTGACGGCTCGCGGTGCCGTTACAACAATCCACCATCGCACTGTTGACCACCCGCGCAGTCAACACCACGTATGCCACCTGCACTCTCTCTCGTTCTTATTGCACTCTCTAGTTGTCTGGCAAGAACGCACACCTAATCGATGCTTACCAGCCCTAACAAGAATTGCCACGTCGCCCCGCCTCATGGGCCGTGAGTCATAGTATAACCAACCAAAAGCTCCGCCTCATCGCTGCGAGGATGAACTCCGAGTTGCAAAAGGCCCCCACTTAGTTCTCTTATGTACCTCATCATCTTTTCTCCGAGTAGCGACGGCGTCCCCAACCCTGTGTCCCGGGTCATGCCATGCCATACTGCGCCGTTTGTCACTGTGTAGCTGGTAGCCGTATCGCTGTCCAGTATTAAGTTTTCCAAAGGTTGGTGTCGCGCCATTTGGCAGTCATGCCTCTCTGCCTGCCAGCCTGTCGGCCAGCGGGTTAGCTCATGCTCTACATCGTTTCCTGCTTACCCACTGCCACGCCCCACGGCGCTCGACGGGCCGGCTTTACCTTACATACCATTGTTATTGTAACATGATGCCGACTGCAACCTCGCCGCCGACTGGTCATCTGGTATACAGGTTACTGTTGTGTTGCGGCTGGTGGCTCGGCTTGCCATCATGGCAGGTTCTGCTGTTTGAGCTGCCAGTCATCTCTCCATGTGCAGTAATACTACGAGCTGATTGACTGTGAGCTCATTCCTCAACTGTGGCCGTCCCGACCAAGTTGCCTTAGTACAAGCGAGCACGCAAGAAAGCTATTTAAACTCAATCCAAGCTCAACCAAAATGATGCTCCACAAGACGATCTGCGCGCTGTGTGTGACAGCTGTGGCGTTATCCTGCAGTTCGGTGGACGCGTCAACGGAGGTGGCGGAGACGTTCGGGTGGTTACTGCCGACTATCCACGGCACGTACGGCGGCGTGGGTGCCGGTCTCAGGGCTGGCACCGGGCTCAACGCGAACGCAGGCTTGTACGCTAATGCAGGTTTGAACGGCCATGCTGCGCTCAATGCCAACGCAAACCTTAAGGCTAATGCTGGTCTCAACGCCGGTGCCAGGTTGAATGCTGGTGCCGGTCTTAACGCTGGTGCTGGTCTCAATGCCGGTGCTCGTCTCAATGCTGGTGCCGATCTCAATACTGGTGCTGGTCTTAATGCTGGAGCCGGGTTGAATGCCGGTGCTGGCCTCAATGCTGGAGCTGGTCTCAACGCTGGTGCTCGTCTTAATGCTGGTGCTGGTCTTAATGCTGGAGCCGGGTTGAATGCCGGTGCTGGCCTCAATGCTGGAGCTGGTCTCAACGCTGGTGCTCGTCTCAATGCTGGTGCCGGTCTCAATGCTGGTGCTGGTCTTAATGCTGGAGCCGGGTTGAATGCCGGTCTCAATGCCGGAGCCGGATTGAGTGCTGGTGCTGGCCTGAACGCTGGAGCGGGCATCAGCGCTGGCGCGAATGGAGGAGCCAAGAGCAACAATTTCGGCAACACGGACGGGTACGCAAAGGGTGCCACCAGTACGCCGTCCTCACAGAAGATCTCCAACCCAGCGTCACAGACGGCTGCACAGACGTCTCCTAAGACTAAAAGTACGAACCAAGCGTCACAGACGGCTGCACAGACATCCACCAAGACCAGCGCCTACCGTCACTTGCGCGCGTAAGCACAAGATGGACGGGGTGGCTACATGCCTGGTGACCGACCTGTCATGAGTGGACGCCTACTCGCGTATACCCGCACACTTCTCGGCCGATACGCCGAGACCTTTGTACTTTGTCAGCACGAGATGTGCTTCGAGTTGATTGAAACGTAGTGTACCTGTTGAATGCAATCTGATTGAATCGTGGAATCCCAAGGTTTAAATGGGCATATAGTTCATTCGTTACCAAAACGCGTTGCATTCTTCATATTGCTGCTGCGTCGTGCTATTACAAGCAGCAAAATCTGGGAGCTAGACAAACAGGTAGTTGTATCGGTAGCTATCTGCACCAGGACACGACCACCGAAAATGCAGTTGAAGTGTATAGAAATAGAAACAGATATAGATGCGCCATACACAAATGGGTATTACTTACGCAGCGGATAAAAACAAACCACTAAAACATGTAAAAAAGATCACCAGCAACCAACAAGGAAGGCACGGAAACTGCGCCGTCGTCTCTTTAGTCATTGCTGGCGCCGCGGCGGCACTGACGGCTCGCGGTGCCGTTACAACAATCCACCATCGCACTGTTGACCACCCGCGCAGTCAACACCACGTATGCCACCTGCACTCTCTCTCGTTCTTATTGCACTCTCTAGTTGTCTGGCAAGAACGCACACCTAATCGATGCTTACCAGCCCTAACAAGAATTGCCACGTCGCCCCGCCTCATGGGCCGTGAGTCATAGTATAACCAACCAAAAGCTCCGCCTCATCGCTGCGAGGATGAACTCCGAGTTGCAAAAGGCCCCCACTTAGTTCTCTTATGTACCTCATCATCTTTTCTCCGAGTAGCGACGGCGTCCCCAACCCTGTGTCCCGGGTCATGCCATGCCATACTGCGCCGTTTGTCACTGTGTAGCTGGTAGCCGTATCGCTGTCCAGTATTAAGTTTTCCAAAGGTTGGTGTCGCGCCATTTGGCAGTCATGCCTCTCTGCCTGCCAGCCTGTCGGCCAGCGGGTTAGCTCATGCTCTACATCGTTTCCTGCTTACCCACTGCCACGCCCCACGGCGCTCGACGGGCCGGCTTTACCTTACATACCATTGTTATTGTAACATGATGCCGACTGCAACCTCGCCGCCGACTGGTCATCTGGTATACAGGTTACTGTTGTGTTGCGGCTGGTGGCTCGGCTTGCCATCATGGCAGGTTCTGCTGTTTGAGCTGCCAGTCATCTCTCCATGTGCAGTAATACTACGAGCTGATTGACTGTGAGCTCATTCCTCAACTGTGGCCGTCCCGACCAAGTTGCCTTAGTACAAGCGAGCACGCAAGAAAGCTATTTAAACTCAATCCAAGCTCAACCAAAATGATGCTCCACAAGACGATCTGCGCGCTGTGTGTGACAGCTGTGGCGTTATCCTGCAGTTCGGTGGACGCGTCAACGGAGGTGGCGGAGACGTTCGGGTGGTTACTGCCGACTATCCACGGCACGTACGGCGGCGTGGGTGCCGGTCTCAGGGCTGGCACCGGGCTCAACGCGAACGCAGGCTTGTACGCTAATGCAGGTTTGAACGGCCATGCTGCGCTCAATGCCAACGCAAACCTTAAGGCTAATGCTGGTCTCAACGCCGGTGCCAGGTTGAATGCTGGTGCCGGTCTTAACGCTGGTGCTGGTCTCAATGCCGGTGCTCGTCTCAATGCTGGTGCCGATCTCAATACTGGTGCTGGTCTTAATGCTGGAGCCGGGTTGAATGCCGGTGCTGGCCTCAATGCTGGAGCTGGTCTCAACGCTGGTGCTCGTCTTAATGCTGGTGCTGGTCTTAATGCTGGAGCCGGGTTGAATGCCGGTGCTGGCCTCAATGCTGGAGCTGGTCTCAACGCTGGTGCTCGTCTCAATGCTGGTGCCGGTCTCAATGCTGGTGCTGGTCTTAATGCTGGAGCCGGGTTGAATGCCGGTCTCAATGCCGGAGCCGGATTGAGTGCTGGTGCTGGCCTGAACGCTGGAGCGGGCATCAGCGCTGGCGCGAATGGAGGAGCCAAGAGCAACAATTTCGGCAACACGGACGGGTACGCAAAGGGTGCCACCAGTACGCCGTCCTCACAGAAGATCTCCAACCCAGCGTCACAGACGGCTGCACAGACGTCTCCTAAGACTAAAAGTACGAACCAAGCGTCACAGACGGCTGCACAGACATCCACCAAGACCAGCGCCTACCGTCACTTGCGCGCGTAAGCACAAGATGGACGGGGTGGCTACATGCCTGGTGACCGACCTGTCATGAGTGGACGCCTACTCGCGTATACCCGCACACTTCTCGGCCGATACGCCGAGACCTTTGTACTTTGTCAGCACGAGATGTGCTTCGAGTTGATTGAAACGTAGTGTACCTGTTGAATGCAATCTGATTGAATCGTGGAATCCCAAGGTTTAAATGGGCATATAGTTCATTCGTTACCAAAACGCGTTGCATTCTTCATATTGCTGCTGCGTCGTGCTATTACAAGCAGCAAAATCTGGGAGCTAGACAAACAGGTAGTTGTATCGGTAGCTATCTGCACCAGGACACGACCACCGAAAATGCAGTTGAAGTGTATAGAAATAGAAACAGATATAGATGCGCCATACACAAATGGGTATTACTTACGCAGCGGATAAAAACAAACCACTAAAACATGTAAAAAAGATCACCAGCAACCAACAAGGAAGGCACGGAAACTGCGCCGTCGTCTCTTTAGTCATTGCTGGCGCCGCGGCGGCACTGACGGCTCGCGGTGCCGTTACAACAATCCACCATCGCACTGTTGACCACCCGCGCAGTCAACACCACGTATGCCACCTGCACTCTCTCTCGTTCTTATTGCACTCTCTAGCTGTCTGGCAAGGACGCACACCTAATCGATGCTTACCAGCCCTAACAAGAATTGCCACGTCGCCCCGCCTCATGGGCCGTGAGTCATAGTATAACCAACCAAAAGCTCCGCCTCATCGCTGCGAGGATGAACTCCGAGTTGCAAAAGGCCCCCACTTAGTTCTCTTATGTACCTCATCATCTTTTCTCCGAGTAGCGACGGCGTCCCCAACCCTGTGTCCCGGGTCATGCCATGCCATACTGCGCCGTTTGTCACTGTGTAGCTGGTAGCCGTATCGCTGTCCAGTATTAAGTTTTCCAAAGGTTGGTGTCGCGCCATTTGGCAGTCATGCCTCTCTGCCTGCCAGCCTGTCGGCCAGCGGGTTAGCTCATGCTCTACATCGTTTCCTGCTTACCCACTGCCACGCCCCACGGCGCTCGACGGGCCGGCTTTACCTTACATACCATTGTTATTGTAACATGATGCCGACTGCAACCTCGCCGCCGACTGGTCATCTGGTATACAGGTTACTGTTGTGTTGCGGCTGGTGGCTCGGCTTGCCATCATGGCAGGTTCTGCTGTTTGAGCTGCCAGTCATCTCTCCATGTGCAGTAATACTACGAGCTGATTGACTGTGAGCTCATTCCTCAACTGTGGCCGTCCCGACCAAGTTGCCTTAGTACAAGCGAGCACGCAAGAAAGCTATTTAAACTCAATCCAAGCTCAACCAAAATGATGCTCCACAAGACGATCTGCGCGCTGTGTGTGACAGCTGTGGCGTTATCCTGCAGTTCGGTGGACGCGTCAACGGAGGTGGCGGAGACGTTCGGGTGGTTACTGCCGACTATCCACGGCACGTACGGCGGCGTGGGTGCCGGTCTCAGGGCTGGCACCGGGCTCAACGCGAACGCAGGCTTGTACGCTAATGCAGGTTTGAACGGCCATGCTGCGCTCAATGCCAACGCAAACCTTAAGGCTAATGCTGGTCTCAACGCCGGTGCCAGGTTGAATGCTGGTGCCGGTCTTAACGCTGGTGCTGGTCTCAATGCCGGTGCTCGTCTCAATGCTGGTGCCGATCTCAATACTGGTGCTGGTCTTAATGCTGGAGCCGGGTTGAATGCCGGTGCTGGCCTCAATGCTGGAGCTGGTCTCAACGCTGGTGCTCGTCTTAATGCTGGTGCTGGTCTTAATGCTGGAGCCGGGTTGAATGCCGGTGCTGGCCTCAATGCTGGAGCTGGTCTCAACGCTGGTGCTCGTCTCAATGCTGGAGCTGGTCTCAACGCAGGTGCTCGTCTTAATGCTGGTGCCGGTCTCAATGCTGGTGCTGGTCTTAATGCTGGAGCCGGGTTGAATGCCGGTGCTGGCCTCAATGCTGGAGCTGGTCTCAATGCTGGAGCTCGTCTCAATGCTGGTGCCGGTCTCAATGCTGGTGCTGGTCTTAATGCTGGAGCCGGGTTGAATGCCGGTGCTGGCCTCAATGCTGGAGCTGGTCTCAACGCTGGTGCTCGTCTCAATGCTGGAGCTGGTCTCAACGCTGGTGCCGGTCTCAATGCTGGTGCTGGTCTTAATGCTGGAGCCGGGTTGAATGCCGGTGCTGGCCTCAATGCTGGAGCTGGTCTCAATGCTGGAGCTGGTCTCAACGCAGGTGCTCGTCTTAATGCTGGTGCCGGTCTCAATGCTGGTGCTGGTCTTAATGCTGGAGCCGGGTTGAATGCCGGTGCTGGCCTCAATGCTGGAGCTGGTCTCAATGCTGGAGCTCGTCTCAATGCTGGTGCCGGTCTCAATGCTGGTGCTGGTCTTAATGCTGGAGCCGGGTTGAATGCCGGTCTCAATGCCGGAGCCGGATTGAGTGCTGGTGCTGGCCTGAACGCTGGAGCGGGCATCAGCGCTGGCGCGAATGGAGGAGCCAAGAGCAACAATTTCGGCAACACGGACGGGTACGCAAAGGGTGCCACCAGTACGCCGTCCTCACAGAAGATCTCCAACCCAGCGTCACAGACGGCTGCACAGACGTCTCCTAAGACTAAAAGTACGAACCAAGCGTCACAGACGGCTGCACAGACATCCACCAAGACCAGCGCCTACCGTCACTTGCGCGCGTAAGCACAAGATGGACGGGGTGGCTACATGCCTGGTGACCGACCTGTCATGAGTGGACGCCTACTCGCGTATACCCGCACACTTCTCGGCCGATACGCCGAGACCTTTGTACTTTGTCAGCACGAGATGTGCTTCGAGTTGATTGAAACGTAGTGTACCAGTTGAATGCAATCTGATTGAATCGTGGAATCCCAAGGTTTAAATGGGCATATAGTTCATTCGTTACCAAAACGCGTTGCATTCTTCATATTTGCTGCTGCGTCGTGCTATTACAAGCAGCAAAATCTGGGAGCTAGACAAACAGGTAGTTGTATCGGTAGCTATCTGCACCAGGACACGACCACCGAAAATGCAGTTGAAGTGTATAGAAATAGAAACAGATATAGATGCGCCATACACAAATGGGTATTACTTACGCAGCGGATAAAAACAAACCACTAAAACATGTAAAAAAGATCACCAGCAACCAACAAGGAAGGCACGGAAACTGCGCCGTCGTCTCTTTAGTCATTGCTGGCGCCGCGGCGGCACTGACGGCTCGCGGTGCCGTTACAACAATCCACCATCGCACTGTTGACCACCCGCGCAGTCAACACCACGTATGCCACCTGCACTCTCTCTCGTTCTTATTGCACTCTCTAGTTGTCTGGCAAGAACGCACACCTAATCGATGCTTACCAGCCCTAACAAGAATTGCCACGTCGCCCCGCCTCATGGGCCGTGAGTCATAGTATAACCAACCAAAAGCTCCGCCTCATCGCTGCGAGGATGAACTCCGAGTTGCAAAAGGCCCCCACTTAGTTCTCTTATGTACCTCATCATCTTTTCTCCGAGTAGCGACGGCGTCCCCAACCCTGTGTCCCGGGTCATGCCATGCCATACTGCGCCGTTTGTCACTGTGTAGCTGGTAGCCGTATCGCTGTCCAGTATTAAGTTTTCCAAAGGTTGGTGTCGCGCCATTTGGCAGTCATGCCTCTCTGCCTGCCAGCCTGTCGGCCAGCGGGTTAGCTCATGCTCTACATCGTTTCCTGCTTACCCACTGCCACGCCCCACGGCGCTCGACGGGCCGGCTTTACCTTACATACCATTGTTATTGTAACATGATGCCGACTGCAACCTCGCCGCCGACTGGTCATCTGGTATACAGGTTACTGTTGTGTTGCGGCTGGTGGCTCGGCTTGCCATCATGGCAGGTTCTGCTGTTTGAGCTGCCAGTCATCTCTCCATGTGCAGTAATACTACGAGCTGATTGACTGTGAGCTCATTCCTCAACTGTGGCCGTCCCGACCAAGTTGCCTTAGTACAAGCGAGCACGCAAGAAAGCTATTTAAACTCAATCCAAGCTCAACCAAAATGATGCTCCACAAGACGATCTGCGCGCTGTGTGTGACAGCTGTGGCGTTATCCTGCAGTTCGGTGGACGCGTCAACGGAGGTGGCGGAGACGTTCGGGTGGTTACTGCCGACTATCCACGGCACGTACGGCGGCGTGGGTGCCGGTCTCAGGGCTGGCACCGGGCTCAACGCGAACGCAGGCTTGTACGCTAATGCAGGTTTGAACGGCCATGCTGCGCTCAATGCCAACGCAAACCTTAAGGCTAATGCCGGTCTCAACGCCGGTGCCAGGTTGAATGCTGGTGCCGGTCTTAACGCTGGTGCTGGTCTCAATGCCGGTGCTCGTCTCAATGCTGGTGCCGATCTCAATACTGGTGCTGGTCTTAATGCTGGAGCCGGGTTGAATGCCGGTGCTGGCCTCAATGCTGGAGCTGGTCTCAACGCTGGTGCTCGTCTTAATGCTGGTGCTGGTCTTAATGCTGGAGCCGGGTTGAATGCCGGTGCTGGCCTCAATGCTGGAGCTGGTCTCAACGCTGGTGCTCGTCTCAATGCTGGAGCTGGTCTCAACGCAGGTGCTCGTCTTAATGCTGGTGCCGGTCTCAATGCTGGTGCTGGTCTTAATGCTGGAGCCGGGTTGAATGCCGGTGCTGGCCTCAATGCTGGAGCTGGTCTCAATGCTGGAGCTCGTCTCAATGCTGGTGCCGGTCTCAATGCTGGTGCTGGTCTTAATGCTGGAGCCGGGTTGAATGCCGGTGCTGGCCTCAATGCTGGAGCTGGTCTCAACGCTGGAGCTGGTCTCAATGCTGGAGCTGGTCTCAACGCAGGTGCTCGTCTTAATGCTGGTGCCGGTCTCAATGCTGGTGCTGGTCTTAATGCTGGAGCCGGGTTGAATGCCGGTCTCAATGCCGGAGCCGGATTGAGTGCTGGTGCTGGCCTGAACGCTGGAGCGGGCATCAGCGCTGGCGCGAATGGAGGAGCCAAGAGCAACAATTTCGGCAACACGGACGGGTACGCAAAGGGTGCCACCAGTACGCCGTCCTCACAGAAGATCTCCAACCCAGCGTCACAGACGTCTGCACAGACGTCTCCTAAGACTAAAAGTACGAACCAAGCGTCACAGACGGCTGCACAGACATCCACCAAGACCAGCGCCTACCGTCACTTGCGCGCGTAAGCACAAGATGGACGGGGTGGCTACATGCCTGGTGACCGACCTGTCATGAGTGGACGCCTACTCGCGTATACCCGCACACTTCTCGGCCGATACGCCGAGACCTTTGTACTTTGTCAGCACGAGATGTGCTTCGAGTTGATTGAAACGTAGTGTACCAGTTGAATGCAATCTGATTGAATCGTGGAATCCCAAGGTTTAAATGGGCATATAGTTCATTCGTTACCAAAACGCGTTGCATTCTTCATATTGCTGCTGCGTCGTGCTATTACAAGCAGCAAAATCTGGGAGCTAGACAAACAGGTAGTTGTATCGGTAGCTATCTGCACCAGGACACGACCACCGAAAATGCAGTTGAAGTGTATAGAAATAGAAACAGATATAGATGCGCCATACACAAATGGGTATTACTTACGCAGCGGATAAAAACAAACCACTAAAACATGTAAAAAAGATCACCAGCAACCAACAAGGAAGGCACGGAAACTGCGCCGTCGTCTCTTTAGTCATTGCTGGCGCCGCGGCGGCACTGACGGCTCGCGGTGCCGTTACAACAATCCACCATCGCACTGTTGACCACCCGCGCAGTCAACACCACGTATGCCACCTGCACTCTCTCTCGTTCTTATTGCACTCTCTAGTTGTCTGGCAAGAACGCACACCTAATCGATGCTTACCAGCCCTAACAAGAATTGCCACGTCGCCCCGCCTCATGGGCCGTGAGTCATAGTATAACCAACCAAAAGCTCCGCCTCATCGCTGCGAGGATGAACTCCGAGTTGCAAAAGGCCCCCACTTAGTTCTCTTATGTACCTCATCATCTTTTCTCCGAGTAGCGACGGCGTCCCCAACCCTGTGTCCCGGGTCATGCCATGCCATACTGCGCCGTTTGTCACTGTGTAGCTGGTAGCCGTATCGCTGTCCAGTATTAAGTTTTCCAAAGGTTGGTGTCGCGCCATTTGGCAGTCATGCCTCTCTGCCTGCCAGCCTGTCGGCCAGCGGGTTAGCTCATGCTCTACATCGTTTCCTGCTTACCCACTGCCACGCCCCACGGCGCTCGACGGGCCGGCTTTACCTTACATACCATTGTTATTGTAACATGATGCCGACTGCAACCTCGCCGCCGACTGGTCATCTGGTATACAGGTTACTGTTGTGTTGCGGCTGGTGGCTCGGCTTGCCATCATGGCAGGTTCTGCTGTTTGAGCTGCCAGTCATCTCTCCATGTGCAGTAATACTACGAGCTGATTGACTGTGAGCTCATTCCTCAACTGTGGCCGTCCCGACCAAGTTGCCTTAGTACAAGCGAGCACGCAAGAAAGCTATTTAAACTCAATCCAAGCTCAACCAAAATGATGCTCCACAAGACGATCTGCGCGCTGTGTGTGACAGCTGTGGCGTTATCCTGCAGTTCGGTGGACGCGTCAACGGAGGTGGCGGAGACGTTCGGGTGGTTACTGCCGACTATCCACGGCACGTACGGCGGCGTGGGTGCCGGTCTCAGGGCTGGCACCGGGCTCAACGCGAACGCAGGCTTGTACGCTAATGCAGGTTTGAACGGCCATGCTGCGCTCAATGCCAACGCAAACCTTAAGGCTAATGCTGGTCTCAACGCCGGTGCCAGGTTGAATGCTGGTGCCGGTCTCAACGCTGGTGCTGGTCTCAATGCCGGTGCTCGTCTCAATGCTGGTGCCGATCTCAATACTGGTGCTGGTCTTAATGCTGGAGCCGGGTTGAATGCCGGTGCTGGCCTCAATGCTGGAGCTGGTCTCAACGCTGGTGCTCGTCTCAATGCTGGAGCTGGTCTCAATGCTGGAGCTCGTCTCAATGCTGGTGCCGGTCTCAATGCTGGTGCTGGTCTTAATGCTGGAGCCGGGTTGAATGCCGGTGCTGGCCTCAATGCCGGTGCTGGCCTCAATGCTGGAGCTGGTCTCAATGCTGGAGCTCGTCTCAATGCTGGTGCCGGTCTCAATGCTGGTGCTGGTCTTAATGCTGGAGCCGGGTTGAATGCCGGTGCTGGCCTCAATGCTGGAGCTGGTCTCAACGCTGGTGCTCGTCTCAATGCTGGAGCTGGTCTCAATGCTGGAGCTCGTCTCAATGCTGGTGCCGGTCTCAATGCTGGTGCTGGTCTTAATGCTGGAGCCGGGTTGAATGCCGGTGCTGGCCTCAATGCTGGAGCTGGTCTCAATGCTGGAGCTCGTCTCAATGCTGGTGCCGGTCTCAATGCTGGTGCTGGTCTTAATGCTGGAGCCGGGTTGAATGCCGGTCTCAATGCCGGAGCCGGATTGAGTGCTGGTGCTGGCCTGAACGCTGGAGCGGGCATCAGCGCTGGCGCGAATGGAGGAGCCAAGAGCAACAATTTCGGCAACACGGACGGGTACGCAAAGGGTGCCACCAGTACGCCGTCCTCACAGAAGATCTCCAACCCAGCGTCACAGACGGCTGCACAGACGTCTCCTAAGACTAAAAGTACGAACCAAGCGTCACAGACGGCTGCACAGACATCCACCAAGACCAGCGCCTACCGTCACTTGCGCGCGTAAGCACAAGATGGACGGGGTGGCTACATGCCTGGTGACCGACCTGTCATGAGTGGACGCCTACTCGCGTATACCCGCACACTTCTCGGCCGATACGCCGAGACCTTTGTACTTTGTCAGCACGAGATGTGCTTCGAGTTGATTGAAACGTAGTGTACCAGTTGAATGCAATCTGATTGAATCGTGGAATCCCAAGGTTTAAATGGGCATATAGTTCATTCGTTACCAAAACGCGTTGCATTCTTCATATTGCTGCTGCGTCGTGCTATTACAAGCAGCAAAATCTGGGAGCTAGACAAACAGGTAGTTGTATCGGTAGCTATCTGCACCAGGACACGACCACCGAAAATGCAGTTGAAGTGTATAGAAATAGAAACAGATATAGATGCGCCATACACAAATGGGTATTACTTACGCAGCGGATAAAAACAAACCACTAAAACATGTAAAAACGATCACCAGCAACCAACAAGGAAGGCACGGAAACTGCGCCGTCGTCTCTTTAGTCATTGCTGGCGCCGCGGCGGCACTGACGGCTCGCGGTGCCGTTACAACAATCCACCATCGCACTGTTGACCACCCGCGCAGTCAACACCACGTATGCTACCTGTACTCTCCCTCGTTCTTACGAGACATCGAGTATCCCAGCAAGTTCGTAGATGCTCCTTTTGTCTTTTTCTTACACAATTCGGGAAATTGATCTCCTCCCGTTCTCACAAGCTTACCTGCGTAATTCGTCGTGTCATGTTCGCTATTAACTCAGCCACATCCGGATTAGCTGCTCGACTCCTTTTCCCGCCAATACCACACGACGCTTTCGTTGCAGTATGCAACATATATGCGAAACACAGCTCCCACTTTAATTTCAGCTCCGAGCGCAGCATGCATTTGACATCGCTGCCAGAATCCTGGTAACCCCGTAGAAGTTTCTGGGTTCCAAATTGAAGTCGTTTAGCATCGTTGCTAGCTACTTTCAAATGGTGCGTGAATCCACCGTCACGTTCACTGTAGGCTGGGTTGGGTTTTTTTAGTCCCGAAAAGACCGAGTTAAACTGCCCTTCCTTGTCGATCATGTACACTCTTACCCCCAAGTACTTGTCGCCGGTCGTTTTACACGTCCAGAAATCAGCAACGAGCGTAAAATTTGGGTGGCCTTCACAGTTGTCGGCAATATACTCCAACATCTCCTTTTTTAGCTGCCTGATACAGCTCGATGATTGACTTCTTGACACGCTTGGCATTCACAACGGTCTTCATCTCCTATTTGGCCACGAATGCCTCGAGAAGTCTAGACTTCTCATACTCATCAAACTTTAGGGGTAGATTGTGGTTGATAATGCGAAGTGTTTTCCAGGAGCAGATTGAGACGGGCGGGATTACTGGTAAATAGCGGCGACGAGCACAACAACCCCACGTCATCATCTCGTTTACGCTTCTCCGTCAGCTCTACTTCATTTTTTGGCGATCGAAGGTGATGATCAACCCTCAAATGATGAGCTACCTTCGACCTCTTGCCACTAGACATCGTAAAAAGGTTCTTCCGCTGGTTCTGCAGGCCTCGTCCGCGAGGCAAGCCCACCTCGTAGTCAGTACGCCCTTCTCATCCTGAAATTGAACGCGAACTCCCCACTTAAAAAAATAGGACGTCTCCGCTGCTTTGGGAAGGGGGGGGGGGGCCGTGAGCGGACCAGAAGACCGGAAGTTTGCGATGGTCTACTTGACAGCGCTAGGGTGTTGAGCACGGACTGTAGAGGTGGAGGCATTGCGTGCCGGGAACAGTGGAGGTCTTGATGGAAGTCAGATTGAGCGCTGCTCGGGATAAATTTCAGTACCGGTTAAGATTGCAAATACCTTCGGTGGTTTTCTACCAATCACAGGCCCTATACAACGAACCAAATGGTACACGAAGAATCCGCAGCCGGTTAAATGGCTGCATGAACGAGCCCGAATCCTTTTTGGGCTCCATGGGTTCGTGGTTCGCGCACTTAAGCGGCGCGAGACCGAAAATTGCCGATTTCGGGTTCGTGTAACTTTGGCGGGCCCAAAAAGCGAAGGTTACCCGTTTGTGTAACCCACCGGTTCGTCCGAGGCTTGTCTATACCTACACTGTTTCTTTATTTTTAACGGCGTCGTTCTACCGGTAACCTTCGTTATGTCCTAATCCTCTGCAATTCCCATACTTTAAAACAAGAAACAATAAAACATGCGACAGTGTCAACAGCTGTACGGTAATCAACCACTCGTAGCATTGGTTTGCTGTCATTGAGCGCATTGGGATACCCATGGAAATAATAATGTAGGAGCGGTTAGGTTGTAGGATCACATTACAGATCTCCCTCGCCAATTTAATACCTTCGGTGGAAGCTATTCGTATTATGTACAGCAACGTATTAGCTATCAGAGTGAATACAAACAACCGTATGGAGCGAAGTCGGTGGATGTCAACGAAATAGGTTGGTAAATTATTAGCTTTCACAGCTACTAAATTGGCCAGGGGGAACTGTAGCATGTCGCTCGTAAGAGATTTGGGGCGTAAATCTACAAGCCTAAAGTAGGATATTTTCGTTTACTGAGGTCTTTTGTACTGAAAGAGGATATCCACCAGAGTAAAAATGGATTCAAGGTTACCTCTCAGGTCGGCAAGTTACTTGTCTTGTATTAAGTTCATTGATCGAGCTCCATCGTCAAGCTCCTCCTTGCTACCTGCGGTAATTTTACTTAGCCATGCTTCGGTGTGGAACGTGTGACTGTTGAGATTTGTACACCGTATCGTCTAAGATTTATGGACCTTCAACCTCAGATTAACGGAATTAACAAGTCCAACGAAGAACGCAGCAAAATAATAGAAATGCACATTACGAATCCGGCTCTGAGCCGGGTACCTTTCCATCCTTTCCTCAAACAGTGGGGTCAAATCTATTGACTGCCTAAGTTTTGCCTAAAAAACACGAAGTCGTAACAGTATTACAGTGCAGTTATTTGGTTCGGGGGAAACTTCGTCTGTCAACTTTTTCTTGTGCCTGCCTACCCTAAAATGGAATGTAGACACAACGACATAGATACATGTACTGTACTGTAACATCCAGTGCGAACGATGCCACTTGGTGGATTTGCAGCACATCTCGCTTCAGTTCCTACAAGAGAACGACAGGATAGGATACCAGCTTAGAATGATCACAGGACAGCATCCGCGCGTGAGTCACGGTAAATGGGTCTTGCCAACAATCCATTCCCAGAACAGACAGCGCTCTTGACTTGCCTAACAAGCCAATCTACCACCTCAAGCAGAAGCACCATGAGGAGCTTTCTCTTCTCGCTAATCGCCGCCGCCGTCGTCGCCGTCACAACCGCCGCAGATAACCTCCCTTACTCGACTCGAATGATCGAGAGTGTTATCAGCCGCAAGCAGGGGGTGGTCTCGTCGGGCGCCGTGACCAGCACCCTCGAGTCGGGCGTCCTCGCCCTCGCGATCCAGTCATGGCTCAACATGCACTCTAAAGACGTCGACTCAAAGCGTATCACCAAGTTTACGAAGTACGCCGATTCGATTGTCACGTCCATCTCACCGTCTTTCAAGAGCCCCGAAGCCGCGGCGAAGATGCCCCTGGACAGACTCACGATCGGCCAGGCCCTGCTCGATATCAAGGCTACCGAGGGTGCTCTCACCACAGCCGAGACGGACACCTTGACGTTGCTCAACTCGTCCCTGACGCTGCAGACCCGCAACCAGTACAAGGGGTTCTGGTACTACGTCTACTCACACTGGTCGTACCTCGATGGCACCGTGTCGTTCCTGCCTTACATGGCCACCGCCCCTGGCTGGTCATACGAGGACATGCTGCAACAAATTGAGCTGCTCTACAATAACACCTATGACAAGTCCACCGCGCTGGTCGTGCACGGCTACGACGCCTCAAAAACGGCCGTGTGGGCCAATAAGGTCACCGGTGCCAGCCCCTACGTCTGGGGTAGATCGCTGGGCTGGTACCTCGCCGGTCTTGTCAATGCGTGGGAGAAGCTCGGAAACTGTCACGGCAGGTCCAATGCCGCTTGTATGCGTCTGACGACCGCGATCCAGCTCCAAGCCTCGCAGCTGTGCAAGACCATCGCCACCTATGCCGATAAGAATACGGGTGTGTGGTGGCAGCTCCCTACGCTCGGTGGTAAGAAGGGCAACTTCCTCGAGAGTTCGTCGACGATGCTCTACACGTTTTCCATCCTTAAGGGCCTCCGCCTCGGTCTGCTCAAGGACACGTCTCAGAAACTAAAGATTACCGCCATGACGGCCTATAGATACACTGTGAAAAGCGGCGCCTTCCTCCTCGACTACCACAACGGCACGCTGGGCTGGAACGGCACTGTGACAGTGTGCAGCCTCAATTCGACCGCGACGTATGAGTATTACGTCGGCAGACCGATCGTGCACAATCACGCTTTGGGTGAGGGTGCTTTCATCTTGGCGAGCCTGGAGGTCGAGCAGCTCTCGAAGTATGAGAATACCAGGATATAAGGACATGCTTGTTACACGTGTGGCGAGAGCTACAGGTATGGATTGCAACACCATCTAAGAACCTTATAAATCAAAGAAAATCTTGGGCCAACGATGCTGGTGTCTGTTGGACGTGCTTTGTTAGCCCCATAGGATTCAAATCAGCTACATCTGAGCATGTTTGTTTAGGCAAGACGAGAGCGGGTTTACGGTGTTGGCCTCATAGAGGATTCAACGCAACTATTACCGGTAATACTAGTACACCTGAGACGAGGGCAAATAGCACTACAGTACTTAAGGTAGTACCTACAACTAGTAGTAGTCGGCTACTACTGAAGTATAGTACTATAATACGCACAACTATGTAGTACAGTACAACTGTGGACTTCTTTTGTTCATCTGTAGCATCTGTTTTTAACTGGTTTGCTACGATAGAAAAGCCTATCCTCGTGCGTGTATTAGTGTAACAACAGTTAGGCACGCGTCGCTACACCCAACTCGCCGCGTCACAGTTCTAGCTTAAGCTTACGTTTTTATTGATTGTTTCACATCAGATTAACCCTAGCCCTCCCTAGAACCGATGGCATCGCGGTTGCTTCGCGAAGGCAGTCGCTCCGCTCCTGCGAGGAAAAAATTCTATGCTCGGTCCGCAACAGTGCTCGGCTCGCTGAAAAGCTCGGCACTGGGCCCGCCTCCGAAAATACCGCGCGTTCCTGCTTCGCGGGCACCCCGCGCGGGTTTGCTGTGGCTACGCGCGCTCGCACCGCTCTCCTCCGTTGGTCGATTTATGTGACATTCACCCCTCCTTTTTTTTCAGTTGTGTTCAGCACTCTCTAAAAGTTATTCTAGCGAAGACGAAGCTAACGAGCCGTAGCGGGCGTATGCTTTGACGCAGCGAGCCGTCAGGGGGGGGAGCGCGTAGTTAGGGTGTAGAGAAAAGAGGACCGCTGGCTGTGGTTTAAGACCCGTGTGCGTAGCGCGCAGTCTTAAACCCAGGGCATTAATGCCTACAACGAGATGGTTTTGTTATGGGTTCAATTGCCTTTCACGCATAATGTAAATACAGGCTATGTAATGTGAACGGAGGACAACGCAATAAACAACTTAATGTAGGATAATTAATGTTGAAACTTCTATGAGTACCACAATTGTTTCTGTGTTGATGGATAACCATTCTGGTGCGTTCTGTCTTGCCCTTCTGCATTCTTCAAAAGGCGAACAAGATAGAGCAGCGCTGCTTCGACGACACACCGATAGGGTCTGGCGATGGTAAGATGATGTATTGACGATGTGTTTCGTTTGGTGCTTGCGTATTCACAGCCGCTGATGATATAGATGCTCGGAGGCCAAGCGCTGCTGCATCAGGAACGGTGCTCAAAGAGAACGGACATGGCCAGAAAACACACACACGTCGTCCCTATACTCACACATAACAAAGGTAACAGCAAATGTATTTAACGAGGAGAAGATAGTGTATTTAACATGCCTCGGCTGGGGATGATGCTGCAGACACTCTCACCCAATTTGGTTAAGGCGAAAGGCAGTAGTGGCCACGAGGATACAATGCTCCTAAGCGGAGGTGGTGGTGAAGGAGAGAGCTGCGTCTCTCCAGCAGAGGCGGTTGTGGCTAACCACAGTCTGGCGTGCAGTCCAAATAAATTGAGCCGATCGCGTCGAGGCATACCTAATCGGAAATGGATGCTGCTTGCGGCTCGCGCATCTTTTGAGGACGCTACAGATGTTTCGGAAAGGGTTGGAGTACCGGTTTTCTGCTTCTGGGCTGTCCAAGAACTTCGGCGGTGTGACGAGATTATATTCGTGTAAGTCTCACTCGGAGCCACTGCCAAGCTCGCTTTCGCGTTAGACCTGAGTGCATTGACCTTAGGGGTCAAGTCCACACGGATTTTATGTGTCAAGTTTCGGGCGATCGTGCGTTAGAAGATGCAGCCCCCCCCCCTCTCGTGGTATTCATCCTGATTTGGTAAGATACGAAGAAATGCTGTTCGCGAGTGGTGCAAAACCCCTGAGTGAACTCTCGCAGCTGAAAGCAAAGCAGTACATATCAGACAAGAAAGGCCTTTGCCTTCGATACAACAACTTCGTAACCGGAACGGAAGCTGGAAGAAGGAGAAAGTTAAAAAGCAGTGGAGAAATTTGGATTATTACGACGAGTTTGTTTGAATGGGCGGTCACTAAATTGTGCAGTAGTCGAGTGGACATTGGGAATGCTGAAGACCGTGAACTTGTTGTGCTAGACATTTTCAAGTCGAATAGTGTGCATGATTCCGGCGAGCCCACCTTTGGTACGGTGATTAGTTGCCGCAAAGCTTCGCGTTTCGCTTTCGATTGCGGTCTCAGTTGATGGAGCATACCGATTGCATGAAGGCCGGCAGACTCTCACTAACTTTGGAGCTATGGGGGTCATTCCTGATAGCGCGAAAAGGGAGCCTCGCCGACGATACTTCCCGAGTATTTTTGCTTTTGTGCGATCGGAATGTCAGCTAGCATTCCATGCAATTTTTGATACTGCAAAGCGTTGTGCGCTTCAGTTTTCGGGCTTCGAGTTTCAGCCGACAACGGGGCCCGTTGGATTGTTCAACTGCGATCTCTGGTGCCTACAAACATGCGGGACCGACGTCATACTCGTTACGTGTTGGCCGTACGTCTACCAGAACTGCACGTCGAAGACAACAACGTTAAATAATAACAAAGCGTTTATGAAAGAAATCATTGTTCCAGACCTGGAGTACATGTACAATAGCGCAACACGACATTACTTCAAGTCGATATCGAAGTCCACTGTAAAAAGACGGAAAAAACCTGGAGAAGGCGTGTACGCTAATGCATTTGAAAAGACGTACCTTGGAACCTCCGTTTGACTCGTGGTATGTCGGAGGGTCGCACCTGGGAATGATGACTCAACAGCAAGGAATTGAGTCGTACAATAAGAACCACAATGGGTGATTCTCTCCGGGCAAAGACCATCTATTTCTTGGAAAACGCCATGCCCCTATAACTGAATTGGAGCTGTGAATACCGAATATCACATGAGATTCGTTTATTTGCTGAGGGCCCACTGCTCCACAGCAGCTAGCTAAAGCGAGGAGCTTTGAGAAGGATCAGACCAAGTAGTACCTGATCAAAAACAAGTCGGGTAAGGCGTTTTTCTTTAACCGCAGCAGTTATGTCAGTCAACATGTAACCAAGGCGTTATCAACAATGTTTGATCTCACATGCACCCTATCGCTATGATACTGTTCTAATGGCTAAATGTGTGGCATAGGTATTCCAAGCACCAAGACCATTCTCTTTATCGAGTGACGGTGCCAAAACCAGCCAAGTTCACAAGCGTACCGATTTCTCGTATCGTCGCAGCTGAAACTATCAAGCAATTTTGCAACAAATACGGATGCGAAGGTAAGGCATTAATTCTCTCAGGTTGGGTTTGCTCACACACACACGTAGCTGCGGCTTGAATCAGTTGAGATATTGATCTGCCAAAGACTCAGACGAAGACACAAGAATGTCGTCGCCCTGGGCGTCCACGAAAAGAACTTCATTGTCTTGTCAGGTATCGAGTGAGCGCGACGGATGCCGATAATAATTTTTTTTGCAGGAGGATTCAAAGCTTCGCCGTCGTTTAAATACGTGTCCGAGCGATGCACTTGGGCTACGGGTTCGGCACAAATCCCGAACCATGATCACTGAACGGCCTGGAGATATGCAAACAAGTGTGTACAGAGGTATTGTCCTCTCGTACCAACCTGATGCCAAGCCGCCTACCTGGACCATCCGTTTTGAACATGACAAACCGATCTGGATCTGACGTTGAGTCAGTTAATCGAGGATCTGTCTGACGAATCTCAGGTGCGATCTCGTTATTTGGTAGATACTATCCATATTATATTTTTCTAACTATTTTGTTGTGACAGTTTAGCCGTAGATCAATCGGAATGAGCTCCAATTGCAGACTTGCGCAGTATGCCTCCTACCTCGTCGTACATCAAGTCACTAGCACCGAAATGCATTTTGCAGGCTCGTTTGGGTTCCTAACTAGTCATATTTTGGCGTGTCAGCTAGCTATTAGTGACCACCAGCAAGCGACAAGTGCCTAGCGCCGAAATGCATTTGCAGGCTCGTTTGGATTCCCAACTAGTCATTTTTTGCGTGCCAGCTATCTACTTTTAACTAGTTGACAACCCAAAAGTGACTAGCTGACGCGTTATGATGTCGAAGTGACTCGTTAAAATTCAAAAGCGTATAGTTGAAAATATGAACCCTTTGGGGACCTCATACATCGTGTCGTGTCGCTAAAACACTTTCAGGAGCAACGCTTTCTCAAGAACTCCAGATTCAGTTTTATGTGATTAACAGAGTGGGCTTCTCCTCGTCGCCTTCAGTGTTGGAATGTGTCGGGAGATGTATCAAACTATAGATAGCAGATAACAGGGCCTCCGAAAATAGCATTGTCAATAACTATTTCAGAAAATGACAATAGTTTATGCCTTTCGACAGACATAGATTACTAAAGGTATAATTTATTTTCTAGACGAATGGTAATACACAGTGAATAACTTTCTAGCGACTTTTTCACCCGCACCACCCATCTCCAGCCACAACCATTCTTTAGATTCGATAGGTATACTTCCCGGCCGTGTGCAACTACAAGTTTTCAATTATCCTGCGTGTGTGCTGTTACATGTACATCAGCGGTTGCGTTTGCGACCGTAGTACCCACCAGTTGTTGAGTTACAACCGGATACCCAAGCCCCCACCCCCAGTCTACACGCTGGCAGTTCGGGTACCCGTACCCGCCCATCCACGCTAGGCTAAAAAACACCAAATCTCTTGTATGTCTGCTATGGGAAGCTTAACTGCAGTTAATTTATCGCTCTATTAATATAGGCTTAATCGGGTTGCCTTCACCCACCCACCGCATTGGCAAACCAATTAGGGTACCCACACCCACCCATGAGACACACGGGTACGGGTGGGTTGGTAGGGTTCCCAACTTAGGGTGCCCATTTGCGAGCTCTGGTGTACATGTACTCCTCTGGTAGGAAATGATCACCGGAAGCTACTATGACAGGTCAGAGTTTATATTATCTGCTCAGAAGTTTATAAAACGACAAATATTGATTTACAGAACTTTAGTATTTAAGACCTGAACAGAAGAACACTGCTACGGTTTGCACGGTCTAGTAACGCAAGAGCAGCTTCATAAAGCTCCTTGCTGCATGTCAGGCTAACAGGCAGCAGCTTCTCGCGCCGAAGCTTGTCCTTCTCCAAGTGTGGCAGTTTGTACAGATGGCCCTTAGCCTTCTTTAGGATTGCCAGCATGCACGCCTGCAGCGTAAGAAAGATGTTGTCCACTTTACCGTCTTCCAACTCGCGATAAGCGTCCTCTATGGAAGCAATAATCGCGTCGATGCCTCTCCGTGGCAGCTGGTACTGAATGCGAAAATTCCCAGTTCAAGGCAGTTACGATCGGGATAATCAGGAGCTTGGCACTTCAGCCTGATGTTCCATCCTCCGTCAGTGCCCGCCGCAACGATTTCTGGATCCGATGGCGACACATGCGGTTCCGCGCTGTCCTCTTGCACATAGATAATTTTGCGGCGGTCCTGTCTTGGCCAGTTTGCCTTTATCGCTGGAAAGACTTTAGTCAGAAGGCAGTCCTTATACACGTCCCGATTGACCGTGTCGATGTTGCGCATGCACATTGTTCCCTTGGCTCTATTCTTACTTCGCCGCTTGGCTGCATACTTCTCAGTGAATGGCCATCCCCGAGCTTGCCATCCCATCGCTGCTTTCGGTGAGGATCGTATCTGAAATGTATAAAATACTAGAGGTTATATAAAATGGACGACACATAAGCATAGAAAGACGTACCGATGGCGGGCTAAAGCTGCCAAGAACATTGTCTTCGAGATGAAGCGCTTGCTCTCCAGGCTCGAGCAGGAAACTCTTCGCCTTCAAAAACAAGGTAGGAGCGCCTGTTGCGGTCTGGGTAGAACCACTTTTCGTCAACGTGCACAATGTTGTGCATCGACTCGAAGCGTAAGGTTCTATCCTCGATAAACGATAGCACATGTCCTACATGCTACAACTTGTTTTCGCTCATTAGCGCTGGCTTGATGAAGGTGGATCGGCGCGTCATCATGCCTTCCTCCACTGCCTGTCGTACTAGGTGCCGGTAGATCCCCGCAGCGGCCGCAACACGCCTCTCAACAGCTCTATCTTCAACAGGAATACTTGCCAATTCTGACGCACTCATACCTATTATACGTTTCCTGCCGCTGTTTTTCTTGATCCTGTTGGTCTACTCACCCCAAGCTATGCCCGCCTCGACTGCAGTAGTGTATCGCTTCCAAATATTATTATCCGTGGTCGGATCACGCTGCACTTGTATAGCATAGGTTCCACGGGGCTTGGCTCCGTTATTGCTGATCTTGGGAAGCTCGTCGACGATGTACGCTCGAAAAGTGCAGGCGAGTTGGATTGAAAGCTAATGTGGCGGAGCCGCAGACATCCGTTTGAAACCAAACTGGTGGCTGTGGAAAGCTGAGGTGTTGGGCGTTCTTTTCAACCAATCAGACGCTCTAATCGACGCCTAGCAACAGGGGTATTGGTCAAAATGTTTCGTGCCGGTGATCATTTTCAACCAGAGGAAGTATATGATATATCTTCACATGAAAGAGCGCTTTTACCAACTGAAAAATATGAAATCATTTATTTCAACTGGCTTGCTCTGGCCATAATTTATGAGAGAGATAAAGAATATCTGTAATGTACAACATCGGGCCCAGTGCGACACCGTTTCCCGGCCGAAGTCATGTGAATTAAAAAAAAACTCGTTAGGTTTT
This sequence comes from Phytophthora sp. 'mugwort', assembly GCA_033558025.1. NCBI lineage: Eukaryota > Oomycota > Peronosporomycetes > Peronosporales > Peronosporaceae > Phytophthora > Phytophthora sp. 'mugwort'. Next base: position 4,205,031 of record JAUCEF010000007.1, on the reverse strand, counting down.
TAATTAATTCGCTGTAATGACATCCGTCCTGTACTATAAAATATGTTTACAAGTAAACGTCAACTCGGTCCAAAACAAAGGCTTCAGAGGTGGGGTGTCACCCTCATGTTCTATGTTGTCGCACTGGGCCCGATAATTACGGTAGTATTTTTTTTAGATAAGTCTTCATAAATAAAAATGCTCACCAGATTCTGAATGCAATGTGTATATGCTACAGTAAGTATTGCCGGGGCCACAGCAAATGGTAAGTACGTGTATGTATCGCCAGGGCTACAGCAAATGGTGTGCATCCTGGCCAAATCTCTTTGGCATCAACCGCGCGCCACAGAAGTTACGAGGAACGGACCCACTATACGGTCAATTCGAAGAACTTGCAGCTTCCAGCGAGCTGAAGTCAATCCAGGTGGCGAATCGACAACTTCTGGAGTGAAACGTTTCGAACGTTTTTGTCGATGTCTTGAGTCTACGTAATTACCAACATGCCGCTAAGCCTCACCAGATATCTGACCGAGTTCACATAGGAAAACTCGGATTCGTATTTTCGCAAAATATGTCCCCTCGGCGAGAAGTTCCAGAACTCCTGGTGTCTGTAAGCTCCCCCCCCCCCTCCCCCCAGTTATCTCTCGTGTCGATTCGCTTTCATCCACTTGTTAACTTCATACACGTCAATAAATGTATACTCTTCCCCGACAATCCCTTCTGCGACACGCCATTATTGTCGACGATTTAACGGATTTCACCGAATAGTACCCGGGTCACTATTTACACTCGCCTACAAAAATCAATCACTTTTGAAAGGGGGGCTTCTAAACTGTGTAGAGTTACTAAATGATAGACCTTCGTAGAGAAATAACTCCGACTCGACAAAGAAGACTTTCTCAGATTCACTCCATAATAAATGCAGGGGAGACCGCTGCTACAAATGTATCGGATTAGAATGTGCTATTTCTCATTATTGAGTGTGCAATAATACTCCAAATATCATGATTTTATCTCGGCGAAGTCTGTGTTTACGAGCTACTGCGTTCATTCGAAAAGGGTACATGAAAGCTTATTCTGCTGTATTACGTCACGTTATAAACGAAATGCATATTCGTCCTACTCATCAACGACCTCGACGTCGTCAAGTGCGTTACTGAGCTCGTCAATCACGTCTTCATCCACCGCAGAGTCGCTTGACTGTTGTGCAGTCCACTGCTGCTGGAACTTCCGGTCGTAAACGTCATGCTTCCAGATGAACCACTCGCTTAAATCTTAATGAAATCCAGCAGCGGCGATGGTGTTGTAGACGACGAGCGGTGGCGTCTCCTTCCACGCATCGGCAATCCACTTGCAGACCAACTCTCCGCTGGGAGGCCTGGGATTCCCACCCCTTGTATACTCAACTTGGTCGGAGTTCTTCCACTCGTCAATTGTTGTACACTACAAGTCCTTGAAGCGCTTGAAGATGCCGATGTCGCCAGCCTGCAGGTAGGGTGTGAGACCACCGGAAATGAGCCACAACGAAATGCCGCGGCTTGCACATTCGCCTTGACTTTCTTGGAAATGTGGGCCCGCATCGAGTCCCACACGATTGCTTTTCCGTCGGCCTGCAAACACTGGCGGGGAAATGGCATCAATCCAGTTGCACAACAGGTCGGAATCTACCCAGGCTTTCGGCTGATAAACCACATAAGCCGCTCCTTGTTTCGCAACAAGGCGGCTTCCTTTTTTTGTGCTTCCAGATGACGAGTGGGCAGCTTAACACCAGCCGCAGTGACCGCCATAGCCGCCGTGACGCGCATCGAAGCAAACCCAGTTGCCTTCACGACGACATGACGCGCTCCACAAATCTCTACCGTCTGCTCCCTTGCGTCCTCGAAGTACACGGCCGTCTCATCCATGAGAACGATGTGGTCGGGGTTGTAGCTGACCCTGTTCTCACCAGAAAGCGCATGTACGAAACGGCGCGCTCAACGAGCTGGTCGTCTGACAGGGCAGTGAGGTTGGTTTGGCGGCGGAGGGACAAGTCGCTGCGGCGCATAAAGCAAGAAACCCACTGGTGCGAAGCCTCGAAGGTACGAATAGGTTCTTCGACGTTCTTCCCGTACAGGTGCAGTGCCTGGCCTGCATCCATGCCCTCGTAACCTTCTCCTTCTTGATTCTCCTCTCAATTATTGCATCGAGCAAATCGTCCTCCAGGGGGCCCAATACGCGGCGTCTTCCTCCGCCCTCGAGCCTCATGCGATAAGGCGATGTAGACATGATATCTCACGCTGCCGCCACCATTGCCGAACAGTGCCCGGATCTAGAGACCACCCCAACCTACCAAAGTGGCGGGCTGCTCTGGTTGGGACGCCCTCGCCTTCATATTCGATCCACTTGATAACTTCTTGTTTCTTTGCGAGTGAGATCGTTGACCGCTTGCTTGACATTTTGCAGAAGCTGTTGTGATAGGAATAGCGGTAGCGACGGCGTGCCACCGTGCGGTGCATTGGTGGCTGATGAAAAGCTCTCACCTCTGCCATTCGTTTCCATACCAACTATTCCACCGGGTTTATATTATGTGCAGGATTTTCTGGTCCAAATTCTAAAACGTGACCGGGTTATTATTTTGTGAAGGGCTTGTATTCGGTGAAATCCGTTACTTGAAGCATACGTGAAGCTCGCTGAGGTATCACCGCGCGCACAGATGACGCCCTTGTCGTCCTTGCGAGAATTGCAGCCGAACGACTTCCTCGGTTCAAGTACCTTATCATCGCCATTATGCCTCCATTCGACAAGATATCACTGCCAGACATAATAGCACATTTTTTTACTAAATTCGTACCAATGCATTCAATCACGTTTAGCCATTTTGAGTGACTATGTAGAGGATGGCGTTCCTGCAACGCTAACTCATCTATTCGTAATTAACCGGGTTGATACGGTAACTATATAATGAATAGCGAGGACGGGTGTCATGGCTAACAAATCGCTAAAGTTCGAGGTGTCGACAGGGCCCCAAAAACCCTTCCCTGTCGGCCGCGTGCTCCGCACACGGATCTTAAAGGCAGGCGTTGTGTCGGCTAGATCCCCAAACATCATTTCACCCCTTCCTAGTTAACGTTGCAGGACGCACTTCGCTATGTACATGTAGAACTCCAGAGTGACACTATTTAGGCGATGCGTTAACAACTGCCTCGATGGCGCTCCATTATTAAAAAGTATTGGAACTCAGCGGATTCCGACTAGAGAGAAAAAAACTATACAACAGACCGTTCCGGCTGTCTGAAATTACAGGGAGGTTGGAGAAAAGGTGTTATACAAAAACACCAAAATCTCAGCGCACTTCAAAGATACCACAGTCAACAGGCATCGCGTGCAACCCAAGCCTGAGGTTGTGAAAAAAATGAGGTCCCCACCTCGTTGAGGCCAACTATCGTCAGTCATTCACGTGTCGTCACCGTGTTGTATCTTTGGCCAGCCACTCTACTTGGGGCTCCACATACCAAGACGGGTGTCAAACTGCATCCGGAGGAACTTGTTGTAGCGCACAAGGTGTCGTTTATCATGCGTTTTGATTGCTTCGTCAATGCCTATGATCACCAACGGCCATACACCCAACGTTACGACCCAGAACGTTAAAGGGACTGATTGGCTCACAAAATGCCAAAGTGTGACTCCATCTGCACCAACGATTCCAGCACGGAGCATGCTGAGGACAAATTGCAAGCACAGCAGCACACATGCTGTTGCCACCCACATGATGTTTCGAAATGGAGATAGCTTAAACATACTCTCGCATCGATACAGGTACCCGCAGGACGAGGTCACAATACAGATACCAATCAGCAGCAGCATACCAGCTTCGGCGCGATCCACTGCAGCTACAACAACGACTGGCCGTGGTCTCATTGTGACCAATCCATTGTCGAGCACGAAATCCGTCCATCGATATTCATGAAACTTCTCGCCTCCAAAGGTGCTCGGATCAGCAATGTTCGCCGCTTGAAGAGAAAAGCCAAGCAAGCACTCGAACACGGCAATAGACAGGAGCACCGAAGGCACATGGCGGCCCACAAAATATGCGACCAACCGTGGCAGATCTTCTTCCATCTCAAACTCTTCGTTCTTGCGTGGGGTCTTTTTCATAATACCCTTCTCACTTGCAGACGCAAGCATGGATAGACTGAGCGCCGGCACCAAAACCCATAGCAACCAAAAAATAGAGGCGCAGGTCAACTGCGGTACGTGCGGAAACGGTACAGCGTACGAGGCGAGGATGATCGTGGCGATGAAAAGCTGCGATACGAAGATGAATGTGTTCATCTGATGGAAATTAGTGAGCATCCGCCGTCCCAGCCGAATAAGCTCGATTAGATGAGCCACACTAGCAGTTCCACCTGTTGTTGCATCATCACTGCTGTCAATGGACTCGGAAAATTGTTTTTCTTGGTTAGCTGCGTCATCTGGAGCACTCTTGAGGCGGAAGGCACAAGCCAGCGTGTTTAGAATGTGACTAAACTGAACATCCTCATCAGAGAACACAGGAAGTTCCTTTCCGTGCGGGATTGGCTTATCAAAGAAAGCGTGCACACCACCCTGCAACGCTACTGCCAAATCGGCCTTCGAGAACAATGGTGCGTTGCTTTCCTTCAGTGACGAGCCAACACCCATGACCACTTCGTGATTTTCCTGGAAGATTGAGATCATCTCGCTGATGGTTTCAGGCGTGCTATCCGTGTAAAGTGATACCAATAATGGGACATTATCGACGTCGGCCAGATGCCGTTTAATCGCCTCAACTCCATGCGGCAGCCGAGCCTTTACGTCCCAATCCGAATAATTTGACGTCATGCGATGCGGGTCCGGGCCGTCACTATCCAGGGAGCGCAGCGATATTGCACAATTCCAGTCGGTTTCGATCCCCATTTTCTCGGCGAGTAATTTGCTCCTGCGCATGTTGCGTGGAGAGAAATACACGAAGCGAATACCACAGGCATTCAAGTCTTCAATAAAGTCAGGGGTGTGCTGCTTCGGTTGGACGCCAGTCGCGACCATGCCTAAGAAGATCTGGTCATCCTGGATGCGCCAGAGTATAGAATCCTTTTCAACAGAGCTTGTTTCGGATGGGTGCAACCCAACGGACGACTCGACGTCGCTCATTGTTAAATTACCACGTCGCTTAGACGGTGGGGTGATTTGCCCGCTTGGAGGAGCCCCCATCGACTTTACTGTTCGCAATCCTGAGATGGACTCCTGGTCCAACGACATGTCATCCACCGAATCTGGGGAGGCTAGAGGTGATACTGGACATGCCGAATGACTAAGGCGTCTGCAATCCCGCCCATATCCTTGATCTTCACTCATGCTGCTAGAAAACGGCATGCTGCTCCGTCCAGCAACTGAATGTGGAGAGTTCAATTCACTGGCCGCGCTATCATCAACGAGATACACTGGCGGCAAACTCCCACCCAATCTACCTTGTTGACTACGGGTTGGCCCAGCATCCGGTGAGTCCAGAAAACTGCCTCCATTGCTGCTATAACTCGTGCGTGTGAAAAGACTATTGAGTTTGTGAGGAACGGGGACGTATGAGAAAGCGATACAATCCAAATCTTCAACACGCCATTGGTTGTACATGTCGAGAATCGCCCGCTGTTTCTCGCTTGTCAGCGGGCATATTGATTTGCCGTCCCAGTACTCACTGCAGTGCGCCAACACGACCGTTGGGTGGCCACGTGACAGTAACTGGTGTCGATGTGAGCGCTTGTCAAGCACCACAGTTGAATAAAGATGCGACTTTAAGTTGCCTCGGTATCGAGTATCTTCTTGACCCTGGTCGTGATGATCGTTTGTGTGTTCATGGTGCGCCAGTCGGGGGCAAATAATATGAATGGACTGCCGTCTTTGGAACACCGTCAAATCATCAGCAACCGCAAAGCCCATTTCACGCGAAAGGTTCAGCAAATGCTTTGGGAACGGTAACATCCGAATGTGAGCCGATAGACGTTGCATACAGCTTCGCAAGTACGGATCTCTCGCATCAGCATCGTCAACTGGGCACAGTCCCTCGTTCACAAGATAACGCATGTTCTCCTCGTAATGTTGAGCCGGATTTTCATCATCATTCACCATAATAGCTAGTCCTATTGGCTTTAGCGATGGTAAGTGTTGTTTCCACTTCGGATCCTCAAATTTCAGTCCTGTATCACAATGGCGCTCAGCGTGTAAATCCAGAACGGTGGAATTGTTGTTCTGTTTCTCGTTCAAAAGAAAGATCTCTTCCACAGACGGAGCTTGTTCGCACAAAATGTCGTCGTCAAAGCAGCACAGCATCGTGATGTTACCCAAGCGCTCCAATAGGCGGAAAGAGCGAAACGGCACAGGAAGATGTCGACGGTCAGATACATGTGCAAGGTCACAGTGCATTACCCGGAACCGGAGCACCACTAAAAAGTATTGAAGCGATCGCATGATTGCCGACTGCTTTTGAGCCTTCTCTGAGCGCAACTTTTCGCGATCTTCGACATCATAAATATCCGGAGGCGCAAACGCTGTAGCTTTCAGGATCGACGCCATCGCGCTATCAATACGAGATACATGCGCATCCCGATGTCGTGAATCTTTCGTGGACGTCTTTGAGTTTCCTACTCCCATTTTCGGCGAGGCGTTCTCTTGTATCCTCTCATCCGTGGCATCATTTACGCTCGGTTCGGCAACTTGCTCGCGCTCAAGCTTTTCGTTTTCCTTAGGGGCCAAAATATCGTCAAATGATCCTAAGATGGATGCCGTTGCTGCCGCCTCAGCGACGAAAAGAACTAATGGCGTGTTCAGCGATGCAAAGCACAACCAAACTCCAATAGGCCCAAGCAGAATGTGCGTAAGCGTAGTATCCAGCGACCGATGCTGCACAACCACACGCAATCCAATGGCAATCAACACCAGAACCGAATACAAGGTGCAAATATATACGGCCAGCAGCCTCGCCTGTGCCTGCAGTTGCTGCGTTGGTGTCACGGGCCTGTTAATCCGAAACAGCGCGTCTTCGATATCGCTTATCACGGGCGTCTCCATCATCTCAAAAATCCGCATTTCACCACACAATTCCAATAGCAACGGCGGATCAAACGTCGCCGTGCATCTCGTCGTATCCTTAGCATGCCTCCTCGTCCACGACGGCAATTTAGCCCCTCTCAGAGACACCTCCTGCTCCTCATTCCCGCCCACCTCCACTGGTCGCACTTCTCCCGGTGCAATATCTCCGCTCATCAAGCCCACCACGTCTCCTTCCACTAATAAATTCATAGGCAGCCGCTGCCACTGACTGTCTCGGTAGCACGCGACGTAGCTGTTTGAAGGCAGCAGCACCGTGGGCTCGGGCCCGTTGCCTAGCCAAATGGGCGGGCCTTGTTCCTCGCTGTCCTCCCTCTTCTTGCCACTATCCCTCAGCATTTGTTGCACGGCCACTCGAACTCTTTCGGCCATCTCTGCATGATGGCGACGCTTCTGCATCATGTTGAGCAGCACATTGCCCACCACGGCGGCCACGAGGAAGAGTCCTTCCCAGACGGCGGCCGATCCTCGGCTTTTCTCCATCTCCGCAAAGCGTCTGGCCGCGTCCGCGAACCGGAAGGACGCACAGAGCGCCAGTAGGAGTGAGAATGGGTCGTGGAACTCCGTCGTGACGTTGGACGACCGCTCCTTCTCGCGGATCTTGCGCTCGATGGCTTGGAGTAGCCGCTTGCGCGCCGCCAGCGTAGACAACCCCAGCGCCGGGTAGGACGACCCCAGTCCCGACAGGTTGTTGGCACTGCTGCGGAACGTGTTGTAGCTGGTGTTAGAATCAACAGAGCGGTGCGGGTAGTTGGGTGGCCGCACAGTGCAGCGCGAGAGCGGATCGCGACGCCGCCACGGCGCGGACGAAGACGCGGGAGACGCCATCGGGAACAGAAGACGCAGGATTGTATGGGGTGGCTAGCAGAGGTGTTAGCAGCGGGCCCGAACGCGGAATACCGTGCCAAGAAGAGCAAGGATCGCGCGATGCGTGCGCACATGCAAGAGTGATCGTCACTTCATGTGGCGTTAATGGCAACTTGCAATGCTAGACATGGAATCAGATCTGGCTAGCAATAGATAACACTGGTGTGGCGTATAGCATCATACTTTAAGATGTTAACAATTACAGATGTAGAACTGTCGAATCAGAACATATTAGATTGGTAGACAAGGACGAAGTAGCGGTAGGGCTCTGCATTCCTCGCTACGGTTGGTCGAAAATCGGATGACGATCCATGATTGGTTCAAAGTGCCTCGCGTGCGAACCACCCGAAGAACGCGGCCGCTTCAGTCCCGGATTTGACAGCGAGAACAGCGAAGATGCCGAAGAACAAAGGAAAGGGAGGCAAGAACCGTCGCCGCGGAAAGAACGACAACGAGGAGAACAAGCGCGAGCTCGAGTTCAAGGAGGACGGCCAGGGTGCGTTTTCCTGCCACTGGAACGGCGTTCTAACCGCGTTATAGTGTATACCTTGGAAATGTAAATTAACGTATACCGTGTATACTTTCCGATCGACTATATGCAGAATATGCGCAGGTCGTGCGGATGCTGGGAAATGGCCGCCTAGAAGCCTATTGTTTCGACGGCGTGACGCGACTCGGCCACATCCGTGGCAAAATGCGCAAAAAAGTGTGGGTGGGTGCCGGCGATATCATCCTCGTGAGTCTGCGCGAGTACCAGGACGGCAAGGTGGACATCATTCATAAATACAACGCTGATGAGGCCCGTAGCCTCAAGGCTTACGGAGAGCTGCCGGACAACGCGCGCATTAACGAGACGGCCGTGGATTTGGCTATGGAGGGCGACGGCGAGGACGACATCGGCTTCGACTTTGACGACATCTAAGCAGGGCAACAGAGAGACGCCAAATCAGCCGGTCGTTGGCTACTGCTGCGGCTGTGGAGCTGCCTTGCCTGCCAAGAGTGACGAGGTGGGGGAGAGGGATATATTTCATCCCCCGCTTGCTGCGGTTGCTGCTGCTAGTATAGCTAGGTGGACAGAGAGAGAGAGAAGTGCTCTCTTGGAAGCGCGGATAGAGCGCGAAGACCAGGCGAGGTCGCCGGCAATGCGATGTATTTTGTGGTTTGGATCTGGTCTGCGATATCTTCTTACACGTAGTACTTGGTATTGCTGTGTGCGTCTGCTGGTATTATTAGGGTGACTGGATGAGGTTGTGTTCTTAGGCTTCAAAACAAGATGAGACGCAGCTGTTGTTAGCACTTTATTGTGGGCGTGTGCAGCAGCAATTGTCAGATGCCCCCGACGATAATGATGAAAGCTGGCTCGATGCCGCCGACTGTTGCTCTGCGAGCTACTGTGTCGGTGAAGCCTGAGCACAAGGTGGCGGCCGACGACGACCCGCAGGTTCGGCAGCAAAAGAAAGTGCGTGCCAGACTCGACGAAGGTGACGGAGGGGCCGTAGTCGAGACGGCAATGAGTCCGCGGGTGAGGAGGCGCTTGTCGAACGCCAAGGAGAGCGCCAGCATCTTCAGCATGGGTGCGTTTACGTTGATTGACTTGGTCTGCAGATGGAAAAACACTTTGTGACATAACCTCTCGACGTGTTGCTTTAAGTGTACGAGCAAGGTGAGGTGATCCAGTGGATGACCGCATGTCATCCTGATTTGACAGCATTTGGAGTGGACTTGGAGCGACGCGGATATAGAACGCTAAGCAGCATCGCGTTCCTCACAGAAGAAGATGTTGACAACGTGGCAAGTGTAGACCTGCGGCAATTACTTCTTACCACGCTCTCCAGGTTGCGGCATGAATTGTTTCGCATGTGATGACTGCATCCACACAGCTTCAACCAAATTTTTAATAAATACTTCGAAGTAGAAACAAAGTGTGTACGGTATACCGAGTATACTTTTTACTGTATTGTATTTATTAGCGAGGGGTGGGCTCACTCGGTACATGTATTGCAGCATCTTGAGAAATAGTGGCGACGTTTACAGCGCTTTCGTCTGGGGTCACATCGGTAGGGAAATGGAAATCCTCAGCTTCATGCAGTTGATCATCGACGTTCTCGGTGGATGAAACGTGCTCATCATAGAAAAAACATTCTTCTTGCGAAGGCACTGACGGGTCTTGGTAGTAGTCGCTGTATTCTGCTGCAAGCTCAGCTGTAACAGGCTCGGCTTGCTCAACTTGACTCCAATCGAGCTGAGCTTCGCCTACAAGAGCACTCTCCACGTCTGTGTAGTAACCTTGCTGCTCGTATCCAGCCGCTTCTTGTTCAGTTTGATAGACCAACTCCTGGTCCAATGGATAGTGATCTATACTATCGACTTCTTGTTCATCACCTTCGTATGCATACTCTTGAGTTTCGACTTCAGCTGAAGCATAGTTTTCATCATGATAGCCTTTAATTTCGTAGCCTTCAGTTGAGAGATGAAGCTCTTCGGTCACTTGGAGACGATCTTCAGTATCGAGATTCTCATACTGGGCGTCGTGGTCAATCGCAGCAACATCAGCACCGTTCAACGACTGTGGCTTCTCCGCTTTTTGATCGACAACCTGATCTTGTGTATCAATCATTAGGTTTGTTTGGTCGCCTTCCGGTGGATTTAGATGCTCTTCGAGCATTAGCTCATCACGCGCGGTGGTATAGTGCGGATCGCTTTCTGAACTACTTCCGTATTTTTCAGTTGTTGCATGGTATTCACTTCCAGCCTCAGGATCCCTTTCAATTCGTTGGTTGGTAGAGTCAACATCGACTTTTGTTGTGTCTTCAGTTGTTTCATCTTCTATGAATTGGAGAGATTGCTCTCCATGGGCCGGCTTAGAAGTTTCTCCAGTAGAATCGGAAATAAGCGTCTGTTCTTCATGTGTCGATCCAACCTCCATATTATCTTCGTCATGGTCCTCTAGGTTGTTATTGTCACCTTCAAGGTCTGCTTCCACCTCAGTGGGATTAATAGCGTCTTCACCTGTTTCCACGCTATCACCATTACTAACAACTGCAAAAGCAGAACTATCACGGAAGTCCAGATCATCAGTTTTCCGTTGCTGCTTCAAACTCGGGCCCACGGCGGTATCTTCGTCCTCAAAAACGGTGTCTGTTACGTTGGACTGGAGATCTTCTTCAGCAATCTTGTCGATAATCTTCGTCAGTACAGTTAAAATTGCACCAGCGGCATCTTCCAGTACGGGATCCATAATGTACTTGCTGGCTTGAACAGTCTGTGCCACAGGGATTCCCAATTCTTGACTCATTGAACCGATATTGCTGTCCGCTCTAACATGTTGGTGTTCGTTAGCGTCAGCGATCTCAAGTTCATGCTTTGTGGCGGTGACAGCGGCGCTTCGGGTAGACACAGCAGGAAGCTCCGAGCTATCTGCCAAAACCAGAGCGACAGACACTTCAGCTCCACCAGGCAACTGTAGCTCAACACTAGGTTCTGTTGCAACGCATTCTCTGGAGGAGCCACCGATCTCATTGCCTGCTGCTTCATCCCCCCGTATTGAAACTGCAGAAGTCAAGTCGTCCTCGGTTGTTCGAGATGTGGACACTGTCTTCATGCGTTCATCAGCAGACGATTTTCTATCTCTTCGACCCGTAACACCTGCTGCTGGAAACTTCTTCACGCTGCTTTTTCGCCTTTCGCTCTTGCCTTTGCTTGATGGTGGCGTTTGTACCTCCGTATTGGCCACTACCACTGACCGGGGACTAGTGATGCTGGCAAGTCTTTTTGTCTTTAGCTCATTCGTATCGCTATCAAATCTGAACCGAGGGCTGAAAAATGGATCTGTAGGGGACAACGACGAGGTTATACTCTTTTCTTCACCAGCTTTCTTCGTCTTCTTGTTGCCTGCACTAGGAGAGCATTGAATCTCAAGTGGCGGTAATGCTGACAAAGGAGCTCGTGATAACGCATCTGCGATGATAGAGCGCGGGGTGGGGATCTGCGAGCCATGGTCCTTCTCCTTTGCCAGAGGACTTGGCATCCGAAGAGACCCACTTCGAGGACTCAATAAAAGTCTTGCACCAGCTTTTGTGGGGCTCTTCGGATCGCGGCTAGCTGAACAAGGTCGAACTCGCGCTTTAGTGGCCAAAGTTCGTTTTGCCGCAAGGTATGAGTTCCGAATGGTGGTTGTGATCGAATGGTCTGCTCCTAGATATTGCTCGGCCAACCCGATACCCTACATACAAATGGAAGACAATGAAGCATGAGCGTGGGTACTGTATCATTACTCAGAAGAAACAACCCCTACCTTCTTGTAACTTGCGACGGATTCAGCATAATCCTTCAAAAACTCTTGCTCGACACCAATATTGTGGTATGCAATACACATGACCGAAATCCGATCAAGTCTCGCACTTGACGTGTCTTCAGAAGTATCCGGACTGGCATCGGTCGTGTGTTTGCCGTGGATAAACCCTTCTTGCAAAGTAATCAGCGCTTCTTGGGCATGTTCGAGAGCTTCTTGGTGTTTCCCAAGCTGTGACAGAACGGCGCACATGTTCAACTGCGTATCGGCAGCATTGCGGACGTTTTCCAGCCTCTTTTCCAGTTCTAAAGCTCGTTTCAGACTGGTCATTGCGGCATGAAGTTTGCCCAGTCGACGATAGTAACAAGCGAAATTGTTGAGCGTCGTGGCCCTTTCGACTGGATGATGGCGTTGGGTTAGCACCTCCGCCTTCTTTAGCAGATCAATTGTCACCGAGTAGTTGTCTTGCTGTAAGAAGCTCATGGCCAGGAGGTTGCACATCTCAGCTAGAGCTCGGCAAGCCTGTAGGACCTCGTCACTCTCGATACCGAAAAAGTGCCGCCGCAGAACGAGAGCTCGTTCCATGCAATCGAAGGCTTTAAGGTAGTTGCCCTGCGTCAATCAAATTGGTGTCAGGAAACGCGGACACACTCACACAAGCTACAGACGTCAAACGTACGGCTCGTTGCTGGTGAATGCACTCCTCATCAAGGCGCTGCAGCGCCTCTAGCTCCTGCTGCTCTTCCCGAGCATCTCGCAGCGCCTTATCGCGCATGTTTTCCTGTTTCTACCAGCACAAAATGTTGCTGAAACCATATTTGGCTCTCAAAAACCAAATCAGCTAATTTTATAAAGTTGCAGTTGCTGAAGTTTACCATCGACTTGTTAGCTCCGTGAGTGAAGGTGTTTCGAGGACAGATGAGTCACCACCATGAGCATCAATGTCCTACCGCCCCAAGTCCGACCATCGGTCATCTTTGCAATTGCTCCTGTTTCTGTCATTTTCCAATTTGCCTACAACAGCGCAACCTCACCTTACCTTTGGCGCCATGACCATATCCTCGGTATCTGATGTTGCACCCACCCATTCGAGCTACGCCAAGCTACCGACTGAGCAAGTTCGGCAAACGTTGACGCGTGAGTACTCTACCCTTCGGTTCAGGATCGAGTACGGCAACTACCTGTCCAACCACCTGCTGCACGCGGTCGTAGCGCTCCATGAACTCGGTGCCAGTGAGCAAAAGATCGCCGAGTACGCTGCGCACTACGTTCAAAAACTCGAAAAGGAGGGTCCCGATCATGAAGACGTCGTGGAACACGCCGCAACGAACGGAATCCTCTCGGACGAAGAAGCCCGGGATCTACTGGGCAAGCGTCAGAAGTATGTCGCCTTGCTCGCGTACTATGCTCAGGACGCCAAGAAGCTTGGAGTTGATGGAGCTGTATGCAAGCACTTGCCTAACCTCTTCAGCGGCTTGGCTGGCGCTTTGCTGCATGGTATCATCCAGCTGGGCTACGCATATCACATCGGCGGTGATCGTCTTGTCGCCGAAGGGCTCGCCTACCAGCACCACTGCTACTTGCCGTTCGACGAGCCGTCGATGACCCCACGCAAGGAGCCACTGAGTCAATTCACACGAGAAACCGTGTTTGAAATCGCCGCCGCTCTTACAAGCAACGAGTTTCTGTGCGCCGAACAGGATCGCCTTGTCTCAATCTCCCCAGTCAAGGATCTTGATATTGGCTGGATCCAGCGTGGCGTCAACGTATTCTCGGGGCATCCGGAGCGTAACAGTCCTGAAGCTTTCGAGCTCATTTGGGACCACGTCAATGAGTTCGACTTTTCGAGCTTCAACGGCAGCTACGCGCTCGACATTGTATTATGGCTATACGCTATGCTCCAACACAACGACTTCATCATTCTCCACGCTGCCACATCGGCCTGGTCGCTTCAGCAACTGGAGCATTTGCTGTCGCCGTCCGACAAGGCCAAGGCCTGGCGAGTGTGGCTGCACGTGGCGCTGTCGGCGCTAGTGACCTCCCGCGCGCGCGACTTCCGTGAGCAAGACGTCTGCAGCCCGTCAGACGACCTCGAAGTCCGCCTCGGTGCGCTGCCAACGTGGTCGCAGCTGCGTGAACAGGCCCTCGCGCTGCCTGGATTCCCCGATGAACACGTCTACAAGTTGGTGCAGGTGGCAGGAGACCACGCGGCCGCCGAGTACACTGACGCCACCTCGTTCCTATCGTCGACCGAGCGCGACTTCGTTTCCCGCACAGCCGCCCTCACCGTCATCTCGACGCCATTCAAGCCGTACGTGCAGCCGCCCGGGCCCCCAAGTTGAAGTTCATGCTCGATCTCAGTGCAACGTATTCCTTTCCATAGGTATGATGTAGACCACACTCAGTGCAACTTTGTCTAAAGATCGTGCAACATAGCACTTTTATACAATCTTCCTTTAGCCCCCCTTTATTCAATACAGAGAAGGAAGGATCCAAAGACGAATATGACCAAGCAGGAAGTGGACGAAGGCTCGTATCTCAAGCCCGGCGAGGTGGACGCTGGCACGTCCATCATTGCCGTGCGCTTCAAAGGCGGCGTAGTGCTGGGCGCCGACTCGCGCACGTCCACGGGCACGTATGTGGCCAACCGTGTGAGTGACAAGCTCACGCCGCTGCACGACCGTCTGTTCTGTTGCCGCTCGGGCTCGGCCGCAGACACGCAGGCGCTCAGTGACTACGTGCGCTACTACTTGAGCTCGCACAGTGTGGAGCTTGGGCGTCTGCCGAAGGTGGGCACGGCCGCGAACCTGTTTCGTTCGCTGTGCTACCACAACAAGGACCGCCTGCTGGCGGGCATCATCGTGGCCGGCTGGGACCCTGTGAAGGGCGGCCAGGTCTTCTCTATCCCCATCGGTGGAGCCATGGTGGAGCAGGACTTTGCCATTGGCGGTAGTGGCTCCACGTACATCTACGGCCTTGTGGACTCGGAGTACCGGTGGGTAGAAGAGAGTTTGAAGGGTAGAGTTTGGAAAGATACTAATGGTGTTTGTGGTGCTGCTGTAGGCCGGATATGACCAAGGACGAGTGCCAGAAGTTCGTGAAGAAGGCATTGTCCCATGCCATGGCACGTGACGGTAGTTCTGGTGGTGTTATTCGCACCGTCACTATCACAGAGAACGAGGTGGTGCGGGAGTTTACCAGTGGCGACGACCTGCCGTTTTCCATCTAGAGCAGCGGGTTCTTTCAAGTCTCCTGTGGACACCTCATGCTCAGCTGTCGTTGGCGTTGCTGTTAGAAACTGAGAGAACACATTACAGCGAGGTTAACAGAGCAAAAGAAGCTCGAGGCAAGACCAGATAGGACAATCAACAGAAGGAATGAAGGTGATGCCGCGTTAACCACTAGTACTGTCTCCATACTCTATCTGTCTCTCGCTGTTTCTACTGCAGTGTTTACCATCGTTCCATACATAGGATCCTTGGTGGTGCGATTTAGCTTAGACGAAGAGGTTATCCATTGCAGCGGCGCCGCCACGGGCCTTTTGTCGCTCGATCTCGGCAGCATCGGTCAGGTCCTTCATCGTGATCACACGCTTGCTCTCTTCGCGCAGAGCTGCGCTAGCAGCAGCACGGAACACAGCGTCACTGATGGCCGTATTGCTCAAATCGTAGCGCTCAGCCAGACGTTGGAAGTCGACGGGTTTCTTAGTATCCAGCGGCGCCTTGGGCGGGAAGCACGCGCGCCACAGTTTCTCACGCAACTTCGAGTTCGGATTCCGCATCTCCACCACAAACTTGAGACGACGACAGAATTCCGACTGCACCAACGACGATGCGGCAGATCTGTCCACGTTCGCCAGCAGAATGGTAGTGCTGGGGAACGTGTCCATGAGCTCCAGTAGCCGCATCACCTCCATGCGGAAGCGAGG
The DNA here is from genome assembly GCA_033558025.1 of Phytophthora sp. 'mugwort'. Lineage (NCBI taxonomy): Eukaryota > Oomycota > Peronosporomycetes > Peronosporales > Peronosporaceae > Phytophthora > Phytophthora sp. 'mugwort'. The sequence continues at coordinate 4,188,868 of JAUCEF010000007.1, read as the reverse complement.
CGACGACTCGAGACTATCGATCGGGATGACGCCCCCTTCGATGTGACTGCCGAAAGACTCAAAGCCTGTAAGCACCAGCACGGCATCCATAAGTCGAGCATCGTCGAACACAGCCCGCAAAGCCTTGCGAGTCTCGGCCGTCGAGTCTGCTGCCAGTTGACCAAAGTTAACGACCTTGAGAGGACGACCGATCTCAAACCCGATAGCCTTAGCTGTGTTCAGTTTGCCGATGCCCGCGGGGCCACAGATCAGCACACTCACGCCCTTCTGCTGCTTGTTAGATTGACCGAAGTCAAAGCCCCACTGGCCATAAATGACACTACGAGCCTTCTCAAACTGCACAATCCGGCGCAGCTTGTCCTTCACCGAGTCCTCAACAATCAGCTCGTCCAATCCACTAGTGGGCACAACACGATGGTCAAACGTCTTCATGTGGAGACTACCACGCATTTGCAGCGCACATCCTGCCACAATATCCGCTTGTGAGATCACGGGCGACTCGCCATTCCGTGAAATGGCCTTTAGAAGAGCCGATAGAATCGCGTTCTTGATGAAGCCACCACTGAGCTCGTACTTCAATGCGATCGCGTCCCAGTCGATATCTTCCTCAGTCTTCAAAGCTCCGCGCAGCAAGAGCACGTCCCAAATCTTCCGTCGCTGGATATGATCGGGTGCTTTGAACTCAAATACTGCGGTGATACGACGATGCATGGCCTCGTCAAGGTCAAACGGCCGGTTCGTGGCAAGGAACACGATACCTTCATATCGCTCAATCTCCGTCAGAAGCGCATTCAGTAGCCGGTCGCCTCCGCCGTCTCGTTGCCGAAAGATATTCTCACACTCATCAAAGAACAGCACAGCATTGCTCATGTCAGCTTCGCGGAAAAGACCACGCAAGTCTGCATCCGTCTCGACGCCTTCCTGGCGCTTCCCCTGCAGAGAGGGGAAATCCACCAGTAGCACACGTTTCTTCAGATGGTGGGCTACAGCGTTCACCGTCATTGTCTTACCAGTGCCACTGGCTCCACACAGCAACAAGACGAGTCCAGCTCCGTACGCCATACCTGCTTGTTCCAGCCCGGCCTTTTTGCGATACCCACGGAAGCTCTCGTAACTCTCTACAGTCTCTAGAATAGTGCTCTTGTGTTCTTCAGGCAGCACAACCTGATCCAGCTGCACCTTCGGAGTGTACAAGTCTGAGCCTTCCACTAGCTCATTCATCTCAGTATCTAGCCCAACCACCCAGTCCAGCACACGGCGGTCCAGTTCCACACGCTGATCCACAAGATCTCCCGCCGTCGAGTGCCATCGGCCACGATGAAGTTTCACGAGGCCGCGAGTGAGCAGACGTGAAGACTTGTAAAAGAAAACACGATGTGCCACTTGCTCTTGGAAAGTATCGCAGAAAATCGACAGAATTTGGTTAATAATCACACTTTCGTCCATGCGCTGCACCGGAGACGTGTCCACACCGTCAATGAGGTTTTTGATTACTGGAGAGATGGTCTTTCCAATGAGCATCACAATCACATTCTGTTCGAAGCGGTTCAGTTTAAACTTGGCAGCCAGTTCTTCGAGACGCGGCAATGGGTGTCCAGCCTGCCGTGTAAGAGCCAATCGGTGCTGCGTCCGGCGGCTGTAGACACGCTGCTTGGCCTTGAGCTCCCGTCGGCCTGCAGAGGCTGGCGCCGACGATTCCCAGGGTTGCTTCGTGCCTGCTTCCTTCATCTGATCTTTCACACGTGCACCAGACGCACGGATCGCAAATGCCACAACCTGAAAACGGTCTTCAAGGTATTCGAGCTGATTTTCCGGGCTGTACGGCTTGAGTTCACTAGGGTCCATCAAGGAAGACAGCAAGTGGTGCTTGTCGCTACCAGTCTCCGCCGACTTCAGCAACAACTTTTCATCCGCCTTTGCCTGACGCTTCCCAAGTTTGCTGTCGGTCTTGTACTTGCCAATGAATGAAAACGCAGATGCACTCGGATCCTCGTGCTCTTCGTGGTCCTCCGTCTCGCTCTCGCTAGTGCCCTGATGATGGTCCATCTCTTCGTCTTCATGCTCCTCGTCCACCTTGTCGCTACTGCGGTCGCGCTTGTGGCCAGTAACCTTCGTCTCTGAAGTCCCCGTGCCTGACGAAGTGGACGTGTCCAATACCTCGCCAAAAGACATACCCTCGCCCTTGAGCAGTTCCTCCAGCGCCGTCTGACTCACCTTCAGCGCTTGATTACTCGTCAAACGTCTTCCAAGCAGCACACGCACGCAAATATTCGACAGACTTAGACTCGTGCAGTACGTCTCTTCATCCACAAGGAGCGTGCCTTCCTTAACATGTTCCCGCTCGTCGTCACGAAACTCGGCAATATCCACCTCGGACAGTCCTGATAGTCTCTGACAAGTCATAACTCTACGTTGTGAGTCTTCGTCCAAGATCTGACAGCGCACAGCGTTGCTCTGGCAGCCCTGCATGACTACGAGAAGCTGCAGCAGCGTCGTTTCTCCAGCCGAGAGCTTGTACATATCTGCGAGTCGGAACACGCGAGGCAGTCTCTTGCCCGCCTGCTTGGTGGCCACCAGACGGCACTCAGCCAAGTCGTCCACGTAATTCTTGAGCCTCGCCAGAAAGTTCACGCGTTCCTCCATGTCCTGGCGATGGGACAGCGTGGTCTTCTCCTGCTGCTGCTCCAGCGTGATGGAGTCCGGTTTCGTCACGCTCATAGAGAACTCCATGAAGGCGATCTCATACAGGAACACGACCATAAACCGCATCTCTGTGAACCAGAACCACTGCGCGTCGTCCTCCACGGGCAATTGCGCCTCGTCGCGCGGGTCACGCTGCATCTCGGGCCAGAACTCGGCGAGCAGCGCGCGGACGAAGCTGAAGCGGCCCTGCAGCTGCTCGAGGAGCGGTGCGTGCTCGGCCTGAAGCCGTGTGAGGGCCTCGACGTCGGGCGTGGCCTTGACGCCGTTTGTTTGCGCCGGCTCACCGGCCTTTGAGGGCACCTCGACGCCGTTCTTCTTGGCGTCGGTCGCGCCGCGTCTGCGCTTGGCTGGTGCCATGACGGGTGCGAGCTGTGTGACGTCCAGAGAGCGAAAAAGAGGAGGAAGAGGCAGCGAGCGGACTTCCGGGGCTGCTGGCGTCGCTTTGAAGGGGTCTGCACCAGTCGATGCGACGTATAGAAAGAGGCTGAGGCGGATGGAGATTGGTCGATATTTGGCATTCGCCGGAATTTGAAATAGTGTTCAATTTAAGCCAATCAAGCTAAGTTGAGTTTATTGTCAGACGAGGATTGTAAAATTTGTTTTCACGCACACAGATCTGTTGGGCAACCAATTATTGGAGCTATGAATTTTCTTTATTCGCAGTTTAAGGTTTTCGGATGTCATGGAACAACATTCGCGCTACACACACAGCTGCCTTATCGGCGAACAGCATTCGCGCTACATACGCAGCTACCTCATTGGCGGATGTCATGGAACATCCGCGCTTCACACAGCTGCCTCACCGGCGAATGTCATGCAACAACATTAGCGCTACACACAGCTGCCACCCAAGGAGCACCATTCGCGGGAGCAAGCGACGGTTTGTTCTGGAGCAGTGTGGAGCGACCTGGTGGCCAGGAAAAACGATAACGTCCCCATTGTAGTGCATAGAACCTGTCCGTTTCTTGAGCCACAGCATGTTAACTGATGACGGGGTTTAGTCTTGGTGCAAGACCTTCGCGATGCATTGATGGACCACTTGCTGGGCAACATCCACAATGTCAAACGCTTTCAGCTGCGACCGGAGACGGCCACAGCTGAAAAGAGGATGCAACTAGTAATGGTTTGCTGCCGCAATAGACCGTCTGAACGCGACTGTATTCTTCGACGCCACGCCACGCTGCACGAGTTTCTGTGTCGATGTGCGGCATTCAAAAGGAGAAGCACGTTGCCAATAAAGCTATTACTAAGATATTTAAGACGAGCTCTGCGCTGTCTAGTCGAATGGTCTCACCCGCCACCAATCGCTTTCGCAGGAAAACTTCGTTTGTACCAGCTGTCTGGCCGCACATTGCACTCCAACGAAAGTTGGTGTGTGAATAAACCTTCATTCTATACCATCAAACTGCGAATCCTTCCGGCTCCACAAACCGGGTTCCCAAAAATAAGGGCGTGGTTCGTGTCACTTGGTCTGGGGTTAAACCAAATCCAGGTTTAACTGCTATTTGGGGTCTGATTATCTAAAATGAGTCATGACAGTCTTCTTACGATGGGGACAGTGGCCATTGCTGGCGCAGCTATCATGTTCGTTTAGTTCGCGGCGGCAACAGTGACGAGGAAGCAGATCCGTTTTCACGTCAATGTTGTTCCTTCTCGACGTACGACCCGTAATAAAGGGCCATTTTTGGAACCACTGGCCCAGGGTTAACTTGCGTTTTTTTTTTTGCAGACGACATTTGAATTGCTGTGTAACTAAAATCCCCATTTTTGTTAATATTGCTCTACACGTTTGAAACAAACGTAGCATGTACCGGATTACATGTATTTCGTGTATCAACGCATTTGTGCATCTATAGGTGTTAAAAACTAAATGCCAATCAATTATGTGAAGTGACATCACGCATATCGACCACACACCCTCTTTCATCCTAAGTTACAACAATGCCACGAGTAAACTATATTTTTCTCTTAGTGCTACCGATAACTACAAGTTCAGGTGCTGGGGTGATTAAGAAACTGTGAAATGGCACGGGTGCGGGACCCACTGGAACCAAGCCAGCTTTCATAAAAACCCTCTGAATAACGGTAGATTCTCTCCTGGACCGTATACGGTCAAATCGGGCGGTGGGTCGTGTATATTATAGGGTTGTCATTGTCGTGGACCGTGGTTTTGGGTCGTCTGTGGTGGTGTATGCAGAGTAGTATTAGTTTGCCAGTTGCGGGGTCTGCCGACGCCTAAGTGCCCAGGCCCGGTGTCGTCGTATGGATCCGACCCTAGACGCCCTCGATACCGTGCCTCTCCATTAATATGCACAACTTTAGCCCCCCTCCCCCAATTAAAAGCTATCGTCCTCGAGAGAACTCCTCGCCACAGCGTATATATTGCTGCTGTCCGCCCCCAACTTTTTATGTATTGTTGGTGTCGATATAGCCTCTTTTCGCAACACAATTCCACGTTGAATGAATCTGCGTCGTGTCGAGGCAGAGCATGGAGAGGCGAGACGCTCGTCCAGAACCAAAACGAAGAAGCGAAAACGAAGATCCAGCACATGGGGTTCGAGGTGACGAGAGCATGTAATTCAAGTCGCGAGATCGTGCTCCGATGCAGTGTGTACTGAAGCACGGGATGCAAGGTCCGTTTGGCAATTTGTCCTGCAGTCGCCGGATGCGAGCTCGTCAACGCGCATACCTGTGCGCGGCCCATCTGTACATATACTCAGATCGTAGACCGTATGAAGGCGATGAAGCTTCGGGTAGAAAGCCTTTCAATTCTGGACATGACGAAGCCAGTGCACGAAATTTGAAAGCAAGTGAGTTCGAAGTTCTATCCGATTGACGAAGTAATTATTCGAAGGCTGTCTCAAAGGCGTGTTTACCGTGTTAGACAGCATTATGGTGCATACCTCCTGGGGCGATTTGAGGTTCCTCCTCTCTGTTTCGGTAGTCAAAGGGAAGAATCCAGTTTCACATGTCCAGGCCAATATGGACCCTACCATCAAACTCGAGCGGATCGTCGATGGACACATCCCGAACCCCGCCAGTTGCTCATGTACAACGGCGTTTCCCTGTTCTTTAGTGGTACTTCCGCTGTATGCCCACCGAGTTCAAATAGTGCATGGTGCTGATGGTGCACGATCAAGCAAGCGAGATGTTTGTCCCTGTCTACTTTGCGCTCTATAGTACAAGGTGAAAGACACGCACTTCTTATTCTTGAGCTGATCTTCAGAGATATCTCAGAGAAACTCAAGCCGTGCGACGTCGTCTGTGGCTTACCAGCTGCCTTTAAAGGCTATCGCGAAACAATGTCTAAGCGCTGACATCATCGCCTGTATGTTTCACTTCAAACAGGCAGTACATCGACGCATGAAAACCAGCTACTGCATCTCGGATGCAGAAAATCGCATCGCAATGGAAAGGGGGGTACTTGACGTCCTCATGGTGATTGATCCCGAATTAGAGCCGCGCCAAAGGATTCGGTGGGTCAAGCTGACAATCCGAGCACGATGTGTAGCTCTTGATGTCCCGTATACCCGCACAAAATTGAAAATGTCTTGGGGGTACTTACGAGCTACCTGGCTCGGCCGCTACAACGTCGAGCCCTGAAACCTACACGGGCTGGAGAACAGTCTTGTTGCAAAAACCAATAATCCCCTTAAGCGGTTCAACAGGGAGCTGGATGGTGCATTTCCCACTCCGCAACCCAATACCCCGACCAGTGTCTGGGTTGTGCGAGATATTTCCCAGGACTTTGTGACGACGAAGCTAGCAACGTTGCTCAAGGAAGGCATAGGAAGGCAACAAAGAGAAGGAAGGGGTCTCTTCCGCGTGCTGTCGGTGCTGTCGGCGTAGCAGCGCTAGTGCGCAGAACATATAATGGCCGATTCCAGTTGCCGTTACCGAAGCAGACACTGCCACAGACTCCGGGACTGAATATGAGATAAATGAGTGTGGCGTTTCTTCTGATGTCTATAGCAACGTAGCCGAAGCAGGTAAGGAGGGAAGCAAGGACGTTGAAAGTGACGCGATGAACTTCCCGACTTCTCCTACTAGCCTGGAGAGTACTGTGATGCAGCAAACGCACCATCAAATGATGGGACTGAAGAATAAGTGACGATCGTTTAGACGCCAGCATCACCAGGCACGAGACGAAGATGTAAACCAGAAGGATCAGCTTTTGTGGTAGGGGCTAGGTGTAGTGAGTGTTTCGGGCACTGCGAACAAGGGATGCAAGTACACGTTTTTGATTTTCTTTTCAGCCTGGTTGAGCAACACACTTAAATAGACGAAGAGAGTCGTCTATCATCGAGCATCACCCTGGTATAGTCTAAGAGACATATAGTCATAAACTGTTAGTTTCTGATTATATTGAACGATGGAAATTGACAAGCATACCTTTATGTGCGGAGCATTTAACGTGTTTAAATCGCGACAACCTTCTTCCCATATTGGGCCCTCAATTGACATGGCTAGGATCGAACCATGGACCAGCTACACGCTTACCCACGCTCTTATGAGTCGGGTTACCTTTTCTAGGATCCTCTGCGGGTCTGGTCTCGACTACGGATCGGGGTTTTATTTATATTACTTGCAGCCATTAGACCCCGATCACGGGTACAGACAAAAAACCAACGCATCTAGAAAAAGTATGAGGTCGACTCGAATTTGTGTGCAGTTATGTAGGAACTTTCAAAAGGCTATGTTGTAACGAGATGATGGCGTGGCCTGTCATCAGCAGATCCGAACACTCGATTTTGAGTTCAATCCTCACGTCGTCCGATTGCCTCACGTAAGGTTCGTCACTCATACATCCACCGATGTCCGATTCGTGCACCCATTGCATTAGACGGCCCTAATCTAGCCGCAGTTAGCGGTGTCAGGGCAAAGGTAAGGTACATGAGAACTGTGTGAAATGATGCAGAAGCTTCAGCTGTACTTTTTGTGACAGTAGTGCTGTGACGAGGCAATAAATTCAACTGTGGACCGTGTTCTTACCTCCGGTAGATCGCACCTCTTTAAATCGACACATAGCACAAATAATAAATGTTGTCCACGTCTACAAGATAAAGTGACATCATTTCGCCTGCAAATCTAAATATTTTTAGCCTCAAATCTGCCTTGGTACTTGCTTGTAATTTTACGAAAACATCATCGGTTTCAGCTTGACTTTTATTGCTAGACCCCAGGACAAAACCCTCGGTGTAAACTTGAACCATCTATCTAACTTTCGCGTGATAAATTAAAAAGTATAAGGTTTCAGAATATAATATGCAGAAACAAGAATACCGTATAGTCGTAGTCCTTGACGACATTTTCTCTCTGGCGACACCTAAATCGAGTCATAATGATCGGTCGGCAGTTTTCATATAGGATCTGTTATTTTTACGCGCCATTGGTTCTAAAAGAGCGAGCAGTACCACATTCTGCATCAGTGCGGGAAGGAAGCATGACCCGCCCATGCATTACAGGCTCGGGCAAGCGCCGAAAGCAATACAAGGGGGTTGCCGTGGCGTACGGCGACAAAAGAGACGTCCTCAAGTATCTCGACAAAGGCCATTCCGTCAAGCACTGCATTGCGCACTTCTACGGGCAGCTCACGAGGAAATAACACAGAGCAAATGAAAAACTGATCAGCAAGTGGAAAAAGGCATCGGCTTCGATACATTCGGCGCGTGCGTCAGGGCGAGCACGTCACCTCAACTCTCGGAAGCTCGGCGACGCCACCGTCCTTAGCCTAGTGGCAGAAGAAGAGATAGTCCAGTGGATCAATACTCTTAGGAAGGAGGGAGTTCCTGTATCGCGCTTCATGCTAGCGACAAAAGCAAAGGAGGTGGCGGTTGAATCTGATATTGCCCCCGACAAGTTCGCAGCTTCTCTAACTTGGATTGAGCTGTTCATGAGGCGACACAGGTTGTCGTTACGTACCAGAACTCGTCAAGGCCAAACCACACCTCAAGTCGCAGCCGAGGCCGCCCAAGCATTTAAAGCGTTGGTGCTTCAAACTGCTGTCGAGCAGAACTGCACCAAAAATATGCAACGCAGATCAAACAGGTACATACAGAGTTTATATGCTATATTTTATATGATGTTCGATGTCTAACATAATTTCCAGCCGTATGTTTTGAATATGTGCCTAAGAAAATAATCGCAACAAAGGGGACGAAAAACGGTTTGGGTAAAATGCGCTAGTAAAGACAAGCAACATGATACTATCAGGCTTTTAGCGGATTCGAATGGTGTTAAGTGCGACCCATTTATTATTTTCAAGACTTCGGCTGCCGCGACAAAAGAGCAACGAGCTGAGAATGATGAGATCAGAAAAGGTTTTGGTACAACTGTTTGGCGTGAAGTGAAAGCCCTGCAGGAGAAGTATCCATGCCAGATATTTGGAAAAAAAACTGCATGGTGGAACGCGGATCTCTCTCTGAAATTTTTAGAATTTCATTTTGCCAACCGTGAGAATCCTGAAGACATAGTGCTGTTGTTGTGGGACGATTTTAGCGCACATTGGACGGAAGAGGTAAGAAACTATGCCGCCTCGTCCTGCTAAAAGTGCTGCCAAAATATACATACGTCTGTCAACCCGCGGACATTTCGTGGAATAAACCTTTTAAAGGTTTACTGCGATCTCTTTGGATTGATACACTCCGCGAGCAACTTAGGGCGTACAACCAGGGCGAAAAAAAGCGACAAGAAAAACGAAACAAGCTCGCCGTTGACATTATAAACTCTCGAAAAAAATATGATCAGCAGGAGACCGATCGCAGAGTCCCCATTCTTCGGGAAGCATATGAAGAGCAGCCGTTTGCTTTAGTCGGACCATCGCGTTGGGACACCACCACATGGATCGCGTCAAGCTGGGCAGGTTTGTCACGTGAAACAATCATCAGCGGATTCTCGAGAGCAGGGCTCTGGATGGATACACGCCCACCGCAACTGACGCCAGTGTTGACGTAGATACAGACGTGGTTATTGCTTCGTCAGAAAGGTACAACTTGGCGGAGAGGGGAGTGGACTCAGATGACGATATCGGCAGTGGGAAGTGGTGACAGCGATAGTGATGATGAGGAATACTGAAACAGCACCTCGGATTAAATAATTCGTAGTTGTTGCTGATCATATTGTATAATACGTGTCTATGGCTTGTCGCCTAGGACTACGAGTATACGGTAGAGAGAACCCATGAGTACACATATTGAGCGAAAAGGCGCATGGAGTGGGCTTATTCGCGCACAGTAACATCTTAAACGCTCACAAGGTAACTCTGATGGTGTAGTACGTGCCGTGTGGTGGACGATGGGCTCGACCGCGAGCGATGTCTTCGACCAAAGTCACGAAGCGGTGTGCGTGGAGCTCAATGACCCCTACGAAAGTCTGCACATTGGGGCGCCAAGTAGCGAATTCGTTGTTGAGCTCCCGATTGTAGCGCTCTAGCGGATTATTGGTTCGGTTGATTATCTGGCGGTTTATTCCTGGCACGTTCGAAAGCATGGGTGGATGCATTCCCAGCCACGTTTGCCGAACGTATTATCAGAAGGAGTCCCACTTGTTCTCGTTGTAGTCGTAACTTCGCATTTCTAAGTGGGACTTCAGTCGACTAGTGACATGGTTGATTCCTTGCGGGTCGATCTGCCCATGCGGAATAATTGTCAGCAAATCCAGAATACCACGCCCATTGCCACCGAGATGTCATCCCAGCATGTAAGCAACAAAAGCCGAAGCCGGCCAGTGTGAGCCCGCCCAAGAACCCCGCGATAGCGACGGCAATGCTGAACGACCGCATTCCCATGGATAAACGTAGCACAGCCCCGAGTTATGCCGACCATGTTACCACCATTAGCAGCGCCACACGGTTCAAACTTTCTGTACATAGATAAAATTGGAGTAGCAGCTACGTCAAAAAGCCTGTGGAAGTGCTCAGATTTGTGTAATTCATGCTGCTGCGACGGCGACCCACAAGCGGGACCTTCCTGTCCAGTATTAATCACCAATCGCCACCACAAAACGGACAGCCCAACATTTCGAGGGGGCTTTACGGGCGTAACGTTCGGCGCCATAAGTGACCCGCCGACACCTGCCAAAATACGGATCGCGGCATCCCATATCTTCCCAATCCAATGTGCCAGGGGATCGTAAACAATTGACGTTCATAGGAACGAGAAGTGCAGGAATGACCCCCTACGGTGCCGCTACTTAGTAATACATAGTGAACTGCATTTGAAGTAACGCGTAAAGAATGTGCGGAATATCGGCGCCGTGGGTACAGCTCAGCATCCCTGTATGTTGCCCAGCTAAACGTTCCGTGGAAAAAAATGAGACGAAACCCCAGAACTGAATCGACACGAGCGCCGTTCTGCAGCAGACGCCGGTAAGCCGTTATTGATATTACATATATATATATATACTGAATAGTTTCAAGTGCAATGTATTCCATTGTAAATGCGTTGCTGAAATGGGCCGAGGACATGCGGCGGAACAAGATTCGAGCGGTCCTGACACGGTGTCCGATCAGTATGAGCTCGAGCCTCAGTTGCTTCAGGGGCGATCCAAGGCTGTCTCCATCGAATATTTTCGTCAATTGCCTTTTGATTCGCAGGATCACGCACAAAGGGCGTCGGTGATCGAAACTCCAGGTAAAATGATTTCATTGAAATTTTGATTGAATTGTAAATAATTGCTTGCTATGTTGTGGATTTGTATTATTAAGATAGATCGTAGCGGAAGAGTTTGGACTCCCTATGTGGTACAAGCTCGAGACCAGATCAGGCTTGCAGGGATACAAAAAATGTGAACATCTTTTCAGCATGGACCAATCCTCTATTTACTTTAACATGAACCCCAAGACGATAGTCACTTTTCAAGGCGAGCACGACGTCGATGATGTCTAGCAGTGCAGAAGAATGCATATTACGATGAGAGAGGGGTGCTGGAGTGGATCAAAATGATAAGCAATTACTGTATTCTGTTTTTCAATATGTATTACATTTTACTGTTGCGTTTTGCTGTAGGTTTGGATTCCGTCGGTGACGTTTTGCCGGGTGCTGCTGCTGGACAGACTGAAAGTTCACAAGATAAGTGCCGTGCGTGTTCATCTTGAGGACGCGATGACCGACGTGGAGTTCGATCCTCGGAGTGCTACGATTCAGGTCAAACCAATGCATGTTGCCGTTATGGCGGTCTTCAATCGTGAGTGATGTGGACTGTACGCCACGCATCACTGTATTCATGACCACAGTGCAAGTCCTCGAGAGCGATGTAACTTAATTACGTCGATATATTTCAGTCGTGGAAGATAATATCAGATGTTCATATCGGATAGACTTTCCCTTTGGTCGTATATCGGTTTGATCTGCTGTTTCGATAGGGTATATTCGCCGACCCCAACTTCAGGTCCGCGCGCTTACACGAGGTGGCATTAAAAATATCGCAAGAACACGCTCACGGAGCATACGAGCGGAGCGCCGAGTGCTCGCAGCTGAAGCAAATGCATCAGCACTTCCAGTAATCTGTCCCGGCGTTATGGCTCCGCGACACTATCTAGCTCGTGGTCAGCCTTGCACGTGGAAATTCACGAGCGACGTCAACTGACTGAAGTTCATGAGCGGCATCAAGCTGACCGAGCACATGCAGTAGCACTACGTACGCCGTACACATGTGCCATCGCGAGGCAAGCACCAGTGTCTTATTGCCCACACACTGAGCGCTGTTGGCAACACTGGCAGCAGCACAAATATTAAAAATATTCATCTACCAGTTGAGCCGTCAGCACTCCATTTTCAATGTGCTGACGGCTCAACTGGTAGGTAGAATATTTTTTGGGTCGTCTTCGGATCCGGTCTAAATTTCGGAACAAGGTTTCCCCCCGTATTATACGGATATATTATCCAATCATTTATTCGAATCTACATATCCGTAAAATAGTCGTTTGTCGCGACATCCCTGATTACTAGCATTAGGCATACTAAGGTTACGTCTATTCCTCACAAAATCCAGCAATACATATGCTATTTGTTTATGGCGATAGCTAAGCCATAGTTATTCCGTTGGTATAGTCCGATCTGCAGCAAACTAGCTGCAATCGACGTAGCCATCTATACCGATCGGCCAATGGCAGCAATGATATTTTCTACTACCAACCACATCATTGCCTACAAGCATCTAATCTACCAAAACTCCACGCCCTCGTTTGCGACGTTCAGTCGCCATTCCTTAACTTGCCCGGCACAATGAGCGACACAGTGGCGGTATCTTCATTCCGAACCATCGTACAGTGGAAGGTTTCCAGCTGACCAAGTGTTACGGCTCCAGCAACAAGATCACGTATCGATATAGGTGCTATCACCGCGGGTACAAGGCCAAGTTGGACGTCATGGCAGACGGCCGTGCCCTCGAGATTCGGTTCCTCCACTCATGTGATGGCGAGATCATCGTCATCCCGTCGGACGATTCAAGCTAAACAGAGCCGACTCCAGGGTCACCCAGATTGGCCGTTCGGGATGTGAGCCGGCAAAGCAGACTGACAGATGCGTTGGCCTTGCAGCAAGTGAGCGCGCTACCGTCGCAAATATGGGGCCAGAGCGGTTCGCACTTGACAAGATGACGCGAGGGCTCTCACGGGAACAAGTAATCAGCCGTGTATACCGTGTGCGAAGGGCTCATTCAGTGGATCGATCCATTGTCATGTTGAAGTGGCTCCCCTGTGTTAGGCTCGTAATGGCTCCAGCTTTTTCCAGTTCAACTTCACCTACGCTGGCGAAACCCACGCAGAACGTGTGGTAGGATGGGCTCACCCGGCGTTAACCAGACTGCTAGCGAACGCTAACGTTTCGCTGTTCGTGGATGGACCTTCCCGACCTTTTACTGTGTGCCGTCGTCCTTGTACCAGCGTGCCATCGCCATGGGTTACGACCGAGGCTCGCGTTGCTACATTCCAACCATGTGGGGTGCTCATTACGTGCAAAAGTGAATGGAGTTTTTTTGCACGTGCCGCATTGCGTACAAGTGGCAACCGGCATGAATATGATCCCAGGTACCATTTCGTGCGACTTCGAGCAAGCCCTCATCAACGCTGTTCCTGACCAGTTTCCCGACAGCACCGTTGTGGGTCGTCTATTCACTTCAACCACGCCATTCGGCGACGAATGCAGAAGCTACACATTCCGACTAGGATGGGTTCCGGATTATCGCTATCCCGGGAAGTAAACAAAAGATGTTGCCGAACATCTTATTTTGTGGGCTCCCGGTCGCACCCCCATTACGTTCGGAGTAACACAGCGATTCCCCAATGGTTAAGCCCACTGAATGGTCTCCACGTCTGCAAGACTGATAGGAGGAACATAACACGCGGCGTCATGATCATTCCATAGACGCCGCGACGCACCAGTATCCACGATATATTCCCTGGGTCAAGGACCTGGACGAAGCCCCCGGTCACTTTCATCTCCTTGTTCTCATAATTCACGCAGTCGTTTGTGTCCACGTCTATGTACTTGCGAGTCGAGGCAAGCGATCGTCGACCCCGATCCACTTTGGTCAGAAGCCGTCGCACCATCGCCAGAGTGATATGTACTGACGCTGACGAACTAGTGTCGCATCGTACTTGCCGTCCGAAACAAGCCAATAAATGTACAAGAAGAGCAAGAAAGAAGCACGCTGTTAATAGCACCGCCTCTAACTATCGGTATGGCAGGCGCTGAAGGAAGCCAAGGTCGGCAACGTTCCGTATTGCGAATGTTCCATGCCCGAACCGACCCAATCCAGCTACTCAAATCGTCTAGTGTATTCTTAGCGCGTGACGAAGTGGATGCAACAGATTCAGTGCCGCGTTAACAATGTCGTCTTAATATACATGAAGGGTGGTTGATGGGCAAGACCGCATGGGATTCGCATGAACGTCGGTCAAAAAAGAACCAACGCCGATTGACACCAAGCCAGGTCGCTCGGAATACAATACCCATACAATACATCGCATTGAAGTGCAGAAGTTAAACATTGAATTATTGCTATTAATTACTACCAATCCGTGTACGCACTCCCTCGTCCATGTTCACGTCCCATATAAATCGCGTTTATATTGCAGGTACATCAGCACTTCTGGACAGGTGTGGGAGCGACTCCTTCGCATGTCAAAGAGAATAATATTTGTCGCTAAGAAGAAGCGCTCGAAATCGAACATCGTTGGATGTCGGCGGGACACACCCCACGTACAGGTAGTGCGGGCATTTCGGCGCCTTCCTACTATGGAATACCGCCTTGACAATAGAGCTGCTATTTTTGTCCTGCGTTGTAGCCCTTTCGAGAGCGGTCGAGTTAAATTTGTAGATACCGACCTTTCGGTGATCGTCAACGTCTCTCCATGCTGCATCTTCACGAGGCCTCGTTCTAAATGGGTGATTTTTGACGATTCAAGCCGTCGCGGCCAGTCTCGACTTAAGTACCGGGAACTCCTTCACGACCTGGGGAGACACGGCGAAGAAGAGCCCTTCTCTTGATCGTCCGATGCTTGGATATCAGCGCATGGACATTGGCATTGCGACCGTCTTCGGTCTTCAGAGAGTTTCCTTCACCGCCAGAATAAAAAGGTACGGAGCATCCGCCGAAAGGGATAGCCATTCCTTCCTACCAAGGTACTGGCATTGAACAGTTGTCGCCCACCATGAACTAGCCCGTACTCCACGACTTATTGTAACGCGACAGCGTGTTAGCGATCAGATTAAACTAACTCTGCGTGCTCAAGTCTTCGTCTACCTATACTGGAGAGAACACCAGCAGCAGAAAGCGGTGTGATGAGCATTCAGGTCATCTAGTACTCGTTTTCGACGCCCTACCGGTGATATCGGTACCCTCGCTGTCAAATACCGCGAATATTGCGACATGATGACGATTACTGTATGCCCATCCGTCGAGAACCAGCCCGAACGTCTCTGGGAGATCGCGTGCCGCGCGAAAATCTAGCGGCTCGAAGCGCAGCACAATGTACCTCGAAATAATGTCCTCAGACACAACCTGTTGACTGTGGGGCGGGGCTCTACGAACGCAGATGTGAAACGGTCACAGGCGACCCACCCGATCCATCGGTAATATCCCTGGTTCGCGTGTTGGCTAGGTGTAGGCGTAGCGAGTTCTGGAGGCATGACCCCTCATCGTAGTTGTCGCGGTTCGCCATAGGTGAATCACCAAGTTCGTGTAACCGCCCCCCTTCTTGTATTGCTTGTTACAGGCAGCGCATTTGAAGAAGCCGTTTCCGACTTCAGTGAAGAGCATGGAGCAGATCTGGCTGCTCACGACGACCTGGGTGGACAGGTAGGCGTGGGGTTTAGTCGGTGTGAGGTGATGCAGGTAAATTTGATTTTGATGGAGCATTGACTGGGATGTTGAGGGTGAGTGAAGTCAATTCAGCGATAATAAACACTGGTTAGCTGCCGCGTACGGCAATTCAGATATGAATTCTGTGCAATTCAAAATTAATTAAACCCTCACAACTAATAATTGAATTAAAATATTTAATATGTTACGAGTATGATGCCCAGCACCAAGCAGCCTAAATTGACGGGGGAATGTATTTTTCATCGTCATTAAGCATATATTGATTAACAACACCGTTCTAATACTGGCGTGGTGTGAGAGTATTAAGTGTTGATCATACTACACATAGTGGTATCGGGGCAAGAAAACTTCGCTTAGGACAGGGATGATACGGTACTGCAAAGTCGGTGCGAGGCAACACACATTTATCAGGTTTTCAGCGCAATGCGAATTTATATCAAAGTATCAAGTATCCGAGCTCGAGAGGCACACCGTGACCGCAGCTTAGGGCTGTACACTCAAAGTTTCACACCTATATCACGCGGAACAAGTTTGTAGTACTGCCTAATAGCGTTAATCCGGCCGAGGATGTTCGACTTTACTCAAAATCGACGGGATTACGGAAATTACCCGCTGTATTAAAAATATGAAATCCGTAGCATGTTCACTACCGTACGCCCCGGCAACGATGCAGTCACTGGCAGGCTAGCTACGCGTCATCTCCGTCCGCTTCGGCCGTGCCGAACTTCGACGACATCTCGGTTAGCTTGACGATGATCTGACGAAGCTGTGCAGGCTTCCCACGGCTCTGGAAGGCGGACTTGATTTTTGGCATCATCTTCGTTGCGAGGTCCGAGTTGGTCGCAGTGTTGTTGTCACCGCCCAGAACTGCGATGATTTGCGTACTCAGCGAGTCATCATCCTGGGGGCTGGAGCCTCTCATCACCATGTTCTTAATGAAGTCCACCACCCCTTTCTTGGTTTGGTCGCCGATGAAAATGATGTTGCTACGGGTGACCAGCACATTGTTACCTGCCACAGTAGCGTTCAGCTTCGGCAAAGTGGTATCCGGGTTCTGGAGAGCGGTCGTCGTATCCGTGGGGACCTCAAGTCCAGTACTAAAGGCTAGCACATTAGCCAGGAAAAGCAGCGTCACCAAAAAGCTTTTCATCTCGGTGTTTCAAGGATGGAAATGGACTTGATACACTCGTAGCCAAATTGGGAATGAAGCAGACGTATCTTAACAGCAGCTAAGTAGCAGACTTTAGACGTTGAACAGGACCGATAGTTAACGGATATTGATGAAGGCAAATAAAGAAAAACTGCAGATAAAGATCGGAAAAGTCAATGATTTAGATCCAGCTAAATCGATGAAACGTGCTACTGTAGATTGCTTCAGCAATTTTAGACCGAGATCATCAAATCCGGTCGTTTTGCTTAACAGCCTTATATTATCACCGCGCGTTGACAAACGTCCACCACTACAGGTGCGAGAAAACTCGAGCGTTTCATAGGCCCTAGGAGCTGGGTAGTGTGGGCTGTGTAAGCGCTCTGGTTTAAATCAGTTCTTCTTCACGACGTTGGAGTGAAAATCGCGTCCGGAGATTTACAGTAACTAGCCGACGACCTGGCAGGCGAGTAAGCTATAAGCAGCAAATAAAATATCAATTAGCTGCCAAAATCCGCAGGCGTAGGTGGATACGGAGGAGTAACCGCGGATACGGCGGTGTAGGTGCCGGCCTATCTACTGCTCTTAAGGTACTCGCCGGTCTCAGGGGTTGGGAACCGGGATAGACGCGGGTGCTGGCCGATACGGCAACGGCAACGCTGGATTGAACGCTAGAGTCGAACTCAACGCTAACGCAGACTTGTACGCTAATGCAGGTGGGTGGTAAGGTGGCCTTCGTTTGGTGTGTACGTTTTGTTTTCTATAGAAGCCTGATATGTAGTTAGATGCGAGACTATGTCTTGTGTCTGCCTAGAGGTGCTAGCAATACTTGCCGCTTGCTTCGGCACCGTGTTTCGGATGTATTCGTGGATGGCGTTCTGCTGGTTGCCCTTCAGATGAAAGTTCTGGTTTGTGCCAAGTGTGGCGAGGAATTTGGCTGCTTTAAGCCGGCTTGAGTCAGTTTTTCCTCCACATAGTACGCTAATGCAGGTTTGCGTGGCAACGTGT
This sequence comes from Phytophthora sp. 'mugwort', assembly GCA_033558025.1. NCBI lineage: Eukaryota > Oomycota > Peronosporomycetes > Peronosporales > Peronosporaceae > Phytophthora > Phytophthora sp. 'mugwort'. The sequence goes on along the minus strand of JAUCEF010000007.1, from coordinate 4,170,687 downwards.
CAGCGCAGATCTTCAGGCTAATGCTGGTCTCAACGTTGGTGAATGCGGGGACCGGTCTGAACTATGATGCTGGATGCCGGTTTCCATGCTGGAGCGGGCATCAGCGCTGGCGCGAATGGAGGAGCCAAGAGCTACAATCTCGGCAACACAGACGGGTACGCAAAGGGTGCCACCGCTACGCCGTCCCCACAGAAGATCTCCAACCCGACGCCACAGGTGGCTGCACAGACGTCCACCAAGACTGCCAACCAAGCGTCACAGACCGCTACACAGGCGTCTACTAAGAATAAAACTACCAACCAAGCGTCACAGACGGCAGCAAAGACGTCTACCAAGACTACGAACCAAGCGTCACAGTCGGCAGCAGAGACGTCTACCGAGACTGCCAATCAAGCGTCACAGACCAGCACCTACCGCCACTTGCGTGCGTAAGCACAAGATGGTTGGGATGCCTACAAGCTTGGTGACCAACCTGTTCATGAGTGGACGCCTACTCGCGTACCCGCACACTTCTCGACCGATACGCCGAGACCTTTACCATTTGTACCTTGTCAGCACGAGACGTGCTTCAAGTTGTTTGTATGTAGTGTACCAGTTGAATGCAATCTGATTGAATCGTGAAATCCGAGGTTTAACTGAGCATATAGATAACTCATTCGTTACCGAAACGCATTGGATTCTTCATATTGCTCATGCGTCGTGCAATTATAAGCGGCGAATCTGACAAACAGATATAGATAGCTATACGCACCAGGATACGACCACCGAAATGCAGCTCCTACAAGTTGAAGTGCTTAGAAATAGAAACAGATATTGATGCGCCATACACAAATGGTTATAACTTACGCAGCGGATAAACACAAACCACAGCGTCTGCTAAAACATGTCAGAACTATCACCAGCGACTAACAAGGAAGGCACGGAAAGTGCTCGTCATTTCTTTTGTCATTGCTCGAGCCGCGGCGGCATTGACGGCTCGGGGTGCCATTACAACAATCCACCATCGCAATGTTGACCACCGCGCAGCCAACACCACGAATAACCACCTGCACTCTCTCTCGTTCTCATTGCACTCTCTAGCTGTATGGCAAGGTCGCGCACCTACGATGCTTACCAGCCCTAACAAGAGCTGCCACCTCGCCCTACGGACCGTGAGTCATAGTATATCAGTCAAAGACTCCGCCTCATCCGCTGAGAGGATGAAGGCGAAAGACCCCCACTTAGTCTTCTTACCGACATCATCATTACTCCGAGTAGCGACGGCGTCCGCGCCCCGTGTCCCGGCCATGCTGTGCCATACCGTGCCATCTGTCACGGTGTAGCTGATAGCCGTATCGCTGTCCAGTATTGAGTTTTCCGATGATTGGTGTCGCGCCATTTGGCAGTTATGCCTCTCTGCCTGCCAGCCTGTCGGCCAGCAGGTTAGCTCGCGCTCAACATCGTTTACGGCCTACACCCTGCCACGCTCCTCGACACTCGACGGGCCGGCTTTACCTTACATACCATTGCTATTGCAACATGATACCGACTGCAACCTCGCCGCCGACTGGTCATCTGGTATAGAGGTTACCGTTGTGTTGCAGCTGGTGGTTCGGCTTGCCATTATGGCAGGTTCTGCTGTTTGAGCTGCCAGTCATCTCTCCATGTGCAGTACGAGCTGGTAGCCTGTGAACTCATTCCTTAACTGTGGCCGTCCCGACCAAGTTGCCTTACTACAAGCGAGCACGCAAGCTAGCTATCCAAACTCAACCCAAGCTCAACCAAAATGATGATCCACAAGACGATCTGCGCGCTGTGTGTGACAGCTGCGACGTTATCCTGCAGTTCGGTGGACGCGTCGACGGAGGCGGCGGAGACATTCGGGTGGCTACTGCCGACGATCCACGGCACATACGGCGGCTACGGCGGTGCTGCCGCCGGCGCAGGTGGATACGGCGGTGTGGGTGCCGGTCTGTCTGCTGCTCTTAAGGTGCTCGCCGGTCTGAGGGCTGGCGCCGGGCTCAACGCAAACGGAGGCTTGTACGTTAATGCAGATTTGAACGGCGATGCTGCGCTCAATGCCAACGCAGATCTTAAGGCTATTGCTGGTCTTAACGCTGGGGCTGGTCTTAACGCTGGGGCTGGTCTTAACGCTGGGGCTGGTCTCAACGCTGGGGCTCGTCTCAATGCTGGAGCTGGGTTGAATGCCGGTGCTGGTCTTAACGCTGGGGCTGGTCTCAACGCTGGTGCTGGTCTCAACGCTGGGGCTGGTCTTAACGCTGGGGCTGGTCTCAACGCTGGGGCTGGTCTCAATACTGGAGCCGGGTTGAATGCCGGTGCTGGCCTCAACGCTGGTGCTGGTCTCAACGCTGGTGCTGGTCTTAACGCCGGTGCTCGTCTTAACGCTGGTGCTGGTCTTAACGCTGGTGCTGGTCTTAACGCTGGTGCTGGTCTCAACGCTGGTGCTGGTCTCAACGCTGGTGCTCATCTTAACGCCGGTGCTCGTCTTAACGCTGGTGCTCATCTTAACGCCGGTGCTGGTCTTAACGCCGGTGCTCGTCTTAACGCTGGTGCTGGTCTTAACGCTGGTGCTGGTCTTAACGCTGGTGCTGGTCTTAACGCTGGTGCTGGTCTTAACGCTGGTGCTGTTCTCAACGCTGGGGCTGGTCTCAATGCTGGAGCCGGGTTGAATGCCGGTGCTGGCCTCAATGCTGGAGCCGGATTGAGTGCTGGTGCTGGCCTGAACGCTAGATCGGGCATCAGCGCTGGCGCGAATGGAGGAGCCAAGAGCAACAATCTCGGCAACACAGACGGGTACGCAAAGGGTGCCACCGCTACGCCGTCCCCACAGAAGATCTCCAACCCGACGTCACAGGTGGCTGCACAGACGTCCACCAAGACTGCCAACCAAGCGTCACAGACCGCTACACAGGCGTCTACTAAGAATAAAACTACCAACCAAGCGTCACAGACGGCAGCAAAGACGTCTACCAAGACTACGAACCAAGCGTCACAGTCGGCAGCAGAGACGTCTACCGAGACTGCCAATCAAGCGTCACAGACCAGCACCTACCGCCACTTGCGTGCGTAAGCACAAGATGGTTGGGATGCCTACAAGCTTGGTGACCAACCTGTTCATGAGTGGACGCCTACTCGCGTACCCGCACACTTCTCGACCGATACGCCGAGACCTTTACCATTTGTACCTTGTCAGCACGAGACGTGCTTCAAGTTGTTTGTATGTAGTGTACCAGTTGAATGCAATCTGATTGAATCGTGAAATCCGAGGTTTAACTGAGCATATAGATAACTCATTCGTTACCGAAACGCATTGGATTCTTCATATTGCTCATGCGTCGTGCAATTATAAGCGGCGAATCTGACAAACAGATATAGCTATACGCACCAGGATACGACCACCGAAATGCAGCTCCTACAAGTTGAAGTGCTTAGAAATAGAAACAGATATTGATGCGCCATACACAAATGGTTATAACTTACGCAGCGGATAAACACAAACCACAGCGTCTGCTAAAACATGTCAGAACTATCACCAGCGACTAACAAGGAAGGCACGGAAAGTGCTCGTCATTTCTTTTGTCATTGCTCGAGCCGCGGCGGCATTGACGGCTCGGGGTGCCATTACAACAATCCACCATCGCAATGTTGACCACCGCGCAGCCAACACCACGAATAACCACCTGCACTCTCTCTCGTTCTCATTGCACTCTCTAGCTGTATGGCAACGTCGCGCACCTACGATGCTTACCAGCCCTAACAATAGCTGCCACCTCGCCCTACGGACCGTGAGTCATAGTATATCAGTCAAAGACTCCGCCTCATCCGCTGAGAGGATGAAGGCGAAAGACCCCCACTTAGTCTTCTTACCGACATCATCATTACTCCGAGTAGCGACGGCGTCCGCGCCCCGTGTCCCGGCCATGCTGTGCCATACCGTGCCATCTGTCACGGTGTAGCTGATAGCCGTATCGCTGTCCAGTATTGAGTTTTCCGATGATTGGTGTCGCGCCATTTGGCAGTTATGCCTCTCTGCCTGCCAGCCTGTCGGCCAGCGGGTTAGCTCGCGCTCAACATCGTTTACGGCCTACACCCTGCCACGCTCCTCGACACTCGACGGGCCGGCTTTACCTTACATACCATTGCTATTGCAACATGATACCGACTGCAACCTCGCCGCCGACTGGTCATCTGGTATAGAGGTTACTGTTGTGTTGCAGCTGGTGGTTCGGCTTGCCATTATGGCAGGTTCTGCTGTTTGAGCTGCCAGTCATCTCTCCATGTGCAGTACGAGCTGGTAGCCTGTGAACTCATTCCTTAACTGTGGCCGTCCCGACCAAGTTGCCTTACTACAAGCGAGCACGCAAGCTAGCTATCCAAACTCAACCCAAGCTCAACCAAAATGATGATCCACAAGACGATCTGCGCGCTGTGTGTGACAGCTGCGACGTTATCCTGCAGTTCGGTGGACGCGTCGACGGAGGCGGCGGAGACATTCGGGTGGCTACTACCGACGATCCACGGCACATACGGCGGCTACGGCGGTGCTGCCGCCGGCGCAGGTGGATACGGCGGTGTGGGTGCCGGTCTGTCTGCTGCTCTTAAGGTGCTCGCCGGTCTGAGGGCTGGCGCCGGGCTCAACGCAAACGGAGGCTTGTACGTTAATGCAGATTTGAACGGCGATGCTGCGCTCAATGCCAACGCAGATCTTAAGGCTATTGCTGGTCTTAACGCTGGGGCTGGTCTTAACGCTGGGGCTGGTCTCAACGCTGGGGCACGTCTCAATACTGGAGCCGGGTTGAATGCCGGTGCTGGTCTTAACGCTGGGGCTGGTCTTAACGCTGGGGCTGGTCTCAACGCTGGTGCTGGTCTCAACGCTGGGGCTGGTCTTAACGCTGGGGCTGGTCTCAACGCTGGGGCTGGTCTCAATACTGGAGCCGGGTTGAATGCCGGTGCTGGCCTCAACGCTGGTGCTGGTCTTAACGCTGGTGCTGGTCTTAACGCCGGTGCTCGTCTTAACGCTGGTGCTGGTCTTAACGCTGGTGCTGGTCTCAACGCTGGTGCTGGTCTTAACGCCGGTGCTCGTCTTAACGCTGGTGCTGGTCTTAACGCTGGTGCTGGTCTCAACGCTGGTGCTGGTCTCAACGCTGGTGCTCATCTTAACGCCGGTGCTCGTCTTAACGCTGGTGCTCATCTTAACGCCGGTGCTGGTCTTAACGCTGGTGCTGTTCTCAACGCTGGGGCTGGTCTCAATGCTGGAGCCGGGTTGAATGCCGGTGCTGGCCTCAATGCTGGAGCCGGATTGAGTGCTGGTGCTGGCCTGAACGCTAGATCGGGCATCAGCGCTGGCGCGAATGGAGGAGCCAAGAGCAACAATCTCGGCAACACAGACGGGTACGCAAAGGGTGCCACCGCTACGCCGTCCCCACAGAAGATCTCCAACCCGACGTCACAGGTGGCTGCACAGACGTCCACCAAGACTGCCAACCAAGCGTCACAGACCGCTACACAGGCGTCTACTAAGAATAAAACTACCAACCAAGCGTCACAGACGGCAGCAAAGACGTCTACCAAGACTACGAACCAAGCGTCACAGTCGGCAGCAGAGACGTCTACCGAGACTGCCAATCAAGCGTCACAGACCAGCACCTACCGCCACTTGCGTGCGTAAGCACAAGATGGTTGGGATGCCTACAAGCTTGGTGACCAACCTGTTCATGAGTGGACGCCTACTCGCGTACCCGCACACTTCTCGACCGATACGCCGAGACCTTTACCATTTGTACCTTGTCAGCACGAGACGTGCTTCAAGTTGTTTGTATGTAGTGTACCAGTTGAATGCAATCTGATTGAATCGTGAAATCCGAGGTTTAACTGAGCATATAGATAGCTCATTCGTTACCGAAACGCATTGGATTCTTCATATTGCTCATGCGTCGTGCAATTATAAGCGGCGAATCTGACAAACAGATATAGCTATACGCACCAGGATACGACCACCGAAATGCAGCTCTACAAGTTGAAGTGCTTAGAAATAGAAACAGATATTGATGCGCCATACACAAATGGTTATAACTTACGCAGCGGATAAACACAAACCACAGCGTCTGCTAAAACATGTCAGAACTATCACCAGCGACTAACAAGGAAGGCACGGAAAGTGCTCGTCATTTCTTTTGTCATTGCTCGAGCCGCGGCGGCATTGACGGCTCGGGGTGCCATTACAACAATCCACCATCGCAATGTTGACCACCGCGCAGCCAACACCACGAATAACCACCTGCACTCTCTCTCGTTCTCATTGCACTCTCTAGCTGTATGGCAACGTCGCGCACCTACGATGCTTACCAGCCCTAACAAGAGCTGCCACCTCGCCCTACGGACCGTGAGTCATAGTATATCAGTCAAAGACTCCGCCTCATCCGCTGCGAGGATGAAGGCGAAAGACCCCCACTTAGTCTTCTTACCGACATCATCATTACTCCGAGTAGCGACGGCGTCCGCGCCCCGTGTCCCGGCCATGCTGTGCCATACCGTGCCATCTGTCACGGTGTAGCTGATAGCCGTATCGCTGTCCAGTATTGAGTTTTCCGATGATTGGTGTCGCGCCATTTGGCAGTTATGCCTCTCTGCCTGCCAGCCTGTCGGCCAGCGGGTTAGCTCGCGCTCAACATCGTTTACGGCCTACACCCTGCCACGCTCCTCGACACTCGACGGGCCGGCTTTACCTTACATACCATTGCTATTGCAACATGATACCGACTGCAACCTCGCCGCCGACTGGTCATCTGGTATAGAGGTTACTGTTGTGTTGCAGCTGGTGGTTCGGCTTGCCATTATGGCAGGTTCTGCTGTTTGAGCTGCCAGTCATCTCTCCATGTGCAGTACGAGCTGGTAGCCTGTGAACTCATTCCTTAACTGTGGCCGTCCCGACCAAGTTGCCTTACTACAAGCGAGCACGCAAGCTAGCTATCCAAACTCAACCCAAGCTCAACCAAAATGATGATCCACAAGACGATCTGCGCGCTGTGTGTGACAGCTGCGACGTTATCCTGCAGTTCGGTGGACGCGTCGACGGAGGCGGCGGAGACATTCGGGTGGCTACTGCCGACGATCCACGGCACATACGGCGGCTACGGCGGTGCTGCCGCCGGCGCAGGTGGATACGGCGGTGTGGGTGCCGGTCTGTCTGCTGCTCTTAAGGTGCTCGCCGGTCTGAGGGCTGGCGCCGGGCTCAACGCAAACGGAGGCTTGTACGTTAATGCAGATTTGAACGGCGATGCTGCGCTCAATGCCAACGCAGATCTTAAGGCTATTGCTGGTCTTAACGCTGGGGCTGGTCTTAACGCTGGGGCTGGTCTCAACGCTGGGGCTCGTCTCAATGCTGGAGCTGGGTTGAATGCCGGTGCTGGTCTTAACGCTGGGGCTGGTCTCAACGCTGGTGCTGGTCTAAACGCTGGGGCTGGTCTTAACGCTGGGGCTGGTCTCAACGCTGGGGCTGGTCTCAATACTGGAGCCGGGTTGAATGCCGGTGCTGGCCTCAACGCTGGTGCTGGTCTCAACGCTGGGGCTGGTCTTAACGCTGGGGCTGGTCTCAACGCTGGGGCTGGTCTCAATACTGGAGCCGGGTTGAATGCCGGTGCTGGCCTCAACGCTGGTGCTGGTCTCAACGCTGGTGCTGGTCTTAACGCCGGTGCTCGTCTTAACGCTGGTGCTGGTCTTAACGCTGGTGCTGGTCTCAACGCTGGTGCTGGTCTCAACGCTGGTGCTCATCTTAACGCCGGTGCTCGTCTTAACGCTGGTGCTCATCTTAACGCCGGTGCTGGTCTTAACGCCGGTGCTCGTCTTAACGCTGGTGCTGGTCTTAACGCTGGTGCTGGTCTTAACGCTGGTGCTGGTCTTAACGCTGGTGCTGTTCTCAACGCTGGGGCTGGTCTCAATGCTGGAGCCGGGTTGAATGCCGGTGCTGGCCTCAATGCTGGAGCCGGATTGAGTGCTGGTGCTGGCCTGAACGCTAGATCGGGCATCAGCGCTGGCGCGAATGGAGGAGCCAAGAGCAACAATCTCGGCAACACAGACGGGTACGCAAAGGGTGCCACCGCTACGCCGTCCCCACAGAAGATCTCCAACCCGACGTCACAGGTGGCTGCACAGACGTCCACCAAGACTGCCAACCAAGCGTCACAGACCGCTACACAGGCGTCTACTAAGAATAAAACTACCAACCAAGCGTCACAGACGGCAGCAAAGACGTCTACCAAGACTACGAACCAAGCGTCACAGTCGGCAGCAGAGACGTCTACCGAGACTGCCAATCAAGCGTCACAGACCAGCACCTACCGCCACTTGCGTGCGTAAGCACAAGATGGTTGGGATGCCTACAAGCTTGGTGACCAACCTGTTCATGAGTGGACGCCTACTCGCGTACCCGCACACTTCTCGACCGATAGGCCGAGACCTTTACCATTTGTACCTTGTCAGCACGAGACGTGCTTCAAGTTGTTTGTATGTAGTGTACCAGTTGAATGCAATCTGATTGAATCGTGAAATCCGAGGTTTAACTGAGCATATAGATAGCTCATTCGTTACCGAAACGCATTGGATTCTTCATATTGCTCATGCGTCGTGCAATTATAAGCGGCGAATCTGACAAACAGATATAGCTATACGCACCAGGATACGACCACCGAAATGCAGCTCTACAAGTTGAAGTGCTTAGAAATAGAAACAGATATTGATGCGCCATACACAAATGGTTATAACTTACGCAGCGGATAAACACAAACCACAGCGTCTGCTAAAACATGTCAGAACTATCACCAGCGACTAACAAGGAAGGCACGGAAAGTGCTCGTCATTTCTTTTGTCATTGCTCGAGCCGCGGCGGCATTGACGGCTCGGGGTGCCATTACAACAATCCACCATCGCAATGTTGACCACCGCGCAGCCAACACCACGAATAACCACCTGCACTCTCTCTCGTTCTCATTGCACTCTCTAGCTGTATGGCAACGTCGCGCACCTACGATGCTTACCAGCCCTAACAATAGCTGCCACCTCGCCCTACGGACCGTGAGTCATAGTATATCAGTCAAAGACTCCGCCTCATCCGCTGCGAGGATGAAGGCGAAAGACCCCCACTTAGTCTTCTTACCGACATCATCATTACTCCGAGTAGCGACGGCGTCCGCGCCCCGTGTCCCGGCCATGCTGTGCCATACCGTGCCATCTGTCACGGTGTAGCTGATAGCCGTATCGCTGTCCAGTATTGAGTTTTCCGATGATTGGTGTCGCGCCATTTGGCAGTTATGCCTCTCTGCCTGCCAGCCTGTCGGCCAGCGGGTTAGCTCGCGCTCAACATCGTTTACGGCCTACACCCTGCCACGCTCCTCGACACTCGACGGGCCGGCTTTACCTTACATACCATTGCTATTGCAACATGATACCGACTGCAACCTCGCCGCCGACTGGTCATCTGGTATAGAGGTTACTGTTGTGTTGCAGCTGGTGGTTCGGCTTGCCATTATGGCAGGTTCTGCTGTTTGAGCTGCCAGTCATCTCTCCATGTGCAGTACGAGCTGGTAGCCTGTGAACTCATTCCTTAACTGTGGCCGTCCCGACCAAGTTGCCTTACTACAAGCGAGCACGCAAGCTAGCTATCCAAACTCAACCCAAGCTCAACCAAAATGATGATCCACAAGACGATCTGCGCGCTGTGTGTGACAGCTGCGACGTTATCCTGCAGTTCGGTGGACGCGTCGACGGAGGCGGCGGAGACATTCGGGTGGCTACTGCCGACGATCCACGGCACATACGGCGGCTACGGCGGTGTGGGTGCCGGTCTGTCTGCTGCTCTTAAGGTGCTCGCCGGTCTGAGGGCTGGCGCCGGGCTCAACGCAAACGGAGGCTTGTACGTTAATGCAGATTTGAACGGCGATGCTGCGCTCAATGCCAACGCAGATCTTAAGGCTATTGCTGGTCTTAACGCTGGGGCTGGTCTTAACGCTGGGGCTGGTCTCAACGCTGGGGCACGTCTCAATACTGGAGCCGGGTTGAATGCCGGTGCTGGTCTTAACGCTGGGGCTGGTCTTAACGCTGGTGCTGGTCTTAACGCTGGGGCTGGTCTCAACGCTGGGGCACGTCTCAATACTGGAGCCGGGTTGAATGCCGGTGCTGGCCTCAACGCTGGTGCTGGTCTTAACGCTGGTGCTGATCTTAACGCCGGTGCTCGTCTTAACGCTGGTGCTGGTCTTAACGCTGGTGCTGGTCTCAACGCTGGTGCTGGTCTCAACGCTGGTGCTCATCTTAACGCTGGTGCTGGTCTCAACGCTGGTGCTGGTCTCAACGCTGGGGCTGGTCTTAACGCTGGGGCTGGTCTCAACGCTGGGGCTGGTCTCAATACTGGAGCCGGGTTGAATGCCGGTGCTGGCCTCAACGCTGGTGCTGGTCTCAACGCTGGTGCTGGTCTTAACGCCGGTGCTCGTCTTAACGCTGGTGCTGGTCTTAACGCTGGTGCTGGTCTCAACGCTGGTGCTGGTCTCAACGCTGGTGCTCATCTTAACGCCGGTGCTCGTCTTAACGCTGGTGCTCATCTTAACGCCGGTGCTGGTCTTAACGCCGGTGCTCGTCTTAACGCTGGTGCTGGTCTTAACGCTGGTGCTGGTCTTAACGCTGGTGCTGGTCTTAACGCTGGTGCTGTTCTCAACGCTGGGGCTGGTCTCAATGCTGGAGCCGGGTTGAATGCCGGTGCTGGCCTCAATGCTGGAGCCGGATTGAGTGCTGGTGCTGGCCTGAACGCTAGATCGGGCATCAGCGCTGGCGCGAATGGAGGAGCCAAGAGCAACAATCTCGGCAACACAGACGGGTACGCAAAGGGTGCCACCGCTACGCCGTCCCCACAGAAGATCTCCAACCCGACGTCACAGGTGGCTGCACAGACGTCCACCAAGACTGCCAACCAAGCGTCACAGACCGCTACACAGGCGTCTACTAAGAATAAAACTACCAACCAAGCGTCACAGACGGCAGCAAAGACGTCTACCAAGACTACGAACCAAGCGTCACAGTCGGCAGCAGAGACGTCTACCGAGACTGCCAATCAAGCGTCACAGACCAGCACCTACCGCCACTTGCGTGCGTAAGCACAAGATGGTTGGGATGCCTACAAGCTTGGTGACCAACCTGTTCATGAGTGGACGCCTACTCGCGTACCCGCACACTTCTCGACCGATACGCCGAGACCTTTACCATTTGTACCTTGTCAGCACGAGACGTGCTTCAAGTTGTTTGTATGTAGTGTACCAGTTGAATGCAATCTGATTGAATCGTGAAATCCGAGGTTTAACTGAGCATATAGATAGCTCATTCGTTACCGAAACGCATTGGATTCTTCATATTGCTCATGCGTCGTGCAATTATAAGCGGCGAATCTGACAAACAGATATAGCTATACGCACCAGGATACGACCACCGAAATGCAGCTCCTACAAGTTGAAGTGCTTAGAAATAGAAACAGATATTGATGCGCCATACACAAATGGTTATAACTTACGCAGCGGATAAACACAAACCACAGCGTCTGCTAAAACATGTCAGAACTATCACCAGCGACTAACAAGGAAGGCACGGAAAGTGCTCGTCATTTCTTTTGTCATTGCTCGAGCCGCGGCGGCATTGACGGCTCGGGGTGCCATTACAACAATCCACCATCGCAATGTTGACCACCGCGCAGCCAACACCACGAATAACCACCTGCACTCTCTCTCGTTCTCATTGCACTCTCTAGCTGTATGGCAAGGTCGCGCACCTACGATGCTTACCAGCCCTAACAAGAGCTGCCACCTCGCCCTACGGACCGTGAGTCATAGTATATCAGTCAAAGACTCCGCCTCATCCGCTGCGAGGATGAAGGCGAAAGACCCCCACTTAGTCTTCTTACCGACATCATCATTACTCCGAGTAGCGACGGCGTCCGCGCCCCGTGTCCCGGCCATGCTGTGCCATACCGTGCCATCTGTCACGGTGTAGCTGATAGCCGTATCGCTGTCCAGTATTGAGTTTTCCGATGATTGGTGTCGCGCCATTTGGCAGTTATGCCTCTCTGCCTGCCAGCCTGTCGGCCAGCGGGTTAGCTCGCGCTCAACATCGTTTACGGCCTACACCCTGCCACGCTCCTCGACACTCGACGGGCCGGCTTTACCTTACATACCATTGCTATTGCAACATGATACCGACTGCAACCTCGCCGCCGACTGGTCATCTGGTATAGAGGTTACTGTTGTGTTGCAGCTGGTGGTTCGGCTTGCCATTATGGCAGGTTCTGCTGTTTGAGCTGCCAGTCATCTCTCCATGTGCAGTACGAGCTGGTAGCCTGTGAACTCATTCCTTAACTGTTGTAAGCGACACAATCTGGGAGCACCAGGAACGACTACCGAAAGTGCTGTTCCTTCAAGTTGATGCGCTTAATAATAGAGACGGCGATACTGATGTACATGTATTGCATCCACCGGACGCGATAGCATTAGTCGATTACTGTTTTATCTTAGCGTAATCCGTCGAGAATGGGTGTGTTGGCCATCAAATTCACAAAAATGGAGGAGTCGACAGAAATCGTATTGCCCTGCGTCACCCCTAAAGCCCTTCTCTGTAGGGCTTAACCCTATAGGGCCGAGCAAGACGTGATCATGCTCGTTAAGCCCGCGTGTTTCGCACACGGATCTTAAACCGCAGGCGTTCTTCGGCTTGCTAAGCGAGTGGGGTATTCGCCCCTCCTGTGCATGTACGGCCTAACCCTACCGGTGGGATACAAGGACAACCAACCTATTTGGTACCGGATGAGCTTCATTTTAATACCGGGCAAACCGGATTTCCTACATTTTGATACCGATATCCGGTGCACACCTTTAGCAATAGAAACATATATAGATGCGCCGTACACAAATGGTTATAAAGTGAGCACCATGTTATTCTAGTGCTGGATTGCTGTTCGTCAGGGTCGTGCTCGCTCGATGCTGTCTGTCGGTGACTACCGTACACTTCGCTCCAGGCCGCCTCTGATCAGGGACCGCTGACCGGCGGCTCCGACGTCGTCTTTCCTACAAATGCAACCTACTCACGTTAGTCTTCCGGGCGTAGGATAAGCAGCGGATTCCACTTCGGAGATCTTCTCGAGGCCGTCGAGTGGTGCCACCAGGGCTAAACGACCAGGGGCTCGTAGTACTCTTTCTTAGGCTACTATCCCACTCGATGCGGGTAGCAGATACCGACTCAGCTCCACGGGACTGCTGATGCCCGTATCCCCCCCCCCCACACACACAGGGGGTCCTACGACTCAGGTAGCTAGCTATTCGGCTCTTTTACTGCTGCGGTTGTCATTACAACTGTCACGCACGCAGACCGTGTGGCGACTTACGCTGCGACGAGGCGCATGCTCTCTAAGGGCGGGTCTTGTATATCTTAGGATTTAGTATTTAAGATGCCTCCCTCCGAGCCCGTGTGCTAGGGATATGCAAACGGACGGCTGCGGTCGGGGCGGACGACATCTAGTGAGGCTGGCTCCTGGCCGCATTGAAAAAGATGCCGTCGAAACCTCCAAATTGCCTCCGCTTCCGTCGCAAGCGCTTCCTGCTGCTGTAGCTGCTTGTACTAAGATCTCGCTGCCGCAACAGCGCCTGTGTTCGTGAGCGTATCGACTGGGAAAAAGAGCTGACCATGTTGCAGATGGAGGACGAGTTGAGCGGAAGTACTGGATGAAATTGGTATCGTTCGAGCGCCTGCAAGCACTTATCACCGGCGCTGGAACGATCCCCTCATGCCTGGATGAATCGACATCCTATTCTACCTGACGTCAAGCTACAGCTCGTACTAGATTACCTGGCAGGGGGCATCGCCAACGATGTCCGCCGAATTAGCTGTGCAAGTCATAGCTATTTCTACGAGATTTTCTATGACACCATGGATGCAATCATCGCTACCGCTGAGCTTCAGATGAAGTTCCCGATGACATCTACTGAGCGCGAGCAAGCAAGCAAGGTCTTCGTCCTACGCAGTAAAATGTTGTGATTGAGGGCTGTGTTGGTGCCATGGACGGCTGGTTGTGCAAGTTAGAGCGCCGCTGTCGAAGCAATGCGAAGGTGCTGGCCCCCGTGCATACATCGGTGGTCACTGTGCTAGGATGGGTAGTAATGTACAGGCGCGCTGTGATGCTCTAAGCAGCTTCATCTACTGGGATATAAGCCATCCTGGCGGCGTCAATGATATTCGTGCATGTCGTGCGAGTTGTTTACCTGAGGTTATCGAAAACATGGAAGACGGGCTGTATATTTTTGGTGACAACGCCTACAAGAACACGGACCACCTACTCACGCCTTTCCTCCGAACCGAACTCGACGATGACTACAAGGGTTCATTACAATTTCCACATTTCTCAATTGCGAAATCGCATTGAAATGGTGTTTGGGCTCTTCGTCCGCAAGTGAGGTATCTTTCAGCGACCGCTGCAAAAAAGCCTTGAGAATGAAACCGAAATTACTTTTTGTGCAGCTATTCTGCACAACTGTGTAATTTCGGAGCGCCTTCAGAACATTCATGATCCCGTCCATGACGAGCTTTGTTCAGCAGCAGCTTTAAGTCATACCAGCATCGGCGACGTGCTAACATATATACCAAAGCGACTACAGCAATTTTCTCTCGATAAGAAGTATTCAACGCCATGCCCTACTAGAAAAGCTGCGGAGCAAAACACAACTACAGCCCAACTCACGTCAATTCGTCTAGTTGGAGCTGGTCCCCGTGGTCGTGTTCATCTTCGCTAGCCATTTTGCTACCAGAGGGTTCATCGATTGCGGCACAGTCTTAATGAACGCGTTATCTGCGCCGCCTTCTTTCAGGTCCCTCAACACTTGCATTCCCTTATGAACAGCCTCAGCTAGATCTGCTTCTTGGTGGACCTGAGACACCTTAATCTCGTCGGCTTCCTCTTTGTCCAGCAACTTAAGAATCTTGTCCTCAAGGGCAGTCGATACAGCGCGGCGACGCTTGTTGTTGCCGAGATGCTGCTCAGATAGCGCGGCGGTTTGTTGCCCTCAATGTGTTAATACGTGCGGCCTTGGGTAGCTGAACGACGACAAGGACTTCATACCCCGGGCGCGCATCCAACCAGCCTTGCAGGTACAAAACGTCCAAGCGCCCGCCACAGTAGAGGGCGAAATCTTCCTCGTGCGTGCCCGAGTTCACCGAGTTCCGTTTTGCAGTGCTATAGAGCGAACGAATCTCCTTCCACATTTTCTCCAGCTTCTCCGAACAGAGCGGCTGTGCCTCGCCGGGATGGATGTCCTGGTACGCCGCTCTGGCGACAATAAGCCGACTGAGAGAGATGTTCTTACTAAAAAAAAAGCGTGGCGACGTCTTGCCAATACGGGCTGCGCCCGTTCACAGATCCGGTGTCTACTGCATCGCGCCCTGGGATTCCGTCGATCTCGCCCATGCGTTCAATGAGTTCTTCGTCGAAATGCAATTCGCAAGACGGAAACGGCTATGGTGTGTCGCTCTCGTCCCCGCGGATGCAGGTGCCGTCTTCTGAGGTTCTGCCATGGCCAATATGATCCCTTCATTACGCTGAGGGCGATACGAGCGAAGCAGCTCGATATAGCCTTCCTTATTATTCGTTTGTAGGTCAGCTTGAGGGTTTAGATGGAGCCTGGGTGCACGCAGTCCTCAGCTCCTTCGCTTGGTACACCTGAAGAGCATGGACGAGATCATCGTCGGAGGCGTCGTGAGGAAATGCCTCTACCATTTGAGCGATGACCGATCTCTTTGCCACCATATCTTTCTTCCTGCTGCGATTTTGCGATTCAAGGACTTATGCTTCATCAGAACGAGGTATTGCATCAAAATAGAGGGACCTCCCGTCATGGGGGTCTCCCCTCCTACGCAGCCAATCGTAGATTACGTGCGCCCCGTCTCAGCTTAGGTTGGGCTCGTCGGTACCTACGATTCCAGCGGTTTCATTGGCATTCCTAAATCCTAAGCACTTACAAGACCCGTTCTAAGCCGCAAATCCGGTCCTGTCCGCTCGCCACTTTATCCATTAGATCCTAGAACCGATCGATTTTTTTTTGTTTGTCGTGAGCTCAGCACGGACGTGATGACTACGCTGCGTGTCATTCCTCGCATCCGCCTCGTTTTCACGCGACGGCCTCGCTTCTCGCACAAGTACTGGCTCTTCCGCTGCCTCGTCGTGCTTGACTTTTACTACCTCATCGTCGGGTGCTGGCCCACGTGACAGAGCGCCCGCCACATTTGTGCTCTTCCAGGCCGGTACTCGATGTCGAAATCATACGCTTGGAGGGTCAAAGGTCACCGATGCAGGCGCCTGCTGGCTCCTTCGCAGTCATGAGCCATTTCAATGCTACGATCTGTAGCTATAGTAAAACGGCTTCCGGACAGATGCGGTCGAAATAATCGTACGGCCTACACATTCAAGTTCAGAAATACTGTAATTTCTCAGTCAGGCGGTTCACTTCGACGTGTATGCCACGAGCTAGTCGTCTTTGCCTGATCCTGCGAGAGTACCGTTCTGAGCCCCACTTTCGAAGCATTCGTAGTTAGCTTGAAAGGCAGTCGGTAGTCAGGGTACACAAGTAGTGACTTCTGGCTAAGCCACGACTTCGCCCACGCGAAAAACCCCATCCCCCCTTGCTTGTCGTCACATTCCCACTCACTATTTTTGCACAACAGCTTCTTCATTGGTGCCATATTGGCGCCGAAATCAGGCACGCATCGGCGGTAATAGCCCGCAAAAGCTAGAAACCGCCGAACGTGTGCATCATTTTCAGGTCGTGGGAACTCCGTGATGGCCTTCACTGTCTTTCAGTTGGCTGGACCCAGTCGGTCGTCAAATCATGACCGAGATACTCCATCTTCATTGTCGTAAATGGGCACTTTGAAGCCTTGAGGCTGGCTGAGTCCAGCGGCTGCAAGTTACTCGAGGAATATCGCCAATTCTAGAACATGATGAGCAACTCTTCCTTTCGTAATATATTCACGTCATCCAGGTACACAAGGCGGCCCCCCCCCCCCCCCTCCCCGTGTAAATCTATGCAATACACAATCCATTAATCGCTGAAAGGTACTGGGCGCGTTACACAGTCCGAATGGAATCCTTCGGAACTGGAGCGGCCCCCTACGCGCCGTAAATGTTGTCTTCCGCTTGTCCTCCTCCGCTACGCCGAGCTGCCAATACCCTGCGCGCAGATCGAGAATCGTAAAGCATTGCTAACCGTGGAGTGCCTCCAATGTTTCATTCACGTGCGGCAACGGATACACATCTTTCATCGTGATCGCATTGAGTGAGTGGTAATCAATGCAGAACCTCACACTGCCGTCCTCCATACGCACAATACCACCGGAAACCCAATGCGCCGCTTCCGGGTTCACTTCACTCTTCAGCATCTCGTGTACTTTTTTGTCTATCAGCGCATTCTCAGACACTGCATGCCTTCTACGCCGCAACATATTCGGCGCCGCACAACCGCTATTGATGTGGTGCTCAACGCCAACCTTAGCTAGCGGCGGGCACAACGGCTTGTTGAACATCACTCCGAACTGTCGCAAGATTGCAATCACCAAATCCTTGTCTGCGCCCTCCACTTCGCCAATGTCCAATTTTGCTTCGTCCGTCAACAGTCCTGCATCGTCTTTCTTCAGCGACTCGACCCACTTGATCACTCGAGCCCTGTCGATCTCTCCATTCATAGTCAGTATCTCCATGTTTTCTTCTGTCGGGATCCATGTACCCAATGCTTCTCGGGTGGGTAACTTTTCCCTTTTGCTCTCCACGTGCAGCACCATTTCTCGCGGTGTCTACATTCGGCGCTATCAGCAAGTGTCGCTGGTTGTCGGTCTGGGTAAGAAAGAACACGTCCGTGGTGCCTTTCTTTGCGCCACTTCTAGCTGGATAATACTAAGCGTATTGTTTTTCAGCTTCTCTGTCTTCGCCAAACGAACCGTTGCCTTCCCTCCTTCTCCTGGCTGCAGTGAAGATACACCATAACATGTAAAAGGCACACTGACCTTCCTTCCGTCGGCCTCTCGGTACTTCAGCTCCCTTTCCGCGAAGTCCAGCTTGATTTTGGCTGTCTACCATCCAATCCAATCCACGCCGCGTAATAGTTCATTGCAATGCCCTTCCACGAGCCGCGCGTCAAGTACAAGGCGTTGCTGATGTAGGATGGTGCCAACAAAGCGCAAAACCTTTAGTATCTTGCACTGTCCATCTCCAAAGCCTTCGACAATATCGACCGGAGCCGAGTTCATGAAGTCGGCCGAGAAGCGCGGGCAGGCAGCGGAGGGGTCCGCGTGGTGACGGCGATGGAGGCCGGGGTTCTGTCATGTGCTGCAGCGCCTGTTTTCAGTCGGCGGTGTCGATTAAAGAGTTGATGATCACCCCGCGCCGGATACACAGTGGGCTACACCCACGTTAGAATGACAGATCCCTATTTGAAGACTAGGTCCCCGTTTTAATATTATCGCTCAAAGAGGTCCCTATCTTGGGAAAATCCCCAGGCAGAAATCTGTCTATCTGTGGGAGAAGAAACGAAAGCGCATTGAAGCCGCGTGTGAGACAACAAAAGGAGCCCAGAAGAAATTCATAAGGGCTTTGGGAACGGCAACCTTGTTGAGTCCAGCTGCTGAGCTAGAAATTGTGCAGTGGATAGACGATTTGCGGGGTAAAGGTGCTCAGGTCTCTGCGTTCATGCTCTGGTCGAAAGCGCTAGAGATGGCTGCCGCGCAAGGATTGCATGCTGATGAATTCAAAGCATGATGGAGTTTCCGAAGAGGGTTTTTGTGCCGCCACTTCCTTTCGCTACGTCGGCACTCACACCAAGGCCAGAAGCCTCCTGCAGACAGTTAGTCAGCAAGGCAGACGTTTGCGAAAAGGTGCTCAATCTCGTGCAAGAACATGGTTTTGATCGCGTGTACAATGCTGATCAGACAGCCGTTTTCTTTGAGTATTTGCGAACCAAACCGCTACGACACGTGGATCAAAGATTTTTTGGGCTCGGTGCGCTGGAGAGACGAAGCACGAGTTACCGCGACGTTGCTTGGCGACTCATCTGGTAAGCGGTACACACTCTCTGTCATTGCTATGGCAAAAGCCTCCAATGTGGAGGCTACCGCCGTAGAGAATCGGGAGACCGGCACGGATTTGGCACGCACATGTGGGAAAAGGTGAGAAAACCGCGGTGGCTCATCCATGTGGTCATATACAGCAACATAAAATGATGGTGGAACTCGAGTTATCGCTGGTATTTTCTACGCTATCATTTCGCTCGTCGATCTAACAGAGAGCGGTCCTTTTTCTTGCTTTGGGATATGCCGAGCGTTTGTCCTAAAGTAAGGTTTGTACCGAGCATCGCCGTAGATCACCAGTTAATAACACGGCTACAGCTCGTTTTTGAGAATGACGTGAGCGAATATGATGTTGTACGGAAGCTGCTATCGTGTATCCTCAGTTCCCTCTGCATAGCACTATTTGGATTCAACGGAGTCGTATCGAACACAGAGGCGATACAAGAAGCTACAACTAGTTTCTCGCTGGTGGATGCGGCACCTGAGGGCGCTGGCAATATGTGAATGGTGACGCACTCACACCAAACGCCAGTACTTTCGGAAACATCCTAAAGCTGTATTACTTACCGTGATGAGTCATCTACACCCATTGGTCCTGGGTCTGACGCCGGCGTTGCTAGCCGGACATAGGACTCCTATTAGGAGATTCCAGGCACCTTGTTTACCACAAGGTTTAATATAAAGAACGGTCCTCTATTTCCCTCCACAGCTCGTCTGCCGACATCGGGTTGGAGGGGGCCGCGGGAATATACCAGAGGAATGTGCAGCGATACAGCGTCAGTCCACAAAATTTGAGTAAAGTCACAGCTCTATGAGCAAATCCATTGGACACGAGGCAAAACACCAAATGCTGGACCCATACCATCGCCAAAGTTTAGCCAACCATTGCCCGTTCGCAAATCCCGCCCTAACCATTCTCACAAACGGCAACCAGCAGCCACCGCCACTAGATACTAGTCGTCAGAGAGCCGTCTGCGCTATATCAATTTTCCCGCAGAGTAGGTGCGAATGTTCTGATGTTACTAGTTACACTGCATATACGTCCGCTTCCTACGACGTGTTTCAAAGGGGCTGTAGCTGCTTTGTGGGAGCGTAACAGAGCATACGAAGCGGACCAACGTGAGGAAGGTGAGGAACGCGGGGAAACAGGTACCAGCAAACAGGTTGGATGGAGCCCGGTATGGCAGTTTCGATGCACTTACGTTCGACCTCTTACAACGTGGTTTGGCCTTTGTAGCTACATCCATACGAACGAACGTGATCTGACCGGCCTAATGCCAGCGTTATTAACTTGCTAATGGGAACGGGCTCATTCGATAGCTTATAAGCTGGTACGTATTCAACGTTATATTAACTTGTATCATGTTGCCGTTCCAAGCTGGCTAAGCTATCGTTAAATGTTCTACGAATATAGCACACATTGGGAAACTAGCATGGGGGGCTGCAGCATCACCAGCGGGGAACGAAATTCGAGTGCTTATTGAGAATATGAAGCACCCACAAGGTGGCCATGAGGAACAAAACTAAGTGCACTGCTTGCAGCGGTTCGACTTCGTACCTGGTGCAGAACCGAGTGCCCTCGTACACGCCAACTATGTTTGTTCTGTAGCGTGCGACGGAAGCGGTATGAACATTTACGAACTTGGATCGCGCGAAGTGCTGGCTACGGGCCCAAGCTGACACGCGAGCTAAAGCAATTAGCACACCAGCCAGCAGTCTACGGCGTAAAACCTGTTTGGATTCGAAACGCTTTGGCTTATGATACTTCTGTGGGCCAAATTTTGTAAGGATCAAAATTGCGTGACGTAATTTTTGAAATGCTGAACTGCAACGGAAGAAATTGGTGTTATAGAGAGTACGATTTAAGAAAATAGCTATAGCAGGCACGAGACCGACACGGATGCGTTCTCATTTCCGTGTAGCCGGGGAGAGGGGGGGGGGGGGCAAATGGACGGATCAGAGATGAAGAAGTAACGGACAAGTATACGTTTATATTTCGTTTTACATTGAAAACATTGCTCCGCCGACTGGGGTAGACGTCCACAAAGTTTCTTTTTCATTTTAATGAGACACGTGCGCAAATCATATGAATTATCCACCATTCGGCATATCTGACCATACTTGTTTGTCCTACTTGGTTGCGGTTTTTTGTTGCACTGGAACAAGAGGAACACAATCATACGGCAGCATGAATGGAGTTATTGCGCGCTACATATAATGACGGAAGATATGGCCTACACACAGGATAGACCTAGGACACGTTATCACTCTGATTGTTTTTTCTGAGCTAACCTTTTTCTGCCAATTAATGTTTTCTAGACTAATGTGATTGGTGCTGGCGCGTCGGATGACATGCTCGCATGACCATATGGGCGAGGTTAAGGAGCTCAATTTTACTTTGTCCCGGATGTAGTGCCGCCTTCCGGGGTGCCCCGAGTCTCCCACCGTCCATGCGTGCACGATTTGTAATGGTACCGATCGTCACTTGTGCTCAGACGAGGTGCTTTTACTGCCCTCGATGTAGCAGCCTCATGAGCAGTGTGCTTCTGTTCTACGAGTTGTCATGCAAAGTTTTGCGAGGCGGATACGGTCTATCCAGCTTTTGGTGAAGCTATGTTGCCGAGGGGGTTCTGACGAAGCTGCCCGCGAGGTCGTAGAGCCAGAGCGGGGAGTGAGCTACACCTTTGAGTTCAATCGTGCCGTACTCGACGACTTGGCCAAGATGACGACCTACGCGGCTGCGAAGTTGCCCATGGTTCTCCGCAGAACGATTCGTAATTGGGATCATGACGTTGCCAAAATTCGCAAGTTTGAAGGCTTAGAAAAGAGACACTCGCCTCGGGTCGGGCGTCCCGAATCCGCCCCATTTGCCAGCGATCGTGGCATGTATATGAATGATCGACGGCGCCTTGAAAAAGTAATTTGCCTTTGTTTATATATGGTGTTCAACAACTAACTGACTTTGCTTAATAGATTGTGTGTTCAGTTCATATGATGAAGTTTATCTGCCTCAATATGCTGGCTGGCAGGCTACGTACTCAACCAGTTGCAAATCAACATTCGACTCGCTGACACGACTTCTTACAGACCTTCTCTCGTCGCCATGGGTATTCTAACCGAGTTCCCTGCTATTCTTCGGTAAGCTGTACTTTCCAAATTTGTTTGAATATGATTGTTGCTTTATGCGTGGTATTGTTATATTTCTTATGCTTGTCCTAGACACCATATCCTGAACTGTTAAAATTTCGTGATGTATTCAGCACTAGATTCTGGAAACGTACCAGAATTTCAAGGCGTCGGAGATATTTATTGCGGACGAGACCAGTATTTACTACGACGCGCCCCCCAATCGCATTTTCAGGCCGAGTAGAGAAATCCTCGAAGATCCGTATCCAAGTAAAGCATTCTACATGCCTCACTGCACTTCTAACGGTTCGAGTCGATGATAATGTTATACAGCCTGTTTGGTGCTGTTCGTCGTACTTATTGTTGTATCTGTGTTGCTTTGCAGGTAAGAAGCTGTCAATACTCTTCATAGTGAAAGGAGCGCCTGGTGGCAGATTGAGAAACAAAAGATGAAGGCCTACCCAAAAGGTAAGGCGCGCTTAATTAATGTACTGTTTTTACCTTACCTATAGTTGCATGCTTTTGTAGGTCACATGTACCGCGTTCAAGAAACGCATGGATGAACGAGGCGATATGGCATCGTTACCTCCGCGAGCTGCTCATCTACGAGATCAAAGGACCGTCAGTTATATTGGTGGACAACTTAAAGTGCCACGTGGACGCCACGTCTGCGTCGATAGTGAGCCACGATTCGTGGCGGAAGAGCTAAACTCAACGCTGCAGCCCCTCACCCGAACTCGGCCTCCGTGTGCCAGCCCCTCGATGTGGATGTGATGGGTCCCATCAAGTCAATGCTGCGCAATGGATGGATGGATGAGGAAGCGAGCTGGCACGCAACCGCCGCTAACAAGCGACTTGCCATGCCCAAGTGCGCAATTCCAATGTGGGAGCAGCTATCCGGAAACGTTGTGTAGAAGAGCTTATCCAAAGCGTTGCAGGAGTGCCAACGTGTAGGTAACAGCTCCAAGCCCTAGCGTAGCATGATCCTTAACTGCATGACGCTATTGCAATACATTTTTTTCTGCTCTTTTTTTCTTTCTAATTCTATATCGAACTTAACTAAAGCCCTGCATATTGTAGCTGCAACGTGCAGCTACAATATGCTAAAGTACCATTATGGGAGTGGTCAACTTACTGCCGACGGGCAAGGAGGTTCATGCAGCGGCAAAAATTTGTATCGGTTGAACAAACCTTGAGGAGGCTCTATCTTCCGTTATTTGTAGGTCAAGCTCGGCATTTCACGCAACGAAAACAGCAGCTGTACGTCGATGGCTTGCAATTTCAGATGTTACAGAATTTGACAAATATTTTGCAGCAGTGGTTCAAAAGGAGCTTTTGTCAAGTGGCAATGTTTTCGTGATCGGACGGTAACCAGCAACCTGCGGAAACGTTTAAATGCAAACTGAAAAATGTTTACCCGTTGCGAAGTTGAGTGCTTATGCGAGCGTTGCTAGGTTAGCCGCAACTATGTCATCGCGTGAAGAGTTTAGCGGCCGGCGTCTCGTTTAGAAAATTAACAGAAGACTAGCGATCGACTTCGTCGGCGGGCGACAGCACCACCGCTCTAAACTCTCATCGTTAAAACTTCATCTGTCGATGTTTTTGACGCGTTAGTACGTATTGTCTCCAAGGCGACCACAACGCATTTATATCAGGCATCGAAAGAAAGCAATTGGAGAAGGGGAGGTCGCTGTTTAACTTCGTGCAAATATAATTTTATTTGGTGCGAGAATTAACTGGAGTAAACTTGGTCAGTTGATGTGACGAACCGCAGCTGCCCGAGCAAATACTTGTCCACAAAGTCAGTCCGGTCTTTTTACGTTTTGAATGGTACCTTCGCCACGGAAATTACCAACTCGGTAAGCAACATACGGTGTTCGTATAAGCGCAAAACATTGGAAGACCCGATTGTAGATGTCGTGGCAGCAAACGGATCCAACAGAGGACGGCCAATACTGGACGGGCCTGCATTGCCTTCCGTGTAGATTTCAGTTCTGAATGCAGTACAGCGTTTGATGTATATCGTGTATTTGACAGACTAGAGTGTATTCCTGCGTGCCTGATCTGTCGCATTTCATCATCTCTATCTTGTGCGCTTAATGCGCTTGTTCACCCTAAGTCGAGCTCGCGGCAATTGCACGCGAATCACAGGTTGCCTCCATGGCAGACAATTAACTCATCGTCAGCGCTTATTGGTTTCGTGATAATCTCAGCGATATGCACTTCGGCACTGTGCTCATCTCACCAATGTGGCAGTTCGCGTTGCCGTTGTGGTTCACAAAGCGTACAGTATTTCCAACGCGCTTTGGTTTTATATAGATATACTTCTGTTCTGCAGGACAAAGTGGCGAGCAGCATTAAGTGCCATGCTTCGACTTCGGAAATGGTTGAGCTCACCAGCATACTTTCCAACAGCCACACCGACGACATTAGGACTAGTTGTGCGAATTCCAATCCCTCCAGCCGGCGAGTAAAAAAATCCGGCGCTGGATGATCTGCTGCTGAACTCTTATCCGGTATTGCCGTTGTGTTTAATGACTAACACGATGTGCCTCGAGTCGCAACAGGCGAAATCCACGTGACAGTACGTGGCCACGTCGCGACCACCCCATTTCCTGCTGTTCGCAAGCGCCGACACACGTTTCAAATTCCTCCTACCCATCTTTGGCCACAGGCTGAACGTCTTCACGAGACCTTCGTTCACACACCTTTCGGCAATTCATTAGCTCCATTGACATATCAACCGCTTCAGAATGCTCTATTCGTTGCATCCAGACGGAAGCCCTGCCGCGAGTGTCTCGTAGCAGCGCCCTTCGTACGACGATCACCAAGCGCGTCTTAACAACAGGCAGCTTCAACAAGTCGAGCAGAAAACACGACAATCTTCGTGTCGTACATTGGATTGCAAGCTTTGAGGTGGCACTTTCTAGAGCGCTTTATCCACCCGCAGGTCTTCTTTTTTTTGGAATGGTTTTATTTTTTTCTGGTTAGGCTTGGGCATATCATCTCCCGGTCCAAAAGTTTTACCTCCGTTGTTTTCAGGGGTTTGGGCGGCGGGGTCAAATGTGCTTTCACAGTCGCCGCACTACGGGTCCCATAATCTTCGTTCTCGGAGCTCACATCTGCACGCCGTGTGAAATAAATTTCAACGATAGGCGTCTGAGCTATTGCTGACAGCGATCGCAGTCCCTTAGGTTTAGTTTTAGCCTCATCAAAGAAAGATTAATGCACGTGTACGAGAAACCTAGTGAACAGCAGGACGCTTGGTCGAATTAGCCTTTGCGGCTTTGTTTCTTTACGAGAGGCAACGGTCGATGGCGCTGCTTCTAGTCCACCACAAGCGAAAATTCGGCTAGCTTGTTAACCGGAACCGACACGGCAACGTGAAGGCCAACTGACCTGTTTTCGGAATGAAGCACCAGGCGCGCTGTGTTTTTGTCGCAGACGAAATAAATTCGACCACGGAGCAATTATGGTACTTGAATAGGTCCAGCTACATCAAAAACACGTGCGGGACCCGTTGGTTCTGATGCCGCCGATAAAGGCTTCAATGAATACCGTCGGTTCCAGAATGTAACATAGTTATGGCACACTTGAGCTTGTGATAATCCACTGAGCGATAATTTGGCGGCTCCTTTCACCAATAATACCCTCGTCTCGAGGACAGAGGCTGCTTGCACCGACTCACGCCACGTCACATTTTGGTTTAAATTTACTTTTGTATGTGAGGCCTCCCATCTCCCTTTACCCCTAGCCCTCTCGCGGACTGATGCTGTAATCGCGATCGTGGGCTTTGCGTCGCAAAGGCAGTCGCTACGCTCCTGCGAGGAAAATATTATAAGGTCGGTCTGCTACAGTGCTCGGCTTGCTATGAAGTTCGGCGCTGGGCCCGCCTCCGCAAATACCCGAGTGGTCCTGCTTCCCGGGCACCCCGCGCCGGTTTGCTATGGCTACGCGCGCTCGCAACTGCTCTCCTCCGTTGGTCATTTTATGTGACTTTCACCCCCCCCTCCTCCTGATACGGTGTATGCAGTCAGTATCCGTCTCGAGAGGCACTATTATAATAGGGCTGATATCGATGGCCGGTTCTTGTTCTGTCTATGGTTCCGTCGCAATATTGCAAAACAAGGGTTTCCAGTCGCTCGTTTGGAGAGATCTGTCGGGTTCAAACAGTCTTCGTTTGATACGTACCAGCAAGATGTTAGCCCCCAGCGAAGATCGCACATGATATAGATGGATATGTATGTTTCGCCGACAGATTGAACTGCAGGATTGTGGGAGACCCAAATGAGATCGCATATTAGCCTATCACATCACTCCAATTGAGTACTTTCAGTAACTATTAGGGCAAGGCGTACCGTTCCGACACATTCTGACACATATCTGTCTGAACCAGAAACAAAATATGAATATGCTGATAAAAATATCAAGTCTTATGAATAATTCTGGTGTCTATGCGACATTCGGACAACTAGGCACTTTCCTAGATTAGGAAGAAGCTTGAGGACGATGTCACACATCCACTTGTTTAGGTCACACAGTTCGAAAGCAGATCGAGAAGCATGAGCTTAACGGCGACCCCGAATGTGAACAGCATGAAGGCGCGCACCGCAGCGATTGTCGCATCCAAGTGGATGCTGGAGGAAGCGAATGTTAACATGGAATACATCCAGGCTAGCATTCTCCTGAACAACTCCGGCAAGCGGTTAGCGGCGACTATGGATCGTTTTGGCTACTATCTCGCCCCCAACGAAGGGAACAAAGGTAAGCCTGCACGCTATTCGGCAACGTCGTTTTATAGAAATGTTAAGTAGGGGTTGTTCAATGAATACCCGCACTTGCGTGTCCCTACTGAGTTATTCTTGCTAAAGCGAAGCAGGACATTCGACAGGCATTCCTTAAAAATAGAGAAAGGTGGCTTGATTAATAAAGATGCTCTTTGTACTAAGGACGACTTACAGACCCTTGTTCGCTTTGTGTACAGCACAGCTCGCGTACATGCTGGCCACCAAGATGCTGCGCTCGCGTGTCTAATGTGGCACTGCTTCGGATTCTCTTCGGACTTAGGCTCCATACAAAACAGCACGTGTCAGTGATAAACGAGCGGTGATAATATCAGCGAGCGGCATATTCTACATTCGGCTACTGCGGGGCCGGACAAGAAGAATTCTTGAAGTGCCCTTTGCACGTCCTCGCAGCCGCACTGGCCACCCAGGATGCACCTTGCGCAGCGCTACTTGACCAGTTGCCCGAGTTTGCGTCTGAAGATGCTATCCCGATGCCCCGATCATACGTTCTTGGAAGCTAAGCCGGCAATGCTTCAAGTTGCTGTAGTGCCATCGACCATGCCTGCTGTCGTTTCAGAGTCGGTCCTGTCGCCTACACTCGAGTCCAGGAATTTCCGTACCGTTGCTCCGCTGCGTACAAATATAAGCACACAAGATTAAGCAAAGAACAACCAGAGCGCCATATACACCAATCGGGGTAAGGATGGGGCGCAGGCATAAGTGAACAGGATGCTCAAGCGCGTAGCTGAACCTGCGGAATCACTGCTACCTTAACATCACACTCTTTGCGCCGTGGCGGTGCACAGCACGCGAACGGCGACAACCGAGTAGCTACTCAGTGGATGTTCGACCGTGGGAAACGAAACGACCAACAAGGCGTTCGCCTACATCACTAGCACGGCTCGCAAGGACAGGAAAGTGACTCGAGTCTTGAGCGGATGGGGGGGGGGGGGGGGCGGACGAGTCGCCCACGATCCTAGACGTTGCGGAGCTGGATCATGCTAGCCAGGACGGCTAGGTCGCTTGCAGGCCTGCCTTTCATCTCCTGCTCAGGTCTCAGGACGGAACGTAAACACCAAGGTATTGCGTATACTCACAGCGTACCAATTTCGCTACTTCCCGCAGTTAAAGAAATTTGGGCCAGCTGACCCTATCGTCACGCGCGTGAAGGATGCTTGGCAGCCGCGGATATACCGATTGCTGACGCGCCTCGCCTGAACCGTTGCGTTGAACGACGGCGCTACTCCACATGATAACAACAACAAGACGAAAGTCAACATTCATGATCAAGACGGGATCACCTTGCTGTCATTCAAGAACTTATCACCGCCAACAACGCCTTAGCGGCGCGCTTGACAATAATTGAGACGGCTTTGCTGAACCCAACAATCCCTGAAACCTGCAGTCGAAAAAGCCGGGAGCCGAAACTCAAGCGCAGGAAGAAATAAGTCACCAACCTTTCAGCCGTTTAATACGAATGGTACACGCGTGTACCGCATAGATGGGACTCAGCTGATCGCCAGAAGAAGTCGGAGTCACGCCAGATCGTTGTCTTCATCCTTGACGCGAGCTTCATCCTTAGTGGCAACGCAAAGGACTACAAGGATCAACTCGTCGGCTTAAGCCGCAGCCCTGAAGCCAAACTGCTCGCGCTCTTGAAGGCCCATGTCGTCAACGCAAAGGGAGCTGGAAGTGTCATGCGCGCACTACGTCCACTCCACGACCGGCATCCTGGACGAGCGTATCATGATCTAGAAGCGCCAATTTCCAATCGGAAACATCGCTTATCCTGCATCTGTTGACACGCAAGACATACTCGCCCCTGTAGGTCGGGTGTAAGACAAATAGTTATGCATTCAAATATATGTTCATCCTCAGAACCACACTGGTTATAGCTACAATAACTTTCACGTGCCCACAGACATCATAGCGTACCGCATACAACTGCAAACAGCTCATGGGCGCACACATCTCCAGCACACAACAAATAGCACGCAAGCACACATAAGCACACACTCTTGCATCCAACCATATCGGGATCAATAGTACCGGCCTGATTCGAACAGACATCTCAGGCCGGAGTCCTGCGCTATTGCTTGTTGAGCAACGGCGCTGCGGGGGTGGTGTGGGGTAGGGGGTGGAGGCGTGGTGCTGCAGGAGCGCGAGTATGCATCTGTCGGAGGACTGCGCAGTAGCTCCACAAAAATATTGCTTCGCAAAAATCGAGGCCTGAGATCGTCGTGGTTCCGTCGGCGAGCCCAGTCTCGCCCAGCCACAAATGCGTGGCATGTCTATTTTTCTACATATGGAAGGCCGCCATTGGATGATAAAAAGGTCAATCGAGAAGGCTATAGACGGCCACACATTCTTCATCACTGTATTTCGTCGATGTACCAATAGGGGTTGTAAAACGGTTACTCGCGGGCAAATGTTTTCAATTGTGTCCCTCCCTACTGGCGTTTCGCCTTCATTAATGAATTTGACGGGACCGGTGCACATGGCTCCGGGCTCAAAACGGCGTGTATGTTGAAAAGGTGATTTGATTAGCCTAGATGCCTCTAGATGAACTTTCCTTGCGGCTTTAGTAAGCGCCTTTTGTAAGCTGACAGGAAATATAAAGACGGGAGGCAAGCAGCCCTAGACCTAATATACCAGTTGATCTCGCGTAATACAGGTTTAATGTGCTATCTTTTCTAATCATCCCATGTGTCGGAAAGTATAGAAGTGTCGGAACCGTCACGATATGGCTGCAATAGGTCGTCCGCCAACAGACAGCCGCATCATGGGAGCGGTTGAATTCGTAGCGGATCGCCACATGACTAAGCCGCTGAGCAAACCCCATCCCAGCCAGCCCAGACCGCGTGCCCTCCCTCAAAGACCAAGGGAGGCAAGGATTCTGCCTCAAGAGAGAGAGCGTATTTGAATGGAACGCAGCGATGGTGGAGGGTGTCCTGAGTAAACGTTCTCGGTTCACTTTAAGAGAGGCAAAGAAAATGTACAATAGGGGAACGTGCCTTCTGGTTGTTTTGGAGATGCGCCGGGTGCATGACAAGGCCATCCCGACTGACCAATACAAGAAGAAGGTGGCACGTGACGTGGTGGTGGTGTGCTTGGTAGATCATACGGTTAAATCATAATGGGCCGAGTACAACTCGGACATCCGTATTATTGACAATCTTGAGATCCCAACTACCGGAGCCACCGGGACTGGCCCTAATGATGAAGTATTGGGCGAGGTAGATTATCGATTACACTTTATTATTGCTGCCACCAATTAGTCTTTTAACGCTTCCCATTGCATGTGTCCTATGAATGGCCGGACGCTAGCGGATATTGAGACTAGTGACGACCCGGTTGGCAATGAACTCGTTGAAGCTGGTAGCGGTGATGGCGCTGTTGACGATTCGTCGGTGAACCGAACATCTCCATCCAAAGAGGACAAACGGTAGTTCCGAAGTTGGCATAAAGTATATGGAGAATAGCTTTCAATCAAATGGCAGCTGTCATGGCAGCGCCATCCCCAGTTGCCAAATAGGGACATTATGAGTGCAATCGACCGGCGCTTTGAGGCTTTTGTGCAGCGTCACGGAGCACAATTGACTCAAATGCATATACAAACGCACTACTGGTGCAGCTTATCGTGAAGCCGAACGGCAACACAATGAGCAGTAAGGTTGAAACGCAAGATCCTGGCTATCCCATACGGACACCTATCATTGAGTGACTACCCTATTAAAATAGTCCTGCAATATGACAATGTTTTTGTTTTCCTATCTATCCTCGTAATGTTGTGTCCTTCCATCCTTAAGTTACTTCCAGCTTTCATCTGTAGTGCCGCTTACAAATTCCATGCCATCAGAGTTTAAAATTCCTGTCTCGTGAAAGTCGATGAAAATATTGTACAAGGCCAAGCAAGCAACAATCATCCGCGCAGATGCTGTTGCGTCTGCTCCTCCATCGTCTTCTTAAAAAAATATGAAACGCTCCTTCAACAACCCGAAGGCTCCTTCATAATCATCCTGGTAGATACATGAGAAAAATTGTAGCGAACCTGGAGCCGTGTCAAACCCCACCATGGTTGTAAGGCGCTATAACTCGCGAGCCAATACCGTAGCCCGGGTCAACAAGCACATGGAAGCCATGTAAACATGCGTCAATTGGCCAACCAAAACTCGAGACCGGAAGATTTGAGAGTCGTTCCATGATCCCGGCAGAATGTTGAAGAAGATAAATCGCTTGAGATTACCGCGTGTATATTTTCAGAATGGTAACATAGACACACATTAATTTTATACGGGATGACAAGAAACTGAACACGGAACATCCTACACTGCTGCGGGGTTTAATGCATCATGATATCCGTATGAATGTAAATACCTTGCGGCTTCTATTGACCTTGAATCGATGCTTTCGACCCCGTGCTACAATGCGTGGTCCTGCCGTCGCACGTGCTGCTCGCTTGTTCTGGGTGGTGACGGCATTGTCAAAGACACAGGTCTCTATCGATACAGAGCCCAAAACCTACCTCGCTGTTGTGGTTCTCGAGTTCATTTCTGACATACTATACATAAACCTATTACGTTTGGCTAACCAACTTGAAGGCGACTTTTACCTTTTTGTTGGTATGGTAACCATCAGCCAAACAAGCCCCAAATACCATACAGTACCACTCCGTCTCAGATTAAGAGGTGGCTATGGAATAGTCCGCAATCTTAACCTCAATGATTACCAGAAGTAGGTGAAAGTAGTAGTGCCAGAAAGCGCAACGCAGCGCTGTAATCCATTTGGTGTGCGCAGCTTGACTGGATGCCACGTTTTCGCGTCAAACTGCCCAACGTTGATTCGTTGGCAAGCCTTCGCTGTCAGAATGGACGACACAGTTAAACCTTCGCCCCTCTTCACCCAGGTCGACCAACTAACCATGGCCAAGCCCACTACGACAAGACCTCTGATAACCTTGCCGCCTACGACGTCAGTGTCGGCCAGGCCACCGCCGATGCCTTCCCTGCTGCCCGTTCCGTTGCAGCTGCTACCAGTGCTGCAGTCTGTGCTGCGGTTGCGTCCGAGCAGCCCGTGCTGTCCGTGGTCCGCCGGGACCCGTCATGGACTTCATGCCGATGGGATACGTTAGACCGCCGCCGACGGTGTCTATGTCGGTCGGGTCGCAGCTGCCAATGATTGCCAACATCTCCAACTCGGCCACTTCGTCTCTTATGGCGTTATCTCACCAGCGTCGGTCGAGTAATTTATCGGCCCTTGATCTTGCCGTTCTGGTGCAGTGTCTGTTGGCGCGGTTGAAGGGCGGCGTTCCACAAAAAAGTTCAACGAGAGAGGTTGCGGCTCAACTTGGTCTCCACATCAACACAGCGTGTCGCGTTTTGAATCGCGCGTTGCTCGAGTGGCAACGGTCAGGTACCTACCGATCCATATCGCTACTACCCAACAGCGGAATACGGCACCAAGACCGCAGAACGCGCTCTAGTTTCTGCGAAGAATACCTGTTGCGCGTCGTTTAACCTTTCAAACTGCAGCTGTTTCTTGTGAGGCCTGCCGCCGGCAGCGCTCTTCCGTGAGTTGAGGCTAACAAGAGTGCATGATAGACCTACTGCATCGGGCACGTTGACCGAATGTCAATGTAGTTGTCAGGCATGGACAACACAGTCCATTTAGACGAAGCGATTTTCTACATTACGCAACCGCGACGTTGTTACCAGCCGCTGCCGGACGAACCGGGACCGACGCGCCCAGTGAAGAGTCGACGCTTTGATACGCGAGCCATGATGCTGGCCGCTGTGAGCAGGCCGATGACTCGGCCCGACGAGAACTCTGTTTGATGGAAAGCTAGGAATATGTGCTTTACGAAGAATATTGCTGCTGTACGATCGAATGCACGCAGGTCTGCAGGAACTTTCGAGACAAAAGGAGTGTTAGTGACAAAGACAACCTACAGGGAGAAACTATTGGCAGAGGTGCTACCGTCAATTCAAGCTAGGCGGCAAAGACGTGACCGCATGATTTTGCAAAAAGACAATGTGCCACCACACATCTCCCCCTCAGACGCCAGCTTTTAGCTGCTTGTGTAGCGAGCTGTGGTTTGGAAGTCGATATGGGACACCAGCCGCCAAACAGTCCAGACCTCAATTGCTGTGACCTGGGTCTTTTTGCGGCTATTTAAGCGAGCCAGAAAGAAAAGACAGCGCACAAAATTGACGAGATCATCGCAACAACGACAGGAGCATACTGGGAGCTCCCTCCTCGGGTTCTGAACGCTGCGTTCTTGATCCTATAGAGCTGCATGGACTTGTCATCCAACCCAGCAGGGGCAACAACTTCAAGAACTCGCATATGGGCAAACAGCAGCTTGAATGGGAGGAAGACTTCCTACAAGGGTCTCGTGCTCATCAGCAACAGCTGCAATCGTAGCCGCTTCGCCCCCGTCTATCACTCCAGACTATAGTTAGATTGATGTTAATGTAAACCTTATTAAAAAAAAACGTTTTTAAAACAGGAGAGAAAAACCGCACCACCTCTCATTCTGAAACGGATTGTCGCTGTTTCGTAGGCGTTATCTACTTGTTTGTATGGGGTCGTAAGAAAATGGCCACTGTTTTAACTGTCATACGCATTGGCGCGGATTGGAATCCGACGGATGATAATGCATCCCCATTCGTCAAAATCCCGCGACTTCCCAAGCCTCCCCGAGAGACTCACCACTAGTGAGTCTCTCGGTGAGTCACCCGCAGCCCAACGACAGGGCCCGGCCACATCTCGGCGCCCAGCAGTACGAGCACTGTGGTGCCCATCGGCAGCAACAGCAAAGCGGCCCCCAGCAGCTCGGCTCTGACAGTGTCGGGTGCACAGGAAGTCACGCCAAAGGACGTGCGAGATGCTTGTATATTGAAAAGGACGCAGTAGGCGTATGCAGGCAGCCTTCGCACAATATCTCGATGGATACTGGAGACAAAAAATGAATCGCACAAATATTTCGAGAAGGCCAGATTGACCTTCGCAGTTCACCGCAGAGGACTTCGAGGCATTCTTGCTCGAAAAGCGCAAGAACGTCGGTGTCAGTGTGCTCAATGGTTTCGCAGTTCCGTCAAAGATATCTACCGCCGATAAGTGTCGCTCCCGTCCTCATACGAAAAGCGTCAACATGATGGACAACAAAAGCGGCGCCGTGTAGCATAATTTCATCCAATAAGATTCTGCAACACGAATTTCCTACGTTTTGTCAGATAAGTGAGTGGTAGTCAATACTACTGTATGGTAGTCTCCGCAATGTCCTTACCGACTTCCTCCGCTTATATTGGACAGGTCAAGTACCGGTACAAGGTACCACACCCCAAAAGTGACGCTCCGGTAACCGATAATTACCGAAAGTAGCGTAGGTGTACTTAGAAAAGTGTGTACGGTAATACAAAGCACGGGAGAATCTAACGAGAGTCCTCTTGGAGAGGGTCCTCGCACAAAAAGTACATGCGGGAGAGATAGTCAATACCGGTATCAGACTGTAGACGAAACATGAAAGAATGCCAAATTCGAACTGCTCAGCCATTAGCAGCAGCGCGTTGTCATCCCTCCCCCGCGAGAAGCTGTATACACTTCACACGATGCAGCGGAGGCAGCACTGCATCAGTGGAGCAGAGCCCACGGATTCAATGTGTCGAGGCGCCGTATAAAGTACACTGATGATCCACGTCGTCAAGTTTGGGCTCTTAGATTCGTAGTTTTGATATTACACTCCTCTCTTACTACAAGTTCCTAATGACCTATCATCTTGTGGACGCACAGGCTGCTATGATGAGTATAGGTTGCGTTGCAGATCCCACACTTAAAATCCCCATTCTTACCTTCTCGCTTGCGCTAGAATCTGTTAGCATCCCATTGGGAATTTTGTTGCAGATAGAAACGATGTTTCCGGTGCTGAGGTCCCTTCAACATCTTGACGCCACAATACTGGCGTTCGCCATGCTCTGGAAGCGCGTTTGAACTACATCAGGCGTCCAACGCACCCCCTCGTAGCTCCGGTAGCAGTGGCGTCGAGAGATTGCCTTGGTGTACGGCATGCCGTTGTGAGCCAGGTCGTCCCTGAACAGCACTCATAATCACCACTGAGATATTCACCACACATACTTTAGAGTCGTCTCGTGTTGTGAAACAAGCCGTGTACACGCGAAGCATGGTGTTAGGCTCTAGCGCGAAGATCATGCTCCCTGGAACACCGTCCGGGTGATGTTGGCGAGCTCTTGCCTAGTCGGTCTCTTTATGATGGGGCTCCTGTTCGATAACGCCAGGCTTTGAATACATGAAGGAGAACACACCCGGCAATCAGCCTGGGTGAATCATCGAGATCACTACCTCTAGGGCTCCCTGCAACTCTAACAGCGACGGTGACATCCCCCTGAGATTAACGCATGATTGCGAACAGAAATTAGTCATCCCCGCCACGACGCGATTGAAAACGCCCACATACGTACGTTCATTGGCCTCCGCTAGTAGAGCAGTAACTACATGGTCGGGCAGAACAAGCCCCACAGGGAGAAACCCGTTCGGCAGCAAAGGGCCGGTCGCCGCTTGCTCCATTGGGGTCGTAAGAGCAGAATCTTAAAGTGATGGGAACGCTGGATGTAACGGTAACGCCTCTTACCAGTTTATATCGGTATTGACACTTGTACACGTTTTGTGCGAGGGCCTCTCCAAGAGGGTCCTCGTTAGATTCTCCCACAAGGCACATCTTCTATCAGAGTCATATAGTCAAATAGGCTGTTGGCAATTGGTCACTCGCACGCGGAGATATCTCTGCGATGACTGCAATGACGACGCTGTGCTTTCGTATTCATCTACACAGGTATGTAATCTAACTGCGTGTGCAATGTAGCGTGTCTGTGGACTAACCTCGACGGGTGATTTTTCAGTTAACAGTTTCAATGAAGTTATGGGTGATAATATAGTTCGTATTACTGACAATTATCACTCTTCATTTCCTATGTCGTCATCCGAATCGACTTCGCCAACATGTCATCAATAGCGCAGTGTTTAGCAAGGCTTTCGATCGAATCTGCTGCTGCGACGCCAGCTTCGTTGAGTAGAGCATTTCAAAAGTAGTTTCACCGAGATTCGTAGGTATCAGGGCTTAGGTCGGGAGACAGCATCTTAATAAACTTTCGAACGTCCTTCGACTCTTCTAGCGCACATGCAGCGTTGAGCTTCTCCTTTGCTGTAAAGGAAGCGCGGCGCTTTCCGTTGGAGGGGGCGATTGCATCAGTTGGGCAATGAATGATGATCGTCTCGGGTAAATACCGGTATACAACTAGTTTGAACGATGTGATATGTTTGCAGCGTCGCTTATATTGGAACTAAGTGAGTTCCTCAAAATACAGCAATATGATTAGTCGCTCTTATATGAGTTTGTCCACTTAAGGGGAGGAAGTCGGTAAATAGCCAACTACAGTATCACAGTCAAGAAGATCATCTGTAGTACAGACAATTTAATATGTAGGTTAAACATCATCAACCAATCAGCGCGTAGACACGTCGCGTGACGTGGAACACACGAGGGGGAGTACAGTATACCAAATTTTGACGTGATGTCATCGTCTTCATCCTTGACGTGGTTGCACTGGCGAAACCCGTTTGCGCGTCATGGCGTTCCGGTTCGGAACTTCTCCTGTCCTTCTGTCTTTAATCGCCCCTTTGCGTCGGGAACCTCCCCCTTAATGCTGATGCGGCGCTCGCGGAGCATCACCACGTCCATGACGTTAACTTGCTCGTAGATGATCTTAGCAGTCAGCACAAAACCGTATGCGCCTGGCACGGCATTTTCTGGAGACTGGTGCCACCTGCGACTCGAGGCGTCTAGAGCAGATTGTTTGTGCATTCGAGCGTGCTCATCCCTCGCTGTTTTTTAGTCTTCGCTTTTTGGGTGCAATGGTCGGTGCCTGCTTGCGTCCCGTTTCTCCATTTCGACTTGGGCTCACTCGTTAATTTGCTGCGCAGAGCATAATCAGAAGACTTCGATTAACGATGCTTCGATTCAGCTGTCCAAGAACTCGGTGCATTGTGTTGCTGGCCATCGTGGCGCTGGCTGCGGCAGTATCGGCGCAGAGCAGCGGCTCGAGCGGGTCGTGTCTGATCTCGCAGTACCTCGATTCGGTCACGGGTGAGTGCATCGACTACAAGAACAAGGGCGAGAAGGCCGGCGCGGACTACGACCAGGCCATCGACTCGGGTAACACGGCATGGATGCTGACTTCCAGTGCACTGGTGATGATCATGACGCCCGGCGTCGCCTTCTTCTACGCTGGCCTGGCGGGCGAGGAAATGGCCTCCAACACCATTATGATGTCATTCGTGAGTATGGCAATGGTGACGATCCAATTCTGGGCGTTTGGCTACTCGGCAGCCTTTGGAACGCACGGCGTCTTCGGGTGGGCGGGATACAACCATGTGGGTGGGACGCCAAGCGGCACCTACGGCACCGGCATTCCGCACATCTTGTACGCCTTCTTCCAGACGCAATTCGCCGCGATTACTCCGGCCGAATTGAGCGGAGGAATTGTTGGGCGTATGAAGTTCGGCACATATCTTATCTTTATCTTCCTCTGGACGTCCATCGTCTACGAACCGTTGGTGTACTGGATCTGGTCGCAGAAGCTTGACGACACGTGGGGCATTACGCCCCGAGGCTGGGAGGGCAGCATGGGAGCGCTTGACTTTGGTGGTGGCACTGTCATCCATGTCTCGGGTGGATTCGGTGCTCTCGCCGCTGCTCTGATGGTAGGGAAGCGCTACAACCACGGCGAGCCTGTAAAGCCACACAACGTCCCGCTTGTTATGATCGGCTGCACGTTCCTCTGGTTCGGGTGGTTCGGCTTCAACGGTGGATCGGGAGGTGCCGCTGACGGAATCGGTGCTACGGCAGCGGTCAACACGCACTTGGCTGCCTCTGCTGGTTTCATAACGTGGGTGCTGCTTGAGTACAGTCTTTCACAAAATTTGGACCCGTGCGGAGCTGCCAGTGGAGCTGTCGCAGGAATGGCCACCATTACCCCCGGATCCGGATACGTGCACCCATGGGCATCGCTGATTTTCGGCGTCGTTGGCGCCTTTACGGGCTTCTTTGCCGTAAAGCTCAAAAACCGTCTACGTTACGACGACACACTGGATGTGTTTGCTATCCACGGCTGTGGTGGCTTCATGGGCGGCTTGCTGACTGGTCTCTTTGCCACCTCAGAGGTGAACCCAACCATTAAGGGTGGTGCCTTCTACGGACATGGCATGCAGTTCGTGTACCAGTTGGTAGCGAACAGCGTGGCCGCTGCGTACGTGTTCTTCGGCACTCTGATCATCCTCGTCGTGCTCAAGCACACTGTCGGTCTTCGCATTAACGAAGAGAAGGAGGTGAACGGCATCGACATTTCATACCACGGCGGCCTCGCCTATGACTACAGCCATCACGGTGACCAAAGCGACCACGGACCGAAGACCGTTCAGTTTAACCCCCCTGAGACGTCTTTCGAGGCGGCGTTCATGAAGTCGGACCCGGCTGAGCAGGTCTAAAGTGGCTGCCGTATCGTACTTGACTCTTAATTTCCAATACACTATGTGCACATTTTTGCACAGAAGGTGCTGGTATTTCGCTGTTGTTACCGAAACAGTTTTCTTGAAGGCACGTGTTGCTGTACCCAACTAAACAAAATGTGACGAGGCACCTGCACCCAACCATGCCCAACCCAACCCAGCATTATGACCCACACAGGTCCCAGATGCACCCCAAGTGAGTCCCAACCGCGAAGAGCCCTAAAATATTAGATTCAGACTGGTCTATTACACCTTATTTACTGGTTGCAGGAAGTCTGGTAACCTTCAGCCAGATTAGCAACACCGGTTCCTCGTTCGAGTCCGGTAGTTGCTCGTGGCGTTTCGCCTTGGTTGACTGCTCTCTTTGTTGCCGTGCTAGGTGTTGTTGACTGAATCATAGCCTTGTTCCTTGTATCTTGGCGTCTGCTCTCCGACATTCCCTCTTTGCGATTGTCCTGCTCTGCCTCAGACTCGTCTCCCAGAATTCGTTGACGCTCCCTTCCATTGTCACTTTCTCTTGTCGGAATATGACTCTGTTTCTTTAATCCAGAGACTGGTAATGCAAATGGTGCATATGATGCTCCATAATCACTTCCAGACTGCCTCCTGTTCGATGACTGAGTCAGGATGTTTTGTTCTGATCTTCTCCTTAGGCACTCTGGACAATGGTGGTGCTTGTCTTCTGGTGCGGTTTGCCTGAAAACCTTGCATATCTCCCACCCATTTTTCTGCTGTCCAGTGCCATATCAGTTTCTTCCAGCACGCTTGGGCATAAGGGCACTCCCAGAAAATGTGCTCCAACGTTTCCTTTGTGGCCTGGTAGCGTTGCAGCTTCCTGCAGCTGCTGTCATCCTCCGCCCCTCATGGTAGAGATTTAACTGCCGCACCGCCACCCTATACGCCGTCCGGACTTGATATTCCGTGAACTCTTGGCGATGTGCCCATAACCGTGTGGGCATTTGCCCCAACCCCGCTGCTTGCCACGTGCTGGTGGCTGCCGACTTTCCTAATTTCTCCAGCGTCCTGATCAATCCGCTTCCTGGTCCCTTAAATCGCTTGTGCGGTCGCTTCTTCAGTGCTAGCATCACGTGCTTGTTGGCTGTGGAGTCTGACACTTCTCATGGAAACTGCTGTATCGCCGGATGCGCGTAGAAGACGATTCCTCCCGCCTCCTGCCGCTTGCGCAACGTCCGGCAGCCCGCTGCTGTCTGGTCCGTTGCTACATTTTCCGGAGGCACGTTCCAGTGGATACCGTTTTTCCTGCTGTCGTAAGGTGATAACTCCGTCGCCCCTTGATCCGGCCTCCTCTGGTTTACCCTCCATTCGGTTCGATCCTGGGTGCAACCCACTGATACTCATTTTCTAAGTTTGGTGGGTGTCGGAAGCATTGCTCCCTGTGGGTTTGTATCTCCTCTCCGATCGCTAGTCTTGGCGAGCTTAGCAAGATCGCGATTCCTTAACTTCGCAACTTGGCTTGTCGGTGCTGACCTCGTCCTGTTGTTGGATTTTCCATGGCGTACGTTCGTACCCCGGTGCGTTGCACGTGTAGTTCTGCGATTGGGCATTGTTGGATGCGATTATACGTACGCTGAATTAGCATGTCACCCTGTTGATCCCTGATCCATGGATTGTCTGTCCACAGATACCTCGACCAGAAGCTGGCTTCCGTTGTTGACATGCTCCGAGCCGATGAGGTTAGTGTCCGTGGCAAATCTAAACTCCATTCCTCGGCTCGTGTCCAACTTAAGGCTCCAGAGGAGCTGTTCGTACTCTTCGGACTGTGCTCTTTGGACGTCCGAGTTGTCTTCCATAGCTGATCCG
This sequence comes from Phytophthora sp. 'mugwort', assembly GCA_033558025.1. Taxonomy (NCBI): domain Eukaryota; phylum Oomycota; class Peronosporomycetes; order Peronosporales; family Peronosporaceae; genus Phytophthora; species Phytophthora sp. 'mugwort'. The sequence continues at coordinate 4,130,245 of JAUCEF010000007.1, read as the reverse complement.
AGCCACGTACCCAGAAGTTGGTGGAGGGTGTTTCTTGCCGTTCTCTTAAGCTGTGAAGTAGCTGCCTCGATCGCGCTTGTCGAGGGGATATCCCTTGATTCTCGCCCAATGAGGCGTCCCGAAACGCCCAGGCCTTCCAGGCCGCCGAATAATAACCTGCCTGTTAGGTGAGCCAGTGAATGGCATACTTCATCCGGTGTACCTTACATGTAATCGGAATGGAGGAAAGTCCCAGTCCCTCCTACTTGCTTTGGCGTATAAATCAATGCTGACTTGAAGAGCCCTAAAATATGCGTATTGTCTGATACCCAGAGTGCTCATCCAATAAGCATGAGCGTTGCCGTGTGTAAAGGATATGCAACTGATTCGCATTATGCGAGTCAATGCGAGTCGCATTTCATAGCGTTCACTGCCGTCAACACTAGCTCAGGGGTCAGTTCCGAATCTCTTCATCAAAACGATCTGCACGATCTCATCGCTAAGCGTTTCTTTGCGGTTAGATCGAACACCTTTGATCGTTCATATCAGACACACAACAGTGCGTTACCAGTCTGGACCAGTATTGTATCTTTAAACAAATGCCTTACCTCTGATATAGAAATTGGGATTTTCAGCATTTGTTTTTTGCAAACAGCGCTGGTTCTCTTCAATACAAAACGACATGTAATCAATCCACGAGAAGTCTAGTTGTTCGATACAACCAACCACCTTCTCCACCTGCTTCAGAATGCTGTCGGATTGATGCCATTTTCTTAATGATAGAAAACTACCGACGTCGAGAAAACACCTACGCCAGCTATCTCCGATGTGAGTGCAGCCTCACTATCAGAGCTGTGAGTGCGCTAATACGCGATTACCTTTGCGCAGCATTTGCGATCCATTCCATTGAAAATGCGACAATCTCCACCGTTAATAGGATCTATTTCGTCGCCGGTAGCCTTGCAATTTCATACGCGATGGCGGCTTTCGTTGTTTTGGGGGAATAAAAAGAACTTGAACCTCTTCAATCTGTCGGTTGACGAATTGAATGTGCAACTTAAGGACACAATGTCGTGTACCGACGCAGATTCAATTACATGTCATTCGTCTCGAGATCTTCTTTAACCATACAGATAGCGACGATCCGCTTCGCCTTGACCGCCTTTGGTTTTGGTTTAGTCGACCCGTCCTTTTAGACGGGCACTGAATCTCAAACTACCAATGATAGCAGTGAGATTTACTGTCCGTGGATACTTTTGTCGCCAGCCTTCTCCTCCATCCCGACGTCCTCAAGAAACTGCAAAAAGAGGCACAATATTGAACAACTTCAAGGAGGTGGGAGGCCGGGGGAAATTTAAAAGCGGGCTACTTCATCATTTTACGTCGAGATCTGGTATACTGTGGCGTTAAATTCGGTCCCGAGAACCATCAAATTCGCTGTGTACTTATCTTACAAGGCCTGAAGTGGAAGCCTGACGTGGTGAATAGCGTTTTTCCTCGTCATAAAACCTGCCAGTTCTGCGGTTTCATTTGTCTGAAATTTAATAAATCGTATGCACCCGCTGCGGCGGCGCCAAGAATCTTGCTTGTACAAAGAGCCAGAAAAATCGTCGCCACGCGGCAACAAACGTGGGCGAGTACAAGTGCAATATGTGCGACAAGATCTACACGAAGCGTAGCTCATTGAGGTCGCACGTGTTGCGCGGGCAGAATACGAGTAATACAAACTAGTTAGCTTTGTTATCAAGCTAAACGCAAGGTTGGGCCAAGAGCCCTTCTTAAAATGCATAATATACTGGACAGTGGCAAGGCAGGGGTCGATACAACCGAATGGGGGTACAAAGACTGACGTCTTGAGTGCCTTTCGAGAATCTAGAAAGCGAGACAACTCCCTTAGGCCCGTGGCATCTGCTGGCTGTCAGACCTGGTGACTAAGGCGGAAAGATCCGTCTTTTGTGGTGTTGAAGGCTTCCTTTAAGGATAAACTTGAGTGTTGCTGGACGGCGGGTGACGTGAGTCTGGTACTGTTTAGGCGATGGTGTTTTGAAACTATGAGAACGTTTTGATTCTGGTGAGGATATGGCGTATCTCGCCTGTAATAGCTTGATTTTTAAATCTCGTCCTCTGTATTGTGTCTTCGGTTCTTTCATACAAATGAAGTCTTAGCACTATCTTCTATTTCGATAATACATATATATCCTCTGCTACGGACACGCTGCATTTTATATTATTGTTTTCGTAGGCTCCCTTAGATAGTACCAGTTGTATCCAGCTGCTCTGGATGTTGTATAGAGTCTGAACAAACTGCCTATAGTATGACCCTCCCCAGGCTTGCCCGTGGAGTCCGCCTCGAAGTACATGTAACAACAGCTGGAGCGTTGTTGAAGTTGACACGCTTCGCTACCTTTCGTAGTGGGGAGCTTGTACAGATGATCCCACAAGATAAATCCCTACTATTGGAATACACCCTCAACAGGAAGCGGACATAAGTAGGTAGTCATTCCCTCTCACCCTTTGAACGTAATATGGAATACAAAATCGCCAAAACAAAATCTAGTCATTGGGGTGCTAACTATAGGAAACGTCCAGCAGAAACCTATGCACTTGCTTCCTTCCTAGCTCCTTCCGTTGTTCTCGCAGCATCTCACGAAGTCCTCTCACAGACCTGTCTGGTATGCCCGCGAAATCGGCGCGGACGAGACGCTTGGCGATCCATTTGTTTTGTCTTCAGGTCCTAGCTTGACATCAATAATTAATGGTATATACGTCGCGCACCTCGTATTCCTCCAACTTCCACTGCAGGTCAAGGCGGATGCGTCGACTGCAGATTCGCTCTCGTTTTCTTTTTCTTGCGATGCCAAAGCCATGTTGGAGGTTGAACCTGTGCCATTTACCACTTAAGCGCCTCTTTTCAGCGTCGGAATCTCTGTGAAGCGCGCCGCCTTCACTCTAATTGCCACGAGCACTCTCCTCACCTCGGCCCACCCAGTTTGCGCGCGCCTGGTCTAGCTCAGGGAATCACGTTCCATGCCGCAAGCGAACAACAAACTTCAAACTAAGGTTGTTAGAGCCTCGTATCGCGTCAGAAACTTTGATATTGTTTTTTTAAATGGTGTAGTACGTCCACGAGACGAAAACGGTAGGAAGTTTGGGAAGCTGCCACTTCCGTAAGTTTTTGTTGCCGATTATATTGCTTAGTGGAAAGTTTGTTCTGCTCGCCACGGCGAGGAACACCATGGCGCTCAAAGACCCACAACCTTAACTACGCCTTGAGTTGCAACTCCAAATACGAACCAGTACCAGCTGATCATGCTACAACCGCACTCACTGATCAAAGTGCAATGAGGGCAAGGCTTTCGACCTGAACCCCGCGCTACAACCCCCTCCCCCCACAAAAAAAGAAGAAAACAAGCGTTGCTCACAACTTGCTCGCCGGCGTTGCAGGTAAACCTACGCATATGGTACAATATATACCGTATATGCCACTGATTCAAGCTAATGACAATGGCATTGAATGGCGCCGTCATGGCTACAGCCACGCTAGCCCTGTCACACTGTTTTAAGTCACTCCTTGCGTAGATAGCACTGCTACTACATATTTGTTTGTTGAGGCTACAGGCAAAAATGTCGTTACCTTGTGATAGTCAAACCGTCACTAAGCTACTAGCTCGAGGCCAGGTTCTTGAATGCTGTCATCAATTTTTCATCATTGCTGGCGTCTACGTAGTCACGGATAAGCACAACCACATCCCGCATAAGCGATGTAACGGCGCCCGCGAGTCCTCGATAGAGTCTAATCCACACCAGCTCACAAGCAACCCAAACTCTTGCGTTGGGCGTTCCAGCGGTGCTTGACCGCTTGCCCAATTTTAAATACAATCTCTTGAGCTGCAACATGCTCCAAAAGCCCGAGCTCGTCGGTTACCGCCAAGTCGCAGTCTGCATAGAACTTAGGCGAGAGGCATGCACGTATTTCTCGCTACCCGTAAGGAGATGTCGAACACTAAATGAGTGCGAGTCAGCACGGGTGACAACTTAAGACCCAATCCAAGTCACTAGCAGTTTGTTGTTGCGTCGCTCCTCAACACGTGATTGCAGCACGTAATCCCAACATCAACGTTAGTATAACTCTTGTGCACCACATGATTTTCTGGTGCAGTAGCGAGATTTTCTGGCATTTATCGATAACCTCACGATACATGTTTTCGATACTAGATCATAGCTTTGCTGGAGAATGCCCAGTATGTCCACGAGACTTCTGACCAGGGAGGTACAGCACGTAGATAGGAGCGGGACAGGATAGGCCAGAAAACCTGTACTGGAGCCTTATTCGCAAGTGATGCAACAGGAGAGTGATCATGTTTGTTTGTATCAAAGGAGCTAGATAGATCCAGTCTTGGTGCGAAGTCAGTACTCCATAAGCATAGCACGCAAAACTTGCAAAATATCCCTGTTTGTTCGCTCGACTGAGGCATTCACCCACGGGCTGTATGCCACCACAAACGGCTGCTGACACTTCAGCCGCTTGCATAGTTCTGCTACGACTTGGTTCTTGAAACGTGAACCATTGTCGCTCGCCCCTATAACGGGCACACCGAAACGACTGTGCCACCCGAGTATCGTTTTTACGCAACCCCACTAGTCGGTGAGTCACATAGAACAAATTTGCAAAAATGAGTAAAGTTGTATTTCAGCACCCATTTTTTATGTGCCAAATATATCACCTGAGGAGCTCCTTTGCGAACGTCAGAACAGTAAATTTCTCCTCATGGGCGTGTACTACCCTGTCGCCATTCATATGCTGACAGAACGAGCAGGAGCGCACGAATCGGCGAATGAGCTGCATCACCCCTTCGATCAGAAATACACGTCGAACGTGGTTCAGGACGACGGCTTCTCCACAATATCCTTACGTCCAACAATAAGAAATAATGAGACGCTGGATGAGAGCCGCAGACGCAGTAGGAATCCAAGCAGCGTCGCCGACACGACGCACACCAAGTAGATCTACCTCACAAGCCCTTGGGGATGACTGCACATAGCTGTCTGCATCGCCACTGTTTCACGAAGAGTAGGCCAGGTGAAGCCAGCTTGGCTTAAAACTTCATGATCTAGTGGTAGATATTGCCGTCGGGCCACTCTGCTCCGTCTACTGATCATGTCCGCTCAAAGGTTGTCAACCACAATCGCTTGTCGAAATTTCATAAGTCTTACGGCCCAAGATAGCAACATGCCACGGACATGCTTATTCACTTCGTGACGTGGAGCAAACAGATGAATCAGGTTCCGGTGGTCATAGTACACATTAAAACACCGGGGCTCAGCAGTAAGTAGTCGAGGTCTTCGCATGAGAGTACGATTAGGAACGCCTCCTATTCAATGATGATCCAGTGTTATTGGGTGCCATCGAAAGTCCCGCTCTTACATACGAGTAATTGATGTGCCTGCTCAGTGATTGGTGCGACTTGTTTCCACTCCATACTTTATGTCAGGATGGATACCCAATCATAGCCTCTGGCATCCACATACAAACATAATGTGGTTCCACCACGTGGGTGTGTTAGCGTAACTGATGTTGCGGTAGCTGCTTCACCTGATTGAAACTATTGAGCTCTTGAGCTGTCACGGCAAAAGTGATTCCCGATGCTGCACACTTGGTCTTCCCCTTGCCATTGAGTGATCGGTCCAAGAGTAATCGCCGTGGGTGAATAATGCCTGAATTGACAACAAGACTATCGCGCATCCAGTGCGTCGCATAGATGGACTGCTGTAACTCCCCCGCAGCGGTAGGCACTGGCATGGCCGATAGCCTCCGATCCATTTGGGATCGTGGCGATTTCCGTTCTTGTTAATCACTTTGCCGTTACTGTGTGCGGGTAGAAGGACGGATTCTTCGGACTGAGCTTCAATCCAACTCGTTCACTAGATCCAATAGTCTCTCCAGGACACGAAGGTACACCGGTATCGTATTAGCGTCGAATAGAAGATCGTCAATTAAAATGAGCCGGCGCGCCTCCAACAGCTCGATGGACCAATCGCCTCAACCATTGAAAGTGCAGAGCAGAGTTACAACCTTCTGATCACACGAGTCGGGTGAGAACGCCTTCATCCGCCATATAGGATATCATCTCCCTGCATTCATAAGCGACCCAATCTGCCAAAACCTGCAAATAAAGTCAGATAAATCATGGTTATTCTTGCTCCGCAGGCGTTCCAGCTTGGTAATTAACCTTGGCATCATTCCATGATTGCTCAGTCATACACCCGGCGGTTTATAGTCAACGGCTTCATGAAATTCATCCACCTTCGACTTCCTCAAAGGCAATGCAGCGCATGCCCACCAGCTACTGGGATTATTGTAGAACCATCCAAGGGCAACGAGTGTCTTGTTGAAATCATTCAGGAACACACCCTTACAAGGGCATGTATTGGCGAGGCTTGCAGCGAAACGGTCTTTTGTTGCCCGGCTTCAGGCGAAGTTTGTACGGTGGTATTTTGGCCGACGAATCATCACATAAAAACATCGCCAAATAGCATGTTTCGTGGTGATGAGGCGAAGCTCCTGCATCCATTGATCTAGGAAACCATTCTCAACTGCAGCCGGAAACAACTTCTCCAAGCCCTCGCGAATATCTTGATCATCGGCATGACCAGGACGAAACTCATCGTCACACAAAAAGGGGTCCTATCGTCAGCAAGGTTGCTGCCCGCGAGTTGTTGCAGTTGCTATCGACATCAAAACATAGCGACAACAAGACATCGTTGCCGAGAACGAATTCGTCCTCCCCCCCCCCTCTATAATGAGAAAAGGTAACGGGTTCAACAGGGTCCACGGGACCCGCGGCGGTATGCAATTGGAGCTATAGTTGAACAGGTTCGCGAGCCTCCACATCATGTCCGCCAACGGCTCTGCCAACGACGGGTTTATTCAACGTCAGAGCTTGCACACTGGTTCCCAGCCGAACGAGCCCTTCGAAGTTTTGGCGACTAGAAAACACCAGTCGGAGCCGATGTCGGCATAGAGCAGCTCAAGAAGATCATAACGTTTTAACAATAATTCATATTTTATAATATATGAATTATTGGTGGTATGCACCCCACCTAGTGGCTCATTAATTCTCTTCATACGCCCTTGCCCCGGACGCTTAAAATGGAACCTCTTGGGCTGATCCTTTTTCATCGTGCGTAGCAGTCGGACAGGTGACACATAGTGGGGGACACAACACTTCAGGCACACATACTTCGGCGCTGCAGACCGAGAATCATGCTGCACAACGGGTCAGACTAATCGGTTCGCCTCGTCACTACGTCGGTCAACCGAAACACGCCGGTAACAGCCTAGCTGGTCTGCTAATACGTTCCAGTTAGGTTATCTTTGGCGCTTGGTCTGGTTTAGCAAATTGCTCGTCGTAGCGAGCCCGCTTGCGGCGTCAGAAGTCACGGTCCTCTTCCAACGCTTTCTCCAATATCAGGTCGTGAAACTTGCACTCCTGACTGCGTGCAGTGGGTATTCGAAAGCGGATCGCATTCTTGACGCCCCCCTCTCCCCAGGAGACTTTGATTCGATCCACAGCTTATATTTATCCTTCGCACCACGCTCATCCTCAAAGCAGGCGACTAGTCCATGCTCTTCAATGAGCTGGTTACACAGTATAAAATACTTTAGCACTCTCTCGCTGACATCGGACTCGGCCGTATCAAAGCGAAGTTCCCGGAAAACAGCCGATCCATATGGTAAAAGTGTCGTATGCGGGTAGGGCCAGATATTCGGGTCTGGGATTTTCAACCATGTTGCTTTTTCGTTGTTAGAAGGGTCAGTAAAATGGGTCTGAGGTTAATCGACGTTTTACAACTAACAAGTTTATCTAGCCACGGTTGTGTGCAGCGCACACTCCCTTGCTACTTAATGCACTATGAGACTCAACTGTTGGACGCCTTTTGGATGGATATCATCGTTATTAGATCGAATGTGACCGTTTTCAGAGTCAATAACATCAGAATCAGCACGTAAATGATGTACTCTGGATGCTTTACTAGTGGATTTTGATTATGAAACTCATATGCAGCTCGACGCAGCGTATATTGATTCATCGCGGCTTTAACGGGCATTGAGCTATCCATTCTCAATCTTCTTCTCTTCTTTCAAGTCAACTCACCACCCAAACTCCATCAACAATAGATGTCGCCGACCCTGAACCAACTTCTCCCATTGCTAGCGAACATAATTCGCAGCCTACCCACCCTCAACTTCGCGACGAGCCAGACATTCCTACCACACAGCCACCGCCAGGGTTGACTACGCGTCCTGCTCCATTAACGCTACCTCGAGAGGCGGATGTTCACAACGCTCGCTATGCAACAATATTAAACCTGGTTGGCTACCAGTACACGCGCACATGGTCGTCACGCCGCAAGATAGTGTATCGGTGCAGCTACTATACGTGGCAGGCAATGCAGTGGTAAGATGGAACTACTCGCTGCCCCTTTAGAATACAGCAATTTCATCCCGCACACCTGTCGGACGAATCATGCCCCTGGCCCTGTTGCTCATGTGCCAGTCAATATCGTACCCGGCGTGCAGGATGCTGTCGATGAGCTGGCTCGCAACAAAGTTTGCTGTCCGCATCTACAATTTGGGCACGGCTAGACGAACGATTTGACGGAGGAGACCAACCGCAACCTCTCGCAGAATTATCACGTGAGCAAGTGATCGGTCGTGTATATCGCGTGCGGGACCGCCATCTCGAGGGCAATATTCACGACCATATTGAGCCCCCCCCCCACCCCTCTTTCACGAGTTCGAGATCGCGCACTATTTTTTTCAGTTTCACTAATTATAGTTTTGCTAGGCGGTGAGTTTAGACTAAAACTCACCTTGGCCCATAGAGCGAGCTCACGGAAGGACATTGTGGCCGACGATTTGCCCTTGCTGTATAGCAGTAGCTTCTGGTGGCTTGTAAGCCGAGTGCGCTTGATAAGTTCTACCTTCATTGTGTTGTCGAAGTGCTTGGTAAGTAGCGAGAGAATTTATGCGTGGTTTGATATTCACGGGCATGTAGGGCCATAGCCGATATTCGCGCCTCAGTTCGAAAATCAAAATCTTTTCGATGATTGGCGGAATTCTAAAATTCTTCGCGGTGAATGGCGGCATCTTAAGGTTATTTCATCGGCAATCGCTCTAACCGCCTTTTCGAACCATGGCGGTAACGTCCTTGAGAAGCAAGCCGAGTGCGTTGCGCACGCACCCGTAATAGAAGGCGCACCGTGGGTGCTTCTTCTGGATCCGTTCTCGAATGTACTTGGACAGCACCGCCGTCGTGGTGTTACATGTAAAGGGTGACGACCCGTATTCCACTAAATCAGTATTGCCTCAAATCTTGCGAGTGAATAAACAACGGTCAAAGACCTATTGACTGGTACAATTAACTGGACCAGCAACGGTCAAAAACCTATTGACTGTTCCAATTAATTTTATCTATTGACTGGTCCAATTAATTGTACCAGTCAATAGGGTTTTGATCGTTGCTTATTCACGCGCATTACTGTACTGGGCAATTAGCGTGAGTGAGCGCTCACTACAAATGCTTCTCGAATACGGCTTCGCGGAGTACCTCGCTCATGTGGACGACTTCAAGCTTCTTTGTGCTGGTCCGTCTGAACGCGTCGGTAGCCAGCCAGTGCTGATTACGGGATAGCGCGAGCGTTAATCTCGAGTAGCCATGGATCAGGACGCTCGAGAAGATAGTCGTGAGCTAGCTGGTCGAATCCGCTGGAATGCGGTGCAAAATGGCGTATTGGTGTCATCGCAATGCCTTGGCTGCTGCCGGAGCAGCGCAAGCGGGCACATCACGAGAGCGATCGGAAAGCAAGCGACGATGGGGACCTACGGGACTGCAGCGAAGATAACAGGACGAAGATTGAGCTCGAGTAGATAAGTAGCTTTGTGAGAGCAAGGATGAGCGGATGAAGCATGGTTCATTGCACCAAGCCGCAGCAAGAGCGTCAACACCCAGGTAGACCTTGAAGACATATTAACTTAGTTTGGAGGAGTGAGCTAACCAGATCAGATAGCAGGGTATTGTCAGCAAAAGAATCATCCGATTCCAAGGGAATAGCTTTAACAGAGGAGGTACCTACCCCATCATTGGCTGCAAGGCAGTTTCGTCGGGGAGACCAGCATTTCTGCCTTCTTCCCGTCAGCCCCAGACCGCATCGTATCCTCTCGTCGGGACAATTTGATATACCACGGGATCGTCCCCCGATGGTGCCTCGACAGCAAGTACCAAATGTCTAATACCACGGACACTAGTGCAGTTGCCCCACCCCTTTCTTAGCTTTCTATAGGTTGCCTATTAAAAAACGCTGAGTGCACGGTCTTAAATCAAATCGGGAAACGATTATTACACCGTAATTATCACGTCGGGAAAGATTATTACACCGTAATTACGTAAATCATTAGGGTAACCACTTTTGTGACGGGGTACACAACACCTTGCGCACAGGAAGTGTGACTACCGGAGAGTATACAAACTCTCAGCGAACAGCAGTTCACTAGTCCCTGGTCTGTGGGACTGTTACCAAAATTAGGTAGAATTAAGACTGAGTATATCTATAGCTGACCCCTTTTAATGCGTCTATATACTAACGTTTTTATTAGTCACCTATAAAACTCCCTAGATATTATCCTATTGAGTGGCTCTGGGGTCTTTGTTCCATATCTGTGGTACCTATCCATGACGTCATTATCGTCGACGTCATAGTGATGTTTAGCTACATCACTTAGTGTACTTGGGTACACCTGTTACATCTTCCCCCACTTAGGTTCGGTTTACCAACCATCCAGGGCGAGTGAAAGGAAATCGCTGCCTTTCCACAGTCGGCTCATTTCCTTTGATCCCGAGCACTTCCGCGTGCTTTTCTTCTTCTTCGGTTTCCACGTCAGCCTCAAGCATGACCAAGACTCGGTCTGGCAGCGGGGCGAAAGCGCCTGTCAAGCCTGTTGCTTCCAAGCAGCAGGATAAGAGCTCTAAGCCGTCCGGCAAAAGCTCTTCCGCTAAGGGGTCTACCAAGGTGGTATCCAAGGTGATCCCCAAGGCACCTGAACCGCCTGAGGAGGCCCCTGAGCTCCTCGTGGACTATGACGAGGACTCGGACAAGTCTCCCATGTCCTGGGGCGATAACGAAATCGCGTCAAGGAGTCTGACGGCGTCCCGAGTCAGTCCGACTCGCTTGGGTCCCGTACTCCGCTGTCTAGCCATAACGGCGACGATGACGACGCGCCGAAGACGCCGGAGCGTCAGAGGAGCCCGCGCTCACCCGAGGAGGACAAAGTGAAACCTCGTTCTCCGGTCAAGACTTGACGTTCGTTCGCTGAGGCAACTGCCCGCGTCAAGGCTGCTAAGGCTGCAGCAGCCTCGGAAGTCAGCCGTATGCGGCGAGCTGCTTCCAGTTCTCCGATCCGTGAAGAGTCTGGAACCCTCACACTCACGAACAAGGGTCTCTGCCGTTCTTCTTCCGACGAGGAGGAGAGGGCCAAATCGGCCGAGAGATCTCCAACGACCTCGACGGGCAGCAGTCGGAATACCAAGCTGCTTGTCATAAGGGAGTGCGGGCCTCGGCGACTCGCTCGCCTGTGAAGTGCTCTTCACCTGTTCGTGGGGGACCGCCTAATGCTCCCGGGTACTTCCTCCTGAGGGGTCCCACGGAGCCGACGCCTATATGGGTCAGCTCCAGCTGCCTCGCCTGCCGGCGCTCTTCTCGGGGCGCTTATGAGCGCCACCTGGTGGCCAAGCAGCCCCGGTTCCAAAATGTGAGCATCGCTCGGTGCGTGCTCCTGGCTCCGCACAACATCCTGCTCAAGGAGTTCACGAGCAGGCGAAAGAAGCCAGAGCTCCGGTCAGGACTGCGACCTGTGTGGGGCTATCCAGCCGTGATGCCCCCACACTGTGACTGTTTCCAAGAGGCCGATTCCGTCTTTTGATAGTGGGCAGCTACGCGCTGTTCACAAGGACAACTCGAGGTTCTCCGGTAGGATCTCACCCTGGAGGCCATCCTTGACCTCCGCGATCTGCGTATTGAGTTTGCCCATGTGGTTGGCAAACGGCAGCTCTCTCGAGAACTGCAGAAGCATTCCGCTTCTAACGCTCATGATGAGCGCGGGTATGGTCTTGGCTCTACGACCACACCCCGTTCCGGCAAGAAAGCCCAAACTACGTATGAAGCCGTCGCCAATTCCGTTCCCAGATCGCGACAGCCTTTGGGCAGTCAGCCTGGAGCCGTTCGTACGACTCCCAGGAGCACTCAGCTTCTGAGCACCCCATCCACTTCGCGCGGAGCTGGCGCTTCCCGTGAACTGGCCGCTCTTAGAGCACACGCTCCACGTGGTAGTGGGTCTCCCCATTACGGTCGAGGGGAGGCGGTGGAGCCCTCGAACGAGTCATGGACCGAGTCCAACGGAGTTGTCTCTCGTTCGGGACCACCTGAGGCCTGTGCGCCAGGCGGGAGCGCCTCCTGCGTACTCCCAGCCGTATCACTATGGCTCATACTCGGCGTATGCAGCCGGGGTTCCTTCGTATGGAGCCCCTTCCGCGGCCCCGCAAGTGACCTGGGCTCCTGGCTCTGGGCGCACTCAGAGAGAAGCGTCGCAGTCTCGCTTTGTAGAGCGGGGCCTGTGTGCCTTGAGTATCAAGGTACCTCTTCCGACAGCCCATGTAGAACGTCGGGTGGGTCATCATCGACTTAGGCAGGTCAATGGTATATGCCGCACCATGCCTGGCCAGGACCGCGATCAAATGAAGCGGTGCTTCAGCTTGTTGCTCTCAACGGAACTTACCGTGGCGAGTGCAAGTTCCTAGTGTCTAGTAGGATTAAATTCCCCACATTAAGCACGTCTAAGTTTCCTCTTCCATGTTTGTCTGAGTACTCCTTTTGTTTGTCCTGTGCCTCTGCTATGGCATCACGGACACGGCTGACTACTTTCAGCTTAGTGTCTATAAAAGACTCCACTTGTTTCCGCAAGGAAACCGATCTCATGTCCGAGACCTGGTAGGAAAGCGCTTCCCGAGCCTCTCCCCCACTTAGAACGGAAGACGGGGTGCTGCCTCACAAAGTGAGCGGCACCCGTGCATGGTTTAAGCCATTCAGATAGAACGGGGTATACCCGGTCGATGCGTGGACCGCATTGTTGAGGTCAAACTCAACTACTGGCAGGCGTTCTGACCAAGTGCGAGGAGCCTCTGCAAAGACACTGCGTAGAGTGTCCTCAAGCACTCGGTTGACACGCTCCGTCTGTCCATCCGTTTGAGAATGATCAGCTGTGGACATGTGCAGGCTCGTTCCAAGTAGCTGGAACAGCGTTCGCCAGAACGCAGCGGTAAACCGCACGTCACGATCTGAGCCAATTGTTTCCGGCAGAGCATGACGGCGGAAAACGTCATCCAGGAACAGCGCCGCAGCCTGTTCCCCGGTCACGGTGTCTTTGACCGGAGCAAGACGCACTATCTTGCTCAGACGGCACACGAACACCAAGATGCCGGTGTTTCCGTGGCCGTCGGCTGGAAGTCCGAAGATGAAATCCAGACTCATCGACTTCCAGCAGTCCGCTGGAACGGATAGGCTCTGCAAGGGAGCCGAGGCGTGCCCGGCGGGTTTCACCTGCTGACATATTTCACATGTCTTCACGTACTGTGTGACCCACTTGTACATGTGGGCCCACCAAAAGTACTGAGAGACCGATTGGAAAATCTTCTCGCGGCTCAAGTGACCGCTGGACGGCGCATCATGCGCCTCCTGTAGGATGTCAAACTCGAGATCCCCGTCGCTTGGAACGACTACCCGAGGGGTTTCCTGGGGATCCACTCGATAGTAGAGCAGGCCATCGGCCCACTCGTACCGATGGAGCCTGGCTCTCTGACGTGACGTGAGCCACTCGGCCTTGGCTCCCTGCCACCGACCAGGAAACGCACCAAAGGTGCCAGGGCTTCGTCACCCCGATACGCCGTGCATATCTGATCATATAGATCGGTCGTGGCGCGACTTATGTTCGCCAGCTCATAGTCCGGTCTGCGTGGCAACGCATCGGCAAGCACGGTTATTTTGCCAGGCTTGTATTCGACGCGGAAGTTATATTCCGCGAAGAAGGACGGCCACCTCGCCACAAATAGGGCGAATTCGTCGCCATCCGTAAGTATGCGTGATCTGTGTAGATCACAAAGGGCTGAGAGCCCAGGAGGTGCACCTGGATCTTGACAAGGGCGTACTTCATGGCAAGCAGCTCCTTGTCATGAACGGGGTAGTTTCGTTCGGCAGCCTTGAGCTGCCTGGACTGAAACGAGATCACTCGTTCACGTCCTGCTGCATCGTGCTGCAGCAATGCACAACCAATTGCATAATCGGATGCATCACAGACGACGCTGAACGGCTTCGGCTCGTCCTGAAGTGCCAGGATAGGCGCCTTCTGAAGGCTTGCCTTGACATTGCCAAAGGCTTCGCGGTGCTCACGCCCCCAGTGCCAGTCGGTATCTTTTCTTTAGACGATCCGACAAGGGTCTAGCCAGACCCGCATACCCTTCGCTGTACTTATGGAGGTAGTTGGCTAAGTCCAGCCACTTTCTCAGGTCCTTCTGGGACCTTGACGTTGGCCAAGCCGAAATGGCCTTGACCTTCCCGGGGTGTCGGCTCGAACGCCGACGTTGCTAACGAAGCAACCGAGAACTTTGATCTCTTCCGCCGCGAAGACGCACTTGTCGATGTTGGCATAGAGCTTGTTTGCTCTCATGATCTCTAACACTCGACGGAGATGCTCCAAATGCACCTCCATCGCCGTCTTGCCTCCCTTGGCACGGCCATGGACGAAGATGTCGTCGAACTATGACTGTGCGTACGCACGCAGTGGTCTAAACAACTGCGTGGCAAGCCAATTGAGCGTCACCGGGGCATTGGACAGGCCCTGTGGCATCACCAGCCACTCCCAGAGCAAACCTACCGGGGTGCTCACTGCGGTGAGCGGGATGTTGTTCTGGCGCATCAGGATCTGGTAGTATCCATCCACCAGCGCTGTATCTCTCGCACCCGGCCATGTTGTTTAACAACACATCCTTTCGCGGGATGGGTGTCTGGGCCGGCACCGTTGCACTGTTCAGCTTATTAAAAGCATGCACCAGACGCCACTTCCCGTTCGGCTTCCGAACGCAGAAGGTTGGCGTCGAGTGCGGGAATTTCGATCCCCGCACCATGCCTTCCTTGGCCTTTGCGGCGAAGAAGGCATCAATGACCTCGCACTGCTCTCGACGCAGTGGTCATTGTCTGGTGTCACAGTACTTTGTAATGGATGGAGCTGTAACTATGAGATCTCGGAACTGCCTCGGCGTCGCTGTGGGCTCTCCTTCTCGCAGCGCAGCGCCCCAGCACAACGTTATTGTGCTCTGCTACAGCCTCGTCAGGCTCCACGTCCTCGTCTCCGTCTATTTTCAGATCAGATGACGCTAGTGAGACGCTGAGCCCGGCATTGTCGGTGGATGCGCCGCTGTCCAATAAGGGGTGACCCTGCGTAAAATACATGTGAAGCGTTTTAAACGCGTTTTCTCGAAACTTATTTATGGCGTCCAACGCCCAACTACAAAATATGAATCGCGATTCAAGCAGACCATCGCGCAGGTGATCGTCTCCTCTATCGATTGTGCCCTCTTTTGACTTCTAGATGCTTCATCCTCAGAAGTAATGGTCGTATGAAAACAATTGTCTTTCCCACGTTGAAAACCCGAATTTTTTATTTGTCAGCTTGATGTAAAGTTTTGCTATGGAGTCAATGGTGGCGTCCGTTGTAGCAGATTCAAAGCGCAAGTTGGACAAAACGGTATATGATCTCGTAATTGTAGAAGAGTGACCTGCTGACACATTAGTATCCATTTGAGATTCTCATGGACATAGCATCAAAGTGAACTGGTACATTGAAGCTATCGATCTGTTTTATTACGAAATCGCCGACTGGTTGCGGGACCTCTTTCGCTTCTTTGTTCCTGTCGTTGCGTCTTCATCATCAGCCTCACGTCCGCGTTGGGCTGCGCTTTTCTTCGCTGTTGCAGCCATTGCAGCTCTGTGATATCGGCGAGCTTTCTTGGCCATTTTGGCGTCATCATCTTGCTGCTCCGACGGGGCTGCAAACAGTACGTTTGACTGGAACTCATGTGGCACGTATTTCCGGACAACTTGGTGCATCGTGTACTCTCTGCGCCCTCTGCCGTCACCACCTCTTCCTCGTCGGTCGGGGAGTCGTCGGTCCAATCTTCGTCGTCATTGTCGCCAAACTTCCATCAAAGCGTTCGTTGGAGGCGAATCCAGCTCTCATAGCAATGGGTGGAGATGCTGGTGGACTGTTCGGTTCTGCTGGTGAAGACTGGACCTCAGCGGGTGCCGTAAGCGCACCCTGATTGAGCTGCTGATGCGTGTGCGCGTGTGTGTCGGGAGAGACTCCCGCTGTTGGTATCATCGAGGGAAGCGGTGACGCGGTGCTGGGCTCGGTAGCTTCAATCGTGTCCGGGCTTTGGTGTGTTATGCGGATGTTCAGTAGTGATGGCTTGGATTCTTAAGGAAAAAAGTGGCCGAATCTCAACACTTCGGGTAAATAACTGGCCTAACGTCAGAGCCGAACATCTCGAAAACTCTAAAATGTTGCTTAGTAGCATTGTGCTCGCCGCAGTCTCGTTTCAAGTGCCTCCTCCCATTCAGACGGCAATATCCACTGTAATAGTATTATAAATGATTTCGCGCGGTCTATATTAAACTTGGTTCAGTATAGACGTTAACCCCTTCAATGCATTTCAACTATTTCACGGTTGATGAGTTAAATTAAGGGCATTAAGAAATCGATTTTTTTTATAGGCCAAACTTGGTGCTGGCTTGATGCCAGTATTTTCCCTATTTAGACGCATTGTGTACAAATTAGATTCTAAACTATTCAGCCAGTTTTGAATAATTTGAATGGTCAATCCCCCGAAGTTAGGGGATTCCGTGCACTGAATTGATTTTTTTAAGTTAATACAAAAATGTATTGATAACCATTTGCTACATGTAGTACCAAACGTTCAAGAACACTGGCACCGAATTTGTTTTCAGAGCAACCGAGGAACAGTCAAGAAAAGTCACAACACAAGGAAAATAACTTTAGCTTAAGGTGGGTGCATCCCTGAGCCTGCTAACTGGCAACATCTTGGGAGCTCCTGTAAGCGAACGATACGAGCACATGGCGTGATTTACTTCTATCGGTACTCAGACCCACTCATTGGCGTATCCGCGACGAGCGTATTGCGGACATACGTAGTCCCACATTTCAAACTCGTCGCCGTCATGACCGCGTCTGTTTGAGTTGGTTGACTGATCATCGGAGCGACCTTCGGAATGACCATCGCTTGCGTTGTCGGCAGCTTCACTGGTGGCATCTGCGCTGGTGGAATTTAATTGCGATGGATCACTGTTTAAGAGTTCCTCGACTTTTTGTGCTTTACCAACCACCTCCTTTGGGTAGTGAGGGTGGGGTGACGTGAAGTAGTCGCAGCAGTTGGGCACCACGCAATGTGCAGGAGCCGTTGGTCGTAACTTTGGGAGTGTTTCAGCATTTAATGATGTCGGTGGAGACTCGGTAGAACATTCTGACAGCTGAGAGTGCTCTTCGATTTGGTTCCCCATCGAAGACTGGGTCGACGCTGGGGCTGACTCGAGATTTACCGAGGGGGTATCGCACTCCAAGAGAGCGGAATGATCCTGGTTCTCCTGTATTGACGCTTCCTGAATGGAGTCGGAACCGTGTGGGGACACAATCACGTTCGCCTGATTCTCCTGGTTATCATTCTCGCTGTCTCCCTCCTCCAGGAGCCTTGTCAATCTTGCCGATGAAAATGCAGAGTCGTACTCTGAGACGATTGGAGCTTCAGACATCCGCCACGAACGATCGAGCTGGGCTTCCTCCTGCTGCTGTTGACGCTCGTGTCCTCTTGCCGATTGACTCCGTTCAATGTCCAACGTTGTAGACGACAGCGTCGAGCTGCGTTCCGACTCTGTTCGACAACATGACGAAGTCGATAGCTCGGCTGCCACGTCGGAATGATCGCCACGATCGTGCTCCTGGTTAACAGGAGGCTTGCGCACGTCACTCACTTCAATTCTCGAGCGCTTTCGTGGCATCGCTCTCGTGGTCGCGCTCAGTCGTATATCGCTGTACTTGTGGATCATCTGGTCGACCAAGCGCCGTGTCTTCCTCTCCAAGAGGACCCGTTGCAGACTCCGCATCGAACGGGACACAACATGTACACTCAACGCTCTTCTGCTCCACCCGCTTCAAACCAGAGCGCTTGGTCGCGGCGGGGGGCTTTCGAAAGTGAACTTGACCGGCGTGGCATGCACTTGAGACCTTGGTAATAATAGAGTTTCACGAAATCCTGGCGCAAGGCGGGAGCGGCATCGATGCGATGCAGCGCAAGATACACCGGCGGCGATATGGTTGGTCGTCGGCGGGCAACAAGGCGTCGTGGGGGTTATGAATTACCGACTGTTCACGGCAAAGGAAGAAGCTCGGAACGACCGATGCCGGACGCACGCCTGTCTTTGCCATCTTTTCAACAACCAAACCGCGGCGATAACGCACACGGCTCTTGGGGTACCGGCAATACGACGCGGCATGACGCACACAATACACTTACGTCGCGCACGGATCCGCGTTGCAATACCCTCAGTCATAAAGCGACACGTGCTGCAGTGTTATCCGGCATCGGACGGCAATGATTATTTATTTGTCTGGACTTCGCCTCGTCTACAGCAACCACTCACCAGATACAGCAGCGCTGCCATAGGAAGCACTGCAATCTCGCCGAGAAGGAAAAGTTATGAACACTGGTATATGAGCTCTGCTGGTGGCAGTGCTACGGGATGAGAATAAGGCCTATACTATAGAGCACCTCCGACGATGACGCACTTGTTGAAGTGAAGGTATCCGCTGTCGTAATCGGATAAGATTGCGGAATGGGTACAGTATATTTTTAGCGCGGCAAGAAGGCGCGGTTGTAACGGTTCGCTGATGATCCACCATATTCCTGCATACCCTTGTCCTGGAGATAGTTATTCTGAGCAGTACTCAGAATAGCTCTCTGCATGATCGCATTGTAGGCCTGGGATGTGATTGGCATTGAGTACTCCTACTCTATCGAGTCTCTGTAAAGAATATTTTTAGTATTGGCACCCAAGCTCAAGAACTGAAACCAAGAAAGGCTGTAAGCATCAACTGCCCACGACGCCGCTCATTTCCCAACTCTGCTCCCGGCAGCCTCACCGATCAACGCAGCTCTTCGCTCTTCGACAGTCAGCAAGGTAGGCGGTGTCTCCGAGCTAGTGCACTTGTCTTCTGCGTCGCACAGCTTCTAACCTCGTCCGTTTCTCCTATTCAGATGCCTACTGCCATGGAAGACGCGAGTAACAAGGCGCGCAAGTGCATCAACAACCCCAAGATGCTCATCACATATCTGTGGTTCAGCACCATGCTCTTCGGCTTCATGTATGCGATCGCGGCCATCGTGGCGGCTATCAACAACGACGGCGAAGGCGAGAGTGACTCCAAGTCGCTGGGCTTCGTGGGCATTTGGGCCATGATCCTCATTTTATCGCTTTCGATTGGAGGCACGATGGTCATGCGTAAGCACCAGACGCCGCTGGCTGTGGGCTTCCTCATCGGCGTCGTGCTGATGATGTCGCTGCAGATGTTCTCGTTGTCCATCATCTTCGCGGGCGCCGCCTACCTGGCTCGCATCGAGCGTGCCAAGGGCGATGAGCACACTAACGTGCACTCGAACGAGGCAGGCTCCGTCTTCTCATTTTTCATGTTCGTCTGCTACGTAAGTATCACAACTAGACATGTTCGGCTTTGTATTTAGACTTGGCATACTGACGTTGCTGTTTCATCTGTAGATGGCTTTCACTATTGTGCTGGTGCGCCACCGCAACATCGTTATTAAGGAGGGTGTGGAACTGGACCCGAACGCCATCAACAACGACATCGAGAAGAACCCGGCCGGAACCGGTGGCAGTGCTACCTCCACCACGGCCACGTCTCCGCGTGTCATCCGCACGGACCTGGACGTCCCCAAGCCACTGGCCCCACCCGTCAGCGTCTAAACACGCGACGGCTTGTAGCCACCTGCACATTGTAGCACAACCCTTAATAACAAGAAAGATAATAGCCATGCCCTACGTCAACTAAACGCCTGAAACAGTAAAACATTATGCTCACAAGACCATGTTGAAGCCAAGTCAGACGTGGCGATAGCTCAACTGCGATTGGACGAAACGCAAGGTGGGACTTACTTATCTGTTACTTTGGGTGTTTCGCGTGGTCCACGAAACAATAATGGCATATCATCGATACATTCTTACAATGAATCATTACATTTTCAAACTAAACTTCCATTATGTCCAAACAGATAATATACCTGTCACATTACATGTGTACCACGTTTCGGAAGACGAGGTGATCGACTGTACCCATGAGACTCTCCCTCGGCGCACTGCACTCTCGCATTGGACACCAGACACCAGAACCATCAAGCAGCACTATGGGTTTCGAGATCGACACCATCAAGACCGGGTACTGCCTGCAAGCAGTCCATCAACTGTTAAATGGCCATACCAATAGCTAACTTATTATCCCCTTTTCCAATAGCGACGGCATTAACTTCCCCAAGCCGGGCCAGACCGTGTCCGTGCACTATGTGGGCACGCTAACCGACGGCTCCAAGTTCGACTCGAGCCGCGACCGCGGTCGCCCGTTCCAGTTCCAGCTGGGCGCTGGCCAAGTAATCCGTGGCTGGGATGAGGGCGTCGCCAAGATGAGCAAGGGCCAGGTTGCCAAGCTTACGCTGCCGCATGAGTACGCCTATGGCGAGCGCGGCTACCCGCCCGTGATCCCGCCCAAGGCCACGCTCATCTTCGAGGTGGAGCTGCTGTCCTTCGAATAGACAGCTCGAGCTCTCCCCCGATGGGCCACGAGAGACTGTAGGTCGTTAAGGTTGTAGGTTTAAGCAGAATCTCAGTGCCCCGTGTGCAAAAGACTACCGATACGTGACGCAGTCTTGCAAAAATAATTAGTTTGAGTTGTGCTGCTTTTCTAAAGCTAAGGCGGCTTGCTGATGTCCCTGGCGAAGTTGCTGGAGAAGTTCACGACCGACGTTCGTATTGCGAGTGGGAGAAGGCAGAAAAGAGAGTTGTGGGGGAGGCATGACGATGAGTCGACGTGCGGTCGCAGCATCGGAGGAGGTGTCAGCAGTGTTGAATGAAACGTGGGGCTTGCGCTCTGCAGGTTCCGTCCACATGGAGTTAAAATATTTCTTGTCGGGTAACCGGACGGGCTTATAGGTGGCTTCAGACGCCATGTTAACGCGCCGAGAGTGTTCCTGAGCGAGTAAAATACGACATGAGGGTAAGTTTCTGGCCAAGCATAGCGATGGCGTATTGTAATAAGGAAATAGGTATCTTACAAAGGCGAGAACTTCACGTGTGGCCGGGGAGTTAGTGATTCCAGCGGGTGCAAACGGTTCATCAAGCAAAAGTGTTCGAGAATAAGGTACCCCTGTGATGCTGCAGCGAGACGCCGTGTGAGCGTTGCTGGACGTGACGGTGCTGGTGAATGGTCTATCACCGACCCATTTTTCTGGGCTGTGTTGGCGCCATTTGGGGCGAGCCACGTATTCGGCTGTGGTTGGAGGTTCTGGAGTAGCCGTGCCACCGAGCACGGTTGCTCGAGATCCTTGCGCGTTCCAATAGAGACGATCGTACACGGCACTTTTTCGTCGTCTTCGTGCTGAGCTGTCTTCACCGTCGCTTTCCGCATCCTCTTCCGCCTGTTGTACTTTCTCGGGTGATGGCGGGCAGTCTGCGGCGCAACTAGTTCTTCGCTTCGAGATTGCAAAAGCATTAGATCGTTTGAGTTCGGTTCGAATGTTGTTGTCGGCATAGATGATATCTCCAACGAAGTACTTGGCACACGACAGCGGCTTATTTTTCAAGAATGCCATTGGTGGGTGGATCTCTTTGTGTTTCTCGCGAGTCTTTTCAAAATTGATGATTCGCTCCGTGAATTTCTCGCGCGGCATCTTTTCACCCTCATCGTTTGAAGATTCAACACGGCGAATATACTGCCCGCCCCCTTTGTAGATAGCACGAGGAGAGTACGAGCTGTTCCAACAAAATCAAGTGAGAAAAGGTTTGCACTGCTTCGTCTCAGCCATCTCGACATACCCATTTTTCACAATGCCTCCGTGCTCGAGCTCCTTCTTTCTTCCGCGAGGCCTAACGAAGAGGAAGGAAGGATAATGGATTAGATCTGTAGTATGACAGCAGACAATCAGCGCAAAGCGCATTAGACGCACATGTAGGCCTTCGAGTAGTTCTCTTTGGCGTAGTCTTTGCCCCACTCCTGAGCGGGGGCCTCTCTGATCCAGTCGCTAACACGATCCAAATACGAGTTGTGCATCTCCTTCCTAGCAGCAAACCATTATCCGACAAAAGACTGTCAATCACATAGCATCATCTAGCGTTACTTAACCAGTGACGACGCACATCGACTTCCCGTAGAGTTGCTTGGCCTGTCGCTCCTGAGAAGCTCGCGATGGTGCTGCTCCATTCGTCTCCGCATGGGTTACTCTAGCCATTTCCTGCTCGGATCGACTCTTCCGCCACCGCACAACGTCGAGCGAGAACATTCGCACGACGACTCAGCCAGGCATGAACTGCTGTTCCAGTTGCATAAGGCATCTCGGGCAAGAAGCAATTTATTTTTAGCTTCTGATTCCCCGCGTAAAATACTGTAGACATGTACTGCCCGTCGTTATCAGGTTACCACATTTCGCCCAATCAACTCGAGTATCTCCTCCCGGCCGCACGTTGGCACGATGGACTTTCGCCAACTGCTGCGCGAGGAACGTCGGCGAGCACGCGAGGCAACTCCGACACAGGCGACTACCAAGCTCAACATTGAACCGAAAACCAAAAAAGCTACCGAGAAAGCAACGAACGAAGAAAAGAATTTGCTGCAAAGGCCAAATGCTACCCTGAAAGTCTGGGCCAAAAGGTTTTGTGATTCATTGGAATGTTTGTGTCCGATGTCCAATCTGACGTGGTAAATGGGGCTTCTTTAGGTCGGAAACGGACATTGAGGAGTTCCGTAGAGGCCCGATCCCTGGCGTATACTACATCCCCAATTGGATTACAAAGGACGAGGAGGCAGCGATCCTGGAGCGCGTGTATGCTGTCCCCGACGACAACGAACTCTGGGTCAAGCTCAAGCACCGTCGCCTGCAGATGTGGGGAGGAGAAGTCAAGGCCCCGTTCGATCCCAAACCATTGCCTGAATGGTTGAAACAGATCAGCCAGACACTCGTGGATGCGGGGATCTTCACTGAAGAGAAAAAACCCAACCACGCACTGATCAACGGTGAGTTCCTGAGGTTAATAATATGGTATTAATATGGCCTGAAGACTATCACTAGTGCTAACCTATACACTGATTGATGATGCATAGAATACGGCGTTGGGGACTGCATCTTGCCCCACGAAGACGGACCTGCGTATTTCCCTCTGGTGTCCATTATCAGCACTGGTGCTGATTGTCGCGTTACGTTTGAGCCGCATCGTGCTTTAGCCTCGGGGAGTAATCAGACCGACCTAAAGGCAGCGGCAACAGACAACACTGTCAAGCACTTTGATTTCCAGTTGGAACGCTGTAGCCTGTTGTTGTTCACGGGAGAAGCCTATACGCGCTACCTGCACAGCATCGACAAGATCGAACTGGGCACGCGCATTTCACTAACGGTTCGCCATGTCGATCTCCGCGCGCTGTAAACGAAGCTAGTAGTAAAGAGACGCGACGAGAACGTGACGTCTTTCGTTACGCAGCAAAAGCTTGAACATGCTCCGGAACATGTCGACCGGTGAAGACGTTTCAGGGTTGCGACGTACCTTGACTCGACGCTTGATGCATACTGCGGACACTGTTAGTAGCGACGTGCACATGGCCGAAACCACCTTTGATCGGTTTTCCATTTATTTCTCGCTCGACTCACACTGTTCGAACTGCTTGACAAAGCGTAGGAGGACGATTGTTGAGCTATCCTGATGCAGGTCTTCTCTCCATTGTCACACTGGGCCCACCGAGAAAGACCACCTCGAAGATCCAGCTCTAGCCACACGAATCGAGCCGCTCACCACTCTGGTGGAACCCGGGATGGAAAGAACAACCTTCGTGGCACGCTCCAGCCGATCAATCCTCGAGCCCACGCATCGGTGACAACCATCCCAAACAACGAAGCCAGTCTATACATAGAAGACTTCCATCTCGATACCCCGTCCTTCGTGACGCTGGCCAGTGCGATGAAGATGCGAGTCTGCGAAGTGTTTTGGTAGGCGTGCACCAAAGATACTAACGATCATTGTGTGCGTACAACGGGTGTAGTTGCTGACGTCTTTCGGTCCTTCGTTCAGGCGTCGGGTGCACATACAGCTCGTCTGCTCGAATGAAACAGCAACAGAGCAATTCAACCAATACTCGGCCGTGCTGTGCGTTCGTCGCCGTCATCGTCATGGATGTCTCGGCAGCTCTGCACTGACGATCTCGCTTGATCGACGAATGCACCCTGTGCGAATGTTGTCGCCAAAAGCGAAAGACTTGTGCAAGCTCATGATTGGCATCGAGTACGGCTGGCGGTCGAAAAATGTGTGGTTCCGTGCGCCTAACTCGACAGTCTACGAGCAGTGGCACAATGCCATTCGAGCTGCGTTAGAAGGAAATGGCGGCGGATTCGACGACGTGGAATCGCTAGCGAAGTGGGTGGAGCGTAGCGGCATTTCGATGATGGAGACGGCGACAACGAGCGCCGCCTGCAGCGTCGACCGCTTCAGCACGGACTCGTACGTCCGAGGCTGTTCGAATAGCTACCGATCCGACATACCCGACGAGGAATGGCGTGCGGAAGGTGATGCAGCGTGTCGCGAGCTCTATAAGCTTCATGGGAATAATGCTGAAGAAGGAGGTAATACTACGGCCGAACGAAGCCAGCGTGTCAACTCTTTGTCTTCAATCTGTGCACGCTACCGAAGTAACAGCAGAGAGTACACTGGAACGGTGATCTGGATGGGAAGACCAGCATTCTCCTTCATTGGACCGGACAGCATGCGCTACAACGGCAGTTGAAGCTCCTCATACTGCTGCGCCTGGATGGGCGTACCTCTTATCTAATCTCAAATAATAACACATTTCGTAGAGCTCGTCCTCGACAGCAAACACTGAACACTGTAACGATCAGTGTGGAATAAGCTGGCCATCGACACAATGGCCAAGTCGGCACGTGTATTGACGATTTCGCGTTTAGTGCACACTAGCAGCGGTTTACATGATGGGCAGGTACAGTGGCTCCTCCTGCACGAAAGGTAGCGCGGCGATCTTCTGGCACATCGAGCGCACCTTGGACAGCAGCGATGTCTCAGTGGTGACAACGAACTGCACGTTCGCGCGGTCGACGATCGGCGCCTGCAGGATCGAGTAGATGGACACGCCGCTCTCCTCGGCGAGCTGGCCAACGTGCCGAATGACGCCCAGACCGTCGGTAATCGTGATACGCACGTAGAAATGCGCTTCATAGTCAGATTGCAGCGTGAGGGGCACTGAGGCCTTGAACGGGTCGAGCGGGGCGTCGCCGCGCGCCAGCTGGATGATGTCGTTCATCACCGAATTGGCCGTGGGGAAGCGTCCAGCGCCGGGGCCGACGTACGCGCTGCTGTCGAGGTTATCCGAGCGCACGTTCACGAGGTTAGTGGCACCGCTGATGCTAGCAATGACGTTGCTCCCCTTCACTACGACAGGCGACACGTACACCGCGACCTC
Source organism: Phytophthora sp. 'mugwort' (assembly GCA_033558025.1). Classification (NCBI taxonomy): domain Eukaryota; phylum Oomycota; class Peronosporomycetes; order Peronosporales; family Peronosporaceae; genus Phytophthora; species Phytophthora sp. 'mugwort'. Next base: position 4,104,351 of record JAUCEF010000007.1, on the reverse strand, counting down.
CTGAGGCTTACCAGTCTTCTCGTCCGCGGGTTTGAGTTGCTTGGCTACGCCCAGCAGCTTGATGGTGCTGTCCATCATCTTGGCGTACTCAAAGTCAGCCGCGGAGACGCGCGAGATGCCCACGGTCGGGATGTCTGCCGGCTTCACGATGCCTCCAAATGCGAGCTTGGCCAATATGGCAATCTTGCTCTGCACGTCGTAGCCGTCCACGTCAGCGCTGGGGTTAGCCTCAGCATAGCCGAGGTCCTGCGCCTCCTTGAGAACGTCGTTGTAGGCGACGCCCTCGGCCTCCATCTTGGACAGCATATAGTTAGTGGTGCCATTCATGATGCCAGCGATCTCTGTAATGGTGTCCGCATTATACGCGCCCTGCAGCGTGTGGATGATGGGGATGCCGCCGGCAACGGCGGCCTCGTAGCCGAAGCGGACGTCCGGGTGCTGCTCCAGCAGCTGCACAATCTCGGGCAAGAAGTTGGCTACGAGCGCCTTGTTGGCCGTAACCACGTGCTTGCCGGCCCGGATGGCGCCGAAAACCACGTCCTTGGCGTCATCCACGCCGCCCATGAGCTCCACGATGCAGTTGATGTTCTCGTCCTCGAGGATGTCCGCGTAGCTGCTCGTGAACGCCGTTTCCGCAGCCGACAAGTGCGTCAGCCCGCGGTCCTTGCTTACGTTCTGCACGCAGATCTTGGACACGAGCGCGTTCACGCCCATAGCGGCCAGTTTCTGGCGCCGCGCGGGGCTGTGCAGCAGATCGAACACGCCGCCACCCACGGTGCCGCAGCCGAACAGGCCAATGTTGAGGGTAACCCGGGGCATCTTTGAAGGAAAGAAAGAGTGATGGTCAACTGTGATGAAGGGTGGATTCAAGACTGACTTCGGTCCCGCAAAAGATACCGGTAAGACCACAAGAACCTGCCGGCGGGCAACAGATGCCGACTGAAGTTGTGCGTTCATTGCGCAAGCATTAGACAGGGCAACTTTATTTGTCTTAAAGTTGCGGAATGAGTTGGCAGCGTTGTCAACAGGTCCGCCTTGTAAACGTACCGGTATGGCCAACGAATACGACCCAAAATATCAGACCTATTTCACGTACATAATTTGCTGAGGAACTGCATGGTTTCGCTTCGAAGAACGATGCTGTGTTCTGCCCAAATTTGACGCTTGCAACCCTATTTCTGTTTATCTCTATAACGACCCCAAACGACTACAAGACGCTTGCATTCCAGCGATAATTCCATCTCCGATGCAAGCAACTCACAGACTTGGTTAAGCCATCTCAATCACAAGCCCCGAAGGCAATCGAAAGGGGAGACATCGCCAGTACACGACCTCACCTTCCACCAGGCATTCGGTCCTGTAGGGATACCGTTATTCGTTGTTGTGGGTTTATGTATCGCATGGACATCGTGGCTCATTGGTCTTACGGTGGCACCGAATGAAGCAGGCAATCTGCTCATGAACACTGGAGATGGCAGTTTTTGGCTCATTGTGGAGCGTTACCGGCCGTCAAATGGACGAGTATCACGTGTTTACTCCTTGTGGACGCATGCTATCTGCTTGTACTCGTATGAATGATTTGCTACCGGCGTACAGCTGCAGGCATCTGTAAACCCAGACGCAACCTCCCGTGGGGCGTTCTAACGGCCTGGTCTGCATTTGGAAGCTACAGAGACTTCATGACTCCTATTCAAATTTTACAGGCTTTAATGCAGTCAACCGAAAATTCTTCGTAAGCTTAGGATGCTGTGCTTAAAGTCATTCCAATCTGGAGCCTCTAACATTCTGTTGGGTTGCCTGACAGATGTAGAACATGTTCCAGAAGGCATGCGACTTGGCGATTCAAAGTCTTGTGCTACGTCGCTCGCTCGCCCAGGGCCTTCCCGACATCCTAGTGTACGGATACGCGTCCTTCATAAGTCTCAACGGGTTATCAGTTGCCTTAAGCATACTAAGGCGTAGGAATTCAGCATTTGCTAAAGTTCTCATCGATTCGATGTAGGCATTAGTCAATTACTCAGGTCATTTTTTCCTCCACGCAACAATACAGCTTACCAACTCGTGTCTGCGATGTGATTGTGAATGGCTTCCTTATTCTTTTTTTTAGGTTTGATTTTGCTGCTGCCGTTGTGTACCCGGTCGCTGTCCTCGTATATTGCTACTGCAACTTCAGCTTCGAACGTGACGTTTATCTTGTCAATGCTGAGATTACCCGACGGGAATTTCGAGCGCTTTGCGCGGATGTTGGCGGATCCCGCTCAGGTGACTCTTTTCCTACTTAACTTTAACTCGTTACGGATGGGCGGAGCTCTGGTTTTGGTGTTGGGGATCGGAATGAACCTTTCGTTCTGCTACCGCTTTGTCCGGGTTATCACTGCAATTATCATGCAGAGATGTCAGCTTCAAGGCCTCAACCTTGCGTCGGCGATGAAAAATACGAGCCCATGAACAACAGCGACCAGTACCCCGCTTGGTGGTACTCGTGTTTCTATTTGCTATGTTTACTCGTTGTGGTTTATACAGAGATTGCGGTGATTAGATCTAATGCTACATGTGCTACATACCCAGAATGCTCACGTGTGGAATCCTGGCGAGCATTGTCCATGCATCATAATGATCGACGGAGATCGGGCTCCACGTACAGCGCGAGAATGGAACTTCCCCGAAGACATGACGGAAAAGTTGGCGCACTGGCAAAAGCATGGATGTTGAGTGTTTGCAACTTGTCAATCGACAACTAATGCGCTGGCCCGAGGAACTGCGACGCTGCACAAATATGAGGACAATGTAGGTGAGAAGCGAAATAATCCGGTAGCGCTCGCTCATCGTTGACTACTATTTTGTGTTGGCAAATTAGCTCGTTGATTTACACCAGCATCGAGGAATTTCCGAGCTGGGCCAAGAGTTCAAGCACCTTCAGCATTTGTACGTCAACGGTCACTATTCTTCGAGTCGTGAAATGGCTCTAATACTGGTCATTATTCATTTGCAGGCACCTCGAAGGCAAGTACGGCATCCGTAACCTCGTCACGCTTCCCACCGACCTCTTTAGCGATCTTCCTGATCTCACATTTGTACGTCTTGGAAACCATCACAACCTCGTCGCATTGCCCGATTTTGACGGCATTCCAAATTTACGCAGCCTCGTGCTCGCTGTGCTGCACAGAACTGCCATCGTTGGACCATCCCAAACTTGGCGACGATGAACTTAGCCCATATCCAGCAAGTAGCTGCTGTACCCGATATGACTCACCTCGCCAGCTTGTCGCACTTTGTGGTATGTAGGCCCAATCACTTGTACTGCAACGGATTCATCGGAGCTTGCAGTCTCACAGACTGATTCTGCCAGTTCGAGCCGGTATTCAACGTATCAGGAGCCAGATGCCTCGATCCAAATGACCTCGGCGCGCTACGACGGCAACAAAGGAGATATTCACCAAATTCGCTCCTGCGGTATGTCAGAAATCGCCAATTCCATTTGCATTGGAAGCGCTATCGGATACTCCGACCCTCGCGAGAATTTCCGCGTGTGACGGTGTCGTGTACCGCCAGTGTGAAAAAAAAAAATTCCAGGGGTGATTGTTAATGGGATAGTGGGGATGTGCTACAGCGGTCGGATGCAAGTCATAACGTGTAATGTCGATCAGCTTTTCATCGGAGTCAGGCGTGTGCAGATTAAACGTAGAGTTGGAGCCCAATGCGACCCAGAAATCGAAGTGTGGCTGAGGTGCGATTAAAGTAGAAATACGGACTAAAACAATCTTGTTAATTTAACCCACGGAATGCGAATGAAATAGCGGTTTTCCAGATTTACCAGTAAACTTTTATCTCGGTCTAAGGCTAGAAGACTTCTCTGCTTGAAAATTGTCATTATCGGCGTCATACTTGCCACAGCGCTCACCTTCCAAGATAATTGTAGTACCACACAGGGGACCCAAACATCGAGTCTCACCACCAACGTCAGGCCTCTTATGTAACCAGAACTTTAAAAACCAAGTCGCGCTTCGCCATTTACCACGACAAGAAAGTGGCGTCGGGAAATAGCGGCAAAAAGCGACAGCTCAATGGGTCTTTACAACTGCCACCCGACCTTAACTTTTCGACGTCATTTCGTGTATCGTGTTAACTTCTTAAGAGTATTTTCCTCCTCAGCATCGCATCTAGAAAATGGGGCAGGCTTTGCTGGTTTGGTTCTGGTTATGCGTGCTAAATACTGTACCAGGCTTCTACGATTTTGGCATTTGGTTGCGGTAGCTTGTAGACTCAAGAGTGATCTCCCACTTATGAGAGACATGCCCGCGTGGTAGTTAGGAAATATACTGGCGTCAGTCTTTAACGGTCATTCCCAAATCGCACAGCCTTTGACACTGTCAACTGCAAGTTTTTTTGTGTAAAATGCATGACTGGTTAGTGATATTTTGTCATGCTTTGCACGAGATGCGGATCCGGCTCAAGTCGCTCTGTTCCTTCTCATTTTTGTTTATTCACGGATCAGCGTAGCTCAGACTTTTATATGCTGGGCATCGGGATGAACCTCTCCTTCTGCTACCGCTGATCAAGTTATCACAGCGACGAGTAGCGGAAGGTATCGAGTTCGGAGCACACACCTGCCATCACCTCAAAAGCTTGCACGTCCGCAATAGCTATTCAAGACAACCCCGCTCTGTGACGCGTATCGTTTTTGTAGTAAGTATATTTATTCAAGTATAGATCAGTGTGACATATGCGGAGTGTTCAGTTTATTCAAACTGTGTTCACACTAAGAATCTTGGTGAATATTATCCGTGCATCATGATGATTCGATCTCCACGAACTGCTCACGAGCGGAATTTCCCGCCGAGAAGGTTCGTGCTCTGGCTGCCTGGTATGCTTAGCAGCAGGGCAAATTGTAAGCCGTCAGTTGCGAGGATATACCAACCATCTAGCAATGTACGTTGTTCTCGAATAGTTCCGTTACCTGATGCACAAGGTATTCATACAAGTATTTTGTTAGAATCTAGACATCAGTAACGGTTACACATAGTTCGATGTTGTGCTCACTAACAACCACCGGACCAAATATCCATATATATAGTCTGATTGAATGGAAATACGGCAGCCGCGATCTCGTTACGCTGTTTTTCTGGTCTCCTTCAGTGATCGGCCAGGGCTCACGTTAGAATCCCAAGACCCCGTAGTGCAGATCTTCCTGTCTTGCTTTACTAAGCTTAGATGGAAACCGCAAAATGGCACGTCACAAGGCACTGACGACATTGAATGCTTATTTTGGATAGAAGTTGCGGCGTTCGTCTCGACGGAGCTCTGCGTAAGATGAATGGAAGGTCTGCTCAAGAACCCAAGCTCTGGTTGTCGAAAGCAACCTCCTCCCGTAGCTCTACCCAGCGGGTTTCCGATACAGATCTGCAACATCACTTTGCTGAACGAGTATTCTCTCGGATTTTTAATACGAGGAAAATCGTTCCAGCTCCGCCAATAGCAACAGGGTCAGCTCTCGTCTCGCCCCATCCCACTGCGTTTGTGTCATGGCCAAGTCAAAGAACCAGCATTGAGCGACAGAAATCTAGTGGGGTGATTCCAATGCCGTCCAGCCTCACTTTTCGGCAGGCGTTTGGCGCGCTAGGCATCCCATTGGTCGTTGTTGCGGTCATGTGCATCGCATGGACCTCTTGGCTCGTATTTCTAACTGTGGCACCGAATGAAGCAGCCAACGCGCTCATGAATACTGGCGACTATGATAATGGCAGCTTCTGGCTCATTGTGGAACGCACGCCGACCGTCAAGTGGGCAAGTGCTGCAGGGCTTCTTCTAGTCAATGCGTGCTACGCCTTCGTGCTCATTAGAATACTACGCTTTCGTCATACGACTATTGGAATAAGTAAACCCAAAAGGAGCATAGCAGCTCAACGTGCCTGGAAGTCTTTAGCATCGTGCTGGCTGATACGGTGCACTCCTGGAGCGAAAAGTAAGTTGCAGAGCATCTATCGCTTCTACGAAAATCTCACGGGCTTCAACGCAGTCAACCGGAAATTATTCGTAAGTGTGCCCAGCGTTTGGCGATCTGCTGCTTAACTATAACGATCTGTATGCATTTTCATATGAAGAATACCTTTCAAAAAGGTTGCGACTTGGTTGTTCAAGGGCTTGTGCTGCGTCGAGTGCTAACCCAAGGACTTCCTGACACAATTGCGTACGGATATGCCTCTTTTATCTGTCTAAATGGGTTATCCGTGGCTGTGAACATTCTACTGGACAACCACACAGCCTTTGCGGAGGTTCTGATTGATTCATTGTACGTAAATGTTCGCCTTATCTTGATCCTAACGACGGACGTTGAACAAATTTCGGTGCTCTTTGTCACTAGGTTTGATCTTGCTGCTGCTGTTTTGTACCCGATTGCCGTTCTAGGCTACTGCTACTACAAGTTCAGCTTTAATCGCGACGTGTATTTGGTGAATGCGGAGGTTCTACCCGATGGCAACTTTGAGCGGTATGCGCGGATGCAGGCAGATCCAGCTCTAGTCGCTCTCTTCCTTGTCAACTTCAATTCGTTACGGATTAGTGGCGTTCTCGACTTCATGTTGAGCATTGGACTCAATCTGTCGTTTTGCTACCGCTTCATCCGAGTGATCGGTGTAATTATCTCGCAGAGGTGTCGACTTCGAAGTACGCGGCGTCTGTCATCCCAAATTTTGGCGAGAGCTACAAAAACTATTCAACGCCAGAGATCAGTGCCGCGGTCAATATCGCTGGTGTTCATTACCGCCAGTATTTGTGCACTGTTTATCACGCACACAGCAGTATCCAACTCCCATGCTGCTTGCGACGCCTATCCGGAGTGTGTGGCTTCTGCGCACATTTGGAACATGAGGACGCAATGTCCTTGCATAGTAATGATCGATGGCGATCGCGCCCCACGAACGGGTCACGAATGGAACTTCCCTGATGATGTCACGGGCAAGGTTCGCATACTAGCAGAGGCTGGTCGTTTGCACACGTTGCAATTGATCAACCGTCAGTTGCGGCATTGGCCTGACGAGTTGCGCCGCTGTTCCGGCATGAGGATAATGTGCGTGAAGTCAGTTTCTCCTGCTGATCTGTGACTGATCGACTGTTTTGTTTTGGTGCAGCTCGTTAATCTACACCAGTCTCGAGGAGGTTCCGAGCTGGGCCGGCGAGTTCAAGCAGCTTCAGCACCTGTCAGTCGACGACTTTGTACCTCTCTTCTTCACGAAACGTGTCTAACGTTGTGGTTTTGTTCAAACTTTCAGACACCTTGAAGGCAAGTACGGTAGTCGCAATCTCGTCACTCTTCCCTCCGATCTCTTCAGCGACCTCCCTGAATTCACCTTCCTGCACCTCGGCAACCACCACAACCTCGTTAGCCTCCCAGCTTTCGACGGTACTCCTAATCTACGCAGCATGGTGCTCGCAGTCCTCTTGTCTCTCACAGAGCTTCCATCCTTCGACAACCTCCCAAACTTGGACACCGTGGCCCTCGCTCATATCCAACAAGTACCCACTGTACCTGACATGGCCCCCCTCGTCAGTCTCTCTCGTCTAGCGATATTCCGACCAAACCACATGTGCTGCAATGGCTTCATGGGGAGTTGTGACCTCACTGACTCGTTCTGTGTCCCGGACCGGGCGTTCAACGTCGCTGGCGCCTCGTGCCTCGACCCGAACGACCCACGACACGCCACCGCTGCGACCAAGAAGATTCTCGCTAGATTTTCCTTCACAATCTGCCAGAAATCCGCCATCCCGTTCGAGCTCGAAGGTTTATCCGATTTTCCAACCCCCGAACGGATCGCTGCGTGTGACGGAGTCATGTACCGACAGTGCGAGATCCCTGGTGTGACCTCCGCCAACGGCACCGCCGGGATGTGCTACAGCAGTCGCATGCAAGTCGTGGCCTGCAACGTCGACCAGCTCTTCATCAGGGTGCGCCAAGTGGAGATCGAGCGCGGCGTGGGTCTTCCCTGCGACCCTGAGGTGGAGGCCTGGCTCGGCTGCAAAAAAGCAATTTTTAATTGAAGTTGAAGTTGTCTGTAATGACAAAGCTGTATCGCTAAAACAGTTTAACTACTGAACGGCTCCGCTATACCTCTTTGACGTGGCGGGAGGGCTAGGGCCCGCAGGACCTTCGCCGTTGCTTTCCACGTCAGGAATGGTACTGCTAGACCAGAAAGGAATACATAGGAGTAAACACGAGATGCAAGGGCTAAAGCCTTACAGGGACTTGTGGGGCTTGACCAGGCGACGGTCAGTCGGCAAGACGATAAGTGAGCTATGCAGCCCAGTGCGCGCGACGCACGTTGTCTGTCTTACTCTTGAAACACATATGTTATATTAGGACTGATTACCTAGCTATTCACATAGTTGTTCGCGTGTCCGCTGTGAGTGTGCGCAGCAGAACTCAGGAGTTTCACCCGCAGGACAATCCCCACACCAGGCGGTGCTGGTGCAGCAGCAGCATCGCGTAGGAGTTTTACCCGCCGGGCAACCCCCAGTACAAATCAGCGCTGGTAAGCAACCCGCAAGCATTTCACCTCGCTGGGCAACCTCCATCACCAGGCAGTGCTTGTCCACGACAGCAGCGCGCAGGAGTTTCACCCGCAGGGCAACCCCAGCGCCAGGCAGCGCCTGTGCAGCAGCAACAGTCTGGGCAGCGGCAGTATCTGGGAAGCAGTAGTGTCTGGTCAGCAGCGTTGTCTAGGCAACGGCAGCGTTCGTTATGGCGCCGATTAAGTCCTCGCGGGGTCGCACGTGATGAGCATCCCCACTGCGGCAACGTCGGGACAAAGCAGGCCATGTATGTGCGGAACAGCGCGCCGGCTTCACACCACAAATACGTTGGAGTCTCGCAGTAAATCACAGTATCTCACATGGGTCAACGCTACAGGCGTTCGTTTAGTTTTGGCTGATCCCTTCTGCTCTAGTGGATTACAAAAGATGAAGACAACCGAAAGACCTCAACCAAATAGTACTCTCAAGTGAGTGGACGAGTGAGCAAGCTTGAATTGAGTGAACAGTGGCATTCTGATCGCGATGACGTCTTGGCATCAACCGTGACGTTTGAGGTTTGCCTGTAAATATAGATTGAGCACGACAATCGTAAATATAACGGATTCGCTCTCCTCACCAATTACCAACTTTTTGTGTAGAGTAAGCGGACAGGGTCATCTCTAGCTCCGGAATCTTGTTGACAGACGGGATCACCGTTTACGCTTAGAGATATAGCACGTCTGCAAACTAGGCTTCCCAACGTTTTTATCAACCTTTAGGTTGGACGTAACGTTTGCTTTTGGGTTGAGGCTGATAAAAAAACGTTTACAAAACTTAATTTGAAATTTAATATTTCTGAGAGAGTGTCGGCAGAGGCATTCATGCCCAAGACGATGGCGTCGCTGCGGTGTGATAAAGTACAAGTTGCAGAAGGATAAGGAGGCGGCGACCGCCAGCAAAAATAGTGCATGCAGCACGCCGCTGTCACGGTCATGTACGTGATGCATCGGCTACTGGCGCCCGAAGAGGAGGTACATGACCGTGAGAGCGGCGTGCTGCATGCACTACTTTAGGCTATGACATGGCGAGTAGGCTCTGGCGCGGCTCACGCAGTAGTGCGCTGCGAGGAGCACTTCACTTTCCAGGCGGACCCGCCTATTGTCAAAAACGACGCCCATGCTGTTGCTGGAGATCCACGACAGCGTCTACTGATCGATGTCTTGCACGCAAGAGCTGCTCTCCAAATATGACGGACAAGAAGGAATAGCGGTGCGATTACGGCCGCTTTCGTCCCTAGCTCCACGAAGTCGCACAGCATGAGTGCGGTGTCTACGAAGACGGGCATCTGGCGAGTGACGTGGAGACGCCCTTGACAAAAAGCCGTTCGGGTTGAAGGACTTGGCATAAGCAGCCAGGACTTTGTGGCATTTGGTACGTGTCGGCTGCGTGGCGATTCTGCTCTCCACGTACACGCAAAAATACAGCCTTAATTCATTGTCACTACTCGGCTGCGTAACACACACTTTGCAGGTCTCTGCCGGCAGAACCTCGACTTCTTCGGTGAGGTGGAGAACTCCACAGCGTTGACGTTTGACCTCGCGACGAATGTTGTCAGGGCGGTGCTGTTAGATGCTCGCTGGCAGCTCTCAGGCTCAATTTTGGCAGGAAATCTTCACGTTGATTGCTGCTCTTGTCATCTCGTTCGGGTTTTGCAGCTGGCTGATTTCACTTACTGCCGATTGTGCCTCTTGTGGCCTTTGGAGACCTGGCAAAAAGGAACAAGATGGCAGGTAACTCGCTCATCTCCTGACTTAGTGGTCCTTGACGCCCACGCGTCGGAGGTTCTCGGCAACGTTCGGTCCGTTGCCTCTCTACGTCTCGAGCAACAGTAATCGACGTCTTCAGTGAGCTACTGCAGGAGCCTCTTAGCAAAAGTAGCTAGGACGCCCAGGTTCTAGTCTGTCCCTGGCCGTCAGCTATTTCAGCGTCATATCCACGAACGCGTTTATCATCTGGTTCAGTGGCAAGAAGTTGAACGATGGCACCACTAGCTTCCGGAGATCGACCGAGTCACGTTCCGGTCGAAGCGCAAGAATCCCACCTGCCCGGAGATCCCTGCCGCGCGGCATCGTGTTGGACTTCATTGTGCACTAGCTAGACCCGACTTCCACATGGTGGGCCCCAAGACGGGCATTCACGGCGTCACGTCGCCGCAGATAACCAGCTGCAAGGTCACCGTGGAGCGGTCGCAGAAGAAGGTGCTCCAGTACATCAACCCGGACACCATCGTGAGCCCCCTCGGGAAACGACAAACCGACTACCATACACGTCAGCTACAAACGCACGATCGGCACGGCGCTCGTCTTCCGACGCAAAGACGGCAATACGTCGCATGGTGGTCCGCCGATGATGTGAAGGGAACCATTCTCCTGTTGTATTGTGGCAATGGCGCCCGGCCTGGAGGGGTTAAAGCATGACGTGCAAGATGGAAGGCAATAAAAGCAGTTATAATTTTTCTTATGGACAACATACTTCTCAGAAATGAACACGATATCGCGAACAAGCTCTGGAACCATTTAGCTACGCTTTGCAGTCACGATGTTGCCTGCAGCGGAGAAAGCTCTCTCAGATGGCACAGAGTTGGTGACGCAATCCAGCTATTTCCGGGCAAGAAGCTTCAGCGATGGATACTTGTGACCGTTAACGGTCCACCAAGCTAGGCGATCTTCGTTATGGGGAACTGCTTTAGCCTCTTCGAGATACGCCACAAACTCGCTTGCACAATTAAGCTGCACCTTTTGGAAAGTAGGATTGGTGCGAATGCTGGCATCTTCGTCGTCCGACCCCAACAATTCATCCCAGACAGCAGCAGTATCATCGCTTGAGGATTGGTTCGCAGGTCGTCCACACGAGCGTTTTGAACGGGAGTTGTTGAGTCTCCGGCAATTGCGTGCAACAACAACAGCAGCAGCAGCAATCAAGCACTTTTGGCCTCCTCGACCTCGGTTGCGTCAGTAGTTTCATCTTATGGAAGCGAGGATCAAGGAAGGTTATCCAGACCAGATCAAAGCTCATTCCTCTAAACCATTTTGTAAGGAGATTTAGAATGGCAGCACGCACATTATTCATCAGCGCGAGAATCTCAGACTGGAACTCCTGGCGCCTGACGTCTGCGGCTTGTTTCGCAAAGAGGTTTTAGTTGCCCAGCACCTTTTTGACCCTTTTCAACATGGGAAATGCCAATGCCAAAGTTGGAGAGTTGCTTCCACCAAGAACTTTTGTTACAGCGGCGATAGGATCCAACAGAGCTACCAAACATCTGATCGCAAACCATTCACTCGGTTTGGGAAGTATCGCGACTCAACTCCTTAAACTCCTCCTTGAATACCAGTCTTTCCAGACGACTAAAGAAATTGTCTAATGGTGCCTGTAGCTCGATCAACCGGGTCAGCATATCGCGGCAAGAATTCGACCGCATAGGGCAATCCGTAATAAGATGCAACGCCGAACGCTTCCAGTCTTTGATTTGAATTTGATCAAGCCGGTTTGTCGCCTTTGGTGACTTATGTAAAAACGTTGCGAGGCTTCTGAAACCCGTTGAACAATTTTGCGCATTTCCCCAACGCTTTTCTTGCCACCGTATCCGGCCTTGGTATCGTTGTCGCCACAAACAATTCAACAGCATTCACTGCAGCTTGTTGCTCCAATCCGTTGCTCAGACAGCTTCGTCCTCCGCGGCATGGTGGTCAGCGGGTGCATGACGGAGTTAACATCTGGCTGAACCGTGGTCGCAGCAGTGCTGTGGGTGCCTTCGGTGTCGTTGTCAGCTAGTGCTACCACGTCAACAATCATTGCATCTTCTTTTTGCCGCGCCAACGCGGCACCAAGAACTAAGTGAAGAGAATGTGCAATACATGACATGTTGTTGACTCCCATGAACTCAGTCGCAAGAACTGCTTTGAAGCACCATCACGGACCAGTAACGTACAGATTTCTGCCTTCAGCTCACATCGCTTCATCATGTCCTCTAAACGGAGGGATTGCAACTCCTGTATGCGTTCCAGGAAACGCCTCCACTTCTAGCACCCAGCTACACAATGTAAAATCTTCTTCCGCATAATGCAATGTAAACAACATGTAGCATTGCGCCTTCTTGCTCGTCCAGATATCTGTCGCGACACAAAAAAGTGACAGCTCCAGGGACATCCAAAATCGCGCCGGCCAACTCCTGCTTAAATAAACGAATAAATTCTAAAAAGCCTGTGTCTTCAAGAAGTGACAATGGACGCGTACTTTATGCCACCCACTTGGCAAGTAGTCCATTCACGTAGTTCTATATAGCTTCAGATACGGCAGTGAGCTGATTCTTTGAAGCCTCTGGCGCCTGATCATACGCATTCCCCAGTTGACGTTTAGCATATCTGGCCCTCCCCTGTTGTCGCGCTTGTTTTGCCCGTAACAGGACATCCATGTGGAATTTCTCCATATGAACCTTCACAGCTGTAGTGGAGCCATGCGAGTTAGTTACCTTACAACTGCATTCTGCATAGTATGCAAAAGCAGCTTGCTTTGAGATCAGTTCGTCCTTCAGAACCGAAGCAAACGTTTCAAAGGGGACAAGAAATAAATTCCCATCGTTCAGGGCAATGAACACCCTCCATCTTGAAAAGAACGCTTGGTTCTGGGATGTGAGGCGGTAAATGCTCAGCATGAACTGTAGTTGGACGGGGAGGTTGTAGCCGAGGGGTCGGCGTGGCGGTGGGCGACCACCTGGGGTTCTTGAAGTCCCCCTACTCCTTGGTGACGCCCGGCGCGAAGAGCGCTGAACTGTCCTTGTACTGGCAGTACACGCGCTGTTGTTTGCCCAACAGGAGTCGAAACGCGTCACCGTTCGGAGATCGGCAGGACGTTGTGGGAGCGGCGTCCATGGTGAACAACCTAGGCCTCACAAGTTCGATCTGTGTTCGGCCGGTAGGAAGATATCGCTCCGCAATACATTGTGCACTTCGATTTTAAAGGTATTGAATGTGCAGCAAGATTAATGTGCATACATTTTTCTAGGACAGTGCATTTGTGGGTTGGAAAACGTTTTCAATCCCTCAACCTTAACCCACAACGTTGTCGTTACCGTCAGTTGAAAACGTTGTGGTCCACAACGGGGAGCCTACTGCGAACAGATTTGAAGGCAGGGACACAGGATTATCCGGATATACTTCCGTCGACTTGCCTGTCTCTCGCGGACAAACTCAGAAAAACGATCGGACCCTTGATATAGAGAAGAGATTAAATCTGAGTACAGAAGGAGGAAAATCGAGTACATGTCGCGGTTACCGTGGATACCGACAAAAAGGGACGAGTAACGAGTACATACCGGTGCAGACCGGCTGAACCGCGAGTACATTCACAACTTTGCAGTGAAAGATCTCGGATGTTTATGGAGAGCCGCGGTCATTCTAAGAGGCCTCAGAGAGACCTTTGCAACCGAAGCGAAGCGGAGGTCTGCAATGGTTGGCGCGTGGACCGGAATAGTAGCCCTAACGACGCCTTGCCCGCCATGAGCGAAGCGAAATTGGCGGTGCAACGAGGAGCTCACGAGACATTGCTGCAATGTACTCGGGCGTTCTGCCATTCTCCCGAAACCTGTCAAAATGTGTCATTACTCCGTTTTCGGCCACCTGTACTCGGAATTAGTCCGCATGCTTTGTTAAAGAGCAGTTTCAGTCATACACGAAGTATTGTGCTTCCCACCTAAATTTACCAAAATTGACCGATTGAGCGAATCGCCTTAATACAATTACTATTTCATTTGATCATGTCGAGTCTATGCGCTCGCTATGACTTTTTCGTACTTGATGGAGTTGCAGTTGACGCAAGTGAATTGCCGGCCTTGCGCGATTTGCTGCGTGATTGATTCGATGAACCGCGCAAGGAAATTTTGAGTAGAACGCACAATAGCGCAAATAGAAAAAACGTTGTGGGCAGCAAAATGTTTGGGTGCGCCGTGAGCCTGTGCTTGATTTCAGGGGCTGCTGCTAAATGCACCGCACTTTTGAATGCATCAACTAGAGGGATTTCAGTATGGGCTTCTTACTGCTGATCAGGGCTCCCGATTATGGCATTTTTATTCATCTAAAGCTTTCGCGTAGAATAAATGACGGCATCGATAAAACAATCTCGACCCATAGATAATGGCATCACCCCAGAGCAGGCGATAAATAAGAGCATAATGAGAAGGATTAAAACTTGAAGAAAAGAGACATCGTGTTACGTGGCCTCATCGACGGTGCTCGCAGTCCAATACTGACCATTCTGACGCAAGGAAAGCACAATTTCCAGTGTGATCGGATCAACTATGCCGTTCTTGGTCGTACGTCGTCCTGGCGACGCTAAAGAATCGCTCGACAAGATAAGACGTCGGCGGGATACTGCTTAGCATGTGGCACCTTTGGTCAACCACAGCCAAGCGACGACGCTTTTGAAGTTGCTCCAGGAACGACCCCTCGTCGTCGTTCGCGTCTCGTCATCACCACTTCTTGTAACGCCCGACCTTTGTCGAGCATCTTGATCCAAGCAGCAGATAGGGTGCAGCGCTGTCTTCTCTAGACGTGTAAGGCGGCTGGTGTTTCACCCGAGAACGCGTACACAGCATGATTCGAAGTCAAGGCTGTGCACGACATCTGCACGAGTTCCTGAATGGGACATACAATCATAAAAGTGTTAATTAAACGATGATACCGTTAATAAAATCACTGATAGACGACAACTTACTAAAGAAATCTCGCGTAGTATGGCTTCACGGCAATTAAACCGTCCAACCACACACGCACGTCCAACAAGCTCACATGTTCACCTTAGAGAGCCTTGGACATTGATTCCACCTTCTTCAAATCTTTCAGTAGTGCGAGAAGGCGCTTGTTGGTGTCCGGCGCCGGAAGGACGTCTACGAGGGCGTCGTCTGCAGAGTCGAGATGTTTCAGGAGCTCAAAATAGCGTTTGACCATCCCGAACGTTGAACTCCACCGAGTATCCTGTCGGATAACGGTCGGAGAGCTGTTTTCAACCTACAAATATGCCCACAACATAATCATAAATTACCACATTAGCACATTCGCCACAAATAATTATCCACAAACCAACAATAATTACCTGAGCTTAGCTGACTGCTTCAGCGTCCTCAGCCGCACCATCAGGACTTGGACTGCAGGCAGATCTACCTCGTGCTGCTTCATCTCCACTTGCAGAGCTCTGTCCAGCCGGTGGCTTGCGCACCCCACGAGGGGGACGCCAATGAGTGTAGCCAGTAGCCGGTTCACCGAGCAATTATCACCCAATACATACAGACAATCGCTTAGTTGCTTACCGTAGTCGCGTGGCAGCATCTCAGCCAGAAATCGAAGTGCCCGTGAGCCGAGAGGTATTGTTCGGGCTCGTATAGAAGGGGCGCCATGCAGAGCAACGTGGTCTTGGTCACGCTGTCGACCTCGTAACAGTCGAAGCCAGCGATGAAGTGCTCCGAAGCGTGACTCTATCCGTCGAAGATGAGCTCAAAGTGCTCTGGCATTTTAGCGGCGATGTAGCGCTCCATAATCCGTGTGAGGCTTTCCATGGATTGGATTAGCGTCTCGATACCAATTGGGTCCAAATTAGAGTATCTATATCAAAGTAAGGACACAAAAAGTTTAGTCCGACTATAAACAGCAACACCAGCGGATTGAACTTACCGTCTTTCATCTGGGTTCTCGCAGAAGTGAAATGGCAAGTTGTTTTGATGATCCAGGCCATCCACCCGTACACATTCAACGCAGAGCGTCGGACGTAGTTGAGCATGGAGCCAGACAGCATCACAGCTTCGTAGTCCGGGTGCTCGCGGCGCACGTGCTGCATGAGGTTTGGATAGTCGTTCCGACGGGGTTTTTTCGAACCGTTCCGCAAAACCAACGGAAATACTCCGGGGTGGCCTTGTCGACGTCGTCACGGCGCGGACTGAAGTAGAACCCGGTCACCTGAGCTGGTGTGAACGTGGCGTGGCGGGGTCCTGGTGCGATAACCATGATAGCTTGGGGGGGGGGGGCATTGGGCTTGGAGAAAATTGAAGTGGGAGAGCTTGTGAGCGCTGGATCAAGCTGTGGCGGTGAGCTGTTGGTAGCAGTGAACTTCGGTGGCTGGTTGGATGGCAGGAGACCATAATGATAAAGAGGTTTGTATATAAATTATGGCAGATGCTTGTCTTATTAAATAAATTATCAATAATGTATGGGGAAACGCCGGGATAAATATATTTATGCTTTTGTTGGAAATTATTGAAAACGCCATCCCATAATCGGGAGTCCTGCTGCTGATACCCAGCAAACGTCCAGCGACGTCTTGAGGTCCAGATGATGAAAATTCGTGTCACAAGGGGGGAATGGAATCCTTGACACGTCACAACATTTAGCCTCGGTTCCATACTGTGTCAGTGTTTCCAGCTTTTTAAAAGGTAAGCGCGCTAACCCCACGCGGTGAGTGCGATTCTAGGAGAGCGCCGAAATTTAGGGAGCAGAACGAGGAAAGGAACCGTTCATCCACTCCGAAGACGGCCTCCCAAGCGGAATATTTATACGCTAACATTTACATGAATCCGTGCCAGTTTGGTGTCTGGCGCTCTGGGATGGATACCGTTCTCATGAGACTACCACAGCAAGCAGGATGAACCAACTTCGTGTACTTGTAAGTACAGTAAGTAATCATTTCTTCCGTCGTGAGCAATCCTCGGGTTCATGGGGCAGATTGTTGCCATTTCCATTGCCGGTTCTGAAGGTCTGTGACTCGTACAAAACTTGCCAGCCGATCGTTCCATCAGACATTATCTCCGTCTTTGTCTTTACAGTCGAGCCAGGCTTCGTCTATGGGGTCACAGGGAAGGCCAACACCTCGTTGGATTTGCAATCTTCTCACCTGAATGAAAGGCTGGTCCACATTGCACGATACAACCTGCATCCGAGCACTATAACACATGCCTAACAATTCGTCAGACGTCACTCCCGGAATATGGCACTGCCGATAAAGAACTCCTGCACAGGCCGCGATACGCTCGGAAGATGGTGTGTCTGATAGCGCTTCAATTGCAAAGGGAAGCGCTGTCCTCTGGCATATGGTGGAAGCAAAACGCTTCAGAATCAGCACAGTGGCTGGGCCGGCACGTCTTGGATCGTCCGGAGCGAGGCACGTAGCTCCGGGGACGTCAAACACCGGGTCGTACTTGCAGTAGCTGTCTGTGAGGTCGCACACGCTCAGGAATCCGTTGCAGCAGACATGATTGGGGCGATAGAGAGTGAGACGCGACAGACTGGTGAGTGAGTCCAAGTCTGGAATCGCGGCCACCTGCGGGATCTGCACGAGAGCGAGGGTCTCCAGTCGGGAGAGATGATTCAGTGGTGGCAGCTCAGTGACGGATGAAAGGATCGCTAGAGTCAGGCTGCGCAAATTGGGTGTGCCGTTGAAAGGTGGAATGCCTGTGAGGTGGCCGTGGTTGCCAATATGCAGGAATGTGAGTCGTGGTAGGTCGCTGAAAAGACCGGGAGGGAGAGTTACGAGGTTGCGGCTGCCGTATTTGCCCTCGATATGTCTGCGTATACAGAATACAGAAAGACGTTAATGACATAAAAAATGTGTATGTTTGTTCACGTACAAGTACTGGAGATGCTTAAATTCTGTGGTCCATTCTGGTACTTCTTCCGTGCTTGTGTAAATGAGTGAACTACCCATGAATGCAAGAACACAAGAGGTGACAAAATTTCATTGCATAGTTGAGGAGCTACGCAAGCGACGAAAAGCACTTACATGGTCTCAAGACCACTGCAGCGTTGAAGTTCTTGTGGAAAGTACCGCAGTTGCCGGTTAATGAGCTGCAGACCGTGTAGAGTTCCAGCGGCTGCCAACGCGCGGATGGTTTCCGTAGCATCAACCGGGGAATACCAATCGTGAGCCGTTCGAGGTGAACGATCAGTGTCAATCAGCATAAGACACGAGCAATTCTCTCCGCTATTCCAGACGCGCGAGAATGCCACACACTGAGGATACGCACGGCATGAGGTACGAGATATTTCCATGGCTTGGTGGGTATACACTACCGCAAAAATACAAGTCATGAAGAACGGAAGTGCAAGCCAACGTGGCACCGGCTTCTGGTACGCCTGCTTGTCTACATTGACAACAGCAATTGTAGAACTCAATTTGGCGCCTTCCGACCGATACCTTTGTGTTGCAAGGATCTCCACAACACGACTGAATCGGTAGCAGAACGAAAAGTTCATGCCGATTCCCAGTATAAAGTCCAGTGTACTCTTGATCCGCAGATAATTAAAATTAATGAGGAAGAGCGCCACTTGAGCTGGGTCAGCTTGCATCCGAGTGAAGCGCTCAAATGTGCCCTCATCCAGCACCTCAACGTTGATGAGGAACTCGGCGCGGTCGAGCTTAAAGTAGTACGTGCAATAGCCTAGTACTATCATTGGGAAGAGAACGGCAGCGCCAAGATCAAACCTGGAGCAAGTACGGCAGAAAGACAAGATCGTAAACTAGCTGGTAGCAAATAAAGTTTGCGGGATTACGTACATGGAGTCGATGAGAACTTCAGCAAAAGCCGAATTTTTTGCCGAAACGATGTTGAACACACAGGTAAAGCCATTGAGGCAGACAAAGTAGGCGAAGCCAATTGACAAAGAGTCTGGGAAGCCTTGGTCCAGTGTCCGGCGCAGTATCAAGCCCTGGAAAACTAGGTCACTAGCCTTGAGGAATACATTCTACAGCAACAACTTGTCTAGTGAACAATAGACCACACATTATCCCCACGAGCAGAACAATATACTAACAAAATACTTGCGGTGCTTGGAGTTGTATCCTGTTAGATCCACCCAGGTTCTCATTGCTCGCTGTAGCTTGCATCGCTCTGCCAATGACACGTACCAGCTTTTTGAGGCTGCTCTATTGACCCGGTTGGCGATACTTCGAAACATGAACATCTCGACAAGCACCGCTAAATATCCGATGTCGACGACAACGAACCCTAGCGCACTGAACCACTTGACGAGCGGCTCTCGCTCAACGATCAGCCAGAACTGGCCATTGTCGTAGTCCTCCGTGTGCATCAGACGGTTTGCCGCTTCGTTCGGCGCCATGGTGAGGAAAATAAGCCACGACGTCCAGAGGATGGACACGATCGCAACGAGCAGAAGAGGAATGCCTAATGGTCCGTACGCTTGTCGGAAGGACGTTGTGCTAAGTCGAGCATTTGTTCTAGAAGCGACTTGGATGGAGACGGGAGTGAGTTGTCTCGTTACTATGGGGTGAGGCAGCGTAGAGGGTTTGAGGTGGATTACTTCGACCGGATCGGTGGCATATGCCCCAAGTGAGCACTTGAGGTCGCCGCTAGGCGCCACACTCATGCGAGCAGAGTATTATATACTAGCCGGGGAGACAATGCCCCTACTTAGAAGCGGTTCCACCATAGTTACTAAATTTAAGATTGTATATGTAGCAAGTCGACAACCGTCACATGAAGTTGCTTTCTTGCGTGTCAAGTGATGACTGCGTTTTCGAAAGTGCAACCTGCAACACTTCCCCGGTACTTCCAACAAACCTTTCCTAAGTTTTGTTTTTATTGTAGCTGGATCTGCTGCGCTCCGCGATATATATACAAGGAATGACATTTGTGGCGTGCTGGCGTAGTGAACCATACAGCTCAGCCTATTTAAGCTGCGTCAATGAGCTCTTCGAAGCTCGTAGACGAGCCGATGCCATACCGGCCAACAGTGTTGGCCCAACACACCAGCACACATATCACAATCCCCTGCTGGCAGCATTGCTGCCACACAGGTCGGATCGTCGTCAACGTCCTTCCTGTGACGGGGAGCCTGATTTTCGCAGTGCGAGCGCACGATCAACCGGAACACGGCGATGACGCTGTTAAATCGCACAATGAAGTCGATCGTTTGTTTGGATAGGCCTGCGGATGCCAGCATCGAAAGAAAACAGAGCGTAAAGCAGCCATTCAGCAGCCCCAACTGTCCGCATCGCACCACGAGTGCAAGAAAGAGCGTCGGAGAATACGCTCGACTCCTTTTCGATGTTGTTTTGGTCGTGTTAAAGGCATAGGAACGAACGCCTTAAAAGCTGTCACCTACGCGCGCTTAGTTCTGTAGGCAAGCCCACTTGTGACTTTTAGTGGAATATGTTTTCTCGTAATCGACAGAGCTTAAGGATAATTTTCGAGCCAAATCTCGGCGGAACACCGCCTTCAACATTGCCTCACCAAGGGGAATAAGCCGTTCCGCAAGATAATATCCGCCGTGAAGTTGCTGGCTCGAGCCTGTCCGAGGTCTGTATGGCCCATAATGCCGGCCCTGGGCTGGTCCCTCTGGCGCCAAATGGCGATCGGTTTGCACTACACGCCGTCTGGCCCGGACAGTCAGCCTTTGCAGCGCGTTAGCAAGCAACACGTAGTTCCCTCGGTTTTACTTGAAGTCACCGCACTTCATGCCAAGCAGTGCTTGGTGCGGTGGCTTCAAGTCGCACCAAGCGAAACGCAAGGCGCCCTGCCACGTTAAACTGCCACCGTACCACTGCGACCGCAGAAGATCGCACCGTTGCACAGTTGGGGTTGCATTAAGGCTGTGCAACCAATGCTACGGCGTCGTCGCCGAAGCCTGCCTTGATTGCCTCCGCCTTTACCTACTGCGTCCATACCGGGCTGGCCAGCATTGCCGCCAAGCGTTCGAAGGCACAATTATTCGAGGCGCATTTACTCGAAATGTGACGGTGCAGCGTCGGGTCAGCGCCTCATCACGATACTCGCACAGAAAAAACGGACGGACGTCATGATTGATTTCGGTTACCGAATCGGTATCCTCGGCAGCGCGAGCTGCTGGAGTGGCATCGTCAGAGGTGCTCGCTCGGCCCAGCAGCAGTGCTTAGTCGTGCTTGATTTCGTTGTTTGCCGGCGCAGCCCCCACGACACAAGGCATCAAGCTTTCACCTCCCTCCATCACTGCTGTCGGGACATACAAATGCCAAGTTCATCTGGACGGTACGCGCAGCCCACACATAGCCTGACCGCCAGTCCATCATCTGCAATCGGGAAACTCGGCTCCGCTGCAGCCGCGCTCCACAAGCCTCAGACAGATGGGGACAGTACTTTTCGCCGAGCTCTCTGCGCCATCGCCGCCATTGTGGCTGCGGGCTGCGAATGCTCGCGCAAGAAGAGGCAAATGCCTTCGCTAATATCACCTGCGGCAAGCAACCGCGTGCAGCAGGTGCCGTCAATATCAGGGTCAATAACCGCGCGTGGACCGCCAAAGATACTTTCTGCGGACGAACTTGAGAAAAAAAACGCACGTAGGCGGTAGACCGAAGCGATCGACTCTGCCTCACTACTGTCGAGTCGATGGTCGACGCGCCTGAAGACTTGACGGGCTTGCTTGCACACCTCGACGATAACCGCGTCCGAGCCAATTCTCGGCTTTGGGCCGTTTCGGATCGGCTTCTTTTACACGCGCATAGCCGGACCAGGGGATCATAAACTTGATGCAAATGGCTCGTCTGCCTTCATGCGAGCTGATTGGTGGAGCAGCGAAGGCATACGATCCACTCCGCATAGTGAAACCAAGTTGCTCATAGTGAGTCCAAGTGATCGAAAGGTTGGGACCGTACGGCGTACGGTACGCAGGTGGGGCAGTTGTACAGCGATGGGACCGTCAAGAGAGCGCGGCGCGCTGGCCGCCCTTCGTTTCGGCGAGCAGCTCCAGTTGCCGCAGTTGTCTTCATTTGTCAAAAGTCCTCGTCGTCGCTGTACCCTGTTGTAGCCATCATTAGAATATCACCGCCCACAATGAAGGACGGAGTCTGCACGCTGAGCGCCACAGTGCTGGAGGCGCACGCGCTGGGCGGAACCAAGATGTATGAGGTCAAAGTGGCCTGCAAAGGCAAGAGCACGAGCGTCTACAAGAGCAAGGAGGACTTCAAGAGCGTGCTCGACATGTTCCGCCTCGTGGGCGCCATGTGCCGCGCTAAGAGCGACCGCTGCGAGGTCTGCGCCGCCTGCAGCGCCGTGAGCCCCGTGCGCGTGTGCGACGAGGACTCGCTCGACGATTTCCTGGGCGACGTGTTGGCCAAGCTGCGCAAGGCCGAGCCCACCGCGATCGAGCAGTGCAGCACGCACCGCGGCGTCGTGCAGATCCTCATGGACTTTCTCAACGTTCGAAACGGCAAGTACTTTTGTGAGCTCACGCCCGAGATGGAGGAAGAGCTGTCGCCCGCGAGCAACAACAGCATCCACGACGAAGTGGACATGGACCACCCGATTTCACGCTGCTCGCTTAACCGCACGCTCTCGGAGCAGTTTGCGGCCATGGACTCGGTGTGTTAACGGCGCCAACTAGCACCACGCACCACTCAAAAACACACGCGAGCTCCCGCATTTCCACTATATAAGCGCAAGCAAGCATGGAAGCCAGTGAGCCGAATGCTGCTTACCATAGGACCTCGCTTCCACCCCGCGAAGCAGGATTGTAGATTTCCTCTCAAGACCTTCTCTCTCCGCTGTGTAGCTTGTTTTCGTCTAGAGAGAAGTTGATGGCGCACGTTGAAAGACCAGGTCGAAGACGCTACGAAGGCGACAACGATTCCCATGCGTACAATAATTGAAAAGACTAATATAAGAGCTCTCCCATGTGGCAAAAACATCAGCGCGTGGCTTTTGTTGTCATTCGGCGCCAGCAAAAGCGTGGCTACTTCAGTGGAGTCCGAGCCACCGAGCGCGTTCCTTGTTGTTGATGGCGCGCAGTCCCGCGTACAGGTACGAATCGGCCGGTACGGCAGCAGCCAGAGCATGACAGGGCGTACATCGTCAAAATCCCTTCATGTGTGTCGCGCTCGCAAGTTGCAGCCCGACTTCAATTCAACACATCGCATAGCTGTGACAAGCTCTTGATCGAGCCAGCGAATTATTGTCACCTGCTGCTTTCTCGCGTGAGGTTGCTTTGTAGAGCGCCTTGAAGTCGAGAGAGCTGTGAGCTGCACACCTGCGGAGCTACTGTCCTTAATGCTATCCTACCAGGTAAAAGAAGCCTCGTCTCGCAGAGTACCGTACGTGTTTCTGCCGAGGGCTACAGTATGTAGACGATGCTGATTCTGATCGACCAGCGGTACGGTACAACGACAAGATGTGGTCAAGACGTGATATCGAATACTATACTATGCATTGGGTGCAGACAACTGCTGTTCTTCGCCCGTCGCAGCAGCCTCGTCGTGAATGATCTTCAGCATCTCCTGGCTCTCCAGCGCATGGATGGTCCCAATAGTGTTGCGGCGCCGAGGCTGAAGGGCTGCATCGCTGTTGGCGCGGGCTTCTTCCGCCTGGGCTTGCGTCATGGCCGCGCGGGTGTGGTGCAGCAGTTCAGCCTCTGTGTTGGCACCCACAAACTCCAGCACCTTCTGTTGGAGGAACGCGCACCAGCTACTGCGTTGCTGCATCTCCATTGCGGCCTCCACCAGGCCGTCCAGTGCTCGCTCGCGCTTGCGGTTCGACGGGTGGGTCGATATCCAGTCGAAGTCCATGTCCAGCGCGCCCTCGCCTGCCTCCGGGTCAGCGTAGAAGGCTGTGAACGCCTTCCACAGCCGCGGCGCCTCCGACGGGTCGTAGCACGCGCTAGCAAGCAGCATGATACCGATGTGGTCTGCTTCGGCCTCTTGCGACCGGCTAAAGGGCAAGTTGAAGGCTGCAAGTACAACTTGGTTAGACTGGTTCAACCACAGCACCACAGCAAGGCTGATACACAAGCGCCGTAGGTGCGTACCGAACTGGAAGATATACTTGAGCAGCGGGCTCTCCATGCCGAGGACGAACTGCAGACACAGCAGCGGCAGCATGCTCATCGACTCGGCCGTATGCCTTGCCAGCGCGTGGCCGATTTCGTGCGCCATGACGACCGCAAGCGCGTCGTGCTTATTGTGGCAAATGCCCTTCTGCACCGCAAAGTCGATGAGGTCCAGGATCCCCGTCTGCACGATGATCTTACCCCCGGGTGCGCAGCATGCGTTGGCGGAGGACGGATTGTCCACCAGCCAAACTCGCCAGTCGTATTCGCGAGGGAACAAGTGCTCAGAGACGGAGACTAGTCGGCTAAAGAGAACGAAAAAAGTTTAAAAAAAAAAAGCGAAGCCGCACTGCCGATGCACAACTGGATGAAGCACGTACGTCGCCACATCAATACACATTTGTAATTGCGGCCCATCGTCTATGGTCTTCACCCCTGCTAACTCCTCCTGAGCAGTCTTGTTGCCAAGCTCCTGTAAACGCCAGAGCCAAAATAAGAGACCCATTGAATCAAAGCAAGTAAAAAGGTGGCGGCTGACGTACACACTCCTCTTCTCGCGAAAGCACCACGACCTGCGTACGTCCAGTGATGGGAACGGTGTGCAAGTTGGTCACAAATTGATACGAGGCCGACGCGACGCCCAGCACAGCGCCCCACCGCATCAGCTGCAATTGTCAGTAGACATCCCACAGCGGTTAAAATAAGAAAGAAATGTATTCTCATTCACCAGAGCTCTGTTCTGCACCTGTGTCTGGAACTTAGATAGACGCACATCTACGTACAAAAGGTCAAGAGCGTCGGTCCTTAGCACGAAGGCTTCAAAAATGGTTGGAACGAGTTGCACGCACGGGTCTGCACCAGGTTCAAATGCGGGAACTTGATCACGCGCAGCATCTCCACGGGATGTATGCTGCGCAGTTTCGCCTTGGGACCGAAGACGGACCAGCTGTGGTCAGGCACTGCCGCCCGCCCGCGACGGAAGACATCCACCCAGCCCATCGACGAGAGCCGACGATATTTTCGTCTGATTCTCTGATGCTAATGTCTGATTTCCAGGGAATCAGATGTTCTGGTAGCCCCAAAATTGGGTGATTCACCAACTAATAGCCCATTTTGTACATTGAACCAGATTTGAGGTACAAATTGGACAATGTAACAACAGCATATCTAGGATAGTCTTATCTTCAGCAGAGAGAAATGCTGGTTGCAAGCAAGGAAGCGCGATCGCCAATATTCGCCGGCGGGGAGGCGGCACGTCGTTGCTCCAACTACGTCCAGGGTGTACATTTAGGGACGTCGTCTCCATGGTGGAAGCCCAACTTTTGGTTCTACCACCGAGCTTTGAAAGCGCAAAAACGGCGCGAAGCCGTTCGTCCGAGATGAGACCAGCGCTCGTCATGATGTCTACTTCCCGGACCTAGAAGTGGAGGTTATCTCTTACTTGCCTTCAAGCGCAGGGATCATCAGCAGAGGTTTTGGTCCAGGAGGCCTAGTTTGGGCCTGGGTGTCTGTAGGCTACCCTAAATGTGGGCAATTAGTCCACGTTCGTACGTGTCGAACGCATTCACGCAAGCAACCCGTTGGCCGGCGCCGCTGCCGCCAAACTCCGCAGGGCTCCCAACCCGAAGACGCCTCCCATCTTTCGAAGTCCATAGAGGATTTAGGTAATCAATCTACCCGCGTAGACGCGGGTTGACTGCAAGTGCTACCAAGCCTGACGGTGTCGCACAGAACCTTGCGAGAGTTGTGCAGCGGATATTTACAAACTTTCAGTGAACGGCAGTCCACAAGTCCCCGGGTCTGAGGAGGACTAGTTACCAAAGTAAAGATATGTATACCGTATTTCGCAAGTAGACCGATACACCCAATATAGCTAGGGATAACTACCTTCGAAAACGATGTATTTCTAAGTATTGAAACGACAAAAGCGACACTCTATTTTTAAATAGTCGCCTCTCAACGATGGCTTCACTATCAAGTCAAAAAGTCGCTGCTTTCGGCTACAGGTGTCCCTTCAAGTAGTGAGAGGTTCTCCATCAACGAGCTCGATGCAACCCAGCTCGCACTTGCTAGAGCTTGCTAGCCCGAAATCAGATTGAAGTCGCATCAGGTGATAGCGAGTAAAATGCAGTACTAATCCAACCACATATTTTGATCATATCAGGAGCCGTTAGCTTACATCTTGAGGGCGAGCTCAAGGGGCTTGAGGGTCAAAATTTTCGTCGAGGCGGGAATTCCTTCTTCTCGGAGCCCATTTACCCATGCAACAATAAGTTCCTCAATATTACCAGATATAACTGTATATATACCTACGTCCCGTATTTTTGTGCTCTCCTTTGTTAGCGCTAGCACCCTCCTCCTGCTTGTTTTACTCTCGACGCCAGCGGAGAAGTTGGACGTGCTTGCTCTGGTAAGCTGAAGCTGGCTAGAGTAGAAGTGGAGAATAGTGGCCCGCACGTCCCCCGTCTTTTTACATGCGCCAGAACCTCGAGCTTATTGCCAACGGATTCAGCCTGCACCTTGTATTGCTGCACATGGCGCCCCTGTCCTCCGTGGGAGGCCATACTTTCGGCTTTGGACTCTGGATACTGTATATAATCCAGAAAAATGAAGTGCCGTAGTTTTGTATAAATACCTGTCTATATTTGAGTCAGGCTCAGTAGAAAGCAAAACATGCAACATACAGCAGGGTACCTACCGAAGACAATATGCAGACACAGCGTCGCCGGTGGGGAACATCTTTGTACCCGCTATGTGCGGCTTGTCTTTCATGGAGATCCTCTTTCCATTGTGGGGCGGTCTTGATGGAAGCATGCCTTCGTCAAAGGACAGCACGCCTGGGCGCTCGTACCTCCTTCTGAAGGTGCACGCTTTAGCTGCAGGATTGGTTTTGCCCGAGAAGCGGAGCGAGCTGGGCAAGGCGTCAAAACGGTTTCGGGGCATATACGCCCAAACGTCCCAGCAGGTATAGCGCACTTTGTACTGTTTCCTCAATGGTGGCCGACGTAACGCTTATGCGGGCACAGTATCCTGGCCACAATTAGGCCGAGCGCTACGATGAATCCGTGGGGCTGGAACCGCTGCTGGTCAAAGGGCTCTGCGCGGGTCTCTTTTCTGGTCTGGACTGTCTGTTCGGGGTCTGCGCGCAGACAGAGTTTTGCCGCTCTTACATCTTCACCGTTTTTGTTTTTCAGGGACCTTCTGACCGAAGTACCTGTTGCTCTCCACCGCGACCTGGTGCCACAGAGAATGGGGCAGAAAAAGAAAAGAGGGGTATAGGTGACTCGTCTCGAAACGCCACACCCTCGGTGGGCCCCGAGCGCCCACAATATAGACCTGGGTACTCGTTTTCTGACGAGGTGTCTTGTGTAAAAAAAATCAGGCATACATGCATACAAGTCCGCACACACACCATCACATAACATACATGCTTATGTGCAACACTGCCTGCAACGTACTGTAGTAACACCCACCCGTCTTCATTGCCTTGACGCCGTTCCGATCTCGGCTCATCGCATAGTGCTCGTCATCCTGGTTGATGACTATCAGCATCGCTGTCCACGCCGGTAAGCGCAAACACCCGATCTAGGTCGAGGAATTCATCTCCGTCGAAGCGCCCTCCTCCACGTCTGAGTTCAGCCTGGAATACCCAACCTTGAAGCGCCGCTTGTTTCATCGTCCTGTCTGGCTTCGGGCCCAATATCGCCATGTCGGGGCTCAGACCCCGCGTCCCCGTAATTGTCTTACCCAAATCCACTTTTTCTGTCTTGCTCTTTTCGTCCTGCGCACTTTTAGACCCCGTATCCGAACTGTCCTCGACATCGCTGCCTGACAACAGACTACGGCGTGCACTGCCCGCCGGAGTGTTGGCCGCCGCGGGGCTCGTTTACAACACGGCCGTGGTGCTGGCTGCTTACTCGGCGGCAGCAGGCGACACCGGCGCCGATGTCCCTTTCTTCGGTCGCGCTGAAGTGCAAGCCGCCGGCGCCGCAGGTGACGCCGTAGCTGGCGCCCCCTTCTTGGATCGCTTCGTGGTGCGTGCTTTCGCTTCCGCGTGTTCCTTTCGAGGGCTCGCGTGCTGCATGCATATGCATCAACATATCAGTATATTACACACACAAACACCACCATTCACACAGCAACTCCCTGAGTTCCGCCTTCCTGGATGTAGCGGTATCTTTCGAGATGGAGAATACTGCTAGCGCGAGCTTCGGGAGGGTACTGGCTAGTCTGTCACGTTTCCAAAAAAGCGGCTAGCGCTACCAGCGAGCAGTTCCGGAAGTTGATAAGCGTCTTTCTTTCTGGGGGACCGGAGCAATGGACCCCAAGCTGATAGGAATCTCTCCAACAATAGCACTTCGGCTTTCTCAACAATTGTTTGCAGTAGCATTCAGCAATGTCACCAGTGTTTTCTAGCCACTGCCGTACTTGCCTTTTTTCGTATATCTTTCTAGTAAGCAGAATGAAATAACAATGCAAGCATGACAAGAAGCTGCTCGCGCGCTGCCCACCGCGCTTCAACTCGATTCGGCAGTTCGTCACGATACACACTTCCACGAAGTCTTTCATACAGATCTTGCAGAACAATGGCAACACCCGCGTGTGCGGTTTCACTGTTCTACAGCTTGAATAAATCAAAACAGAACGGTCCTGTTACGTCGTCGGTATCCTTCAAAACGAGGCTCTTCCAAACACAAAGCAAACCTTTGGAAATTCTTTGTCGCCGCAAACAGGCGCGGGGCTGCATTTATTTGCAATATTGAAGCAAAACAACCCTGCATGGGATTCAAGCGGGTCGGACACAATGAAACAACTTTCATTCTCTCTAGCCACGCTCATCACTTCCTGAGCTCGGTACAGCCATCTGTCAAAGGATGCGCTGAGATCTTTCACGGCTTTCTGACGGTGGTCGCGATGGACCAGTTCGGTCATGGACAGCCTGTGCAATACTCGCTGTTAGCGACGAATGATGGCTGACACACGTCTATGTTAGGATCACTTCAAGCGCGCGCACGAGCACTGGCGTTTGGTGCGGATTGTCATTGTTAACAAAGATATGCGTGAGGTCGATATTGTACGCAATAGTTACCGGAGGCAGGGTGCTACTCTGTCATTTACATGTAATCAAGTGATTGCACGAAATGATCCATAAGTCGAAGACGTACGGCGTGTACGAGGACGGCACCCTCACTCAGATGGAGCATATATATATACCACAACGAACATGACCTACGCAAGATCTCCCGATCACTATGCGATACACCGGGACGAGTTCAAGAGCCTCGCGTGTCGAGGCGGCCGCACTGAGTTATGGGAGTACGTTTACAAAAATTGGAACGGTTATCGCGAGATATGGGTGGTGGCGTTTCGTGTGAATCTGCCTTACTTTGGAAATCATACGGATAACCGCGTCGAGAGCCTGTTTGGTAAGCTGAAACGGTATCGCAAAGGCCATCGAACAATGCGCGCAAGCCTAAGGGTGCTCCTTGACTACCAGAAGCGCAAGAGGAAGGGTACAGAGCCAAGGTGGAGATGCCCGGCACCTTGCGAGACGCCGCATATCCGGAGGAACGGAATGTCGCACTGGGAATGACTACGCGTTGGGTAGCCTCAGCGATTAAGGCGCAGTATGATCTCGCTACAGACCCTAACAATGTTGGCGGCTTCGCGTTCAAGGACAACGGCACTCGAATATCTGCTCGAGAAGGAGGGCTGGCAGTGCCATTGCGGGTTCTCGCGAACCATGAACCTTCCGTGCAGACATGTTATGGTGTACCGGAAGACGTGTGGGCTACCACTCATCATTCCGCTCTCAGCAATATCCCACAGGTGCGTCCAGGTTTGAACCAGGTTTTCCCCATGCATTTACCAGTTTTCATCTGGTCATCCAGATATATCCAGATATATCCAGGTATCAAACACGTATGCTTTTACGTTCGCCCGCGCAGGTGGTTTGGTCAGAGCCGACTGTCGGTACAGGAGTAACTGAGTTGCCCGTGCCTTTTGTGGCGAAGATATACAAGGCGGAAGCACATGCAGGCGTCGGCAGGTGGAGTGAGGCGGATAAGAACCGGTGCACACAGCAGACCTTTGGCCGCATGAGCGTTGAGCTGGTCCGGTTTAATGAATCTCAGTTTGAAGCTGCTATGAGTCAGCTGGATCAGTGGTGGTACACATTCGTCAAGGGCGGATGTCTGCCGGAGACGACGACGATTGGGTCATGATTGGCAGTGATGGGGGAGGTAGTGCGAATCCGCGTACACCTGATGCAGACGAAGGCGGAGATAATGAAGATGCCGGGGAAAACGAGAGAGGCGTGGACGAAGACACGAAAGATGGTTACAGTAATGAGTCCGATGGAGAACCACCTACACAGGTTTCTGCTCTGCCAACAGATACGACGGCGGTTAGTTCAGTTGCTATACACGTACGGAAGGTCAGGCTGACCGGCAATATCAGAGGAGTTGAGCGGTCTCGTTTAATCGAAAGAACATGAAGGAAAAAACGAAGGTGGCTTTGAAAGAGTACAACGGTGGTATGAAGCTACGTGCTTTATTACGCGATCAAGACGTTTATGACGTTGTGATTACACTGCAAGGTATTAAACTTGGAGTTCGAGAGGCCGGTCCCTTCATCGCAACGTTCCAAGTCGAAGCGAAGGGTGCAGGGACATCGATGCAGTGGCAAGTGGATAGTGTTTATGTGCCCGATAGGGTGCGATTCCGACTGCATGAATCGGTTATTGGTTGCGCATTGGACAAACTGAAGGGCGGCTTGGCAAAGAAGGCGTCGATTGAGCTAGACAGTGACGGCAAAAGGACTGGGATATCGACTGCTTTGTGGTGACCATCGAGAAAGTGGGGCAGCTCACGAGAGCAGCTGGAAGCGATGAAGTGCTAATGGAACCTGCAAACGAGCTGCCGTAATGGCGTGCTCTGCTGTACGTGGCTTAATGGCAAGGTAAAACCTGTCGTAGATGACAGTGTTTCGCAAGGGCTTGCTTTCGTGAAAATCCTGGAGAGCTGGCCGTATACCCCTCTGCATCATTTCGGCTTCGATTTAGTCTATTCCGACCTCTTTGTTTCAGAGATGCTGTTTGGTTGAATGACAACGCCATGAGGGCCTTTGCCGTCTTCCTTGGGCACCACAATAACAACTTGACGGTGGTGATTCTGCCCTCGACGAGGGGCAAAAAATACGAAAGGTAGGAAAGATCTCCTTCCTGAAAAAAAAAACGATGTGTGAAATTGCAAGAGCTATCGCCTTGCAGCCGTTCGAGTAGTTGACCGTCAATTTTGATTGTGTTCACTGGGGGTGTCTAGTGGTGGACCGAGAGGCAAAGCTAGTCATGGTGTATGACAGTAAGCGAAACCTAAAGAGACTGAAGAAGATTGCTGCTGAGATACGCGCAGGCCCTCTCCGAGGTGAGGCATACAGTGATGTCGAAGTGACGGAGCCGAAGCAGACAGACAGCAACAGCTGTGGCGTTTCTGTGTGTCGTCTATTCTGGACTTGCGTTAGCAGGGACGCGCCAAGGGATGTATCCTCGACTGGTGCGACGAAGCTGCGCTGGACCATGCTACACGCGATCATGACGATGAAGAGGAGCTAGTTACGTATAGGAAACGTTGCGTGTGCGATGAGACTAACATTATTAATACATGGTCAAACCGGGATGGAGTCTGAAACATACCTGGATGATTTCTGGATAAATTCTCGATGATTTGGTGGTTCTTTGCCATGCACGCGGATGCTGACGATTTTCGACGGCCATCCCTTTGGGGTATTGCGAAGTAGCACACACATGAGTTTCCCAGGTATCCTACGTGGACAATACCTGTTGAAGGTACGCCTCCAGCGTATTTACCTCCTTCTGATACCGGCCTCCATAAGGATACTTGAAGGAAACCAAGACGCTAAGTTGGATAATACATGGAGAATCAGAGTCCTGAGTATTTCTACCATATGGGAAACATGGGCGCTAAGGCTGTCCTTAAAACTAACGTAAATATGGAATTAAATGCGCTATCGTTCCCTCCAAAACAAACGCCACACTAAAAGATTACTGTGCAGTAAAATACCGCGCCATATGAAAGCGCCACGCGAATTCATGGCTTCCAGTATACTCCAGACCTCCCTAAGCACGAATTGTTGAGCTCGCTAGACATCGGTGATGCTCTTTTTCATCTACTTTCGTCAGCCGATGTTGAAGCTCTTAGACGATATCAGTCTCTATTTTTCCATGCCAGCTCAACGCAAAAGCGTCGAGATCAGCCTGAAGTTGCAGACCATCGGCTGAATTGCCTCGGACGGTGGTGGGGTTATCTCGCGTGCAGAGCCCCAATTCGCAAGATGAGAGGGGGGGGGGGGGGGGGCGGCGCATTAGCCTTCCGGTAGGGTGGTGCAACCGCGACCAGATTCGGGCTCTATCCATATCGCGATACCGAGTTACTGGGGGGGGCCGAAACCGGTTTTCGGTACTGTCGAAGACTCGTGGACTTCATATACGAGAAGCGATTACGTAAGGAAAAAAGTGAGTCGATACTGGATTACTTCCACAACACGTCATCGTTTCAAGTCGTTATCTCTGAGGAAGACCGCAAAGAGGACCCCATCCGGTTTGTGACGCCCGGCGCGTGGGTTCAAGGCTCCACCGAACCGCAACCGGCTAGCGCTCCGTAAGCGCGCATAAAATCTAATGACGTTAAGTTACGACGCTTTAGTGTCGAGAGCTGCGGCGTACATGGGGTAAGAGAACACACGCCGCATATGGACCGAGACCTGCGGTGGATGAGGTGGCCGTCTATTTCGATGCTCGTGCTCACACGGTTGAAGAAGTTGGTGCTAGGAATGTAGTCGTGCATTCTATGTACCACCGTGGCTTTGACGGTTACAGCGTCCGGCAAGAAGCTTCCACAGTGCTTGATTTGGAAAGGAAAGACGCAGCAGGGTGCTACGTCGCCTATCAAGACCGTGCTTGGGCTGAGAGTTCCTGGTGAACTGGCTAGATTGACATTGTCCAATCGTCGCTCAGGTGCCTGGTCAGTACCTTGTGTGAGACTCAATGACGGCGCATTTGGGTAAGGTGGTAATGCAGCCTTCGGCGAGAAATGCATCAATACATCAAAATGGCAGCGATCCTACAAGCAGGCGATGTGGGGGATTTACGACTCGTTCAAGGATGATCTGCACAAGCTCATTGGAAGATGGAAGCGGTCCGGCCAGGTAAGTTACGCGAGATACGGCAACTCGCGTCCACCAGTTATAACTGTTGCTGGCGTCATGGATGCAAAAGGCGTGGAGATAGCCCCCCCCCCCCCGACTCGGTCGTGCACAAAGGTATCCGTTCATGCAGCTCTAGCTATTATCCACGGGAGTGGCACATAACGAAGCACGATGTCTACGGCTTTGCGAGGTGTGCGAGGTGGCTTCAACTCCTGTAGTGATGACGAAGAACCTATCGAGGTGATGATGGAGGCAGTGGATGATATCGCTGATTGAGGACGACTGAGGCAGTTATGGCAATAATGTTAGCTGCAGATTGTAGGCAATTGGCATGAAAATACATAGACTTCCATTTTGCTCGTGGAGAATTAAAGACTTCAATGGCTACAACGCTGCTCCACCATTCGGCTCTCAATAAAACTTAAGTGTCTTGCTGTTCTGGTTACATTTTATAGCTCAAATAGAGTGCTATTAAATACTATTACACCTACTACATGTACTATGAAAATTGTGCAGCATATTATTCCATTATGCATTGACAATATTACAGATTAATAACAGGATACCATATGTTTATGCTATGTGGTATCCTGTTATTAATAATATGTACCTGTAATATCGTCAACGCCAAGTAGATAAAGGTGTATTCCCATGGCGCAGCGAGGGAGTTATGGTTTCCACATGAATTTTGCCTTACCGGTGTAGTAGCATACCGGTTTCCGTTCTATCGCGGCCAACCAGGTCCCGGTTGCCAAGCGTTCGGAGCTCCTCCTCACTTCAGTTCCAGAAGAACACGCGGCAAGCTCAAGAAAGAGGGGGTAACCTCACGACGCCAGCATGATCACTCGCGGAGCCACGGACCAAGCAAGCACGCCCAGCTCGCCTTCACCTAGGGCCGACCCCGCCCCGTCGGGTAGCGAGCCCCAAGCGGCAGCGACCGCCGCGACCGCCGCCGCCATCGTTGAGGTGACTGCGTGGAGGAGACATGGACATCAGCTCCTGCAAGGCGCACGACCGACCCAGCACCTCTGCGCACGGTCAAGAGAGCGCCGGCAAAGCCAGTGACTAGTGCAGCCCTGGCAGCAGCCCGCAAGGGCAAGAACAAGTTGGTTTGTCGCCCTGTTGCTACTGCCAGCGGTTCGACCCCAAAGCAACACGCAGGCAAGGTGGACCAAGCAGCGCAGTCCGACGCCGAAGACAAGCCAGGCTCTACCCACGAAGAAACCAAGGAAGTCCCCGGCACCTGAGAAGACCAAGCCTTCTGAGGTTGCCTCCACGGCGAAGCGGACTACGGCGACGGCACGTTTTGACGATGGCTTCGATCTCGGCACATTCATGGCAGCGTTCGAGCCTGGGGCAGCTGGTGCAGAGCCTGCACCGATCTCCGAGATGCCGGCCGCGCCGGTTACTGCTACGCTGAACGAGTCCGACATCTTAGTACAGCTGCATTCGCTGCAGACCGAGGTCGGTCGGCTTCGCGCCATGCTGGGCAACCAAGCTCATGCGCAAGCAGCATCGCCCACTCGTCTGGTGAGTCGTCCTGGATCTCAGGCCCCCACGACTCCCAACGCGAAGGGAGAGATGACGCCAGCGGAAGTGTGCTTCCTGACAGCGTCCAGCTTCCCTGAAGGTGCAAAGAAGCCCAAGGATGACTACAACCCGCCGCAGGGGAACCTGCTTGCGGCTAGCCGAATGTCCCGTTCCTTTGGCACGGATACAGGTAAACCCCTGTCTGCCATGGCTTTTGTGTTGTCGATGTGGGAGCTGGATTGCGTCAAGTTCCCTACTACCCCAGCTGTGCTGATGGCCATATTCAGCGGGCGGCTTGGTCCCCCGGCTTGATCATCATGCACTTCAAGGAGGCGACCGAGATGGCTACGCTTGAGGATGGATCGATGGACGCGAACCTCGCAAGCGATTTAGCCCAACGGCAGCTCTGCCGCCTGCATCGGTCAGCTGTACATCCTATGAAGATGTACTGGATACCATCCACGTATTGAACGCTCTGGCGCAAGAAGTGTGGTATGACCACATGAGAAAGCTGACATCCCGTCTTTGAGCTTTTGTGGCGAAGAGCAAGTCGGCCGACCCGGTCAACACGCCTGCGCGCGTCCGGCTCACTCCTCTGTACGCGAACAAGTTCCTCGGGTCCGCGCTCGGCCACATTCAAGCCAACGATCCGCAGTGCTGGAGCGGTTTCTGCGACGCCCTTCGCGCGATAGACTACCAGTCGCCGGCGTGGACGATAGCTCTCTTCAGCGTGCTGACGCAAGGGAGCGAAGGTTTTAAGCAGCAACCGGCTGGACATAGTCGGCACGATCATGAAGGCGAACGTGACAATGGCCGACGTCCGCCTATTTCGGATCGGATCCGGCGGCTGATCCCCATTAACCGAAAGGGCCAAGAGCCGTGTCTGCTGAACGCGGCTGGAATGCCGTGCCACGGCGGAACCCGCGAACGTTGCGGTAATCGACGGCGCCTGCATAACTGGCCTGAGCCACTACCAGCACGTTTGAAGGAGTGGATCGACGAGACCTACCGAGGCCGGTACCCGTACCAAGAGGAGCGTCGCTGAAGGGGCCGAGAGGATGACACCACTACATCCTTTCGGGACGAAGACCGGATAAAGCAGAATAATACACCCAGTTCTGCGGACATTTTGGTTACGAGCTCTTGTGTGAAGACGCCGCCGCAGACGGCGTATGCGCACGCCAATGTACGCAGGGTGCGGATAGGGTGGGAGCGAAGCGGTGGGGTAAAAGCAAATCTGCGCGCGAACGGAAAATAGGTGCCCGGCCAGCTGTTTTG
Organism: Phytophthora sp. 'mugwort'; assembly: GCA_033558025.1. Lineage (NCBI taxonomy): Eukaryota > Oomycota > Peronosporomycetes > Peronosporales > Peronosporaceae > Phytophthora > Phytophthora sp. 'mugwort'. The sequence continues at coordinate 4,067,962 of JAUCEF010000007.1, read as the reverse complement.
CCTTCCGACTTGCCCCTCCGGACACGGAGTCTCCACTCGATCCAGTCCGACATATGGACAGTCTCCGAGAGAGGGCGGCGCCTCGTCGCATGCCGTACACGGCCATACATCCACCACTGACCTTACGGTCCGGGTTGACCATACAGTCGCCCACGGCCATACAGCCACCGTTTACCTTACGGTCCGGGTTGACCTGATACAGTCGCCTACGGCAGTACACCCGGTACCTTCAGTGCTGGCACCAGGAATAGTGCCTAGCCCGCAACATACAGTTGTTCCGTTACGCGAGCACGCTGACGACTCGAAGTATGCGTCCGTTGTGACGAAACCCGCCGGATCTGTTGAGAGAAGCCAAGAGAAGCGCAGAGGCGGTGTTGGTGTTGTCGGGCATTCGGGCCTCAATGTTGCAACTCAGAAAAAAGTTGCTGCGCCCTATTGTCAATACGAGGCGGCAGAAAGGATGCATCTGAATGCTCAAGCGCGGAGAGACCTTCTGCGCACATCGCAAGGGCCACATTGGCGAAGGCCATGGCCTGCAGGGGTGTCGCGCTTCCATCGGAAAGTTACCCGTCTTCTCACCCCGGCGCGTCTGGCCCGGAGTTTTTGCTCCGTTGCAGCACGCTCTCTCGGAATACGCACGCCGGTCGGGCATTTCGCTGCAAGCTTTCGTGGAGCTGGTACGAGGGCAAAGTGCCAGCAACTATCGTCCAAATAAAGACCTGGATCCGGCGGTCCTGAATGAAGTATGCAGAGGCTACAAGCATCTAGAGCAGCTGCAGAAAATTGTTCGAGAAGACGTGGAAGTCCAACTTAAGTAGATACCGCCACGTCAACAACAACGCCCGCCAAATCATGGTTCTGCACGAGACCGACTCAATGTCCTGCGTAAAAACATCCGCAATGAACAAGATGCGGGACGGTGCCTGGTGTTGGACAGGAACCTTCTTAAGCTGTGGCCGGAGATTGCCATCACCCAATCGGTGTGGTTGGCAAAGGCGGTGAGGATGCTCATGTTTCAGGTCGTACCATCCATGATCTATCAAGGCGCTTCTATCAACGACTACACTGATCAGGACAGCATCACCAAGCCGGATTACAATCACTGCGAAGCTGTGGAAATCGAAACTTGAGACTGAAACGCGAACACCTCGCCGCCTAGATCTGCATGATGGCTGGGGACGTCGCGGCGGCGTTCCGCAATATCGGCATTCACAGTAACAGCGTTTATCTGTTTGCCGGTCAAATCGATGCGGACGATGCAATTGTGATCGAGTTGGCGGCACCGCTCGGTTGGACCGGGTCTCCGGGATTCCACGAGATCGTCGGTGGAGTGATTGCGCATGTGCGTGGCACTCACACTAACTCAGTGTCTCCGGATGTTTTTTTTAACTATTACTGGGATGACCATATCAATGTAGCCGCAGACATCGGCACTTCATGCGAAGATATGGATAGATCTCTTCGGTTTGCTATGGAGGTGGTCCTGGGTGCCGACGCAATCGATATTGAGAAGTTCACCGACTGGAACACCTGTCAACGCGTGCTCGGGCTCGAGTTCGATTCAGTCGCTGAACTTGTTTCTATGCCAGTGATCAAAATCAAGAAGGTATGGAGACTTGTGGCAACCGCGTACTTTGCATCCAACCTGCCGAGAAATGCTTACAGGTCCCTGATGGGCAGTCTGCGGCACGTGGCGCCTTGCATTCGCGCCGCAAGGCCGTTCCTTCAGCGCCTTCGCCAGCGCGAGGGCCTTCTGCACCACTTCGAGAGTGTCAAAGTGACGGAGGCGATGCAGCAAGACTTGATGTGGTGGTGGTTCGTGCTACATACGCCTTATCTTAATGGAGTCTTTCTGGAATATTTCAACACTCTACCACCGCCGGATCTTGTGATCGAGGTCGACGCGTCGGGCTATGGTCTCTGCGCACTGGACGTATCGTCTAAAGAGGCCCTCACCTACCAGTTCTCCGATTCCGAGCGTGGACTGATCGCCAATTTCAAGAGCGGTGTCAGCAATGGGTTTCACATCAATTTCTGCGAGCTCCTCTCGTGTGCCTTTTCCGTGAACGAATGGGGATCTCGGTGGGGTGCAGGTGCTCCTTGCAATGGACGCCCCCGTCATGTGCATTTCCGTATCGACAACATTCCGCTGTGACGTGGCAAACAAGCTTTCCTCGCGGAATCCACGCGCCCAAGTGCTTATCCGGCTACTCAGCTGGTGGGAAACTTCGTTCCAACTTCGGTTCTCCGCATCACACGTGGCTGGTGAAAAATATAACGAACGCGCAGACGCAGGATCTCGCATCGCCGCTAACCCGTCATTTCCCGCAAAGTTTGCATCACTAACCTCTGGCTGGCTGCAGGTATCTCCGTCGACAGATATTCTGGGCCTGACCAGACTCTGGCAACGTATCTCCGAGCTCACTCCGTTGCCGGCTCCACGTATGAACAATACCACCGAGCTCTGAACAAGTGGGCCGTCTGGGCTTCACGACGGAGTACCCCAGCCTGGCTCACTAGAGTCTCACTCGATGACCAAGTACAGTATATTTCCGACTTTGTTATCCACGGCTTCCAGTTCGGCTTTGGATCGGGCGATCCAATCCGCAGCGAGTCTATTCTGGCGTCCTCCATGGGGTCCGGTATTTCTTCGCCGCCGCCGGCTGCGAATTTCCACTAGCACATCCGCGCATTCGCATGCTGCTCAAAGGAATCAACCGTCTCGATACCCCAAGGAATCGTAAGGCACCCGGGTCGCTTGAGCTTCTGGAAGCTTGCTTTCACGACCTGACCCTGGCTGATCCCTTCGGGCAAGCCCTATGGGGGGTTCTGTGCTTGGCTTTCTTTTTCTACTGAGACGCTCGGAGGTCGTGGCGATCAGTGGCAGCGTCTTCAAGTTTGCTGTGCGAGCTCAAGGCATCGTCGTGATGGACGCTGCTGGCACGCCTACAAGTTCACCAGTACAAGCCCGGACAGTTTGTCTACACCTCACCGGTTCCAGACAAACCAATCCGGCGCCCCGACGACAGGGAAGCTATCTCGGTCCGGGAATCCTTTCCTGTGCCCGTGTTCGGAGCCCTCCTCCTCCTCCAGGCCGGAAGAGTCCCCCCGTGGGCATCCCAGCTGCGGTGTACATGTCACGCTGCGGTAAATCATCCTGCATATCAACAGCGGACGTGGTAGGCGCTATCAAGCGTGCGGCTGCCAAGATCGGTGAAGATCCCAAGCGCTTCAGTTCGCACTCGATCCAAGCCGGTGGTGCAACGCTAGGAAGAGAGAGAGAGAAAGAAAGAGAGAGAGAGAGAGAGAGACACACACACACACACACACACACACACACACACACACAACTCACGATTCAATTCCATGGTCGATGGGTCTCAGACGCGTTGAAGACCTACCCCAGACTATGCAAGGAGTCAGTCGCCACGTTTTCGGCCGTCATGGTGGCTGGCGCACTGGGGGACTCGACGTTGCATTAGTGCAGCTTATTGCATGGCCATTCATTGGCCCCCCCTTTCCTCGTTCCCTTATCGGATTGAGCTGATGGCCATTGCATAAGCTACGTTAATGTAATTGTTCAGTTGACCCCCAAAAATTGTGGAAAGGCATATGTAATGTTGTTTTATTGCATTTTTGTGTCTCTTGCGCGACTTTAATGTATCGATGGGTATATTGCTCATGGCGACGTTTATAAAGGGACCAAGTTCGATGCACCCATTAATGCAAACTCGCTGGAAGGCCGTTTGCCCGCCTTCACCGTATAGTCCTGTACCCTGTAGTCGTAAGCGAGACCCCCATGGTACGTGATATCAACGCCGTTCACCTCCTTGTCCTCATCCACTCGAAAGCCGATCGTGATCTTAAGCAGGTACAAGATAATCATTGTCACCACGAACGAGTAAGCCGCAGCGACGCAGCAAGACCAAATGGTGAATGAAATTGTACGCTGTTGCCGTAGAAAACGCCGCCTTCAATGTTCGGGTTCACGTCCGATGTAGCGAACAAACCCGTCAGAAGACCACCCATGACACCAACACAGCCACGAATGGCGAATGAGTCGAGAGTATCATCGTAGCGCAAGTAGTTTTTCATCTGAATAGCAGCAAACCTGTTAAGCGTACCCACCACGCCGAAAATTATTGATGCCCACGGGTACACGTAACCACTGGCCGGAGTGATCGCAACCAAACCAGCTACCGCGCCACTAGCAGCTCCGCAGGGGTCGAACTTTTTGTATGAAGCAAATTCGAGTCCGACCCATGTGAGGAATCCCGCACTCGAAGCCAAGTGAATATGACAGCAGCAATGGCTGCGATGCCATCCGCAACACCTTGTGAGCCGGCACTGAATCCGAACCAACCAAACCAAAGAAGCGTGACTCCGATCATCGCGAGGGGCACGTTGTGGGGCTTGACAGGTTCGCCATGACTGTAGTGCTTATCCACCATCAAGGCGGCAGCGAGAGCTCCGAATCCGCTCGAAATGTGGATGACAGTGCCACCAGCGAAATCGAGTGAGCCCATCTTCCCCTCCCAGCCCATAGCGGTGATTGCCCATGAGCCATCAAGCTTCAGAGACCACATCCAGTGCGCTAATGGATCGTACACGAGCGATGTCCAGAGGAGAATGAACAGCGGGAAGGATCCGTGTTTCATGCGTCCCACCAATGCCACCACTCAGCAGAGCAGGGGTAATCATGGCAAATTGCGTCTGGAAGACGGCAAACAAAATATGGGGAATCTCAGTGCCGTATGTTCCGCTTGGGATCTTCCCCACATTGTTGTATCCGGTCCACGTGAACATACGCATTGGATCCAAATGCCACCAAGTAGCCGAAAGCCCAAAACTAGACTGACACTAGGGCCATGCTAACGAAAGACATCATGGTGGTGTTGGAAGCCATTTCTTCACCGGCAAGGCCTGCGTAGAAGAAAGCGATTCCCGGTGTCAAAATCATCACGTAAGCGCTGGTCATTAACATCCATACCATGTTGTCCGAATCCACCGCTTGACCGTAGTCAGTCTCGGCTTTTTCTCCTTGCCCGTCGTAGTTGACGCAGTCCCCCGAAGCCGTGTCCAAGAACTGCGACGTCAGACACGTGACAGTCGTATCGGAGCCACTCTGGGCTGCAGCGGTGGAGGCACAAATCGTAACCAGCGCTAACAAAGATACTAGCCGTGTGTACAGTTCATGATTCTTGTCGCTGCGAGTCGCGAGGAGATTCCGAAATGAACATGATGGCGGTTAAACGGCCGTTCAATGCCTTTGATGTGTTTACTTGTTTCATTGTACATGTATACGATGGCCTACAGTGATTGTAGGCTTGTGATGAGTGATTATGGCTGTAATCAGTGCGATGGGAATGATGTATTTCGCGGATCGGCTAAATTCCGGCGCCACGAATTGGCAAAGCGGGGTTGAGTTGACGGTTGGCTATGCAAGTTGCATGATGCAACACGAGTCGTGCCGCATGGGTTGTGAACCGAGGTGGTAGGTGACTCTACATCAAAGCTTGTACTTTACTGTATCCTGAAATAGAGCGACGTCCAGGAAAATGTTCCAGTGCGGAGAAAAATATGGCTTAGTGCATCTACAACATCCATTTCAACGTGTTTCGTATTAGTCGATTCACACTTTAATACGTGCAATTCATATTGATGTACGTCGAAGTACGGTTGGAATGTGCAGGTTTCTAAGAAGAAGCGGCCGAAGCGCTAAACTGGACAACGAACCCGAGCAGTGGCTAGAGCTGATGTCCAAGAACGATGGTCTGGACACGGTGGTGCGCAAACTACAAGTTTCGGAACTATTACTATTACTACATGCTTACTACTTCTAAGTAGTACTTATAAGTACTACGGTAGCTGTCCGATCATTCCTCAAGCACAAACGTGGTCATAGCCTATGACTCATACGGCACGTTAAGCCCCACCATACATGTTTCCATCCTACCTTCACATACTTCAAGTATTACACGGTGTCGCTTATGCAATTGAATTAATCTAACGCATTCTTCTTCCCAAGAGGCTGATAGGCGGTTGCTTAAACATTCATAATGGGTTCCTTATGCACGCTTTCCTGCGTGATGCTCGGTGTCATCATTGAGGCGAAGTCGCTCGAGGGCGGGTTGGCAGCTTTGACAGTTGGGCCGGCGTGGTCCTGCGCGCTGTAGTCGTAGGCGAGACCGCCGTGGTACGACACGTCAATGCCGTTCACCTCCTTCTCCTCATCGACGCGTAGGCCGATCGTGATTTTCAGCACGAATAGGATGATGATTGTCACCACGAACGAGTACGCCGCAGCCACACACTGTGATACCAACTGGTGCACGAACTGGATGCCATTGCCGTAGAAGGCACCGCCTTCGATGTTCGGGTTCACCTCGGACGTCGCAAACAGACCGGTCAAGAGACCGCCCATAACGCCAGCACAGCCGTGGATGGCGAACGAGTCTAGCGTGTCATCGTAACGCAGGTGGTTCTTCATGTGCACTGCACCGAATCCCGTGAAGGCACCCACCACACCAAAGATGACCGATGCCCACGGGTATACGTAACCACAGGCAGGGGTGATGGCGACAAGACCGGCGACAGCGCCACTTGCCGCTCCGCACGGATCGAACTTCTTGTACATTGCGAACTCCAGTCCCACCCAGGTTAGGAAGCCAGCACTAGGGGCGAGGTGGGTGTTAATAGCAGCAATCGCGGCAATTCCGTCGGCAGCACCCTCGGAACCGGCGTTAAAGCCAAACCAGCCGAACCAGAGCAGCGTCGCGCCAATCATCACCAACGGCACGTTGTGTGGCTTGACCGGGTCTCCATGGTTGTATCTCTTTCCGACCATCAAGGCGGCAGCAAGGGCTCCAAAGCCACTGGAAATGTGGATGACGGTGCCACCAGCGAAATCAAGCGAGCCCATCTTGCCCTCCCAGCCCATGGCGGTAATCTCCCACGAGTCATCCAGCTTGAAGGACCACATCCAGTGGGCCAGCGGGTCATACACGAGCGACGTCCAGAGGAGGATGAAGAGCAGGAACGAGCCGAACTTCATACGGCCCACGATTCCGCCGCTCAGCAGAGCAGGCGTGATGGTGGCGAACTGTGTCTGAAAGAAGGCGAAGAGGATGTGTGGGATGCCCGAACCATAGGTGCCGCTGGGGATCGCGCCCACGTTGTTGTAGCCGGCCCAGCCAAAGACCCCGTGCGAGCCGAAGGCTGCCGAGTACCCAAAGGCCCAGAACTGAATGGACACGAGTGCTATACTCACGAAGGACATCATCATGGTGTTGGATGCCATGTCCTCTCCGGCGAGACCCGCGTAGAAGAAGGCCACGCCGGGCGTCATGATCATGACGAGCGCGCTGGACGCCAGCATCCAGGCCGTGTTGCCCGAGTCGATGGTCGCGTCGAAGTTCGTGCTGGCCTTCACGCCCTGGTTCTTGTAGTTCACGCACTCGTTCGTGTCCTTGTCCAGGTACTGCGACGCCAGGCAAGAGACGGTAGAGCCCGAGCCGCTGTGCGCTGCGACGGAGGCGGCCAGGAGGGTCAGCGCCGCCACCAGCGTCAGCCGAGTCGTCCAGTTCATCGTGTTCTCAATTACTTTGTTGAGACCTTGGGCGAGATTTCCGAAGTGAGTGAGCTACGGGGAGTGCAAGGACCCGAAGCGACAGGGCGAGTGTAGGTTTGTGAAGGCAGTGGTATCGACCGACCTTGTGGCGTTTGATAACCGAGATGAGCGCTCAATGGAGATGCACTCGACGTTTTTGACAATGCGCTTCGACCGCGACGTGCGGCACACGGCTGCTGGCCTTACACGTCGCGTATTGGTGGCGGCAAGGCGGCGAGGATGGGGCGCGGCGCTTTGCTGTCGCCGGCGGGGCATGGCGCTCGACTCGATTCGAGTCACTCGGGTACGGAGACTTAGACTCACACTAAAGAGAGCAGTGTCACCCCAGAAAAAGGCGGCGCGAGACGTGGTCAAGCCGCCCCCGCTGCAAATTTCCATCAGCTCACAAGCACAGCCAAATCATATGGCTCGTATTACGAGTGCTCGATGCCGCTGATGGAGCGCATGCTGCAGTGGGGCTTGCCAACGCTTGCAAGGAGTTGCAGTTGATATGACATATTTCGGCTCTGTTCTGTCGACGCGCTGCGCGTCGAATGGCTCCATTTTCTCTAATGAAAGCCTCAGTCTTCCGCGTTTTAGACAGGCTATTTGTTTTCAAAGTAAATATATACAGTTTGAGCAAAATCGAGTCATCATAATATAGAGGTCTAAAATTAATGGAAGTGCAGAATATTGATTGGCTATTCGATGGATCAGCCAATCAATGAGGTGTGACGACCCGACATAGTTTTACGAAACTGAATACAAAACAATAATATTATCGACAGAAATACAAAAACGATATTGTATTGCAATGTAACTTGTCTACTATTTCACGTTTCGGAGCTATTACTATAATACTAGAAGTATTTTGGTCCCGAAATGTTCATGCCAACCCTGAAGTGAAAGTTCTGTCAGTTTTTGTATCCAGACGCTCATGAGCTTAAAAAATTTAAGTACGCCCTACGTACAGCATGGCGCCTCCAAAATATTATTTCAAGTAGGTAGACTGAACTACTACGTACTACGGATCAAATTATCGAAAGATCATCGTGCAAAGCCCAACTCTACTAAACGTTCATTATCGGCTCTTTGGTAGTGGATTTGCCGGTCGAGTCGGACTGTGCCGGCGTCATCATGCTCGAGAAGTCCCGCTCAGGCGGGTTGGCCGCCTTGCAGTTGGGGGAGGTCGGACCATGTATGCTGTGCTCGTAAGCGAGTCCACCGTGATACGACACATCTATGCCATTCACTTCCTTATCTTCCGAAACGCGCAGACCCACCGTGTATTTGAGCACCATCAAGATCAGAAACGTCACAATCGCTGAGTAGCCCGCCGCCACGCACTGAGAAATGAGCTGGTGCACGAATTGCATTCTGTGGCCGTAGAAGGCGCCGCCCTCGATGGCGGGGTTGACGTCCGAGGTGGCAAACAGACCCGTGAGCAGACCACCCATGAATCCCGCGCAGCCGTGGATGCCGAACGAATCGAGGGTGTCGTCATAGCGAAGATGGTTCTTCAAATGTACTGCGCCAAAACCCGTAGCAGCTCCGACAACACCGAAAATGACAGCTGCCCATGGTTTCACGAAGGCACAGCCGGGCGTGATAGCTACGAGGCCAGCTACTGCTCCACTGATGGCACCACAAGGGTCGAAGTTGCGGTACAAGATGAATTCGAGCGCGGCCCACGTGAGGAACCCAGACGATGGTGCCAGGTGCGTGTTGATGGCAGCGATCGCAGCGATGCCGTCAGCAGCACCTTCGGAACCGGCGTTGAAGCCGAACCAACCGAACCACAACAGGGTGGCGCCAATCATGACCAGTGGCACGTTGTGTGGCTTCACTGGATCTCCATGGTTGTAGCGCTTGCCCACCAGGATTGCAGCGACGAGGGCCCCGAAGCCGCTGGACACGTGAATTACAGTTCCACCAGCGAAGTCGAGGGCGCCCATCTTGCCCTCCCAGCCCATGGCAGTCGGCTCCAAGTTTTCATCCAGTTTGAGCGACCACATCCAGCGAGCGAGTGGGTCATATACCATTGATGTCCAGAGAAAGACAAACAAGACAAACGTCCCGAACTTCATGCGCCCGACAATTCCACCGCTGAGCAATGCAGGTGTGATCATGGCGAACTGCGTCTGGAAGAAGGCAAACAAAATATGGGGGATGCTGCCGCCATAGGTTCCGCTGGCGACTGCACCGACGTTGTTGTACCCCGCCCAGGCGAAAATACCGTCGGAACTGAAGCACGCCGAGTACCCGAAGGCAAAAAACTGGATCGACACCAGCGCCATGCTCACGAACGACATCATCATAGTGTTCGACGCCATGTCTTCACCGGCCAAACCGGCGTAGAAGAAGGCGACCCCCGGAGTCATGAGCATCACTAAGGCGCTGGACATAAGCATCCACGCCGTGTTGCCGGAGTCAATGGTCGTGTCATAGGCATTACCAGCCTTTTCACCTCGAGACGAGTAGGTGACACACTCGTTGGAGGTGGAGTCGAGGTACTGTGAGACATCGCAAATGACCGAGGTGTCCTGGGCCGAGACAGTCAATGCACCCAGTGCAACGACTGCGGTCGTAGCTATGGCGAGCCGCGTGGCCGATGGTCGAAAATTGAGCATAGCTGCTAGCAAATTGCTAGTAGCAATGGAGCGCGCTTCGAAAAGAGAAATACGTGCTACTGTCGTTGCTGTGCAGGTTGCTGGCGAATTGACAAGTGTACAGCCAATTTGACCACAGCTTTTCCGATAGCAGCGACTTGTGTTCTTGACAATCGAGTTCATGTACTTAAGCAAGTCACTCTACGTTCTTACGTCCGAAAAAAACAGTCTTATGAGTTTGTTAAAAGCCGGAAATGAAGGCATCCAACTCTCGCCGGTATATGGGCTTCAGTGTGGCTGTCTACAGTCCAGTGCCGCGGGGTATATCGCCTGTCATCGACGATGTGCAGGGCCTACAGCGACGGCAAGGTGGAGCTGGCGATACGCCATGAACGGGTGTGTCAACTTCCGAATGCACAAACGGCGACGATTGGTCATAGCCGGGCGAAACCCTTGGCCCCGGCTATAACTAAAGTGACGCGCCCTCAATGGTGTTTTGGGTGGTGGTGACTGGGTCCGCGTCGCGGCGAGTCACGCATCGCGCTCAGCAGCGCCAAGTTGAAGTGAGCGCGCCAGAAGGATCTATCTGGCTCGAGGTGTCCACACTTAGGCTAAGTTGCTTACTGTCTTTATGTGGTGCAACATGTACAGTACAGTACATCGCTGCTCTGGACAGGGAGCTGCACCCGCCCGCCGGAATGCGCTAAAATGCGATGTTTCTATTCGCATACCACTGGTGTTTGTCAGCACCATGTACCGCGATCGTACTACATGTATTAAAGGTAGCGGTAACTGACCTGCCCGTGAAAGAAATTCCCAGCGGGATTCGAAACGGTAGCGTCGGCGCTTTCCGTTTCCATCGCCGGGTTGAACCGACCCCATTGGGCGCATCCTGCCCTCACCCGCGCTCATGCAGATGCTTCTGTGTCTTGGAGTTCTTAGAGTCTATGCAAGGAAGTTTCATCTCGCCATCTGCTGATGCTAGAGAAAATGTCGTCCAATCAAAAAGCTCGAAGTCAGCAGCACCTTACCAGTTCGCATTTTGCCTCGTGCTACCCAAAACTACCGGCACCCTCCACCTCAAGCATGCTCGGTGTTCTATCCGATAACTCGTCACTCGCTCATCTCGCCATCGTTGCGACCGCAGTCGTTGCACTGGGCGCATTGACTGTCTCGGCCCAGGACACCTCGGTCATTTGCGATGTCTCACAGTACCTTGACTCCACCTCCAACGAGTGTGTCACCTACTCGTCTCGAGGTGAAAAGGCTGGTAATGCCTATGACACGACCATTGACTCCGGCAACACGGCGTGGATGCTTATGTCCAGCGCCTTAGTGATGCTCATGACTCCGGGGGTCGCCTTCTTCTACGCCGGTCTGGCCGGTGAAGACATGGCGTCGAACACTATGATGATGTCGTTCGTGAGCATGGCGCTGGTGTCGATCCAGTTTTTTGCCTTCGGGTACTCGGCGTGCTTCAGTTCCGACGGTATTTTCGCCTGGGCGGGGTACAACAACGTCGGTGCAGTCGCCAGCGGAACCTATGGCGGCAGCATCCCCCATATTTTGTTTGCCTTCTTCCAGACGCAGTTCGCCATGATCACACCTGCATTGCTCAGCGGTGGAATTGTGGGTCGTATGAAGTTTGGCAGCTATTTGCTGTTCATTCTGTTGTGGACGTCGCTAGTATACGACCCACTCGCGCGCTGGATGTGGTCGCTTAAGCTGGATGACAACTGGGAGCCCACTGCCATGGGCTGGGAGGGCAAGATGGGCGCCCTCGATTTCGCTGGTGGTACAGTCATCCACGTCTCTAGTGGATTTGGAGCGCTTGTGGCCGCCGTCGTGGTGGGCAAGCGCTACAACCACGGTGAACCCGTCAAGCCCCACAACGTGCCGCTGGTCATGATCGGCGCCACCCTGCTGTGGTTCGGCTGGTTTGGCTTTAACGCCGGTTCTGAGGGTGCTGCTGACGGAATTGCCGCGATTGCTGCTATCAACACGCACCTGGCTCCATGTGCTGGATTCTTGACCTGGTCCGCTCTCGAGTTTGCTGTTCACAATAAGTTTGACCCTTGCGGAGCCATTAGTGGAGCTGTAGCTGGACTTGTGGCAATCACCCCCGGCTGCGCCTTTGTATACCCGTGGGCGGCTGTCATTTTCGGTGTTGTCGGAGCTGCCACGGGTTTTGGTGCCGTCCACCTCAAGAACGTTCTACGTTATGATGACACCCTTGACTCGTTTGGTATCCACGGCTGCGGAGGCTTCATGGGCGGCCTGCTCACGGGTCTGTTCGCCACCTCGGATGTCAACCCCGCCATTGAGGGCGGCGCCTTCTACGGCCACGGAATGCAATTTATGCACCAGCTCGTTTCTCAGTGCGTGGCAGCGGGCTACTCGGCGGTGGTGACGTTTCTGATCCTGATGGTGCTTAAATACACGGTGGGTCTGCGTGTATCGGAAGATAAGGAAGTGAACGGCATGGATGTTTCGTACCATGGAGGCCAGGCGTACGACTACAGTGCTCACGGTGGATTGAGCTCACCTACCGTCAAGGCGGCGAACCCACCCAATGGCGACTTCATGAGCATGATGACTCCAGCTCAGTCCAACGGAAATGGGGTCAACCACACGGCCAGCGAACTCTAAACTGCATTTAGATTTGGTAAACCCATCTGTAACGTTACGTGAATAAACTTTTTAGGCATTTCAACCACCGTACGATACTTGCCAAGATTAATACTTTGTATTAATGAATACTACTACTGTAGTACTTTAAGAAGGTTGAGTTCGATATTTCCATGTCGTCAAGCGCTGTCCTTCTGATAGTAATCCCAAAACTATCGACGTAAAATCAAGGAACTTTTCAAGATGAACCTTGTTAGCGTCACCAACGAGATTTCATAAACGGGACGGAGGTCACCAACGATGTCAGCTGAATGGTCGGGGAGAAATGTCACCAACGGTTCACCAACCATATACTTAAGTACGAAATTTATCCCGTCAACGATCAGATTCAGGCCCATTTTCACTAACGCTGTTGGCATTGTTGCCACAGATGGATCCATCACTACGTTCATCATCTGAATCCCTTATGGACATCACCTTAGTCGTGAGCGGGGGAGGGACGGAGGACTCTTCGGTGGACACCGAAGCATCGCCATCTGAATCTTTACTGCAGGAATCAGCGCCATCATTTTCACCGTCGATATCCAAAGGGTGTGTGTTTGCTTGGTCGAGCGCTGGTGGTACGACGTTGGGTATACCTTGGTGTGCATAATCACCAAACTAGCGTAATGCTTCCACCATTTTTAAATACGTGCGTGTACTCTGTGAACTCATGGATTCCACCACCCGTTCAGCAATATCCATACTGGTTCTCCACCTTTGTAGATCCATTGATAACTACATGTTCCGCCGTACGCATGTGTGAATCTTGGTCTCGAAAAGCAGGACATGATATATCACCAGCTGATTCATCATCCTCTGGTCGGTTAGCTTCAGAGTTCAATAGCCAAGTCGGTAAATGTAGTTGATAGGGATCAACTTCTTCTTCTTCAAGTTGGGCCGAACGTAAATGGCGTGGCGGCAGGGAAGCAGCATCGTGCGCATGAAAAAACAGGAGCAGGTGTAGTTCTGTTTGCAACACCAAAGAGTTCATTTATTTAGTCAAGTGGGAGTAGTTACGCGATATACGCACTGGAATCTTACCGATACATTCACGACATACTCTGTTTCTGTCGCGTGGGATCGCAGTTGAACAATTGTTTCCTATAGCCACCGTCCATCGCACGATAACGACCCGCCCTTGAAAAACTCAGACTTCTTTCTGACGAGACAAACGTATGGGAGCTCACCAATGCAGCCAGACGCAGGAGAATGTATCTCAACGCACTCATCTAGTTCCATCTCTGGTTTGAGAATGTCCTTGAGATCTCTCCATGCGGATTCCAAGCTGAATTGACCATGTATGCCAACCGAATTAGCACAAAACGTAAATATATGAACAACCTCATCATCCGTACCGATTGTTAGTGTGATTCCCGAGATGCTCAACGTCGCGACGTTAGTAGACTTTCCACATGTTGTTGCATGAATCCCAATTACGGATGAAATATAGCAGAAGAGGGTGTTTCGGCTCTAAGAGCTCGCCTTGTTCATCGAAGCCATCCAGGATGTAGTACAGATAACGGAATCCACGATCGTACTCGGCTTCATCTTGTGCCTTTACCATCGTGTCTACGGCATCTTCAACACGATCCACGTCAACTGCATCTCGACCTCCACATACCGCCTTCGATATCTCCGATTGTAAGTACTTCTTAGCTGGAAGTGGTAGATCAGTATACGAGCCAAGGGAAACTCTTTCTTGAAAAGACTAATTTCCCCAAAGTCTTTATCGATCATTATCGCTCTGATTCGGTCCCAGGAGGGATTGTTCTTCTTGAATACTCCAATTGCATCTTTCATATAAGCTTGACTCTCGTTTTCGACTAGTGCATGTTGTACGTATTGACCCTATAATCGAACATACATGATACATAAGCGATTAAATTACAATGAGTAGATCTTCGTTACCAGCTTTACCAACGCGAGACTAACTTCACCAACTGGATAACAAGGTCACCAACCGAGGAGAAGTTCACCAACTAGAGTTCCAGGTTACCCATTGAAGTTCCAGGTCACCAGCAGGAGTTGTGGATCATCAACTGGAGTTGGGGGTCACCAGAACGCGCACTTACATGGCCGAAAACGTCGTTTATCATGAAACTGAAGAGCTTATACTTGGATGCATTGGTTCCATGGGTTGAATCGAGCAGGACCACTTCAGGAAAGGCTTCAAAGAATCGTTTCATTTGACGAATCTGAAACGTAATGGGCTGCGTAGTTTCGGTGTCATCGACCAAAACGGTAGCGGTATTCCTCGAAACGGTAGCGGTATTACCTCCAGCCTCTCTTCCACAGTTCCGGATCCGCGGCGCTTGGCTTTGAGGCGCTGCATCAAGTTATGAACGTCGCGAAGATGATTTTTTTTGTCTGTAAGGCCATAACATCAAATCATGTAGGCAACTGTTGCATCTCTCGAAATGGCATCTCAACCGCGTTAAAAAAAAACTGTAGTCTCTTTGAGATACTTCAGAATTTGCTTGGGTTTTCCGCCAGCTTTAATGAGCTCGTCTACGGTATCAAGAACGGTGGGATCACTGATTCGCCTGGTTGTGAGTCCGTTTGTGTGTTGTGGCAGCAATGCGAAACGTTTCGGTGGCATCACACCGAGAACGACAGCGGAAAGAACCACACCACAGCCGGTGTTTCGTGCCTGATGCCCAGTCCGGCGGCGCGGCTTTCCCTCTCGAACTCTTGTCCCATCCATATGTACACAACAACTTCCTGTAATAGTCACTAAAAGCCTCAGGGATTAGCTCTGCTTCGCTCCACTTCTTCTTTGCCTTGATGACCAGATTCCGAGTCGTGGCTTGACCGTGGTGCGAGTGTTATACAGTTGGGATGTGCGGTCCTGATACTATGCCAGACTTCAGACTTGCGAAGAAAGAGTCCCAGTTATCGTGCCAAGTCTCAAAGGCCGGTGTCGTTACGCGCACTTCGTCACAGTCTTCATCTGATGAGTCTGCTACACGCGATAATCGATCGTCAGACCCGTTGCAGCTGTCACGCGGAGGGTCTCCGACTGTGGAGTCGCTCATGAGACGCTTGCCGGAGGGGCGTGCGCGTACCAGGAGTCGAGCTTGCCGGGGAGAAGCGCGGTGGCGTCACGTCGAGCTTAACGGAGGGGCGTGCGCGTCCTGGGGGTCTTAAAATGGTAGGCTCACAGGACGCCCCCCCCCCCCCCCCCCCCCTCTCTCTCTCTCTTTTTTGAAAAAACGGAAATGTAGAGATGCTGTAATTTATCTCCCGGTAATTTAACTCAGTACTACATTCTTACGAAAATTACTGTCCCCGTCTATGCAATCTCGTTGGTGACTCCAATCAGTTCCATTCAAGATATTGTCTAAGCTACCTGACCACCAACTACTGCTCGTACTCAATTGATTCAATGGTTGGCTTGCCCGTTCGATCGCCTATTGATTAAAACGCAGGTTATATCATAACAAAATAGAGGTCTTTAGAGAAACCCACTCGGTTGAGCTGGTGGTTACAGCCAGATGGTGAGCTGTGTGGGTTTTTCTTCTATTTTAGATGAACCGGGAAAAGCTGCAGAGCGGCTGGTCTTCATTTATTAAACAATCGCTTTCAAGTTAGACAGAGTCAAGAGGCATGGTGTTTCGCTTCAGTGAGGACTGTGATAAGGAGTTGATGAGAGAGCTCATCGCACAGAATCTATCAGTGCCAAGTACGGAGAAACAGGACAGGCGTGGAAACGAGTTGCTGCTGGAGCGTGTACAGCGGTGCAGGCAACGATTAGCACCAAGCAGGTGCAAGACCGACTTCGCTTGCTTCGAAAGAACTGGAAGGCAGGCGAGCTTCGGGCTGCCACGGGAAGCGGAATTGAAGAGGCGTTGGAGGCCACGAATGAGCAGAGCCACTACGACACTCTTGCGGGACTCGTGGGCCAATACATTCAGCTAGAGCGAAGACGCTTAGCCGTTGCTTGGGTAAATGCAAAGTGATTGAACTGCGTGGCACGAGACTGCTACCCCCCCCGAGGATTTAGAGCAGAGAAGCCTTACTTTATTGAACCCACGAAACCAGCAAAATGTAACTCACAAACCGTAAGTTATTAGGTGAGCTTCGTGGGCTCCTGCCGACCTACACGGTGGGTTTGGGCATATGTTTGTCGAGGATAGGCGACTGCCGTACCACAAAAGTGCTTTAGTGGGCTCATCTAAAGACCTCTAATAACGAGATAGCAAAGCTATTTCGGTATTGACGTGTTCGTAGGCAAAGAACATATGACGGTAATAAAACAACAATTACCGTCATATTATTACTGTAATAAAACAACATTTTTGGATGATGGAATTCACACTGCTACTGGCTGTGAAGATCATACTATATTTTTTGATGATGGAACGTTCATACTGCTGCTGGTTGTGAAGATCATTGGGTAAAAAGTAAAATTATGACGAAAAGCACTTAGAATGTATCACATGTTTCTCTATGCTGCGAACATTTGGTTGTGGGACCCCCGCATGCTCAAGTCATACCGTCGGTACAGAACCTAGCTGCCACAGAGGACGCCAGATGATTTGCTTAATAGACTCCTAAGCTTTGATGGTTCGGTTAATAGTATCGAGCCGTTTTTAACGGTCTTCTTTCGTTTTTCACCGTGGGAGAGGGGCGGCGGCCTTTCCTTCATCCACAGTGCTTTGGGCCTGGTGGGTCCATAATGCCCACGTCTAATGCCTGACAAACCGACGTAGTATTCTTAGGAAGTGACTGTAGCGTAGTACCCAGTTCATCGTTATCAATAGCCGCAGGCTATGCTGAACGTGGCACTCAAGGTTGTCGACAAGTAAAGCGGACCCGTCCGAGATGCGGTGGAGCGTAAATACAATTCCCACACACGGGAATACGTCCACGCTTTCGTCTGCACCGTGTAGCGTGCCCTGAACATGCAGAACATCAAACATAACCGAAGAGAAAAACGATAAAATAGTAGCCTATGCAGCTTTTCCGTAGCTTGTGAGTAAGTTTTCAGCTCTTCCTGTTAGATGGTGTCGTCAGGCTCGCCTCGAACAATATACAACAATGGCAGCTTCATACCGACCGCTCGAATGGCGCACACTGCTGTTAGCCATGCGGAGTTCTTCTGCTCTGCAGTGATAGATGCAGGCTTCCTCTTTTTCTGACAGTATCGTCGACGGCGAACAGTCAAATTAAATAACAGCCCATCAGTGTTGTAGATTAAACTCGCATCGATAGAGCCATAACTCGTATGAAAGTTTTAGCGAACTCGTCGCGCACCGCTATCAGTCCCGCAGCTTTTCCTGCAGCAACAGCACAACCGACAGACATCATAACGCCACAATTTACAGTCTGAGAACAGCATACCCACATTTTAGAGCACTAAATTCAACAGAAAATCACAAGCACAGTTTAGTGGTGCAATATACAGTTAATAGGCAAAATTACTTTCAGGCCACTTTGCGTTCGCCGTACGAAATCGTGGCGGTAAGAAAAGCGGCGAAGAAGCCGTAGCAGCGAGTCGCAGGCAGTCACAGTGTGCTTTCCCGCGATGTAGCTTCCCAGCCACTGTGGGTACTGATCTCGTACAAAGCCCGTCATGACCTTCAAGGTCAGTACATCGCAATCCCCTCGGGTGTCCTTTATGATGGGGTGACAAGCTCACTGCCGAAGGGCACCATCTCGCAGCACCCTGGCCCACGCGACAGACGCTTTCTCGCTGCATGCGAAACCGAAGGTGCTATCCTGCCTCATGTGGCAGTCATTTCGCGCTGAACGAGGGATGTCCCTGCTGCCTTGGGTAACCTTTATCACTGGCCATAAACAACACGTCACGTCAGAAAAACAGTGTTTGTTCACAAGTCCAAACATCTTTAAACAAATGGTAAACCTGAGTGAGTGAGAGTGCGTTCCCTGAGCTCGACCAAAGCGAGACGCTAACAAGATACGCATGCGGGGCTGGACCTCTCTGTTGGGTGGCCACCGAGATATATCTCTATAGTACCATTGGTGCTAGTAGCTCAGCTATTGCAAGTTGTATGTAGGCGTTAAAATGTTAAACGTTAAAAATGCAATTTTGATAAGATGCACGCCTGTCAGTTAACTGCAGAGTACGCTACACCTTTTCCAGCCGTAGTTCGGCAATTACTGCTGAAATTCGTCATGATCAAATGCAAATCCATGAAGAGCAACTTAAAATCCAGCACTCATTATAAGACGTGATACTGAAGAGGATATCAACATACATGAAATCTAAGAGGTTGTCTACAGTACACAAGCCGCAACTGCAGAAGTTGCAGCGCTCGGAGCTTTTGCCGCGCTCGGATCTATGCCGGTAGGAAGTTGAAGTTACACCGTGCACCATGCTACCACGTTTTTCGCTCGACAAGTTTGGCAGCTCCAGTATTGCGTTTAACAGATAACGTGAATTTGACTTGCTCTTCGCGAATTCGGATTTGTTCATGATGAATTCGTACCGGCACTTGCGAACTACGGCTGGAAAAGGTGTAGCTGCTCGTCGAGCAGTATTGAGCTTGATTACCCCATATTGCTATAATGTCGCGAGACGATTAATGCCAATGCATATCTTACGCAGAAACCGGAGGGTATCACGCCTGGGGCTGTTCTCCTTCGTATTCGAACGATGTGTCAAAGAGTAACCCAAGTTCTTGCTCAGGCAGCACGGGGTCATCATCAGCTGCATCATCGTCTGGACGGCAACTGCTGTCATCATCGTCTTCACTGTCAGAGGCTACTATATCATCGAATTCAGGTAACGCAGGAGCCCGCAGAAAGCGCATGCTTGGCCGTACAGGAGATGGCGCATGGCCAGTAATGATACTTCGCCGTAAAATAACATACTTACACGCTGTTTATTCTATTGTATCAGCAAATGATTGGAGAGCTGGCTGGGGTTTTATGCGAGCGTTCACCTCAGGGTGAATCGCTTGAGGGGATTAATTTTCCTGTTAACAGTTACCCCCTAGACGAGCCGAAAATGTTCCAACGATCTGAGGGTACGTTTTTAACCATGTATTTCCGAAGTATCGCCAGAATCGTTTTCATTTCTCCCGGGAGTAAGGCACCGATCCAGCCTCGCAACGCTGCTTAATGTTGCTCATGCAACACCTTGAATACCATTTTTTTTCAGGTTAATCATAGTCAGCGCATTTAATATGCCAAAGCCCATCGCTATTCCAGCCTCTTCATCCGAAGATTGATACTTCTTCATCTTACACCTGCACGTCTGCTTGAATGAAATAAGCAGCCAACAATGCATGTAGTCGGAAATGGTCTCTCGTACACCAAAAAATTAAAGCAGCCTCAAAGTCACACACCACATCTTCCACTCTTGTACAAATCTTGCGTTTGACTTGTTGCAAGCGTAAAGAGGATTGGTGCAAACAGTTCTGTCAGTGGATCGCGCATCATGAGTGTAATAAATTGGTGGAAACCCTTTGGTGTAGAGCGAAAAGTTTCATCGACGAACAAGTGCAACCCATTGTATCGGAGCAGGTTGAGCAGCTCAGGATGAGCCCACCCAATTAAGCGCTCAAATGCACATTTTCCTTGTTTTAGTTTGTTGTCGTCATGCCAGGTGTAGTTAAATTGAAAGAAGCCCAACAGCTCATTCTTCATTCTAGCCATACCCGGGGTTTCAAGCGTTAAAAACACATTAGCTCCATTTAGCGCGGCTTTAGCGTTTCCAACGTTGCTAAGAACTTGTTTTCTTGAGAAACCCCGAACACCGCTATAGCGAGTTCTTGAGGAACTTAATAAGTACCAACTCCCATATCTTTCACGCTGTCAAGCTCCCTCTTTTTCCACTACCTCATCTACAAACGCTTTCATCGCGGGGAACACATCTGTGCATTCGGTTTCATCATTGGCTTGTACAGAGACCGAGTTGGCATGTGTGTGGAACCATATTATCAAAATCGTACTACGCCGCCTCCGCGAAATACTCGAGCGAACCAGGGAAAAAGTTGGTTTCCGATAAAAGCTGCATCGATAAGTTATTTTCACCCCTGTTGCGTTTGCTTTTGTGTATTTGTAGCATTGGTAATAGACTTTAGTTATCCCATCTCGCGCTCCTTTTCGTTTTCTTGTGGAGCTGGGTGCTTGTGCTAGTGCATCTCGCAAGCCACCCGATGCCGCATTTGCTGTTGCACTTAATCGAGAAGTAAGCGATATATCTTCACGAGAATTCTCAAAGGACAAGCAGTGTTGCTCTAAATGAAGCGGGCAGCGCTAAAGAGGCTTATGATCGACGCGGCTCCGTAGGGATCTCTGCCGTGATCTCGTCAGACGATCGACTTCGTGTGCACGCCCTCGCTGACGACGATGTGGCTACCAAAGCGACATGCAACGAACTGGATGAAGTTGAACACGCGCTGAAGTGTGGTGAATTACTAGTTTCAATGTAGATCACTCGTATTCGGAGTTGCTTGAGATATCCTGCCCTTCTTTTTAGGGCGCGACGGCACTGAACGGGACGTACTAAGAAGGCAGGGGGGGATGTCTGGCTGTATCGCTTACACACTGATCAAGTCTAATTTGGTCATGTGTGATGCACAGGACCAAGCACATGCAAGCCGTGGCCAACGTGAATTTAAGGATGTGACCAGAATCGTTTATTACCCTCAATTAATCTTTCGGCTGCCTTGCAGCCTCGCGCTGGCTCAGCCATTCTACTGCGTGCAGTGCGTCCTCTTGGGCTTGACTGTATAGCGCTCCTTGCGCTTCGTCGGGGCAGCGGCCATGGGGGCAGGAAAAGGACCCAGCAGCCCAGTGCCCTCCACGTTTGGTAATCGCCCATTGCTGCTTCTATTTGACCGACTAACAGCCTCAGAATTACTGTTTGTTGGATACATCTCATCGGCTTGAATATGCAAGTTTGCAAACCATGATTGGTCTAGAGCAGACGCATTGCCTCCGACGAGCCGGCGACGATTTGCTAGCGCCAGTTAGATTCTGTCCGACGCTGTACCACAAATCTGTCGGCTTTATCTGGTTTGCTCTAGGAGATTTCCATGAACACATCGTCGTGGGGACAAAAACACACCGATTTTATTCAGTGAGAGCTTACATAATCACCATCAACTTGCTTTAGAGAAGCGAGATGAAACCAGGAGTGGTCGGGTGGGTGCTTGAGCTGTCGGAGTAAACTTGCGAACTGGGCGAGCCTGGCGGCGCAGGTAGCTAAAGGTTACGGTACATGGTGACTCTTCAGAATTCATACCAAAATGGTTGGTAGACACGATGTTATACTGTGTTTAGGCAATCACATACGATGTTCTAGTGAGCAACAACGTTCCGCAAGCACTCCACTAACTCTTAATTTCACTTCTACTTTCATCCTCTCGTCTCACGTATCAGACAGCTGAGCTATTGAACTCTTGCAGGGCGAAGTGCACCCCTAATTGCTGCTCTGCTGTGGATGGTGTGTTTACTCCTATAGTCAAGGAAACTACACTTCTCGCCGAAACCGGCAAGAAACACAATCACGGCAAAGGCGACAATTTGCAGTGCGACTAAGATGAAGGGCATCCCTGCTACAGATGACATACCTCTAACCTCTAACTAGAGTACGACCTTAACGCTCCAGCAAAATAAAAGCGAGCGTATCATAAAAAGAAGATATTTGGTGTATACTGGTCTGATTCATGCGCTTCAAAGCACACGTCCCCCTGCGGCGAATGAGTTTCGCGGTTTTGCGTGAAGACTTACTTCTACACGCAAGTCTTCACGCTGGAGTATCGTACCGAAAAGGAAATGCAAGAAATGCGATCGGCGCTTGGCAAGATCGTTATTTCGCTTTTGCAAGCTATCGTGAAGATGGTTCCGAAAGATGTTGTCTGCTTGTATTTCGGGGGCATGACCACGCCGAAGGACGTCAAGAAGGTGTCCAAGTCCGGACGTTCTGAAAAAAAAATGTCAAGGAGAATATCTACAATTACAGCTCTGCGTTCGGCGACGGTGCAATCCTGTGATTTTCCTCCCACGCGACTGCTTCAGCGGAGCGGAGACGCAGTGAAAAAGGGGACAAGTGCGGCCATTTTGCGTTCAACGAAGAGCGAGAACTTATTCACGGCATAGAGAGCTACAAGTCCGTTCGCTTCGTCATGCATATGGTCATAGACAAGCGGCAGCATGGTCATTAAAGCAAAAGATTACGCTCGCGGAATATAGGGACAAAAGCACGAATACAAGCTGCACATCGCATATTTGAAGAGCATTATTGAAGATCCAAGGAGCGCATCCTGAATGCAGTTACTGACGAAAAGCTAAAGCCGCTGAGCTTCGGGTTCAACTCAGCGAAGACAAGAGCAAAGTCAGTATGCTTCAAAAACAGTTGGCACGCAACCTGGAGAATATGGAGATACCCCAGAAAGGCACCGCAATCAAATTCGCTGCCGATATCAAGGAAGGAAACACAGTTGAGTAACCGCGATCTACTCGTTGTGGAACTTCGCGGCAGACATCGAGCGTGAAAAGACCAACCGCCGCCCCAGCAAAACTTTCCGGAGGCGGCTTGAGTCGATGCCTTCGACCACACGTTCTGCGGCGACTGACTAGAAGGTTTGGCAACGGAAGACGTCGGGTCTACCGGTCCACCTTTACAATGAGGTAGGCTATAGGCAACTATTTGCTTTTGTCTCAACTCCTGGATCACAATTTCTCCTGATGTTGCCTCTTGCCAGGAAATCGTCTCTCGTTCTGGTTTCTGCATTGATGGGCCGAGCCATACTGAATGAAAACGAGGGTTCACCGCCGCCGTCGAGCTGTACACACCGCAGTGTGTCTCGAGCTTAATATTAACACGTTGTCGGTGTCTTCAGCCACCTTCTCAAAGATGTAGGTAGTACTAATTTAATCCCAACTCTCCGACACAAGCGTGAATGTCGCCATACTGGCTCAAACGCCGCGCCTTCCGCTTCTGAGACACTACAAACAAATCACCTGGGTGCCCGATAGAGGAGTGCAATAGCCACACGAAAAGCACAAATTCGCAAGCCCATAGTGAAGCTCAGTCAAAGCGACCATCTCAAACGACTCTTCGTAGCAGGGATGAACACTTTTGCAGTAGATTGGCTGTCGAACTGCGACAGTGCGTCGAAGAGCCCTTGCGGTAATGATCTTGAAACCCATGTTGGCAAGCAAGGCACAAGACTATGGGGGTGGGATATCGGCGTCTCAGATGACGTGCGAGATACGTATCGCTGGTGGACGAAAAATAAAAAGCTACTATCGCATAGGCAGCCGCGTGGAAGGCGTCTCGCGCGCTCAAGCGTTGAATGCTGGTATTGCCTAGGCCCAGCGCGACGCTATGGCTAGCCACTTTTCTTTTGTTTTGTCGTATTTGGTATCACACCGCACAACAGCGTATACCATTGCTAGCTGCAAACTTATTCACTGCCGCTTGGGCCTCTTGTGGCGAAGTAAACGACGGCTAGGGGCGACACACAAGCCTTCATTTTCGTTGGCACTGGAAATGTTTCTTAGATGCCTCACTGGCGGGTTCGGTATCCCGCGTTGCATCTGCGATAGGTTCAAAGGAGTCAAGAGGAATCTCAATCATCATGAGAGAGGAAAATGGGATGTTCCAGCATGCTGAATCATCCCGACGAGGTGTTACTTAAAGTGACTCACCCCGAATGGACGCGCGATCTTTTGGGGGGCTTGCAAGTGTAGATTAGGGGACTTGCGAATATGTGATCCCTATCAACACGGCGTCTTTGTAGCAAAACCGTTAGCAGCTTCGAGTTCGTAGTCATAGGGATAATATTCACCGTCTGTAGTTTTGCATGGTGGTCGAGATCCAGCGTCAAACCCCGACTAGTGTTGCAGCGCGAAGTAGTTGAGCAGGTCGAATGCCTGTAAGCGTGACGCCGAACCTGACGGACGCTACGAAGCGTCTCAAGCATGCAGGTTTTCATTAAAGAACTGCATGCTTTGCGCCCTGCCCAACCGCTACCTGTAATTCTGGTCGAACGTCTACCCCGTACAAGATTGCAGTACCTGTCGAGGATCGACGTGAACGGCCATAGAATAGTGCCGTCATGATGTCGCGACTGGTATTCTTCCCATTTCATACACGACATCCGGGTTGAACAAGGCAGCGCCGTTAGTTTCATGAACGGACTCGACATTATCACCTACCAACCCTGCACTGCGCACTGATCATCCGAAGATTATTGGAAAACGCCTCCGCGGTGATGTTCTGCATCGTGCATGGCATCATCCCACATAATTAATATGACTACCGCGGTTGCGGAACGGTTACTATACCTTTTGCTTGTTATGGTTGGATACAATTCTGACAAAACGATACAAATGTACAGCGCAAAGTCTGCCAACCGGCGATTACAACAGGAACCGCGTTCGCAGCTAACCTGAACCGGGCACGAAGTTCAATTTTCGTTTTTCCTTCCCTCCACAATGTTTCGACAACTCGCCGTGTTCTTCTTCACGTCTATGGAGCCAATGCACTACCACTGCAACATCTGAAAGGGGTCGCGCTATAAAGCTAGCCGTAGGCTAAATTAAATATCTGCACTCAGTCCACACAAATCACAGTGAATAGTAGGTTTAATTCAGCTACGCAGCCAGTTGTGCATGTGGTTGGTGACCTCAAATACCTCCAGCGAGGTAGGCTTTCGGGGTCAAAACATTTATAACCCCGAAAGCTTACCTCGCTGGAAATGTTTTTAACCCCAAAAGCTTACCTCGCTGGAGGTATTTTGAGGTCACCAACCACATGCACAACTGGCTGCGTAGCTGAACCTGACATTTAGCGAGGTTTAAAATCCGTTACCAAGACAGCTCGTCAGGTCGCGACGAACCTCGGTATAAACATGAATACCTACATGGAGCGGGTGGTTAGGCGCGTCGGAACGAGTAAAAGCCGCTAGTAGACATCAAAATGACATCAGCAAACACGACCGTCCACCTGCAAACACTTTACGGCAAAAACAGGGCGAGGTAAATCGCAGTGCTTTCCCCGACGGAGCTTGAAAGGAGGCGAGGCGAGCACCCCACGGACTTGATGAGCGCGCACAATGCTGCTGTCGTTCACACTCACGCCAATTCGTAGAACCAGGACTTCTGCATCGTTAGCGATAGACCATTGGTCAGATTAATGTGAACTTTTAGTCAGATTATTGTGTTCCGTGGTCGTAATAATCTGACCAGGTCAGATTATTACGAACCTAAGGTCAGGTTATTGTGAACCGGTGGTCGATTATAACAATCACACTAATGTGGTACTAATGGCCGCGTAATGTGACTAGATGAAAGCACTAACAAACTAGTGTTATGAATTCCAGCCAAACTTGCCGATGCTGGTCGGTTCACCAACGGTGGGTTGAATCGGCCAATACAATTATCAAGTTGTTTGGCCAAATCCATTCTGTATGGTACGGAAAGGTTTCGCCTAAGTCCGATTACGGACTTAGATGTGACGATTGTTATCTTAAGTGCTTTTGGGCTTTTGGTCGATTTGGGCGCGTCGATTCGACTTGAATGCACAATATATGCATTTCAATTCACATAACTCAGAGCTGCATATAAAAAACGACAGAGCCGCAGAAGTTTTTCCATCGATATTTGACAAAGTCTGTGAAACTCAGCCTTCTTTGACCAGTTGATATTGGGAAGGGTGATCGACCTGGAACGGAGCGGGATAGCAGTCACAGGTGTTGATAGGGAATAATGACCATTGTTCACATTAATCTAACCAATGTGCATGGTTATCTGACCTTTTTGGTCAGTTTATTATGCACAGCGGGTCACATTAACTCTGACGTCGATGGCCATTCTTTACGAATTTTGGTCTCTTTCCTGTACATGATGCGCTGATGTTGCCTGTGACCGGAAAAGTGTTTGCCGATGGTCATTTCGAGGCTTTGTGTTTGCTCGGGTCGTTTGTGTTTGCCAATGCCGAAAAGTGTCTACCGTATAATCATAGTCCTAAGCGCCACCAGGTAGCACGGTTTGCAAATCCCCAGCACTGCCATCTGGGTTCAAATCGCACTATTAGCAAGCCGGAGACGGTGTTTTACTGCTGTAAAAAGTTTGATAGCGGTATAGCGCGTCGCAGACCACCAAGGCGCGTGGCGGACCACGAACCCGCGTGGCGAGGAGATCAGACCAGAAGGCGCGTGATGAGAAGACTAGCGTCCGTCGTCGAGCCGGATCTCGGGCAGGTGGCGGTGCTGGCGTTGAAGCGACTGCTGGGGAGATGCTACCTCACCACCTAAGACGCGGGCTGCATCAAGCTTCCCCACAAGGTCGACGACCAGTACTTCCACTGGTACTTGAATTGGCATAGGGAGACCAACACGAACCCGCTCATGGCCTAGCTCACGGGAGGTGCGCCATGAGCCCCACTCCGATCAAGCCAGGGATGTATTGCTGGCCGGGGGTGCAGTGCAGCCGTCGGGTCGCTCATGCCGGGCGTTAGGCCCGTGCCGTATCCGCTGCACAACCACATCCACGACAGGAAGAAGAATTTAGAGTGGTGTATGGAGCAGCTGCGCCTGGTACTCAAGCAGCAGTCGGCGTCGATCAACAAGGTCACTATCATCATCAAGTCGGTGCTGGGCGAGGAGGGCTACGTGGCGCCGCTCAACAGAGTCGGTGAACAACATCCTGTTGATCCCCGACGAGGTGTAGACGGTCTTTAGCCGCATGGATGACTTCGTCGTCATTTACAGCTACTTCGACGTGCACCTGGACATCCTGACGTTTGCCAAGGGCATCCTCAAAATGCTATGGGCGTTGGGCAAGTACTCGATTCAGCGCAATCGGTGAAGGCAATATTTTTCATCAAATGTCATAAAGTGTGGCTAAACATCCTCTTCGATAATGATCAAGTTCTTCTTTTACCAACGCAAAAAGACTAAAACCAGCAGCGACTCATCTTGTAGTAATGCAGCCATCTGGTACAAAACGCACGCCTCTTATTGTTGCGTCCAAGCTGACCCTTAGAACTAAACGACGCTTAGGACTACGATTATACGGTACTGGCGGCCAGAAACGTGTATGCTGCCGTACCAGACTCCGTCGGCACTGCCATCGCTGAGAGGATGGGTAAGTGTTTTGGGGTCATGTGGGATGGCTGGAGCTCTGTGTGGTTTCTGAAGTGGTCTCTAACAACTCTACTTCGTTGCGATATTCGCGGGGTAGTATGGCAAAGCGGGCCAACCAAGTGTCTGATCGGCCTGCCGACAAAGAAGGATGGGCACACAGTCGACGTTAAGATTGAGCTTCTATGAGCTGTTTTGGTAGTCTACGGCAATGATACGACGATGACCGCATTTGTGGCAGGTGATAGTCGTACCACTCACCACCAACAGGAAGTACATCTGCAAGGGTGCACCAGGCATCGCATTGCATTGACTATGGACAAATTTCCGCCCGACTATGATGATCTCATTTATCAGGTTCGGCGCTTGGTTAACAAGTTACGGCCCAAAGCAAGCCGCAGCTGACCCTCCACGCGCATCTTCTCGCGGAGAAAACGTGACTGCGATGGAGGATATGATACTTTTGTGGAATGAACACCTCGGGGTATACCGCTATTCACGCGAAACTGAACGAGCAGCAGAGCTGGTGCAAAGATTGCACGCTCGCTAGTGTTTTGAAAGTGTCATACTCAAGATGACAGATCTTTTCCTTTATCTAGCGCTGAGATAAAGCGCTTAGAACCACTTCGACATCCCCACGCGCAGGAATTGGCACAAGTGCCAGCTACACGGCGTAAATCGAAGAAGCCTTAGATAGCTTAGCGCAATAAAGCGTATTATGTTTCGTTGCACAGGAAAATACCACTTACGAGTAAGAGGCGAGACTATGAAGAACAAAAGTAAACTACTCCACTCGGTGCATTAATTGCTGGAGTAGTATTGCCGAATCTCGTCCGAAAGCTCTTTGAATATCCCAGCCGTAGTAACAACAACATCATTCACCCAAAGACGGACCCCAGCAACAGCAGCAGGCCGCGATCGGGCGCTAGCTGCAGCATGCTGATGCAATACCCCAACAGTTTCACGAAGCACCGGCACGCCAGCAGCACCGAAAACACTCCAGAATTAAGACTTCGCACATCGGCAATATCAGGCAGACCTCCAGACTCGGCGTCGAACTCGTCGTCAGTTGCCTCGCCCCCTCTCAAACTGCTTTGCCCCGTCCAAAGGCTCGCCCAGCGTCTACAGACTGTCAGGAACTCGTCGAACGCGTCGAGAGGTGCTTGGTTATCGTGAATCGAATCTCCTTCTTGAACAAGGCCATGACAGATTGTGCAGGGTAGTGCGGTTTAGAATTTCCGAAGTTTCCCCACGCCTGTAACTCGGCTCGCGAAACAGATCTTCGCGTTGTGTTGCCGGTCAACAACTTGGCAAATCACCCCCAAGTGGGTTCGCGTCACATAAAATCCGCGCCCAGTGACCTTGTTCTCGAGCGTTAAGGCCTCCACATGCGTCTTCTGGGCTATATATATGTGTATGATGTACTCCCAGTGGACCTGACCCGAAATGCTCCATCTGAACGCTCAAGGCATGACGACGAAACGAGCCAATCCAGTGGAAACTACTTCCACTGGATTACTACTTCCACTGGAAACTACTTCCACTGGATTACTACTTCCACTTCCACTGGATTACTACTTCCACTGGATTGGCTCGTTTCGTCGTCATGCCTTGAGCGTTCAGATGGAGCATTTCGGGTCAGGTGATTGATTGAGCTTACAACAAGTTAAGACTGTTAACTTGTTGTAAGCGATGCGTTACTTAGAAGGCTCATACCGAAGTGAATGGCTAAATCTGCCATCCACGTCTTCCAACATGTCTACCCCATTTTGTTGTCCTTCTTGTCTTCTTCACATGTCAACCCCGTGTTTGTCTTCCATGCTGTTTTCTTGCCTAAGGCAAACACCAGTCTTAGTGAGGTGGCTATTGCAGTGATTGACCCACCCGGGAAAGGTTCCGGAGCAGCCCTGCCGCAGTCAACTTATTTTGCTGAACGGTGCTTAGAACGGTGAAAGCTGGCAGCGCTGGTTGCACCTGGATTGCATCACAGTAAAATAGTAGCTAGAGCGGTGCTTTCTGAAGCGCTAATTAGTACTATTGGGCCTACGTCGAAATAGACATCCCAATAACACTGCGAGATTAGCTATAGCCCTAGAGCTATCTGATCAAGGTAAACTTCAGATATCGGTAAGTTCCTCTTGGCAACCCATTGAGACCAACGGTAACCGTGTTGTATCGCCTCGGAGACGTAGCCGGAGTTCGAGAGGGGGTGTCAGCCGCAACAAAATAGTAGGCTTCCTCGAAGTCGGGATGGGTAGAGTTTAGGTGGGATAGCAGGTTGCTGTAGCCAGACCCAAGTCGTTTCTTGCGTGTAGCGCTGCAGAGCTTACACCGGAAGTCACCTTGGCCTTCGTTTTCGAAGAAGGATCTGCATACCTCGCGGTTGGGGGCCATCCTGTCATATTGAAAATGACAAAGTCCCCCGGAAAGAAGCGCAAGTCGCGATGATTATTGACACAGAATCATATTTTATTGACTTTGTGTAGACACAATAATCAAATATTGCAGTGAGACAATAATATTGATAGATCCATATTATGAATCTGTACATATATGTAGCCATTTGGCATCTGTTGATATGGCGGAGGTGACGAAGAAACTCGCCGCTTGTGGCGACGCTGCTGCCGTTGCTACGGAGCTGCGCTCCGTTCTAACTGGTCTAGCTGGCACCCAAGACTGGCAAGCAGCTGTGGGCGAGGTGGCGGCGTTCCTGACGGCGTCAGAGGAGCGCAGCACCCTCGCGACAACAGCGGTAATGTCGGATTTAAGCGAAGAGGCCACGGAGCGCGAGGTGCAGTTGGAGCTGCTGGACGCGCTGCTCACGTGGGCGGTGCAAGGTTCGGTGGTGAAAAATCCCAATATCTTCGACATATTGATACAGTTTTTCCAGCTCGCCATGACGAGTCTGGGTGATGCTGGAGAAGGAAAAAGGTGGCTCAAGTGGGGAGACCAGGTGCTAGCTATGATACACCAGAACGCGGCGTTAATGGACAAGCGGGAGCCTAGAAACGAAGTAGGAGAAGGACGTCAAGGATTCAGGAGCTACGTGGTAAAAATCGCGGCTTTACTGTTGCATCTACGCAATAAACTGGAAGGAGGTGACGATGTCTCCCCAGACTTGAAGACGACGACGTTTATCTGGAAGGTTGTCGTAGTGTGAGGTCTAGCGCTCGAATGGGTGTCAGCAAGGGAAGACTAACGAGTTTTTGCGTCGTGTGTAGAACCTGGCGAAGCTGGCAACGGCATTCGGCCCCATGCTGGCAAATCCTGCTCCGTCCCCAGTCCCTGCTGATGCTGTTGAACATAACGACGCTGGTGAGAAAGATTCAGAGCAATTTAACGTGGATGAACTGTTGGCTGCTGTGGTGGCGTCTGTCGAACGGAGTATTGGACAACTGCTGTGTGCTTTGAATGGAAACATTAGTGGAACACCGGATCTTGGCATGCTGAAGTATTTAAAGCTCTACTGGCGAGCATTTCAACGATTAATTGCCGCGTTTGCTGATAATTTGGAGTGCGAGCTCGAGAATTGTGTGCTAGCAGTGGTAAACGTGACTGCGAGTTTGCTGTATGCCATACGGTTCCCAGTGGTGTCGAAGCAAGGGCTAGAGCTGCGAAGCATGCTGGATCAAGCATTGGAAATCACCGAGAAACTGGCAGCGGGTGCTGACGGCGCAGTAAACGACCAAGCAAAGGAGAGCATTCACACATTGTTATGGTACCCAAGTGCCGATATGATACGCGCGGTGGGGCAGCGCCAACCGTCAGAGATCACGAATATCGATGCTGAAAACTCGATTCAATGGGGCCACCTTCTGGTGCTTACAGCGTTTGCAGGCTGGAGTGGAGGTACTTCATCGAGTACTGCTGACGATGAGGTACTGTACGATGACTCTAACAGAGCTGTGGAAGTCTCGCAGTTGTTCGCACGTTACCGAGAGTGTGCGCTATGTGATGCGATCTCTCGGTCTGCTGAAGCGACGAAGCTGTTCACGGATTTGATGCTAGAATATCTCGTAGGTTTCGAAAATATTGTGGAACTGCAGCTGACACTCCTGAAACAAACATTGTATCCCGACTGGACGCAGCGTACGTTGTGTTGGGAGATCTGGAGGGAACTATTGTGCTTCAGTTGGGACAAATCGCTCGCTGGGCAGGCGCTCCAACTGCTTTTTGATATCACTCAGTGGGGGGATGATAACTTGGCTACATCTTTCGTGCTTGCAAGTGGAGTAGAGGATGAAATACTGCAGTTGATTGCTTTCTTGTATGCTGATTTACCTTTATCACTTAAGGATGTGTGCATGGACCAAGTTACAGCAGTTATCGACGTGATCAGCAGTGACGGCCCAGGTCATCAGTTCACTCTACGCTTGGCATCGCAATTGCATTTGCTCGAGAAGTTAGCGGCTGTCCAGTTCCTGAAACATTATTATGGACCACTAAAAGATGAGTGGATCGCCAAGTATCTTCCAATGTGCTTTGAATGCTGCGGCACTGTCCTCGAGCTCTTGGCAGCTGAAGCGAAAGCTTCTACAACCAAACCTGAAAGCATCCTGGGAATGATACGCGTGCTTGACATGTGTCTTCTGGTGTTGAGAGGAGTGTTTGACGACAACGAGCCAAAACAAGATGCTATCGCAGAGTTATCAATCATTTTAATTCGCATGTCCACCGAGGCATTATCACAACTCGCGAAGCCAAGCACACAAATGGGAGGTCCTCAGTCTGTCGCGAGTGGCCTTCAGTCAAGAAGAAAACGCACTAGTCAGAGCGTGATGCTGGAAAAGGCTGGATCTCGTTGCATTGGACGAGTTATAGCGACATCCTTGTATTTACTTTCGAAGCTTGGACCGGTTCTCAAAGCTAACAAGAACAACCAGTGTGTGCAAGTGATGAAGGACCTCCTCGCAGTTATCGACAACACGCAACAATCGCCGCAGATTGGTGCTGAGAACGACATTTTAATCGTCACGGCGCGATTCATAGACGTTGCCTTGTTCGATATGCAAGTTATTGATGGTGACATGCCTATTGTGTGGCAATTGCTATTAGCTTTGTTCCAGAAGCTCTTTGCTGCTACCCGCACTACTGAATGTCAGCCAACGCGGTTGGCGTTGCTGCTTTCAGTGTGTCTCGATGCCCTGTACAAGTTACTTGCTCACTCAAACATTGTCGAGCTGCCTGGTGCACCACTGAGTGCGTTACTTGCTGGAGAACTCAAACAGTTGTTCATACAGATTGTGTCTATGCGGAAACTCACTCCTGAAGATGTCGTTAAGACGCTCGAGACAGCGCAATCCAGCACTCTCCAATCGCTCAAGAGGAGCCAGAATTCTTGCTACCGTGTCTTTCGGGATCGATTCCCCGATGAGTCTGCTCAGTTGTACGCAGAGACGGATCAAAACAGTCAAGAAACATTGGCACTATCAAACAAACGACCAGGAGATGACTCGGAGACGTTGCCACAAAAACGTCACAAGCTCACTCACTTTGTGTCCTTGTGCCGAGAAATTGAGTCCTCGTTGTCGTCCATGGAGAACGTCGATACTGCTGCGAGCATCTTGTCAGGCAAAGAGCTAGAGGACGCCACCGCGGTGCTACACAGAATTCTCGCCAAAACTATCACATTATGTCCTTGATCGGTGTCGGGAAGATATCAAGAGAAACAGGTAAGAACTCGATGCGTTGCTGCAGTAAGAGAGTTCATACACTAACTCCATTCTGTCCTTAGTATAGCTGCGTGCTGATCATGAATCAACAGACTATTATCTGCTCTGTCGAAGCCTGTAAACAACAGTCGTCAACGATAAGACCGACCAAAGTTTTGGAAGAAACCAGGCTCGATCTTGCCGCGTGCACGGGCTGCATTTGCCTTTTCGCGCTCTGCTGCCTGTTGGGTCTGTTGCTCACGGGTAGCATGGACGTCCATTTCCATCTGTGCCCGTCGCTGTTGAGCTAGATACTCTTCGTGCGCGAGTGAACGCTGCAGTTCGCGCTGGTTTCGACTGTGCTCCTCGGCCTGTTCACGTTCTTGCTGTCTGCGACGAGCTTTTTCATCCAAAATCTCGTCATTCCGCCGGAGATAGTACTTCGTCTGCTGTCCGGAGAAGCCCTTCCAATGGTCGACTCGGACGCGGTGATCAAACGACGTGCCAGGTAACGCGGCTTGCAGTGGGTTTTCACTCACAAGATTACTCTCCAAGGTGAGCTGAATCTCGCGAGCGTTCTCTTCCTGTTCATGTCGACGGCGATTGCTCTCCTCTTGACGCTGTTGGGATTGCAGACGCTGATTGAAGCGACTAATTTCTGTAGACGCCGCAGCTCGTTCACGCTCGTTGCCTTGATGCAGATCTTCCATTAGTCGTTCGATCTCGAAGAGCTGTGCCATGTATACTGCTTGTGCTGCATTCTCATTGGCATTGCGCTGTGCGTCCTCAGCCATTTTCTGTATCGACCACTGCTTCATTTGCATCGCCTGTAGCCGGACACGTTCAAGTCGAGCAACGTCCTCGCCGTCGAACTTCTGCGCAGCTCCTGGAGCGCAACTGTCGGGGTCGATGCCCACGGCGCGAATCGCAGCATCTCGCGCACGAGCTTGACGTACTTCGTCGGTTTGCTGGTCCCAGTCGTTGCGCAATGTCAGAAGCTCCCGACGCTTTGCGAGTGCGTCTTCAGACTCGACCTGCAGCATATAGCGGCGGATAGCTGCGTCCTCCTCGTCACTGGCGCGTCTAGCTTCGAGATCCGCTGCATCCTGACGTTGTCGCTCTTCGATTTGGTTCTTTACACCTGCGATATCCGCCTGACAAAAAATAAAATCCCAGTTAATCTCAGGATAAAGACGAAGAAAATTATGAAAAAAAACACACCCCGATATTTCGAAGACGACCAGGTCCGAGTTTCTTAGTACGTTCAATTTCACGCAGACGTCGTGCCTCAATTCGGAGCTCGTCTTTATCTTCAGGAGCCGCTGGCGGCGGCATTGACCCCACTACCATTGTCACGAAGCTTCGGTTTCTTCTGCTTGAAGAGCTTTGGTCGGTGTGTTGATCCTCTCGACCAATTTGGTTTCGCTTTTTCTAGGTTTGGCTTCTTGTCACCATGGGATGGAGCAAGATTTGCCATTTTTAGCTTGTCACCGCTGTAAGACGTAGTTCTTCGAGAATCTATTGGAAATGGTTTAGTCTCGGTAGCTAAAGAAGGTTCCCTTGAGTGAACCAATATATTGTTATTTTTTTCTTTCTTCTTCTCGCTTCTCTTTGGCGGTCGATAGGCTTGGGTTTGTCGCTTTGGGTTTGTGATAAAATACCTTTCATAAAAACACACGAGGGAGTGACCACCACTGCCTCGCTCCTTAGCACGTCACCTACACTCAGCGAATGCATAGAGCACGGGAATGGTGGTGGAAGCTGATTACACAGCCTCTTCCCGCTTATCACTGTCATCCTCGAGGTTTTTGAGGTACTCATCGAGCGTCATGTCGCCGCGAATCAGCACAGGCCGCTTGCGACCCAGGATGGCCTCTTCATCCACGTACACGGCACGCACGTCGTCCATATCGGGCAAATCAAACATGGTCTCCATGAGCGCGCGTTCAAAAATGGAGCGAAGTCCTCGCGCCCCTGTGTTTTTGCGCAGAGCCGACTCAGCTACAGCTTCAAGGGCACCTTCAGTCGCGTGGAACTCCACGTCACTCAGTGCAAACAGCGCCTTGTACTGTCGAATAAGGCTATTCTTCGGTTCTGTCAGAACCTGGACCAGCTCATGCTTCGAAAGTCCAGTAGTGCTGACAAGCATCGGGAATCTTCCAATGAACTCAGGGATCAATCCGTAAGATACCAGATCCTCCGGTTCCGCCTGAGAGAGCAGCTGACCTATCTGGTCGCTGTCTTTTAGCCGCATGTTGGGCATCTGGGCGCCAAAACCGATGGACGATCGGGACGTACGACGCGTGACTTGCTTCTCCAGTCCAGCGAATGCGCCACCACAAATAAACAAAATATTCGTCGTGTCGATGGTAATGTACTCGCCGCGCGGGTTCTTACGCCCGCCCTTCTCGGGCACGTTCACCATACTCCCCTCGAGAATCTTCAGAAGCGCCTGTTGAACACCTTCACCTGACACGTCGCGCGTGATACTCACATTTTCACTCTTCCGCGTGATCTTGTCGATCTCATCAATGTACACAATACCACGCTGCGTGGCCTCCAAATTGTAGTTGGCCGCCTGGTACAACTTAAACAGCACTGACTCGACATCCTCGCCCACATATCCTGCTTGGGTCAGGCACGTCGCGTCGGCGATCACAATTGGTACCTTGGCCAATCGCGCTAGTGTCTTAGCCAGTAGCGTTTTGCCCGATCCAGTAGGTCCTACCAGCATGACATTGGTCTTGTCCAGCTCCACACCCTCAAGATACTGCAGCTTGTCTCCCATCGTGTGGTGTTGCAACCTGGTAGCATGAGCGCGCGCCGCCGCGGCCGCCGGAGCTTCAGCAGTGTCTTCCGCGGCAATTTGCTTCGATGCCTGTGATAAGCCTGCATCCTTCTTCTCTGATCCAGGGTAGATTTCCTCCAATAAAAGACGACGACCAATATTCGACAACCGCGACTCCTCCAGATCCACATGCTGGCGAGTCACGCCCCCCGCCCGCGGATGATGCTGAGAGCCTGCATTGTGCTTGGCACAGGCAGCCTCCGCTTCCTTCCTGGCCTGCAGCAACTCCAGCGCATGAAGACGCTTGTAGTGGTTATGGACGCCCACAGCGAGCGTCTTCTTCACCTTGTCTTGGCCAATCACATACTCGTTTAGTCCTTCGTAGATCTCTCGGGGCGTCAGCACGCGCTCTTTAGTCACCGTCGTGCCGGTCGTACCCACCGCAGCACCGAAGAGCGCCTCATTAGCTAGCTTGTCATACTCCCCGTCGGCATTCATACGACCCCCGCGGGTGGGCGACGGGTAGTTGCCGCTATACGTGGGTCCGCCCAGACTGGATCCGCGCGTGGTCTGCATGCCTGGAGACAACGACGAGCTCAAGGAGCTGAGCGCTGCCGCCGCCGCGGCGTTGCGGAATGTGGGGCTGGGCTGCGCCGGAGGCTGCGCCTTCAGCGCGAAGTGCAGGTTGCAGTTGACGCACTTGACCACGTCACCCTTCTTGAACTCGACGGGGGAGGTAGCACTCGTTGAAGCATTCGCTGCAGCCGATGCAGGATTTGATGACGTCGACTTGTCCGCGCTACCGAGCGGCTCCGCGAGCACGAGCGCAGCGCCGCACTGCGGACAGCAAAGCTGGTCGCCCGCCGCCTTCTTCTTGTGGCCGTCGCTCGGAGGGCCCGTAATGATCCCGCGGACCGCACAGAGCGCGCGCGGACCGGCGTGAACGGAGCGCGGGAGGCGGCAGGGACTGACAGAAAACTGCGAGAGGGCGCGGCGCGACGCTGGGGCCGCCGACACGCGCGTGGTCTGCAGCAGATGCGAGACGCTGGCGAGAACCGAGGCGTCAGGGCGGAGATGACGGAGCATCGTGGTCGCGGGATGGGGAGGGGAGAAGGCGACGTGAAGGGGAGAGGCGGCTCCAGAGACTCCCGACTTGGCAGAAGTATGCTAGGAGCGAAGAGGCCTCTTTCCAAATGCGGAGCTTGAAGCGGGGAAACGGAAGAAGCATGCAAGTGCTTTCTGCCAATCAGCGACTTGAAATGGAATCTACATAGTGGAGGCAAGTGAGCTCTAAGATCTGACACTTGCACAGCAACGGTAAAGTATCAGCTGACAAACGTGTGGTCTGAGAACGATAACAGTGTCGACGTGATGGAGGCGCTGGGCGGTATTAGGTATAGCTATAGGACCACCGGTAGCGGCTGAATTGGCTTTAGTGGTGTGCCGAATATCGGCCTCTAAATACGAAATCTGTATTCTGCTCAAAGGGAAATTAGCTTATAAATCGTACCCGCTCGTGGAGCTAATTGCCGCTGCCATTGGCCAAAACTTAAAAACCATTTCGTGACTTCAACCAAGTGATCTGGCAGGTACCATATTCCACAGGTTCTCTTAAACCGCGTAAAAAGATCATTTGCCAATCATCATTTAAATCTGGCGGATTTGAAGTTTATCATTTCATTAACTTAAAAGTTCGCAGTAAAATGTAAGAAGGGGTAAGATGTTGAACGTTATAGAAGGTCGGCTGGGTCGCTACCGCGCTGACTAACGACACGTGGAACGTGTCGTCGCCAAAGCCCCGCGGTGGTAAGCGCAACGCAAAGGTCACGGACGCGCATGTCAACTACTTAATAGGCCTGCTCGACGAGAACTGTTACATAATCCTCGACGAGATGGCCGACGCGCTTGAAGCCCAAGTTGGTGTAAACGTGTCGCGTCAAGCCATCAAACATTATGCAGACGGCCGCGCGTACACAATCAACCAAACCCAGCAAGACAACAATTATCGTAACCTGCCTCACAACAAGATTATCCGTCGCGACTACGTCGTTGACCTGCTTGCCTACACAGCAGAAGGTAACACATATTTTATGTCGACAAAAGTAACTTCAGCTTGTGGTGCTCTCGTCGCCGTGGTCGCAGTTTAAAAGGCAATCGCGTGGTCGACAAGAACACCGCGAGCAAAGGCTCGAGCTTCGAGCTCATTGCGTGCATCTCTGAGGACGGGCTTGCGTACTCAGAGCATCGCTTCGGGTCGTTTACGTCCGAGAGGCGCAACGAGTTCATCCGCAGGGTGCTGCGGCATATCGGCCAGACCCCACCCTTTGACAAGGTCGTCCTCGTCTGTGACAATGCTCCTTGTCACACAAGCATCGAGGAGGTTTCAAGGAAGCCGAGTTCTTGACTTCCAAACTGCTGCTCTTGGCCACGTACTCGCCCATGCTCAACCCCATTAAAAACTGATTTCTACGTTCAAGTCCATGATCAAGCGCTTTTTAGCGAGTCATCGCCGAGCCATCCTTCAAATGCCGCCCCATCAAACTATAAAGCAACACCGCGAAGCGTACCTCAAGATGGCTGCGATCTGCTCGTCTGTGAAGCCACTCCACACATTTGCCACAAATGCACGTTGCACATCGTGAAGTTCCATGCGGCAGCAATCTAGATGAAATACATGCCGTTTGGCGCGTAAGCAATATATTAAATCTTGCGTCAGCGTCCAGTACGGTTTTACTGTTGTTATTTTACATGTTGCCGTATTGAACTTGCATTTTGCCATTTTGAAGTTGAAAAGGTGTAGATCGGGATAAGATGAGAAGTGTCGGCGGGCTCGCGAAGCAGCACAGCGTAAATCGTGTAACACTCTACCGCTGGGTAACGAATGAAAGCTGTCCACTCGGCAGTTTCTTCGAAGACATGCACTAGTGACTCTAAACGACGCCCTCCAGTCACATTCCAAGCAATGGTGAAGCGGTAAGTTGGGTAATCACGACATCTAGAAATATTTGTTACTATCTTTATCTTCGCACTTCTGCTGTGGCAACCCGTTTGTGTGAGTTACAAAGTGATGCGACGTAATACATTGAAGTTTAAGTTCTTATGACTTGGTGACAAAAATTGGAAAATGGGGTTTGTTAATTCTACAATAGGTGTCACGACCAAGTGTCTGGTGATCATGACAGGCAGGTTTGAGCCGCGATTATCCAATGGTTGCAGTACAGCAGTAGCGATTGAACATCTCCGACGCCTTCGGCGTCGCCATAAACTTTTTGATCCGACGGATTGCCAATCGTGGAACAAACAACGCTCCGATCTACATAATACATTTTCATTATCATTATTGTTAAATTCTCATGTTTAATGTCGTAAATGTCTAAGCAGACCGTGGCTGCAACATTTGGCCACTCGATGCACTATGCTCTCGAGCATGATAGCGCTGTTTCATACGTCGCTGGAAGTGATAAGTACGCCAGACCTACAACATAGATCAGACCTCGATTTACATCGATATCAAACCGACTGCACTATGACTTTTCAGGGGATCGCTACGTTGGCGTGCTCCAAGGTGGGGTATGATATTATGTATTCGCTGAAGCTACGCTAAATTAAATGTTTTTTATTAGGAATATCGGAGCGATCGTTGAGAACATCTGTTTTCTTGTCTGCATCAGCAACAGGGAGAAAACTATGCCCGCTTATCGTCTTCAGCGGAATTTGCGACGGCACCGTTGAAGAAAGCTCCACGCTCACCCAAAGTACAACAATAATTATTTCTTGCAGTGCAGAAGAATGAATACTGTGATGAGCGCGTCATGCATATTTGGATCGACGAGGTACGATAAGTCTCGCTGAAAATGATACGTATTATAATAATACTGACTGGGTTGGGTGGGGCTGTTGTAGGTGTAGCGGTCGCCGTCTGTGATGTCACAAAGGGTGCTGCTTTAAGACAGCTTGAATACACACTAAATGACCAGTGTACAGACGAAACTAAGACAAAGACACCCTCTTTATGGAAGTCGAGTACAGTCCGCCCGGAATAACGGTCTCTCCCAACCCATCGACGTCGCTGTAATGCGAGTGTCATAATGAACTTTTACGTGAAGCACCACCTGACAAACGATATATTCGTCTGTTCCAGAACTCCGCCGACTGATAACCGCTATTGTCGTCACCGCGTCGGATAAGACTGACGAGAGCGCCATCGGGAAAGGGTTGCTAGGGCCGGATTGATCCCGACTGGATCTCGCGATAAAGCAGCGCCTTTTGCATTGGACGTCCTCTAAACCATACGAGCTCCGGAAATGACGGTGAAGCAGAAGCTTGCAACTAGGTGACGATAGCCTAACAAGCTTTACACATTCGTGCTTCGTCGTTGCGAACGCCGCCAGCAAGCTCTCGACATCCGACCTCCAACAGCGACGACGTTGCCAATTTTCAGGCCCACCACCTCACGCAAAACGGATATGCACCAGCGCCCACTATTGTACTGGCAGAAAATGAAGGAGCAAGTACGTATGAGCCCGTCACATGGTCAATATTGAAAAAAGCTGGTACGACATTTAGATATGGGGTAAAACCGCCCATTTTGAGTATGATTATGCCGTTAGAAATGGCTGAATCATCGCCGTTTCGATGCTACACGCGCTGCAAAAAGGTATCTCGGAGGCCGCTTTTGTGCGGAAACAGATGCTTGTACGGGGATCCTATTGGCCAAACATCGTGGATAGTACGGAGCATATGTGAAAACGGGCTTCAAACAAAAAACATGCGTTTTGCGAGTTGTGTTAATTAACCAGTCGAGCTAAAGCCTATAAAATGAAAGAGGTATCATTCACCTTCGTCATCATCATCAGCGTTGCAGAACTCGTCCTCGTCTACTAGTTCACACTCTTCTAGTACCGCCATGTACTTCCTCTCGAACCTCAGCACTTGCTTGTAGTACTTGCACCAATGCTTAGACTAATCCGAGCAAATCTACGGTCAGCTTCGCTGAAAAATCAGCCAGGTTATTAGCGGGGCGTCGGGCTATTCTGTTTTTTACGCGCCCCCAAACCATTTTACTGGGTTGCAGCTCTGGGTGGTACGGGGACGTGTACAGCAGAACATGGTCATGCTCCTTCGCGATCCGGTGAGCAACGTATGTAGGCTTGGTCTTCTACCCTTGACGAGCTCCAGTAGTTGAGGTATGAACCATCTAGGATCGAAATCAATTTCTACATCAGTAGAACTGTAAGTTAGATCATCTCCAGAACATGACGGCTAAAACATTATGCTCACTATTTCTAAACAGCCATGCTTGTATATATGCTTTGAGAGTTCGTCTCGTAGGAGCAGGATCTTCTTGTCTTTTATGGTAGCTTGCTCCGTCCATATGGATGACACATTTTCCATATTCACACACAACTTCGTAAACCATTTTTCAAATAGGGCGGCATCGAAGTTGCCATGATAGTCATCATCACCTTCATCACCAGGCTTTTTAGTCGACTTTCAATGGACCAGAGAGCCGGGTACGAACTTGGCCTGCATGACGTTGCCGCGACGTGCCACGATACCAGTACCTACAATGCATATCCTGATATTATAGCATACGCGATGCAAAATATTAAGGACATTTAAGAACAAAATATTTTTTTGGTACACGTAACTTCAATTTTTACACCACACCTTACCTTGCTCCGCGTCCACTTTCGGAGAATCGCATCTTGTCTTCCGCCAGCAACCTTTTGCCAGTGACATGGCGGACATTGCAGTAACTCTCGTCGAGGAAGACCTCGGGATTGATGGGGTGATTTCGGCTGTCTCTGTTGGATAAGCGTCTCTGTAGAAACGTGGCTCGAAAGGCTACATTGCCTGTGGTCTCCGCTAGTTAGTGACGACTCTGGCCACGCAAATGCCTAAATCCCATGTCGTTCAGCCATATCATCATCGTTCGCTCATTGTATCGCTTTCCAAGAACGTCCTCTACATAGTTGCAAATGAGTTGCGATGTGATCGGCTTGGTAGCTTTATTCTGCGCTGCAATGTACTCACGAACACTACATTGAGGTCGCTCTCGTTGTAGAGCTTCTTGCGGCCGCGTGTCGATGGTGACGTCTACTAGTGAAATATAAGTTTATAAGATAACAGCTTAATTTCACATTATCATACGGTAACCTTACGTAGGCATAAATGGCAGGCGTACCTCGACGAAATCGGTCTGTCGGTCGATGGTGCGTGCCCGAAGAACGCGGAAGATGGTGTTCTTGCCAATGTAGTTGCCTCGCGAGTATGATGGCGTGAGTCCCGACCTCCACTTCGGCCTGCTTTTGCCTCTTTGACGAAGTAATTGTAGACGTTGACCACTAGGGTTTTCTCTTCAGGGGTGAGTTGGTGTCTGCGATGCATGTGCTGGTTTCGTAGTAAAGGTAGGTGGTGCTAATTCTGTCGAGGAGGAACTACGAAAACCCCTCTTTCTATTGCGGTACCTCACGCTCTGATCGGCGCCCCAACAGAGGAGTTATTGGTCTTCGTAACGAGATGATATTTTTGTCGGGATGCGCTGGCCCCATCATTTTTCCGCCAGGATAGTACCTCAGAGATCCCCACGCAGGTCGGCTCGTCGCCGCAGCTCAGCTCCCGGAGGCATGCAAGCCAACACCGGCGCTATGAATGGCAGCATCAAA
This sequence comes from Phytophthora sp. 'mugwort', assembly GCA_033558025.1. Taxonomy (NCBI): domain Eukaryota; phylum Oomycota; class Peronosporomycetes; order Peronosporales; family Peronosporaceae; genus Phytophthora; species Phytophthora sp. 'mugwort'. The sequence continues at coordinate 4,024,902 of JAUCEF010000007.1, read as the reverse complement.
GCAAAGTGTTAGAAACGCGTCAAGACATAAGTCAATAGCAATACTCACCGTAGATCTGTTGCAACTTTTGAAATGAACTGAACTGCCATGTATCGGTAGGATGGAGGCTGGCTGGTCTCCGGAGTGTCATTTCATTTGTTCCGTTGTATAGTTAATTTATTATAGAACGTTGCATGAAATACGTGATTTCAGAAAACCTGTGTAATACGATACGTCGTATAAACAGAATGGCCCCGGCTAGCATATCAGCTGTTCGACGACAGGCATCGATAGCCAGCAGCCTGATCCCTAGCCCACATTGTGAGGTCTGGGAGTGATTTGGCGTAGGAAGGGCCTAAGAGCATCTCTAACGGTGCACTGTAAACGGTAAACGGTAAAACCAAAATGGGGCACATACGGTGTAATTTACGAGCACTCTACCAATATTTCCACCACGGTATAATTTCTCCCACCGGCACCGAACTTTAACCCCCCCCCTCCGGCATCTAACGACCGCTACAATGGATTGGAGAAGACGTGAACGAAGCGTCTCCTCGCGACCCATGCCGAATCCGAAAAAGAAGATGCTGCGGACATGGCAATACTTAGCGCTGTCAACTCGTGCACAAGCTTAGAGTTCATGGAGAGGCCTCGACCGCGCGGTGGCTTCGGCCCGGGTCGCAGCCCAAACGCCAATCGGGACCGCGCTGCGGGACATCGGCGCCTGTTTCTCGACTACTTTGCGGATGATCCGTTGTATGCTGAGCGGTTGTTCGCCGGCGATTTCGAAGGCCTCCCCGCGTGTTTAATTGGAGTGGCAGCGGGGCGCTTCAACGCAGCGGGGTTCTGAGCGGCAGTGGGCTCTTGAGCACAGCGGAGCTTTGAGTGGCAGTGGGGCTCTGAGTGGCAGCGGAGCCCTTGAGCGCAGCGGCGCTCTGAGTGCCAGATGAGCACAGTTTAGTTCTATTTGGAGACCCTTGGCGTCCGCACGGCAAGTTTGACAATTTTGCCGAGTGAACGGCACATTTACCGGTGTAAAATTCCCGTTTAGCTTTTGCAGTGCGCCGTTGGGAATTAAACCATGCCGCGGTAAAATATTACGCTATATCCTTTGTTGTTACCGTTTACAGTGCACCGGTGGAGATGCTCTAGTCGTTAAATATATACTCAGTTTGGATTAGTGAGAGAATCGATCACGACCGAGCGGCGGGCAGATCAAACTAGTTGTAGTTCTAGCCTATTGCAAGGCAAACTTCGCGTCAAGTGGACGCTAGAAAGGGTCACACAAGCATGAGTACAGCTGGAGACGAGTTCGAGGGCCTCTTTGCCCGTACGGCGGCTATCCAGTTGGGGGACGCCGGCCCAAGATCGCTGACACTGCGTCTGCTGATTCCGCAGATCCGTGATTCGTTTGGCGCGGGTTCCCCGGAAGGTCAAGCCGATCCCGAGGAAGACCAGGATGGCGACGGTGAGCCCTGTAGAGGTCCCGCACCAGCGCGTGGAAGCGGCGCCCGCGCTCCTCCGTCCGCCTAGATACGACGGTTAGGCCGTCGTGACATTATGCATAGGTATGAGACTTACGTGCACCGATAGCGCTCTCCAGACCCAGTAGGGCGGCGCATTCGCCATGACCGTCGGTGCATGAATCGAGACATATACCAAGGGATGATCGCTCGGTTCGATTTTAACTGCCCCCCCCCCTCTCATATTATCGAGGATCAGCAGTGGATCGAGTACTTTAAGCAAGCCAAGATCGAGAACCACGTGGAGTGTGCGACCGTGAACGAGACCATGAAGAAGAGTCAGATAGAGATTAAGGGGGCTGAGCCTGCGAGCCCCATGATGCATCTGCTCGGCGATATGGAAGATAAACTAGAGCGGTTTAATCTAACTGACGTAGCCTTTCGATATGAGCGAAGGCATCTGGTAAGGTACTTAGCCGACGCCATGGAACCCGCCAGCATCAGAAGTGCGATTAAATCTAGATTAACCCTCCAAGAGAACAGGAAGTTAAAAAACGCGATGGTACCTTTTTGCAGCTGGGTGATGATTCTCCTCTCAGGAGTCTACGACTTGGGAAAGGGCAGCACTGTTTGTGGCCAGCGCAGCACAGCCCGAGCAGTCTGGCCGAAGCAGTGGACACCAGCCCGACGTGGTCGAGGCCAACACGCGGGATGACGCGTAGCAAGCACCGGAGGCGCTGACCGAAGCGGCTATAACGCTGCCGGGTCAGGAGGAGCTCGTGGACGAGAAGGCGCTACTTATGGCCGTGAAGAAGGCTGCGGCGCCGTGCAAGAAGACGCAGTAGTACCTAGGCCGAGGCTGACTTGTCTGAAGTATCAGCCCCAGTAGCATCGAGTTCGCGACTGCCCGAGGCAGGCGCTGGGGAAGTGGACCATCTCCTCAACGCGGTGGACAGTGACTAGACATACGGCCGGCAGCACACGTGAGGTGTCCGAAGAACGACGCGTCGGAGTTGCTGAAGAAAGTGCTGAGACTGGGGCTTACCGGCGAAGGTTGCGGCGGCTTGGTCGAGAAGGCCTCCAATGCAGACATACCGCCCCACCAACGGTATGTCTGCATTGGGGGCCTTCTCGATCAAGCCGCCGCAACCTTCGCCGGTAAGCCCCAGTCTCAGCACTCGAGGCCTTGGGGAAGGCCAGCACCCCTGTGGCAACGAAGAAGATTGATAGCAGGAAGTTGATGCCCACGGAAGGAGGAGGTCGCTGTGACGCGACCTGCGACGTTCCAGGCCTTCGTCTTGAGCCACCTCGGCATGTTCTCGATGCTGCGGAACTTGAGTGTCTCGCGAAACATGTGAACGAGGAGCTCGACATCACGGTGGATCGGCCCATAATGACTATCCTTGGGTACTCCGACGACAAGTTGCTGGTGCACGCCCGGGGCCGAACCACGAGTGGGAACTCACAGTTGCTGCTGAAGCGTCTGCAGGAGCATCTACAAGTCCTACAACGATTTAATGCCAGTGGTATCGTGACAAGACGAAGCAATAGAAGATGAGGACACTGAGGTTCACGAGACGCGGCCAGCTATGACGACGTTGGAGAAGACACCGCCGGCAGAGGTTGCCCGGGTGACGGAGGACCAGCTGGTCGTAGCTAAGACCAAGGGTTCTCGGACCCCAGCTCTCTAGGAGCTTGGTGACTCGTGGCGACAGTTTCAGATTGCGGTTCGGGAACGCCTTGCCGGTAAAGGTCGAGCCGCTCCTAATGAGAAAAACAGTTGTTAAACCACAAGGGCCCCATTAAGGCTAAAGCCGGGGGTGAAGCCAACAAGGGCTATACACCCTACGATAGTAAATCCCGGGACCGCCATGTGGAGGAGCTGCTGAAGGCAGGGTTGGCGTTCGTAAACCACCGGGCGATCTCGTGCTCGACACCCAGAATCGTCCAGAAGAAGGAACAGACGACCGACTCCATGGCAGACCCGCGCATGACGGTCGATACAATATGCCTGTACTGGGTCTCCCACTTGCTGAGAGGGGTCGACACATTGCGCAAACTGCGGATCTTGGCCTCGCGCGTTATTGCTCTTGGTGATGGTGGTGATGGGGGGGGGGGCTTGTTATTGTTGGCATGGCTCTCTCGTGCTTCATGCCTAGGCAATGTACTCGTTTCTCATCGTTCTGGGTCCATCTTATGAACTCACTACTAATAAGCACATGTCCGACCTATTTTTGGTCAGGCACTCTATTATCGGCGCTCCTTATTTTCTCCACCAGCCAGGACTACTCGGGCACCGCGGTGACGCAATTGGAACCAGGACAGATGCATCCGCCACTGGAACAGCAGTATCTCTAACCGTTGACGTTCCTTCGCGGCAGGTTTGCCGGCGCGTCAAGTCGATGGCCACTATCGAAAAGGACGCCTATGTGCTCGTAGAGGCGACGCGCCGGTTGGAGTATTTCCCTTCTTAGACCGGGTGGATTCCGTCTATACAGACAACGACGGAGAAACCCGGGACCACTGAATGTCATCCTCCATACTAAAAATGCAATCACTGGTCCCGACAAAATAATCCGGCACCGGATTTGATTCGTCAAAAAGGGTCATGAAAGCACAAAAAACGATCGACATTACATATGATATCCAGAAAGGGTATACACTTAATTGGAATTGCTTACGGATTGGCTAAAAAGCAGTTTGTGTTACTATGGTGCCACTGTCACAAGCCGGATTTGTGTGTCGGCCGGATTTCTCCGTCGTTGTACACGGCCACAGGAATTTGGTCTATACTTTCATCCATACCCAACCAATGGGGCTATGGCCCGATATGAAGCGGACAAGTTTCGAGATATCGCCGATGACTTTTAGGTACATAATTGAGCACGTATGTACTGGGGAAGCTAACGTATGGGTCGTATTAGAGCCGGTGTTGCACAAGAAGACGAACGTGGTGCTGGACGGGTCACGCGACTTGCCGCCGTGGACCGCGAACGCTGGGGCTTCTAGCCCCAGCGTTCATGTGGTCAGGACAGAGCGGAGATTCGTCACGTCTAGAAATTAGCTTAAGCAGGAGAGCCCGGTGTACCCATTGGCGGGGTGCACTGGGATGAGGGGAAGCTGCTCGTCGCATCTGATGACGAAGCTGCGTGGATCCCTCCAGAAGCTGTTAATCTACAGCAGCGGCACTGCATGGTCGCGCACACTGGAGCCAGCGGATATCGAGGAGCAGAAGCAACAACGGCGGCAATTTCGCCGGTGCTCGTATGGTTAACAATGGCAGATGATGCAACGACATTCGTGAACGAAAGTCTTCACTGTTTGTTGCGGTAGGGGGCCGACCCCTAAGGGGAAACGCTAATGACTACCAAGCCTACTGATCTGCTACATTTTGGCTATATCGCTATAATCGATGGTGAAGATGGCTACAAGTACGTGTTGGTGCCGAAGGAAGGGAAGAGCGACCACGTAAAGGTCATCCATAGTAGCACGCTGACTCCGACCAGGTTTATCAAGGCCTGATCGACTGGTTTAAACGATGTATCGCACCAGTGGATATTGGGTCTTCGATCAGGGAGACTACTTCAAGGACCTAGTAATTACGAGCCTCCAGAAACGTTAGGGTCGCATCATCATTTTACGACTGCATATACCCCGTGGACTAACGGGACCGTCGAGAACACGAACAGAGAAGTTTTGAAGTGCATTAAGGCTCGGCTCTGTTGAGCGAGCGGAAGCTAATATTGTACCCTTCAAAAATCGCGACACCGGTCATTATAACCGGTCATGTTTTGCAACGTAGCGGCGTGAATATCGCTCGTATCCAAATATATAGATCCGCAGTGGATGTCGAAGATTCTCCTTAGCAGACCCAGACCCCAACATATCTTCATCGGCCATCCGTAACTCATAATCAAAAAAGCAAACCTAGAACCGCGAGTTCAGCAGCGCAGAGAAGACGGTGATAGTGAAAAGCTACTTTTTTGCGCTATACATAAAGATCAACGTCTATTTGACGGCTGGCGCACGGAGCTGTGGAAATGGAAATTGAAGATTGATTGAAGACGTCAGCAGAGCACAATCCATTATTGAAATCTTAGCAATCTTCATGGCTTTGATTGCCATATATTGTCCTCCCTACCTTTTCGCCCGCTCTGTCACTTCCTCTGGAATTCTCGATCGCCCTAGATACGTCAGCAAGCGTGACGAGATCCCAGTTCATCTTCAAAACCATTACTGTTTTGAGTGTCGACGCGCTCATACTCTTCCGTTAATATCCAATAGTGCTCTTGACAGTGAAGAAGAAGCGCTCCACACCGCAGACGTTATGGGAACCCAGCTACGGTCGATAAACTTGGATTGGGAGGCCTTCCGCTTGCGAGCCTTCTTGCCATTGTTTTGGTCAAGGGCTTCGGCAGAACGTTCCCGTTTCGGCTTCTCTCGGGTTGATGATGTAGCCGTCGGCCGCGACTCAGCCCGCGGCTCCGCGAGGACACGCTGCAGCGCTCTGCGCTCACCGCGAGACAGCATCGACTCTACCCCCGCTTGTACTTTTGCTAGTCCACGCTCGAACTCTGGGCATTCAACTATATCTGCATCTGAGGTCAAATACCTCTCCATGTTGTCGTAGTCATCCAAAGCGACGTCAAAAATGTCGCGCACGGTTGCCACTGTCATGTCCTGACGCTGTAGTGTTCCTGTGATGACGTCGAACGCCGTCATCTAGTCCAGCAGAGCGGAAATCGCTAGTTCTTCACCTGCCGAGGATGAGATCTACAAATGCAATGCGACGTATGTCATCTGCCTGTTCATCAGCGGGGAGATCACGATCGACTTCGCAGTCGTCGCGAAAGAGATGCAATACGGCCGAAAGTCCTCGAAGCGCCGCAGCATACGATAACATCCGCTCCACCGTAGCTCGTGCAATGAGACAGGCTTGTAGTCGTTGGGTTTGGCGATGTTGGGGGAAAGCCTTGCGCTTGGGGGCTGCTGTCAAATTGAACAATGAGATTGCCAAAACCACCAACCACACTACGTAAAATACGAAATTGGCGCGAAAAGCTTATGAGTGAGCGGGGATTATTTCCTCAAGGCTCGCTTTCAGCGATATAGTTGGCGGAATGCGTCATCATAGTGCAGGAAAAAAAAAACTTGATGCGGAGTGTCTTGGCAGCTTACGCGAGACGGTTGCACGCCTAATTACGCATGTCAGGAAGCCGAGTTTGAGGCACCTGTTGCTCCATTTCCTATGCAACACTTATGTATCATTCATTACCTCTAACTACTATTGTATTACTTTGACCAGCTTTTCTAAGTAGCCGAGAAAGGACACGCTCGTACGATCTTGATACTATTGAGCCCGTTGTTCGTGAGTTCGTGGTGGCGATATCTTGTTGACTGGCTGATTACAGCTCAAACGTCGGTCTCGAGGTCGCGGACGTTTGTGGCAATTGCCTCAGAGTGCCCACTATGGCGCGGGGCTTCATGAGCTTGGCCTCCAGCGTCTGAAGGGCAAGAAGCGCCATAACTACGATAAGTCATGGAGGAATGTTGCCTTCAGGCGCTCTCATTTGTAAAAGAAGATGGTGATGTTCAAAGAGCGGAGGTCCGTCTTGGGGTGGACCGACCGGACGTCTACCTTGGCTAATCCTACTGCAACGTTGACTAAGTCACGGACAAGACGTGGTTGACACCAGATAAGGTAAGAATCTGTTTGATATTGACATTTTGTTTATTTCTTTAACTATACATTACTTGTGTATGTAGGCATGTATTGAAGCTGCTGAGAGCATTAACAGCAAGGACGAAGTGAAGATTGGTGGTTTCGTCGAGATTCCATCATTTTGTATAATTCTACCTCCAAGCGAAAGCAAGGGAATGACGACTACAGTATCATGACAATTTTGATGCCGTCCACTTCGAGCGTTGGTTTAACCCCTTCGGTACAACGTTTTTGCTTCAATTGATCCTGTTCTATACAGGATACAAATATTCTAGATATTACTATTTGCGGAGTTTTGGCGAAGTCAGGGGGAAACCTCCCCTAACCACACTAATATAGTAGGTAGTACAGGATACACGTGAAATTGTACGGCATCATAACCTGTACCGCATATGAAACGGCCAGTCCATGCGCATCAAGGGTGACGCACTTGTCAAAAAAATATGTCTACATCAATCCACAATCAGGTCATTCCCTCGCGTGTCTCTAGCGCTCGTGAATCATTCTCTATCGTTTAATACCTCTGCACCTGTAGGGTGTCATTGCGGGTTCCCATTGCAGCCGATACACAGCGCCCGCAGCAGATACAGCGAAGCGCTGCGCAGTTGAGTATTGCCCGTGTAGATGAGTTCAGCAGTGAAGTCCACTGAACGCAGGTAGAGGTAGATATCGCATTATTAAATGGGGCTAGCTTCATTGCTCATCATCTACACTTTCGCTGTTGCTAGACTCATCATCACCAGCGCGACGGCGGTATCGGACGCCGTCCAGTGTGTCGGTGCGCCACATGTCATGCCATATCTGGTGGCACGTGGCGGTTTTGACAGGACCATTAGGGTCGCTGGCGGACACGTTAGCAGAGATAGAGGATGCCGCGGCCGTGCGCATTTGAGCACGTCCTGCACAAATATGTGGTCTTTTATGCCGGTAGATGTTGCGCACGCCGTAGATCGAGCAGACTTTGCAGGCATATTGCCGTCGCTTTTGTTGGGTCTTTCCCCCGACGTGAACAGTCCTGAATTTATCAACTTGCTCAATCTCATGTTGCGAAGGTGCCACTGAGCGTGGTCGCGCGCGCGCCCGCGGTGTGCTGCCAAACATGGCCTCGATCGACAAGTCCCCCTCGAAATTGCTGGGTCCGATGGAAAGCAGGGCAACTTGCATCTCTTCCATGAATTGGCAATGCGTGGGTACGAGCTTGTCCGGGTACTTGCGCCTGGACAACTGAGTGTAGATGATGTACATATTGACTAAAGCCATGCCCACTGGCCAAACGAATATCGTGTAGTAGTACTTCTTGAATCGTAGCGCCCTATGAATTGAGAACCGCTGCAATCGCTTTTGATCGTGTATATCCGCGCCTCCCATGCCCTCGTTATAGTCTCGAACGAGTTTCGGGGCAGGTACTTGCTCAACACGAGCACCATCGCGTCGTCCGACTGTAGTTAGCGCCGTCGAACAGCCCGTTGCCAGGAAGTAGACAGGTCTTTTATCCATCCAGGGTAATGGCAACCATGTTTGAGAACACATGCGACCGTGCAAGCCGGTATGAGCCGCGAGGCTCCCGTGGCTCATTCTTCTTGTAGGCAATGCGAGTGCAGAATCCGAGGCGGTCAGTACGTATCGTTCCAACGTGGTAGAGACCACGGTCAAGTAGCATGGCAGAGAGCTGGACATTGGTGTAGAAGCGATCTGTGATTATAAGTCGATTCCTTTCGCCTTGTAGTACGCTGTCTATATTCCGCAGAACAACATTCTCGAATAGCAGCAAATCCATCCGGTCTCCCTCCTCGCGGCCTTGATAGATCTCTGCTCTATAGCAATATCCGGTGCCCGAGTCGCACGTAAGGTAGCACTTCGTACCCCACCGGTGGGGCTTTGCTCTGAGGTATTGCCACACCGGGTTGAATCTGCTTCTCATTGGAATCATCCCTTTATCAAATGCAATGCGAGGACTCACAGTCATTCCAGCAGCGAATGTGGTTGATAGTGTCTGCCACTGGCTTGATTTTCCACGTCTTCACACGTCGAGCGTCCGGAGCGTCGTTGCTACTGAAGTGGAGATAGCGAATAACCTCTTCGAAGCGGTGCTGGGCCATGAACCTCCGAAAGTGCTCGAAGCATGGCTCCTTATGCGTTTGTAGCCCAGTGACGAGATAATTTCCCATGATGCGGGCACAATGCTCTAGCGCACAGCAGACCAATGAAGCTCACTAACTCGTAGGGCTGGATCGCCCTGAACTTCGCCATATCCCTCGCGCGTTGTGCACGACTCTTTGGACGATATGAAGGATTGCGGGCGCGCCGGCGCTGATTCCACTCCGCGAGCTGGCCTGGCGAAAATTTGCGGTGCCCGCGCTGGTATGCGTTCGTCTCATCCGCGATATGAACCCACATCTCTTTGGGGAGCATCAAGAAGAAGAGCCCCTCAAGATTTAGCCCAATCGCTTCTGCAATCTCGCTGGGAGTCGCAGCACGTTGTTCAAGCTGCGCTGCAGGAAGTCGAACGTCATGGCCTGTAAAGGACATGATAATTTAGTCAGTAGCAAAAGCTTATCCTGTATTTGTCACTCACGAACGTGCTTGAGTTCTCCATGTGAATTTCCCAGTCTTTGCTGGTATGCTGATGTAAGTCGTCATTCAACATGTCTTCGGAGCTCGCAGACACGTAGAGCAGATGCAACAGGTCTGCCTCGTCATCGTTTTCGGAGGCTTCTGGTGCTGCTGGGGTCTCTTCCGTCTCGTCATCACTTTCTGCTTCGCTGGCTTCGGGAATGAACTCATCGCCGTCGTCATACTAGGCTCATCGTCTACGCAGAAGTCCTCCTCATCACCAGATTCCTTGAACACACCCTCGTCCGAAGCATCGCGGTCGCTTATTCCTGTTCCCACCGTAGACGCTGCAGTGGCGCCACGAGGTGCTGGTGCGATTGCCCAAGGCGTTGTCATGGCTAATACGCGGCGGACCGGCGGTGTATTTTGGCACTGGTCTGCTCGTGGGAGGTGGGCGCGATTCAGTGGAGATGCCATCACTCTGCACTTGCGGAGAACTAGAATAGATCGATGCTGACAGATCATCCGGAAGATGAGGCGAATGAGGAGACACATGACTTTGCAGTCGACTCACACTGAGTTGGTGTATGGTAGCCTGCAGCAGATCATGATCGGCCGTGTCGCCGTTGGCTCGTGGTCGTTTTGACGGGAAATTCAGAGCGTCTACCACACACACCCATAGCTTCAGGCACCCACGATCTGCTATGGTGCGCCATGCTCACCCTTGAACTTACATTCTTCAGGAACAAACCTTAGCAGCTCGTCTTCGCCCCAAAATACGTCCACGCATCGCTCCGCCTCGCGCTTATCGACCCAGTCCTTTGGCGTATAGTTCTTCGTCAACGTTGAGAGGTCACGCGGTGGTTGGTGGCGCCAGCCTCGGGCGCGAAGGTTCCGCCACATAACGGAGAACGACAGCTCCTCAGTCATGGCTACTTGAAACGTGTGCTTGGGCCGGCGCGTTTCTGAGTGAGAGAGGTGGAGGCGCGCAATTTGCGCGCGAAACCGCGGCCAGATTTTCTCACAAATGAGGCCCGCCACTGAGATCCACGGTGGGAATTGTTGGCCCGAGGTTAGGTACATCACTGTAAAACTTTATGCCGAGTTGCTCACTTAAAGTTTGTATATTTTATTAGAGAAATTTATACCATGCTTTGTATCCTGTAGCATACACGATACAAAAACTTTTATCCTGCAGAATGCAGCCAGCGGTACCGAAGGGTTAAGAAACTTTGCATTACGCCGCTTAACCTTTCCAAACCGGAGATCAAACGGTAAACTTAACCTGCATCCGCAGGTTAATTTGACTTGACGTTTGTATGAAATGGGATAGGGATCCGTACAGAGAAGTGTTAGAGCTGTGCTAAAGTTGCCTAAATCTGCATACCCCGCATATTCCATCCACTGTTATGGTGTATACTGCAGCATAAGGCAGAAAATGACGGAGCAGTTACTGACAGCCTGTGAACAGAACCTGCACGTCCAAAACCCCTCATTTTCAGAAAAGTTGAAATCAAAACTTCCCATACAAATGTTCACATATATATATATTGAAGTTGGGGGGTTCACCTACAAGGTAACGCAATCATCTGAAAGCTGCAAACTTGAGTGAAAAGATGAGGTTCAGGACGCAGTGCAGGATTAGCAGATGAGAAGACATGGGAAACATGCTGTGCTTCAAAGTGTGTTGTAGCTACACGAATACACTTTCCTATCCTGCCTTTATTCAGTTTAACGACAGGATAATGTGCAGCTTAGTGCCTACTTTTTTTTTGCGCTGAGTCGGAGTACCCGGGCGTCGATGGAGTATCTAGTAACGCTTGACTTGCCTTGACACGTACTCAAATACCTTTGTTATTCTCAGCTGGGATCAGCTTTCTGTTCATCCATTCCGTACGTCACATATCCCAGCACGTCATTCGCACTCCCCGGACTTCACGCCGCGCACGCATGCAGATAAAGATTGGCTCCGTAGTGTTGCAGTCGTTGCAATAGAACGTCGTTGTGGCTGCTCGCTGTGTGTCGGTTCGGACAACAGAGCAGACCTTTCATGTCCACTGTCGCCGTTTCGCCTGCAATTATTCATGTCGCCATTCGTCCCTTTGGTGCGGTCTGTGCGTGGATGCGTGGGCGCTGCCGCTCGAAAGGGGCTGGTACAATGGTTGGGAAGGTTGGCGCTGCGCGCCAAAAGTGTTGGATTCGTACATATCTGCCGGCTGCAACTGGCACAACTGGAGATGTAATCGCTGCATATACTTTACGTGTGTAAGTGGCCGCGACTCCTTGCTCTTGTGATACGCCTTGTAGACGATGTACCCATTCACTATGGCCAGGTCAATAAAACCTAGTACCAACGACTTGTAGTACTTGCGAAACAGACGGCGCGCTGGAGTGAGTATCGTTGGATGCACAACTGGGCATGGACATCCACGCCCCCAATGAAGACGTGGTAGTCCTTCACCACTCTGTGTCACGGAACTTCCACTTGGTTTGGCAATCTCGAGGCTTCCAACAGTACAGAGAAAATGTACGGGCGAGAATCCCACCAGCTTATCGCTTTCATGTTAGGCACCAAGTTGGACATTGCGACCTTAAACGAACCACGTACAACAGAAGCCGGTCGAGTTTCTTCTCCTCTGTGACTTGTTTGCAATAGCCGAGCCGGTTGGTCATGATAGTTCTGACACAGTAGAAGCCCAATTATTGTGCTGTATTATGCAGTTTACACTAACATGGAATTGATGCTATTATCCTGCATATCAACAGGTTTAAGCAGCAACTGAACTGCCAGCGCCACAGTTGTATAAAAGCGATCAATCACCACTAACCGCATTCCTTACCTTCTCCCGTCACGACCGAACACTTCGAGCAGGTTTCGGACCACGACGGTAGGCCCTGACTTCATGTCTGCTTTGTGTGCGTCGCTTGCATGCTGTTTCTTGCCGCAGTAAACCTCAAACCTGTTGATATGCAGGATAATAGCATCAATTCCATGTTAGTGTAAACAGCATAATACAGCACAATAATTTGTACAACCAAAAAAACGTTACCGAATGCAGTACGCGATGACGGAACTGCACAACATGAAGAGCTTCGTGCTCCACTTGTGGGGCTTGCCTTCATGTACACCCGAATCTTGTTGAAACTCGATTGACGAGGCAGAACCGCTTCGTCGAAGGCTAAGTATGCGGGCGCAATGTACCCACGTGCAAACGTTCGCTGTAGCACTTCGACAACCTTGCGGATCTTCCAAGCACGATCAGTCAGTGCGCGAGGGTCGTTGCTCGGGTTGAAGTGGAGATTCCGCGACATCTCCATGAATCTATCGCGACGCAGTACAGATCCAAAGCAACCGCGTGAAATGCCACCTTCATCCGTCGTTTTCCAGTGGTTGAATATATTTTTTTCACGGTTAGGAGCAATAGTCCTTGCCGCCAGCAGACCCACGAGGTTGCACAGTTCGTGTAGTTGAATCGGCTTCGTCCCTTCCAACTCGTGCTGGGTGTCACGTCTTGTCTTCTTCGGTAGCGCGGAATTCAGCCGTTACTTCTCTCGATAGCGGTGGTACGCTTCGTCAAGACGCCGAGGAAGTATTTCCTAGTGGTAGTCGTTTGAACACACGGCAATCTGCTGCCGCAGTACCACTGGCAGTAGGCCCCGCGTATCCTTGGCGCAAAACACGGTAGTTCCTCGTATCATCCACAGGCTCATGCGATGTTCGTGAATGTCTGGTTCGACGACTTCGTCCCACCCCGTGATCGACATGTTGCGCAAGACAGCGTTTTTCAAGTTTCCGGCCAGTACTTCGTCTTCTCCGCCGAAGCTGTCCAGAAAGCTTCTGCGAAGAGAACCTTGGCAGCAATTTCGGTTTCATCAGCATCGTCACGAGCATCTTCAGGTACGCAGAATAAATCATCCTCGTATTCCGAACCGTACTCTCCCGTCTCCACGTCATCCTCTGTGCTTCATCGCCCGAATCCATTGTGCCGAACAGAGCTGAGCTTTCGCTGTCATCTACGTTGTTCAATTCGTTGTCGGGTAACATCTCACTCTCCAGTGCGTTTCCATGGCATTCATCACAGAGTAGAAAACGAAGCAGTTAGTTTGCAGTTCGACAGATAGCATAGTATTCATGATACAGTGCAGCATACCAGACACCATACCAGACAACATACCATACGGCATAATAAACAGTATAATATACCATCGTTGGAGTCGCTTCGTACTCCAGGCGAATTCATCACGGAGTCATCGCCAAGCACATACGAAGAGCTTGAACACGCATCGTCGCTAGATTGACATCGTCAGCTTCAACATGAGGTGAAGTCGCAATTATTTCTGGGGAACTGGGTGGTGCGGTTCGAGCTGGTGTCCTTGCCCTTGGGGGGATCCTTTTCAAAAAAGAATATTTTTTTTTTGTGCGCCCATTTTAAATTAAATTTTTTTATGTTTGTCCCGGAGGTTGCATCAGTGCGCGTCGCGTAGGTCGTTTTGATGGCCGCATTCCATTTCCGTGACGTTGAACAGTAGGAGGTGGCGTTGTAGTTGTGGCACTGCCACACGGGCCATGATCACCAGCACGTGCATCAGCTGTAGATACCGTGGCGATAGGTGCGCGGTCCTCAGCTGCACGTGCAGCTTCACGTGCCTCTGCTAATTCTATATCGGCGGTATAGATATCGTGAACAACTTGGGCAGCAGCAGCAAGCAGAGCATCGCCTGATGCAAGCGCAGTTGGCGTTGCGCTAGGCGTAGGAGCGGCTCCACGTGCTTGGTTCCGCAGAAATACAAAAGGATAACACTAACTATTAGATCAGCCACCATATCTAGGAGCATTCAAACGTAACTTGTTGTTTGCGTAGTACTCATGTGCTGCCTCTTCGCCCAGGAAGTAGTCAAACCCGTTCGTGCCGTTGCGGTTTCTGTTCGGTCGAATGTACCGGTACCGCTCGTCCAGACTGTGTGCCGGTGGTGCTTTGCGTGTCCAGCCTTGACCCTTGAGCTTCTTCCAAACGGACTTGAACGAAAGGTCCCTCTCCGTCACCTCGCTATCGCGCAAGATTATGCCTATCGGCCGCACCATTGTGTTCTCCTTCGACTTGTGCCCCTCGTCCGCAAGTCCTCGAATGAGGCGAATTTGGTAAAAGCGGAGGAGGAGGCCGACTGAGGGCCGCTCCTAACCATGCCATGCCATGCCCCACCGCATTCATCTTGTCATGGTGGCACAGATGGCATCTTGTTGTTAGGAATCAAATCTGCCGCGACGTGCCATAGGGTAATATATCTGATGACGCGCGAAAGAAAACATATGGCCATTTTCATTCTTGTCGAGGAAACATCATGTACAGGAACGGCAAGCGCCCCAAGAGCACCACTTCCGCGATAGGCGGCCCTACGAAGCGGGTCAAGGTTGCGCTGGTGCCATGTATAGCTGCTCTATCGTGTGATCCTGCTACGTGTACGCTGCCAGGGCCACTCACCTCTGCTGCGTCTACAGGCGATCCGGGGCAACACCACGATTTCATAGTTGGCGTCTGTGTTTGTGACTCCGATGACTTCGCGTACTGCCATGGGGGGGGGCTCGTCAGCGTACTAATGGCTCCTCGACGCTATTGATGCTGTGCTTGATGAGGTAGACGCTCACTGCGCTGGTGAGGTTGCGGCTACGCAGGGAGCCCCAGAACCTGTAGTCATGCGGCCTGCAAGTGCAATTCCTATAACAAATTGGACCGCGAAGAACTCTGGCAAAGTAGCCCCTCCAACCTGCAATGGCTACGATACATGGACTGTGTTCAACTCCGTAAGGAGTGCACAGAGCGAAGGCTTCGTCTACCAAGGACAACGGCAGAGTCAGAGCAGAGTAAACAACCGAGGGCCCATGATGCGGCTCGCATGGCGGTCCAGTCGACGGTGGACGACGAGTATATGATCGAGCCAAGTCTGCAAAAGACCAAGCACTGCTGCATCCGGCTACTCAACATTATTTTATCAGACAATTTTGCATCCAGAATTGCTTCGTCTGACGACGCTGCAACCCGTGCTGAAATTGATGCTGGCGAGGTGAACCACAGGACCCGGCTTTGGAAGGAGATAACCGATCAGTTCCACAACAACAAGACAGATTTTTAATGGCCTCTTCACAGTTGACAACCCGCATTTCCACGGCATCGATCCATCCTACATCGTGATGCACGAAGACGCACGACTGTACGACATGTGGAAAAAGGTGATGAGCAGATACGGCAAGGCGGATGCCAAGTTCTACGTATCTGGCCAAAACTCCGAAGGGTTTTTCAACTTTTGCGAGGGCAACGTGGACGTCTTATACCTTAAAGCGTGTCCGGACATCAAGCCTGAGCTCAAAGGTTACGTTCGTGGTGGAATGCGCCAGGACGACGAAGTGGATTCCATCGATCGGCAGAATTCCAGTAACAGCTTGACAACAGGCAGGGCTCCAAAATGGCAAGACGGTATCCCGAAAACTATTAATCGCCTGGCAGATATCGTCGCTGGTGACCGAACCGCTGTTGCCGCCCCAGCAGCGCATGTTCCTGTCGCACGACCAGAAGATGAAGATGCTTTGATTAATCGGATTGATAAGCTACACCACCTCATTTGCCACGTCAAGGAGCGCCAGCGCAAAGCGGAGCTAGAGGGTCAAACGGATACTTTGCTGGCTAATAGCCTTGTACTCTACGAGCAGCGCTTACAACATTACGAAAGCCGCCTGGCGGCTCTTGAATAAGGCGACGAACGCTAACATTCAACTCACAGCATCCACGGCGCTGACGTAGGATGACACACTAACATTTATTAAAGTATTAGAAGAGAGAAATCTTTTATTTTGACTTAAAAAATATTCCAGTAGTTACTCTTCACGAGTTGCTGTTGAACGTCTAATCCTATTGCGTTGCAGTCGTAACACTGTATCTCGTTCCAAAACACTAACGATAGCGTCACGAATCCACTCCGACGAATTGTACGGTGAAATATCAGCTGCCAAATCGGAGAAGTTGTACAAACACCGATAACGAGAACTATCTGGTGAAACCTCAGACAAATCCGGCGGGGGGCTCGTCGGCTACCGGCAATGCTGCTAATCCGTCAACCAAGTCCTCATCCTCCTCAACAAGAAAACCGTATATTCGAGCAGGCGTCTGTTAATGCACCAGTTGTGCAAAATACACGCGGCTAGTATCGTGCGCAGGACCCGTCGGTATCAATCTCCATTGGTGCATTGAACACGCGCCATTTGCAAACAATCCAAACGCCATTTCTATCCGGATGCAAAGTTGACTTAGGTAGAAACTGAAGCTGTCATGATATGGCGTAGAGATTCGTGGCCGGGGAACGGAGTCAACAGCTTGTTAGTGTTTCTGTACGCGTTGTCGCCCACCAGATACAGCCCATTTGGGAGGGTATCCACCACAGCAGACAATCACTTCAAACAGGCCACTGTATCTCCTGTTCCTCAGGGACTCGATCATGTGACAGCAGCAAAACGGCTCAGGTGGTCACAACAGGCTTGCCCATTACTCCATATCTCTGGTAATATCAGAAAAGAAAGAGCGCACCCTCGTAACTTCAGCTTCTTCGGCACCTTGATCGGACACAACCATTTATCAACATCACCGACGCAGCCTTTCATGACGTTACAACTGCTGAGTTTCTTGAATTCACTTGCAGCATGACGTTGCGTAGCAGTCGTCACAGGAAATTGTAGTTGCAAGTCTGAATGCGCGATAATTGCTTCCACGACCTCATGGATGCAGCCATAAAATGCCGATACGCTGACCCCACCTCATAAGCGGATGTCGTGGTAGGAGCCTCCGCTCAGCCACCGCAATAGCATGTGCAGCTTGTTGATGTGTGTTGTCGGCTCAATGCCAGTCCGATTCCGAGACTGTTGCTCGTCCGCTCTCAGATACGACTCCAGCTTAGCAGCAAGAGCCATGAAGGACTCTCGGGACATCTTGTAGCACTTCTGGAACTCACCTTCTTCCTCTAGCAGCTGTGCGTGGCTTTCCCAGTCGAGGTGTTGGCGTTACGACACCGTCGTCATGTGTCAGGAAGGATCACGAGAGTCAGAACGAGCAAAAGCAACCCGAGAACCGCAGCCGACCTTGCTTCCATTAGTTGCATGTAGCTGTGTAGCTGGCGAAGATTAGTGTGCGTTGGTTGTAAATTATGGTAATGGCAGTATGGCAAAGTCGCTTTGGGTGGCACCGATCTTTTGCCGGGGATGGCGTTTCGTCCCTATCCCTACAAAATCATGTCCAATCACGTGAGTTTATTTCGTTCCATGGCATGGCGTGGTTAGGAGCGGCCCTGAGAGCCACTGGTTTGGAGCCGTCACCTCCGCAAAAAGAAATAAATCGGGTGGGCGCAGATATTACCTATCGAAAGCTATATTTAAATTTAGACAAACGCTGATCCTATCCTCGTAAGAAAAAGAAAGGCGAAACAGAGACAAGACATACGTATGTCTTAACGCTTGTATGTTCTATGGCGAAAAATACACACCATACAAACCCAAAGTCATTTTTTATGCTGCATATATGCAGCATCCGGTTTGGAGAGGTTAAGTTTGGTGGATGCATTTAGACGAATTATCCTACAATAACCGTGAGAAATCAATCCAAACCCTGAGAGATCAGGGTGGTAATATTGAAATGGCTACTCAAGAATGGTATTTTTACGATTCAAATTTGATATTGTACTGACACATTTCTGCTTACTTGTTGTACCCGGTATAATATTTAGTCTTAAAGCCACTACTGCCACTTTAATGCAGTCGGTGAAGCTCTATCAACCTCCAAATGTTACCAAGTGACGAACATTGGAACAAAGTACGGCCATCTCGTTTTTTCTACGCCGTCGAACCACCCCACGCTGCGGCCGATAGAGCTTAAATAGAGCTCATCTGGAGCACCTTGAAGAACCGAATAGCGCGGAATCCCCCATAGAACGGCAAGGACGTCGTAAAGAAATCTTAAAGGTCTTGGAGATTGTAGTGACCAGTGGCTCAAGGTGCATCGCCATGTTCAGAAAAAAAGACACCTATGTTGAAGCCGACAGGCTTTAGTCAACACCTCCATAAATACATATTATCTGGTGCGACGCCCACCAGCTGTTTCAATGGCAAACTGTAGTACGGGATGAAACAGACAATATACATGAGTCTGCCCCACATAAACCGGTTGATGAGCTCTGCTGACCAAAGACGGCTCTCAGTTTCTGCGAAAACATGGTCAGTCCTCCTGACGAACTTTTTGATATGATGACGTACTTTAGTAAGAGCTTATAGTGTAAAACGGCTGCGAATTAGCTTCATTTCGGGCTCAGTGGGGCGAAACCCCTATATTAAATCGATATACGTCTTCTCAATGCAAGGTCCTTCTTTGAGTGACTAAAAACTGGTGTCACCATTTCTGAGGGGTGCAATAGTGACCAAGTGGCCGCACCTGTTGCCGATCATACAAGCCGCACTCAACACTCGGACAAGTTGGGGGGGGGGGGGGGGTACGACGCCCTTAACCGTTTTCGCGGCTCTCCCGCCGGGAACGCGTGCGCTCCTCCACCCGCATGACCCAGATGCGGTGACTGTGGAGTGGGTGGGTGCCGAGTTTGCAGACAACCTCCAGGAGGCCTGGAATACTCCCGACGGGACGTACCTGGGGATGCCAAACATTAGCGAAAAGAGAAACGTGTTGCCCGTGAGCGACACACAAGAAAGCAATGGGCAAGCCGCGAAAGTTCCAGAAGTGCGACTTCGTGCTCGCAGCAACGGCCGCGGGCCGCAGCGGCCATTAGCTCGCCCTATGTGCACGGCTCCAAGTGAGTACTAGGGACCTTGCGTGATTGTACGTTGGCAGTACAGGACCTGATGAAACCCTATGCAGTTACCACTACGCATGCTTCCAGGTTGCAGCTATACCGGGCTGCCGACAGAGGCCTCGAACAGGACCTGAAGGAGCACGCCATCTGCGGTCTTGCCGGCTAAGCGCAGCGACGCAACGCTGGGAAGTGCAGGTCAAATGGTAGGAAATAAATGAGATAGAAAATCTCGAGGGAACCGACGGAAGCAATTTCAAGGACATACCTGTAGTTCGTAGCGGCGGAGCCAGCTAACGAGTCCCCCGCCAGCTCGTGGCGGACGCTAGCCCCCCCCCCCACACACACACACACACCAGCTCCACCACCTAGCCCGAAGACGCCGAAGATCCGCAAAACTGCTAGAACGCAGTGAAAACAGGCATCGAGGATGACGGCCAAACGCCAAACACGATCACCCCGAAAAATGGGGTTGGAGGTTGCAGAGTCAACGGAATAACCTAGGCTAGATAAGTCGGCGAGGAAGGCGTAGTTTCCCGACGTCGCAGTATGTAGAGATAGAACCCGCGGAGGTTGGTGAGAACGCGACGACAGCGCTCCCTTTCGAATTCTCTTCTCCGCAGCTAAAGCCTCTAAGGACTTCTCCCTTCTCGGACATTTTCCAGCGTCCCAATGTCTGCCAGCTATTTTACCTCCGCCCTGGTGTGTTCAGCGTGATCGGTTTCACGTACGGCAAGGTAGAAGGCGTCGGACGCGTGGCAGCAAGGCAAGAGTGAAGCTCGTGTCAAGCGGCCTGACTCGACTCATGAGGTGGCCGTCGAAATATATGCGCTCAGCCTTGTGGGGGTCAGAGCACCAGCCTCTTCATGGCTTCAGAAATGAAACACCAACACGTGCAGGTTTACAACAAATTCACCGGTGTCGACTGTACTGCGACTCGAGACTCAAAAATGCTTTTAGCTGACGCAGGTGGAATTCAGGTCGACGGAATCCGGCTCCTCCCATTGCTCGCCATTACCAGCTTTGAGAAGTGTTCCAGGTGGCAGTCCACCCTATTTTAGATCACGTCTTCTATACGAAAGGCGGATGCCCTCACCCCACCGGTTTAGTCTATGCTGAACCCATATTCGACGAAGTTGAATCTCACATAAGGGACACAACCACACCCTCGTTGCGCCAACCCGTGACTGCTTCAGGAACAGCAATAGCGGAGGATCCTGTGTTCTTGCAAGGCCAGATGAGTGACTCCGACGAAAGTGACGATGAAGTGGAGACTGGGCTATCGATCCTACATTTTGTTCGCGTGACGGAGAAGTGATATGAGCAATTTCTCAAAGAATACCATCCCGTGCCAATAGAGACGGCGGCATTCTCGGTGCTGGCTGGGGCCGTTGGCATTCTCTGTAAAGTCACTAGGAAGCTGTATCAGCCAGCGGTGCACGAGGCACTGGAAGCTGCTTCGGTGTTCCTGGCTGAATTGCATGTGAGTGAGCTCAACATCAGGGGAAGCCCTGGCTGAGATTGCGGCATCGATTGATGACCGCCTTGAGCTGTTTTGTGTCTTCATTGCAGACGAGAATTGGTCGCAAGTTTCCTCCATCAAGTCTCATTTTAGTGCCTCACATGAATCGTTCGTCCGGGTGCACCAATTGATCCTCCGCCAAGATGTCGCCTCGGCGCTAAATCTCCCCAAATCTGGCCCAGGTCGCAGTGAGCGAGCAAACCGGAGCACGGGATCCGACAAGCGAGTTCTAATTCCTCTAGCGATTCGGAAAGCGCTACCAAAGCAGGGAAATAAGCAGATTTGTCTGCGTTTTCTCTCCGCCCAAGTCTACCGGGAAAGGTATGGGAACTGCATTATCAGCAATCTATGTTACCTCAAGCCAGCCACCTTACCTAACAGCGTTCGCAATTGCATTGGAAACAATTATGGTGGCCTGTCGTCCCACATGCAGTTATGGTTCCTGGGATCGAAATACGGTCCGATCATTCCATCGGCGAAGGTCCAAGCAATGTATATACTTCCCTCACAAAAGATTCCAAAAGTTCAAGGCGGGCACGTGCCTTTGTCAGTCGAGTTTTACCTGCTGCACGAGCCAATAGCGACGTGCAATGCATATGAACAACCCACGCAATTGGTTTTCCTCTGGCAGCGCGACAGGTTCGTGCCTTCGAGCCCGTCCACCTCAGTACCACCAGTCACAACACACTCCTCGAGTTTATTCGCGCTTGGATACCACAAGGACATCGCGGAATCTGACCAAACCTCTTTCAGAAAATTCGTAAGCTGTCAGCAGCGGCGTTATGAAAACACGGCGCTGATTCGCCAACGTTTGGCACGGCTACATCACAACACTGCTAAATCTGCCGTGGATAAGGGTTTGTTTCAACAAGGGCTTATATCCCCGGAACCCATGCCTCGTTCTGTCGCGGAGAACGACCACGTGACGTACTTGCTGGACCGCAACAAGCAGAAGGTGCACAGCAAGTTTATCCGCCTCGCGGGACTGCAGCTATCAGGATTCGTTCGACTACTTCGAGGTGAATCTTCCCAGGATACCCATCCAAATAAAGCCCTGGAAGAGCAAAGCGGCGTACCTGCGTGGCAAAACTACCGAAACTGGTCTCGTTGAAGTAGCATTGTGGATCATGGCGGGGCTCCTTCCTGGAAGTCGTCTTTCAAAATGCAGATGACTCAGTCCAAACCATGGGTCTGCTAGGCGCGGACTCAATGTTATCGTCAAACATGTGCGAACCGGTCAAGACTCGAACCGCTATTCATTTTGGATATCAGCCTGCTCTCATGTCTGCGAGACGTCACCTGCAGCCCCTTTGGGGCAGTGCCAAAAGACGATGCGGATCTCTCTATTGATGGCCGAATTGTTCATGACCTCTCGTTGCCACCTGGCGACTCAGTGAACGGCAACACGGAGCCCGATTATAAGATGGAGGTTTGGTTATGACGGCCCAGAGGCGTTGTCAAATCGAATTATGGATGTGGCGAGTGTAGCTCGTACGTTACAACAAATGGTGACGTCAACGAGGCCTTTCGCAACATCTCATGTCCGCCGATCATGTTGGGCACTTTGCTGGTACTATCCCAGATCTTGGTATCCTAGTCGTAGAACTTTGCTGCCCATTTGGCTGGGAAAACTCACCATCGTCATACTGGATTGCGGGAGAAGCTATCAGTCATCTGTATGCTAGTTCTGCACCAACATGGCCTCTTCAACCTGCGTCAGCGAAGGAAACCTTTGATGCTAAGACTGGGTGTGACGACCACATTGCCATCGAGTCCGATATTGGATCGAGGTTAGCCGAAGCCAGTTTGCCCATCGGAATGCGATGGTCGCAATACTTGGATCAGATGCCTGTAACGAAAAGAAGTTCGCGAGATGGTTTAAAAAGGGTCGCGCACTATGCCCGGACTGGGATATGTCGGCACAAACTGTCTCGATGCCACCGGAAAGGTGGCGAAAGCACTACGACACCTCCAGGTTATGATTAGCCGCGCCAAAACAACTTGAACAGAGCTGCAGAAGCCCTTGGACAGCCTCCGACATGTGGTTACATGCATCCGACCATCAGCACCGTTCTTCCAGCGGGTGGCAACCTTAGCACGCAATGCACCCCGGTCTGTATATGTGCATGTATCTGCAGACGCCAAAGATGATCTTCGGTGGTTCGAGGTGATCATTAGACTTGGAAGGCTGAAACTCGATTCATCTCGCCCGATTCACTTGCCATCACGAAACGGACTACCATATTGAAATGGATGCCAGTGACCAAGGTCTGTGCACCCTGTCTCCCGTTTGGGAAGAGTTCCTGCACGTAGAATTCACGACGGAGGAACAAGCGCTTATTCGTCACAGCAACGAGACGAGCGGCAGCACATTTTGCATTAACGTGTGTGAGTTGATGAGCGTCGTTTTTGCTTCCCTGGTATGGGGATCAGCGTGGAAGAGCTCTTGCAAAGGCACCGAAACGCATGTACGGTTCTGGATCGATAATATGTCCGCGGTGGCACGGAACAGCCACAAGTCTAGCCGCAACAGCTTTGCTCAAATGTTACTGCGCATCCTTGCTATTTGCGAAGTACAATGTGACTTTTATTCGACAGCCTCTCACGTTGACGGTGTGGATAATATCACGGCCGATGCAAGCAGCAGGGTGCGGTTAACGCCGTTGTTTAGCTATCTCGTTTTCAGATCTGGATGGACCCAGGTACAGATCCCGGACGACTCTCAGAATCTCTCGAGTCTTTGGTAGCGCCACTGCGAGCGGGGGCTTTAACCCAATCATCTAGAAAGTATTATTCACGAGCATGGGAGCCGTGGGTGGCCTGGTGTAACATGATGCGCCGTAGTCCGTGGCTTACTTTAACAAATGTCGACAAGAATGCGGAGCAGCTAGGCGCATTTGCTGTATATCTGTGGAAGTACGGTATGAATCGCCAGCATGTTGGCGATACATACCCGACTATCTCCACGAGTAACCGTTTTTTCTTTCTTAAGTCAAAAAATATTAGGCTGTGCGCGGTGCGGTGGTTCCACCACAACACGGCTGGGTACGACCCCGGCGTCAATGTTAGTCACGCGATTTTACTTTGTGGAATTCGGCGCTTCCCGAATCCTGTCGTCAAACAGCGGCCCATTTCGGCGCGGCTACTCCGTGCAATCTTTCGATTTGTAAATCTTACTCAGCCACGCGACCAACGTCTGTGGGGTGGGCTGCCCCTTGGATACTTCTTCCCGCTCAGGCGCTCAGAGAATATCTTCATTGGAAAACATAGTTCACAATTATGTACTACGATTCCCCGCGATTCATTTCTTAATGGCAACGAACAAGTGACGACACCCAGGAGGGCTGAAGTGGTAGCGATTAAGTTGAGCTGAGCTAAAATCAATCAGTTCGGGCGAGAAGAATAGCGGTATCATTACAAGGCGAAGGGCAAGATGATTTACCCTGTTAGAGTGGTGCGCTGGATCTGCAAGGCTGCAAGAGTGTTCGGAACGAGAGCCGACGAGCCTGAAAGCCGTCATTTCGCTACCGGTACGAAAAAAAGGACCCACTTAAGAAATCTCTCTTCAAGCTAAAACAGCATTTACAACCGCCAAAGCTGTGGAGTTCGCAAATTTTTATTGGTACAGCAGCGATTCTGGTTGTCAGTGTGCAGGATACGCTCTGCTACGAGCCGTGCGCGGCAGTGCCCATTTTAACTGCAGCTATCGAAAATACTTAAAACGCTTCGACATACTCCTTCATGCCACCTTCTCCTGCGAATTTCGGTGCTACCCTCCACATTCCCAATGAGACTCATTCTCGCGAAAAGGCGCTGTTGTCGAGTCGACTCTGCGTCACAGCAGTGTGCATAACGTCATTCCGCATCACGCGGCGACCCAGGCAGAAGAACACCAAATTGCTAGGAAAGTTCGTATCAGTAAGGCAAACCCGCGGAAATTCCCCACCAACTCCTACCTTCGACTTCTACTCGAAGACGACGAACGCAGAACGAATGAGTCGAAGGTAATTCAGTCCTTCGATGACGTGATTGGCTTACCTTCTTCCAAATCGTAGATGCGCTGCTTGTCGCCTTGAATTGTGAGAACGATCCATGGCTGACAAACCTGTGATTACAAACTACAACCACGTAAATGCCGTCGACTAGACCGACTTCCTAAAACCAAAACCACCCCCCACTTGTTCTTGGCAATGGAGTTGAAGACCAAGTCGCGACCAGCATCTCGAAGACGACCCTCGAACAGCAGCACAACCTTCCAGGTAGCCCCTTTGTGACGAGTTGACCACAAGCGACACACGGTCGATACCACGCTGCTACACACGGCGCTGGGTCAAATATCAGGACGACCTGCCAGTTAGGCAGCACGTTTCAGTGCGTGAAACATGTACATCCCAGTAGTATCCGCTTTAGACCAATATTTCCCAGATTCGTTAGACTTCTAGAAAGCCTCGAACTTCCCGACCCGGGGACTTTTCAACGGTCGACAAGGTCAATCTCATCCTCAACAAAGTCACCCGCATGCAGCTTCACCTCTGTCTCCCACGTCTTCAGATAGTATCGCCTGCTCTGAAGCCGCTGACGAACCCGGAGTACATGGTACTCCCGCCCGAGTGGGGCCTCGTGTCGGTCGTTGATGCGAGCTACACGCCGTGCACTTTGTGGTCGCATAGCCATCGAAAACGGTAACACTACCGCCACTTTAATAATACCCATAAAAGCTCACTTACATCAGAGCGTCAGGGTCGGTAGCAGCAACTGGCAGCAACTGCCTAGTCGGTAGCCGTAGCCGTATTACCAGCTTCTCTATTTTCATTACTCTCCCTTACTTCAGTGACATTGTTCGAAGGTTCCGCGGCTTCATCGAGATATTGATACGACCCTAAACGGTTGAACCAAATCGCAAAAAATCTGTCTATTTGGAAACGAGGTATTTCATGTGATCTGCTGATAATTGGTGTTATAACAGAGCGATGCATTCTGGTTAATTAAAATGGTCCTATGTGGTCCACATAAAACCTCGATGGCCATACTAAGGAGGACCAGAGAAGTACACCAGTTTCCCAAATAATAACCATGGCGTACCCAGCGACGTCTTCCCTCACTGTGTAAGCACAAAATTAGATCGGCAGAATCGTATGTTTCCTCAGCACAGACTTTTAAAACTGAGCAGCCGTCTGAATTCAATCTAAACCACCTGCAATATTCAGTAATAAAAATCGAAGCACGATCGATGAAAACATACATGGAGGCTGTTGAAGTAGCCTCTCTGACCGATGATACACTGTCCCAAGAGCCGATGACCAATGATCGGAAACCCTGTGGAACCTGCTACACTTGTAATTAGTGTTGAATAGCATGAACTAGTGTAATTTCCTCTGCGCCAACTACGACTGGTGCGCGTCCTAACTTCAAAGTAATGACATCGCTTCACATTTACCACCTCAACGAACACGCATTTCTCTACTACGCAGCTTATCCCTTCAGCAAACAGAACCATCTTATCCATGGACGTAGTATACACGTCTTGATTGTGATCAAGCCGAAAAATTTATGTAATATCTAATCAGAGCGCTGTAGCAAGTATTTTCAACGACTAGAAAGCTAGGGATTAGTCTGGCAATTCCGACACATTCAGATAAATATTTGTCGGAAACGGGGACAATTAGAAATATGTCGATACAAATGTCAAGTCTAGCTGATATTTTTAGATACCTTCCTCGAAACACAACAAATGACATTTTGCTCAACTACGTTACGGCAATGCATGATATCCTAACGTGAATTGGACGAAACCATAGTCCGCGTCGTCACCTTTCGTTTGGTGCCCCCTTTCGGCGCGAAATTCGAAATATCCAGGAGCTGGTAGCAGCAAACGCATCAAGCTTTTACCCACTCATTTTTCTTTTACCCGCTCGGCGTCAAGACCATTCAAATATACTCACCATGAAGAGCTTTACCAACACAGAACGCCGAGCGATCATCGACGGCCTTCAAGAGGTCCGTAGGAACGTTCCTCCCCCACAAGGAATATTCGCATTTGCAAGAAGGCTACGCTGCCATCGTTCGACACTCGATTTGGCTTCGATACCGCCAGGCAGCGGCGACATGCAGCATTGGAACCTCTTGGCAGAGCTGGAACGCGCTGAACAGCGGGCTACCACGCGTTGATCGTGAATTCGTGCGCGACGCTGTAAAGAATGTACCGGTGGTGGACATCATCGGGCGGCGGCTGCTGCAAGCGTGTCGCGCCGTATTGTGCGCAGTTTGGTCTCGCGAAAGTGCTCCCCAGCCCCGTTCGACACGTATCCACACTGTGTGGACCCCAGAGAACAAAATCTGGCGCATTGAGCGGTCCATGTCTTTCGTAGACGAAAACAAGCACAAGTTGTAGACCACGTCGATGAGAATTGGTTCAACGCGGAAAAGGACAAGCGGTCATACCTGACGCTTGATGGCGAAACTCTACCCCAACAAAGGTGGCATAGTAAGCGCTTCATCCCCAATTCATGTTTCTTGCGTAAGACTTAGAAAATCCTGCTATTCATGATACGCCTTTGACAAATCATGACTATTTTTTTCTATAAGGTATGATCCAAGTCGGAAAACGTATTGGGACGAGAAGCTCGGAATCTGGCCTTTTACTGAGCATTATGAAGCTAAGCGGGGCTGCGTTAATCGACCTCATGGAGATATCTGCACTCGCTATAACAAAACGGTGGACAGTCGCGTATACAAGGCCTTCCTGCTCAAGCATGTCATCCCCGCCATTAAACTCAAATGGCCAAGGGGTGACCGCCTCGGACAGATCCTAATTCAACAGGACAACGCGAAGCCCCATGTCCGTCGCCACGACCAGGATGTTGTGGCGGCTGGCACAACTGAGGGCTGGAATATCCGTCTTATATACCAGCCATCAAATTTCCTGGAATTAAATGTCCTTGATCTCGGACTCTTTGCCTCATTGCAATCGATGAAGTACCGGGCGCCACTTCGTAGCGTCGAAGCCATCCTCACAGCTGTCGAGGCTGCGTACGATGAGCTCAGCAAGGAGACCATGGACAATGTTTTTCTGAAGCATCAGCAGTGCATGCTGAGCTGTTTGCAAGATTCAGGCGGCAATGGATACACACTGCCCCATATCGGTAGAGCGAATCTGCGCAACGCTGGTTTACTGCCTGACTCACTAGGCTGTGAGCAGCAAATGTACGATCCGTTACCTTCAAGCAGGCTGGACGTGGATGCTTTTCACTTTTCCATACTCTGTAACGTGTGCTGCTAACTCCGCACGCCGATTTGGCCGTACAGCGTTGATTGGCAATCCAAAGTCCTGTTGGCCGTCGGTCGACAACTGTGTCTCCCGCGCCGGCGTGTACCCGTCTGGCAGCACGACCTATTTTATTTTACGTATCGTCCGACAATTCACTCGCTCTCGAACCGGCTTCGTCTCCTACGTCCTGCCCTCGCTCGAATCGAGTCCTCGGAAGCCTTCTGCCGACGCTCACTTGACCACAAAGGTATACGCCTCGGGCGCCCTCCCCGTACGTGCAGCTTTCAGTAAACTCGAGTAGCTTGGCTACCCTGCGCGTCCAACTCCGCTCATCCTCTCTTCGTCGATTACAACACGCCATACACTCCGTAGTAGTTCGTGGCTCGTTCGTTCGTTCGTTGTTTGGTTTCCCAGAGCACTCGGTGCTCGCGGTGCCTCTTTCGTTCGGTTATGGTTGGCTCCTCGTTCGTTCGTTGGGTTGGCTTCCCAAAACACTCGATGCTTGCGGTGCCTCGTTCGTTTGGTTAAAGTTGGACCCTCGTGCACTCGGTGCTCGTGGTGCCTCGTTCCTTCGTTTGGGTTCTGCGTCTTCGGACGCAGAATCGCAAGTGAGGATGATCCAGCATCAGTTGTCTCGCTGCGCTTTTCGCTCGTTGGGCCTTGGCAGCGGTTCGAGGCCGTGCCAGCCGCACATTCGTGGTCCGAGCGACTCCTCGCTTGGATATCGCTTCGGCCGGGGCCGCGATCTCCTCCGTCGCGGCCGTTGTGTCTGCTCCCAGCCGTCGCTGTGCCTGTTCGTCCTGTCCGCTGCTGTCCGTCCATTCACTGGCGGTTGTTGGCTGGTACGTCGCGTGAACAGCTCTGTTACAACCCCCTGAAGTAGTCAATGCAGCGGTGGTATCCATGCTAAGTACCTACTCACTTTCACATAGCCTTATTGTGTTTACCTTTGCCCCGAGAAAAATATTAGCGCAAAATGGAGATGTCTAAAATAGGAGTAGTCGATCAATAATCTCGATAGCATATTTAAAAACAACAAGAATAACATAAGTCTAACTGCGTTCGTACCCAAAATGCGCGATTGCTGTCCTTAAACGGATGCCGGGTGAGGAGAATGTGTAGCATGAAATTTGTTCTGCTAGTATTCTGCCGGATACATATGGCAAACGATTGCGGCAACAATGGATCGCTTTGTCTTCTGTCCCGCCACAAATAAAGATAAGCAAGGTAAGTTTGCTCGCATTACGGCGACATCGTATCACAGAAATGTGAAGTTGTGACTATTCAACCGGTATCTGCACCTCCGTATGCCTACCGAGTTAAATTTGCTGAAGCAAGGCAAGACATTTGATATTAAATAGACATTGCTTAAAATGAACAATGTTGATTGGGTTTTGATTAGGAAGCCTCCTCCTCGTACTAATGACTATTTTTTTATTTACTGTCGCTGGCCCGCTATGTGTACAGCGCAAGAAGGTGTTCAAGCCGACTACCAAGAAACGCTTCGTTGACACGTCGGATGTGGCACTCCTTTGGCCGGCCTTCGGACCTAGGCTACTTACAAAAATAGGACGTGTTAGTCTCGTCGTACGGCACCTTCTACCTTCTCCTGCTACGCGTGAAGACGTCCGAGGAGCAGTTGATCCTCGACAAAAGCAAAAAAAAAAAAATAAAGACATTTTTCCCAGAAAAAAGAGCTCGCATTAACGGCTGAATATCCCCCCCCCCGATGTGCGCAACTCGGATTCACTTTCTACTTAAAGTAACTGTACGGCATGCTATAACTGCCTGGTGCCTGAAAGAGAAATCTAGTTGTGTTGCTGGGTGCGTGAGTACGACCGAAATTTTTTCTTGACCGTGCAATACAGAGGCAGACAATATAGTCTAATAAATTCTATTGATAATTGCTTACCTTATAGTTCGTTGACAGCATTAATATTCACTAATTGGATTAGCATTGGATTAGCATTGAAGGCACAATACAAATATGTTCCTTATATTAATTATTGTTTCTGAAATATTTGTGACTCGTGTCCCATCTGAAGAAGATACAACGACCAACGGAGGAGGGCATTTGCGAGCGCGCGTAGCCATACATGTAGCAAACACGTGCTGTGTTCCCGTGCAGCAGGACCGAGCGGTGTTTGCGGAGGCGGGACCAGCGCTGAGCCTTCCAGCGAGCCGAGCACTGTAGCGGGCCAAACTTCTATTATTTTCATTGCAAGATCGCAGCGACTGCCTTTGCGAAGCGAAGCACACAAACGCGATGCCATCCAAAATGCGTCTGTGCGATTCCACTTACCTCTGCGATTAATCCCTCTCGATCTCATCACCAAGTGTTACAAAGGAGAGCACGACATTGTCGTCGACAACAAATTGCCCCGCCTCATCCGCGCGGATATCGGGTCCACTTTCCTCTTCGTGATTTACCATCCATCAATCGGCTACCAATCGTAAGTAGGTGCTTGTAAAAAAAATTTACAAACAGGGAAGTCTACAACACCCGTGCGCAACCGGACATCGTATATTCTCTAAAACGACGGACCATGAGGGCGCAATACGAGAACTGAAAGCTTTTGCCAGGCGATTGTCGTCCTCGTTCCTGCTGTTTTATGAAATGACTGATGAGGAAGCCCCCAGCTCGCAGCGATGCTTGTTCAACATCGATCCTGGAAACTTCTCTTACAGTTTAGATGCGGAGCCATTTGCTTGCAGCATCGATTCTGTCGACGTCAGTGCCGCGCTTTCCTCTCGTGCCGTCGGAGCGATTTGGCGACCGAGTGAGATCACCCAGCACATTACTAACACTGGGGCCGGCCCCTTGCTCGCGTCGGCCTACCCCGAGGGAATTCGGTGTCGCCGTTATTAATAACCGTGAAATAACCCGGTTCCCTGTATTACGCCGATTTTAATAACACCCGCCACCTCAGCGTAATGCCACTGCCAAATTTCGTTCGAGAGCCTGCCGATTTCAAGATGTCTGCTGGCAAAGTCGCTGGCAAAGTTGAATCAACATTGTTGATCGTCTGTCCGGTCGGCAGTCCGATCGTGCGGACACAAAGAGAGACCCGTCTCCGCTAGATAAGACTCGTACTGTACCAATGTACATATGTATGTAGTGACTCGAGCATCAGTTGCCCGCGACGCGATTACCTTTACATTTACTGTAAAGTCTTCGACTGTGACAGCAGCGCGCAATGGCCGATGGACAGCCACCATTAAAACCCAGCGCATCGCTGCAGCCACATGCTCGAGTTCAAGAAGGCCTTAGTCACAGTCAATGGGGCTATTAGCATTGCGCTGGCTTCGTTGCAGGGTGGACGTTGCTGATTAGCCAGACGACCAACGTCCTCCTACCCAAATGTGACTTGATTTCCCTTATCCTATTAATGACGCTCTTTGCAGCCAATCAGCATCGATGAATCCTGTCACGGATGTGCAGTTATGGCGGCTGTCGCGCATCGTTTGGGACTTCTACCCGCACTCCGCACTCCGCATTCGCGCGCATTCGAGTGTCACCCCCAAATCGGTAGAGCGGAACCTCGTCTATAAAGTGTATGGCGCGGCTGGTGCAGCCGCACACGCCGACAGACAGCGACCACATGCAGGACTATCTCATCAACTGGAACGCCGGGCCGCTTGGCGTCGTCTTGCGACCCGACCTGGGCGCAGACATGCCCCCCGTCGTGGCACAGCTTCTGCCGCAACCTTCTGTGCTCAAGATGGCGGGCGTGCGCGAGGGAGACCTGCTCATTAGTGTCAACGGCAAGAAGACCACGCGACTAGGCTACGAGAAGGTGGTGCGTCTGCTCTTCAAGGAGCGACTGCCTATGGTGCTGCACTTCCGCTCGCCGTTACAGGTGCCTGAGATGCAGCGCAGCGTGTCCAAAGCCATCACCGAGGAGCCTACGTCTCTCCGTGGTCGAGCCCGCCCGCGCACCAACAGCTCGGTGAGGCCGCAGCAAGTGCCTCGACAGAGTCAGCAACCCAAGAGTCGCCCGCGCGGGCGCTCGGACGTGGACATCGAGCAGAAGCGCAACCCAAACGCGCGCAACTTTAGTATTGACAGCGATGTGTCGACCAAGTCGGAGAAGAAGAAGAGAAGCAAGAGCAAACACAAGCACAAACATGGAGTCAAGGCGGAAGCCGAGGACCGACGACTCAGAAAACAGTACAGCGTTGTCTGGGAACGAGGTTCGCTCGGGATTTCGTTCAGAGCTTATAACTCCAAGGTAAACGTCCCGTGTGTGGACTTCATCAGCGCAAGCAGAGGACAGGGGCGAGGAATGGACCGAGTGTGTGTCAATGATGTGCTCATCGCGATCAACGGAGAGAAGACGAAGGCGCTGGGCGTCGAGAAGGTGCTGAGGTGGTTGCACGTCATTGAAAAGCCCGTGGTGCTGAGGTTCCACGCGTCTTCGAACCGCGTATTGAATCCCGCGGGTGGTTTATCGCCACAGTTGGTGGAGGAAGAAGGTGACATCTCGGCACGCCCGAGACGACCGACGATGCCGCATTCACAGCCCGAGTATGAACCGGCGCCACGTCCTCCACGTCGCAACAACAGTATGGATCAATCGATGCCACAGCAGAGGATGGAGCGAAAGTATTCAGATGACAAGGAGTATGAGCTGCAGCCGGCTGTGGCGCGGAGTGGAACACAGCGGTACTCACAAGACAGTGCCACGTACTTCGAGAAGCAGCCGATTGAAGAGTACGACCCGCATTTCCAGCTCGCTGCATCCAAATTTGAGGTCAAGGAACGACGCTATGCAAACAACTCGATGAATGCATATCCGCAAGGGCGTGATGAGGATGGCGTCGCTGGAGATTTCCGTCGCGAACCATTGGTCGCCGATACGCCTCAGTTTGACCTGAGAATCGATGCTCACATTATTCCACATCGTCGTCAGCAGCAACCATACGAGGACCGCTTCAGCAAGCCGCAGCAGATGCAGCTGCTTCCACCTACGAGATCTCGGACCAGTTCTGCTTCTCACGATGACATCCGACGTCAGCAGCAGGCTGAGAGCAAGCCACCACCACCACCAGTTATTATTCACGCAACTGCCGCGCGCCCGCGCTTGGCATCTCGCGATAGTCAAGTCAGTAATTCGTCAAACTTGAGTTTCGATGAGGCAACTGGCGTTGTCGCTCGTGCTACAGGAAAACCCGTGCAGGAATGCGAATTTGGAGGAGTGCCACTGCTGGATATTAAAGAAGGAACGGTGCAGGCCAAGCTCATGTACATCTACGCTAAGGCGTGCTTGGCTAAGGAGGGAAACTCGGACGACGAACCAGCGCCCAAGGATCAACAGCCACCTCGGACTCCTGGTAACCCGCTCGGTCGCAAGACGCACTCGAAGTACTTATCATACACCATCCTACAAGACGATGCGGTGGCTTCAAACCACATTCCGAGTCAGAGGAACGGTGATGACAGCCACGGAAATAAGCTCGAATCTGAGGAGCACAAGCTCGACGTGGTCAACGACGTGAACAATGACCTCGAGCTCAATCGCAGCAGAGTTTTCGGCGACAATTTGGATGAGAGCTTCGCTAAGATGCAAAGGGACATTTCTATTCAGCCGCTGCCACTGCCAGTGGTAACCCCGCCACTCTCCTCCGTGGGTCATTCTTCCTCGGTCAGCAGTGATGCGACCCCGACGATGGCTCCTGCTCCGACACCTGTGATCCCGGCTGAGGACTTTATTTCCCTCAAGGACTTTGTCGTAAAAGGCGACGGTAGTTTGACGGAGCGTCGCACTACGTCGAGTCTCAACAGCACGGCGACGCCAGTGCAATCAACGGATGGCGATGAGGCTGATAAGATGGACAAGCAGCAAGAAAAACAAGCTGAAGTTGCCAGTGCAGAAGAAACTATTGTTGAGACTATTATTGAAGCTGAGATGGAGGCTAGCATTGAAGCTGTGGAGGAGGTCAAGTCGACAGAACCGGAGGAGGCTGCTGGTGAAGAGACTGAGGAATCAGAGTCGGCGGTTGAAATCGAGCAGGTGGAAGAACTCACGGAGGAACCCGTCGAGATTGTCAAGCTTGAAGAAGAGCACGCTGACGAGGACGAGCATGCCGATGAGGGCGTCCACGAGGATGACGATGTTGCCAGCATCGACAGTTCTAACGAACGAGACCTGGCGGCTAGTGTTGCGTCTCTTGACGATCTGCTTGATCTACCGCTCAAGGATGGTAACCACGACGATGAAGAGCACGAGGACTTCGTCGATGATGACGATGATGATGATGGGGACGAGAATGAGAAGAACCATTCGGATGAAAAGGAGTCTATGAATACGTCCTTGGGTATGAAATTGGACCAGGTAGAGGAAGAGGAAGCTTGTGAGCCGGAAGACCACCAAGACCACAGAAAACAGGAGAAGGAGGAGGAGCACGACGAGCACAACGATGATGAAGAGTTCGAGGATGGTGCGCTGTCCAACCCCCTTGTGAACGAGCTCTTTCGTAACATTCGGGATGTGCGCGAAGTCATCAAGGGCAAGCCCGCCCTCGTGGTGCTTGTGAAGAAGAGCATGATCGACGAGATCCAGGAGATCCTCCAGAGCTTGCAGATGGAGTTGCAGTTCGAGCGCCACTCTACTATGGCTGTTGGTTCTACTGCGTGTCCGCTTCGTAACTCGGAGCAAGGTCGAAGTACTGAGGGTGAGCACTGCCACCGTTGCGGTGCCACTGGCGAGCTCGCAGAACTGAATGTTGCCGGTGGACACCGTGATCTTTATTGCCAAGAGTGCTGGGAATTGTTCTTCTACAGCGAAGATCGCCAGTCGCCGGTGACTAGAACAAATAAGACCCTTGCACCCTTGGAGGCTGGTCGTCTCACAGCCGACGAGGACGCTCTGGACGAAGCACTCAAGTACAGTTTCCACGACAGCTCGGTCACCCGTGAAGATTTAATCCACCCCTGGCGCTACTTCCAAGGTAGTGACTCCATGTCGTCATCTATCCGTGACTCGAACGCTTCGAGTATCACCGACCGCGCCGACGAAGTGTGGCTGTAAGTAACATCGATGATCGGCACACTGTATGTGAGGCGTGCGTCTATCAGCTCGTCAACCTTCAAACGACCGTTAAAGTTTGCAGCATGCGTGCAACCATAACAAGGAGCAAGCCATGCATAGGTGCTAAAAAAATTGCGTACGTATGTGGAGAGGAGGAAAATAAGTGACAGAAATTCAGCGTAGCGTTTCGGTAATAGTGTGCGTACCGGGTAATGCGTCAGGCAAGTGAAACTCGAGTTATGTGTTCCGAAGGCATCGACATCTAGCAATGATGAACACCAAGTATATGAACCAGCTCCTCGCTGACAACATCCCACTCCAGAAACCCATGCTAAGTCATCTGATATCTCTTCAGAACACAATGTTGAACCGTAACGACTACCAGTACTTCAGACTCGACGGGGTCTGTTCGATCGCAAACTTGAGAAGATGCAGCACTTTTCAGCCTCGTTACGGACGGTATTTTCCTATTGCTTGAGCACGTCGCAATCCTCACTGCCATTTGGCGCTGCAAGTAACTCACTCCACCACAACCCGCGCAGCTGTAACCCAGCCATTTCTCTTGGTCCTCGTGATTTGCTTGCCCCCCAACGCTGCGGCGTTGACCACAGCGAGGCGTTTCTGGGAACAGTTGGCCCGTAACGCGAAACCTGCCACTGATTGCACGCTTCCAATCAGGTTTCTTCACTTCCGAAGCAGCACGAGAGACACGAGAAGGCAGCTCGTTAGTTGGTGGTTCGAAGACAACGTTGACACAGGCAGAGGACGCGGAAGGGTCGACGCTTGTCGGCCATGGTTCTCCTGGTCATACAGAGGATGGTGGACACTGTCAGCACGATACCTTGGAGCATCTTAAAGCACATGGAACAAAGGTTACTGTGGAGCGTCCCGCCCGAGCCGAAAGGACCCAAGTGGGCCGACGACGTCTTCACCGCGTCCAAAGGGGTCTCCATCGCGTCCGTGCTGGCCTGTCTCGAAGCTGAACTGACGGACAGTTGCAGCTCCGGGTTATTTACAAGCGACGAAGACGCAGATTGGAGCAGCGACGACGTTAGTCTCGACGGGTGCTCGGACGACGAAGGCCACGCGTCCTGTGTGCCGTATCAAGGCGAACGGTGGTTCTGGACGCCGCCCAGCTCGACCAACAGCATGCAAAGCTACGAGGATAAGTACGAAACGCCACGTCCGGACCTGGACGAGTTCGGACTGGAGCACGGCGACGAGCACTACCGACGCCCCACGATGTACGCCATGCCAGCTATCGACTTTAACGCGGATGGGATCGTGGACTCCTGGGTCGATCGTTATGGGTCCAGTAAGGACGACTTCACGTACGTCGCGACTGTGCCCGTGGACGACGAGGAGTCTCGGCAACCCAATACCGTACTCCCTCATCTCGTCGGGTTCTACATTCCGATGCTGTAAGCGAGTTTTGGCTTAAGAAGCATTGCCAAACTCACTGCTGTCTACAAGGACGGCAGTACCCATTTTCATGATGGAGAACTGTCAGCCATCGCATTGTACTATAAGCTTGTCAACTGCAGTATAGAACTAGTACGAATATTGCCAGTGTGGACGGGGCCTAGTGGCAAGAAGAATCTCTTGTTAATGTAGAGGACGGATATCCAAAAGGCGTCCACCGGCAGAGAGAGAAAAGAAGGAAAAAAACGGATGTCAGGAGACTTGCCAGCATTCACGACAAAATTTTTATGCACCATTTCATCAAAAGAAAATAGGTTAATGATCCTGAGCCATTAACGTGGTTGCCTTTTCGGCAGAGAAGACGTGTCGCATCAAACCGTTATTCTTCAGAATTTCCTCGAGGCTCGACACGATGAAACCTCGTTAGCTGCTTGGCAGTGGCGGCACTTCAGAATTCCGGCGCTCACTGCGTTGATTTAACGAAAAAAACTCACAAGAACGAGTGAAAACGCGCAAGTGGCCATGGCGCTCTTCGCACGCACTCTCCGGACGCTTGTGGAGCTCCCGTGGGGCATCCTCGAGCTTCTGGACTGGGAAATGCGGTGGGGCGCCTTGTCAGTGATGCCGAATGAGCCGACGTCCGAGATCTGGGCCGAAGACCTCTTCTCGTCCACTAATTGCTGGCTATCGGTTAAGTATGACGATGCCACCGACAGCTCGGGATCCGAGATCTGTGACGCAGAAGATGACGAGGAGGACGGATGGAGTAGTAGCGAGAGCGAGGAGGAACTGGAAGGGTTCAGTCTTGGGAGCGACGGTAACGTTGACTTCTGGGGTGATCGCTGGTTTTGGTCCCCTGACGAACTTGCCGTCGACAGCTCTTTGGATTTGATCGATGCGTGTGATATCGAGATGTCGAGCATCGTTGTGAAGAGGCTGGTTGACTACGTCATGCCTTCCATGGACTTTAACGTGGATGCAGTTGATAGCTGGATCGACAAATACGGGTCCAGCAGGTTGCAAATTCATTTTGTGACTGTGTCGATGAGTGAATCTAGCACCATCGGTAGCTCGTCGGCTGTTGTGCTCCCGAACACTATTACCGCGGGACTTTTTGTCGCGGTCCTATAAAACATACGAACCCGACATCAGCGTAGGCGGATTTATGCCGAATAACATTTACTGTAGACTTACAACAAAGTATTATTAGTAATACTTTAAGACTTTTTACATAAGACGCATGAGTGCTTTATCCACTCTTGTTGGCAATCCTGACGCAAACATTTGTCTTCAAACCTTGATGAATATCTTCCGTAACTCCGTCCACTGCGCTGCAGCAATCCACCTAGCAACCAGAAGCCAAAACACTGAGCTGGAGATTTAAACTTGGAGTGTCTACAGCGAAAAACTTCTTTTTTTCTTACACGAGCACACCGATACAATTGTAGAGCAGAAGCTCGAATTGTAGTACGTCCTCTCCAACCTTCAGAGGCTTGGCCGCGAATGGAGCAAACTGCTGGCAAACTTCGTGCTGTATAGATCATTAAACACTGGATCAGCAAATTCAGAAGAGAGTTTCAACACAGATAACTTACCATCACATAAATGACGAGGGAGTTCTTCCCCACAGAGATACAAGGAGCGCCAGACCATTTGACTCTCGCTTCACCATCCATAAGTTTCATAATCAGTGCCAGTAGCCAAGCCGCCAAGCTCGAACTCAAGAGCACATACGATAACGACCATAAATTCTTGTTCAGTGGGATCCACGGTCCATGAGGAAACACCCAAAGCCCTCCGCTCATGACGCTAAGTAGAGCAAACCCACTCCCACTGACCAAAAGAGACCGAAATTGACGATTCTGCACTTCATTCGTTGACATTTGTGGCTGTTCCTGAATAATTGTGAACAGCGCAGCTTGCAAATACCCAAAGTACGCCGTCGTTGCTATCATGAGCCAATTCAAAAGTCCTTCGGGGTCATAAGGGCCAGTTTCGTAGCGTTCCTGGCATGTCGGAGTCTGGAAAATGTGGCGCAGTCCAAACACGAGCGAGTCTACGTAAAGATGAGCCCCACCAGTGCAATTACGGTAAGCTCCATCGTCTGCTACACCACCTGGGCCAATGTATCCGGTCGGACAGCCCGGTACGTGCAGCGTGAAGGTCAGCAATAGATTAATGAGAATCAAGAGCAATAGACCGAAGACCAAATGACACGATACGAAGCTCGACATGCGACGTTGACTATGTAATGGACAGCACCAATCAGCAGCAGCAACAACCAGATATGCGAAGCTGAGAGCCTGCAGAACCCCAGGAATTCTCCACTCGCTCCAATTATCTCCATTGTTGACGAAGAGACCTAGCATAAAGAGCTTGGTCGTTCGTCGTCCGATACGTTTAACCGCTTCAGGCTTTGATGTGCTTCGAGTACGGGAAGGTGAGGACAAGAAGACACTAAACCCGAGGATCCATGTGAACCTGGACGTGCAAAAAAAAACACTCAGTAACCAGATTTTATCGAGAATAAATACATAAAATAAAGACGTCAGATACCATGGAAAAACCAAGTCGGCGACCGTCAGTCCGTCCCAGACACTGTGCGTAAAAACAGCGAAGCCCCCGCCTAGCAACAACGTAAGTGAGCTATGTATCGTTATTTTCAGGAGCTGCATCTGCTCACCTCCGTAATTGACAAACAACATGAGACTCAAAGTGAGTCCTCGAAAAGCGTCCAACGCTTGACACCGCTCCGCTTTTCTTCTGTTCTGGTGTCGGTCAAGAAGTTCGTAGAGCCCCGAGTCCGATTTCAACCGTGGAGGCACAAAAGACTCCGTTAGACTGGAAGATCTTCTGGAATTCCTATTGAATTCTTCATTGGCAAGCTGGAAACTCTGACGCAGCAGAGTGATGAATGCGATAATTAACGTCGCGACGAGTACCGCGTGCTGTGTATGCGTAGAGATGGATGATCCGTCGATACTGGAGACCATGGCGTTTGACTGTCCGCAATCCTTCAAGATACCTCAAGATTGGATTTAAAGTTGACATAGCTACATCTTGAAGTGTACAAATGCACAAAAATAGCATACATGGGACTATAAAAGGTCCTTGAAGTGACTGGCGGGGCATATCCACAAGTGACGCTTGAGTCGCTCACAGGATGGCGCTGCTTCTACCTCTGTTCTACCTTCTTCTACTCTACTCTACCTTTGCCAATGCAGACCTCTCCCCGCGCAGTACGATTGTCACTCTCCTACCGCGCCACCTCGTGGCGTTCTACCCGCTGCTCTCAGACTCGAGAGACTACGCCCCCGCCGGTACCACAGAAGGCTACACTCAAGATGGCTACACCCGCTCGACTGTTAGCAT
Source organism: Phytophthora sp. 'mugwort' (assembly GCA_033558025.1). Lineage (NCBI taxonomy): Eukaryota > Oomycota > Peronosporomycetes > Peronosporales > Peronosporaceae > Phytophthora > Phytophthora sp. 'mugwort'. Next base: position 3,984,737 of record JAUCEF010000007.1, on the reverse strand, counting down.
CACGCCAAAGTTCGGGGCGAGGCTGGAGCAAGGCGCCGGATTGGAGTTCCCCGTTGCTATCCACCACCTGAGCTTCCCGCAGCTGACGGTCGGTGCATGGGTCCAAGCTGGTGAAGCCATGACTGTTAATAGAGGGTAAGTGATTCATTGAGTAATCATTTTTGAGTGAGTGGAAATGCGTTATTGCTGTGCAATGTAGGTGTTTGCTGTCACAGAACGGGTCAAGTACTGGACGAGCAGTGTGTGTCGATAAAGGGAAGTGGACAGTAGGCGGTGAGGCAATGGACGGAGCTACAGTGGCGGTCGATGAATGGTCGTTCGTCGCTGCAGTGTTTGATGGAACTTTGTCCAGTTTTTTTGTGGATGGGGAGATGATGACGATCGACATCGTACCAGGGAGTGTGGCTAGTCCCGTATTGGTGGTCGGAGCTGCGGTGAACCAACCCTTAACGGGGTTTACAGGTTACCTCAAGTCTGTGTTTGTGTATGACGTCGCTCTGTCCAAGACGCAACTCACTTACTTAATGACCACAAAAGAGGTCCTACCGGAGAATACAGGGACGATTCCAGCTCGTACTGATCCAATACAACAAATAGAGCCGAAACCTCATGTGTATCTCAAAGACCGGTTGGAAAATTTAGTCAGTGCGAGGCAGGCGCTTAATCCGGATGGAAGTGAATCCAATGCCGCGTTACCGACAGTTGATGACACCGAGCTAGTCTCGGTAAAACTGGTATATGCCGACGACATGTCAAGCGGTGAGATTAACAACGCGGGGAACACAACGAATTTTCCTTTTACAATGTGGTCGCTAGAGCCAAAACAGCGTGAGCTTCACGTGGGGTCCTTGGTGACTGTGCAAGGCTCGCTTTATTTCGATAGACTGGTTTCGACGTGTAGAATCAATGACGACATTGATATTCCTCCAAAGAAGGTGGCAGCAGATTCAATCACATGTCAGATCCCAGAGCTACACAACCAAGCGGGTGGTAATACCACATTTAAGCTCTCCATTTCGCAGAATGGAATTCATTTTGCATCCGTTGGTGAGTTCGAATTATTTAACCGACCGTGGATATTTCGTTTATCACCTCTTCAAGTTTTACGCTCTGTTAACCCGCAAACTATCGACATTTTCGGAATGAATTTCGCAAATATGACGTCGCTGAGCTGCTCAATCGGCGGGTTGACACTCCCCGCGACATACTTCTCCTCGTCAAGGATACAGTGTGTGGTTGAGCCTACGCGCTACGATGAAAATTTGAAAATTCTGAAACTTGATGTTTCTGTCAATGGGGTGGATTTTTCAGATGATTCGAGAGATTTGGGACTGGTAAATGCACCATCAATTGACAGATTGTCGCCAAATAATGGACCCGCAACCGGAGGCACAGTGGTTGAGATTTCTGGCCACGGGTTGCTTGAGAATATGCGCTACTCAATTTATTGTGGGCAAAATGTGACTGAAGATGTCGAATACGTGAGCTCCAGTTTACTACTTTGGAGAACTGGAGGAGTAAATTTCACTGGTATTACGGATGTACAGCTAAATGTTGAAGGCCAGTTGGTTCCTGAGATCCCAATCTTGCAGTTTGTCTTCACATTGACTCCACAAATTGTCTCAATATTTCCTCAGCTTTTACCTGCTCAATCCGACACAACGTTGACAATTTCTGGAAAAGGTCTTGGAGATTTCGCTAGCCTTCAATGTTCCTTTTTAAAGTTAACAAGTGACGACAGATTATCCGATCTGGAAAGTTGGACATCAGTAGCAACATTTGTGGCGCCTTCTATTGTTCAGTGTCCGACGCCGCTTCGTGACGCAGGGTCATACGCAGTTTCAGTCTCTAATAATGCTCAAGATTTTTCGACGCGATCGGATACCGCACGCATTGTTATCCACAACGAAATAGTCTTCGAGAGTGCGTCGGTGACAGCAGGGCCAACCACGGGAGGAACAAGTGTGGAAATTTCAGGAAAAAACTTCGTAAAGTCAAGAGATGTAAGTTGCCAATTTGGTGAAAGTCGATCTCGAGGTTCTTTTATCTCGGATACAGTGATTCGATGCATAAGTCCGGCTTGGAATCCAGCGGTTGTGACAGAAGGAATTCCACCAGTGCTGATTCATCTCGCACTAAATGGGCTTGATTTTTCTACCTCCAATCTTTCGTTTCAGTACTATCCTCCACCTGTGGTTGATACAATATCGCCTCTTACTGTACCCAGGAATGCGGTTCTATCCCTTACTCTATCTGGCAAATATTTCATTGCATTTGGAGGAATTATCTGCCGGATTGGAGCAACGCTGGAGGTTATTGGCATCGTAAAAAATGGAGGTCGAAATGTTCAGTGCGATATTATCCAGACTACCATGCAGTCTAGTTTAATAGAGATCAGTATTTCTCTTAATGGCGGACGGGATTTTACTCAAAGTCGAGTCAATCTTCTTGTGCATGAACCGACCGTACTACAAAGTGTTGATACGCCGTACATACTCAAGAGTTTGAATTCTTCTATTACCGTGAGAGGAAATAGATTTTTGAGAAAAAGTGGCGCGAAATGTGCCTTTGGTGAACTCATTACGAATGCTCGCGTCATCAGTACAAACATTTTAACGTGTCCTCTACCGTCCACGATCCAGTCTGATCGTGACTATAAGCTACGTATTAGCCTGAACAACGGTACTCATTTATCTAGTGAAGCGATGCATGTGTACGTGTATGATTTTCCAACATTTAAAAATATCACTCAAATATCCACGGACCAGAGCACGATTCTTCATGTCATGGGAAATGGATTCGTACTCAATGCGAGTGTTTCGCTGGCGCTTGAATGTATTTTAGGGGATCGTGCTCGCGTTGCCGCGAGGGTGACAAATAATTCGAGTTTGTATTGTGATATTCCAGACATGGAATTGAATGGAAATAATTCCAAGATGGTGACTGTTAATTTTCAGGTTGGAACTTCAATTATCTACACAGACCTAAACTTTACCCTTAAACCTGCTGATGCCATCACATCCGTGGATCCAGGGGCAGTTCCAGGTCGAATACTTCTCAATTTCTTGGATAATTCGTCATTTGCTGACCAATGCTTGATACTTAACGCTTCGTTCGGCACTCCACTCTCTAGTGCAAACCCTATGACACACGTAACGATCTATGATATTGCTCCGAAGTATGTGGAACAAGACGCACGCGTCAATATCACGGTGCGCGGTCAGAATTTCAAGAAAAATTCGACTTTCTGTCATTTCGGGTCGCAGCCAGACCCGATTCTTGCGGTAGTGAAGTCAGATGCAGTCGCGTTGTGTGCCTTTGACGGCTCTCTCGCTGAGCCTGGCCGCATCAGTCTCTCGTTAAGCTTGAGTCGTGTGCGACCCAGTATTGCCACCGCAGCGTTTGCTCTCGTGGTACCTCCAACAATCGCGTCCATTTATCCTCGACGAGGTCCGCTAGAAGGAAAAAAAAAAGTTCTTGTCTCGGGCACAGGATTTGGGGCGAATCTTGCGCTCTATTGCCACTTTGATGACCAACTAAAAGTACATGCAAGACGGATTACAAATACTCTGGTGCAATGTCATACACCACCCAGTCGCAGTGGACGGAACTCCAACCTTCGCATCTCTATCGATTCAAGTATTTTCTCTTCGAATAGCATCGAGTTTCTGTATCTGGATATGCCTCAATTGATGCGGATATCACCATCTTACGGCAGTGTCGAAGGTGGAGCCACAGTGCTCCTTCGCGGACGATGGCTAAACGCATCCGAAGATGCTGTCGAGTGTACATTTGGCTCTTCTAGAGCTATTGATGCCGTGGTTTTAAACGCGACAAGTGTGATTCTTAAATCTCCCCCCAGTTCAAAAGGAGTTGGCGACGTGACTGTGAAGTGCTCCTTGAATGGAGAACTCATCACACCGGTAAATTTATCCTATCATTACCTCCTGACTCCTGTTGTGTCTCGGGTTTTACCACAAATGGGTCTAACATCTTCCAACACTACAATTCGGATTCATGGAACCGGTTTCAGTAGAAACTACGCTATGGAATGTCACTTTGATAACATCAGCAGTCCTGCACTCGTTATGACGTCATCCCAAGTGGAATGTGTTGCCCCTCCGCATAATCAAGGTATTGTCAGTATTGGCGTTAGTTTGGACGGTAGTTTTGTTGGAAATTCAGCTGTGGCTTTCGAGTATATTGGTACGTATTGAGATTTATTTTTTTCCTCTAAAATTTTAGTGTACTGTGCTAACTATTTATCCGTCTTGGAATTAAAAACAGCGGAACCAGTTCTTCGACAAGTGATACCACCGCTTGGATCAGAAACTGGATCAACGAGGCTTCTTATCGTCGGCGAAAGGTTTTCTCGTCATGTTGATATGCGCTGTACTTTTAGTCGAGAAGACGGACTTACGCTCGTAAGTACGACTGCGTTTTGGGTGAGTGGAGACGCAATCGTTTGCGTTACACCGCCATATAGTCCTGGCCCAGTTTTCGTGCAACTTAAAGTGGGTGAACATCTTGCAAGCAGTAAGCTACCGTTCAACTTTACATGTACGTTTTGAGAAATATTGAAAAATATGTAGTTCACGGTAAAAAACGAACTTATTGTGATGGAAATATTTGTAATTTTTTTGCAGTTGAACCGCGAGTGTTTTCCGTGTCACCGCAACGAAGCTCAGGGGCTGAGAATGCGATCGTGACAATTCATGGAGCTGGCTTTGTCAATTCCGACTTTTTTCGGTGCTGTTTGGGTACGAAAGTTGTGCGTCCGATTCGATTCCGAAGTGAAACCCGCGTTGTGTGTGAATTTCCACGGCAATTTCAAGCTGGAGTTTTGTCCGTGCGAGTGACAAACAACAAGCAAGATTTTACCACTGATTCGGTAGTATTCATACTTGATCCTCCAGTTGTCGTAGACTTTGCTACTCCCCTCCACGGGTTAGTTGACGAGGAGTTCACTCAAGTGCGTCTCGTGGGTCACAATTTTCAAAAGATGACCGATCTCGTATGCCAGTTAAGTGTTGATGGTGTCAACCACGCTATTAGAGAAACCACGTTCGTGAGTTCATCGATGTGTACGTGCTCATTACCAACGCCAGAGGAACTTTACTTCTACAACGTCTCTATGTCGGTGCTAATGACTCTACAAGTGAAAGAGGCTGCTCAAGAAAAATCCATTTTCGAGGCTCCATTTAGGTACTTGGCAAGGCCAATTCCACTAACTGTATCCCCCACTCAGTTACTAACTGTAGGTGGAAAAAAGATAGTCGTCATGGGTGTGAATCTGACTCCGACGATCGATATGGTGTGCCAATTTGAGTCGTATTATCCGTACGATCAGGTGCCGTTCGTGGTGCTCAATAGTACACATGGGTCCTGTATTACCCCCGAGCGTTCTCCGGGCCCAGTGGAAGTCCGTATCTGCTTGCGTGACGAGAATCAATGCAGTCTCGACTCGCTAACGCTATTGTACGTACGAATTCCAATTGTTCATACACTGGTACCAAGTGTACAGTTAAAAGCTGAACGGCCAATAGTTACGGTATTTGGTGAAAATTTCTACAATAATGTGCCTATGCACTGCGATTTCGATGGCGTGAGAGTATCAGCTACTTTTGTGAATCAATCGGCAGTGGAATGTCTAGAATCAGCTCTTCAAACGCACAAAAAATGCGCGAAGTTTTCGCTCTATTTCGACGGCATGAAGGTCCTTAAGCAGCCGCTGGAATATTGTTCTCAAATTGCACCTTTTGTCAGCTTGATTCGACCTACTACTGGCCCTGAAGGTGGTGGCACTCGCGTGCTTGTCAATGGTGGGCCCTTCACAGTCGACGGGAGCTATTTATGCCGTTTTGGGGATATTAACATTCCAGCAGATTTTCTCTCGACCACACAGATTTTTTGTATTTCGCCACCAAGTCGAGCACACGCAGTAAAATTCTCCATTTCTGGACGCTATTCGCCAATTACTGCCACACCGCAGTTGACTTTTACCTATAGCCCAGCTCTAATGGTGCGTGGCATCAGTCCAAATCGCGGATCCGAGGATGGTCAATATCTAGCGAATATCCAAGGCTTAAGCTTTATCCGTGGCGCAGGTCTACGATGTCGATTCGGTGTCTCTGATGTAGTTGCGGCTCAGTGGCTGTCCGATACATTAATCGCTTGTGTTGTACCTCGGCATAGTCCCGGATGGGTAGATGTTCACGTGACCAATAACTTACAGGATTATTCAATTGATCCAGTACGATTTGAGTACGTGGTTCGTCCTACTGTTCTTGGCTTTAAGCCAAAGACAATGTATGGACAAACCCCAGAAGAGCTTGTTCTTTATGGACGAGATTTCCAGAATTCGAGTGAGTTACGGTGCATTATCGGGAATGACCTCACTCGAGCCATTTTCATGTCGGATACGAGCCTGAAATGCGCTCCAGCTACTTTAATTGAGACTTTCGTCGTGGTCGGAGTCATTGATTTGTCACTGTCAATGGTTGGATCATTCACGAACGAGAGGCTCAAGGTTCTAGACGATGGATTGTGGTCGCTTAGACCTCGTGTGACTTCTGTTCGTGGTGGAACGCCTATTATCCTTTCTCGAAAGGCTAATGGCGAACCTTTAGAGTGGGAAGTAATTTATGCTCGATTCTGCTCTTCTACTCGGTTTGAATGTTCCGAACTGACCCAAACTCGTCCTGTTGAGACCAACCAACTGCGTTGGATATCTCCACGCTGGACAGACTCTGATTTAATGGGGAAAGTGGAGATTTTTCGGTTGAAAAATACTTCGATAATCCCTAATGTGCCTATCGCAACATTTCCGTACCGATATTATCGTGAAGTCGAACTTAAGCATCTGACGCCAGCGATTGGAGCACTCACCGGTGAAACTATTGTGACTCTGGTAGGTGCATTCTTCCAGGCTGGCCCCAATCTCCGCTGTATTCTAAACGAAGTTAACAATTTCGTGCTAGCACATTTTGTCAGTGACTCAATAATCAGCTTTACAATGCCACCATATGAGTCCGGGCCACGTCAAATCCAAGTGTTTGTGTCGTTAAACGGACTGGAAACGAGTAAATCTTCGCTACTTTTCAACTATGTCGAAAATCCGTCAGTTGTTAGTGTTTTTCCGACTGGAGGACCGACAACCGGCACAACAATGGTGAGTGTCGTCGGTGCACACTTTGTCAATACGACCAAAAGTGTCTGTAGCTTCGGGTCTCACACCGTCCCGGCAATTGTAGTGAGCTCGACCGAAGCGACGTGTATCGTTCAACCATCGAGTTGGTCTGTACTCGGGCTAGTAAATATTCGCTTCTCGTCCAATGGCCAAGAATTTTCCAAAGAAAATGTATCGTATTTCTTTTATGATAATCCGTCATTAATTGAATTAAAACCGCGTGTCGGGAGCGTGAATGGAGGAACCAAGCTGAGTTTTAGCTGGGCGCAGGTGGTACCTAGTGAATATGTTGTCAATGTGTCGTGTCAAATCGGTTTATCGGTTCTGGAAGGAGCTCTGACTACTGGAACAACCGTTAATTTCGTATCCCCACAGGCTCACAAGAGCAGTGAAGGTCCCGTGATGACGCGGATTTCGTTCAATGGACAGAACTACGTGGAAGGACCTTCGTTTTGGTATCTGGAGGAACCCAAAGTCACGTTTATTTATCCCAGATTTAGCGGAGAGACTAGCAGAACTTGGATCCGCGTAGCGGGCGTGAAATTCCCTCGCCTAACGACGTTAAATTGTCGGTTCGGAGCCTTCGAGATGGTCCCGGCAGAGTGGATATCTGACCAGTTGGTGCTTTGTCGCGCTCCAATTCATCGTCCAGGTACAGTAATTTTTGGCTTTTCGATCAACGGAATGGATATAATTGATACCCAAATACAGTTAACATTTACGCCCAAGGCAGTCGTACGGGATTATTCTCCAACATCTGGACCCACATCTGGTGGATCAGAATTAACGATACCAATGGACACTGACATCCAACAATGTCGACATTTAACCTGCACTATTGGTGATTTAAGAGTCATGGCCTTAATGGCAGACACAGAAAGTACAGTGAAGTGTACAGTACCCCCACAACATGAAACTCGAGAGGTTTCTATCACTGTGGAGTGTGATGACAACCGTATTATCGAACTTGATACCAAATTTCGATACTATGTTGCACCAGTCATTGACTATGTGGAGCCTCGATCGATACCGCGATTATCCGGCGGCGTTATATCCGTTCGAGGTCGTAACTTTCCAGAGAATGAAATGTATTGTCGATTTAACACGGACATTACGACTATTGCAATTGCTGTCAGTGACTCAGAAGTTCGGTGCGTGGCACCCGCGTTCTCGTCACTTTGCGCAGTCTTTTCGTATGTTAAACTCGAGGTCTCAGTAAATGGCGCCGACTTTACCAATAGTGGAAGCAAAATTCAACTCACTCCTCCACTCAAAGTACTGGAGATGAATCCGAGATACGCTATTGTTAATCAAGTTCTCGATGTCGTGATTGTCATGTCCGGATTGTTACTGAATCCCGAAGTTTTCACGTGTCGAGTGGGTGAAACTCTGGAAATTCCAGCTTCCGCGGCGTCACGTACGTCCATCAAGTGTAAACTACCAGCAGTCTCATATCCTGGCCAAGTGACCGTCTTCGTGTCCAATAACGGCGTTAACTTTGTCGGCGGATCGTACACGACGTTAGTTTATCACGTTTCTCCGATTGTACAATCGATTAGTCGGAGTAGTGGGTCCGTATTTGGTGGTGAGAATGTGGTATTTACCGGTCGTAATTTCGTACCGGAGATAAAGACGGTGTGCATCTTTGGTGACTTAAATGTCAAGGCAACTGTCGTGAACGCAAGCTTCGTTTCGTGCTTGGTGCCTCCATGGCAATGGCTGACACGACTTCAAAACGAGAAAGACGAGAAAGACTCGACAGTTGGGGTTAAACTTGGTACTGTTTCTGATTCTTCTGGTGTGAAATTGTTCCAGCAAGATCGCGAGCTTTTCTGGTCTTACCACTTTCCAATGACCGAAGTTACAGTCTACCCCGTACGGATTTTCACTGGAAAATCTGCCGTTGTAAACGTGAGCGGGTTAAATGGAGCTTTATCCTACACGATGACGCTCGTTAGTACAATCAGGAATGAAGCGCATTATTCCGTCTCTCTTCAAGCACCGAAGGATGTCCGAATTAACCATTTTAAAACCGAAGTGCAGCTGATGGAGCTTGGTCGATACACTGTAGTGATCCAAGAGACTGGAGGATTTGTGGTGTCGAACCAAAACCTCGTTCTGGAGGTCGTGGATCTTATTAGAACAGTCCGTATTACGCCTAACAGCGGCCCGGTTAGAGGTGGGTCTATCGTCGTAGTGGAAATGGATCGAGTGTGGAATCTACGAGATGATTTAAGCTGTGTGTTTGGAGATATTGCTGTCCCCGCAACAGAGGGAAAATCCGGTACAATTATCTGTCGATCTCCATCAGTAAACAAACCGGGACAGGTTTATCTTGGCGTCACTTTTCAAGATCAGCAAATCTTAAATACCAGTCGACACGAGTTTACCTACTATCCAGATGAAATGATCAGTTTTATCTCTCCAGATAAAATATCTGAATCGCAGCAAAAAACAGATATAATGATTACGGGATTGAATTTTTACCACAACGACGAGATGGCTACACCGATATGTCGAATTGGGCACGTCGGGACGCGTGCATCGGTTGTCTCGCCAACAAAAGTCATTTGTTCGTCTGCTATCCTCCCCCCAGGAGAATATTCCGTGTCTGTAGCTTGTGATGGTGTCAACTTTGTATTATCCGCTCAGAAAATCACGTATATTTCGAATATCTGGATAACGGCGATGCAACCTTCAGTGATTGCTAGCTCGGGTGGTGTGAATATCCAAGTCAAAGGCTCAGGATTCACACCAGACGCTATAATTCAGTGCAGCTTTGGCCGAGGAAGATTTTTCGTCCCAGCTGACGTCGTCAGCTCTACAATTATCCGTTGTATGGTCCCTTCCGTGGGCTCAAACAGTCAAGTTTTACCGTTATCGGTGGCCACGAATACCTCGAGTAGCAATGAATTATTACTATCCTTTCAGGTCCCCATCATTGTGATTGCAGCAGTGCCAAACGTTGGTTTCAGTCGTGGTGGGATGACCGTTAAAGTGGATGTGACGCATGTGCCATCAAGTGGAGAGCTTTGGTGCTTTTTTGGTGATATTTCTGTACCTGGTCGACGAGTTTCGGCTTCTCAAGTGGAATGCAAGAGCCCCCCTCATCGTCCAGAGCTGGTTAAAGTTCGTGTTGAAGGAGATGGCGCTCTCACTTCTGCCGGTTCGTCGGTATTTTTCACGTTTTTTCCTGCTTTCACTGTGGAAAATGTATCTCCGACACGTGGGACTCCTGCTGGAGGAACCGAAGTGGAATTTACATTATTTAACTCGGTCCCTATGTCGATGCACAAATCGTTAAAGTGTCGATTTGGATACACATTTGTCGAAGCAAAAGTATCCATTCCGGACAACCACGTGACGTGTAAATCTCCTCTAGGATCCCCGAATGATGATCTCTCGATGGCAATTGCTTGGAATGACGAAGAAGTGGCAGGAAGCCCCGTGCGTTTCCAATATTTCGCGACTCGTCAACTCGTTTCGGTTGAGCCACGGGTTATTTCACTTGAAGGAGACGCAACAATGACAATTATTTTGGCAAATACTGAGGTGGGATATGGAATCTCATACGATTGTGGCTTTGAAACGGTCACTAAAGACCGTGTTTACTCTAAAGCACAGGTTTCTTTGTCAGAGGAAATTCACTGCCACGTTCCTACTGCAATATTCGACTTCCCCACACGAGTTTTCGTCTCCATCTGGCAGAATGGCGAGCGCTACTCGGCCAATAGTTTAACTTTTGAGTTGATTAAGACGCCAGGAATCTCAAATGTCACTCCGAAATTGCTACCGGAAGTAGGAGGAGCTTTGGTTCGTGTAATCGGGACAAACTTTTCTCTTTTTCATCGTTTTACATGCAAATTTGGCGCTTACGAACAAGTTTTAGCAAAAGTGGTTTCGAGAAATCTACTGGAATGTATTTCTCCTCAACTTGTACCCGGAAACCTCTCGTTTGGAATATCTTGGAACCACTACCAAAGTATTCTTTCTCAAACGCTCCTAACTGTGTTTGATGAAATTGCACTTAAATCGGTCGAGCCCACGTCGGGTTTTCGAGACCAAGAAACGCAAGTTCGAGTCTTTGGCGTAGGTTTCCACCTATCGACCAATCTTGTGTGTCGTTTTGGAAAAGAATTGACAAGTGCCGTGTATATTAATCGTACTGAAGTTCGTTGCCATGCTCCAATATTGCGGTCGTTAACTGTTCGATCTTCTGAGTACTTCGGTCCACTTACGGTTCCAATTGAGCTAAGCTGGGACGGTGACACTTTTGTCGGTTCAAAGACACTAACTTTTACTTACTATACTCGACCTCGTTTCAACAGTATCGACCCGGATTCTGGCAGTATCTTGGGCGATACACAAGTTCTGGTCACTGGTTGGATTGAAGAATCGCTCGAGTACAAATGTTCGTTTAACGGTATTCTCGTACCAGCTCAGCTCGTGAACACCTGGACGTTAGCGTGCTTTACACCTGCGGTTAGGAACTCTCAGCGAGTTAACGTGGATATTACAGTTCTTGGATTTTCAGGTGCAGATTTTCCTTTGTGGTTTACGTACTATGATCCTCCTATGATTGTATCTGTAAACCCGTCGACTATCACGACAAAGGGCGGAGAGCTGCTCCTTATTTCAGGAAGAAACTTTCTTGCCACAAGTTCCATGCAGTGTCAATTCGGCGACTCGCTGGTCTCCAGCCCCGCGAAATTCATCTCCTCGACGACTATCTCGTGCCTCTCACTGCCTCGTCGAACTGCAGGCTTCGTAGCAGTTGAAATGACGCTGAATGGAGTTGATTATACTACAAGTCATACGTTTGTGTACTATTACGACTACATCAATGTACTGCGAGTCTTCCCCGAGCAAGTATCGAGTTCTGGTGGCACTGAATTGCACGTTGAATTAGCACAAGAATCTACGTATGTGAATGCGTCGATCGATTGCGTCTTTATTCGCTCTACGAGTATTCTGACACGTCCAGCATACGTCATTTCAAAGACCGACTTGATGTGCTACACACCGTTGTGGACACCCGGGAAAGCTGCGGTAGGAATTCTAGTGAACGAGAAGGAGCGAAACATGGCTGACACTTTATTGGAGTTTATATCTGAGCCTGTGATACACTTGATCCGACCAGATCATGGCCCGATTACTGGTGGGACAGTAATAACGATATCTGGGGAAGCACTTGACGACACGTCGATCTTGTGTATGTTTAACGACGTTAAAGTCATCCCAAGTATTATCCAGAGGGAGATTACGTGCACCGTTCCAGGTCAATCAGACAGTGAACTGAACGCTTCCAATGTGGCTGTAAGCGTTGCTATCGGCAGCAATATCCGCTCAAATTCCGTGGAGTTTTCGTACGATTTCCCTATCCAAATTCTGGATATTTCCATTCAATTTGTACCAGAACATGGAGATGTAATCACGGTGACAGGCTCCAATTTCCTTAATACGACGGCGTTGTGTTGCAGTTTTGGTGTACAATTACCAACTATTACCGCAACTTTCGTTAATTCTTCAATACTGAGATGTCTTATCCAGGAACCTCGAGCTTTACACGTCATTGTTGGGGTGAGCAATAATGGCTACGACTTTACGTTCTTTGAGAAGCCGCTCAAGTACGAGGTGAGCCCTTATATTACTGCAATATATCCCGGTTCGGGTCCAGTTGAAGGAGGGACGCGTGTACAGCTCACACTGGCAAATACTGAGCCATTTATGAAAGATGTAGCCATGTTCTGCTCTTTTGGTGAACAAGATACGCGTGCTTTAATGGTAGAACGTGACACAATCACATGCATCTCACCGCGCGTAGATGATCCTATGATCGTTCACGTGGCTTTTTACTGGAGATCGCTGAATCTCGAGGATAAATTTCATGCCAAACAGCAAGAACATGTCAAATTTCACTACTTTATCTTTCCAACATTAACGAAAATTACACCTTCCAGTGGCTCTGCAGCGGAAGGAACCGTTGTGACGCTTTCTGGACATGACTTCCGTGGCGGTATGACCGTCCGCTTCGATGTTGGGCTTCAGGCGAGATATGTTCCAGCTAGTATCGTGTCTGTCTCGACGGCTACTGTCGAAATACCGGAACAGATATCGAATGGAGTCATTAGCGTTGCTGTATCGATAAACACAGTGGATTTTAGTACAATTTTGACGTTCCTCGTTCGTCCACGACCAGTTTTGCACTCAGTTTCTCCATCTCACGTCAGTTTTTCACCTTACGAGAGGAAATTTAAGCTCACGATTCGAGGTTCTGGCTTCAACGAGACCACAAAAGAGTCTACTCGGTGTCGAATTGGAGATGAGGGAGCTATTAGCGTCGTTGAATGGGTCTCTACGCATCAGATTTTGTGTCCTGCCCCAAATTTGGACGCTGGGATCTACAGCGTCTACGTGGCGCTCAATGGAGTGAATTTCGTGAATGACGGACTCAAAATTTGGTATCAAGAACACTTGATTGTGTATGATATCGTGCCACAATTTGGAGTTCTGGGAGGGAATACAAAAATCCAACTACATGGCTCGAATTTCCCGATAAAAACCAATAAAACCGATTTGATTTGTGTATTTGGAACGAAAGTGTCAGTTCTTCACGTGATCAATGCCAGTCTTGCAGAGTGCGTCACGCCTAGTCAGCGCACAATTGGGGCAGTACCTTTCTCGGTTACGCAACTCGCAGACGTTAATCAGTACAAAACCCTGGGGAAATTGAGTTTTTTCTATCACAAAGTCCCGACAATTTCCAAGCTTTTGCCGTCAATAATTCAATCCACAAACGGCTCTACATTGCGAATTATCGGTACCAATTTCATCGACTCGTTGTTGCTTTCGTGCGTGGTTAGAGGCGTTCCAGTCTCTGCGAGATTCATCACTTCAAGCTTGATTGAGTGTTTATTGAGTGAAATTCCCAGTAAAACAGAGAGTTTACTAAGTGTCGAAGTGTCAAACAATGGTCAAGATGTATCTAATAGTGAGCTTCAACTCACAGTACATACCCCGATCCAACTCGTACACATGGAGCCGTCCCGTGGTCCAATTCGTAAACCCACAACCGTTAAACTACTTGGTGACGGGATCTCTTCACTATACCAGCAGCTTAAATGTCATGTTGGTGAAACACAAATTATTCCTGCTACAAACCTGGGTGATGGATGGATCGAGTGTGTATTACCACCTTCTTCACGTACTGGAAGTGTATACATTTCCGTCTCGATTGATAGTATCTACTACACTTTAGATTCACTCCGTTTCTTGTACGAAGATGTACCAGTAGTATACTCGATTTATCCCACGTCTGGTCCCTTTCGAGGTGGTACAGTGATTGACGTGCAAGGTGAAGGTTTCAGCGTCTTAAGCGAATTATTTTGTGTCTTTGGAGCGTCCATCGTCAAAGCTTTCGTGAGAAATCCACAAACGGCAGAATGTACTACACCAGCGTATATTTCTGCCTCAAATCAAGTTGTTAACGTGACGGTAGCCAACGACAATACCTTAACTACTGGAGTTAGTGCAGATTCTGCTGTATCTTTTTCCTATGTCAAGTTGCCGTACGTGGTAGCAGTGTCTCCAATTGTCATTTTTGTGGGAGATCGTCCACTAGTAACTTTAGAAACAAGAGGAACCGATTCCTCTATGAGTTTATGGTGTAAATTCGGGACTGTAGTCGTTAAAGCAGAGCTACTTGAGTCTGCAGTTAGCACTGTGAGCTGTCGAGCTCCTGTGCTCCGTACAGGTCGATACGTTCTCGAAGTTTCAACAAATGAACGTGATTTTAGTGAATCTTCGAGTGAATTTATCGTCGATCCGAGGCCTGTTCTCACGTCACTGAGCCCCACGTACGGATCTCCAGCAGGAGGTACTATCGTAACACTCCGCGGCACGAATTTCAACTCGAATGCGAGCTTAGAATGTGCATTTGCTGATACAAAAGTGCCTGCTACACGACGCACAAGGGATACACTTGAATGTACACCTCCATTTCAGAAAATCCGTCGAGAAATTCATCGAGTTTCTGTTCGATCACGAGCTCCTCAAGCTGAAATTCAAGTTATTAGTCTTGATGTAGCACACGAAGGACCTGAGGTTCAAGTGTTGACTACAAAAGGATGGGGAATTGCTTCTGAAGTACATGAATTGCAGCTACTTCACCCTGCAGCATTGACTCAAACTCAAATTGTAGTGACGACTTCGTCTGCATATCGTCCTGAAGTGCAGCGCATCGGGCTCAGAAACTCGCCACAAGTTCCAGAGGTTCAAGTGGTTCGAGCATCAGCCAGCAGCGCCATCCCTGGGACGTTTACACTGCGTGTGTTTGGGTTTGTCACTGCTGCCATCTCGTCGAGTGAGAGTGAAGTTTCATTTGCCAAATTATTGACCGATGCGACACTTGGAAGCCACGTCTTTCACGTCACACGCAGCGTTCATAGTGTTGAGACGACGTGGTTTATTACATTTGTCTCGGATATTGGTCACCAGCCGATGATTTCGATGATTTCCATGAATTCCATGGCAAATGTCGACATTTCTCGCTCACGAAAAGGAACTTTGTATGAGATTCAAGTCGTGACGTTAGTTGGTGACAATCTTAATGATGTGATCGGTACTTTTCTTCTCTCGTATGCTGAAGTGACAGTAGCGATTGATATACAGGCCACGGAAGCTGCCATGACGACAGCTTTGAAGCAAGTCCCAGCACTTAAACAGGTCCTTGTTGTGTACCGAATGAAAATGACGGGGACAACCACGAGCTACGAATGGGAAGTCACGTTTCAAGTGAATTCACAGCCGATTCAATTGCTGGAGATCGCGTGTAGTCTAGAAGGAGTGGAAGGTTTTATCGTACGTAAATCTATGGGGACAGCGCCGCCGCCGAATGGGAATTTTGTATTGAGATTAGGGACCGAGACGACAAGATCGTTAGCTTGGAATGCGTCTCCTGATACAGTTAAGAATGCTCTTGAAGAACTACACGCTGTATCTGTCGCGATGGTTAATTTAAAGGATGATAGAGCCTTCATTTGTGTGTGGGAAGTGACGTTCCCACCTGTGAATGGGGATCTCCCTCTTCTTGTTGCAGAATATCGCTCGGAAGAGCAGATCGGACTATATGGAGATACACAGAGCACTCTGTCAGCAGGATTAGACGTCGTTATCACTGGTTTATTGGATGCTACACCGCTGCAAGGCTCGTTTCAACTCACTAGTCCAGTATCTGGTCAAACTGTAGCCATTCCAACAAGTGTAGACTGCGCTGGAATACTACCAGCGATCGGTGGCGTCTCGTGCTCCATGTTTGGACCAGGACTCTCTGGAGAACGGCAATGGATCGTCGAGTTCGCGTCAGGAACGTCGCTGACGTCTCCTGTCGCAGTTTCAAACGTTGGAATGGCTGGCGCGTCTCCAAATGTCGGCATTGTGACTAAACCGATCGGAAATCGAGCCGAGATCCAGCAGCTTCAGTTCGCCTTGCACCACGCTCCTGAAATCCAGCGCTTGTCCGTCTCCCAACGTGGAAATACATGGGAAATCCAGTCGTTGACGATTGTCGGGGATGCATTAACTGGGATGTTTCAGATTGGCTTGAATTCGGTCTGGTCCAGACGTTTAATACCAAAAGCGACAGCTACTGACGTCTCGGAAGCTGTGGAAAGCGTGTTGAAACGCAGATCAGTAGTACGAGTGAGTCGTAGTACAGTGACGGAGTTCACACTGACAGGATATCGCTGGGACGTGACGTTCTACCTTGCTGGTGATATTGATACTTTGAGTGTCCGTTCTAACCTCACAAATGGCGAGACGAACCTTCCACTTGGCTTCATTGAGACGAAAAAAGGTGTGGAATGTGAAGTCCAGAATGTGACGCTGTCAGCTTCAGCCGGACGTCTCGCCGGAACGTTCAAGTTGACATTTCAAGGCGTTACTTCAGGTAATATAGCGTTTAATGCAAACGCAATGGAGATGAAGACGACACTTGAGATGATGGCTACAATTGAGGCAGTAAATGTGACTGTTATCGACCACAAGACGGGAGGAGGCAGGACGTGGACGGTGACGTTCCCGTTCCATGCTGGAGATTTACCTGCGCTTCAAGTCACCAGTACAATGTCCATAGGCACAGCAAAGCCCCGAATTTCCGTGACAGAAGTCGAAAAAGGTCGAATGCGAGCTCTTAGTGGCACATTTGCACTGACTTATCAAGGAGCTACAACGCACGTAGCAGTGAAATCCACTGCGGTACAATTAGAGACGGCATTGCTGGAGTTATCGTCGTTTACGTCGCAAAGTTTGCACGTTTCCATGGCGAATACTGACTGGACAGGTGGCTCCACTTGGGACGTCACGTTTGTATCAGTGCCTCAAGGTTTGATTGCAATTGATACGACGAATCTTAAAGGCGAGTCGCCGGTTAGTACGTCGCAGAGAATCCAAACAGCAACGTCTTTGGAAGTTCAGCACGTACAGACGCAGAGTCTTGCGGGTGGAATCCTCTCGGGAACGTTTACTTTAACGTACGGAAGTGACACGACGTCCGCGTTACCATTCAGTTGTACGGCGATGGCGATGCAGACAGCACTTAATCTTCTCTCATCGATTGGAATTGTCACGGTGAGTCGAACGACTGGGACCACGAGTACGTCTTTCAACTGGTTTATCACCTTTACATCACCCAAAGTGCATGCGGATCCGTTGCTGCTTGTAGCGTCTGGGAAGCAAACACTGTTCTCTACGACTTCGGATGCGACGATTACAGTTACAGAGACAGTTAAGGGATCGTTAAGTGCCGTATCTGGATACTTTTCACTTGGGATCGGCGACAAAAAAGTCGTCGTAGCTGCGAATGCCACAGCAACGGAGATGGCTACACAACTCGGAAAATTGCCTGACGTAGGGGTTGTTGCTGTCTCTCGGTCTGTGATGGAACCTGCAGCGTATGGGGTGTATTCGTGGACGGTCACGTTCTCGGATAGTGGAGATCTCCCCAATTTGGTGGTACAGTCGTCTCAACTCGTATCTACGGGTCAAATTGTACACACTGTGACGGGAATTCAAGATGGATTGTTGCCTTGTTGTGTTGATGGCTCGTTCCAATTTGCATATGGAGAAATGAATCACCAATTACCTGGTACGTTTAAAGTTGAGCACAATTGGCCGCTGGTATCGACCTCCCACGATTTAACCAGCGTTTTATCACGTGGAGATGTCCTTCGAATCGGCACGGCAGTGTATATGGTCGACTATTTCTTGCCGTTTAATGCCTCAGTGATCCCGTTGAATAGGTCGTATACCGGAGTGAATAATCCACAGATACTCGCGTTTGGTCAACTGAAAACGCCCGTAATTGCTGCAAATCGGGTGTCTGCACTGCAGATTTCCACAGCTTTGCAGACGATTCTCCCTACGACAGACGTACGCATCCAACAAACAGAGCGAATGTCGAATGGAGGTTCACGTTGGCGAATGACGTTCGTAGATGAGACGCCCTGGGGGGCTGTACGTGTATCGCCGGTCCCCAAAACGACTCTGAAAGTGAGTTTTCATCGAGTAAAAGAGCGTGAAATTGGTGAGAAATGGATGATGTACGTCAACGCCAGTGGTCCGATCAGTGGCACGTTCTCCATTTCAACTGACAAGATTCTGTGGCAATCGATCAGTGTGAACGCGTCAGCTACAGACATGAAGCAGGTACTGGAAAGCGCGGGGCTCTTTGAGACAGTCAACGTGGAGAGACAAGTCTTGGCACTCACTCAATTCCCCTATGGAGATGGCTATGCGTGGATTGTTGAGTTTGTTTCAGACGCAGCAAAGGTTCGTCCTCTGTATTTCGACAGTACCAATGTCAAGTCAGTATACGGCACGGACGTGTCTGCTGGTTGGGTGACTGTGCGAGCTGCGACGTCGACGCCACTCGGTGGGTCGTTCCAAGTTGGTCGGAAGGGGCAATACACGACCAATATCAATGTGGATGCTACTGCAGCTCAGTTCACGACGGCTATCCGAGCATTACCAGATATGAGTTCAGCAGTAGTGACGCGGTCATCAAAAGATAGCAACGGAGGCTACAGCTGGTCGATCACGTTTGCACCAGCCAGTACCCGGCACAATAACTACGAACTGTTGAGTGTTTCGACTTCGGGACTCGCTGGTACAAGCGCCACTGCTCGAATCGCTGTCAAGAAGCAAGGATCGACACTCACCGGGACCTTTCGTCTTGGATTTCAAGACGTTTTCAGTGATGATCTCTTGATTACCAGTACGGCTGTGCAGATTCAAGACGCGTTAACTCGCGTCATGAATGATCCGGTTGTCGTCACTCCGGTAAGAAATAAACACTTGTCGTGGAGTATCGAGTTCGTCTCGATCCGTGGCTCGATCGACCTGCTTGTCTTGGATACACATAAATTAGTAGGATCGAACGTGGTGCCTCGAGTAATTCGGACTCAGACGGGAATTCTCTCGGCTATTGACGTCGGATTGGTGACTTTAGGCTTCCACAAGAACGAGACGGACCCGATCATGGCGAGTGCAAAGGGGAGCGACGTTGTCGCAGCTCTCACAGCCAAGACAACAGCGAGTGTGAGCTCAGTGACAGTGTCGACGCAGACTCACGTCATTCAGGAGCGTCAATACGTGACGTTGAAGTGGGATGTGACGTTTGATCTCGCTGCTCACGCTTCGGACGCCGCAGTCTGCAGGCTTCCTCTTCTTCATGCAGAAGTCGTCAACGTACTTGGTTCGGATGTCGAAACGTGGACAGAACGAGTGGAATCGCCTTGTGTTCCCGTGTCATTGATCGTCAATGGTCAAACACTGGTCGATGGGAACCTCAGCTATGCTTATCTGAAGGTTCCTTTGGTCAGTGAAATGGTTCCTGGCATGGGGCCGGTTACTGGAGGAACAAATCTTACGCTGAAGGGCCACGACTTCGTCGCTGGGCCCCATCTTGCTTGTGTCTTTGGCTCTCAACAAGCTCCAGCTACGTTTATCGATACGTCGACGGTATGGTGTATCACACCGGCGCAAGAATACTCCACGACGATGTACGTCAAACTCAAGGCATTCAACAGACCAGGTGAAGATTTTGTCTCGGAGACTCAAGCTGTCTTTGAGTATTATCCGCAGCTTGAGTTCGTCTCCATGTCGCCGAGTGAAGGACCGTGTACAGGCGGCACGGAGCTCAACTTCCAGGTGTTTGGTGTGAGAGATACACCTTCGCTCTCTTGTGCGTTCACGATTGACTTGCCCAGTCGACTAGAGCCACTGCACGTGGCCGTTCCAGGTCAGTTCTATAGCGACGAAAGCTTTAGTTGTGTCACTCCATCACTAGCGAACGCTTTGCCATCATCCGGTGACAACTGGTTCCAAACGACAACGGCGATTGCCCAGGTGGACGTCTCAAACAACGGCGTGGACTTTATTTCGACTGCGAAAAGCTTCATCTTCACGCCCGTTTTTGCTGCAACAAGCGTGGAGACGGTGGATCTCAACACGTTGCAAGTTGTATCGATACAGCCACGTAATGGTCCACTTAAAGGTGGAACGTCCGTGCGGTTGGCACTGTCGTCTACGTACCCAAGCACCCTCGTGTACTGCCGCTTCGGCACTGCAGTTGTTCGAGGAACAGTGAAGACTTCGAGCCAAGTCGTGTGTGTTGCGCCACAAGCGACAGCAGCAGGAGCCGTTGAGCTCGTGATTGGCGCGAACGGCGTCGATTTTGACGTCTTTGCTGCTGTGTTTGAGTACACGGTCGACGCGTCTCACGCACTGCGTTTAACACCGCTTAATGGTGTCGTTAAAGGAGGCACGTTGCTTTATCTCTGGGGGATCCCTTTCGATGAGGACGCCAGCTACTGGTGCCAGATCGGCACGAAGGTTGTGAGGGCAGAATTGACGAATCGGACTCACGTCGGCTGCCGGACGCCAGCGACGGCGACGCCACGGCATGTCGCGGTCAAGCTGTCGGACAACGGCCTCGACTACTCTGCGTTCAACTTGTCCTTCGCGTACGTTGAGCCGCTTCACGTGAACAGGATCGACCCGGTTCGTGGCGATATCGAAGGAGGTCAGCTCGTCAACGTCGTTGGTGGCAACTTCTCCGCCGGCGCGGAGACTGTGCTGTGTCGTTTTGGAGACGCCGCGACAGCCGCGACGGTGCTGTCGCCGTCGACTGCACAATGTGTGGCGCCAAAGCTACAGTCGATCCAGGACGTGCAAAGCGTGACATTAGCAGCCAGTACCTTCATCCCGGAAATTCAACGCGTCACCGTCGCGTCGTCGGCCTTGCAGTCTACAATCCAAGAGATTACCACGTCCGGAGACGTTCAAGTGCCTGAGATACAGAGATTTACAGTGCTAGCCGACGCTGTGCAAGAGATCCAGTCCGTACGGGTTCGTTCGCAAGCGTTCTCGGGTGAGGTCTTCACGGTATCGAGCTCCATTTCGTCGCTGGTGAATGAAGTGCAAGCGGTTGAGCTGGGCGCCACGTCGTTTATTGGCGGTTCGTTTCGACTCGTGTTGGAGACGCAGCAGACCAATGTCTTGACTTCTTATGCTACTTCTTACGAAGTCCAGACGGCGTTAGAAGCTCTTGCTACTGTCGGCAGTGTCACAGTCACCAAGACGACGCAAGGTGCGCTGGGGTCGTGCACTTGGACGATTGAGTTTCTCGAACGGGTTGGCGACGTCCCGATGCTTATGGTTGAGAATCTCTCGCTGGGGGACTCGGGCTCGAACGATCTCTCGATTGGCGTCAAAGAGCTTGTCAAAGGACAAGGTGCGCCACTTTCCGGTTCGTTTGTTCTTATCATTGATGGGAAACGGACCTCTCGTCTCACTTACGACGCTACAGACGAGGAAATGAAGAATACGCTCAAGGCAGTAGCCATGTCGAGAGATATTGTAGACGTCACACGAACGGGTCCCTTGTTGAATAATGGGTACGAGTGGAGACTCACGTTTGCAGGGTTCCCGAGCCACGTTCGGAGTATTAGCATAGACGCCAGTGGGTTAGCTCAAGGGAGAGGCCAACTTCGTGTACATCTCGTCGCATCTGGAGCAAAAAGTGAGCAGCAGGAGGTCTCTACGACGCTATCAAGTGGGAGCTTCACGTGCAGCTTCGGTGTCATGGAGACGGGCAACGTGGCGTTCGACGCGACGAGTGCAGACGTCTTGGAAGCTTTCGACAGCACCACGTTCGGCCAGGTTGACGTCACTGGTAACGCCGGCGGGCCGTGGGTGGTCACGTTTGTTGATTGGGCCGGCGATCTGCCTCTTTTAGACTGTGGCGCGACGCAAACCGTGACGGAAGTGACGGCCGGCACTGGGCGTAGCTTAAGCGGTTCGTTCGTGCTGAAATTGGCTGGACAAGCGACGTCTCCACTGCGCTACGACGCCACAGCAGCTCAAGTGGAAGCAGCGTTGAAGCTTTTAACGACGATCGAAGACGTGACGGTAGCTGTGGGACCGGGACATGTGAACGGCGGCGGCGCGTGGTTGATAACGTTTTCTGGATCGGATGGTGACGTTCCACTGCTAGAGACTCACGATATCGACCTACAAGGCCAGTCACCGCACATCTCGGCGTCTGTAATCCAACAAGGCACTCAACTCAAGGGACAGGTCGCTTTTGAATGGCAGAACCGGACGTCGGTCATTCTTGACATCGATGCGAGTGCGACGGAGGTGAAGAACGCCTTGTCGGCTATGAACGGGATCGGAAACCAGGTTCAAGTGAAGGTTTCGCGGCTTGCTACGGGATTTGGCACGAGCTTTTCAGCTACATTCTCCAAGGAACGTGGCTCTATCGGACAGATCCAACTGGTGGAGAAGGGACTTACTGGACCGGGAGTGACGCTCAAGAGCGAGACTGTGCAGGACGGAGTGGCAGCGATAACCGGGACCTTCACACTGTCGTACGGAGGTGTACAGACTCCACCACTTGAGTGGAATGTGTCGTCGGAAGATATGACGACAGCGCTTCAAGTTCTTCAGTCTGTTCCTTACGACGACGGGGTGCAAGTGTCCCGTTCTGGGCCAAATGCCGCCGGAGGAATGACGTGGAGCGTCACGTTCCCCTTCGGAATGCCACTTCCCAGTCAACTTATCACTGTTGACTATAACAGTACGCTCTTCGGAGCTACCGTGGCCATGCACGTTCATCTCGTGTCACAAGAGACGTCTCAACTCGGAGGAACCGTCCAGATGAGCTACAGAAGCCAAAAGACAACAGCCATTGACGTGACCGACGCGAGTATCGTGGAGCTGCAGGTGCAGCTAGAGAAGCTGCCATCTTTGACGTCTATTAACGTTGCGCGGACTCAAGACGGGAACTCGGTTCACTGGGACATCACGTTCAGGTCTCTTGACGCAGCGATCGCGACGCCGTCGTTACTGACCGTGGAAACGGAGCAGGTCACGGGTACGGCAGTGACGTCAAACGTTCAGAGGATTCGAGCCGGAGGACACAGCGAGATTCAGAGCATTTCCATCTACAGAAGCGTAATCATCCCGACTGTGGCGTTCAACGTCGAGTGGGTTGGCCAGCGAAGCACAATCATTGGCTCTGCAACAATGCTTGCGACCGAGTTGAAGGCTGTGCTGGCGACGATCCCTGGACTGGGCGCTGTCGTCGTGGAACGATATCCTTCAGATATTGGTGTCGGCTTCACGTGGCTAGTGTTGGTGACGGAAGGCACGCGAATTGCTCCGATTCCTTTCACGATCGAGCTCATAGGAGTGTCAAACCCTTCGGATTTACGTGTGAACGTTGCAGTGTACGCGTCGACGTTGTCGCCGTTAACCGGGACGTTTGCGTTGCTCAGTGCGAAGGAGACTTGCACGGAGCTGACGATAGGCGACCATTGTACCGTCGAGACAACGTCGTCAATGCCGTTTAACGTTGATGCGACCACGATGGCGCAGAAGATATCGGTTCTTCCTGGCTTAACCGGGACAACGGTCTCGTTGGGACGAGTAGTCTCGAATTGGGAGTACGAGTGGATTGTGACGTTCCCACGTGTGTATCTCGACGTGCCGTTGCTGGAGCTGAACAAGGCGTCAATAAGCGGGTCTTCGGTTGTCACTCAAACATCACGACTTCAAAAAGGTTTTGGCATTGATGGCGTCAAAGTGGCCGTCGAAGTCTCTTCGAACGGCCAGGACTACTCCAGTAACGGGGTGGTGTATCACTACACGCCAACGCCGGATGTGTACGCGCTGGAACCGACTCATGGGCCTCTACAAGGCGGGACTGAGGTTGTCGTCACGGGCATTAATTTCCAGAACACGAGCACTCTGCGCTGTCAATTTGGGGATCGCGTCACGGCAGCCGCCACGTTTCTTAATTCCACGCACTTCACGTGCGTCTCTCCTAGTGGACGAAGCGAAGGCGATGTGTACGTGGAGATGGCGAACCACGGGCTGGTTGGTGCAACGTCGATGTTCACCTTAAGCAAAAAGGTGTTTACGTACGATCCCGAGCTCGAAATTGAGTCGGTTTTCCCTCCCTTAGGCTCGACAACCGGGAACTTTTCGGTTCGAATCACGGGCAGATCGTTCCGGAAAACCGACGCTGGACGCTGTAAGTTCGCAGAGCTCGCAGTGAAGGCCGAATGGATCAGCTACGACGAGATTCAGTGCATGGCGCCACCTCACAGCCCTGGCGTTTTCAAGCTTCAAGTGACAAGAAATGGTCAGGATTATACGGATACACGTGTGCCGTTCGTCTACTACGCAGAGCAACGCGTGCGCTCCATTTCTCCGACATTTGGCCCCGCGTTTGGAGCTGGGACTCGCATTGATGTCGACGGTGTAGCGTTTGTCAACTCTTCCTTGTTAGCCTGCCGCTTTGGTTACGTGGTGACGCCAGGAGAGTACATTAGTCCAACGAAGATGCGGTGCACGACGCCACCCTTACCAGTTCATAGCGGTGGACTCGTACCTGCTCCACTGTCGGAATACCGAAATCAATGGGCTAATCCGAACGTCGCGAGCTTTTTCTTGTTCCCGGACGCGCATCCGTACCCGCTGTATCTCACTCGCTTAGTGTCCGTGGAAGTGTCGAATAATGAACAAGATTTCTCATTCACGGGCATCAACTTCGTGTACTACCACGACGAACGTCTCGACGCTATCGCCCCAACTCAAGCGTTCGACAGTGACGAACCGCTCGCGATTTTTGCGTCTGGACGCCACTTTATCAACACGACCGCGTTGACGTGCCGTCTCGGGCTGCAGACGTTCGCCGCGACGTTCGTGACCTCCAAGTTGCTGCTGTGCGAGGTAGCCCACCCGATGTTGTACGATGACGCGGGGAATACCAAGTTCCAGGAGCTGGCTCAACCACGACACGCGCTCTTCGAAGTGTCTAACAACGGGAGGGATTTCACAACCAGCCACGTCGTGTTTGAGTTCCTTGGTGCCTGTCCGACCGGGTTCTTCTGTCCGAAACAACTTCAAGGCGGTAACGGGAAACTTCCCTGTCCGCGAGGTACATACTGTCCCGGCGTCGCGAATACTGTCTTCACACTTTGCCCACGGGGGACGTACCAGCCCCAGACTGCTCAACCAGCGTGTCTCCGATGCCCTATTGGTTATCACTGTCCGCACACGGGTATGCACGTGCCACGGCTGTGTCCCGCGGGCTACGTGTGCGACGTCACTGGGATTGAACAGGCCGATCAGCCCTGTCCGGAAGGCCATTATTGTCTTGAGGGCACAGCGACGACAGCGACTACCTGCACGCCGACCACGAGCTACATCGGCATGCTCGTAGCGTCTGCATCCGCTGCTGAGAAGCCTTCTACCTTGCGTCGACAGCGTGGTAAAGCCCCTCTCGCCAGTATTCAAGCCCGAAAGAGCGGTTGCTGGCGTAACGAGACGGAGGACTTTGGCTTGCAGCTAAGTGCGCACCCGTCACGGTTCTGGATGGAGCTACGACAGCTCCCATTAGCGCCAGGCTCTTCGTTCGAGACGCCGACGCGTGGCCGGTTCTGTCTTGATGATTCCTGCGTGCGACTCGCAGACGCAGACAACCTCCGAGTCGAGAATACGTACTTCGACTATGACTCCACGGACTTTGCGCTACGACGACCTGTGCCGTGTCCTGCTGGCTCGTACTGTCACCCGGGCACTGCAGCGAGCGACTCGCTTATGAAGAACTATTCGACAGCTCAGCCCTGTCTGGAAGCAATGTATTGTCCTGAAGGTAGCTCCAATCCTCGCGGCTTTGGCGAGTGTGCTCCAGGCTTCTACTGCCCGTTCGGCACGCGTCTTCCGTGTCCTCCAGGGTCGTACTGCCCCCAAACAGGTCACATCGCGCCGTTATCTTGTCCTCCTGGTACATTCAATGGCATGACAGCACAGTCCAAATGCTCGTCGTGTCCAGTCGGGTTTATCTGTCCGGGTTTCGGTCGTGTCATGCCTGCGTTGTGTCCTTCTGGCTACGTGTGCAGCAAGACGTCACTCGCTTCACCAAATAGTCTCTGTCCAAGAGGTTTCTACTGTCTTGAAGGCACGGCGACGTCCGACGGCTTCCGGAACGACACGAGGTTGAGACCGTATCCGTGCCGACCTGGTACGTACTGTCTCAAAGGTGTTGTGGCCGACGAGGTTCGCGTTGGAGACTACCACTACCCGCAGAACTGTACGGCGGGCTTCTACTGTGAACTGGGGTCGTATTCGCCTAAGGGTTCAGGTCTCTGTCCTCGAGGTTTTACGTGTCCAAGTGGAACGGCCGCGCCGATTCCTACGTTGAAAGGTACATTTGCTCAGCTCGAAGGGACCGTGGCTGCGGCTCAGTGTGCACCGGGTTATTACGCCCCGACGATCGAGTCGATCGAGTGCGTGCCGTGCCCGCCAGGTACAACATGCGAGAATGACGGCACGGCCGTCGCTACCATTTGTCCACCTGGTTCGTATCGCGGAAGCTTGTCTGCAGATGGTTTGGCGTGTCTCGCGTGTCCTCAAGGTACGTGGTCCAAGAACTGGGAGCTCCGTGGTGTCGAGGAATGTCTCGAGTGTGCGCCCGGGACGGTGTGCCCCATTGACGGCATCTCGAACCCGTGCACGGTCGACGATCTGCCGTACGTGTACACGCCCGTGAGTGCCAACTTGACGTTCGCACAGTGTCTCGAACGCGGGTCGAGTTACTTCTTTGGGGTGCTGCTTGAGCCTTGGATCGACGAGTTTGGCCAAGGTGCTCACTTCCTTCCAGACCGTGACCATGGACGCTGCTACGAGAACGCACAGCCTCGAGGATCGGATCGATACCAACGGTTTGCAGATTTCCATGGCCCGTTGTACGAGATCAGCACGGGAGCTGGAGTCCCCCATCAAGGCTATGGCGACGACGGCCAGTATCCTCCGCCCAACATGTTTGCACGGGGCTCCCTGGCGATTGATCTGCCGGTTTCGAGGGCCTACGACGTCGCACGCAACTGCACGCCGGGCTTCTGGTACCAGCAGCAATGGTACCCGGGCACTTGCGAGGCGGACGTCTTCTGTTCGTCTTCAATCTGGTCTAAAGTTGCGTCTGCAGATGAGCTGGTGGCACAAGCACAGCCATGTCCCGAAGGCTATGTCTGTGACTCGTCAACGACGGCCGACACGGCTTTCTCGCACCTTTGTCCGGCCGGGTATGTCTGCGGAGCTGGCACCACTCCTGATCTAACGCTCGATTCGCCGCGAGGGCAGCTTCACGAGCTCTGTCCGGCAGGGAAATACTGCGTCGCTGGCACCGCCGAGTCGCAAAAAGAGCGCTACGTGTGCCCTGCTGGGTATTTCTGCCCCACGGGTACTGCGAATCCGTTCTTTGGGGAGATTGCGAACGATGCACTGCGTCGACGTCTCTCAAGCGAACAGAGCAACCCGTTCCTGTACATGAACTACACAAAATACGTCGGAGAAGGCGACATTCGGGTGGTATCGGCTCACGACATGCGCTGCTTTGACGGCGTCGACGGCGCCCTCCTGGAGATTTTCCGGCTTCGACAGGATCCCAGTAACGCCTCCAACAGAATTGTGGTGAACCGAGCCGAGGAGCAAAACCGCTTGTGTGCTCGCGATCACAAGTGGAGGACGGTGGAGCTCGCGCTGCGTCGTAACGAGTGCGACTGCGTGGCACAAACCAAGGTCGTACGTCGTGTCTTCCAGCTCTGGAAGTGCACAGTAGAACCGTCCACGAAGACGCCTACGGTGTACGATCCGAAGCGGTTTGGCTGGCCTGACGTGCACAACTCGGCCATTCAGTGCGTCTTTCAAGGCACGCACGGATCCAAGCCGGTAAATCTGACGGCGCTAGTAGCTGACGGAGGAACCGGGGTTAGTTTTCAGACGACGTGGAGAGAAACGTCAAAGGTGCAGTCGTACGCAAAGCTCCGGACTCTCGTCGAGGCAAAATATGCGGCACAAGTTGCTCCCGTCGACCCCTTCGTGTACGATTTACACCATGCAGTCCAGTTGATCGAGACCTTCGGAGAAGATACACCCGACATCGCGGGGTTCGTTTCGGGTTCGAGCGAGGAGAGCGATGAAGATCTGATTAGACTGGACGCTTGCGCGTGCTCGCAGATGTTCAAGTGTCCGAATGGAACCACGTCCAGTGCAGGGGCCGACGCCATTTCTCTCTGCGTCAAGACGGGAGACGAAGTGCTCGAACGGATCAGCCCCATACCGTCGACAAGTGCTCGTCTGCTGAATGGCTCGGACTTCCAAGACTTGACTGGAGTCACGGGCCACGGACTGGGCAGCATCGTCCTGGAACCGTTCGAGGCGGCCGTGGTTACGCTTAACACGACCCAGCTCGAACGTAACCTCACGTACGGTGCACACTACCAGATCTCTGTGTACCAGGACTGCAAGCCTTGTCCGCCTCAGTACAAGTGCGACCTGGCCGATGAACCTCCCAGCTGCACGTACCCGGACAACGATAACACCACGGCGTCACGGCTGTACGAAAACTGCTTGAAGATGTACGATGGAGACCAGTTTATCTGCAACAACATGCCCTTCTTCTGTGAGAAACGCACGCTTCCTCTTGCCGAAGTATTGAGAAGCGCTGCAGACAGCGGAAGCAACGAAACCACAAATATTGCCGGGTGCTGTTCGTGTGAGCGGCAGGAAATGCCATACTACTTCGAGGACAGCACTGGGCTGGACCGCGGCTTCCCGGATAACAAACACGGGTATCTGCAGTTCAGTGTGGCTGCGCTGGCACGAACAGAGCTCACTATCGCCGTAGAATTAGTGCACGGACTGTACGTCCGCGACTTTGCTCGAGGATTCACCGAAGACCGCTTCGATCTCACCGTCTTTACACCTGGTCGCGCCGACTATTCTCCATCGACACCATCGACCAACACGTTCCTCGCAGTCATGCAACAAGCCGACATGAACGACTTGATGCTGCCATTAAATCTGCCCGAAGAGTACGTTCGAGTAGCTGGCACACTCACATTCAAGCAGCAGGTCGCGCGTTCGGTGATCATCAACCGCATGTCCGACATCTTTGTCGGAGACCCCGAGCTCCCGACCAAACGTGGGTACGTCCGCAACAGTGAGCAAAACAGCCTTGGCGAGCTCATCTCGATGACCGACGCGAATGCGAGCAGCAACGGCACGACGATGGATACTGACGCCGTCGTGGTCCCACCAACGGATTACTTTGGCTTGTACTCAGTTCCGGATCCACTGGAAAACATGCTGCGCTCGGATTCGTGGTGGGCTCAGAAGCTTGGCGGCTCGGAGTTTCTCGCTCTCCCGTATCTGCCGTACTTCTCGTCCTGTCGAGGGTTTGACTCGAACATTTTCCTCTTTAAAATGCTCGAGACACATCCAGACTGTACGTTTGTAAGTTACGAGCAAACGGTCGAGGTGGATCAGTATCCGTGGAGGAAAAAGCTCACCCCGAATGCCGATAAATGCTCGATCGAGTACACAGCCGAGATAGCAGCGTCTACGTCGCTTCTATCGTCGCTGTCATCGGGGGTATCGTCCCTCACTTCGAGCTCCGAGTCGTCCGCACCAGCTACGACCTTCCAAACGTTCCAGCGTGGCGTGAGTCTATCGTGTTTGTACGAGGAAAACCTCGAAGGTGGAGCTGAGAAGCTGCGCTGGTATGAGGCACCCACGGGAACAACGTTGTTCTACATCACGCGTGACCCGACAGCAGCCGATGCCTTTGTCGCTGAAGGCGACGTCCTCACTGGCACAGGTTGGGGACGCTCCGATACGTTGCAGAGCTACTTGGGCACTGACGCTCTCATTCCAGTTAAAGGTAAGCGTGTAAGCTGGTAGCTTGTTCTGTGCTTGAGTCACTAACCATTGGGTATGTGTTTGTGGTATGCTGCTATCAGTGGGGGGAGACGCCGGTGTAGCGTTAGCAGTGCCGCAAGAGGTGTATCTAAACTTGAGTTACTACCAGGTCACACCCGGCCAAAAGAGACTTGTCGAGGCCTCGGTGAACTTTGGCAACCTGTGCGCAGTGACACGGTCTGCGGATTTGCTGGCCACGTTGGCCAAGAAGGACATTTACCCGTGCGTTATCAGTAAGGCGACGAATCAATTGGCGTCGAAAGCCTACACGCTGCAGATTTCGTGGGAACCGTTGAACTGGTTCGAGCTCATGAACCTATTCCAGTTCACCGTAGACGTGTATCTGGGCTTCTTCACACTTGTCGCCATGGCCAGCATGATCCTTGGGGTAAATTGATCCATGCAATCGTCTTCTGCTTGCGTTGGTACGTTCTCACTCAGTATGTGTGTGTATTTTTTTTGCCTGATAGTTTGTCATCTGGGTGATCAATCGGTTGTTCACCAAGATGAAGCGGCCACCCAAGTTCCGTATGAAGCTGCTGCTCAAGAACGTGGCCACGCCGCCCCCGATCGGCATCTTCATGGCGTCTGTACCGATATTCGTAGCGTGTGTGCTCATTTACACGTGGTGGCACGCGTTCGCTTCAACGGACCCACTCAATTCGCCGAGTGCGGCGTCATTTGAGGCCACGGCTGGGGACTGGCTGGACCAGATCTCGCTGACCAAGACGCGTGTGCAAAACTACAAGCGCGGTCGAGTCGGACTGAGTTTGGTTGTGATTGGGATCTACCTCTTGCTGCTCGGGTCAAGATTGCTGGTACCCGAGACGCTAGATGCAAAGCCTGAAGACAATGCGTACAAGGAGATGTCTGTGACTGCACCCACCGACCCGTTCTCAGTCGAAGCTGATAAAGAAGAAGACGAAGCAGAAAACGAATACTGGGATCCTCGAGCTTGGAAACGCGCCAACTTTCTGCTCACGACTGGGGGCTTCATGGCTGCGATGCTGGTTTTCTGGGAATTCTCGTACTCGCCATCATTCACGAACAACATTTACGGCTACCTCATCTTCTTCAAGGTAATGCGAGCAGTGATGGAGTTCGTGCTGGAGCATTTCTTGCACGAGAAGCTGCTGGTCATGCCTTTTGCCGTCGTGTTGTCGGCCTCGGAGAGTATGATGGCTATGGGCTCGGCGGATTTCATCGGCTTCACTATGTTTTACTTTGTCAACTTGACGCTGGTGATGGTTGAGCACCTGTACACGGCGCCGTTGCTTCGTCGCATGCGTGCCACGTGGCCGAAGTGGCGTCTCTCGCTTCACCGACGGATGAAGAAGCGACGGCGACGTACTCGCGAGCAAAAGACTCAGGAGGAAGCGGAATGGCAACGAGTGTGTGAGCGGATCGATAACCAAGCTGCAGGAGTGGAAGCCGTGCTCGAAGGAGTAGCTGGCTATAGCGTGGTGTTCACAGAGCTCTTCATCGCGCCGACTCTGCTGGCGTTCCAGGCCTTCTTCAGCGACGATACGCAAATGCCAGCGCTTTACGGTGTCAGACAGACCGACTTGCTGTACTACGCGCTCTTCTCTGTGTTCATCATCCCCAGCAACTTCGTCCTTGGAGCGCTTCAGCTCAACACGATGGAGCTGGCGCACGGATGGAAGCTCTACGAGTACTCGGCGTACCAGAGGCACCGCTTTGCCACACGAGATACTCGCTGGCCGCTGGCCCACACGGCAGCGGACGAAAGCATTCACCCTAGCTGCCAAAGCCTGGATGTGCTTTGCTTCTCGTCCCAGCTCTACTTTTTGCTTCTCGTATACTCAGCGGGTATTCTCCTGAGCATGTTGGGAGTCTCAGTGTGTCTTCGTGCCAGCTACAGTTTCTTCGGAGACCCGATCACGCTTTTTATCATCGGCGTGGTCTATTACTTAATGCGGAATCTGGAACTCACCTGCATGAAGCTTGGAAACAGGTTAAAGGTATGGAAGCCGCGTAAACTCGCTGACGGTACGCTGGACGAAGACCTCGCGGCAAAGCTTGCTCTAGGCGCTGGTAGACAACGGGAGCTTGAACGAGAGCGACTGGAGCTACGGGCTCTCAACTCGGAACGGTTCCGACACAGGTTCCTGGAGCGGAACCGGCCGTGGGTCCTGCAACATCTCGCCGAACTCTTCACGCCGCGCACACTGCAAGCATCCGACGGTCCGGCGGGTGACGGCCGCCCCAACTCGGAATATATCCGTGATCTCTACCATGAGCTGGTCAACATGGGCGAAGGACGGCGACTCAAAGATGACAGGTCCGACATCTCGTCGGACTCTGAAGACGAGCTGGAGAAAATGCGGCGGTCGTGGTCAAACGTGCCGGTGGAGGGGGCATCGCGTGACTTGGCGCTGTACTGGCTGGCGAGAGCTCGGAAGCGCCGGACCTTTGCCAAACTCATAGCAGGTATCGTGGCTGCTAGTCGACAAAGCGAGTGCTGTGTCTGCGGCAAACGCGAGGACGGAGGATACACGCTTCATGTCGACCTGGCAGCAAAAGATGGAGCAAAGGAACATGATCCACGTGGGTTAGATCGACTCATCGACGGGTTCGAGAGCGAGCTTGGAACGCAGGAAATGGACGCCGACTTGTGGAAAGCTTTCTTCCGCAAGCACGCAGACTTCGCCACGCTCTGCAACGTGTGCTTGACCTCGAGACAGCAGGCCTTGGGGAACAAGGCCAACAAGCTTGTTGCGGGGATGCGAAAGCTACGCACGGACGAATTCTCGAGCGATGAAGGCAGTGACGAAGATGGAGGCGACGTACCGTTCGCTCCCATCGTAGTAGCACGTGGGGCCATTGAAGGTCGAGTGCTCACGAAATGGTTGCTAGCTGCCAGAAAGCGGCTGGGAGGCGCCTTTCCTCGACCCGAAGCACAGGAGGAGATGGAGCGCTATGCACGCAAACTCAAACGCTCTCGTCGACGAGCGGGTAAGAAGGATCACGTCGACTCGGACGATGAAGGCAGGGATCCATCACGCCATTGGCGACTGGAGCTGAACGAAGCCGCCCGAGCACTAGCGCTTCGCTGGGTATGGGAAGCTCGAGACCTTCGTGAGTCTGCGGCACGTAACGCCGCCGCCGAGTTGCGCGAAAAGCTGCAGACACTCAACGACCAAATCGTGGAAGCCGACGACTGGTTCTTTGGGCGTGAATTGCGCGAAGCTGGGTTGGCGCTACGTGACGATGGCGCCCACCTAGCAGAAGAACAGGCTCGTGTTGATGAGGACCTGGCTCAGAAGATCCGTGCCACTGAACGAGATGTCGAGACCTTCGTCGAGGAAAAGCGATCTACTACTGCCGCGGAGGAAAAGACTTTCGCCGGGCTCATTGCCAAAGAGCGTGAAGATGCCAAAGTTCGGGTTGCTGCTCGAGAATTTGAGCTGCTGGACGCCTACAAACAGAAGGAGACGGAGTTTGCTGCTGCTCAACGTCAAGCTCGGGAAGCAGGAGAATTGGTTCCCGCTTTGGTCGCAGAGCACCGCACATACCTGGCGAAGATGGCCGAAGACAGACGGACCGAGCTTGAATCCATGGAGGAATCTGCACGCACGAAGACTCAGCAGAAAGAAGACGCGTTTACTCGGAAGCTAGCTCTGGCTGAAGCTGCTGTGGCGAGTCGACGAGCTCTGGCTCAGCATCGTATCCTGGCACTGCGCAAAGAAGCTCGTGGAGTTGTTCGCGCTCGCGAGTTTGCCTGGCAGTCGAAGGCGCGTTCCTGGCTAGACCGAGCTTCTCGCAAGGTACAGGTGAAGCAGCAAGAGGATGCCGAAGCTCAGCTCAATGACAAGCGCCGCCGTAAACGCGTCCTGCTTGCAACATGAGCTACGTGAGCGTTCATTAATATTATACACTTTTTTCGTTTTCTGCTTGGCTTCTGCTTGGTCCGTTGACGATGAACTCGTGCCGAAGCCTACATATGGGTGCATACCTGCACTTA
This sequence comes from Phytophthora sp. 'mugwort', assembly GCA_033558025.1. NCBI lineage: Eukaryota > Oomycota > Peronosporomycetes > Peronosporales > Peronosporaceae > Phytophthora > Phytophthora sp. 'mugwort'. Next base: position 3,950,235 of record JAUCEF010000007.1, on the reverse strand, counting down.
GCTCTTGGACTTCGCGAGACGTGTAACCGAGCTGGAGCCAGAGCGTGGCAGCCAGATCTTGATGGAACAATCCGCTGAAGCTGAAGCCAGAATGGGCTCGGTCGGGTGGAAGTCCACGCAGTATACACGGTCGTTGTGGGCATCGATCTTCTGCACAAGGGTTTGTGCGTGCTTGCCAGAGACATTATTCTTGCTTCCTCCGTTGCCATCTACATGCTTGGACGGCGTCACCTCGTGCAAGTAAATGTGGCGGTCAGCACTACCGGTAGCAAGTAGCAGGGTTTCGCGGGACGAATCCATGGATCCGCGCTCGCCACTCGCATCAGCGAAGTCTTCTCCGTCGCCATCCGTGAGTTTGCGGCGCGAGCCGGAACCAGAACCGCTGCCTAAACCACCACTGAGTCGTCCTCGGGGTGGTAGTGCCAGCTTGTACTTGTAGCCGTCACCACGGAAGAAGGAACTCTTGATCGGCCAGTTCTTGTTCTTATGGCCGGAGACGGAGCACACCAGCTGCAGTTGATCACTGTCACGGCTGTCGCTCCCACCTCCAGGGCCGCGCCTAGAGCTACGAGAGCTGATGAGTTTGGAGCGTCGGTCGTACACACGCAGGATGTTGTCGTAGCTGTTTACGCCAAGGAAACGACCGTCATCACCGCCATCGCTAGCAGGCGAAGCGTGGATGTGCGAGATCGCGTGTCTGGATGGGTCGTTTAGCACCGACAACTCCTCCAGACACGCATCCATGCGAACATCCCACGTCTTCAGCATGCCCTGTAACAAGAAACCCACGCGTCAGCAACCCCTTTTCGGCAGCAAATCGTTTCAGTAGCAATGCCGAACCTTGCTGTCACCTGTGGTCACAGTGAGGCCGTCATGAGCAACATGGAGCGCGTTCACCATGGCGTCGTTGGTCCACGTGCGGCACACCTCCGAACGCGCGTCTGCCATGTGCAGACAGCACTTGCTGGAACCCAAGAAGTACTGGTTGTTGTCTGCACCAACAGAGACATCCATCCTGCCGTCAGCACAACACCTTTTAACAGCACAAAATACGCCGCTTCTCCATACCGGACATGTTGAGAGCCACGCATTGCACGAGTCCGTCCACCTCCTTGCTTGCGATAAGCTGGCTCTTCTCGACATCCCAGAGCTTGACCGTGTGGTCGTAGCTGCCCGACACGAGCGTGGCGCTATCCTCGGCCCAGCTCACGTCAATCACGAGCTGCGAGTGTCTCGAGAGCGCCGCCAGTTGAGGCTGATTGAACTTGGTGGTCACGTCCCAAAGCATCACCTTGCAGTCGAAGCTGCCGGATGCCAGCAGCCGCCCACAGGGCGAGAACTTTGCCGTATAAACAGCGCCACCGTGCGCGCGCAGCGTCGATTTGTGCACCAACACGCGGGCATCTCCATCCGCGTCAGCATCAAAGAGGTCGCCCTTGGCGCCCAAGAGCGCGCCCGAGCCGCCGTGCGCGCGGCGGAAAGACGACTCGGCGGCTGCCTCAGCGCTCGGGGCGGGGATGGCCAGCAGGTCCGCGATGGCGAAGGGCTCGGCGGCCGCCGCGCGGGTCGACGGCGCGTGGGCCGAATCCAGTCTGGGTAGGAGAGTGATGGTCAGTAGGTAAACTTCAACTTCTGTGATTCCCTTGATTTCGCATAGTGGGCCGATAATGCGATTAAAGGGGGTGTAAGCCCTACTTCAGCGTGAGCTCGTAGACCGAGCGCTTGAGGTCGTGATTCTCACGGTCCAGCTTCTCCACGCTCGTCTTGAGCAGCTTGTTCTCCTTCATCAGCAGCTGCAAGCGGGCGGTAAACGTACACGTTTAGAAGGGGTGAGGGGGGACAAGCAGGCAAGCAGGACGCACCTCATACTGCGCGCGCAGGTGCGCCTCAGACGCCATGGATTATAAAAACAAGTGCGAGCGATGCGGAATAAAACGTTAGAAAAGTAGCTACATATATCGGTTTAGGCGAGGAAACTGTTAGTATGAAATATCCATTTAAAGAGGTAGCCTTATGGGCCACCAAGTGGGCCAGTCGCCAGAAAACGGCCAGTGCATCCCCATCAAATGTGAAGTACATCAGAAGTTAACGTGCGGGCAAAATCTCAAGTCGATCAGCATGAAGGAATCCAGGAAGACGGTGACAGTGGGTGTGCTAGCGCTACAGGGCGCGTTCGAGGAGCATATGGCTATGCTGGAGGGTCTGACCGCCACGACGGCCTCTGGTCAGGCCGTCACCGTCACGGCCGTAGCCATCCGCCTGCCGGAGCAGCTGCAGAATGTCGGCGCGCTCGTGCTGCCTGGCGGTGAGAGCACAACGATCGGCAAGGTGGCCATGCGCTGGGGGCTTGTGGATCCGCTCAAGAAGTGGGTGGCGGACGGCGGCCCCATCTGGGGCACGTGCGCCGGTATGATCATGCTGAGCCAGCAGGCCAAGCACGCCGAGAAGGGCGGCCAGACGCTCATCGGTGGCCTGGACGTCGAGGTCTCGCGCAATTTCTTCGGCGCGCAGGTTCGCAGTTTTGAGATGCCCGTGGCCGGTCCGCCTGGATTTGATGCCGACCCCTACAACGCCGTGTTCATCCGTGCACCCGCCATCATCTCGGTAGGCGAGGAGATCGAGGTGCTCTCGCGCGTGGCCAACGCCAAGCCCGCCGACGGTTCTGACCCCGTGGACGTCATCATCGCCGCGCGCAAGGACAACATCTTGGTCACGGCTTTCCACCCGGAACTCACGACTGACGCGCGCTGGCACCAGTACTTCCTCGAGGAGATCGTCCTGCCGCGGCTTTAGATATGTGTGCTCCAGGCTCGAGGTGCGCCTATTCGATGCACACCGAGAAGCTCTATGCAGAATGCAATGCGAAGCTAAACTGCGGGCACCAGGAAATATAGATTGTTTGAATGATATACATAGCCGATAGCTGTAGGATTGGCAGCGTTTCATCAGCAGGAACTGCATTAACAAACGCGAACCAATAGCCCACACCACCCAGCTTTCGTTTACATTGTGTGTGGAATTGGTGGTTTACACATGTATGCCTGCCTGCTGCTTTGCCGCCAAGGGCCTAAACTCGACAAAGAACCTGAATAGCAGAGAAAGAAGCCCAAATGAAAGGAGGGTCGAGCGACGCCGCTCTTGAAAGGTTCAACGCATGAGGAATCCAGAAAGAAATTAAGAGGAGGGACGAACACCTCCGCGAATCCTCACGAAAGAGCGCGTTCCTACACTGTCTAGCCCTGAACCGCATCCAGCGCGATACTCGAGTAATACTTGACGTCCATGTCGGAATCGGTCACCAGCTCCGTCAGGCACGGTCTGCATAAATGAACAGGCGTTGCAATTAGTTTTTCCGACAAGATATACTACTACAGCAACAGTGAAGATACGTACCGAACTTGGGCCGCAACCACGGAAGCATCGGCGAATTTACACAGCTGCTCTAAAGTGATGGAGGCCACGAATCTTACGTTGGGAATCTTGTCGTGGGCTCCGCGGATCGCAAGTGTCATCATGAGCGTCAACAAGTCGCTCGACACCTTCTCCACAGCCATCTGCTTCAGCGCATGCAGCACATTGACGCGCTCCTGGTAAATCACAGACTTCTCGAAGATCTGGTTCAGGCGCGGCATAACGTTCTGAAGGATGTAGTCGCTGCCCAGAGACTCTAGTAGCTGCGGCAGGATCTTCGTGGCACTCAGACGAACCTCACCCACCATATCAGTGAAAGCGCTAACGTAAATCTCCAGCAAGTGCTCCTGGAAGTACTGACCGCCCAGACTGCCAGCAAGGGCAGGAATGGACAGGATCACGGCCTCACGCACGCGCCACTGCAAGTCGCGAGCAAGGTCGGCGATGGCCGGCAGAAGCACCGATTCAAATGATGCCATCCACTCAGCAAGCAGTTCCATACGCTTCAGGATATTGAGCCGCACGTCCACAACCTCGTCACGCAGGAATAGCAGCAGCAGAGGGGCCAGTGTTGACTTGGACGTGGCCTCACCCAGCTGAGGCGCAAGCTCCATGCATGCGATGGAAACAGCAGCTGCAATGGAAAAGATCACCAACAACAACAAGCAACGTGAGCAGGTTTCTCATATCAACTCAACAAAACAAAAATAAAACGTACTGCGAACGTTGGGGGCAGTGTCCTGCGACAAAGCCGACAGTAGCGGCAAGATCTCGCTCGAAAACAGCTCGTTCTTGATAATAGAGATGTAGCCCGACAGATTCTTAGCAGCAGCAGCACGCACTTCAGCCTCAGCGTCCTGAAAAAAAAATGTAACACAGCAACAGATCATGCATCAGCTACTCCGTTCCTTCTTGCATCTTGCATCCTTCCTTGTTCCCTATTCCTCTCGTACCTGCAGAAGGTTGCTGAAGCAGCCAAGCAGCTCCGTCTCCGTAATCTGCGTTCCCATGGCACGCGAGAGCGGAAAGAAGTCCTTGGCAATGCTGAAACGCACACGCCATGAGCGGTCCTCCACGGATGAGCGCACGACCGGTAGCACGTGCATCGAGTTCTCCTCCTGTGTTAGCAGCTCGGCAATCGCAGCCGAGTTCTCAATGGCAAGCAGACGCACACTGTCCTGGTCGTCCGACGTCAGTGCACGGAAGAGAGGCAGGATCATGCTGGCAATGTGCTCCTTCTCCATGGCGGCAGCGAACTTGCCGATGTTTGAGGCAGCAGCGCGACGCACCATGGGCGTGTCATCGTTGCACATCGCCTGGTAGAAGCTGCAGGCACGTCACAAAAAGCGCAGCCCCACCACCAACTACAGTAAGACTCTGCAGTTCTCCCTCCCAAGTATCTGAAAATCACAACAACGTACTCGCGCAGTTCTTTCTTGCGTCCAGCGTCCGCCACCTTCTCGTAGATCGCCGCAAAGAGCGAGCACACGGACACGCGTGACGTGAACCAGTCTCCCTCGGCCAGGCGCTTGGCCAGCGGCACCATGACATCTCCCACGCTGGGCACCACGGCCACCACCTTCTGCAGGGACTCGACGGCGCGGTCGCGCACCACGGTTTCCTCGACGCCGGCGAGCACCTCGAGGGGCTCTACCAGGGCGGCCGCGTGCTCGGCGCCGCCAACGAGGTCCACAAAGCCGCCGAGCTCTTCGGCCAGCGCCACGAGCACCTCGTCCTCATCCTCAGTGGCTTCTGCTCCAACGTTAAATCGCTCGTTAGTGCCAAACGCCGATAATTAAAAACTCTTACTGTGTATTACGCACCACGTAGAAACGGCAGCAGATCCGAGCGTGTGCGCTGCGGACCCAGCGCCTGTGCCACGGTGCGCAGACGTCGCATCGCCTTGATGCGGATCTCCACCTCGTCGCTCTTAAGCTCCTCGGTCAGCAGCGTCATGGGGTACACTTCGTCCTCTGTAACACCTTATGTTAGATCTGGAAAAGTACCAAGTCCGCACTCTCGATCCTCCCTCAGTATTGCAAGGGGGATCAAAACAGAGGCTAGAGACGCACCCATTGTGTCAGTAGGAAGAGGGGGAAAGGTCTGGTGTGGGTCGGCGCTTTGCTGTGCCTCGCTAGCTTGCTATGCAGTCGGTCGCTCGCTCGCTGGCTGCGGCTCGTTCTTCCTGCTCGCTAGACAGTCAGCCCTTGCTTTCCCCCCTTGGTCGCACTTAAATACGAATATCGTACCAGTTTTAGCGGGGTTGTGTAACGACACACCAAATCCATCCGACCACGAAACCCATATAACATCCGAAGCCAAGATGGCGCCGCCAATGTGCGTCGAGTGCGAGGACACGGCGGCCGCCGTGCGCTGCGAGGACTGCGAGGACGTATACTGTCCGTTATGCTTCCAGGCGCAGCATCATGCCGGCTCCCGGCTGCGCCACGTCAAGACGGAGATGCCTGGGGCCAGCAGCGTCGTCATGTCCAATGTCAGTGCCACTCCGCCGCCGCCACCGTCGTCTGTCAAGCCTCCGCAGCCCTTAGTAGAGGAGGAAGAGATCTCTCCGCCCTCTGCAATGCCTCCTCTGTCTCCTATGAAGCCTTCATCAGCCATTGAAGCGCCATTGACGAGCGAGTCGGAGGAAGAGGAAGACGGCAGCCAGGGAGAAGAAGAGGACGACGACGAACTGATGCGCGAGATCGAGGACGCCCCCTCAGCGCTCATGAAGGACGCAGCTTACATTCCACTTCGGCTGGACGAGAGCGAGCGATCGCTCTTCAATTTGCTTGACGCGGCGCTTAACGTCAGCGAATACACGGACAAGGTGGACGTTTTGTCCTACCGTTCGCCCGTGAAGCGCGTCATTCACGAGCTGAACGAGACGTTCGGCATACTCTCGGGCCTGATGATCGCCAACGACTTCCGTCAGGGTCGTCGACTCGTGCAGGACAAGCAGTTCAAAGACAACGAGCAGTTTTTCCGACAGGTGTTCGAGATCGGACGCCGCTATAAGGTCATGAACCCAGAGCGCATGCGCAACAACTACGGCAAGATGATCTACCTGTTACAGGACGCTAACCTGCGCGAGATCAGGAATTATCTCGGATTCTCGTGTGTGGCGCCTATTAAGACGGTGGCGTCGCTGCTGAAGGAACGCCACGCGCTCGAAATGCTGCGGGATACACGATGTGAGGTTGCAACATCCGTGGCTGCTGTTGATCCCAATCTACTTGGTGACCCGGAAGCTCTACAGCGTTTAGTGCGTGATAAGCAGCAGGCGATCGAGGAGCTCGTGCGCGACTACTCGTCGGCATCGTTGTCAGAAGAGGAGATTCGTCTGTGTCTCGCGTCCATTTCTGACAGTCAGAGCTATCTGGCGTCGAACCGGTCGCCAATCACGCGCATGATCGACTACTTAGAGAAATTCTTCAAGCCGGAGAAGGCAGAACCAGGTTTCAGCCTCGAAATTCGGGCCGGCAAGAATGGCGCGCGGCTTAGCCACAGCCACGCCAGTCAATATGAATACGTTCTGCAATCGCTGCTGTTGTGGAAGAATATTACAACGTCGATGCTGCGTCTGTGGTGGGTCGTGGAGGAGGACCTGCTGGGCGGCAGCATATACCGCCTCCGTGATACCGGTCAGGGTCTCAACCGCATGCAGCACGCGCCCGAGACGTCTCACTTAGTGCACTCGATTCTGCATCAGACACAGAAGCTGCGTCCTCGCTGGGTGGGCTCCTCGGTTGTGCATCTCGGCGACCACAACGTGCCCAACGCGCTCATGTTCATCGACAAGTACACGCAAATTTCGCGCATTCTGAGCCCAATCGTAAACACGGTGCACGACATCCCAGCGCTCGCTGCGCAGCCCAACACACGCGCGTACATTGAAGGCAGCTTCGGTGGCGCAGAAATGCTGCAGAAGCGGGTCCTTTGCGACTTTTTCAAGCACGGTTTCGACGGCAGCGGTGCGGACAACTTCTTCGACGCAGGCTCGTGCATCGATGGTCGCCTCACGAGCGCCTGGAATTGGTGCTCTAGGATAGAGAGGAAACCCTTTTTCCATGTGTTCCTTATGGCCGGTTTTGTCGGCTTCGACGGACACTTTGAAAAGTAAAGTCATCAGCTGGAAATACAGATCTTCCAACTGCTTTTACGTGTCCGTCGTAGTGATCATCTGTCGCGTTTGGGCAAGCAATTTGGCCCTTATCATAATATGGATGCACTTGTGGTAGTATCACTTGAACCACCTTGGAGCTCAATGCATACGAATCGAGTTTGAGAAATTCACTCACTTGATTACTACTAACTACTTCTATTAACTAATTCAGCTTTACTATTGGGAAGCACCTTGCCGGCGCCGACACGCATTCTCCAGCCTTCACCGCGAACATTTAGACGATACGAGAAGACTGAAACGACCCTATAAACGGTGGAGGTTGTTATGCATGTGGTCGCCCTCTGTGGGCGTGTAGAGCGCTGCTGTTGATGTGGCCGACACGTTGTATAGCTGCTGATAATACGCGGGGTCCGGGTGCTGTTGATTCCATGAGAGTTCCATGGTTTTGTGCTCGGAAGCCGTCACGTCCGCTTGATGCGTGAAGTAGACCGCCTGTTCGTAGCCGTAGTCAGTCGTCGCCACTGGCCGTGTTGCCTCCTCCGTGCCGTCATGCGATCCATTCGTGAAGTGTGCGACGTGCTCCAGGACCGGCTCAATATCTGTCAGCAGGTGCTCCAAGTAGCTGTCGTCCTGTGCATCATGGACCTGGTCTTGGTCGTGTCCGTCAAAGTGCTGTATCTCGCTTTTGAACTCAGGTTTAATGTCCATCGGTTCGTAGTCGCCGTTATCCGTGCTCTTCTTCTCATCATCTTCCTCCTCAATGTGATCCATAATGCTAAGCTTGGCAATCTCACCGTATTCCGTCGGTGACATGGGAGGCGACTGGGATCCGTTACTGCCAGCATACGCTTCGGCCGGTGTCGTCACCGACGCGGACGCACTCGAGTTGGAGCCGGTGCTACACGCCGAGCTGACCGAGTCGCTGCGCACGCGACGTTTCCAGCGGCTGAGCTTCTGACGCAGCTTCTGCGCGTGGGTCATGGCTTGACGCGTAGACTTGGAGCCCACGTAGGCAGCGATGGCGGTCCAGGGGCCTTGTGGGAAACACTGAATGGCCTCCCAGAAGCGGCGCTGCTCGGCCGGCGACCACGCGTGCTCACCCGGTTTGGGTACCGTGAACTGGGTCGGTACGAGCTTGGCCTGGTGCAGCTCGCTCATGACCTTAGGCGAGATCATACCAGTCCGACTACCCTGGTGACGAACTCAGTCGGACTGACTAGCGAAATGCGTAACGGCCTCTTGGTGTGCGGTCGGGAGCCAATCGTGCAATGAGGTCGGAGGTGCTAAACGTTCGCTTTTCTCCGACGCACCTCACATGGCTCATTGTTTGCGGCGCAGCTTAACGACGGAGCTCATGAGCGTATCTATCTATCGATCTATCAAGTGCCGTCGATCGACTGGAAGGCGAGTAAGCTGCTGGACACTCAAGAGACGGAGCGCTCATCTCGCTGGTGCTTTTGACAGGCATGCCAAGTTTCTCAAATTTTGCGCGAAAAAAGGGGTCTGTCTGCGTTCATACTTTGCTGGAGAGCAACGTGTGGCAAAGACAGCATCATTCGAAATCCAAAATTTGGGTACGGTCGATACGACGACCCGGAAACCGGCAATATTGTTGGAGAAAATCCACACCACGGCCCAAATGCGCTCGTCGAGTGCTGGCTCGTGGAGAGAGACTGGCGTCAATCGATTAAGTGAGCGCATTAACCATAGAGGCCTTTGATCTCGGTTTGCTGCGCTGCATTCTTGCGTTTTGCACCAATTTTTTCACGATCGTCCGGCTTTTCAGCCTCACAACGCCGGACACGCTTTCGCTAGAGTAGACAAGCATGCAAACACGCCACGATCGCTTCGTGTTACTTGCCAAGCTCGCCTGCGTGTCTCTAGTCTGCAGGGTCAGCTGCTAACCCTGCGGGTTAACTCAACTGAGGACTGATGGTTGTGCGGCCGCGGGGTGGCCCGGTCCTGTCGTGTATCGATCGGGAGAGAATGACCACGTTGGTGCCGAGCATTGAGCGGCCTCAACTTCTGTAGTCGTGGCGCTCATTATGAAGCTTACCTACGGTGCAGGATATGAAGCGAGATTTGCCGCGGCGTACGTGGTGTCCTGCGTATGCAAACGACTTTTTTACCTGCTGAGCGGTAGGAATCTAGTCGAAACCGACTCGACATTTGACGCTTGACACTACGGCAAACCGACTCGACACTTTGCGTTCGACACTCGACGGACTTCATTCAGCTGCATCGACACGAGAAAACTGGCCCCGCCTCGCGCCGGCGGTCCAAGTCCACGTAGCGTTATCCATGTGCCCGTACGTCCACAGAGACAGACCCTGTGCTTCCAAGCGTCCCATATGTGTACGAGCAAGCGCGGCTTGGCTGGCTAGGACGAGGCCGCGATAATCAGATCGGCCGCTCTCTCGCGGCGACTTGACACCTCCATAACAAGCGCGACAAGTACACTTGTGTATTGAGAAATATACGGCGAAACTGTCTTTTTGCTTTTCAGATCCCGTTTACTGCTTTTATTGTATCCTCGCCGTCAAGCGCGGCCGCCAAAGGGTTAATAATACTTATTTATCATTTATTAGTGTTTTATACCGTACATTCTTTTTCATTTACCAGTTGTGATATCTTATTCGGGCACAATACCGTACTGTATGATGACACAGTATCCGAAACGTCCATCGAAAGTATCCACTGAAGTTTTGCTTTAACATTTTGGTGGATGCTGAGTCAACAATTGGCAACCTTCATTCACTCGCGAAAAGGGTATCCATTTAAAAGATGGGGTTTTCTCCGCGATAATGCAAGGGCCTCGCGGTGTCGTGGAAATCTGGTTCCTCCACATTAAACTTTCAATGCTGAAATTTGTAACAAAACCTTTTTACTGCAATTTACATAGGCAATATAATGCAATACAAAATTTTAATACGCAAAGAAATCTTCGAAGAGACGAATATGTACACAAATGTTTAAAGGTTTCCAAGTCGGGTCCTAAAATTTTGTCAGCTGACCCTAGACCATCGCTGCAGATTTATGACAGAGAACTATAACAAGCGGAGCCAGCCCGCTTTGGTGCATTGAGTGACGATGCTATGGGCTCGATCGCTGCAAGCCAATCCACTGTCCGGTATTGCTCATTTCAGTCATGTTTTTTGAAACTCGAAGATTCCAGGCGCAGTGTGCGGGTAAGACGGTAGTGTACTACTGTATTGGATCTGCGCAGATTAATCATGCATCGCTTCACAACAGACAAATTTGCTGATGACGTGAGAAACTTGAGATCGCCGCACCATCCAACAGCTCCAGCTTTTAAAACAGAAATTGCGGATAGTCTGACAATACAGTACATTTCGTACAATAATAAGCCGCTCATATTCAGTCCAGTTGCGGCAGGTTTACAAACAGCGCACAACAAACTGCTCGATGCGAGCAGATCGAATTTCCCATTTTCCCTCGTCTTCATGTATTAAGAAACAACTCCACTCATTTGGTATAAGAAGAAACTGCCATTGTCGCTGCCGCTTTCGCTCCTAGATGGCATTCATCACAGACCATTCCTGGGAAACAGCCGTCTCTCCAGTGTACAAATTTGAGCAAATCCTACGTGTGCGTCTCGATAGGCGACCCAAGCTTGGGGATGGCTGCACTGTCGCGGAGAACGTTGCCTGGACTGCCATTACGTGCTTGCTCCTCGGCTCGAAGTGCTGTGGTCCTCGCACATCGGCGCCGCTTTCCACCGTGTCCTTCCACGCGCCGAGCTTAACGCCCATCCACCTCCTACGGTACTGCCCTTCGAAGCATCAGATGTCATTACCAACGCTGTGTACGGATGGACGCGCGTCCGACTTGGAGTTGATACTTCCGAACGCCGACAGCTAACGATGGTAGGCACTCGAAATCTCACTTTGGTTTTGTTTGGCTACGATTAGATCTTAAGACCGATAGACCCCTACAGAGCTACTTGCGCGTTGTGGTTTGGTCCGGATGGCGTCGCTGATTCCTCGCTTGATTATATTTCACGCTGGACGCATGAGACCCCGAAAAACATATCACTAATATACCGTTATTTTACGCAGCCTCCAAAAATAAATATCATTACCGTTATTTACTATTTTATTGCTGATTTTTGTATTCTGCCAAACATAATAGTAATATAGTATTGTGTGTAGTACTGACGCAATAATATAATTATATTGTCGAGCGATATATACGCAATAATACTAATATATGTCGAGCGATATATTTGTATTATTGCATCAGTATTATACTATACCACTACAGTAATCTGCTTGCTAAGCGAACACCCGATATGTATAAACAACACAAGGTATATTTAATATGAAATGTTTTTGCGGTGCTCAAAAGCATCCCAGCATACTGTTTTAGTGCAATATGATGTTCATGTCAGTTTTGCAAACTAGGGTCGATCGAGTGCGACCAACACTGTTAAATCGTCTCTGCAGGTAGCTACCGCCACGCTTCAGCGCACCCACTGAATACCTTTCAGCATACCCACTTTATAGGGGTTTGCATCCCCCCGTCGATCCGGTCCAGTGCCTGCTCCATTTTCTTACGGAGTACTTGACGTTTGATACAGTATATTATAGCTTGGTCTAAAGGCTGAAGCTTGGCAGTTGTGTTTGGTGACAGCTTGACCACCCACACGTTTGTTAACATAATGCCTTCCTCGCAGTGGGATGAGGCGTTGTCGACGAGAAGGAGGATGTGCCTGCCTTTCTCTCGTATGGACTGGTCGACATCCCGCAGCCAGGCTTGGTAGGTCGTAGTGGCCATCCACGCCTTAGTAGTGGACGTGTACAGCACTTCATCTGGCTTTTGACCTAGCCAGCGTGGCTTGGCTGACTTGCCAATGAAAATCAACGGCAGTTTGTCAGCTCCCGTGGCGTTCGTGCACACCGTCAACGTGATGCGAGCTTTGTCCTGCTTCATCGCAAGTGCAGCGTTGATGTAGAGCGAGCCGCGCGGAACGTTGTTGAAGAAGAACCTGTCTCGTCCATGTTGTATACATCTGTATATGAGTAGGTGCGGATGATTTTCCGAAGCGACCTGATCTCGTCGTCAACTGCCTCCAAATCGACTACTCCGCCTTCTCCATGGACGCGGCGCCGTCGGATCCCATATCGGTCTCGCAGATTTCGGAGCCAAGATGTGCCAAGCCTTGGCCATGCCGTTCGCGGTACCTTGACCATGATTCAGGGTCCTCTCGGCTTGGGCGACAATCATGCTGCCTGATAGCGAGAGCCCCCAGCTCTCACTGGCCAATATGTACTCGACCATGCATTGGTCGAGCAGCAGTTGGAACTTGGGTCGGGCTCTTTGGCGTCGAAGGCAGTCGGTCGTGTACCTGCGCAGGCGGGCCTCCGATTTCAGCGCGCGACCAACGACTTGCTTGGATGGCCTTCTATGAAGGGAGAATTCGGCATATGCCCTCGCTGCAAGCTCCGTGTAGGTATCGTTTGGACGCCGGCGGCGGCGGTCGCAGATCTTGAGCTTTTGTAACTTGGAAAGGCGAACGCGTTTCAGGAAGGGCTGAGGGAGGGTGATAACTATGGGGCAACTTTCCGTCGAGTTAAATAATGGCATGCTGCGATTGATTGGCTTTCAACGATCGCTATTTCCGTTGATCTATATAGAGCTGAAATATTGCTAGAGGGTTCGCTTCTTTTAAGTTGATTGGCGAAAAAACGACGAGTTGTCGGGACGTCATGGCGGGCTGGAGAATGATTCACCTGATCGACGGACTCTTAATTGCTCATTGTCACTACATCAGTACGTTGCATACAATGTGTTACAGCTTGTGAGATTTACTGTCTTGAAGATTATTAGGTTCGGCCTGTTCGCTTAGCAAGCAGATTACTGTATTATATTCAGCAGAATGCAAGAATCAGTAATAAAATAGATATATTCTGCTGGCATTCTTCGTATCGCTCGACGAATGCCAGCCAGTGGTTCATCACAGCCAACCACGTGCGTCATGCCCCACAGATAGCGCAAACCGAGCACGATAGCTCATTATCCAATTCTCCAGTCCGCCATGACGTCCCGACAACTCGTCGTTTTTTTCTTTACGGATTTGGAACCAGAAAGCTAGCGCTGTAACATCTGCGAGTAACCACGCAAGCAAGCTAGTCGCACAGGCTTTACCGGTTTGATGTCTCATCTGCACTCAGTCTACCCTACTCACAGCGAAGAGTATACTGAATTCTAATCCCGAAATCTCAATTCCTTCGAGATGTTCGGCTTCGTGGACAAGGTCACTAGCCATATGTATGACTGGCTACGTTAGATCGTGGAGCGCAACCTGCCGTTATACGAGGTGGGAAACTCTCTCACTAGATAGCTTGTTAGGATGCGGGTATACGTACTGAAGACCTACATGAAACGGGTGGCTGCTTGCGTCGGTGCCACCATGGGCGAGGAGATGGGCACATGTTTCGGGATCATGTGAGACGGCTGGAGCTCCGGTACGCATTACTTCGTTGCAGTTTGCGGTTTAGGGCGGGAAAGACGGTCCTATCGGGCGCCTTATAGGCATATCCCCGTGGAGAACGGACAAACGGTCGACATTGTAAAGGTTAATCTTGACGTCTACGATAAGTCTACCATGATGATGAAGTTGTCGTCGGTGATAACTGTGTCAACGACTAGAGGAGTAAATATCATTAACACCGCTAGAAAAAGAGCTCAGCACTGCAAGCGCTGAGCTCTTTTTCTTCTGGCAGTTTACCGAGACAGGGCAGGTGTCATCAGGGACAGGGAGCCGACTGTTCGTGCTGTCGTGATAAACCTGACTACCCGGTACGCTACGGCTGCATTTGACTGACTACCTGTAGACCACTCTCCCTCGCCAGATCGCCAGTCTCCAGCAAGCCATTCAGGTGCACAGGGGAGCACAAAGCGGAGACGGGTGTTTCGAGGAGCCCATGGAGGAAAAGATGAGGAAGTTGAGGGGGTGTAATGCCGCAGGGTTTGGTGCCGCAGAACGTTGCGCGGGGTACATGCTAACTCCGCCAGTGGAGCTGGAGAAAGCGGCCGGCGATAACGAGACAATGCAGCCAGGGTCGCCAGAGATGCCGACGAAGGACCCATGGCTACTGGGGACGTGGCGGCTCGCCGCACAAGGCGGCGGCTGGGGCGTCGGGGGGGGGGGGAGTTACTGCGTAAACTGCTCGGCTGCGCGGGATGGTGGCCCCGCCGTGGTCCACGCTGATAGGGACCAAGCAGACCTGGCTCGCGCTCTGAGCGAATCAGACACGATGTGACGTCTGCTTCGAATATGCCGCACATGACGCGGAAGCTAAGCGATGAGAGGACTACATAACTGCTTGCGGAAATCAGCCTCACACTTCCAATGTATGAATGTGAAGTCAACTGCAACGGTTATACTTGTATTTGCCATATTTGTTCTTACTCTGTTGCTAATGCTTGGCCATTGCGGCGCGGGCGTCCAGAAGCCTGACCTGCAGTATCCGCTCGCTTTCGCTTGTTGGTGCCGCGGTAGAAGAGGGTCTCGCGACCTGTCACATCCAAGCTGCCCACAGCGTTGAGGCTAAACCGGATATGGATCCAGGACCCGTGTTTGAAATGGAAGCGACACGGGCAAACGCGCTCGGCAACGTTCACCTCCCACCCGCACGAAGGCATACCGCAGTGTTCCATTTGCGCTGACACCGGCAAGACTTCCTTGGAGCGGTGATCCAGAACGTCGAAGACGCGGATGTTCGGTATGGACACTACGTGCATGCTTTCACTCTGCTGCTCGGAGGGCGCGTCACTTAGCAGGAAGGCTACGCTGGTCCGCTCGTATGGTTGCTCGTACAGTAGGCCCTGGCGCATCATGTCCCGAGCGCGACGGTGAAGCCGATCGGGGAACTTTGCCGATAATGCGAAGGACCGCGCACGCATGCTCTCACTCCTGCACAACACCAGGAGCTAATCTACCAAGGCGCCGACTTTCAACTTCCTCCGCAGCGTGACATCGCGCTTGATGGCCGCGTTAAACGTTTCGCAAGGGTTATTGGTAGTGGCAAAACCACTTGGTGTGTGGAAGCATTGCCACCGCCAGACCCGTGCGTTGAGCCAAGTCTTCTGGAAGTAGGAGCTAAATAGACGGAGTTGTGTCCATTTTGTCTACACGTTCTTCACCGCTGCCAACTTTTGCTGATACTCTTCCGTGCTCCTTGTAAAATGCAGCTCGTGCAGGTGGGACATCACCATCGCCGTAACGCTCGTTTCCAAGCCTCGTGTTTTTCATACACTTTCTTAGCCACGTGGAAGAAACACATAAGAAAACCGAAGTCTTGACAGCTGCCGAAACTTCCTGGAGTGCATTCCACTGCGCGAGGTCGGCGTCGACCATAGCATACCGAACCCTCAGCATCTTGCCTGTGACAGCTTGAAAGACTCAAGCCAGCAGCGAAAGGACCTCCGTGTACTGCTGTTGCCGCTCTTGTGAGACGATGAAGTCAGCCAGGAGATGAAATTGTCTGGCCTTGTCCGAGATCCCCACCACAATCACGGGATATCCAACTTGGGACAACTTGTAGGTTGCATTCACATGCAGCACAAACGTTGCCGGATCCCGATCCGCGGCACAAAAAATGAAATGCCGACGACAAAGGGGTTCTGGTCGGTACCATTGCCAACTTCAGGTTTCCCATTCTGGTTGTTGTGCCACGCAAATGTGAATGCAGCGGTCTCTTCCTCGTGCCCAGTATAGCCAGAAGCTCGAATTTTCAAGCGCACTGCGCCAAGGAGGTCACTGCCGCCCAAACGCGTAGCCATATAATGGTGGACGAACCGCTGAAGTGTTGGTAGCAGGCATCGCGTTCTCAGCTAGGTTGAACCGCCGAAAGAGGCCGTTCCAAATCCGCAGCGGCGTAAGGCCTTGCGCTGCCAGTCCCGAGCAGCCTCTTTCATCGCCAACGATAGCTTTGGGTTCTCGGGCGGGGAGCGAATGGGTGTTACGTGTGCGTAGAGCTCGTCAATATCGACAGCTAGCAGCAGCTGGCATGTGCGCACGGGTCCACGCCAGGGGCACAACTGGCACGGCGATACACTATCGCAGGCGGCCCCACAGACACAGCTGAGAAGCTGGGATCGCATTTCATGGGGACGGGGACCGTGCAGATACTGCAGTTGTACAGGTCGCTCTTGTCAATCTTGAAGGTCTTGGACGTTTCGAGGAGGATGTCGGCGTCGCCGCGAGGAAGCGCAGTCGCTAAGGTTTCCCAGGGCAGGCGGCGAGGCATCTTGGTGTTGGCTAGGAGGGGGGAGGGGCTTTAGGTCTAGCAGGAATGATCCGAAATGAGGGCATTGCAGTCTTTTACCTATATTTGATTAGTTAAAATAGTCTATATACCACGCTGCGATAGGTAGATATTAGGTTTGGTGCCGCATTGGACAAGCTGTCCTGTCACTGGGTCTTCACCTCTCACAATGGCAGGTTCCGCTCGACGATCCAATGAAACCAGTCGTACATGCGGCTGGTAGTCTCGTCCACGAAGCCGAAGATCTTTAGAGAGGTCAGGTTTCGCTGTTGAAACTCAGCATACTACTCGTCGTGTGTGGTGTGGACCGAGTGCAGGTGAGACATCAGGTTGCTGTAGCCTGTTCAACTGGCTTGCTTTGCGGGATAGCTCGCAGATGTTGCATCGGTAGGGCCCTAGCCCCAGAGGCGGGAAGAAGAACGCGACGAGTTGTCGGGACGAAATGGGGAGGTCGAGAATTGGAGAGTGAACGCTGCGGGCGGTTGGCGGTGCTAACGGGTCCTGATATGGATGGTTGGCTGTGAGAAACGGTTGGCGGGCAGTCTCGTTACCAACTATTTGTATATCCCGCCCGTAAAGGAATATATTATTTTACACCACAAACAATAATCCGCACTAAAGTATTAAAAGTACCGCAATCACGGTAGTGGTGTTATTTGATCGGAGCCCTGGTCTGAACGAGTGTTAGTTTAGGCGTGTCAGCCAACTCGCCGAGCAAGTAGTTATCATGGACTTGGCGAGCTTGTTCTCGGATCGATCGCGCGGCTTCTGGACGCCACTCCATTCACCGATGTCTGGATCCAACCCCAGGCAGTCCGCTCATGGACATTGTGTCTTCCAGGCGTTCGCCTACTTGACTTCGCGCAGGATGCAGTTGCGCACATGCCGCATGTCGGAGATGCCCTCCGGTTCTTATACTCGTTTCTATTGGCCAAGAGTTAGTGGTAAGGCTTTAAGGATGTATATCTATTTACAATACATGTAAGAATTGATGACATTCCAGTGCCTGCAAGAGAGAAGTGGATATTCACTGTTGAATTCCCCGATTCCTCACCGAGCACCACCACCCAGATCCCGGAGGCTTCTTTGGCCCCTCCATCAAGCGTTCAGTCTCTTCCCTGAAACAACAGCTAGGAATGAGTGTACGACAGGTAATGATCCCCAACAGGGTCACGCTTCTTCTCCGTGGGTCATCCACGCAATCGGATGCAAATGATGAAAGCGACCACGAAGATGGCCAAACCATGGTCGAGTTGAGTGGTGACGTTGCATCGTCAACACCGTCTTCTTCGAGCAACGACAACTCAAGTGAGAGCTCCGACGACTCAGATAAAGAGAGCTCTAGCTCTAGTAACGACTCGTCCGGCTCGTCCTTTGAGAGCAAAAAGAAACACAAGCGCTCTGGCAACAAGAAGAACAGACACAAGCCGAAACATCGCCAAGTACGCCACCAATTCAAGCTTAGAAGTTCCCAAGCTGGATGGTGCAAACGACTAAAGCTTTGGCGCACGATGATCGAGCTCAAGCTCAAGCTCCAAAACTTGTGGTCACTAGTCACTACGAAAGTGTTTTTAAAGGACTCCTGTACCTCGAGCCGCAAGTGTCGTTGGGAAACGCACTGGCTAAAACCACAATATATTCATTGCGGGATCGTAGGACAACGACTTTCTGGTTGGAACAGGCGACCGCTGGTTAATTGCAATCCGGTGGTAATATTCCAGGACATTGAGAAGGAATACAACGCCGGCAGCGCTGCCAAGAACGATATTCTGATCAAGGGTGCGATGTTTGCGCGCAATTTTGTACACGGGGAACCCGTTGATACATACATCGACGCTATCATAAAACTGCACGAGGATCTTGCCACACTTGGGCCCCTGCTCGGAGATTCAGAACTTGCGCGGCTACTACTGACCAACGTACTGGAAGTGTTTCCGGACTTAGGTAACGAGTTGGCGGTCTCCCGCCGGAACCGACTAGTTTGTGAAGTTGGGCGTGTCCGCGGCTGACTGCTCGCAAGAGAACAAGAAGAAAGTATGTGTGGTCACGAGTCCGTGGTTCAAACCATAGCACGCCTCGGCTGCGACACGATAATCGGGTACTCCAGTTTGTAAATGGTCAGCATGAAGGTGTCCAAGTGAGCCAACGCGGGGGGGGCTGAAACGGGCCAAGACGCCACACACCTAGTTAAGGTCGCCACCCGTCTCTGCACGACGCGATGCATTGGCGGCCACGCTCCAATTGTCACCAGTTCGGCCACTGGTATTGAGAGTGTCCATGTACTCGCCAGCAAGTGGATCTGCTGGGTCGTATTAATGGCCGACACTACGGTGGGCATTATGCTCGTACGCAGTCTGGTGG
Organism: Phytophthora sp. 'mugwort'; assembly: GCA_033558025.1. Classification (NCBI taxonomy): domain Eukaryota; phylum Oomycota; class Peronosporomycetes; order Peronosporales; family Peronosporaceae; genus Phytophthora; species Phytophthora sp. 'mugwort'. The sequence goes on along the minus strand of JAUCEF010000007.1, from coordinate 3,931,044 downwards.
TCGAGGTGGAAACTGGCGATTTGATGCTCCAGGACCTATGTCAGTAATGGCATCAATGGAGCACCTCGGACAACAACTTCGTCGAAAGACACGGAGTGGTGCCTTGATAGTGGAGCACAAGTCAATATATGTGGTGACTTATCATGTTTCACAGAGGTGAAGACCATCAGTAATGGACGTGTCAAGTGGTGTGGTAATGGTGGCTCGGTGAACGTGAATCAGGTTGGTGACGTCTTGCTCAGTATCATTAATGAGAACTCCGGTCGGCTGGAGAAGCGCATTCTCTCTGGCGCTTACTATGTGCCTGGTGCAATTGCGAATTTAATCTCTCGATCGCATGCATACAAAGCTGGGATATTGCATGTATATGTCGCGCGATCAGAGCAAACTGCTTCTTTAAATAGACCGGATCACAGTCAAGTTCACAAAGTATAGACGGCATGTGTCGGTTGTGGTTGCAGAGGGTACAGCAGTCGGCAAATGAAGTGATCTGCAACAAAATCACTCGGACGGATAGCAGCCGCCTCTTTCCTTGTAATACAAACGTTTTGCCCATGCCAGTGAGGTCACATTTGCGGAGATGGTCAAGAGAAAGGCCGTCCGGGGTCTGCAAAACATGTACAGCAGAAGATTCGAAGGTGTCTTGTATTCCCTGTATCAAGGCAAAGGGTTCCTTACAAGACGCGAAGCCACAAAGCTAAGAAGCCCCTACGGTTGCAAGCTGACTTTCTACCGTTAATGAGGTTACGATCGACAGGCGCAACGCTTTTCTGTTAGCAGTCAGTTGCTACAGATTGATACTTCTACTCCGTCATAGGCGTGAAGCTAAGCAGCACATCGTCAGTCATCAGGCTTCATGCCAAGTACCACGATCGAGGTTGGCGAGTTGAAGGCATTCACTTCGACCAAGGTGAAGAGTCTGACAACAACTCTCTACGGGCGTTTGGGGATGATCGAGGCATCGCACTGACAACACGAATGCTTACACACCCAGCAAATTGGATTGTCGCGCGAGTCAATGGAACGTCCTGCCAAAGGTGAGAGCGCTGTTGCACATGACAAATCTGCCTGACCAACTGTGGGGCGAAACTGCGCTTCATGGTGTGCATACGCTTGTAATAGAATCCGGTTGAACAAACTCACGAGGGAAGCTGGCGCTTCCTTTAAACCCTTGGTTGCATTGTAGTCTGCAAGTCTTAGAATGAGTTCGGTCAAACCTCTCGTCAGGTACTCCTATACTGCTGTAGTGATACCTGCTTTAGTTTTACCCACCTCAGAGTCTTACCCTACGCCAGCTTTAGCTGAGGTCATCCTCTACCATCAGCCCAGTGCGTGGTCAGGTCATGAAGACCGTCGTCCCACTACAGCGCCCCACCAAGACTTGACCACGCATCTTCGAGTCGATCTGTCTGAATGTTGCTCGAATGTATGAAACTCAAGGGTCTACCATTTTCGGGGTACATGGGCACGTGTCTGCTCACTCTTCAACTTGAAGTGTTAAAGCTGCTCCAAGGCTGCACGAAACTCGACGTCACCCTCCCTTGCCATGAACTGCTTCACCATCACAGGAATGTCCTTGTACAGTGATTTGAGCGACTCCCATGAGTCCTCAATTGGCTCCAGACCTTTCCACCCTACCAGTATCTCGTAGCACCGCTTTGCCGAATTCCACCGGTGATCTTTGAGTTCTGCGACCGTAAGGACAATCCCCTGAGCAGCCATGTGCTCACGGATCTCCTCCGTCACCTCAAAAGACTCATCGGCGTAAACTTCAAGCGTGAAGCGTGCACGTCTGATTCCGCGCCAGTCACTAGGTGCTGTACGCGAAATGAGTGTTCGTCTGTCCCCACCACTTGGTATGGACCAATTCAGGTGACTAAAAGCTTTGTTGTGTTTTTGGTCCATTCTTAATCGTAAAACGTAATCACCAACATCGAAGTTCGCCAACCTGGCTCCTTTCTGCATGTTCTGGTTCCGCTTGGTTTGTTCCGACCTTGCCGTCTGCACCTTTTTGTGCATCTCGTGCACACGAGTTCGCAGCGCGGACAACTTCCGTTCAAGATCTCCGGATGTCAAATCAATCGTGACGAGTCTCCTGTCTCGCTGTCGAGCCCGAAATCGAGTGGAGATGCAGCAGGTAGACGCAAAACAACTCTACTAGTGCTTTGTTGGCGAGAGACGGTACCGGCGTTTGGTTCAAACTGGCCTGCACCACCGGGACGAAATGAGTCCAATCTCGGATGTCAACCTTGGCCTTCAAGGCACATAGCTCACGAGACTTGGACAATGTCTGTGTTCAGTCTCGCGATGGATCCATTTATCCACGGGCAGTACGCCACAGTGAAGCGCTGATTGCTGTTGAGACGCCTTGCCACCTCGGCCACCACTCGGTTCTTAAAGGGTGTGCCCTGCTGATCCAAACTCTAGGTGCAACATATCGGCTATGCCAGTCCAGTATCGCTTCAACTGTTACTCCTGCAGTCGGCAGTGTACAAGGTGAGCTCACAGAAGTGTGTTGCTTCGTCTTTAAGTACAAGCAAGTACTTATAGCTGCCGCAGGATTCACCAAGATGCATGAAGTCCCAATGCAAAGCTCCATTTCTTTCGTCACATCGGAATGTCTCTGTCCATGGTCGGTTCACCACCTTCCTTCCTTTGACATGCTGGCACATGAGGCAGCCAGCAAGGAAAGTCTTGACCACGGCTGAGAGGGCGGACGAAAAACCGTCGGATTACCACGTTCATCAGAGCATCACGACCTCTATGACCCTGTGCGCCACAGTGGCTGATCACTAGTAGCCGCTTCAGCAAGCTAGACTCGTCGGCAGGGATCCAAATACGCCCATTGCTGCACAGCAAACCATCACTCCGTGTCGTCAAGCCTTGCGGGCGTTCCATGATATGTCGCTGTTGCGCTGCAAGGAGCTCATCGGTAGTTGGCCACACAAAATTACCATCGCTGAACGTCCGAATCGGTACACGGCTGCTGGTGCTCGTCGCTGGCTCGGCTTCCTCTTCGCGTTCTCGCCGCAACGTGACTCGCTTCACTGCTACACTTGAAACGCGAGGAGCTCCAGCCCATCGGGACGCCATATCCGCCCAAACATTGTACACGCCGTCGATGTGTTCGATGGAGTATCGATACTCCATTAACTTCATGACCTAACGTAGTAATTTGCCGCGAACATGCTTCTTCACACTTCATGCCCGGGTGCAAATACATGTATCAGGTTGCGGTGGTCGCAATACATGCGGAAACCACGCGGTCGCAACAGTAAGTTGCTGAGCTTATCGCACGCGACGATAATGGGGTACGCCTCTTCTCAATGACACTCCAATTTTTCTGTGCTCCAGTAAAGGTACCACCCAGACAGATAAACAGCTCGTGCGGCTGGTCCTGGATGTCTGCATCACTTTTCCAGTTCGTCACCTGATCACCGAACAGCCAACGTCGGATGCATCCGTGAGAAGAATAATCTCAGCATTGGGTTTGGGAAAGCCAGGGTGGCTGCATCCGCCAGAGCCTGCTTAAGTTGTCGTACGCCTCGCATTCATGCTCGGTAAGTGCGACCGGGATTCCCGCTGCCACCCGCTTCGTTCTCCTGGACGCTTTCGCCAGCGCGTGTTCCAAAGCGTCCTGCAGAGGACGGGCACTCTTGCGTAGTCGACAATGCTGTCCCTCATCCAGTTAGTCGAGCACAAGAACTGATGGAGTTCTCCAGCGTTTGTCGGGTACGGCATGCTAGTCAGAGCCTGAATACGCTCGGAATCATGTCTGACGCCTTCGCTGTTTATCACCTTTCCACACCACTTCACTTATCGTTTGTATATGCATGACTTGGTGACGCTAAGCTTGAACCCGAATTTTGACGTAAGCTCCAGCAGTCGCTGTAACTTGTCGAGGTACGTGTCAACGTCGGCAGCGTACAGCAGCAAATCGTCAATCCATACTAACAAGTGCTTGTACAACAACTCAGCGTAGCAGCGCTCGATCGTCGACTGAAAGTGCAGTGCGGCGTCTGCACTGCCCTGCGGCACACTAGAGGAGTGTAGATCTTCCTGTGTGTCATGTATGATAACAGCTCCTGGCACTCCTTGGCGAGAGGGAGCTGCCAATAGCCCTTGATGAAGTCAAACAGTCCGAAGTGGCTGCAACCTCTCACTTGTTCCAAGTCAACGTGCAAATTGGGCATTAAACCAGCCATCGGTTCAGTCTGCACATTGAAAAGGCTTATAATCCACCGTTTGTCGGAATGCGCGGCCGCCTCGCTTCTCACTGGTAAGGCTGCACAAGCCCATCGACTCATTGGGTTCTCGTGAACCCAGCCCATCTTGACCAACATTTCGTTGAACGACTCTAGAAACGCCTGGTACTTCGGTGCGTACTTGCGAGCTTTGGCCTAGTATGGTCGGCAGCCAGTCTTCATCTTCACTCTCATCGGCTCAACATTTGCCGGGGGATCATTGCCGAGAACGACCCGCCAAACATCGTGAGCGTACGCAATGGTGCGTAGCCTTTCGACTTTGTCCACAGGAAACCCCTCAGACAAAGCCTGCTCGATCATCAACTGCACCGCCAACCGAATCGCGACTTCATCATTGTCACCTGCCGCCACGTCAGGGACGTCTTCATCATCGTCTCTATCGTCTCCGCTTGGGGACGCCAACAGCTCCAACTGCCGTCCGACATCGATCCCGAGCATCTTCAGACATCGTCACCAAGCAAGAATTCATCACAATCATTCTTCAGGATCAAGCATGTTACCGGTTTGAAAATGTTGACAGGCCCTGCAGCCATCATGAGTGACAGGCGCAGTTTTGTTGATTCAATCGCCCACGTCTTGTTTCCACCCGGTAGATCACACTTGATCGGGTCCATCTACTTCGTCACTTCGAAGCTCACACATTGCTCATCAATTTTCTCTAAAGTCGTGGAGCTAATGCAAGAGATCTCAGCTCCAGAATCCGGACAGTACTCCACATCCACATCACAACGCCACCAACACGCAACATACGGGGTTGACCGTGCCGGTCAGACAGACACGCGCTAATTCGCTTTAGCTTTGCGCTGCCTCCCCGGTTTTTGCGTTCGTGCTGGACCGGCATCACCGTCAGGTTTCTCGGGGCAATCGGCTTGCCGGTGCTGGCCACCACAGGTCCAACACTCGCGCTTCGGTCCTGGCTGGGATTGCTCAAAGCTGGTCCGAAATATCTGCCAAGGAGCGAGCTGCGGTCGTGATGCGCGAGATTTTCCACTCTCCATCACAGTCTTCGCACGTTTTTGAGGATGTGTTGCCGCTGATGGCTTGACCTCCTACCTGGATAATCTTCTTTTGTTCCGAGACAGGGCTTTATCTTTCGATCAATCTCCATAGCCTTTTCACTGACAATCTTGAACAGCTCAGCAATGCTGGACTTTGCGGCAGGCAAGCGGAAGTCGATCTCGTTCTTAATTCTTGATTTCAACTCCCCAGGTAAGCAGCTCAAAAAAGAACCTTGCATTTTCTTGGTTCCTTCGTCACCTGGAAACAACTCGCCAAGCCGTTGTTCTTGATGATCGTGTTGCACAGATGAAAATAATCCATAACTCTGGCGTCGACGTCCGTCTTGGCCGTGGTCTTCACAAGTTGGTCCTGGAAAAGCTCGTCAATGTTCGGCAGGACGTTGTTCTTGAAGCTCTGCACGGTCTTCATGATTCAATCCCAGATGAACTCATCCGTGAGCTCTTCCTTCTTCTTGTCCATTTGGTCTCGCACAATGTCTCAAGGAAGCTGTCATAAAACGTTCCTGATTAACCTCATGACTAACTTCAAATCTTCCCCAGACGCCTCGCAGCACACCCTCATGATCTCTTCGTACTCCAGACGAAGGTCAACCCAGCGGGTAAGCGCTTCGTGCGACGTGTCCTCCACCTTCGGCGCCGCCGAGACCGCGAAGATCGGGTGGGCCACGGTGGGTTAATCCAGTTCCTGATTGTTGGCTCTCGACGTTGAGCCACCTTGCAGCCCGGCCGGAGCTGCAGGAGCTTCGTCTCGCCGAGATATATTGGTGTTTCCGTTGCGAGTGGGTTTCTTGCCCTTGCTTCTACTTGGCTTGGCTTGGCCCGCATTCGCAGTTGCTGTTTCCACACTTGTCCTTGACCGCAGCGTTCGCCCGGTTCCTGCCACTGGCTGGGTCACATCAGGAGATGCAGCAGTGTCAGTCGCGGTAGCGTCGGTCGGCGTAGTTCCGTTGTCCCTACGTTTTCTTGGACACTAAAGTTAGCTTTGTAGTAGAATCCGGTTGAACAAACTCACGAGGGAAGCTGGCGCTTCCTTTAAACCCTTGGCTGTATTGTAGTCTGCAAGTCTTAGAATGAGTTCGGTCAAACCTCTCGTCAGGTACTCCTATACTGCTGTAGTGATACCTGCTCTAGTTTTACCCACCTCAGAGTCTTACCCTACGCCAGCTTTAGCTGAGGTCATCCTCTACCATCAGCCCGCGCGTGGTCAGGTCATGAAGACATCGCCCCACTACAACGCTCAATGTTACTGCGTATCGAGTATTGGAAGGCCTCACTCGTTATGACAAGTTTTCTGGTGAGTGACAGGACGTTTCTTGGTTGCGAAGATGGGAAAGTCTGACCTACTACCATATTGCCAGTGGCTCACGCACACGGAAAAAAAACTCGCATCAAGAATGGGCACAGGAATTTTGGTTGGTTACGCGCCGGAGACAACGACTAGAATGTTTTAGACCTGTTGTCTGAAGCGGTTTCGACTCACCGTGGCGGTAACTTGGTTTGGGCAGAGGACTACACGGTAGATAGAGCGTAAATCGAGGAACTTCTATCAAACGCATACAGCTACGGCGATCATGATCGTCCATCACGAGCTGAACTGGTGCCGATGCAGGTGCAAATTGACGATGTTGTTCGGCTGGATTTTGTGAAGGAAAGCATTTTAGTAGATGGTTCTACGAGTGCAGCAACAACTCCTGACTTGAAGTGATTGGAACCGACATGGGAAATGTGGAACAGGCAACTCTAGCTGAAAGAAATATCGCGGGACGAATAGTCCAGATCCCAGCGTCTGTGACGTGCTCCGATATTTTGGAGCTGAAACTCCCTTAAACCAACATGTATTGCTTACTGTTCGTTGCTTAAAATGCAAATTGCAAAGTGAGCTATCTTCCTACCATCGAGGCAGTCCAGGGGAAGCATGTTCCCGATGTTTGGCGTAATCTTGATGTGCAATCGCGAGTCCTGGGGCCATGTGCTTGCCACGATCGGCAAAGCCAAATACAATCCGTGTTTTCTTCAAGCATGTGGCTGCGAGTTGGCAAAGCTGGAGAGAGATGAAGCCATGCCATCATCACAGTCAGTATCTCTTATTGCGATAGCACGCTTGCGCTTGGTGACGAATGAGGAGGAGAAGAGACTTGTAGACGAGAGGATGAAAGTAGGAGTGAGATTAAGAGTTAGTGGAGTGCTAGCGGAATGTAGTTGCCCACTAGAACATCGTATGTGATTACCTAAACACAGTATAACATCGTGTCTACCAACCATTCTGGTATAAATTCTGAAGAGTCACCATGTACCGTATCCTTTCAGTATAAGGTATATGAGATTTACTGTACTGGTAACAGCCTGCCGAGCTGAAACCCCAATAGCCTCCCTGGGTCGGCATCAGGGAAATTTGATTGGCTAAAAAGGAGTGCCCCCCTCTAATGTGTTCAGTCAGCTTTCAAAAGTCCTGCCTCGAAACCTGTTTTTTTGCGTTTTCTGACGCTCCTAGAGGGCCTACGGGCCATCGGAGGCCAGATTTGGAGTCTCCGCGTTGGGAGCCTCAGCAGGAGTCGGCTTGGCATTTGGCTTGCCAGGCCAAGTGCGTTCGGCAACGCTAATTGAGAAATGAGAAGGTTGGCCAGAAACTTATTAACTTTCAGGGTAATAGATTGTGACGGTTCAAGCCTCGTCACTTCGCCTCGATCTTTTGATGTGCAAATGGATTGTCGATACCCAACCTGTATCTGGTCTGTATAGAGCAGTTGGAGCTTTTGGTAGGCCGTCGCGGTCTTCCTCGTGTTGCCTCATTCGAGCTTTAGACAGTTAGCACACAAGTGAGCGACGGTGTTCTTAAATACATTGGTTTTGCTTTACTTTTTTGAAGTATTTTCTTTGTCTAGTGTCTCTGTTTGGATTTCTAGCTTCTATGTTGTGCAGCTGTGGTTGACTGAGGCTCTCTAAAGCCTAACGGTTTGCGGCAGCCTCGGCGATCATGGCTCGTACAAAGCATTTCCATCGGAGGTAACGCTCCTCGTCGCCGTGCGGCTGCTGAGCGAATGTATCGGTTAGTGACTCACAAGTGGAAGGTGAGCCACATCAAGGATCGCAAGACCGACGACAAGGCCAAGCATTGGCACCGCGTTGTCCGGAAGACGTACAAGTACGGCAAGCAGCCGCAGATTCGGGGACCACGAGCCAGTTTGCTCCAAGACAGCTTTGGCGACGCCTTGAAGGTGGTAGACGGGCGGGTCGACGCTGGCCGCAAGGAAGACTACCTCAAGTTCGTCGCTACCAACTACCCAGCCGTCGCTGGTGCCAATGACGCTGGAACCTGCATATTCAAGGCTCTGCAGCAGGCATGCAGCCTCCTGGGCGACAGCACCCTGGTGCCGAACGAGAGATTGAACTGTTATTGGCGGCTACTAAAGAACGCAAGGCTGACGTTTCTCGCGAAGTTTCGTGGACAGTGTTCCGGACATTCGTGGCCCAGCTTAAGCGGGCCGGTCCTCGCCTTCGGCTGGTGAGCTTGACAAGGATTTTCATTGCTCTGGACACCGCGGTGTCGAGGCTATCATGCGTTTGGAGTTGGGTGACGATGTTTACTTCGTCGCGGCCCTTAATTCGATGGCTGTCGGTCATGCGTTTACGCTGATGGTTGTTGGTAAGCGACGCACCGTGTACGACGGTAAGGTTCGGAAGAGTCTGTCGGCTTTCGGCGAGTGGATTGAGCGTGTCATGTTCGCGCGCAAGATCGAGATCGAGGAATAAGCTTTTAATACAATTGTGCAGCTTTGCTTCTTACTCACTTCATTCATTAGTATTGTGTATTTGGCGGCTGTGTACCAGGGAAAACTCTGTGAGGGTAAAACCTTTCTGGATTGCAGTGAGTAAACTTTTCTACAAGGGAAAACATCCTGCTATCCTGTGACTCAATATGTAGTGAAGTGAAAACTGTTGCTTTGTATTATTTCAATTACTGCAAAGCGATTCGAGAGAGTGCATGCCAAGCTTGCGTCCGAAAGCTCTAAACTGGTGTTTGTCAAGTGCCTTAGTGAAGATGTCGGCAACCATAGTTTTTGTGTTACAATACACGGTGACGAATTCATGTCGCTCAACTTTTTCCTGGACAAAATGATAACGAATGTCGATGTGTTTGGATCAAGCGTGAAGTTCGGGATTGTTTGCTATCTCAATGCAACTTTGGTTGTCTTCCTTGGTCGTGATCGGTTTGGTAGTCGCGAATCCAAGCTCTTTAAGTAGCAGTTTGAGGAATATCACTTCCTGCAGGCAGTGACACAATGCAATGTACTCGGCCTCCGTGGTTGAGAGCACTACGGTATGATGATTTCTCGACAGCCACGATATTGGACTTCGATCGATCATTGTAATGTATCCATCGACAGAGCGTCTGGTATCAGGACAGTTAGCGTAGTCCGAGTCTGTATAAGCTGTGAGGTGGTCGGCTAGGTTGTTTCGATCCACCGTCTTCGATCCGCCAAGTCATCAGTCCATAGTCTGTGGTACCAGATATATATTTAAGACCTCTGGTCACTGCGTTCCAGTGATTAGTGCCTGGATTGGTGAGGTACTGACTTACATCTCGCATGTAAAAGGCTAGATTTGGGCGGGTGCCGACCATAAGATACATGATATTGCCAACAACTTCTCGGTACGGTATGTCTTTTATTTTATTCTTCTCAAGTTGCGTGTAAGATTGTATTGCTTTTGATAGCTTTTTGATGCGGTCTGATGGCGTCGAACTGGATATGTTATGAAGTGTTTGAAACGATCGGCACAGTGGTGGTGTATTTGCGCTGATGAATAAAAATCGTTCGGGCTTCACGATTACGTTCAATTGACCAGCAGAGGATGTACTTTGCCTCCCCCAAATATGTCATGGAGAATTTCGTCTTGAGGGCAGATTGGATACGACAAACGAGGCTGACAGTCAGTGCAATCACATGGCCTCAATTGTTGCCATGAACACACATCGGTCCTTGATTAGTTTTCGAAATCCGAGGCTCTCAAGAAACTCTGACAATATCTGGTACCAAATGCGAAATGCTTGTTTGAGACCGTAGAGGCTTTTGAGCAGTTTGCCACGAGGTGTTCTTTTCCCGGGACGGCAAATCCTTCAGGCTGTGCCATGTAGACTTCTTCGTCCAGATAATCATTGAGGAAGGCCGTCTTGACATCCATATGATGGATTTCAAAATCCAGTAGTGAAGCGATAGTTAGTAGGGGTCGGAGTACTTCCATGCGTATGACAGGGGCAACGATTTCGTTGTAGTCAACGCCATATCGTTGTAGAAAACCTTTAATTACTAGGCGCGCTTTGAAGCGGTCAGTTTCACCTGTGCCATTGTACTTGACTACAAATACCCATCGGTTCTGGAGGATCTTGCGTCCTTTTGAAGGAGATACTAGTACCCAGGTTATGATAAGCGACTTGTATTCGGATTGCGCCTCCTTACGCCACTCTCGTGAATATTCCGAGTTCATGGCAGCTTTGAACGTCTTTGGTTCAGGTACATGCCGAATGGCAAGTAGGCTGCGCATCTGAGAAACTTGTTTCTCCGCCTCTTGGATATCTTCTGGAGCCGTCAAATCACCGAGGTTGATTTCTTCCTCGTAACGAGGGCGTTTGGAAGATATCGATTGAGGTGGTGAGGCCGTCTCCGTTACAAAAGAGTAAGCGCAAACACCAGGATCAAGTGCCTCCCTGAGTGGAGGAAGACGAAGCTGACTCGTAGAAGATACTAGTTGAAGTGGTACTGGTGTTTCGTCACTTGGTCCGACCTGTGGGAGAACCGTGGTTTCGTCACTTGGTCCGACCTGTGGGACTGGACAGGTCACAGGCGAAGGAACAGGACGGTCGGCAGCGACTGGATAGTCAGCTGATAAGTGCGCTGGTAGCAGAAGTGGGCTGGGCGTCACTTTAATGCCGACGAGTGGCGGGAACTCCGTCTCATTGAATACTACATCGCGACTGTAAACAATGTGTTGGGTCTTCACGTCCATCAGACGATAGCCTCTCTTGTGGTCGGGAATGCCAAGGTACATACAAAGCTGAGCTCGAGCATTCAGTTTGTCTTCATAAAATTCATTGATGTGTGCATATGCGGCGCATCCAAACACATTGAGATATTCAGTAGATGGCATGCGGTTGCGCCACAATTCGTACGGTGTACGGTTGTGTGTGTTGACACTTGGTGTCATATTGAGCAGTATCGTCACATGAGTTACATATTCTGCCCAGAGCGATTTTGGTAGGGAGGCGTCTCTTAGCAAAGCGCGAACTCGTTCCATGATCGTGCGCATGCGTCGACTACGTGCCTTGATCGGATATACGAACATGTAACGGCTAAATTCGTCGATGAAGACCACAAAGTAGCAACAGCCGCTGAGGTTATGTGAACGGGAAAAGGGCTACAAATATCACTGTGACCCTTTTGTAAAGGCGCGGTAGAGCGTTCAACACGTCTATTAGAAGGAAATGGAGCGCGGTGGGACTTAGCGTATGTATATGCAGTGCAAAGAAAGAGTTTGGTCGAACTACGGATCAGCATCGAGTCCGGGTACCGCTGGGTCTCTAGTGAGCGCCTGTAACACACATACGTTAGGATGGCCGAGGCGTTTGTGCAAGAGCAGAAAAGGAGTGGGCTTACCTGTCGTTGCCACGCGAGCTTCATGATTTTGAATCGGCGACGCGACGAACTGATACAGCTTCGAGGTTGCGGATTTCGTCGCGTTGAAGTTGAAGCGTTGGTCAGTCTGGACCGTGCACGCCGTGCGTTTGAAGGTGAAGCGGTAGTCGTTGTCAACAGCAGCAGCAACCGATAGTATGTTGTACTTTAGCCTTGGTGCGTAAAGCACATCATGGAACGTGAGCGTTCTCTCGACACCCTTGGAGTCCTTGACCCAGATCTCCACCGTTCCAATAGCTTCAATCGAGACCTGCGATTTCCCGCCAAGGGTGATGCCTCCACTAGCTAGAGTTTTGGTTTTGAACCATTCAGCATGCTGAGTCACGTGACTGCTGCAACCAGAGTCAACAGTCCAGCTTGAGTCGAAGTCCATGGTGGACTGAGCTGTGAGGCTGATGGTCGGCGCAACCGTTTGCACGGTTGTCACGACGGCAATGAGCGCATCGTTACGGCGAGACTGATCGTAGTCACCTTCATCGCGGCGTGTTGGCCGATGTCCAGAGGTGTCGTTACCACGACGGCCACTGCGGCCGCCGCGACCACCACGACCACGCCATGAACCACGTCCGCGACCAGGTCTTCCTTGGTTGTGGTGGTAAGGATGGAGCCAGTGGGCACTCGTAATTGGCAGCTCGAAGTTAGCTGGAAGTACAGGTCCTTCCTTAACGGTGCCATCGCGCAAGTCTTTCTGGAGACCGCGGCGTTGGCGAATGTTGTGATGGGGCTTCTGGCAATAGCCGCAGATGGTAGTAGCTACTGGTACTTGAGCTGCCAGTTCCAACTCATTCACCGGAGCAATCAACGCACGCTCATTCCTGGTGCTCTGGCTTTCGGGAGTACCTTTGGCGAGGCTGTAGCGTTCTTGAGCTTGCATCTCGCGCACCTTCACCTCGATGCTCATCTTGAGCTCGTCATACGGATGTACTTCCGCGTACGTTTCCAAACTCGGAGATCGTCCTTTCAGGACTTCGGCATCGAGTGGAAGAGGTATAGAGACTTCTGTCCATCAGTGAGAGCCGATTCAGTGGCCTCAGACACGGCTTTCATCGCGTTCTCCAGCTCGAGGAAGAAGCTCGTGAGGTCACTTCCTTCCTCGTACTTGATCTCCATGAGAAAATGCTGGATGAAGCAAGGGTCGCCCTGGAAGGCGGCACCCTCGTACTTCGTGCAGATCGCCTGGAAAGTGTCGTAGGTGGACGTGAGGTTCTTGACCAGACGGATGTGCGTGTCGTCCATCATCTTCATCAAAAAAGCCTTGGTCTGTGCCTCCATGCGACGTAGCTGCCAGGCTGACAGAGGACTCGGTCTCTCCTTCATTGCTGGTTTGCGGTCACGTCTCCCTTGCGGTTGGCAAACGAACGGACCGGAGAGATATCTCACTGCTTAGCCTTCTTGGTAGACGGGTTGGCATCGTCATTGTCGCTGGGCTGTAGCTCGTCAGAGCTATCCTCGAAGTCGAGTGCGTCCGAGTGGACCTCGGCAGACGAGACAGACTTGGTCTCGTCGTCGATGTCGGACATGTCGGAGCCGTCTTCAAGGTCGTCGTCGTCTTCGTCTTTGCTGACCCCATCGTAATCCTTCTTGGTGACAAGCCGAGGAGATGCTTGCCGTCCAGCGAAGACTCACTCGGGCCTTCCACACATCGACGTTTCTTGCACCGGAGAGTCGGGGAAAGTCGTCGTTTGAGCTTTGGCTGGGACTCATGACCTATTGCGGTAGCACCCTTGCGCTTGGTGACGGATGAGGAGGAGAAGAGACTTGTAGACGAGAGGATGAAAGTAGAAGTGAGATTAAGAGCTAGTGAAGTGCTAGCGGAACGTTGTTGCCCACTAGAACATCGGATGTGATTGCCAAAACACAGTATAACATCGTGTCTACCAACCATTTGGTTATAAATTCTGAAGGGTCACCATGTACCGTATCCTTTCAGTATAAGGTGTATGAGATATACTGTACTAGTAACAGCCTGTCGAGCCGAAACGTCAACACCTCTGACTGAACAAGTCATTGAAGAAAGTGACACAGTCGGACGTCATCAAGTATTTCGATTTGGTCGAAACGAAAGCGCTACACGCGCTTCGTGTGGCGACGATCAGTGCTATTGCTAAGCTTATTGGACGCTCGTGGAAGGTCGTAGACATTTCCTGCGCGACCCAGACGCGTATAGATCCAAGAAAAGTACGGGGCGACACAGAACTTTGACACCCGCTGCCGAGCGCCGCCTTCTTGGCGAGGCTTCAAAGACTGGGGTAAGCGCTACAGCGCTGAAAGACAATTGCAGCAGCCCATTTCTGTCCGCAGAGTCCAGGAAGTGCTCCATGACTCTGAAAACATGAAGCATGAGAAGCGAATTGCATGCCTCGTGCTCAAATCTGTGCAAATTGCAAACGATTATTTTCATTGGCTGAAACGCTCGTTTTTATAATTTCCGATTGGAAGAATAAATACCCAAAACCAATATTTTGTCTATCATTTCCGAGCGCACTGCAAGTCAATTATCGTAATGGAATCTCGCCAAAAAAACGTACCCATCCCAACGTTTGCATCCGACCTACACTCGCTGTAAGCTAAGCTTACCGAAGAATCCGTGAGGCTAAGACCTTACTTTTCTCTCGCTCGTCGGAGGCGAACAAACGTGCATTTTTGTTTACGTTTATGGCTTTTTGATCTGATGTACGAGCCGAGCTGACTTGTGGCATAGTTCAAAATATAAATATGTGTACTCTGTACGACGTATCGAGGCTTGAACGTCCGTAGAGGGCGACTGCAAGGCGCTACCGCAGCTCGAACGCGTCCAACTCGAAGCCCCGGAGAGTGTCGAGCGTCGGGTCGAGGCTCATCTGGTCTTCGACGTACTCGTCCAGCTGCTCCGGCAGCAATAGCGGCCTCGCAAATGCGTATTCCTCGGCTTCGGCGCAGCCAGACTGGAAAGCCTCGGCCAACGCGATCGAGAACTCTTCGGAAGATGCGTCTGCACGATCCATAATGACCCAGTGATGCACATCTTGCTGCGTCGTCGTCAAAGGGAGTCCGCAGTCGCTTGTCTCGGATGCAGATGGCGCCGGGACGTCGACTTCCTCTTCGCTGAGCGAGAAGCTCGCTATATCTTGGCCAAAGGTCGTCGCGGAAGTGGGCACGACCAATGGTGAGTCGCTGATCTGCGATGCATTCATCACGCCGAGTTGCAGCTCTTCCGCGAGGTCAAGACTGGAGATGAAAGCTGCAAAGTCCTGGTCGGACAGATCCTTCGGGTTTGAATCGACACTTAGTCTCGCGGTCTCTTCTTTTTCTCCTGCTTCGTGGTCGTTGTTGTCGCCACCGTCGTCCTGCACATCGACGGCCGCGAACTGAAGATCCCGCACGATCTTCTTGAGACCGCGGCGGCGGCGCGCGATCTTCTGTCGGTACTTTTGGCCGTGAGTCATGGCCTGGCGCGCCGTCTTGTTGCCTACGTACGCAGCGATGCATTTCCACGGGCCCGACGGGAACTTGTCCAGCGCCTCGAGGAAGCGCAGATGCTCTTCGGGCGTCCAGAGTCCACGACCTGGGCCAGGCGAGCGCGGCACGAGGCCGCCGCGAGTAGCGCCGCCTCGTGTCGTGGGGATGCGGATTGCCTGCATCTTGCTGTCGGCGCTGCGGCTGCGCGACGTCGCCGCCTGAAACAACTGGCTACGGACTTGGTCGGATATGGCCATCGCGGGCGATAAAGGCGATGGAGGCTTGACTTGGATTGGTTAGGAACGGAGATGTGTCCAGCGTGGTGTCAAATTGCAGAGTGAACAGACACGGCCATCGCGCGTCGGACGGAGTACGGGCTCAGGTGAAGGTTGTCGCGCTAGAGCGAAAGTTCCGACGGTAGTTTACTCTCGTCGCAAGTGGTCGCGCGACTCGCTTGCTCACGGTGTGCGGGTAGCTTTTCTAGGATACTTTGGCGGATGTTAACGGTAGTACTTTGATAAATATAATTGACGCTCTATAACATACTTTAGGATGCAAAGAGTCCGGGAAGTCAGAATATGCGGTATCCTTCTCCCGTGTAAGTGTCGAATAAGCGGGTGCACTCGGAAACAGCTGGCGCCACGTTGAAGACCCATGCAAATCGAGAGTCCGGCTGAGATTTTTACCTGTCTGAAGGGACTTCGCCGGCTGCAAGCACAATTGCTTCCCGCGTTGATGAGAGCCAGAGTTCGTATTCGCCGGACGTTGATGGGTGCGTAAGCATACAAAGGCACTCGCGGAAGTGTCATTTACCGGCGCTGCACGCAGAGACATTTAGTGGCGCGAGCGGCGCCATCCCCCTTCCGATTTTCTGCTGCACGATGCTTGCTGCGTTTAGCTTCAGTCCACGCGTCCCGCAGCCGTAACCACGTGGAAAAGGAGTGACTGACTTTCGGGACGCTCTGTCGGGTGTTGCTGCTGTGCATGGGTGGTGGCCCTCGTATTGTTGCGTGCATGCTCGACGTGAAAAGTCACCATATCCCATAGTTTCTCAGGAGAATTTGCGCACGATAACCTTTGACCGGGTGGAGTTCAGTTAACGTTAGTTCCATATACGCACTGCACATTCGCATGCTAAGGATTATCGGAGCCTATTAATTAATACCAGTCGTCGTTACTTGCCTGTTATCTCGGTGGAAACGCCTGCCCATCTTGCTGTGTTAGTGTCATCCTGTATTCATCACTTGTGCGTCTAATCGCTTGGGCGTCAAACCCACACAATCCAGTGACGGGAGCATGCAGAGCACTTCGCACTCGATTCCTTTGGCTGTGCTGAGCGACGTGCTCTCGGCGTATTGGCGCGCGGGCCTTACAGCTGGCAGCACCGTGCAGATCGTCAACCGTGACCAATTGTCAGACCACCGGCTATATAAATTAGATTCTAATCGCTGCATTTACCTACTGTAGACGTTCGTTTGGATTCGTTGGACTCAATCAAGCTCCTGTATATTCTAGCCGGAGTTCGTCTTAAAGATTCTGCTCGTCAAAGCTTATTTTTTTGCAGCCGATATAAATACTGGTAATGCTAACCCTGAGGACCGTACTTCCGACGCAAAACAAGCATACCATGTATCACCAAGCGATATTTTATATTGGATCCGAGTGGAGCCCACTAGGCGTACACCTAATTTGCAGTCACGCAACCACCAATGGCCATAGCTCAGCCACCGTGTCCAAATCCTCGATCCGAGCTTGTTGCTGCAGCCTAGTGTCGCTGCATTCGAAAGAGCAGCAACTTCCAGCAAAGATTCCGAGATTCCGCACCAAGTCGCTCCGAATCTCCGTAAATACATTAAGTTAAGAACACAGATACATGTGTATTTTTATGTATTATATACTGAACTAAGTAAGGTATGTAATACATTCTATACATGTTTTGTGCTCTACAAATATTGTGCTTAAAATTTCCATGCGCGATTCATCGAATAAATCCCGCAGCAAATCGCGCAAGGTCGCGAGATACTTGTGTTCACTATGATACCGTTAAATACGATTAAACTCATTGCGAGCGCATATATTCAAAGGACTGAAAGATTGATTTGCTCAATCGGTCAATTTTGGCGAATATAGGTGGGAAGCTCAATATTTTGCCGTTTTACAGACCAGACTATAAAATATAGTGAGTGCGCACAGAGCATTTAATCGGGCTTCTGGTGTGTTGTGTCGTGTCAATTATAAGCGGGGCTATCTGCCACCCATCAGCAGGTACGAGTTCTGAGCGACGTGGATGACATGCCTCTGAGAGAGAGAGAGAGAGAGAGAGAGAGAGAGAGAGAATCCTATTGGCCTATTCATGATGACTAGATGTCAGGTTGATCCTAAGCCTGGTTAGCAACGCCGGTTCCGCATCTCGGTCCGGTGGTTGTACGCGGCTTGCCCCTTTCGGTGACTGCTCTCTAGGCTGTCGCTCCAGTGCGTTTAGACACAGCAAGAGGCGAGTCCCACTTATTATCTTTTCCGGCCGCCGCTCTCGGTTTGCGATAGCCGCTAGCTGTCGCATTCCAGTTGTCCAGAATTCCTTTCGCACTTCCTTCGATCGTCACCTCCTCCTGCAGAAAACTGCGCGGTTCCGTTGAACTTATAGGCTGACGACGGAGTTGCTGCTCAGAATTCGTTTCCACTCTTTCCTATATGCTGCCTCGTCATCCGGGTGTTCTTCCTTCAACTTTGCAGTTATCGTCCGGGACAGTGTTGGTGCACTTCTGTTGACGCAGTGCCGCTGAAAGTCCGTGATGCTGCCGAATCCCCACCGCTTCCTGTCCAATGGCATATTAATTTCTTCCAGCATGCCTGAGCGCACGGACAGTCCCAGAAATGTGCTTCATGGTTTCTTTGTGTCATTGGCAGGGAGAGCAGCTTGCGGCAGCTGTTGTCCGCTGTTCTCCCGGCGTGATACAAATTGAGTTGCCGCGGTATGCCACCCATACTTGGTATTTCGTGAGCTCATTGTTGTGCGCCCATAATTTTGCCGGAGTTCGTTGCAGGGCTGCCGCCTGCCAGTCACTGCTTCTTGCAGTCTGTTTGGAATCTGGTCACCGTACTTGCCAACCTTCCCCTTTATATCTTCTGAATGCTTGCTTCTTCAGCACTGCCATCACTTGTCTGTTTGCTATTGAATTGGGAACGCAGAATGGGAATCCGTGGAGCCTCGGGTGGGCTTAGAAAACAATGCTCCCTTCCCGTTCATACCTCAGAAATTTCTGGGTGTCTTCCGCTATCTCCGGGTGTGCACTTGCTGAGTTGCGTACTCTCCAATGTATCCCATTGTTTTGTTGTTCCAGCTCGATGACGTCTTGAGCTGGACCTGTCTGGCCCCGTGTGGCCCCCTTTATTCGTCCCATCACTATCACTGTCCATGTGTAGTCATTTTGGAGTTCGGTCGGGTGGCGCATCGTCACCCTTGCCCCGAGATGCAGTCCTTCACCGATCGCTATGGAAGGTGCACTGCTTAGGATGGCAGTTCCCCACCTGCGCAGTTTGGCCTGTGGTGGGCTCTGTCTCCATTGATAGGTATCGTCATGGAGTATGATCGCACACCAATTTGCTGGATGTTGAGCTCCGCTAGCGTACACACCTTGATCCTGTCGAATTTCTTGCTCGTCAACATTCCGCCAGTCTATGCGGACTGCCTTGGACAAAGCCAGCTGAATTCCATGACCCTTTCCTCCTCCGTTGTCCAGCTGATCGCTTCTTCTGCCAGTCCCTGCAGGCACTGTTTCTGTTTCCTCTGCCGTTCTTCTGTGACCGTCCTCGATGGGGACTGCCAGCTTCCTATTAGGCATTGTAGCGGCTTGCCTGGCGTTCCTCGTAGTTCTCTTCTTTTTCGTGATCCGTCTTGATGAGGCGAAATTCCTTCCACCCACCTCTGCGTTGCTCCTCTGAACGCCCAATATCGCCACGGCGCGTAGTGAAAGTCGTGGCGTTGGATAAGCCATTGGAGGATGTGTTTTGCTCGTTGAACCTTACACGCTATTGCCACCGAGGCTAGACCGACCCCGCCTGCCTGCTTTGGCGTGAATAACAGCCCTTGATTCATTGTGGCGGCTGGCTTCCGTGCTCGTAGAGTGTTTCCAGAGGGAAAAAATGCATTTGCAAGTTGCGTATATATTTGCAAGTTGCGTATATGTTTATACTCCCAGACTGGCATCTCAAATGCCGTCGCTGTGAAAAGTACCAAAGGCAGCATAATGACGTTGAGGAGTAGGACCCTGTTCTCCACACTGGTAGACAAGTTGGGTCGCTGTCGCCAATCTTCTCCGTATGGTACATTTCCGGGCTACCCAGTTCACGTCCGTAAACGCTCCTGTCTCGACCGCGTACCCCAAATAGCGGACAGTATCCTCATGTTGAAGCACAGGTATACCATGGTAGTCGGACAGTAAAATCGACGTGTTGAGAAATATTGCGCGGCTTTTCGTGGGTTGCACGTGTAGGCCGGAGAACTCTCCGAACCGCTTGACGATGCTCAATACTCGTGGTACTTGCTGTACCTCGCGGAGAAAGACTGTTGAGTCATCAACAAACGCAGAAAACGTATGCGCTTCTCCTGTCCCCCCTGGCACTGGTATTCCGGTCAATTGGTCATCCTGTTTGATCGCTAGTACCAGGATTTCAGCTGCGAGTAGAAAAAACAAAGGTGCCGACAGGCAGCCTTGTCTGATTCCTGATGTCACCTCTTGCGGCTCTGATAATTTACCACTCACCAGTAAACGGGCGGTAGAGCCGTCATGCAGCTTTCTAATCATCATTACGCATTCCGGCGAGAAACCAAACCGTAAGAGTACCAAAAACAAGAACTCTCGTGCCACAGTGTCATAAGCTTTCCTGAAATACAACAACAATATCACTGACTCAACGCCGCCTCCAATGTCGCTAGGATAGCCAGCATCATCATGACAGTTTTGAGTATTTGTCGACCATGGACAAACCCCTGCTGACAGTCACGTATTGGGATTCCCATGACCTGTTGTGCCCGCGTCTCTACAACTTTCGTGAATATTTTGTATCCCGTCTGTAGTAGCGAAATTGGCCGGAAGTCCATTGCATCTGTGGAGCCTCCTTTTGTCTTTAGCGGGATAATAAGAGCCTTCAGGAACGAAGTCGGGGGATCACCTCCCTTTAGCAGTTCGTTGCTGATGCGACCATTGCAGGCACCAATACCGATTGTACGTCTTTGCAGAAATCATTGTTGAGGCCATCATGCCCCAGGATGGCATGCCTCTGTCTCAATAGTACTTCTCTGTTTGACGCATGCGATAGCTTATTCACTTCGTCCTACCTCTAAAATACAGAATATCATATTTATAGTTCTTAGCAGTTAGGACCGAAGATATCCCTAACATATTTGACACTTATACAGTACCATGCCATGAATAAAAAGGCAGCACGCAGCGGAAGTCGTGAGAGCACGATGTACTCTCATCCGCATGAAATACTTCAAAAGCAATTCTTCGCAGCCACAAAAAAGGTCGGTCGTTTTGCGATGATCCAGGATTTCAGCTCTTACCGAGTCAATTTCAGTCATCTTCACGACAATTTCTTCCGGTCGTATGGCGTTTGATTTTTATCTTGCCGCGACACTATGCGACGACACGATCAGATGCATTGTGCGATTAGCCAGGTAGGATAAATACCTTCGTGGAAATAAGATAATTCAACTTCTGCAAACTTCAAGTGCACATATTGTAACCAGCGAGAGTTCTCCATCACTCGACGCGTGGCGTCATGCCACTTTTACTTCGTCTTTTCCCATAGCTTTTTCCACGATATACTGTGCCAGGATCCACCGTGTAGACATTGAAACGGGTCGCCGATGAGAACAAGGAAACCCGCTCTCAAGTCCCGATATTTGCATGTATGTAGAAAAAAATAATGTCATCATCGGAACATGCATGGCTAGGAATCTGTGTCGCCCTGCGACTCGCAGGCGGCGAGTTTGAAATGCATCGATTCCATTCTTCGGCAAATTTTTTAGCCATCCTAACTTGGTTCCATCAATGCCGAAAACCGATCGGTGTCCGGCAAACCTTGTTCAATCAAGGACAATACCATGCCTTCGCCTTGTTTAGTGTTCGATGCCGTCACATAGTGAATCGAGAGATTGATATCTCAATTGAGGTTTCTGCACTTCAGCTTCACCTAGTATAGCATATGTACACTCCAACGCACTCGGTCTCCCTCGCTGTGGGCGGTGTTGTGGCGTTGCAGTCTGACTGGAACCACCAAGCCTACCCGTACGCCGTTCGGTTGTGGGAGGTAGGTCACTCATTTGAGCAAACAAGCTGAATGACGGCACCTTTAGTGGACCACCGCGATGAAATAAATAATATTCAAATTTTGTTCTGGGACTGGTCGGTGACCCAGGTCACCGACCGGTTCACATGCACAAGTGTTATCACGGAAGTCGTGATAATGTATGCACAAGTGATACATGTACTCTCACGACTTCAGCTGGCATGCTGTCTTTCTTATTCATGCGTATGGTATAAATGTTCAATACATAAGAGACGGCGTGCCAGCATGTAACGTGCTCTCACGACTTCCGCTCGCGTGCTGTCTTTCTTATATGCAACACTTGTGCAGGATAGGAAGTTACAGACCGATTGAGTTAACTTACATTAGGGACTGTTGTCTGGTGAATCGGTGGACTTGCATCTCGACCTGTATCCATACATATAAGTTTGTAAAAGCATTTAAAACAGTATGATTTGACGCGTAGATTTAATCGAAAACGGCCGGAATTCCAATTATTCACATGCAAATCAAGATACTTAAAATGTATCTTGCACCAACAGTATCGACTTGTCTTTTTATGATACAGTTTCCTCGTTGATCGATCTCGTACTTAAATAATTCGAGCAAGAGAGTATGGATAAATACGAACGACAAACCGCCAAAACACAATACACCCTTCGCTTTAAGTAGTCATGTCGTCATGTCGTGACTACAGAGAACTCCGGATATAGTGGACACGTTGGGGCACGC
The DNA here is from genome assembly GCA_033558025.1 of Phytophthora sp. 'mugwort'. Taxonomy (NCBI): domain Eukaryota; phylum Oomycota; class Peronosporomycetes; order Peronosporales; family Peronosporaceae; genus Phytophthora; species Phytophthora sp. 'mugwort'. Next base: position 3,908,589 of record JAUCEF010000007.1, on the reverse strand, counting down.
AGAAGAAAAAGCCTAGTTTTATTCATATAAAGCTACTATCCTTCATTAAAATGAGCTGATTCGAGTCTGCGCTGGGAGAGTTGTCATCCTTCGACCGGTAGCAACTATCTGCTGCATGGTGCTTTGTCGATAACCATGAGCAAACATGTAAATCTGTAGTTGTTGAGCTACAGCCAGTGCCAGTGCTTCACTATGTGAAAGCAGCTTCCCTTCGTCAATTTCAAAGTCACTATCATCGGCTTCTCCCGACACACCAACATACATTTCCGCATCTTCTAATTGAAATCAAGAAATGGGTAGTTCTAAATCGTCTAAATCTCCGTTAATTTCTTGGTTCGTTGTCCTTCTACCCGAAACGACCCTGGTATGCTTCAGCAATGACGGGTTGTAGCCGAGCCAACCTCATCCCATGCGTCCACAACGAACTTGATAGCGACAGCAGATCCGTCCATTTAGACGGGCCGTTTTGCTCTCAATGGTCCACTGCACAAATAACTGTTTTTATATTTGAGATCGAAGATGCGCATAATGCCGGGATCCATCGGCCTTAAATGCGAGAGGGTGTTCTTAAATAAATAAATCCGAACATTTGTCAATGGGATGCAATGTCAATGTGACCAGGCGAATTGCCGGTTAGTAATTTAGAGCTCGCACCCATGTTTTTCTGTAGCCATCCATGCCTTGATATTGCAAGGTACTTTATTTCATCGAGATAGCTGCAACATCCACGCCTCGAAAACAACGCGGCAGAGCAGCCCGATTATGTATGGTAGGCTCTAATTTTCCGTCCCAGCGAAATTGCAGCACAAACCAATGCTTACTCTGCCTTGTCCTTTTTTCAGCAATATTCTTCGTTGTCAACGATTTACTAGTGAGCATTATAAAAACAGAGCTGCTTGTCCATATCAGCAATGTCCCCCCGGCTTGTATTTATCAAGCCGTTCCATAAAAATTGCGCACCGCTCACCCATTTCGGCCGTGTCGGCGAAGCCTGCCGCTCGATGCATTTTGTGTAGCTTCACTCTGTTGCGGGCCTTGAATATTTGAATCCAAGAGAGAGTGATGGACTCATCTCCCTCGAGACCGCTGGTCTTAAATTGAAGAATGTCATCGGAGAGAAGACCAGACTCTTTAGCTTGGTTAAACGATAAAAGCTCCGGTTCAGTAGATGCATGCACCACCTTGCGTTTTTTTTTCGGTTGTCGTTAGCTGTGTCATCCATAGCCTAATTCAAGATCTTCCTCACTTTCAACACGCCAATGCTCTCGCCAAAGCGACCTACTACCAACTGCTTGAGGTCAACGAACTTAGCCTTCGTGTTCGTTTGATAATAACGACGAAGACCGTCCTCTTCATAGCCAGTCAGATGCTCCGGGGAGGCCACCGTTGTTGTTCTGGTCGTCCGGGTTTTGTTGTGAGCCACGTGTCGCTGGCTCTCATATAAAAATATACTTAAGCCGGTGCGACTTGATTCAACTGTGCTAAAAGATTTGGGATCGGGTTTCACGCTCTAATAACTGAAATGTTCTAATACCCGGGCCCACTATATCCAGGATTCTCTGGCATTATGGTGATGACGGACCAAAGAGAAAAGCGTGTAATTAGTCGTGCACATAAAATAGTCGTGCATATGACTAATATTTACGTGACGTGTTTTTTGAAGGCTTCCATCACGGAGACGTTCATAGGCTGGCATATCCCTGTAACCCCGGAGGGTCGAACTCGACTTGATAATCAATAAATGCCAATAAAAATACTACTTACCAGAAGACGTACTCTTTCAATCTAGTCAAGCATGACTGTAGCGTCGCAGTATGCTGTTTTCTACACGGTGTTTCTGCTCAACGGTTCCAGCGCCGAATGCTGGATTGAACACCTCTTGGAGACTGGACACCTGCAAATACAACCAGAGGAGGCAGCTTGTGCCCGTGGCCGATGCTGCAAAGAATACCGACACGCGGAAGCCATTCACCGCGCTTCCTACCAATACATTCAGATTGTCAGAAATGATCATAGCATACTGAAATATTAACACCATTACCTTGTACAACGTCAACCGTTTGAGCACCCACGAAATCGACCGTAGTGCGGCCACGTCCACATAGACGGCGGTTTGGTTCATATTATAGACAGGCGAATAGTTTCATGCCCGTCAAGAATGCCGTCCTCCTCTATAGTGCGCTGTATAGAGTACGAGAACACGTTCGCAACAGCCTACAAGCCAACGCATACAGACATGTTATAAAAGGAATACCAATTGGTCAAAGCCATAACGTATGAGTGATCAGTCGCACCGTCAAATGCAGGAAACGACGGATGAACATCAGGCTAGCCGTTCTTAAGCGCGAAGCGAAGAGGGCTGAGCAAACTTGGAGTGCATAAGAGTAAGCAATTGGTAGATACGCAAAGATATCTATTTGGCACATATTGACTATCCATTCGAGCAGCCTAAACACAAATACCGACAAAAAAACAGTTATAATCATTCGATATATAACAGTTTAGAGTAGGAACTGCGTGCATATGCTCGTGCTCGGGTTGCTGCACGTATACATGCGCACGGCTGCGGGCCGGCGAAACACTGGTTAGGGCGCGATGCAGCGATGCCGTCCGCGTCCTTCTCCAGCGATAAAGTGTTGATCTGTCGACCCCAACGGCAGCCGCAACCGCTACAGCGGTAGAACTTGTTTGTTCAAGCCGCTTAAAAGTCTGTAGAAATAGGAAAGCTAGCTAGAGGTGTGTACAGGAACAATTACCTTGATACGTGCATGTAACTTCTTCTTGTTGGTGTGTTTAGGGCTCCTGGGCAAACTGCGCGCAAAAACTAGGATGACGGAAGCCATTTGCGCGCGAAATATTTGAGCTAGTGGACATGGAGGCGAGCTGAGTTTTTATTGGTAAAAACTAGGCAAAAAATAGACAACGACTTTTTACACCTGTTGCGGTGAACCTGTGGTTTACGGTACCTAGTAGTTTATTATAACTTCTTTATCTGAAACAACGCCAAACAACATTTATTTCAGCCAATCAAAAATTGAGCGATAAAAAAGGAATCAGCCAATCATAAAGGATCATTTAATAATAAAGCAACGGCTATTCAGTTGTTGAAATCAGTCTGACATGGAAGCGGCGCCTGACCGCCGAAAGGGAAGTGCACGAAATGCAAGGAACTGGTGTCGAAGTCTAACGCGCCGAAACACTGCACGGAAAAAAGAAGCAACCGAAGACGCGCAAGGAAAGTGATCAACCGCGAGTCCCACAACCGCCACAAGGATACAATCCTTAACTAGCGGTTCGAGCAGCGCTTGTACGACCGATTACGTCGGCTCGAAGGTGAGAAATACTATTTCTGTACATTTTGGGTAAATGAAAAGCCTAAATGAATGTTATAGTGGACAGAGCAAATCTCGTGAAGTTGAGTGACATGCCTCTGGATGTGGAGCCAATGCGAGAAATAGGGTGGATCTCCGAACGCAGCTCCCGCCTCGTTCATGGCATCAGTCAAGATCCAGTTCTATTCTGGTATGTCATAACTGCACAACGAGCCCGGTGGAAAGCAGTGTGCAAAGTAGGCCCCTCAGTTGTGGACTGGTCAAAGCTCTACAAGGCCGCTATGTTGTACTCCACCCAGACAAGATTTCAGCTCTATGAGGAACGTTTGGAGACCTAATGGAGAAGACGCGGGGTTCACAGATGAAACAGCAACGACAAGTCTAAGATGGTCGCAGATACTGGTGACATCCCTGATGACGAAGTTGACGGATGCAGAGCATGCGCGGGAGACAGGAAGATTTCGCCGAGCTCGACAGAAACAAGAGGAAGCCAGACTGAGTTTATTCTTGTTCAAGAAGGATTGCACTCGTACCGCAAATAACGGATAAACATCTTGCGTCGCTTTCTCTTCACACGACCAATTTCGGAGTCAGAGAAGAAGCAGCTCAGCATGCGCGCAAAGAAGAAGTAGCCAAGCTGGAAAAGAAGATTGCCGAATTCGAGCGCAAAGGACCGTGCACGACTTACGAGGAATTTGTGCAGTCGAACAAGCAACGTAAGGGCTCCGCCAGATCACCCGCTGAGTAGGTAGCGTCTCCCCTCTCTCTGACGTAGCACACTGATGAATTCAACGACTTTTCATTAATGCTAGGACTCAGGCTAGTGTTTGCGGTCATACCAAAACGTACCGGTTCGTACTAAATAGTACGAGTTAATACCAAAACGTACGAGTTCCTGCTAAACCGTACGAGTTAGTGTGAGTGAAATGAATGGTCTATTACAAAAACAATGGTTTTGCTACCTACAGAGATGCAAAATACTCAGGTAGCTCTAGAGCTGGGCTGGCGCCGTTGTCACGGTGCTTGCGATCTTTACGGATGAAGAAACGAGCATGGCAATCGTAATCGTGTGTTCTGACGCTGAACCTTCTATACTTGTGTAGTGCTTGCTGTAGTATGCGTGAAACACAGAAAACACATGCTCTTTCCATCGAGCCTGGCCGCTTTCACCAATCGACTTCGCAAATAGCGCGACGTCCTCGCCGAGAACTTCGCAACGCTGTACCAGCCCCTCGTGATCCGAGCACTTCCACGTTCTGCATTTGTCCACCTGGATAGTGGCTTGAATAAATGCAATGTTTCAGCAGAAAGCCACCCCATTAGACAAAGATGAGCCCAGTCCTTAACCGACGGGATTTCTGGCGTGGTTGGTGTCTGTAATGGTTCTGTTGGGATGGCCGCAGCGTCTCGTGGTCTGTCAAATTGACTACGTTCTTGACGTGGAGCGCTAGTCGATGCTAATTGAGAGATCTGTTCCTTTATCTCTATCACCAACGTTTCGAGACGACGGAGACGCTCCAGGGCCGATCCTTCCTCAACATTCTTGTTTGCTTCGTAGGGAGCGCTTGGGCAGCCATGCAACTACGATTTATCCGGCGCCAAACAATCAGCCAGCTCACTTTCCTCTGTCTGAGTAGTGATATCGAGCAGGTACCTCACCAGAGTCTCGGTCGATTCGGACACACTCCACCTGGCCCACCACTTAATCATGCGCAGTGACCAGCGACGAGCTGGTTTCGCTTACATGAAGCGATATTCAACTCCGGCGCGGCGAAAGGTGTGCGAAGTGTACCGGCTGTTTAACCAGTGCTTGACAACATATCCTGGCATCTTTTTGCCTTTGCTGACGAGGCCGCGTACGGCGCAGATGAGGACGGTAATGAAGACTTGCTCGGACATTTTCTTTCCCCAGCCGACAGATACTTTTTCGCAGCCTGTGCTTTTGCCGCTCATCTTGAGCTAAGGCTGGAAACACGAAGTCGTCGTCGTACCATTGATGACCCTTGGTCTTTGACGCGTAGTTCACCCAAATGCACAAGTGCATATATGCATCGATAGCCATCTCATCGTTTGACGTGTGATGCAAGCTGTACATTCGCCCTTCGGCAACCGACATTTTGCGATTGATGCAAACGTAAGTCCCATACTCCACAACTTCAGGGGGTCGATAACACTAGGCCTGAACTGGCGTAGTGGCACATCGCTCCACTTGAGCGTCAACACTTCATTAATACGGCATATACCGTAAAACGCGAATGAGGAGACAGCCTTGAACCACATCCGACTTTCCTCGGTGTAGCCTTCCACGCCAACTGGAGAATCGAGGAACATGTGAAGGACGGTAAGCATGTCGAGCGAGGTAGGTACCGCCTTAGCTAAGCCATACTATGCCGCTTTCTTCTTCTTCAATCCCCGCATGAACTGGCGAACGAATGGGTCTTTAGCTGGATTCCGTACCCCAGACACGGGAATCCAAAAAATCGAATCCAGGTATTCACATCCGTGCCATCGCTGTTTTGATGAAAGGAGAAGTAGCTGGTGACAGCAGACCTCGTCCTCTCGGCCGTTTGAAGAGATACAGAGCTGGATGCCGAAATGCTCTGCATATAGCAACAAAGACGACTGGGAATTCGTGGTGGCGCTCATTACGAGGGTCTGGGTACCCGTTTGTAACCCAGAAATCGGCAAACTTCTTGAAAGTAGCGTCGTAGACGGTCTGCGTGGCTTTCTTGACCACCTCGTTAGCCGTTTGCTGGCCAGCTACAGCACCCCCATCTTCCACCGACGGATGAGAAATAAACACGTGGCGCTCGCTCATACAAACCATATCGTTTCTGTTAGTATGAACTCGTAGAAAATGGTATGACTTCGTAGTTATCAGTATGACTTGGTCTACGACCTCGTACGCTTCCGTTGAACACGTACCTGTCGGCTGAACTCGTTCTTTCGATTGATCTCGTACTTTTACGTACGACAACACTTAAAATTGACCACGGTCGCAAGAAGAAGAAAAGCAACCGATTTTTTTGAGAAAAATGTAACCCATCTTTTCCGACCCATGATGTTCATTCATTCGCCAAATAACATCGAATAACCCTCTAATGTTGTTTGAGCACGAAGAAGTTGCTTCCAACAACGACCCATACAAATACCTAATACAGAGATTTGGCTTCCTCAGATCAAATCAACACATCAGGGCTCGTGAAAATGATTATATACGGGTAGGTATGTTTACATACGAATAAAGAGATGTCTTTGTGGAGGGTCCACTATTGGGGTGTCGATTCAGGCAGAGTAAGCTCTACTTCTACACTCCGAGACAGGTTAGATCGGACACCTACAAAAGTGGGTGTAACTTTGTCAATTTTACGAGTTGCGAGGTGCTGTTTAGATATATGCGAGATATGATCAGGGGATAGCAGCGGCATTTGTTAACACCTGCAAGTCCGCAATCTGTAGCATAGCTCACATACAACATTCCGGTTTTGGACCCGCGACATAAGTTAAATCGGACAATCCACCTATACAAACCTCAAGTATATTAGAATGATGGTAGTCACAATTGGCGGGTTGCCAACGGCTAAGGACTGCAGATACGTACGACGCGTGAGCTCATTCAAGAAGATGGCCAAGACTAAGAAGCCCCGTCTGACTGAACGAGAGAAGGGAAAGATTGAAGACCTTCATGAGGCGGGCATGAGCAAGCGCGCAGTGGCCCGTACGGTAAAGCGCAGCGTTGACACTCTGTGCCGTGTCGTAGCTCCAGCTCCGCCGCCCAAGAACCGCAAGAAGGCCACGCCGCTCAAACGTCTAGGACCGTCTCTCTCGCTCACCGACCGCACAACACGGCAGCTTATCCGTACGGCAGCACGCGGAGGGCTGTCCGCGTCCAAGCTCAAAGCGGAGATGCAGCTGAACGTGCATGTGTGAACCATCCAGCACATCCTTTCAAGGGTAAACTGGTTGGTCTATACACAAAAGATGGAAAACACGCTCCTGCTTAAGCCAGAAGACATGGTCATCCGCGCGTCGTGGGCGAGGGAGAAGCTTTTGCTGAAAGACGCCGGACCATTTTGGGATTCCATTATCTTCTCTGATGAGAAGAAATGGAATCTCGATGGACCCGACGGCTTCCAGTTCTATTGGCGTGACTTGCGCTGACCACCCCGCTGGACCAAGAGAAAGCAGGCTGGCGGTGATTCTATGATGATTTGGGCCGAGTTCAGCGCGCTGGGCAAGTCTCCGTGGTGATCCTGATAGGGAGGCAGAACTCGGATGACTACGTGTACACAGTCTCCGAGTTCCTCCTCCCTTCGCTCACCTTAATTACGGTACTGATTTTACGTACCAACAAGACAACGCAAGTATACATACATCGGCGCGTACCAAGGCGTTTTTTTGCTGATCAGGACGTTCTGGATTGGCCTTCAAAGTCACCTGATCTATATCCAATCGAAAACCTGAGGTCGATAATGAGTAGGAGAGTATATCGTAATGGTAAACAGTTTGATAGCATTCCTCAGTTGAAGGCTGCGCTTTTCGAGGCATGGGAGTCTATCCCTCTTGCCATGTTAATATATCTCTTGTCGAGTCAATGCCTCACAGGTGTTTAGAGGTTATTTCAAAGCGTGGTGACAGGCGCACTACTAGTTTTACCTTCATTCTAATATACTTGAGGTTTGTTTGGGTGGATTGGCCGATTTAATTTGTCGCGGGTCCAAAACCGGAATGTTGTATGTGAGCTATGCTACAGATTGCGGATTTGCAGGTGTTAACATAAGCCGCTGCTTTCCTCCTGATCGTATCTCGCACATATCTAAACAGCACCTCGCAACTCGTAAAAGTGACAAATTTTATAATAAGTTTTTAAACTTAAGAAAAAGTGCCGTTTCTTGTATTCATTCGTACTTAATCACACCTCTCCACCACACCAGCCGTCCACCATCCTCACAACTAATTTACCCGGCCGCGCGCGCCCTCTCCTCGACGATGCTCAAGAAGAAGGAGAAGCTCGAGCAGATGCGCGAGCTCGGGCGCGGGGGCCTCTCCAAGGGGTTACACTTCCTGCGCGCGGCGGCTGCCACGACGTCAATCGAGAACGGCGAGGCCAGCTCCGCGCCCAGCACCGCGGCCGCCGCGGAGGGAGGGGGTACTAATCCCAACCGCATGACGTACGAGGAGTTACTCGCCCTCAGTATGAAGCTCACGCGGCAGAACAAGCTCATGAAGACGCAGTACCAGAAGAACCAAAGCAAACTGGCGGCCGCGGCCTCGAGCAACGCCGACGCGCAGGCCCTACGGAGCTTCCTGGAGCACGACGTGGGACTTGACGTGGCTGCGTGCGTCAGAGCCGAAGGGGATAGTACCCCTGGGGGATCTATTGACATCGACGCCCTCAAAGAGAAGTACTGTATCTTGGCGGAACTGAAACACAAGGAGATGAAGCCACAGGTGCCTGTGGAGATCGTCAATCTGCTGGATCTGTCGCCTGTTGCGACGGAAAAGAAGCCAGGGAAGTACGAGGAGATTGATTTACAGGGGCCCAATGAGGCTCCAGGCGACGCACAGGTGGATGAGGCCATGAAGCAGGTAGAGAGGATGCAAGAGCAGCTGAGGCAGGGCGCCCAGCAGACTCAGGAGCTCGAGAGGAAGCTCCAAGACAGGGATGAGCTGCAGGAAGAAGTTAGGAGGGCTCTGGAGAAGGAGAAGACGAAATTAGAAGAGAAGAACATTGAGTGGAAGAAGAAATGGGAGGAGCAGAGTAAACTTGTGGAGAAGCTGAGCAAGGAGACGAAGGTTGCTGAACAGGACGAAGAACTGCAGCGGCTGGTGGAGTTGAAGACGGAGTTGGAGAAGAGAATTAGGGAAATGTCAGAGGAATTGGATGCGGGTGTTAAACAGAGAGAGGTGGAGCAGAAGGAGGCGGCAGACTCGCTTGTTAAGCTCGAACAGGATAAGACGAAGCTGACGGAGCGACTACGACAAGCTGATGACGCTGCGTTTGCTGCTGCGGCTACGTCAGCGGCAGAGATGAATAAAGAAGTGAAGGAGAAGTTGGAGGCGGCATTAGAATCCCAACGAGCCGAATTAACAGCGGCGAAGGATGATTGTGCACGTCTTCAGGAGCAACTTCAAGCATTGCAAGCTTCAGTTGTGTCTCCCGTTGATGTTTCTGAAGATGAAGTGAAGGAGAAGGTGGCGGTCGCGTTAGAAAAGCAGCAAGCTGAGCTGGATGCTGCAAAGACTGCAAACTCGCGTCTCCAGGAGCAACTCCAAACGTTACAAGCTTCATCTTCGTCTTTTTCCGAAGAAGACGTGAAGGAGAGGGTGGCAGTCGCACTGGGGGCACAGCAGTCAGAGATCAAGGCCGAGAATAGGCGCCTTCAGGAACAAATCAACAGACTGCAGCAGACAACAGCTTCTTCTTCTTCTGTATCACAGACGGAAGACATAGAGGATGAAGTGAATGGTCTGTGTGTCGTAGTTGATCGCTTGCAAAGTCTGCTAAGTGTCAAAGAAAACGAATCAGAAGTGTTACAACAAGAAGGTGAGCTACTGAAGGAACAAGTACAAAAGGTACAGAAGGAGGCGTCTCAGAAGGAAGCAGATAATACGGCTAATGCTGCCTTGATGCAAGAGCTGGAACGTGTGAAATTAGAGTCGGCGGAGCATGCGCACGAGATCCAGACGCTGCAGAAAAAGCTTCATGTTGCTGAAGAGCAGTTGTCCAAGGCACATGGCGAAGGTGAGGCCACAAAGTCGCTGGTGGAAGCCCTTAAGGAAGACACTAGTCGTCTGTCCGACCAGATTGCGCAGTTTGAACGACAGCAGGCTGCTTCAGAGAAAGAGATCGTAGCACTTACTGAAGCGAAGCGTGAGCTTGAAGAGCAACAAGAAGAGGCACATGAGGCTAAAGTATCTCTAGAGAAGCAACTAGAAGAAGAGCGTGCGTACTGGACGTCCAAGTTAGAGAACTTGATTACTGATAGTGACGTGGCCAACACAAAGACTGAAGCGCTCGAAGCTGAGCTGCGTGAGAAGGAGAAGCAAGTTACCAAGATGTCTACTTCTCAGGCATCCATGACATCCGAACTCATGGATTTACAGAAGCAGGTGGGTAGTATGCGTGAAGATCTAGCGATGGCTGCCGAGGCCCTCGAGGCGCACGCCACAAAGGCCGAGGAAAACGAGCGTCGATACCTCCAGAGTGAAAAGGAAGTGACCGACTTGAAGAAACAGCTCGACGATATGGGCGAAAAGCACCACAATAACTTTGAAATGCTGCGCAAAGAAAAGGAGACTGAGCTGGAGCGCAATCACACGGAGCGACGTACTTTGATGGCTGAGAAGAAAGAGCTTTCACGTGAGAAGGACGAACTCGAAGCTCACTGCAAGACGCTAGTACGCGAGTTGGAGGCTGCGCGCAAGCATGAAGAGGAGCTGGAGACGTCTCTGAGTGAGCAGACGTATCAGGTGGGCAACTTGAGTGTGGATCTAGCTGAAACTAAAAAATCTCTATCCGATCGCATGGCACTAGCGACGAGATTGCAGACTGAAAACATGGGCATGGCTAGTAAATTGGCAGAGCAGGTGGCCCTCATTGAGGGAGCGTTGCGCGACGCTGTAAAGAGTAAAGCTATGCAACATGACATGGAGACTCAGGTGCAGGCTGCTATGAATGATATGCAGCGCATGACAAAGAGCGAAACCCAAGCCAAGCAGGATCTTGAGAACGTGCAACGCGAGATGCTCAAGCAAGAAGAGAGTTTCCAACAAGAGCGAGCGGAAGCCAAGCAGGCGTTGCAAACTGCCGTGGAGAATGAGAAGCAGAAGTTTAAACGCAAGCTTGATCGACTCGAGGCGGAAAGCAAACATAAGTCGAAGTTGGCATTGCAAGCCGTGTTGGAAAAGGAGAAGGAAATCGATCGTTTGAGTGCACGTCTCCAGGAGCTGGAGGAAGATGTTCGCTCGGGTGGCGCAGACAACCGCAAGATTCTCGAGTTCGCCCAGTTACAAGCTAAGCGGGAGGCTGAGCAGCGTGAACAAGCGGCACAAATGCTAACGGTATCTCAGCAACTTGAGGAAGCACAGTGCGAGCTCCAGGAATTGCGTGAGGAAAAGCGTCGGCATGCCGAGGAGCTGACAGCGATGCTGCAGAATCAGCGGCGTGACGGTGTTAATATGGAGTACCTGAAGAACGTCGTCGTGCAGTACATGTCCTTCCGCCCAGGCTCTTCACAACAGGCACGATTGGTGCCAGTTCTTACAACATTGCTCCAATTCACGGCTGCTGACATTAAGGAGATCAAGCATGCAGCTCGCCGTGGCAACAGCTGGACATCTTGGGGAAGCACTGATTCCAGTCTTGACTACAAGCCCATCGTCGTAGGTGCTGGTCATCGTCATCCAATGACTTCATTGTCAGCTCAAGACGACAGCGGGCGGAGGTCTCCACTGAGCAGGATGGGCTCAGCACCCTTTCCTCGCGTTTCACCACCATCAGAGTCACACCCAGAGTCGTCTCGCGCCTCCAGCTTCTTTTTGCCGAGCGGTGGCAATGATGAATCTGCGGATCCGTCAACAGAGAGCGCGGATTTTTAATCATAAAGGTTAGTGTTGGGAGGCGTGTGGAAATGAATTGTGTTGCGCTTTGCTAAGGCGCCACGCATGCTGAAACGGGTAGTACATACAGCTTTCACTAGCCTGTCGCATGCTTACATCCCCATCATACTCTTGCGGTTCATGATCAACTCCGATGTACGTCTGTAGACAGGAAAAAGCAACGTCAGCTATGAATCAAGAAGCAACAAGAAACAAGACAAAGTTTAAACGTACTTCCGTGCAGCGTCCTGGCGAGTCATTCTCCGGGTGCGCTCGCCTCCATGAGCAGTGGCACCGGAGCCCGAATTGGCGGCGGCGATGGCCGCAGACAGAGGCGCCGTCGCCAGGAAGCTCTGGTGGCGAGACAGCGACGCGATACGGTTCACACTGCCCCAATGACCCGTGGCAGCGTTCTTCTTGAGTTCTAACTTGCCATTGCTGCTGCACAGCAGACGCATCCACTCCAAGCAGTGATCTGACCATGACACAAATGTAAAGATTAGTCCATTTCCTGACACAATTTCTTTCACAACGACAAGCATCAACACATTCTCACCGATCGAGTCACATTTGACGATCATGCGGTCTGGAACTGTTTGAATCACGTCGCCCGCGTCATTAAACTGTGGCCGCACGGTAATAACACAAGCCGACTTGCAGTTGCCAGTCTCGACCTCTTCCTTTTCGTTGCAGGCACGAACCTCGACGATATCTTTGGTGGCAAACGAGCCCAGAATGTCGGGCTCCTCATCGTACAAGTGCAGCGCCAGGGACATCATGAGCACGCGTGAGCTCGTCAGAACAAAATACTTGGGGATCCACTTGCGGCCATCCCAATCCTGGAGGTTGGACGAGTAAATGACAGCAGCTTCAATCTGCAGACGCAACAACTCTTCATTGTCTTTGTGGGTGGAGAACGTGCTACCACGACTAATGAACACACCCGTGCCGAACGTGTCCTCTTTGTTCTTTCCAGACTCCAATTGTCCATAGGCACGCTTCACATCAAGCAGGGAATTACGCCACATGACAGCCTCTTGATCTGTACGTGGAATGATAATCACACTAGTCTCCGATCCAAGAATGAGCTCGACAGCATTTTCGGGCGAGTTAATGTACGCAAAGCGCACATCCACTAGCGCTCGACAGTCAATAACACCGTAGCGGATGGCCGTCGCCTCGTCAACGAGCACTTCGTGCTTGTAAATCGACAGCTCGTACCCCCACTGCATAAAGTAACGTAGTCGGATACGCTCTTCCTTGGAAGTGCGGTAGTAAAGCCATCCACTTGAACTGAACTCACTAGCAGACACTGCAGCATCAGGAGCAGGCCGCTTTGATGGCACTGTCAGTCCAATCGGCAAGCCCGTCGTCTTAAAGAATCCATCATCGCTGTGGTCGAAGATTGAGGTCTTGAGCAGCTCCTTCGGAAGTACCTGGATATCACCGAGAGGCGACAACGTTGCGTTGCCTTTCAACGACATGGAGTTCGTACAGCAGTCGTAGATAGCATTAGCCCATTCCTTGAGTTGATCCTCGGTATCGAAAGCCAACAGGAAAGCATAAAAGTCGCCGATTTGGTCCGTGCGCGAGCTCTCTTCCGCAGCCGTGGGGACTGCGAAACTCACTTCTAGCTGGTAGAAATCGGCTTCGTCCTTGCTGCGTGTCCACACCTTGGACATCTGAAGGTGGAAAATGCAAGGCAGCGAGATCATACCGAGCATACGACCGCCTTGTTCTGTGTAAAAGATAAGCTGGTGGTTGCGTAGGGAGAAGTAACGACGACGAAATACCTGGTACAAACGGTCCAGCTTCCAAATCCATGCCTCCTTTGGCTTAGTACTGGCCCAATAGTCGGCGTGCGGCGCCTTTTTAAGGATCAAATCGCCGCAGCAGCACATGACCAGCATCCAACGCTTTGCCAGCTTGGCGCTTTCTGCAACCAATCGCACCTCCTTTTCACCCTTCACTTTCACAACAAAGCTGCCCAAATCCAAGCCATCTGAATGTACCTCCTCGATCTCTTTCAGCGAAATAGCGTCGATGGCGTCACCCCACTCACTCTCATAATCGCTTTGTGAATCGTAGTAACGGAATACGCCACTCGAGATCGCAGCAAAGACCCTCCTGCCAGCGATCTGAATTTCTCCGCCAATTCCCGTGAAATCATCAGTCAGCATCGCACCAAGACCTGTAGTAGATAGTCGCTCCTTAGCAATACCCGCCGCCGCAAGACGGTCCGCTTCTTTCGGATCCACGTCCTGACTGATAATGCTGTTCGATCCTTCGGATTCAGGGATAGACATCATTAAACCTGCAGCGTTCATCGCAATTCGCTTCACCTCATTCATGGCGGGTGTGATGCCATCTTCATTGTCAGCTGGTCTGTAGTAGTAGTCTGATAACCAGATTAGCGCCGATAACCACGCTTCTTTCTGCGCGTAACTTTCCGCCACCAACTAAACGAATACAAAACAAAAGATCAATTCATTCGTCACATACACACAACCAGGAAGAAGGAACACAAAGCTTCTTACCATCCACATGATATCGTCAGCAGTTGTAAGTTGAATCGTAAAGTCGAGGTTCTCTTGGAATCCCGACTCAGCTTCCCTGACGTCCTTAATGCTGCGGAGATCAATCATGCTTGCATACGAATGCAAGCTCTCTTCTTCCAGCACCTCATACTTGAAAAACATAAGCTGATTGTCGATCAAAACGAGGAACCTTGGATGATACGCACTCATGCCCACACTCCGTGGCTTCTTCACGAAAAACCATCCACGCGTAGCTGACTTCAACGTCACATCCTTTAAACTACGATACAAGTGCGACGATTCCTGCACATTTGGATCAATATACTTGGAAGGATTTAAAATCAGTCGCGATATTGTCGGTCGCGCCATGGGCGTCTCCGAGTGCCGTGGTGCGTATGTTTGGCTATTACTGCGCGAAGCACGACGACTAATAGACGACAGATCGTACTCCTGCCCAGTCAGCCGCTTGGCCTCTTTACCAATAGCAATTCCCCACTTCATCATCTTCTCCTGCGACACAAAGCACATGATGAACGGGCGACGGTACTTCTGCACAGAACCTTGAACCAGAATGCCTAACTCCAGTCGCCACGGCATCATTTCCTCCGTGACCCCACCGATGGATGATGTTTCAGAGTTGGAATTGTCCTCTGACAACGTATCGTCTGTGACTTGACTTGGCACGATGCTGACAATGTTGTCGCAACGTATTGTGCCGATCGGACGGGTACGAGTAGCAGCTGAAGCTGCATTACCGTAGTACATCATCTTGCCATCTTCAAGAAGGAGGAAGTAGTGACACGAGAACGTTGGCAGTAAGTCGCCCAGCTTGCCAACATCATCCTGAAGCACAACCTTGGGCTCAAGAACCGGATCAAATTCCACTACAGCCACCGGATGCACTGGAATGGATAGCCTTGTCGCTTTGGCCGAAAACAGAGGCGAGTTCTTAAGCAAATCGACCCACTGCAGCATATCTTCACGGTTCTTCGTGTAAAAAGTGAAAATACTCTGCGATCCCTCGAGTGTGACACCCCATTGCTTCGGGTGGCACTGCGTAAACGCTGTCACAACTTCGCGCGTGTCATTGGTGGGTCGGATATCCGTCACTTGGTCCATTCGGATAACCAAGCACGGTTCATCAACTTTTCCACCCTGCATGCTGGGCTTATACAGTTTTAATTTATCACCTTGTAACTGCAGCATACGAATGCGATAGCGATGTGCCGATGGCTCCTTGGAGAGCACCCAGCCTTCAGCGACGCGAGTGGTATCTGCAGGTGGTCCCGTGTGGAAATCTATCCGCGAGAAGCGCAACGTAAGTGGCCGTCCAGCAGCGCGAATCAGCTCAACAGCCTGTTGAAATTCAATATTTGTAAAATAATGATTGTTGATCGAAATCAGCAGATCCCCCACACGAATGACACCTGAAGCTTCAGCAGGTCCGAGCTCTCCACCCGGTCCATTTCCATCTTGAAATCCGCACACCATCACTTCGTCGTCCACTGTTCCTCTTAGAATTAAATTCAACGGTCCTGACTGGTCAAATGTGACGGTGATAATCTTTTCCTTGATATCGTCATCCCCCTGACTCTTCGAGTCTCCATCCCCCATGCCACCCGTCAATGTGCCTGTCATGCGCATACCGTTCGCATCCGTAAACCTCGACGCCTGTGTCATGGCCGTCTTCCTGGCGACTGCACTGGGCCTCGGAATCACGGAACTCCCTCGAATAATTGACGACTCTGGCCGCAGCATCAATTTCGGTTTATACTCTCCTCTCAGCACCAGTGTCAGCACCGTGGCCCAGCGCACCATGTCCTCTCGGTCATTACCCGCCACAGTATAAATCCGATCTGCACACACCTGCAAGAAATAAAATATGGAGAAATTAATCATACACAATAAATAATTTTTTTTACTAACAGAGACAGATAATTAAATATAAACATAATGATCCCTCTATTTAAGAAACGTACCAGATCGAGAGCATGCTCGGGTGCATCTGCCACACTGGAGGGGAGCACGGCGTTGACCGACGTAAGGTGGATCGCGCCCAGCTCCTGCTCCTCCGTGCTCGTCTTGAAGTACCGCAGGATCATCCCGTCCAGCACGAACCATCTTACCCTATAAGTGTTCCCGGGTAGGTGCAATCTCAATACCCTCGAGCTGTTCAGCTTCTTTCCGCCGGCCCCGACGTGTTGCGCCTTCCGCTTGAAGTCCGGTTTAAGCAGGAACCCCTTGGGGTTCTCGAGCCAGTCCGTGTGGATTGCACCCGTGATCTGCATCTGGTGGACCTCGCGCGACAGCTTCTCGTACGCGTTCTCGGGCCCGCCCGACGCCCCCACGGCCGCATCGCCCGTCACGCCCCCAATGGCGCTCGCGCTCAAGTCCGTCGCCATATTTTACTCTACTCGGGGCATTAATGGCTTAATAACGTACTTAAAGAAGAAATAGAAGGTGATTGGACGAATATGAAATGTATACGACTATACGGACAGAGCGGATTATCCGGAGCCTAGTTGTAAGTTGAAGTAAAGCCCCTACGCGCACGACGACGAAGCTAGCGGCTTTGCCTCCCTTCAGCGGTCGCAAGGCTCGCTCTGCTTTGGCTCTGTCACCGACACGTGATGCCGCGTAATCTTCTTCCGAAGTGGCAGCTTCACCCGAGTCAACGGGTTCAAAAATAGCGAGGGGCTCTTGTCGTTAGAGAGCCATATAGACCTCATGGCCTCGCTTCCTGGTAAAATTAGCGCCTGGTTTAGACGGCGGTTTTGTCGCCTCGCCTGCCTACTTTTGCCTTCCAAATCGACGTCTTCGTCTTGTCCGTCGCTGGTCTGACACCCTCGTCTTGCAGCTCGTGCAAGGTGAGGCTGCGCGCGACAGCTTCGTGAGCAAGCAGACGCCACGGCGGGTCGACAGGGAGGCCACGTGCTCTCGGGCGTGGCGGCGGCGGCTCTGGCATCCGCCCGCATGGGATCGGGCAATGCTTCGCCGCCGTCACCACGGCCATCGGCGGTACCTCGACTTGCTGCGGTTGTGCGGGGCGTGGCGCCTCGGAAGTCGGTGCTCTCGAGGTTCACGCAATTCCAGATCGCCAAGCCCGTCTCAGTCGTGCCCTACGCTCCAGAACGTTTAAGTATCACACATACGGCCATGACACCCGAGATGATGAAGAAGGTCATTACTGACAAAGGGGTAAGTTATTTCTCTATTTCTCTTTGGTTTTCCACACCTTCCAGTGCGGCGACTAAGTATTTGTTCTCAAATTTTGACATCGACACAGCGTGAACGCGCCACAAAATCGAGGAAAGAAGACTCGGTGACGACGTTATTTGCAGCTCTTCGCATGCGTCGCGTCTTGCACCGTGTACAAGCTGAGCAGGAACAGTCTGGACCCCGTAACGTCATCGATGAGACTAAAGCCAATCTTGAGAGGCATCTGAAGGTGCTCTCGCGATACAAAATTCGCCAAGTGGACACGGACACGGACGAAAGCCATCAACTGCGCAACCTCCCGCGTCTCATGGTGAACCCACACAGCGCGCTGTACAAGATCTGGCAGCTCGTAACGCTTGTTATCATCATCTATCAGAGCATCATGCTGCCGTTTGCGCTGGCCTTTAGCTCCAACGACACAACCGGCGTGGATATCCTCATGAGCAGTATCTTTGCCATGGATATCGTCGTAGGATTCAATACACCCGTCGCAGAAGACCCGGACGGGACAGCCTACATCACAAATCGGTGGCATATCGCCTCCAACTATTTACGCGGATGGTACGTCTCGCTTTGACTCGATGGTGCAGAGTTTCAAGTACTTAACCCCACACGTCGTTTTGTCGTATTGTGCTTATAGGTTCTTCTTTGATTTGCTGGCCTGTATGCCCTTCGACTATGTTCTGCTGCTTGTCAACAACTCCAAAAGCAATCTCAGCGTACTTGGGTTACTAAAGGCACTGCGAGTGCCTCGACTACTTCGACTTGTACGCTTGCTACGGGTGGCCAAAGTCTTCAAAATGCGGCCAGAATTGCGGCGTTGGTTACAATACTCGCGGCATGCCAATCTCCTGCGACTGGTTCGTCTTGTGGTGTCCTTCCTTGTCATTAATCACTACGTGGCGTGCTTCTGGCACGGCCTCGTCATGTCCGACCGGACTCGCGCGTTGGATTCGAGTACAGATGCGCTGCACTTGTACATTGTCGCGTTCTACCAGTGTCTGCTCGTGGTCATGGGGCAAAACATCGCCGTGTACGAAGATACCGAGTACATTTTCTGTGTTCTTGTCATGGTCGTCGGTGCTGTGCTCATGGCCGTCGTCTTTGGTAACGTGGCCATCCTCATTGCAAATTACTACGAGTCCCAGAGCTCGCATCAGAAAAAAATGGAGTGGCTTTTTGCGAGTATGAACCGAATGAAGCTGCCGTACGACCTGCAGAACCGGATCAACGCCTACTACCAGGCGATGTGGGAGCGTCATGGTACTCTGGACGGAGCCGTGACTGCGTTTATCCCCGAGCTTTCTCGAAATTTGGCGTACGAGGTCGAACTGTTTCTACGAATGGATATGATCAATCGAGCGCCAATTTTCCAGAACTGCAGTGCCAAAGTCGTTCAAGAACTTGTTATGGAACTCGAATTGCAAGTGTTTATGCCCGGTGACTACGTTGTCGTACGCGGTGAAGTGGGGAACGACATGTACTTTGTGCAGAATGGGATCTGCGAAGTGACGAAAGAGATCGACGTGCCTCCCGTGGCGTTGCCTAGGAATCCTTCTCGTCTCTCGCAAGCCACTCAATCTGCCCAGTCAGCGCTGCATCGCGCATCGCAGTCATCCAGAGAAAGCACCGCGCCTCAGCTCCCACCAGCTCCTGCTAAAGCCAAGGAAATCATACTGAAAGTGCTAGGCCAAGGTGACTATTTCGGCGAGATCGCTCTGCTCATGAACTGTAAGCGTACAGCGAATGTGCGGGCGCAGGTTTTCTCCGAGCTCTGTACACTTACGCGTGAAGTCTTTGAAAGCATTTCGCAACGATATCTAGAGGACCGCAACATCATTGAGAAGTTTATCATGGACAAGTACGACCCGAGCATGTTACAGGCAGCAATGAAACAGTCTCAAGAAGTGAGTATGCGCAGCTCAGGCCCCGCCGCTGCTGCAGCAGCTGCAAGTAGAACGAACCATGCTTTTCCAAAAGCTTATCACCAAGGGCCTACCAGTCCAAGTCATGCCATGAGCTATGGCGAGGCGACCTCGCGTGGAGAGACAGCGACGGCGAAGATCACGGGCTTGATCAACAAGGTCCTTGAGCGAATTGACCACCTCGAGGAGGAGATTGGGAAGGAATCTGAGGCCAGACGAGAGAGTGAAACAAAACTGCGGAAAACGCTGCTCGAAGCTGCAAATCATTTCTCAACCTCCTCTCGCTTTCCTGGTTCTACCCTGGCAGACCATTTGCCAAAGCACCCGGCGACACTCCAACGCCGTTCCGTCAAGGCAGTAGTGGATGAACCTGAGCGTGTTTCTCAACGCAATCTCCGAGTCGCTGAGCGCCTCGCCGAAATTGCTGCAAAAGAAGCCAAAGAAGCCGAGGATGCGTCAACAAACAAGTCCAAGGAGACTTCAGAGGCTTCATCAACACCAGTACAGACCGTTTCGAGTGAAGCAAGTGGAGGTCATGATGAAACCAAGTCAATCAAACGTCGACCGTCGCTTAAGGCACTTCGAAGCTGGCGCAATTTGAGAAACGAAAGCTTAGGTGTCAGTATGCGTCTGCGTACAAGCTCGAAAGGGTCTCATTTGGGCCAAACGGGTTATACTCCGGGTCTGGGAGCAGGAGTCGGAGCTGTCGGTGCAGGAGGCAGCTTTAGAGCAGGATCTGGCCCCATGTTAATTTCTCGGCTCTCGAGTACGCGCAGCATAACGCGGTCAAATGACCTGTTCATTAACCCAGATCTGCTCGACCACGAGCCAGAGCCTCGCTCCGTCAGGGAAAGTGGTGACGATGAGAATACCGACCAGTTTCCCTCCGAAATGCTCGATGATCTGGCCAGGTCGCTCGATCCAGAGCAAGGAGGAAAGAAATTGTAACAAAAAAGAAAAAAGATAAAAAAAAAAACGTGACAACTGGTTGTCCAATATCGTTAAGTTTTAATCACTTGTCGTTAACAGTCTGCGGATAATGGATCAGTCCTGAGAGTATTTTTGCATGAACCCTCGCGTCTATCATTTTTAGCGGCGATAAGACTTTTCTAAGTGCTGCAATTAGACACTGTGCTGGCATGTGGCATTGAATGGTTCTCACTCTCGATTTGGGCCTTCAACTGCCTTCAGCTTGGCCTCAGACTCGTTACCAAAGACCGAACTATCATGACGCTACAGCCGACAGCTCCCATTCCGCCCGAGATCGAGGGCTATCTTAAGAAACTCAAGCGAAAGACGAGAAGTCTTGCTGGGAACTGGAACAAACGCTGGTTCTTCGTAGACCCAAGACGACGGGAATTCGGCTACTCCGACAACAGAACGAGCGCGCCAAGAAGTACGTTAAAAGTTGGTTCTGTAAGCCTGAAAAATACAATCTTCTAACTTCTTCTTCTTCTTTGTGCATACAGGTTCAATCTACCTTGACGATATCACTGCCGTGGTGCAGTTTGACGACACGCATTTCCAGGTCGAGAGTCGCACACGCAACTTCTTCCTCTGCGGAGAGAGCAAAGCGAGCACCGCGTGCTGGGTCACGAGTCTCGAAGGCTACCGCAAGAAGTTGATCGAGTACGAAAAAGATCATATCGCGTACACTACGAAAGTTTCTGCAGCAGCAAATTGCTCTCCAGCGACTGCCACACGACAAACCTCCAAGAAGAAGAAGAGTCGTGAGAGCTCAGACGGCGACGACCGTCCTCCTACCGACGACTCGGTGGGTTCCTCGTCCTCGTCAATGAATTCGACAGCTTCATCGTCCAAACCAAAGCGAGAGAGAGGCGAGTATTCACCAGCAGATCGACTACCGCCTAAGACTGAGCAGAGATCGGCGTCTCCACTGGCTAAAGACAACAGGAGGTCCAGCAGTCGTAGCAAGAATCGGTCTCCGCCTCCATCGTCAGTTTTTCAAAGTGGAGACAAGCGGAGCCGCGATCACCACCGAGACCGCCGTGACCGCGAACGAGGTCGCAAGTCGGAGCGTGATTACAAACTTGACGATCGAGAGCGAGAGCGAGCAGGAGACAATGATCGGGACCGAAGCCGCGACAAAAATACTCGGGCTCCGAGTGGCAGGGGGGCTGTCATGCAGGCGTGGGTAGATGACTTTTAATACTTACAGACTCGAAGAGATCAGAACGAAACTAGCGCTGTATTATTCTTTATCTCTTTCTGTTTTAGCTCGAAAATATGGTGATGAAGATAAAAGCATTTTTTCACTCAATCCTTACTACGAGCAGACGAATAATTCTCAAGCCAGCACTCAACGCATGACGAGCCCAGTCAGAACATTCGAGCCAGACGCACTTGTTTTGCATTTCGAGACGTGCTACCGAGCTAGTATTCTCCAAAAACCTACAACTCGTCGAGCTTTCTCTTAGGTTCTTGTCACTCCTCGGAGCTCCTGGTAAAGCCATCCGAAGCATAAAATCCACCGAATCTGTCGACCCCGGAGTCACACGCGAGACAGCGTAACCCAACTTAATGGCACAAGCCTTTGTAGCTGCAACCTCCGTTTTGTTGAAAACCAACGCGCTACACGCTTTCGATCGGGTGCGACCACAAGATAGATCGGTCGCGCGGCATCCCGAACATTCCATACTTCGCTCGACCAGAACATTTCATTCAACTCCTCCAACTTCTTCACATCAATCTCATGCGCCTTGTTCATAGCCACACGCACGCAGGCCACCTGCTTGTTACCCAACGGTGTCGTCAGCTTTACAATGCTGTCGATGCTGGGGAAATCGTGACACGCAGGGAACCAGTAGGTACTGCTGTTATCATCTCGCCATTCCTCCAGACTCTTCTTGTAATTGTGAGCCGTTTAGCTACACGTCGTGCTCCCCATTTGCATCAACAACTGAGTGTTCACTGCATGTAGCCTTCTGTCTTCGCGCTCATCATAATGTAACGTGTAAAAGGCCAGTCTGTTGTCACATGCAAGACGATGCACATAAAGTTTCAGGCAGCTCTGTGCGAGTGACAAATTCCCGGCATCTTTCGCCCACGTCAAGAGCCGATACAGCGATCACCCGTTCCCAGTATACAGGCGAGAGCAAAGGGAGAAATCCTTCCCATTTGTCATCTTCTTCAGGTTCAGTATTCTTAAGAAAGATGCGGCATATCCCGTCCGATATACCTGAAGAATTGTGTGCATTCAGAAGCCGTGACGGGTTTTCCATTCAGCGTTCAACCCCAGAGGTATGATCAGACCGGTGAGTTCTGACTGAAGCGTAAATGGACGAACACTTCCCCCTGAATAGTAATATCGCAGCCCCATTTCCTTTTCGTCGTACTGATAAATTTCCTTTCCAAACTTGACGAGATCCTGCTTTTGCCAGCATGTCAAGAGGCAGGAATACGCACCTTGCGAGGCATGAGGTGAGAGATGCACGTGCTCTGAAGTCGTCAGTAACTTGAACGTCCGAAGACCTTCTGGAATATCTTGGTAACGAATCCATCCAAAAGTAGCCACACCTTTTCATCCTCATTGCGTTCGACGAGTTTCGCGTAAATATCTTTCGTCCCGTTGAGTGAACAGTCCTTACTCGACCTTGCCATCTCGATATCCCAAGTACAAGAGACAGTTTTCCTGCATCTGCGCGTCCAATTTCGAAATAGCAGCACGTTCTTCTTGCGTCTCAAGACTAGGTAAAAGGCCATCAAAACACAGCAGCACCGACTTACCAGTACCCGCAGACCCTTCCACAATTTTTTGCTTGCAAGCTCATTGATATTACTCGACGAAGACTCGTGGAACCAAGCCTTCACCAACAATGACGCCAGCTTTTTGTCTTCCGCTTGCCAGATTTTTTTCCCGTGGGTCGTGCACCCGCCGAAATATTTCATAAATATCCAGATGGATGGAGCCCTGTGCACTTTATCAGCTTCCCACTCCATCAAAGACGCACATTCTTAAGCAAACTGGTCAGCGTCATAAAACGAGGCTAGATGCAACCGTTGAGGACGGGCTGGAACTCGTGATATCGCCAACCACATACTCTGTTTGCTTTTCACGACATGGCATTTTCTTTTGAATCACGATATTCCTCCTCCAGAAGTGCACGATCTGATACGTACGCCGACCAATTCGCGAAAATTGTGCACGTCTCATTGTGCGGCAGGTGGCCTGGACACTCGTCGCGGATTGTGTCGTACAGACGCGAATCGTCTTGACATCATCGGGCAGTTGGATGCTAGCTGGGGCCTTGTAACCCGCCGTACTCACCAACTCGAACCATTTTTTTCTCGGCATCTTAACTAAACAGCAAACTCCGAGGGTGAATACAGTACTGTACTCGAATTGCAAAAGAAGATTCCTGGAATCACAAGAACATCCCTCTTACTATTTCTCACGACTTCATTTAAATTACCGGTGAGTGAGAAAAGGAAGGGGCGAAAGTCACATAAAATGATCAACGCAGGAGAGCGGTTTGCGAGCGTGTTGTGCTATGAGCATGAGGTGAGACCAACTTAAACTGGTGAACCTTAGACAGTATCCCAAATGTATTAAGGTTTTTTCATATCCCAACTGTATTACTAAGTAAGTTTTTTCTCTCACAATGACAAAAGAAAGATCCCAAGTAATGTGGAAGCCATGAAAACTGGTTTTGAAGACTATTAATCACGATGGCAAACTCAACCACCCCTTCCTCCTCCTCATTCTTGTCATTTTCTTCCCAAAATAACACCTTCTTGGACTTCGGTAGTACCGCGGTAGATTGACCACTACGTGTAGATCCTCTAGGTGCAGTCGCGATCGCTCCTGCACGCATTGCTCTCCATCGTTTCAGAAGCACAGAACGAGCCAATTGCTGGATAACCCATTGCCAATCCCGTCTAGTCACGACGACGCCACACACACGTGGGGCTCGCTCCTGTAGTATGGGAATTCGTAGGCAAACCAGGGCATAAATAAAAAAAAAAAATTCGTCCATCGAGATGCCACCGGAGCCATCGCTGTCCATCATCGCAACGACATCGGCCACTTCTTCTTCGTTCAACGTAAGTGCAGCCTGGTGATCAAGGCAGCGGTACGTTCTCCCCCCAATTCGCTACTTCCGACCTCATCCAAGAGCTCAAATAAACCACCACTAACTTCTCTAAGCGCTTCATCACGAGGCAATCGCGCTCGTTTCTCTCTCAATCTCGCGTCGATGTCTCCACATGAGCTCTTCCTCTTTCCGTCTCTGTTCTCGTCCAATTTTACTGACGAAATACTCGTGGAACGACCCGAACGTGGCCATATCTGTACGCCAGGCGCCATCCGTTAAAGTCTCTTTCGACAAAGTGACAGCGTCATGTTGAGTGACATACAGCAATTGGGCCGTAAATCGCCGAGGTCGCGACCCTTTCGCCCGCTGACGTCGGCGACGAAAAGCTCGATGGACTCGGATCGCCGCTCGTGTCCACTTCATGAACAAGACTCGACGACGTGCCAGATACTGACGAAACGCACACTGAATCACCACTGCCGCATGACGTTCTCGTCGTCGCTTCTTGACTTGAGCTCGTGCTTGAGTCTGACGAATAAAGCATTGCCTTTTGTCGCTGGTTCTGTCTCGAGGTAGTTGAGGTAGCGCACTACAGCCGATTGAGCGAGTAATAACTTGACTAGAGCTTGTAGAGCGACATCCGCTTCGTCGCCAATAGGTTTCGTGTCTTTTACAGAACGTGATTCTACCTCATGAAGAATCTCCTTATAACTACGAAGAAGTATTCGTGCTCGTCCAATAGTTCCCCAAACTTTCTTGTCAGTTGGATCAAGTTGCAGGAGTTTCCGTCCAGCCTGCATCTTTAGGTATTCCTTGATCAAATTGGTCTCACTAAGAGTTACTACACTCTCCCGCTTGGAGCCACAAGCTACCGGCGTCACTCTCAGTAGTGCCATCATTAAAGTAGTCGTAACTTCTCCACTCTCACTCGTAGTCGCAAACATGGCGCTCCAGTTGTCATTAACATTCGAGTCAGCGTCTCGAGCAGTGGCCTGAGCTCCAGTGAGGAACTGGCGCATGGCGGCACCATAACGTCCCTCAATTTGTTGAAAATTCGCTTGCGCTTGTTTCAAGAGCGAAATAAGTAGAAACCCGCCCCCCCCTCGTTGTGACGGGGATAGAAAACGTTTGGCGTTAATCTCTTCGTAACCGTTTGGCGGGTTCGTGAGTATTTGAGTCGCTATTAGTTCGGAACGAGTTCTCACTTCGCGAATCACCTTTTCCACGATTTTTGCAGCCTGGACGGACTGTTTCTCGATCGTGAAAACAATGAGAACGTGTCGTCCTTGATACTCCAAAGCTCGGACAAAGACATGAAGAGAGACTTTTTCGTGTCGAAGTTGTTGAGCTCGAGACGGCGAGAGTGACTGCAATTCTGGAGCGCGTCTTATTAATTCTTTTTGCTTTTGAAATTCTTCTTCTTCGTGTTTCTTCTTCTTCCCGTAGCGAAAAAAGTTATTCCCTCTAAATAGTGATATTGGTCCTCTGCGCTTTGCAGGTGTTTGCTCTTGCATCCCTTTCGACTTAACGCTCCTCGCTGCGTTAATCGTGTCTTGTGAGGCTTTCACTGGAGGTGCTGGACTCGTTTTCTTCGTCATGAAAATGGTCACTGGCGCTTTCGATGCCTCAAATTGTCGAATCTTTTTGTCAAGTTTTCCACGTAAAGCTCGTCCTGGTGGAATTTTGTGTTGCTGCTGACTAAACAACACAATCGGCGTCTTCAAGCTCAATGTTTGAGCTGTAGACGTGGTCGAGGCATAGCCATCGTCATTTATCAACGCGTCTGTCGCTCGTGTACAGCTACCGTCTGTAAAGCGGACCACAACTCCATCTTTTGCGTCAAGATATTCTTGTAACATGAGAAACAATTCCGTTGTGAAAGTTTCAAGAGCACAAGCACGAAACACGTGTGTATACACGTCACACACCACTGCAGCGAACGCGAAGAAGTACTGTCGTTGATAGTTGGTAAAAAAGACGGAACTATGTCTCTCGTCTTGAAGTAGTTTTTCTCGCTTTGTCCTTCCTATCATTTCACGCTCTTCCGTGGTCTTAACGTCGTGACTGAAGATGCACACGCCAGTTTAGCGTCACCGCCTTAAGCTGCCACCGAAGTATCCAGCATCACGGCGAAGCACGCACAAGTATTAGCACCGTGCTTTTCTATCCCTTCTACCGGTTGTAACCGAGATCGACTCGTGTCTAATGTTCGTGGTACGTTGGTCATTAGCAGGAACATTTGGGTCTCCGAGTGAATTTCATGTTAAATCTGCGCTCTGTCACACCAGTTGACGGCGCAATAGTGTTCCGGCAACGTCTTAACCGGCCGTCGCGTGCTCGAACGCTGCCATGCTTCCAGTCGAAACAAGCTCGTAAAGTCTTCTCCAAGCGTGAGGATTTGCTGCGAGTGAATATCCACGAGATCGCGACGTAACCCATCAAGAATGGTAGAGTAAAAGAGTCTCAAGTCTGTGTGTGGACGTGTCGTAGACTTCGTAGCTGGTCGTAACTCACTCGATGTCGCGTCGACAAGATCTCTTCGTGGAGTCTCGATGCGGCCGCCTTGAAGAACGACACGACGTCAAGCTCTACGACGTGTACGAATTTGCCACAACCAAACGCTTCTGGCCCTCAACTATCAGCACAAAGCACATAATTATCGCCCATCGGAGCAGCGAGAACACGCGCTGTGCCGACTTGGACGTCAACATTCGAACAGGAAATGGTTCTCGCGATAATACAAGTTGAGTGAATTGTTGCTTCCGAAGACTTTGCACGACTGGAAGAGAGAAATTGTCGACCTTTTCGAGATTGATTGCGACGCCGAGCATGAGACTCTGACTGGAAGCAGCTGCAAACCGGAGCTGAAGATGCGAAGCTTGGCTCTTGGTATGGTTTGTCAGCTCTCGTTCATCGAGATACACGTCACCGTTGTCTCGACTCATGGCCTGGGCGATTTGTCTCCATCACGGAAGGGAAAATGGTTTTGTACATGGTTTGAGTGGCTTCACTGGGTGGTAAACTCTCTAACGACATGCAAACCTCATTGATCTTTCGTGTTGCTAGTCGTCGTGCCACAATCCCTTCAACTCGTATGTTCACCAATGTTATGAGGGAATTAATATTTGGTAGAATCGACAGTAAGAACTCTTCGTCGTACATCCCCGTCGCCCCTTTGACACGACGTAGGACGAGAGCTGTTGGGATTAACGTGGCTTCATCATCATCACCGTCACGCGTTGATAAACAGTGAACGACCAGGATCTCAGGATATCTCGAAAGCTGATGAACTGGCTGAAAAACCTTCTTACTCACTATTTCATCATCGACCTGCTGGTGGAATCGCTCTTCCAGACTTTGTATCAAACTCAATTCTTCCTCTGCGTTCATTTCGACTTGATCATCACTTGTCGAGCGCTGCATCGATGCTACCACTCGTTTCCGACCCCATTTTCTACAATTTTTATCACACTCGTACCGAAGTGTTTGCATCGCATAAACTGCGAGTAATGCGTGAAATGAGTATGAAAATCTCTTGAAAAGGTAACGGAAATGTCGTGCGATTCCCTTGAAACAAGTCAGGAAGAAGTTTTCTCGCATCATTCGCAGCTAAAGTGCGAAGATTCTCACCAAGATAATTCGCTGCCTTCTCCAAAAAGGCCACCACGCCGTCTTCAGGGAATGCAGGAGAGAAAACACCGCCAGCAGCGCCAGGGAAAGTATCGACCGACAAAGTCCCAACAAATGGTATCGGAACGCAGACAAAAGGTCCTTGAGGAGGTCTCGAATTCCCAAAGAATTACAATATTTGCCCAGATTTCCTGTCATATTGTTGTAAATTTTCTTTTCTTGGAAATGCTGCGAAATATTGGGAATGACGATAACGCGCTGGCTCGCAAAGCCTCGAAACGAGAGACTTTGGGTTGTATCAACCGACTTGTTGTCCATTTGACTCTTTGACGACGCACATATAAAGCGAATCCGTTCACTGAGTGGAGCAACTAGACCTATATAGGCATCTACGCCGTTAAGTGCGTTCTCAATTTCTTGTAAGACCAAGTGAAGGAGATATAATGAGACCATCTGGGGATTATCAGCACTGGGCTTCAAGTTCTCACATGCTGACATTATTCGAACTAATGCGTCGTCGCGGAGTTGTTGACGGTAACAAACGGTACGTTCACGAACGACTGTGAGGACCTCTGCGAAATGTTGACCAAGTTTACGTAAGAAATCCACTACTCCAAGCTCAGGTTGCAACTCATGAGACGCTTGTTCGTACGTATACAAATTATCCAGCGCTAATACGCCGAGAGTACCAACCGGGACGACGATAAACGGCCACTTTCGCTCTTCCATTGGTTCGTTAGTAAAATACCGGAGCTTTTTAAAATACGAGCCAGTCTTCTCTACATTTCGACTTGTTACAACGATAGCAAGTTGTTTCTCCAGGGCCAAGAAACTAACACCATTCCCGTGCTTAAGCTTCTTCCCTGTCATAATGCTAGACACAGAAGCGCTAGTGTACCGGAGTATCCGCAATGCAGGTTCCCACATACCAAAGTAAACATTAGGAGACCCCAATGTGCGTTCAATGAGAGCAATCGTGTCTCGCTGCAGCTGAAGAAGACACTCCATCTCCACTTCGTTACCAGGGGATAATGTATGCTCATAACGTCCAGAACTAGGGTCAGGAAGTGATATACCATGATCATTTAGTACTTTTTGGCACCGATCTCGAAATTCACTGAGAGCTGCCGTACGCACACGCGACTGATGGATTGTTTCCTGTAACTTTGTCATATACTTTGATGTAAGATTCGTGACATGTTGTAGATAAATGGAGTCGCAGCTTGCGTGGAAAAGAGGTAACGTCGTGAGTGTGAGGAAAAGTTTCGATGCTGGTCGACTCAAAGCCTGTATTTCCGAGTACAAACTCGACGATGTACCAAGAAACATCTTAAGAGCGTGGGCGGTATATTTCTCGTTTGTGATACGATCAGCGCGACCAGAAGCTGCTGATGGTCGAAGTCGCACGCATGCCGTTCAATAAAAATAAATAATTGTCGGCGATTTGCCTCTCGACGAGTTTAGCCTTCTCCGTTTCAACTGCTGCTCGCCGTGATACGATTTGTTCTTCATCAATTAATTACTGATATCTCTTCACAGGTTGCTCATGTTCCAGTTCATCTTGTCGAATTGCAGCCAGAAGTTTACTCACATTGTCGATAGTTTCACCTGCCTGTAATTGAGTTAAATAACTCAAAATCGTATCCGTACACAACTCTTTTACGCGGAAAGCGAGAGGTCGAACCACATTAAACAACCCAGAGCGAGACAATTCTCGCTCACTCTCTGAGAACTCATACACAAGTGTACTTTTTCCCTGTACTCCATCGACCTCCACTACTCGAACTTTCCAGCCTCCAACCACCACGTCCTTTAGAGCTCGACAAGCGTAGAACAGCAATTGTTGTGGTGATCGTACCGGGTCTTGACACAAAAGCTCAAGTTCATACAACGCATACGACCGCCGCTTTGTGTAGATAACGGGCGAGCAACTTTGCCAATGGGACTAAAAAGTATAAAATTCCAGCCTCGGGATGACCTTTCGTCGTGTCTTCCCTTTGGAATTTTTTGAAACAATCAATAGTGAGCTCTCCGACACAAGAATCTTCGTATAAAAGAGGGAAAAAGAGAATGGGAACGTCTCCTCCATAGCTTTAGGCCTGTGGCGAAAGACGCCGATGTGTTGTAAACGTGCTCTCAGCTCCGATTCGGCGTCACGATGACTAGCATTTTCGTGTCTAGACATTGGAATGAGATGCCTTGGCCTCGATTCAACGAGCAACCCAGCACGGTGGACCCTTGACTTACAAACGTATACTTGAGCTGAGTTCCATCTGCTTGAATTTCAGCGATTTGTGCGTGAATACCGGGTAAACACTCGACGATATCCTCGAGCACATTGTGGACAAGATCATGGAGCGCTCGAAGGGCATTAGCTGATGAATTGAGGCCAATCGAGTGGAATCTCTGAGACTGTTTGCCACTGTACGCTATCGCAGAGCGTGTCTGCTTCACGGCTACGAACGCATGTTAAAGCTTGTTCGGCTATAGCAACCGCATGGTCTATAAAGTCGCAGAGATCCAGAGGAGATTCAAACTGAGCTGCGAAATCAACTTCCAGAACGTATCTTATAGCTTGAGACCTCGAACTGTCGCGAAGAAGGACTACAAGTCCGTTTGGTACGTTGCAGCCTCCCAGCGCTGACTCGTGGATGTCGTCGAGCTTACTGGATCTGAATGGATGCGAAGAATCCCTCCACGTATCAAAGACGGATACAAGATGTTCCGTCGTCACACGAGGCTCGAATGGCGTGGTCGTTCTCCTTATAGAGCGCAATTCGCTTTATCTTGTGGTCCTGTCCATCAAGAAACGGCGCTAATCGGTCGTCTGGAACGGAAGTCGAGGCGACGACGTCGATGTCCCATTCTGACGCTACTTTGGACTCTCTTTTGGTCTTCTTCGTGATTTTCCATACCACTACGCGCTCCAATGGCTCCATCGACCGTGTGATAGCACGAATTACTACATCATAAACATCATACGCTGTGCATACGGAACTACGTGAAACGTTGGCAATCTCTCGGATCCAATGAATTCGACGATACGCAGCGAGAAACGAGCCTGCAAGTGTCGAAATTCCATCGAGAAACTCCAGAACGTTGTCATCTTGAGTAAAAAGAGGTGCTCGTTCGTTGGAATCGACGAGATGAAGGCGACTTCCTCGCTGAAGAGTACGAATCAACTCAAGCAACCGCTTTCGCGTCGCTACTTTGAGGCGCTGGTAATGTCGCAGATCGAGTACTGTGAGTGCAAGAAAGTGAGCGCCATCCATTTTCGCCTTCTTGAGCTCCATTGCTGCATCTGGCAACTGCATTCGCACCAGAAATACAGACAGAGCTTGAATTGACATGGACTGAGGCAGTAAACGCTGTGCCTTGCGACACGCATCCACAGAGAGAACACCAACTATGCTGCGATTCCCAGAGACTAATGGGAAGCACGGGAACGGTCCTGTCGACGTTTCATTCGGTTTAAAGCGATGAAGTTCGTGTTGATCGAGACTCGCCACGTCATCCACAACGATCGCTTCTTTTGTATCCATGACTTGTATTGTAATGCTCCTAGATCCGAGCTGATGCTCGTCCGATTGATTCTCCATTACTTGAGGACGATATTCTAACCTTTGATGCAGCATGGAACTCTTGGTAGAACACGCAACGAAGTAAACGATCGGAGTCGGTGAGACATTAGGTGGACTTGGGAGCACTTTGTACATTCCGAGATAGACGTCACAGTCGGTCAAACAACCCTGACAAACGTTTACGATTTTCCGTTGGGTTTGTACCCACTAGTAGTAATACTTAGCGCATTACGCCGGCAGTTTTTTTTCTTAGCAATAATTTTACAAGGAGAGTAGGTTTAATCGTTTCTAATACCCAGCTGGTGTTTCTAACCAGACAACCAATCGATAGCCTCAGAGCGTTAGGAGTCATCAATTTAATATTAGGTATGTCTGAGAAGGGTTGCAACCTATGTGACCACACCATTTAGTTATCACTTAGGTACGATTGCAAATTTTCTCCCGTTCTTTCTCATTTCAGAATCCGCTGCCACAAATACAAGATGGAAGAAGTGACCCTGATGTGCGCGGTATTTCGGGAAGGGGTGGGTGGACGTCCTTCCTGTGGTAATCAATACAAGTAAGGTTAAGGTTGTGGGCCTCCTGAAGGACGCGATCGCAGAGAAGATAAAGTACACTGAGCGAGCCGACCGGCTGCAGCTCTTCCTGGCGAAGGAGCGCGACACGAAGGAGGGCGAAGCGAAGGAGAGCGAAGTGAAGGAGGGCGAAGCGAAGCAGGCGAAGTCGTGGCTACCGAGTAGTTCTGAAGATGTGAAGAAGCTGAAGAAAGGCGAGAAGACGGCTCTCATCGAAGCGCTAACGGAGGAAGACAAAGAGCTACAGGCGGAGGACCCGCTAAAGGACGTGCTTAGCGGAATGGATCCTCCATTGCCTCGCCAGATCCACGTGCTGGTGGTGGCTCCGGAGCGAGAGAAGACTGCACGTCCTCCTTCGTATCGACCGCATGCAGATGAAATTGATTTTCGTCTTTTAAGGAAGACCAGACTGGTACGCCAAACCATCGCGTATACAGGACCAGTGCATCAGGATGAATTCTCCGTTCCTCTTGATACTATCACCGCTTTCCAACTGATTAAGGAAGGTTTCTCCAGCACCGCAGTGATTGGTCATCCCATTATATTTGCTATTTGGTCCGCGTCAGTTTGGTAAAACAACCATTGCGTATCGCATCATGGACTGGCTTGGTGATGATGCCAATGTCAAGTGCGTCTTTTTCGACTTGCATCGGTCGGATGTGGTAGTGGAAACAACGTTTTGGAACCGACTGGGAAAGTCACTTGACCAGCAAAGTACGTGCGTGGACTATGATCGTTTATGCAATTGGTGGTGCGCTGCACAACTCACGACCAGAAGCGTTTCTGTCTGATCGTGAATGAAATGGATTACCTCTTTGCCAACAAAGAGTTGGCGATTAAATTTTTGCTAGCACTTCGTAAATGGAAGGTGGCTTCATACTTCTGTGGATTTCTTGGGATTGGAAGTCATGAGCTAGTGCATCATCATGAACTTTTTCGAGGAGACACCGACCCAAGCCCCTTCAACGTTGGCAATATGATCAGGATCGAGCCATTTTCACCAGAACAAATGCGTGCTTTTTTCCAGCTTATTAAGCCACGATACGAGTTTTCTCAGTCTCTTCAATGTGGGATTATGGCGCATTCTAGTGGTGCGCCAGGCGTCTTTGGATCAATGATTCGATTTACGGTAGATCACGACAAATGGACCCTCCAATGGTATGAATGGGAGGCATGGTTCAAATTGGGTGCATTTTCTGTCTATTTGGCCGAGTACAACAACACGTATCACCGCATACAAGGTGATCTACAGGGCTTGACTGAGTTGGAGTGGGAAGGACTCAATACGTACTTGAAAACAAATGTAAATCTCACTGCTAGCGCTGTGGAGGGGTACTGTGGCATCGCTGTAAGAGGTGATCAAGATAGACGCCTTGTTGATCCCTTGCTGAGAATGGGGATTGTAATTCAAAGAACTGATGGTACGTTGACCGTTGTCTCCGAGATGATGTGTCGAGTCTGTGTAGAAGCGCTCCCTGTGCGAGAAATCAATCAAGTCGCATCTACCGAAGATCCCATGTTGCTGTTGTCGGTTGCACTTCGACACGTGATCCCCAAGACGATATCAAATCATCTGATGAGGAATCGACAAGCTCCGAGCGAGTCATCTTTCCATCATGAACTTTACGCAACGATGCGAGATATCTTAAAGATAGCATCGATGACAAGGGGAATTTATGCTGAAGCAAAAACTCCAGGGAGGCGAACTAGAGCCAATATTCTCATCGCTAACGGTATCGAACTTGCGTACGAACTGAAGTCAAATCTATTATGCGAATCAGAGATGAAAGCCGCCGCAGAACAAGCAGATGGTTCCCGACAACAATTCGACGTCCATTCCATGGTTGTCGTGAATTTCGTCCCTATAGGACATACGATGGACGAAGTGTATGGAGATGAACACTTTCCAAAGGTTCAGATAATTCATGCTCGATTTCCTGATTCCTGCGACCAATTTGATCTTCAATATCAAGCAATTAACGGCGAGATCAAGCATCAATCCGTCAAATGCCTAGCAAGTCAAGTCCACTAGTTAAGAGCATCCCACCTTCAATATTTTCTATGCTAAATGTTTTCATCTTCGGCCGATCAGTGCATCAATGGAGAGATTGCCACTTTTTGAACGGAAGCAGCCGAATTTGTCAGAGCAAAATATGGTAGTTCTGGATCTCCGAGGGTACGATTCTCAAAGCGGTCTCGGCGAGCCTTGACGCTACTGCGCAACCATTGCCTCCTGGTACCAAGACATATCCATGATCACTGAGAAATGTTTGTCACCACCTATCGGAGAAGTTTGCGGGTTCGTGAGAGCATCGACGATCGCCAGTATGTTACTATTACTCGATCTATTCCCAAGTTGATTTATTTCAGTGCTGCATCAATATTTTTATTATCCTGATTAATATAAAGTTACAATATACAAAGATGGCGTCCTCTCCTGAGCAATATCTGGCTAACAAAGAGGGCAAGAGCGCATCAAGTAGGCGCAGAAGCGCTACTACCAGCGCACGTGAAGCTCGCTTAGGTTATCAAAAAGAGTATGATGATAAGAATAGAGATCAGATTCGGACTCGCAAGCGAAAACCTAAAAGCGAACATAGTCCAACTGAAAGCGAACCTAAAAGCGAAAACGAACTTAACTAATTAATTAGTTTTTTTTCTCACATAACAAGTCAAGCCATTTAAAGACGGACTACTATTAATTAGTTAAAGTTCAAAAACTTTGTATGAGACCATGATATAAAGTCAATCCTGATACAACATCCAATAATTATAAAGTCATCCCCACGAGAATAATATAGCCACAAATATATAGCAAATATGCTGCCTTACGAACGTGAAGGACTAAAGCGATTAAATATTAATGTGGTCCGATGAGGTACCGATTATCGCGTCAAGGTCCGAGGTAAAACGGGTAAGATGGTTTATGTTAGCAACATCACTCGTCCGAGCAATCAAAAGCTGGTCGCAAAGCAGTACAATGTTTCTATCGAAGACTTGACGAAAAATATATCCAAAGACTATAAGACCGACCCCAAATATCGTTTCTATAGCGGTCAGCATATGGAGTCTCATCTATACGAAGGTATCCAACCATCGGAGTTCTACGAATAGCTTGAGCACGTTCTCTCGACGCAAACCAATGCGTTCAAGGTGAACATTGCTCTCGGCTACGACCTGATTAGTCTCAGCGATGAGAATGAAACCAAGTACTTTCACCCGAATCTAGGTAATACCTACGTATTTAATACTCATGTTGCGGTCAATAGTAAGGCTGATATTGGAAAGAAAATTATTTCAGAAATCAGGTCTGTGGAGCTGGCTAACAAGCTTAACTACCCTAGCTCTGGATACAAGGTCAAGGCGATTACTGGCTTTAAGATTTCATCTACCATCGCAACCATGCTCTTGGTGATAGCGAAGCTGCCATTCCTAAGGTCATTCGTGAAAACAAGCATGTCATCAATTTTCCCAAGACGAACAACAAATGCGTTCTCCATTGCATTGCATGGCACTTGCTACAAGACCCTAAGAAGGACCCTCGGAGAATTCAGGCTTAAGTGAAGGAGGTATTCAAGCGATACTGTTCTTTCAAGGGTATTATCTATACTCTGAGTCTATTCCGAAGCTTTAAGCCTATTGACCTTCTACAATTGGATGAGCTTGAGGACTACTACCGGCTCGCTCTCAATGTTTATACAATGAATGTGGAATCGGGCAAAGTTGAATGCATTCGTCGCTCGGACAAGGAGTTTGAATCCATGGCTATTCTATAACATGAGAACCACGCTCTGTACATTAAGAGCATCGATATGCTTCAAAGCAAGTATCAATGCCCTAAGTGTGAAATGGTCTTCGTTAGCGCTGACAAGCTTAAAAATCATAAGCGGAATCAATGTGAGCTTGTGAATATTGAGAGCTTCCCAGCGGAGCCAACTATCTACAGACCCTCTCAGAATTCTATAAAATTAATGCTAGCGAAGTACTCCATCAAGAAGATTGACCACTACATCGATCACTTTACGGTGTACGATTTTGAGGCCATACTGAAGCCGACGGGTTCCAGCACGGTGTAAGCACTATTTTCACGAATGAACACGTTCCTGTTTCGGTATCAGTAGCTGACAGTCTCTCCGGGGAAGTAAGATGCTTCGTAAATGATGAACCGAAAGCTTTGCAAAAAGATATGTTTGATTACATTAGCAAAGTCGGCTTGAAGATTCAGGAGTACAATGTTCAAAAATATGAGCCACTTTTCAAGAAGATTATCAAAGTTCACGGCTTTAGTGGTATGGAGATCCCTGGATTAATGCTTGGAAAGAAGTACTCAATGGGTGATGTTGATAAGTGGATCAAGGATGGAGATTATGCTACTTTCTTTGATTCCCATAAAACAATTTCTTTCGGGAAGGAAAGGTCTGATTACGGGAAAATCAAGCAACAGCTTGATCAAGTACCAGTGTTGGGGTTCAACTCTGGTAGATACGATATCAACTTGATTAAGATGCTTGATATTAGCAACTATGTTCCTGCTGGAACAAGCTATGATAAGTATCTTAGTACATATCTCGGTGGATGCAAGTGTGCTGACAAGATTAAATGCGTCTGTGGTCTTGGCAAAGGGTTATTTCCATACGAGTACATCAAAGCTTTCGAGGTGCTCAACGAAACCAAAATCCCCCCTAAATCAGCATTCGACAGTGCTCTTCGTGGTACCAGCATTACCAACGCTGACTATGAGCGGATAAGGTTCGTGTGGAAACACTATGAGATGAATTCTATCAAAGACTTACTCATCTGGTACAATAATTTAGATGTAGTACCATTTATCAAGGCTATCGAGGCTCAGCGTGAGTTATTTAAGCGTTTTAATCTCGACATGTTCGCTGATGGGGTCTCGCTTCTGGGCCTCTCGGGGAAGGTCATGTATCAAACCTGCTTCAACGAACTCCAACATCCTGTTAAAGCACCTGCTACATTTTTCAGATTCCCAGCTAAGCGTCTGGCTGGCTAAAAGCTTCAGGATGTAGATGCCAAGCATAAGTTCAATATGACTCTTGATCACTTGGACACATTGCTGAAAAAGCAAAAATATTTGTGTGGTCTGTGCTGGTGTCAGCTGACTGTCGATATGCATCAGCCGATCAAATAAATAACAATTTGGGGCGTATTGGCGGTAATGTCCTCATCTCATGCGTCCAAAGTAACATCGCCCACAAGAACATGTCGCTCGGTGGATTTCGCTTCAAGAAGCTGCTGGAGTTTAACTCAGACAAGCTTGCATATTCGATTGACAGGGAGGAGAAGGATATCTACGGCAAAATGAAGGAGAACATTGCTGGCGGGCCATCAATTATCTTCAATCACTACGCTAAGCGCAATGAGACGAAGATTCGTGGTGGTAAGCTCGTGAAAAAGATCATCGGCTACGACGCCAATGCTCTATACCTCTGGGCTCTCGGTAATTACATGCCTTGCGGACGCCTTACCACTCGTGAATCTTATCCAGATATTGTTAAGGATATCCAGAACGACAATATCTTTGGCTTTCTTGAGTGTGATATTCGAACTCCAGACCATCTGAAAGAGTATTTTAGTGAAATGACTCCCATTTTCAAAAATATATTGATCGACTGTACCAACGAGAAGGTCATTGGTGATCATATGTTTGAGTACAATGAGGCACCAAAAAAGAATAAAGCCAAGCCTGCTCGCAAGCGGATTGGAAGCTACTTTGGAGACAAAATTCTGATCTACACTCCGCTACTCAAGTGGTATCTGTCTCATGGAATGGAAATCACTAAGACTTACAGCTTTATTAAAGCTAGCGCTCACAAGGCTTTTGCTCCATTTATGAATGCTGTATCGAGTGCACGTCGTGTTGATGATGAGGATAAGGGTAAGGCTATGATTGCTGAGATGATGAAATTGGTTGGCAACTCGGCGTTTGGTCGACCGGCATGGACATGACCAAACACAAACAGGTCAAGTATGAGTCGAATGAAGAATCAAGTCGCGTATTGAGCACTTCACGTTTCATGGGTTAGAGGAGCTGAACGATTCATGTGAGATAACCATGAAAAAACGTCGTCTTAATAACAAGGATCCGATCCATTTGTCTATTGCTATCTATCAGCTTGCTAAGCTACGCATGCTCGAGTTCTACTACTACTGTATTGACTTCTACTTCGATCGATCCGACTTCCAGTATCAAGAGATGGACACGGACTCTGCCTACATCGCTTTCAGCTGTACAAATCCATTCCAGGAGTGCGTCAAACCCGAGCTATGTGATATATAAACAGCACAAGTACGATTGGTTTCCGCGCGACTATAACACGGAAGTAGCTAAGTTTGATCGCCGTACCCCCGGCCTATTCAAAGATGAATGGTCAGGTGATGCCATGGTCACACTCAGAAGTAAGAACTATATTTGCTATCTTCCAGACCAGTCATACAAGGTGAAGGTCTCAGCTAAAGGCGTACAACAATGTCGTGGTTGCAATGAGGATGTGCTCAACCCTTTGGGGTTTGAGTCAGTAGTTCGCGACCGGATTACCATTCGAGGTACCAACAAGGGGTTTAGACTGTCAAAAGAAACTAAATCAATCATCACATACAGTCAGACCAAAACTGCCCTATCGTATTTCTACGACAAGCGACAGGTGCTTGAGGATGGAATTAGTACCCTCCCACTTGATATTTAGATGTTCTCAACCTATCACATTTTTTTCTTTGAATATTATATATGAATCATGGACAAGATGAGGGTGACGTCGCTGACCACACGCAGAAGTGCGATCGAACAGCTCAATGATCTCCTCCGCCAACTTAACTACAAGCCGAAAACTGGTTATATTGGAGCTCAAGCGCTGTATCAGAAGGCTCGAGAAAAATAACCTAAAATCACGTTAAGGAATGTCAAGGATTGGTATGCTAATCAGTCAGATATTCAGCGATTTTCCAAGAACAAAAGAAGAGCTTTGATGGGTTCAAGATTGCCTATCATAACCCCAACTCCTGGCAAATAGATCTTGCATTCTGGGGAAAACGACCAATTTTGACTGGTGTCAATATTAACTCCCGCATCGGGTACGCGAAGGGTTTGGTGAATAAGACCGCGCCTATAGTTTTAACAGCCCTCAAAGCGTTTGTGAGACTCCACAAAGTTGATATTTTAACGAGCGATAATGGTAGTGAATTCATGAATGCTCAAGCTCAGGAATTTTTCAAAGGCAAAAAGATCGACCATTTCAACAACGAACCTGGTGATCATGGAACTATGGGTAAAATTGAACGATTCAACCGAACTATAAAGCAGAGATTAACCAAGATGTGGCTGACCGATGGTCGCCCGGGAGGGGTTTCACCCGCTCCATCTGTAAAACGGATTACACAAAAGCTAATCAGCGACGTCATTGGCAACTACACAACAGTGTTCATCGATCGATTGGAATGACGCCAAATGAAACCAAAGGCCGAGTAATGGAGGCAGATTTGACTCATAACCAAGGTGAAGCTGATAAGATTGAAAAACGAGTTCAGCGTTGAGATCAATGTGATCTATCGGCTCAAGAAGGGAACGTTTGAAAAGGAGGCTGCACGTTGGAGCAAGTCTGTATACTCAGTTGTAGGAATTGATGGTTATCGAGTCCAGATTCGCTCAAATAATGGTCATACGCTTTACAAAGCTCCAAATAACCTTAAGAAGGTTCAATCAGAGACCACTGAGGCTACAATCAATCGAGGCGATATCCTTGAAGCTGAGAAGATCTTAGATCATAAAAAGATGCGAACTGGTAAGTTGAAGTACTTTATTCGGTGGCTGGGAAATGAACCTGATTCCTGGGAGCCGCAAGATAATCTCAGATTAGTTAATAAAAGTAGAAAATTGACTCTTGAAAAGGAGTATTGGCTGACGCAAAAAAATGAGACATAATTAGCTTGATAATAAATATGATAGAGACATCCTCTGTAGCTTTGACTCAAGTATACTATTTCCACTATTATATTAAGATTTGTTTTGTAAATATCTGACTTATTATATAGACACTAACTCAGGAATGTGCAAGAACTGCGTACAAAAACCGTGAGCTTGGTAAGCTACGGCGAAAGTTGTGGATCATTTAGGAAGTAAGCAGAATCAAGAACGAGTTGGTGATTTTCGATGCAATATCAAATTTTCATAAAACGGTAGTTAATCGTACGTATCAGCGTGAATTAGAAGCAATCTTTGGCGTTCCGTTTCATTCCATTAAAGATTGATATTTCAATCTACTAAATGAAAGAAACCACATATGTCATTCACATGCAACATTTCGTCATGATTCAGTTATGCCGAGCTACTGGTTATTTCCTATATATTTTTTATGATACACATGATATAGGCACAATGTTTCCTTCGTTCTCATCCCTCGCTCAGAGAGAGCAAATGCGACAGGAGCTTCTCGAACGATCTCAACGACGTGTCCAACAAGCTAAAGCGAAGCGGGTTATGTATGAAGGTGCATCATGGGCAAGCGACGTAGATAGCATTCTAAGCACAATGAATTCAAAAACCTCCACACCAGTTCAGACAGATTCGTCTGAGCAACTAAGAAAAACAATGAATGATAAATTCTCTCAGACAAACCCTGAGGTCTCAACAGTTAAAATGGTTAATAGTGAAGCGCAGGCTCGCCTCGAAACTGCTGATAGTGGAGTACAGGCTCGTCCCAACACAACTAATAAAGAATTACAGGCAACCTTCATGACTACTCATACAGGAGTTCAGGCAAGCCCCAATACAGCTGATATTGGAGTTGAAACATATAAATCTCCACAGATGATAAATGCTTCAACTTCGACTAAAAGTGTTCGTGAAAGCTCGCTTGATACGGAAGAGCAGGTGCAATCCAGGTCTTGGATTAAACACCTATTTGGAGAAAATCCTAACTGGGTTGCGCTCCAAATCCACCCTATTCGAAGGAAAAGTGGTAAAAGCGATCCGAGATATCTTCTGGGAGAAAAGGGATCTGTAATTTCTGTTAGAAATGGTAAGAAAAACAAAAATTATGAATCATTTGATTGGGTAGCTACAGAATCAAAACTCTGAGATGTCTTGTACGATGGTGAAAGCAACTCAATCGATGAAGTTGGAGCCATGCGTGGCGAAGAAGATCGAGTGCGAACACTAACGCGATTGGAGATGAAGAAGCGAGCAGGCGATGATTTAGAGGATCTCGATGTTGTTCTTAAGGATCGGAGACTACCTGATATCCGACTCAGTCGGAAATTTACATCGACAACATCTGACAACGAGCAAAGTCGATTAAAGCTGCTTTGGATTGTATCAAAGAATCAGGATATGCTGGAATCTAATGGATTGAAAAAAAGCATCACTCCGATCTTCAAGCAGAAGTTCAAATCTGATGAA
The DNA here is from genome assembly GCA_033558025.1 of Phytophthora sp. 'mugwort'. NCBI lineage: Eukaryota > Oomycota > Peronosporomycetes > Peronosporales > Peronosporaceae > Phytophthora > Phytophthora sp. 'mugwort'. The sequence goes on along the minus strand of JAUCEF010000007.1, from coordinate 3,866,720 downwards.
AGCGGCTTGAAACAATATGTTTGGATTAAAATGGGGTCTATCGATGTGTATGGGAAAGATTCAAACCTGAAGCATAAATCAGCAATCAACAAGGTTGATTGGCAATCGACTCTAAGAGCATTCTTAGAATGATTAAGAGCAGATGGTTAAATATCTCAATGGTAGGGGCAAGTGATGCCGAGAGGTCTATAAATCATATGAGGCAACTGGTGATGATTATGATCGAGAAGCACGTCATGGTATCAAAACTGGATTAGATGAAGACAGGGATCATACGATGTCAATCCCAGACAGTGAGGCTAAAATTGTTTTGTCCGAGTACTACAAGCGCCTCTTCGATGACGGGATTCAAATTCCACTCCGTCTCCGACCGATTGTAAACTACAAAGACGGTTTCAGAGCTCACGATACGTACTATTTCGGTTCTCCAGGTGAGAAACAATTTTCATAACTAAGAAACTTGGACCATACGGTTGTTTCTGGAAAAGCATTGACTGATTTACTAAGAAATATTCTGATGGATGGATACCTTTCTATTTCTGCTTAGTGAGTTGGAAGTTGCACAAGAGACTGCGAGCAATATTGAGGCCCCAGCTACAAAAGATGAGCTGAAAATGGTACAGAATGTAAATGCTAATCTCAGTATTATTCAAGATGTCATTTTCAGCAACGCATGTGATGTGAAAAAGCAAAGCGATGAGCCATATGATCACGACGAAGGCCTGCAGAAGATTCATGATGACGCAGAGACAGCTTTTCAAGCATATGGCGAGGCTCAGAAGCGATATGAAGGAGCTAAGGAAGCTGTGAAAGGATTAAACTCAAAAGCATTAAGATCAGCTTTGAAAGCCACACAATCAGCAAAGCTACGAAGTCTGTATATAATTCTAAAGCTAAGCGATATTCTGACGCTTACTCTAAATTAGAGGGTCGTGGTCTAAGAGGCGTTGGTGTAGTTCCATTGGATGGAGTGGTCAGACGCGGAACCTAGAACCTACAACCTGAATGAAATTCAGGGGTTAGCAACATCTAGTGCGTATGTGTATCGACAGCTTGGTAGCAAGTACATTCGTTTAACAGATCTGGATGCCAAAACACTCGTTATTTGTTCAGCCTAACCGCCGGAAATGCGGTCCTAAACGCCAGATTAGTGATAGTCTTCAAATCATGATCAGAACTCTGGTATAGAAACAAAACATTGACCAATCTGCCTACGATAAGCTCAGCATCGAGGACAAAAAAATGTTCAAAGAGATCCTTGCCATCACCCATCTCCAGTATAATTTCCACGATAAGCTCGAGGACCCGCTCCAGACTCTACGAGCCGAGTATGATAAGCTAAAAGGAGAGCTTGAATTAGGCAACGATGCTCCAAACATCATAAAGCAGCTAAAGTCACTGGAGATATGTACAGCAATCAACTTATCAATGATAACGAATTTAAAGATATTATCACTTGCCTACTATAGTCAGAGATTGTTTTTCTTCAATCCGCGCATTATATCCAGATCTGGTGGTAGCTATGGTGATAACGCTGACCTCAATGTTGCTGAGCTAAAAGCTGTCATGAGGAACCTAATCATCAACGATCGACCTCAAAAGACACAGGCAGCTGTGTGGGCAACTGATTTAAACAAAACGAACAAGAAGGTGGATGCATCGACTCAGACGCAGGGTGGCGGAGTATGGGCTTACCAACCAAAGAAAAACAAAAACTGTAAAAACGTTTGCCATCTAACTTATTCCATTTCTCATGAGTTTATTTCGATATCCACGATAAACGTTGATTTTTTATCACTGATACTAATCTCAAGTATTGCAGATTCACCATTAGGAATCATCTTCATATTGTATGCAGCTATACGACTATAATCAACGTTGAGTTGCTGTTTTGCCGGCTCAAGCGATGGGTCGGGTCCCTCTTCGATATCACCTCTATAGAAAACGGACACCAAATCAGTCAAATGAGCCGAGACGAGATCTTGGGCTAAGACTCCGACCTCCTGACCCGGACGATTCTCCGATTCAATCCAATCGTATAAGCAGACATCAACGCTATGGTACAGCCGTTTGATATGATCAAGAGGTGCGATCTGAATATTCTTCTTAAGGCGTCTGTCTGATGTCATAGCCATTGAAGTGCAAGCTATGTAGCCTCCGAACACACTAACGTTATAGCCTATAGGACCTAGAGCGCTCTCGGTCACTCCTGAGTCAGTCCTCAGTCTGTAGACCGTACTACCACCCGTCTCGAACGTGAAAGAGACTACGCCAGGAACATTTAATGGACAGGAAGGAGAGGTCATACCGATCCCGAATCGACCCCCGGCGGTCAAAATCATTTGAGTAGTACTACCTGTGCCGAATCGGAGATCAGTTGCTGAAATATTACCTATCCATGATGCGTTTGTAGAAGTTCCAGCAGATCCATTATACCTCTATTTGGAGCTCGCATGCCGTTATGTTTGATCCGACGAATCGACACATTCTGGTATATGAGCCATCAAGGTAATCAAGCCCGCTACCTTTGATTTGAAAATACTCAGTCGTTAGAGTACTGTTTATACCAAGCTCTGTCAGACTGCCTACCGTCGTTATGTGAGGTTGGTTGCCGTATCCCAAGAATCCATTGAGCAACCCATTCGAAATGATGTTGCCAGATACGCTTAGAGAAGCTAGCGTACCAACACTCGTTATATTTGGCTGGGAGGCAGTCTGAAGAGTACCTGAAAGCGATGTTGCTGATATCGTACCAATATTTGAAATGTTGCGACTTGATGATATCACTGTCGTGGAACCTATTTGAAGCGATCTGAAATCACCAATCGTTCCAGAAGTTTTCGTAGTGCCATTGATGATAGCAGCTGAGAATGAATTAACACCTGAAAAGTCTGTCGTTGAATTAAGAATCATTGCCTTAGAACCAGTAGCACCGCCCTCTGTTATGCCGAGGTAGTACATCTGATTAAATGTAGTGTAAGCCGATACGCCATCCGAAAACTTCAGCGATGGTATTTGTAAGCCTGTTCCAGCTGTAGCCAGCGTCGGCGAAGAGAGAGTACCAACAGATGTAATTGATGGCTCAGCTGCCGTTTTGATACCTCCGTAAATGTTGGTAACCGTGAGCGAGCTGATAGTAGCAATAGCTCCTGCACTGTCAAGTACCAATGCTTTTTGATTAGCGGCTGTACCTGGAGTTATGCTCATTCCGTAATCAGAAGCAGACGAGACGGCGGATCCATTCATAATCAGGTTAGTGCAAGATAGTGTTCCAATGCCACTGATATCATTGTTAGTACCTAGAACAAGAGATATTCATTGTGTTGCTGCTCCAGGTGTAATACCGGTGATGTATGTTAGTCGGTAATCGTTCTTTCTAATATAGAGAGTCTGTGCATATTCGTAAGTAAGATAACCACTGGCGTCTAACGACAGATAGAATTCAGGATTGTAGATCGTGATATGAATATTGGTTGAGGATACGCGAAACCAGAACTCATGTTTGTTTTGTCTCAATCTATATAGATCCAGTATTAAAAGACACGACCATGAGCGCTATTCCAAACTATGGCGCTTCGCTGCCGAAAAAGTTCAAGTCTGGTATGGGTGATATTACTTTGCTTGACATTAAAAAGCTATTTAGAATGGTTGTCCTTGGACCCTCATTCAGTGGAAAGAACAATTTATGTATGTTTATCCTCAAGCATTCTCCCCACGTATTCGCTCATTTAACGATTATTGCTCGTCATCCTCATCAAGAACTGTATGAGTACCTTCGCGAGAAGCTTGAAGATTTCATTACTTTTGCTGACCCAGATACACCTCCGAAAGTTGATCAAGTACGTCATACACCCATGAGCTCTAACAAACCTGAGCTTATAAATATAGACGACTACAGCAACGACAAGCTACTCCAGGAATATATTTTCCCAATATATTTTACTCGCGGACGTCATTTAAAGTTATCAACTATATTCCTAAGCCACAGCTACTTTGCAACCGATAAGATGATACGCTTAAACTCCGAGTATGTAGCAATCCTAAAGGCTAATCCAAAGCGGGATTTGCAGATGGTTGTTAAAGATTTTAATATTAAGGGTAGATGATCGCTCAATAGTCTATTATTATAATAAGGTAACTGAAAGAAAGGTCAGATGTTGCTCATCGATTCTGTTAAGGGCGAAATCAGATTCAATTTCGATATGCCAATCAAGACTGAATATCTGAATAAAACTAATATAAATTTTGTTGATAATTATATAGTCATCATGGCGAGTTTCTTGAAAATCGATAGCACCAACCTCGTAGCAGATGGATAAAACTCGTCGTGGAAATATCAGTTTCCGGGATCGGCAGCTGACTTTCGCGATGTTGTTTGCGCTATTCAATCAATCAATCTTTTAACAGCGAGTACAACATTGATTCTATTCAATTCCAGAACACGACCTTTCAAGTCGAGGTTCCAACGGCTGCAACCACTTCTACGATTAGTATTACACTACCAGATGGATATTACAGCTACGATGATATCAACAGAAGTATCCAGACAGCTATTGTTAACGCAGGTGCTTATCTCATCGACGGCTTGGTAACAATGCTTTCTATATCAAACTTACTGAGAAAGTGTCTATTACGCAGCTCAGGTCGATTTCTCTCCGACTCCTTCGAGTCTTCCCGCTGGATACACGAGACCTGCATTGGTTTATACTCAGCTGGTGGTAGTGGATTGCCTACTACAACTCGCGTTCCGCGTTTAATCACCAATAATGTTGCATTTGGGTCGCTACTTGGTCTAACTACAGCTACGTACCCTGCTACCTCAGCAACAGTGGCAAGTGCTCAACTATCTAATTTCATCCCACAGATCCACCCAACCAGTTCATACATTGTTCGCTGTGATTTAATCAAAAACGAGTATGTTGCTTCTGGCGATATCCTTAGCGCCTTTGATAGAGGTGATGCTGGTATTGGTCAGCTGATCAACTATAAGCCATCATAGTAGCATGGATGAATTGGAATAATGGTTCGCGATCCACAATTACTATCAGTATCTACAACCAAAACGATCAGAAAATTAAATTCCGCGATATTTCAGTATCGATCATGCTCTTGCTTCGACCAAAAAATTAAACTTCTTCATTTAGCTTTTTCTCTCTACTGAAATCACATTCGAAAGGATCCCCAGACTTTTTCATAGCGCGTATCTTCGCCATGTGATCCTTCGCCTCCTGGGACCCCTTTGCAAACCTCTTAGACTTTGGCTTGACAATGCCTACTCCATAACGACGACGGACTTCGCCGCGAAGCGTCTTGATTAGATCACCGTGCTCCGGTTTCGTCGCCTTGCTCAGGAGAAACTTCTCGCCAGCATCGACAGCGTCTGTAAGAATCCCCTTACGCTTCGTGTAAGCGAGAGCACGTTTGGCTCCTTCTCAGCATCAGCCATGGTCAGGCGTCCCTCAAGATCACTAGTACCACTATCGCTATCATAAACACCGATTCCAGTCATAGAGCGGATAGCAGCTCTCGCTGGAATAGCACCATGTGGAGCTCCGAGTGCGGTTGCAAGAGCGGGGACATCTACATCAGCAACACGAGACAGTATCCCTGAGTCTTTCCCAAATTTGAAAGCGGATTTAATTCCTCCCCAAATCTTACTCCATATGCTTGCCCCGTGCATGCCTCCCCCTTGCATGTGCTTATATGGATAGACGATCTCCTTGTGTGTGATAGCTAAACGCGTTCCGTTACCAGATTTTTGAGCTCGAGGAGCTTTAATATACGATTCAGGATGAAGATGAAGATGAAGCGTAGCACCAGAGCCACTCAACTCATCCTTAGTCAAGGATAGAGTACCGGTCTTGAAAGCTCGCTTGAGCTTTGTCTCTGGAACCGACGCTGAAACGGCTAATTCTTTGAATTCCATGATTATATTTCATGATTGATTTATTATTCAAAGAATGGTAAATTCAAGTCTTTGAATGGGCTCAATAGTCCAATCTTCCTGTTTTGTTTGCAATACAACCAGAGTATGCACCATATACCGCAATAGTCTCCGTAAGTACCTTAATACTGTTTGGGATTGTACTGTTTAGTTCCATACTTGGTAGGAGCTGCTTCGCCCATACTGTCAAAGTATTCACCATTATCAACACAGGTCCAATGCCCTACATCAAGGTTAGGAGGCCTCAATAGTATCAAATAGGTTCCTTTCTTCGAAATCGGTTTCAATATTTCATTTGATTCAAATATTACGTCCAGATGTACTCCAATTTGATCTGCAAGCTCGATAAGATCGTGGTCGCTGGTGATCGGTTTAATGAGATCGCTCATAATATTTAATTTCAACGAAAGTATATTAGAAACCATATAGATTCAACAATGAGCGAAACTCAACTATCCGATCAGTATTTGTACCAGAGCTCGCTGCAAAGCGATCCGGAGATCAAAGTATCTTCTGGCAAACGCGTACATTTTGTGATCGATCTGAATCAAGGCTCGTATCAGAACGGTGTTATCACTATCGATGCTACAGCTCAGCTAAACGGCTCTGAAGGATTTGCGTGTCTTCGCGATGCATACATCATGCTCCCATATAAGGTCTCGATGAAAAATGGTTCTACTGCTCAGACCGCTGCTGCCAATCGCTTCTGTGCTTCTTTGAAGTGTGGCAACTGGAATGTCATCGATAGCATGTCTCTCGAACTCAATGGTAAGGCCATTGTCTCGATGGCTGATTACAAGCTGTTTTGGAACAATATCCGCGCTCAGACAAGCTACAGTCCTCAGTATGTTGAGAAGCATGGAGCTGAATCATTTTTTTATCCGGATGCTGCTCAGTCAGCTTTGTACAGATCAGCTACAAGCTCGACTACTGGAGATGGATACACAACCACTACTACCTTCTCATCTTCGTTCGATACAACTTGTCCCTCTGGAGGAGCCTCCACCGCTAACGATGGTCTTGCAAAGCGTCTGTTGTCGAACCCTCCTAACGCTGGATCTGATTTCTCCACGTCGTGGCCTTCACTTGGTGCTGCTGCAGCTTCTACCACAAATCACAAATCAACTGGCGCGTGGCGCATTCGTAGCTGGCGTCGCAGCGGCTAATGGAATTATGGGGACGTGGAACTACATGCTAAAGATAACTTTAACTGATCTGTACCCTATCTTTAAGGTGTTAGATCTCATGGCGAACCCTCAAATCCGCCTCCGCTTCCGAGTCAATCAGGGTACCTCTGCTGTTGCCGTGGATGCTTCCAAGGGTATGTCTCTAACCAGCACTACTCTTGTCTCTGGTAATACCTGTCCAATCATGATTTCTGCTTCTTCTACTGGGAATCCGATGGCAGGAGTTCTTGCCACTTCTGCTGGGTTCAGTATTGCTTGGGGTGCTGTTGTCAATGCACTCGAACCTACCGTTGATGGTACATACATGCCTTTTACCACTTCGCGTCTTTACGTTCCGTTTGTACATCTTGAGAACCCTCAAGCAATCATATCAAAGCCAGTTAAAAGGTTCGGTTTAATGATTGCTATGCTCAGTGGTTCTACCAGCGCGCTGGCACTGGTAAGCAATCAACTCAGCGTAATGCAGCATTCGATCTTCAGCTATCAGCTTCTATCAAGAACGCCAAGTATATCATTCTATTGCCTTTTGCCGAGCAAACTGATAGTTTTGCTGCTGCTGTCCAGGAATTCCAGAGTCCGTTTGATTCGGCTCCATGGACGCTACACCCGGGTTCGAGTATTCGCAACTTCAACGTTCGTATCGGCTCCCAGCAGACCTTCGATATCAGCCATGACTACGATTTCCATCACTTCAATAATGAGGTAGCTAAAATCGCATCGATCAATGGTGATCTCACCCCTGAGCTTGTTAATGGTCTTCTTACTATCAGACGTGGTCTTTAACTAACCGTGTTCTAATTGCTGACGTTAGTCGTCTAACAGAGCGTGATGTACCCCAAGCGCTTCAGATCCAAGGTGTTAATGCTGGATGCCAGGGCACTAATATGTTAGTATTCGTTGTGTCCGAACAAGAACTAACCTTCGATAGACTAACTGGGGAGGTGTTTGACTATACCACAGCTTAAGAAAAACTATTATCTTAGTTCAATTGTGCTAAAAGCTTAGGGCATTTGTTAATTACAAATTGACTCTTACGAAGCCAATCAATGTAATTGGGATCAACCCGACTGATCTGCTTGAGAGACTTACCGCGGTATACCCCCCACGTCATCATATATGAATTATCATCAGTTAGAAATTTGGAGTATAAGAATATTTTGATCTCCCCAATATTTAAACTGGGTTGATTGAATGCCCATCGCCAATAACCAGGATCAGAAGAATATACTTCATCGATCTGGGTGCCCTTGTATTTTCCAAAAGTTAATTCGTTCGACATGTTATCAGTTGGGTATATCTAAATACATAGCCCCTTATTATTTTTTTAAGCATTAATTTAATTATGGAGGTGCATGGACTGTCGCTGCAGGGGCTTTAACTGATTTTAGACCTAGTTAAAATGCTTTAGATGACTCCTTACGCTCTGAGGCTATCGATTGGTTGTCTGGTTAGAAACGCCAGCTGGATATTGGTTTAACCATTTCTTATTAGAAATGGTTAAACCTAGTCTCCTTGTAAAAATATGGTAAGAAAACAAACTGCCGGCGTAATGTGCTAAGTATTACTACTCCCACTTGCCAAAAACATTGTGTAGTTGGTTGGCTAATCGTGGATACGGTGATCGCGTACAAGCACAGCAGATGGTGGTGCCCGTGGTGATCGACTTGACGGATGACTAAAACAACGAGGACGGTCACAGCGGCCTGTGACAAGATGTAGACAAGAAGGACTGTCGGTGACGACGTAAAGGCAGTGGACTAGTGACACCAGCGAGGGGTGGTATCTAGCTACTTCAAGTTGCTCATTGACGACCGTAAAAGATCGCAGGATTGACACGGAGTAAAGGACTTCGGCAAGGTATACGAGGAGGATGGACGACGATAGGAAGAGATTGCGAGGCCAGGAGGCCGTGAGCTGGTGGCTCATTAAGGGTAATAGGTAGCAAAGGGTGTTCTCGGTAGCTAGGCTAGAGGATCACGGGGAGGCTTCGGCAGGTGAAGGCAACGAGCGTGCGGTCTGGCCGCTCGACTCTCAGTCAAGATTTAGCGCAGGACGAGCGTTAAGTAAAGACCTAAACAGAGAGTTTGGCAGCGGACAGGGTTGTCGTACCTGTGAACGAAGCTTAGACGGCGTAAGGCGTAAGAGGTAAGCTGAACGGCCGGTAGGCACGGGGACAGTCGGATAATAGGGCGCGGGGACCACTGTTAGGGACCGTGGGGGCTGTGGTGCTTACGGATAGTGCCTTGGCCAAGGGGTTCGTCATGCGAATATACCGCAAAGCCCGGTGGATCTTGCTGGGCGACATATGCGGGTCCGCTGTATATTTGATGCGGGTGATGGCAGGGAACATCTGCGACTGCCCGGTCGTAGTGCCTCGTGTTCCTCTCCAAAGTCCCTATCCCTAGATACCTCCAGGGTTGAGGGCCGGATCTAGCTGGTGGGAGACTCAGCTCCGCACCTGGACAGCTACCATTACACGTTAGCCTAGTGTCGCGGGGACTTTATTGTTGAATCAATTGTAAGTTTGTGGCCATGGAGTTGACGATAGCTATAATTGTTAGATTTTAGAATTTCAAGATGCGTTACCTTCTCCGTCATGTGGTTACAGTATTGTGTCAATTCATCGAGAGCACGGGAATATGTAATTCGAGCAGTAATAGCTTGATCTATGGCGTTGGAATAGAGCAATTGGGGCTGCAGGGGGAGCTGGGAGAAGAAAGTCGCCACTAAATGGGCTGACATCGCCAGCCCAAGCGATTAGCAAGAGACTAAGTCGACGACGTGCTGACGACGGATATCGCAGATCTGGCGGCAGCTGTCACAGACCACAGATCTGGCACCGGATATCACAGATGAAGCGCTCTAGAAGCACGTAGGCAAATTCTTTCTCTCCTTACATTTAATTCATTCTCCATTTCGCATCCCAACGCAGAGGTCTCTTCCGGCAAGAACCCCTGCTAACTCACCACGCCACCACTGGCGTGTCATTCTGATCAGATTGAACACACTTCAGCACCACACTCAACACGTGTGAATACCATACGGGAGAAGCCGACCCAACGACCATGGGACGCAAGTACGAAGACGACTAAGTGATATACACACTAGTCACTACTCCAGCAACCATCGATGCGCCCGCAGAGACCGCGACAGACTCCGATGGTGCGGACAGTTCCGAACCCTAGCAAGAAAGAAAAACTGGACGGACGAGCAGAAGGCTCACAATCTCGTCGCGCTAGTCGACTGTGACCTCGAGACAGAAGTGGAACTGGCAGACCGACAAGCGGTTACAGAAGGCCAGAGCTTCGAACAGTTCTTCACTGCAGTGGGACACCTATGAGTGCCCCCAGATTTCAGTGAAGACTTATACCACGAGCTGTGGACCATGACGGAAAACCGAGACGAGACACTGCTCAAGTTTTCATACCGGCTCCGGGACAACGTACGCATGCTCGCGGAACTACCGGAAAATGCCGAAGAGCTGCAGAGGTGCAACATTGCCGCGTCTTTAAGCGCAGCATGCCACGTACCTGGCAAGACAAACTAGCGGCCGCAGGAGTCAGCTACGACAGACTGAACGACCTAGTTCTCTACTTCTCCCGCATCGATAAAGCAGAACAAGGTGGGACGACACATGAACGAAATCAACGACACAGTACCTCGGGGAGCAACCGCGAGCCGCGCAAGAAGTGGCTCAAGTAGCAGAACCGGAAAGACAAGAATGTCAACCGACAGCCGAAGCAAGAACAGTGGTGCAGCTACCACAAGACGGGCTCACACACCATAGCTGACTGCAACGCAATCAAGAGGAAAAACATAAAAGACAAGGAAGAACATAAGCGTGTGGAAGTCAAGTCGACTACACAACGCAAGAAGAAGCCACACTACCCGCGCATCCATAGAGGGTCCGAGTCAGACTCCGACGGGAGCGCCAACTCATCCAGCGACGACGAAGAGATGAAGTTCGTTGACCTTATTAAAAACAGAGCGACCGACCAGCGCGCCTTTGCGCATAACAGTGAAAGTGCGCCGAGGAGGGCAGACGTTCAAGGCATTACTCGACAGCGGTGCCTCCAAGAGCATCATAAACAGGGAGGCCCTCGCAGCCAACATACAGACAGGGCGTATGTTCATTCCCGCATCTCCGACCACCTTCGACACCACGAGTGGTACGGTTACGTCCAGCGGCTCAACCATAGCAAACTTCACGTTCCTGAAGCTGAAACCAGACACCGTAACCACTCAGCGCTTCGAGGTGATCGATGACTGTAAAGCCGCTATGATCTTAGGCCGAGACCTCATGAACGAACTCGGTCTCATCCTAGACTTTAAGGAAAAAGTACTCCAGTGGGAGACTGCCGTATTCAGCTTAACACCGGTCAAAGGACATGCAGCACAGACGTCGACAACTGTGACGACTATGAGTATCCAGATGAAACGAAAGAAGCATCAGACAACGCAGTAGACCCTGAGCACCTCGTACCTGAGCACATTGGATGAAAAGCTCGCACGGCAGTACCGCTCACTGCTGGTCCAATGCCGTGACTGCTATAACGGACACCTGGGACGCATGCAGTTCCCGGACTACGAGTTACAATATCATTCGGACTACAAATCAGTACAAGTCAAACTCTACGCGATACCACGCAGCATTGAAGATCAGGCAAAGAAGCTCATACAGCACCTCATTCACGAGGACGTGCGCGAGCGCATCTACGAGTCCACAATGGAGTCGCCCGCCTTCTTCATCGTGAAGCCGAATGGCTCCCTACGACTCCTCGTTGACTACCGCCGGCTTAATCAGTATTTGACGCGAAGTCCATACTACATGCCACGGATCCGCGAAGTTCTTATGCAACTCTCGAACGCTAAGTGCATTTCAACGTTCAATGCCAACCTTGGCTACTACGCGCGACGTCTATCGAGAGACAGTCGCTACTTCACGGCATTCTGCCTACCCTTGGGGAAGTTTCAATACAAAAGACTACCCATGGGTATCTCCACGGCTCCGGATGAATACCAGCCTGCATGGAGAAGGTCTTCAACGACCTTGACTTCGTCATCGTGTACCTGGACGACCAACTCGTCTTCTCTGGAAATGAAGACGAACACCTGGAACACCTTCGCATCGTATTCGAACGGTTAGCCCGTCATGGCGTAACACTAAACGGCAAAAATGTCACGTCCTTCTACAAGAAGTGGACTACCTAGGCTACACCTTATCTGCCGACGGAATCAAGCCCCAGTCGCGAAAAATCGAAGCGGCCCAGAGGATAGCCGTCCCGCGCAACAGAAAAGAGTTACGTCGCTTCCTCGGAATGATTAATTACTATCGAGACATGGTCCCCAACAAGACGACTTTATGTAAGCCAATACACCAGTTTACCAGCTCGAAGGTACCATTGCATGGTTACCGAACGATACTGAAGCATTCAAAGCGGTACAACAAGCCTTCGCAGAAGCAGTACTCTTATCGTTCCCCGATTTCGAGAAACCGTTCGACGTATACGCAGACGCAAGCGGCACGCAACTCGGAGGTGTGATAATGCAAGGAACCAAGATCCTGGCGTGGTATTCCAGAAGTCTATCAAAACACAGATCAACTATACTACTACAGAACTCGAACTCCTATCCATAGTCGAGCTACTACGCGAGTACCGAACCATGCTTCTCGGATTTTCTGTGGTTGTACACAGAGACCAGCTTACGTGCCGAGCGCTGGAAGCTTTTACTGGCTGAGTATCACCTGACGCTGAAGCATATCAAGGGTGAAACAAACGTCGGCACCGACTCGCTCTCACGTTTGCGCTTCGCTGTGAGCGCTGACTACCCACAGAACCAGGTGATGGAAGGGTACACGCCCTCACCACGTCTCAAGAGTGCGTGATGCACAGTCCCGTTCTCCGCGAGTACCAAAAAAAACGACGACATGATCCAAAAGATTAACGCTGCGTGTCTAGACGGTACTAACAACCCAGACTACCAGCTACGGTCTCTGCTCGAATTCACGCTCGTAGCGTACAAGAAGCAAGTCGTGGTACCTACCACCTTAGCAACGACCGGATCGCCTGGTACCACCAGAACTTAGGGCAACTTGCGACCGAGAGACAGTACAAGACTATGCGGCCTATTTTCTACTGGCCCAGCATGGAGACATCAATCGGGCGATTTATCACCTAGTGCGTCACATGCAAGCGATTTAAACTACATGACGGCAAACAGCACCATGGACTGTTACCGCCGCACACTCAAAGCGGTAAACCCGTTCGACGTTGTACACCTCGACCTCATAGGACCGTACGAACAAGGCAACTACGGGATTACTATCATTGATCAAGCCACCAGATGGCTAGAGTCGGCATACAGCCAGACAAACGTGCTAACAACAGCGGAGGGCTTTGACCGTGAATGGCTCGGCCGCTACCCACGGCCTTACAAGTTGTACACGACTTCGGACCCGAGTTCACGGGCAAGGAATACCAGGAACTGCTTCGGAGCTATGGAATTGAGTCCAAGCCGATCACGTCCAAAAACTCACAGGCCAACGCCATATGCGAACGAGTTCACCTCGAGATACTAATTTAATTCGCATCCACGAAGACGCCGACTGGACGAAGGTGATATACTATGCCGCCTTGGCCATTCGAGCCAGCTACCACATCATTCTCAATGCCTCTCCTGGACAGCTCGTCTTCGGACAAGACACAATTTCCAGACAGTTGCACGGCGCCAACTAGAGCTACCTTTGCAAACGCAGGCTTAAGTCCATCCTCGCAGAAAACAATCGCGAAAACACGAAACGACTACAGCATTTCTATCACCCCGGCGATCACGCCATGATACGCGTACCAAAAGAATTCAGAGGAAAAAACAAGCGCACTGCAGACAATTCATACCTTATCAAGACCGTCCACAACAACGGAACAGTCACGGTGGATAAAGGAAACACACACCAGGATGTAAGCATCCGCCGCGTATTCCCGTGCTAGGGGATACTGCTTCATGGAGGGAGTATGAAATCGCCAGCCTAAGAGATTAGCAAGAGACTAAGGCAACGAAGTGCTGACGACGGATATCACAGAGCTATCACAGACCACGGATCTGGTACCGGATATCACAGATGAAGCGTTCTAGAAGCACGTAGGCAGATTCTCTCTCTCCTTACATTTAATTCATTCTCCATTTCGCATCCCAACGCAGAGGTCCCTTCCTGCAAGAACCCCTGCTAGTTCACTACGCCACCACTGGCGTGTCAGGGCACTTCGAGTCTGACGAGCACGACGGACGAGCTCTCGATCTTCCAGAATAGATTCCTCATCTGGAATAGGAGGTGTGTCTGTTTTAAAGTGGTGACGTAAGTGACCGGAGATGAACTCGTAGCTTTCTGGTGAGTCATCTCGCTCGATCCGATTGCCTGTTGGCCGGTATATCCGATCTTTGGTCGCCATATTCATAATAAATTGGTGGGAAAATACGTTTGGCTCCTGTATGAACTTATTAATTGCTATAAAAAATCATTTTTCCAGAGTTTTCTGATTTAATTACTGTAAATATTCATTTCCAGAGTTTTCTGTACGACCAGTGGGGTCGTTCAGAATATTTTTCTGGTACGTGGGTGCGTCCACACAGCGGTGGCCGCGGTACTAATCATGCCAAGGAAAATGTTATCAGCGATGGCTCTAAAGGATAGGCGAGTTAGTGACTATGTAATGTACTGCAGACTTATGTAGCAGAAGAAGGTCATCGCTTCTGATCGGCCTCCTCATCAAGAACAAAATATATGTCAATTATTGATATATGCTCCTTCAGTGCTCAAAAGATCACTTAGGAGAGCCGCGGAGCGTTGCGTACGTCGACTTTGCAGAGTCGGACACTGCCTAGAATTTGTTCTGGCAGTTCGTGGTCTTCTTGGCCCTCTAGCACAAAGCCAAAGTCCAGGATCATGTTACACGCGTGGGTAGAGACTCCAACCAGCCCCTTGCGCGCAATATAGTTGAAGTCGTGAGCATTCACGTCGACTTCGAAGTAGCCGTTTCCGTTGTAGAAGCGGTGCTGCGGTCGCGTGAGAATGGGTTGACCGTTGTAGGTCTCGAGCAAATGACGCTCGGCTCGACCCAAATTCTGCTCCTGAGGGTTTACCACGATGCCAATTGCCTTAAAACGCTCGCTCTACGACAGAATAAACACAAGAACCATAGTTATCAGTTTTGGGTACTACATTTTTCTTACAAACGCAGGAAAATTTAGTGCTTACCACCCAGCTCTGAGGCTGCATAAAGTTTTTCAGTAGCTAAGGAAATACACATAAAACCGAAACAATTATCGGTCAATCGCGTATCGTATGACCATTTTGTAAAAGTGTACGCACCCGAACTGCTTGCTGTGGTGGTTCCCCTGGCGCGTCTAGCATCTCTCGGACAGCTGGAGGGATAGCAAAGTACGTGACAAAGTTGAAGCCTGGACCATCACCTTGTTTCTCACCCCACAGTGGATTGGATGGTTGGTAAGAAGGAACTTGACAGTTCACGATGAACAGATCCAAGTTTCCTCTGCAAAGCACGCGAGCAACACGTTATCAATATGGATTAATACAGAACACTTAACCCCACAATCTCAGCTCACGTTGTAGGCTTCAAGATGCTCAAGTCGACGATGCTGCCGACGTTATCTGCCTTGACATCCGACTGAATAACCACATGGAAATTGTCAGGATAGTACAGAACCCAACAAGACTAGAGTTAATGCAAACCTGGTAGACATCGACAGCCACAAGCTTTAGTAAAGCAGGAGTCGAGGCAGCTTTAAGCTTTGTCTTGCGATAGTTTGGCCCTGTAAGTCAAATAAAGACATGCGGTTAGCTTCACATCAGTTACAAGTGAATCATGTAAGCAGCATCGAACCTTGACGGACATTAAACCGAGTCGCGTCAACCTGCGCCCAGCAGCCAGTCACGATCTCCATTGGAGCAGGTGCGCACATTTTCAACGAGGCACCAGCGGAAGTTTTCACGCCATCAATTTCACCCAAAAACGCTGCTCGCTGTTGCTGTGATTCGTCAATCGAGCTACTCGATGTCCGATCTCGTGACGTAACAACTCCAGATCTCGACTTTGTGCTCGACTCCTCTCGAGGCATTTCCAAGCCATTTACAGGGTCTGTAGACGATGTGCGTGGGGAACTGTGGTCCTTCCTGGTAGCTGAGCGACGTGTTGCCGCATGCGGAGATGCAAGTTTAACACGAGGCTCCGCTGTTCGGAACCACAGCAGCCATACGCAGAATGCGTTCGCCAATAATGCAACCAAAAGCCATGCAGAAACGTTCCCAAATCGTACGAGGACTGCGAAATATCAAAGGAAAAATATCTTACGTCAGTTTGAGATCCACTGCAACGCAACATTTTATTAAACAAACTTACCTATCACTGGGTTTAAAGTGATCAGAATGTTCTTGCTACCGAGAGCCAAGTTGCACATCTAGATGGGCCACATCGGGACAGAAATCTACAGTCAGCAAACACACGACAACGATCCAAATAAACCATCTCCACTCTTCGTACCTGCTTCACCATTTGTCTAGGCTTCGCTTCCTTTCTTCCTCTCATCGCTTCGTCCATCTCTATCACCTTCTCTTTCGTTTCCGCTACTGGCGATGGCAGCGGTGATGGCACTTCGGCACTTGACGACGAACTGGACGCAGGACTGGGAGCTCTCGTCGGCGCCAGCTTCGTCTCCGCCGTTCTTTGGCAAGCCCTGGATGGACTGATAATAGCAGAAATGGCCGTTGTCCACTGCCGGAATTCTGCGTTCGTATCGGCACAGAGCCTCAGCTCGCGCTGTCCGTCCGCCAATACCGTGAAGCAGAAAGGTGTGGGTACGCCAGGGGGAAGATCTCCCTGTACGACCAGCGAGACCCCCGTCTGCTTGAGTGAGAGCACCCCGTGGGCATCCTGTCTCAGTGATACAGTTTCCAGTGGCGAGGCGTGGCGAAAGTAGCGCAGAATGCCATTGTCCCGATCCAAAACGAACCAGCGCTGGTTCCAGCGCTTGCGTTTCCACTTACCGGCGCTTTGTTTCAGCAGGTAGGCCGAGGTGAGCGCTGTGGATTGGCCAGCAGGTCGAGAGTTCGAGGGCAAAGGCGATGGCAATCGGGCGCTTGCAACCGATGGCTGTGAGGGCGACACCATGCTTGCGACTGGTGCACATTGAGCCGTGTCTCCTCACTATTTGGAAGTGGGGGCAAAATGTGCCGAATTAGATCAAATGGAGCACGAAGTGACGATAAATGGGCACAAAAGGGCCGAAAAGGCATCGTTTTGGCGATCGGCGGGAGGTTGGCGACTGTAACTCAGTCATTTTTATAGTTAGCAATTGCTAAATATACTAGTGGTAGTATCCAGGACCGGGTTCCTGTAGACGTGGTAACATATACTGTAGGTGCATTCGCGATTTTGGTCAACGATTCACATAGTTGCATCGTAACATAACATAATATTAATAGTAGTACAGTGCGCGCCAAAAAATTAGGAACAAACTTTGCGGCGCGATATCTCGGCTTCCACTGAGCCGTTTGGCTTGCTGTTTAGATATGAGGTCGCTATTAGCAATAAAAAACGTTGGTTTAGGCTAACAACCTGAGTTTTGTAGTTGGTGATAGGGCTTCTATACAAAAGACCACAATCGACACCGCGTCAGAATAATAAAAACATGGCAGACATACAAAATCCAATATTATTGGAATGATGGTCAAAATGGTTTGATGTGAGCTGACGCGTGTCAGTCGAGAATAATGGGGCTCGGCCCCAGCGTGAAAGAGCATGAGCGCGGCCGAATGGAAGGGCTGCGCGAGGCGGGACTGACGATACGCGAGGTCGCTGACCGTGTGGGCCGCTCGCCCACGTGCGTGTGGAACAACGTGACCAAGAATGAAGGAGAACGAGAGGTAGAGAAGCGAGGGCGTCCGCTGAGCCTGACTGATCGCGAGCTGCGCGCTGTGGTTCGAGCCGCGGCGACGGGCACATCCTCGGCGGCTACGCTCAAGGTTGACTACAACTGCTCGTGCTCGGTGCGCACAATCCAGCGCCTGCTCTCCAGCGTCGACTGGCTTGTGTACGCGAAGATGGAGAAGACACTGGACCTCACCCCGGCGCACAAGGAGGCACGGCGAACCTGGGCAAAGGAGATGGTGACCAAGCCCAAGATCTGGGAGCGCGTCGTGTTCTCGGATGAGAAAAAGTTCAATCTCGACGGCCCCGATGGCTACAAGCACTACTGGCGCGATCTGCGCAAGGCACCGCGCACGTACGTCAATCGCCAGAATGGCGGCGGGTCAGTGATGGTCTGGGGGGCGTTCTCTTCGGCGGGTAGGTCCTCGCTGGCGATCCTGGTCGGCAAGCAGAAGTCAGAGGACTATGCCTACACCCTATCTGAGTACTTGCTGCCTTTTGCTCACCTCCATCACGGAGTCGATTTTGTGTTTCAGCAGGACAACGCTCCCATACATTCGTCGGCCATGACGCGCGAGTTCCTTGGCGAAATGGAGGTCGAGGTCATGGAGTGGCCCGCTCGCTCCCCTGACCTCAACCCAATCGAGAATGTATGGAACGCGTTGTCCTCTGCTGTCTACGCGAATGGCAAGCAGTATCGCTCAACATCGGACCTGACCCGCGCTGTTCTCGACGCCTGGGAGCGCCTCAGTCCATCGCTCTGTGACGCGCTCCTCACCTCGATGCCGAACCGGTGCATCGAAGTGATTGAGCGTCGCGGCGGTAAAACGCATTACTAGGTCCGACCATCATTCCAATAATATTGGATTTTGTATGTCTGCCATGTTTTTATTATTCTGACGCAGTGTCGATTGTGGTCTTTTGTATAGAAGCCCTATCACCAACTACAAAACTCAGGTTGTTAGCCTAAACCAACGTTTTTTATTGCTAATAGCGACCTCATATCTAAACAGCAAGCCAAACGGCTCAGTGGAAGCCGAGATATCGCGCCGCAAAGTTTGTTCCTAATTTTTTGGCGCGCACTGTAATATCAAATCAGAGTGGGCAGCTTAAATTTTAGGCACGCGACTCGCCGCGTCACATTTTTAGCTTAAGTTTACGTTTTGTATTGATTGAATCACATCAAGGTTAACCCTAGCCGTCCCGGGGACCGATGGCATCGCGGTGTTGGGCTTTGCTTCGCAATGGCAGTCGCTGCGCTCCTGCGAGGAAAAGATTCTATGTTCGGCCCGCTACAGTGCTCGGCTCACTGGAAAGCTCAGCACTGGCCCGGCCCCGAAAATACCGCGCGACCCTGCTTCGCGGGCACCCCGCGCGGGTTTGATGTGGCTAGTCGCGCTCGCAACCGCTCTCCTCCGTTGGTCGTTTTATCTAACATTCACTCCTTCCTTTTTCAGTTGGGTGCAGCACACACTCTAAATTGTAATTTGCAGATGGCTTCTAAAAAAGTCCATCTGCATACCAACCGTTTCTAACTAGGTAAATTGATGAGTTCGAGCATCTCCAGCGATTGAACTTATCATCAGACTTAATTGGCCATGAAAATTTAACCCCATGAAAAAAGGATAAGTCGGCGTCGAGGTAGTATTCCCCAATCGGGAGAACCTACACGAGCTTTACTATTTAACAAAGCTTCGATCAATCACACTTCACCTAAGCAATTTAGAAAACGACGGTAAGAAGTCCCCGTAACCAAACATTCCAACACACAATCCAAATAATCGCCGCAACCGGTGCGGCTTTTATCGTCGTTGTCTACACACCGATATCCGACGACTATTATACTGGCGGAAAATGGTGGGGCCAGCACATCCCGACAAAAATATCATCTCGTTACGAAGACCAATAACTCCTCTGTTGGGGCGCCGATCAGAGCGTAAGGTACCGCAATAAAAAGTGGGGTTTCGTAGTTCCTCCTCAGCAGAAACAGCACCACCTACCTTTTACTACGAACCAGCACTATGCATCGCAGGCACCAACTCACCCCTGAAGAGAAACCCCTACTGGTCAACGTCTACGATTATTTCGTCGAAGAGGCTAAAGCAGGCCGAAGTGGAGGTCGGGACTCACGCCATCGTACTCGCGAGGCAACTACCTTTGGCAAGAACACCATCTTCCGCGTTCTTCGGGCACGCAACATCGACCCACAGACCGATTTCGTCGAGGTACGCTGCCATTTATGCCTACATAGGGTTACCGTATGATAATGTGAAATCAAGCTGTTATCTTATAAACTTAAATTTCACTAGTAGACTTCACCATCGACACGCGACCGCAAGGAACTACAACAAGAGCGACCTCAACGTAGTTGTTCGTGAGTACGTTGCAGCGCAGAATAAAGCTACCAAGCCGATCACATCGCAGCTCATTTACAACTACGTAGAGGATGTTCTTGAAAAGCGATACAATGCGCGCACGATAACGATATGGCTGAACGACATGGGGTTTAGGCATTGCGTGGCCAGAGTCGTCACTATCTAGCGGAGACCACGGGCAATGTAGCCTTTCGAGCCACGGATCTACGGAGACGCTTATCCAACAGAAACAGCCGAAATCTTCCCATCAATCCGGAGGTCTTCCTCGACGAGAGTTGCTGTAATGTCCACCGCGTCACAACGTGGCTGGCGGAAGACAATATTCGATTCTCCAAAAGTGGACGCGGAGCAAGGTAAGGTGTGGCGTAAACATTGAAGCTACATGTACCAAAAAAACATTTTGTTTTTAAATGTCCCTAGTATTTTGCATCTATCACTGCGCCCAACGCACCATGCAGATCTTTGACTAGGATATGAACTCGTCTTCTATATGAATGATGTTTGGGTGCTTCAGCGACTGCAGCACTTGAATCTCACCTGATTAAGTAAGATCGCGTATGCTATAATATCAGGATATGCATTGTAGGTGCTAGTATCGTGACACGTCGCGGCAACGTCATGCAGGCCGAGGTCGTACCCGGCTCTCTGGTCCATTGGAGGTCGATGATGACTATCATGGCAACTTCGATGCCGCTCTCTTTGAAAAGTGGTTTATGAAGTTGTGTGTGACCCTTCAGCAGTATGGAAATTGTGTTATCCAGATGGACGGAGCAAGCTACCATAGAAGGCAAGAAGATCCTGCTCCTACGAGACGAAATCTCAAGGCAGATATGCAAGCATGGCTGTTTAGAAATAGTGAGCATAATGTTTTAGCCATCATGTTGTGGAGATGATCTAACTTACAGTTCTACTGATGTCGTAGAAAATGATTTCGATCTTAGATGGTTCATACCTCAACTACTGGAGCTCATCAAGCCGTACAAGACCAAGCCTACATACGTTGCTCACCGGATCGCGAAGGAGCATGCTATGTTCTGCTGTACACGCCCCCGTACCACCCAGAGCTGCAACCCATTGAAATAGTTTGGGGGCTCGTAAAAAAAAGAATATCCCGACGCCCCGCTAATAACCTGGCTGATCTTTCAGCGAAGCTGACCGTAGAATTTGCTCGGATAAGTCTAAGCATTGATGCAAGTACTACAAGCGAGAGCTGAGGTTCGAGAGGAAGTACATGGCGGTACTAAAAGAGTTTGAACTAGTAGACGAGGATGAGCTCTGCAACGCTGATGATGATGACGAAGGTGAATGATACCTCTTCATTTTATAGACTTTAACTCGACTGGTTAATTAACACAACTCGCAAAACGCATGTTTTTTGTTTGAAGCCTGTTTTCACATATGCTCCGTACTATCCACGATGTTTGGCCAATAGGATCCCCGTACAAGCATCTGTTTCCGCACAAAAGCGGCCTCCGAGACACCTTTTTGCAGCGCGTGTAGCATCAAAACGGCGATGGTTCATCCATTTTTAACGGCGAAATCATACTCAAATGGGCGGTTTTACCCCATAGCTAAATGTCGTACCAGGTTTTTTCGAAATTGGCCATGTGACGGGCTCATACGTACTAGCCTTTTCATTTTCTGCCAGTACAATAGCGCTAATTTTCATCGCGGCGTCCAAGTAGATCTTTTGTCCCATTCGGAGCGCTCCCTGCTCTTCACTTTGCCGAATACCCTGCAGCATTTCGTGACCTCCTGTTGCAATTCTTCCAGCGATCAATGACTTCGATCTCCGAGCGATCCTAGGTGTCTGTAGTGGCGGGTTGTTAAGTCCAAGCCTTGCCCACTGCAGTGGCCGGACAGAACGTGAGACCGAGCTGGCGTATGGATTATAGGTGCGGCTGAGGACGAGGTATTCTCCTCCGTGGACGGGGGCCTTGTCGTAGGCGAATTTTACGTTTGAGCGACCAAGCACTACAAGGAAGGTTACCGGAAGCGCCAGCTTCCTCGTGTGTGTTCCGAGTTATCGAGACCCACTACAGTGTTATCTCTGCTCTTGGTTTTTGGGCAGTGATTTTACAACCGGCAAGCGAAAGCCTTCTTCTTCTGCCCATCATCGCTAATAGTGTCCTCTGAACCCTCCAGTCACGACCGACCGAGCTGGACGGACTCGCTTTCACTCCATTCTCGTATTTTGCTAATAAGAGCGTAAATGTCGTTTCCGTCGTTTCTTTTGCGTCGTATTGAAAGCAACCACGTCGCTTGAGATTCAAGACATATTAAAGAGCATCGAGCAAGGCTAAGTCCTGGTGAAGTTGAAATTAGCAATAGGACCTGTCGCTGGCAAACTTAAGTCCTGACATAGTCTCAGCAGCGCTACCTTTGGGATAGCACACATCGCTAAGACTTACAGCTGGAGAAGCTCTAACAGCCATCAGCTTGGACGGCCTAACCTGTCCCGCGGTGTACGTGGTTAGCAGCAATTGTGGGGTAGCTATGGTGTTGATGCAAGCTAGCTATATTGATAGCTATATTCAGGCCGCCTTCGTGTTCTGGCGATCTTGAATGCCACAGAACAGTCCCAGATCGAAGTTGTTGAAGGGGTAAGTTGGGTGATGAGAAGGAAGAGACTGACTTATAGATGGTAAAAGAGGAAGTGATAGCATTAGTGTGTAGTTAGGAGGCGCAGCAGCGCCGACGCAGTGGTTGGTTCTGAAGAAACTACACTACTATATACTATAGCATAGTTACTGCAATAATAACAGATTTCTGAAACTCTTTAGTATATGATCAGCAACTTACAGGGGGAGAAAGTACAGTGTATCACAATGCACAGAGGCAAACATTGACAGCCTCCCTGCTTCTTTGCATATATATGGCACTTTCAGAGATTATACAGTATTGGAGGTCGTGATGCTTTCTGATCGCAACTACTCAGTTTCAGAAATCCGAACTGAGGAAGCCTGCGAATTGCAGCCCTGACTTAGTGCTTGCGGCTCGGCTGTTTTAGTAAAGGAAGGCTTCGCTGAGCAAACCATGGGCAGGATTTGGCAGACAGGTGTCGAGAAGGGTGCAGTGCTCTGGGGCATGCCGTCGTCGGGCTTGAAGAGCTCGAAGAAACGGAAGCCCAGAACCGCGGCCAAGATCCGGACGATGAAAAAGGCACGCGCGGCTCGTCGTGCTGCAGCAGCGCCACGGACGTCGCGCGACCAGAGGGGACCAGTGTGAGTAAGGCTACGGGGGCCAAGACGGGTAGGGCCGCGGGGGCTGATGCGCTCGAGGGGCACCATCACGGCAAGAAGGACACCGATGATGTCACTAAAGCAGGTGATATTAGTAATGTGCTGAACCAGATGAGTCAGGTGCTTCCCTTCGCGAGGAACTGCAGCCACCGACCAGACGGACGGTGACGTCCAGGATTGTGATGACACTGGAGACTGGGTGTGCATGAACTGCACATCCCTGAACCCCGAGGTTGTGTTGGAGTGCGAGAACTGCAATTCTCAGCATCAGGCATTCACAACCAATCCTGAGACTGTTGCCACTGACCAGGCTACATGTGCCACCGACCAGAGGGTTAGTACAACGGCCATGACGCTAGTGCAACCGACCAACTGCACTATCCGATATACGGAAAGTATTATAGCGGTGATGCAATCACTGTGGACCAGGACTGTGCAACCACTACTAATACGTGGAGGGTGGCGCGTATTAACGACCGCCCTGAGACGTCTTTGGGTACAGATTACCACGTGCTTGGGGGATTCGACAGCGGATTGAGTCGCGCCGTTACTATCGCCGTATGTGGGAAGCGAAGGCGAGGTTGCTCGACGACGACTTCGAGAACGAAATGGATCTCGTGGACCGCTGGAAGAGATGCGGCCTCCAACAATTCGAAAACTATTGGAAAAAAACGACGAGTACGGCATGGTGTTGCTAGGAGCCGACACAACGGGCCTCTGTATGTTCAGCGCACTGAAGCGCGCAGCGGATCTGGCAGGACGTCCAGATGTCGTCACGCAGCAGGATATTGACCAGTTTGTTCACGATGAGCTCATCCCATACAATCGTGACCTCACCAAGGGAACAACGTGGAAGGTCGTGCTGCGCTTCCATCGTCGTCTTCGTGACGCCGATCGAGGCTTCTTCTACAATACAATTGCCAAGAACAACTTTGCAGTCGCAGGTCGTCGTGGAGCGCGTGTGCTAGAGGAGATTGGTCTCGTCGATGAGTTTACCTGGTTGAAGCCTACAACCACTCCTTCATTGGTCATGGAATTGTACTCACGGTTCAAGGCAGCAAGCGTCTCATCTACGACTTGGAGAAAGGTGAGCTAGTCTCATCGGTGAAGCACTGGATCAACTTCTACGCTTGTATTCGTGCATTTATCATCACCAAGATAAAGTAGATGATAGGCTTCGGTAGGATTTCCTTACGCGAAGCGACGTGTGTGAAGTCGTAGCCATTTTGGATCATGTATCGCCGGGGCTAAGCGAGGTGGGCTCCTTCCTGGCGTCTTTCCAAGTCAAAGAGAACGGCAAAGGTCGGTCGATGTATTGGCGTGAAGACAGTGAGTACGTGCCAGATAGGTTCGATTTCGACTTCCCGAGTCGGTTATTGACTGTGCACTGAACGAGCTGAAGGATAGAATGGCTAAGACCGACTCCATCGGGGTTGGTGCCGACGGAGAACAAGAGGGGGGGGGGGCTGCTGTGTGGTGGCGAGTGAAAAACTTGGGCAGTTCACGAGGCACAGCTGGAATCGGTGAAGTGGTTGTGGAACCTTCAAGATACATGCCGCGAAGGCGTGACCTGCTGCACGTGGCTAAACCGCAATGTTAAGGAAGTAGTGGAGATTTTGGTGCCACCCGTGCTGGCGTTTCAAGCTGCTGAAGGCATGGCCCTACACAAAGCTTGCTGGTTTTGGGTTTGACCTCTCCTAATCGGACGTGTACTGTTTCCGAGATTTGGCATGGTTGAATGAGGGCGCTATGCAAGTGTTTGCTGTGTTCCTTGCCCGCTATAAGAACAACATCACGGTTGCAGTCCCACCGTCAAAGAAAAGCAAGGAGACACCGAAGCTAAGGAAGAAGGGGGTTCTGTCTGCCAAAACACTGGAGGAAATTGATAGCGGGGTCTCCGCGTTTCCATTCGTCTTGCTACCAATAAACTTTGGCGGCGTCCATTGGGGATGCATAGTGGTCGATCGAGAAGCAAAAGAGATCAAGACGTACGACAGCATGGGAGGCAAGCGGAACCGACAACGACTGAAGCAGATGGTCACTGAGATGCGAGCAGGTCTCAGCAAGGAAGATTTCAAGCATGTTGAAGTGACTGAGCCCCTGCAAACAGACAACAATAGCTGCGGGGTTTGCGCGTGCCGCCTCTTTTGGACATGCGTGAGCGGCGATGTTCCGACGGATGTTTCGCAGGTGGTGTGACGAAGTTGCGGTGGTCGCTGCTGCACGAGATCATGAAGATGAAGAGACGTTAGTTTGCCTGAAGTAGTGTCGAGAGCGTGTTGAGGCTAGCACGTTTACTACATGGGTAATAAATGGATATATTGGGACAATACCTGTTCACGGTTTTTTAACCCAGTTGTAGCCATTGTAGAGGATCAGCATTTTTGCAGCCTGCCGGCAAAGCTGGAGCAGCATCACTTTCACTTTTCGCAAAGTAACGCGCATGTGATTATTCCAGGTTTCGACATGTAGAGAAAACCTGGGCCTTCAGACAGATAAATGGTTGGCGAGCGTTCTCCGACATTGGCCGACAGCGCTCACTTCCACTTTTGCTGAAGTTCCGCAGATGTGGGTATTCCAGTTCGACATCTGGAAAATACCCGTTGCTGTATTATATCCGCCCATAATACTTTACATACATCTGATTCCGGTTGCTGCATCAATACCTGGGTCAAACCTGGGCATTCCCCAGAGAATCAGAAATCTGAATATTTTTGAAATCTGGAAAACCCTGGACGCGTAGGTCGTCCATAACTTTGTCGTACGCTACGTGATACCGGGATTTGTGTAAGTTTGCGTATAGTATCAAAATAACTGGATTTCATATCTGTTATTAAAGAACTTTCGGACATACTTGAGATTCAGTTCCAATTCGTGCCTGCTGCATCTATGCATCCTGAAAGTGAATCTGAAATGCCCTTCTGAAAATGCCCAGAGCTCGCCACCTGCGCCGCTCCAGTCAAGAGCGTGCCAGCAGCCCAGAGCTCGTCGCCCGCGCCAGCCCACCCCAGCTCTCGCCGCCTATGCCGTCTCAGCCCAGAGCTCGCAACCCCTGCCGTCATACCCAGAGCTCGCTGCCGGTGCCGCCCCTGCCGAGATCTTGATACCGCATTCGCCCCAGCCCAGGCTCACCGCCAGCTTGACGGACAGACAAGAGCTCAATGACACTGTTACGACACCAAACGCACGGGTCTTTAAGAAGCTTGTGGTAGTCCACGTTCAGGTGCAACAACTGACGCACATAGTTCTCAGCAATCGAAGGCTATTCGCAACCGTTTGCTGTCATCGAAGTCGTTTATTGCGTGCCATAGATGCGTTCAGGCCGTGATAGGCGCCGGTTAGTACGTCCAGTGGCATCATGAATCGGTTCGAGGACATAACAGTTCATTGCGGGGCCGACGTGAATTTGGTGCCGATAAGACCGGTATTGCTATCAGAACTATATTTGCGACATTGATCAAATAGTTCAAGCGCGGTCAGTGTTGCTAAATGAGGAAGTATGCAACTTTGAAGCAATACAAAGGACGGCGGTGGGCTAATGCTGCAATATTTGCGCACCGATGGCTGGAATGAGAAGATGGAATAAAAAACCGGGTGAAAAACGCCAAACAACGTGCCATTGAAAGCTCTGGTGAGCTAATGAGGCGCTTGGCGATGAATGACATGATGGAGGAGGGTGGACAAAGTGATTACACTACCTTCTTAATGCCGAGGCCAAGTGAGCGTGGTTCCCGCAATGGTACCGTGCGGTCTGCAGTGCGCAGAAAGGAAAGGTCGCGAAACGAGAGCAGCTATCTGTAGTTATGGATGCCCTAATGGCGAGCGTCAAGTCAGCAAACGAGGAAGAGAGCAACAAGTACGGCTTTAAATCGTTGCGAATTTGAGATCGAAAAGGAGGAAGCCGAAAAGCAGCGCGAGCAAGAGGCATGTGAAGCAGAAAAGCGTCGGCATCATGAAAAAACAGAACTGGTAGCACGAAGCCAAACGGCAGTTGAAGATCGTGAAAAAGCGTATGTATGCATTGCTTAGCAACGTGCTATCGCTGTGCAGCACCAAGAGGTAAAGAGAAAGAAAGCGGTAGCTAGCCACGAGATGAGTCAAGATATGCATCTAGCGTTGGAGGGGCTAAAACGAAGAACATCAAAATTTGCTTACCCAAAAGCTGCATGAATATGTGGTGGTTTGTCAAGAGCACTCCAACGAAGAAGAGCGTTCCAACAGCGGTTTGGCGAGCTCGATTCTTTTTATCCCAGTTCAGAAATTCTCAAAGCGTTTTCACCCTACCAAAAACCCACCCGATGCTTTCACGAGCGCTGATCATTGACGGTTGAAGGCTGCTGTGCCGTTGAAGTGTAAGATATTGGGCCGTTTGAAGCGACTACAACCGTAAGCAGGTTCGCTGTAAAAACTAATTACCGGAACAAAATACCGCTCTGGTTCTCTTCCATTGGATCGAGCATCCTGCTGATGTTCATCATAGTAGCATCGTGGCATCTTCCTTCAAGGGGACCATCCAAACTAACCCCCGAATCCCATCTGGAGCTTGTATACTTTGCTAATTGTTTTTATTGAAACAGTGTCTGTGTCTATGGCCGTTATACAATGACCGCTGCAAGTTTTCGTATTGAGATGCGGGGTTAGACCGAGCGCTTGGTCTTGCAACATACTGATTAGTGCCATCTATAAAGGTCCAGCAAGTCCGAAATGGAGACCTTTTTGCATGGATGGCTGCTGCATACCTATTAATTTGTAATTGAACGAAATTACATTTGAAGAAGACCAGATCGCGATGGCGATCGATAATGGGTTGAGCTGTAGCATTCCCAATCCGACTATACGGTCCAATGCCTCGACCAATTTTTCGCCCCCAACTGTCACTAACTTGGACGGCTCGGATAGACGACGGCATATCATCGCTAACACTTCGACGCGGGGAAAGCGATCAGCATACGACGTAACAACTCCATCTTCAGGTAAACTGCCAATTTAGTAGAAATTTTCACTTTAATAGAACCATATCATAACAATCCCGAAGTGCGGTGCTCAAATATAGCCAATCACGAAGTGCGGTGCTCGACTGGTACACATATCGACGGAAGATATGGCCTGTGGACAAAACTGCGATCCCATACAAAATCTCAGTGCAAGCGCAGACTACAAAGGACGTTGGTTATGACCTATCATCGTGATTGGTTATTAGTTATCTTTGTTTTGAAGAATAGGCGCCAATCAAAATTGACCTCGTTTAAAATTGAATAAAAACATTTATAGCTCGACTAAGTTGTAAAGGCTATGACAAACTGTTTTATTGTAGTCGATCTCGGAGATACTCGTACAGGTGCTAAATCGGGTCATTCATTAGCATGTACTCGTACACAATATATTTAGTATTATTTCACATTACCGTACCTAAATTCAAAATCGTACCTTTCGAATATTTTGAAATCTCATTTCTTTCAGTTATTCTGTTCGCTACTGCATTCGAACTGGAAAGGATAAGCAGCTTCTTACCTGCATCAAATTTAATGTCAATTGGCAATTAGTTAAAACAATTATGAACACCGATTCATACCACGTGCAGCAGTAACATACGGTACTCAATTCCTAAAACTCAACACTAATATTCCCCCGTCCCTCCGTCCGTCTGTCACGCCATAACGTGATTTCTAGCTGCAATTTCATTGGCTGCCGAGCGCAGCGAAGGCGGGCCGCCGTTGGCTAAAACAACCTTCCGCCGAAGGCGACCATTTGTGAAAAATAAAAATTTAAGGATTGGTTGAAAAAATAAGTGATGTAATTGTTAGCCCGCGTTCTTTCATGATGAAAGTTTCATCCCAGAAAATTGAGGGCATCATATGCAGGTTTGCGAGGCACGAGTGGTGCTGCCCCGCTCGGTCTTGACTGCAGCTGCGCATGGGCAGGCCCACCTATTGGGACCAAAACAAAACCCACCGCCGCGTAAACGGCGGCGTCGGCTAGTAAAAGTAATTTCTACTTCGACGCTAACACAGTGTGGTCCGACTGTGATTGGTCAAAATACTCTTTATAGTGAAGGATCGTGAAGTTTTGACAAGAGTGGTATACGCCATAAGCCTCGTACAGTACATATACCGCCCACTAACTTGAACACACGAGCAGATGATATCTCTCTCAAATTGTTATGTTACACTTATCTGTTTAAGGAAGATGATTTCAATTCAAATCTCCCGCCCAAGATGTACTCAAGCCGATCACCAGAAGAAAAATACTAGAGCAAAGCGACGCCGGTGACAGCCAAGCCTAACGGCAAGTAGCTGCACTCTCGACCAGAAGTGGCAAGTCGTGCAAGAGTACCGGCGCACCCAGCCCCCATCATCGCTATGCTCGTTGTCCGAGACAGCCTTCAAGCTCTCTCATCCCCCGGCTAAGACCACCACCCTCAACATTCTCAACGGTGCCGCTACCGTCGGTGCGAAACGGGGCCTCGCAGCAGCCCCGAAGGGCCGATAAATCCGACAAGATGACACCTGAAGGAAAACGATATACTACGTCGATCAGCTCCAAGGAGGACCGTCGGTGAATAGATGAAGAAGGAGGCGTTCACGATAGTGAACCACTTCGCAAGACAGGAATACTTTTCTCCTGAAGACGGCGATCTCCAAAGCCGCCGCCACGGCGGGAAAGTGTTGGGATGACTGAGCTGTTAACTAGAATGAATTATACTGAGTGTAAATAACTGTTATAGCATATCTACTGTGCATAATAAATACCCTATAGTAAAACTAAAACCTTGAAGCTGTTCAAGTTAGTGGGCGGTATCTGTACTGCACAACCGCTCACTTTTTCATACTTAGTCCACGACAAAATAATTCTACTAAACTGATTTCACGATGACGGTTTTGTCTCTGTGAGCAGGCATGATGCTCGCATAGCTCACCGACGTCAGGGCCGATGCCAGTGCCTACTCTGCCTATCCTGCCAGAAAGCCTACAACGCAACCACGCGGCTGACTGGTGCTACGTCCGCCGCCTGCTGGCGTTGATGTACATGCTGGCAACTGTATGCCGAAGGACACCGTTGGCTGAGAGCTACCGAGATGGTGCTGCGTACTGCAAGGCAAGGTATGTTTGTATTAGACTTCATTATACTAATCTTAATCTCATTATGCGGAACGGTTCGCTGAGGCGTGGAGCTCTCCCTCTCTCACTCACTTCAGCTTTTGCAGCTCAGCGAGCACTGCCAGAGAGATAGAGAGCTTCCCGCATCAGAGCACTGGTCCTGTCGCGGTACTTTTGCCCGGCACGTAATTGTTTTCATTGCGTACTTCCTTTGCATATAACTGCTCTACTTTGTATTATTGTCGATGGCTGTTACGGCGCCGACTCAAGAAGTGGACAGCTTGTGATTAGTGCGGTGACGCAACCTGCGTCATCTCATGTTATGAGCTCAAATAGGGCGCCGCATCGACCACGTAGCATCTGGTGTGGACGACACGACTGGGCGAGACGAAGACGAAGTTTCGACCAATCCTGGCCAAGAAACTCAACGATTAGCTGAAAGTGTCGAATTTGCTCGAGTATTCGCGGAAAATGGACGTGCGATAGATCCTAGTGCTTCTACACTGTCTCACGCCGAGGCTGAACACCTGATCCAGTCATTGGCTGTAATACCCGGTGGGCCGCCACTCGAATGGATAGACCAGCGCGCAAATCTAACTGTTGGAAATCAGACGCCGCAGTCACCAAGTGAACCAGGCAGCGACGGCAGCTCGCGCGGCAGACAAAGTCCCAGACGCCTACGCGACGACCAGCCACTGCTGGACAACACGTTACCTGGTGACCGCTACGACGACCGAGAGCTGGCCGATAACACGAAGGCGCTAAGAAACTCTGTGCCCATCCAGCTGCCCAAACTACACTGTAAGGGCGACTACAAAGCGTGAGCGAGGTGCCACTGCACTTCGAACCGCGTACGCTCTGAGAGATCACGTACGGCGGCGAGCGATACGACGGAAGACTAAGGCTTCTCGGCGCTAGCGCTCTCCTTGTCGGTGGACTTGCGGTCCACGTTCAAGATCGACAAAAGACGCGACAACAATGAGGCCCTCGGTGCTGTGGGAGTTCATCACTGAGCACTGTGAGGCGGCGACAGCATCAACCCTGACTACTTGCTAAGGGACTTGATGATGCGGATGATGCAACCAAGCGAGAAGGTGAACAAGTACGCAGAAGACATTGAGTTGATGGTTACCAAGTTGCGTCAAGCCAAGGGCGAGTTCGAGGAGTGGCAGCACGCGAGCCTGCTGCTGGCCAACTCGGTGCTTGTCTTCCCTGACGTGACGCGCGGGCACGACAACTGGCTGGACGAACATGACCGCAAGACGCTAAAGCTGGCTGAGGTGTGCAACGCCTACAGGCAGCGGAGCACCAGCGACAGCAGCTGGAGTCGCAGTCCCAGCAGCCTACGACGCGCGCCGCCGCACAATTGCGCACGTGACGGCTGATCACGACAAGGACAAGAGGCGCTAGCGCAGCTAGCAGCATCGCAAGAAATGCAAGGGCGTGGCGGAAAAGAATGTGCGTACGAACTGTGTCAATTGCAGTGGTGATGGCCACTGGTGACTCAAGTGCACGGAGTCGACGGGTAAGCCACTCAAGCCCGAGCTGGCGAAGAGGAAGCAAGAGCGGATGCATGGCAGGCACACACCAACGTCCTTGTGAACTCTGTGCGCGTCATGCAAGTAGCGCAAGGGGGTGACGCCCCGCGGGGCTCTTTGAGGGGCTCTCCCTGACGGCACCGCCATCGACAAGCAATGCTGAGACGGTGGACCTGGTTGGTGGTACGGCGTCAGCGTGGCCGTCATCGCCGCACGATTCGCGTACCTCGGCTGCTAGTGACGGAGAGACCAAGCAGCCTGATCAGCAGCAAGTAGTACCTGCCGCACCAGCACCTGCTTCTGCCGAAGCTCGTTCGCAGCAAGCATGGAAGACACGGGTGACAGCGGCTTTGCAGAGCCAGTGGGAGGGTGTCCAGTCGCGCGGACCACCACCTACATGGGAGCAGATCCTGTACAACTTAGGCCAAGGACTGAAGAGTGCGTCGACAGGCGTGCCGGAGCTTGAGCCAAGGTGCACTAAGGGGGGACCGCGAGTTGGTCCACCTGCACTGGGGGATAGCTTACAAGACGACCAAGTTGAAGTGCGCGGACGTCAAGAGCTAGGAGGAGACAATGACATGCAGTACGAGGTGATGATCATCAGCGTGACGAACACATGATACGTGAGCACGGGCGCAGTCGGTCGTAACCACGTGATTACGCTCGTGATGGACCACTACGAGGACGAAGTAGATCACCACGATGGTGCAGCAGATCTCCGCTTCGCGGACATAGCAGATCACGGACCGAGGAGCGCAGTTCGCCGCCACCTCGTGATTTTCGACGCTGGCCAAGTCCACCGCGTGGATCACCACCACCTCGTGACTTCGGACGTGGGTTGAGTCCACCGCGTGGACCGCCGCCACTTCATGAGTTTGGTCGCCGCTAAAGTCCACCGCATGGACCACTACCGAATCGCAATGGACCTCCAAGACACTACAGACCACCACCGCCGCAGCAGCAGTAGGGTGATGGGCCGCAGGAAGGCCTGGCATGCAGTCACGTCGAGGTGACAACTGGAATCGAGGATCACATCCATGTCATGACGAGCACCGTGGGCCACGTGGAGGGAACTACGGCTGTGGGTACTCGCCACGTCGGCTCTAGGATCAACCAGGCAATGGCGCGTGGCAGGTGAATGCAGTTGGGCACGCATCAGGTATGCAACCAAGTCAATCGGATGTGGTCGAGTGGATTCTGGACTCGGGGTCCCAGCTAATGTTTGTGGTTATCTTGCTCTGTTCACCACGATCCGTGAGGACACTACGAGTCGCCTCGACTTTGTGAATGGTACAACTGAACACGCGTGTATTCGCGGCTCTGTATTATAGCGTGTTGTTAATCAGACAACTGGAGTGGTGGAAGATCGCCTCCTGGACGAAGTGGTGTACACCCCGAACGCGAAGGTCAACATCATTAGTCTCGGCTACTTTCAGATGACCGCCCGCTACCAACTGACCTGATCGAACGACCAACGTACTACCTGGTTGTCCACGCCGGACACCATCCTGAAATTTAACATACATGAGAACATCTACCGACTCCGAGCTGAACGCGTGCCAGGTGCCATGGTGATGGTTGCACTCAAGCGAGACATGGACAGCAAGAAGCAGGTGGAGCTGTTGCACCAACGCTTCGGCCATGCCAGCATGGGTACAGTAAAAACCTTGTCGAGCAAGCACGACGTGGACTTAAGTTGAATGCAAAAGGGTCTGAGTTCGTACGAGTGTGTTGCATGTGTAGCGAGCAAGACGAAACACATGTCTTATGCGCGGATTCCAGTGCGGAAATTCAAGCCCTTGAGACGTTGATGATAAGCATTGCACCGTGAACGTGTCGACCCCTGGGGGTGCGGTCATGTTCCTGTTCGTCATAGATGAAGTTTCTCGTTACAAGTTTGCATTTCTACTCGAGAGAATGGTGAGGCAACGTTTCACATCAAGGTCTTGTTGAATAGGCTGCAGACAAGGCTGCCGAAGTTGGAAGTGATGAACTTGCGGAGTGACCAAGGTGGTGAAGTCACCAGCAACGAGCTGCGTGAAATCTGTGAGAAGAGTGGCATCACTCAGCAGTTTACGAACACATACTCACCCCAAGAGAACGGGATTGTGTAGCGTGCGAATGGCATTATGATTCCCAGTGTGCGAGCGATGCTGTCAGCGAGCGAAGCTGCCGCACATCCTGTGGGGAGAAGCGCTGATGCATGCTGTGACGACGCTGAATCGACTACCGACCAAGCCGATGGGTTTGGTATCGCCGTATCAGAAGCTGTTCCGATCGGCACCAGTGCTGGATGAGTTGCGAGTCTGGGATTGTATCGTCCATGTGCGGGTGCCCCCGGAGTCAAGACAAAAGAAAGAAAAGCTGGAGCCCAGGCAAAGCTGTCTTTATTGTTGGCTATAGTCTTGATACGCCTGGCTACAAGCTTTTCCACTTGCAGACAGCTCAGGTGGTGACTGCGCAAGAACGTAACGTGAGATTCCACAAGGAGTTCACTGCTGACGGAACCTACGTGCGGCAGCTGCTGGAGAATGTTTTCTTTGATGGAGATCATCAACTTCCTGAGACTGTACCAGTGGCGCGCATGAAGACGGGTATGGAGACGTTTCTACCTGCTCAAGATCAGAGCAACCAACCTGATTTGCTGGAAGTGCTGCCCATAGCTGATGTACCCCGGACACGATGCAAAGTGCCAGTGGGAGTTTGCAAGGCGATGACTCAGTCTCGACTGCTGAGAGCCCACAGTCGCGGCAAGGTGTTACATCCCTGGTGGATCGGCCGTGGAACCATCTGCGGTGACTAAGGCAACCAAGAAACGACGGAAGCACCGTGCACGAAAGAAGCTGTGGTGGAGAGGGAGACCAGCGGTTTCAAGATACAACCTCCACCTATTGAGCCCTGTCTCAAGAGACCAAGGCGAGCTCAACGCCCGAATGTTCGGTTGGCAGACTATGTGGTGGGTCACGTGCAAGCTACCGCTGACGTGCCAATCCGACAGCATACAAGCAAGCGTGTGCCAAGAAGCATTGGCTCCAGTGGAGAGCAGCAATGCTGGCTAAACTGAGTCGCTCAGAGACCATAAGACATGGAAAGTGGTGCCGCGAAAGGTGGCCAAGAGCGTCAAGGTCATCACTTACCGCTGGGGCTTTGCTGTCAAACGAGACAAGCGAGGAAGGATCAAGCGATTTAAGGCCAGACTGGTGATTCATGGGTTTAAGCAGCAGTTAGGGATCAACTACAACGAGACCTACACTCCTGTCATTAAATTCGAGTCTATCAGGGCTGTCATCTAATACGCTGTGCAGAGGGGCTGGGAGGTGCTGCAGTATAATGTTAAGACTGTGTTCTTGTACGGGATCTTGAGGAGCTGATTTCATGGAGCAGCCACCTGATTTCCAAGTAGATGGACCAGGCTTTATCTGTCGATTGCTGAAGAGCTTTTTATGGCTAAAGCAAGCCCCGAACATTTGGAATCGCACGCTTCATGCGAAGCTGGATGTGATGGGATTCGTCAGGACCGACTCAGACTACGGACTCTACGTTCTGAAGGAAGGACAAGAAGTCAAATTGCTGCTAACTGTGTACGTCGACGACCTACTGCTTATTGGCCCTAAGGATCTGTGTACTGAGATTGCAGATGCGCTGCAAGAAACGTTCGAACTAACAACGATGGGCACGGTAAAGAACCCCTTGGGCGTTGAGACCCTGATTGACCGGCCGCGCCGGCAGATTGTGTACTCACAGCATCAGTACGTGCTGGAAGTGTTGAAGTGCTTCCATATGAGTGACTGTAATGGCTTTACGACGCCTGAAGCGACAACACCAACAAAAGTGGTGGTCCCAGCGACAAAGGATTACCTACCGTATCGTGAACTGGTGGGTGCACTCCAGTACCCCGTGAGCGCTTCGAGACCTGATATTGCTCATGCTACGAGACACTTGGGCAAGTATCTCGCTAACTACGACCATACACACTATGCGCAAGCTAAGAGGGTTCTGCGCTACCTGAAAGCTAACTGTGACTATGGCCTAGTGATGAACATGGAGTCACACACTGGTGTACGCATTGCTGCGTACTCTGATGCTGATTACGTCAATGGCCCAGTGGACCACCGCAGCGTCAGCGGCTACGTGACGACACTTAACGGGAATGCCATCTCGTACCCATCTCGCAAGCAGGCGATCAACGCGCTGAGCACATGTGAAGCCGAGTACATTGCCATGTCTGAAGCAGCCAAGGACTTGCTGTGGCTTGCTGGTCTTTGCAAGGAGCTAGTCTGGGAGCATCCTGTACCATCACTGCTTGGAGACAACGGAGGCGCTATTGCGTTGACTACTAAAGCTGGCAAACTTTCGAAGTCAAAGCATATCGACAACAAGCGGCACATGATGCGTCGCAACGTGGAACTGAAGCTCCTGAATACACAACACATATACACTGAGAGATGGTGTGGACATCATGACGAAAACACTCGGAGCGGTGAAGTTTGCTCGCTTCCGCAAAGCGATGAAAGTGCTTCCAGTCGTGAACGAGGACAGCGAGGTAACCGCCTCACAGACTGCGGACGAGACAACCGCCCCGACTACCACTACTCCAAGTCGAAAATGAGGAACGATGTGATGCTGTGCATGTGTGTTGGCTGCGCCACACCATACACTACAACCGACTTCAACTGCGAATGATGGAGGGGAAGCAGGACGGGTGGAGTGCTATGACACTGTGCGTGGTGATTGCTGCGAGCCATGCTGTCACTGCCTGCGGATCTCAAGCGGCTGTGAGCTTTGAGTGCGTTATGATCGCGACGACTTGGCACTCGCCGCCGGGATCAAGTGGGAGTGTGAGCAAGCATGATGCTCGCGTAGCTCACCGATGTCAAGGCCGATGCCAGTGCCTTCTCTGCCTATCCTGCCAGAAAGCCTACAACGCAACCACGCGGGTGACTGGTGCTACG
The DNA here is from genome assembly GCA_033558025.1 of Phytophthora sp. 'mugwort'. NCBI lineage: Eukaryota > Oomycota > Peronosporomycetes > Peronosporales > Peronosporaceae > Phytophthora > Phytophthora sp. 'mugwort'. Next base: position 3,829,442 of record JAUCEF010000007.1, on the reverse strand, counting down.
TCCGACGCTTGCTGGCGTTGATGTACATGCTGGCACTGTATGCCGAAGGACACTGTTGGCTGAGAGCTACCGAGATGGTGCTGCGCATTGCAAGGCAAGGTATGTTTGTATTAGACTTCATATACTAATCTTAATCTCATTATGTGGAACGGTTCGCTGAGGCGTGGAGCTCTCCCTCTCTCACTCACTTCAGCTTTTGCAGCTCAGCGAGCACTGCCAGAGAGATAGAGAGCTTCCCGCATCAGAGCACTGGTCCTGTCGCGGTACTTTTGCCCGGCACGTAATTGTTTTCATTGCGTACTTCCTTTGCATATAACTGCTCTACTTTGTATTATTGTCGATGGCTGTTACGGCGCCGACTCAAGAAGTGGACAGCTTGCGAATAGTGCGGTGACGCACCCTACATCGTCTCAGTCTCGATGTTGGCACCGGTCTTACTGACTGTTTTGAGGCAGCAAAATAGGTCGCAATATAGTCGGGATCTCCCTCTATTATTTCATATGCTTTCGATTATAGTACTAAAGACATAGTATTAATATTGCTCCATACATTGAGGAAAGTACTGTCGGATTTTTTTCTATTAAATTGGCAGTTTGCCTTAGCTAAAGCTTCTCTGCAAGAACAGATAGCTCAGCAATAGTAAGACGATAGCGAACCTTTGCCATTGCGTCGTCTAACATGGCATCGAAAGACCTTGCGTTGGCGCTCTAATCGCCGTGTAGCTCAAACTGAACCTGAAACTCAGCCAATTTTGCCCCCCCCCCCCCCCCCGAAAGTTCTTATTGTCCCGCTGGAAACAAGGCAGTAAATGTATCATAAACTAGGTCACGAATGTAAATATACTATCAGGAACAAGCAGTCAGCACATATCACGTTTTATCAAGTATATGTATATCGCATCCAGCTTCCATGGAAAATGTTGTTTGGAGCACTTGCCCAATCTTTACGACGGCCAGGAACCAGACGCCGTGCACTTCGCACTATTATCAGATCACTTTCCTTGCCGATAGTATTTTTATCACCCTTATTATTATTTTTTCAGAATACTTCTTGCCTCCTTGGATATAGCACGCTTCTTAATACGAGCATAGCTTGGCTCCCCCTGAGCCTTGCATCTACCATAACATGGAGAAAATCTTCATAGCATCCTGGGTGTGAGCACGTCTTGCGTTCACCATGTCCAAGCACAAGTTCCGGTCTCGGATACCTTGACACACTCAGGACTGGAAAACCGAATATGACTGCCTGCTTAAGGCACTTGCCGTCTCATACAACTCGCTCGCCACACCCCACGGGTTTCCAGAGCACAAGCCTTTGGAGATACTTCGAAGTAGCATATTCGCCACAGTTTGGACGACTACAACGGCGTTTGGCACTCGGCAAGTTGTCGCTGTGCGTATCCCCTAGCTAGGAGTCGTGAATATGTCATTGATCACAAGCTGACGGCAGTCAACCTTTTTTAACAGTGACAATGGTGTACATGCACAACATCTGTATTAGTATCTCTTAGCATATGTTCCTTAACGCAACAACGCTGAGGAGTTGAAAGGTTTGAAGCTATAGATGTCAGTGAAGTATTATAATGTTATGACCTACCGCTGACGTGGCATGTCGCTTTGGGGTCATGTCGAACGTGACGCCTTTTTTGAGTTTCGCGCTCCAAGAGGTCAGTACCCATGATATTTCGACGGAAAAAAAGCAGGGGTGACTTGAAACGTTTGCATCGGTGGCTGTGTGTTCGTGCTTTCCGTATAAAGGAAGAGCTTTTCTGACGAACCCCGGGGTAGTCGGCGAAGTGGCTGGACTCCTTCGGTACTTCAAGGGTGTAAATAGATGCATCGATATAATAGATAATGTTCTCGCTATTATTCGCTGCCGCATGTACGTAGATGTGAATTGGATATCCCATAGCCTACTGAAATTGATATTCGTTTTGGAGGACATTTACGATGGTAACCACAGTAAAGTGCAGGTAGTGCTGTCACCAAATATTCCACTGTAGAACGCCGCATTGCTATTATGTTTTGCGCTTGCTCTGTTCTGCACCCATACTATTTAAGCACCGAAGTAGACAGTTCAGCGTCAGCCGAATGACATCCTGTCGAAAGATAAGTTGCTTTGATGACTCAAACACATTAACTCCTCCCTATAGCTGGCGCAGATCCGGCTGTGACGACTCCATCGGCTCTATTTTGCTCGAACCCGCGACAGCGAAAATTGTAATTCGACCAAGCGTTCACACTGTGTATTGTAACCTTCGCGGTGTGCTTACCACAAGCGACTACATGTACAACACTTGTCGATGAGTTGAAACGGAGGACGAAAATGCGTCGAAGAAAACGGAACCAGACGGCTTTGGCGCAACACCATCGCCAGCCACGGCTGTCGTGCTTATCTGGGCTGCACACGTGCCTTTCGGTGTAAATGAAAATGGTCTTTTCTGCCCAACGCTCAATGCAACATCGACACCTGTGGGGACAGCTGGTCCGACTTCATTCTCAAATTGGTCGAATAGGCACCAGGCACCTCTAACACGAACGCCATGCCTCTCGCCAGCTGGTTCCGTAGTCATCAAAGCAGCAGCAGCAGTAAAGATCACGGCGTGTCAAGTGAGACCTCGAACAGCAAGCGAAACAAGCCCGCGAACCAGCGGTCCTTTCGTTCTGGTTCGCTTGGATCCGGCCTGCGTTTTACGTACGACGAGTCGGCCGAGGGGGAATTGCAGTGTACTAGGTGCAAGTCTCGACGTCGATTCACTATCGACGGTCTCACATATCGTCACAAGCATGGAGAAGACGGGTGGAGCTGTAACGCGGTACTAAGAAGCCACCCATTGGTCATGAACACGATTCCGACACGCACTCCATTTGGTCTTGATGCCGGTCGGACTCACCTCAGGACGGTCGCGTTCCCACCGAATGCGCACCCTTCAATCATCTTCATTGACTGCCCACCGTAACATGAGAAGTGCAGTGTACGCGTTTTCTGCGGATATGCTACCAACAGGAGCAGATAACGTGTTAGTATATAGGATTGTATAAAAAAACACAAAGTGAATGTACTTTTGTTACGTGTTGAACATCCAAAGGTTTGATCATAAATCAATCGCCTAGAAGACAGTATCAGAATTGACATAGGAGCAGGAGTCACTCTTTTGCATTCTTGTTCCGTCTACCACTTCAAGTGAACAAGACAGCGCCGTTGAAGTCCATGACCCACCCAAGCGACCGCAATAGTCGGCGAAACATCCACATTTCAGACATTTACAACCACAAAAAGCGCATGTCTTTGGAGCTTTCAAGGGCAGCAACATCGACTAACATTCCCAAACTTCGAGCCCCACACTGATAAAAACTAGACTGCGGGTCCGGAAGGTGCTGGCCTTGCCTACGATTGCGATGATGTAGCAATCCGCTGGTTGATTCTTTCGGTGTCTCTTCTACTCGACGTGTCGCCGCATCTTACACCGCTCGTCCTTTTTGCAAACGATGAAGACTGAGGCGCCATTACAATCGACTTCAAACTCCAACTTACCTCGTCAGACATGAACCGGGTTTCCGAGCATGTCACTACAATGCAGGAAGCTCCAGTGCCATCTTGGAACCTGTCAACAGAGTCACGAAACGTGCGAGGGAGCGATCACGAGCTGCTCCGGCGCGTGCAGAAAGTAGCAGTCCCCAACGATCCTGTAGATCTACCCCTAATGATAACGCAAATCGACTGGAAACGTGTGAGAGCAGGCGTCGCTCGTGGTATGAAAATGTTCTACCGGGAGCTGGCAATCACGCGTCCATGCCAAACGCAGCAGTGCCAAGTGATTGTTGGGGGACAGATCCGCGCACAAATCCCCGCGATACTGTCGCTGCTGCACGCCCCGGCAGAATGCAAAAGCAACGCTCTGTTTTAGGCACTACTTGGATCACGCTTCATCTATAGTTCACTCGTGCACACTGCGGCCGGTGAGCGGGAGGTCAATGGCGCCCCCTCAGTCTGAAAAAGTTTTCTCGACTCAACAGCTTATGGTACGCACCGCTAGTTTTGCGCGCACAAAGTATGGAACTCCATTCAAACGCAAAACCAGTTCAAACAGCGCCACACCCCATCATGAGGGACGATCAAATCTGCTACATCGAGCAATTAACACCTACGCGAGAAGGCTTTCAGCTCGTCTTTTGCTCGTTAGAAGCGGCTGATGCCACAGCAGGGAAGGCATCACCTGAGAACGGATATCGCTCCATCCTTTGCCTTTCTTGGTTAATAAACACTTCGACTCACTTTCCAGGCTGAATTTCCTGGCAGCGTGTCGGGCGGATACGACTTTCGCGTGGCTCAAGCCGGCTTCTATTCATTGAAAAAAAATGTGGAAAAGGTGCTTCGGCGGCGTCAATGTCAATGCCGGCAACAATTCACCGCACCCGGCCGGTTGTGGCAAACGATGTTGAAACCGATTATAGCCTTAGGCATCGTGAGTAAGGAAGGCACACACCACAACTTGCACTGCATTGCTTGCACACGTTCCTTTTTCCCGACTCTGGTGCTGGTCGCGCTGCGATCTGTATGCATACCGAATGTGTCTCGAGCCATTCTGCTGCTCCCTCGAGCGAGTTGCCGTATACAATCGCTACGTTGCATATTATCAGTGTGAATACATTGTATTAACGAGCGTGACTGTGATCATCCTGGACCGTAAACAGAGACGGGGATGTGACTTAGGACGTTCAAAACGCCGGGCTCAAATTCTCTTCATCGATCGCATAGGGAGAGCCGATTCAACCTCGAGTTTTGTCTGCCGACTAAGGAACTGCCTCGAGTAAAGTGGCAACAGCTTCTTGCCAGACGATTGTGCACGCCTAACCAGAATTTATCGCTAGCTGCAATAATGTTCAAAAGCTTAATGAAGCGAGCGCGGTTGTTTTTGAGATGCAGCTGGAGTAACACAATAAGCCACGAGCGAATGTCTGCACTGCGGGCAGACTGCTTCGCAAGCCCAGTTGCTGATTTTATTGGCGACGACGCCCGGGAAGAATACGACGCCTACTTCTGTTATCTGCTCAATGCAAATGTCAAATGCACGCCGGGTTTGCTGACAGCGTACATATATAGAAACATGGAAGCCTGTTGTGCATTTTGCACTTCCCCCTAAAAAGTGCAAAATGCACAACAAAGGATAACTTATTTGATCCTCCTCCATGGCTCAGATAACCCTCGGTTCGTAAACCCCGGCGGCTAGTGGTTGGCTAAGGGGGAGGGGAGGGGGGGGCTATACATAGCGACGAGTAAGTTGAAGTGGGACGACCAATCAGAGCGCGCGCAAGTTGTGACTGGAATTTTGATTGGTGGGTGCGGTAGGGTGCAACTAACTGTTTAAGCGGTAAAACGCGACAATTTTACCTAACTGTCACGTGGTTAGTGTTTCGAACGCGGCAAAGCAAGCGCTGGCCCCCGGTCGGATATGTCAAGTATGCGAAAAGGGCAGCAAGTGCCCGCATGCACAGCAACCATTGTTGCCATCAAGCTGCCCCAGTTATTATTAATTATTTTTATATTGTCAGATAGCGTATTGATAGTTAGGTGCTTAGAGAAGAGCATGCTATTGCTTTTTATGAACACAAGCATGGACAGATGCCATGCATCGGTCAAAGACATCAATGATGATACTAGTAGCCGGTAGTATCATATATATAGCCGTTTACCGTCAGATGGTCCATAATTGATATTCATGTACGGTAGGCGTGCATCTGCTGCACATTCTGCAGCCATAATGTTGCAGCTGGATACTGATCCGTGCGTGTTGGGATGGAGCAGGTCATTATCTTGATCACCGCTGCACCATATACGAGGCACAATTTTGGCGCTTGATAACCAGTACGCGATCGTTTCAGAACCCGTGGGGTGACCAAAATAAGACTAAGCTGACGCGGCAGATGCAGCTCTGCATTCGCGATGGTGCCGAGCTGCTTATATTTCTACGCTTCACCATCCGAGTCTCGCTGCCACTGGCTCAGGGGCCTGGCACTGCCAGGCCCCTGAGCTACTTCAAGACAGTATTGCGGCGCAGTATTTTGAGCATTAGCCCCAGGTTAATTTGCTGGTTGGCTAAGACATTTTAGCCAATCAGGCAGCGCGAACCCACTCTGGCTTTCTCCACCTTCACGTAACATCCGTCCAGAGGAGCAGTTCCGCATTCTCCGCTCAATAGTAAAGGATGCGCCTATTGCTGCCGTCGATGGCACTCGCGGGCGTCGTCTTGGCGGCCTCGTCGTCGTCGACGTCCTCTTCTTCTGTCTCCTGGTGCAGCAACTCCACGTCCAGCACCGTGCTCACCTACTGCGGCAACGTATGCCCTACGGGCGACCCGTGCGTACAGTACAGCTCGTCATCCACCTGCAGTGAGGCGTCGCGCAATGACTGCGTCAGGTACCAGAGCTCCTCATGCACGTACCAGTGCCTGGATGCCTACAACTCGGTAGCCAAGAAGTTCACTGTATTCGTCAAGGACCCCGAGGCCTCGGACACGTGGACGTCCAGCGCCAGCGGCAGCTCGGCCGCCGCCTTCCCCAGCGCGGAGATCGACACAGTCAGTGGCGTGGAATACGCCGAGGCGACTAGAAATATGTGAGTGATTGTCACGCGGCAGAGACATTTTCGAAGGTGGAAGTGCTGACAGTTCCCCATTTTTGGTTGTTGCCTTTTGCAGTCAGATCACAGGCTTTGACGACACAAACGTGCAGAAGGGGTCACTCAAGTCGGTGACGTTCGATGAAGACACGTTCTCCGCAGCGACAGTGCTGGAGCAGCTGTGAGTAGGGGGGTGGTCGCTAGCCAGTAGGTTGACTTTTGGATTTGAGGGTTGACCGGTGTTTTGCCTTGCTGACTGTCAGAATCTTGACCAATTTGGATCTCGGGTCGCTGCCCACCGGCTTCTTGCCGACCACAATCTCACTACTGTATGATGCTGTGCGGGGTTATGCTCGACTGGATGCAGATGCTGACGTTATTGGTTGCTTTGTGGTGTTTGACAGCACAATGGAAAACTGCAACCTAGCTAGTCTGCCGTCGCAGTTGGGCAATCTTGCGAACAAGAATCTTGTGACTCTGTAAGTTTATCTGTAATCTACATGGTTTGTGCGAGTTTGCAGTTCTAATATTTTTATTTTTTTGTTGCTGGTGCAGCAACCTCAACAAGAACACCATGGCAAGCATCACGGATTCGGACAGCTCTGTTACGGAGACTCTACAGGGGCTGACTGCATTGTGCGTGTATTGTACTTGCGTTTGACTACCAGGGAGAAATACATACTCACTCGTTACACCTGGCATTGCAGGAACCTGACGGGCAATTCGATCGCTATCTTCGAAGTGGCGCTTCCGTCTGTCATGACGTTGTACGTGTTACTTCTTTTGTGTTGAATTCTCAGCTCTCTTACCTTTAATGTTGTGCTTGTGTTGCAGGGACCTGTCAGACAACGAGCTGACCGAGTTTCCATCAGTCATTTTCAACATGACGAATCTCAATGTCTTGTGAGTACTAAAGCTTGGTGTTTGATTGTGTGAAATGATTTACTGACAACAGTTGCTGCCTAAAATACCTATAGAAACACTGCTGGCAACAGCATCAGCACTCTGACAGTGACGTCATCACAGTACAGCTTCTTACGGAAACTCTCTTTAGAGAGCTCGCTAGGCATCACAAGCAGTGCTTGCTCTAGTGGCACCGCAACCGACTTGCTGGACTCAGTGGTTTGTGTATCTGACGATGCTGCGTCTTCGTCGGATGGATCAAGCAGTACGTATTTGCTGCCAAATTGTTTTGCGTCGTCGATTACGATTTACTAACATTTTTTCTGTTAGGCTCGTCTTCTAGCACATTAGTCATTGTCGTGGTAGTGCTTGCTGTGATCGTGGTGCTTGGCGTTGCCGGGTTCTTCTTCTACCGCCGTAGGATGAAAAACCGGGGCTTCTTTTTGTCGAACACCCCCGATATGGTGGGAGTGGCCACTCCTCCGTCATTGAGCAACACGCCTGCTCGCAGCAGGGCAGGCAGCCGTGGACGCGCTTCGTCGCAGCAGCGACCACCTACGGCAGGTGGCCGCACTCCTCGCAGCTCGGTACCGAATATATTGCTGGCAGGTTTCTCGGATCATGGCAAAAAAATGTCCGATGCCCCACCTCGACGGAGCAGTGCGCAGTCTACTCTTCCTGTCGGTGGAGGTGGCCAACGATCCCGAAGCTCTATCATCAGTGCCAATGTAGTGCAAATTCCGAGCGATGAACTGAATTATACGCGCAAAATCGCTAAAGGCGCTTTCGGTGAAGTGTGGCTGGCGTTGTATGGTAAGGACCTGGTTGCTGTCAAGAAGTTGATCACTGTTGAAGGAACCAGCGTGCAGGACTTCGTTTCAGAGCTAAACCTGCTAGCATCGCTGTCACACCAGTGCATTCTTACGCTTATTGGCGCCTGCTGGGATGAGGAGCTGACCGATATCCAGATCGTCATGGAGTACATGGATTCCGGTGACTTGCTGTCGGTGCTGCGTAAGAGCCCACCATCAGTGCTGACGTGGGAGAATGGCAAGGCCACTTACTGCGTACAGGTTTGCGAAGCCGTGTACTATTTGCACAGCTTGCAACCTGCGCTGATTCACCGTGATATTAAGTCTCGAAATATTCTGGTAGATTCGCAAAAGGGAGCGAAGTTATCGGATTTCGGAGAGAGCCGCGAGCGCACTGTTGCTAGAACAATGACGGCTGGTGTTGGCACTGCTCGCTGGGTGGCACCTGAAATTATTCTGGGTGAGGACTACAGCGAGCTGGCCGACATTTACTCCCTTGGAGTTTTACTCACCGAGATGGACACACACCAAATTCCTTACCAGACGCTTGGTCTCGAGGAGTCGATGATCGTGCAGCAGGTGGCTGTGGGAAAGCTGAGACCCAAGGTATCCGACACCTGCCCTGAGATCATTCGCCGGCTGACTCATGAATGCCTCCAGTACGATCCCAGTCTGCGACCGTCGGCGGCACGCGTACTTCAGACTCTCATGGCCTCACCGCTGGTTCGTCGACCATCGATTAGTTTGGCGGACGACTAGAGCCCGATCGAACAGCAGCTTTCTGCGCTCCGCTTCAAGAACGCGACGGCACGTTTGGTCGCAGGATGATCGACAGCCCGTACTGTACCCCGACTGTGTCAAGGTCTGGAGGATAAATATTTTTTTTCCCTCATGAATTTGTGTGATGTTCCCGTTTTATACTGTTGCTGATGTCGCTCAAATTAGCGCGAAGCTCTTGTCGTGATTGTAAAGTGCATAAATCTACTGTAGAGTTTTTTCGGCATGAATTACAGGAAGGGCTCGATGCCTTTGCTGCAGCGGCCTCCAGACTTCACGAAGACTGTGCCGTTTGTACCGCGAGAGGTGTTCCGTCTGGTTCTTCGTCTTGAGGCACAGAAAGCCCTTGATGTGAACGTTGCGGCTTTGGAGCAGCGCTTTCATGTTCCACCGGGATATGCTGACGATGACTCTCTGAACGCTCGTGGTGAAGTGAAGCAACCGAAAAGTGTACGTCTAGTATTCTGCATGTATGTTGTCAATGAAGCATGCGTCTCAAAATACTACTAACTCGAGATTAATTCAGTTCGTTCCTGGCCCAGGAACCTACGAAATACAAGAGCAATGGCCTGTTCAAGACGTAACTGCGACTCCGACGGCTGTATTTCTCTCAAGAACTACGAGAAGTCCGCTTTCACCTGCTCACCGTATACCTTCGGCTCCTCCTTGCTCTTCAACAAAAGCCGCCCTGGGCATCACTGTGAATGATAAGGCTGCGCGACCTTATACTGCAAGCCTCAATCTACCATCTCCAAGCCCGGCAAAGTCTCCATGCACACGTCTTCGCTTCCCCAACTCATCGGGTCGTCAGGGTCTTTTGCTGCAGATTCCAGAGCCGCACCAAAACAAAATACACGACGAGATGAGCGACACGTCCATACTTTCAAGTTACTCATCAATAAACCCTCAGACTGCAGCTGCGTTTTCCACGGTCGGTCGACAACCAGAGATCGACAAGGAAATTGCACCTGCTGTCGGTAGCTACGACATCAAACGATTATGGGACTCGAATTCTCGTCGTACGACTACGGGGGTACCTTCATCTGCTCCCTTCGGTGCTTCAAAAGAAAAGCGTGTGGTTACATGGCGCCCTGCGATAACCCCGGCATCATCCTCCTTACCGACATCCTGGAACTCGTCTCGTCATTATGCCAAGCAGAAAGACAAAGTCGTTCGCAGTGCTGCTAAGCGAAGGCTTCATTGTGCAAAGCTTCATGCTCGAACTCATTTCTCGTCAACACTTCAACCTTCGTCTGGGGATCTCGCCATGTATCATACTGAACAAGTTACTGCAGAAGGTGTGCCGACGGAGACGCCTGAAGATGATGACGATCCTTTCAGCTGGTTGCGGCAACGACCCAACGGAGACAACCGAGTGAATTTCCTAGCAGCGAAGCACGGACTGGTTCACCACATCAAATCGCCAATGCGACGATCAAGTGTGAACCGTAGTCATGGCGACGTCACGCCAGGAACACAAATGCCCAGATTGGCACGACAGCACATCACTTTGCAGGACGACAGAGATATCACTTGGACCGAGTCGACGTACATTGCTAAGCCGAAGGACGTACGCATCAAGGTGAGCTGTCGCATGCCCGGTGGTATGCTTATTTCCGCGAATGTCTACTCCATGAAGAAACTCGGTCACTTCAAGTCGGCAATCTTGGCCCGTCAAAAGCGTTTCCTATCCGTGGAGCAGTTTGATTTCTATCACTTGAGTGGCAGAAAACTGACCGGACTTGAAGAGACTTTAGTGTCTTGTGGGGTTCGTGATCGCTCCGTGCTTCAGATGGTACCAGCCGTGACTATAGCATTGGAATCGCAGAGACCTACGCCAGGGAATCAGGAACCCAGTGTTACGAGGTGACTACATATAGATGCTACAGCGCAGAGCCACCAGAAACCAAGCGCGTCAGTTCAATTGAAAACAGTTGATGAAGGTCTAACGATTAACTGTTTGTGCACAGTCCATAGGAGCGTCGTCGACCTATTTGGCAGATACATAGAGCGAAGTCTAATCCACAGTGACAGCCTTGGCCAAGTTGCGTGGCACGTCCGGGTTGATGCCCTTGCGCACAGCTAGCTCATAGGCGATAAGTTGCAGAGGAATAGTTGCGAGCAGCGCCGTCATGGGGCCGTTCGTTGGGATAGGGATGATGTCGTCAGCAATGTTCTCGCACATCGCCGGATTGTCGGTAATGACGATAGTATGAGCACCACGGGCACGCACAGACTCTGCTGCCGTCTTCATGAAGCTGGCGTGCTCGTCATCCAACACGACGAGAATGATCGGCGTGGCGCCAAATTTGCCGTTCTTTTCACCTTCGATAAGCGCGAACGGTCCGTGTTTGAGTGCACCACCAGGGTAGCCCTCAGCGTGCAGGTACGTGATCTCCTTGATTTTCAAAGCACCTTCATAGGCAATCGGCTCGCCGTAACCCCTACCCAGCACAAAGAGGTGCTCAGCGGACATTAGACTATCGGCAATCTTCGCACATTGTTCACGTGATCGTAGCGCCATACCAATCGCAATCGGGAGGCGGTGCATGCTCTGGATCAGCTCAGCCATCTTTGAACGGTTACCGTCGGGACGGTTTTGAGCAAACCAGGAGGCAATTAGTCCCATGACCGTGACCTGCGTCACGAAAGCCTTAGTGCTAGCCACGGCGTTCTCACGACCAGCGTTCAGATACACACCACATTTTGTCGTACGTGCGATGAGCGAGCCCACAGAGTTTACAACTGAAAACGTGGGCACTTCAAGCTGCAGCTCCTCAGCGGTCTTAAGTACGCGATGGACGTCCTTGGTTTCTCCGGACTGTGATACAACAAGCAGACCACCTTCCTTCTTGGAGAACCGATCACTCGTGCATTCCGATGCGTCCTCCGTAGCCACACTGTCGAACGAGTTAAGCGATCGCATCAGTTTGGCACCGTACTTGCTCGCGTATAGCGAGGTACCGCAAGCGGCAATCAGCAGGTGCTTAATATGCAGCATACGGTCCTTCTCCGCCTCAAGTCCTCCAAGATACACATGATCATCCGACACACGACCACCGTAGCCAAGCGCTGCAGCTACCGCCTTTGGCTGCTCCATAATCTCACGCAGCGTCCAGTGCGGGTACGGCGCCGGCGACAGGCGTACCTTCACATCTGGCGCCACCGCCAACCTGCTCGTCGGGAATCGCTGCAAGAAGCCTTCCTCCTTACCCTCATCATTCGGGTTAAGCTCTGCCGAGTCGCTCTTAATCACGGCCACCTCACCGTCCTTCAACGAGATAAACCGCTTGGAATAGCGACTGAACGCCGTGGTCTCCGACGCCACGTACATCTCATTGGATCCGTATCCAATACACAGCGGCGAGCCGTTGCGTGCAATAACAATTTTCCCCGGGTCGTCTCTGGCCATGACACACAATCCCCATGTGCCCTCGAGCTTTTTCAACGCGAGTCTCACTGCCGTCAATAAGTCCGCTCCTTCTCCCATCAAGTGGCCGATCAACTGAGCCGCCACCTCCGTATCTGTCTGCGAAGAGAAGACCACTCCTTCGTCCAACAGCTCCTGCTTCACCTCATAGTAGTTGGTGAAAGTGCCATTATGCACCAACGACACTCTTCCGTGCATATCCGTGTGTGGGTGCGAGTTGCAGTCCGTCTTACCGCCGTGTGTGGCCCAGCGCGTGTGTGCGATGCCTGTCGTGTTGCCTTCATGCTTGCTCTTGGTCTCACGCAGCAGGTGGATGGAGTCGGCCGTGCCCACAACCGAGGCGAACTTGGTGGTCGTAATGGGGGCCGGCTCGCCCTCCTTGACGTTTGGCTGGGTCGACATGCCCGCCGAGTCGTAACCACGGTTCTGCAGGATGGTGAGCCCCTCCAGCAGGAAGTCCGCCGCGTCCTGCGTCTTGCCCACGACGCCCACGATACCGCAGCAGTCAGAGTGATTATCGTTGAGGAGAGACACGCCGGCCACGCCCACCGCGCCCGCAGCGACCGCCAGCAGCCAGGAGGAGCCGGATTGTTGGTCGTTAGACGGAGTGGACGACCCCAAGAGCGCGGCGGAGCGAATGGTGCGACGCACCGGCTCAGAACGAACGGCGCGACGCAGCGGAGACAGCGAGCGGCGCAACATGTTGCGACGAATGCGGAAGTGTGAAGAGGATGGATGCATCCAGGTGGAGAACTACGATTGGTGGAAATTGTAGGCTTGTAACAGTGATCGGTCCCGCAGCCAATCAGATGGACAAATGGAAACTGCTTCAACAAATAGGCACGACCTGATTTCAGTGCTCCCGACTAACGATTCTGTATCTGCCTACAGTTGGGAGTGTCAGGTACTCCCAATGGGAGTACCTGGCATTGTTGACGCATATCGTGGCCATTAGAACGGTCTAAGGCATGGTCTTCGAATACAATACCATCGTTGGGTGGTCACCTGATAGGGGTACTGCCGCAGGAAGATCCTTACTACGGAGACCCATCACTATCCGGCATTACATGACATTCAAGCAACTTGCAACGATAAACACGGACGATCCAGGCCTCATTCTGAAGAGGATTGCGAGCTTCGGATCCTTCATGGCATGCAGCACCTTCATCAATCAGGACAGTCGCGTGCACGTACCTAATCGCTTATGCATTCAACGCTGGCTTCAGATGACGTGGTGATGCCGATGACAGCGAATTAAGAGAGCAATGCTAGCCGGAAACAAGGTAAAATGACATTTGTAGTGACTTGAAAGCAACACAAAATGACACTGCTACCGCTCGTGTTGTAGCCGAAAAGTAGAGCCAAGATTGGAGGAGGGTGATGCTAGAGGTTGAAGGGATTTTGTGCAATAGACGGTGGATATCGGCACTGTTCCTGCCTAGAGTGTGAGCAGCGGGCAAATCGACGAGCAAGTGCTTTTTAGCATGGTAAAGACTCTACTAGAGCAGATACCGTTGTTAGCGAGGCCGAGGGAACAGAACCATTGCTTGGAGTGAACCAAAAACCGCGCATCCATTCTAAGTACTCGGCGCACATATAAACTTCGCCAGCTTAATAACAATGAGAGCACGGACCCGTGACAAAATCTGCACAAGTCTGCAAAATAAGTTGATCGGCGTCGGTAGCTCGGGGGTCACACCCTCACCCCCGAGCTACCGACGCCGATCAACTTATTTTGCAGACTTGTGCAGATTTTGTCACGGTGGACGCACCATTACTAACCACTGGATTTGTTCAAGTATGCAGTTCTTAATAACAGGAAAATCAAACCGAAACCACGTTCTAATGTGTGATGCCAGTCGAGACAGCAATTAGGAAAAGAACGACCTGGCGATCATGAAGCAGCAATATCCTTCATCGTGGACTTGTAGAACTATGAACAGTAAGCAGGTCAGCCAGGTATTCGAGGCTAGCGGGCAACGTACTTCGTTTTTCGTGTCTGGAGCTCCGCTTCCTACTAGGACCATTATCAATATTTTTTGTTTCGGATTGCCACCTGTAAGTAATACAGCACCTCGGCAGCAGTAGGACGTTCCTGCGGATCCACACTCACGCAACGTTCGACAAACTCAATCATCTCCGGGTGCATCGCTGGCGAAAAGTGGACTCGCAGCTTGCCCATCGCTACCATCTGAAGCACGGCTGTATCCGAAAGAGCATGACCACTTTTGCTATTGCATTCCTTGGCATGTGAGTATGGCAGTTCTTGCGTGTCCAGCTCTGAAATAACCACTCCGAAAGAGAAGATGTCCGCTTTGTCGTCGTAGCGCTCTCCCATCATAACCTCGGGCGCCATCCACAGCGAGCTCCCCACATTCGAGGTCATAGTCGCTTCCGACCGAACTCGTGAAGCCCCAAAATCCGTGATCTTGGCGGTCAGAGACTCCGTAAGTAGGATATTGCGCGACTTGAGATCTCGGTGCAGCACGAGGGGCTCCAGTGAGTGTAAATATGTCAAGGCATATGACACTCCGTATGCAATCTGCATTTTGCTGGCGTCCATTCCTTGTGGAACACCACTGGCGTGATATTCCTTCAAAAGTGTTCGTAAGTCACCATTAGTCATAAACTCGATCACACAGTACAAGTCGCTTAGCGATTCCCAAGCCACACCGATGAATTGAACGATGTTAGGGTGCTCCATCGTTGCTATTAGCTTCACCTCCGACAGGAAAGCCTCAATATGCTCCATGCTCTTACGCTTTTCCGGAATCAATGCTTTGATGGCGACATCTTGGCCCCGATAGCGCCCGCGATATACTTCACCAAAGGCTCCGCGACCGATCACGGCCCCCAACTCGATGCCGTCGATGGGGATACGAGACGCTAGAATTACCGGATCTTCCGACAGAGTGGTTCGGTACTGCGTCTCATCAGGAATCGATCTCCGGAACGATGAAGATTTGGCTGCAGTTCTAATTACGCCCCTATGATCCTTGTCAGCATTGTCTAATGGACGCACTTCCTTAGCAAGTTCCAACATGCCGTCAGAGAAATATTCACTTTCTCGGTTCTTGTGCCGGCGTCGCTGTGCAATGAAAAACGCTAGTAATACAACCATCAAGACCACGCAGCCGACTGCGATCCCGATGATTGCGGCGAGTCCCAAAGAACTCGAAGACTTGGTAGAATTGTCCGAACCCGACGCTGAACTACCGCCGGATGAGCTCGATGCAGGTCCGGGAGCCAACGTGGGTGAACCTTGCTTCGAAGTGGGGTCTGGTGCCGGCGTTGTTGCACTTGTAGGTACAGGGGTGGGAGTACTTGTTGTTGATGGAGTCGTCGTCGGTACATTCGTCGTGGGTGCATTCGGCGTTGGGGTCGGTGATGTTGAGATTGGAGATGTTGGAGTCGGGGATATTGGCGTCGGCGTAGGAGTCGGCCCTCTGGTTGCTGGGGAAGTCGGTTTTGGTGGCGACGTTTCTGGAGTCAAAGTCTCAGGCGCTAAAGTATCCGGGGTCGGTGTCTCGGGCAACAGAGTTTCCGGCGTCAAGGTCTCTGGCGTCAACGTGTCAGGTGAGTCGGTAGGATCTACCGCTACGGAAGCACTACCGTCTACAGCACAAACAATAACTTAGTCACACTACTTATTACGAATAATTAGGCGTCAGAGAGAACGTACTGTCGGTCTGGGAGACAACAATGGTGAAACTTAAGCAAAGGACAACGAGACAGTACCACCGGGTTCCGCAATAGTGCCCTCGTTGCGCTGAATACGCCATGACGTTTGCCGTGGTCGTACCAAGTGAGCGGGTTGCTCGACAAGGTAAATTAGTTACTGATAGGCGAGCGAGAAAAGTGCAAACGAGGGAGCTGCAACTGCAGCTCTTGGTTGACTGAAACTAACCTGGTACACCTCCTCCAACTATCGATGGGTACAGTAGGTGGTATTACAGCTGCGTATTGTACGTTTGCCTGACGACTTGAATTGACAGATTAACTTGCGGCAACTGCACTGATGACCACATTCGAGATGGATTCACTGCTGCATCGTTCAGTCAGTCGAGGGACCTTAATCGTGCAGGCTACATGTACATGGTACTGTCGCCTTCATAAAATCGCCTTCTACAAATGTAGAGTCGCTGCTCTGCTGAAAATATCAGCGATATCAGTAATATCGCTGCCTGCATCCAAAATCCTCCCAGCAAAAAATTGCACCTTCTTCTTTGTTAGGTACATAATAAGCCCAACAATATTATTGTGTGAATTATACTTGAAGTATACAAGTATTTCGAACAGCAAAAGTTAGTACAGTGATGTGCACACCTGATATGTACACAAAGAGATAGGTGTATTCATCGTTAAAGGTTTTTGTAACGACACTCAATGTACGTGTATTGATTTACAACATAATGAAGCTCATGTCCGTATTAGCGATCAATGTGGAGTGGAGCCAGCAGTTCTCGATCGTCTTGGATGGCATCTCGCGCCATGCTTGTGCGCACCACTCAGTAGCCTTGAGCGCACCAACTTTGTATAGGGTTATCCACGCCCTCGTCGACTCCCTCAACCGCGTACGCCATCTTCTTGGGGAGGCCGTCGCGCTTAATTCAGTAGATGATCCCCTGGTCGAGGGTTGCAATTTCGATGTCGTGCTTGGGGGCGGCTTGACAACACGGACGTTGGTCAATGTGATGTTCCCGTCGCACAGCGAGGATAAGAACATGGCGTCCTTGCGCGTGCATCGAGTGGTCCACGTCACGCAGCCATGCCTGAAACGTGTCAGTCGTCATTCAGGCGCGGGGATAGATGCTACAGCGGGTCGGCCGGTTTTTTTTACGAGCCAGGGAGGCTTGAAGGGCTTCCCGATGAAAAGAAGATGCATCTTGTCGGTGTCGGTGGCGTTTGTGCAGACTGCTAGTGTAAGCCGAGTTTATCTTGTTTCAGCGACGGCTCCTCAACCGATACAGAGCGAGCCTCTCGGGACGTTGTTGTAAAAAAATCTCGTCTAATTCATGTTGTGCGCATCTGTGTATTGGTACGAGCGAACGAGGCTACGTAGCGCGCCAAGCCCCCCTTCAATCGCCTCTAAGTCCATTCCATCCTCTCCATACGAACGCCGCCAATGAATGCCGTCGCGACGCTGATGGTGGCGAAGCCATGACCTCCCAAGGCGTGGTCACGATGCAGGAAGGACGTTCAGACGGCGTAGCGCCCACCTCCTGGCTCGCGCGACTATCACGCCATCGGAGAGGGACAGCTGCATCTTCTCGCATGCTGTCACATACTCGACGATGAAGTTATCAAGTTGAAGCTGGAAGCGCTGTCGAGCCGCTCGTCGGTGCAGGAAACAGCCCGAAAGGCTACGCAGCCTTCCTTCCAATCTCAGCACGCGCGCGATCCGCTGCCTTGAAGGCCGCGAAGCGAGTGAAACTCAGCCTGTACCCACACCAATAGCTCACCGATTGTGGCGTCAGGTAGGGTGCGGCGGCGATTCAGATCATGAGCTCTTGAAGCCCGATCAAGCGAGGTTTCGACTGGAAATTTCTGCGAGCAGGTGTCGTCATGAGGCTTTTGGATAGCTTGTTCAAGTTGAATTAGATGTATAAGCTATGCAAATCTATCTAGTCGGATTCGCATACATAGCGGTGCTTCTTCTTCTGGGTCGCTCTGGGCGATGATTGGCAGAATATTAAGTGGAAGAGGACGATTGGTGAAACAATGGTACTGAACCTGTACGTTGCACTTCCAATGGGTACATCGTGCAGGCAATCACCCCTCGCGGACTATTAGATGAGCTGCACGGCCACTATCGACACATCCCATCTCCATTTACCCTAGCCCTCCCGAGGACCAATGACATCGCGGTCTTGGGCCTTTCTTCGCAAAGACAATCGCTGCGCTCCTGCGAGGAAAAGACTCAGTTCGGCCCGCTACAGTACTCGGCTCGCTGCAAAACTCGGCTCTGGGCCCGCCTCCGCAAATACAGAGCGGCACTGCTCCACGGGTTTCCCGCGCGGGTTTGCTATGGCTACGCGCACTCGCAACCGCTCTCCACCGATGGTCGTTTTATGTGACTTTCACCGCCTCTTTTTCAGATGGGCACACGAGGCACTCTCATTTTAGTGAGAGTGACATTTAACAATATCGCTAGATACCGACATTGGCGGAAAGATGTAACCAGCGGAAAGATGTGACATTGTTTAAGTTTAAAGTAGACTGCTAAAATTTCTCTACAAAGTTTTACTTGAACAAAATCGGCATACATTCTACCAATCAGAATACAAGTTTGACTTCTTCAAAATCGGCATTATTCTACCAATCGGATTACAGTCTGACCTGAGCGGAAAGCACTTCTCGCATGCTGACGCTGCAATGATTTGACGGCCACCACGTTGAGCAAGTTTAACCCACCCAGCACTCCTGCACGTCCTGTAGCGTTGGCGCCTCAAGTCCTTAACATGTAGAGCTGGATTCCCTCGTGCAACTAAAAGGGAGCGCCGGCGCCCCTCCAAACATGAGGCTAAATACGTTTTGTCTCGCACAGTTGGTCTATGCGCCTGACCCGTGGAAAGGTGTTGTCGAGGTCGAGCAAGCGCGCATACGCACATAACAATATTCCAGCCGGGCGGCAAAGGTGTGCCTCGGCAGTCGCTGGTCTATATCGGCCCGTCAACCGGAGCGGAATGCGATCAACTGTCATCTTGTGGGGTGATGATATTCAAAGTGTTCCCAGCCTTTGATTGGCTCACAGCCGTCGGAATTTTGGCAAATGAAACGTATCGGTTGGTCGGAAAGATGTGACCACTCTACAAAGTTTGGTTAATGAGCTCCCTTTTCTGCAATGCACGTTTACTTGCTCATCTTGGGCTAAATGATTGCAGCTTTCCGTCGAATTCTTATGCCGTCCATGAGTACCGTCACTTTGATGTATTTATGGCGTGGGTTTCCAACGAGGGATGCGGTGAGCTCCCGCATCTCCTGGATGTACTCGTGCAGCTCACGTCTTCCCTTTTTACATGACAGGAAGCGTGACCGCTGGCGGTACTCAGAGTTCGCCGGGAGGAACGCGGCTCTAAGCTGTTCACACACCTGAGCCAGGATGCCAAGCATCCAGGTGTTGACGCTTCCCACGTATACGCCCAACCTTAGCAAGCCCGCTAAGGTTGGAGAGGCCGAAAGCCACTCGTAGGTGCTCCGAAGAGATGAGAGCCGCATCCATTGCGAGCTTTACTTCTCGCATCTAGAAGTGAAGGTTTTCATCTTCCTTCTCTTCATAAGGGTTTACCTTTAGCCTTAACGGCTCGGGGTAGACCGGTTTCGGCTCTGCGGCCGGAACTTGCAGGTTGCTCCGAACATGTTCGATGCTCGCTCATACATGTCGAACGCGGTCACGCGTTCGACCTGCTCGGCTTGCGTTGTCGACGCCAAGCTGCGCAATGCATCCATACCAAATATGCCAGTCATCTTACGAACGGACTCGAACTGTGAGTCGTTCAGATGAAGAAACTCATTCCGGTCCATGTTGCTAGGACCCAGAGGTTTCAGGTAGTAACCCGCGTAGGCGTGGATTGACTATAAGTGCTACCAAGTGTGACGGGGCGCACAACACCTTGCACACAGGAAGTGTGACTTCCAGAGAGTATACACACTCTCAGTGAACGGCATTGCACTAGCCCCTGGTCTGTGGGACTGTTACCAAAATTAGGTAGAATTAAGACTCAATATTTATTATAGGTGACCCCTATAATGCGTCTACATACTAACTATTGGCACGTGTTGCTGCTACCGGCTGAGGGACATGTGACGAGGCTATTGCGACCGGTTGGTGACCGACTGCCACCGACTCGGCCCGACTGGAGGGAGACCAGAGCGATGTCATCAATTGATGCGTGACCAAACTATACGCACCCGTCCTGTATAGCCGAAAAAGACATAGCCATCTGGCGAGGGACGATGGCGACCGCGGCATCATAAGAAAATTTTCAATGTGTGTCGGAAGCCTCATTCAATCCGAGTTTAAGTTGCCACTTACAAACAATACGGATCTGTGAGTTGGAGACTGTAGATTTCAAGACAGAGAAGACCAACACGTTCGAACAATCATTTAGAAACAGATTTAAATGCATTCAAAGGCTCATGGTAAGGCACCTATAGCGGAGGCCTTAGAGTACCGTATTGTTAACTGGTCTTAATGGATCAGCCCTGCACAATAGTTCTAGTGTCACAAGGACGTACACCCCACAGTTATATAGCTATCTGTTTTGTATACCTCCGTAGACTCGTGCGTGCGCACGCGATAATCCTCTGTATCTTGGCGCGGTACCAAAGGTAGCAAACGTGGCGCTACGGCTCGGACACTTGCAATATATCTTGAGCGCATCGGGTC
Source organism: Phytophthora sp. 'mugwort' (assembly GCA_033558025.1). Classification (NCBI taxonomy): domain Eukaryota; phylum Oomycota; class Peronosporomycetes; order Peronosporales; family Peronosporaceae; genus Phytophthora; species Phytophthora sp. 'mugwort'. Next base: position 3,808,513 of record JAUCEF010000007.1, on the reverse strand, counting down.
GTAAAGCAGTATCGCGTTGCCGTCCGGGTTCACAATAATTGCAATACAGTGGTTACCGATACAATTAATCGGAACCAAAATGCGTTCATTGGAGACACCACGCAGAAAGTTGGTTAGCCCGTCTTGGTCTATTCTGAATCCATGATGGATGGTGACATACACCGTCGCTGGATCGATCACTCCACGGCAGTGTTACTCCCGAACAACTTATTCAAAAGCATACGCATGGTTGAGTCTTCGAGTGACCCAGAGGCCGCCAAGTCAAGCACATTTACCTATGTATATCGTCATACCAAAAGCATATGTGTACGTCAGAAATATATGAATGGCGGCATTTCCATCTTGCAGTACGTACCTCCTCGGGTTAAAGCTGGGGTGCTTTCAACTTGGATGGCAGACTATGATCCATTTGAGTCTGGAAGGGTGTGTCGTGTAGATGCGTTAAATAAATCGTGGCGATCCAACGCAGCGCAATGGTTTAATGCATTTCATATCACAATGCCATTTCTTTATAATTGCTAGTGTCGCTGTGGTAAAACTGCCCACACCCATAATGTCAACAGCGATTTCCTGCTCATACAGCCCCGGTTGTACTCGCTGAAACGCAGTCACCCTGGCGTCGAATGTTTTTGAGTGACTCCCATGGCAACACTCGTCCAAATTCGCTATCGCTCCTAGCGGGTTTTCTTTGGGCCACCTGCGATGCTTTATGGGCGATTGGCGGTTTCGGCCGTCTCTCGAACACGCATTGCTCGAACGGAATAGGGAACTCACTCGCAGATTCGTACGTGACGTCTTCTGTAAGCCTTTCTCTGATAGTTTCGATAGATAACTGCATATCGTGCATGGCGGAGTCGGCACGTGCCATCTCAATTGCAAGACTTTTCTTTGCCTTCTTTGCGTTTGGATTTTGTTTTGGTCGTCCGCGGGCTCAAACTGGGCTCGCGATTATGAAGTCTGTTTCCGCATCCACTGCGACGAGATGAATTGCGGGTAAAGTTGCTTGTGTTTCCGGAAGGGTTTCATCCAGTTGCGTACCCGACTGTCCCAATTGTGTGCCCAACTGTTCCGGTTGCGTAACCGACTCAGATGGTTGTGTACCCGACTCAGATGGTTGTGACCCCGACTGGGCCGGTTGCGTGCCCGACTCGGAAGGATGCGTGCTCAATACAGTAAGCGGCGTGCTCAAGTGATCTAAATGTTGCGGTGATACTTGTACGCCAACGGAATCATGGTTGCGTTCTCCGAGATCAGTGAATCTTTCAAACTCTCTACGCCTGAAAAGGCAAGCCACTGATTCAGCGAGCTCATGGCTAGTCGGTATTCTCTCATCCCCAAGCCACTCATGGAATCACTGATAGTGCTTGCCACCTGATGAGCTTCACGAAATTTTCTGTTCGAGTCCCACGGAGTTTCAGACTCTGGCAGCACCGTCCCCATAGAGAACCCTTCGCGTGGGGCAGTTTCTAGGAAATTCGATACACGAAGCGAGGAAAGTAGCCATCTAGGGTTTAACAGTTACGTCCGGATGACCGTCTCCAATTTCCTCTCTTTGCGAACGTAGAATACATGGCGGCACGGAAGCAAACGCGTCGTCATAAACAGACAGGAACACTCCCATACTCGCGTAGTTACATGATACTCTGCGTGCCAATTGTCCAGTGCATCTTCTTCTTTGTCCGCATACTTAATGAAAATCATGCCACCATACGGCTCGTAAAATGTGTAGAAGCTCGGGCCGTAGCATAAACATACTGCTCAAAATCAGCTCGCAGACATGCTCGCTGACTAGATTCGCCACATGAGACATCTCGCAGTCGTACTTGGGATGCTGCACGACGCGTAATTTGTACACCTTTTTTAGAAAGTGCTGCTCTGGCATGGTGTTTGATAATATATAATAGAAGTTACGCACTCATCTGACCCCATTAGAGAGTGCATCGAGTCATTGAGCTGCTTCCACGACGCTTCCAGCCGGTCATTTGTGTTATTTCCAAGTGTCACCGCGTTCTCCCGTGTGTATGCACACCATAGATCACGACAATTATCCCTGTTCTTCGCGATATATGCATCAAATGGATGCTTGGTTTCAAGATCATTTCGTTCATCACAAGTTGAGTCAGGTAGCATTTGCCTGAGTCGGGTCGGAGACCGATTGGGTCGGGTACTGACCCGGGCCGGTATTGCCTGACAACTCAGTAGGCAAACCAATCCTCGTAATTTGATGCATGTATCTGAGATGCTTCAAGTATTCTTGCTCCGTTTTCGAGTACACCGGTTGGTTCACGACGCTTCGCAGTTGATTCTTCTGCCAGGCATTAAATCCATAGTTGCTCGACGCAATCTCCTCACTAAGATACTTGAATACGTGGAATGGACAGAGCAAAACTCTGACATCCAGAAACGCTGTCTTCAGAACGCCCATCTCCGTGAAATCTTTGTCAATAATCACATACATATACAAATTTTAGTCCACGCTGGGTTAGCCGCTTTGAATTCTTCAATTGCTGTCATAAGAGTCGGCCACCTCTCATTCTACAGGACAGCATGATGGATAAACTGGCCTTTTCCATAAACGTTATGCGCCATGAATGAAAATACCTTATACTTGGAAGCATTCGTCCCGTGTTTGCATCGATAAGTAGAACCCCCGGGAAACAATCGAACATCTCGCGCATGCGCTTGGTTTGCATGGTAATACAGGTCGCAACATTCTACCTAAGGACAACACATATCAATAACAACTCAAGAAAACCACGTAAACTCATTCACATACCTGACCTACAGTCGATTCAATAAAATCCGACCAACATTACCCGGCTCCTCACAAAACTCCAGCATCCATTTTCTTAGCCTCCGTGCACTTGTAATGGACGAGTCTTGTGCTTCAAGCCGCGTACGATGTTATGCACATCTTGAATAGTCGAGTTACACTTGGATTCCTCCAGAATGAACTTGAGTATGTTCTTCTTCTTTGCGCCCGCTTTCCTGAGCTCATTGACTGTCTCCATCACTTCGGGATCGATGCGGTTCTGCTAGACGCGTACTGCTTATACGTCCGCTTATCCAAGTTATTGTAAGGATGTGGTTTGAAATTACGACACATTTTACATCGGTTACGTATGGGTAAAACCTTTGGTCCCGACACAATCGATATACGCACAGTCTGGTGCAGACGTAAAGTTTTTATCGTCCAAGGCAAAGGTCACGGGCTCGAGCCCATCGATAACACATTTTATTTTTGCATATTTTGCATAAATTGCACATAATGAGGCGCCGCACGACACCACGACATCTTCCAAGGATCACGTATGTGAACTACACTCATGATACACGCAATCATTATCATGATGACGAAACCAGAGAATGTCCCAGAGTCTCCAGCCAATCAGATAGTCAATAGAGTGTGACGTGTAGGTTTGCATGTGATGTAGAGGAATGGTTGGTCACCGTGCGGAGAATATCCAGCGTGGCACAAAGGACACACAAGAGCCTCCATGGCGGCTTAGATATAGCGCTAGCGAACTAAGGACCGCCCAAAATGAATCACTTCCAAATTTCCTTCCTACTCGACAACTCCTTCTCCTTCTCCTCCGCCCCACATCATTACAGTTATGGCAGTGATTTAATTTGGATTTGGTAACACATACCGCAAATGAATATTGGTTCTTGCCCACGACACGTACACATACGTTAATCTAAGTAGGCCAAGTAGTGGGACATATTCACATCAACAGGGTGTTAGTTTCATTTTTAGACAATGCAGCCGGATCTCAGTCCAATTGAACACAACTGGTTCCCGACTGATACCATCTGGTGCCCGATTGGCGCCCGACTGAGACCGACCGAAACCGATTGGCACCGACTGAACATATAAATCACGTACTGATGCCTGACACCCCATGAACCGCGTTTCCTGTCGTAGTCGCTTGCACTGTCCTCGCGACTTGTATGCACCAGCGCGCGTGCAGACGAATTTCCGTGAATAAGTGCCATTCGTCAGGAATCAAAAGGGCCGTAGAGTTCGTTGACTTGACTTTCTTATTCCGATCGCAGACGGAGTTGTTGGTCCGTATGCGGAAAGCCTGTAGAACAACTCAATACACAAGAGGTGATCTTTGACTGAATTAGAAGATCGGCACGGGATTCAATTCGTACCTGGAAGCTCGCCGCCTGGTAAGCCCTGAAATAGGACTGGAACTGCCCCCAAAAGCCAAAACGAGTTTGTTATAACTGACGAGCCATCACGATCCGGTCTGAACCGTCGCTTGACGCTGCTCGGACAACTGCGACCTGCCAAACTAACCCCGTCGTTCGACGACTCCGACGGCATATCGGGAGCTTTGTCGTTTTCCGAGCAGTCGTACCGCTCCCCGTCGCTCCTCAACTCGTAGGTCTCGGCATCCTCCTCCTCCTCGCCGTGATCGCACGGAGCGCTCGGTTGGCAGCGCTTCTGTCCGCTGGGGGGATGGCGATTCATTTCCCCCTCTTTCCGGTTTGGCGCCGGGCCACGAATGAGCGGTTTTGAACGATGGTATACTTGTATACCGTCCGCTGTACGGATGCAATCTTTTTATGGGCCAGTAGGACAGTAGTGGGGTTAGGTTTCAAATCGTTGACGCATAGGGTGATGGGCCAGCCGGTTGCAGCAACCACCCTCCTAACCATTAGTCATCTGTAAAGTTGCCTAGATGTTATCCTATTGAGTGGCTCTGAGGCTGTTGTACCATATCTGTGGTACTTATCCATGACGTCATTACCGTCGACGTCATAGTGATGTTTAGCTACATCACTTAGTGTACTTTGGTACACCCCGTTACAGATGTGCTTCCTCTGGTAGCTGGCAGCCGTGCGCGCATACTGCGACGATGAGGTCTCGAAGCCTTTAATGCGTAAGCGGCCTTTTCGTGGCATGCTTACTGCCAGTGCAAATCGAGGAATGTCGGTCCGATGAATGGCCAAGCCGGTGTAACGAATTGACTGGTGGTAATTTATTTTTGGTGCCTTTTGACATGTCATGATACAGAGATGATCGAAATACAGTGACATGATTGGTTAAGGTTCGCTATTAATAGTGCCCTGTAGTAAGTGGAAAGTCTAAATACGTAATACGTACAGCAGTGTATGTATGTACTATACCGTAAAAATTATCGAAAAGCACCCCTTGCGTCCGAGCGGCATACGAAAGTAGGTCGATCGATACATATGTACTGCACATTGCGTTGCTAGGCAATTCTGAACCAGCTTCATCCATTGACGACCATGCCAAAGAGACATCACCCTGCCCTGACGGGCTTTTAGCCCCTGAAGCGCGCGAAGTACGCGCTAGTTGTAGCTAACAGCAGCGCTATACTGCTAACGTGCTGTCCAGCTTCTGGCTTATCAATACGCCCAGCGCTCGTAATCCACCTCACCGCGCGCTCGATGGCGCATGCGGTGCATTAATTCATGTACTGTACAGTACTAGAAACTACAACTTGCGTTGGCCTCTATCGCCCTTGTCTATTTTCTGCACACAAGATTGACCCATGGGTTCGCGGGTCAAGCTCAACAATACAAATACCTACTGTGCCTTTCGACCCGCACTTGAACTTGTCGAAGCCTTTTGGAGAGATCCGAGAGCCGTCACTTCCGATTTCTGTAGGCGTTTCGAAATCGTCTTTGTACTGTCATGTTGGCCGCCAGACAGCTCCGCGTGCTGCGCCAGCCTCTCGTACGTGCCTGCCACTCTTCTTCATCATTGGAGCTTGTTGCGATCTGTGACTGACGCTCTGAATGATGAAAAATAAAACGCAGCTCCAGACCCGATGGATGAGCGCGCTGATGGACGAGGCTGTCTTTCCGATCGTCACGCCAGCTGCGCGCAAACTGGCCTTCAAGGACGAGCTGGCGCAGGCCCGCAAGCGCGCGCTTGAGGGCGGCGGTGCCAAACGCGTTGCAAAGCAGCACGAGAAGGGCAAGCTCACGGCCCGCGAGCGCATCCAGCTCCTGCTGGACAAGGGTACCTTCCGCGAGTACGACATGCTCAAGTCGCACCGCTGCTCGGACTTTGGCATGGAGAAGCAACAATACCCGGGTGACGGTGTCATTACGGGCCGAGGACTCATCAATGGTCGCCTTACCTTCGTGTTCAGCCAGGACTTTACCGTCTTTGGCGGCAGTTTGTCCGAGACGTACGCCGAAAAGATCGTCAAGATCATGAAGAAGGCCATGTATCTCGGAGCGCCGGTGATTGGACTAAATGATTCGGGTGGTGCGCGTATTCAAGAGGGTGTGGCGTCGCTGGCTGGTTACGCTGACATCTTCCAGCTGAATGTGCTGGCGTCCGGTGTTATCCCACAGCTGACGATGGTCATGGGACCCTGTGCTGGTGGTGCCGTGTACTCTCCTGCCATGACCGACTATATCTTCATGTGCCGTGACTCGTCGTACATGTTTGTAACGGGACCAGATGTGGTGAAGACCGTGACCAACGAAGAGGTCACGCAGGAAGAGCTGGGCGGAGCTGCTACGCACACGAAGACTTCTGGTGTGGCGCATTGCGCGTTTGACAACGATGTGGAGGCTATCCGTGAGATGCGTCGCTTCTTCGACTTCTTGCCACTAAACAACAAGGAGAAGCCGCCCGTACGCAAGTCGGACGACGACCGCAATCGTCCCGTGCCCACGCTCGAGAGCATTGTGCCACCGGACCCGAACGTGCCGTACAACATGAAGGACATCATCCACCAAGTTGTCGACTCATTCGACTTCTTTGAGATCATGCCTGACTACGCCAAGAACATCATTGTTGGATTCGGCCGAATGGAGGGCCGTGTGGTTGGCATCCTCGCGAACCAGCCCATGGAGCTGGCTGGCTGTCTAGACATCAACTCGTCGGTCAAGGGTGCACGCTTCGTGCGCTTCTGCGATGCCTTTAATATCCCCATTGTGACGCTGGTGGATGTCCCCGGTTTCCTGCCAGGTACGGACCAGGAGTATGGCGGCATCATTCGTCACGGTGCCAAGCTGCTGTACGCGTACGCAGAGGCAACGGTACCCAAGATCACGATCATCACGCGCAAGGCGTACGGCGGCGCCTACGACGTCATGAGCTCCAAGCACCTCCGTGGCGACATCAACTACGCGTAAGTAGCTTTTTCTGCTACCTGGCTCCTTGGATCCACTTTTTACTTATGCCCTTATTCCATTTGTTATGACAATTTGTAGGTGGCCGTCCGCTGAGATCGCTGTTATGGGAGCCAAGGGTGCGGTGGAGATCATCTTCCGCGGCCAGAACGTGGAGGAGAACACTGCCGACTATGAGAAGAAGTTCGCCAACCCTATGGTATGCTTGGGCCTTGCTTGTTTGTGTACCTGATCACCAGCGTGTCCTTGCACACGAACGAGAGCTTACTGACAAATGGCATTGCCAACTCCTCCTCGCAGGTCGCAGCTCAGCGTGGTTTCGTGGATGACATCATCGAGCCTGCGAATACTCGCCGCCACATCTGCGAGGACCTGGATGTGCTCGAGACGAAGGATGTTAAGAACCCATGGAAGAAGCATGGCAACATCCCGTTGTAGGCGCCGCGGTCTCAAGCAGCAACACTCATTCGTCTACGCTTTCCTAGCAACTTATAACCCGTTGCAATTGAACTCCAAATGTCGTTTACGTAGTCGAATTTACCTGCAATAACGCATAGATTATTTGTCAATCAGTACCCCGTCGAATTTGCTACCACATTCTTATCAGTGCGCCCTTGCCGATCTTTTCCTTACATCGATCTGGCATCACTTCCGCATTCGCTTCATTAAGCTCAAGACCATCACTCTGGATTTAACACACGGCACCGCCATGGCCAAGCTGACCCTGTCCCCGCGTACGCCGCAGACCGTGGATGCATTCCTGCAGTTCATCAACAAGAGCCCGAGTCCGTTCCATGCTGTCTACGAAACCGTGCAGGAGCTCACGGCCGCCGGCTTCAAGCAGCTACGCGAGGAGGACTCGTGGAAGGACGCCGTGCAGCCCAACGGCAAGTACTACGTGACGCGCAACCAGTCGGCTGTCGTGGCCTTCGCCGTGGGTGGCAAGTACCAGCGCGGCAACGGCTTCCATGTCATCGGCGCGCACACGGACAGCCCGTGCCTCAAGGTTAAGCCAGTGTCGAACATCGAGTCGCAGGGCTGGCTGCAAGTGGGCGTCGAGACGTACGGTGGTGGCCTCTTCCACACGTGGTTCGATCGCGACCTTGGCCTCGCCGGCCGCGTTATCGTGCGCGAGAACGATTCGAGCTTTCAGTCCAAGCTGCTGCTTGTGAACCGCCCGATCATGCGCATCCCCACGCTTGCGATTCATCTGGACCGCAAGGTCTCGGAGGGCTTCACTTTCAACAAGGAGACCCAGCTGCGTCCCGTGATCGCTACAGCCGCTCGCGCCGAGCTGGAGGCCACGATCGACGGTAAGGACCAGCCCAAGTCCAAACACGCGTCAGTATTGCTGCAACTCATTGCCAAGGAGCTGAATGTCAAGATCGACCAGATCTGCGACTTCGAGCTGTGTCTATTCGACACCCAGGGAGCTAATGTTGGCGGTGTGCTCGACGAGTTCATCTTCTCGCCCAGACTGGACAACCTGTGCTGCTCGTGGCTGGCCACTCAGTCGCTGGTCAAGTCACTGGATAACCTTGCGGACGATGAGAACGTCCGTGTGGCAGCGCTGTTTGACAACGAGGAGGTGGGGTCGCAGTCGCTCATGGGCGCTGGCTCCAATTTTATGCAGTCAGTGGCGGAGCGTGTCGCGCAGGGAGAACTGTGCGGTGCCGCAGCCAGGAAGTCGTTCATGGTGTCGGCTGATATGGCCCACGGCGTGCACCCGAACTACTGTGAGAAGCACGAGCAGAACCACCGCCCCGCTATGCATGCTGGACCTGTTATCAAGTACAACGCGAACGAGCGTTATGCCACTAGCGGCACGTCGGCTTTTCTGATGAAAGAGCTTGCTCGTCGCCATAACGTGGACATTCAGGAGTTTGTGGTGCGCCAGGACACTGGTTGTGGTTCAACTATTGGCCCCATTCTGTCGACCAACACTGGCATCCGCACGATCGATGTTGGCCTCGCTCAGCTAAGCATGCACAGCATCCGCGAGATGTGCGGTACGGAGGACCTGGTCAAAACACTGGACTGGTTCACGGCATTCTACTCGGAGTTCTCGTCTCTGGACAAGTGCCTCAAGACGGATTGAACTGTGCCCATTGAAGTAAGAAGAAGCAAGCTCGGGTAAGAGTCCAAATGCTGCTAATTGACTGTATCAATTCCTCTTTCGTGTAGGGAGCGATGAGGTTCAAGAATTCGTTTTAACTTTAGTTGCAATGCTCAGAATGTCTAACAAGTTAAGTCTTTGTGACTGATCGTGATCGATGTTCCCTCATTAGGAACAAAAGCGCACTGGTCCACAATTCACGGGTAGCTTCCGAGTCTGCTTCCAGATCCAGACGTCGGTCCTCCGCGACAACAGAGAAACAACGTCCGATTGCCTTATCTGTTGGAAGCAAAACATGAGTGTGTTAGCGTATCCCAGCAACAACACGAGCATTCATCTTGTGCGCAGGAGCGTACCCTCGGACAAGTGTTTCATAAATGCGTAGCGTGTACGAGTGGAATTTCCAGGCAAAACTGAGACCATTGAGGCCACTGTGATGCCATCTTTCGTAAGGCTGCACTTTTTATTGAGTGGTCTCCAGTATATCGCGTCGAAGTCTTTCGAGCACCAGACAAATCGTCGATGAGGGTTTCCCCATTGACCGTACTTCTTGAAGACGCCACCTTTCAGAAGAATACTCTCGAAGAAAACTTTCTCATCTTGTTGGCGCAGAGGTACCTTCGCAAGTGGTGACGAGGAAGGTGACAGTGCTGTCGTATTCGTTCGCAGCTGTAAATTTGGGCTTCGAGAGGGCGAACCGGACCGAGTTAGTTCTGGTAAAATTGCTTGCCTCGCGTCGACAACAGGTATCTCTAGCGGCGTGATGGAACTTCGTTTATTTTCCGACTTCTCAAATAATTTGGTTGATACCGTGTTAGAGATAGTGGTTGGTGGTTCCACCACTTGTTCCTCCTGCTCCTTGGTCTCTTCAGGGATGATCAAATTAATGAGAGGTGCGTCCGTTGTTCTCCAAGACGAATCAGAAAGTGGTCTGACTGATGCCTCATCAGGAGGCCTTGTCAACTGTGCACTCACATCTTGACCATTAGCGGCGATAGCATTGCGAAGGAAAGCATTGCGCACAAGCCGATCAAGCGCTTCGCGTCCACGTCCACTGCCACTTGGTACGCCTTTGTCATTGAAAAGCGATGAAGATGAAAATGGTGCTGAGAAGATTCGACGAGACGTGTTACCTACAAATGGAGCCCCGGTGCTCGAAACAATAGCCTCGGTGCCTGTAGAAATCCCGATCGATGTTGGAATAGTGGACGACATCATCTTTGAATCCGGGGAGCCTGGATACCCAATCATAGTGTCAAGTGTCAGATAATCGGGTGAGCCCTCGTACCGCCACATATCGAGGAATTTGTTGTTGAAAGCGACACTGCCCGAGTAAAACTTCGTGGCATGCACCGCGGTAGAACCGTGGTTTTTGAGGATCGCTAGTACTCGTGATCGTGTCAGTCCTCGACTAAGGTGGTGAAATACTCCCTTTACGCAGTGGATAGTCTTGAGAGATTTTGTCTTCATGAATGCTGTTAGCCCAGTGCGTCCCAGAGCATCTAGAAACGCTGAGATCCCCATGCACATGCGACCCACTTGATTTTGAGGAAATGCGTAGGCCACAACACCTTCCACACTTTCCAGGATTCGCTGAATAGACGCAATGCCAGAGCTGCAATAAACTCCTGCTGAACCGGACACGCTTTCTCCAGTCTGCGAGCTTGAATCGTTGCAGTCTGCACTTTGTGTTTTGTCAGCACCACCTGCAGCTTCAAAGAGGGCTCCGTGGAAGGGAGGACTGGAGCAAGAGGCCAGGAAAACGTGTGCAGCCTCAACACTTGAAAGCTGCAGATTGGCGAAGCAAAAGTCGTTAATAAACTTCTGGTAGTCTGCATATGACATGTAGAATTCCTTGACACCCGATGCGTTCATGACGTAACTCTTAGCGTAGAACATGAACATCTCTATCAGTGGCTCAAGAAATTTAGAAATGAAGGACACAATCTCTGGTCTTCGTAGCCGTTGCGTGTGCTGCAGCCAAGTATTGGTTGGCCACCGAGATGCCAATGGCAGAATATGGTCCACCACCAATCTCTGAAAGAGCTCGTCTTCCTCTTCACTATCGCACAAGAGTTTGCTGGTGCTGCAGTTGGCTCGATTTCCCTTCGTGTGCGCTGCCCGAGCCACTTTAACGAGGGCATTCAGGAATTCTTCGTAGTTCATCTTGCCAGAAGTTTGTATTCTTCCTTTGGTTTCAGAGGTGTAAATAATGTCGACCATCGCGGGCGTTAAATGCCCCCCAAAGACCCGTGAATCGCGTAATAGTTTATTAAACTGATGCGCTTTTAAGCATTCCAGTTCCATACTGTCCCCGTTCACGCAATAGAAAGTGAATATTCGCCAGAGCTCTTCTACAGGATTCGTAGCCGGAGCTGCCAGCATTGTTTCAACAGGCGCCAGGTCGCGATCTGTTGCTGACAGTGCCCTGCGCAATGCAAACGAGGACGCTAATTGACGCGTTCTAGCGAGACCCAATGGCTGAGGCAGTGATAATGAGAGAGCTGATGCCGAAATTGCACGCTGTGTGCCTGGTCGTTTATCTCTAGCGACTGCCGCGGCGCTAATAGCATGTTTCAAGCTGACGCTGTTTGGGGCTCTGGCCGCAATAGTGCCCCCTTTGTATTCCAGCGCGATTCCTTTATTGTGGAGATCTTCCAAGCTCATCAATGAAAGGATTTTGGCTTGCTCTGGCCACAAACATCCTTCTCCATCTGCTAACGCCACCGTGCCAGCAGGGATATTCCAATAGCGAGCGGCATCGCGCCGCAGTTGCTGAAATGTGTAGTCGTCAGTAATCCAAACGTGAAATTCCTCACCAGACGCTGTACTCACGCACACCTTCTCGGACGAACTGGGTGACGGATTTGCTGCTGTTGTCACCATACCAGTGTTTGCTCGTCCTGGTAATGATAACGGAAGCGGTGTTGGCCCTCGTCGTAGCTCTCGAATTCGCACCATCGGATAAAAGTACGCGATTTTTTGGGTTCCTTCTTGACGAGCGCTAACGGGGACGCCATCATCTAAAACAAATTGAAACTCGGCCGGTGCATCTTCGACATTCTCCCAAATAAGCGTGCGAGCCTCGAGAAGCGTCATTCCGTCATGAACATCGATAAAACCGATTACACCTTTCCGCTCGAGCGCTACTCGAACGATATCAGTCACGTGACGTTGATGCGTACGCCCGAACGCCTCGGGCGACATCATCCTAGACCCTGCAGTTCCAGGCAAAATAATCAGCAAAAGAAAACGGATTTCTGTCCATCAACAGTAAGCCCACGCACCAACGCACCGCCTGATGAACTCGAGGATGAAGCGGATCAAACAAGTCACTAAAAATACGAACCGTAAGCTGCATGCGCCTTACCATCCGTCAAAATAGCTTTAGGGTCCTGCAAACAAACTGTGAGCATCGTGGATCCGTCTTTTCTTAGCACAATAGCAGACATATATGCTGTGTGTTAGTCACTGAGAGCTGTTTTGTATTTTTCGGTCCGTTGTGGAAATTCCTCGCGCTTAGCTGAAGATTAATGACGTTCCGAGCAATGAGTCTTATTTCTCCGTCTCCATCGCTGCCGTCGCAGATGGATACAGAATCAACTCCTGGTCCTTGTCCAGCGGCTTGAAGAATGCCTCCACCTCCTTAGTCGTCACCTTGGTGATGTCGCGCTTTGACCACTTTGGGTTGCGATCCTTGTCCACAACCACCGAGCGCACGCCCTCGAAGAAGTCTGGGTTTTCCATCATACGCGTAGCCATACGGTACTCCATCTGGAAGCACTCGGCGCACGTTTTCACAGCACCCTGTCGCATCTGCTCCAGCGTGACCTTCAGGCTCAGCGGCGACATTTTCTTGAGCGTCGCGAGTGTCTCCTGTGACCACTCTGTGTCAAGCTTCTATACGTAACAAAACGCATACCGCGATTCATATCAGAGATCGACTTCCGAAAAAATTGCAACTATACCGAGTCAATCCACGAAAATGTCGTAAACGTACGTTCAGACGCTCGAAGATGCCCTCCACTGTATCATTCTCATTAACAGCGCCAAACACAGACTCAACCGTCTCTAGGTACTCTGCAAAGCATTAAATCAACAAAATAAAGTTAGTTTCTAGCAACTTCAACATAAATTCTCAAATCCCAACTCACCAGGGTCGATCTCCTGGAATGCCTCGTCTGTCTCGAGCTCCTCCAGAGCCTCGTGAATAATCTCATCGCGCTCCTCCTGGGGCACGCCGTCTGCGAACTCGAGACCCGTTAGGTGGTGCACCAGCGTCTCGTACTCGCTCGTTGGCAGGTAGTGTGTGGCGAGTCCCAGACCAATGACCTCGTGGCTCTTAAGACGTTCGCCTGTCAGCGCAAGGTACGTGCCCAGCTGTAATTTCACACAAAATATATCAAAATTAGCATCCATACACCACAAGATACTTTATTCCCAATCTTTTCACTTACACCTTGGCCACTGAGCGCCTGCGACTTGGGCACGTCGGCAACATAGTCCTCTCCCTCAACAAGGCGGCGTCCGAGACGCGGCAGCAGATACGAGGCGCCGACGTCCGGGAAGAAGCCAATGGCCGTCTCGGGCATGGCAAAGACCGTCTTCTCCGTGGCCACAACGAACTTACCGTGCATGGATAGCCCCACGCCGCCGCCCATGGTGACGCCGTTGAGGAAGGAGATGATGGGCTTCTCGGTGGTCGCCAACAGGTAGTTGAGGCGGTACTCGTGGCGGAAAAAGTCGAGTGCAACGTGACGCGTAGCTGGGTCTTTGCCGTTGTCAGCCAGCGCACGGATGTCGCCGCCGGCGCAGAAGGCCTTGCCCCCGATGCCGGAGAAAACGACGGCGTTCACTGTCCAGTTGTCCTCGATCTTGTGCAGCCGCTGCGTCAGGTGCTGTGCCATGGGAAGCGTCAGCGCGTTGAGCTTCTCCGGCCGGTTGAACTGCACGGTGCGCACGCCCGTATCCTGGCCGTAGACGATGTCCGTGAACTCCGGCATCTTGGTGGAGAAGGAAGCAGAGCTTCCGGTAGCCGACATGCGCACGGGACGCTGCAGAAGCCGCAGACGCATCGCCATCACCCGCTGCATGATCAGAGTCGACTCGACGCTAATTCAATCTTGACCTCAGCTTGGGGGCAAAGGAATCGTGTGGTGCCCATGCCTTTCAGCGATCCCATTGGTCCAAAGAAAACATTATTTTAACGAATGACCGATAGGGAAACGGACTAGACAATCACTCTTCAGTTTGTACACGATGGAAGCAGCGGCCGGCGCGCGCGAGGACGACGTGGAGCTGGATCTGCCCTGGAAGGCGGCGCTGGATGACGAGACCTTTGCCAAGTTCAGCGCGGCCGACCTGGGGTACCCTACGCACCCGGCGACGAGCTCCATGGGCCTGGAGAGACCGGAGCACACACCCAGCCAGCGGCCGAAACTTGGCGCAGCCCCAACACAACGATTTAAGCGCAAGAATTTTAGTAAACAGCTGCAGTTATTTTGTCTACAGCGGTATGCTCAATACGCGAGAGACTTTGGTAGTTTACCGGATAAACACGAGACGCAGCAGCTTCTGCAGCAGAGTTACCTGCAGTTCCTTCGAGAGGGGGGCACGCCCGACGAGCCCAGACTTACACACTCGGAATTTCTTAAACTTATTCGAAATCGACGCAGAGAAATTAATGCGAGAGCGCAGCGCCCGCCCAAGCAGAAAAGAGATGATCAAGTGACGGCAGCGAGGCTGGTGGCGCTTACTCCCGCCAAAAGGAAGTTACAAGAGGAACACGCCAAGATCCGCGAGCTTATTGAGGTTATTGACAGAACAAGAGAGCAGACCGGGTTGATTCCAGACCCACAGCAGCAGAATCGGCGCCTTAGGCCGCAGCAATCTGGACATACACAGCATCAGCAACATCCAACGACGGTGGAGATGGTTATGGATCCCCCGCCGACGACGATGGAAAGCATGCCTCCGTTGATTCCAGATACGATGGGGCAGATGGAAGCCATTCTACGGATTCACCAGGAAACACGGGCGGTGCAACGTGAGATTACGGCGAGACTGCGATCAATTAGTCGCCTGATCAGACAGCATGAAGGTCATGGAGAAATGGAGGAGCCGTCCAGTGCTAGCGTGTAAAGGTGCTGTAAGCTTATGTGCTTGTGAAGGTTTATTTTATAATTTCGGAGACTTACGTCCGTTCTATCGAGGAGTGTAACAACATGGCGAGAAGATTCTAAAACCCGACGAAGTACTCGTCTCCCTGACCATCAAAAGCTCGATCCTTGGCTCGATTGCCGATCTCACCTTCGAAGAGCGAGATGTCGTACTTGCCGCTGAGTGGTGGCAGGTAAGGCGGTTCCAGCTTCATGCTGTACAGCTTGTCCCATTCGATCCTGCTGAACCACGGGTGCTGTCGCAACTCCTGGTCACCATTTATACCGACACCGATACGCTTTGTGGGGTCGCCCTGCAGTAAACGACGCACGAGGTCACAAGCGTGTGGACAGTTTTCTTGGAGATGGAACGGGAAGTCGACCGAGTTGGCACCCGTTCGAATCATGGCGATGTTACGGAATAACTGAGTGGTATCTCCGTCACCAGTGCCGAATGGCGTGTATCCGACCAGCATTTCATAGATCAAGATCCCAAGAGCCCCTTAAAAGGTGTCAAACAACCCCAGTAACGTTAGCGTTTGTGATGGCATTACCATCAATTGAGCCGAGCAGTTGGCGGAACTTACAGTAGTCTACGGCGAGATCGTGGCCCGTGTTGAGAACGAATTCGGGTGCGAGATATTCGAGCGTGCCGCAGAGCGTAAACGTACGAGAGTGGAGCTCCTCAATGCCGTCACTGTTGACCACAGTGAACGGGATTTTTTTCGCGAAACCGAAGTCGACGAACTTGAGGTACCCTTCTCGACTGATCAGCAAGTTTTCAGGCTTCAGGTCTCGGTACGCATAGTCAAACCGATGCATGTGCTGCAGTCCGAGAAGTGCGTTTGCCGAGTAGAAGCGGACAGAGGATTCATCAACGGTTTCGATAAACTCTTCATTGTGAAGAAGTGTGAAGAGTTCGCCTCCCTGCACCAGCTCCATCAGCATGTATAAATTGTTCGCGTCCTGTTGCAAGCAGCTGTGTTAGTGCCGGGTTTTATGAATCAACAGCCATGGACGGGTCATCAAATACCTGATAGGTGGCGTAGAGGTCGACAATGAACGGGTGCTTCGGAAGTGTCATCAGAACCTGCTTCTCGCGCATGACTTGGACTTGTTGATCAGACTCGATGATGTGTGATTTCGCCATAATCTTGAGAGCCATTGGGTGCTCCTCTTCGCCGTCCACGAGTGCGTGAACCATAACGACTTTGCCGAACGAGCCTTCACCTAGCACACCCGCCTGTAGAAACGAAGAGGACGAGCGATTTTAGCAAGAAGAAGAATACCGGTATACCAGCCTACGCAGTGAGGCCTTACCACTTGAATGTCGTCCAGTGTGAGAGTGCAGCTTTTGATACGACCCTGTTCCCCCATATTTACGCGCTGGGCGGAAGACAAACCAGCAGAGTTAGTTTCCAGCTGACACCATTGCCGCAGTGAAAGTTACCTGTGTGAACTGGCGGGAGCCAGACCGAGCAAGAGAAGACACTTTAAGTCGCTGGCATTGTGATCGACCCGCCGAAATGACAGTCGACGTGTATTTGTCGGCCTGCTCAAAGACTTCTCCGCCGAATGTATCGTTGGCCTTCAGCAAAAACTCCTCGGTTACGAGGTTATTGTCACCGTCCTGGAGCTTTTTGATGAGCTTGACACATCCGGATTTGACAATATAAAATGCCACTGCTGTGTCGCCTTGTCGGTAGATGCACTGCGAGTCCTGGAAGGCTTTAATCTCGAGTTGTGAAACAGCGTAGTCTAATGCTTCTTGAGACTTGGTCGCAAAGGCTGGAATTGTACGCAAGATGCGAATGCGGCTGTTGCGGTCCAGCACGTCGGTGAGGGGACCTAGCATCGAGTCGAATTCCTGTCGTCCAAGACTAAGGCATTTTACATCACCTTTGGCGAAAATACTGGCGTTACGTGGCATGTCGCTGAGCAGTGCCATTTCACCAAAGTAGTCTCCTACACCCAAGATTGCAAGCTCGGTTCTATCATGTATCGCATCGGAGTGCTTGAATCCACGAGGACCTTCCATCTGACAAGATACATTGCCTTCTTCCACGATGAAGAATGTGTCTCCCACATCGCCTTGCTTGATTATCATCTCGCCATCCGAGAAGGTCGCGGCTTTCAAGACTCCTGCTAGCAGCGCGAGCTGTCGCTCAGATAGACTTGCGAGGATTTCAACCTGACGCAACCACTTTGCACGTTTCACGAGAGAGTCGCTGGACGACCTGGCCTGCATCATGCGGAACTCGTCACGATCTAGTGTCCACAAAATTGAATTTGTTGCAGCGCGCACGGTGGCAGCACGAGGAGCTGAGTTCGCACATAGGAAATAACGGGTTAGATGTGATGTTCATGCGAAATTTGAAGTGGGGAGAAGAGTTATGTTCAAGACTTACCGTCATAAATGAGTGCCAGCTCACCGAAGTGCTCTCCCGGGTTCAGATATCCAAGAACTGTGGTGTTGACAATGACCTCGAGTGACCCAGACTGCACAACGTAAAACTGGTCGCCAAGGTCGCCCTGCTTGATTACGTTCTGCTCGGCTTCAATTTTGATTCTCTTCATCAGGAAAAGCAGTCGATCCATTTCTTCGTCGCTGGAATCAGTAAACAGAACGCACTGCAGTGCATTTTTGAGCATGGCCGCACACTCGGCAGTTTTCGACTCGGATTGTCGCTTGGGCATGGCGCTTTTGGTCATATCCTAGAATACGAGAAGATGCATCAGTATTTTTCGAACGGCAGAGTAAGGGCCGAAACATTGAGAGCTCGTACCAGGCCTTTCGAGTATACAACTTCCCGTTTTTTTCGGTGCGGGTCAGATGAACGTCGATGAAGTCCGCGGCCAGTATGCGGAGCCGACTTTGATGCGTTGGAGTCCCTAGGAGCATATGCTGTTGTGCATATCTGCTTCATGCGCTCGAAAATGACTTCGTTGCCAAGATCCTCGACTGCCATCTGGTCGTACTCGCGCTGAATGGCATTGAATAAGGCGAGATCGCCAGCGGAGCGCGGGGTCATCTCTGAGTCATCTCCGCGCGGCGACGTCGACGCTCCAGCACCCATCGTGGACAACCTCTTTGTCGAGCTAGTTATATGATTGAGACAAATATCTCGCGGAGGTGTTCTATGGCGCCGACTTCAAAATGAACTCCAAGCTGCGTGCTGAGCGCGAACATCCAAATGCAGTGACCTCGAGGACCTTAATTTGGCTTTCGGGGTAAGGTTTGCGGGCTTTGTCGTAAGAACTGTAGGTAATCTCGTTCGAGGTAGTAATTATAGCCTTCGTCCTCTAAGTATGTGTAGTGGTTTCCTGATATTTAGCTCGGGATCGCCACTAGGAGGCCTGCCAAGGCAACTTCAAGGTCGCCTGACCTTGGTAAGATCGACCTGTCTCACAGAAGACCCAGATGTGTCGTACGGCCCCAGGCTGACGGCAATGGGTGTGCATGTTCTCCCGGTCTGGCTGTCAGTGCCTGACCCGGGCTGTATGAGGAAGTTTGTATGTCAGACTTGCATATTGTACATTGCAGGATGTCGATGCCCCAGACATCATCAACCGCAAAGACACGGTTGGTCAAGTAGACGATGAGCGTCGGGTAGGTTTCCATCAAACCCCGGACCTCACTTTTCATTTTGATTTCCATCCATCAATACACCTGGCTACAGTTTAGTGCGGGTGAAGTCCCCGTATCGCCGCGTATTTCAATTTTTTTAACTTCCGACCTGGGAAACACTACAGTATGGTTGACACAGCGTGTCGCCGTCCTCAAACTTGGTAACGGGCGATTAGGGCCATCGACACACAAAACGTAGGCGAGATTGCACAGGAACTGCAAGACGCAGAAACGAGGTATATCTGGATACTTCGAGTCAATTGAGTTTCGCTAAAACCACTTAAGCGAATTACCGTACGATATGATAATATATAAGTACTACGGTGTACATACTTAACCGTAATACGCTCAGGCATTCGTGCAGATTGCAGCTGTGGGCCGAGTGGCTTCGTGAACTTTACTTCGCTCGGGCAGTACTTTTCCTAGAAAATACCACGCAGTATCACACAAACAGCGGATGCGTTTCGCAAAATATTACCTATAAGTCGTCAGGGGCGACGAATGCCAGCATTTTGGCGTGGTGGTCTCAACGTTGAGGTACAATAGCAGTAGCTATACTTCGAAGTACTGCTTAGTGTTCTGTCGTATATCTATTCGCCGCAGGATGCAGCTGGCGGGAACATTATTTCGTCTACATTCTTACCACCGCGAAGTTCGCTCCTTACATAATAAGCCAAAAATCAAAAAGAAATATCTGACAACGATTTCTAGTAACGAGTTCTCATATTATTTAAAAAGGTCACAAGGGCGCCATAGAATGCAAAACAAAACCTAAGGTCTGCTTAGGCTTTCTCACGCGCGGTAAGTGTAGTGATACAAACAAAGACTCCAAGGGAGCGCAAACGATGGCCACGTGTTTCAATACACTGACAACGTGTCGAAAACAAGCGGCAATACAACGTCTCGGACGCTGCGCATGATTCGCTCCAAAATTGCCCTGATACTTGATCGGTCCGGGGAAAAAATCGTTAGCGACGGAAATGGGATCGCCACGGCTTGTCTGTAGTTACGGCCGCGGAGTAACCGCGATATTGATTAAGGCTGTCGTAGCCTATATCCAGTCGCCCTCGCTGTCGTCACTGTCGTACTCGTCATCACTATCAAAGAATGTGGAACCCGAGGAGGTCTGCGGGTTGGTTGTGCCGTTCGGGTGTACTTTCGGCCTTCCCACCGGCGCAGAACCATCCGGACAAGAGTTCGAGTGGTACGAGCTAGACGAGAACTGCGACGACAAGCCCGATGAAATGTACGAGTCATCCGATGAAGAAGATGACCGCTTTTCGTACACGGTGCGTCGCTGCGGCATCTCGGGTGTTTCAGCCACCGATCCTCTAGGCTTTGTCGGCACTGATGCCAGGGAGTGCCGCATCGGAATTCCTGTGTTCCTGTTGTTGTATTGCTGGATTCTCTGTTGGTGCTTCATCCTCGTCGGCGACGGCCCGCCCATCGAGGACGCCCGGAACGAGTTGCGGGCCGCCAGACTCTGACGCACGTTGTTCATCTCCGTGTTGGCGGCCTCAATGGCGTCGCTTAGCTTGCAAAGCCAGACCTCCATATCTCCACTGTTCCTGGCTGAGACTCGAAGCACTCGACCGTTGTCGAACGTGATATCCAGTCCATTGGTCACGGTGCCGTTCACCTCTACCGCTCGCACGTGGCCGTAGCCCTTGGCGGCAGCTCCTGTGTCCTCTGAGTTAAAGTATGACAGCGCGTTTCCACGCAGCACGAAGTAGCGGCGCTTCCAGCTTTTGACGCGCGCTCCTTCCTTCTTGAGCCAGCCCGAGTGGGTCACCTGCTCGCTGCTATCCTCGCTGAGCGGCAGCGACTCGAGGCGGTCCAGCAGCTCCATCTCATCGTCCAGGTCCACACTGCTCACGGGTATGGAGGTGCCGGCAGAGAGCGTCGAGAAACGGTCGGGTGGCGCTGCTACGAACTGGTGCGGGGCCGCCGTAGTGGCGTCCAGGATCATGTTGTACCACGCACTGGTGGCCTCGGCCGACGCCGTGTAGAGTTTGAGCACGCGGCCGCCGCGACCGTGCACCAGCAGCCCGTTCTGGATATCGGTGCTCAGCTCCACAGTGATGACCTGGAAGCTTCCTTTGGCCTTAACCGTCGGGTTTACCTTGGCTGTGTCGTAATACGTCAGCTGCCGCCCGCGCAGCACCATAAAGCGTTTCTTCCAGTTCTTGATCAGCGAGCCCTGCTTGAACACCCAGCCGGCGAACTCACCGTCAATGCCGCTTAGCGCCATGGTATGCCGGTCTATTGGATGGAGGGTAATGCACAGTAGAGACTACTGATCTGGGTAGTCAGTTGGTAGTAGCGCGCTGACGATTGCCTCGGAAAGGGGGGAAGCGCGGAATGGAGGAAGCCTTTAGCGTGAGTCGCTTTGACTGTCCTCCCCCGCCTTTCTTTTTTCTACCCACGCGAAAATCTTCGCAAAATTGCCAGTAACCAGGTTGCTATTGCCCAGGACCTGCGTATACTGAAATGGGCACCTACATGTCTCGCATTGGCGTCAGTATAATAGGGTTCCACCCGAGCCACATCGTGCGGGCAGAAGCATCAGACCGTCTGGCAGACGGCTGATGCCGAGATTATTAATAGCATGAGTGAGATGTCCCAACGCACGGTATACATGAATCGCGGCCAAAAATGAATATAATATAGTGCCATTTAAAAAGTCTCGCTGACCAGAGGGTCCTTTTGTCCAACCTGTATTTATATTTTTGTTACCAAAGCAGACTGAAACCGCTTTAAGTATTCCCATGTATCACGTATCGTCTGGGGAGACAAACGCAATTGAGCAATTGAGCGCACATTGGGAAGCTTCGTAGCGGGTCAATATGTATAGTAAATACATTTTGAAGAAACCAGTGTAACGTTAGATGCAGAACAACCAAATTTTGGGCCCATTCCCATAACTGTGTCATGCACTAAAAAATGTTCAAATTGGACTATTTATGGAGAGCATAGTATACTCCGAAAAATCCAGCCATTCTGAAAATTCAGTTTTTTCGCGTATGCAAACACCAGTATTAACCCGGATGGGTTCAGTTGCGTAAAACGCAAATATCAGGACAGCGGTCTCATCATGCATCTTCAACATGTACGTCGCCAAGGATCTGTTTCCGTAAGAAATACTACATATACCGAAAATATATACACCCTGGCGACATGCATAAATAGTATTCACTTTGCATCGCCACTACCCCACAAACAGCAATAAAAAGCAAAGCAAAATAAAAGCTCGTGTTTATATATTCATGTATCCGCGGGCTGGCCGCATCATTTTCCAATCCGACTGCCGTCGTCTTACATGACAACGCAGCAGCAGGCAGCCTTGGGGTCCTGGGCATCCGACTTGCTGGGCGGGCGCATGAGCACCGTATTCTCCTTCATCATAGCTTCTCGACGCTCCTCTTCCAGTTCTTCCTGCAGCAGCTTCTCCGCCAAGCGCATGCGGCGGATGGTCGTGGTGCCAGGCGCCGTGGGCGAGTACGGCTTCTCATTGTTATCATCGCTCTCGCGCTCCTCCGCTACCTCAATGAAGCTGGCCGTGTTGTCGGGCATGGTTTCCACCACAATATGGCGTCGGAACGAGCTAGCAGCGTACAACTCAGGCGGATTGTTGTTCTCCTTATACTCGCCGTCCTCTGGTTTTTCTCCCTCGGTCTTATGTTCTTCATTGTGAGCCGCCTCGACACTCGAATACAGCGGCGGAGCATCATTCACGCCAGTAGGCGATGGACCAAATAGTGAGCTGGCCTCTTCGTCCGTCACCTCGGTGCTCGTCGCACTGGCGGCACTGGCATTCGCCTGTCGTTTAGCAAACTCCCTTTCCCTAGCGTTCCTTGGATCATCATCAACCGAGGATCGTCCCTGTTGACTCTTCCGCTGCTCCTGGGCATACAGAAGCCCGCGCCGAAGCGCCTTATGCCAGTCGTCAATGTCCACTTCGGACTTACCTCCAACGCGCATCTCTCGTCCTCCCTCGAACGTCACCGCAAGCGTGAACGGTCTAGTGGGGTCCCTTCTGGCGCCAATGACTCTACCACCGCCCAACCTCTCGGCCCCCATTGTGGCTGAGTACGTCAACTGCGTGCCGCTCAGAACAAAGTAACGCTTCTTCCAGGTGCGGAAATGCTGGCCCTCCTTCTCGAGCCAGCCCACGCGCTGCTGCGCGTCATCGCCTGTGTTCTGCATCCTGCAATACTTGATGATAGCTTCGAAGCAGCGGTCACACTCCTGCTTAGTATCCGTAAAAATCTTGAGCTGTCGACCTTCCGTGCCATGGATCAGTAGCCCGTTCGTGATGTCAGGCAGGCGCTCGATGTGTGCGGCGGTCAGTGCGCCCAGCAGCTGCGCATGGTTCTCCTCATCCGTATTCTTGTAGTAGGCCAGCTCCGCACGCTTGCACACAAGGAAGCGCTTCTTCCACGAGCGCACAAGACTTCCTTCCTTGAACACCCAGCCGGCGTATGTCACCGGGTCGTCGCGCCCCATTCTTCACAGCGCGCACGTGGATACTTTCGCTATGAGCCGCTCGCCCAGATGGATGATGTTTTTTGTGTGTGGGAAATCAGGTTTAACTACATTTCGTACCTACTAAGGATTATCCGGATAAATACTGGTTCCAAGTGAAGAACTTGCGTCTAGAGAATTTTTGTGGGCTCAAAATCAGAAATGACATGATGTGTATTTTTTGCTTTGAGCACTAGAAGCTGAGACCGCTCACGGTGATAACGCAGTACATGCTCCGGTTGTGATCTTTGTGCTTGTCGCCCGGCCACTTGACGACGTGTGCGCCTGCAGATGGTGATGCAGTGTTAGTATTAAATACAAGAGTTTGGTATATTATCCCTTACCATCTGTGACGGTGTCCCAATGGCAGGAGACTGAGGCGTGTACGCCGGCGCCGTTCTTCTGCATGATAAGGCAGCTCACTGGTCATCAATAGTCAGTAATGAATAGTAACTATTGTAGTCTATTGCTGCAGCTACGTACCGATGTACTTGAGCGGCTTGCGCAACTCGCTGAGCCCTCTCATGATGGACTCGCATATGTAGTCGACCCATTGCGAGACCTTCTGCTCGTCGTACACTTCATCCTTCAGACAACTCTCGATGGAAGTGAGGATAATGCGATCTACCTCCTCGGCGACAAACGCCAGCTCCTCCGACGACTGCAGCTCGTCCGCCATGGTTGTGCAAGTACGTTGTCAATAGTCGCGACGGTTCACCACTTAGTCGGATATCTCGCCTCCAGAGCGATGTAATTTACATATTGTTGCTACACATTCCAAGTCAACATCTTCCTTACTCGATAAATCCTTCAGATGATTCAAACAGCTTCAAGCTTCAACTACCAGCAGCTAACCCAAAAGTGTTTTCTACTCTTCTACTTCCACCTTCGGCTGCGCTGGGTTATGATCGAGAAACCAATTTCCGAGCCATTTGACCGCTTCCAGACCGGGCGGCTTCTCCCGGCACAACTCGGTCAGTCCTTTCGCTACCAGATTCACCAACAGGTTATCCTCGTCTGGTACTTGGTTGCTGTTCCACGTACTAAGCCCAACAGGTGCTCGCGCGAAGTAGGACAGAGCTGCTTGGTGCGAGATAATCGGCGGAGGAAAGCTGATACCAGGCAATGTGGACGATAACTGGTATGCTGCCAGCACATTTTGTCCTGCACTGACTGCGTCGTTGCCGGTGTAGTACGCGTCTTCCACGAGCTCGAGAGAGTCCACGAGGGCAACATGCCCCTCTAATGTCCGGGCAATCCCTGCCTTATCCAGTTCCGCACGTGAGAAAACTCGTGAAAACTTCAGCGGGGAGCCATGCTCCTGCAATATCTGGAAGACTATCGCTGCGACGCCAGCATCGTCCACCTCGAACAACCGGACTTCGAACTCCCCGCCGAGGAACGTGCGGCGAGCCTTGTAGCTGCAGGAATCGTACTTCTTGTCCATTCTGTCGACCAGTTGCTGTCGCTGCGCTATAATGACGAGTGGGGGACCCCTCGTCAGCCGTCATACTACACAGTCTCCGTAACTCCCACCGGCAAAGAATGGAAGCAGCAGGACGCTGAGAAGAATGCATCGACTGTTCGAGTACATGTTGTCGGTGAAAGCAGCGTTCAAGTACCGTCATCTACATCACAGTACAGCAAGGAGCACATCCAGTAATAGGCAGTTCTCCTTTAGCATTTTTTTCTTCTGAGCGCTGCTGTTGAACTCGCTCGTCTTCAGCAAGTAGTTGACGATAGTAGTCCACGCCCGTGGTGCTGAGCCCCATGTCTTCTTTCTCCTCTTCGTCATCAAAGGTGAGTTCACCTTTAAAAGAACGAGAAGTGTTAATGGCAGCGTTATGAGATTCCAGCATTGTCCCCTTCCCTTCTTCATCGCGAAGCCGCATGATCGTGTCGTTGGTGAATGTGTCGTTAAGATAATCGTTCGAATCGAATCGGCTAATTCGTGCTGCGCGCTCTCGGTCGTCATCCTCCCCTTCAGAGTCAACGCTATCATCGCTAATATCCGAAACGGCAGTCGTTCTGCTGCTACAAGAACGGCCTCGTGACAAGACTTGATACCATGTGTTCATCTCCGCCTCACTCGCAGCTATCACACGCATGGTCTTGCCACTACGGAACTCGATCACAAGAGTAAGTGGGTTGGTGTCATCCTGATGCACACCTTTCACCATGCCATGGCCACGCGCTACACCGCCGACCTCACTATAGTAGATCAAGGCGCTGTTTTTCAAAGTAAAGAAGCGCCTTTTCCACGTCTTGAACCGCTGGCCTTCTTTCTGCAACCAACCACTGTGGCTAACTGAGGCTTTCGAATCCTCGCTCAATTTGTTTTCCATGACCCTGTTCATCATTGGTGTCTCTACATCTACCGACTTTCTCTCGTTTTGACCTGTCACAGCTCCTCGAATTGCACCGAGCCATCGCTCAAACTCCTCCTTTGAATCGGCCTGAATAATCAACCTTCGACCTCCAACAGTGGAAATTATCAGACCCAGAGAAACCGACGGATGCACCGCAATATTGACGACACTAACGGAGCGCAATCGAGAGCCTTTTTCACTCTTGTAGTAGCTCAATTTTGAGCCATAGAGCATGAAGTACCGCCGCTTCCAGCTCTTGACATTCCCGCCTTCCTTCTTCAGCCACCCGACACATCCTTGTGACTCATTTAGTGATGTCGAAGATGCTTCACTCGCACGAGGAGCGATGTCAGTAGAATTGGGCTCCAACGCGACCACTTCTCGATCGCCCTGCTCGGAACCTGACAAGCTCAGCGCATCGTATTCGGGCTTGTTATGCATCGCTGCAATCCACAACGAGGCTCCTTCACCGTCACGTAAAGTCATTTCGTACTCAGCAAGGTCATCTTCAGTAAACTCCACATCCACGTCATTCGCATTCTCACCGACATCATTGTCGAAGTCTTCGTCAAAGACAACATTTCCCTTGCTTTGGGATAAAAACGACTCAGCCAGGTTAGACGCTTTCCCAAGCACACCGAGCCACTTTGAGAACGCTTCTTTTGTTGGGGCCACGACATGGAGAAGACGTCCGTTTTGAAAGCGAATGTCGAGGCAAAACGGGCGAAGGTCTCCCACGCCAACTTCGAACACCACGCCAGAGCCCAACACTTCGCTACCAGCAGTTGCACTGTAGGCCAGTCGACTACTTTCAAGCACGAAATAGCGCCGTTTCCAGGTCTTAAAGTTTTGCCCTTTCTTCAACAGCCACCCTTGGAAACCAATATCTTCATGAAATTCCTCTTCTTCAGCTTGGTTAGAAACTGACATTCTTCCTGGTGGATTCTCGGCCGAGTTCCACGACGCCTTGCACAGAGCCGCATACCACGCCTCGGTGTCGGCTTTCGTTTCGCCGTATACATTAAGAGTACTACTATCTTCAAATTGAACACATAGAGATCCCGTTGATTCGTGGTTACGGGTGATGCTGGTCACACTTCCAAAAGTATCAGATGTTCCATTGACATGCTTGTAATGGTGGAGAGTATTTCCGTTAAGGACAAAGTACCGTAGCTTCCAAGATGACGTTCCGTCAGCCTGCTCATACAACCATCCTCGTTTAATGTGGCTCGCGGTTGTTGCGACTGCGAGTTGCTTGTCAGAAAGGTGATCATCGTTAACCGGGGTTGTAAGTTGGGTGCTGTTTGATGGCTTCTTGCGATCATGAGAAAGTAATATATTTCTTGGAAATGGTGGTAGCTGAGGCTTCTTTTGTCGATCCTCGCCATGAGTTGATGGAGATGACGGCTCTGAAACAAGAATAACCGGCTGTAGTCGCGGTTTTCCAGCTGCATCACACAGTGCACACATCCACTTGTCCAGTTCACGATTGGATTCTGCTCGTACGCAGATGATATCGCTGTCTGTAAGCGATTTGTCTGAGCCAAACTCAATCTCTACAGCACCTGAGTATTCGCTGCTGTATCTGACATCTGTCACATACAGCTCTGCCGAAAGCTGCTCCATAGGCCCCTTGCGATACTCCAGCATCCCGTTCGTCAGTGACATATACCGCTTCTTCCAGACCTTGCTGCGTTGTCCAAGTTTATCCAACCAGCCTTCACATACTGCCGTCGAGTATTTCTGAGCCACCAACTTTGTATCACCCACCATCTCCATCTCTTGATTTCCAGCTTCATCCTGCACTTCCATCACTTGTCGCAGTGCCAATGATTGTCCAATAGCAGCTGCAAGAGCGCGATCCCAGCCTTCGATCTCCTCTCTCGTCTCCGCTGCTACATGAACCATTTTTTCTCCTCTGGAAATGACTCTCAATGATAATGGACTGGTCTCATCAGCCTCCACCTTCACCACCGTCAGCGAATCAATCGGAGCCGCGTTCTGGTTTGCACAAAACTCGATCATCCTGCCACTCAGCATGACGTAGCATCTCTTCCATGTCTGCAGCTGCAGTTCCTCTTGAAGCAGCCAGCCTTCCTTATCCACAATTTTCCTAACCGGCTTCGGTTGAGTCTGTGGTGTTGGCGTCTTGAAGCTCGTCTCCTGCTCCCCAATTGCCTCCTTAATTTTGCGGAACAACACGCGACTCTCCTGCGCGCTGGCTGTCGTCATCTTGAGGTCTTTGCCCTCTCCACGAATGAACAGCCCGTTCTTCCGGTCGGGTGAGTAGTCCACATTGACGACTCGGAGTCGCCCCTTCTCGCCCACTCCTGCTCCGCTGCCGTCGCTCTTAGCCCCGGAATAGTAGACTAACTCACGCCCGCGCAGAACAAAGTAGCGGTTCTTCCACGTGCGCACCTTGCTGCCCTGTTTGGCACCCCAGCCGCAGTAATCCGGTACACCATTCTGCATGGCTGTGTGTAAGTTGCCTACTGCGACGTCTCCTGACAATTGCCGAAATCGGTTAGAAAATAAGACAAAAGAGTTCTGATTTCTAAACTGGTTTTTCCCAGAATGAGTAGCGATTTGCCCCAATCGTCTCAAAACAAGTCGCTGTCCCAAAATGAGTAGTTGGGGTACATCACACTGGGACCGAGCACTGGCACGCAGCCCAAGCGAAGCGAGCAGACGCTTCGGGGCGTACGCCGCTGCGGGGAAGAATACCTCAGACTCGAGTCAGGTAAAAAGAAGGCTTGTTATTGATATAACTGTTGTTGTTGTCGTTGAATCTGTCTGACCGCTCTGATTAACTTGTTCGAAGGCGCATGTCTAGCTGGCCAACACAAAGGGGTCAGGCACGCGCCAGCCGTAGGCCAAGCGGGACAGGAGATTTTAAGATACGTGGACGAGAAGAGCAGAGCAGCAAGGACCCGCACTATTCGGTAGCATATACAAGCGATCCACACTCGTGTCCATATACCGCTCAAGTGTTCAGCGAGGTCGAGTCCATTGGATATGAAGGCGGGCGGAAGTACTGGGGTACGAACACGCGTGTCACCATGGCGAATGGCGCCATGTACGTGTGTTAGTGGATCGAAATGCTCTTCACACCGCATACTAACCGATATGTCCTCTCTTGTGTCACCTCGTACTACAGGCTATCGACTTTAATACTAGAAGACTGTCGACCTCAACGAAAATGGTGCTTATTGGGTAGTGTGTGTCGATAATGCATGAATACAGTGCTAACAAACCTCTTACTCTAATAGTAAGCGCACTGACATTCGACTTTCTGGATCTCTCCCCGTTGCGTTTGATTCAGAGTAATTATGAATGGAAGGAAACTCGAAGCTGCAAGAAACGAGGTCGGGATTTGCTTTATCGCATTCATTAGCATGACGCCGACAGGTCCGTCGATTGTGCCCATTTTCTCGGCAAGTTTTGCAAACGTAGGTTGACTTTGCACCAGTTTCTCCTGAGCTTGCAATCCGGCGCGTGACGTGACGGCCCGCTTGTTTGTAGAACGGCGATGGCCGTACTTCGGGCGATCCAGGAAGTATTTCGCAAACTGGAAGAGCTATAGTCTTGTCGCCAAAGGTTACAGCGTACGTTTTGACCAAAAATGCAGGGTGGAACGCACGGATAAACTGCTTTTCCATTCCCCGACTGCGAAGTGCAGCAAAAATGTGGTGGCATGTAATTTGCATTTGGTCGAAAGTTGCGCAAGTGCAAGACAGCAAAATCCACATTCACTTTTCTACTGCATATCGTATCACCGGGGTGAGATACGTACGATACGGACTTGTTTGATCTTACCACCAGGTACTCGCCAACGCGATCCTTCTCTTTTGTCCAGAGCTTCTTCACAGACGGAGTAAGATCGCTGCCTGATTTCCGCCACTTATCGACTGTAGTGTGACGCTCGCAGAGCTTGTTCATTGCTTCGACTGTGAGCTTATAAAAGGCACAACAAGGATCCGTTTTGCGGACACCATTCTCTATCAATGCGTTGTTATCGCTTTCAACGAAGTTTGATGTACGCCATTTAAAGAGAGGACAGCACGCGTTGCAGCAAATTGACAGCACTCATCCTCACTGGATTCCAATTCTAATTCATCGTTGTCGAAAGAACTACTCCAGACCCCGGTTGCATTCAACAGGGCAACTCCATTTGATCACCAGTGCATCCACTATTCTGGCATTCAATGCCATCTGCACCGGGTGCTGCATTTTCAGTGCGTCCGGCTTCAGTAACAGCTCCCACTGCAGCATCGTGACTGCTTCCTATATCACCAGGGTAAGAAGTGTATGTGCACATGTTCGCATGCACGGTCCAAGCAATCGGGTCGATCTCCTGCAGATACTCCACGACCGCATCACCGAAATCCGATTTCATCTTTAAAAAAGCCTTTAAGTATTTGTCGTGGTTTTCAGCACCTTGGATCGCCCATACTGCGTTGCCAAATGTCTGTCCACTGTTTTTGAACTTTTTTCTCATGTTGCGGAGTATATGGAGAGTACAATACCGAAGGTTCACGAAAACACCCGTGCTTAAGAAAACCGTGGTGCTGCCCCAATTATCTTGCCCCGATCACAACAAGTTGCGCGATCACCAAGCTGAATCCCAGCACCATGGCACCGCTCCAAAAAGCATAAAATGTTCGCTTCACTTTCAACATTTACCAATGCCGTAGTTAATGTAATGTTCTGGTTGTTGCCGTCGCGCCCCAGAAGCGAAAGCACAACTCCATTGTACTTGGGGTGCTTCGAGTGAGCACCATCAAAACCTAGCAATGGCAGCAATCCTGACTGGCACTGTACGCTCACGCCAAATGCAATAAATTCCCGAAGGAACCGTTGGTGTTGATCCACATCCAATTGCACTGTTGTTCCAGGGTTTGAGTCACGTATATCGGACAGCATAAAAGGGAGACGACGAAATGATTCCTCCCAATCTCCGTCAGCAGAGGCCACAATGTCGTCTTTTGTTCGATACAGTATAGATCTGCTAAACTGCAAGTTAAGACCATCGCGAGACTGAAGCATAACCACCATAGCCTTGTGCTTGACATTGCGATCGCCCAACACAGCAGCGCGAAGAATAGCTAGTTTCATGAGCTGACGCTGAGTAGGTTTGGCAGAAAAACCTGCACTAGTCGCTATGCACGTCATTTCAGAACGAGACCCAAAACCGTTTAGAGGCATCTCGCTCTCTCTTAATCGAGACTCGTACCTCCCAACCACATGCGCTGTGCATACAAATAGCATAACTCGCTGCACTGGGACCGCTTTCTTCCCCGCTGCTATTGGATACAGCATTCTTGCCCTTGGCACTGGCGGCGTCACTGCCAGTGTACTTCTTCATTGTGCCACTGCTTTAAACTAGACAGTGCGTGTTGGCGTTATACGAGTAATCCTGCATGAAGTAGGTGACATTTGTACCGGATCTGAAGCGCATGCCCATTGTCAATTTGGACGTGCCGTATTTATCAACAAGGTCCACGAGAGCGCGACTCGACGCCCTGATATCAGGAAGGCGAGCTGAAAGCTGAAAGTATAGTGTTAGTTACAAAAGCAAGGATACTGTCACGGCTTGATAAGAAGTGCTCTGGGTTTACTTCTGAGCTGTGTGTCGGCATTCCGACATTGCATTTTATAGTGCTAGAACCTCTTCCGTCCTAAGACCGCAACGACGAATGTCGTAAACCCCAAACCTGTGCCAGTGTGGTGTACCCCAACTACTCGTTTTGGGACAGCGACTTGTTTTGAGACGATTGGGGCAAATCGCTACTCGTTCTGGAAAAAGCTTTCTAAACTGAAGTTTCGATACAGAATAATACGACTGAGCGGATATAAAAGGGACACAATGGTTATGAACTAAGGACCTTCATATTTGAATATGGCTACGTTACGGTAATCGGCCCTAACCGTGACCCTTTCTGAATTACCCCAAACTCATAAGCCGGATTTTGGGAACCTATCCGTATACCAAGTATACTGCCATGCTGCTGTTCGACTTCTCTCTGTTCATCCATAGAAATGCCGCGCGGCTGTCGGTCGTGGGTACAATTTGTCACGGGTGGTGACTGTGCACTGTGCGATGTACTGGTCGCCAAAGTCGCCGATACATGTACTGAGAACCAAATACATGTGCTTGATACTTGTCCTTGTCCTTGTTCAGATCTCAATCTACGCCGCCTTCACGCCTGCAAAACGCAAATAACCCCATGACCAGTATTGCGCAATTAAGTCGCAGTATTACTGGGGGGCGCAAGGTACACCCGAGACCCTCGGGGCCAGAATCTTCCCGATAGCAGGAGGAGGAAGTGTTAACAACACCAGTTTGATCCAGTAATAATGGCCTGCTCGTTAGGCGTGGATCCGGTCTTCTTACCCACTCCAATAGTCGAGTCGGACGAAGTGTCACTTCAAGTGACGGTAGAAGCAGGCTGCATCCAGCGCAAATAACGGATACCAAGAATGCGCTAGAAATACCAGTGGACGTAGTAGGCCTGTCAGGCTTGCCTTCCACCACTAAGATAGCACCACACTATTGATTTCTGCTTTTTTTTTAAGGGTGACGACTCGATCATGAAGCGATCCGAGTAGTATTCGAACTGCGCGTGCTTCGTCGTTCTATCGCGCTCTTGTTCAGCTTCAGCGCTCGGTATTTAAATTTTGAGCACCTGGAGGTTCTAATCTCCATTGCAAGCTGCAGGCTCCCGATGCTTTTGCTGATGCCGAACGCTAGCGCTGTTGTTTGGCCACCTTACTCAGTGAGGCACTTTATGTCGCTCCTGTTTTCGTGGCGTACCTCAGCAGCAGGTTGAAGTGGACCTGAAAAAAAAAAGCCGATTTATTACAGAACGGAACACTTGAAGGCTGCACAATGCATGGTGAACGCTCAAGCATTGCGGTTGGAATACATTGCTACATCGATCGACGACACAACTTAAATACGTCCGCTATGCGCGACCAGCAATTGAAGGGCTCACAGGAAATACTGACAAAAACTATCTTGCGGGTAGACGACAGCTGATAGCCTATCAGAATGGCCACACGAGTGCTCCGCTGACGCTACCTCATCAACCAGAAGGCCTACATTAATACTGTCTCTCTACTCGCGCTAGTTTAAACCGTGTTGTAGTAGCGGTCGCCATAGTCTCCCAGTCCAGGCAAAATGTACTTGCTGGCGTTCAATCCAATGTCCAGACCAGCAGTCACAACCTTCACGTCTGCAGATAAAAAAAGCACGGCCGTACGTTAGCTGACATGCGAAATATCACAACCAACAAGCAATTCATTACCTGGGTACGCGTTGAACAGCGCAGCGAGTCCCTCTGGGCACGAAATTACGTTCAGGAATGTGATTTTCTTCTGCTGCACGCCGGAGTCAATCAAAGTCTACACAAAATAATACACATTCACCATCAGAACAGACGTCGCCAACAATGCAACCCGGCGGCAATCCTCACCTTGATCGCCATGTTAACGCTGCCTCCCGTGGCCAGCATGGGGTCCACCAGCAGCACGTTGTCCAGCTTCTTCACGTTGGGCGGCAGCTTGGAGTAGTACATGATCGGGTGCTTGTCCTCCGACTTCTCGTCACGCTGGATCAAGATTTTGCCGACGGAGATCGTGGGGTCGCACGCAATGATGGACTGCAGTAGGCTGTCTCCGGCCCGGATGATGGACACGGCACAGACGTTCTCGGCCGGCACGAGGCCCGTGAACGAATCACCCGTGGGGGTCACCACCGTCTCCGTCTTGCTGGCGCAGGCGGCCAGGCCCTCTTCGGCCAGGATTCGCATAAGGCGGTCGGCATAGAGCTTGAACTCCGTGGGCGTCGTCTTCTCATCACGGAGCTTGATCTGCAGGGGCGCCAGTGCGCGGTACCTGAGCACGCTCAGGTTTGGATACTTTGTCTCCATTTCGTTGATCAACGCGGGGCTTGCCATGGCGTCGATCGGGTGTGCGGTGTTCTATGGCGAAAATCGCAAATTGGACTGGTCGATAGCGACCGTGAATGGTCATCAAACCAGACGCCTTTCAAAGTTAGTTTTGGCCATTTTATGGACACACTGATTGGAAGAACATTTGGGAAACGCGATCCGAAAAATGAAGCCCATTACTGCAGACTAAGTATAGTTTCTCCCAATTGCTCCCATTGTAAACCTATCCCTAGCGCCTTACTTCCCGCTTGCCCAATCGGACTAAAACAAACGCCGATTTCAGCCAATAAATTCGTTGGCAGCCGTTTCCCAGCCCATTCCCAATTATTCTGGGGATCATTTCAAATTATATACTTTAAATACAAACAGCAAATATAAATGTAACCTTATCCGTAATATTACAAAAATCCTAAGTGAAATTGTTGTATTGCCGACTTATTTGAAAGGATGCAGCGTGCAACAAGAGGGCTTGCTCCCTCAGGAACGGTTGGGCAGGAGTCAGCGGCAATGAAATAGAGAACAACTAAAAGCACAAAATAAGAGCTGGTGAGGTGGTGACCTGATGAGCATGTCTCATCCGGCGTTTCATTCAAACATACGCTTTGGAAAGCTAACGGCTATTTAACGTTATTTTGTTTTCGCACCAGTGGCTGGGATTCGTTCAGAAATCCCCCCTCGTAGTGTACAGATTCCAAGCTACACGCGCTACTCGTCCGCGTACACGATACAGGTTGCAAGCTAGCGCGGCACCGCGCGCTACCCCTGCTCGTACACGTTACGCCTCCTCTAATAGCCACTCGCAGCCCGATGAGATCCAACAAACATCGGGCGCAACAAAAGTTGGACGATGATCGTCCGATTCCGAGTCGATAGCAGATTCGAGAAGCGGCACTGGTCCCACTCGGAGTGTATGTGCGCCAAGCATCAGCGGTGAGGTATACGAGTCATGGGCGCAATTCGAAAAATCTTTCGCAGCATTCAGAAATGCTAAATCGCAGGTAAGATTTTATTAAAGCTCGACTTTGAATGTAGGTGTACAAACAATACGTATTAATGCTAGGCCTTCGCTAACGGACCTCCACAACCCGTACTACTCCTAACAAGCACATTAGAGACATACATGCAGCTAGGGATGACCAAGTTCTGAGTCCAAGCTCTTTCTCGACGACTCGTTTTACTACTAACTCGTCGTGTTCGAATGCATTCAGGTGGGAAAGCACGGGACCCGGGGTAAAGGCAAACGCCCGCGCCAGAATGTGCGGGCTATGGGCTGCGGCGCGAGGTAATTTAGGACGCCTTTTTTTCGTCAGAATTCCAAATTGGATGGTTAGTTTCTTGTCCAATTCAGCAATCAGCGTCCACCGATTTTGCTCCCACAGTCGGTACGTGACACCATTTAATTCAGTGGTGCTGACGGTACGTCCATATATCACCCTGCCGCTAAAATCATGATGTTGAAACATGTCTTGAGGTCCACGAACAAACTGTTTTTTGTGATGCCGTGTGTCACAGCCCAGTGTGTAGTAGTTTTAGATACAACCAGCCAGCGAATGAGACTCCACACCACGTCTTTGCGTGAAGGCACCGCAGAAGCGGTCGTTCTGCATCTTCACGGTGCAGCATCAACCGCGCTTCACGGGTTTCTCCTGGTTGCCATGGGTTTGGTCAATGTGCGCTGCATCTCTGACAATGAAGACAGCGTCTGTGCGTCTGCTGCCGCACGTATTGCCATGTTTCCGCCGCTATTACCGCCGAGCTGTGCAAGGTTCTCTGCCTCCACGATGTACGGAGCTTGCGACCCCAGTCAATACACGTAGCCAGCGATAGACGTGAACCCAGCGCGGTGTTGGTCAAGTCGAGGGCTTCACGGAAGCGATGCCAATCGCGCGATGCGGAGCCAAACGCTTCTTGCTGCTTCGTCACTGCGGCCGTGACTTCCTCAAGATGGATTTGCAGCGACTCAAAAAGTTCTATGCAGGTCCAAGCCATCCACGTTGAGGGACGTGTATTTGCGTGCTTGAAGAGCTGATCGTAAAGCGAGAGCAGCTGTGCATACCCAAATGCAGGGATAATCTCCTTCAGTGGGGCGACGGACGGCGTAGAACACGGCACGTGGGGTTCCTTGTATCCCGCGAGAACCTTGCCGACACATTAAGCTTCCCGGGTGGTTGTACCCACGTAGGCGACTGGTGAGAGAGGCGAGAAGCCACGCGCCTCGAGTTAGTTCACCTTGTGCCTGTTCCAGCTTTTTCAGATTTCCCACTACATCAAATCTTCGTCATGCCTATATGTCTTCCCTTCCGACAAGTCTAGTGCTGCAGCATGGGAGCAAATGAAAGTGCGCATTCACTCAGCTGCATTACTAGTGCTGACAACTCTGGATCTTCCGCAATGTGGGGCGCCCGCTACCGCACGATCGAACTCAGAAACATGGCTGAAGATCTCCGAGCGCCGACGAACAGCATCCCCAGCCACGCAACAAGCGCTGCTTCCAATACGTAGCCGCCTTGTAGATTGAAATACCTTAAACAACAGACGCCTTGATTCGGTCCACATGACGAAACAAAATCTCCGATGCAGCTATGGTTAGTTGTTTCTTCCGATTATCTATAGTACAACCAAATGTATGCCACATCAAGGTCACTATTGCTCCATCGTGCAAACTCTTATAGCCTTATCCCCCCCCCCTTAATCGATGTTTCCTGCACCAAAACACGCAAATCGTTGAGCATGCAGCCAAGTGCTTCTCCTATCTGCACACCCGCTACCAAGTGCCGTTCCTCGATGGCAGCTACCATCTTCTCACGAAGCTTTGCTAGTATTTTGCTGTCTGACAACTGCATGTGATAACGCTCCCGCAAAAGGTTTACCACTTGGGACATATAGCCGGAAGCAGTAAATTTTGCGAGAAGGCTTCCTCATGCACTTGGGCTTGTGTGCAGGAAGATTGAAATGTAGTTAGCAGTGAGTAAAAGCTCTGACTTAGCAGAGCTACAGGGTGGGAAAGTCTTAGCAATGCTTTCGATAGTCCTCATTCATGTTACCCAGGGATAAGAACTCACCGATTTAATTCATTGGACAGAAAATATTGTCGCAACATGGAGCGAGGATGGGCAGGCAGGTTGTGGTTAGATCTGGGCATTTCGACACAAGTATCCATAAGCGACCACAACACTGCAATGCCTATGCACTTACCATCGCAGATAGTTGCCGAGGCCGGCCCGCCTTCAAAGCAATAGCGGCGTCTTTTTCAGCGTTATTTTGTGTTCTGCGCACATCTAGTGTTTGAGTTATACTGTGTCGTTACTAAATCATTCTCTCATCTCTCGTAATGTCAAAGCTATGATAGGTAAGCAATTAACATGGATATGATAGTAGCTGAGGTTTACCCTAGAAGCACCTTGAGCAGGTAACGGAATCTTCGTAGCTTGGCGTCGGATGGATCTCTACAGTCTCAAGCAGATAGCTCTCCACAAATGCCAACACGAGCACTCCACAGCTGTTGTCATCTACCTGCTGAAAATACCTGCTGACATCCCTGCGCCAGCGCTTCTCTTTCGGGAGTATGGGCATGAAAATGCTCTTGAAAACACCGTCAACTAAGTCGACCGTATCCTTGTCGTTGCGCGGATCCATGATAGTGTATACGTACGTCTTTAGGCTAATACCGAGACCGCGCCAACGGTGTGTGTTCAGCCATAGAGCTCCAACAATCTTCTCGTCGCTAGTTTCGACAATTTTATGCTCTTTGAGCATCATGCTTCGAAGGGTATGTCTCTAACCAGCACTTCTCTTGCCTCTGGTAATACCTGTCCTATCATGGTTTCTGCTCCTTCTACTGGGGATCCGATGGCTGGAGTCCTTGCTGCTTCTGCCGGGTTGAGTATTGCTTGAGGTGCTGTTGTCATTGCGCTCGAGCCTACTGTTGATGGTATTACGTACCTTTTACCACTTCGCGTCTTTACGTTCCGTTTGTGCATCTTGAGAACCCCAAGCGATCATCTCAAAGCCAGTCAAGAAGGTTTCGGTTTAATGATTGCTATGCCCGATGGTTCTACCAGCGCGCTGGCACTGGTAAGCAATCGACTCAACTTAATGCTGCATTTCATCTCCAGTTATCAGCTTCTATTAAGAATGCAAAGTATGTAATGTTAATGCCTTTGCCGAACAAACCGGTAGTTTTGCCTCAGCAGCAGTTCAGAAATTCCAAAGCCCTTTTGATTCAGCTCTTTGGACTCTCCACCCCGGTTCCAGTATTATAACTTTAATGTTCCTATCGGTTCCCAGCAGACCTTCGATATCAGCCATGACTACGATTTCCATCACTTCACTAATGAGGTAGCTAAAATCGCATCGATCAATGGTGATCTCACCCCTGAGCTGGTTAATGATCTTCTTGACTACCAGACGTGGTCTCTAACTAACCATGTTCTCATTGCTGACGTTAGTCGTCTAACAGAGCGTGATGTCCCCCAAGCGATTCAGATTCAAGATGTGAATGCTGGATGCCAGGGCACCAATATGTTAGTATTGGTTGTGTCCGAACAAGAACTAACCTTCGATGGACTAACTGGGGAGGTATTAGACAATACCACAGTTTAAGAAAAAAAACTAATATCTTAGCTCAATTCTGCTAAAGCTTAGGCATTTGCCAATTACAAAATGACTCTTGCAAAGCCAATCAATGTAATTGGGATCAATTCGACTGATCTGCTTGAGAGACTTACCGCGATATTTTCCCCACGTCATCATATATGAATTAGCATCAGTTAGGAATTTGGAGTGTAAGAATATTTTGATCTCCTCCCCAATATTTAAACTGGGTTGATTGAATACCCATCGACAATAACCAGGATCAGAAGAATATACTTCTTCGATCTGGATGCCCTTGAATTTTCCAAAGTTAGGTTAATTCGTTCAACATGTTATCAGTTGGGTGTATCTATATACATAGCCTCTTAGTTTTTGTTTAAAAAAATAATTAATTAGGGAGGTGCATGGTACTGAGCTTTAACATATCTCAGACATGGTTAATATGAGTTAAATGACTCCTTACGCTTTGAGGTTATGGATTGGTTGTCTGGTTAGAAACACCAGCTGGGTATTAGAAACGATTAAACCTATTCTCCTTGTAAAAATGTAATGTGCTAAGTATTACTACTAACGGCGAATTTGTCTCGTCGTACATGGACGATAAATGCTCGAGACAATTTGGCGTCAATGATTAATGAGCAGCCGAAACTCTACCAAATCAATATGACCCGCCGAAGATCGACTACTCAAAAGCGTAATACTCACCATCGGATCACCCACCCGGTGCTCTCAGGCACTGACAGCCGATGGAAATCTAATTGGGCTGTGCAACAAGCCCTGACATACTGGCACCAACGGTCTAGCAACTAGCCTAGCGGTACCATCCACAGTAGCATTGGAAGCATGTCTCAGTTGCAAACCGCAGGGTCCAGGAGCTAAATGTGACTAGGTGTTGCAAATGTGTGGGGTTATGCCATGCATCCTTCCAACCATATCGAAAACCGATGCTGCACAGTCTCGATCACAGAGTTGAAGCCAATTACAGCGTTGAAGTGAGTGCGCGTCTACGACGCTTACAAGTATAAATCAAGTGATCACGATCTTGAACAGGTGCGATACCGTTTCGACACTCAAATTTGGAGGCATTGCAAGGTGATGCGCATTATTACCCAAGAAGCAACCCGCTCGCTGCCGCTTCATCTCCGCAATGAGGGCGGTGGGAGAAAGCACCGTCCGGCGGCGCCCTCCCCCATCAGTACATGTAACACTGCCTATCGTTGAGGAGTGTACCACGACGAGATCCAAGCGAACCTCGACGTTCCGCTTCTCACCTGCACTTTTGTCGGTACTTGATCTTTTTGCGTGGTACTCCCACTGTTTGGCGGCTATCGTGACAAAAATTGGAAGGGAGGATTATCTGACATGCAAACCCCTCGGTAGTCATTGCATCTTGAGCTTGATCATTATTCCTATCCAAAGGTATTTCGATCGCGGGTGTACCCAGTATATAACTGAGTACACCAAACTACGTAAAACTATTTATGCCAACCACTCGTGCTATCGGTTGTTCAGGTTGAAGCTCGCTGGTGCCGACCATTAGCCTCCTGTTTATCCTCAATTTCGACCGGTTCTTCTAATATGGCCTCCTTCCCCGCGAAAGCCATCCAGCACCCCCCTCATCTCTGTCGCAAAAGACCTATTGATCAGTGAGCGGGCTAAAAAATGACCCGGTCTACGTTGAGCAGGAAGCAACATCGCTAGCAACTCGTTCTTTTGAAGCTCTTCTGTATAGTTGTGACATCAATTTAGCTAAATACCTTGAATATGTATAATACATGTTTCCTATTCCAGTTATTTAGGTCAAGGTAAATTTGGCGTCACTGGAAACCGCTTTTGTATTACTAATAGCATGTATTACATAAATAAATATTACTACAAAGGGTTTGTCTGTATCGCGTTTGCCGACAAAACAGCAGATAAAGATGAATTAATTTTTTTTCATCTCGGCCCGCCAAGCAGATACCGTGTAGGGCGGACTGAAATGTACAGCAGTAGCTAAGGTATCGCTCAAAAGTCCAGCAACATGGCAACTTTATATTGTAAATCAGCTTTACTGCCTTCACTCAATCGTATTTCTACTACTGGTGTTAGGCACGATGATTCCTGGATATTTGAAGGGTAAGCTTGCCGACGACTCGTTATAACACCGAGGTCGGTTAGAAATAGGATTTTTCCTGACTTGTAGCTCCCCCAGTCGGGCGCGCTAGCAGCGGCCCGTCTCCGCCCTTCATCAAAAATCGAAGTGCAACCGAATATCGAGTAGGGTTAGTTCTATCTGCACAGTACATAACCTGTAGTAATGTATGCAATAAATAAGTCTTTTTGATTGCTATTTCTGTTGAATTATCATATTACCTTCATCATTTATATTGAAGGGGTTGACTGCTCCAAAGAGACGAGTCTCTGTGTCCGAGCATCATCACGCAGTGTCATTGCGAGACATTCCCGATTCTCGTTGGAGCTCTTTGCGCCGCTAATTCTTCACTTGCAGCGCGATGGCTTCCGCAGAGGTGCCCACTGACTCGTACATCATGCTGACCCCTACAGCGGCACCAGACAGCCAGCGCGGCGGCGCGCACTCGGTGCCCGCGAGCGATCTGCTGGTA
Source organism: Phytophthora sp. 'mugwort' (assembly GCA_033558025.1). Classification (NCBI taxonomy): domain Eukaryota; phylum Oomycota; class Peronosporomycetes; order Peronosporales; family Peronosporaceae; genus Phytophthora; species Phytophthora sp. 'mugwort'. The sequence continues at coordinate 3,767,439 of JAUCEF010000007.1, read as the reverse complement.
CGGAAGTGGGCGGCAGCCGCAAAGCGCAAAGCGTCGATGGAGATGACGAAGGTGCACGAACCAGAGCCCGAGGACGATAGTGACCGAGAATCGTCCCGGACCGAAACCGACCGCAGCTCGGAGATCGGCAACGACGAGACCCCCAGCACAGACGGAGACGACGTCTCCAGCAGCTCTAGAGTGATTCCAGATTCTGACGAGGAGAACGAGGAGGACGAGGACGAAGAAGAAGCGGAAAACGAGGATATAATTCCCACATATGTGTGCGAGCTGCATGATCCCAAGCCAGTGCTTGTTGGTAAGGTGGTGGTTAGGTAGATGGTGTGCCGTTGTAGCTACTAACTCAGTGTGTGTCGTATTGAATAGCCGAGCAGATCCCGTTTAGCCGTGTTGACATTATGCCGTGCGAGGCGAGCAATGGACACGCAGGATCAGCAGAGGCATTGGTGTTCCGTTACGAGATCTCGGCGGGGCGTGCACGTAAGACATTTGAATGCTCGCCGTCCAGGGCGTTGGAAGTCTTTAAGAGGCTCTCGAGGGACAAGAAATGTGCAGGTCAGCTACGGTTCATCGAGATGAACCTTCTTAAGGATGGATTTATTGGATCGCTGAAGCGAATATACGCATCTCCCGCACAGATCTCGACGGAAGTACGAGACGTGCTGGAAGCCATTTCAGACGTCGACACCGTGTTGATGAACCCAACATTTCTCGAACTCGTCGGCGCGACGAAAGGGTCAGCGCTGTGTCGTGAGATCGAAAAGCTTCTAGAGTCGCACAACAAGGCACCAGGCGCCGATGTCCTGTGTATGTGCGACACCTACTACAAGTCCGTGCAGCGCTACGGCGAGTTCTTCCGCGAACAGGCAGCAATTGCTAACAACCAGTTCCGTCAGTCAACAGTGGTCAGTGAAACGCTCATGAGGTCACGTGGTGTACTGTCGTACTACACGGACACCATATACATGTTGGACAAGCGCGATTTCCGCCCCATGCACGGGCTCAAGCTGTGCAACGTGTATGGTTTTGGCCGCCGCAAATTGTTCGAGATCGTGCGTGTTTCTCGCAAACACTGGTCGTTGCGCCACGTGAACTACGGCGAGATCTACGCGCTCTCGCTGAAGAAATACGCCGGCGGCATGCACCACATGGTGGCGGTGAAACGCATGGTGCCCGACGTGCAAAATGGCGGCTTGCGGCAAGAGAACGTCTGCTTCGTCAAGAAGTCCAAGAGCCAGGGTTACCGCTGTCTGCTTAACTCGGAGGTTATCTCGCAGGGTAAAGTCACGACCTCCATCTCGATTCAGAAGCCCAATTCACCGCCAGGGGACCCCAACTTCCATTATATGACGATGAGCGAGGTGTCCGGTCCGTCACGCGTGTCAATTTGCAGCAGCACGCTCAGTGTCCCATGCGAGCGCTACAAGCACGTCCAACGTCTGAATGTGAGCGGCGGCAGCGATGTCGTGACGTACATTGCACTGGCCGCGAGCTATGATATCCTTGTTGGCGCGCTGAGCTACTGGGTGGAGCGCAAGTATTGAGTGCAGCAGGTATTAGATCGGGTCGTGTAAATATATAGATGCGCAGGTTGTCTAAATATGAAAGGTGTCATTCTCATCATGGCACCAGTGTCTCATTGATAATAGTGCAATGGTTTGGTGGTCAAGTGCCTATTTCTCCGAGACGACGCCAATTGTATTTTGGAACATATTAATATGTTGCCCAATACAATATTTCAGTCTTTTGAACATGCCCGGTCTATGCGCTTGCAATTCAATCGTACTTTAACTGTGTGTCATGCTGCGTAATTGAGAATCGCGCATGTAAATTTCGAGTACAAAACACAATATTGTGAGTTCTACTCAAAATGTTCCCAGTCCGGGTCTTCAAGCGTTGGTCCCTCTAACAGCATACGGTATATACGCATGTCGAAAAGCGAATAGTGTTGTCACACACAAAAACAGAGGGCAGCGGAGATCTACACAACGTCGTAGACTTGGTCAATAAAGCAGCAGGACAGGTGACTTCAGGAGCAACAGTCACTGATACGCAAGAAGGCAGGACTGCTAAGCCACCTGTTTCTGAATCTTCGGCCGACGCTGTCGTATAGTCTTCATGCTTCTCTTCAGGGTCCTGCAGGGCGTTACCGAAGCGCTGGCTCTTATCTTGATCTCGGTTGAGCCTTTACTCGTATTGACCATCTGATGCTCCCGTTTAGACAGTAATCGGAATACAGAGCGTTTTATTTGAGGAGGAGATAGTACAGAAGTTGCTCGTTAGATTTCGACGCTGAGTCAACAATGCACTGATGCGAGTCAATTGCATCGCGCAGAGCCGCGGCGCATAATGCTGCTTCAGGATTTTGCACTTTTCCTTCATCACAGTCGAAGTAGAGAAAGTGTTTTGAAGACCATTTATCTCATCGCACCTCATGAAATATTTCACCACTCGAGCTTTGACGTCTTGCTCTCGCAATCCATCCTCATAACATTTTTGAACATCGAATCGAAGCCAACAATGGCATCATTCATCACATTCCCACGGACTTGTCCAGCTCGCGGACAATTCGGCCTGCCGTCACAGCATCAGCAGTTGTTCCCCACTCGAACTTATATAGCCATTCCGATAGCTGGCTGTTGACACTCCGCAGCGCCGTTGCCCTACCTTCTTCCTGTAGCCTGCAAGGCGCTCAACGGCATCCTCATACTCACGCCTCGCCTGCTTCCACTTCTCCAACTCGGGTTGAGATATCTCCTTGGCGACGGGCGGTACGAGCGATGACGACGTCACCACAATTGCACTCGGTGACGTGCTTTCGGTAGCAGCCGTCAACCCCCTTGGGTCAGTTGCTGCAATGGCCGCTTCCCCATTGAAGTTCCTTGTTCACGCGGCGAACGTCCACTGCCCGTTTGCATTGTTAGCACTTTTGTTAAAGTTAACTTTGTGGCGTGTGAAACAACGAAGTTTGGGAACCGGAACTCCCGGCGAAGATCAACGTGTATTGTTGATCAGAATGTAAGTTGTAAAGTGATCTATGTACTCTACTTCGAGGATACCAATCCGCGTTGCTCCCACCTGATATTGTAGCAGTCCAGAGAAGCTGCTCTAGTTGCTTTGGTCCTTGCCGTAATCAGCCAGCCACAAGTACATCATTGTGAGTCCATGCGGATGCATCCTGGCACCATGATATTAGCTGGGATCTGCGTAACTATGCATGAACATGGTTTACTCTAGCCATGGCGGCTGCGGGTTGGAAGGGCTGGTAGGTGCAGCCGTGTCGTCATGACAAGAGCAGTTTCCATTAACCCAACTCAAATGCTCCAAGAACGCGAATTAAGTTACTTCACAAAATCCATTTCAATTGCTTCCAACGACGACAACCGCCAGGCCTATATTTTAAATCCCCTGTTCTTTGATTTCCCAAAAATCAGGTTCAAACGTAACAATTAATTTATCCCCGGAAGAGTATAGAAAACACTATACCCCCCCCTCCGCGAATCGACCTGTTCAGCCAGCTCTAAGATTCAACCAGTTTAAGTTGGTATCATCTCATGCTCAACCCCTCTCCCGCCTTCCTTTTTCAGTTGGGTGCAAAAGTACTCACTTACCGGTATTTAAAATGAGAAATAGGCGATTTCAACACAGATTTGCTTGTAAAACGTAACTAGATCGTCTGCGACGTAGCTGGTAATACTAGTAACTAACCCCAGTTCGGCAGTCTGCACGGATGCCAGTACACTTGCAGCTGCAAAATTGTTGCTGCAACATTCTGAATGTGGTACATATGTATGATGTTGACTAAGGTTACGTTCACGCACGCAGTACCGTGATATTAATCAGTATAAAACTTCCGAACTTGAGGGATGTTTTGCGATTCCAAGAATCTTCTTTTGCAAAATTCGACTACAGTACTGTATTCACCCTCCTTCACTTCGGGGTTTGCTGTTTAGTTAAGATGCGGAGAGAAATTTAGTTCGAATTGGTGAGTACGGCAGGTTACCAGGCCCCAGCTAGCGTCCAACTGCCCGATGATGTCAAGACGATTAGCGATCTGTACGGCACAATACGCAATGACTGTCCAGGCCACCTGCCGCACGATAAGACGTGCATAATTTTCACGAATTGGTCGACGTACGTATCAGATCGTGCACCTCTGGAGGGGGATATCGATCGTGGAGAATATGGTGATACAAAAGAAAATTCTCTTGTCGTGGAAAGCAAATAGAGTATGTATGTCAAGATATCACGAGCTCCAGTCAGCCCTCAACGGTTGCATTTAGCCTTTTTTATGACGCTGACCAGTTCGCTCAAGAATGGGAAGCCGTTGAAGTGCACAGGATTCCATCCATCTGAAAATTTATGAAATATTTCGGCGGGTGCACGACCCACGGGAAAATCTTCTGGCGAGCGTGTCGTAGCCCGGGTGGGATCTCGTAGTATAGTTCTAGCACTTTGGCACTATTCCTGGAACTTATCAAGGTCGTCTCCTATCACAACACTTTCCTGAACTTGGCGGGGATTTCTCCTTAGTCATCTCGCATCATGACAGAGTCCCCCATCGCCGACGAGGCAGGACGGAGTCGACGGACATGAAGCGTTTCCAAATACCGTTTCTTGTTGATGACGACGGTGCCGTTGCTGCGTACAGCATCGACCTCGTAAGGTCCAGCATAGGTCGGTTCGAGCTTTACTCTATGGGTGTCATTGCTCGTCACCGTTACCAAATCCCCGGGGCATACTCGTTGAGCATTTCGCCCGGCATTTTCACGGGATGTAGCCTTACCTACTTGAGCCTCTTTTCGCTCCTGCTGGGCTTCCCAGTCCACTGTGTGCGGGACGTCGAAGAGCATATCGCGTTTAAAAGCGGCTTGAGCGGGGCTGCAACCCATCATCGTATTGTGCGAGGCCCGTAGCGCGTACGCCACCGTCGATAAGCAGCTCACCCAATCTGCTTTGGTCTTGATCGACTGGTGCGGAGCTTCTTTTAATGCATCGATGGACCCTTTCAATTGTCGAATTGGCCTGTGGATTACGGGCCGTGGTTGGCGCTGCTTCAATCCCGTAGGACTCGAGAAGTTCCCGAAGTTCCAGTTTGAACGTAGAGACTCCGTCGAAGACGCACCGCTTTGGTCGCGGATATCGATTGAACCATACTTGGTCGATGTGTTGTTCTGCTTCTGCACTGGACGCGTCGTCTTGCACCGTGAGCTCGATTAACCTAATGATAGTGTCCATGATTGATACCGCTCGCCAGCGGCCTTGGCCGGCGGGTCCAATGGAGTCAATCGCGATCTCATTCCAGGGCCGAACTTCCACAATTTTCTGTGGGATCTGACCGTATGCTTTGGGAAGATTTTTGTGGTTGCACATACTTGGCAGCGTATCACACATGCCTTGATATCGATGTCCATCCTACGCCAATAGAATGCTGCTTTGATCGACTGAGTCATAATTTTTGTAATGCCAGGGTGAATAAATCACTCATGATATGTCCGCATGATCGATTTCTGCAGCCATCGGGGCACTATAATGCGCACGTCCTTGGCAGTCATAAGCAGGTATATTCCACCAATCTCGCACCACAAAGTTATCTGTCGGTTCCAGATCTGCCTCCGCTTGTGCGACCTTGATCGCACTTGGCGCCATGAGAATAGCTCTGGCTCATGTCCATCTGTAGTGGCGATTATATGTTGCTCCGTTGTTTCGATCGGTAATCTTGACAACGCATCTGCTACCGCATTATCTTTGCCCTTGATGTAAATCAGCTTTAGCCTTCTGGGATATCTTGGTAACGAAATCCATCCAAGAGTAGCCACACATTTTCACCTTCATTGCGTTCAACGAGATTCGCGTAAATGGCTTTCATCTCGTTGAGTAAACAGTCCTCGGAGAAATACTCGACATTGCCATCTCGATATCCCAAGTACAAAAGCCAGTTTTCCTGCATCTGCGTGTCCAATTTGCGAAATAGCAGCACGTTCTTCTTGCGTATCAAGACGAGGTAAAAGGCCATCAAACACAGCAGCACCGACCCGCAGACCCTTCCACAATACAGTTTCTGTTTGTAAGCTCATTGATATTACTCGACGAAGACTCTCGGAACCAAGCCTGCACCATTCGCGACGCCAGCGTTTTGTTTTCCGCTGTCATGATGCGAGATGACCAAGGAGAAATCACCGCCAAGTCTAGGAAAGTGTAGTGATAGGAGACGACCTTGAGAGATTCCAGGAATAATGCCAAAGTGCTAGAACTAAGACTAAAGAGATCACTTTACTTTTCCATCGCTTCACCCGGGCTACGACATATAGAAGCTTCTATTTCGCGTATCTCGTCAGGTCAAATATGGCTGCACGAGAGTGGGGAAGCAAGACAAGACTACAAGGAGATCCAAGTTCGACGGAGCGGCCAAAGGATACTACGACGCTATCATATTCGCGATGGTGACTGGATGGATTGGCTCGAGCTCTGTCAAAATTGATCAGCTGCGAGCATATTGTGGCAACTAACGACCTCAGACGAAGACCTGGGCAAACTACTGTGCGTCATGCAGCAAGTCATTTTCAAGCACGATTTGCGGTTGTTCAATGCAGCCATTGACACAGCCCCGAGGCATGCACGCCACCGATCACGACAGAGCAAGCGTTAACAGCCGGATTGGCGGCACTCACCGTACGCCATTGTCCGTTTAATGTAACAACGCGCCTCCGACAACGGCTAAGTGAGCTACGGAAAACGCGAAAAAATGTCCGTCGATGACTACGCTAACCAATTCGAGTATCTGCTGGAGCTCGGGGGTATGTACAGCTTTTTGATGTCAGTCCCAACAACATGATCGCAACGTATCATCGGGGAATGCCAACATCATGGCGGGAAATGGTGGAGTTCCTGCACATCCGTAATCATGACGAAGCATTGCTAGAGCTGCGGGCAAACTATAAAGTCTGCAAACGACTGGAAGCTTCGCGACCTCAACGTGAGCGCGAACACAGACGAGTAGATCGAAGCCGATATATTGGCCACTCCAGGAACCAGGAGAGCACCAGGCAGGAGCACAGACGTCGCTCCCAATATCCCCCCAAAGGCCAGCCCAAAAGAGAGAATGACCAATATTGTAAAGAAAAGCGTAAGCGGGATATGGTCGGTACCGGTGGATGCGGTTACTGCGAAGCACAAGGGATGCCCTTCCACCGGAATCACCAGGCATCGGAATGTTTCCGAAACCCAGAGTCACCGTGTTATCGGCTGAATGCCAACAAGCGCCTCGAAAAGAACGATGACAAACAGAAAATGAAGGCGGCGATAGCAGCCGCGCCCTTCAGTACGGAAAGATAGCAGTGACGCGGACATTGAGACAGCATATGCAGGCATGACTTGTGAGACCTCAGAGCAGCGCGACATCACTGTTGCGCGAAGTCCATTGTATACTGGCGGAAAAAAATGCAAATCCGAGCTCAATTACGCCATCCGCTGTCCAAGCAAACGTTCTTGGCGTTGCTAGATTCGGGGTGCAACAAATCAACGTGGCCAAGGAGGTAGTTTCATGGTTGGTTCCGAAACAATAAGGCGAACATCGGAACGCAGCCGGAAATCTGGAGAAAACGCGCGGTACCATTGAGCTTCCATTCAAAATTGTAGCCTTTGGAGCATCTCGCCAGGTAACTCACATAATCCAGATCGCTGATACAATACTCTACCCCATTATTTTAGGAACCGACTCTATGGAAAAGCAGGGAATTATACGCGACTTCAAAGATCGGATATCCGGTGGGATGGAGCTGTCATCCCGATGTTGACAGCGAAACCAAACCAAGACCCGGTGTTATTTGCGGTTAAACACGGAAAATTGGGCTGTTCGAACTCTGGACGGCACCGGCAGAGAAGTAGATGTCGGCGCCCTTATGCCTAAAGAAGTTGACACTGGGCCAACAACAGCGGCTCCAACATGCACTCGAACGTGTTAAGGTGGTATAGTAGGGCCAGTAGGTAAACTGAAATTACCGCCATACTTCCTACCGATCAAGCCCGGCGCGGTGCCGTCCGCACAAGCACCGTATAGCGACCAACACAAGTTACGAGCTGCTGCCCCGAAAACTAGAGCGTCTCGTCCGTTTGGGGGTCCTGGAACCGGACAAGGACTCGCCGTGGGCAGCGCCATCTTTTGTCATCTCCAAAAAGAATGAATCGGTACGCTTCCTCTCTGATTTTCGACAACTAAATAAATGGCTTGAAAGGCGCTACGATCCATTGCCAAAGATACCGGACATCATTCGAGAACTGCCACGACCGTATTACGTCACCACTCTTGATTTGGGGATGGGCTACTACATTCGAGAACTGGCAATACAAAGTCGGCCATACACGGCCATCGTCCTACCGTGGGGAAAGTATCGCTATTGCCGGTCACGGATGGGAATTATCACTGCACCAGATGAGTTTCATGCAGTGATGACACAGCTCTTGGAGGACTTAAAAACATACGTGCGAATATACTTGGATGACGTTCTGATACTCTCGCAGACCTTTGATGAGCACTTCAGCACATTGAAGTGGTGATGCAGCGACTCATGGAAGCAGGTGTTCCCATCCGTGAAGGATATGGGACCCTCACGTTCACGAACAAGGGCCTCTCCATCTCTTCTTCCGACGAGAAGGAAGAGGACCAAGTCGGCCGAAAGAAATCTCCAACGATCTCGATGGGCAGCAGTCGGAGTACTAGGCTGCTCGTCATAAGGGAGTGCGGGCCCCGGCGACTCGGTCGTTTGTGAGGTATTCTTCACCTGTTCGTGGGGGACTGCCTCACGCTGCCGGGTACTTCCCTCCTGAGGAGTCCCACGGAGCCGACGCCTACATGGGTCAGCTCCAGCCGCCTCGCGTGCTTCTTGTCGCGCGCTCTTCTCGGGGCGCTTATGAGCGCCACCTGGTGGCCAAGCAGCCCCTATTTCAGAACGTGAGCATCGCTCAATGCGTGCTCCTGGGACCGCACAACATCCCATTGAAGGAGCTCACGAGCCGGCGAAAGGAACCAGAGCTCCGGCCGGGACTGCGACCTGTGTGGGGCTATTCAGCCGTGTTGCCCCGATACTGTGACTCTTCCAAGAGGCCGAAGGTGTCTTTTGGAAATGGGCAGTTACGCGCTGCTGACAAGGACAACTCGAAGTTCGCCGGCAGGATCTCACGCTGGAGGCCATCCTTGACCTCCGAGATCTGCGTATTGAGTTTGTCCATGTGCTAGTCGAACGACAGCTCTATCGGGAACTGCAGAAGCATTCCGCTTCAAGCGCTCATGATGAGCGCGGGTATGGCCTTGGCTCTACGACCACACCCCGTTCGGGCTAGAAAGCCCGAACTACTTACGAAGCCGCCGTCGATTCTCTTCCCAGATCGCGACAGCCTTCGGGCAGTCAGCCTGAAGCCGTTCGTACGGCTCCCAGGAGCACTCAGCCTCCGAGTACCCCATCCACTTCACACGGATCTGGCGCTTCCCGTGAACGCTTCGCTCCTGGAGCACACACCCCACACGGTAGTGGGTCTCCCCATTACGGTCGAGGCGAGGCGGCGTTGCCCTCGAACGAGTACGAGTATGAGGCGCCGCCCCTCCGGTTCGGCTCAGGGCCTGGTGTGCCGCCTTCGGCTCCACCTCGGATCGTTGAGGATGCCGCTCTTCGTCGTCGAGTCGTTGCGCTTTAGATTGCGCTTGGACTTGCTGAGGGCGGGGCTGCCGCCACCCAGGCCGGGAGCGCCGGGGTCCTTGGGCCGATTCGTGACACTTGAATCGTCTGGCCGACGACTTGTCGGCCCTTGAAGGTCGGGTCGACTGCCGTACGAATGGCGTGGACGAGATCTTCCAATGTCCGGATGTCTTTTGGCCGTCCATGGACCGAGGCCAACGGGAGGTGTCTCTCGTTCGGGACCTCCTGCGGCCTCCCCAGGCGGGAGCGACTTCTGCGTACTCCCAATCGTATCACTATGGCTCATACTCGGCGTATGCAGCCGGGATTCCTTCGTATGAAGCCCCTTCCGCGGCCCCGCAAGGGATCTGTGCTTCTGGCTCTGGGAGCGCTCAGAGAGAAGAGTCGAAGTCTCGATTTGAAGAGCTGGGGGCTGTGAGCCCTGCGGACCATGGTACCGCTTCAGACGGCCCAGGTAGAACGTCGGGTGGGTCGTCATCGACTTAGGCAGTCAATGGTATATGCCGCACCATGCCTGGCCAGGACCGCACAGGGTCCAATGAAGCGGTGTTTCAGCTTTTTGCTCCCTACGAGACTTACCGTGGCGAATGACAAGTTCCTAGGACTAATTTACCCACTTTTAAGCACGTTTAAGTTTCCTCTTCCTCGTTTGTCTCAGTACTTCTTTTGTTTGTCCTGTGCCGCTGCCATGGCAGCACGGACACGGCTGATTACATTCAGCCAGGTGTCTATAAAAGACTCCACTTGTTTCCGCAAGAAACAAGTGGAGTCTTTTCGCAAGAAAAGGGGTTTCATGTCCGAGACCTGGGAGGAAAGCGCTTTTCGAGCCTCTCCCCCACTTAGAACTGAAGACGGGGTGCTGCCTCATAAAGTTAGCGCACCCGTGTATAGCGTAAGCCATTCCGATAGAACGGGGTATACCCGGTCGATGTGTGAACCGCATTTTTGAGGGCAAACTCAACTACTGGCAGGCATTCTGACCAAGTGCGAGGAGCTTCCGCACAGACGCTGCGTAGAGTGCCCTCAACCCTCGGTTGACACGCTCCGTCTGCCCATCCGTCTGAGGATGATCGGCAGTGGACATGTGCAGCCTTGTTCCCAGGAGTTGAAACAACGTTCGCCAGAACGCAGCGGTAAACCGCGGGTCACGATCCGAGCCAATTGTCTCCGGCAGACCATGATGGCGGAAACGCCATCCAGGAACAGCTTCGCAGTTTGTTCCCCGGTCACTGTGTCTTTGGCCGGAGCAAGACGCACCATCTTATTCAGACGGCACACGAATACCAAGATGCCGGCGTTTCCGTGGCCGTCGGCTGGAAATCCAAAGATGAAGTCAAGACTCATCGACTTCCAGCAGTCCGCTGGAATGGGCAGGCTCTGCAAGGGAGCCGAGGCGTGCCGGCGGGTTTCACCCGCTGACATGTTTCACATGTATTCACGTACTGTGCGACCCACTTGTACATGTGGGCCCACCAAACTGAGAGACCAAAAACTAGAAGGTCTTCTCGTGGCCCAAGTGACCGCTGGACGGCGCGTCATGCGCCTCCTGTAGGATGTCAAGCTTGAGATCCTCGTCGATTGGTAAGATTACCCGTGGGGGTTCATGGGGTTCACTCGATAGTAGAGCCGGCCATCGACCCACTCGTATTGATGGAGCCGGGCTCTCTGACGTGGGCCACTCGGTCTTGGCTTCCTCGCCAGCCGCCAGGAAACGCACAAGAGGAGCCAGGGCTTCATCGCCCTGATACGCCATGCGTATCTGATCGTCAGATCGGTCGTGCACGGTTTATGTGCCCAGCTCATAGCCTGGCCTGCGTGACAACGCATCGGCAAGCACGTTGAGCGTGCCAGGCTTGTACTCGGCGTGGAAGTTGTGTTCCGCGAAGAAGGACAGCCACCTTGCCATCCGTTGGGACAAATGGGGCGAATTCGTGGCCGTCCATATTATAAGGATGTGTGATCTGTGTAGATCAGAAAGGGCTGGGAGCCCAGGATAAGTGCACCCGGAACTTGACAAGGGCGTACTTAATGGCAAACAGCTCCTTGTCATAAACGAGGTAGTTCCGTTCGGCAGCCTAGAGCTGCCTGGACTGAAACGAGATCGCTCGTTCACGTCCTGCAGCATCGTGCTGCAGCAATGCACATCCGATTGCATAATCGGATGCATCCCATGATCTCCATCACTCGACGGAGGTGCTCTTCGAGGTTTAGGAGCTCTGACACCTCGGGCAGCGGCTCTAGTTGGATCCGCCTGCCTTGACCCGATGAGTATCGCCGTCGAGGATGTGATATCATCCTTCGACTGGCCGCGTCGGAAGAACCCGGGCACTGGGTTCCGAGTCGCTTGAAGCGACTCCAGTATGAAGTGACTTCAGACTCGACTTGTGGTGTCGATTGTGTCGTCGACGGCGACCGTGACGCGGTACTTCGTTATCCACGTCTGTAGACGTCTCATTGACGACGTCCAAAGCCTCTAGGGCTTTGTGTGGAACATGGATACCCACACCAGAAGTGCATCCCGCCACTTCTTCTTCAGTTATGGTCTGGGAGACCTGGTGTGGAACAAGATTACTCACACAGTAAGCGCATTCTGCGTCTTCCTCGCCAGTTTCTGGTGACTCAATGTGGAGCGTGGTTACCCACACAAGAAGCGCCTCGAGCGTCTTCCTCGCCAATTTCAGTCTGTGTGACTTGATGTGGACCTAGGTTACCCATCTGGTCGGTGCCACCCGTCACCGCCACTCTTGAAGCCTTGGCCGCCGGTCTAGATTCCGGCGGGGGTCGAGGGCTATCCTGTAAGGACTGCCGGACTCGACCAGGTGCAGCTTCTGCTGGCACCGCTTCTAATGAGTCGCTCAATACGTCGGCGGCTCCCAAAAATTCATCGGATGCTCCTCCATCCCGGCGCCAGTTTCGGACGCATCAGTTCCTGGCAGAGGTGGGAACATGACTCACCAATGCTCTGCAGTAACTGCGGGCCGGCTGGCCTAATGACTTTGTTTTGCCAATCGATCCATGCCTCATGTTTCACGAGCCAGGGCATGCCCAGGATCAAGTCATACTTGTTCATCTCTAGGCCAGTAAACTGCTCCATGCTGTCGAAGTCCTCGAACTTTACAGCTAGATCGATATGGATCTTGGGAACGTTAATCACCGTTCCGTCGGCCAGTTGTACCGACACTGTCCCGTTGCCTTTGCTTTCTCGTAAAGCATGGGCCAACTTGTTGCTGTTCTCTGCAAAAGTCTGGCGGCGTGCGAAGTTCTTCAACGCCCTGGAGTCTATTAAGACTCGAAAGGGATGGGTATATCCCCGTATACTTACGTGTACTTCTAGCAATCCAACACTGCCCTTCTTCGATTCGAGAGTGCAAAGACTCTCCGGGCTCAGTCGCCATGGTGCGCGCCACCCGCACACCGCTCATGAAGACTTAGATCTTCCCCAGTAGGGCGCCCCCCCCTACTGATGTCCTTCGATCCCTGTCCGTGGGCTCGTGGCCTTTGCCAGCGACCCTTGAGCGCGATGGGCTTTGGAGGGAAGCGCTTTCGTTGTCCCCCTGCAGGACAGGCACGTGCCCTACTCATCGAGCGCAAGTTCCATGGGAACTGGCCCGCTTGGGGGCCCGCGACTTGGTGACGCAGCCCCTGGTCACATCACCGCCGACGTGCGCACCTGGCGGTGGCTGTACTCCTTTTGGAGGGCGACTTGGAGCGCCTGTTCCAGAGTATTGGCCTGCACCCGAAACAGCTGGGCCGGGCCTACGCTTAGGTTGGCCATGAACACCGTCACCAAAATGTGTTCATGAAGTGAGTTTCCCACGAGGGATGCGGTGAGCTCCCGCATTTCCTGGAAGTACTCGTGCTGTTCACGTCTCCCGTGTTTATACGACAGGAAGCGTGAGCGTCTGGCGGTACTCATACTTCGCCGGGAGGATCGCGGCTCTAAGCTAAGACACAGCTTAGCCCAGGATACGAAGCATCCAGGAGTTGTCGTTTCCCGCGTATACGTCCAACTCTTAGCACGCCCGCTAGGGTTGGAGAGGGCGAAAGCCACTCCGAGGTGCTCCGTAAAAATTAGAAATGCATCCATTGCGAGCTCTACTTATCGCACCCAGAAGTGAAGGTTTCCCCTTCCTTCCCTTCATAAGGGTTACCTTCAGCCTCAACGGCTTGGGGTAGACCGGTTTCGACTTTGCGGCCGGAGGCTGCAGGTTGCTCCAAACATGTTCGATAAGCCCCCGCTCATACATGTCGCGTTCGAGCGGGCATGTGGAAAGAGTGACCGCGTTCGACCTGTTCAGCTTGCGTTGACGACGCGAAGCTCTTCAAGGCATGCCAAAGATGCCAGCCTTCTTACGAACGGACTCAAACTATGAGTCATTCCGGTCCATGTTGCTTGGTCGCAGAGGTTTCAGGTAGTAACCCGCGTAGGCATGTATTGACTACAAGTGCTACCAAGTGTGACGGGGCACACAACACCTTGCGCACAGGAAGTGTGACTTCCGGAGAGTATACAAACCTCTCAGTAAACGGCAGTATTCACTAGTCCCGGTCTGTGGGACTGTTACCAAAATTAGGTAGAACTAAGACTTAATATAATTATAGGTGACCCCTTTAATGCGTCTACATACTAACTATTCGTCACCTATAAATTACCCTAGATGTTATCCTATTGGGTGGCTCTGAGGTCTTTGTACCAAATGCGTGGTACCTATCCGTGATGTCATTACCGCGACGTCATAGTGATATCGGCTATATCACTTAGTACCCCGTTACATTATTCCTGCCTATTGTCATGCTGGCAAAAGCAGGATCTCGTCAAGCTTGGAAATGAGATATATCCGTACGACGAAAAGGAAATGGAGCTGCGATATTACTATTCAGGGGGAAGTGTTCGGCCATTTACGCTTCAATTAGCAGAACTCACCGGTCTGATCATACCTCTGTGGGTTGAACGCTCAATGGAAGACCCATCACGGCTTCTGAATGCACACAATTCTTCAGGTATATCGGACGGGAGATGCCGCCTCTTTCTTAAGAATACTGAACCTGAAGAAGATGACAAATGGGAAGGATTTCTCCCTTTTCTCTCTCCTGTATACTGGGAACGGGTGATCGCTGTATCGGCTCTTGACGTGGGCGAAAGATGCCGGGAATTTGTCACTCGCACAGAGCTGCCTGAAACTTTATGTGCATCGTCTTGCATGTGACAACAGACTGGCCTTTTACACGTTACATTATGATGAGCGCCAAGGCAGAAGGCTACATGCAGCGAACACTCAACTGTTGATGCAAATGGGGAGCACGACGTGTAGCGGAACTGCTCACAATTACAAGAAGAGTCTGGAGGAATGGCGAGATGGTGACAGCAGTACCTACAGACTCCCTGCGTGTCACGATTTCCCCAGCATCGACAGCATTGTGAAGCTGACGACACCTTTGGGTAACAAGCAGGTGGTTTACGTGCGTGTGGTTATGAACAAGGCGCATGAGATTGATGTGGAGCAGTTGGAGGAGTTGAATGAAATTTTCTGGTCGAGCAAAGTGAGGAGACAGATTTTATGCTTCGAATGGTTCTATCAGAAGCTCCGAGGAATGGCACGAACCTCACAAGAGAAAGCTCGACGAGTTATTGATTCTCGAACAATACTGGCTCGATAGCATGTGGACGCACCCACGTGCCAGAAAAAAATATTCTGAACGAACCCATTGGTCGTACAGGAAACTCTGGAAATGGATATTTACAGCAATTAATCTTAAGATCATACAGGAGCTAAACGTTTTTAGCAACTAATTGTGTACTAGTCGCGTCCGTCCAGTCGTACGAACTTAACATGGCGACCAAAAGATCGGATATGCCGGCCAACGGGCAATCGAGCGAGCGAGATGACTCACCAGAGAGCTACGAGTTCGTCCCCGGTCACTTACGTCACCACTTTAAGACAGACAGACGTCCTATTCCAGATGAGGAGTCCATTCCAGAAGATCGAGAGCTCATTCGTCGTGCACGTCAGACTCGAAGTGCCCATTTAGTGGCGACTTTTTTCTCCCAGCTCCCCCCGCAGCCCCAATTGCTCTATTCCAACACCATAGAGCAAGCTATTACAGCTCGCATGACTTATTCCCGTGCTCTAGATGAATTGACACAATACTTTAACCACGTAACGGAGAAGGTGACGCAGCTCGAGATTCTAAGATCTAACAGTGCTTTTGACAAGTGGAACTCAAAATTTCCAACACTGGTACAAACCCAACGGAAAATCGTAAACGTTTGTCAGGGTTGTTTGACCGACTGTGACGTCTATCTCGGAATGTACGAAGCGCTCCCAAGTCCACCTAATGTCTCACCAACTCCGATCGTTCACTTCGTTGCGTGTTCTACCAAAAGTTCCATGCTGCATCAAAGGTTAGAATATCGTCCTCAAGTAACGGGGAATCAATCGGACGAGCATCAGCTCGGATCTAGGAGCATTACAATACAAGTCATGGATACAAAAGAAGCGATCGTTGTGGATGACGTGGCGAGTCTCGATCGACACGAACTTCATCGCTTTAAAGCAAATGAAACATTGACAGGACCGTTCTCGTGCTTCCCATTAGTCTCTGGGAATCGCAGCATAGTTGGTGTTCTCTCTGTGGATGCGTGTCGCAAGGCACAGCGTTTACTGCCTCAGTCCATGTCAATTCAAGCTCTGTATGTATTTCTGGTGCGAATGCAGTTGCCAGATGCAGCAATGGAGCTCAAGAAGGCGAAAATGGATGGCGCTCGCTTTCTTGCACTCACAGAACTCGATCTGCGACGTTACCAGCGCCTCAAAGTAGCGACGCGAAAGCGGTTGCTTGAGTTGATTCGTACTCTTCAGCGAGGAAGTCGCCTTCATCTCGTCGATTCCAACGAACGAGCACCTCTTTTTACTCAAGATGACAACGTTCTGGAGTTTCTCGATGGAATCTCGACACTTGCAGGCTCGTTTCTCGCTGCGTATCGTCGAATTCATTGGATCCGAGAGATTGCCAACGTTTCACGTAGTTCCGTATGCACAGCGTATGACGTTTATGATGTAGTAATTCGTGCTATCACACGGTCGATGGAGCCATTGGAGCGCGTAGTGGTATGGAAAATCACGAAGAAGACCAAAAGAGAGTCCAAAGTAGCGTCGGAATGGGACATCGACGTCGTCGCCTCGACTTCCGTTCCAGACGACCGATTAGCGCCGTTTCTTGATGGACAGGACCACAAGATAAAGCGAATTGCGCTCTATAAGGAGAACGACCACGCCATTCGAGCCTCTTGTGACGATGGAACATCTTTGTATCCGTCTTTGATACGTGGAGGGATTCTTCACATCCATTCAGATCCAGTAAGCTCGACGACATCCAGGAGTCAGCGCTGGGAGGCT
This sequence comes from Phytophthora sp. 'mugwort', assembly GCA_033558025.1. NCBI lineage: Eukaryota > Oomycota > Peronosporomycetes > Peronosporales > Peronosporaceae > Phytophthora > Phytophthora sp. 'mugwort'. The sequence continues at coordinate 3,750,350 of JAUCEF010000007.1, read as the reverse complement.
GCAACGTACCAGATTTCATGGTCGGATCGATCACTTCAGACGCTGTCCTGGGCTCAACTTCGTCAGTTTCTTCCTATTCGCAACGTAAACTCGAAACATTTCCAGATTCGCCAATTGTGTCATCAACTCGAGGAGGAAGAAATCAAATCAAAGACGCAGCAAATGTCGAAAATCATTCGTATCCACAATCCAAACGGACTTGTAGTTCTTCTTCGCGACAGTTCGAGGTCTCAAGCTATAAAATACGTTCTGGAAGTGGATTTCGCAGCTCAGTTTGAACCGTCTCCGGATTTCTGCGATTTTATAAGCCAAGCAGTTGTTATGGCCGAACAAGCTTTAGCGTGCGTTCGTGGCCGTGAAGCACGACACGCTCTACGACAGCGTACAGTGGCAAAACAGTCTCAGAGATTCCACTCGATTGGCCTCAATCCATCAGCAGATGCCCTTCGAGCGCTCCACGACCTTGTCCACAATGTGTTCGAGGATATCGTCGAGTGTTTACCCGGTGTTCACGCTCAAATCGCTGAACTTCAAGCAGATGGAGTTCAGCTCAAGTATAGGTTTGTAAGTCAAGGGTCCACCGTGCTGGGGTGCTCATTGAATCGAGGCCAAGGCGTCTCATTCCAATGTCTGGACACGAAGATGCCAGTCATAGTGACGTCGACATCGGAGCTGAGAACACGTTTACAACGCATCGGCGTCTTCCGCCACAGACCTCAAGCTATGGAGGAGGCGTTCCCATTTCTCTTTTTCCCTCTCTTGTACGAAGATTCTTCTGTCGGAGTGCTCACTATTGATTCTTTCCAAAAAGTTCCAAAGGGAAGATACGACGAAGGTCATCCCGAGACTGGAATTTTAGACTTTTTGGTCCCACTGGCCAAGTTGCTCGCCCGTGCCATCTACACAAAGCGGCGGTCGTATGCGTTGTATGAACTTGAGCTTTCGTGTCAAGACCCACTCCGATCACCACAACAATTGCTGTTCTACGCTTGTCGAGCTCTAAAGGACGTGGTGGTTGGAGGCTGGAAAGTTCGAGTAGTGGAGGTCGATGGAGTACAGGGAAAAAGTACACTTGTGTATGAGTTCTCAGAGAGTGAGCGAGAATTGTCTCGCTCTGGGTTGTTTAATGTGGTTCGACCTCTCGCTTTCCGCGTAAAAGAGTTGTGTACGGATACGATTGTGAGTTATTTAACTCAATTACAAGCCGGTGAAACCATCAACAATGTGAGTAAACTTCTGGCTGCGATTCGACAAGATGAACTGGAACATGAGCAAATTGTGCAGAGATATCAGCAATTAATTGATGAAGATCAAATCGTACCACGGCGAGCAGCAGTTGAAATGGAGAAGGCTAAACTCGTCGAGAGGCAAATCGCCGACAATTATTTATTTTTATTGAAAGACGTGCCTGCGATTTCGACTGAGGCAGCAGCTTCTGCTCGCGCCGATCGTATCACAAACGAGAGGTATATCGCCCACGCTCTTAAGATGTTTCTTGGTGCATCGTCGAGTTTGTACTCGGAAATGCAGGCTTTGAGTCGACCAGCATCGAAACTTTTCCTCACACTCACGACGTTACCTCATTTTCACGCAAGCTGCGACTCCATTTATCTACAACGTGTCACGAATCTTACTTCAAAGTATATGACAAAATTACAGGAAACAATCCATCGGTCGCGTGTGCGTACGGCAGCTCTCAGTGAATTTCGAGAACGGTGCCAAAAAGTACTAAATGATCATGATATATCACTTCCTGACCCTAGTTCTGGACGTTATGAGCATACATTATCCCCTGGTAACGAAGTGGAGATGGAGTGTCTTCTTCAGCTGCAGCGAGACACGATTGCTCTCATTGAACGCACATTGGGGTCTCCTAATGTTTACTTTGGTATGTGGGAACCTGCATTGCGGATACTCCGGTACACTAGCGCTTCTGTGTCTAGCATTATGACAGGGAAGAAGCTTAAGCACGGGAATGGTGTTAGTTTCTTGGCCCTGGAGAAGCAACTTGCTATCGTTGTAACAAGTCGAGATGTAGAGAAGACTGGCTCGTATTTTAAAAAGCTCCGGTATTTTACTAACGAACCAATCGAAGAGCGAAAGTGGCCGTTTATCGTCGTCCCGGTTGGTACTCTCGGCGTATTAGCGCTGGATAATTTGTATACGTACGAACAAGCGTCTCATGAGTTGCAACCTGAGCTTGGAGTCGTGGATTTCTTACGTAAACTTGGTCAACATTTCGCAGAGGTCCTCACAGTCGTTCGTGAACGTACCGTTCGTTACCGTCAACAACTCCGCGACGACGCATTAGTTCGAATAATGTCAGCATGTGAGAACTTGAAGCCCAGTGCTGATAATCCCCAGATGGTCTCATTATATCTCCCTCATTTGGTCTTACAAGAAATTGAGAACGCACTTAACGGCGTAGATGCCTATATAGGTCTAGTTGCTCCACTCAGTGAACGGATTCGCTTTATATGTGCGTCGCCAAAGAGTCAAATGGACAACAAGTCGGTTGATACAACCCAAAGTCTCTCGTTTCGAGGCTTCGCGAGCCAGCGCGTTATCGTCATTCCCAATCTTTCGCAGCATTTCCAAGAACAAGAAAATTTACAACAACATGACAGGAAATCTAGGCAAAAATTGAAGTTCTTTGGAAATTCTAGACCTCCTCAAGGACCTTTTGTCTGCGTTCCGATACCATTCGTTGGGACTTTGTCGGTCGATACTTTCCCTGGCGCTGCTGGCGGTGTTTTCTCTCCTGCATTCCCTGAAGACGGCGTGGTGGCCTTTTTGGAGAAGGCAGCGAATTATCTTGGTGAGAATCTTCGCACTTTAGCTGCGAATGATGCGAGAAAACTTCTTCCTGACTTGTTTCAAGGGAATCGCACGACATTTCCGTTACTTTTTCAAGAGATTTTCATACTCATTTCACGCAATTTACTCGCAGTTTATGCGATGCAAACACTTCGGTACGAGTGTGATAAAAATTGTAGAAAATGGGGTCGGAAACGAGTGGTAGCATCGATGCAGCGCTCGACAAGTGATGATCAAGTCGAAATGAACGCAGAGGAAGAATTGAGTTTGATACAAAGTCTGGAAGAGCGATTCCACCAGCAGGTCGATGGTGAAATAGTGAGTAAGAAGGTTTTTCAGCCAGTTCATCAGCTTTCGAGATATCCTGAGATCCTGGTCGTTCACTGTTTATCAACGCGTGACGGTGACGATGATGAAGCTACGTTAATCCCGACAGTTCTCGTCCTACGTCGTGTCAAAGGGGCGACGTGGATGTACGACGAAGAGTTCTTACTGTCGATTCTGCCAAATATTAATTCCCTCATAACATTGGTGAACATACGAGTTGAGGGGATTGTGGCACGACGACTAGCAACACGAAAGATCAATGAGGTTTGCATGTCGTTAGAGAGTTTACCACCCAGTGAAGCCACTCAAACCATGTACAAAACCATTTTCCCTTCCGTAATGGAGACAATCGGCCAGGCCATGAGTCGAGACAACGGTGACGTGTATCTCGGTGAACGAGAGCTGACAAACCATACCAAGAGCCAAGCTTCGCATCTTCAGCTCCGGTTTGCAGCTGCTTCCAGTCAGAGTCTCATGCTCGGCGTCGCAATAAATCTCGAAAAGGTCGACAATTTCTCTCTTCCAGTCGTGCAAAGTCTTCGGAAGCAACAATTCACTCAACTTGTATTATCGCGAGAACCATTTCCTGTTCGAATGTTGACGTCCAAGTCGGCACAGCGTGTGTTTCTCGCTGCTCCGATGGGCGATAATTATGTGCTTTGTGCTGATAGTTTAGGGCCAGAAGCGTTTGGTTGTGGCAAATTCGTACACGTCGTAGAGCCTGACGTCGTGACGTTCTTCAAGGCGGCCGCATCGAGACTCCACGAAGAGATCTTGTCGACGCGACATCGAGTGAGTTACGACCAGCTACGAAGTCTCACGACACGTCCACACACAGACTTGAGACTCTTTTACTCTACCATTCTTGATGGGTTACGTCGCGATCTCGTGGATATTCACTCGCAGCAAATCCTCACGCTTGGAGAAGACTTTACGAGCTTGTTTCGACTGGAAGCATGGCAGCGTTCGAGCACGCGACGGCCGGTTAAGACGTTGCCGGAACACTATTGCGCCGTCAACTGGTGTGACAGAGCGCAGATTCAACATGAAATTCACTCGGAGACCCAAATGTTCCTGCCAATGACCAACGTACCACGAACATTAGACACGAGTCGATCTCGGTTACAACCGGTAGAAGGGATAGAAAAGCACGGTGCTAATACTTGTGCGTGCTTCGCCGTGATGCTGGATACTTCGGTGGCAGCTCAAGGCGGTGACGCTAAACTGGCATTGTGCATCTTCAGTCACGACGTTAAGACCACGGAAGAGCGTGAAATGATAGGAAGGACAAAGCGAGAAAAACTACTTCAAGACGAGAGAGATAGTTCCGTCTTTTTTACCAACTATCAACGACAGTACTTCTTCGCGTTCGCTGCAGTGGTGTGTGACGTGTATACACACGTGTTTCGTGCTTGTGCTCTTGAAACTTTCACAACGGAATTGTTTCTCATGTTACAAGAATATCTTGACGCAAAAGATGGAGTTGTGGTCCGCTTTACAGACGGTAGCTGTACACGAGCGACAGACGCGTTGATAAATGACGATGGCTATGCCTCGACCACGTCTACAGCTCAAACATTGAGCTTGAAGACGCCGATTGTGTTGTTTAGTCAGCAGCAACACAAAATTCCACCAGGACGAGCTTTACGTGGAAAACTTGACAAAAAGATTCGACAATTTGAGGCATCGAAAGCGCCAGTGACCATTTTCATGACGAAGAAAACGAGTCCAGCACCTCCAGTGAAAGCCTCACAAGACACGATTAACGCAGCGAGGAGCGTTAAGTCGAAAGGGATGCAAGAGCAAACACCTGCAAAGCGCAGAGGACCAATATCACTATTTAGAGGGAATAACTTTTTTCGCTACGGGAAGAAGAAGAAACACGAAGAAGAAGAATTTCAAAAGCAAAAAGAATTAATAAGACGCGCTCCAGAATTGCAGTCACTCTCGCCGTCTCGAGCTCAACAACTTCGACACGAAAAAGTCTCTCTTCATGTCTTTGTCCGAGCTTTGGAGTATCAAGGACGACACGATCTCATTGTTTTCACGATCGAGAAACAGTCCGTCCAGGCTGCAAAAATCGTGGAAAAGGTGATTCGCGAAGTGAGAACTCGTTCCGAACTAATAGCGACTCAAATACTCACGAACCCGCCAAACGGTTACGAAGAGATTAACGCCAAACGTTTTCTATCCCCGTCACAACGAGGGGGGGGTGGGTTTTTACTTATTTCGCTCTTGAAACAAGCGCAAGCGAATTTTCAACAAATTGAGGGACGTTATGGTGCCGCCATGCGCCAGTTCCTCACTGGAGCTCAGGCCACTGCTCGAGACGCTGACTCGAATGTTAATGACAACTGGAGCGCCATGTTTGCGACTACGAGTGAGAGTGGAGAAGTTACGACTACTTTAATGATGGCACTACTGAGAGTGACGCTGGTAGCTTGTGGCTCCAAGCGGGAGAGTGTAGTAACTCTTAGTGAGACCAATTTGATCAAGGAATACCTAAAGATGCAGGCTGGACGGAAACTCCTGCAACTTGATCCAACTGACAAGAAAGTTTGGGGAACTATTGGACGAGCACGAATACTTCTTCGTAGTTATAAGGAGATTCTTCATGAGGTAGAATCACGTTCTGTAAAAGACACGAAACCTATTGGCGACGAAGCGGATGTCGCTCTACAAGCTCTAGTCAAGTTATTACTCGCTCAATCGGCTGTAGTGCGCTACCTCAACTACCTCGAGACAGAGGTGGCTCGGGAACGGAACCTATTTAGTGATGAACCAGCGACAAAAGTGCAATGCTTTATTCGTCAGACTCAAGCACGAGCTCAAGTCAAGAAGCGACGACGAGAACGTCATGCGGCAGTGGCGATTCAGTGTGCGTTTCGTCAATATCTGGCACGTCGTCGAGTCTTGTTCATGAAGTGGACACGAGCGGCGATCCGAGTCCAGCGAGCTTTTCGCCGCCGACGTCAGCGGGCGAAAGGGTCGCGACCTCGGCGATTTACGACCCAATTGCTGTCTGTCACTCAACATGACGCTGTCACTTTGTCGAAAGAGACTTTAACGGATGGCGCCTGGCGTACAGATATGGCCACGTTCGGGTCGTTCCACGAGTATTTCGTCAGTAAAATTGGACGAGAACAGAGACGGAAAGAGGAAGAGCTCATGTGGAGACATCGACGCGAGATTGAGAGAGAACGAGCGCGATTGCCTCGTGACGAAGCGCTTAGAGAAGATGTTGGTGATTTATTTGAGCTTTTGGATGAGGTCGGAAGCAGCGAATTGGGGAGAGAACGCGCTGCTGCCTTGATCACGAGACTGCACGTTCCGTTGAACCAAGAAGAAGTGGCCGATGTTGTTGCGATGATGGACAGCGATGGCTCCGGTGGCATCTCGATGGACGAATTCATGCGCTGGTTTGCCTACGAATTCCCATTACTACAGAAGCGAGCCCCACGTGTGTGTGGCGTCGTGACTAGACGGGATTGGCAATGGGTTATCCAGCAGTCGGCTCGTTCTGTGCTTCTGAAACGATGGAGAGCAATGCGTGCAGGAGCGATGGCGACTGCACCAAGAGGATCTACACGTAGTGGTCAATGTACCGTCGGTACTACCAAAGTCCAAGAAGGTGTCATTTGGGAAGAAAATGACAATAGTGAGGAGGAGGAAGAGGGGTAACGGATGGTTGAGCTTGGCCATCGTGATTAATAGTCTTCAAAACCAGTTGTCATTGCTTCTGCCCATCCGGCAAAATCTAAAATGGCACGACAGTGGATCCTCCTAGTTGTCATAGCCACAAATCCTTTCCCGCTGACCCGTTTTTGTGCTGTCCGCATCGACCTCCGCCACCTTATTTTTTTGGAAATGACTAGATTAAAGTAAAGGTCGAACCATTTCCTATTGTAGTCTTCTGTATATCGTATAATACGACATAGATTTTTTTTGGCGTAACTTATGACGTCGGATATTAAGGGGTTAATAGATTTGGTTGGAGAACTTGGACCGGTTTGCGAGTTTAGTCCATATCCCAACAGTATTATGTTTTTTTCCTCACAATGACAAAATATGAAGATCTTAAGTAATGCACGCATACGTTCAAGCCCTCGCGGGAAAAATGCGGCCATTGCCGTCGTTGTACGGGACACCAACTTTGGTCGTTTTTGGTGCCAACTTCGCGCGTTAGCCTGGAGGTCGAAGCGTCCAAGCGGTATACAAAATGATTAGAGTTACGTAAGTCCGGATGGTGATGGTATATTCGCTGGGGAGGAAGCTGTTGTCAGGTATGCGATAGAGTATGGATTGCAAGTGAAGATGGCAGAATATCACAGAAGGGCACGAGCGCTGCGGAAGACGCCACTGCGGAGAGGGAACAAGCGCTGCGGAGGACGCCGTGATCGGCGCAGAAGATGCCCCTCGGATAAGAACCAGAGCGCTGCGGAAGACGATGCTGCTGCGGATGAGGAGGCAAGCGCTGCGGAGGAAGCTGCTGCTGCGCATGAGGGGGCAAGCACTGCGGAAGAAGCAGCGAGTGCTGCAGAAGAGGATGATACTCCAGTTTCCCAAATAGGTACAAGTGCGAAGCTATCTCAGAGTTCGTTGAAGGAGTTGTTTGGGGTCTCTAGTGGCTCCGACGTAGAGCTTTCCCAGGCAGCGGGTGCCTAGAGCTTTTGATTTGTCGCCACGCGAGTTTCAAGAGGACGGATCTTCGCGATCTATTGTCACAGGGCTGCAGCTCTTGCCGAAAGCGTCCGGTGTCGATAGCGAGGTTGAGCAACAAGACGTTTCTGAAACTCCAACCAACTGAGTACAATCGCAAGATCAAGTAAAGAGAGACGTCAATTTTGTCCCAGAGGACGAGAACATGAGCGCCTACGAAAGTTTCAGTTCGGGAAGGAGCGACGAAGAGGACATTTATGATGATAACGCAGACTGTTGCAATGACATGGCTTTGTGAGCGCTGCTCCGTGGATGACGCCGAGTGTTGGCTCTGCAAAAAATCTGCCACGACTACAAGGGCGAATCGATAACCTGTTTCTGCATCTGCGACGACGAATTTGACTGCGGCCAAGCGATTCCGGCCACCTTGAGCAAATAAGTGGTTTTACGGAGGAAAGCGTAGATCGACGCGTCGAGGGCTGCACGTTGACAGTGAAGACGCTGATGTCGAGGATGGTGAAAGCGAGAATGGCTGCAACCAAGAGTGAGCAATGCGTACGCCGATACAGTGAGGATAGAAGCGTCAAGCAAACAGTAATATTTGATGACTGTTTGCTTTTGTCACATCATAACTTAGTTTTTCTTGAGCTTGTGCTTCTATCGTATAGTCTTTATCCCCTGTATGGACTCATTGTACAATTCTTTGAGCCACTTTTTGTGAAACGGTAGGATGTTATAACATTGATAGCACAAAGAGAGCTTTATGGTGTATAGCCTACGACATTGTCAGCTAAACCTGTTGAGACTTTGTATACCTATCCGCCAGTCGACTGTGTTCACCATACAAAATTAAGTGACTTGGCTATGGCGTAAGATACGACATAAAAGTACCGTACTTTCGACGTTTGGTACACACCATTTCGGGAACCAAGCGGTTAAAATATTCCGAGCCATTCTGAGTTTGGTATAGACACGAATGATCAGAGCTGTGGCGTGCTAATCAACAAGTTTGGGAGCTGGAACGCCCGGCGAAAATCAACGTGTATTGTTGATCAGAAAGTAAGTTGTAAAGTGGCTCCTTCGCGGATGCCAAACCGCGTCGCTCCCACCTGATATTGTAGCAGTCCAGAGGAAGCTGCTCTAGTTGCTTGGGCTCTAGCTTTAATCACTTGCCACAAGTACATCCTTGTGAGTCCATGCGAATGAGTCCTTGCGCCATGATACTAGCTGGGATCAGCGGTAACTAATGCATGAGCAGGGTTCACTCTAGCCATGACGCTGCTAGTTGGAAGAGCTGGTCAGATGCAGCGATGTCATCATCACACTGCCCCAAGCTTTCGAAGCACCTTCACCAATACTCCTGTTTTTAGTCGAACAATTATCGTCAATTAACCTGAAACTGCATTGTGTTGCGAAAATATGCTCTATCACCCTGTCAGTTCGTTCTCACGTACGCACGTACACCGTTACCATCATGTTCGTTGTTGTCTGCGTCTAGTACATCGTAAAGCGTGTGTTATCTTGATATCATCCACAAACGGATCATCTACTTTGAAAGGAAACCATCGTAGCTCAGTCAAATTTTCAGGAAGAGCTTTGGTGTTTCTTGTAATCAAATGACGATCCCCTACGCATCTCGCCGTGGTCACGGTGCGTAGGAGAAGGTCGTCATTTGTGTCCTGTGCGCACCATACAGTACTTGTGGACGTCCTCGCTCATCGTCTTCAAAGGCTCCCAGGAGTCCCAAATCATTTCGAGACCCAACCACTTGACCTTCACCTCGTACGCTTTCATCTCGCGATCCATTCGGTGATCCACTATCGCCTCTAGAGACAGCAGTGTTCCTTGAGGCGCGATGCGGTCAAGTAGCTCCTCTGTTACATCAAGCAAAAACAATTTCAAGTTTGATGGATGTATATCCGTCGTGCTACCATTATCAAATGCTCGGCCGTTAAATACTCGTCTGCACTCCCAATCACTGAATATGGCTGACCCACATTACTAGTAGCTTATTGGTGTTCAATTTCTCGTCGACACGTGGATGTAACACGTAAATCGCCGACCGATAAATTCTCTTGCGGCTCGTAATGGGGTCGTGACCGGTGAGTGTGTTCAACCTTCCCAGTCTAGTGCATATACATGATGCCACTTCTCAAATTTGCGAGATGCCGCTCCGTTTACGGTTGTGGTTTCATCACTGTATCCACTCTGCTCTTCCCCACACTGGAAAGAATACCATGACCCGGGCACTTGGGCATGGTAGCCCATAAAACAGCTCAATTGGAGCCCGGTTGGCAAGTTACGGGACTGGAGAGTAGTTGATACTGGCCTGTACAAAAGCAAGTAGGTAGGGCCAGTCAGTCAAACTCCTCTGGACCCCAAAGCTAAAGCATTAAGCACTTGCAAAATATCGCGATTCACGCGTTCGATTGATCCTCTTTTTTTCACGGTGAATAAGCTAAGATGAAATCTTGGCGACCCTTAAGTCGCTGGCTCAATTCGGCGATCACATTATTTTTTGAAGTGTGATCCTGAGTCCCTAGCGCCTAAACACTTGCAGCGGCTGTACCAGTCTAGAATAGCTGTAACCGCCACTTCCGACGGGAAGTGTTTTGGATCCCCCCCCCAAAAAAAAAGAACTCTTTGGACACCCCTTTCGAAATGCATTTTAGAATTAAACTAGAAACACGTGCTTGTCTGAATTGAGCTCTACCGAGATAAGTTAGAGTAAGAAGGGCTACAACAATCTACACCTTCAGGGAGCCCGCTCTAGACACCGCAGACCCGACCACGTCAACGCCGCCGTGGACACAATTGACAAGTCTCTCTTCGACCTGCCGTCGATGAAGAAGTACCGAACAGGTATCGCGGTGGCGCTGAAATGGCAGCTGAAGAAGGTGGCCGACCTCCCCCCCCCTCGAAGAGTTACTTCTGCACATGCTGCAGCAAGATCCGAGCGCAGACGGCTAAGCAGCTACTGAGATTGCCGAGGGTGAAAGATCGCCTTCGTGCCCTCCGTGCTCGCAGGCCGCGGTTCGAGAAGGTCAAGGCGCTCAGCGCTAGTGATGAGTTTAATTTGCTGGCAGAAGAGTGGCCAGCGGACGTGAAGTACACCACTGAGTGCGTCATACCGGAGGCAATTTCATTTCCAGACATTGGTGAGGGCGAACCTTGCGGTTGCGTTGGAGATTGCTTCATGGACACGTGCAGCAATGCAGCGATGGCAATTTATTGCATACCCGATTGTTGCGGGCTGGAGGCGGCCCCTGCACTAATGCTCCGCGTCTTTCGACCCAGAAATTATTTGACACCCACCGGGTTGGACTAGGGTTTTTTACGACGACCTTCCTTGAATGTCGGAGACGTCTTGGGTGAGTACGCCGGTAAATTGTGCGAGTACGACGCTGTGTAGAAGGACAGCCGGATCAGGCAGTGAAGCAGAAGAGTGGATACACCATGCTTCTCCACGCAAAATCGATTCGTAAAAACTTTATTTACATCGAGGCTCTCGAATTTGGATTCATGACACGATTCATGAGCCACTCGTGGACACCGAATGTCTCTTTCTGGAAATGCAGAATGACACTAACGTGAAAGTGCTGGCTATCATGACCAAGGATGTCAAGGCAGGAACCCAGCTCACCGTCGACTATGGCGATGATTGGTTTAAGTGTGCCTGCGATGACTGCTGGGAGGGATCTGAAGATGGTTCGCAAGCGTGAACAAGAAAAACCTCTAACGCATCGTAGAGATATATCGTTCCGGACGAGAATATAAGTCGAGTAACTGAAGGATAAGAACGTGTGCAGCTCCTGGAAGGTCTTAAAGTTTCTTTTTCAACATTCAGCGATAGGGTGGTTCATGAATCCTCACTTGAGTAGGCTACTACAAAACCGTACGTACACCGTGCGCTATCCAGATACAACGCTGATGATCGATACTCTGCGCTGGGGGGGATCGCTCAAACTCAGCGCAGCACCACCTAAAGGCGAACGCCCCCCCCCCTCATTCCCAGCTTTTGCTGGCGCGCGCTTGCGCTTCTTGCGAGGGGCAAGAATCTCCCTGCCATTGCTGTCCAAATGTTCCGTGACTCTCAGTGCGAACCAACGTGCACGCAACCCCAAACGCGAAGACGTAATTGCAGGGACACCACGTGTTGTCGATGCCAACCGGCCTAGCCTCCCCACGGTTGACACTGAACCTCCATCCGCGCGTAATTCGACTTCAGCTGGTGGCTATCTCGCCAAGTACACGAGTTTAAGTGGATTGATCGATAGCTCCTGTTCCGCGTCCTTGTGCTGATGCTTTGCCGCGGTGATAACTTGCCTGATGCGCATATCAGGCTTGTGTGCGAGTACTAGTGTACTCGCTCAAGACTAAATGCCAAAGACGGCGCCGCCACGAGACGGCCGGATGTTGAACTCAATTACGACTATGTCACTCGTTAATCGACCTCTATCCAATTTACGTGATCGGAAATAATTCGTGGGTCGATTGTAAACGAGCTGTGATACGCGGTCCTTGAGTTAATGCATTTAATGAAACAGCCCCAGCATTGATTTCCGATATTTCCCAGGCGGGCATCTCTCGGCGATTGCTCATAGTACCGTCTGCTTCCGGAAGCCGTGACCCTTCGGTTATCTTGGAACCAATACTGGATCTCGTCCGTGTATCCTTTGTGACGGCTTTCATTTTAGCTGTCGTTTTAGATTTCGTTGTAGCTTTCTTTGCACCAGAACTTCCTCGAGCTCGTTTTTGCATTGAACCGCTTTCAGTCACGTGATAAATTACCATAAAAACGAGGCCATTCTCGGCAATATAAAGACCAGGCTGCTCTTCATCGGCAATTAATTGCTTTCCGCCTCCAGAATTGTTAGATCCCTCTTGCCACTGAAGCAACAGAGTTGTGACCGACCCCAGTGCTTGACAATACTTCATGTACTGTTGTCTCGACAAGGCCTCTTCAAGCCGAACCCATTTCTTCACGAAGCGTTGATGCTTCGATCCAGCCCGCAACGAAGGCGTAGGTATATAGCTGACGTCATTGATACGTCTGTGGTCCATTCCCTGCAGAATCGCTATCCTACCGTACACTAGTGCTCAGATTCAATACTTCTTCAGTACGAACTCGTAGCGGTGGTTCAGAGAGGGGTTTACTTCTAAGGCACGAGCCTTTCGAACGTGCTCAGCCTCTCCCCGAGGCATCACATATATACGAGTTGATAGGTAGTCACCAGCACGAATGAAGCTCTCGCCAAAGCGCGCGACCGTAAGCGCCTTCGCCTCCCCCAATTGGAGGTTTTTCTTGAGATGGCATTTGCATCAGATGAGTTCCCTCCTGCCATTTATGCGAGCGATTCCGGAGGAAGAAGCAGTGGGTTACCTGGAGACATCTCGAGTTGTATGAGTGCTGCTGATTTTGTGCACCAGACACACACACCAAAAATAGTTAAGATCAGACCCGAGGCAAACAACAGCGCCCATACCTGGTCTGTGCAGGACAGCTGCTGTATAGAAATGTTTCTAATGGGTGTCCGAAGGGTTGTGTGTGTGTGGTGGGGGTCCAAAACACCTCCCCTTCCGATGTGGGGCTATCACAAGCTACTAGTTGCACAAAATATGTCGCTTCATCTTTCAGAACCAACATGTAGTGCTATGGACCGAAAGAATCACCAGTGTCGAAATTTCCCCGTGTACACTAGAGTTACGCTGGAAAGTGAAGTGCATCTTGATAAAATGGCCGAGGAATTAACACTCCTCCCTACGCAGGTAAGCCAAGTAGGCATTTCGAACAGAAAGCACGTACAAATCCCACACAGACCACTAGTATAGAACAACTGGCGGATGCGGTTTTCGATCACATGCATGCCGTGGTGATCGTTCCTTCCACAATGAGCAATAATCAACAGTCTCTGGACCAGTTCACTGACTTCCGTCGGTATCCAAATTGAACCGATAACTAACAGATAACTCGCCATATTTTATCGTTTCCAAGGGTCGCACCTTTTGGCGCAACATACAGGGCTTTAAAGTCTGCCAATTTCGTCAACAATAGGACAGACAAAACCATCTTAGTCGAGTGGACGCAACGGTGTGGGTTCATCATTAACCGCTTTGGCGCTACGCTTTCTCTCACTCCGAGTGAGAAGGTTTGACAGAGTGCATCCTCGCTACCGCTTGTGGGTTACCGACCCACCTCGAAATAAGGTCAATCCACACGTTGTGGATACCCTCGACGTGCTCAATCGGATAGCGGTAATCCAAGAGTTTGGTAGACCATCGTAATAATTTCCCTCGTACATGCCGCTTCAGCTCCTCGCTTGGAGAGAAAAAAAATGAGGTTCCGATTGTCGCAGTACAGCCGAAAGCCTTGTGGGTGCAATAGCAAATACTCGAGCTTTTCGAAAGCATGCACTATCGGATAGCATTCTTTCTCAATGACACTCCAGCTGAGCGCCGATCCTAACATCGCCCCCATGCACATAAGCGGTTAGTGGTATTCCCCATGAATGGGCACATCCGGTTTCCAGTATTCTACCTGCGAGACAATTAAACCCCAGCCGTTAGTTGAAGCGTTACTTAGCAGGCACACTGTTTCCCTGGGTCGGGATAGGCCAGTATCGCAACCAGTAATTTCAACAGTTCAAATGCCTCCAGTTCTTCCACTGACAAGGCGATCTGAATCCCTGCAGCAACCCTCTTCTTTAGTACCTGTCAGGGCCTGATCTAGTCTTTGTTATAGTGGGCGAAGAACACGGGCATAGCCCACAAGCCCGGCGCGCATCCAGTTGCTAGCGCACAGTAGTTGCTGCAATTCTGCAGCAGCCACTGGCGGATGCATTCCCCCCAGTGCCTCAATACGTCTCGGATCATGCCCTATTCCGTCTTTGTTGATAACCCGTCCGCACCATCTCAGTAGAAACAAAGAACACTTTTGGAGAGTTAGGGTTAATCCATATTCATCCAATTTTAATAGCACTGCATCGATTGCTTCCATAATTCGTCTGCTGACTCCGCGAAAACGAGAAGGTCATCTATTCAAACGACAACACATTTTCCAACCAATTCGCCAAGGACCGTTTGGACCGTTAATGAAAGGCCTCATCGGTGCTGCCTTGCGGCACACGCATATGAGGGAAGCCCCATTGCCTGTCATTTAGGAGAGATATTCACGACAGCTCTCATGTATCGGTAGCTGCCCGAACCCCTTCAGAAAGCCGAACATCGCGTAGTACATCCTACCACGACAGTGCTCCAGAGCCGCCTCAATGCTCGGCATAACCCCTCCTATTGGGTCCGTGGCAGCATTTGTTGGAGTATAATCAACCGTTTGACGGTATGCACTCGTACTCTTTTTAATTGGGAGAGCTGGGACCACCACCGACTCTCAAGATTATCGTACACATACCCTAATTCAACCAGCTTCTTGTTGAATGTATCCAGGAAAGCAGATTTCTCAGGGCTGTACTGACTCACTTTGCACTTGTATGGAGGCACATTTGTCTTCAACCGGATCTTAAGCGAGGGTACGCGGGCTGGAGGGTCATTTCCTAGTTCCAATCTCCAGCCACATAACCGATGTAGGATCGTGTCGAGCCTGCTGCTGATGTAATTGTCGATAATACCTCGATCAATAACATCATGGCCATGGGCAATGCATCCACTACATCCGTCACGACGTCGGCAGCAACTGGTGCGAGGCCAAGCATGCCTCCCGGTACATCCAATGTTCCATCGTCGCCACCTTGAAATCACAGTTGTTCGTTGTTCCACGTCGAAGATCGCGATGGGGTCAATACGTTTGGCGCGGACACGTTTTCCTGAATTATTGCCTGTCCCATTATTTGCCTTGCGCTCGGTAAGCGGCCGCTCTTTTCCTGTCCCATCCAGGTCAGGGCATTGACTGAGTCAGTGTCCCTTCCCACAGTGAAAACAGTATGTCCGGGGTTTACTGTTCGTTGTCGGCGCTACGGCTGGTACTGATTTCGCGGTCGCTACAACGCGGCTCTGGTTGAGTTGGCCGCGCCCACCTTTCAAGGGATTGGCGCTATTGTAGGTATAGCACTAGCCGAAGAACCAGTGACAGGCGGGACCAGAAGAGATTCCGGGGTCTGGGCTTGATCGAGCTTGGGGGCTGGTTCAAATATTGAATTGTGAGTGCCATGCACGGCTGGTGCCCTGCCCCTTCGCTGTCCTTCCACAGGCCTTGCTTTATACTAAGACTAATAGGTTAAATATCAGTTACGTAACGGACGTGTCCGTTTCACAACGGATACGCCAGCACAGTTTACATTGCAGTTCTTGCGAGCCACTTCCATTTTTTTTCATGCGAACGGACACGCCAGCGCAGTTTACATCGCAGGTGGGGCGAGCCACCTCTATTGCATGCGATCAGGTACGTTCTCCAACAGACGCCCGAAGTTCGCGCGAGAGGAGGACCGCCTTCAACTTCGTCAACCGTGCGTGTACCGCTGTACCCTTTGCGAGAACGAACTCTACCTCAATCGTTCTCCATCATTGACAGCTCCAGCACGTCAGCGAGATCGTGTATCGCTTAGTACTTTACCAGATATTTCAGAGCATCATCAACTCCAACTGGTTTTGCAAGGCGTCGTCAAATATACTTTTGGGATGCGCGATTCAAGGCGATCGTGGTCTTGTGCAACCCCAGCAAAGTCAGCGCGGGGCAAAGCGGGGCAATTTAAGGTGAATGTTACTGCTTCCTCCATCTTGACGTAACTACGAGAGCGTTGTGACCAGGAGCTTCCTGACCGACATCGTAAACAACACCATTAATATAACGATACTGGTGTGGCGCCGTTACAACACACCTCAGTCAGTCTAGACCCCGCTGCAGCAGTACGGGGCGGTAAATTGATGTTACAGTTTTTATCTTACCAGCACTTTTGGCTAATCAGCGCAGTGCGTAGGTTTGATATGCGGTTCGGAGAATAGTGTAAATTTGTACGGAATTAACAATTCGACGACGGTACAAGCCGATCCCCCATGATCCCCTCGAAATCGATATCTCAATCTGTAATGCAGCCAGAGCACTGATAAAAGGTGGCTCTCGTCGACTGAACCAACAGCTGCGCATATCATTTTTTGTATAGCATGACCTCTATCCTATCTGTATTGAATACAATTATTGACGCTCAGAGGTGTTTAATTATGGAAGCTGACCATCCCGAGAAGTGTAAGGCTGTTGGATATTATACCATATCGACGACGCAGTGTCTTCAACATCACAAAAGTCCTCGTCCGTTGGCTCACCTGTGAACATATTATTTTCTGGCGGGGTTGAGCAGATCTCAACCGACAGTGGGTCTTTTAAGCGCAGCGTGACATCTTTTCCGCAATCTCGTATCTGATGGTGTCCGCTTCTTCAGGTTCTTCACAGTCACAAGCACAGTTGTCTTGTCTAGTTACGGTGAAGTCATATCTGTCGCCGTCGAATATTTGTGAGCGTGACACGGGAGCGGGGAACCTAGGGGCGGAGGGCATCGCGATCAGTGGAGAGTGCTAACTCCGCCAGTTGCTGGTAAGTACTTATACCGTTAAGTTGGCTCCTATGAGTAACAATACCTCTGTGCAATACCAAATAGGGGCCTACTAACGCTATTAGTGTCGAGAGGAGCATCGATAGTAATCTAAACAATCTCACCACGTTGTCAATTTAGTTTACGGATGCTAAACTGCCTTAAACTGACTATGATCTTGATTTCCTATATTGCTTATCTAGCAAGGTGACGATCACAGTCGATACAGATGGTAGTTTCCTAACCGGACCTCACTCAACTGAATGACGTCTAGCAATTCCAACAAATGAATGCTGTCATCGGCACCACCGTAAGTCGACACCGTCTTACCACCACCGGTAGCGGTATACACAACCGGTGTGTCACTTTTGGCTTCGTTGAAGTGTTCTGCACTGCCACAGAACTTCACAATGCCCTTACCACACTTCAAAGATCGAAGCGCTCGGCAAACGTCTTCGACCAGAAGGACTCTCAATTGAAACTTAGCTAATCGCATACTACTATGTTTCAGATCTTAGATATATTACCAAACAATCCTAAAACTCAACGCTAACGTCGCTCCGTCTGTCTATCACGCCATAAATGTGATTCTAGACGCAATCTCATTGGCCGCCGAGCGCAGCGAAGGCGGGCCGCCATTGGCTAAAACAATATTTCGCCGCCGAAGGCGGCCATTAGTGGAAATACATAAATTAACGATTGGTTGAAGGTTGATGTATATTCTTAGCCCGCGTCCTTTCATTCAGGATGCCACATGCAGGGTGAGTGGTGTCGCCCGTGCTTGGACTTGTGCTGGAACTGCAGCACATGGGCAGGCCCACCTACTGGGACCAAAACTAAACCCACCGCCGCGTAGGCAGCGGCGCTCGGCTAGTCAATCACAATACGATAGAAATGGCCGACCGCTGCATCTAAGCTGCGTGATTAGGGGCTGACCCAGGCGATCGAAAAGCGTGCGGAATTTGACTGATCTTGTAGGGCTTAGCACCGCAGCAAGGAGGCAGTTCCGGGTTTTCGACCTCGCCTGGCGTAGAAGATTCGCCAGCCCCAGCGCAAACGAACCTATCCGATATACTCCCGCTCCTCGATGGCCTTCGTCACGAGCGAACATGATCGGCACCGCGTACTCTCTGCGCTTCTGCACAGGGTCAATAGTGTAATGGACATTCCCCACAGCACAAGCTTGACATGGCTTACACCCCAATAGTGGAGGTTCCAAGTTTTTCTCTGCGCTTCTCCACCACGCACTTAGCGACAAGCTGAAGCACGGTTCTCTGATGACTGTGTCTGCTTCCTACGGCGTCTCCACGCAGACAGTCAACCGTAATCGCGCCGAGCCAATGAGAGCGTCAAGATAACTGGTGTGGTTTGGTCGATCCGCGCAATAGCGGATGGCGGAAGGCCAACCCCACGATCGCGAGCTCGTTCGCCTGCGCAGCGTTGCACCTCAGCAGCGCAGCAACTTACGAGCAGCAGCGCCTCTTCCGAGCAACGATTTTTTTCGAGAGCTCAAGATTGGCAACGTTCGCATTTTTGGAAGCCCGGTAACCGACACTAACAGAACGCAGTGCCTGAAATTCTGTGGGGTGCACGTCGACCCGTCGTCCGTGCCGTTTCACGTAATGGAGGACGCCCTCCACGGGAATGAAAGCCTGTTATACACGGGCATAGTAAACCGGCGCTACGAATTGCTCCTTGATGAGCCAGTCCCTACTCAACGCGCGCAGCGATGCCAATCCCAAAGGTCGTGGCCCTCGCAGCTTTTCCCAGCGTGGGGAGGGGGGGGGCATATCGGCGAATGGGCCGTCCCATGAACCAGAGCAGCGCATCAGCCGCCTGCGATGATAGAGAATTTTCTACCTCGCCGGACCTTGGCAACAGCACTATTGTTGTGTTTTGACTAGCCATAGCGCCGCTGAGATGAGGCCCATTCTTAGCAGATTCGCCCAAGAAGCCGGGCTGATCGGTGAAACGGAACAAAAATGACAGCAGTTCTCCCGTTGGAGTTGGATCTCAGCGTCAGCGCCTTTAAAGTACTTCCCGGCTGTGATTCAAGTCGAAGTTGAGCACCTTGCATATGTTGCTGTCGAAACCGTTGCGATTGTTGGGTAGTGCTTAATTATGAATTTGCACGACGCCCGGTGTAATGCAGGATGGGCTTGCACGCAATCGTTAACCCTTTGGTTCCCGGAAATGTGTATCGAAAAACGCTAGCAACATGTAGTATCTTACGACTTAAACGTGTTACCACAAGTTTGTATGTAGCAGCTGTATGCCATGCGGATAGGTATATAAGTATTGGACAGATTTAATAATCAATGTCGTAAGTTGCACGACTCTCAAAGCAAATGCTGTAATGCATGTCGTAACCCACCGTAAACCCCTTGTCAATAGCGTCACCGCATCTCTGCCAATGAGCGCCCAAACAAAATTAGCTGTTACGAGAACTTGTCAAAGGGTCACTTATAATTTACCGGTAATAATTTACTGGGTTTTCTAGCAGATTTGACAGGTTAAACGACTGGTCACGGAAGTTTAACATCAGGGTTGTTATGACAAAGTCAATCAATATCAACGCTGCGCCGCAGAAACTTACAGAGCGCCGAGACAATAGATCGGTGAAGCTCTATGCAAATGCTCAGGTTCGTGCGTGGGCTCACCTGAAAGGATAGCAACGCGCGTTCACCGCGCCTGGTCACTTCTGCAGTCAAACCGATACACCGCAAAGTCAGTCAATGTCAACTCTGCGCTGCGCAAACTTACAGAGTGCTGAGCCAGTAGATCGGTGAAGCTCTATGCAAAAGATTAACTCCGCACGTAGACTCACCTGCGTGATATTGGCGCGCGTTCACCGCGCCTTGTCACTTCGGCTCTTGTGTGCGTTGTCACACAGTGTGTGCTTTCAAGAGAACCGTATTGTAACCATTAAGTGCGTTCATATCGTGGTTTTGGCCAAGTGCCCGAGATACCTAACCGCGCTGCATATCGGGTGATGCTTTTGACAGGGGGATTACGGTACTCCCATCGGTGTGCACAACCGGGAAGAAAGGATTTGAAGAGTGGCACTGTGAGCCCAGACACATGGAAATAGGCGGAACAAAAGGTACGCTGAATATAAAAGAACGAGATTCCTGTGCCCACCTGATAATGGATGAGGTGAACGTCACACAAAACGACTAACGGAGGAGAGCGATTGCGATCACGCGTAGACAGAGCAATCGCGCGCGGGGTGCCTGCGAAGCAAAGCCGCGTGGTATTTGCGGAGGCGGGCTCAGCGCCGAGCTTTCCGAGCACTGCATCGGGCCGAACTTAGAATATTTTCCTCGCAGCAGCGCAGCGACTGCCTTGCGAAGCAAAGCCCAAGACCGCAATGCCAACGGTCCTCGGGGGAGGGGTGGGGCTAGGGTAAAGAGAGATGGGAGACCTGCAATACAAAACTACAGTCTAAACCAAAACTGTGACGAGGGGGGTGGGCACAACAACATCTGCCTAAAAACCACTACGATGCCGCAAAGCTATCACTCATCATATGACACGCAAGCAGTACTCTGTCTTTCTCGCTTTCATTTAAATCATTTCATTCACCACCTTCGCCAAACTGGAGCTATCGTCGCGTCTTCTTTCGCGTGCTAGCCTTCTTACCAGGTCGGCGCAAGACAACCACTTCCCGGCGCTAGCTGGAATGGCTTGGCCGCAGTCGAAGTCGTCGTGCCAGCTTTCAAAGCATGATTTCGCCACCCCCTTGTACTGACGACGTATCATGTTGCACAGCCAGCACTTGGTGTCGTCGGTAGAGCAGCGCTCGCAGAAGGAAGTTGAAGCAAAGAATTTATGATTACGGTCTGTGCGCAAGACTGCACAGACCTTGCACGAGCCTAGACGGCGCTTTTGCACGCCGCTAACAATAACTCAGTCGTCCGACTGGTAAATTTCGTGTGTGAGTCGTATGGAGCTCGCTTCCGTTTCTGGCTCATAGGTGGCGGAGTCGCCACCATGCCGCCAAAATCCGCTACTTTCAGCTGCAGAAGTTGGTTTTGAAGTATTCCATACCATTCACCACGCGACATCATGTCGCGTCCCGCCCTGCTCATCGCCTCCTTGTGAGATATAGGCGTTTACTAACGCCAAGTCGACAAATCCTAAGAATAAGCTCTTGTAGTACTTCTTGAACTTTGTCGACGTCTGGAGCGAGTACTTTGTAGGCGAAGTTGGTCATGCACGTCAACTCCGCCCATCCAGCTCTGGTAGTCGTTGACGGCAGCTGGTCACGGTACTGTGATATGTCCAATCTGCTTGACGTTCTTACCGATTGAGGACTCCGTCATCACTGAGCCCGTGCATAAATAGTATTCGGGCTTAAGGTCCCACTAGTGGAACGTTACCATGTTGGGGAGAGCGTCAGAACGCGCGAAAGTGAATTGAACGAGGAATACGCGCTGGGCGCGTCTTGCGCTTTTCCTTGACCTTGTCGGTATACCCAATACGATCGGTCATGATCGTGCCAATTGCATACACATTCATGTTGGGGAGCTCCATGGCAAGTAAATCGGACGAGTAAAAACGGTCGATTACGACTCGTGCCATACATGAAGCCTATTGGGGCCAAGCACGACGTTCAGATTTCAATTGACCGCAGCAGCTCCTGTCTTATCGTCAAATGAGTTGTCGTCACATTCAACAGCTCTGCGCTTGCCAGTATACATTTTAAATCTAGTCATACGTGCGACATATGGTGTTAGCATCTTTGGTTCAGGTCATAACTTACGACATACTTTTAAACAAAACCTGTGGCAATACGCCGTCCTGGAATCACACGTCATGAACAGCTTGGACCCATATCTGTGGGGTTTATCGGGCATGAACATCCGGGTGGTGTTGTGCTTGGAGGTGGAATGGAGAACACCTTTGCTAAACAAAAACACCGCATGTAGGGTGCATCCAACCCGGAAGCGCTGCTGAATCTTGACCGCAACCAGCCGCAGCTGCTAGGGTTTGTCATGCTCTGCTCGGCTTCGTTATCTACGAAGTGCAAGTCACGCAAATTGTCTTGACATCCGTTACGTCTCATGAATCTCCGAAATTTCCAGCAGGAACCGCTCCATCTTCAACCATCGACCAGTGTGCTGCAAAGCGTCGCTTCAGGGGACACAGCATACGCGCAACAAGTAAGCCAATGACGTGTAGAATTTCGTGCGTCTGGTACCCAGGTTTCGCCTTCAACCGCCGAGTGATTTGTTTGACGGTCTCCCGCCGATTTCCCACTTGCCTTGCGTGAAATACCATCTGCACGTCTGCGAACTGTTTGCAGACCGTACGGATTCGTCTATATATTGATCATTATCCGTAGTTACTTCGGCATTAAATAAAATAAAGTGAGTAAAGGTGAGTGACATAGGTCACGCAAATCAGGCACGGGCGGCGCCTCTTTCACGCCCAAGCCGGGGTATGCTGCGACATCCCTTTCCAACTCGGACGAAACAGTACTCCACGCCATGCCATGTAAGATATCCGTTCGCCTCTTTTCAGAGGACTTGTCAAGTTTGCCATTTCCGAGTTGAAGTGACTGGACGAAAGCCTCGTTCATTAAATCAACATCTTCGTCCGACACGACATCATCATCCGCACAGGATCCCAGCGGTATGGGGTGTCATCGTCCGTATTGTCGTTGCCTACATCGTCGTCACTGTCACCCAAGCTAAAACTATCATATGAACTCAGTTGTTCTTCGTCAGGTACAAAATTTATTTCATTCTTCACGGCAGGTTGAGGTCAGCCTGCCGCCTGGCCACACAGAAGATTCTTGTTCTTCATCATCGCTATCTACTCCCGACACCTCCGGTAAGAGCTGTAGGCTTGCGGCAGCATCTCGTTGCGACTCGTCAATATCGCAATGTAACGATCCAAAAGTTCTGGATACTGCAAACTACGAGAGTTCCTCCTCAGAATCACTCGAAGTCCCGAACACCTCATTGAGCGCATTCTGAAAGAGCGCGTGGGCGTGGCTTCGAGCATGGGCGTGGAGACTGCTGGTTTGGGCGTCACTTCAAGCGTGACGTGGGCGCGGGGTGTGGGAACGAGGAAGCAGCCTGTGACGACATTAGCGCGTCCCAGATCGACACAAGCGCGCAGCTCTTGCGCAGCCTCCACGCATCTGCCCTCGTTTGAAGCCACGCCATCGCTCGAAGCTATGTCCTCGCTCGAAGCCACGCCTACTTCTCAGCCTCCACGCCCACAACCGAAGCCTCGACTCCCTCGCTCGCAGGCTCCACGCGCACGTCCGTCGTGTCCGCGCCTTTGCCGCAACTCGTTCGCCCTCGCCTGTACTCCAACCCTCTTGAGCAATCCAGACTGTAATGCATAAGCAACAACTGCTCCTTTCCCAATCAACACGTTGGAGAAATCAGGGCTCAAGTGCCTCCACTTATTAAATAGCCCGGTTGGAGTTTGTAAGTCCGCCCAACAGCCGCTATTGAATCCGCATGTGGCCAAAGTCGATGTACTGGTCGACCGCGGCGGATTTCGCTCCCGTATGCGTCCCATTCGGAGAAATCAAGAATGAGTGGTCCCAGGCCATGGCTATTTCCTGGCGCATCCCATCTTTCCCGCTCTCTTCCCAAATATGTCCCGTTTCTGTAAAATCCTCAATTACCTCGTGGACTTAATTCTTGAAGAATGACTTGATTAAAGTATTGAATTTCTGATTCTGAGCCATTTCCTACTATTCATCTCTGTATGTCGTAACTTACGACATATAATCAAGTCATAATTTTTCGACGTCGGGAGTCAAGGGATTGACTCATGATAAGACGTCTTGGGG
The DNA here is from genome assembly GCA_033558025.1 of Phytophthora sp. 'mugwort'. Taxonomy (NCBI): domain Eukaryota; phylum Oomycota; class Peronosporomycetes; order Peronosporales; family Peronosporaceae; genus Phytophthora; species Phytophthora sp. 'mugwort'. The sequence goes on along the minus strand of JAUCEF010000007.1, from coordinate 3,726,191 downwards.
TCATCACGCGTATGTTAGGCGTGCCTGGAAGTATTTACGATGCCTTCCTTCACGAACAGCGCGTACCCCTGTCGAAATGATCGTTTCTTCGGCCCGAATAACTCCGACACATGCTCGGTAAGAACATCGTCGACATACATCAGAGCTATGGCTATCCACCAAATGTCGTCTGCGTAGATCATAGTGAAGAAGTCGGTAGCTGAATGCATTTGAGCATATTTACGAACGCCGAAGATAACTAACCCATCATTTTTTTTGCCAGCAAGATGCGGCAAAACTGGCAACCTTGCAAATAATTGGGATACATTAGCGTCGTATTCTTCTCCTACGCGTCCTTTCGGTCCTATCTTCTTGCTATGTATAATTTCATTAATACTCGGACCCTTTATCTCGCAATCGGAGCTACCCGTTTTGCCAAAAAATGGCTGGAAGTCAGAATACTAGTATTGTGCGTTCTATAGTTCCCGCTAAATCGATAGGACCCTAAAATCCGGCCATATGGCTTGCAATATTTCGGCTTGTAGGGGAATTAGACGCTCTTGTTTAAATATGTTGTTATATGGTATAGGTGGTAATGGCCGTGATCTTAACGCTCTTGAAAAAAATTGCTCTTTCGACAGCAACGACAAAACTGTAGTATCATACCCATTTTCTGAAAAAGCGTACATCTTTCATGAACATCTATATATTTTATGTTAAAAGATTCTACTTAGTGAGGCCCGTTCTGGTTGGCCACAGCAAGGCAACGGTGAGGCATGAAGTCCACGAACTTGAGCAAGTACTCTTGCGCGATGGTGGCTCACGCGGTCACGATGTCGTTTTCGAGATCGCCTATAGTGCGGTACTGACGGCCGTGGGCTTATACCCGAGCCGACAAAACCGAATAAATGTTCTCGACGGGTTACAGTCGGGGGGGGGGGGTAGGCCAAACCATGATGTTAACTTCCATTTCGTGCAAGAAGCTTGTCATTCCAGACGAGGCATGAATCGATACGTCACCTCGCTGGAAATATAGTCGATATCATGCTTAGAGAGAGCAAACGGTAGCTTGTACTCAGACACAATATAGATGTGTCGGGTTCGACGCCGCCCGATCGGCGCTAATGCTCCGGATATCGTCTTGTAGGCTGTGGTAGTGGTGGTTACGATCCCCTCGTTGGCCGTGTTGCGCGATGCGGTGCAAATTAAATGTACTCGTCGTCGCATATATAATTAGATCATATAAGTTGATCTATTGCGCGGGTGTTGGTTCAAATAACCCCGCAATAAAATAATAATTTACAGTGCCGCCAAATCCATACAACCCCCCAAATCGGGTCATACATCTGGGTATATCTCGGCTTGTAGGGGAAATTAAATGCTTCTGTTTAAATATGTTCTTGTTATTATGCATATCAAGATGACAGCCCTCGAGGTCGCCATCAAACGCGTGAGCTCCTTTGTATCCATAAGCATCGGGTCAAGCGCCTAAGCGCGTGAAGCAACCTCGCAAACCGGTTCCTAAGAGCGCTGGAAAACTGTTGGGGTCGCAGCACGTCGTCTTGGCTATGAGTACTTCCGCAATTCGCATTAACGGATACTACAAGTTATAGATTAGGTGGTATGCGGACGTCAGCGCAACACCGATGTACCACACTGTACTCAACTAAATGGTACCAAATACCCAAATAAAGGTTAACCGAACCTTTCATAACGACACCTTCATCTACGATGTCTCTCGCTGCGAAATCTTATTATTTCTTTACGGGACGCCCTTCCAGCAGTGACATCTTCTTTAAGTCGGCGATCATGTCGTCAGCAACAACACATTGATCGCTAAGAATAGGAATTATCTTACGAAACCGTTGACTACTGTGTCATTGAGGTTCTTTCCACGCTTACCGCACCCATTAGCATATCTTGGCGCGATTCGGACGTTTCAACTTGAATTCTTTCCAGAGATTGTCAGGTCTTTTATTTGGGCCTGCATATTCCCGTGCCAGTACTGACGCGGTCGACACCTCAGAGGAAAGTTCCACGTCACGTCCACCGCTTGAGAGACCGGCTTGGCATGCGGTGGAACCTTCAGCGGTAACCTTGATGGAAGCCGCATATGCTTGGACGTTAGCCTTCCAGTGCCCACTGAAATCGTCCCACAAGAGCATGATACGCTTTTGCGGGACTCGGCTACCAAAACGATAGGCTCTTGCGGGACTCGGCTACCAAAATGATACTTTAGAAAGTCGATTGACAATTCAGCATTCCACCATCCTGTGGCAAAAATATAAAAGCATTTAAATTAGACTTTAGTTATAATCAATTAGAACCCACCTCATATAGCGGCGACGTGAATACCTTTAGCATTGCCATACACCTCAAGTCCTGTTATTTCGCGAATCGTGCGCACATCCTTCCAGTCGCGGATGCCAAAGCGGTAGCGGCGAGCTTTGGTCACTTCTTGAATTGTTTCGTCTTTCGATGGTTTTACCTTGAACACGACGAAAGGCGTACAGCGGATACCATCACTGTCACCGAGCAGCATGACGGTAGCCCGCTACTTTGAGGCACCACTGCACTTAACCCACACCGTCTTCTAACCCCGTCTCGCCAACGTCTTTTTGGCTAAATATTCAAAGGATATACAGCTGCACATCTTGTTAGCCCTCGTCACATATAATAGCGCATATAAGAATACAGTACCGGTTTGGTCGGCGTTGTAAACACGCATAAGACCGAGGTCATGCACTGTTGCATCAACTCAGTAGCAAAGGCGGCTGCTATCTCATTAGGTTGTCGAGGCTGATCTGGTTCTCTCTTGTCGGACAGCGAAAGCTGAACCGATGACGTCTTTTGAATCCACCAACCCACTTGTCGGACGCCTTGAAAGCTTCCACACCTGCCTTCTCCGAAACGTCTAATGTCTTGTCCGTTAGCGTCTCGTGAGGACAGGAATCCCGTTTCCACGTAGTTCGTTGACCCACTGAACTATCTCGGCCTCGTTCTCTTTCGACACGATAGTCGCTATTCCCTTGTCGCGCAGCTTCTTATTCTCCCCTTCCCATTAGCGACGGTGTTCTCGAGGCGTTTACGTTTGCGAAATCATCGAAGTGTAGTCGTGCGTTTGGAGTTGTACGCAGTAGCGGCTAGGAAAGGGTAGAAGTGCTCGATGGTTTTGCATATGCACTTCGTGGTAGCTAGGTGGTTTATCACCGCGAGCTACTTTCGCACGGGCTCTGAGGCGACCTTGCACTGCTGCACGCGTCTACCCCTGCCACCGCGACTTGATCTTCCTTTCGGAGGCGTGCGCCATTCGAAACTGATGGCGGCGACGCTGTCAAAATTTAGGCGACAAAATACCGGTATACCAGCATTTTGGGATGTGACTGTCTACATGCGATTTCCTGTACTTGTAATTCGAGCACGGAATTGGCTCGCTGTGAGGTGTATCCCTTAAGCCGCTGTAGATCTCTACATGGGAAATGCCGTATACATCGTGGTCGCATGTAATTAACTATCGCCAGCTTCTGTTGACGGGACCCGGTTTAACCTTGTACTGCTGCACGTGTCTGCCGACGCCACCACGTCTTCCTCTTCTTTCGGGGGCGCGTGAGCCATTTCAAAGGCGACGAAGCTTAGAGTTTTGGACGTAAAATATATTCGTGCATATCGATATTTAATTATGTGTCTGTCTACAGGCGATTTCGGTAATAAAAGCCAATTTTGTGATTGGATCGCTTCGTGATGTATCGCTTAGCTGCTGCGACTCTCTATATGCATGAGACGCAGCGAGGAAATAAAAAATACGTTTGTCAGTCACTGAAAATGTATACCGTAAGACTTGTGCGCAAACGGGCACGTCGTGTTCCTGAAGGCTCATCTATACCGTCTTCTGGAAGTCTGAAATAATACTTTATTGACCGCATATTGAAGAACTAGCAGCTCGACTAGTTTAACGGTTTGCTTATCGAGGGCCTTTAGTTGGCCTGGATTCGAACCCCACTAAGACTAAAAGAGCAGGGTCTGCAGCTCGCTTTTTATTATCCATGAATAGACGAGTTTTCGCTTCGAGTCTGAATCAAAGCATTTAATGAGAGCTTTCGATTGTGGTAAAGCTTGGTGCGATTGAGTAAGAAGTAAAAACAATATGTCCGTCTAAAAATCTTGAACTGCAAACGAATGGGAAAAAAGTCAACGTCCAAAAATGAAACCACACAGGAAAGCTTGAAATCCTTCATTGAAATAGCTTCTTCTTCTCCTACAGTGATGGTGGACTCTGCTGGTCTGTCGTTGCCGTTTGCTCCTGTGTTAGCAATGCTAGTACTTCGTATGACCACCACGATTTTCTGCACTTGCAGCAACCGTTTTGGCATCGAATGATACAGCTTCTGGACTCTGTTAGTCTCAATATCATATATACCAAATGGCTTCCATCTTCTCTTTTAGATCATCGATGCTCGACGCAGGAGATCGATGAAGCTCTTGCTTCACATGAGATCAGAGATTCTCAATTGGGTTGAGATCTGGGCTTTGAGCAGGATGCCCAGAAGTTCAATATTCTTCTCGGTGATGTAGGTTTTTGATGAGGCGTGAGCGTTGGCCGGGTGCGTCATCCTGTACGAATTTGTAGTCGTCTTCAACATCGAGGAAAGCAACAGTTGCGTCTAGATTTTCTCCAAAATCGTCTTGTAGTATGCAGCAGTAATCCTTTTCTCACACAGATGAAGTGCTCCGACACCTGGGTAGGTGCTGCACCCCCATACCATCAGCGTCTGCCTCCCAGACTTGAAGGTAGGAACCAAGCACTCGTTCTTAAACTCTTCACCAGGTTTGCGCCAGACGTACATGCGCCCAGCAGCTATCGTTAACCACACAGACGACTCGTCACTGAAGATAGTTTCTTCCATTCGTCGTCTGTGTACTTCAACATCGCTTCTGCATAGGCCAAGCGGGCCTTGATATTTTCTTGCTCAGATATGACTTCTTACGAGCTGCCCGGCCGATAAAGCCCTCCTCTTTAATGCGATTCGAAATGGTGATACCATGGTATTCATTAACCATCGTAGCAAGCTTTTCGGCACTGAGGCGCCCATTGTTTTTTTTTTTTGCCTCGTGGACGATTTTGCGATCGTCACGGACACCAGTCTTGCGAGGACGACCAGATCGTAGTAGGGAATGTGTGTGGCCGTTGCGCTTTGCATTGGCAGCGATGGTTTTCACACTAGATACGTGTATTTTGAGCTGGTCGGCAATGGCTTGGAAGGTAACCCCTTCCCGACGTTTCGCGACATACAGATCGCAAAGTGATGCGAATGCTTCGCCCTAATCAGCATGGACGGTGGTTACATCTGTATGTATGATGTACGCGCGCTAGCATTGCTTACTTCGCCTTGTCCATGCCAAAAACTGCAATGAATGGCGCTGGACGTTGACTTTTTGGGTCATCATTTTGGGGGGGTGCGAAATATTTGGGCTGAATTATTCTACATTTCGCGAAAGTGAAGGCATCATTTGATTCGTCAAGAGGAGAGCTTTCCAGTACACCGAAGCTTTTCATTGGATGGTTTGCGCAAACCTAGATTTTTGCTCATTTCTTTTGAGTAGCTCCTTGGACGTAGCCTTTTGTACCCACTGTACAGTATATGTTGGTTGCGTCGTGTTGGAACGAGTGCTGATGGCCCTTCATTGTCAGTCCTAGATGGCGCGCAGTTGAAGGAGAATCGAACTTTTTAAACGAGTGCACATGTGGTCGATTCTAGAAATAAACTTTGATGAATACTTAAAGGGTTACTGAAATATTAGATTATGTACTTGCCGAACTTCGCTGGCATTTCGCAAATCATGGAGCAGTGTAATCGCGAAGGGGTACTTTATTCATCATCGTGCAAAATGCTGATAACATACCAGGCCGTTCAGCTCTTCGGTCGTCGACCTCATCTTCCGTTGCTTTCGTGTCGCACGAACAGCTGTAATGGCCTCCTCGCCGTAGACGTCGCGGAGGGCGATTCAATAATCCGGCGGCGGCGATCGAGTTCGTCACTGCACCACGTCCGCTTCACGCCACGGTCGGCGGATCCATCTGAGATAATCTCCCGCATGGGAGGGGGGCCTGAAATACCAAACTCGGTGTAGGCGACTTGGTTGCTATCCTTCCGCCCGCTAATCTGGGCGCGGAGAATGTCCTTGAATGGTCGATGTATTGCGGTACATGCCTGAAAATACGGCGTTAAGTCGCCCGGCCCAACGCACACGTAAAAATTCCGCCTGTTACTTAGCCTTGATGTCCTTAGAAATATGTACGCGCATAGAATCCAACTCGATATACTTCCCCTCGCTCGTGTCGACCAATGGGAACTGTAAGGCTCATTTTCAACCGGCCGCACCGCATCGCACGCTTATGCATGATGCGACCGTAGCGGTTGAGAACGGTTATGTGGCCACATTTTAGGTTTGTGACAGCTGGGGACGGACGATTTTTTTATGCAAACTTGGAAACGCGAGATCCTCGACTATTCGGAGCATCGACTGTTGTGAGAGCTGCACGCGTGCGTGGATGGAGGAGCTTGCTGTTTGTTGGATTGAAGCTAAAGCATATCATGTCTGTTGTTGTTTCCTGTGTTGCCTAGCGATCATGGAGGCCCATGACGATGCAAAACGTTTCGACCCAACGCAACAAAGCCCATGCGAGGAGTTCATGGGTTTGAGCCCGGCAGCAATCTCAGCAGCCATGCCACGTCTACTACCACCGCCAAACAACTCGCTCTCGGCACAACGGGACGTAGGCAACCATCGTCTTCCGGGGGGCAAACCATTGCAACCAAGAAACCTACTAGAGCAAATTAATAGAACGCAAGAGGATGAAATTCTGCTCTCTCGGACGACTACGATGTCGAAGTTAAATAGCTAATAGTGGATTATGAAAGTTGGTCAGCTGACCAAGTCCGAAAAGAGTATACGCGGAGAGGGTTGAAACTAAAGGCTAGTATGAACAAGGCAGAGCGTTATTGCTATCCTCCGTCGACACGATATCGCAAGTGCGGCGTACGACGGACTTCTTCTAGGCGATGATGGGGAGTCTGCCAGTGGAAAGGCAAGATGGACCAAGCACTGCTGGTACAGGCTGCTGAATATTCTGTTTTCCGACGAGTTCGCGAAGCGATTCAGTCAGTCCGATACGGTTGTGTGGTGCAACCCTTGTAATATTCACACACTTAACCTGCTTTGTTGCGTAGGAAATTTGGTATCGCGAGCAGAGCTCGATTCAAAAAAAGTCGGCAGCAAAAGTAGCTTCTGGCAAGATGTTAGAGCCGCCTTTATTCGGCAGTACGAGAAAACTTACGAAAGAAATCTCCTCATTTTTGCCGACGACATGTTCGCTGGTGTTGACCCATCTGTAATTAAACATCACTCTGCAAAGAAGCTCTTGAAGATGTCCAAGGAGTTAATCAAGAATTATTTCATCGCTGAACAGCGCTTCACTATCTCCGGTCAGAACGAAGATGAGTTCTGGAAATTCGTCGACAAGCGGGGTGCGGTGTTGTACATGCGGAAGTTGTTAAAGGCAAAATAACCGACGGAAATCTAATTCGTTTCATGCACCGAAGACTAACCAAATGATTTGTTTACGTACTTTTTATCGAGTTCAGTTGAAGCCAGACCTCATCAACTTATTAAAGGCGGCTTTTTGCGGAGGACGAGGTAGACCCACTCGACGAAATCACTATATTGAGAGCACGGGAGAGCTTTTCGGAGAACACTAAAACAAAGCAAACGAAGACTAATGAGTACGTGGCAAAGCGTGGCGTCCTCCGTCCTTCAGTACGTGACCGATCGTAAGGCAGAGCCAGCGGGCTACTAAGATGACCGAGTTGCAAGAGCGATCGCAGATACTGACGATACTTGACGATATTCGTCGTCAGCTGGGCGAGATTGACTCGGCTATTGCTAGGGCAAACTGCCAGGACGATCCAAGACTTGAAGAGACCTATCGTTACTTCTAGAAGAGCGACAGTCATGGATCGACAAGCTGCGTGCTCGTAATGACTAACGTCATGTGTGGCACAAGATAACCGGCAGCAGATGCATAATATATTCACTGAATAATTGCGCCATCCGCTCGAGATTGTACCGTGGTCTGTTTAGGTCTTTTGAAGCGATGTGATTTACTATCAGCGCTCGGGCTTCTTCGTCTAATTGCTGTACTACCCCGCCGCCTTCGGTCTCAAATTGTGTCTGGGAGTATGATAGATTCCTACTTTCATTCCAAGTTCGCAACTCACTACGCATCACTTTAATTGTCCGGCCTGACGTTAAAGTATTCTCTATCGTGTGTTGGTCGATGCAAAATTATGCAAGCGCATACAGCAGTGGATGACATGTGGTGCATTGTTGAGTTGAACGCAAAGTGCCCGCTTCAATATCCTCCATTTATTGACTAGTAAACCGAAAGCTATTTCGATCCTGATCCGGCACTGGCTTAGATAGAAGTTGTAGCTATCACGATCAGGTCGATTATTCAACTGAGCTTGGTTAAACGGAGTGAGAACAACTCGGCTCTGTAGGTAAGCATTATCTGCAATTTCAAACTATGGGCCTTGCACCATCGATAGCACCTTACTTAGTGACCACTGCAGGAAAGCCACAGAGTCGTTTCTGTCACCAGGTGAACGACATGCCATTGCTGTAAACTTACAGCGGTGATCCGTACGCGCCTGAACATTTAGCCCATAGCGCTGATAATATCCAGAGAATAAGGCAATTACACGACCATATTCGGAGCGACGAGGGACTCGGATTGGACATAACCAACCATCAATGGCTCCGATACAGCCTGGAATCGCACCATCTTTGCTAACGGATCAGAATCCAGCAGCCGCGTCCTCTATCGCGTCATTGGCGCGAGGAAATTGAAGAGCAAGTCTGGCGCAGTTGTTCAAGGCTCGAATTACTGCACTAACCATTCGGTACAAGCCCGCACGGCTAGTTCCAGTAATAACCCGAATGTGATGATAACTCCCACCTGCTAACCAACAAATGCACGTCTGAAACATGCCTGCATGGGCCACAATGGTTCTCCAAGAGCTCGTCGATCAGACTGTAATGGATCCACAGCTAAATTGGCCCCCACACAGGAAAGCAGTCTCTCGAAGCCAGCATAACTCATCCTACAGTACTGCTTGGACTCTCCTTCGAGTAGCAATCGCTCAGCGTGTATCCCCCAATCAATTCTTCGATGCACTAAACCCCCACGACGCTGCTCGCGCGTTGAAGCCACACTCATCACGGAAGTTAGGATAACAGCGAAAAAAACATTTTCAGTATTGTCAGGATGCATTTTCAATGTAGAACACACGGGACTTGCTAACGTAAAACGCGGCAGCATGAACTTTAATGGCACTGCTAAAGCTAGAGGCGTTCAGATCAGACATTGAAGTGGCTAACAGGACTGGGCTGTGATTGGCTCTTGGAAAAGTAGCCCTGCTCGCTGTTGTGCGGCCTCCTCGCCGCATGTGCCGCCGCCGCCGCATTTGTGCCGTTTTTGTCCAACGTTGCATGCGGTCGCACGACCTTCTGTCCAATCTGAGACAAGTATAAGGTCGCATGCGACCGCATGACCCGGTTGAGAATGGCCCTAAGTCTGCTTGGTCCGGACCTTCTATTGTGGGACATGGGCCATGCCAGAGGACTCTAATCGGGACGAGTCTTCTAATCGGATATATTTTGTCTGTGTTTACTTTTCGTGGTCCACGTAAAAACAAATATGAAAGGCACAATGATATGCGGAATTGGAAAGTTTAACCAAGTCGATATTTCCTATCTATTCTAATGACGGACGCTTCCTCTGATGCCGCGTCGACTGCTGCAGCGCCTGTGGTGGTCAGTACACTTCCGTCTATGAATCCCCCGCTGTTCTTTGAGATTGTGGAGGACCAGGTATACCGCTCCAACAAGTGCGACGCGTCGTCGTTCCCGTTCTTGGCCGCCCTCCAGCTCAATACAGTTGTGTATCTCTCGTACGACGACCTCTCACGCGACCTAGCCGCCTTCTTCGCCGAAAAGGACATCAACGTGGTGCGTAGTACTGTCTATAACCTTCTGTGGCTCAATGCGTTCTAAGCTGCCTATTGTGGTCAGATCCACCTGGGGATGAAATATCGCACAGCGTCGTCGCAGTGGAGGGGCATCTCGGAGGGGATGGCCAAGGAGGCCATCGAGTACATCCTGGATCAGAGACGCCACCCCATTCTGGTTATGTGCAAGTATGAACGAAGTTGATGAGGTCCTTGTATCACTGATGAGGGGCTCATTGAGTAATTGTCCCGGTGGCTGTTGCAGGACTGGCGTGCATTTTGCTGGAACCATGATCGGGTGTCTGCGACGTCTGCAGAACTGGAGCTTGACATCGACTATCGATAAGGTACATGTATATGACTGATAAATAAACGTGTGGGCGTCGGTGCTCTAGCCGGAGACTAATGTAGCGATTATAGTATCGTAACATTGCTGGCAGTGTCAAGACGCGATTCGAGAACGAGCAATTCATTGAGCTGTTTGACGTGGACTTGGTCACGTTACCTCAGCAACTACCGTCGTGGTTCACAGTCCATCAGCGGCTAATGGTACGACATTTATGCGTTGGTCTCGGCCATATTTTGTGACGTGCTCATCGTGCTGGTTATCATGCACAGGAAGAGGAGCGGATCGCGTTGACCAGGGGCGAGTATTTTCCCGGACGAACTCTTGGTAAGGTGGAAGATCAACCGAAGAAGGAGGTGCCGCAGCCTGAAGAAAGCCACATCATTAAACAAGGAGTGGGACAGCCTAACAGTGATGAAGTATCCATAGAGTCTTCAGCGACGACGGCAGACACAACAACTCTTGCCTACCAGAAATATTATTTCTATCTGCAGGGACCGCTGGTGTCACCGATAGTCAAGTTTTCAGAGAAAAAAAGCATTATTGGTGACGACGATGACGATTAAATAAACGGATAGACGTAGCAAGCCCCTGACTGTATTATTAACCACCTACCACCAGTATACTAGGTAAAGTCAAATGAAAAATTCAATGCGATGCTGGCAGAAATCTGCAAAGTCAAGGGGAAGCAGCCTCAACAAATGTTTAAGTCAGGTCCTGCGCGACGTCGACCTCACCAACAATGCCCTCCTTAATGCGCAGTAGCAACGTGATCTTCCACGGCTCAATCTTAGAAATGGTATCGAACTGGAACACAGCGTCCGCGAACGCATCAGCGTTAAACGCCTCGTAACTCTGGTTCATGGCCTGCAAGAACTTGCCCTCACGGCTGTCTGCAAAAGTGTAGTCGATATCCTGGAACTCTTCCCACTTCATTTGAACAAGCACCATGTCCTTAGTGGCCAGTGCGCAGATACCGGCGTTCAGCAAGTGGTTCTTGGCGTTGAACTTGAGCAAGTTTGACTCCATAGAGGACTTCGCGATGCTTTCGTAGATCTCCAGCGCCGCGTCGTATCTGAACACCAACCACATAAAAAATTACTCTTCACCTCACTCCAGTCCACACTCATTCATTGCAGCTTACTTTTCCAGCTCAGCCGAGAACTGCGCCACCTTGAGCAACATGTTGTTGGCGGAGGACGACTGGTTCTCTCCAGAAAAATAGTCAGCAGCCTGGCGATAGGCCTCCAGTGCCTCCTCTTTGTTGTCCTGCTGCTCGTAGATTTCGCCAATCTGTTTCTGTAGCTTGGCGGCATTCGAGAAGCGGCCGGCATCACACAGCATCGAGATAGCCGTCTTAAAGTGCACCATAGCATCTGCACAGCAGCACAGTACATCCATGGTCAGGTTATGTCAACTCTTTTCCGGTTCCGCTCGATCCGTAGCACTCACCCATTGGGTTCACTTTAGCCAGTGCCTCCGCTGCGTGCTGGTAGAACTGGGCAGCACGCGAGTTCTCATTTAAACGAGACTGCATCAAACAATAGCACAGCATTAGCCCTCCCCCTCCATCAATAGTAGCAAAGAATCACAACACTCGAACTCACTTGACAGCGTGCACATTTCTCATAAGCCTCGGCAGCCTTCTGCCCTGCAATGCGGTAAATAATAACGAGAGATACAAGGTTGGTCAGTTGGCTGCAGCTAAGAGGATAATTGAGAGGCTGCATACAGTTCTTGGCGATCTTGAACTGGTTGCCGGCCTTCTCGAAGAGGTCGCTGGCATCCTCGTTGCGCTGCGAGCTGGAGCCGAAGGAGAAGAAGGACGTCTTCTTCAGCGCCTTCTCGCCCTGCGCCAGGTACTCGCTGGCCTTGGCTTCAGCGGACATTTCGAGCAACTGCGAACTGCTTCGTGTCACTTGCTTCCTCAAGCCAAAAATTGTCTGTTGGAACGTAACGACAGCACAAAATAAATGGTGTGGTCGACATACACGAGCTAGGTAGTAGAAAAAAAGAATAATCAAGAAAATCTCTGAAAACTCGTCATAAACAAAATGATGGGAATGTACGCTGCCTGGTAGCATGGAGTAGGAGTGGTGACCAGGCCCGGAGCTCCATACAAAATAAGGGGGCTCCGTCCTCCTCCATTGGAGTTGAACCCTTCGCCCAAAAAGGTAGAAGTCGTAGGATCAAGTAACATAGACTCCATAAAAAACGGTTATAACAATGGGAATGCACAACGCAAAGTTAGATAAGCTGTTTTGATCGCTTATGGCGTGTAAAAAGAGAGAAAGAGAGAGAGTGAGATCTATTATCATGACTATAGGAGATTCGTCGTCCACGGAGCAAACTGAATCGGTCCAAAGCAGAATCACGATCGACCATGGCAGACATATCACGTTCTATTGCCAATAGCATGAGATCTGATGTCCACTCATCGCTCGTCGTTGTCCGTAGCCTTGTCTTCAGCCGCTTCAGTGCTGAAAACGATCGTTCGGAACTCACTGTGATACTTGAAGAACACACACCAGCTGAATAACGCGGTAGAGTATTGGATATTGTGTATGATTTCCTGCTCTAGCCATGCACTCATTCAGATCCCCTAAGTTGTTCAGATCAGCAAATCGAATATCTTCCACTGCTGCGTTACGGAAGCGCTCGGCTTCGTGTCTAAACGCTCCCATTTTTGCGTAGGCAGCAAGCACTAGTCGGCGGAGATTCGGATCAACTGTAAGTGGATTTATGACGAACGAATTTGGCGGTCGATCAGCAGGATCGCCTCTCACAAAATCATGGACGGAACAATCACGATGATTGGCGGGTATGTTGTTTGCTTCACACCAAGTCTGTGCTAATTTGATTCTCGTACACAAAATTGGATCCAACGTGCGAGCAGGTTCGTTGGTATTCGAATCATTCCTAGCTGTGCAGATTGCAGCCTCGAAGAAGGCCTGAGTTTGGTAGTCTTCAACCTTTTCTTCTGCATGACAGCGCGCGCCCAGATCGAAGAAGATTTGAACTATGTTCAACAAGAAGAGCAGAAGCCATTATGAAACCACTCGAGGGAAACCACTCAGAGCTGAAGGAAACTCCCCGTGGCGAGGCGAAGGATCACCCGTTAACCCTACATCTAAGTTGCCCCCCCCCAGCAATTTAGTCCTGGCTCTGGCCCTGGTGGTGACACGTACATTCTTCCACTGAGAGTGCTGGTGTCCTGGCAGTCTTAGCAGCTGGTCAGAATCAACGATAGTTACCTTTATAAGGAGCTTGCCAATGCCGTCCGCAAGAGTCCCAGTGAAAATTGCAGCATCATCAGTCGTTGGGGGCGGGCAAGTTCGAAGAAGGAGTCAACGGGTATGGATTTTATTTAAGGAGTTAAAATGCGAGATCTGAATGGTTGTGGGCAACTTGATTGCTGGGATATCCGACTAGAAAAAGAGACCGTCTCGAAAGCGTCCATAATTTGCGGTGGAGCGCTTCTCGGCTGGGCGAATCTTTCAAATTATCGTTCCGTTCACGGTCTTTCGTGTCACCTTGGAAAATTGGGAGGCTCCAGCATCGCTACAAGCGGTTTTCACTACTGCTAACTAGTGCGCGAAGCAGGGTCGCGGTTGTTGAAGTGAGAAATGGCTTCTCTATGAAGACCTTTCCTGATCCCCTGAGGGCGTTATGATGCCTTTCGTCTTAAAAGAAAGTGGTTCATGCTAGTCATAAGAGCGGGCAAAGAAAAAGGACATGGTTTAACTAACTGACATAAATCGTAATTCGCAACTTTGTTGCACCACGAAATGCGGTACCATCAGCACCTTCACGATTCGTGATATCCAGGCATTACTTGTCGCTGAAAACACAATGCTGATGGGCAGGGGATCCGAAAATAATATTTTTCAGAACGAATTGCCAAGCAGCAGAATAAAGTAGGACAGCGCGTGCAGCATCAGAAGCCAATGCATTATTTCCTAGGAAGGATGAAGCAATAAGTTCAGACGCTAAAAATGCACATGTGTGCTGTGTTGTCGTCCAGCAGCGGCTTGAAAAAGAACCGCGCAACCTGCTTCGGCGTGAAGCGGCTACGGGTGGGCGCGGCAAGGAGGAGATTGTCGTGCGGAATCGATAATGAAGCTGGAACTAATGCAAGCACCCAGAGGGCGTTTGTGGTGAATGGCTCTTGTTGTGTAAGTGTTATTGCAGGTTGCAGGTCGACAGCAAGATGGGTTTATTGAAACTGTGTACTGACATTCCTGAAAATAAATTATGGAGGGATTTGGTCAGATTCTAAATATTTAACGGCTATGAGAGGATATGGGAAATAAATTATTTATTTCAGTTTAACGCCGTATATCTTTTGCTGCGCTCTATTTTTCGGAACCCCACAAGTGATGGAACTGTATGACGACATATAGGTTTTGACAAGGTTTCGGGGCATCATCCTGTGTCAGACCCGTTAACATCCGAGCCGGATCCCTGCTGCGTATAAACTCCGAGCTGCGTTTTCATCTATAGTACCTTTCATTCAGGAAGGGCTCGATAAACAAAATTTACTGAAAAAATGTTGTTGGATAGATTCACGCTGTGCAGCTTACTTACAAAGTCCCAATTAGCGCTTGTGTGCATGAAATCCTCTATCTCACTCATTATCGCCTTCATCATCATCTTCTTCGTCTTCGTCGTTGTCCTCCAGTGAACCAAGGACGTCACTTTTGCTCTTGCTCTCCAGAAACAACATAATACTAGCGACACCCTCAGCTGAGATCTGGTTGCCGTCAATGTCCAACTTCACAAAAGACTTCTTGTCAACGACAGCCTTGATAAGCGCAAGCGCGCCAGAGGCACCGATCTCGTTCACGTTAACGACCACCTTCTCCAGTGCCGGCGATCCGACCTTCAGAGCCTCGGCAATAACCTTTGCGCCCTTTGATCCGATCTCGTTCTCCTCCACCTGCAGTACACGCAGAGCACTGCTCACAGGCAACACCTGTCCCAGCGCCGCCATGCTATCTACCGTTAAGTCGTTGCCCGACACGTCCAGCGCCGTGAGTCCCGCGGCCGCGCCTCCCTCACGCAGCGCATCTGCGATGGCTACCAAACCGTCATCTTCAATAGCAGCATCACGGAGGTTCAGCTCCACCAAATTGGGCATAATTTTCACGGCCGCGGCGATAGCCTCGCCACCCTGTGCTTTGAACGTGTTGTCGCTCAGGTCGAGCTTCTCGAGTTTCTTAAGCGATGTCAGAGCTTTCGCGAAAGCCAGACTTCCCTCCCTCTGAGCGCGCGTGGCCGAGAACCGCAGGTCCTTGAGCGCCGGTGACAGCGGCAACAACTTGGCCAGTGCAATAGCGCCGCCGTCACCGCTCATGTTGTTGTAGAAGTGGAAGGTCTCGAGCTTGGTGGGGGTGTCGAGGCCACGGAACAGCAGTACCTCCTCAGCGATGACGCCTGCTGCCGCGGCCGAGATGCCGTTGTTGCAAAAGTACATGTGCTGCAGCTGCTCCTGGTTCTGCAGGAGGCCAAAGCAGGCGCGCACGCCCTTCTCGCCGAGGGCGTTGTCGCTCAGGTCGATGCGCGTGAGCGTCTTGATGGCGCCCAGCGCGTCGCAGAGCGTGCTCAGCACCTGCAGCGCCTCGTCTTCAGGGCGCCCGGCAATCATGTCGGCAAAATCCACGCTCGTGAGCTCCTCGAAGGCGCCGCGCTCCTCCAAGCGCGAGAAGAAGGCGGCGATTACGCGCGCGGCCTCTAGCGTGTAGCTCTTGTTACGCAGAGTGATGTGCGTGAAGGTCGGTGCCTGCGCCTCTGTGTCCGCGTACGTCTGTACCAGCTCGTAAGCGCGCGCCTCCGTCACAAGTTCGCGCTCGCCGTCGAAGGACAGCACCGTCTTCGTGGTTGCCATGTTCTCTTGCTCTATAGAGGTATTTCGCGAATGTTGCTTTGTATGGTGGAGGGGGGACGATTGGGTCCTGTCAAAAATGATATCGCCTACTTATTATGTCGACTTTTGAAAAAGAAGAAAGCAGAAGAAGTTCTTCATTTCATATAATGCGAAAGTGGAGCGTTCAAGAGCCGCCCAGCAAGCATTTCGCAATTTGCCGCCGCGCAAACGAAGACTCAATCCGACGACGGGAGTGACTTTTGAGAGCCTGAATGAATTAATATATGAATGATTATTATGGTTTGAGGAGGGCAACCATGTGGCGACCGATATTTCTTAAGGGGATGGTGCAACGTAACATTCACGTCTTGAGAATGATACTTTTTTTTTTTAAGTAGCTCAGTCGTCTAGTTTTTAATGAAAGAGCAAAGCTTGTCAAACCCCATATCGAAATAGATCCTCTTGTTGATAGTATTATATATCGTGTACACATAAATTCAGAGCAAATGGCTTCGTCACATACGAGCGGCGACCTACTGCCCTCATGCATACACGAGATAACACGTTTTACGACGGTTTGATTTGATGGGAATAAGAGCGATGCAGTAAACTCAACCGAGATCGACCGAAAGCATGTTCCTGTATCGAATCTGCACAATAACCGTGCCTCAAGGCAGTTAGTTCATAACGGCAGATGTATTCAAACATGAGATACTGCTATATTCTGGGAAAAGATGAATATGTCGTGGTGGGCAGTAAACGGTGAAGTCATGTGAACATGGATGTGATAACTGAACTATTCATTGCTACCTTTCATGTTTCTTCAGGAAATGAAAGTTAGGTGTTTATTTTCTTGCCCGAAATTGTAGAAATTCCCATAAAATCGGCTTTTTTCACAAGCTGGTAAGAGGTTGGTTCATACGATATTCTTACAGCTCCAGCAATAGGGCCTGCAGCTTCGGCTTGTCGAAGGAATTCGTCGCATGTTGTTAGTTGGCAGTAGTCCTACTTGTATTTACTTTCGCTGCTCTTGACGGAATGAACAGCAGCAACAACAAAACATTTGCCAGATTTTACGCAGCATGAATCTGGCAAATGTCCAAGGCTACAACTCGCACTTGCAGGATGACTTCAGTTAACGTTGCGTTAATTCTGGGGTGCGTACAAAATCGATGAAATCCCAAACTGTATACATAGAGGCTTTCAGAGGCATGTTCGGTTTTGTTTGGGGTATGTGGAAGAATTCTGTACTGTGAGAGACAAAAAGTTGGGCCACAACGGAGTTCTCTGTATCGTGTCTGACCGAGAGAACTTGTATAGAGCGCAGACTTCCTTGTGCGTCTTCCGAGTACGCCACCAACATAGTTATTCAAAGCTACCGTAGTTTGCAAAAGTATCGGAAGTCACTAGGCCGATTGTGGTTTCTTTTAGCACATTTGTGACATCAGTGCTAGACGATCTACCGTCAACGTTGAATTAACGGAGTCTGCACTTCCGTGCGTTGTTCACAGAGGTTTGGGGGGTTGGTTATTTCAGAGAAATGTACATGAAGGTTTCCAATCTACAGTAGACGACAATGCAACAAGTGCCAACCGAAAAGAGACGTATTCGATGCGTTCATCATGAATGGAAACAACTCGATTTTCAGCCATCAAGTGGCTGAATGATGGCATTAGTTGTATTTCATTTGTGATTACCAGCAGCTTTACTGATGGTTTTCAGGACCCAACAAAAGGAACGAATAACAACAAAATCACCCAGAGAACAAACTATCGCGAGTGTGTTGCTAATACTAAAATTGTTTGCTCATGGAACCCTTACACTGGACGTCCACGCCCCCATTTCGTTTTTCTATCTAAGGTTTAGCTACACGTTCACAGCACGATAAACACGAAGATTAGGTGCATTTTACCTCGCAAGTCTTTTCATGCCAGTTCCAAATTCATGTGAGCTATTCAAAAGCCATGGCGGCCATGACTTCTTCAGGCTGCTTGTCTCTTTTGAAACGAACTGGGATGTTCTCAAAGGCGCGTGTAGCATCGAGGCGGATTTCACTGATTGACACCGTCTCCGATTGATCTGGCGGGGAATCGTAGCCGTCATCCGTCGGGAACACACTCAACATCTCGTACTCCCCGACAAGGTGAATAGCAAACGTTACGCGCTCGTGTACACCGTTGGTGATGATGACCTCATAGAAACCAGGGAAGCTGGCCTGGTTGCCTGAGTCGTCAACCATAGCCAAGGTACTCTGCTGGATGCGGAAGCTTAGCTTGCAGTACTGCGTGGGGCGTAGACTTACGCGTCGGTAGTCGAACAGCTGCTCGTTCAGCAACGCTGCATTGCCGGTAGCATTGACATTGAGCGGTCGGAAGAACGCAAACACGACTTCATCTCCGACTAGATCGCCGTCGTTCGACACAATGACGGTGACACTCTGGTCCACGTCACGTGTTACCACAAGAGGTTTGCTCGGATCCGTCACATCGCCGTCGCTGTCGAGCGAAAACGTGAATTTTGTGTAACTAAGACCCCAACCGAACGGGAATACCGGCACCTCCTTGTAGTAGCGGTATGAGCGACCAGGGTACTTTGTCATACTCATGCTCTTCATATCCACGCTGCTGATGTAGTTAGATGGATACATAGTGACGGGCAGCTTGCCACTCGGAATGGCAGCGCCGAAAAGAATGTCGCTTACAGCTTGGGCACCAAAGAATCCAGGATAGAAGGCCTCCATGACACCATCAGTGTGCAAAATAAGCTCCTCTGCGCCTACCACGCCGCCGTTGAAGAGCACAACGACTGTAGGTTTGCCCGCATGGCGAACTCGCTTGAGTAACTGCATTTGAATGTTTGGCATGTCGATGTTTTCGCGATCCCACGCCTCACGTTCGATGGATGTATCGATTCCCAGGAACAGAACAACTGCATCTGCTCCTCGTGCAGCTGCTTCAGCCTCGTCGAAGCCTGCGGTAGACGTGTCGTTAATACCAGAGCCTTCAGCGTACACAGTGTTCGAAGCACCATTCGCGATGGTAATCGCCTCCAGTGGGGTCTGCACACACCCGACCTCCAGGTAGTCACCATGGCACATTTGACCCAGGTAATTGCCCAGCAAAGCGCGTTTAGCCTTCGCGTGTGGCCCAATTACCGCCAACTTCTTGCCCTTGGTTAGTGGCAAGATGTTGCCGTGGTTCTGCAGCAAGACAATCGACTTTCGCGTGAGATCCAGACTCAGTTGCTTTGATGCCGCCGTGTTCACCTCGCTGGGTGCAACATGCCAGTACGGCTGGTCGTCGATAGGGTCAAACAAACCCAACTCAAATCGTAGCTTCAGCGTCCTTCGCATGGCATCGTCGACCGCCTTCTCCGGTAGCTGTCCGCTCGTCACGAGCTCCGCCAGACACTTATTGTACACACTTCCGCTGTTGATATCCGTTCCTGATAAAATTGCTAGTCGTCCTGCTTCGCACAGTGTCTTTGTATAGTGTCTCTGGTGATAAATCCCCGCAATCGCACCTGAATCGCTGGTAATATATCCGTCAAAGCCCAGCGCGTCTCGCAGCAACTTGGTATTCAACTGTTCGTTAGCACACATGGGCATGCCATTCACCGAGTTGTACGAGCACATGACGCCCTTGGCTTTGCCCTGCACAACTGACGCCTTGAACGCTGGTAAGTACGTGTCAGCAAAGTCGTATCTCGACACGACCGCATTAAACGCCATCCGGTCAATCCCGTCATAGTGTTCGTATGAGTAAGCAGCATAGTGCTTCAGCGTGACGACAGCCTGCAAGAATCTTTTGTCTTTCCCCTCCTGCAGTCCCTTGGTATAGGCGACGCCGTACTTACTGTTAACCAGCGGGTCTTCCGACGGGGTCTCCATGTTGCGTCCCCATCGAGGGTCTCTGTTTATATTAATATTGGGCGACCAGCAATCGAGTCCCAAGTGGGGGCCCGATGCATAATTCTCCCGGGCCCCTTCAAGCCACAGAGCACGGAGCTCCCAGCCCACGACATGGGCCATGTCGAATACCGCTCGAGGGTCGAAGATAGCCCCGAGGTTAACGGGATTGGGAAACGACGTGGCGCAGTTGGTTCCGCATGTGGACTGCACCCCGTGCACGCAGTTGGCGCCCCAGTTGTACTCGGGCAGGCCGATGCTGCTCATGTTGCCCTTGGGGCTGGCGCGGGCGGTCAGCAGCGTCACCTTTTCATCTAGAGGCAGACGGCGCAATAGGTCCTCAACGCGCTCTGAAGTCGACAGCGACGCGTTGCAAAACGCGAGCTGCTGATGCTCAGGAGAGGAGCATGCGCGCGGGATGGCGGCATCGAGAGCGGGAGCGCTGCTGAGCAGCGCGAACGCGAGGAAGAGCCGCATGAGATCTTGGGTGCGGAAGATCGCGAATCAGATGTATTTGTGAGCAGATTTGACGGGGTTATTGTTTTGAGGTAAAAACACAAGCAATGTCCTAAAATGATCTAATATCGATGAAATGTAAATGTTTATTTCTAAATAGGATTATAATACTTGCGAGTCTTTTCGATATTGCTAATAGTTGACTGTGCGCTACTTATTGTTCCTAAGAATGTTGATGTCCTTGGGTAGGACGAAGGGTGGGTGGGGGATATTGAAAACGGCGTGTTCTTGTTGTTAACGTTAATAGGATGCCTCTATGTATGTTTGCCATAAATGTTTGCATAGCAATACACCTGATCTTGAAGCAGCATCACTATAATTATTGCTAGAGCGACTGCAACGCAACCGAACAGTACCTTTAGCTCAGGTTTGGGACCTTTCAAATCGTCTGCTAGATGAATAGCACGATCGGGCCGTGGGGTTGAATGGCACAGCTTCTCATACTACAGGGGAACTGATGCGAAGGTTTTGTGTACTCCAGAATGCAAAATATTAATAATATGTATTTTATTGTCAAGTCGTGTACCGTGGTCTAACACTAGCTCACAATACCAGCAATCGTGTTACCAGCAATACAAGAGTCAACACGAGCCCACCACCCCGAGCGCCGCCGTTAGCACCGGAAACTGACGACACGGACTTGCTCGACTGAGGGAACGACGGAACTCGTTCCTGCACCACTTTCCGATCGCCCGTAACCTCGACATTGAAAGTCACACGCTCCCTGACGCCATTGCTCACGATGATCTCATACGAACCCGCCAGGCTCACAAGATTGCCACTTTCGTCCGCTAAAGCCAAGGTTCTCCGCTGAACGTTGAAGCTCACCTGCATGTTCTCAGAAGGTCTGAGACTCACGCGGTGATAGTCGAATAGCTGCTCGTTCAGCAATGTAGCTGGTCCAGTAATCCCAGTATTCACTGGTTTGAAGAACGCGAACACGACCTCGTCACCGGCCACATCTCCGTCATTCGACGCAATCACCGAGATCGTCGCATTTGTGGAATCTGACACGTCTCCGGTCGAGTAACCCATGTCTCCAGCCGTTGCACGAAGGTTTAAGCTTGAGTTAAAATGTGGGCTACCGGTAGCGGTTGCGTTCGTAGCCGTAGCTGTACCGTTGTCAATGGACATAGAGAAAGTAGTATAGCTAAGACCCCAGCCAAACGGAAACACCGGCTGGCCCTTAAAGTACCGATACGTCCGACCAGGATACGTCGTCATGTCCATGCTTTCCATCTGCACTTGGTCCACGTAGTCGGAGCGGTACATGGTGACGGGCAGCTTGCCGCTCGGGTTGACGTCACCGAAGAGCACATCGGCCATCGCGCGCGCTCCGAAGAAACCTGGGTAAAAAACTTCCACGAGCGCGTCTGTTTGCTGGATGATCTCCTCGGCTCCGATGACACCACCATTGATCAGCACCACGACGGTAGGTTTGCCGACGGCTTTCACACGCTTGAGCAGTTGCATTTGAATACTCGGTAGCTCGATACTGTCGCGGTCACCAACTTCTCCCTCCACCGTCTTGTCGATACCGAGGAACAGCACGACGGCGTCTGCACCTTGCACGGCAGCCGCGGCTTCGTCAAAACCAGCGGTAGAGTTGCCCTTAATGTCGCATCCCTGCGCGAATATCGTGCTGGACGCATTGTTGGTGGATTTGATGGCATCCAGCGGTGTTTGCACGCAGCTCACCTCGTCGTAATCACCATGGCACATCTGACCCAGGTAGTTGCCTAGTAGACCGCGCTGCGACTTTGCGTGCGGACCGACCACTGCTAACTTGATCCCTTTCGGAAGAGGAAGCACCGACCCGTTGTTCTGCAGCAGCACGAGCGACTTCCGAGTCGCGTTCAAGCTCAGCTCCTTCGCTTCCGCTGTGTTGACATCGCTGGGCGCCACGTTCCAGTACGGCTGGTCGTCGATCGGGTCAAACAACCCCAACTCGAAGCGTAGCTTCAGCGTGTGGCGCAGTGCATCGTCCACAGTCTTCTCGTCTACTTGGTTGCTCTCCACAAGTTCCTTTAGGCACGCCTCATACGACTTACCGCTATTGATATCGGTACCTGCTTGAATGGCAAGACGAGCTGCCTCGCACTGCGAACTGGCGTAGTGATGCATGTCCGCGATGGCTTCCACGGCGCCTGAGTCGCTCGTGATGTAGCCGTCGAAGTCCAGCGTGTCTCGCAGTAGCGTCTTTTCTACGCGTTATTGGCACACATTGGGATGCCGTTCACACTGTTGTACGAGCACATGACTCCTTTCGCGTTGCCGTCCACAATCGACGAGCGGAATGCAGGGAAATACGTGTCTGCGAAGTCGTACGGCGACACGATGGCATCGAACTCCATGCGGTCCACTCCACCGTAGTTCTCGTATGAGTACGAGGCGTAGTGCTTGAGCGTGACCACAGCCTGCAGGAATCGAGAGTCTTTACCTTCCTGCAGCCCACGTGTGTACGCGACGCCATACTTGCTGTTCACCAGGGGGTCTTCCGATGGCGTCTCCGTGTTGCGTCCCCATCGCGGGTCTCGGTTGATGTTGATATTGGGCGACCAGCAATCGAGCCCAAGATGGGGCCCTCCCTTGTAGTTCTCCCGTGCTCCCTCGAGCCACAGTGCTCGCAGTTCCCACCCGATGACTTGAGCCATGTCGAACACCACCTGCGGGTCGAAGATGGCGCCGAGATTGACGGGATTCGGAAACGACGTGGCACAGTTGGTGCCACACGTGGACTGCACTCCGTGCACGCAGTTGGCGCCCCAGTTGTACTCAGGCAGCCCGATACTGCTCATGTTGCCTCGAGGGCTCGCCCGTGCTGTTAGCAGCGTAGCCTTCTCTTGAAGCGGTAAGCGAGACAGTAGATCTTCCACGCGTCAATTTGTCGATGCCGATGCATCACAGAATGGCAGCTTCTGATGCTCTTCTCCGACGCATGCGCGCGGGATGTCAGCGCTAGTTGGAACCACAAAGCAGCTTGAAGCAGCAAGTAGTACCAACGGTAGCACGAACATGATGAAGACGCTACGTCGTCGAAAAGACTTCGTGGATCACTTTGACCACTAGGATATCAAATTGGAAATGTGTTAGACAGCGCATACGCCGAACGCTCCCAGTGGCATCCCGCAAACAAGTGCTTACGCGACTCTGTTGAGAGCAGGCGCCCACGTCGAATCACCATTGTGGGTCTTTTGAGACGGGCCATTTTAATAGATCAAATTGTAAATCAATAGTGTACAAAGAGCATTTGGATGGTGCATGTAGGTACAGCGGTACTGTGATTCACAGTACCTGCTGTACAGTACATACATGTACATGTACCTGAATGCGTGGGATTAAAACCGGTAGAAGGGGCCGAACCTTACCAGCACTCTGATATAGCGTCGTCTACGCCCGCAAAAGCATGGTTTTCTTCGCGCTGAAAAAGGTCATGTACCCACATTTTTTTTTTATTTGAAGTTTGCTTGCAGCAAGTTGCTGGAGGGGTTTGCTGGATATTAATAAAGGCATGTGTTGCTGTGTCCATCTAGCCCTGTCACATTTTTGGTTTACACTGTAGTTTTGTATTAATTGTCTCACATCTCTCTTTACCCTAACCCGTCCCGGTGACCGGTGGCATCGCGGTCTTAAATTTTACTTCACAAAAGCAGTCGCGGCAGTCGCTGCGAGGCAAAAACTCTAAGTTCGGCCCGTTACAGTGCTCCACTCGCTGCAAAGCTCGGCGCTGGGCCCGTCTCCGCAAATACCGCGCCGCCTTGCTTCGCGGGCAGCCCGCACGGGTTTGGCTGTGGCTACGCGCGCTCGCAAGCGCTCTCCTCCGTTAGTCGTTTTATGTGACTTTCACCCCTCTTTTTCAGATGGGCACAGGATCCACTTTCATAAATAAATAACTTTTGAGAAATGTTGGAGAGGAGTGGCTGATACAGTACGTTTGTTCAGTATTGCGTTGGGAAAACCATATTTAATTTTTAACCAGAAAATTACTCTAATAATGCCCCCCCCCAAATATATGGCGTCTGAGTGGGGACATGCGATAGTGCCCCACTCTCTGGTCCAGGTAGCGGAATGCATTTTGAACCTTCACATTGCGTGCATCCGATTGGTTAACGAATACCGGTACAGTGTACCCTTTTCTGATTCTGCATTCTCGGATTCTCTGTTTTCAGAACACCGCTCGCAGGTGTTCTGGCCAATGGAGAAGAATCAAGCTGCCGTCATTGCTGTCATCTGTGCTTGTGCGGGGGCCATCGCAGCGGCAACCGTTAACGGGCTCTCTTGGCTGGGCGAGAGTCGATACCTCCACGTTCCCATCCCAGACATTCGAGAACGCACTACGCGCTCCGAGGACACGCTGGTTCGAGACCCGTCTTCGGTGTGCCAAATCGTCATTTCTGCTGCTGTACAAGGCAGTTTATGCTGCATGGACTCGAAAGCCCCGCACAAATACCAAGAACCCCATCATAAGACGTCTAGCTCTCACCATGATCTACTTAGCTCAAGGCAGCAGCATGAATGGTGCGGCTGCCATCATGTGCATATCCCACACACGAGCGGTGAGCTACATCAATGAACCGGTATGACAAAATCCGCCATCGTTATGCCTACTGGAGGAGAGGCTACAGCCGTGGACGCTTTTTCGCGATGGTGGGTTTTCCCGGGGTCGCTGGGGCAATCGACGGCATCCTCATCCGCATACCCCGCCCCTCTGAGTTTGAGGGCTGGTACTGCTGGAAAGGTTTTCCTGCCGTAAATGTACAGGCAGTTGTCTGTCGATTACCGCGGAGTTTTCAGGTCACTCTCCATTCGAGCCGACGGTCACGACTAGTCTCTCTGGAATGATCCGTGGTCAAAAAGAGGTTTGTTTTAGTTTAATTTTTCTAAAAAGTCGAGCTTGCTAACAATGCTTCCTAGAATATCTTCATATGTGCCACAGGGTAAGCATTTACTTAGAGATGCTGGATACAAGGTATGACATCACTTGCTAGCACCCTATCCAGAAGCTGCTGCCGCCAGTAGCAACATAATGCGCCGCTATAACTATCGGCACTCCAGAACTCGGATTGTGGCTGAGTGCGCCTTTGGGCGCATCAAAAATCGTTTTCATGTTCTTCTTGGCAAGCTTGAGCAGAAAACAAAGGAGCACACCGTCAAAGCGATTGTTTCGTACGCGGTACTCCACAACTAACTATTCTGCGTGACAAGCATCTGTGGGCGGAGGTAGACCCGCTTCTGCCTTTTGCACCCGACAACATTGCTGAGGGTACCGTCGATTCGGAAACTGCAACATCGCATGCTATAGGAGAAGCTAAACGCGACGATATAGCGTCGTTATTTATGAAATACCCGTAGTTTTCTACTTCGGCAGCTCTCTACTAGTAACCTCATCAATGCAATTTGCTGCTCTTGAATACGAAGGCTTTCGGCGTGCTGAACGTTCAAAGTCTCAATAAGTGAATCGATCTTGTCGTTGCGCTCGAAGCCTGAAGCCATAGAAGAAGCAGTAGCTGCCTTTCGCTTATCTAGGTGCTCGATGAGCGCGTGTAGGTGGACCGCTCTGCCGAGCGGCTGTCGATGTCACTTGACCAGCGGGGAGACCGCAATCCTGAGTCTCCCCCTGCATTATGTCGTAGCCCTCGGGGTCGAGTAGGGCCAGCGGGGACAGCCAGTGCGGTCACTGCTGCGTCCAGGAGCGGACTTGTTTTCACCATGCTTGCTGCAGCGATCGGATTATGGAATGATAAAAACACGTGTCCTCGCAGAGCGTGCTCGGACTGGCCTCGGAACAGATTCTGAAATCCCGACCATCACCAGGACCCCGTCGCATCTACCTAACCCTAGATGAGAGTAAGAAGCATTCAGTTACCTGGACCATGGCCTTAGTACCCCACCTCTGATATTAATTATCTGAACTATCAGCATTTTCAGATCCGAGCGTATCGACGTCGGTCGATTTCAGAGAGCTGCTTTTCATCTTTCATTGTCAATTTTAAGTCGTGGCGATGATACCCAAGTTCACGGTGGGAGAGAAGCTGTCTGTAGTACAAGAACTGGAGGCTACGAGCGTCCGGTTGCCAAGAAGCATAAGCTCGGAGGAAGACATCGGACACGTGCAGCAGTTGGTCAAGGAGTACAATATTCAGTCCCTTTAGGCCCTTGTTCAAGTGGGAGCACATGTGCCGACCACAAGCGGGTTAGGTTTCATTGGGCGTTTCGCTGTCAGGGCCCGGGCGCGAAGACTGGTGTGCCAGGGTTTGTCCAACTAAGTATTTTTATATTTGGGCCGTTTCTAGCCAGCCACCAGCAGCAACTATCTTCCGTCCGTCTCTTCTACCCCCCCCCCCCCCCCCACACACACACAAACACTGTCGTTGGATCGAAGCGACTGGCATTCCTTGATTTTCCATGCAAAGCGACCTCACCCACCAGCAATCCGCACAGCAAACCCCTCTAACGGCAGCAAAGTTCATGGGAACGCTACCAAACGGTCAGCACTTTCAGGCGCTCCTGTCCATGCCGCTTGAGTCTTTGCAGCAGGAACAAACGATCAGCTCGAGAAGACTCCAACACACGCCAGCACCTACCGTCTCATCTCAGCAGGAAGGACCGAAAAGGCACCGCAATGGCATCGCCAGCTGCCTGTCTACCGACCATGCTGTTGGATGATGGCTCCAATGCCAAGGATGGATCGACGGCACACGCTCTATGGGCAAAATCAAAGGCAAATGCAAATTGGACTATCAGATGTATAGAAAACGTAAGGGCCTGTACCAAAAAGAAAAACGAGTAATGACAAGAACTGGCAACGATACCTCGTCACGCCGGAAAATCAACGAAGCGTTGTGGGCGACACTGAGTGACGCCTTTTCATCGAAAGAAGGTTTGAATGGCGACGTGCTAGCTGATACTAGTGACGACGTGGAAGATGCTGGAAAGCCTGACGCGGATGAGGCGGGCAATTCGACGTCAACAAGAAAGGTGCCACCGGTGACGCAGCTAGCTAAGGTGGTATGACAGCGATTTCTACAGCAATGAGTGCATACCCCACCGGCCGACGGTCAATGCCGTGCACTCCTGACGGCTTTGGAGGAGCAGACCCGCGCCATTCAGGCTCAGCAACAAGAGGCACGTCGCTTCCAGGAGCTTCAGTTGCAGATCATGCAGCAGTTACTTGAAAAGAACACAGAGACTCGCATACCGGTACAGTTCAAACAGAAGCGAACACGTGCAGGAGAAGGGAATGCGGAGAAGTTGCAGTGCAGTTGTAGTGTTATTGAAACTGTTGAAATAATAAGTTTCTACACCGATCCTGCCAAAAATGCCTTTGCTAGATCTTCGCGCTTTGGTTAAGCCCAGCATATCGGATAGAGGTCGTTCGGGATCACTAAAATTTTCGTCTGCGCTTGGTCGTCCCTCAACTTGTAGTGGATCCGATCCATTGATATCCATTGGGTCTTCCACAAGGATCAACATGTTCTGAAGAACTATATATCCAATGATTACCTTAGAAATTCGCTCAGTTTTAAGCCTGCCAAACGCGCATTCCACCATAATTCTTGTCTTGGAGTGAGTTCGATTGTAGAGCCCCATCCGTTTGTCTCCAATTGTATTAGAATCGGGGAAAGGAGTAAGAAGGTTCCCCCATATCTTGTAACCTGCATCCCCGACGAGGTGTTTGCCGGAGGGGGGGGGGGGGCACACAAGACGAAATTCTGTACAACGTACGTATACCACGTTAGCAATTTGCCAACTTAACAAAATATGTTGAACACTCACAAGTAAACGTACCGCTTCTTCATTCCGCTACCACTCCACAATGACTGATCG
The DNA here is from genome assembly GCA_033558025.1 of Phytophthora sp. 'mugwort'. NCBI lineage: Eukaryota > Oomycota > Peronosporomycetes > Peronosporales > Peronosporaceae > Phytophthora > Phytophthora sp. 'mugwort'. The sequence goes on along the minus strand of JAUCEF010000007.1, from coordinate 3,697,683 downwards.
TCATTAGACCCAGCACGTATCGAAATAGAGCGGAAGTAGCCGCGATGGTCTACCACCGCTTTGTCATTGACTGCAGGAAAATTTTTCTTACAGTACCAGTCCTCAAAACCCCGAGGACATGGTATTGCTATCAAGGTGCCATCGACCGCCCCAATAACATCATGCTATTGCCTCGAACCCCGCTTCGATCTCTGGTAGCTCGCCATATGTAGGCATCAAAACATATTGATAAACCAACTTGTTCAACACGTCGAGCGTCTCATTAATGTAGACAACTGCCGAGGATGCGAAATCCCCAACTTGGATGCGGCCTGGTCCATCGTACCGCTTGCGAGAAATATACCATGGCCAATGCGATTCGCTTGATAATCTTAGTCTTGCTGTTGGATCCAGGATGGCGACCCCTCGCAACATTTAGAATCCTGTAATTCCGTAGGAACGACAACTTGTCGCAACGGAACTTGTTGTGGAACCAATCGGGTTGTCGAACCTCCGTCGCCTGCTCGAACGTAATGTTGATAAAAGTAAACCTGCCGGAAGGAGGCGCACGCATACTGCGCTTGTCAATACATGCGACGACAGCAGCGTCGATGCATGCACCGGCCGTTACTGCAATAAGCGCGTTCCTTTCCATGGTGCGCGCAGGTGGCTTAGTTGGTGTGATGCTGACTGGATGATGGGAAGGGGATGGTACAATTGTGCTGTGGCAGGCACAGCAAATGTTGCCGTTCTGAAAAGTCGTCTGCTAGCGCAGCGCAAGGTACAAAATGGTACGCGGTACCAGTTTCCGCTGTCTAATCAAATTGCAGCGTTGGTATTGCTAGCACATGTGCTCCACTTGAACAAGGGCCTTAATGCTGTAGAGCCCCACCTGTATTAGTGCCCCACGGGGCAGTATCGCAGGTTTTACAGTAACGGATTTCACCGAAGAGTACCCGGGTCATTATTCACAATCGTCTACAAATAGCAATCACTTTTTGGGAGGGGGGGGTCTAAACTGTGTAGGGTACTAAATGATAGGCCTTCGTAGAGAAATAACTCCGACTCGACAAAGAAGACTTCCTCTAATTCACTCCATAATAAATGCAGGGGAGATCCACCGCTACAAATGTATCGGATTAGAATGTGCTATTTCTCATGATTGACTGTGCAATAATACTTCAAATATGATGTATTTTTTTTATCTCGGCGAAGTCTGTGTTTTACGAGCTACTGCGCTCATTCGAAAAGGGTACATCAAAGCTTGTTCTGTATTACGTCACGTTATAAACGAAATGCATATTCGCTCTACTCATCAACGACTTCCAAGTCGTCAAGTGCATTACTGAGCATGTCAATCACGTCTTCATCCACCGCAGAGTCACTTTATCTGTTGTGCAGTCCACCGCTGTAGGAACTTCCGGCCGTAAACGTCATGCTTCCAGATGAACCACTCGCTTGGATCTTCACGAAATCCAGCAGCGGCGATGGAGTTGTTGACGATGAGCTGTGGCGTCTCCTTTCACGCATCGGCAACCCACTTGCAGACCAACTCTCCGCTAGGAGGCCTGGGATTCCCACCCCTTCTATACCCAACTTGGTCGGAGTTCTTCCACTCGTCAATTGTTGCACACAACAAGTCCTTCAAGCGCTTGTATGCCGATGTCGCCGACCCGCAGGTAGGATGTGAGACCACCGAAAATGACGCACAACGAAATGCCGCGGCTTGCACACTTCGCCTTGACTTTCTTGGAAATGTGGGCCCGCATCGAGTCCCATACGATTGCTTTTCCGTCGGCCTGCAACACTGGCGGGATAATGGCATCACTCCAGTTGCACAACAGGTCGGAATCTACCCAGGCGTTCGGCTGATAAGCCACATAAGCCGCTCCCTGTTTCGCAACAAGGCGGCTTCCTTTTTTGTGCTTCCAGATGACGAGTGTGGGCAGCTTAACACCAGCCCTCGTGACCGCCATAGCCGCCGTTACGCCCATCGAAGTAAACCCTGTTGCCTTCACGACGACATGACGTGCTCCACGAATCTCCACTGTCTGCTCCTTGCGTCCTCGAAGTACACGGCCGTGTCATCCATGAGAACGGTGTGGTCGGGGTTGTAGCTGGCCTTGTTCTCACCCAGAAAGCGCAAGTACGAAAATAGCGCGCTCAGCGAGCTGGTCGTCTGACAGGGTAGTGATGTTGGTTCGGCGGTGGAGGGACAAGTCGTTCTGGCGCATAAAGCAAGAAACCCACTGGTGCGAAGCCTCGAAGGTACGAATAGGTTCTTCGACGTTCTCCCCGTACAGGTGCAGTGCCTGGGCTGTAATCCATGCCCTCGTAACCTTCTCCTTCTTGATTCTCCTTTCAATTATTGCATCGAGCAAGTCGTCCTCCAAGGGGCCTAATACGCGGCGTCTTCCTCCGCCCTCGAGCCTCATGCGATGAGGCGATGTAGACATGATTATCTCACGCTGCCACCACCATTGCCGAACAGTGCCCGGGTCGAGACCACCCCAACCTACCAAAGTGGCGGGCTGCGCTGGTTGGGACGCCCTCGCCTTTACATTCGATCCACTTGATAACTTCTTGTTATTTTGCGAGTGAGATCGTTGACCGCTTGCTTGACACTTTGCAGAAGCTGTTGTGATTAGAATAGCGGTAGCGACGGCGTGCCACCGGTGCGGTGCATTGGTGGCTAAAACAAAACTCTCACCTCAGCCATTCGTTTCTATACCAACTGTTCCACCGGGTTATATTATGTCCCGGGCTTCTATTTTCTGGTCCAAATTCTAAAACGTGACCGGATTATTATTTTGTGAAGGGCTTGTTTTCGGTGAAATCCGATTTTTAAACACCATGCTGTATAATAACATATACTTCCTCTGGTTGGAAATGATCACCGGAAGCTACTATGACAGGTCAAGAGTTTATATTGTTTGCTCCAAAGTTTATAAAACGACTAATATTGATTACAGAAGTAAGAAGTATTTAAGACTTGAACAGGAGAACACTGCTACGGTTTCCACGGTCTAGTACTGCAAGAGCAGCTTCATAAAGCTCCTTGCCGCATGTCAGGTTAACAGGCAGCCGCTTCTCGCGCCGAAGCTTGTCCTTTCCCAAATGAGGCAATTTGTACAGATTGCCCCCAGCCTCCTTCAAGATTGCCAGCATGCACGCCTGCAGCGTAATAAAGATATTGTTAACTGTATGGGCTCTGAACTCGCGATATGCGTCCTCCACGGAAGAAATAAGCGCGTCGATGCCTTTCCTTGGCAGCTGGTACTGAATGCTTTGCATAGAGGCGAAAACTCCCAGGTCGAGGCAGTTAAGATCCGGGGAATTGGGAGCTTGGCACATCAGCCTGATGTTCCATCCTCCGCCGGTGCCCGCCGCAAATCCGGATCCGACAGCGAAACATGCGGTTTCGCGTTGTCCTGTTGCACATAGATAAATTTGCGGCGGTCCTGTCTTGGCCGGTTCGCCTTTATCGCTGGGAAGACCTTAGTCAGAAGGTAGTCCTTGTACATACCCTATTCACCGTGTCGATGTTGCGCGTGCATATCGTCCCCTTGTCTCTATTTTACTTCGCCGCTTGGCTGCATACTTCTCAGTGAATGACCATACCCCGAGCTTGCCATCCCATCGCTGCTTACGGTGAGGATCGTATCTGAAATGTATAACATATTAGAGGTTATATAAAGTGGACGATATAATAGAGAGACGTACCGAGGGCTGGCTAAAGATGCTAAGAACATGGTCTTCGGGATGAAGCGCTTGCTCTTCCAGGATCGAGCAGGAAGCTCTTAGCCTTCAAAAGCAAGGTACGAGCGCCTGTTGCGGTCTGCGTAGAACCACTTTTCGTCTACGTGCACAATGTTGTGCATCGTCTCGAAGAGTAAGGTTCTCTCGTCGACAAACGACAGTGCATGTTCTATGCGCTGCAATGTTTTTTTCGCTCGTAAGCGCTGGCTTGATGAAGGTGGATCTGCGCGTCACCATGCCTTCCTTCACTGCCTGTCATACCAGGTGCCTGGAGACCCCCACAGCGGCTGCGACACGCCTCCCAACAGCTCTATCTTCGACAGGAACACTTGCCAACTTCTGACGCACCTCATCCCTATTCTTACGCTTCCTGCCGCTATTCTTCTTGATCCTGCTGGTCCACTCCCCCCAGGTACGCCTTCCTCGACAGCAGCACTGTAGCGCTTCCAAATACTACTAACCGTAGTCGGATCACGCTGCACTTGCAAGCCAACTCTAGCATAGCTTCCACGTGGCAAGTCTCCGTATTAATGATCTTGAGAAGCTCGTCAACAATGCATTTACGCTCTAGATCCGACCGGTTGGACTTGGCCATGTTTCACAGCCGGGGGCGAACTTGTGCAAGCGTGGGTCCCCCCTCGTGAAGTGCAGGCAAGTTGGGTTATGAAAACTGAAGTGGCGGAGCCGGTAGGCATCCGTTTGAACCAAACTGGTGGCTGTGGAAAGCTGAGGTGCTGGTCGTTCTTTTTAACCAATCAGACGTTCTAATCGACGCCTAGTAACGGGGGTATTGGTCAAAATGTCTGGTTCCGGTGATCATTTCCAACCAGAGGAAGTATTAATACTTCAAAGTACTGTAGCTCCTTAGGCAAAAGGATGGGTGGCCGTAATATTCTGACCAAAAGTGTGTACTTACCATCGGCTCATCACTTGTTCAGACAGCAGTAGGATTCGACAAGAGACTGAATATTTGGTGTACGGTACGGATCTTGGTGGCGTCAAATGTTTTTTAGACATAAAGTTTGGCAATCGGGATCGTTCATTCATCTTTACGCCATTACTGTAATCGGTAGGCACATACAAGTCTCCGGTGGGTTTCTGACCGCACTGCACACCTCTTGACTTTTAAGTCATCACTGCTACTTGCCCATGGTGGATAGATATTGCACACGACTGCGATTGCTTATGCTAGCATCCAGTTATTCGTACGTAGTGCACTGGACGTTCCATCACAGGTTGACACCGACTTATTTTTTCATCCACTCAGTGACTGTAGGCTGCTTAAGCAGCTCTGCGTGATACAACTCCTTGTCGTATCCGTAGTCGAAGAAAAGCTTGCAAAATGTTTCCAGAAAGTGAGAGTTAGAAGCGTAAAGTCGAGCCACACCACCACGGTACGTAGACATACCTCTGTATGCGGCTGAATGTCGTGGATTGCATATAAGCCGATGCGAAAATCACTGCTAATGTTCATGATCTTGCACGCGCAATTCGGACTCTTTGAGGAGTGGTTAATAAACTAGGACAACAAAGAGCGAGCCAATCGTTAGATGGTGCAGGGACCCGGTGAAAAGGATTACAATTAAAAGCAGGAAGCCACATAAAATGTACCCTCGTCTTGTTGCCCTTTCGCGTTGAATCGATGACAGTCTTGGTATCCAGATTAAACAGATAACTAGACAATGATTCAGCAGTAAACAGTGTAAGTACAGAAAGGACTAAAGACAAAGTTCGGGCATTAAGCAATTGTAGTTGCCACACCTGCGGTCGACTTTGTCGTACACGGCGCCACGCCTATCGGCCTCTTCTTGTGACACCATCTCGCCAATATACTCGATGATAAATTCATCTTTAGCAACAAACTCTTCTAGGAAGAGCCCCCAGCCAGCAGCACTCAGTTTTGAGCGGCCCATCCGAACGTGCTTCTGCTTGGCTAAAGCGATGCTGCGGTTTTGGCATGATGTCTGATGCTTTTCGTCCATGTGAGTTTTGTTCAATTTGCTGTCATACGGTTTACCTTCGTCACGAGCGGCAATTTCGTCTGCGCAGCACATCTTGCACAAATCGATATCACACTCACGGCCCGCACAGAAGCATGGGCACGCCTTTGTACGACAACGACCGCGCTGGCATTGACATCCTGGAAAAAGTATCTTGCAGTCATCGTGAACACAGTGGCAGTGCTTCGAGCAAAATATACCGTCTTCGACACAGGAGCAAACACCTTGCTCACAGGGCCCCTCGTGGGAGCAAGGCTCGATTCTATGACCAACACAAACAGCGACCACACCACAACTGTTAATCATGTGCACAAACAAACTGGAATCAAGAATGTTCAGCCTACTTGATCTGGATAGAGTTCACCACGCCGTTTTGAGAATCTGTAACAGCGTTTACAAATGCATTTAAACAGTGTGAGCAACGCAACCTCCTCAATTAGCGTACGCACTCAATATCCAGTAAAATGTGCAACCCAGCAAAAGCCCGAGAACGTTGGTCTCTCGCGCCTCAGGAGGAATAGAAGGGTGCGAGCATAGCTCAGTATATGTCACTCCATGCGGCCGCGTTGCTTTGATCTCGAAGCATCGCAGCGTATCTAGGTTGACAATAGAACATACAGTCTACGCTACCATAATACGCACACGTACTTTGTAAATGGGAAATCGACATTCGGCTACCCTTCTTCTTCCGCGAGCGCCTACTTTTTGGTTGAGGCCGAACCTGCATATTTGGCAACACAGCAAAAGCTCATCGTTAAACCATTTTTCGAAAACTAACGTGTCACTCGCGCTTACCTCTTTCGGCAGGCTGTGATCGTTGATGCCATAATATGCACACATCTCGGCAACTTCCACGCACGTCTTGTCACCAAGTATCTTCGCCATTTCACAAAAATTGCCTGAGCAAAGGAAATAAATGCGCGCGCAAAGAACACGCATTTGTTTGTTCCACCCAAAAGTCGTCGAGATAGCGCGGGCCTTGGAAAAGCCATTAGAGCTCGATGAACTCATTTGCCCAAGGAAGCAACTGTTCCCGCAGTTGCGTCCTGTGTTGATCATCGTGTCCTTCTCTTTCAGATTCAGCGCCACAGCATTTTGCTCTGAGATGCTCTATGGATCACGGCAAACATGTCAGTTTATCATCCATTAGTAGGTAAGGAGTAGAAATACATCTTACCAGCTTCGGCTGCTCTAGACATCCATGATAATCGCAGTCATAGACACAGCACCGTCGACAGAAAAGACCTGTGCACAGAATCAGCATCATAATCGTCATACAACTTTCAATACTACCCATCGATTCGCTTGCAAAATTGGGTTTGGCTGCACTTACTACGATACGAATCAGCTGACCGTTCATATAACTCGAAGTACTCATCCATTGAGATATTTGCCTGGTCAGCCGGATCCTCCTTGGACGCATTCTCCCCGTTTGTCGACGTCGAGATTCTTTGTGCATTAGCGGCTGCCATGGCCTCCATCCGCCGTTTCTTCTTCGCTGCACGTTGCGATTTACGCAAATTCTTGTGCACCTCGACCAAAACCTCTTCTTCCACACTGATGACACTCGCTACACGCTTGAGATCGCTCGGGGTGAGATCCCATGTGGATTGAAGCGTCTTCAGCACACCTTCACACATTTCCTTGGTAAACTCCACCTCGCACGCACTCGTTCGTTGCTGCCTAGACAGTTTGTATTAACACAGTCAGTCTAATAAGTCAACCCTTCGTACCAGTCTCCAGCAGGCGCTCACTTGATCTGATAGAACTCCGACACGACATCCTCTTCGTCATCATCACCGAAATACGGCAAATATTTCAACGTAGGTTCGTCCTCCACATCGTAGTTCTTGGTCAACGCCGTCCACATTGTCGCCGTCGGAATCGGCGGCACCTTGGGCAGAATCACCACCCGTTTATACATCGCCGAGCTCGGGTTGGTCCGATAGATCTTCACCGTATGCTTCACTCGCGTGTCTGGATCCACCGGTAGCTCTGACGCTGGGAAAACAAACAAATAATAATTAGAAATAAGAAATTAAACTATCCGCGCTACAAACGCACTTTGCACTCTGAAGCCCTGCAGCGCCTCGAGTGAGACCTCATCTGCCGGGACAGGAAACTCCTTGCGTCGCCGCCGCTGCTCGACCATGTAGAGTGAGTTCTTGAGGCGGTTGCGCGCCACCTCCTTCTGCAACAGACAATTAATGTATGTACCCATGTTACGACCATCAAGAGCAACGATCAGGGCCAGTCAATCAATCTGCGACGTACGCTGGCGCTGATCTGGTGCGAGCGGACGACGTGGTTAAAGGCCTCGGCAGCCTGTGCACATAGCTGCTCCTCCATCTCGGTCTCGGAGGGCTCGGAGACGTCCATGCTCTCCGACTCGCGCGCCCGCTTGCGGCTGTCAAGCTCGTCGTCCCGGGGCATGTTGGTGATTGCTGCTATTGCACTTGATAAAGTTGCGAGTAAGTTGCACAACGCGTACGACACACTAATGTTGATGTTTAGTACACAGAACGATCCAGCCGTTGGCTGGCGGACACAAGGCCATTGCAGACGAATGGCGACCGGCGACAGGAAGGCGGGCTTCGCCTCGCGCTCGGAGCGCGCGCTGGTGCTGAGCGTCGTGCGCGAGGAATTCGGCGACGTAACGGGAAAGGTGGCCGAGGCGCTCTTGCGATCCGAGGGCCTGCGGCTGGCCGAGATCGCGCACAAGCTACAGCGCCAGACAGAGGCGGCATCCTCGGCACCGTCGGTGCACGAGGTGGGTACAATGCGGCAATGTTTTTTGTGCTGCAATACCGCATTATATTAAATTCTTACGTTATGTTGTTCGTGTATTACAGATTAAGTGCGCGCTGCTCAAGTTGCTGCAACACAATGTGCTGGACGTGGCGCCCGTGGCTGCTGCTCGCGGCGGTGAAGTCACAGTTTCCTACAATGTACGTTTTCCCAGCTTGTGGTGTTCTCCCTATTGTGGTGTTTTTTTTTTTACGCTGATTTTCACTTATTTATGGCAGATTAACGTGCAGGAAGCGCTGTACCGCTTGCGATTCCCTAAGTTCATCGAGCTGGCCAAGGAGACCTTCGGCGTGGAGGGCGAGGTGATCATGGAGGAGGTGCTCGTTCAGGGACGCGTGCGCATTGATCAGTCACTTGAGACGATGGCTTATACCTTGGCGGAGCATCGGCGCCAGAAGCCGAAGGCGCAGGAGGACGGAGAACAGGCTACGGCTGCGGACGAGGATGAGATCAGTGAGGAGGAGATGGATGAGTGCCGTCATTTGGTACGCGAGGCTTTCGTGGAGATGGCCAAGAAGCGCTACATCTCGCGAGTGCACCCACTGGACCTGAAGATGGCGGAGGCCGAGGACACTCCGGAATTCCCTGCGAGTATCATGCGCGGACAGGATAAGGGCTCTACTAGCAACCTGAACAGCAAATCGACGGCTGCTAATTCCGCTGGGAATGCTGCCAATGCGAACGGCTTAAATAAAAACGGAAAGGTTGGCGACGAGGACGGGATCACAGTGCGCGGCAAGAAGCGGAAGGCTTTGTCGCCGCCATCAGGAAATGTTGTCCCTGTGGAACTGCAGATGATGCTTGACGCAGATAAAGCCGCTCGTAAGGAGAAGGACGACTCGGAGGCGGAGTGGGAACCTAGCTCTACTTCGTCGTCCACATCGTCTCGTGGCTCCAAGCGCAAGAAAAACTCAAAGCGCGCTAAGCTCCCTACCCGTGGGACGTCGTCTGGTGATGGCACAACCGGTGGCGAAACCAGCGGTGAAGATGTTCCGGACGGCTCTGGAGCACACACGGACGAGCGTTCGCTAGTGTGGCGCTTTGGTGTGACGCAGCTGCTGCGAGACCTGCGGCACAAGGCTTGTATTAGGTTTGCGACCGAGAATATCAACGCGGTAGCCGGCGTTATTGTGGCGGCCATGCTTCAACACTCGGCTCCGCGTGAGCGCGAAAAGGACGAGCCTACCTCGGCTCCCGTGTCAGCACGTGAGCTGTTCGACATGGAGACTGTGAAAAAAGCGCTGCCTTCTGAGGCGAACAACCCGTGGCGACTACTGCTTAACTACATTATGGTCATGTGCCGTGACAAGTCGGGTATGGTGATGAAGGTCGCACAGGAAGTGTTTGACCCGACTCAGGCGCGCGCAGGTGACGGTGGTCAATACGTGGTACACATGCAGAAGATCGTCGAGTTCCTACAACAGGCCACGACCCACGCGTACATTCAGGACAAGTATGGCGTTCCGAGCGCTCGTATTGTGCGGCTGCTGATGGAGAAACGTCAATTAGAACAGAAAACGATCGGCGAGCTGGCGATGTTGCCGTCGAACGATGCGCGGCATCGGCTGTACGAGTTGTATACGGACAAGCTGCTGAAGATGCAGGAAATCCCGAAGCGCGCGGACCATAACCCCGCCTTCACGTTCTTCTGTTGGTCTGTGGACGTGCCGCAGATGCAGGCGCGTATTACGGAGCGCGTGCAGGACTCGTTGTGTCGTCTTCGCCGTCGGCGAAAGTTCGAGGCGGAGGACAACAAAGAGCTCATTGCGCGGTCGGAGCAACTGGTTGAAGCCAACGATCTCGACAAGTTCGACAAGCTCAGCCGTTCGCTCGACCGCCTCGACCGTGCCATTATCCACTTAGACGGTATGCTCATGCTCTACCGCGATTTCTAGTTTCAACCGCGTGTCAGAGCAAGTCAATAGCTGACACTTGCAGCCGACAGAACGTAATATATCTGCAACCCAGCTTCGTTTTGCCGGCCAGGACGGTGCGTCCATGTTGACTTTTGGTCGTTGAGATGTGTTCACACCAGATTTAGTAGTCGCCGACGGCTCGCTCCATTCCTCGAAACGACCTCGATCTTCTTACACCGTCTACGACAACTTGCACACACGAATGGACTATTATGAGCTGCTGCAAGTCCCGCGTGGCGCCACCGAGCAGCAAATGAAGAAAGCGTAAGTGTTTCTAGCAGCATACGATGCCTGTGATCTATGCAAAAGTACTGAATGTTCGTTTTCTCTTCTTCTGGTGCTTCTATCGATCCCAGCTATCGCAAACTCGCGATGAAATGGCACCCTGACAAGAACAAGAACAACCTGGCTGAGGCTCAGTATCGTTTTCAAGAGATCTCCGAGGCGTACGACGTGCTGAGCGACCCGGAACGCCGCGCCATCTTTGACCAGTATGGTTACGACGGCCTCAAGAACGGAGTTCCCGATGAGAACGGTGAGATGCGCGACGGCTACGCTTTCAACGAGCGAGCCTCCGAGGATGTGTTCAACAAGTTTTTCGGGACGAACAACCCGTTCGGTGACTTTGGCTTTGGCGATACATTGCCATTTGCAAGCTCACTGCGTAAGAAAGGACCCGAAAAGGCGCAGCCCATTGTACGGGAGCTGGCTTGCACGTTGGAAGAGCTTTTCCTGGGAATCTCCAAATCTATTGTCATCGAGCGCAAGCGGTTGCAGAACGACGAGCTGGTAGATGATGCCAAGACTTTCGTAATCAAGATTAAACCCGGCTGGAAGGCTGGCACGAAGATTACATTCGATCGCGAAGGCAACGAGACTCGAACTAACGAAGCTGGCGACGTGATCTTCCAGGTGGTGCAGCAAGAACACAGCTTGTTCAAGCGCGACGGTGCCCACCTTGTATTCACAGCGAAATTGAAGCTGAGTGAGGCACTTGGTGACTACTGCGTCGAGGTGCCAACGCTGGATGGTCGAAAACTGGCCATTTCGTGCAACGAGGTGGTATGTCCGAGTTCGGAGAAGATAGTGAAGAAGGAAGGCATGCCCATGACCAACCAACCAGGCGAACGTGGTGACCTACGCATCAGGTTCGACATTGCTTTTCCTCGCCATCTCACGACTCTACAGAAGACGGCTCTAGCAAAGATCTTAGGCTAAGTCTCGTCAGACAGAAGATATGGAACTATAGCGATCGCATTCTCACTCAGTTTTCTAGTTTTGTACCAACCGTAATATCGGGTATATTTACTACAAGCCCCAGTCGACGAAGACCAAAGTACTCTCCAAGAGATTCTTACATGAGCTCACTGTGCAATCACGACAAGCGACAGCGACACATTGTTAATTCAAAATGTTCAGCAACAATCAACACATAAGGATCCACGCAGGGAACTTACTAAGCAGGGCCACCTCCGCCTTCAGGGACAGTCCAGTTGATATACTCCTTCGGCATCTTGATAGAACAGCACTTGCAGTGGACACAGTTCTGGGCGTTGATCACGAGCTGCGGGACACCATTGGCCTCGCTGCCATCGGTGTATTCGTACACGCGAGCAGGGCAGAATCGCTGCTCCGGACCAGCATACACGGGGAACGATTCCTTCGAGGGAACCTCCGAGTGCTCCGGCTTAATCCGCAAATGAGCAGGTTGGTCGTGGTTGTGGTTGGTACCACTGCGCTGCAGGTTCGAGAGCAGGTCGAACGTCAACTTGCCGTCCGGCTTCGGATATTCGATGGGCGCGAACTCCTTGGCCGGGCGCGTCTTGGCCGAGTCAGCAACTGTGTTCGGAATGGTCCACGGCTCCTTTCCTTTGAAAACATGCGTCGCCACTCCAGCGTACAACAGACCAGGAAGGAAGCCATTGTGAAAGCCAGCGTGGACGTTACGAACAGCCTTAAGCTCCTCGGCAATCCACGAGTTCTCCACAGCAGCCTCATAGCTCGAGATGTCAGCTGTAGGCTCCTCGGGGTTGATCTCCGCCGTCTCGGCGACGGGCTCCGTGCCAGTGGAAGTCAGAGCCTCATACGCAGCCTCGGCAGCAAGCATACCCGACTTCATAGCGGTGTGTGTGCCCTTGATCTTCACACCGTTCAGGAAACCAGCCGAGCAACCAATCAAACCGCCACCGGGGAACGTCAACTTCGGGATAGCGTGGTAGCCACCCTCGTTCAAGCAACGAGCACCGTATTGAATGCACTCGCCACCTTCCAGGTACTTCTTGATCGCAGGGTGAGTCTTAAATCGCTGAAACTCCTCATACGGGTTAATGTACGGGTTCTCGTAGTCCAGACCAACAACCACGCCAATCTGGACAAGGTCGTCCTCCATATGGTACATGAAGGAGCCACCAAAAGTCTTGTCCATCAGTGAACGCTGTAGCGGCCAGCCGAGCGTGTGCTGCACGAGCCCAGCCTGGTGCTTCTCCTTAGGAATGCGCCACACTTCCTTCACACCAAGACCGTACGTTTGCGGCTGGACACCTTCGCGCAGGTTGTACTTCTTCATTACTTCCTCACTGCATGAGCCACGACATCCTTCACCAAAGAGTGTCTGCAACAGAAAACACACGCATCCCCACAGTCGTCAGCAGCTGCAAACAATTCAGCAACTCACTCAATTAATATACTCGTCTACGTACCACACGTGCACGTAGCTCCATGCCGCGAGCAAAGGTGCCCTTCGGCTTGCCGTCCTTGCCAATACCAACATCGCGAGTGGCAATGCCACCCACGGAGCCGTCCTTGCGGTACAGTACCTCGGAGGCCGAGAAGCCAGGGTAGATCTCGACGCCGGCCTCCTCGGCCTGCTCGCCCATCCAGCGGACGAACTTACTCAGACTGATGATGTAGTTGCCATCGTTGTGCTAAAGGTTATCAAATCATAAAGGAAAGTAGGATTGACGTCAGGATCAGATGTTTCTATGTGTCGTCCACCACCAGAACAGAATGTGACTCACCTCCTCCTTGGGCAACAGGAAGTGCGGCAGACCCAGCGACTTGTCCTCCGAGAGAAGAAGGAACTGGTCCTTGGTCACGGGCGTATCCAGAGGAGCGCCCCGCTCTTTCCAGTCAGGCAGCAGCTCGTCCAGAGCGCGCGGCTCGAACACGTTGCCCGACACGATGTGCGAGCCCACCTCGGCGCCCTTCTCGACCACGCATACAGACAGATCCGTGCCCTTCTCGGCCGAAAGTTGCTTCATGCGAATCGCGGCCGCGAGACTCGCGGGACCAGCCCCCACCTGTTCATTTCGCAGTTATCACAGGCATAAAATATGAATTTGACCATCACTCTGACACTGCCAAGTGTGTGGACGACGACGTACCAGCAGCACGTCGTAGTCCATGGCCTCGCGCGGCTCATTGAGCATCTCCTGCTCCTCAGGCGTGAGCGCAGCGGACGACAAAAAGCGCGAGTGCGCGGCTGGCTGACGCTTGAACGTCTGCAGATGCGAACGCAATGACAGCGAGCGGCGCCACATACTCAGGGGAAGGTACTCTGCTTCTTCTCTTGGGCCACTTAAGCACGAGCTCGGGATTTCCACAATGGGGCGGCTCACGTCCGTCCGGCCTGCACGTCATATGTACCTCGGGCCCACCCTACAAGCCGCGCTCCAGCCCCAAGATTGGTCAATTCCCTTTAATATCGCTGATTGGTGGAAAGTCAATTCTGGCGGTCCAAATATGCAAACTTGAAAGGGATACCGGTACTTTACGCTACGGTAAGGCTTTCCAACCATACACGGTGTAGGCTCTTAATAAGCTTAAAACAGCTACTAGGTTATTCCACCGGCAAGCCGCCGTTCCGCGGCAAGGGCTAAAGCTAGAGAGGTGTTCGTCGGCGCAAGCGGCTGGCTGTATCGTCAACGGGGTTGAGAAGAAGGTCTGAGGCGGGAGCGGACCTAAAATCTAGCTGCAACCGTTGTCCGAGGTCAGCGAGAAAGATCCACTGACGGCACCGCGTACGCAAATGCTACCAAGAAAGTTGAAGTGACGAGACCTGCCGTCATAACTTTGAAAGGCAAAATACCGTTTGAGAAAACGGAACGGCGAAATGTGGTGCGGTGAGTATTCAACGACACTGCAGGGACTATTCTCCCATCGTCCTCGTCGTGCAGGGTCCGAGCCCACTCTCTCGTCGGTGGTCCCGAACGAATTTTGAGCAACCTGCGGTTACCACTTGGTCCCATCTTACGCGAATGCTGCTTGGCGTCGCTGTTCTTGATGTATTCTGCCGGTAACCGCAGATTGGTTCTCGTTCGGAACAGGTCTAACTGCAGCAGATCGGAGCTTCCAGTCGGTAGAATTTGAACTTCAGATTGGCCGAGTAGCGAAAGCGAGCCTGCTATGATAGATAGCAGAGCTCCAGCGAGCCAGGAGATCGACATGCAGTCAACATGTTTTCGCATCCGCTGAATGGTCCCCACGCAACGTCAGGTCGTCGCTTCCTCACCCGTTATCCGTCGACATGTCCGATGGTCTCGCCACGCTCGGGCCCGGCCATGTTGGTCAGAGCATGCAGGGATTGGCTCGCTCGTTTTGCTGCTTGGGTTCTGACCTCAGGTTCAGCGTTTGCAATTGCGACAAACGAAAGGGCATTCGATCCCCATAGAAACGACGACTATGATCGTTTGATGCATACCGGTACTGTAGAGGGGTCCGACGCTGGCGCGTACCGTGGTATTTTACAACAGACGTGAATCATGGCCCGACGAGACGGCTCGCAATGCCAGCTCTACGTTTGATTTCACTTCAGTTTTTATCACTTCCGTGGACATCTCAACATGGCCGCTAGAGATGCGCAGTTGGCGATTGAATTTTCGATTATGGTGCCCTTATTATAATGTGCTTTAACTGCTACGTGCTGGAATGACGTTGACCCCATTGCGCTTCACAAGCTACAGAACGTCGACGTTGCCTCGGTAAGTTGACGTGCAAGCGGTCAGACTGCTGCATTTTCGTCGACGGCTGGAATTTGGCGTTACCGGAATGGTGGAGCCACGTTCCACCTTTACAAATGAACGCCTGCGGAGCGATCTTAATGCGCGCGCCTTCAACATGTACCTCTCCCAGTTTGATCCCGCGTGCTGCATGCGAAGCGTGGTGTGCTTCAGTTTATATGTTCGCGGAATTCGTGCCACAACCGAAATCTATTTCGTCTCACGCTGCGGTAAGTGTGTCGGATGCTATTGCGCTTGGGCGGTGGCGTTGAATTTAATGCGGCTGCATATCATAGCACGCCAAGACTGAAGGCCGCGCTTGACGTGACAATAAACTCAAATCTACTCGAGCTTAGACCAGACCTTGTCTGGATACAGTGCATGCCCTTTTCACCGAATTGAAGAGCTGGTGGTGAAGATAATTCTATGCTACTGAACTTGCCCTGGAGAATAACATTCCCCGGTAACAATGCCTGCTGATGTCTAACGCATAGTTCTATGTTTCGCTGTCTTTCGCTTCGGGTTTTTGGAACTTTGCGTGCAGCCAGACACGGTCCATGGTGACCCCCTTCTTGCGGTTGCGTAGTCGAACGGTGCAGTATTCATTCTCCAGTGTGTGGAACCCGGCTTGCTCGAACAGCTCTGCGAGAACCTCGCGTGAGAAGAAGAAGGCCAAGGTACCGTCGCTGCGGTAGTATAGGTTTGGACCCAGCTTCTTGGCGTTGCGCCGCATGGCAAGATCGTACAACCCGTAGTCACGGAAACAGACAATCCCGCCTGGCCGCAGTGCCGCGAAGATCTTTTGCAGTGCTTGCGCGAACGATTCCGGCGGTAACGCCGATAGCACGAACACCATCAGCACAATATCGACGGACTCTGGAGCGACGCCCGTCAGCTCCTCCAGCGCAATATCGCACACGAAGGCACGGCACCGTGTGGCGTCATATTCGGAGTTGTGCTGGAGGATCTTGATGGCGTGTGCACTGAAGTCGCAGACTTGAGCGTGAACGTTTGCGCACTCTGTCAGAACGGGGAAGATGGCGCTGCCGTAGCCACATCCGAGCTCCAGAACCTCCACCACCTTACGATCCGGCGAGTCAAGCTCCGGGAACTCCTTAATGAGGTAGTTCCGGGGCTTGTAGACTTTGCCTGAATTAAGAAATGGGTTTGCGTCAGCTTCGAACGTGCAGAGACTCAAAAACGCAGTGACAGCTCACCAACCGTTATTACGCTGGTGGAAGACGTCCCACTTGTTCTTAGCCTCCTTGGCGAGCTGCTGCGTTTCGAGGATGAACCCCTCTTCAGCCTCGTCTTCGGTAGCTACGGTGCTTCCGTCCTCTTGCATCTGGCATTCCCGCGCGAGGTCTTCCCACTCGAAGTCATGCGAGTGTAGTTGCACCTCGCGTTTCGGCATGTCTGTCATCGCCAAATGGTATGAGTTGGTATTAGCAAGATTTTTCTTAAATAGCCATGTCTTTATACCAAAGATCATTTCTTACTCATTTTGCGAAATTACCTCTTTTTACTGATGCTGCCAAGCAAACATTTGTTTTAGTCCTTACGACTTGCACAATAATTGGCAACCGAAAACGAATGGCGCCGACGCGGAAGAAGAAGAGCGCGGACGCCGCCAAGAAGGACCCAGTCATTGTCAAATCCAGCGACAAGAATGCTGTGAGGACAGGCCACGTGGTCTGTGTTACCAGCGTCCCGTCAGCGCTGTGCGCCAGTGAACGCACGGTGCGCGACTTTTTCGCCCAGTACGGCATGCTGCTGTCTGTCACGGTGCGTTAAATGCAATTTGCCACAATTTTGTCCTAATCGTTTGCCAAGTTTGACACGCTTTGCCACTTATCAATGGTCACACAGATCCATCACAACTTCGTGGACATGGAGCCCGACGGGTTCATGTACTTGGAGTACGCTGAGACGGAGGAGGCGGAGGCGGCGGTCGCTGCCGTGAAGGACAAGAGCGTGGGCCTGGCAGCTCGAACCGACGTCAAGTTCCAGAGAACGGTGGATCCGGCTGCTATCACGGGGATGGAGGCGGCGTTGGCGCTGTCTCGAGGAGAACCCAAGTTTGAAGTGGATGAAGGTATGAAGGACATTTTGCTGGGCCGACTGGAGTTCAACCGATTCTCGCAGAGCCAACAGGAACAAGCCATGGACGAGGACGACCTCATTCTGCAGAGTTTGTCGCAGCACTCGTTCGCTAATTCCCAACCGAAGAGGAGGAAGAAGCGGGTCGACGCAGCAGCCTCCGACAAACAAACTAAGACGAAGAAGGTGAGATCCAACACGGTGGCAGTACCCACTGAGTAATCGCTGGTTGCCGAGATTAATTAACGATAGGTTAGAGCACGGATTCGCTTTACCGCCACGGTATATTTACTACAAAGAGGAGGACGAGCGCTTCTCCTTCATGCGCCGAAGAAGCAACTGCATGCGCTCGCTGGACGAGCATGTGCATGTGTTGTGGCCGCAAGTCGGGCATTGCTGCAGTTTAGCCTTCTTATTGGGAAGCGCATTGCTGTGGAAGGAAGTCGTAGGTGCTTCACGGTGTGGGGTTGTGGTCACTGAGGGCGCTGGCTTCGTACCGGGCTCGTGATCTTGCTCAGACACTACACGTGACTGTCGAGGGTTATCCTCGTCTTCATCCGATGACGCTGACGCGACCTCATCGGAGCTTGAGGGTAGCTCGACAACTTCAAATTCCTCGTCTCCGCATCCGTCTTCCCAGTCATCATCATTATCATCGTCAAAATCTCCTCCATCGCTTCCACTCACTGTGGTTGTTTGCATAGGTTCACCGGTATGTGCATGGAATGTTCCGTTATTGGTAGTCCGGTTGACGTCGAGAGGTGCAATCAGCGTGGACACCACTTTACGCTTTGTACGCCGGTTTGGCTCTGCCTGCAAGCTCGTGACGGACGACGAGGCGGAGCCACCAACGCTTTTGCCCACGATTCGTCTCTCCAAAGCAGCAAGCGCTCGTTTCATGCGTTCATTGCCAGCCTGTCTCAGATTCTGTAGACGAAGAGGATGCTGGATACGCGAAGAGGGAATGCTTTTGTCACCAGATCCCTCCATCGAGACTGATGCATCATACGATGGAGACGACAATGGAGACTGGGAGGAGGTTCTTAGTGAATTGACACTGAGAACAGACTGATTGTCTGAGTCGGACATCAAGGTATCCTCCTCAAATGTATCTGCACTGTCTTCGTCTTCTCCGTCCTCATCAATGTCATCGTCGTCATCATTAAGCTCCAACTGCTCGAAATCAGTGTCGCTCTCTTCGTTCTCGGACGATAACAATTCGTCATGCTCATAGTCACTGTCATCTTCCTCTTCCTCGCTCTCCTTCCGTGCCATGCGAACGTCCATTAGAGTGGTTGCTCGCGGCATTTGAGCAAGCCCCACATCAGTTGTTGGTATGCTAGCTAGTTCTAGTGGCATCTCAATCGGCATAAACGCTTGCATTTGTGTGCTCCCGAGGGCATGTGATTGACCATTAACGTCAACAAGCTTGGGGTCAGATCGAGGCACTCCCTTGTCTGCGACAACATTACTTAGCTGATTTCTCTGCAGTTTATCCTTGGGATCATTGCCTTCATCCATAAACGACGGCCAGTTGTGCTTGCAAGTTGAATTGAGTAGTGTCGCGGGGCTTATAAACGACCACGACGAGAAAAACAGAGCTGGGTGCAGATTTTTCGTCCTGCAGGAAACATCGCTTCCCTTCCTCTTAGCAGCACCGATAAGAGACGATATCCCGGGCGCCAAGTCGATGCCAAGGGAAGAAGAGTCACCAATAGATTGAGCCATGAGACTACCCCGCATCCCTTGACCAAGTTGATGCAGCTGTAATGCCGCATCGAGCTTCGCCTTCTCCGCCTCCCCTCGCTGACGCAGCATTCGATTTCGTAACTTGTCCTCCAAATACTCTTTCATGGCAACCGCAAGGTCAAGCGAGTCGTCTTCAGGTGCTGTAAGGCCGATCTCTGCAAGGTCAGATCGGAATTTTCCCGCTAGCCGCTCCCAGCGCTTTCTAATCTCGAGACGGCTGCGGTGCGGGAGATAAGTTTTAGCCAGACGAGCAAAATGATATTTTTCCTTGTGTAGCTCAACGAGACCACGGGCAATTCGAAGATCCTCTTCAAGTAGCCAGCTATTGTTGTGATGTTGTGGTGGGGTCTTCAAATGCAACGACTTCACAGCGTTCATACCAGTCTTCGGGCTAATTAAATACTTGTACCGATGTCGGAGATTCTGTGTGGTTTTGGTCGGAAGAAAGTGCTTCTGGATTTGCTCCCACGAGTCCGCTTGAGTGCCAAATCGTTTTGCACCATGAGCCAACAAAATGTCTTCTGTCGTGGAATATCCTTTCTTGCTTTTCCGGCGCTTCTTCGCCGATAGTAGATGCGTATCCAACTGGAGCATTTGCTCTTGAACTGCGTGATTACGCTCTTCAAGTGAGCAGCCTCGTGCAAAGCCAGCCGAAAGTTCGTCCACCGTTTGCGATCCAACCAACTCGAACATTGACGGGTGGGCCACCGCCGCATGTGCCGCCGTCAACGACCTCGTCACACGTCGCACCGCCAAAAGATTTTCGGTGGTGTTGACGTTATCATTACTTCCCTCCGATCCAGACGGGTCATTGGCAGACGGGACCTTGTTCGCATCGACGCCTTCAATTTCAGTAGTCGCACTCCCTGTCGTCACTGGATTCAGTTTCGACAGCAATGCGTTCTTATACTTGAGCGCCTTTTCACCTCGCTGTTGCAATTCCTCAATCATCGCTCGACACTCCGCCAGCTCCGCTGACGGCGGTTTACTCGCCAATAGATGATAACTCTGCAGCAGCAACTGCAGATGCTTATGCATCTGCGATGCCAGTTGGATACATTGCGCTTGAGTAACTGCACCCGGTCTTCCTCGCAGCATTGCCGATGCATTAACTGGCACATTACGGGTAAAGTTTATCATTTTCGGTTGCTTGGCCGCAGCTGCAGTCTCTTTGTTTAACTCCCCAGACATCAGCACAGCAATTGGCAGCACCATTTCACTGCTATTGTCCACAGTCAGCTGCTCGTCCCTTCGTGGCTCCAACGCTGACACCGCAGCTGTACCTGGCGCCGGTAGCTTGGGGAACGTCATTTGCGTCGAGTCCAACAGCAGATCGGTCAGCTCCTTCTTGGAGATGCCTCGTCGTGCATCTTCATCCTCATGGTCGTCCTCCTCTTCTTCTGGTTTGTACTCCTCGTCCTCCTCGTCCAGAAACGACAGATTTTCCTGCTCATTCGGCAACAGACTCGACAAGAACCGCTGGTATTCCCGATCCTCTTCCGTCTCCAGGGCCGCCTGCACCATTCAACGCATTCATTAGATTCAGCCACGCGCCGGACACGCGCCCGAGAGAATACAGAGAAGCGCATCAACAATGCGTCATCAATCCTCACCCCGCGCTATTTTGGCGCCACGTCCAAAAATAGCCGTTGAGTTTGGATTTTGGCGCCAAAAAGCTAAAAAATGGTGGCAAAGTCGGGCCGATACCTTACCGAATCGAGCGCGGCATCCGGCAGCGAGGCCTCCAGCGTGTCGATGGGCACGTCCACGAGCGAGAACTTGGTGCGCGTGCGGCCAGCGATGGTGTCCGCGTCCGTCTCGGTGTTTAGAGCGTCGGATTCAGCCGCTGGGCCGCTGGGCGCGGTGTCCGACATAGTAAAATGCACTAACCGCGCAGCGGAGGATTTGACTCGAGTCTGCGCGCGCAGAAGCAATCTGCGACGTGTGACGAAGAATAAAACCTTAGCGTAAAACCTTGTTTAGTGAGGAATTATGTATTTTCGGCTTAAGTTGTGTGGCAGCAGCCAAGTACGTGAGCGAAGCGACACCTTTTAGCTTCAAAGACACTCGCCGCTGTTCACTTATACCGGCCTTGATTCGCTACCTTATCACAAGTTGGTGGCCGCTGTAGCCATTGTTATCGTCCAGTGCTGGTCACTCAGCCAGCACAGCTTCGCATCCACTCGGTCATTGTGCAATTTGCCAGCCATTCGTCAAGTCGCTTCACTCCATCGATCGTGATGGCTCCCACCACTTCCTACCCGACGGCGGCCGCTGTGGGCAGCGTCGTGGACACGTCCAAGGTAGTGGACACCAAGTCCAACCTCGTGTTTGAGACCATGACCGATTCAGTCGCTGCTTCGGCCATCAATACCGGTATGGAGCTCCGCACTGGGCCTGGGTACAAGCCCTTTACGCTGGACAAGGCGTTCGTGGCCAGCTTCGAGACCCAGACACCGCCTTTCGGCTTCAACGGTCTCGGTGAGCTTGTATACATGCGCACGTACTCGCGCGTCAAGGCAGACGGTACCAAGGAACGTTGGTTCGAGACTATTGAGCGTGTGATCAATGGCACCTTCAACATGCAGAAGAAGTGGCTCACGCAGCTGGGCAAGCCCTGGAACGAAGAAGAGATGGATCACATTGCCCAGGAGATGTACACGCGTATCTTCCAGATGAAGTTCACACCGCCTGGACGTGGCCTGTGGGCCATGGGATCGCCGATCACCGAAGACCGCGGCCTGTTCGCGGCGCTGAACAACTGCGCCTTCGTCTCGACGGCTGACATTCTCGAGCTTGAGACCCCCGCCGAGCCCTTCTGTTTCTTGATGGAGGCTGCCATGCTTGGTGTTGGCGTGGGCTTTGACACAAAGGGTGCTGGCAAGGTGCTCGTGCAAGGCTGTGATGAAACCAAAACGAACGTGTACGCCATTCCAGACTCACGTGAAGGCTGGGTGGAGTCCGTGAAAACACTGCTGGAGGCGTACTTCCTGCACCAGCCCGTCCTGAAGTTTGATTACTCGCTGATCCGTCCCGCTGGTGCGCCGATCAAGGGCTTCGGTGGCATCAGTTCCGGTGCTGGCTCGCTAACGGCTCTGCATGAGGCTATCGAGTCGATCCTCAAGCCGCTTGTTGGTAAGCCATTGACGGCGCGTGGTATCGTGGACATAATGAACCAGATGGGCGTCTGCGTGGTATCGGGCAATGTCCGCCGTACTGCTGAGATTGCTTTCGGCGACTACAACGACGAGGAGTATGTTGACCTAAAGAACTACGAGAAGAACCCCGATCGCGCTGCTTTCGGCTGGACGTCTAACAACAGTATCTTTGCCGACATTGGCATGGATTACAAGCCTATTGCTGAGCGCATTGTACGGAACGGCGAGCCTGGTTTCGCGTGGCTCGAGAACATGCGCAACTACGGACGCATGAACGGCGTCAAGGACGACCGCGACCGCAATGCGTCTGGCGGCAACCCGTGTCTGGAGCAGACGCTCGAGTCGTACGAGATGTGTTGTCTTGTGGAGACATTCCCGTACAACCATGACAGTCTAGAGGATTTCCTGGAGACGCTTAAGTACGCGTACATGTACGCTAAGACGGTGACCATCGGCCAAACGCAGTGGCCACGAACTAATGAGGTGATGCAGCGCAACCGCCGTATTGGATGCAGCATGTCGGGTATCGCGCAGTTCATCTCGAACCGCGGTCTCAACGAGTTCCAGCGATGGTGCGAGGCGGGATACGACCGGATCCAGGAAGAGGACAAACAAATTTCGGCTCGCTTCGCGATTCCTCGATCCATTAAGACCACCTCCATTAAGCCCAGCGGAACTGTGTCTCTACTTGCGGGCGCCACCCCCGGCATGCACTACCCTGAAAGCCGCTTCTACATTCGGCGCATGCGCCTTGACAAGCACTCCGACCTTCTCCCGGCGCTTCAGCATGCTGGCTATAACATTGAGCCGGCACACGAGGCTCCGGATTCTACGTTGGTTGTATCCATCCCAGTGGATGTCGGCAAGGGCGTCCGCACACTGTCGGATGTGTCTGCATGGGAGCAGTTCGCTCTCTCGGCCTTTCTCCAGCGCTACTGGGCGGACAACCAGGTGAGCTGCACAGTGACGTTCGACCCGAAGACTGAAGGCTCGCAGCTCGCGCACATGCTGGACTACTTTCAGTATCAACTGAAGGGCATCAGTCTTCTGCCGAAGCTGGAGCTGGGTGCGTACAAGCAGATGCCGTACGAGGAGATTAACGCTCGCACGTACCACAAGATGAACCAGAGCATTGAGCATTTGCAGTTCAACGTGATCCAATCCACCGAGACTGTGATCAATGTCCCCGACAAGTATTGCGAGGCCTGCGTGACGGACCCGTAGGCTTGGATAGAAGATAGCGAAGCAAGTCATTATCAGATTAGATTATGCATGTGACCACAAAACAAAAATGTATTGCATTTTTTGTACCCGTAACAAATATTTTCGGTGCGATAAATTCAGTATTCATTCTGCTCGTCAATTTTTTGGCCTGTGTGTCCAATTGAGATGTACTGATTAAAAAAATATTATAGGTTTTTACCAAGTTGCTCAGCAAAAGGCGATAATGCAGTTTGCGTCGCTCGTGGGCCACCAGAATATGCACTCCTGACGCTTATTCTGAAGGAGAAACTGGATTTTGTCCATGCCTTCACTGGGGACAAGTTGCTGCGTCGAGGTTCAAAGCTGCTCACGAGTGTGTTGGCGGACGGGAATCTTGGCGCTGAAGACTACACAATCGCTTTGGGCACTACCGATATCCCGGCATTGTCAATGAGCAGCTCGACTAAGAATATC
Source organism: Phytophthora sp. 'mugwort' (assembly GCA_033558025.1). Lineage (NCBI taxonomy): Eukaryota > Oomycota > Peronosporomycetes > Peronosporales > Peronosporaceae > Phytophthora > Phytophthora sp. 'mugwort'. Next base: position 3,673,540 of record JAUCEF010000007.1, on the reverse strand, counting down.
ATTACTCGAAATGGTATGCTATACGGTGTGCCGGGCGACGAGCACAAGCGCATGACGACGGGGAAATGAGGTTCGGCATGAAGTACATGTGGGAGGTTTTGCTGCATACTTCTCTGCCCCCCCCCCCACAAAATGGCGATTTCAGCTCACCGACGATAACGAGTCAGCAACGACTCGCCAAGCACATGTAAACTCAACGCAGTATAGCTCTTGACGAAGCGGATTTTCTAGTATTGTTTGTTTCTTTGCAAGTGATGTTTCGAGAGAAAGAGAGTCATTTAAAATTGACGCGTTCGTAGGCACATTAGTTTTTTTTTGTCGCAGTGAAGCCATTTCTTAGCGACAATCCTTCGCGTTTTAAGGTCTCCTGTCGGTGTAATTAGAAGCGCATCGATGCTGTACAAAAGTGAGAGGCTTTCAAATTAGATCAATCAAACTCAAGATGCGTTTTAGGGTGAATTTTAGTGATCCGAAACCAATGAATTAAAACTTCAAGAAAAGTTTGCTGTACCCCTTCGTTACCGCTTCCTGAGCGAGTTTCGCAGACATCGGCAGCTGATCATTGAAAGCAACATGTTTTCCGATACTTGGCAGCTGAAAGTCATTGTCACCGTCGTTCAGTAGGATGGCTTCCATCACCTTTTGAAGGGTGACAAAACACATGTCAAGTGTCTCCCACCGGACCTCTTCAAAAGCCTCATGTACTGATGGATGAGGCCAGGAGTGTCGTGCGTATTCTTACGGTACGGTAGGGCCTGGACAGAAGCCGAATAACTAAATCAAGTACGTTGAGATCCGGAGATCTAGGTGGCTGGCACCGCATCTTGATTTCCCACCCACCCACCCACCTTGCCTGCTTCTTCCATTTCGTCGTCATCTTCGCGCACATGAGGGCTGGCGTTATTCTGCTGGGCGTACCCAGTACTGCCTCTCCGAACTGTATAATAATGCAACAGCATAATGTTAGTCAATTGCAATATCAGAGCACTAGAATAGGTTAGCTTAACTGGCAGCTTGTCCCGAATAGCAGGAAAGACCTTCTCACCAGCAGCTTGCGATAAAGTTGCCGCGTCATAGATACGCTTTTTATGACGGCAGCGCCTTTCGGCATATTTACCGAGCTGCGCTGCGCGGTTGCTTCAACCAGAGGCCAAATCCCTAACTTGCCGTCGAAGTATTGCTTGTGGTGAAATTACGTAGCGTGGGCGAGCACAGCGGCTAAAAACATGATTTTCCCAATATAACGTTTATTAAAGCATGACCGGTAGGGTAGCTGCTCAGATGCCATCAAGTAATACTTAGTGGCTCCCTTGTAGAGATTAAACTACTTTTCATCTACTGTATATGCATAGTATCATACATGTGATGCATGCGACAGAATTGACCACCTAAAAACGCAATCAATGTTAAGTAAAGTCAACGTAAGTGTAGCCAACTGAGTAAATTACACGTTACAGTACCAAGTGAAATATCAACAACATGTTGAAGAGTCCACTGGAGACGACGAGTCTTACGGGCATCAGTCAGCGTCGGCTTGACCCGTGGCACTTCACGACAGTGGACACCGTCATGGAGATGGTGTTGCAAAGTCGTCCGTGGAATCCCGGCAGCTTCAGCGAGGGAGTGCTGCGTCTGTCGCAGTCAGAGCGGGACCACCTGAACACGCTCCGCAATCTCCTCAGGCGGGATCAGGCGGCCTCGTCGTGGCTGGTGGCGTCTCGGAGCCATCAGGGTTGTGGAGTCGGCTCGCATCTTCCAGACCTTTCTGACAGCGTTGTGACAGACAGAGAAGGCCGCCATTGCCGCCACAATTGCGCATAGTTGCAAGCGGATGCTGCTCTACGCGAGAAAGATGACGAGCTGCACGCGGGTCTGGGGGGTGATGTCCGCTTGACCGGTCGCTCGAGGCATATTGGTGTAGAGTGCGTGTTGCTTGCGGTGCTGCAAAATGTGGGTTGAGATACATAAGGCAAATTCGCCTCGGGCAGCCAGTGATATAGTCGACTGGTGACCTGCTCGCCAGTAGGTTTTAACCAGTCGGATTATGTGTGCTTTGCATAAGAAACCTAATCGTCATTTGTCGTGGGCCAGAGAAGCAATATTTACAACAGCTCTATAACGGACCTAACATACCTAAACCATTATGATAAATACCAAAAAAAACTAAATAAAGTCCCGAATGCGTTCTAATCGGATCTAACAACAGTACGACTTTGGCCTAAAATGGACCTAAATTTAGACTCCGTACGATCACATCTCACCATCCGTTTTACATGCGATACTGTGCGAGGACATACCTCGCTTCCTTTGCCATTTTGCATCGCGCCTGACACAGAACACATCAACCGGAAGCATCCACGGAGTACGAAGGCCATAAATTCAGCTGAGGGGCTCGGTACTACAGCTGTGTCCAGTATTGCGCGTTCTAGTCGAAGTTCCCGCGGTCGATTAGTTGAATCGACGCGCCCAAATCGACCTGCAAATCGACCGAAAGCCCAAACGCATTGGAGTTAACAATGGTCACCACGAAGTACCTACTCGGACTTAGACGAAACCTTTCCGCACCATATGGATTTGGCCGATTCCCAAACAACTTGATAATTGTATTGCCCGATTCAACCCACTGTTGGTGAACTGACCACCATCGGCAAGTTTGGCTGGAATTCACAATACAAGAAGACCAAGTGCTTGGCGAAGATCATCTCTATTCCGCTCAAGCCCCTCACCTCACAAAGTCATCAAAGAGCATTTGGCTAAGATCCAACGTCGGAAACGACACCCCGAGTGGAAAACAGAAGATTTTGTGCGGCATCTGGAAGCTGTACGGCCAACGCTTCTAAGCCCGAATGCAAATTACTGGAATATGGATGCACTTCCGCCTGGAATTGGAGACTACTATTTATGCCGGAAGATGGGTGTCAATACAAGTTGGCAGAGTACGAGGAATCAGTGTTGAAATATTATGGTACGTGTTTGCGTTAGGGCGGCAAAGTGTATTACCAAGATACGCTGTCTTATTGCCAGCGTTCTCATGTCAGACGCTTAATGGAGCACTTTAATCCAAACAAAAATTGTTCAGGTCCAGCGCGTACTCATGTTCTCCGGAATGCCGAAACTTACAGACAGTGAGCGATCCGTAACGTCCAACACGAAGGCAGTGAATGAGGCCGTAGAAGCACCGTTGGAGGAGGTGATCGAGGCGACAATGGATGCTGCTGTGGAGGTAACAGTGGAGGATACCGCAGAGGTGTCAGTGCAGGATACCGTGGAGTTGTCAGTGGAGGCCTGTGATGGCGACAGTGAAGGATACTGTGGAGGCAGCAGTGGAGGATACCGTGGAGGTACCAGCGGATGCTAGGCTGGAGGTGTCAGTGGAGGACACTGTGGAGGTGTCTGTGGATGAGGTGGTAGATATTGTAGTGTCAGCTGAGAACATGGTGGATGCGGCAGAGGACGCAACGGAGGATGCTATCATGGAGGATTCTGCTCGTGACACAGCGGACGGCAGCATGCGATGATGGAGGAAGCCACAGTGGAGGTGATAGAGATAAGTTGCGTCCACGGTATAGGAGCAAACGTGATACCAGATGACAGATGGTTTGCTGCGCAAACTTAGTTCGAGTTCGCTGGAAGTTTTAACATCAAAAACTCCAACGCACGGAGCAGCGGGTATGTTCCAAAGTTTTGGTACTTACATCTGAGTCGAAAAGCCTAAGGTAGTTGCCCACGTGCTGAAGGCACTACCTCCAAGCACAGTAATGTCTCCGGATCAAGTTGAACTCGTTCTGCCAAAGGAAATCATCAGGAACTACGACGTGAAGATTTTGGCTCTTCAAAAGAAGAAAACGGCCTTCTGAACAAGGTGTTGCGTCGGAGATCAGTGATTTTGGGATAGTAGCTATGGGTACGACCTCAACTATGAAGCGCTGGTACAGGGCGATGAAGACATTCAAAGACTTGACGAAGGTTCTAGACTTTATTAAGCATGTCAATGTCGAGACACCAGTTCATTCATCATTTCACGTCTCGAAAGATCCCCGCATCGAGGAGCAGGTGAGGTTAATGCCGATATTCTCTCACAAGATGCGCTGCCTATTTCAGTCTCTGATGAATGGTTTTTTATTTAATGCTAACAACTTGCATTTCCTTTTGTTTCGCTGAGCGAGCTCCTAGAACTCTCTGGCAAGAGCTCGCTAGGCGAGGGTTATCGTGAATATGCTGCTGCAGAAGTTATTCGGGTCCCGACCGAACGTAGTGTGTATTAATCAGACTTCTATCGCTGCAGTGATTGATGGATCGGTTACCGTAAAGACTGATGCCTGAGCTTAGTTTTTCTTCGCGTTGTCGGAAGAAAGCTTGTTGATGCTTATTAACTGCGACGGCATCCGCTGGTGCAGTATCAGGCGTATTCGTAGCTTCCTCACTCGAGATGGCCTTCAGCTAGTGTTTTCCAGGAGCTGGCGCAGGGTCTGCAGACGGAGTGAATTGTCGGTCTCCGCCGTGGACGCTTTCCGCGCAACCGCTACAATCTCGTATTACGAGGTACTAATACGAGCTAAAAGTTGGCGCACTATCGTCCGGCGCGAGTCTTTTTCTCGGGTTCAACCAAAAAGGGAGTTACCGTCAAAGCGTCGCGGCTATAGCCTGTCTGCTTGCGACCACTTTAAGAGTCTATCGATGGCCAAATCTGTTTACTCCTGCCCTTTACACTCTCGGCCGCGGACATCGAAGCGTCCAATCGTGTTTTGCAAGCACCCCTTTTGTATTTCGTTGACACCACGCCACGAATTTGTTGGCGCCCTATAGACGAGTCGAGCGGACCTTCGCCCAGCTTTAGGATCTATGAAGTTTATCGACTACCGCAAGCAACAACAAAAACGATATCTCCCCTGTCGCTCAAATGTCACCGCGGTAATGCTTTTTACCAATTGCCAGACTTGCTACAACGAAAGAAAGCAACAAGCTTCACCTACCATAGCGGGCTATCTCACTTCTTAATGTGCTAAATAGCGTCGGCGAAAGTCTGCATTTAAGCCATCATTCTTTCATGATCTAGTCGCACTAAGATCTGTCTGTCTTGTGGTCTGCTTCGCTTTTTCGCGCTCGGCCTGTCGCTCCAACTGATTCCCCTCGCGTTTGAGTGCCACCGCTCTTGTTGTGTTTTCGCCTGTCTCTCTGAGTTCCCGCTCAAGAGCACCGTGAACTGATGTATCTCGGTGTTCTCACCACCGCGGTTGTCTTCGTCGTCATCGTCTACCTGTCGCTTCACACGTGACAGGGCTTCAGCACGAACCACTTCACCACAACTTTCACCTTTTCTGCTTTTGAGTTCTCTTGGTCACGTCACATAGGTAAACAACGCCAGCATGTATACCTTATACATTTTAGTATACCATATATATATACACCAGGCGTTTCCCGCCACAGTGTCGTTGTCGCCAGTGATCGCGCGCCTGTATCATTCCCTCTCACATTCGCAACAACCCCCACACCCACCGCTGAATACCATCCAGCTCTCGACGCAAAGCATGACGTCGTACGATGTTAGCATTGACACCAAGCACTACACGTCCAACACTATGATACTCGCATGAACTGCGGAAAAGGGTGCTCTAACGTGGTGCATGCAAGCTGGCCTAGTCGGAAATACAGCGGTTTGCCACAAGTGTGCCGGCCAAACGCGCCAGAACGGACCGCGTTGGCGTTGAAACCGCGCAGGCCGTCACGTCCAAAGGACGGTGAGGGCGAACACCTTCCTCGCAAGGCCGGGTGACCCCCTCTCGAAGCTCGTGATGATACTATTTTTCAGGGCAAGCGGTACCCACGTGGGAGAGGCCGCCCAGGTGGAGTTCACGCCGAAGTCGGTACCAGTGGTGCGCGTATGCTTGCGACTTATGCAGCGCGGAGATGATCCGTTGCGATATGCGGGTGCAATTGAATAATGGCTGTAGATATTTTTAAGATACATAAGTATTGAAAGAATGTACAAGTTGTGGTATTGGTCACGCCGTCGAAATCGACGGAACGAGCATGAAAAACAAGAAGAAGTACAACTGCGTCGCAAAATACCCCGACTTCTGGGCCTTCGACGGCGTTGACGACACGACAAAGAAATGGTTTGCCAGGGTTGTGTACTACGATCGCGCCAAGAATACCCTGCCGAAATGCATTAAATACTGCAGTAAAGCCTGGTACGGAACCACCACTATATCATTACGTATTAACCGAATGTATTTATGTTAGAACACTGATCATGTTGGCCCAGTTCAAGTCGTGCGCGACGGAAGCGGTGCGTGGCCCGCGCAAGGGCCTGCTGCACACGCTGGAGAACAACCGTCTCGAAGTAACATGGCCACTCCTCCTCCCAACCAGTCGACTCCTCCTCCAGTTCCCATTCATCCCGGTGTTCAACGGATCCATCCAGCGTACCAACAAGGTGGCCACATGGTAACTGGGCTACTGATGGTCTCCTGGTTCAAGCAAGAAAACGACGTATACGCTACAGAGAATCACTGCCTATTCAACCAAGTTGCTGTTCTCCGAACCCGTCTCACGCGAACCGGAACCATGTTGAATTTGGCCCAACGTGGCTACACGACGGCCCCGCGGATATTAATGAAACGGCATGTTACGCGCCATTCTTCATGATTGGTTTGCCGTCGCTGTTGAAGCTAGGCGTCGCTACGCTGAGTGGGTGACTTTCGACGACCTCCCACTTGACGAAGTACAACTTGGCACTGACAATGAGGCTTGGTTCAACGACATGGCTTTGACTGCGGAAGACATGGCCGAGATCGAAGACGACGATGAAATGTGGGTTTAGGTAGTTATTAGCAGTTTTGCCCCCTAACCAACAGTTAACATGGTACTCCGGTTCGCTTGTTCATTTCCATACTAGGATCGTCAACGGGATGCAAGGTTCAATGTCCCTACCGACGACGACCTCACCCTACTTCTCGGCAACATCGAGGCCATAACGGACCAAGAGAAATTCAACTATGCCCTGGTCGGCGGAGTTGGAATTGGAGATCGCCCCTTTAACAATGACTATCTCATCAAGCACGTGCACTATGCCTTCGTGTACCCTAATCGAGTCAGGAAATCTAGCGTCATCATGCAACTCCGAATTAAGACCGGCACCGGCTACTATTTGGTACCAAGGAACCGCTCTCTCCCGGTTCAGGGATGAATCGATCCCCATAAAAACCAAGACCAAGATCAACGTGACATTGAGGTTTGAATACGGTGTCCCACCTGCGGATACTGCTGATGCAGGTCTTCCACGATAAAGCGCAGTACAGAAGAGAAGAAAAGAATATTTCATGATATCATCATCGAGATGCGTGGTATGATTGAGGGAAGTCGTGAAAAAGAGGCATTCACAAAGTTCCCATAGAACTACCTAACGTACGGCGAGAAGATCAAATCTCTCATTACCCAGAAGTATGACTTCTTCAAGAGCAACGGAAAACCTCACATTTGGACCACTGGTCAACCTGGATCTGGCAAGAGTGCAATCCTACCAGTGGTGTACCCAAAGTACTATAACAAGGACCTCAACAACAGGTTCTTTGACCTATACAAAGCTGATGAATACACCCATGTTCTCCTCCAAGATGTCGATCACGAAACGGTTGAGAAACTCGGTGTCCAGTTCCTCCAGACAATTTGTGACGACGCTAGTTTCCCTATTGATCAGAAATACAAGACGCTTTAGCTCACTAGAACTACCGTTCTGGTTTCTTCCAACTTTTCAATTGCTGATGTTCACCCTGAAGACATGCCTGGACGAAACGGAAACCTGTCCCGACGCTTTTTGTCGTCAACGTGACAAAATTTCCTGTGAGTATTGGGCCGGAAGCTGCTATCAAAGAACGATATCAAGGGTCTCAAGATGTGCGGCAACCGCGATTCAGCGAAGCCGACATGTCATATGGGATCAGTGGGCGAACCACTCGAAGATTTTTGTGGACCCAACCACTGGTGCCCATACCAACCGCATCGAAGCGGTACGGGAGGAGAAAATTAAGGCCTGAGTAAAGAGCAATTGTGGCATGAAGAATTCGGTGGTTCCTCGACTCCTAGATGAAAGTTTGCGGCGTTCTTGGTACTTTGCCCAAGCCAGGAAACCGCATACAAGCGAGTACTTGCATCGACTCGTAATCGGAATCAGGCGTAAGTAACATATCTAAGTTCGTCTGAGTTGGTACATAACTATAGGACGGGTTAATACAGGGTTGCGTCGAGCAAACGCACTGTATGTATAGCAGGTATACCAACGTTTTACATGGGGGTGTATTTTTTTTTACCTATGTGCCCTGTTTTTTAATGAGTGTGTCTTTGTCGACTAGAGACAGACATTAATCTAAAAGCTCCACCTTCTCATTGTACTTAACAGGATCAAGCCAGAGAGCTCAGCGGATTCGCGCTCGATCGCACGGTGGCTCGCCATCAGTTTGTGGAAGCGATCTAGGGCAGCCTTGCCTGGGATAATTGAATTATAAAATCTGTGACATGTATCTAGGTGTTGGCAATAGGCAACAGTCCCAACAGTCTCAGAGGCAGATGAGAAAGGTGATCAGCGGCAACTCGACGCAGCAGAGCGACGCCGTCTTCATTCGAAAGTTTTTCTGCTTGGCTGGTGGCGGCTGCAAATTCTCATTTTGGCTAGATGCACTGCTAACGACGATTTAAGGCGCCAGCTGTGCACTTCACAACTAATACTTTTCTTAAATGCATTACTAAAGTTCCAGACATGCTATCACATCCATCAACTGCGAAATCTGCTGATTGTGATTCCTTTCCCACTCGCTTCCCCCGACCATAAGTTTGTGGGAAAGGGAACTGAACAAGTTGCGAAACCTCCCAATTACCAGTACGTGGATACAGCAATTATTTTTGTATTCACGATCAGTCTGTATTCACAATAAGTCTGTATTCGCAATTAGTTTGTATTCACAATTAGTCCAGTACAGACTAATTTCTGTCGTCGTGAAATCCTAAGATTCATAATTAGTCTGTCCACAAAAGTTCACAATTAGTCTGTCACTGTCGGGCTGTTCTTGGGTTAACGGGTTGGTCTTGCCTACTCTATCCACGCGATCTGAGTTTATGTCTTGCGTGCGGTGATTACTCGTCGCAATCTACAGGCCCAAGACGCCCGAGATAGCATTCTTTCTTCTTTGGATTAGGGCAGTCACGTGTCGACAAATGAGCAGGCAGTTTTGGTCATTTTCTTCCTTTTCCATTTAAATTACCCGTTTATCTCTTTTAAAAAAGACATGTGGTCGCGAATGTTGAAAGATAAAAAATATCGGGCTGATCGAAGAAAAAGAATGGCAGAACAAGTTACGGAAAGATGGATCCTACTCCGGTAAGATGAAAATTCCTGGTGAGAGATTCTTCTTGGAACTGGCCACAGCTGCTGTCAAGGAGGTCAATGGGAAAAACGACCAAAATAAGATCAGCTACGCGCAGAAAGCTGTGACGCGGTGCCGCTTATCGCTTAGTTTTGATTGACCTTGGCGTTCGACGCAATTATTCCCGCACTTACAGGAAATCATGAAGAGTACGCCGCAGATTTTGCAGTAAATCCAAAGCTACATACACGGAGGCCGTCGATGAAGAATCAGATAGCAGCGGTGAGGCTTGGGAGGAAAAAGGAATGGCGCCTCCAGTGTTGATTTAATGGCGCAGGCAACGACGCGCTAGTGTAGGGTTAACCGAATCAGAGGTCGGAAAATTCAATACTGTATTACAATGGTGCTGGTATTTCCGCAATAAAAATTCTAATATGAGCTCAAACACTAATAAAATTCCCGCAATTTAAATATATTGATGCAATCATTAGCTTGGTCTTGCTCTACGTGTACTCTTGCCCCAGCAGTGATCCCCTTTGGTATGCTGTCCCTGTAGTCAACTGGCTAAGCCACACCAAGTTCCCCATTATTGAAAATCGCCATCATGTTTTGCGGCAAGTCAGAGGCTGGTTGCCAGGTCAATCCCTGGGGGGACCCCACCCAAGAAACTAAGTAGTACTCCTGCCCTACTTGATTATTGTTTTTAGCGTATATTCTATCAGCAGTAAATAAGTCAGGACCGTCTTCCTCGTCTTCTAGGTCAGTATTGTCCTATAGCGTCTCCGTAAAAGGACGACACCATGGCAGCTCGGCCGCTTTTTGCTCCAGCCGTCTCCAACTTTGGCCTCGTTGCCTTGTTCGTTTGTTTGCATGTTTTTGTTCGTCTGTCATCTGGCCTCGGCCAGCACTTGAATTTGCGTGTTTCGTTTGGTCTTGCGAGGCATTGTCAGCAATTTGGGAAATGTAGTCACCACTTTGAAGGCTAGTCCTACTGTTCTTACAGGAAGGACGATGGGTTCCTACAAGTTAAATGTATATTTGACTCATCACCTTAGGTATCTGAGCCGGAAACAATATTTTCATAAAATAAAATGTACAAAACATATTTAGTTTCTATTTGTAAATTATGGCACTATACCCAAACTTACCCATATTTATTACTCTGCAAAGTGGATTGAACACGATATACGATTGCACATGGCCAATGATGATGTGTAATCTGCTTCTACTCCGTCAACATTTAAGTCTAAGCTCAAATGAAAGTGCAACACGTACCTGACAAACGCCTATACATAATTTCGATTTAATTGTTTAAAAGTAAATAATTCTGTGCATATTTACCTTTTCGAATAGCCCAATCCACAAATAATAAGAGGTGTATTTACGTGTATTACGACAAACCCCTTCAACTGTTTACGTTTTGTTTTTTGTTCCTTCGTAACAGGAGCTACACTAACGTCCCATATATCACGATTAACACGAAGAAAAGCTAGCTGCTCAAAGTTGGCGGGGTCCATGGAGCGGCGTTGCGGTATCAAGACTAGCTTGCACTGCGAAAATGGCCGCTCCACTATGTTAGAAGTTGGCGGTATCATCTTCACTAGAGGCATGTACTGCTTCATGTCCGATGTCGACTTGCACTTCTTACCCCCGCTTCGAAGGAGCTGTGATGTGTAGTATTCGCCTCTCTCTCTCTTCGCGCTTCTTTCCAGCAGTGTGTGTCAGCTTAAAGGGCTCCAATACCAAATCTTCAGCCGAAGCCAGCAAAGAGCCCTTGATCACCTTCACACCGCCTGTCTCAAATGCCAATCGTTGCACAATCTGCGGTGGCCTTCAGGTGTCCTCCCATAACAGGATACTCAGCGATTATGGCGTCAAACATCACTCGCATCTCGGCCATGTCCGCATCGTCGCGCAGCAATCACAGGCAGATGCTTTCGAACTTCTTCAGATGCTCGAAGAGGTCAAGAAGTTCTCAGTTCTTCGTGCCAGTTGGGATAAGTCTTTCTACCATTTCCACCTTCTTGATCTCTGCTCGGATCGGATATAGCGTTGCACCATTGTGGACGTGGAAGACCAGTGAGTCACGTTCCGTTTTACAGGAAGGAGTTCGGTGTGCTTCTTAAGCTCGGCACAGTTGTTTTTTACGCAACTCCACCATTAGGGTGTTCACTTCGGACAGCAAATACTCATATGGGGCCAAGAACTTGTTCACAGCGAGGTTTAATCGGTGGCTCGCAAACACAACAAGTGGAACGCCTCATTTGCTCGCAACAGAATGATTCGTGTTGCAGTTGTCGCCCACCAGAACCCCACCTTGCCCTTCGTCTTGTCATAAACGTCGAGGATGTTTCCGAACAGCTTGACATGGGCATCTGCTCTCTGAGATCCATCTGCCAGAGGGGGTAGAGCCAGCAGAGGCACGTAGAGCTTGCCATCTGCTTTGAAAAGGGCGACATAGTGCACGCCGGCGTGTGACCATCCATTAAACATTAGACCAAAGAGCATTTCCAATTCCTTCTCGAGCTGTGGCCAACCTTAATTGCGCGTCCTTCGAGGCACTTCTTTACAACTTTAACAGTAAAGGGCGCAGCTTGCCCATCCACGAAGTTGAAGACGCTCGCGTAAGAGCGTCTTCAACTTCGTGGATGGGCATGTTCCGCATGATAATCCACTGGATCGACTGGAACCGATGACTTGCTTCTTCCTATACGAAGCCATACGATTGGAATGAGCGTCCCGAGCTGCCTTCGGACGAAGTCTCATTCCCGCATGTTTCGCGTCCAGGTGCGCCTTGAGATTGGAGTACCCTGCCCCTCCAGCTTGTTTCCGTTGACTGCCGCAAATATTGCAGCGAAACATCCCCTTGACCAAGTGACGTGTAGGAGTTGGCAGCGATATGCTTAAGACCGTTGTGGTTCGAAATTCAGGGAGATTAAGTTGTATCTCAAGAATGGCAGCCCGCCAGACATGCTGGAAGCTGGCAGTGTGGTCTAATGAGCACTCGGATCCAATGGTTTTCATTTCGACATGAATATGGTGTGGCCGACACCGATGATTCATCGGATCTGATTGGTGATGCTATCACAAGATAAGGTCTGGCTTTGCCATATTTATTACCAATAATTGGTTCAATATCATATTATATTGACATGGGCTACTCCCAATAACAATAGTATGGCAAAACCAATTATTTATTGAATCGCAATTATTTGCCATTCGATCATGTGGTCAAAATTAGTCTGAGTTCAAAATTAGTCTGAGCTCATAATTAGTATGTGCTCAAAATTAGTCTTTGTATCGTAATGGCATACTTTTTATTGATATACAGTAGATCTAGAGTCGGCTCACATAAATTAGTCTACGTCGGACTAATTACTGTAATGACTGTAGCTACCTTCCTCTAATCATCTACAATATATTAATACCTGTAGTGGGATTGTATCACGCAGGTTTACGGTGGCGCGCCGAGTCCACCTTCGCGTAACATTTCGAAGAAAAGTAATTTTCGTCGTTATTTATTTATGTGCTTTTATAAGGTCTCACTAATCCCAATGGTGTCATCTTGAAGATTGCAATAACGCCCAACTGCTGTGTAAGACCAAGCAGCTTACAGGATTTGAAAAGTCTAGATAAAATGATGTTTTATCTAGAATATAGTATATTAGCCATTATTAATACGAATTTAATCGTACTTAACGGTGTGCCAACCGATACATGACCTTGCTGAATCGTGCATGAAAATTACAAAATGTGTTCAGGAAACAGCAACAGCGCAGCACCAAATGTACATATATAAAATTAACTGGCATGAATGTGCCTATCTCTTCTGATGATTGATGAAGCGCAGCGACAGCAAAGAGAGGAGTCGAATCCCCACGATAAATGCGAGGACGATGCCAAAATTGCGCCAGATCTCGTCATGCTTGTACTCGAAGACGGACTCGACGTACTCTTTGATGGTGATGTGGCTGATGGTCACCGGTGGGTTCTTCATGGGCTGGCAACCGAGATCTCCATCGACGTTCACATACTGCTGCGTCGCGTTCTCGTACGTGGGAAGATCGTCGCATTTGCTGAACGTGAGCGCGGCTAGAATCGCGAGCGAGTAACGCTGAGGGGTGATTGTGTACAGCCACTTGTAGCCTGATGGGATAGCGTTAGCTGGTGGATTGAATCCCATGAAGAGGAAGAGGATCGAGTTGAGCATGACACCCAAAAGAGCTGCAACCTCGACACTTGGCAGCGCGTACACTAGCAGCTGGCCGAGGTACGTCTGTAATAGCACCAAGAATGACGTGTTGATCCAGTAGAGAAGTGCAGTGCCAAAGCCCGTGAAGCCCACCATCCAGTAGAAAACGACCGTATACATAAGCATGGAGCCAAAGACGTACGGGATCTCAGCGACCGTGGACCCCACAAAGTACCAGAGCGAGTTGTAGGTTTGTGCTGCTCTCTCACGGTAGAATGCCTCGCGGTCTTGGGACGTAATGGGCAGGACGCTGTTAAAGGCCACGATACCGTTGAAGAGCGTTGTCATGAAGACCATCCCGACACCAGCGTTGACCCCCTGGTACGAAGTGTACGACACGTTGACGTAGATGAGTCCAAACAGCAAGCCAAGAAGTGGTGCAATGGCAAACCGGGTTAAGTTGTACGACGGTGTGCGCCAATACAACTTCATGAAGCGCTCAACCAGAGCTGTCATCTGTGTCCACGATCTTGCGGCACGTTTCCTTGCAAACACAAGCTCCGTCGATCCCGGAGCTGGCACCGCCACCCCCTCCGACGCCAAGTGTGCATCCATTGCATGCTTTGTCTCACTGGCATCAAAGACCTCCACGAAGTCCACGGGGTTATCGTGCATATGGCTTACACCTGCACCAATGCATTCCAGCATCCACGTAGCGGGATTGTAGTTCTCTGGAAGTGGCACCACACCGGGAATCGCCTCGAAGTAATCCACCATTGTCTGGGCTCGTTCTCCGAGGTCACCGAAGTACACCGTCTGACCGCCACGCTTCAAGAGCAACAACTTGTCGAAGAGCATGAACACCTCCGTGGACGGCTGGTGAATCGTGCACACAATAGTGCGGCCAGTGTCGGCCACCTTGCGGACCCCGTCCATGATGAGTTTGGCAGACCGCGCATCCAGACCACTCGTGGGCTCATCGAGGAACAACACCCGTGGGTCAGCAGCCACCTCCACACCGATGGTTAGACGCTTCATGCGCTCTGTCGGGCTGCCGCGTACGATTTCGTCAGCCACATTCTGCAGATCCAGCAGCTCTAGACACTCCTCCACGGAGTCGTATTTCTGGCTGTCGGGCACCGAACTGTCCTGACGCAGGAACGCACTAAAGACCAGTGCTTCGCGAATAGTTGAAGCATCCGAGTGAATGTCCATCTGCTCACAGTAGCCTGTGCAACGGCGGATAGCCAAGTCGCTTGCCTCATATCCGTTAAGCAGGATCTTGCCTTGGATGGTGCCCCCAGTCTTGCGACCGGCAATGACATCCATAAGTGTTGTCTTGCCTGCACCCGTTGATCCCATGAGCGCCGTGATGGAACCAGGCATCGCGTAGCCGCTGATACCTTTGAGCAGCGTGAGCGATTCCTTCGGGTTGTGAGGATCTGGCACGGAGTACCACAAGTCCTCGAATGCGATGATGACGGGCTGGAACTTCTTCGCGGTGGCTCGCACGTTAACTGTGACGGTCTCCTCTATCTGTTCTCCCCTTGCTGGCGTCTTTCTGCTGCCGTTCGTGGGTGTCGTAGCAAGCGCATACTCATCAATTGCTATAGGTTCTGCGGTCTCCGCTGTTAAAGTGATGTGCTCAGGGCTCTCATAGCGCTTGTACTCCAGTACCAAAACGCCAAAGAACAGGAACACGACGTATGTCACAAGCAGGAATACCACTGCAAGCCAAACCCAGCTCTTATCAGACGGAACGTCGTACAACGACAAGAAGTACTCGCCCATTTTCAACTGGTACTTGGAGCAGTAGTCGACGCCGTCGAACACGCATACATCGAACTCGTCAGAGCGGTACTGGTTTACGGCGATTCCGCGGAGGCTCCAGGCAATGGGATCGATCCAATAGATCCAGATGAAATACCCCGGCATTTCGCTTTTCGGTACAACAAATCCCGCAAAAACCACAAAGAACATGACCGAAACCATTGACAAGGGCTTCGCGATGAGGAGGTTTGGAGAAATGGCTGCCAAGAAGAAAAACCAGGCCGCAAAGGCCATAATTGTCAAGAGTAGCAGGAGCTCAAATATAACGAACGCTTTCACGGACGACTTGAGGCCACACATCCAGTAGACGAGGGAGCCGAACACAAGCGTCTCGCCGACAGCCCACGGAATTTGGCTGATGGAATTGGCAATGACATAGGCCGTCGTACGAAGAAAGTTAGAGCCACGTTGCTTGTAGAAAATCGGGCGAGCAGCGCAGTACGTGGGGATCTGAGCAGCCTGACCCAAACCGAGGAATAGAACTGCCTGGAACAAGACACCCATCACAACTTGAGCGCTCGTGACATTCAATTGATAGAAGGTGCTGCCGTACAGAAGTCCAATCAGGATCACCATGAAGCCTCTTCCTCGGATAAAAGCAACATTTCGCAGCATGACCATCATTTGCCGCTTAAAGACAGTCAGAGTGTTTTCCTCGAACGACTGGTGGAATTCTGGCATGGGGTCCATGTGCGTCTTCACGTTAGCTACCAAGTCTTGCGTCAAAGGCTTTTCAAGACGACCAAGCGTATCGTGAAAAATCTGTGAGTCCTGGAAGATCTGTCCAAACTCGGCCGGCCAACGAGGGTGCTTTGTCATTCCGGCAGGTAAAGAATCTTGGTACTTCCCCTGCTGATTTGTGCCTAAATCCAACAAAAAGTCCGCCGTGTCTCGGTGTGGTGGACAACGGAAGCCCAAACTCTCAAAGTAAGGAAGAGCTTGGTCACGGGGTCCATGATACATGACCTCACCAGCGTTTAGGATCAGCACGTTGTCGAAAAGCGCGAAAACCTCGGGCGATGGCTGCAACAGCGAAATCACCACTGTCTTACCGAGCGTCTTTGCAATACTGCGTTGTGTTGTGATAATGTCGAAGGCTGTGGCGCTGTCCAGCCCCGTACTGATCTCGTCCATGAGCGTCATGTACTTCATGCCAAACTCCATTTCCCCTGTCGTCACGCGCTTGCGCTCACCGCCCGACACACCGCGTAACATACCATTTCCAATAATGGTATCCTGGCAATTCGTTAAACCGAGCTGCTCAATGACAATATCGGGATAGTGCTCAAAGAGGGATTGCGTCGTCTTCAGCGCCTCCAGATTCTCGTCCATCAGCCCATTCGTGAGCAACTCTTCACCTCGACGCAGTAACTCACCACCAGTAAAGGCATGAGCAAACTCGAGTGTCTCCTTCACAGTAAGTGTCGGGAAGTGCACATCATGCTGGTCCACATATGACACGAACTGTGGTAAGCGATGGCCCAGTTCCTGCTGCGGCACCCCGTTGTACGTGATGTCTCCTTCCACTGCTACCCTCTTCTCCTGCGGGAAGCGACCACTCAGCACCTTCATGAGCGACGACTTGCCAGAGCTCGGCTGGCCCAGCACTAACGTGATGGTGCCCGGCTCAAAGATGCCGCTAAAGTTGTGCAGAATTGTCTTGTGCACCACGTGCTTATTGGACGAGAGTTTAAGTGCCGCCGTCTTGATGGTTTGCGTGAGTGTGGGCAGCTCCCGTCCGTCTTCGTGGCGACCGACGACCACGTCGGCTGCAACAGTCAAGTGCTTGACCCTCACTTCCATTCGGGGCAGAGGACGTCCGAGACCTGCTTGGAGCTTGGTCGCTAGGTGGTCGTTAAAGGCTTGGGACCCGTTGGCCATGAGGGCCTTAGCCGACGTCTCGTCCGGCTTGACGGACTCCATAGTTCGCGCTGGAAAACTTGTTCTCGTAGGCGCTTGTAATGTACGGAGCAAATTGCAGACTGAGAAGAAGAGGCTGGTCAGCGGAAGCGCCAAGAAGTGCGCGTGACCCGACTCATAGTCAGCAGCGGACGACTTGCAGTATAGTCACGTTGATGCACGCTATGAAGTGATCATCATTCTTTCTGCGGGAATCGTTGCTGTGGTTTTGAATCTGTTTATTGCAATGACAGATCCGCTATAGCGATCGTGTTGACGGGATTTGTATTGCATATTATCGAAATGTGGATTCACATACCTTTGGTAGACTGGGTACCTGCGATAGCACAATTGCGACATAGATATAAATGTAAGAGGTAATCCGGAGTAATCGGAGCTTAATCTTTGTAAGTTGACTCGAAAAGTTGACTCGAGCTTGGTGCCAAGGAGTGAACAAGCCGATTTCACTTCCTGTTGATGCCGAGAGCATTTGATTGCCAGTTTGGCAATAAAGAGGCTATATAAATTTATATACCCAAAGTGTCGCTTGTGGTGGTTATTGCCATCTATGCTACATGTACATGTAATTAGCACACACAACGAGAAGCCTTCGACTATGATAGCCGTGGATTGTCAGGGAGGACGTCCGCATGTTTTAAAGGATGCTGGGAGCAAATAAAAAATTGAAAATTGGATAGGCGTGATGGCTCAATTGAAGCGAGACTCTTTCTTTAAGTACTCATTGGGGACTGGCAAGCTGAGTATGATTCATTGTTATGTACAATATTATGTTGTTATTTTGCTGGCTAACGGATCGGTTGGATCTTGTTGAGATTGAATAAATCGTAGAGTGAATTGACATTGATTATTAATACTTGAAGAGTGGATTGACATTGATTATTAATACTTGAAGTAATAACATGAAATGAGCTTACTTCTCGGTCCCGAACTCTATAGCGCTTACTTCTTCTTGGGGTTGATGGAGCAGAAGAGTGAGCCATCGGCCGCAGAATGGCAATGAAGACAAACACAACGCAAAAGTTGCGCCAGATATTATCAATGATTGTACTCGAATCTTAAGGTGGTATTATCGATACTGGTCGGCGGATTCATCAAAGCAGGCAAGTACGTGAGGAGCAAAACACGAATAGCAGTTTGGGCCACGTATTGCAATGTTAAGGTTGGACTTCAAGGAGATCTGACATGCCGAATGCTATACAGTGGTTTGCAGCATTTAAAGGCAACAACGTGAGTGGACGACGGACGGCTGATTCCAAGCAATTTAGTCGCGAAGGGGTTGCGGAGCTACTCTGTCGAGCGCAAGGACTGTCGAATTAGCGTGGAGAGACGCAAGAGTTAGCTGGATGAGCCGAATAAGCAGCGAATGGAGGCGTTGCTGACTGCCATCATCGCTGTTCTGTTTTTTTTAAGTGATTGCGACGAGCTCCCCACCTATCCTGGGCAGCAGTCTTGGTTGCCAGCTCGAACTTAACAGACAAGACTCCTGATCCTGGCCGATTGACAGTTGCCAACATCTGACAGTGAAACCCTGTTCATGACTAAGTTTACCATTGAAAACCCTTGCTTACACGCTCCCTATAGTTCACAAATCGTCCTCGATACGTTCTGTGTTGGCGACTCGAGCGCGACATCAGTTGCACCCTGTCTGTTCCAAGACTCGGTGTAGCGACTTTTTTCGCCATCCAAAACTTAGCAAAGAGACCTCAACAATGGCGGGCACCTCGGCTCATCTTCTCATTTCATTGACAATCATCGGCTCATGGTAATGAGGTTTCCGCCGACACTAGACCTCTTGTATCATAGCCCTCTCAAGTCCAGTGGTACATCAATCCATGCCATTGCGTCGCTGCCTCGCTACTCCTCATCTCGAAAGCATCAGCTCCCATTGAAGTTCCTACTGATCGAGACCTCGCTTTCCTTCCCAGCTTCGAACAGACTTCGAACTCCTACCCACTCCCCCTTCATAAATGTTCTCGCCGCAATGTATCTATCTCGAATTTCCACTCAATTGCTCTCCCCTAGATCCATAAATCTCCGCCACAGAGTGACAAAAAAAAATCGATACACCAACATCCTTGAACGAGCAAAATACTCCCCACTTGACTATCAATTCGTTTACCTTTATCCAGCAGTATATTATGCGTTTCACGGATCCGCAAGCACAGCAACAGTCGAGATGGGGAATTGGTGATCCATGCGCGCTGTGTATCGGGGCTTCGCAGGAGGGACCACCACTTCCGCTGTCTTACTAGTTGCGTCAGGAGCTGGGCCTGTATCACCCCCTTTCTGATTAGACTGTTCAGCAGTCTTCTGCTGAGCCATCTCCATTGTGACAGCTTGGAGCGCATCCTGTGAAGCTGCAACCGGTTGGGCCTCAGTAACCACCTCTTGCTCTTGCTTGTCGTGTTCTCTACTAGTAGTTTCGCTCTTTTCACTGCGTTGCTGCGGCTTCACTACAGTACACAACGCCGACACCATATTCCACCTAAGTGATTAGACCCCATCTCACAAGACACAAACTCCATCAACAGGAAAGCCTTCTTACAGAACGCATCCGTCGCAGCCTTAGCACCTTTAGGAAGATTGACGAAACCCACGGAGGAGCCGATAGCACTGCGGCACATCGACGGCAATCGGTGCAAATATCCATGACCAACTTCAGCTCCTAACACTCCGTCACCTCCCCAGCGCTCAGTCGGTACGATCGACACGATGCGAACCTGATCTTCAAGTGAGCTGCACGCATGGAATATCCCACATTTAGTGAAAACTCTATCCGAATTTTAATATTCAGACGTTCACCTACTTGTACACGTAGCACTGGAAAGACCCGTCCAGAGCGTCTAGAATCTCGTCATGCAAGTCTTCCGAGTCTGCGAACACACGTTCGGGCGTGCCTAGCAGATAGTCTGAATCTGCTCGTAGCCCTGCACGCTCCGCTGGCGACGACTCTGCCACATTCTACACGAACTACTTGTTAGGACCTGCTTCATTGTGGCAAAGATGGTGACAACTGTCCTGCCACGTACGAGCACGTGTAGTAGTTGGTCCTCAGCCCCTTCGTAAGAATCGAAGCGAATGGTGACGCCCAGCAGGCCTTTTCCCGGCCACTTCCGGCTTGGCGTCAGCTGCAGCGCCCGCGTGGTCTGCGCCTTGACGTTAAACACTTGAAGCTGCATGGGGCGGTCTTCACTCTGTGCGATGAGCTCCATGAAAGTGGCATCTTTTGTGTCCTAAATTAATACCACACGTGGCAGATCGGTTAGGTAAAGGAAGACATACAAATTAGGGTCGAAAATGCCAAGACGGACGAGTCGGATGCCGTTCGCCTCAAGGATGAAGTCGAAGAAGCTCACGAAGCCCACGGCCGCAGCCGGTGACTGCTCCTGGATGCCCAGCACACGGAAACCACAGCATTCGCCGCTCTCGATGGCTCCGTCGTCTCTGCCGTCGTAGTGGGGCTCCTCCTCCCCAGTCAACGTCGAGCTCTCGTTCCCCATTACGACGTCAGTTTCGGACTGTGCAACGTGGCGTTTGCCATATTTGACTACAACCGATTTTAAGATCCGACTAAGTGCGAATTCTACTTTTCAATAATTTATTGTAGACATCAACTAAAAAGGTATGGTGAGCAAAACGGAGTTGCGTATTAACGAAAAGGATCCATGCATGTGTTGTAGTAGTATTTGCGTAGTTCTCGGATTAAAATATCTCCGCACGATGTGCTAGGAAGAACGAAAGTTATTAGATAGATTTGTTGTTTCGTCACTGAACGTACGCGACGCGAAAGCCACAGCGTTAAAGCGGCATGAAATAAAGCTGGATGGATGGGAGATCAGAAAGTAAAGCATAATTCTGCTCAACGCACGGGGGTACACGACCGCACGCGGTGCGAATCGTCATCCCTCGTACTCATACAAGAGGTGTCAGAATATAAAGCTATTCATCACTTATCCCAACATACAATATACACTCTGACGGGCGGAGAGTTCCTCAGTAAAAAACAGCCAGTTTATATCCTCATTCTTCTTCGGACGGTAATTCCAAAATATAATTGGACATCACTGGAACCTCCTGTCAATAAAGATAAATCACACGCAGCAAAGCATAACCAAAGGCGCCATCTGTAACCTGTGCCAGCGAGTCGCAATTGTCGGAATGCCGAGTGAACTGCTGTGTCGAGCCACATCCAGCGCCAGTTCAACACCAGTGGTTATAGCAACGCTCTGATTGGCTTCGAGCACTTTCGTAATTACGATATGTAAAAACTATAGCTAATTGGTGTACTGTACACTGTTAGCGGGTACGGTGTACCAAAAGGTACTGTACGTTAGAAAGTTGTTGTCAACGCAATGCGTCTTAGCGCCCATGTCACACCAAGTCATTCTGTCGTGGTCGCCAGATCCCGCAATATTGTCAGAGAAAAAATCAATATGCATTCTTCTCACACGTGCGCACGAAAAGCGTGCGGTAGCGTTATCGACCTTGCGGAGAACGGCAACGCACAAATGTGTCATGGCGGCGTTGCGAAAGCATTAAGCCATGCTAGGCTGTCACCGCGCACAGTCACGTGTGTGTAAACGGCGGTGAGCCCTTTCCAATGACGCCCGACGACAAGCGCACGAAGGGGCACTGCCTGTTTCAGATCGGGCTGATGCAAGGTGATATGAGTTTCACGCCAGTAAGAGCTGACTCCTTTTTCGACACCCGAAGCCGGTAAGAAGGCTACGCAAACAGCTTATGCCGCTCACGCGGGCGGGGCGCACTGTCCTACTCGAGCCGTACTGTGCGCGCCAACATGGTCTTCAAATACGATACCGGTTTTGGTGATTCCCTGCATCCAACAATCGCGCTGTCGTTGAGCCAATACACAGGGTAATAACACTGCGATCTGAACCTGCGCTGGACGTCTTATTCAGGCATCTTGCTGCTCGTCAGCGCTCCGCCCGCACGCGACACTCCATTGCCGCGCAAACGGACGCTGCCGCGCGATTGAAGAGCTTGAAGCTTCACTGGCAGTGAATACTGCGGGCAATCGTCTCAAGTCCGCGCGCTCCATCTGCCGCTCGCGGTGCAAAAGGCAACTTGTCGTGCATTTGACGGACGCTGGCGATCAACACTTTATCGACGAGCAGGTGGTACTTTAGCAAACACAATAACCTTCTCGCCATGATAGTATCAACCTCATGGCAAATTGAGTGTACAACTCAACAACGTACCCATGTGTGCAAGTGTCTCTGCTAAGCACCGTCTCCACAGTCGCCGCAAATTGCCAATCATCGCAAAATGTTTTCAAATCCCTGGGAAAAGCCCCGTCAGACAGCCCTGACGGCGAAAGTCTCACGGCCCAAAGCCAAATTTCACCCTTCGGACTCGCGTTCCGCGAATTTGCCGATTCACCTGCAAGCAACTCATTGTGGAACACCAACAATTCCGGCATCCGTGCTGCCGCCGCCAAGAGCAGCAAATTTTGGTGTTGTCGATGGTTGTTTTTGTAGCAAACAACGGCTCCAAACCAGGATCCGTTTCGACGCCCTGACGATGAAAAGATCAGGTTTGATGCCTTATTCGCCCGCCACGCGTCACGCCAGTCTGCTCTCGACGCAACACGAACGTGGAGACTGCGCTGACTGATAAAATAAAGCAGTTGATGCGGTGCAAGCCTTGCAAGGCTTGCACCTCGGTCCGTGACACGGAGTCGGCGGCAGGGAGGTCCAGCCATTTCCAACTCAGTGGAATTGAAAATGCAGGTGCACTTGCTTCTTGTTCGATTTCCCGATCCTTGTCCCTCTGCCAGCTTTCACTTGATTTCACTATTTCCGACTGACTTCCAGATCGTCCGTTTGCATGATCAAAGATTTTATGCGAAACGGGTGTTTGCCCGCCAACGGACAGACCGCGTACCCATCCGGTTAGAGCGCCCCAATTTGCAGTGGCCGTTCATTCACATATTTGCTCGCTCCCTCATAAGCTGTACGCAGGACGATCTACTTACCTGACCATGATGGCAGCCAAGCTGGACGACTACGTGATCCAGCGGCGGCTAGCGCCCGCACTGTTTGGTGACGTGCTGCTATGCCAGCATAAACCGACGGGCGACCTAGTGGCCGTGAAGCGTGTGCTGCAGAGCGCCGCCAACGCGCAACTCACACTTGCGAGCAACAAGAAGGTGCGAGAGAATGTGGCACTCGAGCGTGCGCTGTACCACCAGCTTAACCGTGTGGGCGGTCACCGCAACCTGCTCAAGTTGCGTGACGAGATTGAGTTCGACGGGTATCTGTACCTCGTCTCCGACTTCTGCGCGCGCGGCGAGCTGTACGAGCTCGTGAGCTCCGCCGAGGACGGCAAGCTTCAGCTGCCCGCCATCCAGAAGTACATGCGCCAGATCGCCAGCGGTGTCCAGTTCCTACATGCCAATGGCTTCGCACACCGCGACCTGTCGCTCGAGAACGTGCTCGTCACGGACGACGACCAGTGCCAGGTGTGCGACTTCGGCCTCGCCGCCTCCACAGCTAAACCGAGCCGCGAGACCGTGGGCAAGCTCTTCTACATGGCGCCTGAGGTGCTTGCAGGCGTGCAGTACGACGCCACCAAGGCCGACGTCTGGTCGCTCGGCGTCATGCTCTTCATCATGCTCATCGGTGCCCCGCCCGTCGAGACCGCGTCGTCGTCGGACGCCAGATTCAGGCTTATTACTAACAAGGGCGTCAGGAAGCTTATTGACCGCTGGGGGCTAACGGACGATCTCCCGGCCGCCGCAATTAACCTCATCGCTGACATGCTGGAGGTCGACCCCGAGCAGCGCATCTCGATGGCTGAGGTGGTGTCCCACCCATTCTTGCTGCACTCCAGCACCATTGCCTCCCCACAGCGCATTGAGGCGCCAAAGCTGCAGTTGACGCAGAGGTCGCCTGCCAAGCAGACCCCGCAGCCTATGACTTCGTGCTCGTCCGCGCCGTCGACGTCCATGTACTCGACGCGCCCCGAGTCTGATGGCATCGAACGTAGTGGATGCCGCCTGCTGTTCCACAAGATCCACCGTTTCTTCTCGCGTCGTCACAACAAACGTGTGATGGCCGTGAACCGCGGTTCTGGGTCTTCCAAGCGAGCGCACGCCAAGCGCTTCGCGCAGGCTGCCTGAAGGTGGCTAGGCCGTCGTTTACGTGGACTCGTCAAGCTCGTGGCTGCTATCAACCGGCCACAGCGCAACAGCCTATCGGCTGATCCTGCCCACACATTCGGGGGCCGCAGGACGCTGGATGTTGGAAATAGTGTGTATTTATTCGGGGCTGTGCCCGCAATTACCATCCATTTGTAAGAAGAAATAGCGAAAGCAACAAAGTAGCCTAGATAGATGTATGTATGTACGCATAAGAAGAAGACCAAGAACAAGTAAACTTTGTTACACCCAATACCCCGCACACTTCACATAACTTATTTCGTATCATCTTCTTCAACCTGCGTTTCACAAGATATCATAAGTCCGTTTAACGCCTGATGGCGTAACGTTTAAGGCAAGCTGTTGTTCTAATGCGTTGAAGATAACCGGAACTGATGTTCTTATGCGTGGTCTTTCCTTTAAACTGAAAAGGCGTCATACAATATTTGCATTAGTTTTCGTAGCTACGGGCACTCCAGTGCTCGCGTTATTAGCAATCCAAGGCTGGAACGTGTGTGGATGTTGGTTATAGTAGTTGGCCTGGTCGTCCTCGTGCTCGTACAGACGGCTGCGCGCTTTGCAGTAGCACGCACACACCGACACGACCGCTACCACGAAAATCAGTACAGTGCAGCAAATTGCCAGCACAATTTGCCACATACTCAGGCCCTTGTCACGTGCTGCAGTCATCACAAGGTGTTAACAAGGATCCCAACTGGGTAACAACCTTCACCGCAGCTCACCTTCACTGCCTGTGTGGCTGCTTATGCTGCCACCCACGCTGTCTCTTGAGCTCGAGCTGCTATTGTCAGTAGATGTGGAGCCGTCGTTTGATCCTGTACTAGAGGATGAAGTTGACGACGAGTCTGTGACTGTAACGTTTTTCAACACAAACAAGCAGCAGGTCAGCACGAGGAATGAGTGCAGCTTCGGCGCCGAAACGCGTGTTCAACCTGGCGCGGGCGTGGAGGAAGGCGCAGACGTGGCTGGCACCGGCGATGGCGTGGCGGTCACGGATCCCGAATCCGATCCGCTGGCGCTGGCCGATGAAAAGTCGCAGGACCCGCAGTCGGTGCCGTACGTGCACGTGCCGTCAAAAAAGTTGAGGGCAAACCCGTAGACGACACCTTGTGTCCTCTCGTAGCATTGGCCGCAATTACAGTCTCCTGCCCCCGTACGCGCTCCCTGTTGCGAGCCACTGCACGTGCAGCCGGGGACGCCACCCGGCGCGAATCCCGTCAGCTCCGTCGTGTAGCAGATCTCGGCACATGCGGCTGCGTCCACTGCAGTAACGCGAAGGATATGACAGAGCACGCAGTTAGCCTTCCTAGTGCTGCAGCATTTCCACATACGTGCGTACCCTGTGTAAGCCACGTGGAGATCGCCGCGTTCGCGAGCAGTGCCGCGAAGATAGACCACGAGCGCATGCTTCCTTGGTGCGGCCTGGCTGTTGTCTCCTCGGAACGTGCGATACCAACAACTAAACGCTTTAAAGAACGGAAGTCATGCTGGAAGATGCGAGGATCAACGGACAGTGCCGCATTTGAACCGCCTCTTAGTCATCCTCGAGCACCATACCCTCGATGCTTGCTATTATTGCCGTGTGATTCTCACCTCTCTAACCTGCCGCCGAAGCAGCAGAGTGAAGCCTTATCCGATTGGCTTATTCTCTTCAACTGAGCTGAAGTGTGGGAAGCTGAAGCAACGAGCAGCAGACGACGTTTCAAATGGTAAAAAGGGTCGAACATCAAGCGTCTGTAACGTGTGGTAGCAGTTGAGAGTGGCTCGGCGATGTTAGCGAAGGATTGTCCTTGGGTGCTAGAGTTTTACTGCACGAAAAGCTTTTGGTTTTGGCGTCAAACTTCGGTGGCGACCTTTTGATTCGTGAGAAAATGTACCCGAGCGCTTTGTGGAGCAGCTCGAGTGTGGCAAAAAGAAGCCTTCTAAGAAGACGCCGGCGATAACGTCTGAGTTCCACTAGTCTCCCACTCTAAGTGGCTGGTCACCGGTAAGTTTTCTCGCGTGCGCTTCGATGCTCTTCCATGCCACTGATTTACAGCTGCCGAGGCAGTCGACCATGGGGCCATTTAAGGCCCTAAAAATGGGCATTTCCATAGATTTCATAAGAGACCCGTCACCCGCGGTCAGTCGTCCACAGGGAGCGTCTACGAAGTACCATGTAGCAAGTCGAGGGTGGCTGCATGACCCCATTTCTCTAACCGAGCTGGAAACCGCAGTTCCACCCCGAGAAGCGACGCCAACTTATCTGGACTTCGCCACCTTCAAACCCACCCATCGGCACCCTCATTCCCCCAATTCCCATCGACGAGCACAACCTGCACTGCACTTTCCTCTCGATTGGATTGTCCGACCCATCGGCATGGGACTCCTACGCACCTACATGGACGCGATGCTGACCGCCGCTACGTTCTCGTCGCCACGCTCTAGCAGCGCCACGACGCCCAAGAAGAGCAAGAAGAAGCCGCTGCGGTCCCCGCGACCCACGTCGGCGCCCGCACCAACCGCGACGGTCAATACCGTCAAACGATCTCCACCCCAACGGCTGTCCGACTTCAAGGTGATGGAGACCTTGGCACCGGCACTTTTCGGAGAAGTTTTATTGTGCTTAGACACCAAGAGTGGCCGCCAATTCGCCGTCAAGCGCGTGGATCTCCGCTGCGCTCGGGCGCAAGTCACGATCGGCAAGCAGATCCGAGTTGTCGAGAGTCTGCAACAGGAACGCGCCGTGCACCGCCGACTTGCAGCTGCACAGACCACGAACCTGTTATTATTAGAGGAAGAGGTGCAATGCGGCGGTAACCTATATCTCGTCTTCCCATTCTGCTCTGGCGGTGACCTGTTCGACGTTGTACGTCACAGCCCAATCGGTCGACTACCGGAAGCTACTGCGCGCCGCTTCCTGCGCGATGTGGTGCGTGGTCTGCTGTGTATGAAGCATAACGGCTTGGTACACCGCGACATCTCGCTGGAGAACGTACTGCTGGATGCTGAAGGCGTTTGCCACGTGTGCGACTTCGGCCTGGCAACGAAGCACAGCAAGTTGTTGGCTCCTGGACGAGTTGGCAAGGCCTGGTACATGGCGCCGGAAGTTTTCGCAGCCAAGAAGCCGTACGACCCACTGCGAGCCGACATGTGGTCCCTTGGCGTGCTACTTGCCATCATGTTGGCAGGAGCCCCACTCGTCGAGAAACCTACGTGCGATGACCAGCAGTTCCGTGTCTTGAGTCATGGCGGCGGCGTGCGCAAGCTGCATCGAATGTTTCCGCGCAATCTGTCCGAAGTGGTCTGGGACCTGATGGAGAAGCTGCTCACTACAGACCCACACAAACGGCTGACGCTGGAGCAGGTCGCCGAGCACCCGTTCCTCTCATCGGACCGCCAGCCCCAGTCCCTTAATTACGCCGACTGCTTCTCCAGATAAAAAGTATCTGCCATGTCTTCATCATAATAACACGTCGTATATTAGCAAGCAACAAGACACCAATGTCCTTCGATGTCCTTCCTTCTTCTTCTCGTTCCCTATCCCCGTTCAAAAGGGTACAACAAGCTTCTCTCATGTGTGTCTGGGGGCGGCTTGATGAGCTCCAGCGGCGCCCGGCTGCTGCGTCGACAGGAAGTAGGCGAAAGCCACAAACACCAGCGCCCGCCAGCCGAAGAACGCTGTGAGCAACGCCGCCACCACCAGGTGGATCTTTTGGACGGGCCTGGCCGGAAGCCCCAGCACTGATGGGATGGTCACCGTTCCCTCCAGTCCCACCTGTCGTGCCAGTCCCTGTAGTGGCGAAACTCCAGCGCCTGGAGAAGCCGCCCCGGCACTGGGCGGAGCTGCATCTGCAGACCCGCCGGCGTGCACGGACCCGAAGCGTCTCTGAGGCTGATGTGCTTGCTGCTGTGGCTGCTGGCGTGCGCGCACCCGCGGGTCGTCGTCCGCCACGATCTCTCCATTGATAATGTGCACCATGATCCGCTTGCGTAATAGACTAATGAAGCTTTTAGCCCACGTGGCAAAATGGAAGTCGCAGATCTCCTAAGCTTACTGTAAATTTATATACGAACGTTTAGGAGATAGAAACATGGTGATAAAGTTTTGGGATTGGTAGAAAAGATCAGTTTTATTTTTGTTCATGCAGTTCGATTGGCGAAAAAGAGGAGCAAGTTGAAGTGGGGGCTTACATGTGGACGGAGCGATGCGAGATGTGCTCGCTGGCGTACTGCAGTCCTCGTTGACGTCGCTTGGCAGCAGAGTCTGTGAGTGTAGCACTGTCGCCTCGTAGTCGAAATGCGGGCAATGCGTTGGCCTGACTGCGATACTCAAAGGCCACCAACTTTTCCTGCATCAGCACGTGGACGCCTTCCTTTGCCAAAACGCTGCGACGCTCGGCTGCGGGCGTGCCACATCGCGGAGACGACGAGACGGAAGACGATGGAGATCTACAGGACTTTGGAGATGTCTGTGAACATCGACGTACGTGACGCGTACTGCTGGTGCCAGGACTGGCACATCGAGGAGTTTGTGGGGACGGTGTCGTCAACTGTCGACGCGCCTCGAGAACGACCGCAGCAATATTGCTGCTCGTCAGAAGAGCAATTGGATCGAGTCCAAGCGTCGATTCTTCCCCTCCATTGGCGTGTTGTATTGCTCGACTCACAGCGTCACAAACTGTTCGTGCCCCAAGACGTCGTAACAGCAACTGGAGCATGTCGACGGATACGAGCGCCCGCACAACCGGCATAGTCGGTGTCAACGAGTGAGCTTTATTCAGCGCTGTATGAAGACGTTTCAACTTGTGTGCTGTAAGATCGTCCAGTGTGAGTGCAAACACACCGAGTTTACCCCGTGATAGCTGCTCGAGCATCTCAGCGAACTCAAAGTCGTCTGTAGCTGATGCTTCCAGTTCCAATTCTTGCTTTACTGGAGCCACCTCTGCACGTGAACTCGACAGCTTCTCCACAAACGACGTACTGATGGTATAGGAACTTGTTTCGGGGGTCTCTTCGTCGTTGACATCTTCTTCCTCGTCCTCGGCTACTTCATCCAGCGTCGGAAGACTCTTTCTGGATGCTTTTGGACTTCGTAGCCGCTCTACATGTAGAATATCTACGGCGAGTGGACCGCAAGCCTGGTCTAATGGCACTATCGGCACCCCGTTTTCCGATTCAAGGCCATCACTAAGTACGGCGGAATGATCAGCAGATTTCGTCGCTATTTTCCTTGATGTCGCCATAATCGCTGTGAAGCTGCTCAATCCTCCCGTTGCGACTCCATGCGGTTCATCTTCGTTCATCTGGATGCCTTCTTCCTCCTCACGAACCAACGGTGAAGCGGCTGAGTGGAGATCGGCACGAGCTAATAATTGCAGTTCCGCTAGCTGCTCCTGCGCTGACTGGAGATAGTCGTCGCTGTTATTGCTCGGTTGCAGCTTCTCATCATTGTATCTCTCTACGTCCTCCGGGAAATCGATCGGGGCTTCCATAGCGCTGCAAGCAATTCTAGTCGGTGTACGAGTCGTGACCACGAGATGTGTCTGGAGTCAAAGTCAAGCACCGTTGCCAACAAGCGTCGGTTGAACATTTAGGTCACCCATAATTGGACTAGTTGGCTGCTTTAAGACGGCGGATGAACTCGGGGATACTTTCCAACTTTTGCTTGACTGCTGTGGGCAGGAATGACGACATGCTGCTACTTGTGAGCAGTTCGAATACATCTTCTTCGACGCTGTCACCTTTGCCGACATCCTTTGCCCAAGACGGCCGGAACCGTAATTGTGACCCACTTGCCGCCAAAGTGAGCTGCGCGCCATCCAAGTACACCACTCGCAAGTCTCCACTTGTGTCAATGCATCCACGTCCGACACCTGCAATCTCGACTTCTTTGTCACCGCCAGCCAGTTTTTCGGATGATATCCCCTGGACCAAGCTCGTTTGCTTCGATAGATCTGATGCATGGTGAGGAGCGGTGACCAAGCTCGATCGATATCGGAACGATGCCATCAGTGACTCTGGCAGCACATCGTAGTGAATGAACGGAAGCTTGCTCGCCTGACCACGCAGTGCAATTCGGCGGAGCTGCATCGTCCGCAAGGCGAGACACTGACAAAACCGAATCAACGGCGGCAAATACGTGCGCTGGGTGAAGCGTGGCGTACACGGACGCGAAGAATTGGACGTCACATTGGCACCAGCTCGCGTTCCACTCGCGCCTGGGATTTCATATCGCAGTGGATCACCCTCCCATGTTGTGGCTGTGAGCACCCCGCTAGCTGGATCATAGCAAGCTTCCCATCCGTTCGACACTTTCAATTCAAATATAGGTGATCGGCCGACTTCTGCAGGTTCCTTGCAACTCCACTGCAACTGGACCTTTGCATCGCTGCAGGTAGACTCGTAGCTTCGAGAAATCCCGAAACACGACACATCTTGCAGCTCTAGATGCATAACGACAGATACAATCAGGCCAGCACTTTTGGAGACTTGATGAAGCGATTCTTCGTCTGTTTGGTCGTTTTTCTCCACTGCCTCCGTTTCTTCTGTCATCTTGTTGTGGTCATTGATTGGGGTTGGTAGTGACAGCTCAGAGAGATCGCTGTAGTCATCGGTGAAGTTCATACTGGCATCGTCGGGGCTGGAACTGCTATCGCTGCTGTTATTTGCAAAAGTAGCCGGCATCGACTGACGGTGAGAAAACCTCATCCTATTCGAAGGAGCTTCGTGACGTCCGCGTTGGTTAGAGCCCGTACGACTGTCTCCAAGCGTGCGTCGTCGTCTGGGTATAGCCGTAGCTGGAATTGACAAGCTGGAGGATGATAGCAACGATTCTTCCTCTTTCATCGACCGAATCACTGCGGCTCGGCGACTTTCGCGCAACTTCTCAAGAGATCGAGATGCTGCACGAGGGTGAGACGGCACAGGATGCGGTGCACGCGGAAGAGACTTCCGTCTACCGCTTGGTGGAGGAGGCATCCGCTTCTGAGATTGCTCACGTAGCCAAGGGTGTAGCTGGATTTGCTGGGCTGAAGGACGACTAGAAGGGTCCTTCAGCAGCCAAATAAAAGTGGACACATAAAGTGAGCTAAAGCGTTCTACAAACATCCACATGAGTACTCACCGTGGTGAGCAAGCGCTTAATCAAGTCGCTGGCGGACGACGAAAACCCCTCGGGGAACTTGAGCGGGTTTTGTCCTGCGTTGGCCACATTCGTCAGCGTTTCGCTGACTTTGCGTCCCTCAAATGGTGCCTTCCCCAGCAACAAACAGAACAAAATACACCCCAACGACCAAACGTCCACTGCTTCATCATATGGCTCGTCCTCTGCCGTCAGCACTTCTGGCGCTATGAAGTTCGGCGTGCCGCACATCGTCACGTGGTCATCCCTGCATCAACGCGCATGTGCCACTCAGCTCGAAACTCTCTCGCCTCCCTCGAAAACATATAAGGATCTCACCCGAGTCTTGCCGCGAGTCCAAAGTCCGAGATTTTGACCTCCCCCTTGCCATTCAGCAGCAAGTTGGCGAGCTTGAGGTCTCGATGGATCACGCCGCTGGCGTGTAGGTACACGACGCCCGCCACCACTTGACGGAAGATTTTCTTGGCTGTCTGCTCGTCCATTCTCCGGTCTGGGAGGGTCCTCACCACAGCAGAAAGGGACCTCCGAGCGCAGTATTCCAGGACCATATAGTAGTTCCTTGCGTCCTCGAAGACGCTCTCCACGTGCAACACATGCGGGTGCCGCAGCTCGGCGTGGAGCACCATTTCCTGGCGGACTTTGCTCTCTAACTGTGCGCGCTGTACCAGCAGTTTGTCGATCACTTTGATGGCCAGATGAGCCCCCGATGCATTATGCTCGGCCAGATAGACCTGCGCAGTAGCGCCCTCGCCCAAGAACTCGAGCAGCGTGTACTCCTGCGGTACGAAATTGGTATACGGTTAGAGAACGCGATGAGGAAGTAGAGCACAGAGGGAGAATGACACGATTACGCACGGAGATCGAGTGCGGCGAGCGAGAAGAGGCATCGGACACGTCCGAGACGTGCTCCATGATGGTTCCCGCCGTATTTATCGAAAATATTCACGAAAATAACTAAACTCGGTTAACTTGTAATAGTCGTAAACATTCGTTTCTTTAATCGGGATAACTTCAAATACAGAAATTAGAACCGCTTGGCGTGGCTGAAGGAGGAGCGAGGACCTGTCAAGTATCCTGTGGGGCGCAAGTCGTAGATGGGGCCTGGCGTTTGCTTTAATCCGAGAGTTTTAAGACGCAATTCAGTACCGAAGGTCGGGGACACGTGTTGGCGGAACTCTTTGAACGCTCCCTTGAGCATCAGATTGGGTCCGGGGCCGATACTCTTGCCATTGAGGGGGGGGCGTAGTGATGTGCCCTGCTTCGGTGCGGATGATCCTCTCCCCATGACTGGTGGCAGATCGTAAATTGGCCCGGGAGACGACGTCGTGTTCTCTTGCAAGGATGTGCGCGAGGCATTTTCAAAGGCCGACGAGCTGGCAGACCGACGCTCCGAGCTCACTTGCTTGCCGCATGACATCGCAGGCTCATATGAACCTGGTCCGGCACAAGGATCAGCTCGCTTGCTGACTAGGTCCCAGTCGTCGCGTGTACTGTTCCCGAAGCTCTTCTTAGGGCTTGTGCCGATACTGGTAGGAATGCTGTAGATCGCATCCGTAGCCGCAGCACCTGCTTGCCAGCGGAAGCGCTGCTCCGTAGGCGTAAATGTCGCGATCGTATGGTGAATGCCATACTTGGATGGTGAGTCGAATAGAGGCGGGTGGGAGCTGCCGCCGCCACTGGTCCCGTTAGCCGTTCCGCCTTTTGCACCGACGACATCGACATCTTGCGTCATTTGGTAAGAATACTGGGCAGCTCGAGTTCGAAGATCGATTAGCGAGGTTGAATACGTTTAGCGGTATGCCCCCCCCCCCCCTCGGCGTTCAGAACACAAGCACGAGACCATGGAGGTTCCAGTCATCTGAGCCTGAGCCCTTACATCCTCCATATCCTCGATCCCTCAGTACCAGATTGTCAAATAAGGGCAACTGCAGTCTTTATTTATACGTTCCGTCCTCTTACTTTGCCAAGTCTGACAACAAACTGAGGTGAGGACGTGTACCAGTGCAGTAATCTGAGTCAGAGGATGAATGATTCAGTAATTGACGAATTAGCTCACTGTTCTATCCGATAACGTAAATAGCTGCATCAAGGAAAGAGCAAGTCTTGTGTGCAATGAAGACAATGCAAACAGAGCAATATTCTGCTATGTCCGTGAGTTCGGTGACGGACGCGGTTTACGCCCTCTTCTTGCTACCCCAGAATCGACGCGCCGCCACTTCCGCCACATCGTCTCGATCGGCGTAGTCGCTTCAGACATGGGGGATCGAAGGTAATCGTCAGAACTCTGTTTCTCCACTTGCTGTGGTTGAACAGCAATTAAAATGGGTCGAATTGGTGCTGGCATTGTCCACGACTGTGGTTCTCTGCGACCAAAAGGGCTCAATGACGGCACATGCGACAGCTGCGACTGAAAGACCATTGCCGTATGTGTGGCTTGTCCTACAACTGAGCGTAGATAATGCTCCTTCCAGGCACTAAAGGTACGGCGATGAACTTCTCGCTGTCTCCTTGCAGCACATGTCCTTAAAATGAAGCGCAGTTGCTCCTTCTGGCGCGCAAAATGAACTTGATATGCTTTAATCAACGTTTGCACGCGATACTCAGCATCTTGGCGCGACATGTCTTGCCGTTCTCGCTCTCTTTCAAGGCACTCTCGTCGATTCTTGAGCTGTAACTGCTGACTGTCGAAGCTCCTTTGTTGATTTCCAAGCAGTGTCAGCAGCCTCGGCAGTTCCGTTTCACAAATTTCGTCGCGCAATGACTGCATTTGCATGCGCTCACTGGCGCAAGCTTGCCGAATGTTACTCAACTCCTCTTTTGAACGTGAACAGCGCTTCATCACTTCCACTTCAACGACCTGAAGGCGAATTCGAGTGTCGTCGTTGCTTCGGGCCATCATAGCAGCAGATCGTAGTCTTTCCTGGACAGAAATTGACTTCCAAGCGAGGAAAGCGCCGTGCGAGATAAATCGATTCTCCAACCTGTCATGATGCTTTTGTTTCCAACGAAGAGCTCGATCTCGAGTCATTAGCGCACGATTGACGTCACGATGCAGCTCCTCAGCTTGCCCTTGCATAAAAGTTTGCTGTTCTCGAGAGCTGGCGAGGTCTTCAAGCTGAACACAAGCACGGGATCGAGTGGTGGAGGCGATTTTTTAGGACACAAAAGGAAAGCTGATCCAGCCGCACTATTAACGTACCAGAAGCTGCGAACGCACTGTAAGAGCCTCAAATTCATGTTGTTTATTTGCCAGTTGACTCGAAAGCTTTTCGAGCTCCACAGCCTACACGCACACACCTAGATGTAAATAATCTGAAGGCTGATTGGGGCCATTCGACGCCTTACCTGAGCATTAGCTTGCAAGCTCTGCTCTGCATTCGTGTCAAGTAGCAACTTATTCTCGTGTTTCATATTCTCTAAACAAGTCGTGGACTGGGAAAGCTATACCGGATCCATCAAAACACCAACCGACCAGTTAGTTAACTTCGATCAGAGCAATAACTTCACGTGGCAGCAGGGGACGAACCTTGAAGCTGAGCTGCCGATTTTCCTCCATTAGACTGTCGGTCTTTTCACGGGTAACTTGCAGTCGACGGTCACTCTCCCCGCGAAGTGCTTTGAGCTCGTCTTCTCGCTGTTGATGTGTACACTTATCCCTCAAGCCAACTTTGCTTCATAGATAGATGCTGATCTCTCTCACCTGTGAGGTTTCGATACGCTGAGCGTCTAGTTGTTCAAGTAGCTGGCGTGTCTTGGTACGTGCTGCACAAAGCTCCGCTTCAAAGCGGCATTTGTCTGTCCGCACCTTGGCGGCTGTGAGACGGAACTCCGCCTCGTTGACGCGTCGGGCGTCCAATTCACGCTCCAGCTTCTGTACCAACTCGCCGTGCGCCTCCATTTCGCGGCTGCGGGCGTTTTCTATCTACCGAACACAAATCCGCCATGAACTCGTTACCTTCAATAACCTAAACAAGTTGATTCCTGTACCTGATGCAGTCGCGCCTGCAGGGAGCACGTACACGCCTCCGTTCCCGACATTTTAGGACTTCAATCAAGTCGAGTGACATCGCTATTTTTGAGTTGACAGTCACTCGAAGCAGCAGTTTCTTTCGCGGTACCCCAAGCCAGTCAACGCGTCACGAAGTTTAACGAGGTGTCCTCGGCATTTTTGCCTTTCAGCCCGCCGTGACCTACCAACGAGACGAGTATGCGAGTCGTCTCCATCATGGACCTGCTTCAACATTTCGCTCCACTTAAAGTGTAGTACTGTTACTGTCTTGAGTTAAGACTCTTGACGAGCTTACCAGAGACCGACTGAACGGTGCCCTTGTCGATCGTAACGCGCGATGAACACAAAAAGAAGTACTTAACGATAAAGTGCTCGCGTGCTTAAAGTTGCCGTCTTTCACAAGCCTTGCACCAAGCAGGGCCACTATCACGGAGGCCACCGGCGTCAACAACATTGCTCGAGGCACATGTCGGACTGATAACGCGTCGTCAACCCATTCATCCGCTTTTCAGCCAATCCACGGACTTATTAGATTTGTTTTCGTCCAATCATCCGCCTTTCTGTTGCGTCGCAGCTGCAACGTCGTCCTTCTCGCCGCAATCGCAGTATCCGTCTGGTCTGAGTCATTTTCGCATTCCGCACTCGCCGCGTGCACTGCCGCTCCTTCCTGTTGATTGAGGCGTTCAGCATGGCGGTCTTCCACCTGTACTCGGCGCTAAACCTGCTATGGATCCTGTGCAACGGCGCGTGTATCAACTTCTTGCAGTTCTGCCTATGGTGCCTCGTGCGGCCGTTCAACAAGCCGCTTTACCGCCGGCTCATGGGGTGCGCCTTCAGTGCGGAATTGACCATCACTCTGATATCATTCATATTGATCGTCACTCTGCTTGTTATGCTGCTACATATAGCTCCG
Source organism: Phytophthora sp. 'mugwort' (assembly GCA_033558025.1). Classification (NCBI taxonomy): domain Eukaryota; phylum Oomycota; class Peronosporomycetes; order Peronosporales; family Peronosporaceae; genus Phytophthora; species Phytophthora sp. 'mugwort'. The sequence goes on along the minus strand of JAUCEF010000007.1, from coordinate 3,637,014 downwards.
TGGCGCAAGCGCTCTGGTTGGATGTGACGTCCACGAGCTTCCCACAGACCAAGCTTTCCGTCACAGGTGAGCTGCCCTCGGACCCGGCCAAGCCTGTTATCCTCATTGCCAACCACCAGGTCGACGCCGACTGGTGGTACATCTGGCAGGCCGCGCGCCACCAGCAAGCGGCAGGCAACATTAAGATCGTGCTCAAGGACCAGCTCAAGTACCTGCCGATCATTGGCTGGGGCATGCGCCTCTTCCAGTTCCTCTTCCTGCGCCGGCGCATTGATCAGGACGAGGTGCTCATCAAGAAGTACATGGGTGGGCTTATCGCCGACGACTTCCCCTTCTGGCTCGTGCTGTTTCCCGAAGGAACGACCATCCACACTGAGTACGTAGCCAAGTCGCAAACTTTCGCGACACGTGAGGGTCGCCCCAAGTTCGAGAGGCTGTTGCTGCCACGCACGACGGGCATGAAGATCATTCTGGACGCGGTAGCGGAGGCTAAGCCCGATATCTACGATCTTACGCTGGCATTCCCGTCGTACTCGGGTGAAGTGCCGACATACGACATGGGATATGGACGGAAGGTCGACACCGAAGTGCCGTCGATGAAGTCGCTGCTGGCGGGCAAACAGCCTGCGGGGCGTGTGGCTATTCACTCACGGAAATTTAAGTATGAAGACGCAGCGACAGACTTGCAGGGATTCCTGGACGCTCGCTGGAAGGAGAAAGAGGAGCGGCTGAACTACTTTATCGAGCACCAGCAATTCCCGGGCACGGAGAACACAGTGGAGCTGGACCTTTCGGTACGTGGGGGGATGGTCTGTGTGTATGTTTTAAGAGCTAACGGAATTATTGTGTTCTGGTTTAGACATCGGTAGGGGCTGTCTTTCGGCTGTGGCTGGGCATCACACTGTCGTGTGTTATGCTACCCGTCGTCATGATGATCTTCTTCCCATGTACGTACTTGCTGCTTTATTACTGTAGTCGAAGTCTTATTCACAACTTTTGATTTGATATCTTACCATTTCGATTTGTTTTCAATGCCGTTCAGCGTATCTTGTCTGGGTCGTCTACTGCTTCGTGTACTCGGTTTATGACCGCACCACGAATTTCTGGTGGCCTTACATTTTCAACCTGTTCTTGGAGCGCGCCGGCAAAACTCATGACCACTTTAAGCGTCAACAGGCCAAGTATCTGTGAGGTGGGTTAGATGGACGGATGGTACCTGAAAAGACAAAGGCTTGACCTTGCAATGGATACCAGTTTGGCGTTCATTTGGTGCGGGTGCGTGATACGTTTGAAGTTAGAGTCACTTCATCAAAGGACGAGGGTGAATCAAAATTTGAAAAGCGTGGTGATCGAGCCACATCACATTAATTAAGTACTGTAGTAGGTTGTTTAGCAATGTGATGAGAGGATGCTACGACTTGTCTGTATGAAAATATTATCTCTCATCGTAGGGCTTTGGTTTACGAGCACGAATGTCGGACAAGGGGCCGTGAAGTTCATTCGTCGTCATCATCATCCGAGCCAGCCCAGCGTTGAAAAGTGAGCACGAATTCCTGGAAGGTAATGGTGCCATCCTGGTCGAAGTCCAGCTCTTTTATCCGTTCGTCGCGTATCGCCTTGGATGAAAGGCTACTCGCCACGCGCTCCAGACGTCTTGGAGAATTAGGGCACGTCGCGTTTTGACGCATTTGGTTCAGCACCTCGCTTGTCTGGATGGTGCCGCTGGCGTCATTGTCGAAGAGCAGGTACGCCGTCACCATGAGATCTAAAGCCTTGGCGATGAGCTTTGACGCATTTCCCTCGTCGGCAGGTTGTTCATCTGGAGGGGTAGTCAGCGTCACGTCCTCAGGAGCGTGCACGAGCGAGTCCTTGATGGAGTCAAAATTGGTAATGAGGCCCAGCAAGTGCGCGATGGCCAGCGACACGACGAACTCGTTCTGGCTGAGCGAGTTGTCTCGCACCATGTCAGATTCGTAGAAGATCTCTGACATATCGGACTCTTTGATGTGAGCGCCCATGGCATTGAGTGCAGATTTGAGTCCCTCGAAGTCGAGTCCATTCTTTTCAGTCTGTGCAATTGGCAATTGAGCCAAGTCAAGTCAAGCACCCGCGACCACGCAATTCAAGCACGTAAGCGAACTCACATTGGCATATTGGCGATAGATGCTGCGGATGGTGGTGAAAGCGTCGTTCACCAGGGCGAACTGGAGAACGATGCGTTCGAAATGCATGGCTCGACCCTTTTTCGGATCGGCACGCCGAGTGAGGTTGAGCTGGCGCAGTGTAGCAATAATGCGAGCATCGATCGAAGTAGGCAGCTTGGTGGACTCGCGACGACCCTCACTCTCAGGTACACTAACGCCGGTCTTGTTGTCCTTCTGGTGGCTACTCGTTTTGCGGGCTGAACTGGTACTCGACCTGGCACTCTTCATACTCCCCGCCGAGGTCTTGGACACGCCACCACCCATTGTTCTCCAATCGATTCGCACCGACTCGAGATCGTGGCAAGAGACTGAGTAGCTTGTCAGCCGACGGGTTTGCGTGTTGTCCTCAAGGTATGTAGGAACTCTGCGAAAAGGCCAATTGAGGAACGTCCTCTGCAAACCAACCAAGAATTCATAGCTAACCATATTTTTAGCGTCGTCGTCCTCGAATAGCACAGCTGATGGAGCACAATACCATCACCTTCAGAATTCAAGCTTGAGGAGCGGAAATAGCCTTCACAGATTGACTGCGCATCTCTCTGTCCGCTACCGTTTGTCAACCGTTTTCGATTGAGTTGGCAATTTATGAAATGGTTTTATTACGCAGACCCTGGGGGCATGATAGGGGCGAATCCAAGGGCCTTGATAGCTTTTGGTGCGTATTCGCGTATCCTCATAGTCGACGACGAAGGCCGTTGAATCTCTGCTGACCCTCCATTGCTAGGTGTTGCTGTGAAAGTGCTCATATTTTCGTTGAGCACGGCCTGCAATGCTGTGGGTCCGCCACGCGCGACGATGGCTTCCTTCAAGCTCGCTACAATTCCGAAACACAGCAAGGTTAGTATCCAAGAACGGGGGAGAATGCGACGAGCTGTGTACGACGAACCTTCCGAAGAAATATTGGATACGACCCAGACAGCGTTGGCCTGGATATTCGCGCTCCTAGAACTCAATAACCGCACAAGTGTGTCCATCGTTCTGAATAACTCAACAACAGCAGCAGCATCACTAACGCCGCCTGTAGTCATCAAAGCGACACCGAGCAAAGCAAGTTGAACAAGCTGATCGTCTTGAGTTGCACCACCACCAGGAGACTGGATGGTCTCAAGAAGCGCTTCCAGTGCACCACAATGTGCCATGCGAGCCCGACACTGACCTGACGAAGCGTAATTTACCAACAGAAACAACGCGTTCAGACGGATCGACGTGCTGCTTACTGCACCTTCAGCTGCACTCAAGCTCTGAACAACCTTGACAAGAGGCTCGACGCTACTTGCTAGCGCTGCTTCGGGGCAGAGATCTGTCACATGTCCGGCTCGAGTCATGGTTGTTAATGCCTTGAGCGATTCAGCGAGTACTCGTAGATTGCTAATTGTCGCTGCAGAGTTAACCACAACTACCCGAAGCACCACGTCGTATGTCGTTGGAGTGAGCTTCGCTTTAAGTACTTCGTCGGTGAGAAGCATGTTCAACAAGGTCATCGCCACGACAAGCAACTCATTCTTGCTATGACTTCGTTCTGACGGCAAAGAAGGTGCTGCCGTAGCCGAGCGAGCTTCATCGGAGAGAGCTCGCACGAGGCTCAATAAAGCGTGAGAGCCGCCTTGTTCCTCCGAACCAAGAAGCAGTTCACGCACTTCATCGGAATCGGGATGACCATCTACAAATTCAGACACGACACGAAAGGCTTCCAGCTTGACCCGAAGGTTTGGTGCGCCAAGTAAGTCGAGTGCGACGCGCAAACCGTCCCCTTTCAGCAGCATTTGTCGGACATCAACTTCGTCGCTGCTGCCTCCTAGTTGGCGTTGCTGTTGTTGACTCTGGTGTCGACGTTGCTGACGCTGGTGGAAAAGGTTGCGGCGGTTCTTCCCAGCCTTCAAAACTGCAACAAACACCGCTAACGCATTGGTGACACAGCGGTGAGCTTCTGTCACAGGCACGTTGCGCCTGATACTTTCGACAATCTGACTGACCAAAGACTCGAGGAATTCAGCATCCATTTCAACAGTAACTGCAAGACGACTCATTGCCCCCAGTGCCTTGCGTTGGGTAGTGCTTTGGTCGTACCCCAGCAGTTGATCACTCAAAGTTTCAAGTATGCCGTGCGCGACCAACTTGGGGACGAGTTCAGCGTCCTTGGACAAGCTGTAGACTATCCACACAGCGTTGTTGTGCACGCCAAGTTCACTTGATTGAAGTTCCTGCTGAGAGCATTCAAGCTGCTGCTTGTCAACCGCCAGGAACTCGCACAGCTTTGGCAGTAAATTCGAGGATACAATTCGACGGCTTACAATCTGGCTGCAGTCACACATTTTACCAAGAAGAGCAAGTACACAAGCTTCAATCTCACGGCGACGAGAAGTAGCTACAAGCGGCGAGAAGAGAACTTGTGCCAATACAGGGACCGTCGCGTTGCGTACAAGTGCGTCCAGACAGAGCGAGAATGCACAGAGGTGCGCTAGTGCCTGCAACGCGTGCAAGACCACAGGCAAATGCACCGACTCAAGAGACTCAATAAGTAGCGACACATTCTCGGGGGACATGAGCGAGGCACGGAGGTCTTCTTGAACTGCAATTCGGGCGATCAGATGCGCTGCGTGGGCTTGAGTGGCCGCGTTATCCACCATTGGAGATCCGTTCGAGATAGGTTTCCTACCGCCCTTGTCGGTCTTGGCACCAGGGCCTGCAGCCAGCGCATCAAAGAGCATGTCAGCGATTCCGGGAGCTTCGCCAATTTTCAACAGCACTTCATCGTGTGTGCGTGCTGCTCGTGATAGACACTTGAGAGCTTCCCCTTGTCGGAATGCCACGATGCGCTTGGAGTATCGCCAACTTCCTGAAGATGGATGAGACTGCTGTCCAGTGGGATTACAACTGCATTCGCGAAGAAGAACGGGGATGGCATCAAGATTGAATAGTGCGGTGATTGCTGGGTCCAACTCGGAGAGCGAACCAAGCAGTTCCCAACTGCATCGTGCTTGGAGTTCTGTGGCTGGGGCTGCATGGATATGCCACAGAATCTGCTGCATAGCGCGTTCATAAGCTGCACATGCAGCACGTCCAGCGTCTCCAGTACGTTGCAGTATGACAAGAACGCAGAGCAGCAAGCGAGCACGCACACTTTGAAGCAAACCATTATCAACCTGCGCGTACAGAAACTCGAGTAACTCAACCAGCAGCTCGTCCATACTCGCAGTCGTCTCAGCTCCAGTCGTAGGAGTGTTCACTGTCATCTCCACCAGGCTAAGGAAAAGATCCATGGAGCCGTGACCAATGTCCCCAATGTAGTCGCCACAGAAAGCTGGCGTCAACGGTGCTAAGAAGGCACGAAGGAGCACGGCATATCTGCACATATCCTCGAAGCAGGTGGAACTGTTGACTGCCAACCAATGCAGTAGCGCCAGCACTTGATCGACAAGAAGTAACTCATTATTTCTCGACTGTGCAATTGGGTCCAATGACGAGTGGATTCCAGTCACCAACATGAAGGCATTGTAGAGCCATCGAGCATCGATCTGCCCAACGACCACAACGTCGGTGCCTCCCGTTTGTGCGTTCTCGTCTAGTTGAGCTCGAACAAGTGCTGTCAACTCTAAAACCTGCGCAACTTGAGTGATTCCCAGCCGAGGTCTCTCTTGGAAGTCGTTGTCTTCATCTCCACGCTGTCTCGCGAAAGCAACAGCTAGCAGAGCGTTCAGGTCCCAGCGAGCAAGATACAATTCTCCAAATCCACTTTGTAAGACCGTCGCTAGACTTGAATCCAGCGTCGGAGTCCAACCAGCAAGCTTACCCAGTGACGCTAGACAATCTCCGGCAATCGTTAAGGCAAGCTCACTCGCGGAAACTTCTTCATACTTCGTCACTTCTGGCTCATGGTGCTCCATTGCCATGGCGTCTGCTTGGGACTTTTCAGCGTCGGCCACAAGGTAAGTCATAAACGAATCGATGGCTTGTTCCTTTGTCGGTGAATGGGTCAGGGCATAGCGTTCAAGGAAGCGCAGCAGATATGCTACACGCTCCCGTCGTTCCACTTCAGAACGGGCAGCATCGAATTGCTCAAGAGCCCTAGCGAACTCTTCGTTGAGGTCGGCGCTGTACCCTAGCAGACCCAAAAGTGTGACTGGTAGTGCTTTGTCATCAGGCGAAATCAACGGATTGTTCTCCACGGCACTACGCGTTCCAGCAGCTTTCATCTCGTCAATGAAGTATCCAGTACTTGCCATCAGCAGTAAGAGCTGTAGGACCAAGTGGCGTGACCGGTTGGCCTCGCTCGCTGGAACATGGAAAATCTGAAGCAGCTTGGGTAGCAACGCCGCTGTTCCGCTGAATGTGCTGCACCCGGTAAGGACAAACGTATCCCCCCAACCTTCACAAACATCCATGAGCGCTTGTAAAGCACCGTCAATCACGCGTGGTGATATGGCATCGTCTCCACAGCTCAGTACCGCAAGACACCGCGAGCATAGCTCACTTCGCTGCTCAACTAATTGCTCCTCCGATTCTTCTTCAGGAGCCGACAAGTGCGCGATCACAGACAACATCCGACACGAACTCCGCATCATTTCATCCTCTGGTCGCTCCATCGCTTTGATCCTGTTGAACCAGTCGCCAACGAAGCACATCCATGTAGAAATTGATGCTTGAGCTGTCAACAGTGCAGCTAGCGCCGGAGTTAAGGGGCTCACACTTTCGACAATGCAAGTCCAGAGCATGACGTCCTCCGAGCTTAACGTTACTCTGGAAGGATGTGTTACCAAGCAAATGTTAGGATGTATCAGCACGAGTTGGTTAACCAAAACAAGCAACGCTCGACGAGAATCTCCTTCCGAACGCAACATATCGGATATCCCCGACCTCATGGCTGATGTTGGTGGACAGCTCGAGTATACAAAGCTGAGGTAGATACTCAACGCCCTCTTCAAAGGCTGGTTAGAGTCGCTCTTCTCTGCAAAGGGGGAAGCCCCAGGAGCATACAAAGCCAACAATGCTGGCAATTTCGCGAGGAACCGTTGACTGACGACAAAACCCCGCGCGATGGACACGTACAGCACTTGGGTCAGAACTACAGCCAATTCGGACGTATGCTGCGCTGCATCAGTACCTGGCTGCGTGAATACAATGAGGAGCTGCTCCAGAATTCGATTGTCGCCTACAGACTCACGAGCGCGCTCGGGGTCGTTCTGGAAAGCAGAAACCACGATACGCTCTGCGATGTCGTGGTGCTGGCGCGACGCACTTACGAGCAGTACAGTGAGCAGCTCTGCAAGGAGTTTCGACGACAAAGGGTAGTAGAAGCTCTCAGTCGGGTCGTCTGTTGTTAGTGCGAATGCTCCACGGAGTACACGCAAGGCTGGGAGCTGCCGTTTTGGTGTCTGTTGTGCTGCCACACGCGCTTCAAGTAGTGTCGTCAGATCCAACAACTTTTCTGGATGCCATGGGCGTGAGATCTCCTGTTCATGAGCCACATCTAACAGATTAGCGAGCAGCTTCAGACCACGTGTGACTTCAATTGGAGCGGCTTCCTCGTCCGGCAATTCATCGCCTTCATTCTCGAGAGCCAAGTTTTGCTTGATGAGGCTACAAATACGTCTTAGAATTACTGGCGAGGAGTGGCTCACCAGATCAAGACAAGCCACGGTGCTCAGCAGGTAAAGAAGCTGCAATGCATCTCGAGATACTGCTGGCGAGCTCTCCACTCGCGTGGCACCAACCTCCTCTGATGGTTCTTGTAGCAGACTTTCAAGAAGCACGACTAGTGGTCCACTCTGTGCTAGCGTCACTCGTAGCTCGCGGTTTGCTTTCGCAAGAGCTACCAACCCGGTCAATGCCAGTCGCCGTTTAAGCGGCAACGCGTGCTTTTGACTCAGCTTCACTACTTCTGTCTCGTCCGAGAGCACACAGGACACCAAATATGCTGGTAGTTTCGAGACAGCAAGACCCGGAGCCACAGCCATGCCAGCCACAGCGATATTCGTGAGAATTTTAACTGTTGTTTCAGCCCCTGGGATATCGTCGTCTCGCTGCTGCTGGATGCTCAACTCGAGCAATGGTAAATGACCCAGCGTCTCTACGATACGTTCCGGTCCGTGCAGTGCTTGGGACAGCTCTGTCAACAGTGTACACGTCAATGCGAGTCGCTTCTCGAGGCTACTCGAGATCTCGCTCTTGTCGTGTACTAGACGAGCATCCACCTCTTCCTGTATGAACTCCACGAGCCGAGTGACACAACCTGGAGCAGTCAACAACAATGCCTGCACCTCTGTATCGCCTCGAGACAAGTCCAGGATCAATGCCAGCAGCAGGTTCTGCACCTTGATACTCTTTGCTTGACAAAGAGCTACTACAAGGACAGGTACACCGTCCGCCACGATCAGAGCAACCCGTACGTCGCGCTGTTTCAGCACCGCAAGCAACAATTGTGCAGACGGGATAGCGACCTCATCACTCGAAGATCCGACCAGCTTAAGCAGCGCTGGAATGTCCTCTCCACCATTGAATAATGCAGTGTACGGAGACGAGAGCTCTCCCTTCCCAACGAAAACGCGGATCAACTCAATGACGAATCGACCCAAAGCTGGAAACGAATCAACAACAGCCAACCATCTCTCCAGAGGTAAAAGCCGAGGGAGAAGAGCACGCTTCCCTTGTGCCAACGCTTCGACTGAAGCTTTGCATCCGGCTGCGTCGCTGGTAAAAGGACAACCGAAGACGTTGAACAAGATCGAAAGCAGCATCTCGCACCATTTCCCCGTGGGCTTTGCTGGTCCATTATCTCCGTCCAGTAGCCGACAAATTCGTGGGAGCATCTCCAGATATCGTCCATGGATCGCCGGAACAACAGAGACTCGGACAAGCACGCATAATGGCAAGTGAAGCAGCTCTGGCGCCTCAGCTGCGTCCGTTTCCGCCGCCGCGACGCAAGCGACAGTCATTTGTTCTACGATACCGAACAACTTAGGCACCACTTGAGCCACGTCAAAGGCGAGAACGACGCCTTCTTCTTGAGAAAAAAGGACCTGAAGCATCGCGCACGAGTCTTGGAAGACACGACGATCAAGCGCAAGAGCAGCATCGTGTTCATTGTCCACTAGGATATCACCCACCGCGCTATTGACAGCCAGGTCTGCCAAGATGAGAACGCCGTCCATGCCACACAGTCCTGGCAAAGTGGGCATGTTTGCTGCCATGAGACGCAAAATGGGCGTGATGCGCGCCTGCAATGGCCTCGCTTCGCTCTGTAGCAAGCCTTTCAGCCGAGCAACCGTCCGGTCGGACGAGAACAACAGCTCCGTCTCCTCGCCGTGCAGTGTAGTGAGATGTAGCATACAGCGCAGAGCTTCGTCCAACGTCCGTCGGTCATGCAGCAATACCAGACTATCCAGAGCGCGAGGAACGTGCAGCTCGAGCGCATGTTCGCTCAATTGGCGTGAAAACGACATGACGCGTCGACAAACTCGCAGGACCTGCAGCACGGTCTCAAACTGCAGTGCCCAGTCCAACCTCGCACGCTCAGCAGTGAGTGCTTGGGCGATAGCTTCAGCCGTGGAGAATTCTTCACTACACGTCGACTCTTTTCGAATCAAGACGAGGCTTTCAGGTCGACTGGGCAATCGTTTACCACCAAAGTGATGCATGGCAGCCGCCACCAAGTTAATGAGACCGCGAGGGGCATCACCCCGTTGAAATTGCATTGCAAGCTCGTTGCGTGCTGTCAGAACGCTTAGGCAGCTATAGGCATCGCGAAGCTCGCTCAATGGGGAAGACGGAGGATCCTGCGCGTACACTTGCATCCACTCTGCTAGATGGAGCAAGACAGCGCTCCAGCGTTCACTCAGGATCTCATCGTCTCTGTTTGTACTGACCAAGGACTCGGACTTGAGTGTCGGCGTTGGCTCATGCAATGCCCATGTTTGCTTATTGAGAATTCGAGTGAGAAGCTGCAGCGCTGGTCGACGCACATCCGGTTCTACAGCTTCTAGTAGCGTTGCTACTGGTGTGCAAACTCGCTTATGAACAAGCTGAGCTAGCACAATCTCCGCCTCAGGCTCGTTCTCCGTAGCTGTCGTTAGCACAGCCAATACGTCGGAGACGGTCGACGACGGCAGAGTCAGATACTCGGGCGTGCGTAGGCCACAATTGATGAGAATGTCGAGGCCACGCACGTCCTCCCAGAGCCATCCACGCACCAAGTTTGCCGTACTTTCAAGCTCGGTTCGATCACGAGTTTCCTCGCCTTCTACGGAGCTTCGCACTTGCGGTGTCGCTAGAAGCGCCAAGGTCCAAATACTGGTCACAATGGTCTCAGGTTTCACACGTTCATCATGTAGGTAGTCAGCTTGAGCCACCAAGCGTGCAACTGCAGACCGTTCTAGACGAAGTTGAGGTGCATACCCAAAGAACCCCATGTAGCCCAACGTCTCCGTCGCCATGAGCTGTACGATCTCCAACCTGTCGTCGTCAATTGGGAGAGCAGGAAGCTCTAGAGACAGGAGTTGGCCGATAGCAGGAACGCCATCAAGCGATGCTAAGACCCGTGCTGTCGTCTCATCCGTGACCAAATGCTGAAGCGAACGCATCGTGTGAAGCAGTCTCAAGACGCTGTCATCACTAGTAGAAACGTTGGAACAGTCCAGACACGACAGCAAGAATGGAAGCGGTTGAATGGCGCCCCCCGTGATCTTCAGTACGTCCGAACGACTCGAAGGTGATACTTCCAGGACATCAGCGAATGCACGCAACGCCAGTCGAAGCAACGGGGCAAATTGCTGCGTCTGTGGAGCGATCATGAAGCGGAATAATGGAGCGACGAGATCCGGAGACGCCTCAACGTAGGGGACCATTATCGGCAAAGCGGTTAGCTCGGCTAACGCTTCCGCAAGCTGCTCGCGTTGTTGATCCGGTAACTCGCACGTACCAAGACTCAGAGCTTTCAATACTAATGGGAACCCTCCGGTTTGCACTAACAGCTCACGGTTCGGTGTCTGTGATGACAGCGTACGAACAATCGCCGTGAGCGACACTGCAAACGCTCGTACGAGGGCCTCACCTTCAGTTGGGAACGCATCGGGGGCCATACCTGACGTCACAGCGAGCCAGAGTTCAAAGTACGCAACGACAACTTGGACGCCACCTTCCTCCGTAATGACCTGCTCGTCATAAGGAGACGGACATAGTTGACGTACGACGTCCAGACATTCCCAAGCCAATAGTGAGAGCGTTGTTGGACTTGCTGTCGTATGCTGCGCGGCGTGTTCACCTTCTGCTTCGGGTACTGACAGGACTGGCAGTCCAACACGGAGCAATTCCAGCAACAAGCTCGTGAATTCCAGCTCTGACAAGCGACTCAAGACTTGATCTCCGAGCATTTTACAAAGCCGAGCAGCGATTTGAACCGTGTGAAGACGTCGCATTTGCCGTGCAACATCAACAGACAACATTAAGCCGTCGCCATCTTCGGACACTACGAGGTAAGGTGGCAACCTCTCATAGACATCGTTGTCGTGCAAGATGACTGCGATTTTCCGTGTGCCTGCGATAGACGCAACCAGTCCCAGGACCGTCTCATTCTTCCCAGTGCCAAGAACTTGCTCGTCAGGCTGCAGCTCTTGTACCATGCGTCCAAGCGCTTCTCCACTGTCTTCAAGAGCGATCGTCGTCTTGTGTTCCTCCACCGTCACAAGCAGTGCGAAAATGCCGAGCACGTTACGGATCGTCTTCGTATTTGTCGCTTGATGGACGAAGCATGCGCGTAGCAACGAGACGGTCTTTTTTGGCAGGAAAAACTTGAGCGAGTCGTCCGCTAGCAGCGCGAGCACCAGACGACTGAGATTCTTACCCAGTGTTTGAGGATGTAGCTGGAGCAAAGGAGTGAGGATATCAGCGATGATTTCTTCGCTTTTCAACGCCTGTCGGACGCGTGGGAACTGGACCAAGGTGCCTAGTACTCGCACAGCACGATCAAGGACACGATCGTGCGGTACGGTGGCGGATTTCCTTAGAATCCCGTGCACGAGTGTGGCTGGCACATCAAGTGCCAGCAGCTTCATGGGATTCTCGCCACGAGCCGCGAGCTTGGACAGCACGTACGCTGCCGCCTCAACTACCACAAGACTTGTCGACGTTAACAGCTTGGACAATGCTGACAGAGCTCCACGCTTGGTCGCTGCGTCTTGCAGCGCTGGGTTCTGCTTGAGCCAACACGCCAGCGTGTAGCACCCACACCTCGCAACAAGTTCACTGGAGTGGAGAAGCGCTTGACAGAGCACAGCAACAGCCACGAGATCCACAGCTTTCGTGGTGCGATATTCCTCGGCACAATTGCTCAGTACCAACAGCGTTTGCTCCAGCACAGCCGTCTGTAGACTGGGGAAGGCGCTAAAGTCGAGCATGGCCGGTTGACTGTCCGGATTCCGTGCCATACTCTCGTTCATTTCCTCCTCGTGTAGCTCCCAAAGCGGCCACGCGTCCTCATTCTCCATATTAACTGGAGAACAACGACGTTCTAGAGTTTTACTAGCCGAGACAGAGACTTCCCTATCCATTCCGAGACTCAGACGAGAGATTTCGTTCTCTGAAAGATACGTTTCCATTGATGTGGGCAAAGCTGACGTCGTGAGCTGTAGCAGAAGCAAGAGCGAGCCACCAAGTTGATCTTTAGTGTCCGCAATCCGTACAACATTCGTAGAGGCGAAGGACAAGTTAGCAAGACACGTGATCGTCAACTGCACCATCTCGAGCTCGTCAGCCCCACTAGAACCTCCAAGACCAAGTCTCAACCGTGCTAGCAGAGCGTCGACGCCTTCGTGTAACCCAAAGCGAGTCTTGTTGAACGACTCCCGAGTCAAATGTCGGACTACGAGCAACGCCGCGCGGGCGATGCGTGGATTCACATGGGTGAGTAACCTCACGACGGCCAGCACATCAACACACCGCGATAACTCCAGCGCTTGAGCTGGCATGGGAGCCAACTCCCCCAGTACGAGCATGGCACTTTCCACGAGCGTCCCGTTCGACCCTTTAAGCATCGCGCTCAATTCAGCCACGACGGGCGCTTCACACTGAAGAAGGAACTTTTTGTTCGCGTCATTACCCACCACCAGGACCGCGAGCGCTCGGGCGGCCCCTTTAGCTACTGCAAGAGTATCGTGATGAACAAGAGCCAAGAGTTTCTCGAAACACACCTTCCCGCCTAGTTTAACCTTGTTCCCGGCGTGAGACCCGAGCTTTAGGACCGCTAACAAGACATTCTCGAGCACATGTCGTCGCTGAGAGGATAACCGATCGACCAGAGGCGACGCGATACCTGCAGCTCCAAGACGCACTTTGTTGCCATCATGTCGCGTTGCAGCGTTCGCAACAAAGAGGGCTGCGTACCGTTGCAGACCAGGAAGTTCTGATTGTAGACTGGCGAAGATGGCAATGAGCAGCTCGTCGCCACCTTCAGTTAAGACGAGGCCACGGTTCTCGAAGGGTTCAGCCAGGTAAGCAAGCAATTGACCACTTGGAACGCGTACGTGGCCACTAGAAGAACGCAGCAACTTGGTGAGTATAGGAACAAGTCCAGCAGCTACCAGTCGTCGTTGATTCGTGCTACTTGCCAAGGCCCCCATCGCAAGTGTACGTGTCCAGGCTGCACAAAGTCTTTCATCATTCATATCCTCGTCACCAACAAGCCGCACCAGCTCTGCAGATTGGTCGCACTCGAGTAATTCCTTTTTGGACGCTTTTGCAGCTGTGTCTGAACCCTCACAGAGCGCGGCGAGTGCCTCAAGTGCTTTGATCTGCAACTTCCGCGATGCTCCGTGGTCGCGTGTGTCTTGTGGACCGTCCGAAGCTTTCGTTACAAGTTCGACAAGGAAACTCGTCGCGCCCAGTGCTTGGAATTGCTGCCGATTCCCATCGTGTCGATGTACCAAATGTCGTACGAGACCACACGCCCGACGTCGCACAGCGTCATCAGGACCTTGGTGCAGAGCTCGCATCACTACCGAAGCACCCTGAGCTTCGTACACAAATTGAGGGACGCCTGGTTGTTCACATGCTAGTCGCTGCAGCAAATGTAGACTCGCACGCGCGACAGGAGCTAGAGCAGAGTCGGCATGGCGGAGCGACAAGTCGACCATCTTTGGCGTGGCCACGACTCGCCTCGCTGGCACTTCCTCTTCGACTGACGTCTCGAGCTCGATCTCGTCTTCAATCTCGGCCTGAGCCTCGACTTCGGTAGATGATCGCGCTGCGCTACAGACCCAAGCGAGCGCGTCAAGCACTGCAGCAAGCAGCTCCGAGTCGAGTGCGGTCGACGGCGAATGCAACAGGAGCAACAACGCGTCAAGCAGTCGACTTTCGACGACCAGGTGCTGGATCGCAGCATCTTTTCGAGCTAACAAGCCGAGAAACTCAAGCACATGACGTTGCGGGGCTATGCCGTGTCCAGTAGCAACCAGTTCACGCTCACGAACAAGTTGCTGAATAGCGTGGAGCACCACCGGGACGGCTAATGCACGACGCACACCAGGCGTTTGCGACCGTGCGAGTTCACTCATTGTGTCAATTGTTAGACGAGCGATCGGATCACAAACGTGTGTGAAGAGATCAACAAGACTCGTCAAGCGAGGAGCCGCTACAAGCGCCTGCCTTGTGGTCTCACAGCATGCCGTCCGATAAATACTTCGGATCACCCAGTACAGAGGCTTTAAACCTGGTGGTACGGCCTTCTTGTCCTCACCTTCCAAGCCTTGGGTGATAGCTGCGACCTTCTCGTCCACTGGTTGAGCACTACTACACCGCTGTAACAATTGGAGAAGCCCCGAGACGGCGTTTGGGAGCTGTGCGAACGCGAGCCGCTTCTCCTCGTACTGGAACAGATTCCCCCATACTCGACAGGCTGCCACCGCCACGCTGAGGTCCACGCTAGAGGCTGAGAGTAATCTCACTAGATGACGCTGAGCTGCTTTTGATGGGATATCGCGCGCGTTCAGTCGCTTAAAGACTCGACGCAGCAACGTGGCTGCCAAGAGCTGCACGCGCGTGTTGCGTGAGCTCTGAAGTAAATTGGCCACGCGGTCCGGGTCACACGCCAAGAGCTGTTCGAGCGCGCGTGTGTTCTTACGAGCCGTCAGTCCGTCCAAAAATGTTAAAACTTGGTCGTGTAGTGCTTCCTCATTGAGTCGTGTAGCAATACTCAACGTCTGATCTACGAAGAAACTCGACGAGCTCATGTGGTCACGGAGCGGTGCCGAGTGCGCTGCAAGAGCTCCAAGAAGCGGCGCGAGACCGAATAAATGCTCGGGTCGGTGGGTCTGGAACAGCGTACCGAGTATCTGCAGTGAATCCGGCGTCGTCTCCACGAGTTTACTGAAGGCCACGCTGCTGCCAGGTACGTCATTGTCGTCTTGAAGTTGTCGCGAAGACTCGAGTTCTTGGCATGAACTACAACTACCGTCACAGCTGCAGCATTCGAGGAAGAGAACCAATAGACTTGGCAACAAGACGGCACTTGCACCTTGTAGATACTCGAGTATTCTGGCCACACTGTCCGCTTCACACATGTGTTCTTTGACGTGAGGAGCTGTACTGAGTGCGGCCAGTAGCTTCAATGCGTAGGTCGAGCCTGCTCCAAGTCGCGTCATTGCGCGAGCAAACACGTGCGACAAGAAGTCGACTCCTTGCATCCGTTCGCAGCTTGTGATTGTGCTGAGACGCAGCGGCTCCAAAACTCCTGCGGACGTCGAGCACAAGAGTTCGGGCTGCACGAGCGAACCGGACCTAGAAACCAAAGCTTCGCTTGTGACCATCGCAAGCGCAAAGATCGCGAGTCGGGCCACCTTTTCGTCACGTACGGGACCCAGCGAGAGAAGCATTAACTGCATGAGGTTCTGCGGTGCGTCGACTTGGAACAAAATGTGTCGGACGCGGTCATTCGCGTGGAGAGCGACGATACCGAGCGCGTAAGCAGTCGATCCGAGCACGTCAGGCGAGCCACCGACCAGCAGCTTTGCGAGGATTTCCAAGTTAGTCTCGGAACAGATTCCCGAGTGGAAAAGACTCGACTGGGCGAGACTCGCGAACAGAAAACTCGTCGCGCTCGCAGCCGGGGACCTTTTCGCTGCTCCTCGCAGTGTCTCGAGCATGCGTCCAAGTGCTGTGGTGGTCTGTTCACGTGGGAGAATGGCGTCCGTCTCGTCGGCGATCAAGGATAACGCCAAGATGACAGCGTCGGCGTTGGGATTCGTGGGCGTCATGAAGCGCAGAAAAGTATCGATGCATCCAAGTCGCAAGAGCTCAGCTAAGTTGTCGGCTACATCCATTCAAGGGGTCAGCAAACACGAAAACTAGCGAGTTTCTATAGTAAATTATCGTACCATTTGGCAGCGAGAGTCCGATGCACGTGATGGCGGTCTTTGCAATTGCAGCGTGTGATGAGTGCACTAAACCCATCAGTATGGATAGCGTCTTGTACGATGGGAACTCGGCTTTCACGGCATCTGCAAACAAGTGAACAACGTCAAATTCCCTTAATTTTGTTTTGTTTTTGACTAATTGAGTGAGTTACAACGCACTTTGTCGTAGCGCTAGCCGCAGAACCTTGAGCGATGCTAGGACGAGCTCAAAGTTATCGCCCTGAATGAGTCCTGTGAGGCGTCCAACGAGTCCAGCTTCACATAACGGCAGTATTACACTCGCTTCACAGCACAGAGAGATGTTAGAGATCTGCCAGCTTCCATTTAAAATGGCTAAAACAGACGTACAACTGCCACTACAGAGAGCGAAGATGACCTCAAGCGCCAGATACGTCGCTTGTTGATCCTGTTCGTCCAACAAACTCATCACCTTATCCAGTCCTCTTACGGCGATAAAGATCTCGGCCACAGACTCTGCTCAGCAGTTAGTAAGAAGCCTTAAGGCCCCAGTCTCCCGAAACCGAACTCACCTTTCTGAACAATTCGTGATAACAACGCAAGGCCTGCACCTTTTGCAATCGGATCCACGCAATTTACGAGCGCAACGAGTGGAGAGACCCACATCTCGTCCAGCATAGCGGGGATCGTCCATAATGCTTCCTTCGAGCTCTACACAGCACCAATGTCCATTTATTTGAACTCTCTAAAGCTGCAGGAAGAGAAATAAAAAACTAGGAATTAATACCAACCATTTTCTTAAATGGGTCTCGAGACGTGGCGCTGCGTTTACTGGGACTGTGTGTTCTGACATCTGACGCCTCGACCTCTACGACGTCGCTGTCATGGCCCCACAAGGGACCTGTAAGCCACAGCGTCTTCTCCACGCGACGCAAGTACCGGTACACATCTGCCTGCTCCGAGTCGCTCGGAGCGGTTGACGACCCGAA
This sequence comes from Phytophthora sp. 'mugwort', assembly GCA_033558025.1. Lineage (NCBI taxonomy): Eukaryota > Oomycota > Peronosporomycetes > Peronosporales > Peronosporaceae > Phytophthora > Phytophthora sp. 'mugwort'. The sequence goes on along the minus strand of JAUCEF010000007.1, from coordinate 3,619,464 downwards.
GAATGTGTCCAGCGACTGGGACGTCCCCATTCCGCAATGTCTAAGTGGTGTGCGACCCCAAGCGGATTCAAGCAAGAGTCGCGCCCGCTAATTTGGTCCAAGGCCCTTTTGAGACTCAGCGTGAGAATGGCCTTTATTGAGTAGATTCTTGGAGTCTTTGGATTGCTGTGATAGCGGAAATGGACAAGCATCAAGCCATAACATGATGATCAGGATTTATTAGCACATGTATTTTTGATAGTAGCCCTCGCTTGACCAACTAAATACCTTAAGCTTGATTTTGACCTCGGTGTTCGATTTTCTGAGAATTTCGAGTCCTTCTTTCTAAATACCGGTATTAAGAACTTAACAATAATCATAGCGGGATATGACCCATCTAAATACAAATGCCTGGCGCTCATCCCACTCCTCCCCACATACAACCTCCAAGACCACGGAATTGTAGAACACCGGTTCTAAATCTACCGGAAGAACGTCCGTCGTGCGAGGGAGACGCTTACTCGGCCATTGTAACCAGATTGCGCATTTCACTTTGCTCGCCGATCGTCCTGTCCCCGGACCGACCCCACCCCCCCCCGCTTTCCGTCTCTCTGTGTTACTACCGAGTGTGTAAGGTGCTACTCCGACGATTTCTACCCGCGTCCCCCCCCCCCCCCCCCTCACTGTGTCTCTCTCCCTGTCTCTGCTAAACACATTGTGTGGATAAGAGCTTCACCCGTCAGAGAGTCTCGTCGTGTTGCTGCTTGACCTGCTGGCTCGCTCGCTCATAGCCGGCGATCGACCGACCACAGGCCAACACGAAAGCGCGCGCCCCCCGTAGCTCCGGCAGCCAGCGTCCCTCGCGCACGCGCGCATTCGATCGGTTCCGATCCTGGGCGGGCGGACTCCTCGGCACTACTCCCCGAAGCAGAAGAGACCGAGCAGCGACTGAGCCAGCGCGAGCTCCCCCCTCCGAACCAGGCAGCGACTCAGCGACCCAGTTGTCGTCCAGCGGCCTCGCAGATCGCTCGACCAGTGCATCCGAGCTCAAATCCATTAGTGAACACACGAATCAGGCCTGCGGTAGTGACTCAACAGCTGAAGAAGCTGCCAGTGAGGTAGCAGCGAGGAAAGAAGAGAAAGCCATGCAGGAAGTCTCGGCCGAGCTACAGCAGCAGCTGCAGGCGCTGGGCATCAACCCGTCGGACGACGTCTTCCGCACGGGCACGGAGGAGTTCGATCACAATGGCCTCAGCTCGCCCATCCCACAGGAAGTGCGCTTTATGAACGCCGAGCTGCGACGCTGCCCCGTGGAAGGCGTTGGCATGGTGCTGGCGATCTTCTCTGGATCTGGAGCCGTATACGAGTTCGTGCGAACGCTGCGTAAATGCATCTACGGCAAGGTGAAACATGCTGTGCGTCTGCAGATGACGCCCAATGGCACCTTCGTGCGTACGCAGTTCGAAGTGGCCATCAAAGTCATGAGCAAGGTGCGCAGATCTATCTGACGATGACGTTGAGCTGTTGTCGAACGGATAGCTAACGCTTGTGCTGTATCGCTACAGGTTATTATAGAGGAGGGAAATCTTCAGGAAAACCCTCTTGTCGAGCTTGCAGCGCAGCAGCATCTTTCAGTACCAGGCCACGAAAACGTTCTCACACTGGTAAGACAGATGATTGAGAAAGAGGATTTCTGTCGTCATCTCACGCGGTTTGTATTGTGTTTTTCCTCGTGTAGATCGAGTGCTTGCATGACGCCGATTTCATCTACGCTGTACTTCCGTTTTGTAATGGTGGCGAACTATTCTCAATTGTGGAAAGCGGTGGCGCAATGGAGGAGGCCGAGTGCCGTCACTGGTTTACTCAAGTTCTCGCAGGTCTTTCCTACTTGCAAAGCCGCTACATTTGTCATCGTGACATGTCCCTAGAAAATGTACTCCTGGATGGTGATACCTCAAAGGTAGGCAAGTGCAGGTGTCTCTTAATACTCCAGTACCGCGGACTTCTCACTCTATTGAATGCTTTTCTCGATAGATCATTGACTTTGGCCTGTCAATTGGCATTCCCGTTGACGCGCATGGCATGACATATTCACTACCACCCGCTGGCGCTGTTGGAAAAATCTTTTACATGCCCCCTGAGGTAAGCAAGCTTGTAGCGTCACACTATGACGTGTCGTAGGATACTTACATTGGCGTTTTCTGAGCTCAGATTTACCGCAACCAAGTCCCTTTCAACGGTTTCTCTGCGGATATTTGGTCAACGGGTGTAATGCTTTTCATTATGGTTACGGGTGCACCGCCCTTCGAGCGTCCTGATGATGCCGACCCGCGATTCCAGATGATCGCCCAGGGCCTCATGAGCGACATGTTAGATTCGTGGGGCATGGACCACGTGTCCGCGAGTGTGCGCGACTTGCTGTCGAAAATGCTGATCGTGGGAGACCCGTCGCGGCGCCTGACAGTAGAGCAGATTGCTATGCATCCGTGGATCCAAGGCGGATAGGCTGAGTGCTTGCAGCAACGCAAGAATGAACTGTTCGTCTCAAAAGGGAAAAAGAAACTTCCTCGTCGTATCTGGTTAGCAGTGTTGAAATGTGCAAAACCTTATCAATAATTTCGGACCCAATTGCCTTAGTGATTCCCCCACGCGCTCCATGTTGTAAGGTTTCTTGCTTCAGCCCCAATCCGAGCGACAATAGTAGAAAACGCCGGGTGGAGCAGGATGCATTGACGGCGGCAGATTCTGTAGCACGAGTGTCTGTCTCTGGTCACGCACCGCTGGAGGATTCACTGGTGCCCACACAGGAGGGCCCTGGCCTATTGAATTGTGGGCGTGAGTTGATCCCCCAGCAGTAGCAGCAGCAGTAGCAGCCGCGTGATGCTCTTGATCTGGCAGAAAAGCGTTAAATTGAATGGACGAGGACTTTCAACCTTGTACAGGATAACATACCTGCAATGCTGTCATACCAGAGCTTGACGTTGGCCTTGTGGTTGCGCCCGCGATTGTGTCGCAAGCGCGCCTCATGTGAGTCCTCGAACGACTTGTTGCAGTACTCGCACACAAAGCGCGACTTGCCCATGCCGGTTCTCGATATGTGCGCCTGGACAAGGTGTAGTCTCTCTAAAGTACGATCCAGACAGCGACGCAACTTCAACATTTAAAACAGCATTTAAATCGTATCTGCAAGCGATTTAAGCAATAGAATGAGGTGACTACGTGTAAGTACCCGACAGCGTGATACTCGGGAAGAAATACGAAGGCTCACTCGTCTGCTCAGCACGACACAGCAATTAGGACCATCGTAAACCACCAGTTCAATGCTTATTGTCACAGTCCCGCACCTGCTCGTCCAGCCACGTCATGCCTTCTCGAAGCAACAAGTTTAGCCCCAGCAAGCTGCGCTTCTTGTCCCACTGCAGCTCCCGCGCTAAAATGCTGACGTTCACCATGCCACCCGTCGTCTGTGCCAACGCCAAGATCGTTGAGTGGTCCTGACTCAGCACGACCGGCACCGTCACAACCTGCCAAGTAACAATATCAACAACAACAACAGCCCCTTCATCAGTCACCAATCACCTAGTCTTCAGCACCCTCAAGCAGGTTCCGGCCCGCCCACCATTGTCCTCTCCTCCATGTCGATGAGCTGGAAGCCCTCTCCTAGCACGCTGAGCTTCTTGACCGCCCGCTTGACGTCGTCATCCGTGACCATCTGCATCGCCTGGCTACGCTTCCTCTCCAACAGACGCAGCAGGTCGCTCATACCGATAAGTCCGCCGTTCTTAGGACGCGTGATGATGCCCACCTCAATGATCTGCACCGCCAGCTCGTAGTAGAAATCGCCCACATCCAGAAGCTCGGACCAAAAACCTTTCTTGGACGCCAATGGGTCCACGCCGATCTTCGCGCACATAACCTGAAACTTGCGCCGGAAGTCCGGATCCTTTTTGATGTTGCTCTTGTACTTAATGGCGAACGCCTGCAGGTTCGTACGGAAAAGATCCAGCTGCGATGATACATGCGACAGATTCGCCTCCACGAGCTGCTCGCCCACCTCAGAGAACTGCTTAGCCTGCTCCTGTTTCTTGCGCACGGCGCCAATGCCCACGCCGCGCCGCCGCATCCTGGTCGTCTGCTGCAGAGGCGCTAAATGACGACTTCATATATATATCAGCCAAGTCAGTTATTTTCAGCCAATGGTAGTCACGAATCCTATTACCGACCGCTGCATTGGCAGATTCGAATTTTTCTCCATCCCGTTTTGGGCGAATGGTGGCTTGTTTCGTGGCTCCGAAATGTGTGATCGGATTGGCTCAAAATCGGCGCATAACGTTCGGTGGTTGCAGTCGTTTGCTGCGTCGGCTCGTGCATTCCTACTTGTGTTTTGTAAGAAGATGTCGCACTTTCTCGTGCAGTAGCATGTTTCGGCCACCGACTTGACACCGATTCAGCTGTTTTTTTTCTTTTCTGCCGATAGCTCCGTTCATTTCGCGGTTTGCGGTCATCGCCAAAAGGAGGAACTACAAACAGCGCAAAGCAGCAGCTTGAAACTCCCCCACCACCATGTTCGTCTTCGACTGGTTCTACAACGTGCTGGGCTACCTGGGTGCGTACCAACAAACTACCCGCACACATCTTGCGCGGTCGACGCTGCCGCTGTGGCGCGTTGTAGCGGCACAGATCCTTCTTCGTTATCCAATACAAATCCCAGTCAAACTGACAGATGGGTGCGGTCCTATATAGCAATACAATATTCTAATATTGTATTGTGCTGTATTATTGCTAATTGCGAGCAGGCCTGTACCACAAGAATGCTAAGATCCTGTTTCTTGGCCTGGACAATGCCGGCAAGACGACGCTTCTGCACATGCTTAAGGATGACCGCGTCGCCGTCCACGAGCCTACGCTCCACCCGAACTCGGAGGAACTGATTATCGGCAAGCTGCGTCTGCGCACCTTCGACCTGGGCGGTCACGAGACCGCGCGCCGACTCTGGCGGGACTACTTCGCCACAGTGGATGGCGTCGTCTTCGTGGTGGACGCGCTGGACCGCGAGCGCTTCCCTGAGTCCAAGCGCGAGCTGGACACGCTGCTGGGCTACGACGAGCTGGCCAACGTGCCCTTTTTGGTGCTGGGCAACAAGATCGACGTGCCGATCGCCGCCTCAGAGGATGAGCTGCGCAGCGCGCTGGGTCTGTACGAGACCTACGGCAAAGAGGCTCGTGGCGACAAGGATGCCAGCATCCGCCCCATCGAGCTGTACATGTGCTCAGTGGTGCGCCGGATGGGCTATGCCGACGGCTTCCGCTGGATGGCGCAGTTCTTGTAGATCGCCGACCGATCGGCCTTTGTCGCCCCTCGCGCGGCGGCGTATTAGCAGAGGATGACAGCAGGAGGAGAGTTAAGCAGGGAGGAGGGAAGAATAAACGCCACACACATATATGACTTTTCTTCTGTTGGTGCTGGTGACTCAACCATCGGGTTTCCTTTTCAGGCAGACATCAGCTGAAGAGTAGGTCACGTGGACCTGCACGTAGTGAAGCCATCTTGTCAGCCTCGGATCAGATTCACGTGGCAACGACAGCACATCTGCGCTCAGCGTGAGCGTGACCTTCCTCATCATGACGCTCTTGGGCCATGGCTCCGATAAACTCGTCGTAGGCAACATAGGTATAGCTCGTTCTGGCGACTTAAAGCAGCCGCGTGCGACGGCCCTCAGCCGCGCAATTTATTAACAAGTCATCCAACGATGCAGACCCCCTCAGCCTCAGACAAGGCCTCATTCCGATACCTGAAACTCTATCTTTACAAATTTCAGACACGTTTGAGGATAAAACTACCAAACTGAAGCCGAAAAATAGTCCTGTTCAAATACTCCCCATTTGTATGTGTGTCTTTTAACCACTTTCGAGCCACAAAATGAGCGTCACCGGAGGCGGCGAGGTGCCGCGCCAAGTGACCGCCGTTGGGACGCTGGGCGACGTGGGTGCCGCCTACGCCGTGTACGAGCGGAACTGGGTATGTACCGACTGCAGCCACGAGAACTATGCGAGGCGCAAGCGCTGCTTCCGCTGCCGCGCACCCAAAGTGTCGCGCCCCGACGCGCTCGTGACAGACAGTCAGGGCGACGCGCACGCGTGGCGCGAGGCTCTGGACCCGGCGTCAAGCAAAATTTACTACTACAACACGCAGACGAATGCGACGCAGTGGGAGCGTCCAGCCGAGATGGGCGCGGCGCCACACGCCACGGGCTGGTTCGGGCGTGGGAAGGCGGGCGCGACCGAGGGCGACCGATACGAACAGCTTAACGCCACGTTCCTGGCGCGCCCCGCGCGCAAGCAGCTGGACGCGATGCCCACGGCCAACTCGCAGCTCGAAGGGGCTTATGAGTACAACATCTGGTACGACAAGTACATGGGGGACCACTGGAACGACTCGCGCGGCAAGGAACCGGCCACCACGCGCTGCGACCTCGAGCGGGACGCCGGCAAGACTAAGGCGGACGTTGTAAGCAAGACCAACCGGTACTTCTGTGTGCATTTTGCGCGCGGCATGTGCGCCAGGGGGGCCGAGTGCAGCTACTACCACCGTCTCCCGTCCGTGGCCGACGAGACACGGATCGGCATGATGCACGACTGCTTTGGAAGGGAACGCCATGCCACAGACCGAGACGACATGGCGGGAGTAGGTAACTTCACGCGGAACTCGAGGACGCTCTACGTGGGGGGGCTGAAGAGCACGAACGGAAGGGAAGCCATAAAGGATCAGGAGGACGCGCTCTGGAAACAGTTTGGCGAGTGGGGCGAGGTGGAGAACATCAATGTGATCCACCGCAAATCCATCTGCTTTGTGCGTTACCGTCATCGGACGAGCGCCGAGTTTGCCAAGGAGGCGATGGCCAACCAGGCGCTGCAAAGCGACGAGGTGCTGAATGTGCGCTGGGCGTTTGATGATCCGAACCCCGTGGCGAAAGAGGCGGGAGAACGCGCGGATCACGATGCAATTGTGGCTGTACTGCAGTCCAAGGGCGCGGTCACAAACGAGGACGCACCCTTTGACTACCCGGAGCACTACCAGATGCCAGCCACCAAGCGCCAGCGGATCGAAGGCGATACAGTGGCGTCGTATCCCGACACGGACACGCAGTTCAATGGCGACGCAACTGCGACTGAAGAGGAACTAATGGCACAGTTGAGCTACGCCAACCCGAATGGCGAGGACTCGACGGACCAGCCGGAGGGAGAAGCAGACAACCAAGAGTAAAAGAGAAATAGCTAGCAAAAATCGTTCTTTTGACGTTGCAAATACGTGTTAGTTACCCAGCTAAGGGTCCAGGTAGCGATACACTGGCTTCGGAGGAGACGGGATCGTTTTGCTCATTTCCTGCCCACTCAGCAATGGATGTATCAGTGATACGCTTAACCCGTTATCGTCGTCGTGCATCAAACCACTCTCGAGGAACGCCCCCGGAGGATCTTGAGCTGCTGCCTCCTGTGGCCACCAGTCCGCGTCGAAACAGCCCGATGCAATACTCGCAAACAACAGCAACACGAAGAAGAACCACCACGTCGCTTCAAGTCCCGTCGGATCACTTGTGCATATTTCGTTCCCGTTGGCATTAATCCAGCACTCGGCAGTGACCACTCGAGTCTGCCACAAAATGGTGCATTGGACAGCAGCCACCACGCGCAGGAAGATGTTAATACAGTGTCGCCGCCGCATCGAGGAGGAACGGCCATACCATCAAACAGTCACTGTGTCGTGACCGTTCGGAAGATATCGGACGCGGTTTCGCGCCTTTGGCAAAGGGCAGATGACTGACTTGCAAGAGCAACTACAGATGCTTAGTGCTTCGAGCCGCATCCCGTAATGCGACCGATAGCTAGTATCTTTTGGACGTACGAATTTGTCCGGCCTACATGTACCAGTACAAATTATATGAAAGTTCATACTGTGGCACGAAGAGTAAACGGTATAGGCAGGGAAGCCGAAAAAACATGTTCACTGTAAGCATATTTTTGTTTGGAATGAAGGGATAATATTGTAGTATTCTATCTGTTTGACCTCCACCAAATTCTCCAATTCGCCGCCGCCCTTTAGAAGATCTGCTACAAGAATTCACCATGTATCTGCACTGGGTATTGGCACAGGGAAAACGAAGCTTGAGAGTGGGGTACGTACTTCGTACGTCGACATATTATAATAATCTTCGCATATTGCATACTTTTTCCTTTTGGATCGGGTGCAGAAAGCCCTCAATTGGTTCGGTTCGATGTTCGTTTCTTCGTAAGATACTTGACGAATACTTTACCACGCTTCTCACACGATATTAATATTGTCCGCTTTCCGAATAGCAGCGGTGTTCGTGTCCGCGAAATAAATCATTTGCTGCTAGCTCCACGTGCTTAAATCATACATTTCCGGGTCATTGATCTTAGCGCGGAAATTGACATTAAAAACTGAAATTGCATTTTGTGATGTCTATTGAAAGGTTCGACGACTGATCCGTCAAGACAACGACATGCACGGTGAGTACATATAAGGCGCCTTTAAACATTTCAACCTAGACAGCAAGCTACGAGACACTATGAACAGAAATCATTATCACTACCAAAAGGTCTTTATCGCTTTTTTTCACAGGGTTTGAAAGTCAAACTCAAAATGATAGTAGAACACATTCAGGTTCCGGCAGTATACATACTTCACTCCACTCTTCCCATATTAAAACTACACATTTCTCTTTAAATCCAATAATTGATGAACCACCAGTTGGAACCAAGAATAACACAGTCAGGGCAACGTACAACAAATAAACTGTTGTAGATCGATTTGCCCCGTCGGACTCCCATATATGTTGAATAAGCCACTGGAATGTGGCGTGGAGGGGATCAGTCTCTCGCAACAAAGGTTTGCGTTCACGCGCTCCCGCCACCGGGTGGCCCACCCCGCACTCGTTGTCAAATGTGAGTTGCGTATGCATGGGCGCTTCTGCTCAGCTTTCGTACCATTATTATACCTACCACTCGCGATTCGAGACACTTCCGACTGGTACCGCCGGACGGGCTGCCCCCTGTGCCGGCAAGCAAGGGAAGCTTACACGGCGCCACCCATTATATTGTACAAAATGTGCCTCTCGCCGCATGTATCCAGGCTTTGAACCAGTATCCAGAGTACAAAACACGTTCGTGACGTCGAATATCGCCTGCCAAATCGTCGTTGTTGTCCACCAAAGCTCCATCGACAAAACTCACTTAGTACACTATGAGTCATTCCAACTTCGACGGATTCGCATACAGAAACATCTCCATCCCCCCAGAATCAGATCCAACACTTTTTCAAGATGTTCTTGGTGTGGAGCTGTGCGGACGGAATTTGAGTCGGTCCGTACAGTCCAGTCCAGCTACCTGCTGTGTATGTTTCGCAAATCGTACTAAATCCTAGGATTGTAAGCTGTCACTGCTGGCAAACAAGGCAAGATAATGCTCGAGAAAGGATACAGTACAGTGTGTTTTGACCGGGTTCGCTTCAATTATCTGCGGACCAGCGCTGCTCTACCGAAATCTGGCTACGATCTGTTGTTAGCCTGCGGAAAGCTGTCATCCTCTCAAAGGGTTCGTCCTTAGCTCCACGAACCATTCCGCAATTTGCTCTCGACTACCAACGACGCTCGAAGACGTCCTACCTTTACCACAACAAAGATGCGTATGCTCCAAGTCCTGTTAGTGTTGCTTGTCGCTCTACTTGCAAGTTTGCGAGGCTACCACCAACAAGAGCCAACTCGTGATCTCCACCAAGAACTTGACCGCGACTACCAGAACTCTCCAGAAGTTTTTCACCGAGGACGCCAATTGGCACAAGAACAATGGGTTTCTGAAGGTGGTGACTCTCTCCTCGAACGAGGAAGAGCGAGCTAATACAGGTGTCATGACCGCTGGGGAGGGAGCACGTGCTGGAGCTGGAACTACGGTGATTTCGAGTGGCACAGCCTCCGGTGCGACGGTGACCGTGACGATTTACAACAACAACGGGCTTTGGCAACGATTCCAGCGGTGGTGGAACCGTCACTTCCGCATGCCTTCGAGCCGCCTTCTTCGAAAAGCGTGAAGAAGCTTGAAATTGCTCACACTTCTGTCAGTTAAGGACGTCAAACGTTTTATCATGTATGAGATCTAGCTTTAGTACACCAACGTAATGTACGCCTACAACAACTTTTCCGACCTAAACCTTCTAATTGTCCGTTAGACCATCGACCCTAGATAAAGAGAATCGACATTCTAAAATGCTCATTCTTCTGCAACTATGATAAAGTGGGGCATTCGTCCAACGGCTTCGTTTTTCCAGGTCTGTAGTTAAATTTTGTGTAGCAATGATACATACCGTAAGAGCTTGTCGAAAGGCACCCTTTGTATAGATGTTCCCCTCGATGCGAATGACTACTCTTGGAATACACGCTCAACAGGAATAAAAACATGGTCCCCGATGACCAACGGTATGCAACCCTAATAGTTATTGCCTATCACCCTTTGAACGTAATATTATTTACAAAAAAACCCCGAAAATTGCAGTTTGGGGTGTTTAACCATGGATATAGTCACTTTTGTACTGGATGTCCAAAGATGTCCATCAGTGACATCTGCTGTCTATGCCCTTGCCCTCTGCCTAGCCACTCTCGTAGTTCTCGCTGCATCTCAGGAAGTCCCCTCACAGACTTGTCCGACTTGCCGTTGAATCACCGCGGATGAGATGCTTGGCGATCTACTTGACGTAATATATTATATCTATAGGCTCAAACTTGACATCAGGATTGAAAGAAATCTGTGTCGTATCCATAGGCTCGTTGTCGTTAGCGCTATCATACGTCCTCGAAACCACAGAAATCTTCGTCAGTGGGATCGTCTATCGTGTTCTCCTCCGATGGATTAAGAAATTCCGTCAATGGCATTGGGTTTGAGGCATGGGTGCGCGAGAGCATGATCGACGAGTGCTGCGGTCACTTATTGAGCAAGGCCGAACGGCTGCCAGGACGGGATTAGAGCAAGATATGGCTACGTGTACCAAGTGTCGCACCTCCCTCTACAGTGGGTCGGCTATTTGCGGGCTGTTACGAGTACGGTCTTGTTTGGGGCTGCTAGAAGTCAGGAACACTTAGTTGCGGAAGTAGAACGTTTAGTCAAAAATGCAATCTCTTGGTTGGTTGGGGCTCTCTGTGGTTATGCAGGGAAGCTTTACGGCTGAGAGCTATACTACGCGAACTACCGCTCCTAGACCTCGCTCTTAAGCGTGCGCCGAACTTATTCCCTCCACCTGGACCACTCACTTGCTCTTCGCCCGCGGCATACAGCTTTGCGGGGACACTTTCACTGTTCCGTTCGGGGATCTGTATCGCCCCGCCCACACCACTAAGCGAACGGTTAGCCAGACAGCTAGGTTGAACCCCCCCCTCGAGGCCTAGGGCACGACTATACTTCAAGCACAGCCTATGTAGGGTAGTTCGCAGGGAGCTAGCCCATACGGCGGCCGCCACACCGGGCAGTGGGAGCCATTCTTCGGCTAGCGTAGTCAGGTCCCCCATGTCAGATGCTGGCGCCGCAGCATGATTCTATACCATTACCGGAACTGCTAGCGTGTGGTCTGCCCGCCCGGACTCGGGTAGACTTACGGTACGCTGTCCACAGCGTACATCCTGAAGTAGGGCAGGTACTTGTTGCGGTTCCGACCCGAATGAGTAGGAGGCGTTCATTTGGTCTTCATCACCAACTTCCGCAGTCGTGCTCCAACTAGTACCCTCTTGAAAGTCATGCAGATCTTCCTCATCACTGGAGCGAAGTTTGTGCAAGCAAGTAGCTTCGGCGCGGGCTCGACGAGAAGCGTTCCACCTCGCACATTTGATAGCGTTCCTCAAAACCGAGGTAGGGGTAGCTTCTCCAGTTTGCCATCCACATCTCCCAAGCGTCACACAGGCGTGAACAGCCCGACGCAGAAGCTCCAGCGGTGAGATATACTTCATAGGATGCCCACAAGAAGACGACATTCAACCCACTGAAGGATGATACCACAATCACCACATGCACCCCCACAGAAGATGTATCTAACCAATTTGTACGCTGTCATGGGTAAGGTATACGACCATCGCGAAGAATAGGAGTACGACCCAACCGGCATCTCGAATCACTTCACAAACACGGTTGAGCGTGGCTTCGGAAACCACCTTCACGGCGGTAGAGCACTTGCCGGTCGAGTGAAATGTTTGTAGAGAGATCGAGCAGGTGCTCATGTAGAGTGCGAACCACCAGGTACGCAGCATCCACCCAAACGGGCCGTATCACCAGGCGTTCTCCTGTAACTCTCCTATTAGAACCACGAACAATGGCCTCCACGAGCGAAGGCATAGGCAGGGCCACGCAAACCCCGAATATCCCAGGACTTCTTGGTATCGGGACAGGAAAGCACCCCACATATCACCATCAAGCGAAATCACTCGCCACGCTGCTCCATCGAACGTCCAAGCTACGTCTGTCGGGTGGTCGCATTCCCGTAAGAATTGGATCTCGCGTCTCACGCTTTCAATGTCTTCGCCGCGTTCGACGGCTTCGAGCGCGACGGGAATCACTTTAACGCCGCGAGTCGGGTACGGTCGTCCTTGCAGCAGGCTCGAAACACGCGACCGAACGCGCCGGCGCCTTCCTTGCGCTGCAGCTCAAAAACATCTTCCGGATCTGCTTCCTCCAGCCCCAACGTCTTCAACACGGGCAGCTCTGCACTCGTGACGGCATACGACGCAGGACGAGGCTTTGTCATCGGACCTAAGAGTTCAAAGAGCGACAAGACGGGGACGAGTCGCGAGCTGGCTTGGATCTAACCGTTAGGAATGTAGAGTCACGCTTAAAGCCTATTCCGGTTTTGACAGTGCGGCAGCTGGGCAAGAGAAGCAGCTTGGGACACGATCGCTTCTCGAAGCTGCGAGTTTCCTCTGAGACGTGGCTTGGATCTCCTTGATGGTGGACTTTTACTTTGGTTTGAGTTAGCCACTTGTCATTCTCAAATTTGACACGAGAAGCAGTGTTACGCTGACTTCGCTGAGCTCGGCGGACCCTGTTCCATCGCCAAGTTCTTATGTACGAAGAGGGGTCGCCAGTACCCACGCGGAGATGCAATTGAGGTCCACCGCGCAGTACACCGGTAGTAACTCCGCGCGAGCCTACTCTTCGAGCTAGGAGTTCAAGAACGCTCTGATCTTGAGGCCACCGTCTCGAACTTGACCATTTTCGGAATGTCCATGAGCTGCTTGGGGCTACGCTTAACCTCTGCGAATTATTTCTGGAATCTGGCCAAAACCAAAAAATTTAAAGGCCGTGGTGAACGTTCAAAGGCTTCCTGATCTTCGCTTCACACGGTACGAGCATTCCTGGGGATCACCAGCTACTTCAGGAGGTATATTCGGGGTACGCAGCCATCTCGGCGCCCATCGAACGACTGAATGTGAAGGGGATGCCGTTCGTTTGGAACACCGATTGCGAGGCATCTTTCTAGCAACTTAAGCGACGGTTAGAGAAACCTCCTATCCCAATTTCTCAAAACGTTTCAAACTATACGTGGACTCGTCAAAATTGGCTGTAGGGGTGTGCCTCATACAGACGGTGAACGGTAGGGATCGTGTCGTCGCCTACGCCAGCAAGCTTCTGGTCGGGTCGGAGAAGAACTGTATCAAAAGAGGACAGCACGTCGAAGATTGAGTGCTGGGGCATTGTGTGGACCACCAGGAAGTTCCGATGCTACCTGAATCGACAGTTCGACCTGTACACGGGCTAAAAAGCCTTGACATGGGTTTTCGATGCGGAGAACCGTGCCAGTAATCTTAAGCTGGCTCGTTGGGCCATGTAACTCTCTCAGTTACGGTTCAAAGTTTACCACACGCTGGGAACGTCAATGGGTAATGCCGATGGACTCTCGCGCTGCATCAAACTGCGGTGAACGCCCTGACGATTCAGGATCTACGGTCGATGGCGGTGAAGGTATCACTCCAGTCGGAGAGAGGCCCGCTGACCCGGACGATGGTGAACGAGTGGAACCAAACGTCCAGGGAGTGCACTCAAGCGAAGTCGGGGAGGGCCTACTCTCGATGAACATCTACCGATCGCTGAGCTTAGGACAGAAGAAGCTGAAAACGACGAAGAACCCCGAACCCGCGAGCCAACGGTGACGGTTGACCCTGCTTGTGTTCACCGTGGACCAGTTTGGACTCGACCGAGAACGCTTTCTAGAGGAACAGCAGAGTACTCAATAGATCCAGGCCATGATGTCGTTCATGAAAGACGGAATCTTTGCGCTCGACCCTCAACCCCGGGTGAGGATTTTGCAGATGGCTCCTCATTACTGGGTTCGCTACGGGATTTGGATCCGCAAGGTCCACCTTAGAATACGAGCTGGACCCGCTCGCACTGTGAGCATCCCGGTAATTCCGTAACCTTCTTCGAGACAGTTCTCCACTACTCTCACAGTGATTCCTCTCATGCAGGCCTGGCGAAAACCATCGACAAGGTTCGTAAGCACGCTTATTGGCAAGGCTGGAAATGAGATTTGGCGGCCTATGTTCGAGTTTGTTCAACTTTTGGTAGTGGGAAAGGGTGCCGACCATCCTCATGCAAAAGATGCCCGTTCATCAACTGTCTGGACCGTTCTCACTGCTGGTGGTTGACGCAATCGGCCACCTTGTCATAACCCCCAGGTGAACAAGTTTATCGCTGTTTAGTCCACCCGCTGGGCAGAAGCCTTTCCTGTTGCTACGCTAGACACTATCAAGTTCGTGGACTTGAAGTAATCTCGCGACACGGTGTCCCTGAACGCTTGTCAATTGACCGTGGACTATCTTCGTCTAGGAACTGGTCAAGGCGTTTACGATACGTTTAATATCAAGAACGATTCGGCGCCGTATCGCCAGCTGACACAAGGGCTTGGGAAACGTTTCAGTTGTACCTTAATAAGCATGCTACGTATGAAACTTATACTGACTGAGACTTATATGTCTACATCGGGTTCTCTTCGCTTATCGGACATCCAACCACGAGGCTTTGGGAGACAGGTCCTTATTCAGCCTCTTCGGGCGTGAACCTGTGTTACCCCTCGACCTAGCGTTCCTCAACACTTCGAACGAGTTGAAGTCACCGCGTCCCGGAGATGCCTATACTTGTCACTTCGCGATCCGAGGAAGATGGTTGAGAGGCAATTACTGAAGGCCCAAGACCGACATGGACAAGGACTGGCGGACCAAGCTAAGGTGACGTTTGGTGGAGGCGATCCTCTCTGGGGTTACCAATATTTTCGAGCTCGGCGTGACGAACGCAAGACTAAGAAACTCGCTTCCTCGTGGAACGGACCTTATCGCATCGTGGGTAGCGTTGGTGATAACGCTTACCGTGTGTCGATTGCAAGTCATCCGAGCCGAATCGTAACAGTGAACGTTAATCGCTTGAAGAAATACAAGGGGCCGTGGAGTCGACCCTTCCTGACGGTAGCACCGTCCGATTTTAAGAGCGTCCCTGGAATTGATAGTAATGGGCTGTTATCGTTGGAGGGTCTGCCTACTCAATTTTCGGTGAGCGTATTAAGCTCGGTGAAGAAGAGACAGCGCTCTCTGGTGTGACGAAGCCTATCATAGAGGCCTTGGCTAAGCATTTTTAGACCGACAAGAGCAAATTCTGGTATTCACGCCCACCTACGAGACATGCTGGCTCCCTACGACGCTACTCCTACCTGCCTATATGCCGCTGGTCAACGTTTTTGAAGATGCTAATCAGGGGGAGGAAGGACGACCCGAGACCTGGCGGAGTACTCGACTCCCTGAGACGAGTGCTGCTGTGGATGAACTAGCCCTTCTCTCCGAAAAGGATGGTTTCAACCCGAGGTTCTCCGTTGAACGCTCGGACTTTATATATTTGAGTATTTGGATTTTTACACACTGCTCGATTTGAACCGTGCTTACATGAAACGGAAGACATGAGATTGGGATCTTCTTATATAGTGGTGAACTATTGTTACGAAATGACTCATGGAAAGCAAAGGGGCCCTCCTTCAAAACCTGTGAGTACGACAGATTATGCCGGGCGCTTCTTCAGAACGGATCAGTGTCGTTTTCATCACCATCACCTTCGGATTCGGCTGCAGAGCCTTCACGGCTTGGATGTCTCTGGGACGACTCGCTTGCTTCCCCCTCACCCCGCAGTTGCTGCCGTCGTCGTCTTGTTTCTCATCTGCATCGTCAATAAGCGGTGGTATTGCCGTGCATTCAACGCCCTTGCCTCAGAGAGGAGAATACCCGGGCGTCGTGGACTCCTTGGGGTTGAAGTCTGGAACAACGGGAGGGACGTACGTGCCGGCGTCCAGAGCCTTATCGATATCTGCCTGTATGCCTTTGATGTGTGCATACTGCATTAGCTTGGCCCAATCGCCCTTGGTAGTGTCACCAACCCAGCGGCTCTGTGCTGTCCGCCCAGAAGGGGCATCTCTACGGACCCGAGCGAAGGCTCGACCGCTGAGCCGCTTATCATTCATGGGCAGGGTCGGGTCCAGTGCATTCGTCTGCTCCAAGAATTCCGGCAAGTTATGATAACCTCCACCGTCCTCTATGCGGAACGGCTTCAAAGCCTGCTTCATCTTGAGCTGGTACGCTTCCTTGTCTCGACGCCACAATTACTCCAATTCTTGAATCGGAACGCCGGTGAACGATTTGGCATCCTTGGACGTCTTGGCAGGGGCCCCGCCCAACTACAGGAGATTGCCGTTCCCGCTCAACTCGAGGCGCGCAAGAAGTTGAAATAGCCCCAAGACTCGATGCAGAGACTCGAAAACGAAGTCTTCCGCGTATTGGCCGTCAACTTCTGTTTGAATCGCTGCACTTGGCCCGACTTGGTTTTCAGTGGGTCGTGCAACGCTCACTCGAAGAACAGCCGCCGGAAATCGTGCCAAAATTGCCAGTGTGCCACGTGTAGGTTGGAATGCATGCTAGGATTATAACAGAAGCGTCGCCCCGCCCAAGTTCGCCTATTCATAAGCCGACACATTAAGCGCTCTACCGCGCCGATAGTGTTTCTCCAGGTCCTTCCTTATTCGAAAAGGGTTGGATCAGACAGTTCGAACGGGATAATCGGTTCTGAAGCTGATACAGCAGGTGGAAACTAGAGGTTGCGCAGTGGGAGTAACTTTCGCTCTCTTCAAAGCTCGAGGTTTCGACTGGGATGAGCTTTGAGCAGGGATGACTGGAGAGCATGTTCTGGTTATCGGTAAACCGTGGATGGTCCGGGGGTCCGGTGCTCACGAGTTGTCGAGATAGATGAGGGAGTGGGAGGACGGGGCTGCTGAGCGCGTCGCAGCTGTCCTCTTCTTTCCCAACGAGAAGCGCGTTAGTAATGTATCCAGGATCTCGAGGGACGCTTTATTTGCCGCAAGAACGGTACGCATCTTGATCCAGAAGGCCTGCTGTGCCAACTTCTCGGCCAGCGACGTGAGGAGTGTCCGCCTTTCCTTCTCGGTCCTGGGAAATCAGGCCTGCGATCTGCCTGGCGAGCTCCGCGTCTTGGTCTGCGAGCGTCTTCGTATTGCATATGGTGGCTTGGTGGAGGATCTCGTGGATTGACGAGAAAGGCAGAAGAAAGATCCTGGTGAGAGAATGGACTTTTGAATGGAGTTCGTACAACCGTTGGAGTCAACTAGACCGCTACTGATTGAAAGCGTACCCTGTTATTAAAGTCTCTCCCAGGTAAAGTACGTCTCTTGCTCTCTATTGAGGTACACAAAACTTTCGTGATGTCGGTTATGACATCTAACGAGTGTTCGTCTGTCACGATGTGTCCCAGGAAGGCTACCCACTCGCGCCCAAATCGACACATTTTCACTTCACTTTAAAGACAGAGTTCCGGAAATGCTGCAACACTTGGTTCAACCGTACCAGATGAGTACGTAAGTCATTACATTACGGAATACCACACAGTCGTCCAAGTTCACTAGACAGATCCGCCATTTGGGGCCCAAAACCACGTTTACCATCAGCCTCTAGAAGGCCGACACGGCGCTACTGAGGCCGACGGGCATTCCAGCCACTCGAAGAGTCTATATTTGCGAGTCAACACACGCTATCCTCAGTCCCAGGGACGCTCCAGTGTTCAGACGCCATATCCATGGTAGAGAACAGTTTAGCGTTCCATAACACATCCAAAATATCGTTGGTGAGAGGCGTTTCGGTAGCAGGCTTCGATCGTCACGACATTCAGTCAACCGTAATCGATACAAAGCGTATACCACCGTCGGGTTTCCGGATGATAAGGACTGGACTGGCCCATGGGCTAGTCGACGGTCGAATGTGGCCCAGCTTAAGATATTGCTGGATTCCAGCTTTTATCACGTCGCCCTCTGCCTTGGCCACGCGGTAAGGACGCTGTATGATGGGCGGTTGTGTCCCATAACCAACAGAGAACTTTAAGGTCCGTTCGCACTGGAATCATCGACGTCTCGACAAACAGATCATGGACGACTCAAGAAGCGTCGCGGGAGTCTCCGCGGTTCATCCATGAGCTTCGATCCCTCGAAGTCAATGGCAAGTTCTTCCTGGCGGGAGATTTCCAGTCCAGGCATCGGGTCCCGAAATCTAGTCGTGCCCATTGGGGTTGTGTCAATGACGGGATCCACCCAGGCAGAATTCACCGGAGGGTCGTGTTTTGTGGTGACTGGGGTCGTTTCTGCGCCTTTAGCTGCCTCTCAGTAGCTGAACGTGGTTTTGGGAACAACAGTCGCAGCCGCCACAGCAGTCCCTTTTCGGATCACGACGTCCTCTGCAGAGTCGCTACACACCCCCACGATGAGATTTCCCTCTTGGACACAGCACAGCGTTCCCGCCACTCTCCTAGTCTCGTCGAGGTCGGTCACACCTTCGACAAGAACCCAGGGACTTCCCCTTGGGCGTTGGTCTCGACTAGCGTTTGACCACCAGGTCGTAACCGAACGGTCGAGTTCATGCGAGAGGTCTACATTTCTTCCACGCGGCGCGAACCGAGGGGGAATACGTCGCCCGTATCTTTCAAAATCTCAGTGTTCTCGCCGAGATCGACTACTGCCCGGAACGCTATCAAGGTATCCGTTCTCGAGATGGCGCCCATGTGCAGACGGTCGACAACGATAAAGGGTCTCAGCTACTGTTGCGTACCCAACTGCGGGTAGGTCAATGACACCCCTGACGTTGAGTTGATGATCGGAGGTGCTGTTTAGTCCTCGAGTGTTGGGAAGCAACCGCTCCTTGGTCCCCATTTCGCCGGCGAACTCTGGAATCGACCAGGCTGGCAACAGCTCCAGGGTTTGTTAACATCTCGGTGGGGAGGCAATCGACGCGGCCCTCTGCAAAGCCTAAACACCTCCCACAGAGCGAATCACCCTTTTACCATCGGGGACCAAATGTTCCTCTTCGTCGTCGGGGTTTTGAGCAGCCGCCAAGGAGAACAGATGCCAGGTTTCCGTCCGTGCATCCGAGGAGTCGTGGACATGTACGTATTGATTCAGGTTGCTCTTCGACTCAGGGTCGGCCTCGTAGTTGTGTGACGCTTTGGACCGCAACCAGCAACGAACCCCCCAAATGCACCTGCTTGGTCGGACGCTTGCAAGGGTGAGGAGCGTATTTGCCGCCCCGACACCCACGTGCGTCCACTTGGCTCCTATCAGTGCATACCTCTCGTCGTATATCTGCTTGGTGAGTCTGATAACTTGTCGTCGAAGCGCTGCATCCAATCATCGGTCCAAGTCGTCCACGGCGATATAGAGGCACGCCGAACTAGCGGATCAGACTCAGAACCGATACGAACGGAGGGTTCCGCACTGAAAGAGCCCGTCAGGACCCCCTCAGTGTCCTCCTTTCGCGAGGAAGTACACTGCTCGGCGTACTAGCGTACGGTAGGATTTCGAAAGCAAGCCGAAAGTGAGGTTGTCCAAACTCACTACGCCGACCATTTTGTGGTATGCCCGTCGGATCTAGCAAGACTCACAGTAATATTCCGCTCCACGAACATCCGGTCGAGGACGACGGGTTTAGCTACAGTCTTCGCGCTCCTGGCCCGCAAGATTTCATCGGCGACACAATTCACTCCGGCACTGAAGTCGCGAGCATCAGTTGCACTTGCCCCCTCGACAGTGAACTGGGAGACCGTTTCCGGATTGGAGCTCGGTTCGCAGAAGTCGCGGGTCGCGCGTTTGGCTTCCTCTGTGGCGGCCAGTGTCTCCTTTAACCACTTCATCCCGTACGCAGGCATAGACGGCGCTCCAGGCGATGACTCTCGCGTCCTTTCTAGCGTCTCCACTGGGATGGCGAGAAGCGTACGCAACTCCTCTAGCGTCCGTTTTTTATGCTGGCTTGCGTTCCGTTCCATCAGCCTCTTCAGTTCGACTTCATGTAGAGGGTATAGTCGCTCTTCGAGTTACTTGCCATACTCACCCGTCTTGCCCTGCCGCGATCCCTTATTCCAAAGCATCCAACTCTACGGGCGTGAATAGTCGCTTGTAAGGAATA
The DNA here is from genome assembly GCA_033558025.1 of Phytophthora sp. 'mugwort'. Lineage (NCBI taxonomy): Eukaryota > Oomycota > Peronosporomycetes > Peronosporales > Peronosporaceae > Phytophthora > Phytophthora sp. 'mugwort'. The sequence continues at coordinate 3,598,943 of JAUCEF010000007.1, read as the reverse complement.
GGAGGGGCTTCTTCTCTCGCACTGGAATCCGGGTCCCGGTCGTCTTCCGCGTTTCGTCCCCCCCCCCCCGCTCCAGACGTCGATGAGTCCCAGTAACGCCCCCGTTCCGTCTTAGCAAACAAGGCGTCCTCAAACAGCGTGTCCATACAATAGCTTTTGTAGCCGTCCCGTTTTCTCACCCTCAACTGTTCGTCCAAAGCCGAGGCGCCCGCTTCATCCTCACACTCGTACAACGAAGGTGAGGTTCCCTTATTTGCCGAGTGCTCAGTTTCTGGAACATGAGTAGCGCTCTCACGAACACTATTAGTCTTGTCACCACCAACGGAGTCCATTGTTTTGCCCAAGTCCTCATAGATAGGCTCTTCTTCGGCAAAGAGCCCTATAGATAGCCCGTAGTAGGTATTCCTTACAGCATTCGAACCTCCTTCGGAACCACTACTACTCACAGTCCTTGTTCAGGGCTATCTTGTCGTCAATGTGCGGGTATTTCTCGACATCATTATCATCCTCAGTATTCGCCAGGCCTCTTACGTTGCCATTGGGGCAGTATTTTCTTCCAGTCCGACGCCTCTCCCGGTAGAGTCCTCTCCGTAGTGTTCCGATCCCTCCGCTTCCACAGCGTAGACTTTCCGGTTGTATCGTTCCGCGACTCCCGCTTCCACAGCGTAGGCTTTCTCTTCGCTCAGCGTCACGGTCGGCGTGCCGCCCCTTGAGACATCTTGTCTATCATTATGGATTGACCTTCTTGTTCCCATCTATTTCGCAGCAATTCACGTCGCGCATCGGTCCATTGTTGCGGCAGATTTCATTGCCCTGCGTTCCGGAACACTTCTATACACACCGGTTAGCCCTGTCAGCCCCCAGGACGTTCCGCCCAGTGTCATCCCAGTATCAAGAGGAATGAGCGACACCTCTTCTTTTCCCTTCCTCCTGGCCCATCAATATTGAGACTGTCCTTGCCTTTGAGCCGTAGCGGACGTCATAGCTCCTTGCAAGAACAGGCGAGTGATAGCAGCTCGACTAGGGTATTGCGCGACCATGTGGGTTGTTCCTCCACATAAGAAGCACGCTGGTTGGCCCTAGGCGTTCCCCCGCGCCAATTAGCCATCCTTCCGCCACTCATATCCGTTAGTGAAGAGCGCGGAAGCGAACGGTCCACCGAAATATGGCCGCGAGCGTGGCCATCTCCCTACGTTAGGCGGCGACACGAGATACGGCTACAACCAAAGACATGACAGTGTCCACACATCTTTTAACCTTCCTGTGCATACAAGTCGGGGTCCTTGACAGATTCCTCTCGTTGGATTCGGAGGAACCGGATCGCTCACACTCATGCTTGCAGCGTTCTGAGCCAACCCTGGTCTTGAATCGTTTCGTATGTCGCAGCGGCGAACGCTTCGAGCACAGGCGCGCGAGATAGTCGGTGCTGCTGCTCCATCAACAGATTTCACGTCTGCTGCATCATCGCCATCATTCGCATAGAAAATACGTATGGGTTAACATCAATCAGTACATACAAGTTGTAGCAATATGAGGGTTGACGAACAGCACGTGGGCCATGAAGATCGCGCACGAACCACTGACGAACGAGCAGAAGGCAGCAGACAGCTGCATGGACAAATAGTGTTGGACTATGGGTGGCAGCACGGTTCGGATGAAATGCTGGACGGAGTATGGAACGAGGATAGACGCACGAAACGCATGTCGACGTGTGAGACGATCGGACCTACGACGATCGGCGGGATGCCGCCGATTGGCTGGATTTGAGATCGAAAAGAGCCGCAACCCAGGCATGCTGAGCTGAGAGAGCGCACAACCGAATCTGCGCCGAAAGAGAAGAACCGACTTTTGCGCTGAGAGACGAAGTGTGGTGACCCCGAACGAGTGCCGCGAGACGAAAGCCGACGATGAACGAGCGCCACGGAGTGCGAGAGACGAGAGACGAATTGAGCGAGTGGCGAGCCTTGCTGGCAAGCTACCAGAACGATTGTGCGAAGAGGGAGACGGACCCCGGAGTGCGCAAACGTACGAGCAGAGTAGGAGGCCGGTGTGCCCCGGGTTCGCTGGGAAGCTGCGGTGCAGGACAGGTGCCTGAGGCGTACATCGGAGTAGCTGGATGAGCATACGGGCGACTGGACGGAGAGTAGAAGGACAGGGCGGCCGCAGCCCCGAGTTTGCCGACGACTGCGATGCAGGACAGGCGCCTGCGGCGTTCGTCCGAGTGGTCAGGTGAGCGTTGCTGGTCGCCTCGACGGACGCGATGTAGTACTTTGCAAAACGAACGATTAGGACGAATTGATACGATAGATAGCAATTAAATAGGTGATCGAGCCAGCGAGGCTGACTCCGGCGCGGGGACAGGAGTTCTGAACCGACGGCCAGACGGGCTTTGGACCTTACGAGTGGCAGACCACAAACCCGGCGTGCAGGGTCTATTCAAGACACGTTACAAAGTTCTACTTTCACTCATCTCAAAGAACACTGCGTTGCGATCACCACAAATTATGACGCTCGTTGTAGGCTTCATATCAATGTAATTCGACGTTTGATCCATATTGTTAATCTGGTCATACTGGCTAGCCTTATCGTGTGAACCGGCGCTAGAGTGCTCCAAAGCATGTCGCATGTGGTGGCCAAATGTCGCAGCTACTTTCTACAGCAATATTATCGCACCGCAATATGTTATCAAATATATATAGGAAAACAATACCCCACACAACAAACATAACTCCAACTCGGAGCGTCGCTTTGTCACGCGGTATGAAGTGCGCTTAGTATTGAGCTTGTGGCGACATCGGAAACGGCGTAGATACTCCATCAGCTACAGCCAGGCTCCGCAAAATTCAATATCATTTTTTATAGTAATTTCCCGTAACTTACTGCAATAACTATTCACCTCCTACCCTCATTTTAGCGCAATATGAATGAGCAACCCATCACCAAAATCTATAGAAAAGAATGGCACCAACCAAGCAATGCTAGCCACCCAATGGCGAAACTACTCCGGGGCCATTCTGGTTATTTTGCAATCGTTGTTCAACCGGACACTACACCCCACTAACCTCAAGTTACCCCGCCTCCAATGTCTTCCATTCCCCCAAGATTTCTCGCTTCCGCACTCTTCGTTCCTGAGGAGGGAGGGAGACTACTACAACTGCCGTCTTTGCTTCCAGCGCCGAAAGCAAGCCCGTGGCACTGGGCATACAAACCTAGTGAAAACAAAACCCTCATACGCTGCCACGCCAGCACGTCCGAGGATGAGATTCGCCCCATCCAACGACGCGAGGGAAGCCTCGACGCGTTCGTGAAAGGGGATGAGATATCGCGGAACATCTACCACTGGCTCGATTGGATAATCATGGAGAATCGCGAGCTGAGCATGTGTGAAAAGGTGAAAAGGCGTAGGCACACGAACCTGAGATCCGTGAGTGTCAACACGCCCAAGAAGTGCATGTTTGGACTGGAGGAGGTTGTGCAGAAGAGCGTCAAAGCGCCATTGCCCGGTAAGAATGTTGGCTTCGCAATTGACGCTTTAACGGAAGATGGAACTCATTTTGTGGCTGCCATTGCCATCACCGATAAAGACAAGTTCTTACTGTGTTTCTCGACCTTGATCGACGAATCCGACATGAGCTCGGACGCGACCATCGAGCCGCTCGATGATCTGCTCGACACCTACGGAATTGATGCCTCCCAGCTCTGCTTCTACGTGTGTGACCATGCGTCGGTGAATGTTGCTATTGCAAGGAAGACCCAAGGTCCAATGATTGGATGTGCTAGCCATAGGATGAATTGGCGATGCAAGCTCTCATGCGGGAGCACGGTGACTTGTTGGGGAAGGTACAGCTGTTGATGACGAAGCTGAACACAATCAAGAATCGGCACCACCTTCGGGAGGTCGACGCACTCATGCCCGTCTTTCACAATGTCACGCGCTGGAGTAGCACGGTTGCTATGATAGACCGCTACTTCGCGATTTACGGCAAGCTAGATCGTGTCGATGATGATCTGGCCGACCATATCCCGACTGCACGGGAGAATGCTCGTTTGAAGGCTTTTCATGATGATCTGAAGAACCTGGAGAGTGTCAACAGGAAGCTTCAGACAGACTCTGTGACTTTGCTAGACGTTCAAATTCTTTTTGATCATGTGGTGAAACACTATCCCATTACAAGCACGCACCTGGCTGCTTTTGCCTCCGTGGTGAAATTTCCTGATTTTGAAAACGGCATTACCAAGGTCCTTGCTGGGAAAGTGCGGTCTCTTACGCGTGCCAAAGTGCCGAGCTTTGCTGTGGCAAAGCTCCTGCATTCTGGTGGCCCATCCGAGCTACTGGAAGAAAAACAGTTCTTAGAGGTCACGAAGAAACGCTCTTCCGCAGTAACAGCGCTGGCTGTGGAGACAGCACGCCTACTCGCGTTGATTTGAAGTGGATTCCTCCAACTTCTAATGATGTTAAACGTCTTTTCTCTCTCCGGCATCGTCTACTCACGTCTGCGGCGCAGTCTCAACCCAATGAATCTCGAAACTATGATGTTTCTGCAGTATAATCGGAGCGTGTGGGACTCAGGTGCCGTTGCTCAAGCTGTCGAGAAGAACAAGAAGAAGCGACATGTAGATTAGTTTTGTATGACGGCGAGGTGTTGATTTAACAAATCATGGATAATAGAAAACTACCTAGTACTATGTCTGCTTTTTGTATTATGTTCGCAATATAATAATAGGTACTAATGGCTTGATGGTACTAGACTTGTGGGGTACAGGACTTGTGGTAGTTCAATGGAACGGAAATGCGCGGCGGGAGGGTTCTCGGAGTAAACCCCCCTTTTGATGCCAGTGAGCGCACCAGCTTAGCTTAGTTCCGTAGTTTTCATGATGGTTTTCATGATGGTGAGATATGGCGGCGACGAGGCGCTACTGATGGATAGATCCACGATACTTCGTCACACTGAAAAAATAATAAAAATAACTATTATTAATTGGCGGGGCCTCGACACTACAATCAATCCGGTATTGCATTGTGAGCAGCCCTGCCTACAGTGCTTCCCGCAACGAGCAAGCGCGGTTCGAACCGGCCAGCCATGGTCATCAAACGCTCGGTTGTCACACCTGTATTACCGCAACACAAATCGTTTAGAAAATTTGAAGAAACACTAGCTTTCATGCACACTTGGACTTGTCCCGACACATATCCGTCGACGACTGGTACAAACTGGTAATAGAAATGAAAAGACAAGATAAGGAAACAACGTTACGGTCCAGTAGTCAGCGTACCCGTTCTCCATGGCTGGAAAGGGGACATATGGTTTTCGTGGTGCTGCAGCTCTAGTTGCATTCTTATTCTCAACGAACCGTACGTGACGCGATCGACGCCGAACGCTTCCGTTAGAGCTGGCTGTTGTTTTTATATAGCACCTTCGATGGCTGTCACCTTTTGCGCGTTTAAGTGGGAGACAGCCCGAATGGCAGACCATTGGTTGATATAAATGACAGATTAGACTACCAAAGTAGTGGTGCCAGGCCACGCATTTGATACACGCGCCAATACACGCGCCGATTATGAGCATTAATTTCTCCATGTTTGAACTCTTTGCCGCTCTGTCCATTCTACCAATGTCTTGGAACACACAGAAGCGTGTTCCACATGCTCTCTAAATGGAGTCTAATGTGCTTCTTACGCGGTTGCAGAGAACCATATACCACAGGTTCTGTGGTATACGGTTCTGCATGTGGAATGCGCTTCTCTGCGACCGTGTAAGACGACTATTGATATACGTTATTCATCGCTACATGCCTCGAGAGCATAATATACTTTATGTATGTGTGAGGACGCAATTCCCGTTGATTGAGCTTGCATGGCCAACCGCTGACCCTGATAAGAATGCAAATCGCTTAAGTACTACTTGTGGCCAAGTAAAATGGGCGTATCCGTTCGTGCTCCTGCCGGTGCTGGGGCAACGGCATTGAAGCTTTATGATCGTTGAAAATGCGCTTCAAGCGCATCTACCAACATATATCGTTGAAGGGCGCACACGACTCCAAATACTCATATGAGATCGCCAAATGGGTTTTAGTGCAGGGACAGAATGGAATGTATAAACAAGCACACTTCCACCTTTCCATTGAACAGGGCAATGGTTGACGTACCGCAAGAGCAGGGTAACCTTGTGGATTGCGGCTTCTACGTGTTACATTACATGGACAAATCAGCGAAGGCAATTGTGGAGAACTTAAGCGGTCGAAAACGGCGCCACGCTGTATACGCGGCAAGATCAAGCAGTGGACGCGGGCGTTATTCGATGCAAGGGATTCAGATAAGCTTCGCAACTCTTTGAATCAACGGGTTGTTCGTGCGGCTGACCGAAAAACACTCACGTAACAAGTCGAGTTGAGTTTAATCTACGTAAACAATTTTTGCTGGCAAGTGATTTCTTAATTGTCGCTGGCTGTTTTCTTTTTTTTCGTTTATAAATGAAGACGCGGTAGACGTTGTCAACCAAACGAGAAAGAAATTAACGCTGCAATAAGTGATACTATTGTCTTGGAACCTTAACATCCTACTGGTTTTCGGGCAGCCGGCCGGCGGCCTTTTAAAGTAGATTCGGATCGATGCTTGGAAGGCATGGCGTGGACATTTTTTGATTGTGTGGCCATTCGGTCTTGTGACTGAGTCGTGTAAGCCCGTGGGCGGTCTAGAGCTGGTCTCTGTCGCCGACGGCTTGGGTCGGTCTCATATAGAGTGCCGGCACTAATTATAAGAACGGCACATCTTTTGGCATTTTGGCCAGAACCGCTCAGACGCGTTGAAAATTGGCCAATCAACGCAGCTCGTCGAGACGCGTCGGTTGGTGGTCTCCATTTCGCATTCTGAGCTGGATTGTCGAAACTGCAGAAAATAACGCCTCCTGGGGGTGGCAAAGTATACAAACAATAGCGTAGATTTCGTTGCTTACATGCTTAGCGGCGTTGCTTATGCATTATTAGTACACTGTCTTCTCGCCATTATCTTGAGAACCAGTAGCACAGCGATCAGGCATCGAATTGATGAGGATATCGATGTATGGCTGGTCAATTTTGTCCCAAGCCTTGAGAACCGCGCGCGGGAGGTCTTCCTTGGACTTGTACTGCTTGCCACCGGGGTAAACGAGACGAGTTAGCTTCCCCCACACGTTTTTGATCGGATTTAAGTACGGAGACAGCGCAGGCCACGGTAGAATGGTGAATTCTTGTACTTGAAGCCAGTCCTTGGTGTAGTTGGATAAATGAATCGAGCAGTTGTCTTGCTGGAAGAAGCATGCGAGTGGGTGTTTCCCTCTACAAACGTACTCTTCTAGCATCTGCACGTACTTCACGCTGTTCTGGGTGCCCAAAAGAATTGCTAACCTCGACTTGCACTGTGAGGAAAACGCACCCCACACCATGACCGACCCCACCGGAGTGGTGCTTCGAGTAGACTTGCTCTTCGGTGCGGAGATCGTGCCAGTAATATTGTAACCCATCTGGTCCATCCAGATTGAACTTCTTCTCGTCGCTAAAGACAACCATATTCCACGTCTCCGTCCATCTTGCCCTTGGATGTGCCCACGCCACCCGCTCCACCTTGTGGTGAGGTTTCATAGCTGGAGCCTTCCTTCGCTTCTTGTTCTTTAGCGTCGGGGTGTCATGAAGAATACCACGGACACGCCGAGACTTTATCGGCAACTCCAGGTCATCCTTCAGCTGAGAAGAACTGAACTTCACCGTGTGGGCCGCCTGAAGGAGACGCCTGGTCGCGTTTGCCGTCATCTTAGACGGTCTGCCGGAGCATTGCTTCGTGTTGTACCCGTCGGGGTCCTCCGTTACTGGTATACGCCAGTCTTGGACCGCCCCAGCTGCGTTGTAATGGCCTGTAGACTCCAATTGCTGTCTCGAAAGGCAAGCATCTGGTCCTACTCGATTTCCGTAAACGCGGACACCCTTGTCATCACTCAGACCACCCCCGAAGCCGAAAATTGTCTGGCACGGTGCTGCCGTCGTGCTTATCCGAGTCAACGCCCAACCAAAGTCAAACAACGCCGCTAAGCATGTAAGAAACGAAGTATACACCATCGTTTGTATACTTTTTGCCACCCCCCGGAGGCGCTTTTTTCTGCAGTTCGTCAATCCAGCTCAGAGTGCGAAATGGAGACCACCAATCGACGCGTCTCGCCGAGCTGCGTTGATTAGCCAATTTTCAACGCGTCTGAGCAGTTCTAGTGGCCGAAATGCCAAAACATGTGCTGTTCTTAATTATTGCCAGCACTGTAATGGCAAGAGCCGTTCCTTTGGCCCAATGTCGTTAGCCCTGTCGCGATAAGTGTCTTGGTTTTGCCGACCGAGGTGGTTGCTGGTGTACAAATCACAGATTGTTACCGTCCTTCACTTTTAAGTCGACCAACGGGTGTACCGAATTGATTAACCACCTCAAAAGTTGCCACAAAACTTACGGTTCTGGACGCCGAAGCTGCTGTATAGAAGCTGAACTTGAATTCTCCTCGTCTGGTCGGCCATACCACAACGGACCCATTCAAGTCATCAATGCGCTGCCAAAGTGCTATGGAATTGTCCTAGACGGATGGACTAGTGGTGGTCGGTACTACATGGCTATCGACGTCGTCTTCAATGATCCTGACGACACTGAAGGCCCCCGTCCGAGTGCAAACATGATTGAGTTCGCGCTCGTTTGTTATGTTGGCGTTTTGCCCGATGTGGCGTGAGCTCGATGTCAGTTCGACTTTAATGCGGACACGTTATCGTGATGTGCGCTGCCGGAACAGGCGGTAATCTTTGTCGTAGGCGACAACTATTCCCTGAACAGAGTATTCGGTGTCGAGTTGGTGCAATCCAGTTAATCGGGTGTGCTAGCCAGCGCTTTGCGCTGGCTCCAAATGGTTTTCGCGCGAGATGACGGGAGTCTGATTGACAAATTCTACAAGATCATGAAAAGGCCCAACGTGGTGAAGCGCACGGCGCTCTTGCGTTCTCACACCAGCCTTGCGCCAATCATGCTTAACACACCCGTTCGTCCTGCGCAACGAAATAATGTAGCTACGCTAAGCTTGCGCCGAGATTTCCCTCGCTTGACGGTGAAACTATTGCAGCTTTCGAGCTGGAGTACCTACTATTGGATTGCTCAGCAAACCTTCGGGTTATATCTCTGCTGAAGGAAGGGAGAATTTGAGTCCATTTCCAAGACATTTCATAAAATTTATCACCCGCTCGGCGCCGTTATCGAACAAATCATTTCAAAGTACCCTGAATTGATGCCACGTCTGGCTCTAAATTCCATTGCCTGTGCCGGAGTCCGCTTTGGTCAAGATTCAGCGGGGTGTGCTGAGGCCGGTACTAAGGCAGACGACAGCTCATTTTTCATTGTTGACGCCTTCAAATGGGCAAGGTGACGCAGCGCAATGCGTACGTTGACATAAAATCGTGTCCCAGCGCTGAATGAGTATGATCGTCAATTAGTCCAGATTCAAGTTGATACTCAGCGACCTGAGAAAAGGGATGGATCGTGTGGCACTCGAGATCTTTCTAGTCCTGCACCGCAACCGCGGTTGAAGAAGTCCGCGTCGTCATCCGTCTAAATCCCGGTAAATATAATTCAACAGTGCATTCGTGTGATGATTAATACTGCATATGCAGATTCCCTTCCCTGGTCTAACTGTACGTGGAATTACTGAAGCTAGCACATAAGATGTGGTTTTGATCGCCGGCGTAAAGTATCGTACTACCGCGCAACGTGCTCCTTCATCATTGGAGTAGGCACCCACTATCCCTATGAACTTAAAGTACGCCAAATTTCCACCCAATCCAGACATTGAACTTGGCCAGATGAGTAAGGAAGTTCCGCCTGCGCCAACAATTTGCTGGAATACTGTTTATTGTGTTCTACCTTCTCCAGCGCGGCTTGGCAGAAATAGTGTTGCGGTCGAGGGAGCAGCATCGAATCCCTTAAACTTCTTAATGTTATGTAAAAACTGGGTTCAGCGCGGCTTTGAGATAAATGTGAATCGGCCAGCGCAAGTCCTCGACCTAAACTATCCGGATATCATCTACGTTTCCAGCATTCACTCTCTTCACTCAATTACGAGGCCGCACCGCGACAGAGGAGTCGATCGACGAAGTGCATCGCACGTTTGTCTACACAACAGCCAAACCCGAAACAAAGACGCAAATTCAGGACTCGCTGGCGAGCGCTGCGAGCAGAAAGCGAAGTCGAATTCATATTGCATCCAGCAAGCACAGCGACAGCTTAAAGTCTATACGCCCGCCTCGCATTCATTTGAAACTGACCTCTTTTGCTATTTTTGCGGGTCGCCAGACAAAGCTTGCCTTGCAGAAGTGTCCAATCGAGCATATAAGTTTCCAACTGGCCGATTCAGAATGCAAAAATAACCGATTAAAAATGTCCACATGGCTGACATCCCGTGAGCGACTAAAGCTTGTGCAATACTAAAGCCGTTGATATGACTCTATTTCTCTGTAAGTGCGGCGGATGACTTCTCGAACTAAAATGAACGATGTAAGTTGGGTACAGGGAAACTGGCTTTGAATTATTTTAGCGCGAAGCTGAGATGTAATCTGTTTGAGAAGGTACTAGTATGTAGAGGTTCATCGACGAAAGCTGGCCAATGGAATTGATAAAAATCGCTACCTGGTGTTGAAATTGCATTGTTTCTGATGCTAGGTTATGTTGCGCACGTTTAAGGTAAAATGCCAGTTGCGGCAAGGCGCCAATTCGTGGCACCGTATAACATTTCTACCAATCAAGTCCGATAATAACATTTTATTGTTTATAGTTTTTTTTTGATCAGTTGTTGGCAAGGTCCACAAAGCGTTTTGCCAATTTTAAAGTTCGTACAAAAACATGCAGGTTATTCGTGTTTTCGTTGACCTCCTAACAAGAGCAATATGAAGGAGAGGACGTCGTTCGTGCTAGCTTCACGCGAACAAACGCTGCCATTCCGCCGACAGTCGCAAGTACCGCTTCGCTTTTAAAGAACACCAAGGAAGGAGACCCACGCTGACAAGGCGTCCCATTTAAATCCCCTCCCTCGCAAGGACCAGGTATTGAAGTGTATATCCTGTTCCCTTTTATAACAATATTTAGCTTAATCGTTTTATCCGACTATTAACCTGTAGCGGCGATTTAGATGTATGTCGAGTTCGAGTGACTTTGCTCGGCCAAATTACTCTCCTCTTCCAACCGTTGGACGTATCGCTGTTCAACGTGTTACAATGGATGTTGCTGGTCAGTCCGTGAGATAAGGGCGGCTGAAGTCAGGCGTGAATGAGTAGGATATAGACCATGTCACTAATACAGCTTAAACCAAGCTAAAAATCAGGGTCGTGTTCGTTGAGCAGATAATACGTATTATCTGCCACAAAGTACGTATTATGTTCAACGAACACATCGTCTTTCAATGCGCATTATCTCCACATAATATGCGTTTTCTCAGAATAGCCTTTTCGGACTTCTGAGGGAGCCGAACTGATACGGTGTGGTGAGCACCGCGCGACCATTCGAGAAAGTGCAGAGCAGCACGAGGATCGTAAGTTTGAACAGCAGGAAAATTGCAAACGATAAGTTTACGTGGGACTGGACATGGAGAAGTACCTCCTGGAGTTGGTGCTCGTAGCACGACGGGGTACATCCGGGAACGGCTTAAAGAAGAAGGCGTGACACAGCATTGACGACGCGATGAAGGCTCGATATGATCGTGATATGCAAGGTTTGGCATGTACATATTTTCTCTAGCGATCTTTGGTTTGCATCACTGCGCTTGCGATACACTGAAACAGGGAAATGTCAGTCAAAGTATCAGCATTTAATGGCGCAGTACAAGAGGTACCGCTGCACAAGCAACCTTAGTGGGGCTGGCGTCGCACCAGCGACAAACCGAATGCTGCTGGAGGCCAGCGTTTGGAGCGAGCTAATTCAAACTGCTGACGCGAACACACAGCGCATCTGCCGACAGCTTCAGAAGACTGGATTCGCGATGCGGACGTTTGCGCACTCCTTGCTGGTGACGCTGTCGCTACAGGGGAGGAGGGGTTCTATTGGGGACTTTGACGCGAGTGATCTCGATCACGGATCGGAGCCAGCGGCTGCCCCAGTGGTGACTGTTGCGGCAAGCAGCTCAGCCTCATCCAGTACCAAGGGTCGTGAACTACCAGCGAGCCACCAGCAACATACAAACAAGTTGAAGAGGCTCCGGGATGGGAGAGCCAAGGCCTCCGGTGCAGCTTCAGCCTCAGCGATCGCCAACGATCGAGCACTGGAGGCTTTCATAGCTGCGTGCAAGGCAAGTGATGATTTCTTTAAGAAGCGCTCGAAGCAGATTGATTCCCGCATTGGCGCAGAGAACGCTGCCATTAACGAGACAGGGGGGACTCACCGTGAGGTCTGCCATTGAATGTGCACGTGTAGGTTCGAACGTATCGAGAGCATTGTGTCAATTTCTTCATTTAGTATTAACCGAACACGCATTACATGGATCTCACTTTGCCCTGGTCGCTGACATTGGTTGCAGACATTGACTGGAAGCCTTCATACTCAATCTACATTTGATTAGCCATGTAATCGCGCCATGATGTCCCAGTCTCAAAGTCAAACGGGAAAACATCGTCATCGTAGGTTAGTTCGGTCTCGCCTGCAAAGTCGTCACCAATGGCGGCAGAATCCACACGACGAATAAAGTCGTGAAGGCAACAACAAGCAAAATTGTGGCTTTCACCACAACCAACTCGCACTCATTGACATGCCGAAGTGCCCGAAACCGGCGCTTGAGTACCCCAATTAAGCGCCCAACGACGTTGCGCCCTTTAGCGTGCTTCAAATTGAAAAGCTCTTTGGAATTTTGTGGTCGCTTGCATCTTGGACACCACTCTTGCAAATGGTAGCGAACACCTCTGTACGGTGTGAGAGCTTGTGCTGTCAGAGCGTACCCAGCGTCTGCAAGGACGTAGTAGTTTGCCAGAACACTAGCCATGAATCCACTAAACGAAAGCACCGATGAATCATGCGCGCTCCCCTTAACACCAGCATAGACGAACGCAACTTGCAAGTTCCAGTCACTAGCAATCAACATGTTAGTAATAATAGTTCCCTTATGAGAGCGGAATCGACTGGCACCTTCTTCGGCGACTTGAAGCTGATAATGAACGCCATCAATTGCGCATACTGCTTGGTTAAAGTGAGGAAACCACAAAGCAAATTCAGGGCAGACCTCCGAAGCCAGGCTAATGAGGTGCTGAAGGGAACCGATAATAGCCTTCATGCCTAGAGTGCGGTATTTGTGGCACGTTGAAGAGGCGATCTTGAACTTGTCTTCTTGAGCGCGGACAGATGATCCCGTTGCCAGCCAGTCCAACGTGACGCCGAGAAGCTCTCGCTTGCTTCTGACGGGCTCCGTGATCTGGGCGTCGCAAATATTAACCAGAGACTCAAAGACGTGATGATTAACGCGATAGTTATCGCGGAAAACCTTCGGGTGGCGGTTGCAGTAGGTCTGGTTGAACGGGCGGTCTGCTTCTGCTAATGCCGCTGGCAGACGTGGGACACGCACACTGGGATCCGGGTTGCCGTTAGCTGCGAGCTGTCTTAACTTGGTGAGCATAACGTAGAGGATGCGCACGCTTGCCATGGCGTCAGCTTCGTCGTCGCTAGCGTCGGCCATCTCGTTCAATGCGACGCTTCGAGCTCAAAAGTTTTCTCAACGAACACACTCCAACTGAACTGCTCGGTGTCAGAAGTGTATTTCAGTATACATTTATGATAAATACTCATCATCGGAGAACACGGCCCAGAAGTCTGATTAAAAAAATCCATACTACCAAAATCAGTTTTTCCCAGTATAATAACGGATAATAATAGTAATAATATTATTGGAGCTTTAGCTCAAAACATAAAATTATATTGCGCCAATACTTGCAATAAATATACAAAAGTTAGTCTATAACAAATAAAGTCGCGAGCGAATTGCTGGTCACCAGAGGTCCAACTCATCCGTATTAACAATCATATCTTGCAGACACTGTACCGAATACTTCCAATTAGAAGACAAGAAATTACTGGCTAGCAGCGATAAAATATTTAAGCAGTACGCTGCACCTCGGCACTTGATTCAAACACTCTTAAACACACCCTATTCCTTCGCCGCGATGGCGCCAAACAAGGCGGTATGCGCCTACCTCTACAAGGCCCTAGAACAAGGCCGCGATCGCTGCAAGCTGTGCGGTAGTGAGCGCAAGCAAGACGCCAACACCGGCTACCCCAACTCCGTCACCCACCTCATACTCAAGCACGAAGGCTACAAGGTGCTGTACGAGGTGATACTCTCCAATGGCAGACGCCGCCTACCCAAATTTAAATTGGACGTCGCATTGCTCTTGGTGGATGTGATGGGTCGTCGAGCGGAACATGCCGTTTTTTTTAGGTCGACAACGAGCTTACTAGTTCAATGTCAACGTGGCGCTCGATTTCGGCGCGGGTGCTTCTTCAAGAATTCCCAATGTAGCGAAAAGGTGGGGAAGATGCTCGAGGTAATCATGTGTATCCCCTTTGGAATCATGGTGGACGGTTGGTCAAGCGGTTCTATGTACTACATGCACTTTTAAGTCGTGTTCGTGACGAACGGCGAGCTGCGTCTGCAGCTGCTAGCAGTGTCGCTGCTTGATGAAGGTTCAAAAGACGCGGACGCGCATATCAAGCTCATCGACGGAGTACTGGATGTGTACGCCACGATGCTTGACATTGTGGCGTTCGCCGCTGCCGACAACTTCAAAATCGCCAGAGCAATAGCCACCGAACTCGGCGTACCTCTGGTTGGTTGTGCCAGCCACCAGTTTAACTTAGCCATTAAAAGGTATCTCACTGAGTTCGAGCCGTTCCTAACCCAGGTTAACACGTTGATGTCAAATTATTCAAGTTTACAATCTCGACGAGCCCTCCACGTTGACCGACGTGCACCCCATCAAACGGAATATTACGCGTTGGGGTTTCAACTTTGAAATGCTACAACGGTGCTTGCGTATTCGCCCTCAGACAAAGCCTGTGGACGCTGTCGAAGACCTCATAGCGACCGGCGCCTCGCACCGCAAGCTGCGCGTGCTCGTCGAGCCCATGAAGAAGTTTCAGAGCGGCGTAAGAAGCTCCAGTGCGACGGCGTCGACTTGTCGGACGCCCGGCTCATCTTCGACTCGGCGGTTGCCAAGTGTCCCTGCACGCGGGACCAGCTTAAGGCGTCGGCCAAGATTGTGCACTTCCCCATCTTCGAATGCGCTGTGGTCAAGCCATCAACAGTGGAGTCCTGTTCAACACCAAAACTGCTGTCATGAAACGCTTCGAAGAGGCGAGGTGCGGTAGCAAGCGGAAGGCACAAGAGCAGGGCTACGTGACCCATATACTTGGTGGGGGGGTGCGGCAAGGAAACTCAGCAGGACAAAAGTGGTCTACATCCCGCTGTTGAAACAGCTGCCCCCAACGTCGACCTCATACGAAATGCTGTTTTCGCGATGCAACCACTGCGTACCTGCATGATGTCAGCAAATTTTGGAATGGTCATGTTTCTTCGAGCGAACGGGAGCATGTGGAATGTGACGACGGTAGCTGCGGATGCGCGGACTCGGCCCAGCTCTAATTCAGAACCGTATTTGCATTAATTGCGCAAATTTTTAATATTGTGTGTTACCGAATTGCCGTCATTATTACTGGGGTACTTGTCACGCAATCCACTATAGTACTGAATTAGAAAAAAACCATCCACGACTTCGCCCCATCATAATTACCATGTTTTGCATGAAAACGAACCGCAAAAAAATACGCCTCGATAGTGTTTACCTTCTCCTTGCTTCGTAACAAAACATACGCGTACAAATATATTTAGCTGTTGTCGGTAACGTACGAATCCATTTCGGAGCTATCTTGAAACCGTGCACTGGCATTTACCATACCTCTCCACCTACGCGATTGCTGTATATTAGTGATGGGCATGCAAACCCACTTTTACGTAAAGTTGACATTTTTCCATTTCCCGTCAGCGGGTTCCCGCTGCTGTTTTCTTTAAGCATTATTCACGTAAACTTAAATATTTGATCCTGACAGACCTACTTTTTTGTTTTCAGAATACAACTTCCTCGCCGAAGGACCGCGACGTCAGGACACTGATGTGATATGAATGGTCTTGTTTGCCATCGTTGTCTCGTCGTCCGCGCTGTTCGACACCGCCACCTTCGCAGCATCGCATTGCCGGGTGGCTTACCGCGAATTAGCGCGGCGTCCTGTAAGCCGCGCGCAGTGTTATCGACACTTCACCAGAGCCACTTGGCACTATGATGCGCAAGAATCACGCGTCTCTTTTGGGTGGAAAAAAGCAGCATCTTGAGGATGCGTTTGGCATCGCCTGAGACCTAATATGTTCGCTTTTTATGTTGCAGCGTAGCGGACAAGACGATCGTAGTTAGTGAGTCCGAACGTTGTGAGCAGAATGTCGATATCATCGTCGAGCGACCAGAAGACTGTGGAGGTGATCAAAGCTATCGAGATCGGTAAAGTGAAGTGAAATTTCCGGAAGTCGACACCGCGTGGTTATGCCCGTGGTGCTCGAGGATGTGAAGGAGCAGGCCGAACTGACTGCTGAGCAGCCGCAGGTGGTTGACGCGGTGGCGAGACTGAACAGGAGATCCTTGCGGGCGAGCCCGAGCACGGAAAAGCTTGAAATCGTTGACAAGATTGGCCAGACGAGGACGACCTAGGTCCGACTTGGGGATACTTTTTTCATGGGCGAGGAGAGGATCGTGGTACCGACTGACAAGGACTACATCGGAATGGTCATTCTGAAGCCAATTGTAATTGAGGAGGAGCACTTAGTGAGACCACTAAGGGGGCAGACCGTGAAGGTGACCACTGGGACGGCCGAAATGAGATGAGGCTGGTTGTCATCGCTGGCTAGCCCGATCATGGCGTGCAGAAGGTTGAGAACATCGACGAGAGCGCCAAGACGTCCGTGGAGAGGTCAAGGTGGTCGAGGCTCTGTCGGGTTAGGAACTCGACAGCACCGCGGCATTAGAGCAATGATGTAATTCATTACCAAGTACGAGAAATATGAAAGTCGAATATAGTGTTGCAACAGTTCCACTCCAAAGACACCCTTACTCCTACATTGCGTCTGCTTCTTCTTAACTACTGATATCGTCGTGGCGATCCTCCTCCACCAAGATGTTGTGTATAACAAATATATCCATGATGTTGGATTATGACAGTCTGTTACGCCGAGCTGTGATTGCATTTTCACTTCATGAAAACCTGCGCTCTGATGGCACTGAGGTCGCACCGATGATAAAATACATCTTTTAATTGATGCCAAGTACTTTTTTTTAAACTGGCGTCAATAACGGAAAGTTGCCCGCATTGTCCTTCCACCATTTCAACGCGTTTTTTCGAGTTTGGTTTGGCTCATAGCCTTTACCTTTCCACGGCGTTGATCTGATTCTTCGTCTTTTTCACGCAGTTTTGAACTTCTCGAAGTACCGTCCTAGTCGTGCATTTACCTGTCCACACAGCAACATTTCTTCAGAGGACTCCGGTTTTGGTAGCTTCCGATGGTTACGGAGGAGCTCACTGGCGCAATCTTCCTCGTCGTCGCTATCCCCCTTGAAGCTCGAATTAGGATCGACATTTGGCGCATCGCCTATTTCACCAAGAATTGCTTTGTAGCCCGTTTCCTGTGGTGCTAAGCAAATCGTCATAGGCGAACTGTTGTTCAAGTATAGAGCACGATTTCACGTCGATCGGCAGATCTTTACACAGCTTGTGGAGTATAAGCAAAAAGATCCAGCGAACCAGATGCATATGTTTAAGCGCTGAATCTTAGTAGCGTTCACCTTCGTCAGCTCGAGCAATCTTCATAAATATACCACACGTCCCCGGTGGGACATGACATCTTGACGTCGCAAACTCTTCCTTCCTACTTGATGTCTGAATAAACTCCAGGAAATCATGAATTGCAGGTCGCAACTGCAGAATACGACGGCGTATGTGGTGCGTGCTGTTCCTTCGAGTTACTACGTTCACAAAACCCGTAACCGTACAAGTACATTCTGCAGAGTGTCTAGCTTTGCTTTCCCTTTCGCACTTTTGTTAAAGTGGCAATCTTGCGGAGCTAGCAACACGGTTTCTTGTTTTGCCCACGGCACCTTTCAGTGAATTCATTATTTGCGATGCAGCTCGGGCGCTAAGACATCCATCAATGAGGTCTTCAACTAGAAAAACGTCAGTTTCTAGGTCCACTGATTCCGCCTAGTCGTCATAGGTCTCACCAGACAGACCTTTAAGAGATTTCAACTAATATTTTCTACAATACGGCAATCGCTCGTAGTTCGGCTTCACGGTCCTTAGTCCATTGTTCTTCACCGTCTTCTGGGTCCGCAACGTCACTAAAAACTACACGCTATTCTTTTTCTCCTGAAATCGTTGCATCCGCTTCGCAAGAGTGTCAGCCACAACTAGTGAGCTGCACAACCAAAGTGGTTGACGTTAAAGTCGTTACGTGTTTTGGCAACATCCAACCCGTTATCACGGTATTCATTATTGTTCGGGTGTTGTCAAAGCACATAACGATTTGGATGCCGATTATGCACAATTCTTGTCAAACGCGTCGTGTCTAGCACCCACTTAGGATTCAGGCCGCTATTAATAATAAGGTTTGGGATACGGACATCAGCGTGCTTCCCAGTAAAGCTAGTAACCGCCAACGTATATCTCGCAAGATCAAACTCAGCGATCACAAACGAATAGCCATAGCGAGAAAGCTTTCATATTGTACGTGAAGTCCAAATATCGGTAGTAAAGCAAAACCATTTTACTTCACATACAATCTCTTTTCTTGTGCGTGAGCTTTCAACCGGTCGGTAATCGTGCGCCGGGACGGACAACTCGTAAATACCGTGAATTGTTTGAGCAAATGGCATCAAAAATCGGGGCTCATTATCCTCAGTGATGCTTATAGTTCGGAGGCATTCACCAATCCAATCAGTCAAAGCCGCGTTGCCATATCTTCTTTGCTGGTTTAACTGTTTTTTTCGTTTGGATGGCAAGAGAAACAGCACGCCTACCTTTTGTTTGGCTGCAAGCCATACCGGAAGCTTCGCTTCGTGCCGTGGCACCTTGCAATTTGGCGAACACCCTTGGGTGCACACTTCTCAAATGCTTGCCAATACTCGCACTGCTTTCGGACTTGTAGTCGAACGTAGCTTTGCACATGTGGCAGTAAGCCGAAGTGTCATCCGGCGACGAACACTGTGATTTCCCTTCTGGCAGCTACTCGCTTGGAGCTACGAGATCGACAAATGATCAGTACTCCTGTTTATGAATACGTGGCATTTTTTTTTTGAACGAACTTAGCTGTTATGCCCGTGGCGATATAGAATATAGATGACGAGCCTGCTTCCATGCCCCCCCCCCCCCCCCCCCCCCCCCCCGCAGACGTAGTCTACATATGAAACACCCTTTAATTCGCCCCGTTCTGTCGTTGCCTGCTCCAAATCGTCTCAAAAACAGTCCTTACTGTACACTCCCCAAAATACGGTCTCCATACTCCTGTATTCTTGCCGCGTAAGCATCCACTAATCCTAATCTCCGCAAAAACGTTATCAGCGACCTCCAAAAGAGCACTTTCGCTCCCTCCAACACCAACAACAACTATGGGTCCACGAGTCGCACCCTCCGTAAATTCACAGCTTGACGAGCAACCTTGTTCAGCAAGACCGAAGCTCACTGAGCTTTGCTTGACAGCCTCAGCATGTCTCTTAACCACTGCTATGGCGTGCCATCCCATGGCACGCAACGCACCATGTCGTTAGAAATGAAAGGTGACCCAAAAGTGCCACATCGCAAATATCTCATTTGGCCAAACGAAATTTATTCTTTAAAAGAAAACCTTGTCAGGCAGGAACGTCTACCCCACCCAAAGCTTTTCGAGCGCGTCGATGAGCACGCGCAAGCGATTGAAGGTTGTGGTGGCGGCACCAATAGTTTCTCCAACTGCCCAAGCTGTAACGGCCCCCAACGAATGCCACCCGCTCGGAGAACTCCGCGAGAGCAGCGACAAGGATGCGAAAGCAAGTCAAAACTACGCCGGTCAGACTTCCGCCAACTTTAACATTTTCTTAATGCTGCCGATGGGCACCCGACGACCTCTACTGATCCTCTGGTACCAGCTGCGATGAGGGCGCAGCTGCCTACTTTCTGTCCAACGTTCCTGCCCTCACCAACCAGGCTTGCCAATCCACAACCTCCAACTGGAAACGAACTCGTCGGCGCGCGTTCCAACAGGGAGCTTCTCAATGAGCTGAATGACGTACTTACTGCATCGTCGGAGCATGAATCAAATCCAGTCGGCAACGCTGGAGCGTACGATGTTATTGTTTCCGAGATTAATGCAGCCGTCATAGAAATTCAGCCCGAACGCGTGGCGAATTGGACAGTCAAACCTAGGAAAAGCCACCCCAGACGACATGTAATGACTATGACTCCTGGACCGTGGTGCAACTTCGAAAGAGTGCACGGAGCGGAAACTCCGCCTTTCACGAACGACCAGTACGCAAGATCAGATCCGCCACTTGCGGTCTTATGATGTTACTAAACGCGCAGTCCAGTCCTCTGTTGATGAGGAAAACGTGCTGGATCCCAGTCTGTGAAAGATAAAGCATTGTTTCATTCGGCTCTCGAACGTTAGTTTCTCCATCGTTTTGCTGAGCCCCTCGTACATATCTGATGACGCTGCAACGCGTGAACAACTCGAAGGCGTTGCTGGGAATACCAAGGCCGTGTTTTGGAAGAGTTGTTTTCCGTGCGAAGACCGCCGACTACAACTAGCCTTTGAAGAAGCCGCAAAAAAACACGTTTCGCGAGCATCAGCCCTTCCATCATCTTCCCGCGCGAAGACGCTAGACGTTAAACATGTGGGAATAAGGTGATGGCAAGTGCGTGGAAGCGAACGCTAGATTATTCGTGTCTGGCCAAAACTCTGATGTGTTTTTCCTCAAATATGTACTCGTGTCAAACCCGAGCTGGCCGACTTTGTCAACGGCGCCATGCACCCGGAGGGCGAAATGGACTCAATGAACCTGGCTGTCGCTGATGGGGCGGCGCCCATAAATAAACCAACAAAGTGGCAAGACCAGGTGATCAAGACAATCAATCGTATGGCGGAATTTGTTGTTGGATCCCCAAACACTATGGTCACCACCACGCCTAGTGTTCCGCAGCGTGGAAACCAAGACGAAGATCAACTGATTGATCGGATCCCAAAGCTTCACCAGCGTATTGATCACGTGGAAGAAAGCCAACGTAAGTCTCAATTACTGGTGTTACGGATCCGCCGGAACAAGTCCGAAAATAGGTCGCAACCAGGTCAGGTCACAATAGGTCACACAGCATGATAAGTTGAGTAAATACCAGGTGTCATTGGTTCATGAGAACGCGACGGCAGTAGTGCACTGGCGGAGTAACACTATGTCCCTGTGAATAGAAAAATCTGTCAGTTACGAAACGAAAAAGGCTGGCATAACTACGCTGGGATAACTGACCCGGCTGAAGGTCGGTTCGGAACTTATATCACACTCACCCTCTATTATTATTTGATCTTACTAGTAACGCGCAGCTTGCGTGCAGCGCAGATGGAGCGTCGTCTACGCTCTTCTCGACAAAGGCGATCTCACGAAGCACAGCAACGACTTCTCCCTTCGAGGCGATCTCGTCGTTTGCATAGCAGGCTCGAAGCTCCTAGCGGTAACATTACTCATATCTGCCGTGCTATACACTCAACACGTAAGTGACAGTGCTTACCTCTGCGCCAGTAACAACGCGACGGATACACACCCAGGGGCTTCCATTCATTCTACTCACGTGCCAATAAGTGAATTCCCTGTTGCTTCCAGCACTAGGAACCATTCACTCGGGTTGTTGCTTAATCCGAGCACGGAATGTGATAGAGCCCTTCCGATAGAATCTATGTCGGAGATTGAGAGTGCAGAGTCTGCCTTCAATGAAGAATATGAGTTCGGATTTGGTGGCGATGATGTTTCCAATGACGGAAACCAGAACGAAGTTGGTGATATCGAGCAACCAACTGGTATGGTGGGAAATTTAGGTGGTGTTGATGCATCGAGCAATGAAAGCCACAATAACGATCACCGAACCGGGCATACAACCCGTTGGATCGCCGGCAACAAATACACAAGATCGAACAGAATATGGGTAATGATTTCATATCGCAGCAGTGATTACCGCAGCAAAAACTGTCCTGGCAAGTGCGAGTTCAGCTTAAGCCTGGAGTGCTATACCAACTTCGTCCCGCACATATGTGGTCTCTCGTCTATTCGATCCGACAATGAAACACAAAGTCCAAGCACCGCCACACACGTGATCGAGACTATGAAACGAGAGGTGGACCGTTGACTGTGACCACATCTGCCATTCGCACGGACATTTGGGATATGGTTAGATCAACGTTTTACGAAAAGTCCGGATCGGAATCGTTGCTTTACTGGGTTATGAGGAAAAAGGTTCTCCGGCGTGTGAATCGTACAAGGTCTGAGGCATTTGGAGGATCTGTATATGGCCAGATTGAATCATCTCTCTGATCTCAAGTTCTTAATGATAGCGGGACGCCTACGGATACCAATTTTCTGCTGTTTCCATCATTCGTATTACGACCGAGCCCTAAAGAAGCGGGAACGCTTGCCTGAATGGGGCCATCTATCTATGAATATGCTCAAGCACAAACGGACTTCAGTGTTTGTTGATGGGACATTTCGTTGTGTTCCACCAAAGTTCAAGCAGAGCGTGGTTTTCACTGGTTACGATCGGCCAACAAAAGGATACTATCCATGTGCATTTGTACTCTACCCTTCAAAAATGTACGAGATGTATTTTCACGCGATGCAGATGTTGTTAGATGCAACTGACTTTGCCATGGACCCTGAGTTTGTACTGCGACTTTGAGTCTGGGATGATTCGTGCTATTCGAGATCATTACCCCAATGCTACCCCTATCGGCTGTCTTTTTCACTTTAAACAAGCGAGTCGAAGGAAGATGAAGAATACAGTATATCAGATGCCGAATGCAAAATCGCTATCAAATTGGGGTCCTCGATGTGCTGACTGTCGTTCCGCAGCCAAAAGTGAAAAAAAAATAAGACGTCGCGTGAGTCAAACCGATAATCGAGGCAAGGCGCGCATCTCGTTATATTGTGTCTTGTAGTTGAAACAGCCCAAGGTTTGGCGTTTGAGCGTACTTGGATGAGCACTACCCTCCCAAGCTGTGGAATATCAAGCCCTTTAGACGGGACGTGGTGAGTCGTATAAATTACCCCTTAGAACGATTTAACAGAGAGCTGAACAGCGTTTTCAAGGGATAGCATTTGTCTGACTTGTAGCCGGGATAAAACAATGGCGCGGAAACTCGCCAACTTCAAAATGGATGTCGAACTCGGTAGACCATCGGAGCCAAAGAGACCTCCTATTCCCCTCCCCAGACCAGTCTCTTTGCCAGATGAAGTACCGGGTTCCGCCGACGAAGAGACAAAGTTGAACGACACAGGCGACTCAAGCGAAGGAGGATCGCCACATAGCATTCGACCCGGACTTCGCAGAGTATTACGCCAAGGCACCACGCAAACTGCCATCGACGAACTGGCTAATATAGGGGCAGCAACAGAGACGACGACCATGGCAGAACTGGGGATGAATCAAACTCTAGTGAGAGTAGTTGAAGTAATCTAACGTTTCTATAACAAACAATTATCCGAATACACAAATCGAATATATGTAGCATTTAGGCTTCGTCTCCCTCGAAGCTTGGATCCCATCAAGTTTTCCAAAATGCTTTATGTGTCCACCAATCAGAGGAGCATCTGGATCTTCGTCCTTGGTCCACACTGCATACAGTTCTGCGAGCGCTTCTCGATTCGTCTTTGCCGTGTCGATTCTGGCCATGGCAAATTCCAGTGGAGATGCATCTTCTATACTGTCCTGATCTGAAGGAAATAGTGCCATTCCTTTGAACGAAGCAAATAAATCTATCATGCGGTTCGCAACACTTTCAAAAGCTGAATTGGGTTTTTTCCTCGACAGTTGAATACAGCTCTCCACACTTGCTATAAATGCGTCTACTACACCTGTCATGCTTTCAGAATCGTCAGCAATTTGGGCGAGAACTCGTTCATCTTTCACGATAGTGGAATGAAGTGTCGATCTTGCGTTTCGCAGCCGATCCAGTCGAAGCTTTGTTTCGTCGTCATTCAGAACTTCACAACAGTCAGCCGTTGCTTTTTCTTTGATCTGCTTAGATTCTTTGGTAGCTCCGATCTAGAATGCGGATACAGTTCAGATGCTTCTCGCACTTCAACCGAAGGTTATCGTAACACAACATGGGATGTAACAGAACACATAGTTGCAGCTTTCCTATTCGATCGTCCGTCTGTTATATCAGTCGCATTCGACTTAAAGGTTGGATCTGGTGTTGCCGCCATTAACGTACGCCTGGTATCATCAGGAAGTTGAAGCCATGCCTTTCAAAGACGCAATCCGCTATTACTAATTAACCATCTTCTGTCACGATCGGTACGGTCGCTAGGAGAAAGCTGTTTCCGTTATGCAGCATAATCTTTTGCATACATTTGTTTCTGCGTACAACCAAACAGCGTGGTGCACCCTCATTAGAGCCGAAAAGCCACGATGCCTATCGCAAGACACTGAGCTAAGTGTAACTAAGACCTCGAGACAACTAGAAGCGAAGCGGTCATAAATAGGCCGCCATATATATTCCAACGTAAATAGCCCGGGCTATATAGCCCGGAGTATATGCCAGCGTAAATAGTCCGGAATGCATGACAATCATTAAACGCGATAAGTTAGTCAGTCTTGGCTAAATCAACTAGGAGATAGCAGGCTTCACCTATACACACAACAGCGTGAACAGTCTGCGTACTCAGCATCATCTGAAGACCACCCAGCGATTAAATGAGACGTCATTATTTCCATAATAGCGGTTATGGAGCGGGCCAGACTTCAACAACCCTCAACCACAATCAGTAGTGAAAAACGAAAAAAACAAACAGTCAACGTAGGCAAAAATTGCTCTCGTTGACTTCTGTGTATAAATCAACACTACGAACAAACTTGACCCCGTCAATCTATTTCATGTCGAAGTCGTCAAGAGCAACTCCATTGTGTTTGTAGTCGTAAAAACGCCCTCAATCACCATAACATCTATGGCGAAACATTGGGAAACTCGCATCGAATTGAATGATGAACATATGTATACACCCGTACACAATCGCAGCGTATACAAGCGAGAAACAGTCATATTACCACATACTCCATCAACTAAGTTCTTGTCCGGAACACCCATGCATATCTGCTTACAGGTATGCCATTGTTGGTTAGCAAACTTGACAAACAAACGAAGCTCACCGTACGAAATTCCTTTGGCTGAAACTGAAGCTGAAACTCTACGGCCACGTGCGGTGCAATTGACGAAATGACGCGACCGTATCGTCGGAACACCAATTAATAAAAAGTTTCCAACTAGCTCGGTAGCAATTCGAATGGCGTAAAGGCGCACTGGCCGTGCGGTGAATCTCCAATCTTGTTAGAGTACCCCTACACAGAGCAGAAAGTGTAAAAAAAAACGATTCTAAAGGAGACGCGTACCACTTATTTACAATGTCATATTGTTCACCGAAGCCATCTCTTTCCGCAGACTCCACGCAGGCTCATACGTATCAGCCCAAAGTACCCGTCTACTCAGTTTCTCCATTTGACTCGATAACGATATATAAGTCCGTCGTGAACTCGATCGGTAATAGCAAATACAGTTCCCGTAGCGACATCATCTACGAGAACAAGGTCGGGACTCTGTGGAACACGAGGTCTGCTGCTGGGAGGTTGACATTCAAGAGAAGGCTTAATCCGCCCTGCGCCGGAAGCTGAGCTAGAACGTATTTGCATCAACGCCACATTCATATTCGATGGCATCGAGCCTTTGCCAGCTGATTTTTCACCGCCATCTTTTGATGCGTCACCTTCTTCTCCCTCCCCCGCGCCGTGCGCACCACCCCTTTTGTCCCTTAGCATCTCGCTTTGGTCGAGCTAAGGGCTATGCCAAGGTAGCGGTGGTTAAGGTTGGAGTACTATTGACACTCGGATTGTCAATAGTACTCCAACCTTAACCAAGCGGGACCAGGTCGAGTCAGGTTCCTTCACTCATTTAATTGGAGCAAATTGATTGACAAATGCTGACCCACATGTGTTTATTGACGAGACAAACCAAGATTGCGCTCGTAATGACATCTGTCTTGTCAACGTATAAACTATGCGCGTGACCTTATGTGACCAGAGCTGGATATGACCTAAAAAAGAAGATACCATCCGCCGTTAGCAGAAAGCTTTTCGAAGTACCAGCTGCGTTTGCATCATTACGAAGACAAATCCGATGTTATAGATTAATGGTTTTACTCATTTGAGTGCTCGCGGGTCAGCCTGCAATTCATGTTCACACCAACATCGCTTGGTAGTTATTTGTTTCGAGTTACAACCCTTTTCATAAGTAGATTTGTATATCTGCGATCCATGCCATGAAACGCTATTCGTTTGTATGCTCTTCATGCAAGCGTCTAACTGTGTTATGTGTCGGACGCATGATCATATTGGTCTCAATTTAGTCGAACGGGCGCATCCCGGACTCATTCAGAGCCGTGATATGTGTCCGTATCGACAGGCAAACCGGACGACTCGTACAATAGACGGTATCGTGCGGCGGCGTGGGGCTCCGCCGTAAATTTGTATGGTTGGCCGTGTCCAACCGGGTCTTTTCAATTTCTTCAATCAAATCGTCGTCATTTACACGGTAGGATCCATTCTCGCGGAGGCATTGCTAGATGAACCAATTGTGCAGTATAGACGGCGCTAACATTGTGGTTGTACTCGCTTGAATCCGATCTCTAGAGGAGCTTTGAAAACACACCACTTGCAAACTAAAAGCCGAAACGCCATCTCAGCTCGAATACGAAGCTGACTAAGATAAAAATTATTGCTGTCATATACAGGCGTTGAAATTCTCGGGAAGGGTGTTAATTGGTGATTTGAGTTGGTGTATGCCTTATCGCCAACAACATACATATTTGCAATTTTCAACTACGGACCAGCTCAACGCCAGTAATTTGATTTAGGCAGTCAGTAGCTCGCTAGAGATGAAAGGATGCATCGGTGCTATCGACGGAGGGCTATGTCCCATTCGTGTTCCAAGAAGTAAGGAATTTGCGAGGGTTCGATCGTTTCTCCGGACAGTATCAACGCTATGGAATCAGTGGTCCGGCTTGCTGTGACCATTTGAGCCGATTTACTGCTGTTGACAGACGGATAAATGCGGCAACGAAAAACCCGGCAAAAACAATGTACTTTTCACTGTGGAAAATTTGGTTCGCCAATCAAAATTCGATCCCTACACATGGTTTTATATTCCAGATGGTAATACGTTTCTTCTCTATCATTCCGTGTATTTTATGCATATTTTGGTGCGGTTTATACGAGATCCCATGAGCCTTTATGCCGATTCCGACAAATCAATTTGGCTTTGCGGCTCATTTACTATGGGAATGCCCTTCAGTGGTGCCGGATTTATCCGTCGTTGTCTGTACTATTCAAGCGCGAGGGAAATGGACATGTTCTAGCTTTTCTGAATAAGAGACTTTAAACTATGGTGAATAACCTTCGAAATGGTTTGGCAGGATGGCAATAGCGCGTCGGACGGCCCCGATGTTCTGCCATTTGTGGCATTTTATACGTACAGTACTCCATATCTTCGTAGGAGAAATCAGAGGCCTTGATTTTGTGCCATGGGATGGCATGACACAGTTAAGACCCTCAGAAATAAAACACTGGTTTAATCGGATAGATTCACGTCGTTTACGTAAACGTAACTTACGTTAAAATGAGGTGCCCATTTGTCCCCATCACTACTATAGTGTATAGCGAGAGAAAAATGTGCCCTTTTATTTTAAGTACGAGAGCGAGTGTACCCATTTGAAAAGGCGCAAAATGCACCTTTTAGACGCCGGAGACCATAAATTTGAGGAAGATTCGTACTGTGGTTTGGTAAAAGGACGCCTTTAGATTTATATGCGAACAAACTAACTTTGTACTGAAGTAACGCAAATGACCACTTTAGTGCGCGGTTTTGGGACATTTCAGAGTTTGGCCAGGAATTAAAACCAGACCCTGCAATTGATTTCCGCAAGATAACTCTGTAGAGGTGAAATTGGTGTTTCGGGAGCAATTGTTTTTACGCTAAGCGCACAAGTGGATTCAAAATTACGTGCCAGCCGCATTCACCGCCCCTACCACCGTCATGTGGAAGTTCGGCCTAGTCTCCTGACTCCATACGTTCGTCGACCCCTTGACCGCAAGCACCCGACGTGACGAGGCTTTGGGCATGAATGAGGTCTCGTCCATATTGTACACACGTGAAGCATCAAAACGCTGCTCGACCACGAGCTTCACCATCGTGTAGAACAGCGTATGAACCGATGACTGGTTCACGCTGTTGCGTATGCGGGAAAGAGCTGAGCCATGCGGGCAGCCAGCACAGGATGACGCCCCAAGAATCACGAGTACCACCCGGACGTAAGAGACTCGAACGGTTTGCCGCGTGCACAGGATGACGCCCCAAGAATCGCGAGTACCACCCGGACGTAAGAGGCTCGAACGGTTTGCCGCGTGTGGGGAGTGCGCTCAGCCTCCAGTAGATCTGGTTGGCGGACTTGATGATAGCACTACGACCGACGGGGAGACCAACACGTTCCATACCGGCCGCCCTCTCCACCAAGTCGGCTTCGATATCGCGTGGGATGACCGCTTTTGTGCCACGGCGGTTGCCATCGAGGGGTTTCCCCTCGCGTACGTCCTTGGCCTTCTTGAAGAGGGTACGTAGCGGAATGGGCGACGTGTGTGCAACCGTGGCGAACTTCTCGTCGCCGTAAAAACTCAGAAGAGCAGCCTCCAGGTCTTCCTTCGTGGGCTCTCCCAAGAACAGTTCCGTTTTCCGCAACGGTGAAATTTCAAAAAGAAAACGAAGTGTTGTATTACTATGATCCGTAACGGCTAATGAGCTGTACTAAGCCACACATCAGTTGAGCCGTAGACGCCTTCCGAGGAAAGCACCAATATCGCCACATGTACTCGTCTAAGTAGCCGCTCAACACTTCCTTCTTCATGCCTCTCATTGACTTGATGTGGCGTTTTATATGAATTTCCCACAAACCTTCGATCATGTTCGTGTGCGTGCCAGTCTGGGGGTCGACGTAATGCTCGGAGTGGTTGACGTACTTGTGTGTGTAGTTCATGTCGACCAGAGAGGGGTGGTTGGCGAGCGTCCTGATACGCACGCCACGTTTTGTCTTCCCCTCAGTGACAGAGGTAGCGTACATGTCCGAGTGGATAGTAGTTCTACACATAACACTACACCGATCACTGCACATCAGTGATAATATAAAAAACATAGCAATAGAACTCACCCAGCCTTGCTCAACTGTATAATGACAGAAAATAGGCTCTTCTGAGTTCTTCATTTGCTACTATCGCTCCTTCGGCTGGCGCCAGCGTTTCCAATGATGGGCTCGTAAAGCGATTGTTGTCGAACCCTCCTAATGCGAATACTGATTTCTCTACATCGTGGCCTCGCTTGGCGGGGCCGCTGCATCCACTAACATCGCGAATCAAACTGCTCGTGGTTCCTTTGTATCGTGTGGCTACGGCTAACGGAACTATGGGAACGTGGAACTACATGCTGAAGTCCAAGCTAACTGATCATCACCCGATCTTCAAGGGCAGTATCTCCTAGCCAACCCTCAGATTCGACTTGGCTTCCGGGTCAACCAGGGATCATCTGTAGTTGGCGTTGATGCTGTCAAGGGTATGTCGCTAACATCGACTACTCTTCGAGCGGTAACACCAGTCCGATCATGGTTTCTGCTCCACCGGAAACCCAATGACTGGCGTTCTTGCAGCCTTGCAGCATCTGCTGGCTTCGGCATCGCTTGGGGTGCTGTCGTAAATTCGCAAGAGCCTACGCTTGATGGTATCTACATGCCTTTCACGACCTCTCGCCTATACTTACCATTCGTTCATCGCGAGAACCCGCAAGCCATCGTCTCGAAGCCAGTCAAGAAGGTTCGCTACAATGACGTGTAGTCTCAGAGATTCGATCAGCGCGCTAGCATTGGTAAGCAATCGAGTCAAATCAGCGCTTCCTTTGACCTTCAGCTATCGGCCAGTGTTAAGAACGCTAAGTACAATGTGGGCTTGCCGTTTGCCGAACAGACTAGTAGCTTCGCAACGGCAGCAGTGCAGGAGTACGAGAGCACTTTCAATAGCTCTCCGTGGGCTGTACAGCCGGGTTCGTCGATTCGCAACTTCAATATTCTTATCGGTTCGCAGTAGGTGTTTGACATCAGC
Source organism: Phytophthora sp. 'mugwort' (assembly GCA_033558025.1). Classification (NCBI taxonomy): domain Eukaryota; phylum Oomycota; class Peronosporomycetes; order Peronosporales; family Peronosporaceae; genus Phytophthora; species Phytophthora sp. 'mugwort'. Next base: position 3,568,405 of record JAUCEF010000007.1, on the reverse strand, counting down.
CATGACTACGATTTCCACCACTTCACGAATGACATTGCCAAGATTGGTGCTACCAACGATGATTTGACTCCCGAGCTAGTGAATAGTCTGCTTGATTACCAGACGTGGTCGCTAACCAACTGCGTTCTTGCAGCAGACGTGAGTCGCCTGACTGAGCGTGATGTGCCCCAATCTATCCAGATCCAGGGGGCAACACTGGTTGCCAGGGAGTCAATTTGATCGTACTTGTCATTAGCGAACAGGAACTAAGCTCCGATAGACTAACCCGAGAGGTTCTCGACTTCAATACGGCTTCAGAAGAAACAAATGGATTTAATTAAGATTTGATTGAATTATTGTACTACCTAAATAGATACATCATGACCACACATATTACGTCGGCAAGCACAGAGGCTCCACCATCGAGGAGGTATTTGAAAAGGATCCTAGCTACTGTCGCTGGCTTCGTAATCAAATAATGCTACTTGAAGGCCCAGATTCCGACATTGCTAAATTTCTTGCCAAGCAAATTCGCAAATGGATCCGATGATGGATCGTACCTACTAAATTTTGGTAAGTATAAGGGCAAGACTGTCAACCAGGTGTTTGGCCTTGATGACACATATCTACAATGGTTGCGCCATTTCAAGTTGCTACTGAAAAGGCACCGAAATCGATGGTTCATACACACGAATGATACGATGCATCGGCTAAAACGCTACGCTGGTTGAATTCCAAATAAAAGTCGCAATGGTACTATCGCAAGCTCTACGAACTCAGCGTGGATCGGCACTCGGATAAACAATGACCTTCGCTTCGGAGTGGACGACAGCACCGCTATGATCCTTACAGCGGCAGGACGACTCGGCGTCGGGACAGCAACTCTGACTATCCTCTTCACGTCCCAGGTACAACTTCGATTCTTATGGAAATGGATCAACCATGGTCTATAGGCTGTGCATAGTGTCTGGGGTGACTGAAATGGCGCTAGGTCCTATAATCTACGGCACAACTGCGGGTTTTGGCGACTACATTTCTTGCGCGGCTCTAGCAACAACAAGTGACCAACGACTAAAACGAAATATTCTGACTGCTCCTCTTGATCGCATCATAATCCTATACAACAAGTGTGATTTTGTTCTCTATGAGTGGATGCCGTCTGAGAAGCGCCAAGGGCAGGAGGTTGGTCTGATAGCTTAGAATCATGTCCACGCTGGCCTAACTGATTTAGTTAGCGATTTTCATCGCGACGGTATGCCAGAAGGAGAGGATCCTAATATTTCGCCGAAGGATAGCTCAACGTTGATTATTCTTGTATCGCTGCGTACAGTATGAAAATAATTCAGCATCTGATGGCTGAGATAGTTGAGCTCAAGGGCAAATGGATTTGAGACGGACTTGATATAAAAAATAAGATAAGAGCTTCAACTCAATTAGCGAATGTCTTCACCGAAGGCTTTTTTTTTAAGACGGTTTGGAAGCCCATACGCGCCCACCCTTTCGTCTACGTAGAGGCATCGGACGTCTAAATTGTTTTATCAAGATCTGTAGCCCATACTGCCGATTGTGTTTGCTGAGGTCGCTCGTGAATGATCAAATTCTTCATGATAGATTTGAGCTCCGCGATGCTGAGATCAGCACTGTCGCCATACCTACCACCGGAACTGGAAATAAAAAAAAATGCGGGGGTTGAAGAAGAACATGGTGCGTAATCAAGATTGCAGGAAATCTCTCATTTCGTCTCTTATATTAGTCGGGTAATAATATCCTTGAACTCAGATTCGGAAATCAATCGGTTGTTGTACATATCCACACTGAGAGACTTCAGCTGCTTGATATTGATGCGTTATCATTGCCCAAGTCCATCTCGCCTTTCAGCTTGACATACTCGGCTCTCAGCGAGTCAAGCGGGTCCTAGAGCTTATCGTAGAAATTATACTGAAGATGAATAATAGCAAGGATCTCCTTAAACATTTTTTTATCATCGATGGTTAGCTTGTCGTAAGCAGCTTGATCAATATGCTGCTTGTAAACTACGGTCCTGATCATGCTTTGAAGACTATCAATGATTTTGCATTTTGGGCCGCATTTACAACGATTGGGCTGAACAATCATCAGTGGCTTAGCACAAGATCTGGCAGGCGAATGCGGGTGCGGATTTTTCTCAAGTACAAATCGGATGCTTTCCGAGTTCACCCGGTATTGAGATGCATTGTGAGTGCGTTTAACAAAACCGGTATTACTCGGATGTTTTTGTTTTACTCGAATGATTTGACAGACACACGTTCGTGGTAAAGAGGCAACACTTGTTGGCAAGTAATGAAAGCTAACACTCGTGGCTGGGACAATCACCTTTACAACTTACTCTATTGTGCATACCTATCGGTCTATACCTGCCCACTTCATTGTTGCATTTACGATGCCTGAGGAGCTGGTACCTATGCTAGATGAGGATGAGGAGGAAGACGACGAGAATCAAGTGAAGCAACAAAGATCCTATCCGTTTCAGAGCACAATTCGACCGATGCTGCATTAGGGCAAGGCAGAACCATGACGGCCTCACATACCGCTACTTGTACAACCAGGGCTCACGCTCGTCTACAGCGTTGTACGAGTGCGTCACGCACCTCGATTGTCCGAAGCGAATGCGTCTGGTGACAATGGTCAACGAGGACGGGAAAAGCGTTGTCTCGCTCCAGCACGACAACTACAATTCAAATTTGCTTACATTCGTAACACTCGTCTCACTTTGAGCCCCCTCCGTTCGTCAAGGTAAACAACCTGCGTCTGAGCAAATGAATCAACTGACTACCATCCATCGACGAGCGCCGTCGGCTTTCCCGCTGTCTCGGTCGTGTCGCTGGCTTCACTCATGGCGCCGCCGTCTGAAATCTGGCTGCCCAGAACAGCGATCATGGGTCAGTACAAAGTGCAGATGAGCACCCAGTTGCTGCAGCCGCTCTCGCACGAAGACACAAGCTTCTCGCCCTAGCCTCTACTTAGAATGCTCTTGCTCGATAGTCGCGTGCATGTTCACGAAGGGCAAACCCGTTCCCAACGGCTAAGAGATCCAGTTGCCTGTCGCTGTCTGTGCAAGACCACCAGCGAGTTTGTGAGGCATGATGACATTTTCTTCTGGATTGGCAAGTACGTACGTGGATCTTCTCGCTTTCAGATGAGTCTGGATGACCACTGGCAGCAGATTTTGTTGTTGCATCATAGGATTTTTTGGGGGTCGGTACTCGCAATACCTCCTTTTCAATTAGGTATGTACTCTCCATACAGCCAATATTGTAATTGCACTCGCAATGCATCTCAATAACGGGTGTACTATGAATAAATCCGATTTGTACTCGCTGGGAATCTTTTTCCGGCGAATGTACTTGCCTCCAATCTGACGATACACGTACGCACTCGGAGCGGCTAACATCTGCATTTTATTAAGATTGTACGTACGTCCCCGTCTGACAACACCATCCAGCAGAGTAACCCCTGCTCCTCTTAGGCCACGCCCCTTGAGCCCGCTAGCAGTTGAGCGCCATGTTTCTCAAATTTGAAGGCGGCTCGCTTTCGCTCTTGCTCTTCTTCCTTCTCACGTACGTTTTCGGTATATTTTTTAGTCTTCATTGAGTAAACAGCCTTAGTGGCTTTTACGGCAGTCCTTGCAGCCCTCAGTGCGGAATTGTTTCGCCGGATAAGCCCGGTCGTCTTTATTGCTTCTAACTGCCTCTGAGCCTCTCCATACTCTTGAAACACCGCCTCTGCATCGTCGTGGATCTTCTGTAGTCGATCATCGTAATCATATGGCTAAGGACTTTGACTCTTCGTATCCCATGCGTTGCTGAAGATGACTTTACAAATGATATTAAAATGAGCATTGATGTTGTCAATCATTTTCACACTGAATCAGTTAGTGGTGGTTTCAGGTTGCTTGCGATTTGATGTCTCTCTTCCAAACGGGTAAGAAGCGATTGGAAATTATCCATCCAACGAATACTCTTCATTAAATCATCATAGGGCTTCCACGACACTGGTTTATCGTCCTTATTTCTAATATTGATAATACTGTCCCTCATCGGGTCACCGATATAGTAGCTTTCACGGGTTGACCCCATTCTTAGTATCTAGAATCAGTCTTAGGCTGAATAAGGTCTTCATTTTTTTCTCAAATAGTTGTTGATAGTACTCGGTTAGGAGTACCTTGTCTTCACTATCAGGAATTGAAAGGTTTTGATCCATGTTTTTATCTATTCCAATTTTGATTCCATGCCTTGCTTTACGGTCTTCGCCGGCGGCATCATATTTCTTAGAGGCTACTTCATTATCCATAATTCCAACTGGGATTAGCTTCAACCCTCTGTCATTAACCATTGTCAAAAATGTGCTTAGCGTTTGCTGCCAATTGACATTCTTACTCGCCGCCTTAAGTGGTAGATTCGATTTCATTCCATAAAGTTTGATTGCATTAGCATCAATTCAAGCATACCCACCGTCATAAATATCTGATGTGTTTAACACGGGTCTGATACTCTTCGATAAACCAGCTGACTCCAGCATCTCCCGATGTTTAGATATAATCCAAAACAGCTTGATTTTAGCATCCTCTTTATCCGAAGTTTTCGAGCTTGATTTCTGACTGATGTCAAGTAGTCTTCGATCCTCTAGGATAACATCAAGATCCTCTAGTTCCTCGCCTGCTCGCTTCTTCGTTTCCAATCGCGCAAGTGTTCGCGTTCGAGTTTCTAGTGTACGCGATCGAGTTTCTTCATTCCTCATGGCTCTGAATTCATCAATTAAGTCACGCTCTCCGTCATAGAGAACATCTCTTAATTTTCGTTCAGTCTCCATCCAGTCAATCGATTGATAATTGCGAGTATTGTTCCCACTCTTAATGAGGATTAGTGAGGCTTTCGGACCTAGAAAAATATCTATTGTCATCTCTACTAGTTTTCCTTCGAATGGGATGAACTTTTAAAGGAGCCCAATTCGGATTGTTAGAGAGCAAAGTCTTGATCCAGTTCCTCGCCGCAAGTTGGTCCTCTGTGTCTACAATTTTTGGTTTTGTAGCTCTTTAAAAACCAAACGGCTGTGTACCAACATCAAGCATCGTGAGAGTACTATCAAAATCCGTCTCGATCTCAGCATCAACCATCTGGGAGTACTATCAACTCCAACATCAGATGTTTGAGGACGAGCTTGGACGTTTCTATCCATCATATTAGCACGATTCGTGTTCGTAGATGTTTCAACCATAATGGTGATACCTCAAGGATTTTCTCAGAGTTTTCTCAACTCAGACTTTTTTTCCTCATCAAGCATCGGTTCATCCGATCCAGCTGAGATATCGATGGTTGATTTCTTCGCTAAGATCGTTTTATCAACATCGCTTGCGCATGATGCTCCTTCGTACATGCCACGCTTGGTTTTTGCTTGACGAACACGTCTCTGAGCCCTCTCAATCAACTCATTCCGCTTTTGCTCTCTTTGAGCGAGGGATGTGAAGTTGGGAAACATATTTAACTGTATATTGTAGCAATCATAAATAAAATGAGTGCCCATAATTAACAGCCAACTAAGTGGCTACCAATACGTTGTCATGACTGAGTCATGACGATATGGCATAAACGTATGGCAAATATGGTTTCGCTCGTTCAATAAATTAATATATCGATCTTTGATACTACAAAATGGTACTCCAAATATCTCCTCCAACTGATCTTTATTTTTGGCGTTAGCTACTGTTGTACAGAAATTGGATACTGGATCTAGATCAATCAACTCGTTTTTGGTCCTGCTCACTTTTGTTAAGATCCAGAGCTTCCGTCGTAGCCTGGTGAGCTCATTTTGGTTTTTGATAAGCAGCTTGGACACATTTTTAGTTTGTTATAATATAGCAGGTATCTTTCTATACGATAAATATTGAACATGGCGACTACGATCCATGCGATGAAGCGGGAGTGTATGACAACAGAGCTAATGAAAAGGAAGCTGAGGTCATTTCCATAAATGAAGCAGACTTCTGCGGCGTGCTCAACAATCTAAACAAATGATACGAGCGATTGACGCCTCCTAGACGAGTTAAGTGTCCCGAGATACTAAGCTCGTTAATTATCTAAGCTTTATGGTTCATTTTGTTTTTGAAGCCCAGTACTCGTTCTCGAGTGTTAATATCTTGTTCTTATTAATCAATCGTACATTATTATGTGGCTCCCAGCTGTCAAGTTCTCTTCCAACCCACTCAACCAAATATTGGTACTTCCCATTCCGCATCTTTTTGTGGTCTAATATCTTCTCCGCCTCAATAATATCATTCTTATTGATCGTTGCGTCTGTTGTCTTCAATTGCACCATTTTGAGATCATTCGGAGCCTTGTAGAGGGTGTGCCCATTTTTAGATTTGATCTGGACTCGATATCTATCCATTCCAACGACTGAATATACAGCCTTGCTCCAGCGAGCTGCCTCCTTATCAAACGTTTGCTTCTTGAGTCGATATAATACATTGAACCAACCTCAAACTCTCGGCTTCCTCTCGGTTATGTTCCAGTTCCAATTCCATATCCTTCCCTTTTGCCTCGTTTGGGGCCATACCAATGGATCTGTGAATGGTACTGTTGTAATTGACCATTAAATCGCTGACGAGTTTCTGGGTGAGGCGACCTTCAGTCAGCCCTGTCTTAATCAGTCGCTGTTTCAGCGTTATGTTGAATCGTTCAATCTTACCCATCGTTCCGTTATCTCCTGGCTCGTTGATGTAATGGTCGATTTTCTTGGATTTGAAGAATGATTGAATGTCCGTGTTCATGAACTCGCTGCCATTATCACTCGTTAGGATATCTACTTTCTGGAGGTGAACGAATGCTTTGATAGCAGTCAATGCAACCGATGCAGTCTTATTTTTAAGTAGTTTTTGCGTAGTCAAGTCGTGAGTTGATATTGATGTATGTCAATATTGGTCGCTTCTCCAAGAAACCGAGATCCATCTGCCACGAATTCGGGTGGTGAGACGTGATTTTAAACCCGTCGTACTTCTTCTGCTGCTCCTGGAATCGTTGTATGTCTGTCTGAGTCTCATATCATTTTTTCACTATTTGAACGTTATTTTTGGTCTAACTCTCTTGCCTTCTCATATTGAGCTCGAGCAGCAACATACCCTGTTTTAGGGTCGTAATAGAGTTTCTTCAGGAGCTCCGCCATGACTATGTTATAGTCCATAAAAAAAATGAACAATCTATTAGACTCCTTTAAATATTGAGCGGGATTGTGGATATCCCATCTGAGAGTACTTGCCGCTTATCGTAGTAAAAATTGAGGGCGGTTTTCATCTGGGTGTATGTAAAATCGATTTGGACTCCTTGCTGATGCGGAAGCCCTTGTTAGTACCCTGGAGTGTGCGAACAACCGTCTCGAACCGGTGCACGGTGGTTGCAAAACTCGCTTGTTATTGGTTGAAAACCAGGTGTATGCCTTGACATAGAGAATTCGGTACTGCATAAATTAGGTGTGTATACCCAAGTTAAGTACCTGATACTATATCCTAACTATCGCGCATACCCATTCTACTGTCGAAACGTGTCTCCCATGCTGTGTGTCCGGAGTGGCAGCGCAGTGGCGTCCATATCTCTGCTTCTGGTATCGCTCTCGCTCTCTTCATGCGTACAGGTTGTAGACCAAATCGACGTCCTGACGGAGCAGGAAAGCCCCGTTGTTGCGGCCTCTTCAACGTCCACAATCACACAGGATGCGACCCCCGAGTATTCGTCTAAGGCTATCGAAGAGAAACCTGCGCCTCCCGCTGACCCCCTTTCATCTTCGAGCCTAGATTCCAGCATCGAGGGGTCCCAAGACGCTGTCAACGCAGTAGTGACGGCTGCCGACGTGTCCATCGACCAGGTCGAGGAACATCTCCACATCGTCCAGCAGCTGGAGCTCTCGGTGGGCAGAAGTCTGCAGAGCATGGCGGCAGGCGCCCAGTTTGCCAAGTACACACAGGCTCAGTCCCGAGAGAGACAGCACCTCAGAGAGGAGCTGCTGGCGGTGCAGAGTAACCTCAAGAGACTCGCCCGGGGTCTCAATGGGACGCTTTTGGAGCTAGAGCACGTCGAACAGGAAGAGGAGCTACAGTCCAAGAAACTTAAAGAGGTGCTGGATCATCAAGAGGAGGAAAAACGAGAGCAGAAGCTCGAGAAAGATGGAATGAAGGAGGTCGACTACGAAACGGGACACTTGAAAAACACGACCGGGCTGAACGCGGAGCAGTTAAAGAAACTGGAAGCCGTGGAGAAGAAGGCAGATCCAGCTGTGCTGCACTACGATATGGAGCTGTTGGCACAGGTGGCGGTGCTGCTGGGTGTATCGGCTATTGGAGGGATTATTGCCACATACTTTAATATCCCTCCACATGCAGGGTATCTGCTCGGTGGAGCGTTGGTTGGACCCTCGTGTCTGGGCGTCGTGAGGTTGTACAAGGAGGTGGAGACGATCTCGCTCTTTGGTTCCGTGTTTCTGCTTTTTGGACATGGAGCTGCGTACTCGCCGCAACGGCCTGAAGATATCTTTAGGAAGTACTTTGTCGGTGGTGTGGCATACATCGTGTCGACGGTACTCTTGGTTGCAGGTGTGGCAGTCTACATCGGCTGGACGAATTCGTTTGTTGAAGGACTGAGCATTGGTCTGGGCGTATGTTTTTCAACCACTGCTCCGCTTTACGAACATATTCGAGAAAATAGGATCCAGGACTCTTCTTTCGGTCGGGTACGTACGTGAAAATGACCAGCGAAGGATTATGTTGCTTAACACGCGCTAACGGTGTATAACATTGTTGTTGCTGCAGACAGTGACATCAATCATTGCAATCCAAGATGTGCTGATGAGCTTTGCGCTCGGAACCCCTGAGTGGTTCTCTGTGCGCTCGGTTGGATGGATCGGTGTGGCTATGATGCGTACTGTTGTGGCCTACGCTATGGTCGTCAGCATGACGGTATGTCTGCACCAGTACGTGGTTCCGAAACTGTTGTGCTTCCTGACGGCCATGGAAGAGGTGCACAACGCTCCTTTGGTTCTGCTTGGAGTCGTGTCTGTGTGTTTGTTCATGGCACTTTTCTCAGAGATGATCGGACTGTCGCTTGAGTGCGGAGCCTTCTTGGCTGGCTTAGCTTTCGTGCACGTATCAGGTAACGCCAAAGGTGCTTTCATGTCAATCCGGGTGATGGAAAACTTGTTTGGCAGCATGTTTTTCGCTTGTGTGGGAATGATTTTGCATCCGATGTTCTTGATCCGGAACGCTGGCGAGATTCTCTCCATGGTGTTGCTAATCGTGGGTATCAAGACGGTGTCCATGACTGGAGTGATGACCTTCTTCCGCATTAGTCCTCGTAAGGCACTCATGGCCGCTGTTGGTCTCTGCCAAATCGGCGAGCTTGCGCTTATTTTCATGATCAAGGCGCATGCATCCAAGCTTGTCTCTCGTCGGACCTACCTGCTGTTCGTGGCTGCTATCTCCGTCTTCCTCGCATGCTCGTCGGTCTTCAACCGCAGAATTGTACTCGCGCGTCGAAAATCAATTTACCGGTTGCCTTCGACTCGAGGCAAGCCGATGGAACGGCATCGACATTCAAGCGACGTTCTCGATTTTCGCGTTGACGCTCGACAGCGTACAGGCTCCAGTAGCGCCTACATGGACTCGGGTGGAGAAGAAGACGCGTTCTCTCCATCCTCGAGGATGCGACATCAGTCCTCGAAGACTTTCGGGCATTGAGATAATGATTTAAAATGGTTAGCATTGCTTAAATATATTATGGATAATTTGGCCAATAAGTGCATCTTTCATTAAAATTGTCGAATTATTATATCTACTACGCGAATAATATTTGAAAAGGGAAGGAGAAGAAGGAAATAAAAAACTCATTCGTCCTGGTTGTTGGAGCTCGCCACCGTCGCTTCGTCCGCGACGGTCTTAAAAACATCCTCTTCATCGGCTTCAGGTCCACTACTATGTTCCCGATTGGCTTCCATCTTGATCATTACATCGTGTTCATCAGGCGACATCTTCGACTCTTCATCAGGTGGCGTCATGGCCACAAAAGGATCCTGTTCTCTATCAGAAACGTTCTGTGGTGCTGTCGGTGGCATTGACATCGCCTTCATCAAACGTGGAGCTTGACGTGGTGCACACTGCTCCAATGGTAGAGTCGCTTGCTGAAGTAAATACATGAATCCATCGCGCACACCTTCGTTCGGAAACTCGAGGTGAAGTTCACGGAAACGAGTGCAAACGGACAGTACACAAGCGGGATCCACTGCACGCTTGGACGAATTGGGCAGATTCATGGCGTGTCCAGCAAAGAATGGCGCGTTATCACCAGCCAGCATTTCACGGATGTCATGAAGTTTAATTGAGTCGTCCAGTCGATCCGGAGATGTCGCGGAAGGAGTCACGGGTTGCTCCAAAGTCGCACCTGGTGATCGCATCCGTAACATTTTGGAGGCTGGAGGGGTTACTGGCGATGACGGGGTGCTTCCGGTCTGTCGAGTGGTAAAGTTGAGCGTGAAGCCGCCGCTGGCCGTCCGTTCAGTCTTCGCACCACGTTCCCGACGTAGCGAACGCCACCACATACGCTTGTCGTTAATCGCATCGGAAGTGCTGCTTGTCGAGCTGTGAGTGGAAGGAGATGAAGCGGAAGTAGCGTTAGCACTCGGCTCAGACTCACGTTGCTCCTTGAGAGGCATACCGCCAACCGGAAGTCGGTTCGGTTCGGACTGTGAAGCGTGCAGATCCGGCTGGCTGGTACCGTTGCTATCCTTGCCACCCATGCCGAATAGACTCGTGAAACTGCGTGCATTCTGGTAGCGCAGTAAGCTCCGCTTCAGTAACTTCGGCTGCCAGCTCAAAACTTTCCCATCAGTTGACAAACGCAACTTAGTGCGATGTGGTAGACCATTGCGACCATACTTGACGGCTTCAAAGCCTCCCATGACGAGCTTCTTGCGGATTGCAGAAGCTGCTTGCTGTCGTCGCGTGAGATCAGCAAGTCGACGACGTTCTTCGTTTTCCTTACGTAGACGCTCTAGTGTGACTCTCCCCGCTTGGATCCACGGATGTGTACGAAGTACAGCCATTGACGGTCTCTCCTTTGGATCTACATGTAACATCTTGGAAATCAAAGTCTTGACATCTGGATGAATGACAGCCCAGTCCTTGGACGGGTAACGTACGTTAAAGCGATGTGTACGTAGCTGCGCGAGTTTCATCGGGAATGGCGGATAACCGCACAGCATAATGTACGTCACGACGCCCAATGAGAACACATCGACTTCAAGGCCGTAGGAGCGTCCGTCCAAGATTTCCGGTGCGGCATAACCTGGCGTCCCACATGAGTCCGAGGCCTGCTCTTCCTGATGGTTCAACTGTCTGGCAAAGCCAAAGTCACAAAGCTTGACGTCATCCCCTGATAAGAGCACGTTCTCGGGCTTTACATCGCGATGAATGATGCTGTGCGTGTGGCAGTAATGCAGCGCTTCCACTAACGCCGCTGTCACCTTCTGCGCCTCACGCTCTGGGAACTTGCCTTGCTTGACAATACGGTCGAACAAGTCACCTCCTTCAGCTAACTCCGTGACCAAGTAGCACTTGGCGTCGTCTTCAATGACTTCATACAAACGCATGATGTTCACATGGCTGACACTGGACAACACCTTTACTTCGTGCGAAAGTGCCGACCGATCTACGTCCGAGAGACTCAACTTGTCCACGATTTTGCAGGCATAAAAGCCTCCTTTCTTGCGGTGTGTCACTTGCTTCACAGTTGAATACGAACCTTCGCCCAAATGTCTCGTGATAGCGTAGTGTTGGTGGAAGTCGAGGAAACTCTTTTCGCCCTTGCGGAACGTCACCATTGGAGGCGGGGAGGCGGCGGTTGGCGACAGAACTTCAGCTGCTGCGCTCATTGACGACCGCGAACTCGTCGGCATGGCAGCACCCGATGGCGAGCGAGAGGACGAAGCCGTGCTGCTATTGCTACTGTCGTTACTACTACAACGAGTAGTGCGAAGTTGACTCGAAGCTTTCTCTGTGTAAGGTGATAAAATCGTAGCTGCTGAAGCCTTGTCTTCAGACTCTTCGGGGTTCTCTCCGTCACTCTTCGAGTCATCAACACACACAAACAACCAGTAAGTCTTTGGTATCTTGACTTTCAACTACAGAATACTGGGCTTACACTGCCGAGATGCAAGGTATCTAGCTCTTTCGAGTAGTTGTTATTGCTGCCACCTTGTGGTGCTGGGAGGAGATCGCTGATCGATAGCTTGCCCATGTCTTCAAACGGAGTGTAGACGATCTCGTCGTCCTCATGCTCCCGATTGTTACTGAAGCTATAACTACTCGTGGCCATGTCCGTCGCGGTTGTGGGGCGTGTCCAACCCAGAAGCTGGCGCACTTTCATCCGCCCGGGAGGGAGGTCACCGGGCACTACTGCACAACACAAAGGGTCAGGTTCACCTCCGATGCACCGTGCAAATGTCATGTCCACTGTGCAGACACACGGAAAGAGGAGAACGCTGGGAAGTGCGAACCGGGCAGCACTAGCCGTACCGGGAGGAGAAAGGAGAAACGTGCGCGGGACGGAAACGGACGCGTCGACCCGATGCCGGCTCTTACGACGTCCAACGTCACCGTTCGCAGACGCGTTGGATGTGCGATGCTACAGACGTTGTGGCCAGCTCTAGAGCTTCCCCGAAAGTAACAGTGCTTCCAACTACAAAAATTCTATGAGACTGGCAGCAGACCGTTGTGAGATTCCTTCTACGGTTACCGTGGTTTCACACGCCACTAGCGACTCTTCTCGACTGCAAAAAGGTGCTGGAATAAGTAGGTTGGTCATGGGTTGTGAGGTGTTATGACTCTTGGGAGGCAACTTCAACATGGATGGCATTCGGTTTGGTGGTCCACTGCGATGAGTTCATCCTTTGAAAGAGCTACAGTAGCCATCATCTCGTTGAGCTTGGAGTCGTCTCGAAGCGCGCGGTCCAGCAACTCAGATGGGAATCGATGCATGCTCAGGTCGTTGAAGGCTGCCTCATACCGCGCAAAGTCCTCGTGGTTCTTGGCGACGCCGCACGACAACGGTAGTTCGGCCACATACGGCAACACGCCGACGAGCAGCAGTTCCTGGCGCTCTTTGGCTGCAAGCACGCGGTCTCCATACGCTGAGAAACTAAATAAACGACCAAAGTGACAACCAACCCGTTATTACCATGAATGCCCTCTTGAGACGCCTTGTCTGTGTACCTGTTGCCGATAATCACAAGATTTTTGATAGCAGGACCCCAGTTGCAAGCGAGTACGTTCTGGTAAAGAGCCTTGCCACAATGTGGCATGAAAAACACCGTGTTGGAGTCCACCTGCCGCCGCCCATGCTCGTTCTCCTGGATTATCTGAAGCTGGAAGTGCTCCGCGATCGCAGCGTCGCTCTAATTACCATATAGCACAAGAAGTTCGTTCGTTAAAGTGGCTCAGGATGCCCCTATTTGAGACAAAGATGCATGGTCACTGACCTTGTTCATGGCGGGGTCGAAAACCTCGACGCGGTGCTGAATCCTCTCTGATCTCCCTGCACTTTCGACTTCATCACGTGCCTTTCCTCCATCCAATGCTTCTCTTAATGCCACCAGGAAGCCCAATTGATGCACGGCGTTAGAAGACGCGCAGAAGCTCCCAAGCCCGTAGCCCACGAGCGTCGGACCGTCCTCGGTCTCTTCTTCTGCGTCAACTCCTGCGATCTCTTTCTCAACTGACGTCTTGACTTCATCCAACTTAAAGTGCTCCACGATCACACGAAGTGCGTCTTGAAGCAGCAACGAGCCTCGCAGCACGGCGACAACAGCGCGAACGCGTCGAATGATCTGCGTCTGCTTCTCCGCGGACACCTCGGGCACAGGCTCCACCTCCTCTTCACCGACTGCAACTACAGTCACGAAATGAGCTTAAATCGTCAGCAATTGCACCAAGAAAGCCGCAGCAAGCACGAAAGCGTTGCATAACCAATTGAAGCAACGCAGTGGCGCTGCTGACCAGCCGTTAATACATTGATGCAGAGCCATTTCCAACCGTAACGACGCCATTCCGATTGGTTTAGTGCTTCTCACCATTCGCTCCAGCTGCATAGGCCTTCGATGACGCCGATCGGGTTCGAGAAGCCCCATTCCGAGGCTTCCCGCGTCGACAGCGCGATACTAGCTGCCATTCCTGCTCCATGTTGGACCTCAGCGCCACTATTAGCCAATCAACAGGAATCTATGTTTATTATTGTAGCTATAAAGACGTAGCCATTTGATGTAGGTTGGTGTAAATGTACATTATAGTGATTGCTATCCACGCTCTCTCAGGCGTCGTAGGAGATGGCGGCGTCCTCATCGACGTCGTACGGGGTCACGCCTGCGTCGTCGTTGTCGTCATCTCGTCGCGCTCGACTGAAGCACAAGCAGCCGTTGCAGTTGCAGTAGCCAAAACTCGCCGTGGGGCAGAACATGGCCGCCACGAACATGACGCCGGCGAGGAAGAAGGCGGCGCACGTGAGCACGATGAGGTCCACGTAGAAGTACACGACACCGCTCATGTATTCGTCAGGCGTCATGATGCTGTACATGCTGCTGGCGTCGTACGAGAACCACACGATGAGCACCAGCTCCAGTGTCAACGAGTATCCTAATGCTCGCAGTGACACAAAGCCATCAGACCCGCCCAAGATGCCGTACAGAATACCCGAAATGATGGCAGATACAGCAAATGCCATACAACCAGAAACCAGCGACGATCGAAGCACCATTTCGCCGTCAGTGTCGGGCTGTAAACCAGCGCTTGGACCTGACGGAATTGCATCTCCATAATATCGATACGAGAGACCCGAGAGCACAATCATGACGCACACTGTCACGAAGGTGAAGCCGCAGCAGAATAACCCTGCGGGGGTATCCAGCCACGTCTGAACGCCTGCCACCAGAAGACTAAGCACGAAGCTGAAGGCGGCGACCATAAGCCAATTCAGTGGAAAGTGAGTGCGCACAACATAAACAGCGCCGAGAGCTGCAATGGACCCTACGAGCGGCCCCAAAAGATCGACCGTCCTTTTGAAAGTCTCGTGTGTCCACTCACTCAACTGGGTATCATACGTTAGTGAGGCCACAAGGGTCGTAAGTACCATTAACTGAAGCGCAAAGATAGACAGCATTTTGCGTCGGAATGCGATCTGCATGGACATTGGAAGTGTCGCGATTGTACCAAGAGCGTTCCCCTTCCGAGTCCGGTTTTCCTGGTTTTCATCGCTACGGGCCCACAGCTCGTACCGCCGTCGCCAATATGATCGTGGTCTTGGAGCAGTCCCAGGTTGAGAAGGTTCGAGTGGAGGCAATCGATGCGACCCGCTTGTTGTCCAGACTTCGTTGTTAGTTTCGTCCGTCTCGCCGAGATCCACCGCCACCCTCGATGAAGGCCCACGCGTGGCCGGGTACATCATCTTGATGGGGCTTATATCGCCGCCAACCTTGCGAATTTGTGCCTGCAAAAACGGCGTTCGAGCCACTCGATGGACTTTGCCCTCCAAGGAGCCAATGTGTTTACTCGTAGATGAGGACGAGGTCGAATGATGCCCGACGACGAGGATGTGTGCAGTGTTCTGGTGAGATGACGATGCTCAGAATAGGGCCTTAAAACTGTAGTGTTGATTGCCTGCCTTGCACAATAACCTCTCTATGTCTTAGCTAGCCTATATTTGACTTGGGCAGACCGTCTATCACCCCGTTGTAGTAAAAACCACCAACGATCAGTTCAGGTTTCCGATATCAAGATCTTTCACAACGTGCGGGAGTACTATTTCCCAGTTATAAATGAACCTTCTGGGGGGATCAAAGTCACTTTGGGCCAAACGATGTAAACATCCAGAGCTACACTCCGATGCAATTGTTGTAGCTAACCTTGTCCTTGCGAGAGCTTTCATTGAATCACAGTTTTCTCTCTAAATAGGGGTAGAAGCTATGACCCGCGTGATTTCTGACCATAGTCCTGCTTGCTATGCTATCCTTATGCGCTCCATTCATCGTGGCCCCGTGTGTCTGATCTTTGGTGAGCGCTGTATGTCAAGTCTCGCGATTGCAGCTTTGCGGAACTTGCTTGCATTCAGGACCAGAAGCAGAACCTGCCGGTCAGGAGCATCGAAAGGATTTCGACAGGCTGGTTCTGATCAAACTTGGCGCCGCTATAGTCGCGAACGTTCAACCGTTGCCTGTAGCCATGTCGTCCAGGTGGTCGTAGCACATATGTAGCCATCTGCGGTCAAAAGCCGTCTCGCATCCAGTTCACTGAACTCCAGTGTGGCAACGTTTGATCCAGTCAGATGGGGACGCTAATTCATCACTAACCTTCCACGAATTAGCGTAAAAAGCCGGTTTTCTCCGTAATTTTCAGTTCGGCCGCGGCATTCCTTCCCTGCGTCTGCGCATTCCTCCCCAGCTAGAAGAGGAAGAAGCCAGGCCAGGGTCAACGCCTAAGCCGCCTGTCGAGGCGTAATACGTCGTCACTCTTTAACCCCCTAGTCTTGTTCTCTGCAGTTACGTCCCCGAATACAAAACAGGCGCGACTGGCTGCCTAGTTTCGAGAAGGAAACCAGCAGAGCTTTGGGAGCTATTGTGTATGGCTTAAGGATGCCCTTCCCGTCGTCTCGGTGCGTAGTTAAATTCCCCTCTCTCTCTCTTAAGAGAGTTCACAGTTCAGCGTTCTCATAGTATCCTATGCTGCAGCATTCCAGTTCCGGGAGGCCGTAAGACGGCCAAGCCATCATTCCTGACGCCGCCCAGCGCGGGCTTAGGCGCGGCCAGACCGGCTAAGATTCCGTCGCCCATGCTCCAGCGTCCGCCCAAGCGCCTGCAGTTCCCGGTCAGTCATACGAACAATCAGGTGCAGGAGACTCATCCTCAGCCTCTAGTGCAGGTACCACGACCGCTGAGTAATCCGACTGCTGCTTCGAGCTGCGTGTCATCCAATGGACCGGATACACAGTCGGATAACATCCGCGTTCTGCTTCGTATCAGACCGTCGCCCGGCAAGGACAAGAAGAAATGTGTGGAAGTAGCACCGGATCAACGTGGCGTGACGCTAGCGCCGGCGTCTCAACAGGAAAAGAGATTCGGTTTCGACCGCGTGTTCATGGAAAACTGTCAGCAGGACGACATTTTCCAGGATGCAGGTCGCGCGGCCGTAGAGAACACTATTGAGGGATACAACGGCAGCATTTTCGCGTACGGACAGACTGGCTCAGGCAAGACGTTTACAATGCTGGGTGGAACGACTGCGAGCGCTCATGAATTACGGATTTCCCCGCTACGTGGCCTGACGCCGCGTATTTTAGACTATTTGTTCCAGAGACTTGCAGCGTTGTCACGTGAACGCAATGCTGCATTTTACCATGGAGAGGAACAGGAACGAGCGGTGCAATACACGCTGGCGTGCTCGTACTTGGAGATTTACAATGAAAAGGTGTTCGATCTGTTGGAACCGAGTGGTTCAGTCGCTGCTCAGCAGCCCAAGAGTCTTCGTGAAGACCGCAACAAGGAGGTGTATGTGGATCAGCTACGGGAGATCGATGTGGGTAGCGAAGAGGAAGCGCTGACGTTGCTGCAGCTTGGCTCACAGAACCGTCATATCTCGTCCACAGATATGAATCGCGAAAGTTCGCGCTCTCACGCTGTTTTCTCGGTTAAATTGGTGCTAGAGGAGCGCACGTCAGCTGGCGTGAAGCGTACACGCCGTTCTTGCTTGCATTTGGTGGATTTGGCTGGTAGTGAAAAGCAGCGACAGACGCGAGTTCATGGCAAGCGACTGAAGGAGGCGGCACAGATTAACAAGTCGTTGTCGGCGCTGGGCAACGTGATCATGGCGCTGGTTGACGTCAGCAACGGCCAAAAGAGACATGTGCACTACCGTGACTCGAAGCTTACTTTCCTTCTACGTGACGCTCTGGGTGGCAACGCTATCACGAGTATTGTGGCTACTATTTCGCCTGAAGAGAAGTATTTCACAGAAACGTTGAGCACATTGAAGTTCGCTCAGCGCGCTAAGTTTATCAAGAATAATGCTGTACAGAACGAGGATGCGGACTCGCTGGTTCCTGTGCTCAAAGAGCGGATTGAGAAGCTGATGCAAGAAATCGCTGCTTTGCGTAGCAATGTCGGCACGATGAGCTCTATCCCTGATAATACTGACGTTAATCCTGTAAGGAATGAGCACATGATGCGGCTTAAGGCAATTGCTGAGGCTGAAGCAGAGGCTCGAGCTCAGGAAAAGAAGAAGCAAAACCGATGGGAACCGGCGTTGGATATAATGCAGAAGCTGCTGCGCGCTAGTGGTGCCATGTCACCTGCTGATATTGCAGAGGAAAATGGAGACGAACCTCAGCAGCAAGAGCGGGATGTTGTGGAGATCCGTTGCGACCGCCTTGAGATGCTGCTGTACCGCATGATTTGTCGGTTTGAGGAGTATAAAGAGGTCACGTTCGACCCTGATCGGTACAAGAGCAGCCGACGTCCATACCAATTGAAGCCAAGCAAGCTTCAAGCCCCACGGATGTCGATGCTTCCCGCTCCTAAACGATACAGCAGTGCTGCTGCACGCTACCATCATGTAGACAACCAGGAGCACACTGCGGATGATGGTGAAACTTCTGCTGCTTTAGTAGCAGCTGAGAAGCGCGAACGTGAACTACACAAGAAGGTGCAAGAACAACAACATCAGATCGAGGAAATTCTGCAGCGGTCTCAAGAGGCCGAGGCTGAGAACGATCTGATCCGTCACGAGCTTTGTGAGCTGTTAGAGTGGAAGGCCTTTGTTGAAGAAGAACGACGCCGTGTCAGTGACGCTGTACCGATGGATCCTCAGCAGGATAGCGAAGAAGACGAACAGGATACGCCCATATTGGAAGCATCGACTGTACCGAGCGAAGAGATGCAGGAAATGCAAGAACTACTGAACGTGTACCGTTCGCTGTTTGACGAAGTGACGGAGTTAATGTATTCAAAGAAGCCGATGCTATGCAGTCCACCCAGCCCGAAGTCTGGATCCTCGGTGGTCACGGACTCGAACTCGACCAGTTACGCTTCAGGTGATGAGGACGAGATTGGTGACGATTGCATTTCAGTGGATGGTTTCGATGCTAGTGAAGACGGTGATGGAGGCGTCAGCGACGCGTACCGTGAGATCCGTCGTGTGAACTCGCTAAGCTCGCGTCTAGGACGGAAGCTTGACATTTATCAGGACGCCATTCATCGCCTCGAAAAGGAGCTGCAAACCACGCAGGACGAGCTCGAAACATCCAGTGCTGCTACAAAGTTCGCGGAGTTCCAGCTTCAGCAGTTGCGAACATTGGCTGCCGATGAAGAGACGAAACAGAACCAAGCTGAGAACGAGTTGAGGAAGAAGCTAGACGACTTGGAGCAAACCGTGCGTTCCAATCGTGACGAAATGGCCAAAGTGCTGGATGAGAAGGCGGTGGAGGATGCACGTGCTCTGGAACATGAGCAGGAGGTGGTCCGCCGTGAAGTTGACCGCTTGGAGCGCAGTCTCCGCAACAGCAGTGACTGTGAGGATAAAGAAAACGACAAGAAGCAACTTGAAAGCGCTTTGCAGGCAGCTCAGCAACGCATTGAAGAGTTGGAGCGGGAAATGGAGGCATTGCGATCTGCGTCATCAACTGCAGAGATGCCTCAACGGAGCGATGAGGAACCACCAGTCCAACTACAAACGTTACTGGATCATGCTCTTGGAGATAACGCGAAGCTCTTAGAAACGGTGCGTGATCTGCAAAGTAGGCGACAACGTAGTGGTGCCAATCTACAGTTGTTGTCTTCCTTGCTCGAGGCAGCTGCGGGGGATGAAAAGAATTCAGGACACAACAGCGACGACAAGGCCGATGAATTGACCCGATTAAGGCGTGAAATTGCCACCTTACGGCTTCAACGAAATGGAGCTGGAGACATCGCCAGCTTGCGTGCTCATGGAGTGGGCAATGAGGCCCTCGCTAAAGTAAGTAAGTGGTCGTAGAGCAGGCTCTTCATGGGCTCAATGCGGGTAGCATTCCGTCACAGTGTGGGGTCTAATGCTGGCGTGTTGGGTCTGTGTTGGGCTGTGCTGTGTATGATTCTGCTTTGTAGTAGTGCGCAGCTGGTCATGGAGTGCTGACGACTCCTCTGGTACTTCTTCTGCTTCTGCCTCTGGACGACGTCCTCTTGCGGTTCCATTCGCGTTTTGTCCCTCGATTTTCATAGCCCACCGAGACCATCCAGCGACTGACAATGGAGCGAGCGACACTGCGAGCAAGGTTACACCGAGCACAACAGACGGCAAGTCGGCTTGAGAAGGAGCTCGGTCGTGTTCGTCGGAATGCCGCTGTCGACAGCAGCAATGGGGCACTCTCGACGGAGTTTCTGTGCGGCATGTAAAGTCGCAATGTTTTCATTCATAATCGGGGTATGAACAGCAAGAAACGTGTCTGGAAAGCAGAGGATATTGTTTTGTTAAGGTGAGAAGCAGTAGTATTAGGGTGCCCAAGCGAGTCGGCGGGTAAATCGAGGGAAGGCTTGCACCTCCAAAATCATTGTGGTATGTTGTGTATGTCTATACAAGCAGCTAGAGTGCATATCGAAGTACATTGTGAGGTGAGAGTGTACGGCGCTTATAAAACAACACGTAGGCGGCATCCGTGACTACATCACCCGCTGCGATTTCCGACACCTTCTCGTCATCGAAGCGGAACCACAGCTCGGGACACTGAACATCTCCGCTCTCATTTGGGGTGAAGAGCGCTGAACTCTCTGGGAAATCAGCGTCATAGCGGCAATACGCCGTGTAGTGCCCCCGTGTGAGTCCACCGACATGATTCGCCACAGCATAAAGATCATACACTGATGAACCTTCGTCCTCACGTCCCATCCATTTCGAAAAGTCGAGGCCTTTGAGTGGAAAATCAACAAGTGCTCGGACCTTCTGCTTATGCTGGTTCTCGAGATACTGAAAGCGCTTGAGCTGCACCATGACAAGATCTGGTAGGCGCCAGATTGCAGATAATCGAGTGCCTTCGCGAGGAACATCGCAGCGCTCACAAACCCAGTGATCTTCTAGCGAAATAGCTTCCTCACGCATTAAAGCATCCATGCACTTGGTCAGTGGCACAGCATACATCGGTGGACTATCATCATCAACTACTGGCATTTTATCGTCCCGATCCTCCGACTTCTCTTTAACGGATGCAGCGGCATCAAGATCAGCGCGTAAATCCGGGTCTGTTTTAGCAGCCTCGGTCACTGCATCTGGCACGTCTTCGGGTGCTCGTACTTGGCAACTTGTGTAGTCCTGGCGATTGACCCAATCCAGTGCTAAGACACTACGCGTAGAAAAGTGCTGAAGCAATGCACTAGAGTCCGTGGGTAACAGCTCACCACGCTCACTAGTAAGATCTTCCAAATTGACGACTCGGACTTCATACGGCAGCTTTGTGTGTTTCAAGTCTTCGTCTGGGTGAATTACACTCGACTTGGAATCATCATGAAAGCTTCGCCAAAAGCGAGCAGTCTGTAGCAACAGCGCTTGATGCATATCGTGGGCTGTCTTGTCGGATGCAATGGTAACAAACAGTGGCGTTCCAAACACGTTTAATGACACGCGTTCGTAGCTGCTCAGCTTTTGTGAGCTGGGAAGATCGCCTGTAAACGAATGATCATCACCATTCGTTTGCGCGGCTCCTGATGCCGCAATTGAAGACGGCAACTGAGCGAAGCGATGCACAACTTGAACCTCAAACACCTCGGTCGACTTGGATGTGCGAGTATGCAGTGGCTGGAGTCGCTTGGATTTCCAGTCTCGTGATGTAAACCACTTGTTCCACTTGCTGCTGAACGCATCAAAATGAACGCACACACGCTGTTGCTGCTTGCGGGTTGTGTCGTCTTGCTCCGACTCCGAGTTTCCAGCTACTTCAATTACCGTTCCCGGATGCCAATCATTGTGGTTGTCCCTTGCATCAACCCGTGATCCCACTTGAAGATCAAAAAAGCTTCGGATGCTCTCAGCAACAAGCGTCTTTGCAGCATCTGCTCCATCTGCACTGTCGCTGAAATACTCGAGTAATGTAGCAGGGACGACGGGGATTTCGGCAAGCGTCCAAGCACGTTCGTAAGCAGCAAGCGAGCCAGGTGCAGCCGTCGCAAATTTGTCGACGACTTCATCTCCTTCAACAATCCGTTTGATCCGATTACGACGTACTTCCACAAACAAAAACCGGTTCCCACTAGCACGACCATGTACCGTTGCGATGCGATCGCACAGTGCTCCCACAGTACTTCCTCGGCGAAGCCAAAATCCCCGCTGCACGGCTTGGAGAGCCGTCTCTGGATCATTTCCATCGTCATCACGATCTGGTACCTGTCGCGCTTGTAACAACACGCTCACCTCGACACGAACAAAATTCGATTCGGGAATGGGCAAACTAAAGAACAGATTTGGATCGAATGTGCACTTGCGCTCGCCACAAGTACCACATACGGTCTCACTGCGCATCTGTCCATGGAAAAGATCCACCACCACTGAAGAGTTTACACCTGTGTATGCTCGCCAAGCTGCATCGCCTTGTACCTCATCGGAAGACAACCTTGCTGTTTCCGAGTGAGCTTGCTGGTCTTCATCATCACTTTCCAGTTCGCCACCACTAGCGAAACTACCAAAGCCCAAACATCGTGAGCTCTTCTCTTGAATATCATAGTCAAATGAGGCTGCAATTGTACGACAGCCTTGATTCAGGTCCTCATGTAGACAATCTAGCAGAGCAACCATGAATTCATGCGCATCATACTGACGCGTTTCCTCGAAGTGGCGACGAACACGCGTAAACTCGTCTCGAAAACGACCGGGAGGTAAGTAACCTTGATCACGTTGACGCCAGAGAGAGTTTTGTAGCTGCGCATAAGCTGCCGCAACTGCACCGCGGCTCCCGAGATGATTCTTTTTGTTGACTTCAGCTTCGAATCTGCTCGACAAAAAGTACTCGCGAAACACTGGCGAGTGAGCAAAGCACTGGAGTGCGCTGTTCATGAAGCACGTGTTGCCCATATTAATAAGCCCCGTAGCTCGCAGACCCACATGTTGAACCAGTCTTCCGCGAGACGCTCTCGTTGCTGCTTCCATGTGCTTGGCGAGACCTACGATTACGCCTCCAGGCCCAACGCGTGCCGAAACTGTAGATGCACTGGCAGCTGCATCCTGTTCAGCAGCCATGCTCTCGCGCAGAATCTTCCAGTCGCCCGTCCTGGCGAACTTTGCAAGACTGGAACTCGGACAGCAAACAAAATCATTTCCCACAGGTTGCAGCATGGAAACAGTAAACGGTGTTCGGGGAAGCATACTTGCTATACAGCTCCGTCGACGTTGCTGTGCAATGCTTTGTGGATCCTCTTCAATGTCCAGAGCACGGAAATCCACAAGTAGTTCTTGAGCACTTGTAATTTGTAAGCCCTCTACAGTGGCGCATGGGGCTTCTAAACTGCATTCGAGGCGCACCCACGACTGAAGACGATGCCGACGCAACCAGATCGTCACTTCTCTCGCGTTCACACCAGGAAATACGCCCATACGATGCACAATTTCCTTAAGAGATGAAGTACGGTGCAGCAAGAACCGCCGGGCGTACACGAGATACACGTGTCGTGAATCATGTCTCGCCAGACGAACCTGTAATGCGACAGGATACATTTCCACCTGCACTTGTTGCTGTAGTTGTCCTCCTTGAGACTTCAAAATCATCTTGATACTTGCAGCTTCATTTGGCATTCCATCCTCCTCTCTTGGGGGCATTTCCTGTTGATCGTCAGATGAAGAGACATCTATAATTTGCCGCGGAAATTCAGGTCCGCCACCGTATACTTGCACAAGCCGCATCCAGACACCAGTAGACACGAGAACGAAGTCTTTACCCTCTGCTACACCAGGTTGTAACGTTCCTAGCTGTTCGTTCGCACAAATATCGCTGTTGACGATAGGTCCAGGTCGAGGATGGCCTCTCGGGATATGCTGCTGTTGCTGCGTATTCCGCTCCCGTCCCTGAACCTGCTGCTCTCCAGCCTCCTGCTCACGCTGCTGAGAATTATTACAGTGATCTGGTTGCATATATCTCCGCCACTGGGTCCACCAGCTACTCGACACCACGTACCCCGTATCACCTGCTTTCCAACGCGTATTATCCACCTCCTGCAAGATCGTTTCCTCGTCCAGCAGTGCCTTTACCACACCAAACGGTGCCAACAGCACGTGCAACACATGAGCGCCTAGTCCGCAGTCCATTTCCTGGCAGAAAGTCTGTGCCGTCACTTGATGCTGTCCTCGTCCCAGTACCAATTTCATCACCGACGCCACCAAATCGTAGCTATGCTCCGTCTGCACTTTGCTAGTGCTTCCAAGCTCCATCACTGTAACTGCAAATAGCTTCACATCGGCGGGGGCCAACACGGCCTCACTCCTGTCTCCGCGGAACCAGGTAAAGGCCAGCTCCGCCATCTCCCGCACCGACGAGTGTCTGGCCTGTTTCACTTTGGCCAGCATCTCACAGAGCTCGTCGAACTCGATTTTGCCCGTATAATTAACGTCAAAGG
The DNA here is from genome assembly GCA_033558025.1 of Phytophthora sp. 'mugwort'. Classification (NCBI taxonomy): domain Eukaryota; phylum Oomycota; class Peronosporomycetes; order Peronosporales; family Peronosporaceae; genus Phytophthora; species Phytophthora sp. 'mugwort'. Next base: position 3,543,748 of record JAUCEF010000007.1, on the reverse strand, counting down.
CCCGAAAGAGTGCGCGCTGGGCAGCTCTGGACGCGCGTCCCAACAGCGGAAACAGCCGCACGAACTGCCGCCTTGTATTGACTCGCAGCCTTGTGTCGGCGCGCCGGCTGAAGTAGAAGCGCTTGCTGCGCACCAGCGCCGAGTCCACGCGTGTCTGTAGCAGTTGCTGGCGCTGGAGGTCCTCGATACTGGCGACGGACGGCGGCGTGGCGGACGTGGCGGTCGTGCTGGAGCTCGCGGAGCTGCTGGCGCCTGTACCTATCGGTTCGTCGCCGCGGGCGGCGCGTTGCGGAGCGAAAGGATCGGGCTGCACGTCCGGCGCGATGGCGGTCTTATTCACGGCGATGTGCACGAGTTCTCGCAGCGCGAAGAGCTCCGGCACACTCCACGCGTCCAGCAGCCGCGTGCGCGCAGCTAGCGATCGTTGCGCGGCGGCTCCGGACGCGGCAGTTGCGCGCCGCGACGCGCCGGGAAGTCCGCGACGTCGCCGACGCGAGAAGAATCGGCGCAGCGAGCCGCTGCCGCCGCGCGGGGAGGTCGAGGAGCGCATCACGAGTCCGGTCAGCTCGATTGTTTCTGCTTTTGATTTGAAGTTCGAAAGGTGTTTGAGCACTGTATAGATTTACTCTTTTTTCTCTTTTTCTTCTTCTTTTCGGTCGATTTCGTTTTTACTCGTTTGGTGCTTGACGTAAACCCGGCAATTTGGGGCCAGAGCGAAGCTGCTGCTGCTGCTGCTGCTGCTGCTGCTGCTGCTGGAAGGATTCGAGACAGATGGAAGCACGTCAAGAGGCTGCAAGACAGGCGATTCGCTGTCTTCGGACTGGCGCTACGAGGACGCGCAAAACGTCGAGTGGGCAGTGGGACGTCGCCACCTACCGGAAGTCTTCTAAAATTGACGAGCTATTTGCTGCTCTGTGGTAGCATTGCGCGCGTCGAGCATGATCAGCCCATGCTTCTATTGCTGCCGAGCTGAGCGAGCTTCGAGAAGGTCCGTCTGCCAACATGGCAACCTGAGAAAATCGTACCCTTGCGTAAACGCCAAAAGCGTAATACTGTATTCGTTTGAGTAGTCAATGCAGTAATCGTGGCGGCCGCGATCCTAACTCCTCGGCGATTCTTCGTGACGATACGTTCAGCGTACCAGTCTCATGGAGCAGTACTGCGTTTGGTATGCCGTAAGTATATGGTGCAGGCACCGACACTGCAATAGCATTTGTTGAACCCATATTCCGACGTTATAAGTCTACTAATCCCCCAATACAGCATCCACCCGAATACAAGCATCCACCCGAATACAAGCATCCACCCGAATACAAGCATCTACCCGAATACAAGCACTCAATACAAGCTCCACACACTCTACACTGTTCAAGCCTCCTTCACATTACAGCAAGTCCCCTCTGAATACAAGCCTCCTACGCGCTTCAACATATCTTACCATCACTCTTGGATTCCGCACTCAAGCACACCATGGAGGAGGCGCTGGATCGCGCGAGGGCGCTGAATGAACGGCTGACGCTGCCGCGGTTGGAGCGTATGGTACATGTGTATCGCACGTGGCTGAACGTGGAGGGCGGGGAGGGTGGCATGGCGCTCACACGGCGTGAGCTCCAGTGCGTGCTCGAATTCCCAGAGCTTGGCCACCACGTGGACTTCCTGTTCGAGACGTTCAGCTGCGTCTCCATCAATAGGAAGGCGACAGCTGCACCCCATGTGGACCTGGTGACGCTTCTGGCCACGGCGGCGGTGCTGGCGCAGGGCGCGCTGGCGGACAAAGCGCGCTTTGTTTTTCAACTGGTGGATCTGAACACGGAGGACGACATCGTAGAGGCGGAGCTGGCCCTCGTCATCAGCACATGCTGCAGAGGGTTCTATAGACTCGGGATCATTGAGGAAGGGGACAATTTGTCCGAGATGGACGCGATGGCGGTCGCTTACGAGGCGTTCGACTTCGTAGGGTTGGAAGACGGAGACAAAATGACTTTCACCATGTTTTTGAAGTGGTGTGTCTTCCATCCAAGACCTAAGGCATTTCTGGGGAGGATTAGTTGCTTGTTCTTTATGTGTGAAGCTGTGAGGAAGCTGAAGGACGCGCTGCGAGAACGGATGGAGAGACTGCATAACGCAGAGACGTTCCTGCATTATAATGACATGCACTTTGGGTCGCTGGATGAAGCCGCGGAGAGAGTTGGGGTCGTTCTGGGGCCGATTGTGGGAAAGGTAATTGCATAATATGATTAAAAGCTAAGATTTAAGATGCTGAATGTTTTGTGCTTGGTGTGGTCATCGTTTGCTGTACAGATTGAAGCGGCTAGTGTTAACGTGCTGCTGGATGTGGATACTACAGCGTCGGTCACGTGTTTCGCATTTACGTTCCCACAGGGAGGCACAGAGATGGAAATGAATCGCTCTGTCCCAACACAATCCTTTGAGGCTCAGGCTTTTCATCCAGTACTGTTTACAATTACTGGACTGTCCCCTTGTACATCGTACTTGCTGCGATTTCTGGGTATCCGTAAAACTGATCGTGATCGATGTGTGGCGGTAGTTACTACGAAATCAGCGCCGGGTATCCCGCTCAATTCTCTGCCTGTTCCTTGTGGTTGGCGCATCCGGGTATTGAATCATCTCATTCCAGGCGGTAGACACCGTAGACCTCTGAGGCCATCTGAGACGCAAGTTTACAAAAAGATGGCGAGAGATAGCTACCAGTCCTCAAAATTAACGCTTACAATTCATTACGGTTTGTATCTTTCGCCAGTGAAGGTTTCCGCGATGCTCGAGATATTGGAGCACGGACATGTAAGTGGCATCACTAGTTCTCTCGGATACAACAACAATTCAAATCCGCTAATGTCATGTGTCGTATCGCTCGTGTGGCACGACATTTATAGCGGTCACAGCATGACCAAGAGGCCAACATGCGCGTTCTCAATATGATTAAACAAGAATATCGACGAGTGTTGGGCGAACCCTGCATTTGGGAACTACTTCGTAGCCACAGTAATTGGTTTCTGGACGGCAATGAAAGCTTGCTTTTCGGCGGCTTTCCTCAATGGAGAAATCGCACGCGGACTGAGTTTACAATATCTGAAAAATCTCTTATCAGTTTGGCCGCCCCGATGAGGCAATCTTACATGGGATGTTTATGGGGGCATACCCAAAACATTTTGAGCTGCCTGAAGTTGGACGATGAAGTAATATTTGCTTCAATTGTGGGGAAGCTTGATCTGCATAGTGAGGTGTGTGTCTGAGGAAGTTGTGTGTGATGGATGCAATTTATGTTTTTAATTGTGTCTTGTTGATGATATTGTTTATTCAGGATGGACAGATTGAGTGTACAAGGCAAATTGCAGACATTTTGAAGGAATTTCCATCTCCCTCCACAGTGTTATTAGCAACGATGGTTCCTCTTATCAGTCAGACAAGGGCTGTGTGTGCTTCTCAGGGATACCTCCACAGCGACAAATCTCGCCAGATGAATATTGCTAACGATAGTGCGCGGCAATGGCGAATGGTTCAAGAGCTTATTAGATGGAATCTCTCTGACATGAAACGGCAGGTCGTCTTGCTCTCGTTCGATGACGTGGGAAGTTATCACAACCTCATCAGCATTAAGAACACAACTTTGTCATTTGCGGAATTGGTGTGCGGGCCGGCGGTCGGCACGCACCCGTCTAGTGCTGTACATTTGCAGACACAGACAAATCTAGCAGATCAACTTATTGTCCGCCACGGGGCGCTAGACAGACGGCCGCAATTCGTTCAAATATCTTCAATGGGGAATATAGGCGATGGATCAACATCAGCAACAGGTGGGAGGCGAATTTCTAGAGATTTGGACGCGCCATATACCATTTTCCAAGCGCAACTTTTGCCGCTGCAAGCAGAGCATACAGTTCGCCGAATTGTAGGTACTCCTAGCCCCCTGGCAAATTATCTTGACGCTAGCTCCATTTGCTTATGGCATTTCTCATATGCAGCTAGGTCCTGTTGTGGGGTGTGTAACCTCTCGCGTCGCTCGAATTCTACTCGAATGCGATGCTGAAGGCGAAGTTGTTTGCGTTGCTGTAGATCGGTTGACATTGCAAGAATGTCGTGTTGTAGAGCGAGTTGTTCCATTCCGACCGACAGTCTTTAACATCACTGAGTTGACACCAGGGCGTACCTATGATATGTATTTTGAGGTAGTATTGCCTTCAAGTCGCTCTTTGGGTGGGTTGTTCTACTGACATTTCGTTCTTGTTGCGTGGGGCTTGTCAAGGGATTGCTAAATGACGAGCCTGGAATATTCCAGACACTACACGAACACCTTCCGGCTTTTCGACTTTTAGTTGTGTCGGAGGATCGCTTCTTAGATGGCACAACAAGCGCCATCGCATTTGCCGGAGTGGCGCTGCCACCTTCTTATTTCGGGAATGTTGTAGATCACTTTTTACCTCCTGTTGGAACTCTTCGAGCCAATGTCACAGTGCATATTGGATGCTTCGTTTCATTGGCGCATGATCTCCAACGAATGTTTTGCCTCCTCGCTGACGACTGGCAGAAACTTGGGGATTTAAAGCTGTTTAATTATGTGAGGGAATGTGTACGCCACCACTGGAACACTCCCAAAAGTCAGGACTTACTTGCTCGAGGTGCTCATTGGTTTCCGAGTATTGGTGTCTTACGAGCACTTCTGACAAAGGAAGATATTCCGGTGTCGTTCGTCCGAGTTGTTAAGCGCGTGTTGGCAGAGTACGAGCAAGTAGGTAACTTTCGATCACACAATTTGGTACCGATTGACCGATATTTGTATCGCCTCCAGAACAGTGTGGCAGTGTTGATGATTGATACCCTTGAAACGATATTGGACAGCGAACAGCTAACACCATTCGTGCAACTTTCCGAAACATTATTGTCAGCTTCCCAATGGCAAGCCTTGGAGTATTGGCTGCGAATCGATCACCTTCAAGACTCTCAAGGAAACGAAACCGACAGCACGAACATTCTTGTCATTATGAGCGATGTCCCATTGATATCGCAACGAGACGAGTTAACGCAATTGTGGCACCCACGATTCGAAGATGCCGTTGATTCGTATTGTTTCCTAGCAGATAACGGAACAACATCATGGGGAATGTATCCAAAAGAACAAGCCCGGTTACTTCGTTTGGTCTTCCGCAAACTGCAAACTGTATGTTTGTCGTTAAAAAGATGATGCTGGTTTTTCTTATACTTACTGATGCTGTATTTTGGTTATGTACTGTAGAATCCGAAGTTTTGTGTCATATTCGTTTGCTGCGGCGCATTTGCCTCAAAAACCACGATCACCGACAAATCGACGAAACTTTCTTTTCAACAAGTTGCTGTTGGGCCAATTTCAAAGTCGGGGTTATCTCATGAACGAGAGCAGGCCGGAAATGCTGGAACTACCTTTGCCGATGAAGAACTGTCTATCTGCTATTCGATCCAGCAAGAAATACCAACTGGCAAACCGAGATTGCAACAGTACTGCTCACTTGAGTTAGTATCGCACCCACTCGGCGCTTCAAGTGATGTGAAATTCTACACGCAGCATCATGGTGAAGCTAGACTCATTTTAGGCCCAATAATTGGTCGAGTTACACCCAGAACTGCGCGGATTCTGATTGAGCTTGATCGCTCTGTACCCAATCTATCTTGCACGCTATTCGACCCTGCAACATTGCAAAGGTAGGCTGTACTCTGCAACATACTCTTGCTGCTGTATTTACAGAGCTGACGGTAAATTTGCAGCTATTCAACGCAGGCTAACTTGGAAGCATTTGTCCCGACCATCATCAAAGTCGAAGGGCTTCAGCCAGCCACCCGATATGATATCAAGTTCGAGGTGACGTACTCGAATGCTCGATTAAAGCCTTGACATGACCGATGTCGCTGGTCTTTCTGATTATCTTTTCTTTGCTTTCTCGTGCAGGGCTTGATGGACAATAAAAAAGACGCTGTGTTGGGCCATGTGCTCACCCCAGCATGGATTTCAATGACATCGGAATGGCTCGTAGTTAACGGTAATTCGATGGTTAACTTCTTGGAACCTCAGACTGCGAACTTACCATCAGCCCGACCGAATACACAATGGCCCCGAATTCTAGCTAAAGGAATGGCTTCGTTCACCGCGCAGCTAGCTGGAGAAACTAGCCACCGCAATGGTGACTCCCTTGGTGGTCATGATGATGAGATGCAGCAAAATTACAATCCATGGCACAGCATTGAAGATGAATACCTTTCTGAACCTCTCGTCAGTCCACAGTTGCTGCTTCACTTAGGAGGTGAAGTGGACATGAGCCGTGCGTTTACCGATGAAGAGCTCGTCAGTATCGTGGTCCATCTCGCTAGGCAAATAGAAAGCAGCTCCCATAATGAGGATAGCGATGACTTCCAGCGTCTGCGGTCTGAATTACGTTGCCGATTGCAAGAAGTATATCGCATTGCGTGGGGAGTGCCCCCGATGAACCGACTTCTCGGATACGTTAGCAATCTCATGCTGCTCAACAAAGACTCGGATCTTTACTTCAGTCAAAGTAATCTCCGCGGTGTTCTCAACAAAAGTGGGAACCACGCTGTATTCGATTCCACGTTGACTTATATCGTGGCAATCTTCAGAGAGCTTGCATTCGAGCTGTGGCAACTGTACCAAAACCAACTCTGGGTCGATGTTGCTGAGCGTGAACTGAAGTACGGCAGCAAGAGCAGCGGTAACAAAGTTGCATTCTCCACTACATTTGGAATCAACCGCATGGTCGTTGCGAATGTAAGTCACGAAGTTTACGAGTATTGCGATACGATGGAAAAGGAAGCTCAAAAGAATGTATCCGATAGTGTTCCACGGTCTCTAGACGAACCAAGCAGTCTTCCCACTGTTAGCATGTTTTCAGCTCGCTCTTGGAAAGTCATTGATGAAGCTCTTGAGCCTTCCAGCTCTATACCGGAGGTTGGGCAAGCTCGCACAGCGCCAACTAAACCCAAGAATCCTGTTCAGCAGCTAGTTTTGGTCGTTTCAGGCGATCTAATGGCGTGGGGTGCGTCGAAAACCTATCCAGCGCTACGAGTTGAAATTGTCAAGTTATTTGAAAAGTTGTTTGCTTGGAAATTCATGGATCGAGCGCATAGAAAAATTGCAGTGATATGTTGCCGTACGGATGGAAGCTCTATTACTTTCGAGATAACGGACGAAAAATTCGACGAAAAGCTTTTACTCACGTGTGTTGGCTCTATCAGTGAGGCCCGTGAGTTGTTTCATCGGGATCAGAAAAAAGTAAAGGGTGCTACGTCAGTGGTAACCAGGAGTGCAACAATATCCAAAGGGCACTTCTCAAAGCGATTTTCCTATCGGAGTATCACAAACACCACAAGTACTGTAATTGCGACCAGTGGTTCAAACGTGTCCGTGACAGGACGCGAGAAACAACGAGCAGAAGACAGTGATATCTCCAGTCGTTCTACAGCTCGATGCAGAACATTCGTCAGCTATCGTTTTGTGACGGATTACCGCCAAGGCTTCTTTGACGAGACTCTCCGCTTTTTTCCACCTCGGGTTTCCTTGCCTAAGGCTGTCCTGGGTCCAGTTATTGGGCGATTGGTTCTTAAGAAAACTCCAAAACCAGAACACGAGGAGACAATTGCTGCGGGCGAAACCGGTGACCCAGTGAAAATGAACTTTACAGTCCCAATTCTTCTCGAGATCAACGCAGATGCTCGTGTTGTTTGTGTTGTGACAGACGTTATCGCCAACGAAGAGGTTCGCGTCGGGAAAGTTTTGGAGCGCTACCACCCGCATGTATTTGAAATTCCAACTCTAGTACCAGAACGTCGGTATATTTACCGTTTTGATGGTATCGCGAATTCGGAAAGCCGTCGTGGGAGCTTTCATACACCTTCAAGCGATTCAGCTGCTTTAAGCTTCGTGGCTGTAAGTTCTAACTTTCCTGAACAAATGGAGGAGTCGACTGACAGTTTGTGGGTGGCGATCAAGAAGCGTGTTCAAGTATCTTGGTGTGGTCTCGACATGATGTTGCACTTGGGTGGCCAAGTACCAATGCATGAAGCTGTATTTGACTGCTTTGAGTGGGTTCGCCGAGAATTGAATACTCGAGAGAAATGTACTGAAAAAGATGATGCAACAGATTCCCAGCTAGCATCACTGCGTCGAAAAGTACGGCAGCGTTTGCAGCAGCGCTATCGTTTATGTTGGAACGTACCGAACGTGCGTGAAACTCTCGCACATACGAGCAATTGGTTCCTACGCTCACAAGCCGACATCGCGCCATTCTTTCGAAACCACGAAGTACTTAACACAAAAGCCGCACAACTTGTGCTTTCTGAGGCTAAACTGATTGTTGCAGATTACCAGATTTCATTAATGTTGCCTGATTCTCCTACCACTGTCGATGGGGTAACCTCCGACTCACTGTTGCCCAGACCTGGTGTCAGTGGTGTTTTATTTCCCGAGCAATCACGAAATAATGCAGACCAACTTGAAGGCATGGAAAAGCTGGACAACAAAAGCCCGGTACCCTTGAGTGGGAGTCAGGCAAATGCAAATAATTTCGAAAATCAAAGTCAGAATGAAGGTGAATCACTGACGGAAACAGTTGGTGAACGTAGCGACACGGCCCAATTCATTCAGACTGGCGAGGTTGGAATCTTCATGTGCGATATGCGCAGTACTCCTCGTGACGACGTTGTGACTTGTAATAATCGACTCATGACTCCGCTTACCCGTCAAGAGTGCGCGGTTATCGGGGAAATGCAATGGCAGCAACTTGAAAAAGCTCTCAAAAAGAAGGCAATCATGATATTTGTGCTGTGTATGGAACTTCCACTGATTCTCACAGACGCCAAACAGGTGGACGCTATGCGTGAGGAAGCAACGTTTTCCGGCGTCGACCCTGCTCAAGAAGAGGATATCGGTCGATGGAAACTATATGACCGTCAAACAGTGTCCCAACATTGGGTTTCGTGCCGCCGACAGTTAGAGCAATTACTGAATCTACTCTTCCGGTGGAAGGCTAAATACCAAGGCCGAGATATAATCGTGCTCAGTGGTGGAATGCGTGTTGGTCTTGAAACAATGCTACAAGATCACGAAACCAAGCTGTCCGCTCGTAGCCTCACTGTCGGTCCACTTACAGCTCGTGTTGAGCCTGACTTTGAAAATTTGGCTCTTGCTGGTACTGCATGCCCTACATTTCTCGGTGCCGCGCGAAATGAACGGTTTACTTTTGCTCACAGCGTCGTGAGCAGCAAAAACTACCTTTTGACGCATGCTGTAGTTACTCGGGAACAGGCAGAGAAGTCTGTGGAACGGGGCGCGGTTGGTGGACAAACCAAAGTTGCCAGAATCGAGACAAAGTTTATCGCTGATGACGGAGAAGTGGATAGTGCCCACCCCATTACCCAGCATCGACGGTTCCCAACCTGGTGGGCGAAGTACGTGCCTATGGGGAAGATAGTTTTCTGGGACGACTCAGTCATGATGCGAGCACAGTCCGACGAAAATATGACGGCGCTAGACCGATATCTACGGAATGGACGCGAGTTTACAGCGGCACTTGAGGTGCTTTTCGAGAAGCACCAGTTCGCCGAGGCAGCTCGAATGGAGGAGCTACGCAGCAAGCACCGGAGACGACAGCGGGGTCCTGAAGAATTGAAATTGAGCCTTCGGGCCGTTTTCGCCGAATTATGGGAGGTGCTTCCAGAAACACAGCGACAGCGGGTGGCCCACTTCCAAGACGAATTCGTTTTCGATTTGTTGCTAGAATACCTTGCATCTGACCTGCTCCAGATCAACGAAGCGCAGGATGAAGATGTTGAAAGACCACCCCTGGAGTTCGCCGCATTTTCCACACTGTGCCGAGATTTCATCTTCAGCGCAGGCGTGCTTAACTTATGTGTGATTATGCAGCAGGAGGACGAATACCACGCCATTGCACTTCAACGCGCCGAGGCCCACCGTCAGGCTGCCGAACGCGAGGCTCTACAGAGTCAGCAAGAACATCAGCGCGCCGAGGCAGAGGCCGAGCTTACACGTCTTCAACAAGAGGACCCTGAAGAATTCGTGAAACGGAAGTTGGAGGAGCAGGAACTTGCTCAGCAGGAGAAATTGGCAAGAGCTGAAGCTGCACGTGAGCAACGCAAGGCCGAAAAGTTACGCGATGTGGAGGAGGAGTTGGCCATTGCAAAGGAACAACGCAAACTGGACAAGTTGGCCGAGAGTGGTGATGACCCGCACGAGTTTAATCGCCGACGTGAACTGCTTGCCGCCCGAGTACGTAAATTCGACGAGCGCAAGCGTCACCGAGAAACCGAGGAAGCACGTCGCCGCGAGAAGAAGGAGAAGAAGAAGAAAGAGAAGGAAGCCCAGCAGAAAGCAGTCTAGCTCACTACCTAAGCTCACTCACCAAATCTGACCACAACTTCAAGATACACTCACGAGAGCGACGCCAACACACACCATCAGTGCCTCATCCCACTCTGTCTATTTACCTACAACTCGTTCTCGATGCGAGCGTCCTGACGAGCTCAGGATTCGAGTCGAAGCTCACCGCAACGTCACACCAGGCCAGAATCATCATCTTAAGCCGATGACGCGGACAGTCATCTCGCAGGGTTAGCTGCAGCTACTCGGGCCCTATTCATATGTGCTGCTCGTCGCTATTTCCTTCCCTCTATGAGGGGGTCTTGTACAACGCAGTAAAGCAACCTGCCGGCCTGGTTTGGACGTGTGGAGCTGCTGCCTCTCGTGCCTATGCATTCAGCGCCTCACACTCGTCGATCCAGTCCGTATACACGTCAATTGGTGCGCTCAAATCTGCCAATAATACCACCAACTGTCAGTACATTCAGCAAAACAGTAGATGAAGCAGTACAGTAGCCAAGGCGCGCGTACAGTGAATAGGAGTCTGGAAGCTCTCGGTACACACGCGACAGGATAAGTGGCCGATGTTTCGTTCGCGGTCCCTACACGGTAGTAGCAGTATCGTAGAGAATAGTACATAAGTGATCACGAGACTGTATCGAAAGGGAAAGTCTAACATGCCCAGCGTACATTTTGCACTCGACGGCTTCGTCGTGCGAGCAAAAGGGGCACTTGAACACGGTGGAAACCACCTGCTTCTTGCGCGTCTGGATCTTCTTGGTGGATTTCTTCCTTCGACCCATGGCTCTCTGTGATTCTCTCTTGGTCTCTCTTGGGTTTCCTGCACTTGTTTTTGAGCTCGCGTTCCTCGAGGAAGAATTCAAAAATGCCTCAAACTACCGTCCAACAAACGGCTCGCGTACCGTTGCCACTCGCTTCAAGAGAACACATACCTTTGTATGCGGAACATTAAGACCTCTGGAAAAAGATACCTGTGATACCTTTTGACTCAACATAAACAGGCATGACATCTAGGAGAACGTAACGAATCTATGATGTACGGTACTACAGTATTACTATTAAAGTACTGTACAGCAGCGTAGTGGTAGATGTGGAAAACAACGGGTATACGGGACTTCCTCTCTGCTTATTCTCTCAAGTAGATGGAAGGTCCATTCATTTTTAACTGCCAAGTGGCTTCAGGTCAACCTTTTGCATCCCTCGCCGGTGGGGGTTAGCTCGTGCTAAACGGGTACGCATTTGGCACTGGTACTATATGGTACCACAGCTCAGATGACGATGACAGCAGTTTACATGAGTTCAAGCTTAACCTCCTTGGGGGCCTTGAAGTCGGCGTCCTCGAGACCGAAACGCTTCATGTAGGCATCCAGGTCGGCCTGGAGCGCGATCTGCTCCTCGGCCGTGAGCTTAATCAGTTGGCCCTGCTTGGACTCCAGGTCTGAGGCGTAGGCACGCAGCTCCTTGCCGAAAAGAGCAGCCACGTCGTCCTCCTTGCTTTCGTCCACGTCGGCGTTGCCCAGGATGTCCAGGGCGTGCTTGAAGGCAGCGTCTTTGAGCTTCTTGTCGCCCTTCTGCACAACGGCGCGCACCTTGTTGGTGGCATTGGCGACCATGCTCTTCTGCAGCTCAATGTTGTAGCTAGCCTCAATCTCGCGGAAGGCTTCGAGGTTCTTGATGAACGTGTCGCGAGTTTTGTGGCGCAGCTTGTAGGCCTGCACCTCGCACATCAGGGCGACGGCCTCCTTGTGGGCCTCGGCCACAGCGGCGATGTCCTCGTGAATGTTAAGCATCGCCTTGTGGGTCTCCAGGGTTTCCTTGGCCAGGTCCAGGTTGGCGTCCTCCACGGCGTTGTGTTCACTGCAAACACACACAATTAGTGCTCCTGCTGCCGTAAATTCACCCTATCACACGCAATTCTCACCTCAGGATGGCGGCTGCGCGCTCGTCGAAGTATGAGGCGATCATCTGGCCTCCGAACTTGTAGGTGGCCGAGCAGAAGAGCAGGAAGCAGCAGGCCAGCTGCGACTCCTCGTTCAGCACGTAAAACTGGCACAAAACCACGGCTACAGGTCAGTTCAACGCGCTCTTCCTCGTCCTATTAGCAGCGGACTACAGCCATACGTGGTTGGAGATGGCGGGGATGGCCAGGGCGCCGATGATCGGGGCCGAGATCTTCCAGTCCGTCAAGCCGGCCTGGTCCAGCAGGCCCTGCGTGGGCACGGGGATTTCCTCCGAGGCGGACTCATCCTTGCGCACGATGCCCGTGGTATGCAGGCCCATGGGACGCAGCAGCTTGGCCGACGTCAGCTTGGACGAGCTGAGCGCCGCCTTGCGGAGAGCGATACGGCCGAGCATGGTCAGAATGGTGCGAGTCTCTCTTGGTCTGAGCGAAGTGGCCGGGCGCCCGTCGAAAATGTGCGGACGATAGCCACTCCCCCCTTTCAGCAACGTAACATGGTTGGAGCTCTGGATGTTGCGCTAACAGATTCGAACAACTTAACCTGAAAATTTTATCGGTTTACATTTTTGGTTCCGATACCATTCGACTATACAAAATATGCTTTATTCGATATCCGTGCCGGGGCAGTGCCGCTAAGATTTTAACAGCCACGATCTCAAAGTGAGCTTCACCTCCAGTTCATCCCCGATAGCTAGCTTCCTTTATTTGTGACATCGAGATTTAGCTTTTAGAATCGATTGAAATCCGGGTTTTCTTAAGCTTCAATTTGCCTTAACATCAAGATAGATCGTTTCCTTTTCGAAGTCGCTCCAATACATCCCCGAAAATGACACCGAAAAAAACTTACAAGTCCACGTATAATAAAATGCATCCTCTTAGTGGTTTATACTTGTCGTTTCGGCTTGGCACACGACGACACAGGATTCACTATTAGACTGGACGTTGAAGCAATTTGCGTTTTTTCTTGCCCGACGAGATAACCTGATAAACGGTGACAAACGGAGTAGCTATGTTCAATAATTTATGTTTCGGAACTTCACACCAGGGGCGACACCTTAAGACGTTCAGCAACCTCTTCCAACGACAGAAAATTACCAATCAAGCTTTGATTGATCCCGATTCACTACTTACCGGGCTCACCGAATACATCCTTAATCGCGGTTCATGAGGTTTATATCGTCCGTGGAACTATTTACGAATCGCCGTAATTTTCCGCATGCAAGTATGGTGTCAATTCGCAATCACGGCAGATCATTGCACAAAATATTACGACCATTTTTCTCGTCGCACCTCAAATAATTGGGACTACCCAAACTGCGTCAATAATATTCTTGTCTTCGTCTTCATGCTTCATGCTGGTATTAATAAAGTTGTGATAGTACAGCTCATTTCTTCTCAGAACGATTGCTCATCTTGAATCAACCATGGGAGCTTGTGCAAGTCGTCGTTGGCCCTCGTTGGCCAATTATTACGAGTTAGAGTCTCCTGAGGTGATTCTCGGTGAGGGCGCATGCTCGCGAGTATTTCGTGCACGTGAGCGTGCAAGTGGTAGTCTGGTTGCTATTAAACGCTTGGACAAAGCGCAACAGCGGCTGATTGACGATGATCCCGTCCAATGGGAGCGTGAGGTGGCGTTGTTACGCCGTTGTGCTTCTCATCCAAATGTGGTCGCACTGCACGACGTAATGGAGACATCCGAATTCGTTTACATCATCATGGAGCTTGCTGCAGGTGGTGAACTCTTCCAAGCGCTAATCGATGAAGGTGCGTACTCGGAATGGGACTCCCGACGGTTTATGACCGACCTACTTGAGGCTTTGCGCTTCCTTCACGAGCTCGGTATTGCGCACAGGTAAGGTGGAATTTGAAGCGGTTGGTACGGCAGAGTTCTCACTTATTTGTCGTTGCTCCATCAATTCCAGAGACGTCAAACCAGAAAACTTGCTGCTAACATCCTCGAGTGCAAAACTTGCGAGTATTAAATTGGCAGATTTCGGTCTGGCAGCACTCGTCGAAGAGAGTAGTCTGCTTTCCAAGAACCGTATGACCTGGGCCTACTGCGCGCCCGAGGTCTTTAAGATAGTACCGTCATCGAAGTCTCTGGCGCCGGCAGGCGATTCGAATTCCTCGCCACCCAAGCCGACACAATGTTCTGAAGTTGGTGTTCAGAGTGATATGTGGAGCGTGGGTATCGTGCTCTACGTGTTGTTAAGCGGAGTCCACCCCTTCGATCCTGATGGCCGACAGACTCGAGATCAAATGATTAGCAACATTCAGTCAGGGCAGTTTTCAATGAATGGTCCTCGCTGGGATACCATATCGCGCGAGGCCAAGAATTTAATCTCGGCTCTTCTTCAAGTTTCACCTGGAGCGCGGCCTACAGCTGCTGCTGCACTCGGGCACGAATGGTTCAAGTCGCAACGCACATCGCGCCAATCTTTGGCAGTCTCGACTGCGGACACGGAGAACCTCGAGCAGTATCGCCACCTTATGCGTCGCAAATTTCGAGTACGTGTTTGTCGATCACTTCCAGTATTCATGTTTATGTTTGGTTCTGAGCTGACAAGTTTGGTTGGGCATTTGTGGACAGACAAGTGTTATGGTTGCCGTTGCTGCGGATACGTTGCGTCGCAGCCTTAAAAAAAGTCGGCAGTCTAATGGCTCAGTCACTGGAAACGATGCAGAGGGTACGGTTGGGGCTTCACGAAACTCGATGAAGGATGGCGAGACGATTGAAAACGTTTCGGTTCCAAATCCTGGAGGTGTGACTTCACCATGTCCATCTTCACCTGCAAGCACTTCTGCTGCTGTCAGGGCTGTATCAGAAGAAACTAACGATGAATGTGCCCCAGTGGCTACCCATTCGGTGTTGAAGCACCTTTTCCACCACAATGCCCAGGAAAACAACGGCTCATTCGAAGTTATGGCGATGACTGTTGTAGATGCGGATGTAGATGATATCACCGTCACAGTTTAAGAGAAAATAATTGATAGCTTCGAGTCAACTATACTCTGTCTCAGAAAAGAACTTGCTGCATTTGCTAGCGATGAAACTTCATGTCATCAAAGAACCCAGGCCTGGCAATCCTTACTCCACCGTGATTCCCATGCGCTGTTACTCGCGTTGATCCCGTTCCGCCCTCACCAGCAACACCGTTAACCAGGTCCCAATAAGCCCCTCGGACGCTTTGCGGTGGGTTTTCATTCATGCCACCGGGTTTCATGACTCCACCCGCCTCGACGTGAATGTTTTTGGCGTTCAAAAGATTAACGTTAACATAGCTGGATCCACCTCCTCCTCCCCCAACAATTCCAGGTGAAAATCCGCCTCCACCTCCACCAAAAAACCCACCTCCTCCGCCTCCTCCGAACTCGGCGCCATTTCCACCTTGCATCGAAGCTCCATTCGTACCAACAAATTTGCAAATAGGATTGTACTCGTCGCATGCTCCAGCAGATCCACCTGCAACGTCCCCACCAGGACGGCCACAGCGGAAATCGTCACCTTCTACAAGGCTTCTAGCTTTCCAAGCGTTGCCTCCACCTCCATTACGACACGTTCCGCCTCCCCCGCCACCTGCTGCAACTAAAATGTACTCGATTCCGTAGGCACCCTGACGATATATACTCGTGAAGCCTCCGCCACCACCACACGCAGATTCCTTGTTGCCACTGTATCCTTGACCACCACCAGGAAAACCTCCACTAGCTATGGAGATTTGAGTAGCAACGAGAAACCCACCCGGCACCTTTTTCGTGTTCTTTCCAGACTCGTAATCGTCTCTCACCTCGTCCGTGCGTTCAGCCATTCGAGCAAACTTGCCGCCACTACCTCCTGATCCAACCGAGAAGTATAGCGTCTCACCTGGAAACACAGGGCATATGCCCTCAACAAATGCGCCACCGCCACCATGGCCAACCGTTTGACCTCGTAAGAGTCCACTACCTCCTCCAGCACCCCAAGCCTGGAATTTTAGCAGCTTGACATCGCGTG
Organism: Phytophthora sp. 'mugwort'; assembly: GCA_033558025.1. Classification (NCBI taxonomy): domain Eukaryota; phylum Oomycota; class Peronosporomycetes; order Peronosporales; family Peronosporaceae; genus Phytophthora; species Phytophthora sp. 'mugwort'. The sequence continues at coordinate 3,527,395 of JAUCEF010000007.1, read as the reverse complement.
GAACTTTGTACTCGTGCACTTCGGCGGTCACAAAGCTTAAAATCCCAGACGATAGTATATGGACACGACGATGCGCGTTTCGTTCTTTAGTTTGGATTGTTGCGTTGCATTTTGGCCAGGTGCATTTGACCTTGCGCAACTCGCAATCGTCTTGTTCATGAGCAAGTCGTGTTTGCTCCAGCGTTAACAATTCGTGTGCACCTCCTCGATATACCCGACCACAACCTAACCGACAGCATAGGTCCCCAACTGGCCGCCGAACACACAGATCTCGCATATGCGGCACCGCTAGCTCAAAATGTGGTAACCACACTCCACAGTCTCGTGGACAGTACACGATACGGCTTGGGCAGTGCTCTTCGTTCTCAGACTCGTGATCATATATGACCTCACGCCATAGTTGTCGTTCCATAACCACTGTACAACCCAAGCGGCATACCATGAGCCTCCTTGGACACTCGACGCGCTCGTGCTCTTCGAGACTAAATTCCCGTGGGAACCATTGCTCGCATCCCCATCGACACAATGCTCGGCTTAAACGCAATCGGTCTTCGCTGCGAGTCAAAATGCGACTAACACGACGGCGCTCTTTTATCGTAGGTTTGTCGTCCGTATCTTCTAGCCGCGAGTTTTCAAGCTCTTCCTCGTTAAGTTCGTGCTCCATCTCTTCACCTCGCTCGATTTCGCGCCTCGGATCCCTTCGCGACGGATCGATTGAGGTAAGCAAATTGTTCTCTCTAGCTCGGAGGAATACTTCACGCTCACGGCGGAAACGAGCGTCAATGTATGCCAGGCTTCTTCCTTTTATGTTCTTCCTCCCCGTGGACCTCTTGTTGTTCTTGGGACCGCTGTCAGTATCGCTTTCTTCATAAACCGCACCGTCACCATCAATTGTCAAGTGCTCACCCGTGACGCTACTTTCTAGTTGACGCAGCGCAGTTTCCAGCTCCTCTTTCTCCCGCTTTTGCTGCGCCGTGGCCATCGTGTTTTCCTCTTTTGCCGTTTGTAATTGTTCCTCATGTCTCCGTGCTCGTTGCAATGCTGATTTCCACTCTTGCTCCTCTTTACGGAGACGTAATTCCTCAGTTGTAAGAGCAAACCCTATCTGGCGCTTTGGATGCAGGATTTCTTGTATAAATATTTTTGTTGCCAAAGTGTCGTGCACGCAATCTCCGGAGAGTTCATTAAAATAAAATGTGTGTGATGTCTGCGGATCATAATACCGATGCCAACCGCGATCATGCGTTTCGATCTCTTCGCTGCGCTCAAAAATAAGTGCATGTGCGTATCGGTAGCCTTCATGCAGAAGTACTTCGTCGGGTTTCTCCACAAGAATTCGCTGATCGAGAGTATGTAAGTAAAATGTGACGCCACCAAATCCCCGACACTCACGCCACTTCCCAAGTTTTCGGCCTTTCACAGCATTATCCACAATCGCCACCGATGATGTCCCCGAAAACTGAACAACAAGACTAGCCTGATCTGGTTCATCTTCAAACTGCTCTGTATTCTCGAAGAAGCGCTTTGTTTGCCATTCTCGGATCGGTAAACCTTCAGGAGATACCCACTGGAACTGGTCTGTCTCGCGATTGAAAAAGAAGTACACATCAGCGCCATTTACGCGGTGCAGTTCCCACTCTGGACGCAGCCGATGGCGCTCAACAAAGCGGGCGCTCGTTTCCATCTTTTCTTTCCAGCCAAGCCGTGTTTGACCTTCTTCCACTACTTGGGCTGGCACTTGTCGTTGAACGAAGCCACTGCGTGTGTTTTCGAACATGCGATTGTGGCTAAACGGCTCCTCGTAGATATCCCAGCCAGCGTTGCACGCCACAGGTTTGCCATCGTTCTCCTTGACTAGCTTGCGCATGCGGTTCAGAGTGTCCAGCTCGTTGAAATCTTCAGCCATTCGATTAACTTCGTCTTGCCAGACTTTAAGTCTTCGAGCAATCCGCTCCTCTTCACGACGGATTTCCTTCGTACGTACACGCTCTACTCGCTGTTGCAATATGTTTTGCTCATGCTTTGCGTCTCCTTTCGGACTACCTGGTCGGCCTCGACAAGCTAATAGTAGCTGAAACGGGGTTCTACCGCTATGATCCAGAAGAAAGGGGCTACACCCGTGCTTCTCTGCTAGACATTGAATCACTCGTTCGTGAGTACACACCAGATTTTCATCACACGCTACGTGCAGTGCCGTACGACCTTGGAGATTCGGCAAGTGTTTGTACATTTCTCGCAGATACGTGTCCAAGAAGAAGCTCATTTCCGACAGAGAAAGCCAATCTGCAGGATCACCTTCTTTGCGGCGTCTGGCTTGTTCATCGTCAGTACCTTCTTCTTCTTTACCATTAATTGCGTCAATTTCGTCATGAATGTCACGCTTTGGGAGCTTTTTGTGGTAGCGCGATACAAGGTAGTCCATGAAAGGCTTCTGCGGGGCCGGCATCTTGCAAATTCTGGTATGATCGCCTCCATTACCAAATAGCTCCTCGTGCAACCATAGTACAGATTCAAATAGCCACGAAAAATGATAGCGGCGGCGTTCATTGTCGCGCAACTTGGTTTTCATTACGCTGTCGTATGTCTTTTGCAGCAAGCAGTTGTAGGATTCGCCACGCCACTGCGGTAGATTAGTAATGAATATTCGAAAAGCATCATCATGTGCGCGTAACAACTGAGAAGCAATCGTGGAGCTGCCGCTGAACGCAGCCAAGTGCAACCCTGAGTTTTTCAAATTATCCAGCTGAAATATGTTAGCTCCGTGCTCTAGCATGAGCGCCGTTACTTCGCTGTGACCACATTTTGCAGCAACCATCAACGGTGTGCGACGAAATGAATCCAGTTGATCTACTTGAGCGCCACGATCAAGAAGTAGCTTTGCGATGGAATGATAGCCGTGTTTACTAGCGATATGCAGAGGTGATTGCATTAATTTCGTGTTCACATCCAATTGAAAAGCGTTCACATCTTGACCACCAAACACAAAAAGCTCCACCCCCCGCAGAATGCCTTCTTCCAATACCCGCAAGAACGAAAACGGCTTCCATGCTGCTGTACGAGGCGATTCAGCACTGTTGCTGCATCGATCATCGCGATTTTTGCCAACGCGGAGTAGCCGCTGAGTAAACAGTGGATTTCTTTCAGGCACGAATCCCTGTGAAACAAGTTCGCTCAACACAACATTGCCGTAAATACCCCGAGAAAGCTCCTGCTGGCACCAGTGAGCCCATTGCGGGTGTAGTGCCGTGTCCACGGCGGGTGATGGCGTTTTCTCAACTGCGGCAATACTGCGTGCAGTGCGCGATGACTTGATGGTCGAACCAGAATGAGAAATCTCATTACTGTCACCGGATGAAGTGCCAAATCCTGTACCGTAAACATCATTTGGTGCATTGCGCTGTAGCCGACAAAGTTGCAACCAGGACGTGTCAGCTTAACATGGTCTCCTCTCGAAACGTGGTGTAGCTAGCAATTCGTACCTTGGTCCGCAGTCGATATGACGACGCTCGCGTCGATATCATTTGCATTAAGTTCAAGTTACCTGTCACCAAGAACCCCTTCTGCGCCAGTGTATGCATCAGTTTCTTGACACTCGCTCCTCTTTCAATGTTGGCGAGCAGCCACTTTTCCCACTGCTCCGGCAGCTCCCCAGGATCTACTGCAAGTCCCGGCTGCAGCTTCTTAATGTTCACTAGAGCAGCTTCCGCAGCTTTAAATTTGGCTTCTCGTGTTGTTTTGCCTGTGGCTTTCACGGTCGCTCGACCCGTCGGACCGCACACTTTGCCCGCAAGCTCCAACTGCATCTGGAAGAACTCCGGCGGCTCGCCATTCAGCACTCTGCCCTCCTCTCCCTCCGTCTCTTCCTCTGCTTCGTCAATTAACTGGAACACTACTTGCAGACCGAATTTAGCCGCCTCCCGCTCTAGCAGCGCGACGGGCGTCGTGTCCAGCGCCTCCATGAACTGCCTGAGCGCCGCGAGCTTCGCGTCGCCCCGCTGGAGCCGCAGAACCATCTGCACCAGCTCCGCAAAGTCCAGCATCCCGTCGCCATTGACGTCGATGCTGGCCACGAGCGCGTCGGCCTCCGCAGCTGTGATCTGCAGTCCCATGCGCGTCAGTAGCGCGCGGAACTCTTTCTCGTCGATTGCGCCGCTGCCATCGGCGTCGCTAATGCGGAATTGCGCAGCTAGCTCTTCGGCCTGGGCCGACGTGAAGGAAGAGCGGTACTCGACCGGGATCTCATAGGAAGGAGAGAAGGAGACAGGCAAAGGGTTGTTGCCGCTGCTCTGCATGCGAGGAGATGCGGAGACTCCGCCGGAGAGTGCGGACTACCGGTAGCTTGAAGCGACGCCGAGACCATCACTCTGAGTTAAGTGCGAGTTAAGTTCGTACTAGGTTCGGCGATGCATTAAGTTCGTGTTTTTGGCGGGAAGTTCCTCAAGTGGACGCAATAATGGCGCTGAATGCGAAAGGAAGGGAGCTGCTACGCGAGCTGCAGCGCAGTGACTGGCTGCCGCCATACAATGTAAGTTGAGTATATGGGCAGACAATACAAGCGGCTCTCCGATTGCGCGGCGTTTGCTCTGTGGCTATTCTATTGACGACGGATGCTTCTGGGGCGTTGCGCAGGAAGATCTCGTGCGGCAGGTTGTGGAGGAATCGGGGCTGTTGAGCGATGAAATCAGCCGGAAGATGGAGTACGACGTACTATTGGAATGAGATATGGAAGCGGCCGAGATCCTTAACTTGTGCGTTCCTGCTGCTTGGTGCGCTCGTACAGCACATTCGAAGACAACTTAGATAAGCAGAAGGCAGTGCAGTGCAGCCTCGTCGTGAATCACCAGTGTTTGCTGCGCAACAAGCGCTGTATCATCGCCTACATGTAGGTGGCACTGATTTTTTTTTTTCTGGTGAAGTGGATGCAACAAAACACTGATTCTGTTGATTCTGTTCTGCCTGGCAGATATCACCGCATGGAGAAGATCAAGGCGCTGCGCTGGGAAACGGGTACCATTATCCCCGCCCAACTGGCACAGAAGTGAGCAATTTATGATGTAACTCATGTGGTCACAAGAAGATGATTTTTTTTATATTGCTCCTAATGCACGTTGTTGTGCTGCAGCTTGTGCCAGCGCGAGGTGCAGTTCTTTAATCAGTACGACCAGCTATTGACGGAATATATGGCCGACTTCGAGCTCGATCTCTCTGCGGTACGGGCCTGCATTGCGATCTCTAGCTATTTCTCTCGTGCTGATCTTTGTGTTGCCCCACCATCTCGCAGGATATGAAGCCGCCCAAGGACTTGTACGTGGAGGTGCGCGTGCTGCGCGACTGTGGCGAAGTCATGACCGAGAGCGGGCTGGTGAACCTGGAGGCCCACTCGCACCACTTTCTTCGGCGCGTGGACGTGGAACAGCTCATCCGCCAAGGGCTCCTGGAACAGATTAAGCGCTGAGCGCTTTTACATATATGTAGCAGTCTTTCCCCTCCATTTCATTCGCTTCTACTATGGGTTGTACCGTCAACAAACTGCCCCTCCTTTGTCAAGTTAAACAACCATTTTCCCTTATGACCAATCATAGCTCCTTAAAAACACGAGTGCAGCGAATCAGCATGCAGAATCTGCATGCTGATGCCATCTGCAGCAGATGGCATACGTCAGTTGGATCGGCCAACACAGTATACAGTTTCCGGCGTCCAGCAGAGCAAGCGATGGCGAAGGAGGACGTCACCAAGCGCGCGCCAGGCGGTGACAAATCTGCGCGTCCCGAGATCCTAGGCGCCAAAAAGACCCCCAGCAGAATACTGCCCATCCTCTCGGTCATTGTCGTAGCGCTCGCTGTGGGCTGCGCCAAGTACGCGGATGTACGGCTGAACGCCGACAGCCTCCAGAGTCTTGTAGACCAGGTCTCGAGGTTCGGACGCAAGCCGGGGCTGGTGGACTCGAGTACGGAGGGTGTCCCGTTTAAGTATGATACGGACATGGTGACCATGCAGGTGCGTCATCTCGTGAGCGAGCTCAAATGCAACGACTCGGACTACACGGCTAGCACGCTGTTTGACGGCAAGACCTTCCACGTCATGGAGCCCATGGAGGCCGAGCAGCCCATGGCCAACGACCGAGTTTTCTTCATGCTTAACGGCGCCAATGAAGGCGTCTATGTGTCCTGGAATGGCAAGTTCGAGTGCGTGAGGCTGGCAGCCGAGGTGGCCGCGGCGTGGCTCGGAGCAGACCGAGACGTGATGAAGAACGGCGTGCGTCTGTACAGTCAGATGGGGTGGCCCATTCGCAACGAGGCGGATCTGCATGAGACGAAAAACATTGTTCACCTATTGCTAGACTTCCAGTTGTGGCAGTGGCCGGGTATCAAGAAGGGTTACAAGTATGTATTGGAGGACGGCGTGACGTTGACGACTGTGGGTATGAGCCCTAAAGTGCTCGACGTCGAGTATTTTATCACCCAGGAAGAAGCCGATAAGGTCATTGAGATTGGATCACCCAAACTGGACCGGTCGAAGGTCGATGGCAGTAACTCGTCCAAGGTAGTGACCAAGTCGCGCACGAGCCACACGGCCTTCTTGCCCGACAGCTTGTTCACACGTGACTTCCAGAAACGCTCGGCTCGTGTTGCACGTCTTCCGAGTCCATCGTACGTGGAACGCATGCAGCTTGTGCGCTATGCTGCTGGTGAGTTCTACCGCCAGCACTTCGATACTTTCCACTCGCGTGAATTCCTGCCGAAGGGTGCTGACGCTTTTGAGTTTGAAGATTACGTGGAATGGGCCAAGTGGGCTGCTGAGAAGCTTCGCAATCTTGATCAGAACAAGGTACCCGACGCGTTTCACGAGGGTGGTCCGCTGTTCCCGAACGGTGAAGATCCTAAGATCTTCCCCAGTGCCCTGCTTGAAGTGTTTTACGACTACATGAACTCAACCAACACGTTCAAGGCTCTGGTCGACATGGACTACGATGACTGGATTCGAACAAACTTGGATAGTGGTGCCGATAACATGATGAAGGACTTGATGGAGGAGACGAGGCGCCCGTCGTACTTGCCTCGCATTATTCAGGCTTGGGAGGAGAAGCTCGGCCTTGGTGAGCTCCGTTACACATTCCCCAAGCACGACACGAACTCGGTTTCTCACTTTTTCCAGTGGATTCGTTGGGCCAAGGAGCGCGTGAGCTACCTTGGAGATAAAGTTCCCGTTGCGGCCCGTCCAGATGGAGATTTGTATCCCAAATTCACAGTGAAATTCCAGGAGATGCTGCTGATCTTTATCCTCGACGACTACACCCAGGGATTTGTCACGCGCATGACAAACGCGGAATGGTACGACTGGATGGTGCTCAACCGCGGCCGGAACCATGTGCTTTTTCAAGTCATGCAGGTGTGGCCGCAGTTTGCAGAGCTAGCGATTCGCACATGGGAGGCGCGCGTCGGCAATATCCAAGAGCTGCGTTACAAGTTGCCAGACTATGTCCAGCACTTCCACCCTCAGCGATACGTGACGCTGTTCCTCTACTTGAACAACCAGACCAAGATTGGCGGTGAGACCGTGTTCCCGTTCTCCTTGGACAGGTACTCGGACGAGAAGATTAAGCGCGAGGGCATGGACGAGTGCTCCATGGGGTTGGCAGTACCTCCGCTCGGTCTCCACGCCTCTCTTTTCTATGTCCAGACTCCCGAGGGTGTTCCCGATGTCATGAGCCGTCACGGTGGCTGCCCGCCTCACGAGGGGGTCAAGTGGGGCGCCAATTCGTTCATGTGGGATTCGGACTCCGAGGAAGGCGCCGATCTCTGGACCACGAAGTAAAAGGTCATCTTGTTTCCGGTATATCGATGACGAATGATCATGCACATGATTGCAGGATGTAAGGATGCTAGTAGTGTTTAACGCATACCAGACATGCAATCACACTGTTTGTTGTCGTGTCTCGTCCTTGTTGAAGTACTCGACGGTGAACTGGAAGCTTGCAACGCCGGCTTGTTGCTGAACTGGCAGTACGGTTTCCCAACCACACGCCATTTCCAACTACGATGCGTGTAGGGGCTCAACGATAGCCACGTTGATGCCTGGTAGAACCGAGGCTGCGCCTCCCGCTCAGTAGTGAGAGTGGAGGACTTATTTGAGCTGTCTCGTGGTAGTCGCATTTCCACGTGAGCGGGTTGAATCCGTATTTGGTTCCAACGACTAGCAAGTCAAACGAAGGAATAGCCAGTCCCCTCGAGCATTCCTCCATTCCATAAAAACAAATTTTCCATTCGAGTATCAATTCATCGAGAACGGGAAGACCCTCTTCCATGTCATGCCGTTCCTTCTTTTTTTAAGTGGCCGGGTATAAATACCTGGTTTCAACTGGTAATCTTGCTTACACGTGCGCAATGTTTTTCGTCTCGTACAAATCCGCGTCATTGCGAGGGGGCCAACTTTTATTCCAACTTGTACTTGTCGGGCAGAACTATGTGGGTAGATCTGCAAGAGTTCGCCGGCCTCAACTAGAATTCCAATCAAAGATTTGGCGCTTGGGACCCACACTGAATACAGGAGTCATCACGTTGTATTGCACCGCAACACGCCATATTCTGACTCAGAGAATGGTGCGAGAGCTGCTCTCAGCTCCATAAGCACATTGTGCGTTACTCGTCCGGAACGGGCAACGGATCCAACGCGTCCAAGGACGACCTGTCAGTGGGAACAGGCAACTCGATGATGGACTGTCAGGCCCCCAAGGACAAACGCGCGGCAAGTGCATCGAACCTCCCAGTGCGACGCAAATCCAGCACAAGAGGTCCATTGAACTAACACAATGGCGCTGAACGTACATCGTGTGACTACTATTTGCCTTGATCTATGCAGCCCTGTACGGCGAAAAAATTGGTCACCATACAATGTTTGCAATTGAATCGCTTTGCACGACGGTCGCCATATCCAGGCCACTGCAACATGCTGACGATGCTGTCTGCATCACCCAAATCAACAATCGATCGTTGTTCAATCCTAACGCGCTATTGCTCTCTCTCGTCCAATCACCATCAGGCAGATCGCAGCGACGCCATTGCGCGTATCCATGCCGACACATTAACTCGTGTCGGCATGGATACGCGCAATGGCGTCGCTGACCAGCTCTCTACCTGCTCGTGGAGGCGATTCTGACGGCACGTTCCGCCACGGTGTTCATTCCTGCATTCGCGCCGGTGCGTGCAGCCCCTCCAGAGCTAAACGCGGCTACCTGACTCCATCTACAGGCTGAGTAATGCCCAAAGAATCCGCAATTGCCGAGCCTACAGCCCGCGCGGCCGATGAAGCCAAGGCAGATGCCGGCCCGCCCAAGGCCAAGGCATCGTACAAGACGTCGAAGTCCTCGATTTCGCTCATGACGCCCCTGCTGGTCGTGGTGGCCGCGGTAGGCTGGGGCAAGTACGTCCAGAGGGGGTTGCAGTTCGATACCGTAGAGGAGCTGGTCGCCAAGGTCTTGGACAGGCTCAGTGCGCAGTTCAACGAGCTCATGAACCCTTCCGCTGCTGCCGTTATTATGGAGAAGCAGGAGCTGATGTACAAGTACGACGACACGACGCTCATTGCTCTGGAGGTGCGCCACCTTGTGACCGACTTGAGCTGCAGCGACGACAAGTACGCGGCTGCTCCGCTGTTCGACGGCAAGCTCATCCCTGTGCAGGAACCTATGGGGCTGGAAAAGTTTAAGGACAAAGACCGCGTGTTTTTCATGCTCAATGGACGCAACGAGGGCGTGTACGTGTCCTGGAACGGAGATTTCAACTGTGTTGGCAAAGCGGCGGAGCTCGCGGCCGCGTGGCTCGGAGCGGACCGCGACGTAATGGAGAACGGCGTACGACTGTACAACCAAATGGGTTATGCCATCCGTAGTGCCGAGGACCTAGCTCTGGCCAAGAATATTGCTCACATCCTTCTGGACTTCCAGTTGTGGCAGTGGCCTGGCATTGAGAAGGGACACGAGTATCTACTAGAGGACGGCGTGGTGCTTACAACGGTAGCTTTGAGTCCCAAGGTCTTCGATGTGCAGTATTTCCTGACCCAGAACGAGTCCGAGATGATCGTGGAGCTAGGTATGCCTGGTCTGTCGCGATCGAAGGTGGACGGTAGTAACTCGTCCAAGATCACGTCCAAGTCGCGTACGAGCCACACAGCCTTCCTGGACGACAGCAACTTCACGCGCGATTTTCGTATGCGTGCTGCCCGCGTGGCTCGCTTGCCCAGTCCTACGTTTGCTGAGCGTCTGCAACTGCTGCAGTACAACGCTGGCGAGTTCTACCGCCAGCACTTTGACACGTTCCACTCGCGTGAATTCCTGCCTAAGAACGCGAACGCCTTCTACTACAAAGACTACGAGGTGTGGACCAAGTGGGCCGCCGAGAAGCTCCGTAACCTGGATCAGAGCAAGCTGCCTGTGGAGTTCCGTGAGGGTGGTGCTCTGTTCCCCAACACGGATGATCAACAGACGTTCCCTAACGCCCTCTTAAAAGTGTTCTATGAGAAGATGGTGGCCACTAACATGTTCAAGGCGCTGACCGACGAGAAGTATGAACAGTGGATCCGCATTAACTTGAAAAAGGATGCCGTGGACCTTGTAAAGGACCTAATGGACGAGAAGAGGCGGCCGTCGTACCTGCCCCGAATTGTCCAGGCTTGGGAAGAGAAGCTGGGCCGCGGCGAGCTGCGCTACACATTCCCAAAGCCGCAGGTCAACGGCCAGTCCCACTACTACAACTGGGTGCGTTGGGCTAAGGAGCGCGTGAGCTACCTCGATGAGGATTGCCCGCCTATAGCTCGCCCTGGTGGTGACCTGTATCCGCAGTACACAGTCGAGTTTCAGGAGCGCTTATTGAATTTCGTTTACGAGGACTATAGCGACGATTTCATCATTCAAATGACGAATCAGGAGTGGTTTAACTGGCTCACGGTGAACCGCGGCCGCAATCTAGTGCTGTTCCATGTACTGAAGACGTTTCCTCACTTCGCCGAGCTGATCATCCGAACGTGGGAGTCTCGGGTTCGAAGCCCTTTGCTGCGCTATAAGCTGCCCAAGTACGTGAAGCACTTCCAACCGCAGCGCTACGTGACTCTGTTCATGTATCTGAACAACCAGACGAAGATTGGCGGTGAGACCGTGTTCCCCTTCGCGCTGGACCGCTTCTCCGACGAGGAGATCGTACGCCATGGCATGGATGAATGCTCTAAGGGTCTGGCTGTTCCACCGCGCGGATTGCACGCCTCGTTATTCTACACGCAGACTCCTGAGGGCGACATCGATAGCATGAGCCGTCATGGTGGCTGCCCGCCGCACGAAGGAACGAAGTGGGGCTCCAACGCCTTTATGTGGGACTCGGACGCCGATGAAGGCGCTGAGCTCTGGACCACCAAGTAAGTTACGAAGTGAAGCTGTATGTGCTACATTATTTTTCCCTCGTTGAAAAGGGACAGTAGGTGTTTGTGTTTGTGAAAGCCAAGAGTTACCGATTATCTCGAGATGTCGAGTTATTGACGAAGATAATGAGGTCTTTGGAGCGGTTCTTGACCCACGGCGGGCGGAACGCAAAGTAGAGCCCTCCGTCGCCAGGCTTCGCGTTCCAATCTTCTGCTACCTTGTGGAGCGCGTACTTGGTCGGCACTCGGTTGGTCTTACAGAACACGTTCATGTACGCGACGAGTCCGTTTTCAGACTCAACGGAGACTTCGTTGAAGCGCACCATGATGTTCTCGTCCTGAGCAGGAGCGATGGAGAACTCAAGACCTTGCCAGTCTTCCGCAATGACTTCATGCATCTCCTGGATTATTTGAGGGAGGAGTTTCCGCGTGACAGCATCCACTGGAGGGCGCTGTCCACACGGCAAAAAGGCACCATACAGAATCTTCTTTTCCTCGAGGTAGCGCTTGTACTTCTTCTCGTCCTTGATATCCGGATAGGGCTCTTGCAAGTGCGGATAGCGAAAGTTGGTGGCGCCGAAGGCATCCTCGTGCTTGAGTCGCGTAGCAGCGCAACCACTCACGAAGTCTTGCCCACTGATCTCAGTGCGCTTCGCCTCGGAGCGTAGTCTCTCCATATGCGCCTGGCCATCCGCGAGACTAAAGCGCGACGGCGTGTACTCGAACTTGTTGAAGAGTCCGTTCTTGGTGATGTTCTTGCCCGCCTTGGGCTGCGTGAGTCGGTTCTCGTTCATCATCTCGAAGCGCGCCTGGTTCACGGCGTTGTTACGCAGCCGAGCGGGCATTTTCTGGATGTTGGCGAAGTTCCCCGCCGCGAAGGCCTTGCGGATTTGGTCGGCCTCGGAGTTGGCGTACTCCGGCAGGATGGACGAGAACGTGGGCCGCATATAGCGCGGCGGCATCTTGGTGGTCTGCGCAGGTTGCTGTGCGGCCTCATCGCTACGAGCGGATAAGGTGGTCATCCTTGAAGGCTAAGCGCAGAAGTAAGGGCTCATTCACTATGAAACCAGCCGAAGGGGGGGGGGGGGGGGGCGATAAGACGGTCGATGAGCTAAAAATGCTCTCTGATTGGTACCGTATGTTGAAGTTGGCCCATCACCCTAAGTACACCTTAAGTTCGATGGAAGCATGTCAAGTGACACGCCGTTGGGTATCGAGCTGAATGTCCCGCTGCCCCGCGTGGTGCGCTGCGCTGCTACCGAGAGCAAACTGTTGGCGCAGGCGTCGCCCCAAATCCTAGCGCAAGCTCTGTACCCGCGCAGAGCAATGCAGTGGAGACTTAGGCAGTGCCTAAGGTCGGACAAGTGAGGCCGGACCAGGAGCGAGGCTGGCGCGGATGAGTTCGTCCGACGACTATGAGTCGCCGACTCTGGGAGCGCAACGCGTTGACATTGGGAGCCAAACTGGCTGGCACCGCAATTGAGCGCAAGCTGAGCTCGGATCCGACTGCGCGGTGCCTCGAACGGGACGTGCGCCGTTCTCTGGCCGGGAAGCTGCACAGCTCGTCGCCCCTTCTCGGCAAGGCGTGGTGCAGTCGCTAACTCGAGAGCGGAACAACGGCAGGATTTGGCGTTCCGGCTTCTTTTCTTCGCAGAGGCACCGTCTTTCGAGGACTCCTCGGTGTGAAGTCTCACCAAAACGCCCGTCGTGACCTCGCAATGACATATCTCCGCGGTGTAACCGCGTGACACGACATACTGTACACCATAGGCGTTTCTTCATTGAGCATATAATTTGCACGATGCATCCTCACTCGCAATATCCAAAAGGTGCTGCTTGTTATTCCTCCTGCTTCTTCTCGCACCTCGGCAAGGCAGCTGAAAACCAACACGCGACCAGAGTTTGGCGACCAGAGTTTGGGCACCTTATCCCTTTGCATACGACGACCGACGACGGTCTGACTACCTTCGCACAGCCGGTACGGTATCTTTGCGATTGGTGCAAAATTGGATGGTGTGCTTTCATTGGCACATAATCGCTCGTCCCCCTCTCTCTTCTCCCTCCCCCCCTTCCCGTCCACGGTGGACTCCACAGTCAAGCATTGCGGCCAGACGAAGAGCACTCGGGGCACTCTCGCGCCCCCACTCAGTCGCCGTTTCCGCCCCGTAGCGAGCCGCCCCCTGACGCCGCTCGCCTGCCCTGAGAGCCTCTTGCCTGCTCCATGGGTCGCAATCTCTTCGACTTTAATATCGCCAACAGCAGCTCCAAGTTCCTCAGCGGAAAAGCCGCCGCCCCCCTCGGCGACGACAAGGACACCGGCGTCGACGCGTCGCTCTCGTCCACACGCAGCACCGCCAGCTCCAGCGCCGACTCGTTCGTGACCCAATCAACGGCCGCACAGGGCCTCCCTGTGCAGACGCCCACAGTGGCAGACATGGAGTCGCTCAACCACAGCCACCTGCCGTCGCACCGAACCCGCTCCGCCGACCACAGCAGTCGCGGCGACCGTAAACCAATGACCTTTACCACCACCAGCTCCATCACGGGCACGAATACTACCACCATCGTGTCGGCCGGCCACACTCACCAGGCCGCAGGCCACATGCATAACGCTAATGCCGCGGCCGAGTCCAAGGCCAGCAAGAAGTGCTCCGTATGCGGCAAGAGCTTTAACCCGTTGCGACGACGACATTACTGCCGCACGTGCACAGCCGTTGTCTGCAGCTCGTGCAGCATCTCCAGGAAGGTTGAGAGCACCTTTGAAGGTGCCATCACCGTGCGCATGTGCGTGAGCTGCAAGCTCAGCTCCATTGCCTCCCAGGACGACTTTTACGACCGTATTTTCTCCACCAACGGAGGAACCAATGCGACCGCAACAACGGACTCACAGCCTAGTGGCAGTGATGTAGATTTCACGACCGACCGACTGAGTTTTGCGAGTTACTCCTCCGGAACGGGCAACGGATCCAACGCGTCCAAGGACGACCTGTCGGTGGGAACAGGCAACTCGATGATGGATTGTCAGGCCCCCATGGACAAACGCGCGGCAAGTACATCGAACCTTCCCGTGCGACGCAAATCCAGTACAACAAGTGGCAATGGAAACATGGAGCCGACTGGTGCACGGGGACGTCACGGATCGTTTACTGGACCTCCGACGGTCACAGAGGACTGCCCTTGGTGCATGAACGAGGCATGTGCCCCGCTTCACGAGTACTTTGAAGTGCCTTACCCGTTCTTCCTGGAGCTAGCTGATCCGGCTGCCAAGAACCAGTACATTGCTGCCAAGCACCTTGACAACGAGAAGGAGCGTCTTCGCTCAGTTCGGACCATTCGCGGTGCTCTGAAGGCAGGTACCTCGGCTTCGCAGACTATCATGCAGCTCTGTAACATGGCTGCTATTGCCACTTCGAGTCCGATGGCATTGGTAGGTCTATTGGACAAGCACGTATATGTGCCGTGTGCTGAGACGGGTCTTGGCTCGCTGGACAAGATTGATCGACAGAAGAGTCTGGCTGCACATGCCTGCAGAAACGGCTCGCCATTGGTCTGCAGTGACTTGACTCGCGATGTACGTTTTGCTGCTAATCCGTGGCGGAGGGATGTGCTGCAGTCGCAGTTTTACGCTGGAATTCCTCTTACCCTTTCGAATGGCCACACGATCGGGGCCATTGAAGTCTTCGATGTGACCCCACGGTTTGCCTGCATGGACGTCATTTCGCAGTTGCAGACGGTAGTGCGTGGCCTACTACGCAAGTTTGAGGATATCCTCGCTAAGAACGATATTTCAGGAGAGGAAGACACACCGCACAAATCGTCGTCTTCATCAGGACGGCGGACGCCTAAGAGCGAGAATGGAGAAGGCAAGCAGCGCACCCCGCGCGCTCCGGCCCCAAGTGCCCCACTTGCCCCAGCCATCCCGCCTCCAAAGAAGTCTCCCAGGCCGTCGTCACGGTCACCTGCCGTGCCTAGCCACAAGCCAGCAGGCCCGGCGCCTCAGCCTCCTAAGCCTAAGGAAGAGGCCAAGGCCCCTGTGCCTGTGGCTCCCCCTGCCCCGGCGCCATCGCCGGCTCCGGCAGAAGCACCTGTAGCAGGCGCTGAACCTACTCAGGAAGAAATGGAGGTGCGGCTCATGCAGCTGCTGTCTCAAACAACTAGCACACAGGAACAATTACGCAACCAGCAGGGACAGATGGTGAGCGCTATCAGTAGCCACTCGAAGCAGATCAACGACTTGGCCAAACAGCTCGAGCGCATGGAATCGACTCTCGCTGCCAAACTCGGAGCAGATGACGGCGAAGACTTGCCTTCTAAGGAAGATGCTGACGCAGCAAGTGCGTAGAGGGCTCAGCCCATCCTGTTGTCCAGATAGTGAATTAATCCAAGGGTACGGTGCTTAGCTACGTGCTGTTGTGTAGGGACCCATGTGTGGTTCACGTGACGTGTATCATGCGTTTTACTCCCATGTATGCGAAAGAACCAGCGTTGAAAACAGGAGCTGGTGATAATGAACGATAGTGTTGCCAACCCTTATGCATTATTATATGATTTCTCTATGTTTTGTGTCTTTGAAAAGCTTGCTTCTTCCGCTGCTTGTGATAATTAGATTAGGTGTCAGCTACTCTACTTGGCGTTCGCCGTCCAGCTTTGCTGCCAGTGTGGCTTCTATCCGCTCGAGCTGCTTGGCCAAGTTGTTAATCTGCTTGGAATGGCTGCTGATGGCGCTCACCATTTGACTTTGTTGAGTGCGAAGCTGCTCCTGCGTAGTAGTCGTCTGCGACAGCAGTTGGAGAAGTTGAGCCTCCATGGGGTTCACCGCGGGTGACTCTGCCTTCTCTTGTGTTGTAGCTGCTGTCGTAACTTCTTCTTCATCCGCCTGCGTTTCAGTTGCTACTTGTTCCTGTTCGTCTTCTTGCTCTTGCTGTACATCTGTAGACGCTATCATGATCTCTTCAAACAGGTTAAGCAGTCCACGGACCACAGTTTGAAGCTGACCAAGCACTTCACCGCACTCGTAACGTGGCTGAGCGTCAAAAACTTCAAGCGTACCAACTGTGTGTCCATTGGATAGAACCAACGGGATGCCGGCGTAGAATGCTGCATTTTTGAGATCCTCCTGTCGCCAAGTATTTCCCTTGAAGCGTACGTCTTGAGTCAAGTCGGAACAGACGAGCGAAGTGCCACTACGACAAGTGTGAGCTGCCAATGACTGTTTTCGGGGTACTGCAGCACCGAGACTGACGCCGTACTGAGACCCCAGCACGTACGTGTCACGGTCGAGAAGCCCAACGACGGCGACGGGGCACTGCGAGGCAATGGCTGCCATGTTGCAGAACTGACGCAGCACACGTGTAGAACTGGGCGTGGCTGCCATGGTGACCAGCAGACGCTCGACGGATTTGAGCCGTTCAGTCTCGTTTTCCAACCGCTTGGCCGTCACGAAGCCAACATCAATGGGCGAGTCCACGGGGTAGGAGATCTGCAGGAGCTCTGTAATCGGACTACAGTTCTCGTTCTGACAGTGCTGACAGAAGGGGCCTGAGGTTTCTTGGCTGGACGCAGCAAGGCCGTTCGATCTGCGAAGGAAGCTGTTTCCCATTCCGTCGCTGGTCGACGACGTGGAAGTCAGCACGTCACTCGCACTCTGTGAGGTTTGGAGCTCCGAGTGACTATCGACGACGTCGTCAGCTTCACCCACGAAACTGGCATTGGAGCTGAGCTTGCAACTAATACACACACGCGAAGAAGACGCAGAGCTCTCTACTGCTTCACCGTTGCTGTTCATCTGTCTCCGGATCACGCTGCAGTTGCTGCAGATCACCGCACGGCATTGACGACAGTGATGACGTCTACGCAGCGGGTTGAAAGACTTGGTGCATACCGCACACTTCCGCGCCTTCTTCTCCGTTGCGTTGTCTGACATTTGAGGAATACTGTTACTCGTACTAAGCGTCGAGAAGCGAGTTGCTTCATCATCCGAGCCAGGAATGGGACCGACACCTCGTCCACTATCCGACGAACTCGTTGATCGATCCAGGAACGTCGAGCTAGAGACCGCACGTCGACTACCACTCGACAAATTGCTGATTGTAGTGAGAGAGCTTGCGTCAACTGCATCGGGACTTGCAATGTACTTCCAGAACTTTCGGGAGTCCATATATTTCAAAAAGTGGACAACGTAATAATCGTCCTCTGTGTCGACAAGATTGTCCACATCATTGTCAAGCGCGACGATCACGAACGGTTCGGGCGAGTCGGTGAAGTCGCGGTCCCATACGACATGATGCAGCAAGTTCATCGACACTAATTGGCGGCAGAACGCAGCGCCCGTGACTCGATCCGGTACAAGTCCTTGGTTTACGAGGAACGTCACGATGGATTCCCCGGTGGCGCACTTGACGATCAAGTCGGAACGGATGCGGATGGGGTGTAGCATCAAGTCGTGCCGCATCTTGTTGGTAACTGGGGCCAGCTCGCGGACGCCGAACCGGGAATCGAGGCCTCTAGGGCTGGTCAGACACTGCAGGTTGATAGAGATGGCTTGTACCCACAAGTCTCTGTCTTTTCGGGATTTAGTGCGGAAATTTAGCTCCGTCTTGGGCAAGAGCCCTCCATTGCATGCCAGATCGAACCGTCTCGGGAATTTGGTGGAAGCCTCGGGATTGGAAAGATCTGTGACGGTGACGCCCAGGCCGAGCTCGACGGCGCCCTGACGCACCGAGTCGCGCTCCCGCTTGTAGATGCACATCCAGCGGCCCTCGAGCCGTACGAAACTATCGGACCAGGTGGAGAAGGCCCCAGCCTTAAACTTGACCTCGAGTGGCCCGGCCAGTGCTTGGAGAGAACCTGGCGACGGCATCTTGGGCATCGGACGAGATTTCTAATAGTGCCAGCGGGTGGCGGTGGGGGGGGATAAGACAAGAGAGCGAGCGTGGTGGACTAAAATGGCTGCGCTGCCAGATGGCGGAAGCAGAGGGCGTCGAATTCAGAAGCTGCACGCCAGCCGCAACCGGGTTGGGGGCACTTGATGACTGGTGTGACTCGTGACAGCGCCACCTGCAGACACTCTCTTCTCTCCCAACGTTCGTGGACTAATGACTAGGATGACCAGGAAGGGGGCAAAAAGACTTGGCACGAAAAGGTATTTATACCGACGAAACGAGCGATGGGAAACGGAAGACGATGACCAGGGGGAATTGAAAATATCACGCGTCGAGGTGGCCGGAGCGATCAAATCAAGTACGTCTATGGTCTTGTTGTGGCGGATAGGATGCTGGAAAGAGGCGGCTTGAATTGGTGGCCTGACTCACACCAATCCCACCAACAGTTGGCTGGAGTCGCAAGCGATAGTGGAATAGTGGGGCAATATGCCTTCCCCCAATACTAGTACTTCTAGCCTGGAAATTCCAGAAGTATATTTGCGTGGAAGCCAGATTAGTCTGGATTTAATACGAGTTAATATTGCGGCTATGACACGAGAGGTACAATAGCTAAAGTTTAGGAACTAGGATTTCGATGGAGAAGCAAACCGTGGATGACCAGCATTTGATCAATTCAGTCGGAGCTCCAGTTGGCGAGGCCCTAGCATGTCTCCCGTGACATAATCGCAGCGGTGCCTAGCGCAGCATCGTGCTGGGCCATTCAAAAAGCTCGGATCAACGTATGGAGCTTATTGTCAACTCTGTGTAACAGCTGCAGCTGACGGATCCGTTCGCGACTACATCTACCCGGTAGAGTAGAGGACGTCAGTCCTTGGTGCGGGCATCTGATGAAGTCGAAGGGAGGGACGTATCCTGAGCTCTACATAAAAGCTCGATGCGGCTCCGATTGACAACGG
This sequence comes from Phytophthora sp. 'mugwort', assembly GCA_033558025.1. Taxonomy (NCBI): domain Eukaryota; phylum Oomycota; class Peronosporomycetes; order Peronosporales; family Peronosporaceae; genus Phytophthora; species Phytophthora sp. 'mugwort'. The sequence goes on along the minus strand of JAUCEF010000007.1, from coordinate 3,508,152 downwards.
GCCTCAACTCGTTCAGGACTATGCAGCCTCACGCAACAGTTGAATGTCCTCGTGGTGCCGCAGAATGTCCACTGTGTCGACTCGACGTGTTTCAAGCAGATCCATAATTCTCATTTGTACTACTGTACCGTATCTGAGATCTCCTATATCCAGGCCTCTTAAATAGGCGGTGTGCTACGAAAAAGGCCATGTGCCTTCAGTATGCATGGTCTGGCGGATGCTATCATAGAGTCTATTGCGGTCATACAGCGCATCAGTTCGAAGTTCAAGCGGAAACCATAGAGATGCCAAAAGACATTGTGGTAGGATGTGGGGTTAGAGACTTCAAGAAGCTGCTCAGTATGCATGAGAACAGAGTAAAGGCACATTTTAACGATTCCGGCGTGATCTACGATATCTGGAAACAGTAGCAAACGCTGGTACAACGATACGCCAGCGACAGCCGAGTCGGCACCGTCAATAAGGCGTTTAAATATGCCGGACTGCCGACCAGACTGACTTCATGAAAGCGTGGATCACTGTGGATTATGGCCATTAATTGAAAGGGGGTGCCAGAATTGCGAAAAGCCGCTTTAAAATGGTATGCGATTCTTACGCAAATGACATGTCATTTATTTTGAAGTTTCGTCCAGGGGGGTATCAGAACTTGTACTGGTTGCGGACCGTTTGAGAGAGCGAGCCTAACGAGGAAGCGCGCAGCTTCAGCTGTGAGTGGTGGTGTCTGGGTCACGTTCCGGGTAACGTGGTCACAGCCAGGTAGCGATGGTGGCAGCCTGGCAGCGACGGAGGCATCAGAGAAGCTTCTTCTCCTCGAAGGTTGAAGGTTGCCGTTTGCCGTATGGGATATTGGCGGCAAGTAGCAGGTGCTATTTCGCGAATCGCCCCCCTCTAGAGGTGGGTGATTTCGAAATGACATGGCATTTGCCCGAAAATCACAAGCCATTTCGGGGCGAAACCGCATGCGATTTGGCCGGGACTTTTGTCAATTCTGACACCCCCTAATAAACTGGTAGGCTTTCTCGCTGGTTTAGCGTCACCTACACCAGGAGTCACACCGTGGAAGTGATTTCAGCTTTCTCAAGCAAGTCAAGAGCGATCAGCGGGCGCCACTGAGAAACTACACTACTGAGGCCAACTGCAAGCCAAGCAGTACTTCGAGTTGATCGCTTTAGCTGAGAAATAAAAGATAGTGCGGAAAAAACACACTAACTTAAAAATCGTACTTTTATCGAGTACCTACTTTTGATTTTGGGAGTTACTTGGTACATTCCTAAACTAAGCACCTACTTCTAGGCCTCAAGAACGCCCATCCATAGATTAAATAGGCGAAGTAGGCTGAGCGCCTATTAAGAAGGGCACGCGTTGCTACGCCCAACTCGCCGAGTCACATTTTTAGCTTAAGCTTAGGTTTTGTACTGATTTTTTCACATCACCGTTAACCCTAGCCCTTTCGGGGACCGATGCCATCGCGATCTTGGGCTTTGTTTGGAAAAGGCAGTCGCTGCGCTCCTGTGAGGAAAAGATTCTACGTCCGGCCCCCAATGGTGCTCGGCAGGGATGCCAAAAATAAATTGACTGGAAATACAATATAATAATCTGTCTAACTTTTTTTATTTTCTATCGTTAAGGCTGGCCGTAAATTATTTACTGGAAAAAAACTCGCGAGCGCAATAATTTACTGTTGGTCTATCGACCAGAAAATGACTGGTTCACAGAGTTTGATGACCTCTTCAGAACACACTCATTGTCCAATCTGCAGCATGGCCACTCAGGCCTTCTCCAACGCTAGGATCGCCGGACTCTACTTCTCGGCCGTCGTCGATGCCTTTGACGAGACGGTAAAAGGTCTCTATCGCTGCCGATGCGGCACAGTGCGTCGCTAGGCTCCTCGGAGCGGCTTCAGCAACCTAGTCCAGCACGTACGGGGCCAGCATCCTAACTGCCTCGATGTGCTGCGTGAGGCTGACACAGGGCGCGGTACCCTGCAGCCATGGATTCGTCAGCGGGCCATCAACATGTACGGATGGCTGGACTGGATTCTACGCAACAACCTTCCGCTCCGTTTTTGTGAAAATGAAGTGACGAAACGGTAATTTGTGCTGTATAATGTGCTTCAAGTTTAGCGTGACTAATAATTTCCTTTTAGCTATTCTTGCCTTTCCTCTGTCTCTGTAGAGAATCTACGTGGGGCCATGGAGGGCGTCACCCTGGCGGTTGAGACCAAGATCAAAGCGGAGATGCCTGACCAGTTTGGTATCATCATTGATGGGTGGACGCACGATTCCGAGCCCTTCCTAGCAGTATTTGCCAGTTACGAAGTGGCCGGAGCGATTAAGCAGCCACTGCTCTCCATGGCCCCACTGATTAACGACATCGATGACGATCACGGCGCTCGCACGCACCAGACATTCCTGACTACAATGCTATAGCGTGACTACGGTAAGCCTTTGGACACTTACCTCTTTCTTGTGGGCGATAACTGCGCGGTGAACAGACGGTTGGCATCCAATATGGGTGTCTCGCTGGTGGGCTGCGCGAGCCCTTAACTTTGCCTTGCCGTTCAGGTTTATCTAGAAAAGCACGAAGATTTGATTTGGCTAAAATCCAGTCTTTAATGCGCAAAATGAAGACCCTGAACTACGCGGCGGCACTCCGGTATAGTATCGACCTCTGCTTCGATGGTTTTGACTTAATCTAATTACGATTTTACGTATTGTATTTTAGATTTAAAACGCCGTTGCGGCCGATAATTCGGCAGAACTCGATGGGGCTCCACCTATCGAATGATTGAGCGGTATTTTCGATTGGCTGAATTATCCCAGTGAATGACGACGACATTGCTGAGCTGCTTCCAAGCGCAAGGGCGGTCAAGCACTTAGAGGCTCTGATGGGGGAGCTTGCGCGCGTCGAGAACGTAAGCAAGGCACTACAAAAGGACGGTATTTACCCTGCTTAATGTGCGGGTCCGGTTCGACGGTCTTATCGACATTGAGCCATCCTTCCGCCAGTACCTTGGTAAGCTGGGATGCAACTAATTGTTTGTTGTATTAATTACTAACTTATTCTAAATGCTACTGTAATAATTCGTATAATTCAGATGCTCGAGCAGACGTAATTCACTCCCAGATTTCGAAGCCGGCTGTGTCAAGGTGCTGAATGGTAGTGCGGACGATTTGACCAGTGCGGAGAAAGCAGCGCTGGAGCCATTCGAGTCTGAGGAAATTGAAGACCTCGACAGTCCTGACCACGAGTCGTTCGTAGCTCAGCTCGAGCGGACTAGAAAGCGTGTAAGACAAGTGCAAGCTTACGAGCTTCTGTCGTCAGTGCCACCGACCTCATCATCTGGTCGAGAGGTTTTTCAGCCTAGCTCGCATCACGTTTGGACACGAGTGTCATCGACTCACCCCGTACACACTAGAGATGATTCTCTTTCTTCGCGTCAACAAGACGTACCGGGACGTCCGAACTGTCGACGGTGTGATATGATCTTACCTAGCGATCTGGTTTTTTAGCATGCTTTTTTAACAGAGCAATAATTGATTTTTGAGTGATGCCCGTGTAAATAATTTACGTTTGCTCGTGCGTGTGCCGTACAATAACTTATTTAACTGATGCAATTTTCATTAATAAAAATGCCGTATTCGGCATCCCTGGTGCTCGACTCGCTGGAAAGCTCGGCGCTGAGCCCGCCTCCGCAAATACCGCGCGGGTTTGCTGTGGCTACGCGCGCTCGCAACCGCTCTCCTCCGTCGGTCGTTTTATGTGACATTCACCCCACCTTTTCAGTTGGGTGCAGCACTCACTCTCATTTAGAAGTGACCTGCCTATATCATACCATTTGTTCTTCAGGTTGTAGTGTTGATCCCCCTTTTTGTTTTCTATAATGTGTCTTTATTGTAAATTATGTGCATGTTTTTGTCCGTTTTTGATTTTTTTTTTACCTTTTACGAGGCAGACTGGGCGTTTTCTTAGTAGTACAGACAATCTGCTCCGCTGTGATAGTGTCGGGACCCAACACTAAGGGCCACTACAAGCCAGAAATTCACTTAAAACTGGTATATTCTGATTCGCAGCTCCGCTGGACCGCTGCGCTACCGTCATACCGAGCACGCTCTTCCTCTTCCAAACGCCGCTGGTTAGACTGGGAGGTTAGATTCTACTACGGTCAGAGTCTTCTCCTGATAACCACAATACAATAAGCAGAGAGTTATGCACAAATATACAGCCGTTCTTATTCTTTCAGACCCTTGAGGGGGGGTCACAACGCCAGTCAACGGGGACTACCTTTAATATACCGGTCAATTCCAACATCGCCCCACGGACAATACGCGCACCACTTCCAAACGGAAGATAATCGCACAAACCAATATACAATCCTATCACACAGTAGTTGATCAATCAAGCCTTAAGGGTGACCACTAACACCCCCCCCCCCCCCCCCAAAGCAGTAGCTAATATGAAAAGAAGTCTCCGTCCAACGGACACGAGAAGTTCCAACTGGGATACGAAATAGGCAGGTCATCTCAAGCGCGCGTCACTCGATCACCGCCTAATTAAGTCTTGAACTACTGGAGAGTCCCACGGCGTCCTTCGCGGTCACGACGCGTCCAGCACAAGCTTCTCAGACACCGGCTCTCCGCTAGAACTGACGAAGCCAAGCCCAAGTCCCGCCAAGCGTTTCCATCCACGTACGGTCAGCCTCCAACCCCGTGCACGTTGAGCCAAGACCATGTTCTAATCATGAAAGCCCTGAGGAATCTCCCTCTGTCCAAACGGAGGTCAAGACCCCAAAAGGAGATTTTGGACTATGGTGCCTCCAAGTCCTGATCATCTACCCAGAATCCAGCTCGCACCCATCAAGATTCCTTCCAGATTTCAAGCTTACTACGGCCAAGATATTACGACCGACCACGACAACCGACCGGATCTGCTATGCACCAAGAGCCGGTTGAAGGCCCGCCTGTGTACCACTGATTGCCAAGCGCCCCCGCCTAACTTCTACCGGTCGACCGCCCCTTGAACATATAGTGAAACCAAGTCATTCGACCTGCCATAAGGGCAGACGTCATGCAGAGTGTTCTGCAGAAGATGGCGATACGATTTGATAACAGAGAGTTAGTTTTGCCAAGAAGAGCGCAAGTGGCCCCCAAAAACCGTTGAAATGCTTGTGTGTGGCCCAGTATCGGTACGCTGGCACCAACACGTTGACTTGCGGAGCACTTGGAAAGAACTTCGGGCAGCTAGACGACTTGGTCGTTTGGACTATCTTGGGATCATGTCTTTTCGTACTCGACTGGGCGCGCCACGTGTCACAAACGCGTGCGGCTTTTGGACCAATCGGGTTACGCCGCCTCCGGAAGTAAGGGGACTGGCCATTTTGGGACCAGTCACCTCGCGTCAGACCCATCGACGCACGGCACCAAATCTTTAAGCCAGTCTATGAGACCGTGATACCCTTGGTCCGCCGCGGCGTATGTACAGCCAACGACTAAATAACCCGGCAGCGCTGAACCCTCTCACATAGTATAGTTTAGCTACTGCACCCGACAGAAAAACTCGGCATTTTGACAAAAGTAAGGATTTGATTGGATAAAATGCCTTCCAGTCGGCAACAAAAGAACTGATTTGTAAGATAATTACATAGTTCTCGTTGCTTGATCCGTTTAAATTACGTGCTCCAGCACTCTATTGTCTAATTTGAAATGTATTTACTATGGGATGGATCGGCAAACCGCCGAGTTTTCGTTGCCTTAGTCGTTGTCTGTACCCGCTGGAATGGCGTTACTGCAACACAACAATGACAACACACCAGCTCTTATCGCAACCCACCTGGCCTTCGGCACCCCAAACAGAACCTCAGGGAGCAAGATTCGGACTGTAAACGGAGAGCCAGTCGTAATATATTTTCGATTTATTACGGCAAACGTTAACGTTACCGAGCAACTCGGGATATAAATACAGTAGGCGATGGACAGCGGGAGATTTGAAGAGAGATCCAAAACGATACATACGGATGACATATAAACCAAGTCAGCGAACGATCCACCGGCTTATCTGCCAGCACCAATGCCGAGCACACGGAGACTCCAGCGCTGTTGCTACCTGCTGCCAGCCCACATCGTTACTCTCGGGCCCACAATACGCGTCTGTGTAAGGAGCTACTGCGGTCAAAGCTGCGGCGAATCGAGATCATGGAAGAGAAGTTGCAAAATATAACTAGGTACTCACGGAAGGTGCTGAGCACTCATGAAGAGCTCGCTGAGGAGGAAGAGGACACAATGCGCCGAGCAGCCACCCAGGATGATGGCTACGTGATGTCATACGGTGCTTGAAGAATGCTGCAACATATTGCCAGCCAAAGATTAGCAGAGGGCACGAATACAATGTGGAGAGGGATGCTGGTTATTTGCTTTGCAAATACAATGTATATCGTCGTTTTTTTTACTTCATAATAGTTGCAAGTAAAAAATCTGCATTCGTAGCAGCTACCGCTCGAGCGAACTTATTTGATTGAGTCGTAGCCTCTGGCTGCGCGAGAATCATCGACATTATTCGAAGTCGCATGCTGGAAACATCGCCCTGTGTAATAGCGGCCTTCGTCAAACAAAAATGATCTTTGAGCATGGCGTAAGCCTGGGCGAGGCAAAGCACGCCACACGACGTCCCGTCGGGCTGTTAGGCATGCCCAACCAGACTTCATTGTCTTCAACAGGTTGGTCGGTCAATGGTATTGTCTCGCTGTGCCAGTCGCGGAGAAATTTAGCCAGGGTCTCTTCGTAAACATCTTCCATAGTAGCTCGATATGCTTTCGTGCATAATGGTTCATAGTAGTATGGGATGATCGTGGGGGGGGGGGGCTCTAGACGGTAATCCAGCTTAGCAACAATGATTCCCCAGTGTATATTATTCAGATGGACCGGCGGCACAACGTAGTGCAACGTCGAAATTCGATCTTTCCGGTGGTCTCGCCCACCTCATGGCTGGAGCGTACGAATCCATGGGATATCAGTCGCCCAGTGCATTGCAAATGCAACGAAGACTAAAGTCGAGAATCAGGTCACTATCACTCGATCCCGTGTCAGCATGCCAACCAAGTGCTCCACCTTTACTGTGCCCTCACCGCTTGATATCCGAAACATGGAGGCGAGGCACGCATCACCAAGGATCTTAGCAACATCACCTGACAGCTATTTATGCTTCTCACCCGACGTGGTAGGCATCAACTCGTCTGAATCGGTCTTTTCGTCAAAAGGATCTGGAGTTGCCAGCCAAAATGTTTTCCCATTTGGTCGAGAGAACCCAATCCATGTCTGCTATCCAGGCGTCACACTTTCTACAGATTTCGTAGAACGCTTTCATCCGATAGATCGCACCACGGAAGCACGGAACATTTAAACGGTCAGTACGATGAAGCACCATTGCTAGCAACACAACATTGAAGCAATGTCGAAGCAACGTTAGCATAGGTGAGCAACATTAAAGCAAAATGCAGGTAATAAACCTGGTGAACTTGGGCTTGACTGCCGGAAGAAAGCAATGAACTCTTCGGTTGTACGCTCAGGATGCGCCTACTTACAGTCGGGGCCAAAGACGTTGGATCCGCTTCTCTTCATCTTCTCTGCTTCCAGCATTGGCAATTTTAGCCACCAAGGGCTTTGGAAATACGAAATTGTAATCGAAGTCGTCAGCGCATACGTATTCAGCTGGCAGCCTGCAGAACGTGTACCAATGCAATCGTCCTCCATGATGACCGGATCGTTGGCGAGAAGTTCGCTAGCGTGATGCGTGTCGTTGGTATTGGGAGCCACTCCAGCACTCGAGAGTCAGAGAGAGTACACGTTTATCTTGGGAGCGTGATCGCAGCTAGCTCTTGCGGTTTTTAAAGATTTTTCCAGCCGAGCTTGCTTCTTCTTCTTCCGCTGGTTATGTCGTGGTTCGCTTGGGAGAACCGAAGCACTTCTACTTGAACGCGTTTACCCGCTGTTTGTGTTGGAGATTCGCTTTTGTTCGTGTGGACAGCTGCCTTCGTAAGAAGATGCCTCGGTTTGGGCAGCGCTGTCTTTGTTGAGTGCTAGTCAACCTTTTGCCCCGGTTTTTGTGTCAGCGTTTGCACAGCTGCGGCAGCGTTAGCGCGGCTGTAGCTGTTGCTTGATCGTGATCTAGTTGTCGAGGTGTTCGTAAGGCCTGCATCATCGGAAGAGCTTTTCTCTTTCTGACAGTGCATCACTTTTCTCAGTCACCAGTTGCGAGTTCACCCTGGTACTGAACAGATCATGCTCGTTTTGCTCCAGCTCGCGAATCATATTCATTGTGTCAATGAAATCGGTAAGAGTAATGTCAGAGTATGTCTCACTTTTCTGTCCATCCTCAAGTTCGTCCGACTTGTCTGAAACCCGAGCTTTCATTAGAGATCGTCGTGACATCCGATGCTTCCAACTCTTGCATACCCTTGCGAACTATTTCTTGCCATGACTTCAATGCCACGTAGAATGCTGGACTGGACAGTTCTGCAAGATGGTCCATAACCGGTTCAAAAAAGCAGCTTTTGCATAGCATATTTTCCTTTTAGGCGAGAGAACAACGACACTCTAGCACGTTCACGACGCCGCATTTTCACATAGAGCACTCGGTGTTTAGACTGGTGACGTTTACCCTCTATCTGAAACCTTGCATCCAGTTGTTGCATTTAAAGTTGCGTCTTGCGTTGCATGCTCTGTTGCTGATTCAGGCGTCAACGGGTCCTGTATTGCGGTAGCATTGTATGTTGCTTCGACGTCTTCACTTTCGTCTGGAACCTGCGTCAAGCCGTCGTGCGAGCACGCCTCCCCGGTTTTTTTCAGTTTGTCCTGAACAGACGGAAGCGACGCCAACCCACCTCTAACGTTTCGTCTAGCTTGGACATTTCCACCATGTCCCAGCGCGAAGGAATGCTTGAAACTGGCATGTTCTCAACACGATGGACGCGCGAAGCAATATACATCAAGTGCTGGTACGGTAAATTGTAGCTGCGGAAAAAGAGACAAGAGCAGGACCACTCCAAGTCGTTGAATTGATACTCGTATCATCGGGCACTTACATCCTATTCGCTCACTTCAGATGCGTGCTTAGTGCAGGTGATGGCGGCCATTGATACCATTAAATAGTCCCATTGACTGCGAACTTTTGCCAACTTGTCGTCGCTCTGATGCTTTGCGATGCGAGCGAGAAAATCTGGAACGCACTCAGGTTTTCGAGATGTAATCTAGTGCTTGCGCATGACAGAAAGCTGCTGTCGGATGATTGTTGCCTGGTGCGTCAACAACCCACTAATAGTGGACTCGACCCTTGGTCATTTTCAAAGAAGCAACTTCAGTTAATTCCAATTCGATTCAATTCGATTGGTCGTGGTGTTTCCAGCAGTAAAGCATTTACTACGAGCGTAGTTTGCCTACATCGTTGCACACGACTTCCAGTTTGCCGGGAAGTACTTCTGGCGTTCAGGACACTCTTGTTCGCAGATCAAGTAAACTTGCGACCTCACAGTCAAATCTCGTCTGCGTATTGCTGAAATCACCAAAGCAGCAACAAAACCTATTAGCACCACAACAAGTTACACAATGGCCAGCAACATTGAAAGCGACACCAATATTAGCGACACATCAAGCAACACTTCGTGCTACAACACGTGTACCCTTACCAATAAATTAACTTCGCGAATGCATTTTCCATTATGTCCCTCTGCGCCATCTTCATGTCAAATTTGGTTCTTCGGCAAGCCTTCCTCCAATAGATCAACGAGTGAAACTAGCAGAGGAGCACTGTAGCAGCCATTCTACGACGTCCTTATCGATAACGATGGTTTGGACGGTGGTCCAGTACGGGTTTTTGCGTTTGAAAAACTCACCAATATACTCTATGGTAGCCGCCTTCTGGTCAAGAGCCAAAACGTCAATCACTGGAATCCATCTTCCAGTTGGAGAGGTAACAACAAGCCTATCTGTATAGTGCAACACAAGCAGATAGTTTTGGCGTGAGTTTCATTCGTTGTGGTGAATACAAGAACTTACCTAATGATACTCCAGATTGTTGGTGCCATGAGTCCAGTCCATCACCGAACTATCCCCCATTGCGTAAAGCACATTTTTGAGTGGCGGTTTGCATCGCAATGATGCAAGCGATATCCATCTGATCCTGGACAAGGAGAACGTCGTTGCCTCTATCCGCGTCAGCGAAAGTGTCGAGAATAGCTTTGGACCGTTCAGATGTCGTCATGCCGAAAACTTGCTGCAGAATGTTTCTTGTTTGTTGCGGAATCAGAACCATGTCTGTAGTCAGGTCATTACAAAGAAGCAATGCCAGTAGTCATGCTAAATGTGTGAGCAATTAGACCAACAAAAAATCAAAAGTCCTGCTGCTGAATTCACCAGAAACTCCAAGCTTGTCCGAAAGGTACCGGTTAATGTTCATCGTGCTTGTCTTCATTTCGATCAGAAGACCAAGTTCCTGGCGAACTTGGGCGCACGCGGCACCGACTTGCGATACGAATCAAAATGATATTGTGGGTTGTGATTGTGTAGCCAGATCTGTACAGCGAATAGCCAGTTAGTATCAAAACCGATAAGCAATAAAGTACAAGTGACCATTACCTCCGATCCAGGAACAACTCAAACCTGCCACTTTGCCTGTCCGTTGCGACAACTTTCTCCGAGCGAACATGAAACCCTGCTTCACATCCAGTGTAACGCGAGCCAGGTCACGGCGACCCTCTCCTCGCGAAGCTTGGGTCGCTCCATGCGTGCACCACATCCGCTAGAAAAAGTACTTCATGTTGGGGGGCTGTGTTGCTCCTGCCCGGCTGAAGCAACATAATAGTGAATATCTTGTGTGAGCAACATAAACCATAAAGCAGCACAGTACGACTGTATCCTACCTGTTGTGCTTTGCCCGGGTTTTCGAACTGCGAACTCGAAAACATAAGTAGAACTTGGCCACGTAGCTCTGGATCGTCGCTTCAAATTCGTCCGAGTCATCGAAGGTTTTCTTTTGAAGCTCGGGCAACTGATTAGTGACAGTCCCATGCGCCTTCTTTACCTTCTCCCGGCTTTGCCACGTTTTCGATCGGCGTGCGTATCTTTGAGGCTGGGGTAGTTGAACAGTCGTCGAAGCTTGAGCAGTAGAGGGGCTTCGAATGCTCTTTCGAGGCACCTTTGTATTTCTGGAATCGCCACTAACAGAATCACCCGTCATCGTTCTATCCCTTTTCTTTTGGCTGACGGTGATGACTCGGTTGATTTTGTTTGCGCTACAGAAACAAATACAAACGGAAAGTAACAGAACCAGCAACATAACAGGGTAAGCAACATTAATAGCAACCTAGAGAAATGCATGAGCCATGCCAACATACGTGAATCGGTGCGAACTGCGCTGCTCCGCCTGCTGACGACGTCCACGACATCGTCATCGTGCTGATCGTTATTAATAACATGGTTCGGTGCGCCGTATGCCGCGAACGCCGCCTTGCACGTCATCCAGCTCTGGGTGATCAGCAGCCCCATCACCTTTACCAGCCTCCTGTTCCTCGCCAGGCAGCGCGTCAGCAGCGCCATCCCCTACGCCGGGCTTCGCGTTGGTAGCGCCGTCAGTGGCCATAACTTCGCCGGGCTTCGCGACGACAGCGTCTTCAGCGTCGTCAGTACCGACAGCGCCGTCAGCACTGACACCTTCACCGAGCATCGCGCCGTCCGTGGCCCCTCCCTCGCCGGTCGTCGCATCGGTAGCGTCTTCGGTGACATCAGCGTCGTCAGCGTCCATATCCTCGCCGGTCTTCGTGTCGGCAGCTTCCTCTGCGTCACCCTGCAACGCGCCTCCAGAACTTGCTTGGGCGGTCCCATCAGTCCTTCACCAGCGGATTCTTCGTCGGGCTCATCGTCCACCCCGTTGTCCAGGTCGTGCTTTGGGTCGTAGTCCTCATCTCCATCGTCGTCCTTCTCGAAGCCTTGCGAGACACGCACGTAATCCACTTGCTTCCGAACGCGATACGAAGCACGGCGCCCTACAAGTAGCAGCATAGCAGCAAGACAAACAAAAGCAGCAACATACATCGTAAGTATACGTGGTGAACCGATTCTTCTCGTATTTACTTACCTGAAACCTCCTCTACAGACACTCTAGCGCGTAATTTCTTCTTTGAAGGCCCCGCCTGCTCCCCCGTCGCCTTTGCCGCCCCCTTACCACCCGTGGTGCTCTTGGGAGGCGTGCTAGCACGCGCACCCTTCTTCGGCATCCTTGCTTGTCGTCTGTTCCGCCCAAAACGAAATGGAAGGCTGAAAATCGCGGAAAGGGGGGTCGTAGTTAATCGGTTTATAACGATCTTGCGAACTTTCAACTTTTGCGCTGAATTTTGGCGTAAGGATAGCGTGAGTATATTACCCAGCAACACAAGCAGGAATTATGTTGTTTCTCTCTCTCAGCCCGTTGTCGTCACGTTCTGGCAATGTTGCAGTAACGACTCCCGTACCCGCTGAGCCATACCATCCTTAAGTACGAGAAAATATATGGCGCCCTCTTCACCTTTAATCGTCGTCAGGAAATCAAAGTGAAGCAGCCCGTTGGGCCTGGTCGCCTTCAGCGTTCTCTTAAGTGGGCGGGGATTTAGCCTGCCGGCGATGATCATGCAATGCAAGGCGTTTACTAGAGGATTGGGCTGGTAGTGTTGTTTGTTTTCAGATGTGGTGGTGGTGGTTATGATTGCGATTAAATAAGTGGTTAACGAAAAAAATAGGGGGTGAAGGTGTCGTTGGAGTTATCCGTGGAGCGACGTGAATAGATGTCCTGGAGCGACAGCTGTGAACCAGGCCTTCAGACGGATGGAGCGGGAAAGCGCGGGTTCAGATAGAACAACGGAACCAACCCCAATGTTCAGAGAGCGCACGCCCATGTAGTCTGAGGTCTGGCCGCAGGTGATCAGAATCAGACGAGTCCTTTAGGAATATCTCGATATCCGTAGCAGTCTGGCCCCAGGCTGTGCATAAAATCTCAGCATCGGATCGTCAACGAGCAGAAATTCACGCTTTGAATCTCGATACCTTTGCGCGTGGTGATAGACTTTTGGGGGCGAATCTTCACGATAACACCGTGGATGGTAGGAGTAATGACAGGGCCTTGAGTCGGCAGGTCAGTGAGAGGCATGAGCTGAAAAGCAGGTTCAGGAGAAATCACCGTGTTGTCGTGCACTGAAGGATGTCGGCGTCTGCGCCAAACGAAAGTTCGACAGGAGAATCGGGAAGCGCGAAGGCCGAGTTGGCTATCTTGATACGGCTATTAGAGACGGAGCAAATCGTACCAGGGACCACCGTTTCGTATAATTTGTCCACAACATCGTTGAAAACGGTGGCTGGTATGATTGCACGGTTTTTATCGGAGACGTAAACTTCGAATAGGCGCCTCTTACCGCGCCACCTGCTGAAAGACCGAACTGGATTCCGTGCAAGAATTTGGCCAACGAATACCTAAGGTGTTTACAACTCAGGATTCAAACCCCGCACGTCACAGATAGGAACTTCAGGTTGGTTGCTAGACGCTCGGGTCGTTGAATGCTGGCTAGAATATCCGCCTGTATCAGCGGAAACATCGTCCCGCTTGCCGTCAGAGTCCGCGCATGTCTTGTCAGAGCGAGATCGTTTGAGAGGAGGTGGATGTGCATCTTGCTTCGGGCTAGCCTCGGTAGAGCGTTTGCGAGCGGCGATGATCTTGGTTTTCTCGTCCTGCGTAGTGGTACCCCCGGCGGAACGGGCTTCGGTGTGGGATGCTGGAGCAACGCCGCCGGAGATGTCTTTTCTGCGCTGCCTGTTCCGCAATTTGGAGGGGTGTCTTCTTCATTTTGGCCTTAGTTGGCAGGAAATTTTAGTTTTTTTTTGAGGAATGGATGTCTTGGCAGCTCCTACCAGAGGTTTCTCACCAGGAGGGGGAGAGATGGCGGCCACGCGGCAAATTCGGTAATGACGCACATTGTTGGGACTGGGTATGGAAAAGCCACGAGAACTCCCCTCAGGAAGTTGGAGCTGGCCACCGTTAGGCAAGCTCGAGTTCAACCGTGTCGAGAAGAATTTTCGCTGTCGGGAAAGGGAATTAACCAGCAGAATGTGGGTCTACCCATAAACTCGTAGAAAAAACACGGCAAGACGCTATACCTAGACGACGTTAGATGGCTACGTGCTAGCGTTCGTGGAATCTGTGCCGGAGCAGCGACCGGGCGAAGATTTAGTAGCAGCGACTCCCAGCTACAGGTCGGTAAATAAAAATATTGGCGCCTTGGAAATCAGCGAGCGCGGGATGAAACGTGCGGCTGTGTTTACGATTGCGACGAAAGGTATCGAAATCGCTTCCGGCGCATCGAATGGTCAACTGTGAATTGCAGCAAAGGTGGTGAATACTTCAATCGTCCGTGGGCGCTGTATAGCTCTGCGCGCTCAGGGTTAGAAGTTCGATACACTACAAGGCCATCAACTAAAACATTTAAATCTTCAGGAGTAACTACGTAAACTCCATCCGCGGACAACGTCACAATTCGCCGTCTTAGCATGCTCGCCATCACCATAATTGGTATCACACCGGAATACTCGAAATACTGGTTTGGGCGATCCACCAACTCTCCCACATGCAGAGAATCATGCCTAGCGCTGTCAACGTTTAGGGGTCTAAACCTCGGAAACTTTGCCACCTGAACTCAGAGTCGGGTTTGCTAAACGTTTCTAAACTCCCGCAGTTTTCGTGGCTAGTTTTTGTATATTATACAAAATCCAAGTGAATGGATCTTTCAAAGCTGTTGATCGTGCTTCAGTAGAAGTGCCACGAGTTCCGGCCGGCGGACCCTGCACCGCAGTCGTTGCCGATTTCTTCGATCGCCACCACCAGTCTGCCGCCGCAACGCCTCTACGAACTCCGACATCAAGTCCGCTACCAAGTAGTCGAGCACGGTCCACGAGCACGCGCAAGCAGCGGAGAACGTACAGCCCTTCCCTCGCGAAACACCAATACCACGTAGCACTAGGATGCTTCACAAGTTCATAATATAACATTATGTTGCTTGTATGCACCTTACGAGCTTGCGCGTTAATGTGTCGCCGAATTTGTAGCTCTTACCAGGAAAAATAGTAGGACGACACATACGAGTCAACCCACCCGACCGGTCCGGGCAGATCCGAGCTCTTGGTCTTCCTGGTTGGGCTGCGGTGTTGCTGTGTTTATTATTTTCCGCTTTCCCATGAGTTGCTAGCACCCCTAGCCCAGCTTCTTAAGTTTGTCGCCTGCTCCTGTTGTAGTTTCAGATCATAGATGAAGCTTCACCACTGCACCTTCACATGAGCGCCGTGCTGTTCGCCGAGCGCCATATCAAATTTAGGTGGGCCACATTTAAACTTAACAGCAGAAGCTAAGGTTTTGTGCAAACGTTTAAGGTTTAGAGGTTTATGCGAAACGTTGACAGCTCTAATCATGCCCAAACGCATCGTGCAGCTTTTTTCTTCCAGAAGATGCACCACCGTAAGGCCAACACTGACCCGTAACGTAAATACATGCTCTGAAGCTGACATCTCAAATGGCCGACGGACACCTGCAAACTCTGCTGCCGACCATACAGCATGGTAAAGACAATTTCAACTAGCAGGGACATCTGCCCCAAAGACATCAGCACAAACGTTTTCCTGCCCGTTCCCTCCGCACGGAAACATGTTGTAATCCCTCACGAATTCCAACATGCGCTTGAGGTTGTCGTTGCGCTGCGGAAGCAGCCCGATAAGACCACATATCACGTACCAGCTCAAGCGCCATGTAGAGCAAGGGATTTTTAAGTGAAAAGCAAAACACGTTTGGAGGGGACGGGGGGTTGGGGGGGGGGGGTGCTGACGGTTTTTTGGGTGTAATCGAAAGCGACTTGTTGTTCTCACAGTGGGGAGGGAGGTCATTAAGGCGGCCTACCGTCTCATTTGACAGTTGTTAGAATCGATTTCTATTTGTCTTGGAGGCGATAAATCCTTGTTTGGGCTGTACGTGCTAAGTCACCGTTAGCACTACCAGGATAAACTAAATTCATGATGATTTTTCCGAAGATGAGCAAACATGTCTTTTTAAATATCTGGAAAATGATACAAAGTGAGAGACAGCCCTCCTCTGACACTTAATGAGATAGACAACTTCAAAATGTCGTGTCGTCAGCAGATTCGCTTTTGCTCGTACGTTAGGCTGCCCAGTTGTTATGGTCGCTGCGACATTGTACCAGTGCATCGAACAACGCAAAATGAAACCCCGACGACACCGAAAGCTGCGATATCATGTTATGCTTTTAAGTTTCAATTAAAATTGAAAGTGCGTCGTCAGGGGGTTCTACAACTTTAAAACAATACAGAGCAAGTGAGTGTGTACATGTATTTGATAAAATTTAAGTGCCACGTTTACCACATCCTTTACCACATCCTATGAATACTGTTTGATTTTCATTCTATCGAGAACCATCGACCGAAGATCGATGGTGACAACTCGAGGGGAACTCTTTGGCAGCCACCGCGACATCGATGCCAATTTCGCCCCTGAAGTCAGCATGACGCGTGCCGTGTTTCGCATCATGAGCCATTTTCTCCCAACTGGTGGCACGCAACCAGAAAATGCCCGCCACAACAAAGATAGCGGTTCCCGCCATATTACCAGCCCACAGCCCAGCAATGCCCGCATCAAACTGAATCGCGAATAGCAAACCAAGTGGCACACCCAGCACGAACAAGCACACAAAGTTGAGCTGCGCGCAGAGCAACTGCTTTCCACAGGCGCGGAACACGGACTGCATCCCGAAAGCAACCCCCAAAAGTGGCAGCAGGGGCAGCAGTTTCTGGATAAGGTCCGTTGCCGCGGCTGATGCTTCTACATTAGGGGTGAACGCGCGTGCATACGGAGCTGCAACATAAGCGACAATTCCTGCAGCAATCCCAGACACGGATAGAGACGCACTCATCACGATGAAACTAATGAGACGCGCGCGACGAGCCTGACCAGCTCCCAGAGCATTGCCCATGCGGATGGCACCTGCGATACAAATACCCAGCAGCGGCATGAATGCGAGGCCAACAACCGACACGAAAATACCGTTTGCTGCTATCAAGACGTCTGCGTTGGGCAGCATTCCAGCCAACAAGGAGATAAAGGAGAATCCGACCATCTGGAATATCATCATGAGCACGCTCGACACACCCAGTCGTGCGATGGCGGGGACACGCGTCCAGGCTTCGCTCCAGTTCCAATCGGGCCACGATTCGATAAACACACGATTGCGAAGCACCACCGGAAGCACCATCACTACTTTCAGGAACCAGCCGATAGGGCTACCCAACGCTACACCAATGTACCCCAACGACGTGTGGAACGCCAATAAGTAGGCTGCAATGGAGCTTAGAATGAAGCTCACCAGCGACGAC
Source organism: Phytophthora sp. 'mugwort' (assembly GCA_033558025.1). Lineage (NCBI taxonomy): Eukaryota > Oomycota > Peronosporomycetes > Peronosporales > Peronosporaceae > Phytophthora > Phytophthora sp. 'mugwort'. The sequence goes on along the minus strand of JAUCEF010000007.1, from coordinate 3,490,711 downwards.
AATACAAATGGGAACACGATATTCTGCGCCTGCAACGCGCTCTTCATGACTGCGTACATGATGAAGAACGGCACCAAGAGCATACTGACAAGCAGCAACTGTCCCGCAACGTTCGAGATGGCGGAGTCTTGTCCCATAGCGACGAGCATTGGCTTGCCACTGCAGAGAACCAGTGCGATGACTGGCAAACATAATGCATACACAATGGCAGCGGCCTGAATGATTCTCCAGAGCTCGACCATTCTTTTAGCACCGAAGGCGTGCGAGCACATGGTGTCGATAGCTGACGACAGACCCATGATGAGCCCCCCGATGATCATCATCTGCACGAGGTTGGCCAACTGGTAGGCGGCTAGGATCTCGGTACTGTGAGCAACGTCTGTGTGGCCCACCATCATGCTGAGCGCCAGATCCGGAAACATCTCGAGCATGACCGCCAGCATCATGGGGAAGGCCACGGCCAGCAGCCTTTTAGTCTCCACGCTCACGATCTCCCAGGCCGTGAGCTGGTTGTCTACCGCCATCGCCGCCTTCTCTTCCTCGTCCAGGATCACCTCCACCTTGTCGGCTGCAGGCAGAAGGGGCGTACTCTCACCATCGAGCTTTGTGGTGTCTCGGGGTCTCGGGCTCACACTTGCACGCCGCACTGCGATGAGGTGCTCCTCCTGTGGTCCCTCCACTTGGTGCAGCAGCTCGTCGTGAATGATGCGCGGAATTTCCATGGCGGTAACGGGTAGTCGACTTAGGTTCCTCTACTCGGATTGCAGACTGGGTGTCAAGTTCGGGCAAGCCGACCATCATCATTCGATTTAGTAATCCAATTATTAATATACCTGACTCAGGTCCTGAATGACTATTTACTAGCTGCAATCGGTAAAGTACTACTTTTGATGGCTGAAGAAAAAAACAGTTGGGACTGCTGACCAACATTCCTCGCATGAATTCCCCATCCGAGGCGCACTATCGCGGATTCACTATCGTGGCGTCACGCAGCTGAGCAATGCCACTGCTGCCATGGCAGACTGCCATTGGCAGTCTATTACAGTGTAATTTCCACTGAGTCTATCAGCTACAGTAGACTACCGTAGACGGTCTGGTCAGGACCACTCGCGCCGAACGTCATAGGCTGGAATGCAACTTTCCATCTCGGGTCGAATCTGCTTAAGTTGAAGGTGTCTTGCGGCAGGAATGACTGCGCCCTCAAATTGAGCGCCTCAATACATGGTAGAGGTATAGGTACCTACTGCAAAGAGGTCGCGGATGTTGACGTCGTTTACAACGACTTCGTCGAGCACCGCGTCGGCATTGCCAGCCAATCGCATCGGCTTGACACCAATATGGATGGATGACTGACGAAGAAAAACACCATGGAAAGAGGTCGTGATCACCAATCATAGGTCCACGCCACCTCCGAAATTGGCATCGGCATTCAACTCAAGGTCATTCAGTAATGAATGAAAGCCACCAAGGCACGAAGTTTTTGTTATATTTTGAGCGACATGCAAACAAACGCTACAGTATCGTGCACACACATGGTACATACGCATTCCCCACATCGTCAACCGCTTACAGCACTTTGTACGCGAGACTGCCGGGTTCGGGCGTTTCCACTGGCAGGGCCATCGGCGTGGCGGCGACAGGTGCCTCCTTTGTCCACAGGGGGCTATCTGTGCCGTGTTTCTTCCGCTTCTCCGCCGCGATACCGCGGTGCAGGTGATCGAGCCAACGGTCTAGGTCGGTCTGTGTTTCGCTGGCCACCAGCAGCTTTCGCCCCACCTCGGTCGTAATCTCCAGACACAGTCTTCTCGTGCGCAAGGTCACGACGTGACACACCGTGAAGCTGCGCAGGAGCGCCCCATTATCGCTTTTAAAATAGCACAGCGTGGGGCCATGCAGAGTGAAATAGCGCCGCTTCCAGTTCTTTACGGTGCCGCCTTCCTTCCGCAGCCATCCGCTGCACACGACCGGCTCTTCTGTCTCTGCAATCCCCAAACGTAGTGACCGACGGCCAGCTCCTGCCACAGCAGCAGCCACTGCCTTGGCTGCTGCCTCTGCCCGCTGGTTGGTCGTCTTCGCCAATTCATCAGCACTTTGTCTCGTCAGGTTTACCTTTGCCTCTCGTTGGGTGAAACTATCGTCGCTCGTAGTTGTGCTCACCGTTGACGATGCCTTCGACAAGCCGCGCTTAAAAGCCGTGGCAGCCGTTACCACAGTGCGCATACTGTCCAGTTGTGCATCCTCCTCGGCATCGTCGAAATCAAATTGCGTGTCCTGCTCCAGGTCGCTTTCGATCGGCTCTGAAAGCACAGCAGCTTGCAGCAGGCGGTTCCAAGCCATCATATCATTTTCATTGGACGCAACAACCTGCATGATTCGACCATTATGAAAGTGGACGTCCAGGCAAAAGGGTCTCGCATTACCAATGGCAATACTCTCCACCACACCTCGTCCGAGAGGTGGGGCATCGGGGGCGCTCGCGTACGAAAACTGCTTGCCCTCGAGCTTAAAGAATCGGCGCTTCCAATTCTTAAAGTTCTTTCCCCTTTTCAGCAGCCAACCAGCGCCAGATTCAGTCACACTTGATGCAGTATCTTCTGCGGCGGCACCAAATGATAGCCTCTCCAACGCACTCCGACGCTCCTCCGTGTTATCACCACCCGGAATACATTCGTTAAAGTGATCGAGCCACGAAAGGATCTCATCCGGAGACTCGGCCACAACACGCAGCGTGCGTCCCGACGTAAGAATGAAATCCAGACAATTAGGATAAGTATCGTTAGGAATAGCACTTTTCACGATGCCGTTACCACGCGGACCCTCACCGATTTGCTCAAAGTAATACAGCTTGTTGCCGTCGGCCATGAAGTAGCGGCGTTTGAGTGAGCGAACTCGGGCACCTTCTTTGCGTAGCCATCCGCACTTACGGTTCAAACCAGTCGTGGAAGCCCTGGGTGTTGTTGATGCTGAATTGCTTCCAGTACCGACAGAAGACCGATAGCTTCCTGTAGAATCACGCAAAAGCTGGCCAGAATTGTTGTTAATGTCTGTCTCTGGTGTGTCATCGTAGCCTTCCAAGTAGCCACCATCGCCGCGCAAACTCGACCGATTTCCACTGGCACCGCCAAGACTCGACCGAAAACTGCTTGTGGCAATGACCGGCGGCACGCTTGCACTGGATCCAGCGCGACTGAGTGCGCGCGTTAACAAGTTGCTGCTACTCGTACCCTTGGTGACCCCAGCTGCCGCTGCTGGCACTTCCTTCTCCAATGTCTTCATATCCTTATCCAGCAGCTGGCAAATAGCTTTCACCCACTTGTCAACTGAAGACTGGCTGTCTGCACTCACACAGAGCACGCGACCCGAGCTAAGCTGTACGTAAACACTGTTGGATCCTGTCTCACCAAGCTTTAATCCCACGACTGTGCCTGCACCCTTCGGCACGCTCTCGCCAGGTCCGTCCTGATACAGCAGCTTAAACCCTTTCAGCTTAAAATATCGTCGCTGCCACTCCGTCGAGCGCTGTCCTCTCTTGTAAAGCCAGCCTTCACACAGCACGCTCTCCTCGAATGTCTCTCCAAGGAACGGCGCCTCCAGCCCAGCATACGGATCTCCAAAGCACGGTCTTTTGCCAGTAGCCTTTGCAAATGCGTGGTCCCATGCCTCGATGTCCGCAAACGAGTCTGCTGCTATCCGCAAAATGCGGTTATGATCCGAATAGATATCCAGTGCGAAAGGTCTCGAGGGGTTGATATTGACTGCATTCACCCTGGTCGCCCCCAACGGCTTCTCACTGGGTTGCGCCCTGTACTGAATGGTCCTCCCCGTGAGCGTCATGTAGCGTCTCTTCCAGGTCTTAAAATTCTGTCCCTCTTTGAGCAGCCAGCCTTTCATGGCCACAGCACCTCCACCTCCAGCTTCTCTTTGATTGTCTCCAGCTAAATCCTCCTCCCTGGCGGCCTGCAGCACGTCCGAGATCTTGCGGAACCACTCGTCGCTCTCCTCGTTCGAGTCCACCTGCATCTTCACCGCCTGGTTCTTAAGCTCGCCCCGCACCACAAGAGCATTCGTGAACTCGGGCGTAAACTCAACGCCGCTGATGCGCAATCGCCCTTTCTCGTCAATACCCTTGCCACTGGGCGAGCGCTCTGCGAAATAGATGAGCTCCCGCCCCTTAAGCACGAAGTAACGACGCTTCCAGCTCTTGATGATGCTGCCCTGCTTGTAGCCCCAGCCCGAGTGGTCGCAGTACGAACTGCGCACGACGCGTCCCACAGCAATAACGTGCTTGGTGGCGGTCTGCAGCTGTAGCTGTGCCACGCGCTGGCGCGCTTCGAGGCTGCCACTTGCTGTCGCGTTCGGCGCGAACATGGCGCTTGTTCGACGGGAGAGTGACAACTATGAGCTCGCAACGCAAATGGTCCGGCTCGTAGCAGCCACAGGATTGGCCAAAACTGAACAAAAAGAATGTAGTATTGGTTCACGTCGGCAAGTCATGTGGATGCGTCATGATGATTGTGGCTAAAACAGCACTACGAGCTCGTTGTAGTCTGAGGACGCTCACAACTGGGTTCGCCTTGAAAGACCCAACACTCGCCGCAACGGCCTTGATACCCAAGTACGCTCCGTTTGGGAAATTCCTGCGGTTAGTGATTTCGAATCTATATGTATTTATGTAATTTTCGGAAGTGTGTCCTGCAAGGATAACTTTTACCTGATAATGTAGCAATGAACTAATAGCATTGCTACAGAAATAAATGATGCGTACAGTCCGCGACAGTGGTATATGAACACCATCGGTCTCGCCAATTTTTTTTTTATCAAAGTGTGTTTTCATTCGCTGAAAATACCCTGGATTATAACGAATTGCAAGATCTGTCGATTGCAAGATCTGCCGATTGCACCAACTTTTGATGCTGAATTCCACCTGGTTTTGAGAAACGATGAGAAATATTACTTTACGAGGTGCGACACAATATATGAACATAACTTCGGGTTTGCGGAAAGTTTGCGTAAGTTTGATTCACAACCCTCGCCACGCGTTGTTAATGTGTTTACTATACAGACTGCTATCCCACCAATCGTGGCACCACTTTTCAATTCGCCAATGATGGCACGTGCTTCGCATCAGTCCGACAAAAACGCGAGTCAATTCAGACGCTCTCACCGCACGGTTTTTCGGTCCGGGGCATCACACAGGTGCTCACATGCTCTGTCGGTGCCGTGCAGAATGTGTTGAAGGCGCCTGCCAATTTTCAGCCCAAGAAACGGCTTAGAAGCGTGTCAAAAGTGACTGTGCGTGAGAAGCGGCATATCATCCGCTGTGTGTCCGTGCTCCGTTTGTCCGCAAAAAAAAATGAAGAGAAGCTCAAGTTGGTGCACTGCGTGCGTACGATTCAGCACGTGATCAAGTCGGTGAGCTGGCTCAAGTACAAGAAGCGTGGTGCCGCTCCAGCGTTGACGAAGCGCCACCGAGAAGCAAGGGTCAAGTGAGCCGAGCGTATGGGCCTCAAGGATGACGAAGCGCGGTGTCAAGTGACGTTCAGCGATGAAAAGAAGTGGAACCTGGATGGCCCGGATGGCATGCGCTACGAATGGGTCGACACGCGTCGCCCTAAGGAGCTCAACGTCCGTCATACTGGTGGCGGTGGTGTCATGATGTGGGGATCATTTTGTGCGAACACCAAGTCTGAATTGAAGTTCGTGGATGCCAACCAAGACTCCGTCAAGTATGTGAGCAACCTACGCACGCATTTGCAACCGTTCATCGATGCGGAAAACCATATTTTTCAACAAGACAATGCGGCCATCCACAAATCCCGCTCACGATGAAGTGGCTTCAGGCTCAAGGGATCGACGTTATGGACTGGCCAGCTTTGTCCCCAGACCTCAATCCTATTGAGAATCTATAGGGCATCATGACCCAAAGTTTACGAAGGCGGGAAGCAGTACAACACGAAAGACGAGCCGAAGAAAGCGGTTTTGGCGGCATGGGCTGTAAATCCTCCTAAGACGCTCACAGATCTGACCCTATCAATGCGCAAACGCTGTATCCGGGCATTAGTGCGTTGGGGAGCATATATTTCGTATTAGCAACGCGCGAATCGCATCCATAATGCTTTAAAACAAATGTTTCGGTCATGTGGAAGTGATGTTCATATATTGTGTCGCACCTCGTAAAGTATATTTCTCATCGTTTCTCAAAACCAGGTGGAATTCAGCATCAAAAATTGGTGCAATGGACAGATCTTGCAATTCGTTATAATCCAGGGTATTTTCAGCGAATGAAACGCAATTTGATAAAAACAAAGTTGGCGAGACCGTTGGTGTTCATATACCACTGTCGTGGACTGTATTATACAACAATGAAATTCTCATTAGTGGTTCTCGCGGTTGACACTTTTGCAGGCTGCAGGTTGTTAATCGTATGGATGGGTTTCTGTAAAAAAAAATCAAGATATTGAAAATAATAAATAACGAAGCAAAACATGCATGGGGTTCCAAAAGATGTATTACACATATTTAAAATGCATGCCCTATAGAAATATACAGTAATATTCTAATTTGGATGACCTGCCAGTATTCTGCGGCACCGTCCCACCCACATCGACTTCAGCATGCAGCGAATCTCTGCAGATCAAAATCCACGAGACAATGAGCGACCACAAGAAGATGACGGCAGCTATGACGTCGACGTTACGCTCCTTCCTCGTCCAGAAATTTACCAGCATTGAGCAGAGGTGCGATTTGTGTGCTGCATCAGCTCTCGCATCCACGCTCTTGGTCATGTAGCCTGGCTGATCGATGAGTTCGCAGAATGCTGCAACCATTAGACGCTTCCGAATGCCGTGAGAACATGCAGCCCAATACTAACTGCTCGAGTATGTGGTGCATTGATGTTCGTTGGTACTTGAGGTCGAGGTGGAAGATGTAAGACTGATTCCTTCTCATGAACATGGGAGGCCACTCGGCCTGCAGCGGGGCTGCGTAGCGTAGTGCGTCAGAGGAAAGCGTATGACTCCCCGAGTCCTAGCCGTGGTTATCCTACCCCCTAAGGTCTCCGTAGAGGTTTAGATCACTCTAGTTATACCACTAGAGACTCAAAGAGTCAGTATTCCTTAACCTAAGGCAATACTCTCTTTAATGCTAAAACTGAACTGTTATTTGTTTTTTTATCTGCGACAAAGCCGCATGTGGTGTAAATGTATGACTCTTATCGAGAGGCCCTGTGGCCACATACTGAAAAAAAAATCCTGTTAATTCAAGTGGTACAAGTACCACTTGCTGCAAGGTGACACGTAGCACGGCTACACTCGTGTTACCTTCGTGTAATCCCGCTACACGACCAATATGCAACCACTGTCCTGCGGTTTCCTAACTCCTCTCCTCGTTCGTATTCTAACTGCTCGGTGTCCAGCACCCGCGCGTCTCAACATCCGACGGCTGCGACGCTTTAAGGCCACCTGGCGTCTCAATACTCCTTCCCGGGCGGCCCGTCCGAGCTCTTGAGCATCACTTAGTCCGCGATGCTCCCTGAGTCGGAGCGCAGGGAGGACCTTGGTCAGGGCGTCTGCCCCACATGGCCTTGGATTCGCAGTACTCTGCTTGAGCGCTTCATTCTTGACCCCCTTGACCAAATATTTTATAAACTTGTACAGCACGTCAATATGATTGGCGAGCCCAGAAGTATCCTCGCCCTGGATTTGTGCGATCGGCGCCTGGTTGTCGACGTGGGACATCGATGGCGTGCACAGTATGATGCCGATCTCCTGCAACAGCTCAACGATGCCGACTCTTCAGCCGTCGTCTGCGGCGCAGCAACAAACTCAGCTTGCATGGTCGATAGCGCCACGCAATTTTGCTTCTAGCAGAGCCAACCCACTACGATGCCAGCGACCATCACCACTCCGACGCTGACTGACTTCCGGTCGCTCTTGTCTGCGGTGTCGTCGGCGTCGCTGCACGCCTCCACGAGCACACTGCCCTTGTCCATTGATGCCCTGTCGCCGTCCATGACCAGCTTGTAGTCCTTAGTTCCCTTCAAGTATTTGCGATCTTTTTCTCCAGACGCCAATCTCCTTCGCGTTGCGCGTGCGAGTGCTGGGTCGCACGGTGCACCGCAAATGCGATGTCGAGTCTGGTGTACCGAGCGATCCATAGCAAGCCACCGACCAACGACTGAGAGCTTTGCACAATTGGTCGCTGTGATGTACCAGCGCCGCCGATTGGCAGCAGTTCTCCACCGCCGTCTCCATCATGCTCTCCGCCGATAGGCACCCGCGATGGTGCTGCCTTGTCAAGCTGGAACTTCTTCAGCATCTCCTGGATGACTTGTCCTTGGTCAAGTTTCCAGCCGGTGATATCATTGTACGTGAATGAGATGCCCAAAACCTTTGACACAACGCCGAGGTCCTTAAGCGTCACCATTAGCATGTCGGCGAAGGACTGCCGACCTTAGCCGTGCTAGTGCCAGCCACGAGCCAATCATCGGCATACACACCCACGAGTATTGTGCCGTCGTCCTCGACCTTCACGTACATGCAGCTGTCCGTGTAGCACTGGAGGAAGACCAAGGACACGAAGATCGCGTGCAGCATGAAGTTCCACAATCTCATTTATTGCTTAACGTCGTAAAGCCCCTGCTTGGGCCGCACCGCGAGCTCCCTCTTGTAATTGACGCCCAGCAACTTAAACAGCGCCTCGTTTATCATCATCATCTCCAGCGGAATGTATAGCTGGATCTCGATTTCAGCTTCTTTATCTGCTTTGACGTACGTGTTCGGCACGTCACCGTGACGCGCCGACACGTCCCATTTTCGCGCCACCACCAGAATCAATCTGCCCGACGTCAACTACAGGACCGCCGAGAACGTGTAGGTGTAGTTGACACCATACTCTTGCTGGTCCCCGCGCACAACCAGGCGCGCCTTGTATCGCTCGATTGAGGCGTTCGTGTGCGTTTTCAACTTGAAGACCCATTTGCTGTGCAAAAGCTTGGCATAACGCGGGTTCTTATCGCTTCCCAGGTTTCGTTTCGCTCCAATGCTGGGATCTCTTCGCGTACCGCCTGCTCCCACTTCTTCGCGCGCGGGTCCTTCATCGCGTCGCGGTAGTTCTTCGGGTCTTTGAGCGGAACCCCCTTAAACGCTTGACACAGGCACATGCTTCACACCCATGGAACGCGTGCGCACGCGCGTCTCGACCTCATCTTGTGCAGTAAGTGATTCTTCGGTGGCTGCTCCTTCCGATGCTGTGGCGTCCTGACCCGCAGCAGTTTTCTTGTTTGCCTTTTTGTTCTTCTTGGCCAGTTTGTTTTTGGAGTTGACGCTCGTCTTGTCCTTGAGCGGTGCGCAGGTGTCGCGCCCGCAGTGGGGGTCGTAGCTGCCGGCTCCTTCCGCTTCACAGCTTCCTCGCACACGTCATTTTTGCGTTGCAATTCCGGGTCCTCGCGTTTGAGCTGGGCCTGCAGATGCGCGTTCTGCTCGCTGTTGAGCGTCTCGATATTCTTGATGTGCTATGTGTTGATGACGTTTCTGCCCTTCGGTAAGTAGACCTTGAAGCCCTTGGTCTCACCATTCTTTCCGACTATCATGCCCACTTGGGCGCTGCTTCCACGCTTTCTTGCCCGGGTTCCCGTACGCCATACACGATTGCCGAACGTCACGCGTCCGACAAGTTCGGCGCCGTGTCCGTTAGCATCTCGAGCGGCGACAAGCGACTCGGGTTGGCACTGCAGGAGTTTTTATTCAGCACATACACCGCGTACTCGACGGCGTCGCCCCAGAAGTATAGCGGCAAGCCGCTTGCAAACCACATACACCGGGCCATATTCAACACCCCCGGTGCATCCTCTCCGCCTTGCCTTTAGAAGCGTGTTTCTCCGCTGCGCTGGGTCATCGGTCCCTTGATGTCGCTCCCAATGACGCCTCCAATCTTGGCGATGGGCGCGGTGGCGCCCGTGTCCTTCTTCGACTGGTTGTTTTTGTTTTGCTTGCCCTGTGCGCAGGTTAAACAATTCAGGCGCACCCTGTCCATCAGTCTGATGCCCGATCCCTTTGCGCGAGTCGCTTGTCAGCCCCAGCAGTGTCGTCTCGGTCATGGCGCCGCTCAGCTCTACGCCCACTTCTCGCACCGCGGTGTTCACCACGTGGACCCGAGCCTACGTGGTCTTTTCGCCAATGACGTTGACCATCAATACGTCGTTCCTGCGATAGACTTCGAAGATGTTCCAGCTGGATCTGTTTCTCGGCCATGCGTTCGACCGTGTCGTGCGCGATGTGGCCGAGTCGCTTGTCAGCCCCAGCAGTGTCGTCTCGGTCATGGCGCCGCTCAGCTCTACGCCCACTTCTCGCACCGCGGTGTTCACCACGTGGACCCGAGCCTACGTGGTCTTTTCGCCAATGACGTTGACCATCAATACGTCGTTCCTGCGATAGACTTCGAAGATGTTCCAGCTGGATCTGTTTCTCGAATGACGTAGATCCGGCCAAGACGCCTTGCTTCTCGAGCCTGCCGTGCTGATGATGTTGTCCATTAAGTTGTCCGCGTAGTAGACATCTGACATGTCCACTACAACCTCCTTCGACGATCGTCCGCAGCTTGACCGTCCCCAGCTTGACCGTCCCCAGCTTGCTTACATGAACGTTGACACCGTTCGCCGTGCGGCACATCTGGTCGCAGTCGGCCGCGTTCTTGAGCATCCTGGAGTCAAGGTGCCCGCTGTCCAGGATCCACGAGTCGGTGTTCGCGTTATGGTGGTCGCCACGGTCAACGTGACCCGTGCCGCTGCCTTATCACCATCTTTATCTTTTCGGGACAATTAGCAAATGGTCCACTTCGCCACACTTGTGGCACGTTCGCGTCGCGCCGCCTTCGACACGGGCGACAAGTCCATTTCCGCGTCCGCCTTGACCTCTGCACGAACAGTTGGCACGTCGACCACCACGACCACGTCCAGCACGCCCTTCTCGGAGACCACCACTTCCGTTACTCTGTCGGCCATGCTAGCCTCGTACTCGACCGCGAAAGAGACGAGCCCAGCAGCTGTTGGAGGTGGTCGAATTGAGGCGCTTTTTGCATGGCATTCTGGATGAACGGTGGCGCTGACCTACAGAGTCACTGTAGCACATACTGCTCCGAATTGCCGGAGTGCTCTGCCACGTATACCAAGAACTGGTAGTGTCCGGGTCAGGTCTTGCTTGGGTCCTTATCCTTGGACATTAGCTCGATGCCCTTGGCGGATGGGATCGGCGTCATGTACAGCATCAAGTATGCTGTTCATCACGTACTCAAGCGTGTTCGACACCTCCGTCCACCCAGGCAGCATCTTCTCGAAGTAGATGATGGCCGTGCCTTCTAGTTTTCCACTGAGTGGGGGGATCTTGAACTCTTCCGGCCAGTCTCCGCCGCTCATTTGCTGTGCGGCGCCATGTCGCTGCAGAATCCGCAGTCCCCACGACTTGAAGTCAGCGCTGACTGCTGCGTAAGTCTCCGCGCCCGAGAACTTCGAGAAACCGGACCAGACCAGGACCCTTGGGCTTAGGTATCTTCAGCCCGAAGTTGTTCGACTGTACGTCCTGCTGCGCCTCTTGCACCTGAGGTTGCGGCGGCATTGAGGCGGCAGCATTGAGGCGGCGGCATGCGCATGGGTTGCGGCGGCTGGTAGTGCGGCGCCATGCGCGGCGGTGCTGCCGTGTGTGCTGGCTTGTCGAGCCAGCCCAGTCTAGTTCGCCGATGGCGCGCCGTGATGAAGTCAGTGAAGGCGCTCGACCTGTCGAACGAGTTCTCGGAGGGCGCCGTGGGCGGCACTTCTGCGCGACGCTTCATCTCTTCTTGAAGCTTGAGCGGATTGGCCAGAAACATGGCCTACTGTCGCGCCATCCCTTCGAAAAGCCCTTTCAGTCGCTCCGGTGCTCGGAGCTCGCATCGGAGTTCTGATTTCCTCTTTCGTGAGCGTCGGACGCATTTAAGACCGAGTGCGCCCCCTCGAACAGCTCGAACGCGTCGGGGCACGTTCAGGCCGTGCACATCGGTGTCGCTGATGCAGTCGGCCAGGTTGGGCTGCTTCGAGGTGTCGTCGGTGCCGTTTGGGCTCATAACCTATTTGTTGGTACTTGAGCTCAAGGTGGAAGATGTAAGGCTGATTCATTCTCATGAACATGCAAGGCCACTCGGCCATTATCCAATCACTATCCTGTAGTTTCCTAACTCCTCTCCTCGTTCGTTTCCTAACTGCTCGGTGTCCAGCACCTGCGCGTCTCAATATCCGACGGCTGCGACGCTTCAAGATCACTTGGCGTCTCAACAATTGAAAAAAAATTAACGCTGACAACTGAGGAAAGTGCAAGTAATACACCCTCGCTGCGGAATATACGGCTACGATAGGGAAGCTATCGCTTTCGCAGCAATTATATAAATGGAAGCCATTGCCTATAGAAAGACTGTGACCATTGCGCGGCTGAGCGGGGATCTGGAGATGATGAGGTGGATCAAGGCCAATGTGCCAGCATTATTTGTTCATAGGTGCATGGGCGAGAGGAGTGTGGCATTTTATAGTGTAGCGGAACGGGGTTGTCTGGAAACAGTGAAGCGGCTCGTGTCAGCGCTCCCTAATGCTATGTGGTCGCGAAGCCCTCTGCACTTGGAGGTCATCTTGAAGTGGTAAAAAGTGGACTCACGAAACGCGCGAATTTCGACGTGCTCCCGATAGATTCCTAGTACAGTCGGCTGAAGAGATTCAGTTATATTTTCTGTTGCTCGGATATCAAGAAATGTGGCTTTTTGGGAAAGCAGAATGCGTTGTCGGCTGCTCAACGAAGATTTTGTGACGGAAAAATATCTGTCTCTACCGACGCAGGACTAGGCGACGGAGAAAGACACATTTAAATGGAACTGCTGCAGTGGTTGCATGAGCATACGGACAAGGGCTGTTCTCTTGATGTAGTTTTCGCTGCTGCAGAAGATGACCAGAAGGGGATTTGCTGTAGCTGCATGATAACTACAGTGACCTCTGGACGTCAGCGGCGACAGACTATGCGGTCCGTGGCGGCCAACTCGAGATTGTGCAATGACTGCCTGCAAACCGAAGTGAAGGATGCCGCACAAACACAATGAACTGGGCGCTGAAACATGGCCGATGTTCAATGGTTGAATGAGCACGCTTGGAAGGATGCATCACAGCAGCGATGGATAGTTCGGCGCCAGGGACCCTTCTTGACATACCTAATGCCTCCAGCTAATCAGAGCGAAAGACAACCAAGTTAATGGATGGGGCACCGCCAGCGGCCACCTCGATATCGTTGTGGTTGAATGATAACCGATCGGAAGGCTGCACGACTTTGGGAATGAACGGTGCATCTGATCGCAGCCACGTTGAACTCGTCAAATGATTGCACATCCACATGGCAGAAGGATACACTACCTGATGGAGAAATGAGCAGCTGAGGACGATTATGTTTAATACACTACCTCTCATATATACTTATATATGATGCATAAAAGTGCTTATGTGTTGTGTACACACAAATGGTGTACCCAAATAAGGTATCCATCAATCGTTGATTGGCTATGAGTTCTAGTTGGTTCTAGTTGCTTGTGCGTTCCTAACAACTCAATCATAACTTCTTTTACATCCTTCTACCCAAGTCTCTTCCAACCTCGGTCATACACCTTAGCAGGTTATGAGCCCAAGAGCCCAACGCAAGACTCAAGAGCCGACGACCGCGGTTTTTCGCGATTTAACGGCCGGAACTTCGTCATCTGGAAGACCCGAGTGACCGCCGCTCTCGAAGGCAAGAACCTCATCGGCTTTGTCACCCAAACCATCTACGCAGGCGACGAGGACTACGACTTCTCCTCCGATGAAGACCTTAACCCGGCGCTGGCTGATATGGACGAAATGGAGGCCGCGCTAGACGCCGCTGGGGCACCCAATGCCAACGACGTGGGGGACGCTTTATCGAGTGAGTCCTCCTCCGACTCAAGTTCGGAGGCCGCCACCGCTGGAGACGACGGCGACGTGGAAATGGGGCAGGTGCAACCACCCTTAATCCAGTCATTCACTGCTAATATAAGCGTGATGATCTGAAACGGGCTGAGAAGCTGAAGGCCAAGAGCCGGAAGCTGAACTCGAAGAAGGTAAGGCCCGATGAAGCCAAACCAAAGCCTTCCTCATCAGAACCATTGACGATCAACACGTTCAAATGGTGAAGGACAAGACTACGGCATATGAAATATTTCACACGATCTGTACCAAGTACGAAGGTGCTGCCGTCCACGGCGACCCGTGCTACATCCAGTCGTACCTGATGACCGTCAAATACGAGGAAGGCGCCGATCTCATGGCGTTCATCATCGACTTGGAAGACTCCATGAAGGCAGCCGCGGAAGCCACAAATACTGTGATGAGCGACGAACAAAAGTCGCTCTATCTGTACCACTCCCTCCCAACAAAGTGGAAGTCTGAACTGGCAGTCTGGAAAGGCAGCCGGAAGTTCTTTCCGTACGGAAATTTGAAATGGCACATTGGGACCAAGGTCCAGAACGAGCTAGCGCGCAATCGCTACATTCTTCGACAAGGGACACCTGAATCAAGGGAGACCCGGGCTAAAAGGGCCCGCTGAACCACTGCGCCAATTCCGATGCCAGCAGATTTCCAAGTCCCTACCAAGACGGAGACAGCAGTCGTGGCTTCGTTGAAATGCACGTACTGTCACCGCGACAACCACGACACGGTTGACTGCTACATTCTGCAGCGCTACCTACGTGATGGCCAGATTAAGGCTGGTACGATTCTTCCTGCCAACTTTAAGCTGAAAGCGCTACAAGACACTCAGCGTCAGCACCTGTACAAGGGTGGCTACAAGGGCAACCGCGGTAGCAACCAACGGAACGAATACAATGGTCGTGGAGCAACAACAACCGCGGTCCTAATGGAAAACGCCAAGATCGCCGTGGAAATCACGGTCGTAGCGACCAAGGAAAACAAAACAAATTTCGCGGTCGATGCAGCCAAGAAGGCAACGGATCCGACAATACTGAGTATGGCATAATTGCCATCACAACACTCGACCTTACCCAGCAAAACGAGGACGTGAGCCTTACTGCTCAAGTAGAACTCCACGATCCACAGGGACGATCGATTCCGGATGCACTCGCCACGTCACGTCCAGCCATCACTGGTTTGAGACCTTAAAGCCGACCACGAGCAAGTCCATCACAGTCGGAGGCAATCACCAATACCCATTACGGGAAATGGTGACGTGAAGTTGACTATTAAGGACACAAAGGGAAACGATCGAGTCATTACCCTGACCAACGTGCTGTACGCACCTAACCTCAAGTTCAGCTTGCTCTCGGTGGGCAAGCTGTTGAAAAGGACTACAACATCAACTTTCCCAACGCTAAGAAATGCATTCTGTTATTCGATCGTGGAACCAAATTCGAAGCCAAGACTGGAGATTGCACTCGCCTCTACAAATTCAATGCTTGCCAGGTGAAACCTAACCAAGTGGCCCACATGGCCAAATCCGGTACGTCGGACAATATTATGCTCTGGCACAAACGAATGGGTCATCCTAACTTTCGCGTTATGCAGGATCTGGCTAAGACCAAGAAGTCAAGGACATGGGACTGTCGAGATTCGACTCCAGCAAAGATTACTTCTGCTCATCATGCACTACACAAATTCTAAACGTAACCCGTTCAATAAACGATCAGTTGAAAGGACGAAATTTCCTCTTGAAAAGGTTCATATCGACATGTCTGGACCATTTCCAGTTGCAACACTCTCGGGCTGCCACTACTTCCTCACTTTCATCGATGACTTCTCCCGCTATATGTTTATCTACGTTATTAAGCGAAAGTCAGACCTGTACGAATGCTATGAGGATTTCAGAAAGAATGGCCGCAACATGTTTCGTGCCGATGTAGGCCAGTTCGAATACACCGAGAACATGTATGATGAAGAGATCCGAAACCTCCAAAGCGTCAACGCCCGTGAGTATGAAAAAGCTCGGAAGAATTATCTTCGAGAAGTACAACACACATGCCCAATTCACAAACGCCTACACACACCAACAAAATGGTGTAGCAGAGAGGCGTATGCGCACACTGCTTGAACGAACAAGAGCTTTCTTAATTGATGGAAACTTACCCCACATTCTCTGGGGAGAATGCGTCAAACACGTCGCTGACCTCCTCAACATAACCCCGAGCTCTGTTACGGACAGTATCATTCCCCACGAAAAATGGTTCAATCGCAAACCATCCGCACACTACATCAAAGTATTTGGATGCGCGGCATACGCGCACATTCCAGAACTTTATCGCAGCAAGCTCGAAAAACGAGCTAAGAAGTGCATGTATCTGGGAATTTCTTCCAATAAGAAGGGGTACAGACTTCTTGATACAACTGAGAATCGTGTTATCTACAGCAGAGACGTAAAATTCCGTGAAGAGGAATTTCCCACGTTGGAGTTTCTACAGTCCGATTCCACTGCAGATTTACTCAGTCCCAATGCTAAAATAACAGTACCGGTACCACGTCACAGCGTCTTCCGTCACTAATTGACATGCTTAAACGCAATGCAACCGTCCTTATAGCTGACGAGTCTAGCGGTTCTCAACAAAAAGGCAAAACACGCTCCAGACCGCACAGAGATCACAAGTTTACTAGACGACCCACTTGACGTGGAAGAACGCAAGGCGCAGCTTACGCAAATCCACACATTGCTAGCTATTCGACACATTTCAGAGCCGAAAACGTACCGAGGAGCACTCCAACTACCCGAAGCACGCCACTGGAAAGGAGCCGCCCGGTCTGAGTATAAATCCCTAATGGAAAACAAAACGTGGACACTTTACTAAACGCCCAAGCGGCCGCCGAGTATTATGGTACCGCTGGGTGTTTGTCGTTAAATACAAAGGCGACGGCATCATCGATCGATACAAAGCACGATTGGTAATTAAAGGCTTTCTTCAAAGAGATGGCATTGACTACGAGGAGATATTCTCACCCGTCATCCGCATGGAAGCCCTCCGGCTTCTACTCACCATAGCTGCCCTTCTCGATCTTGAGATCCATCAAATGGACGTGTAAATAGCTTTCCTCAGTGGCTTCTTAGACGAAGAGATCTACATGACACAAACCTGAAAGTTTTGTGTCATGTAAAGAACACTTGGTGTGTAAATTACTATAGAGCCTATACGGCCTTAAACAAGCACGTCGAATCTGGTATCTCACTCTTTGTACCTTTTTTAAGACTATGAAATTTCGCAAACTCGTCAAAGACTAATGCGTTTTTGTCGGTGAAGTCGATGGACATACATGCTACATTCTTGTCTACATCGCTGACCTCCTCATCATTGCACCTACTGTTGCTACCATTACCTCCATCAAGGACGCGCTCAAAAGGCGATTCAAAATGTCCGACCTTGGGGAAGCACAGTATCTCCTTGGATGGTCAATAATACGTGACCGGAAAAACAGGTCCGTCTTTATCCACCAAGAGAAGTACGTTACCAAAGTACTGGATCGATTCTCCCACCTAAATTCAAACCCCGTCGGTACACCGACCGACCCGACTGTCAAACTCTCACTCGACATGTGCCCTGCAATACAGGCAGTAAAAGATGAGATGACAGTGATTCCGTACAGAGAGGCAGTAGTTAACTTCATGTACTTAATGATGGGGACCAGGCCTGACCTAGCCATTTCCTTCATGAAGTTAGTCAGTTCCTTGCCAATCAGGAAAACTCCACTGGAGTGCAGTTAAGAGAGGCCTTAAGTACCTTAATGGTACACGCAACTTCGGCATTACCTTGGGCGGGCTAAAAAAATGTACAGTTGTATAAAGCACAGCGCTATCTCACCGCGTTCTCAGACGCAGATATGCAAACTGTCAAGATACTAGGCGATCAGTAGGGGGCTTTGTGACCTACATATGTGGTAGTCCAATCTCCTGGCAATCCAGAAAACATCACACAGTCGTGTTCTCCCCAACCGAAGCTGAGTACATTGCTCTATGCCACTGCATGCAGAAAGTCATTTTCCTTAGACTACTACTCGCAGAACTAAAGCATGACAGTCCAAACGCCATCACACTCTATGAAGACAATCAGAGCTTCATCAAACTCTCGTACAATGCAGAGCTCCACGGCAGATCAAAACACATAGACGTTCGTTTCCATTTCATACAAGAGAAGGTGGAACGCAAGGAATTCAGTATAAATACTGCAACACCAAAGAAAGGTAGCAGACATTTTTACAAAATCGTATACAAAGCCAACATTCATACGGCTACGAAATTCCCTTTGTACCGCTCCAGTAGTTTAATGGAAATAATCAGCAAATATTCCAAAATATTCGCAGCAATTTAAAAAAACAATCAAAATAAAACTAGCAAAATGATTGCAATAACAAAAATACTATAATAAACAAATTAATAATAACAGTTAAATTCATACAAATAAAATATGAATTGAACCAAATAAAAGTGCTATTATTACTTTACACGGTTGGACGTAATGTCCTCGATAGCATACACCCCATCAATCTCATGGAAATAGTCGCGCGAAGCTGCTCCTTCCTATTAGGAAGAACATGGTACTCGTCGGGATCGATGAATACAAAGCGATCATCGACCTTGGCACGCGCAATGCAGTGCCAAGGACCCTTGGGCTGTCCAGGACGACGACCAATGATGAGGAGAGAGGCATGTTGACAATCTGCAACAAGACCAGTGCGCAGCCTCCTTATCTTAAACTGGGGAGTTGTCGGTTAAGGTAGCAAAGTTGCTTATCCCTTTTCTGCAAAGCCAAATGTAGGGCCTGAGTCGTATACGCCCCGTAGCGTTCATGATCATGGTCGACATGTGATTCAACCTTGGCCAGCCGGGCCAAACTCTCTTCACTATTTGTGGGGTCAGAAAATCAACCTCCTGCAAAGCATTTTTGACGGAGTATAACCCACAATACGAGTACTTGTTGGATAGCCGATCTTGAATTTGATATTTAACCCGAAACCGGGTTTTCCTTGGCATCTAATAGCTGTGCAGGATAAAAACATTAATAAAGAGCACCATAAGGAAATAATCAATAACGCCAACTTGATAACAAACTACCCAACATTTGAGAAGCTACGAATCCGAACGTGACCAAAAAGGCCCTATTGAGATAAAAAAAAGCAACTCATGCCAGGCACTCTACCACCAAGCATCAGCTTGTTAAAAATAATATTCGAACCTTGAGAACTTGCAGCGGAGGAGGAGCTTTGAGTAAAAAGAATCGGAAATGACTCAACTCACAGCTCATTCACTCTACATGCATGCATAATAACAAAGAAGCACGCACTTTCGTGCTACATCGCACTTATGGTTCATCCCATGCTACTGCATCGCGTACACATCCCATCTAAATTATATCTCACATACCTTGCAACATCGCATCGACAATGCTGCAGCCTAGGAAGCAGCCAACAATGGCTAGCACCTAAATAGACACCACATGTTCTCAAATAGCGAAACAAAATGTATCTTCTACAGCAAATGCTAAGTGTATGACACCTTAAGAGAGTCCAGCAATAGTACAAACGAAGCAATTGCAACTCCAACTGACGATACCACTGTACCATAACATAGTCCCATTTATTACTATTAAACATATAATAAATTATATACTGTGTCCCAAACAAAAGTACTGTCAGAAAGCAAAATCGACAGCATTACACCTCGTTGGCACGGTGGCGCGGTTTGCCCGCAACTGCCACCTCTGGGACGACAACGTCACTTGGATAAGCAGGCCATTGATCTCTCCACGGGCAAGGATAAACCTCATGCCGCCCTCAGCCGCAGAGAGGCTGCTGGAGAAATGAGCAGCTGAGGACGACTATGTTTAATACACAACTTCTCATATATACTTATATGATGTATAAAAGTGCTTATGTGTTGTGTACACACAAATGGTGTACCCACATAAGGTATCCATCTATCGTTAATTGGCTATCAGTTCTAGTTGGTTCTAGTTGCTTGTTCGTTCCCAACAACTCCATCATAACTTTTTTTTACATCCTTCTACCCAAGTCTGTCCCAACCTCGGTCATACACCTTAACATTAGCAATGATGTGGATTATGCTGCTGGCCGTCTTGCGTGCGAATCGCATCGAAGGCAGATCTGCTCTATTTGCGGGAACAAGATCGGAAGACAACCATGCTCTGCTGTGGTTGGATGAGCAGATTATTGGCATCCCTATTCCGCAGCGACTGAATAAGGTACAGGGGGTAGCGGCAATACACACAGGTCAACAAAGCGTATCTCTTAAATCACACAAATATGTGGTTGTGCAGGACCTCAAAATAAGTACTGAGCCAGTCGATCCGATCTTCACGCTTAAGATTCAAATTTCCACCCACAATTCAAACGAGCATGAGCCATCATGCACTGCGTGTGCCCGACCAATAAATCAGCTTACATCCGCAGGACATGGGCAGCACCGTCCTCAAAGCAGAAGAAAGATCGGCTCACGATGGTTATGGCTACAAACAGCCCCGGCAAGGAAAAGCTGCCTTTCGCATTTCTGGCGGAAGTCGAAAAAACTTCGATGGCTTAATGACGAACCAGCTTCTGCTGTATGGGAAGCGATGCCTACCGAGGACATCTAAAACTACCGGAGGCACTCATGGCTGTACGTCGTGTACGTCGACAGACTGGAGATCGTCGATCTGCTCTATCCTATTGGACGTTCTTAATTCGTAGCAGTGCTTGCCTTAACTACGTAGTTTTTAGGCTCTGTCAGTTTTGATTTGTTTTCTGTATAGTATGACCCTTCAGTACTTGAATCGTTGAACCTGTGACTATTGCCGCTACCGCCTGTAGATGTGCCATGCATAGAAGAATTAATATTTAAGATGGATACCTCGCAAGGCGTCCTCGCTTGGGATGAAGTACTCTAAAATTGCTTCGTCAGCGGGGCCATAAAGTAAAGCTGCTTTAACGTTGTGACTCGAGAGACAGACACATAAAAACGATGAGCGTTGAGGGTTTCGACGTGATGGATACCGGAGACGCACGATGATCATCTTGTCTACAGTAAGGTCTTGGCACTTCTCGGTTGTTAGAGAGTATGCAGGTACCATAGGGAGTTGGGAAATATCGAAAGAGAACGATCGCTTTGTATCTTAATGCTGACACCCCTTTCTTTCTATTTTGAAGGTCGGAACAACACCCGACGGTTATGATGCAACGAACGGATAGGAGGCGTAATCCTTCAGGTGAACAAATACAATATCAGGAGGAAGTGAGGGATAGTCCTCCTCTACGTCGTTTGACACGCTGATTTGCACAGCATCATCCATTGCAGTTGTGAATGCAACAACAGGTCCTACAGAGCCATTTGTCAGCTTTAAGATCGGAAAAACATTTTGTGTGCATTGTAAGGTCGATCCAATCGCAATTTCAAAGAACACAGGGTTTTACCATCCCGAATGCACTCCAGAAACTTCCGTATGGAGAGCGTCAGGGATGTCGCGCCCTGATCACTGTCGCCGGAAACCGATGCAAAGGGACCTTAGTGCAACTTTCCCGTGTAAATTATGTTAATGCGTAGTTTTGTTCCTTGCGTAATTGCGTATGGTCTGCAGCATATTTTGTCCTTTGTCACCGAATCTCTTTGTTGCGATTCGTCTTCTGTGCGTTCCAGCTGCTGTGCTTCGTCGACCTGTGCCGCTTGACGCGCAAGAGCGGATTGGTGTCCGGGAGTCGTTGTAGCACTCCCGGATTTCGTGCTGAAACTGGGCGTTCATGGCGAAGGCGACGGCCATGAGCGCGTTATCGCCGTACTGGAGCTCGTCTTCATGTTTTCCCGGAAGAGAAGGGCACGCGGCGTTACAGGTCGTCTTCCTCCGGTATACGTACGTCACTCCGCGCTCCATCACGTAGTGGAATATGCGGCGGTCGTAGACGTGCAACATGCGCCTGCCTGCTCCGGGATCTTGGCCAGCACCACGCGCGTCACGGCGAGAAAGTTGTAGGATGTGGCCATGTACTCAGCCAGCACTGTCTTCTCCCAGAAGATCCAGGTCGCTGTAAATGTTCCCCCTGGACGACTGGTGAGAAACATTCGCGTACATTAGCGTATGGTCGCACGAATGTTGCTCTAGATCGACTGGGTCAACATTCGCGTGTTGTCGCACGAATGTTGTTCTAGACCGACGGGTCTATATGCACCGTTTTTGGATGCAATGTGACAGTGTATAAGATCTTTTATCGTTTGTTTTGGAAACTGAAAGAGACTACGTATTAGGTACTTGAATTGGTGTCCAATTATGTGTTCATGCCCATTCCAAAGATCGGTCGGTTGTTTAACGTAAAAAAAAGAACGGGTTGAAAAGTATAAGAAAACGGTCTTGTATGGAGCAACTCGTTTTCAAACCATTGGCGTCCAAAACATGACAAAGAAAGCATCGATTGACAACCAATCTTGGGCAAAAGATCCGATTTCATTTTTTGCATTACGTTGCAGTGTCAGTGATTGCCGGCTAAAACTCCTCGTGCGGTGGGAACAACACAGTGTCCGGCATCAAAGAGATACTTGATAGTGCCAGTGCAGTCGAAAGAGCTTTCTATTCCAGTACCTCAGTCAGTCATCGCAGACAGTATCTCGTCGAAGGATTCGTCTACCACAGGCTCACTAGCATTCTCCGACGTCGCCGTGATCTGCTCCCCGCTAGCTCCGCTTGTGAGCAAGGTACTGGTAACGTCAACATGGATGCTCAGAGGCCGTCCACTAGAAGCCACGTTGTCAAGGTTCTCAAGGGGGTACCTCAGCATGAATATCTCAACGGGTTGGCGCTTTTCTATCAGCGCATTTCTGCAACAGTTACGTTGTGTGCAACCGCTACCTGTTGCTCAACTTTACCACATGACATCCGATTGAGGGGGGCCGTATGAATTCTCTTTGCAACCTTGTGATGGCGCTTGACGTCAGCAGTAGAAGCAGGAACGGAGTAAATCTTCAGCAGCAACTCCCTCGCCCTTGGCTCCAAAGCGTTTTGGGGGTCGAAACTTGGCTGGGTCGCCCCAAGTCGTTGCAGCGCCTCCGCCGGTCTCCCTGAAGGTGCAAAACTCCCTCATAGCGGTATGACACTTCACCATTGTCATCTCCGAGGCGGCATTACATTTCAATATACGGCTGCGACACTGCGAGAAAAGATCACATTTTCTAGCTCAAGAGCTTCCCTGCCGATCACATCAGTCGCACCGGCAACAGCACGGCAGAACTCGGTATAGAAGGGGTCACAATAACAAGCCAAATCGTGAACAGGTGTCGAAATACGATCCCATCGATACACCAGCTTCTTGCGCAGATGCATCACATCCTCGTTTTCGGTAACTCGTCCAACATGGAGGTACACGTACAGAAAGCTTGTATACACTGCACCGAGGTAGCGGAGTTGCTCTCTAATGCCTTTTGAAAGATCGTATTGAATATATTGACACTTGATGACACACTCCGCCAAGCTGCCATCCATGACAGTCGAGGCGAATTCGGCCGGTAGTTCGTAGGTTTCATCAATTTGACGCTCATCTTTCTCGTTGAGCACAGCCGACACAAGACCGTGATAGCTCACTTCACCTTTTTCAGGAGAAGGAACATGAAGTTAGCACTGCTCCATCGTGACGCTGAGTAAAGCACCATGACGTACGGCTTACCAACCAGTTCCCCGCACAGCCCACTCAATATCTTGTTCAGAAGACCCTGGTTCTTAATCGTTTTCGATACGTCAATTGCCCGGCGCATTCTTCACAGCCGATAACTTCACGGTGTCCTCGCAGGGCATGCGCGCTGCAACCGTAAAACCGACTCACTGTACCATGGTCAAACAGCTTCGTACGTACAGCTCTCATGAGATTGCATGAATCCGAAACAAAACAAAATACACGCTTCTTCCGCTCGGTGACTGGTGTTCCCGGTGCATTCACAAATTCATTCAACCTCAAAATCACCGAACCCACTTTCCCAAACACTTCAACGCGCTCTCTTTCTTCAGGTTCGACGTCACATATTTGGCAAACCATGGACGGGTGTGTGGACAATGACATACTGCGAGATAGAACGTTGGTCGCCTCATCAACGCCAACTGTAAGATCCAGAGCATCTCACAACGCAATGTGCATCAACATCAAACTGTCTTGGTAGCTGTCCGATAACAATTTGTAAGACAAATCGCCTGACAGGGGTGGCGAGTACACCGGATTCAGCATCTCAAAGAACTTTCGGTACTCAGGATGATCGAACAGTGAAAATTCGGTTCCAGTTTTCTGGATCGCTCGTGGGAATGCCTGATCCAGTGCTGCATGCTCCTGGCGCGCATAGTTGGATAACGAATTCGCCTTGATCAGTTCCACAATGGATGGGTTAACGCTATGCGAATCACTACAGTCATCCAGGGACTCCGCCAAGCGCCCGACTGAGCGCGTTTTCTTGGGACACGAGGCAAGGTGGCGGGTCATGTTCTGGGAGTTGCAGACACTGTCCCCCCGCAATATTCGCATGCCGTCGAGTCGTCTTGGAAAGCCTTTTCGGCACTCCTGGAAATGGTTTCACGTCGCCCAACGCTTGCGCCCCATGCTTGAAATTCCGGAATGTTGCTTCGCTTAACTACTTATTTTTTTTGTAGCTTCGTGACCGTGTGCCAACCAGTTTAATGCTAGACTGTGTAAATGCACTTTCGTGTCTATCTTGCTTCAGAGCCATTCCCCTCGGAGTTTTCAGCCCGCCTGAAGCATCGAAGAGCAGCAGGACGAGTCGAAGGTGAGACGAAACGAATCCTTATCCGACCAAGAAATCGCTTGATAACCAACGGATTGGTTAAAAAGAATCCCATAAAAATATTCCATATTCGTACCAGTTCTTTGATGATTCTCGTGTTCGTCCTAAAACTTTGAATATAAATACCCAGAGCACTGTCAATTTACATGATCGAATGCTTGTCAAATAATAAAGAAAGCATAGAAGTGAAATGTGGGTTGCATAGTGTTGTGTATTGAAGTACTAATCGTATAGCGTACTACAAGAGGTAGATCGAGAGCAACAGAGCGACTTAATGCGTGCGTTCAATATTACAGATGCTATTTAGGAGTTGAATGTTGTCAGGTGCTCGTCCATGCTTGGGACGAATTGACGGCTCTGAATGCCGTGAAAAGCCACAGAGAAGCTTAACTGCTCGAGTGATAGTGCATTGACAAGAATATAATACTGGCGATTGAATGTAATCAGTGCATGTACAGTAAAACCTCCGATACTGCCCCGTGGGGGACTAGCGTAGTCACTATTACAGGCGGAGACTATTATAGATTGGAACTTGACCCCTTCGTCACATAAGGGTTCATCAGGGTGGAATGGAATCGCGTATTAACGAGATGACCACCGTGTGTTTCTTTAAATCGTAGTACCATCACGTGGCATTGAGTAGAAGGATGACTGGGGCGTTAGACGTCACTAGCATTAAGTCTCAGGAAAGAAATGGAGTCTTCGTTAGTTAAGTAAAATCGGGGGAAAAGCCACGACTACCGAAGGGAAAATAACACTAAGATGTAAGGAAGTTCATACATTCCTGTGTGGGTGCCACTTAGTATATCTGCGTCTCATCCATGATATCGACGCCAAGCAGGTAGCTTTCGGCGACAGACTCGGCCAGCTCTTGCAGCCCCATAGTTATGGACTTGCCGTTTGACGTGCGAATTGCCCAAACATACCGACTATCGATCTCATTCCATGACTTGACTTGGCCCAGACGATATGGTGCCTGACCGCTTTCGGACTGCACGATCGACAAAGTCGGGGTGATTTTCCATTGACGAGGCCGGGCTGGAAACTCGTTGAAAAGTTCGATCAACCGGGTTTCTCCTTCAAAGAAAATGTTGTGGCGCTGATCTTGCCTCGCCGGCTGCCGCTGTTGGCGTGGCCGACCTGCAATACAGCGCACAGAAAGCGTTGCCAACGTGCCATCAATGCTGAAACGACCCACAAGCACCATTTGTAGCGAGTACATGGGGCAAAGACACCATGTGCTGTAGTAAGGCTTGCAATTGCAGCGGAAAGAAGCACGCACGCGTTCAACCTAAGAAAACAAATAGCCGAATGTTAGAAAATTCCGTAGGCAAAATGGATCATGTACTCGAGCAGCAATTACCTGAGCTGCTGTCCCAGTTGGTAGGTTGACAAAGGGTGTAGTGGCCGAACTGTCCAAAATCTCGACGCTGTAGATGGAGAGGTACAAAAGCTCGATTTCGTCGGTTGGTCGATCCTTCATGAGCTTCCTATTGCGCGAGTTGGTGAATCTACATCACACGAACATCATTAGATCTCTGCATTAATTCGAGATCATCATTACAACCGCACTCACATCCGGGCACGATTCAGATCGAGCTCGCAGCCCGTTGATCCTGGCGAAAATGTATGCTTGTGTGTGTTGAACAGCAACATGCTTAACGACGAGCTTTACTCGAACCAGTTGACTTCTTGCGATAGCTCCTTGGGTCGAAAAGCAGTGATTTTGCGTGGAGTACTGTCTTCGAGCATAAGGGACCTGCACAAACACACCCAAAGCTCAGTACTCACCATACTTGAGTCTACCTCGACAACTTCTGATAACCTTCAACGAGGTGGCAGTCACTTCTGTTGGCCAGCGAGGTGGCACACCGGAGAATGCCATGGATGGAGTTGTGTAGCACGTCGGCAATACTCGCACGAAGACTCTCGATGCAACATGCCTTGATCACGCGATGATGCGCTTCTATTAGGTTCTGCGAAGGAATTACTCCAGCGACCATAGTGAATGTGATGTACCACGAGCACCACGGCTCCGATAGGTACTGTTCCTTCAGCCAGATCGCGAAGTCGGCAGCCCCATTTTCCTGCCAAAACGGAGCAGCACTTGGACCAACGCTGCTTACTGCGGGTGTGATGCAGATATCGAATCAATGCCAGCACTTCGCAGCGAAAAACTCATACGGACTCGCTCTCCCGCTTTTCGTGCAAAATGTGGCCAGCAGTTCAGGAGGCGGATTGCAGGCCAGACTGCACGATACGCATCAGCGATGTAGGAAGCGTGGTCGAGGCTCCCAAAAGCCAATTGCAAGCCCGAAGAATATCGCCGAAAACGCCTTTGTTACCCGGAACGGCTTCTCGTATGCAAACCGATGCTCTGTTTGGACCACCATATAGGCCCAGGGGATGAATGTCTTAGAGTATCGGGTTTTGGCGTAATGAGTGCCGTATGAACCGAACTTCACAAGTGTCCAGCCCCCTATACACAATACAGAACTGTATTATCTTAATAAACTGTCGGATAGTCAACCTTTGACCATCTACGTACCAAAATGAAGGCGTTAAGTGCCATCCGTCGATCCTTGCGCTGCATGACACCGTACAATATTGCGAAACAAGGCTCAGCTTGTCATGATCAACCCAAAGCAGGCAGACTCGTTGCCATCAATCGCGGGGTGTTAAAAAAAAGCAAGTACGAGAAGCTTGTTCTGCGCTTCATCGGAGTAGCCAGAAAATGTTGCGCTATCAGTTGAAACGTTGAACTGGGCCCCATTAAAAAGGGTGTCATGGCTGACACACATGTGAGGATTGGCCTAGTTCATTAGGTCGCCCGCGTTAGCAATGTTCCAGCCGCCTACAGCAATACAAAACTTGTTAAATTACGTAAAGCTACTTACAACCATCTTAAAACTTACCAGCCATTGTGCGCTTCAGATACGCTTTTCGGTTCTTTAGTTGGGCACTTGTCGGAAGGCGAACAATGACTTCACGGTTGTCACCGCACCTTGCCTGCAAGACCTTGCGGCACTTCAATGGCCCTGCCCCGCCGGAGAGACTAATGTCGGCTTCACGCTTGAAAGACTTGTTGATACCAACCTGTTTGAGCACGGTAGCTAGTCCTGAGTGCTCCCCACGCTCTTCCAGCGAATAGGGTGTAGCGTTTACCTCTGCTTCCGTTGTTGTACGCGTAGACGAGCGAGTCACCGTAGAGCAGGAGTGAGATGGCTCAGGAACAGCATCAGGTGTCGAATGCTCAGAGATCTTGTTGAAGGGTCTTTTATCGTCCGAGGTATCGTTCGACAAGTAGTTGTCCGAGAACGTCGACGTTCTCCAGTTCTTCGTTAAAATCACTGCACATATTGTAGCCCTTTGACCAAGCTGAACCAGCAATTTAGGTTGTTTGAAACTGCATTATAAAATGTGAATTTTACCTGTTTTAGACATTCACGGCCTGATAATATACGCCGGGTTAATCCATATACGCGGTAATACGTTATGTATGTGGTATTAATCCGCAACCGGGTTTCATTATACGCCCCGAAGCTGAAGCCACGAAGACAGCGGTAACGTTTTGTTTTCAAGCCGAACGACTTCACGTTAACGTCTTGGCCCTATGGAATTCGATGGCCGTGATGCGACTGTTGCCAAGGAATACAGCAGTCTCATCCATGTTGTAGATGTTCGAGTACCTAAAGCCACCAGTTCGAGAGTTGTAACGCTGTCTCAGCGTGCTCAACGACCCCCAATTGATCCGCATAACGCGAGCACCGGCACTACGCCGCGTCGCGATTATCTCCAGGGGAACTCGAGGTCGTCGGACACGACAAATCGGCCACCATCAGGGAAAGGGTAACGCCCGCTGTTGACAAACACTGGAGCTCATTCTTCTGCCCCCTCCACTTGCGAGCAGTTTTCTCGCTGAGTTGGCAACCGCTCGGACGCTCGTAGCCTCCCGTTGTTGAACTAGACAGCTTCTGTTCCACCGTGAATTTGCGCTCGTCGTCAAGACTCGAAATTAACAATGAAAGGTGAAAAGCTGCTCCCTGAGCTCGACCGGCGTCGCCACTGAGGTTGGTGACCTAGCGCTCGCGAATAGCAAACGCACTTGCCGTCACAATTGACTCTTATCTGACAATTCTGATAATTAATATCAGAGGTGGGTTTGGACACCAAATTAGTTGGTGGGGCATTATTAGATGAATGAAGCACAATATCAGGTTTTACAGTATCCCCGCCGCCACCACCGATCGATGTCGCGCCGTGACCTCGAAACAAAAGGGCTACGTATTTCTCCACGAAAACCAATTTGCGATACCTTAAATCGGTAAAGCGGTGGCAATTTTCAGTTTTTTGGTGACCTCGTCCCACACAGAAATTTGCGTGGATTGTTGGATGGCAGCCCGTTGACTTGATAAACACAAGTGTTTTGAACGACGACGAAAACGGTCATGTTTTGGTGACCTCGTCCCACGGAGAAACATGCAAAACATATATTCCAATATCGACGATGGTCTCTTCGACAGCCCGCAATAGCGCAGACACGTCGTTCCATCCTGCTGAGAACTCTTAACAGGCGTGCGTACTGTTTGCCGTAAGAACTCGCACATTCAAGCACTACCACACGTGGTATGGGCAATTGATACGGTTGCAGACTGCTGCGATGGTTGGACCTTGTCGAAGGCTGTGAGGACGCGCAACCAACGGCTAATCGCGCGTAATGCGCTATATCGAGCACGACGCGGTTTGAGCGGCGCGGCGAAGCGCAGACAGTTTAGCTTTGCCTCATACGACGTCGCTGCAATGGGGGAGCTGTCAATATTGCAACAATTGCATGCGTGGCGGCCCTTGGGGCTAGAGAGTATGATTTTAAAGGCAGCTGGTTTCAATGGGGACCTGACGATCCTGAAGTGGATCAAAGCCACTTTGCCGATGATGTTTTTTCACAAGCGCATCTTAGAGGATCCTAAAGAACTGGTGGCATTTTATGTTGGGCGGAGCGAGGACACCTGGAGACTGTGCAATGGCTCGTGTCGGCATTTCCGAACAGTTCGTGGCCACTCGGCCCTGCTGCGAGGCACGAAGAAGGAAAGAATCCGACGGCCACTGACGCCTTGGATTGGGCTAAGCGTAATGGGCATCCTGGTGTAGTGAAGTGGCTTCAAGAAAATCGCAGCGATGGATGACCAGCTCAGTGTGCAGTTAAGTGGATGGAGCACGACGATTCCATGCGTGTGGGATGACTTAGTATGCCACGAATTTGGGCGCTATTGATCAAAGTCTGTCAACCCGACCTTGCTTCCGCGCTAATTGATGCCAGCTATATATTTTTAAGCCCTTTTGCGCATACCTGGATCGCTCTGCGACCCCAATCTGATAAGTGGAAGCAAGTTGTATACATCCAATATTGGATAATAGCTGTGCGTTCTTTTAGTACAGCGGATATTTTAATAAGGAGCTGTAAAAAAGTAGTACTAGATGACGATTGCGGCCCGAAAATTCGTCTCAGACCTCATTTGGGGGGAGGGGGGGAAGGGGGGGGGGAGAGGGGAGAGGGGTAATGAACGCCGAATTAATGCAATTACTATAAATTTATTTCGATAATCCCTCTTTCTCTAGTCGATGACATCCCAACCACTGCTGGCGTAGCTGAAGTCGTATGCGATTAAGGTGTTGTTAGTGCAGATACTGCTCATATTCGCGCTTTAGTTGCATCTGTAGCTGAAGCGTTGCTCTTCAATGTCCATTTCTAGCTCGTATTGCTCAGTTCTTGACTCCGTTTCCTTCGTTCTTGCTTGCGCTGCTGAATGTACATCACCAAAAGCTGTGTAATTTGCTGGACTTTTATTGCTGCTTCATTCACCTGATCGTGCAGCTCGTTCACAGAAGCTTGCAGCTCGCGCACCTGGATCCGAAGAGTCTTATTTTTCTTCTTGTTTGTGTTTGTGCTTCATTGGCGAGACAGTGGCACGATTGACGTTGCTACTAGTATTGATGGCGTTCTCGTCCCCCGCTCTCCGGTCCGTGGGGTTGCAGGCTTTGTTAAATGTGTTGTAGTGGCGTTGCGATAACCCTTCAAAGGCTGTTCAACTGCAGCTTCGTCGAGATTTCAGCTCTACAATCGCGACTTCGGATCATGCTTCAGAAGCGAGGAACCTCGGTGTGATGAAAGTTTTGCCTTCTGGCGGAAAGAGATCCGAGTGCTACAGACAAGCACATTGAATGCGGAGCGAGGGATCAGCTCGGCGTCATGGTGTCACAGAGATCCCGCTGGTCTTGACCACGGCTTAGAGCCAGTTTTGCCAATCGTGTTCGCCATGTCTGGCATAATTTCGAAGGCCTCCTAATCGACTCGCATCCACAGCATCGGTAATGTCCAGAGCTCCAGAGTTGGTGCTACTGCTAATACAGCAATGAAGTCCGTTGAGTATTGTCAGCAATGTGATGGATGCCCTAAACTCCACCCCGCGTAGGGCGATATCTCGTGTTGTTGAAAAGGACCTGGTTGTTCGTGTAGTAATCTGTCTCAAATAAAAAAAAGTCACAACAAATTATAACCTTCATCACGTTATATAGCAGTTGTTGGAATTTGGTTAACTTTTTCTCTAGCCGCCTTATTCTTTTCAAGTCTCTATTGCAGCGCACTACCTTTTTATTGAAGCAGATTACTGTACGAGGGTAGACGCAGTAGACACGCCCGCCACCTGCTTTCGTGCGTTACAACTCTCATGAGTAAGCAGAGAATATGTAAGGCACAGAGCTAAACTCGTGTTACAGTATGAGAATCAGCCCCAATTCTATTGAGAATCGACCTTTTATTACAGTGTAATAGCGATCGGGTCAATTCACTATAGCAAATAAGCGGTTTGCTATAGTGAATTGACCCGATCGCGTTTTAATTAATGTAATTTTGAGCAAAAACATGAAATCTGATAATACCTGAAAGATATTGTCATAATATGCGAGATAGTAGTATTATAGTTAATTCGCTGGATTTTTTCGGTGGAAGGCGACTAACGCTATTGGATGAGCAGCTGTATACAATTGTACATGTACAGGCGGCGAAGCTGGAGTTTAATAAGATTTTACAATGGCTGCATAAACACTTCACAGTGGACATCGGGGACATCGAAGACATCGACGGCCATCGATTATGCGGCGTGCGTGGGCGGGGTCTTTCTGTCGTGTAGTCGAATACCCACGGAAGGATTCAGCAAATCGAGGGCGCTGAACAATATAACTTCGCGGGATCCGTTGTCGCGCTTAGCACGCAAAGTATTATTTCCTGAGTCCAGACGGTGGTTACCGTCTGGGTCGGGGTGGGCCACGGCTTGCGCGACGGTCCAGCGTTGAATAACTGGTCGACACCCATTGGCAAGGGGATGAGTTTACGGTTAGGCGAGCCGGGTTTGGCCTACACCTGCCTTCAGTATGTCGTCAACTCTGGTCGGGTTGGGCAACGGTCTTATGCTCCCGGATAGGAGCGACTGTGAGCCATTTGTGACGAAGCGGCCGAGCTGAGGACGGAGGTCATGGAGGTAAGAGCGGACGGGCCAAGTATGTGTGGACGGAACGGTCGAAGTGGTGTCAGGTGCCTGACCCGTGGGATGAGGACGGGCGTGCCAAGGTCGCGAGGGATGGCGTGCGAATTCCAGAGCTGAGAGCGGTTCTCTGGGGCTTCACTGCCAGGTTTGAGCTAGTCAGTTGTTAATTTACCCGGTGAATAACAAGTTGAGGTTTATATTCGACTTTGTTAGTTTGTTGTTTATTTCTTCCTACAAGCGTGTACTACTTCTATTCAGCGTCGACCGACCTCACCGGGACGACTCGCGATAGTTAATACATTGTCTTCAGTCCAAGTTTCGCCAATCCCAGGATTTGTTTTACCTTTAGAGGAACTGTTAATACAATGTGCTGGATTCAACTACGAAATATGCAGGAGTAAACATGTGTTAAGGTAAATGATCAGTTAGTGTTGAAGTTCACCGCTCTTGCACGGTGCACTCACGTATGTGAACCGCGGGCACGGTTCACCCCGAACCGCGCTCTGATTGGTCGATAACTAAGATATCCATCTTGGTCGTTCAGAGGGACAACAGGGAATAGACAGCAAGTGGACAGGTTTAAGCATTTTAATCTACTCACTTCGATATTCGGCTCTACTACTCAAGCTTCACCTCAACAGGTTAACAGCTGCAGCTCGTTACGCTGCACAAGACCAAGAACGCTTCGCCAGAACGCTGAAGATGACGACCAATCGCGCCGAAGTCCTCCGAGGACCCCTAGGACCCGAAGATGACGACCAATCCAGCCGAAGTCCTCCGAGGACCCCTAGGACCGAAGATGACGACCAATCCAGCCGAAGTCCTCCTCGGGTCCTCGGAGGACTTCGGCTGGATTGGTCGTCATCTTCAGCGTTCTGGCGAAGCGTTCTTGGTCTTCCTCGGAAGTGGTAACTATTTCCACTGGGCGTATAATATGCGCATGACGCTGGCCCGGAGGGGGCGGCTCGCGCATGTGCAGGACGTCAAGGCGGAGAGTGAGGTCACGGAGGCGTGGCTTATGAACGACGCGAAGGTGCTAGGCATCATCGCGCAGTGTGTGGAACTCCAGCACCGGACGAAGATCCATTCCGCGACGCGCGCCATCCAAGTGTTGGTCACGCTTCGGAAATTCGGCAATCATACCGCGCGCCACAACCGTGTCACGATGACACGCCGTTTCCATGAGTTCAAGATGGAGGACGGGGCGACCATGGTGAAGCATCTGGACGCTTTTGCCTAGCTTGTCGTCGGCCTGCAGACGATGGGAGGGCCAGTCGACGAGCGCGGCAGCTCGTGGTGCTGCTGAGCAGTCTCCCGGTCGAGTACGAGCTGATCTCATCTGCCATCGAGAACGCGAAGGACATCACGCTGATCGAGGCCAAGGAGAAGCTCGTGAGGGCGTAAGCACGGTTGGAGAAGAAAGACACGACCACGGAACGCGCATTCAATGTGAACGCGGGATGGTTCAAAGGTGGCAAGGGCAACGGTCCGAAGAAGAACGCTGGTAACTTCAAGGGCAAGTGCTTCAAGTACAACCAACTCGGGTACATGAAGCGGGACTGTACGATACGCAGTGATGACAATGCGGTATTTGCAGTGGGTACGGAACGCCTCGCCGGGGGTTGATCGACAGTGATACGACCGCCCACATGACCCCGCACCGTTCCGATTTACTCGAGTACGAAGCCGTGGAAGGCGGCCCCAAGGTCACGATTGCGGATGGCAAGAAGTTAATGGTGGCTTGTCGAGGAACGGTACATT
The DNA here is from genome assembly GCA_033558025.1 of Phytophthora sp. 'mugwort'. Lineage (NCBI taxonomy): Eukaryota > Oomycota > Peronosporomycetes > Peronosporales > Peronosporaceae > Phytophthora > Phytophthora sp. 'mugwort'. The sequence goes on along the minus strand of JAUCEF010000007.1, from coordinate 3,456,585 downwards.
TGCTCGATCTAGACCGGAAGCGTATCAAGATAATTTAATTTCTCCACATCCCGAGTCTCGACAGACGGCTGCTGTCGGTGGGGAAGCTGGCAGAACGTAGTTAAATTTGGCGTTTTAGCGTTCCTCATGTATCATTTGGGGCGACGCTAGCGCGATCGCGCTGGGCAAGAAGGTCGGTAAGGCGTACATGTTGGATTGCGACCAGAAAAAAGCACGATTCGTCCAGTACGCTGTGGCTGACAGCCAGTAGGAGTTTTGGCACGCTCGCATGGGACACCCCAACAAAGACGCTTCATCCAATACACAGCGTGCCACGAACGGTATTCCGGCTGTGGGGCAACCGTTCCATACTTTGTGGGGCGGATGCTTGATGGGGGAAGCAAACGGTGGCACCGTTCCCGAACCGTTCCAGATCGAAGACGTCGCTTGTTCTGGAGCTTGTCCACACGGATGTGATGTGACCGATGAGTAAGCCTTCGAAGGGTGGTGCCAAGTACGTCCTGCCATTTGCGGACGACAACTGGCGATACGTGGTGGCCTACTTCTTGAAGAAGAAGTGTGAGGTGGCCGCCAAGCTGAACGAATTCATGAGATTTTACCAGAAGCAATGGCGAAAACGCGTTATGTGCCTCCGGTCGGACAACGGAACGGAATTCGTATAGCCCTCAGCAGAACGGATGAACCGTACCATCATGGAAAAGGTTTGGAGTATGCTACACTACAGAGCGTCCCAACGGAGCTGTGGGCTGAAGCAGTGAGTACCTCGGTGTACCTCATTAACCGTTCCACGAGCACGCAGTACACAACTGTGACACCTTCAGAGCTAGGTTTCAAAGTAAAGCCTACGTTGGATCACCTACGCGTCTTTGGGTCGCATTGGTACGCTCACATCGACAAGGCGAAGAGGACGAAGCTGGAACCCAAGAGCTTCAGGTGAATGCTCCTTGGATACGCCGAGAACGTAAAGTGATACCGCATGTTTGACTTGGACACTTCCAAGGTCAAGGTAACACGCTCTGTGAAACTGGACGTGCGTGAGGTGGACGAGACGCACTCGACCAGAACGAACGGTCATCCATGTGAGCAAGGACGCTGACGATGCAGTCACGCTTGCACAGGTGGAACACCAATCCGCAGTGGGGGAACCTATAAAAGGAGTTGAGAACGACGTGACGGACGTGAACATGGAGATCGCGCAACCAGATCAGGGCAGTACACCACCTCGGCTGATGCCGGAAGAACGGTCTACTCTTATTGGACTCGAGTTGGCACCGTACCGTGCACAGCCGACCGGGTTCGAGGACGATCGATTGGTGTTACATCCCCCGATGGACCGATCGAGACGTACCCGCGAACCAGTGTTACTTCTTGAAGATGGAACGGATGCTGAGGAAGGACGGAAGTCGGACGGAAGTGATGGATTACTCTCTCCGAAGCGTGCCTGGATCGATGTGGACGGTCTTACCGCAGAAGCTGTTCTCGCGTATGCTGCAAGCATTGCTGACGCAGTGGGAATACCGGCGACGCATACTCAGGCAATGGTTAATGACGACACTGCGCAATGGCGCGGATGCATGAGCGCTAAGCTGCTCTCACAACAACAATTGTCGAGCAGAGCTCAGTGCGCGGCATCTATAAATATATTGGTCGGAATATAAACACATAATATTTAGCAGGTGAGACGCGACCCCATCGACAGCAGGCATCTTCGGTGAAGACAACGTACCGCGGTTGTGATGGCTCTACATCCGATGCTTCAGACAAAACCGGCAAATGTCGGCGGTGCCCGCGGAAATTGCGCAAGAAGACAGGCAATAGCTTTAATTCCACTGTGCCATCCCGATCCGAAATTCCTGCGTGGATATCAAGTGCTTAGGCAAGTCTTACCAGGGCGACAATTACCGGGCTTTAAATGCATCGGTCTCCCCCGGACACACTTCAGCAGCAGCAAATTTATTCAGAACTGACCAACGATATAAAAACAAGTTGTTTCAGGCGCTTATAAACACCTCAGTAGCATCTCCAACTCAGTAGCATCTCCAACTTCGCGACACAGCTGTTCCACTCCGACGATGATAGGGAAATCGCAATGGAAAATACTGATAGCTCTGACAGCGACATAGCATAAATCATCAATGCTTTAGTCTGCATTCACGTATTGGTTTTCTTCTGCTTTTGTCAAAATGCACGATCGTAATAATGTAGCATTTTTATGCAAAATCGACGCAGACACGAAAATTTGTTATACGGTATACTTGACCCCTCATTGACCGATGTATATCGAGTGTACAAGTGAAAATTTTCACTTGTATATCGAGTATACATGTTTTCCGGCTTAATATAGGAAATGGCTCGGAAATTTTGAACGCCCATACAAATTCCAAGATAAGTGGCTGGGATTTTCTGAAGATAATTTCCTTTTTTTCTGCCGATGCACGGGGAAAGGGGGTAGAGAATAGATGTATCAGAAATGTGCATCATGCGCACTTGGTTTTTGTCATGGGAAGCAAATTATGTGGAGCGATGGGTATTTGCTGCAAATTATCGCACTGGGCAGGGCTTGCAGTCTGTGAGCACTGCTCCGTCAGAAGATTTGCGATTTTCAGTGAATTGTATCTGTACGTACACTTGGCTGGATATTTTGGCACCCATCGGCTACTGGCAGACCCAGTCATTCAAGAATTCGCCGGGAGTGCAAGATCCAAGAAGCGGGGATATGACAGGCGACGAAGCACCGCGCCGTCCGCGCTCCGAGATGGCAAAGTATTGTACGCATGTTTGGTATGCATGGTGGTGTCGTGCGGCTCCACTAACTAGGCTGTTGTTGTGGAGACTTGGATGCCGCAGCAGTTAGGGCCGCTGCGCCTCGACATCAGCAACTATCCATACCACCAACGAGAAAGAGCCAAGCATATGAGCTGCGCAATCGTGAAGTAGCGCAGCAAGTACAATAGGCGACTATTGGTGGGTGTGCGGATACGACAAGTGCGGAGAAGCCGACACCAACCGAGAAGCCGACACCAACCGAGAAGCCGACTCCAGCTGAGAAGCCGACTCCAGCTGAGAAACCGACGCCAGCCGAGAAGCCGACTCCAGCTGAGAAACCGACGCCAACCGAGAAGCCGAATCCAGCTGAGAAGCGGGCTTCAGCCGAGAAAGCGGTGACCGCCAATAAGCTGAAGACGACCGCCAAGATGCCGAAGACGAATGTCAAGACCGAAGCCAACCACCAGGAAGCCGAAGACGACGGCCAATAGACCGAAGGCGCCCATGATTGAAACAGTTCGAGCATCCTGCCGATGCTGCTCCTCGTGGCAGATGCGACGACATGCAGACAAAAAATGACACCATCCCCCGTCACTTTGTTTTGCTACGTCCAACATATATACTCGACATACATGGGAGCTATTTTTCATTCAAAAACATGTATGATGTGTACCATTCAGGCTTAATGTATGCTGTTGCGTAAAGCTGCACCTGGGACAGGGGTCCCAGACGGTTGACGCCAAGTCGATCCCCTCTATTGTCCTCTGCAACGTGCGTCCGGCCATCCCCAGAGCCGATGAGACCACTACGTAGTTGTGATTAATCGCTTCTACAGCAGCGTACCGCTGAGTTCTAAGCGGCCGCCAAGGTATGTTTTCTTTGCTGTAGTTATATTACCTTTATTATTATACGACTGATACTATACAGGACAACATTGTACCGCCGTCACCGGCGACAGCGCGCTCCCCAAGGCCGCAGCGGGCCAGGCAGGAAGAGGAGCACGTCCAGCTGGAAAACCCAGACTCCGGCAAGACCGCGGCGGGGGAGAACAAGCGCTACCACGGGCATGCAAGCTGTGCATTCGGTTCAGCGGCATATTGTTGCCTTCAGGTCTACGGCGAAGACTGGAGTTGTGAACAGACATCCCACTGGAGTACGAAGAGACGCGCGCGCAGATGCGCTCCGGGTGGAAATCAAGGAAGACGACGCAGACGAAGGCGACGAAGAAGAGGAGAGTGCGCACGAGAAGGGACAACGTTAGGTTGTAGCATGTCAAAGGTAATCCATTTCGTTTCGATTTCTAATCTTTGTGCTACCGTTCCTTGAAGCGAATCCTGATGTCGCGTCGGCTCTAATAAAGCTGCAACAAAATGTCTAATGAGTATACATGTTTCGTTATATATTATTTTAAAAATTACCCCCCCCCCTCCCCACATGTGTACATCTCCATACTAAACGAGTTATAAATGGGAAAATCCCACCCTTACCCTTCCACATACAAAATCTAACATAGATGAACGCAGCCAGGCGTGTACAGTGTACTCCCTCATCCGTCACCCCCTCACAAACAATACCTCTCAAATGTGAAGAATTTGCTTTATTCAAGCGACAGCTTAGACATGCGCAGGATTTGTTATCCGATTAACTAACATAGCTTTTATAGCTGCTTTATTCGCTTGTAAACGTGTAAACCAAAAATTAATTAATAAATATGAACAAAAACCAACACCTTCCCATCCAACAAACATTTGCATAAAATTATCACCTGTAACTTTATTCAAGCGACAGCTCAAACTCGCGCAGTCCATGACGCAAGTTAAATCGCGTCAGTCAGCCACTTGACAGGCGCAACGCACTCGTCCCGCCAATTGAACTCAAAATAAGATATGCGTTCTTGGTAATGATCGGACCAGAATGACCGACGTTGCTGGCCTCTCGATAGTTCACCCACGTTGCCAGCGACGTCTCCATCTCTGGTATATGAACTGGGCGATTGTACTTGCGACGGTGTTCAGGTTGCGATTCTTCGAGCTTGACGAGCTCTTCACGGCACCGCAATGTGGTGTTTGATAGCCGCCTTGTGGGGAAACTTTGACATGTTGAACCTCTTCTTCTCCCACTGACACAGCATTGCGCGACCCCAATCAGGGTGCTCACCTTTAGCCTTGATAATTGCGATCTTCTGCACCAGCGTCATTGTCATCACTTTGATCCATTTTTCCGCCCAAATGGCACGACCTGTCCCAAATTTTGCCCCTCTCTAATGTGGTGTATCCGATGCGCAATATCCCCCCAAAGGTTTTCCTGAAAATATGAAAATCCGAAGAGACCACACAGTGGAGGCGTGTTGTTGCCGCGCTAGTACAGAGATGGAAGTCAACAGAATCGTCGTGCAAACACCACAACCATAGGTTTGAAACACTAAACTTTCTAATGGTGCTAGTAACGTGGTTGTATTGGAAATACCGGATTTTGTTGTTTTTCCGATTCCCACCTTTTTGGCCCATTTTCTCCCTCTTCTTACTGGCTCGCCATATAACATTCACCGTACATAATTGCCACTTAATTTTTGGGGGGCTGCATGTATATCGATTATACAGTAAACTCTCTCATCCGTCACCCGTGGAGGGGGGGGGGGGGGGTACTTCACATCATTCTTCCACATACTCGCTTTAGTGCCTTAGTGACATATGCGATCGCATGACTCGCACAGTTCGACCTACCCGGCTGGCAGCATTTTCGACGGGATGGAAGCGCTCAAGGCCCAACATCGACCGATGTCTGTCAACGTTGGAGCTGAACTCTTCCCGGGACAAGGCAGTCAAGGAGCGACATGCGCGGCGGCTCTCCATGGTGAATGAATTCAATTCTCCCCATCGAAACGATCCGAGGGAGGGAGATGTGCAACGTCTCAGAAGTATTGGTCTAAAACTCCAAACAGCCGTACAATCAGGTCGACGGCATTGGCAATGCTACAGGCAACATACATCCGAGTCATGCTATAACGACTGCGGCATGCAGCTTAGAAATTCGTCGCATGCTATGAGCAAAATACCAAATCCACAACGCAATTCTCGGATATTTTTTTGGGGGATTCCCACCTTTTTGTGGCCTCTTCTTACAGGCACGCCCTGTTAAGTAAGATTTAGAAATGGGTTAGCTTTGGAGGCCTTAAAAGAGATTGTGGCCGATTTTTTTTGGGTTTTTGCAGGATACTAGACGGTTTTCGGTTCGCCCTAAAACTCGTATCTAGAACGCATCTAACACCATCAATCAGAGTTTCGCGTCCGTCCGTCAGTCCGTCGCACCCATACGGTTTTTCCGATTGGTCAAATTTTGCCGCCTCGCTGCTCTCGCCGGCCTCCCATTGGCTAAAACTGTCTTCTTGCCGCCGAGCGAAGCGAAGGCGGCCTTCTATTGGCTAAAATCCTGTTCTGTGGCAAACATTAGATCGTACTTATAGGAACTATCTCGTTCCTAAATGGATATGCAAGTGAATGTGATAACTGCGCCATTTTCAAACTCCGAAGCGCGTGGCGGGACCACGAGGACAAGGTACGCTGCGTGTGCATTGTGGTCTGAGGTCCCTGGGGGAGGGTTAGGATAAAGTGTAACTGCCTGGATGGGAGTGGGGTTCTCTTGTCCAGGGGACGCGTGCTTAGGGGCTTCAGCCCACCGCCCACTCTGAGCGAGAGCACATAGCGGCCGCCTATTGGCCAGACCGTTCCGATACTTTCTCCCAGTAGGAGCCGAGCAATTACTGAAGCCCTGATCGTTTTACTAAGGTTTAAACCCCGAAAACCATTAAAACGTTCGTGGGTGGAGTATGCCAAGGACCCCCCCCTACCGCCCGCCCGCCCAACCTGGCAATGTCAAGAGCACTATGTGCAACGAACACCACTCTGGCCCGCAAGGTCTGTCGAGGCGGGAAAGCGATTGGCTTATTATGGCAAGGATCTTGGCGGTCGTACGGCAACGAAATACAGATACGACTACAAAACCATCCCAATCCATCGAGGACTGGCGGTTCTCGCTGTATGAGGACGATTTGAGAGGTAAACGGTCCGGCGTTCGCTGTGTTGTCCTATCGGTATCCTCCTTCCTACGGCTATAGTACCTCTATGTATTGTTCAGTATTTACGCGGACTTTGGTCTGTGCGGCCCTTCACCGTCTAAGGTTGATGCCAAGGACGGCTCCGTTCCCAAACAAAGAAAAAAAAGCCCAACGTCTGACCCATTACGCCTTATAACCAAAAGGTTAAAGTCTGGGCCTCAGGGCCCAGTGGCATCAAGCCGACAGTTCGCCACGGTCGCCAAAGACAGTGACCAGAAAGCAAACGTGGCTACTGCTCGCGCTTCAGCACAAAAACTGAAGCTTCGTCTCCAAAGGTATTGAGACGTTGCGCTAAATCATGAGCGCATAAGGGGTAAAAGTGGCGGTGAGGTACCAAAACATGAACGGGATATTACTTGGCTAATGAGATGTTCTACGGTTGCATCGGATCACGCGTGCAATTTTGAATAATGCTGGAGCTTCTGCTACTCGAGAGAGGGGGGGGGGGGCATCGAAGGGGTAGCTGGTGCGTCGTGTTTAATACGTGCTCTGCCGAATCATACAGTTAGTTCCGTTGGCGCTACCGTCAGAAGTCCATCCATTCCAAGGCTCCAAGACCGGCAACTCCTACGTACAGTGTACATAGATTTACGTCGAACGCGTCGCGCTACTCTGTTTTGTATTCGTAGGTGCCAAATATGGCGCGAGGTCGGCGAAAGCGAAACGTGAGAGGAACTCGAAGAGCTCTGGCAACGGGCGTGTAAATGACACCAACCGTACCAGAAGCGGTACGGTTGGTATGGTCTCTGGGCCTCACGTGGTTGACGGAAGGCACAGACTACCCCCTACAACGGTTTGCGGGAATTGTAATGCGTGGAAATGGCCCGGCGAGAGTAAACTAGGGTGCTGTTTTGAAGGCAAGGTGAAGCTGCCACCTCTACTACCCGCACCCCTGCGGCTTTTGCACCTTTATGGTGACACTGCGTTTCGACAGAATATCAGGGCGTACAAAACCAGGCGTTTGCGTTCTCGTCTATCGGCGCATCCTGCTTAAACCAATCATTTCAAGAAGTGCGCCAAGACGGGAGCGTGGCATGCCAGCGTGGCGTATACACGTACCGCATCCAAGGCGCCATGGGGCACTATCTGGGGTCTTTTTTTTACCTCCTATTGACTGTTTCACTGGCGAAAGGGCTGCTCCTAAGTTTGCGCAGATCTACATTGTTGACCCAGACATGCAACGCCGTGTCGAGCGGCGGAGGGGTATTTTCGCTGATTTAAATCAAGTTGCGTTGTTGGATATCGAGGAAATGATGAAAAAAACACAACCCGCTCGCCCAATAGTTCTTAACGTTCGGGGAGAGGGTGCGGGAGCACAGTGCAGACGAGGTCGTCGACCTCGTGTTCCGACTACATGAAAAATCTTCAAGGCCGGAGACCTAAATTTGCCAACGGTATCAGAAGTGGGTGCGACGCTCATCGAAGACGGCAATCTGGACCAGCCACGGGACCTTCGCCTCTACACACAAACCCATCAACCCTTGCGTCTGTTCGAAACGAATGCTATGTATGATCCTCTACAGTACCCATTGCTTCTGCCACATGGAAACTGGGGTGGACTTACACGGACACATACGAGGGCGATGGAATGCGTAGAGGCAAGCACGAGAAGTCACTACGGGAAGATGTTGCGTATCGACTATATCAGAAGGTGGAAGACGAGTCCGCTTTTCATCAAGGTGGACGACTATTCCAGCAGTATTGGATGGATCAGCGGGCCAAGTGTGAACAAGAACAACTACGCTGGATAGCCACCCACCAGACCGAAATACGCGCCGAACAATATCGCGGGCTCCAGGACGCACTTCTTGACGAAGCTACTGTCTCAGTGAAGGAAGGAGCGGGATTACTCTCCTAGCACGACCGAGCTTCCGGAGATTTGGTACATCCTGATCGAGGACGTAGACGCGACCGTCACTTTTGAACCAAGTAGGCAAACGGATTATCCTTCCGTCGTCCCTTTCGGGGAGTCCGCGTCAGATATACAAGTCCATGGCTATTGTCCGGGAATACGATAAACCAGACTCCTTCGTGACGATGACTTGCAATCCGAAGTGGGAAGAAATCGAGGAAAAGAAACCTCTGCAAACCAAAGCGCTCAAGATCGACCGGACATCGTCGCGAGGGTGTGGCAGCAAAAGCTGGCTGCCCTCTTGGCGGATAATTGCAGTCGTCCTTCGTCACGTACTTGCTCGCATTTACGTCGTAGAATTCCAAAAGCGGGGCTTCCGCACGCCCACATCCTAATCATCCTGGCGGATGAGGACAAGCCGCGCACCCGAGAAATTATTGACAAGTTAGTGCTTGCGGAGCTGCCTGACGCGGAAGTAAACCCAGCGCTTTCCCAGACTCTAATGACCTGTATGATGCATGGTTCATGTGGTGCAGCGAATCCAACGTCCCCCTGTATGAAGGATGGAAAGTGCACGAAAGGGTATCCCAAGCCGTCAGTGAAGGTTACTCGGGCGAACCAAGATAGTTTACCAATGTACCGACGACGCCGTCGCCCGGGCGAGGTTCTCAAGTTCAAAACGAAAGAGTACGACAACGAAACCGTGAGTCATTGGGTGGTGCCCTACAATCCGTATCTTTCGCAAAAGTGCAACTGCCACATCAACGTTAAAGTGTGTACGGCTATCAGGGCGGTCAAATTCCTGTACAAGTACGTCTACAAGGGATTGGACAAGGCAGTGATAACTGTGAAAACCGTTCGCGGGGAGGGAAACCGCACACAGGAAAGCCGAACGAGATCCTTCGGTTCTTAAACGCGAGATACATCACTCCGGTGGATGCGTGTATGAGGCTCCTTGACTACTCAGTCCAGGGAAAAACCCATGCTATTGTTCAACTTACGGTGCATTTGGAAGAAGAGCAAGTGATCACGTTCCGTCCGAGCGACGACCCCGATCGAGTACTTACCCGCGGTAGACGCACTATGCTATCCGCGTTCTTTTTTAATTATGCGCAAGTGAAGCATCGAAGGACCAAGTGGCAAAGATAATCGTGTACCAGAACGTGCCCAAGTTGTTTCGCTGGAACGCCCAAAGAAAGTGATGTGTGTGCGCTGTAAAACGTACCAAGCAGCCACCGGACGAATGATCCGCGTTTCGCCAAGGGAGATAGATAGATTCTACATGCGCGTGCTGCTGTGTCATCACAAGGGCCCAATGTCCTTTGAGGATCTACGCAAGGTGGATTCAATGGTGTGCGAAACGTATCACGAAGCTGCCTTACAACTGGGATATCTCGAAAACGATGCGGAATGGACTGCCTGCATGAATGAAGCCGCCACATTTAAGAGCCACACCAGCTCCGCCAACTATTAGTGACCCTGTTAGTGTGCGCTCAGGTAGCGCACATCCGGAGGCTACGGGGTGATTGCTACACTGAACTCTCGAGAGACTTCGCCATTAAGTATCGCACTTGGGAAGGTCAGGCAAAGGAGGATATGATCAAGTACCATACGCTGAAGAGCTTGCATGACTTGCTACAAGCTAGCGAGTATGCCGTTGCCGATTTCCCTCTACTGCAGCTTCATAAGTTCCCGGCATTGACCTCACTGCTGCAAAACAATCTCATTCTCCGCGAGATGGGGGGCTACGACAACTCCGCGCTTCAAGGCATCGTCGACCAAGACGACCAACTCAATGCATGCCAACACGCAATTTACAAGAAAGTCATTGAGGCAGTTGATACCCCAGGGTAGGCAAAAGGCTGTTCTTCATCGATGGACCCGGCGGCACTGGAAAGTCTACGCTGCTCAGGCACATCCTTGGAAAAGTGCGTATGTCCGGGGAAATTGCCATTGCGGTGGCTTGGAGCGGAATTGCGGTTGCTGATGGGTGGTCAAACTGCACACTCTACATTCGAGATTCCCTTGAAGTTGAACGAAAACTCCACATATTCTCGATCTTAAAGCGGTCCCATTTAAAAGAATTATTCAGGATGGCCAGCTTGATCATCTGGGACGAAGCTTCGATGATGCACCGGCATGCATTTGAGGTTGTCGATCGATCACTCCGGGATGTACTGGACAGCGAGGACGAGCCATTCGGAGGAAAAGTATTGGTGCTATCGGGTGATTTCCGCCAAATTTTCCCTGTGGTTGTTCGCGGAACCCAGCGCTAACCGTCGACGCGTGTCTAAAGTCATCTGAGCTTTGGCCTCATTTTCGTCAGGTCCATCTAACGGAGAACATGCGTGTGCAGACCGCTGATAACGCAACCACCGCCGAGGAGCTTTTTGCATTCTCCGAATTTCTGCTTTAAGTGGGAGAAGGAAGACACGACGACAATGTCGATTGGTCACGACTACATCAAGATTCCGACCGATATTTGATCGACAACGACCAGGACGAGGCAAACGAGGAGATTCGAACTGGCGCCATTCCCAAAGGGTTACGAATGGCCATCGACGAGATGTACGCGGACATCAACAACCCTGACATTGCCACCGACGAGTACTTCGCCAACCGCACGATTTTAACGACGACCAACGCGGTGGTGCACCGTATCAACAAAGCGGTGACACAACGACTGGAAGGGTTTCCGCAAGAGTATCTGTCCAATAATTCGGTGGAAGAAGACGATGAAGCAAACTCCTTCGAGCCGGAGGTGTTACACACCGTTAATATTAACGGGGGTGCCTTCGCACAAACTCACACTGAAAAATGGCGCCCCCCCATCATGATGATGAGGAACCTGAACCCTGACCTTGGATTGTGCAATGGAACGTGTCTTCATGTCGTCGAGTTCAAGCCCCACGTTATATCATGCCACCATCATGACAGGGGAGCGTCAAGGCCAGCACGTGTTCATCAAGGCGGATTGTGTTTATCACTGACGGGGACACGCGCGAGTTTCCGGTGCAACCAGCCTTCGCCATGACCATCAATAAAGCGCAAGGTCAGACGGTGCAAAATCTGGGCCTCTACCTGTCAACCCGTGCTTTTCGCACGGACAACTGTACGTGGCGTTGTCAAGAGTATCGGCACGATCAAGACTCAAGGTGCGCGTCGAGTATCCGGAGCTGGAGGAAGCCGATGGAACTTACACCCGGAACATAGTCTACAGACTGATACTCGACAGGTAGACACTGCATAATTAGCTTTTACCAATATATGTTCCTTTAACTCCTCTAGCCCCGCCGCCTGTTTTCTACAGGATAGATATTTTATTATCCTGTGTTATACAGGATAAATAATCATGCAGATAATGCGCATACTTAAATCAAGTCAGTACATACAAACTTCAAGTAAATCGGTAAGTTCCAACTTCGGGCAGCGATGCTGCTACCTCGAGCTGATTATTCGTGGCCATCGCTTTTTTAGATTGAGGGAGTTGGGCGCGCTCGCAATTTTGGCGCCATTTGAGAATCAGACGGACGGAAGCCAGAGCAGCAGAAGCAATGAGAAAACGACGGCATATCTGGCTGCTTACCTAGTCCAAGCTGTGGACCAATCTGAAGAAACTTGGGTGGCAGTTTGAGCGCCCAGAGGGACTTGCTACTGAGAATCGCTACTTTACCCCTGAAGGCTGGGAGAAACGCCCAAATACAACTCATCTTGTTGACTATCTCGATGGAGCCGACGAAGTTTGGCAACACGTGCCAGTCGACGGTACGCATGTGGACATGTAGTGATATCTCCACCCAACCTACTAACTTTGAACTAGTGTTGTATGACGAGGCGCCTCCTGCTAAGCGACAAGCGTCTGCTCCGGTGTCGTCCCCCAGCCCTGTGGACTGTCAGCCCCCAAACCCTCCTTTGCGAGCCCCTGCGAAGTCTCCCGCTCAATCTCCCGCCAAGTCTGCATTCAAGCCACTCGCCAAGTCTCCGGCCAAATCACCCGCCAAGCTCCAGCGAAGCCTCCCGCCAAAGCTCCGGCGAAGTCTCCCGCCAAGAAGCCTGCAAAGTCCCCCACGAAGATACCCGCTAAGGCACCTGCCAAGTCACCGGCCAAATCTCCTGCCAAGTAGCGAGCTCAAAAAGCTACGGCAACATCTCAAGCGCCTCCCCCTCAAACGCCAACCCGTGTGCTCCCGCCAAGACGCGCTCGCCAGTCCCCTGAAGCCGCTGACATTTCAATTGGTGATGATCACATGAGTTCAGACGACGAAGCCGACTACATAGTTGACGACGACGTTGAATCGGACGTTGAAAACACCACTGAGAGTTCGTCTAGCGAGGATGAAGTTACCAGCGATGAAGAGGATGCAGTGGATCTCTCTGCTGGGACGCCATTCGACAGGATGACGAAGGAACAAGTGCAAAGCCATCCCTTACAAGCAAGCAAAGCGGCCGAAGTCCATGCCCGAGAGGGTCATACCGGATCGCAAGATCCAAAGTTGAGCCCAGCATGATAGCTGTATCCTGGATGAACAATCGGCCGGTGTATTTTATCGCGACGGGGTGCAGCACACACAAGTCACTTCGTTGTCGCGCCGAGCGGGGGCTACACTGGTCGACGTTCCAGCGCCCCAACTTCTGAAGGACTACCAAGATGGTATGGGAGGTGCAGACGTACATGATCAACTGCGCTTGCAGAGATACTCAATCCAGCTATTTTGTTTCAGTGGTCAGTTATCCTGTATTATCCCTGGTCTTGCGGCTGACTTGAGCACTTATGTTGTTTATTCTACACAGTGCAATGAAAATGCGGAGTACTACCAAACTGTGTTCCTAGGCCTCATTGACACGGCGATGGTCAACGCATACATCATCTATCGGCATGTACAAGCTGAATACACACGGGGAAGGCGGCTCCGATACATGCAAAGTTTATGCGTTTGATGCAGCTGGCGCTGCTAAGTGTGGGAGCTGCAGATTTCGAGGGCAACTTGTCTGTCGCAGCGCTGACCGACACTCCAGTGCCCGCCTCGCGATACGCACTTCCTTCGCGGCATATGACGAAACAAGTCGACCTATATCGCGTGACACGTGGCAAGAATGGAAATGAATCGAAGAAGCGTCGACAGTACGGCTGCAAGGTATGCCCATTGCTCAGACCAGGAATGAACCGGTGGGAGACAACCTTCTACTGCGTCGAGTGTACCAAAGCGAGGTCAAGTGGGGTGGCGGACGACAGCACAAGCGCCAAGGGGAAGATCTATTTATGCCAGAAGGTGCGGCAGCACGACCCCTTGGCGGCGACAAACTCAGCCACCTGCAGCCAAATATGGCACGATCTCTGGCGCTGTGGTGCTAACATTCCCCCAGGGCTCAAGACAATCAGGCTGCGCGCTGCATCTGGAACGGGCCGTCTGAGTTCGCAGAGAGCGATGCTTGCTACAACGGCGATGATCAAGCGTCGAGTCGGCGAGTGTAGGAAGTCCGGATAGAGTAAGTAGTTTGGCTAGCGAAGTTGAAGAGACTGCGACGGTCTAATCAAATCAAAATGAATGTAATCAACTGTGAGTGATGGTTTTGTTGAATTTTGACATTTTGTCTCTACAAACCCATCACCCCGAACTGGAGCATACAGGATGTCGTATATCCCTTGCTCGTTGTTACCCTGTACTGGACATTGTAGTTACCGTCAAGGATTGTGACCCTGCAAAACTCCGCAATAGTAAAGTCGAGTCATTTGTTATCCTGTATTAGACAGGGTAAATTGCGCCCAAAATCCCGGGGCTAGAGGGGTTAACAGATAGAACATTGCGTATACGTTTTATATGCCTAACCATCACCAGTCCCTGCCGAACGAAGCGAAGGCGGGGATATTCGCTGTAGTGGAGCGAGCTGGAACAGCGAGCGGAACGGGGTGGGACCCAACAAACACACACCGCCCGCAAAGCGGGCGGCGCTCGTCTAGTCTAACGCCATCAAACAGACTTTCCCGTCCGTCCGTCAGTCCGTCACACCCGCAACATGTTTTTTCGGTTGGTCAAATTTTGCCGCCGAGCGCAGCGAGGCGCTCTCTCAATGGCTAAAACTGCATTTTAGCGTAGGTAGCTCATTTATCATCCTAACACGGCGAGTAGTGCAGCGAGCTCTGCGAGCGGAGCGGAGGTGCTACTACTGGAGCGTAGCGTAGGTAGCTTTTCTCAGTATTGGAGCTAGCGAAAAACGGGCATCATCCAAACTTTCATTACCGCGCGCGAAGCGGGCGGCGCTCGGCTAGTCTACCAGTATTTGCTGTAGCATACGGAAAACGATATTGACCTGATACAATATCGCGAGATCAGGGAAGTTATGGCGGCGGTGTCAGCCTCGGTCAGATTTTAAGTCAGCTCAACAAAATAAAGTGCTGCAAAGCGACCTTAATTGTCCGCAACTATCGACGCGGGATTCGTAGTTCTCTTATTTATTGATTGACGCTTTGCTTGCTTCTGAACTCTTTACTCTAAGTCAAAATCTGTTGTTCACCTTGGGTTTCAGGGACTCGTCGACGGTCGAATGTCATCAGCGTTCGCGAAGGGTTCATGCATCGGTTCATGCGAGTGCGGGACGCCTCGAGTGGCAAGCGGCGTCGGCTGGTGGCAAGCTTCACGGTTGATATTATCATAGCAGCCTTCGTTCTTCATTTCCTCGCTTCCTGGGGCTCCGCACGCCATCCGTTCCAGAGCCTGGTACGCCAACAGCGGCCAGTCAGCTCGAAATGTCAACCAGTACGTGCTGAAGAGCCCACTTGCCATAAAGCCAGCATTGAGTCCTAGCCAAAGTCCTAGTAGTCCCATTTCAAGTGGGAACGCCAGCAGCAGCCCCAACGGTACAGCAAGTAGAATGTAGCACACAAAGTTGACCTTCGCGCCAAGCGCCTGCAAGCCACAGCCACGGAAAATGCCTTGGGAAACGGACGAGAGAGCAGCGAAAACTTGCAATGGGCTAGTCACGAGCAGCAGCTTCGACGTAATGGACACCACCCGCTCATCATTGGTGAATGCGAAAGGAAGTACACCATGGAACAGTAGCATAGCCACCGACGCAACAAGAGAGCAGGCCGTGCTCAAACCCAAAGCCAGTTTGGCCGTGTGCCAAGCACGCGCCGGGTCGTTAGCTCCAAGCGCATTACCGACCCTCACTGAGCCTGCCAGCGAAATGGCAGCATACCAAAGCGCACCGAGCCATCGTAGGCTGGCGTAGCTCGAGTCTGCACTGACGACGGCTGCTGCATGGGGCAGCATGCCCGAGCTGAGCCCCATGACAGCAAAACCCCATACTTCACACACAAACATGGCCATTCCCGAGACGCCCAAGCGCAAAAACTCAGGCATGAGTCGAACCGCTTCAGCGAACTGCCAGCCTGGCCACTCACGCTGATACAGGCCACTGCGGTACAAGTACGCTGCCAACACAATCGCGTAGCAGGCCATGGTCGCTGAAACTGCTAGGGCGGATCCGGTGAATCCGAGCGGTGTACGGAACATGAAGACGTACAGTAGCGTAGCTTGAACGACGCTTGCCATGAGACCGACGCCCACAAGTGGCTCCACACGGCTCTGACCTTGCAGGATTTTGCACATCAGTGCGTTGATCGCTGTGAAGGGCACTCCAGGCAGTGCTAGCAGCACCAAGCTGCGAACCAGTTGAGCAAGTTCGCGCTTCTGGCCGGCAAACTCCAAGAGCTCGACGCAGTAGAAGCTGGCCATGGCCACGGGTGGGAATCCAATACAGAAGACGAGTAACCCCGTTTGGAAGAACAGCCCCAGCTCTCGTAGTTGGCCAGCCCCGTAAGCTTGCGCACAGAGGGTATCCATCGCAGCGCTCATGGCCGCGATCAGCGTCGTGCTTGTGATCATGTTGAAAATGAGCGCTAGACTGCGCGCCGCCATGAACTCGCTGCTGTGTGAAGCGCTGATATGACCGGTAAGCACGCCGCTGAGAAAGTTGGGGGCGAAGTCCACGATGGCAAACAACAGCATCTGGAAAGCCAGACGCAGCAGCGCCTGGCCCTCGTTGCTGTGCCCTCTCGGGGACGGCTTGATGAACCCCGTCAACGTGGACTCCTCGTCGTCGACGCCGTTGCTGGGCACCACTGTGGCATCAAAGAGAAGTAACGGGGTGCGCTCGGTTGCGACTGCGGCAGGCTTGTGAGGCTCGGACTCCGCGATCTGCGCAAGCTTCCTGGAGAGTCCGTCCCATAGCGCCTTGGTCGACTCGGCGGTCATGGAGAGGCGAGCGGACGCCGCAGCGACTGCGTTGGCCGCGGTGGTGGCGCCGCGCGTGACGCGAGGAGACACGCTGTGCATGATGATAAATGGACTTTAAAGCGGGTCGAGGTGCTGCCCGGGGCGAGGAACGCAGAGTGCGATCGATCGCATCCACTCGGTTCGGGGCTCTTCAAGATTCGTTAACCGTTGGTGACCATGTTCTTCGTGCGGCTCTTCAAGATCGCTCTATCTCACGCAGCAGCGCCGCGTCATCGGCGTTTTCTGATTCGGACGTCCCACGTCAACGACACGCATCGCTGCCGTGGCTGGATCGGGTGGCTGCGGACGGCGTTAAATGTTGCTGGAATGCTGGCGTCAGAGCCCACACTTCTTCAACCAAAGATCCTGCGCCTCTTGGCCGTGTCGGTAGGACAGCCTACGATACAGACCGAGAGGAGAAGGCGCCGCAGTTGCATGGTACTGTATGGACCATACTATGGTGCACTGCACGGTGGTAACGTAGAGATCGCTCGCTGAATACTAAGGTTTCGGCGTCAAGGAAAACCAATCAAGGTCAAGACTCCGAGTGTAAACGAACCATGAAAATTTGTTTTCCAGACGCTTCGAATAAAACTAATAGTTGCATTGAGAATAAAACATATTATTTGTACCGTTTCACTTCAGTCTTCAATCTCTATCAAATTATTCTTGAGTCAAAAAGGTATTTATGAATCAGACAATGCCGATATTCAAAACATCAATTAATTTATTTTCGGGTGTTAACGTTTCGTAACATTTTGATTTTCTAACTAAAGGTGCAGAATAGAAGATACGCAAAACACACACATACGGTGGGCAGTTTTAGTTTTCCCCATATTCCACCGCAAAAAGGCGCACTTAATGCGCGCAGAAGGTATTATACCTCTCAGATATTCTGCGCATGTAATTCTGTCGCAATTCTATCTATCTCTCGACCCTAAAAATAAAAACCGGGCGCTTTGTAATACAGCCTAAATCCGACCAAGCCGACAAAACTAAATCAGCGCTAAAACGATGACAGCGAGTGGTTCAGAATGCAACAAGGAGCGCAAAAGGTAAGAAGCAGCTGAAAGCGAGACGTCAGCGGCTACGCTCCTTTTATTGTACTTACGCGTTGGTTTGTCTGCTTTACTGGTTGTTCTAGCTGGTGCTCTGTTATTAGCCCGCCACCAGCCCTCAAGCCCGCTGGTTCACAGCGTGAAGCTGTTCGACTCTGGTAAGTGATATCCCCGAATAATGCTTGCTCGGATCTAACGACTCACTCACACGCTTTGAGTGTATGCAGCTGGGCGCTATTGTGACGACCAGATAGTGGAGTGAGCTGCTCAGCTACCCGAAGCAGGTGAAAGCGCTGGAAAACGTTGCGACGCGGCAACTGCATCGAATTGGCGGTAGTACCGTAACTATCTAATTGAGTGCAATGTGTTGATCTGACCCCATTGTGATACTGTTTTACGTGATTGCTGGTGCAGAGGTCATACCGGTCGTGTGCGCCATTACTTTTTGCAACACTGGCATGTTGCACTCACACGCTAACGATATGCTGTGTTTATGCTTGATGTATAGGATTTATGCGCCTACCGCTGCCATCGACCATATTCGTGGTGTTGACGCTCAAGGTGGGTGAGCCTTTTAGTAGCGGCAGGACCAGCTACGGGGCTCCGCAATCAATGGAGCTCGCACTCGATGACGGCTACCTGGCTTCCGAGCTCGTGTTCGCAGGTTGGTGGACAAGTTCAAGGAGATTGAGTGGCCTGCAGCTGGACCAATACTCCTCAAGCCTACCGCCGGCACTTCGCAAGCAAAGTTTGTTGTGTTAGCTGAGTCCGACGAGGAGCTCGCCGTGCAGTTTACATCTGCATGGAGTCTGGCTGCTAAACGCAAGACAGGGTACAATTTAGCTGCTTTATAGCATAGGAGTTTAATGAGATGCTGACGTGTTTGTTATTCAATCTAAATTCATGTAGGCAAGCCGCTTTCAAGTTAGAGTTGTAAATCTATGTCAACAAGGTGTCTGCAACTACAACGATTCCTCGAGCTACAGAAGGACGGATAGCGGCGGCTATATCACTTATCGACGATAATCTTAGCGCTCTTCCGTCTGACGATCAACTTGGGAAGCATCGCGAGATACTGGGCAGTGAGTCACGCACGCCAGCCCGAACTAGTTCCAGTGGTCATGCCGACGTTTACTCAACTGCAACATATTGATGCTTCCAGCGTGATGCTGACGTCACAGCGCAATATCGTGCAATGGCGCGCGAGTTCGTGAAGGTTCGTTGCCGTCTTAGCGGGGGCTTAGTGTCACTTGAACTGCATGTTGCTGACTTACGCGAGGCGTTGGGATTACCTGACTACGATCTTCGCCCCTCGTTCCGTCGACCAATGCCTTGTAGTGGCCCAGCGGTTAACGTCGAAGACACTGACAACATGAGCGATGAAGGCATGAATTGAACATCGTCGGTAAGAATCAATATATATATGTTTCTTACTGGAAAAGCAATCTTTGTTAAGATCTTGACGTCAGTAGCCACAGTACTGATAGAGATTGACGCCTACTTTCTCGTTTTTCTTCGTACATTCCACCAAGGCCATACTCAATGTTCGCAACGGGTCTTGTCGGAAAGCCAGCGGCGCGTGTCGTGTAAGCCAACCTTTAAGTAAAGAGAAACCGATTTCTATCGGATTCAGTTGAGGGGAGTAAGGTGGTAGGAAAAACAGGGATGCTACCGCGAGAGTGGACGAGGTCTTCGAGCTCCTTGTACATATGAATTTTTGCATTGTCCAGGATGACTATGGATCTACAAAATAACAAAACCAACGTTCAATAACAGTTTTCTCCTTTCTATAGCAAATAAATTCGTTCTACCTGGGGAGCGGCCAAGATTTTTTGAGATAAGGCGCAATTTTTCTGCGAAAGACGTCGTGAAAGGCAACTCTGTCAAAAGTTCCTGTGGTAGACTCCCAAGTAAAAAAATCCCATAGTAGCATCAAAAGCAGACAAAACTGATACGCGGTCACCTCGACTGAAGGGTAGCGATACAATTGCTGACGTGCCTTGACGCGACCAGGCATACTTTCGTAGCGCATATCGACCGTGTTTAGAAATTTCATCAATAAAAACTAACTGATCGGGTCCATTGTAAAATGGACGTATTTTCCGATAGAATCCTTCTACTTCGGCTGGCACGCTTTCACGTGCACGCTTTGTAAATATTTTTCTGGTAATTTGGAGGTCAAACTTAAGCAAACGACACAGTGTTGGAGTAGAGTAGTTGAGTGTGGTGCCGAACTTTTCCTTCACTGCCTCTTGCAATTCCTCTAAGTAAAAACTCGGATGAACACGAATGTAATCTTCTACAAACTCAATAGCCTCCTGAGGCCATCTAGCCGACTTATTCTTACTATCCGCAGGCAGCACGTTTTCTTTGGATTTAAAGAGACCATGCCAGCGCTCAATATACCGAATAGACACACCTAATACACAAGCCACTAGCACCAGACTAACGTCATACATGTAAACTAGCACCATCGCCCGCCAACGCAAGTCTGTTGAGACCGTCATGGCTAGCTCGCCGCTAATTGCGAAATGACATCGCACTTGAGGCGGAGTTACGGCGTACTTAGCAACGAATGGCGGGTATCAAACCGCCAAACCGCACTTAACTTGATAATTATATGGTAACACGGTCTCTTCGCGTGGCATCACTAGCCTAAAGCTACTCTACTTGATGGGTACACATGATTAGGGTTATTTTAATTCAGGCGGAATTAGCCCGCTGCCCGCCAAAACAGCAGCAAGGCACAATACATCGTAGATGTAGATACCGGGAACGAGCTACATGTTAATATGCCATCAGGATCGTACATGCATTCTGGATCGAATCGCCTAACCAAGCATCGTAACCGAACTTCAATTTAAATAGAGTAGATGCGGCGCATGGGGCAATCTCATCGATGGTAAGATAGTATGCGCTGCGGTTGCTGTGCACGTAAAAACATTTTTCGCCAACATCCACAATGTTTTTTATGGCAACGATTTGGTACTTTTACTCACCTAGCTGACAGTGGAGAAAATATACGGCGTCAGACCGATATCTCATCAATACTTAGCTAGGCGAGCAAACATATCACAAGTCGCTGCTTCACAAATGTACAACTGGTGCCGTATCGTAATCTGCTGGGCGCCCAGATGATTCGGCACAAAATCCGGCACGGCGACTCAGTTGCCTACGCTGTGTTTTGTTTGCGGCGAAAGAGCTGGGTACGCGGGATTCCCATCGAGGATGCGATACCATGCAGCGCGGTCCGACTCTTCAATAGAGCCTCAAGTTTTGGTCCTGAGCTCGGCCTCCGCGAAGGCCCGGGGGCAGCCGCGGATGTAACGCCACTGGACTGCAATACTGGTACGGCCACACCACAACTTGTACATGATGTCGCGATTGCAACCCGACTGTATTGCAGCCTGGGATATAGCCCCCCCCCCCCCCCCCCCCGTGAAAATATATATATCCAGCAGGTGACCACGCCGCAGAGGGACAACACGATCCCCATCCTCACGAACTGCGGTAGCTTCTTGAAGTTGATCGAGCAGGGCGCCCTAAAGACGTGTAGTACGTCCACGATACGAAAACGGCTAACACGGTGTGGGAGAAGCTGGCGCTTCCGTAACTTGATCTAGCCGATTGTATTGCTTGGATGAACGCAAAGGAAAAGTGAAAGAACTAAAATGTCTCGTGTTCTGTTCGCCACTGCGATGAACATCATGGCGCTCAAAGCGCCCACAACTGCAACTACAACTACGAGCAAGTACCAGCTGATCATGGCTGCAACCGCATTCACTCATCAAAGTGCGATGAAGGCAAGGCTTTTAATCTGAGTCACACGCTATAATTCCCCCAAGCCTTTCTCCCAACTTCCGAGCTTCCTGGGTATCCTTTGACACTTCATTTTTATTCCAAATATTGGGTACACGGTACCACCTATATGACACTGACCTGAGATAAGGATATACATTGTTTCCTTTATCGATACGGTCACGTAGGTTGTTTCATTGGTCACTGACCATAATATTTGTACTGCTACTACAAATCTTATCAGTTTTGAGGCGACTGCCACGATATCAGACGACGTGATCACATCGTGACTGTCGTATCGGTACGTTGGCTCTACTTCAAGACCAGCTTTTGGAAAGCTGTCACTAACTGGTCATCCTCGACTCCTTTTACGTGCGCTCGGGTCAGCACTGGAACCTCCCGCGTCAACGACTCTAGTGGTTTCCATCAATCCCCCATGGATTCTAAACCACGCCAGCTCACAAGCAGCTCAAAGTCCTGACTCTGTTCATTCCACCTGCGCTTGACGAGTTGCTCGACTTTGAGCACGGTACCTTGAGCAGCGACATGCCCCAGCCAGTCATCGGCAATTTCCAGATAACTATCTGCATAGAACTTTAACCGCGAAGCATGCACAGAATTGTTCGATTTCGGTCACGACGTGTCGAACACAGAACGAGTGAGTGTCGGCATGAGTGACTACATAGGGACCGACCCAAGTCGCCAGTTATTTGTTGTACCGTCGCTCGTCGACACGTGATCGTAACACGTGATCACCCACAGAAAAGTTTACTTCTTGAGCACATCTAAAGTTTTTCTTGTTGAATAGCGTTGTCTTCTCACACTTGTCGCGGACAACACCGTGCATACGCTCAATACTGGTCCGTAACTTCGCACGTCTCGACGCAATAGATGTGCTCGAAATGGGTGCTTCCCTTGGCGTTTGGCTAGATATGAACAGTACATAAGTTGCGCCTTGGCACGGTAAAAAACAGTGACCACTTCTACAGGGGCTCGATTTGTCAGGAACGTCACCGGTGAGTAGTTCATGTTGGCTTGAACCAGCGATACCAAGTACATTCAATCATGGTGTGAGATACGGTACGCCAGTATCATAGTGCGTAGAACTTGTAAAATGTCTGGGTTTGCACATTCAATCGACCCATTCACCCACGGACTGTATGCCACTACAAACTTCTGCTGGCATTTCAGTCGCTTGCAAACTTCTGCCATCGCTTGGTTCCTAAAGTGTGATCCGTTGTCGATAACCCAGACTGACGGTTTGCTAAACCGACTGTGCCACTCCAGTAATCTTCTACTGCAACTCACTGGTCGGAGAGTCACACGGAATAATTCACAGAAATGAGTGAAATTGTCCTTCACCACCAACAGATACTTGCACATTCCGAATCTATCACCGAGGTAGAAAAATTCAAAGTGGAGTCGTTGCGTGTGTCAGCTCGGTATAGTTATAGGAACCGTCGAACTATCCTCGCCAAACCATCAATAAAGAACACGCGCTGAATGTGGTTTACCATCACGGCTTCACCACGGTGTCCTCGCACCGCAGTGCGCAACCATCAGGAGTTGCAGAACGAGCTCTTTGGCAGATGTTAGAATCCGAATGAGCGCCATTGAGACAATGCACGCCATTGTCATCCTCCTCACAACCAACTGGAGCCAGATCTGGATGAGCTGCTTGCTTAGCAGTATTTTCTATCAACGTTGACCAAGTAAACCCGTCTGATCCAATGGGCGCAGCATTGCTGCCTCGCTGCTCGAGACTGCGACTGAGTAATCCGCTTTAACGTTGCTGTAGCAGAAGCAGAGTTACCGCCCCCACCGACTAACCATATCCGCCCACAAGTTTTTGGTACCTTCGATATGGACGATAGCATAATCAAATCCGGTGAGCTTGACCGACCAGCGAAGTAGTTTCCCTCGAAAGTGTTTCTTAATCTCCTTCTCAGGACAGAACACATGAATAATGTTGCGATGATCACAAAACACTTAAAAGCTACCAGGTCGTACTAGGCGATAATGGAGATCCTCATATGAGAGGACAATAGGGTCTCGATTACATTTCAATGGCGCTGAAAACCGTGAAA
This sequence comes from Phytophthora sp. 'mugwort', assembly GCA_033558025.1. Classification (NCBI taxonomy): domain Eukaryota; phylum Oomycota; class Peronosporomycetes; order Peronosporales; family Peronosporaceae; genus Phytophthora; species Phytophthora sp. 'mugwort'. The sequence continues at coordinate 3,432,634 of JAUCEF010000007.1, read as the reverse complement.
CACACCACCTTTGTAGATTAGCAGTTCATGCGCTTGTTTGGCGAAAGCAATCCGAGGTTTCCACACAGCAACTTGCGTTAGGATGGAGGCCCAGTCCACGTCACTGGCGTCCACGAACAAAGACAACGTTGTGCCATCACGGAGATACGATAGCTGTGCTGGTCCGCTGAAGCATTATTTTCGCTTGGATGAAGCTGTCTTTCCCCACTTCGTTCAACGCCACCGAAATGCCTGTTGCAACACGCTTAGGTTTCGCTTGCCTTTCAACGCCGCATTCAAGCACTGTTGCAGCGGCTGGACAATACCCGCGTAGTCAATGCGTGAGATGCGCATCCAGTTTGTCGCGACCAGACAAATTGTTGAAGTTGCCCTGATGTGATAGTGAAGGCATCACTACAAGTCCGTCGATCCGCTTAGAATCGTGACGACTGCCATTCTGGTCAATAACTTTGCCGCACCAAGTCACAGATGTTTGATAGAGTGAAGACTTCTTCAGGCTCAGCTTCAATCCGAACTGGTATGCAAGGTCAAACCGTCTTTCCAGTACGTACAGGTACTGAGTAATGGTGTCCGCTAAAAATAGTAGGTCGTCGGTCCAAATATGCAAGTACTGCTCCAGCAGCTCAGCAAAGTCATTTTCCATCGATACTTGGAAATGCAGGGCCGTGGCGCAACTTCCATGTATAACAGGGTCGGTGTGAACACGGCCTCGTCCGTCAGGTAGGAAAGCATTTCACGGCTCTGTTCGGCCACCGCGAGCTGCAAAAGGCTTCTGATAACGTCGAACAGACTGTAGTTCTTCTTGCCCCTCGCACGCTCCAACTTCGTCACTAGGTTGGGCATCAGGCCGGCAATAACTTCGTCCATCGCACTCAGAGGTTTATACTCGACAGCTTATCGAAACTCATCCGATTTGGGTTTCCGGAGAGGCAGAGCAGCACCCACCCACCGCTAATTGGGATCCTTGTAGACATAATCAAGCTCAACCAGCACCTTGTTGAATCCATGAGAAATGCACTCTGCAATAGAGCATACTGGCGCACTTTGCAGAGGAGCAGTTTTGCGTTATCCTTCAACCACAACATATATGCTGGGACCTTAGCAGGTGGATCATCACGCAGTATTAAACGCCATATGCCGTGCTTAGGTCGTAATACGCCTGTTCCTCCATCGATTCTTCCGGAAAACCATTCATTCAGACGGCTTTAAGCGATAATTCAATCCCTGTACGAAGATCATATCATCGTTGCTGTCGGGCCGAAAAATATTATCACTATCGAATGGGCCCTCGTCGCTTTACCAGCCAGTTGCTCCAGTCCAGTTGACAGCTACATCGATGCCCAATGACAGCAGTACATCGCTACCCTCAATGAATCCACATCATCCTGCTCGATGATGAGGCAGGTCACGGGTTCAGCTGGCCCCACGAGGCCAGCAGCAGTGTGAAGCCGAATCAATATTTCCACTGAGTGACGAGCTTCCACTTCGTGACCGCCGACAGCTTTTCCTATCTCGGATGCACTCAACCGGGACAGACGTAATGCGGTTTCAAGCCGCGCAAGCTCGTTGAGATTGCCTCTGCTGAGTAAGCACCAAGCGGAGCCGGTATATCTGCGCGGCAGGCCCTTACAAAATAATATCCGCGCAGTAATCATTGCATTATCACAGCTCAATTACTTATTACGGGGTGTTACGCTAAATCAGAACAATTTTACATTGGTCCAATAATATGTAATACAATATGTTATAGGCCATAAGCAGCTAATGGTAGTCTTGAGTCGAATCTTACTTTAGTGACAGTCACTCTTCTTAATGGCGTGTAGTCATCGTCATTCCCTGAATAGATTTTTCTCGACATGGGGGGGAGGAGCGACCTCGCTTCTGGCGGCGGCACCGACGCCCAGGCGGTTGACAGCAACGTTACAACGTCCGATATGAATCTCGAGACGCATTCGACCACGTCCACGCCGGTAATGCCGTCTGGAATTTCCTCCGTGCCGCGTACTATTCGTCCAAACATCGGCGTGTCAGCGTCCAGTTCGACCCTCCTCGACGCGTTGCCGCGGCCGCATAGCCGCGTGCATCGCTCTACATCGGACGTGGAGATGGAGATACGCACGCCGTATGATCCTGCTCTTCAGGGCTTCGTGGGACGCAGCAACAGCGCGTCGTTCGACCCCGAGCACGTCCCGGAGGACCCTGAGCTGATGCGACAGAGGCTGCTGACCGCTGCATTGAGCACACCCGTGAGTGGCGATGCTGTGAGTTCAAGACTGCTACAGGCTTTGCCTCAACTGTCGATTGGCCAATTCTTACAGGACTTTAACAACCAGACGCCGCCCTGGAGAGGTTTCTCGGTCGGGAGACGGGGCTCGGAGGAGAATGCAGCAGAAATGGACGAGACTGGGAGACTGCTGCCTACTCAGGAAGATGACAGAGGAGAAGGTTTTTCACCTATGAGTCGACGACGACTGAGCTCGGGTTCGTCCATATATTCCAACTCGGCCAGTGGTGAAGTCGAACATAGCGATAGTCACGCGCCCCAGCCAGCAGCTACAGAGAATGGAGCGGAAACTTCTACTACTGCTTCTACACGACCGACTGTGCGTGGGGCTACACGCGGGAGACGAACTGAAGAGGAAGAAAGCGATGACCAGACAGCAATGGACGAATTGCAAGCACTTTTCCGACGGTGCCACAATTCGCTCCCATTTGTGGCACTGTTCCTGATTTACTTTGCATACCAGCACGCGACAGGCATCTTAGTGCTTGTTGTTGGTACTGTAGCAGTGATGGGACTCGATCAACGCGTGCGAGCGCAAGTTGCGCTCAAGGATAAGGCGAATAGTTGGCATCTTCTTGGTATCGTCGCTATGTGCGCGATTGATATGGTCGCGATATGCTCCGTGGATGGCCAGCCCAACCCACTCCACCATTTTTCTCAGGTCCTCCAGTCGAAAACGACGCACGGTAGCGATAGTAACAACGGACTTCTATCAACTGGCGGTATTTTCTGGCAAGTGCTTTGGACAGTACTTGTCAACGGTACGTGATGCGTCATTTAGGCTACCAGAAACATGGGGGAGAGGACTGATAATGAATCGTATGCACTGTGTCCAGATTTTCTCATTCGACTGTGGAGCATCGTTGTAAAGGCTTTTGTAGCTGGTGCCACATCGGATCGATTCCATTGCGAAAGAAAGTACACTGATGAGGTGTCAACTAATGTCGATCAGCTTTCAGCGATACCGATCACAAACGAAGAAGATGATAGCACGACGACGGCCGTGTCGACTGTCGGTTTCTACCGAAGAAAGGTACCAAGTTGATCTAACGCTACTGACATATTTCCTGTTGCCATCTCTACGAACTGGTGCTAATTTGCATGCTTGCTATTACAGAGAAAACTATATGGGATTATTGAAATGTGTTCTATCTTTCTGCGGTCGCTGCTCGCCAGCTTCCCATGGTGCAGTTTCTACCAGCTCTGTGCCTCCAAGTTTATGGCCGATGTATTTACATTTGCTTACCTTTTTATTAAGGTATATTATTGCCGTGCGGTCGTTGCTTTAACGAAATTTTAACTCTGATTTTTTCTGTAAACTAGGGCTTAATTCTTGCGACTCACGGCCGCCGGATTTTTATACTGGCACGTTCCTTCGTTACGTTGGGGCTCGAGTTTGGGATGTATGTTTCGCACGATGATCTAGTAGAAGCTGGATCGCCTGACTGCTCTATCTGCTATGAGACTATGCGCCGGCCCGTCAAGCTCGCGTGCTCGCACATGTTCTGTGAAGAGTGTGTGATGGAGTGGTTTGACCACGAGCGTTCATGTCCCTTGTGCCGAGCCAGCGTCGGATCAGGTCCGACTGAAGAGGAGAACGTCAAGCCCCAATTTTTGGACGGTCGCACTAGCCTCGTGCCTCAACTCCTGTAGATGAATATCCGACCAAGTTGTGCTATCTCTTTAACATTATTGTGGCCGCAGTCCAATCATATCTAGCTCAACTCCATCTCTGGTGAGATGTATTTAATGGTGACTGTACCAGGTGCTGAAAGCTGACCCAATGTGAATTGCCGCGACAAAGTCCCTTCAAGCACCGCCCATTCGAGCAAACTCTCACGAGGTGAGTCCGTCGCCATGGAATTATGCCCAAAAGAGGAGACTTGATGTTCATTCGGTGAAGCTGGCGTTGGCGATCTTGGTGTTAGTTCGATCACCTTAAACTTCATGCAGACCTGGACTTCTACCTGAAACCCCCCTTTGGCAACATCAGCGGTGATCTGCATCTGAACGGGTCGAGCATCCTGCGAGAATGGACAAATGGAGACGTGGTCTTGTTGACAGAAAAAGCTGATGGCGTCGTAGATGTCCCCGCCACTTTGAGTTCGAGAGCTGCCTTGAAGAACTCGCTCGACAAATGCAAGAGCCTGTGCCTCACAATTCTTCGCGAAACGATGAGCTGGAGAAGATGGTTGGTGAGATGGAACTGCAGAGGCTCCAGTTTTCCCTGGAACCCGATGTTGTGATGAGGCTTCTTGCTCAAATTTCAAGACTTCCTTGACCATGTACTTGACTACCTCGGAAACGCTGTCCACGTTCTTATCGTCATCTTCGAACGGGTTAACAGCACTAAAGAGATGACCATCCAACAGCACTTTGTCGCGACCAAGATCCTTAACAATCTGAATCATGCTCAAATTGACACTTGCTCGGCGCTGAAAGAGATTTGGCTGATCCACTCGATTACGAAGCCAACTGAGCGGGACGCAGACAGGAAAATGATGTTGCAACGTCTCGCGGTACCGCTCTATAAAGAGATAAAGCAATTAAAACATTTACATAGTTGATCGTGAGGATACAAAGCGTACCAATTGTTGGAGCCTCTCGTAGAGCGTGTTCTAGTCGGTGAAGCTGAAATCTACAGACGCGATCCAGAGCCCAAACCCAGTCATCGACTTGTGCTTGAGCATCCACGTTGGCTTCTGTCCATTCAGCTTCAGTAGTTAATGTCGGGACTTCAAAGATGAACGACTCGTACGGCACAGGCGTTTTTGTGGGGAATAGTACATCTGCGCGAACTCCATCCGACGGATCACTCATCTGCGTTTTGTTAGGTACGAGCAGTTGAAAGCGGTGAAACATCTTCGCTCTCCTTGGCAATTCGCTATGAGCTGATACATCTCCACTAGTAGCTTCGTTGCTGGGCGATTTAGGAACAAGTCTGCGGACCTGACACCCTTGCAGCTTGATAATCCTAGTCGTTGGCTCCTCTTGAAATGCGTCCGAGATCATTCCCATTAACGACGCTGTAGATGGCAACGCAAACCTGCCTAGAGTCGAAGTTGAAGGAGTCAAAGGCGTGCCAGCATTGGTGCTATTGACTGGAGCCGGCGTTTGCCGGATAGGGGTCATTTCCAATTTGCTTTGGGTTTCTGATACTGAACATTGCATCAATTGTGCAGTCGGTCTCGCGCCAAAAAGAGTTTTGACGGCTGCACCACCACTTACCATGACGGGATCGCTCGCCGGGGACGAAGCGAGCAGGATCAAATGCCCGCTGTGAAGGTGCTTAGAAGCTTCGAGTTTCTCTGCACTCATGCTCTTAAGAATGGTTGTCAGTTCCATATACAGGAGATCCATGCCAGCTTCACTGATCTGGTTCTCTCGACCCAATCGCTGCACCGACGTCCATAGCTGACGCACACGTTGGCGAGCCTCTCCGTTCAAATGCATTAGCTGCATCGACGCGTTCAAAAAAGTGTCGCTCTCCTCTGTACGCTGACGGCTTCCAGCATATTCATGTATCCCTGGGTCGACAGCGAGAACCCCATCGTGTTTCAGGCCCGGATTGGTGATTTCGTCTTTAGCAACTTGACGAACATCGGATGTGCTTGGAAGAGGGGACACCGCGGCATAGAGATTGCTGTCAGAACTCGATCGAATGGGAGTCGTTGACAAGCAGATACCCTTGGACAATTCAATAAGGGGAGCGACACTGGATGGATACTGAGCCTCAGTCTGAGGCGGCTCTCTGAATTGTTGCGCGGGGTTCGAGCTGTTAGAGTCGGGTTCTTGAAAGCCTAGAATCGATTGGTCATTCCCGATTTCGTCAATACCTGACGATGCGACTGCACCTTCAGGACCAGGAGAACACCCCACCATGCTTGCTTGGTTCACGGCAACCGAACAAATCACACGACGTCGCACGCAGCAATCCCGATAGACCTAAATGTTAGCTCTTTTGCTTCACTTACCAAGGAGTCAAACCCCAAATGGCGAGACGTTATAAACCTCGAAACGCGGTGGGTGCTGGAGGCTCGGACGTTTGGGAAGCTGACATGCCTCCTGCAAGAATAGACCTCACCCACTCCATTTCGTTGGTAACTCTATATATTTTCCCTTTTGGTCAAATGCTCAGCGGCTTGTAGCAACATTAGTGTCGTTCTCTGTATACCTTAGTGGTCTCCTGGACGCCGTTCAAGATATAAACCTCGCGCTGGTTGTTCAAATGGACAGAAGATCGGTACTAATCGTCGGCAGCGCTCATCTGATCGAAAGTCTTCTTTAATACCTCGAACGTGGTCCACGACACCGCCACGGAAGGTGCATGAACCAACAGACGCGGGTACACACCCCGAAAGAAGCCTGCGAAGCCCTCTTGTGCCTTTATCTGAATCAGTGCGTCCATCAGGCCGGCGTACTGCCGACGTAGAACAGGTTCTACTCGCTCCATCTGTGTAGGCGAAAACAACGAAAAATTGTCAGGTTAATATCTATGGCCAATCTTCGACATTGTGCATTTCAACGTACTCCAGGACGGCCATTAATCGAGCACGAACGGGGAACCGTAATGGAAACGCCACGAGCCTGGAGCTGCGCACAACGGGTACGAGATTGACACTGTGAATGAATAAGACAGCAAACAAACAGGTGGAATGTAAGCAAAAGAGGCCCTGGGCGGGATGCACAAAAACCTGAAGGTCTGGTTTCGAGAAGCGAGTCGACATCGAAGCCGACTTCGCGCGAGAAGGAGCGCGGGTTCGTACCGAAGCTTCTTCTGCTACCATCATGGACTGAGTCTGCAACCGGGTCTTGGCCACATCCAGCGGGTTCGTCAGCGCGCCAGCCTACCGCAATGCAAGCAACAGAAGGTAAGGCGAACCGCAACTTCACAATAGCGTACCGCAGATCACAAAACAACATACCAGGGCTCCAGCCGCAGCACCAGACGCGATGTAAGCCGAGACGTTCATTTCTCCCGACGGGTTCAAAATCTTCTTGAAAGTCTCATTCGTCGACACCATAATCATACTAAAAAATATTGTCAATAAATACACAATCAGTCCTGTAATTTTCCATAGTCGTACTGCTGCCAACGCGTCGTCAATATACCTACCTGTACGGCAGGTTCATCAGGAGCGTCGTGGGGAAACTAATATACAGCGCACGCAAGCCTTCGTGTTTCATAACCTGATAACGCAATCATCTCCTGTGAGTAACCCCCAGTAACTTGAATACAGTGGTGGAGACGCAGGGTCCATCAGCAAATTTAATCACCACCGTCTTAAAGCAGTCGGCCACTCCATTGTAGTATCCTAACTGTAGACGTTGCTTGACCACCTGCATTCATATATAATGATATAATGTTAAGTTAGGGGAAAAGCTTGCGTGCTCCCGATACATAAATCGAGACATGGTGGCATACATCCATGGGGGTCATGATGAGGTCGTGGCACACGGTAGCGATGACGCCGGCTGTGCCTGAGGCCATGGGCGTGAGCGTGTTGGTGTCAGCTCCGAGCGACTTCTTGGCCGCCTCGAACACCGAGAAATACACGGCGTGGGCCGGTAGACTGGCGCCCAGCATGGTACTGACGCCCCGGAAGAGGCGGAGCGGACCCTCTTCCGCCACGAGCTGGCGCGCCGTCTGCATGGCCGTCAGCTCGAGCGGTTTGCCGTTCACAGGGCATCGCTGGCACTGCATGTGTGTCTGTCATCGCCACCATAAAACCATGTCAATATCAGGACGGGTAACGGCAGCAGCAGCAAGAGAAGCACCTTGACGGTGTCAATGGGGAAGATGGACACGTGCTCGGCCACGCCAGCGGCTGAGCCAGCCAGCATGTGATGCACGAAGGAGCCTTTCTCGGGCGTCCACTCCTCCCAATCCTCGTCCAGCGCGGCCATGGTCTGTTACTGCTGCGTGTTTGTGCTGGTGTTCACTACTGCTCGGAGGCTTGTCGAGTCGGAGCGACGTTCACGATTGCGTGCCTCCCTTTCTTTACAGGCCACACACGTTGCCGTGGCTAATTGGCGCCTTTGCTGCGTGGTGCACACCGTTGCGACCGGGGCGATTGTTGGATAAAGATGGCATCACGCTTTTGGCCAATCAAATGACGTTACGGTAACAATTGATTTTCAATGGTATTCTAAAGGATATAGAATATCATAGCAACGCAATATTGGGGGGAAGGGACGGTATGGACACCGTGGTGGCATGACATCGCAATACACAGGTTTTGAGGCATAGCTCAACAACCTCAAATGTTAAACCAACACACCCATGTCCCAGTCCTTTTGCCCCATATCGGTGAGCATACAAACCTCAAGATGTGCCGGATCTATTTGCGTTGACGAAAGCGATTGCGCAGACAATCACTCCAGCTTTTGGCAAACTTGTCTTGCGGTATGCACCGCCGACATCGTTGCTCACTCCGTCCGACCGACGGCTGTGAAGGTTACGCAAGTTCAAAAGAGTCCGCTTTCCTCGCCGCGAACAAAGTTATCCGTCCTGACTAAACTGTTGCTGCCGAATCTCCAACAGCTCGTTGGGCTAGGTGCCGCCTCGCCTGAAAGGACTGTAAAAAGTTGCCACGCGCCGGGCGCGTGCCAGAGCAAGTCACGTGTTCGAGTTGCCTGCGATTCATTTGGCTACTATCCTCGCTTCGCTTAACTTTACCCAATATTTTAATGTCAAATTGACTGCGTGGCTTAGCCTATCATGAAATGTAGCGAACCAAAACGTTAGTCACTCATCAAACGCCGCGCGACCATGTTGCACCACGTTTTGATCGCCAAGCCCAACAAACTTAAATTCATGGCGACGGTCACTCATCAGGGCAGCGCCTGCTATTATAGCTACATGTAGTTATAGCCTTCCCATATTCTACGATAAGCGATTATCGAGTAGGACGGACTCGACGCGAGGCCCTCGACTGAATAGCATTGCTATGACCTGAACTGCACTAATGTAGGCTCACTTGGGCTGCCGAAACATATATTGGGGTGGTATATGTTGCAATAGATGTGAACCAATAATCTATTTATCTGTCTGTGATGACTTCAATGATCTATTTGGACGCGTTGTAGCTTTTGAAAGTTGGGCTTCAAGCAACACCACAACAACTCTCCCCACTCTCAATTGTACCAAGAACGCGCACCAAACTCCAAGATGCTTGCTGCTCCCGTGTCTCATGCTACGGTCCCACCACCTTCACCAACAAGGAGTTTTTTTTTTTTGCCGACTTTACTTCCGGTCGTGCCGCGACCAGTACGATGAGGTTACTTCGCTGCCGGTGCGGAGCGGTCTAGGGCATGGTCAATACAATGTGCAATGATATCGAGGTCACCAGCCGGCCATAATAATCACTGCAATACCTAAGATCACAATAATAATATTCCAGTAATACAATAGTAATTGAGGCATGATTGATTAGGCGCACGAATTTCATACTCTCCCTCGTTAGCTTCCTCGGTAACTCCAGGAGCGTAGCACTGTTCCCGAGCTCTCGGTTGCCTCGACGAACATATTTTTTTCAAAGTTTGCCGGCAATGTAGACACCCGAAGCGAGGTCAGCACCAATTTACTCGTCGAAAACATCGCTCACACGTGTTTGCTTGTCTGTGGTGCGACGTGAAGCAGTGGATCGGACCGTAGAGGACCACTGTCCGATCGACGAGGTTTGTTCGCACAGCGCGGGATTGCAGATGCGAAATCGTGGTCATCTCCGCTGCTTCTGTGACTGATGCGGCGAAATTGCGAAAGCCACCACCGCCTTCAGTCGAGAGGGGGACGTCATTCTGGATCTTGACGAGCGCGTTCTTGAATATTGCCGAATGGATAGTAGGAGCGCTAGGAAGTAGGTCCCGGCCCATTATTAGGTACTTTTTGACACACGCGTCGAAAGAAGGCGAGCTTCCGCTAGTGCTCGATTCTCCGCCTGCATTTTCACGCAGGCGCAGTCCAACTCCCGTAGCCTTTTTAGCGAGCGTGACGACACGGCGATGGGCGTACCTAGAGGCACGAGCTCTTCCATTCCGCTGATCGTGAGTATGACGTCCCGTGTTTCGACGTAGCGCTCTATCATAGCGAGATTAGACGACCACCGAGTCGCGTTGGACTTTATTGGCTTGAGATCCGTGGCGCGGCCGAGCTCGGCCGCCTTTTACCTAAATATACAATAGTATTATATAGTATTAAGTATTATACTACTTGTTGGAAACACCAGTAAATAATAATTCCCTCAATAGCATACCAACCCTAGGGTGTCACTGCCACAGGGTACACGAACCTGATGCAGCACATCAGGGCGAGCACCCGAGGAGATGTTGGCAGCTCCGCCCGGCGAGACGGGTTCTGCCGCGCGATATGTTCGCCACTCCGCTCTAAACCTTTTCGTCTGGCTGTAGTAGCTCGCCAAGTGTCGATTGCTGCTCTCGTTGGCGAGAGCAAGCTGGATCGACGGTACGATCGTCACTGTGACGTACATTTGATTGACTAACTGAATAACATTTTCGTATGTAAGGTACACCAACCTAAATACTGTTTGCGTTGAGAAGCTACGGCGCGTCCTGGGGGCGGTGGCGCGCGCCGTAGAGCGTGCATCGCACCAGAAATGTCAAATCGGTTTGGCCTCACCATTGAGGGAGGATCCACGACTTGGAACACTTCATCGCTGTGTTCATGTGTACGAAGTGGACTATGAAGCCTGGTATCAAGTGTTGTGCATGGCCCCACTCTTTAATGGCGATGCTGATGACTTGTCAGCACCCAGCCAGCATCTGTTCTCGGCGACGATGCTGGCTCGCGACTTCGACAAGCGGGTGGAGCAGTGTCAATTTCTAGTAGGCTACAACTGATCCGTCAAACACCGCCTGGCCACATTGATAAGGGTCGGTGCGCAAGCCACCGACTTAACAGACTGGACGCAAAGACTGTGACTGTTCTGCAGATCTAGATCTGGTTCATTCGCTGGTGCTCAAGCTGTGTAGTTTGACGCAATCCGCCAAACTCCGGTACGTTGTGTGTCTATTCCCGAAATACTGGTTCATGTTGAGATGCGAATTAGTTCGCAGTGGAGAAAGGTATGCTGTTTCGCGTACAAATCGATAATAGTAAACGTACTTCCCCGCGGGTCGTACAATACAGTATGCCCCATTTTACTTGTACTCGTGCGTAGGCCCACTCATGAGTGCATATTGTGTGATGGCCTTTTTCTTCCTCATTCTTCGTCGTTCAAACATCCAAATGCTAGTTGAATGACATGAAGATTGGTCATCACCGTTACGGAGCGATAACACTACAAATGCAGCATCTCACACCCTTGCGCTGGTCGTGTCGCTTTCATTTTTCTGTGTTGCTCCACAACACAACTATATATTGAACCTACCAAAAAATGAACTCCGAGTCAGCAGTGTATGAATGACCCTGTTACTTTTGCAAATGAGACGGTTTCAAACGAAAAGAAGCAACGGAACCTAGAACGAATCTCGATTGCACACCAACGAAAAGGGCCAGAGTCTCTCTTGGTCCAAGAGTCTCAACTTGAGACCCGAAAGTACCAATAGAAAGAGGAGACTTGACTGATCCTCTCAACAAAGCCGAGTACATGCCGATCTTCGATTATTTGAAAAAGATGCCTCTTTTCGGGGAGATAGATTTAACCGAAATTGACTGTTGAATCAATTGCGCGTACTTCCAGGCTCTTATTTAGATTCCGTCATCTCGAACGTGAATATTTAAATAATGTAAATTTGAAAGGCAAATCCCGAATTGTGGGTATACATTTTGGGTGTATAATGGAACGCATTTTTGTGGTTTTTAAGACAAATTCATATAATCATCATCCTGATTATTCCTTTTTTGAAGTCCGGATATGAAAGCTGCAACTCTGATATGAAATAGAGAGAAGATTTAGGCAAAAAACAATGATAAAAGTGGGCTGATAAATGCTTCTCCGTCTGTTTTGCTGACGACATTCGCCGTCTAAGAAAACGAGTGGCGCGTTGCCAGTCAACTGGACAATCGCTAACCCAATCGACGACTCGCCTTCTTTAACCTAGCCGAAGCATGACCTACTCAGACGACTTCAGGTGGAGAGCTGTCGTCTTAATCACGTCTACGGTGTCCCTATTGTACACGTCGCCGGACTCCTCGGATTCAAGGACAGACCGATTCGTCCCTGGTACGTGCTCTTGTAGTGGAGGGAGTCGTCACCGAGCACTGTAAGCAACGGCGGCAAGTGATGCTGCCAACAGGCGTGTTAGCACCAGTAGGTGGTTACGTTCAAGATCATCCTACATTCTACATTGTGAACCTACGCGAATTTTCATTATCCAAAACTATTCCACACTTCTCAACGTCTGCCGATCAACCATTTGCCGCGTCCTTAGTGTCGATATAAGTTTAATCCGTAAGGTTCTAGAGAAGGCATTTCACGAAGCTATCCCTGTTGAAATCCAGATCTAGTGAGAATACATAATAATCGTGAGCTGTATATAGCAGAGATTGAACTTGTTGCTGTATATCATTTTCCTTACCAGAAGGCATCGCTATAATTCGTCCATTTCCTCATCGTCTAGATTACCGATATCTTGCATGACCGGGGTAAACTGGGGAAGATCCCTCGCGCAAAGATGTCGCGATCCGGTAAGCCAATGGTCCGTCCACACCGGTGTGCATTACAAGATTTTACAGGTATATGGACCATATCTCTTGGGTTTCTTGCAACCCGTTTTGCATGGCCATAAATCATATTTTATGTTAGCGCTTGGTAGGTGAGCTTGCGCAATGTCACCATTCCGTGCAGGTCCAGACAATTCAGACATGTTCGTAAAAGTTCGGACAACCCGACAAACCACATATAGATAGTTAGAAAGTAGGAACCTTAGGTCGTTGTCCACACTCACCATCCGTAGCCAGTACAGAAGCGTAGAGGATCAGAGAACAGCAGCGGCTTGAGGGAAGTGATGCCCCTCGTCGGAGATGTGGGGCCCGCAGCCGCCTGTTGCTAGACGACGATCAGGATGGGCTGCAGGACGAGGACCAGATCGGGGATGAGCTCGAGGTTGGTGGCATTTTAAGTGCTGGTTTTGGTTTTACATGCAAATGAAAGTTGTACTGCCATTTAAAGTGTTTGCTCTAGTCGCTGCGTCGCGCTAGGATGTGTGTGGACTTGGGAGGCGTGGCATCTTTCACCGACCTTGCTGATGCAACTGCAGGTACCCTGTGATTCTTTCGTTCATCGTTTCTTAGGCATTCGTACGCTTGAGAGTCTTGATGATGGGTCCAACAGACTTTGCCTTGACATTTTCGTCTGACGGGAAAGCAATGATGTTCGCTTCCGATTCACGGCCGTGTGCAATAATCTGAACTTTAGCTTTACTGTCGTTGCTTGTCGCGTCATAGCCATTCGGTAAGAAGAGTCGCATGAATGCCACAGCTATTTTGCACTCATGGTAACGTCGCCTATCGTTGTGTGTGAACGGCTATAGGTCGCAAAACCACTCATGCCAGATTGAATCCAGCTGCTTCGACCTTGAATGAGTCCTTCTACTCAATGAAACTGTTCTCGTCGTATCAACCGTGAGGTTGGTTTGATTCGTCTGTGTCTTCGAGCTAGTTGACTGCGGATCTTCTAAGCGTTTAACGCGGTCGCTAAGAGAACGCACTTGCTCACCCAGACTGCTAATCAGCTGAGTCTGCTGTTCGATTAACATCGTCTGTTCTGCGTGAGATTCTCCGCGAGCGAGCGATTTGCGCTGGCAGGGGATAGCTCGGTGTCCCCCTTCTCCTCAGGCTGCACTAAGGGACTGTGGATCACGAACGCCTATCCTACTATCTCGTCTTCACTGATTCATATCTGTCTTAATATTTGTCGAAGGCGTTTAATGTACAGCGACTCCGGTTCAAGCTGAAGCCTGTCGTGGTAGTTTAGCAACGCAACGGCTGTGAGCACCTCGACCACATCTCCCGCGTGGTCAGGGTCTCGGACAGTCCTTGAGTAGCCCAAAAGAGAAGGCCTTGAAGCAAGCAAATTCGCTGAAGGACCACCTGCGTCGAAGCATTTTAGGATAGGTAGCCGTGCTCTTGCCTTGATATCCCATCCAGCTAACATTATGTCAGTCATTTGATCCTCATGTATGGTGCTTACAATTTAGTTGGAAGCGTTAGCCACCGCCGTCATGCTCCATCCCCTCTATCCATGATTCACGATATACTAACGTTGCTATCTCCATTTGCATTTTCGCAGTACCACGTCGGAGTGATTGCGGCGTTAACCCTTTAGTGAAGGAGCTGCCACCCTCCTTGCTGCACCTCGAGCCCAATTTTTGAAGCACACGGTGCACATACGCGTGAATGCCCGGCACAAGAACGACTCTGTTTCGGGCTTGCATTCTGACAAGACGTGCTCGGGGCCGATAGCGATTCCGCCCGCGCCTCAAAGACCTCACGGAGGGAGGGTCTCGTAGAAGGAGGTAGATGCAGCGGCTTGCGCATGTCTGGGGACCTGGTCTAAAAGAGAAAAAAAAGCGCATTTGGCGTCGATTGCATGGTGGTGGCCACAGCAATCGCGTGGATAGGTCAAGATGCAAACGCGTTGGGGCCACAAAAAGAGAACCACCCTGGGTCGAAGCATACTTCATGCGCTTGAAAGCGATGAAGAAGCAACCGTCTGTAGCAGCATATAAATTCGGTTCGTTTTTAAGATATCTGTATAACAGTCTCACCAAACTTACCAAGATAAACTGCAGCCTAGTCCTTCAGAAAACATATCGTGCCAGACGACCTTCCAAACTAGATACAATAGAAGATTGAGAAGTGCAGCGTCCTTGTAGTCGTCGGCAGTATTACCCCCTTGGTGATGACAGTACAAAAGTACGGAGGTCGTTCTTGGTGCATGGCGGCGCTTGATGCGTGAAATTGATGTCGCGCTTTGAGCAATGCTTGTCAAGTGTAGATGCTACCTTTTGTAAACGGCGACTACATACATATACAGCAATAGCTCTAGGAAGTGATTCTTAACGTTGCCAAAGTAGCTAGCGACTAAGGTTTTAATAGTAGCGTGCCCTTCGAGCTGTTCTCGACAGGCCAGATACGCCACGAATCTGTCGAGTACGATACAAGGCATCCCCACTAGTGTCAGAGCCAATGAAGTCACATATATACTTGACGGTAAGATGTTCGGCAGTCGCAAAGCGGGGGAACGCATTGAGCGCTGCATCGCGCCTTTTGAGAGTTTTCAGAGTTAATGCCTTCGTTCACATCAAGTCCTTATTAATGGCTGCGACGCCGTCTCGTCGTCCGGACCCTTTTAAACCGGTGTTTGTCTAAAAGCGGTATTATTAAACTATTTTATAGAGTTGTTTTTACTATTGCAATATCAGACTTTTTTGTTTTGAATAGTCCGACTTGTCCGAACTTCTGGCTGCCCCAAATTTTGCATTGAATACGTACAATAACTGGTTAAAATGACTTGCTTCTGACCTTCGATTGGCTTGTCTTTATTTCTAAGCATAATATTATAAACCTTTTGTCCGAACGGGCACGACATTGTACAATACCGAACATTGGTTGGGGTATTCGTCGTGGATTCTGGCAAAATGCCGTCATCCGCCATGTTAAGAGGTTGCGAGCAATAACGACATTGCCATTTCTTGCATTGTAGAATGTATTGAACAAATACGTTGCATTGCAGCTGTTACAAAAGTCAAGGCCATTTTGGGATAGTACGCGCAAATTCATAAGCGGCACTATTGCATTTCATTGAGCGCGAGGAGAAGCAGCTGGCTCCATTATTGAATGCACTCAATTTTCTTATCAGT
This sequence comes from Phytophthora sp. 'mugwort', assembly GCA_033558025.1. Lineage (NCBI taxonomy): Eukaryota > Oomycota > Peronosporomycetes > Peronosporales > Peronosporaceae > Phytophthora > Phytophthora sp. 'mugwort'. The sequence goes on along the minus strand of JAUCEF010000007.1, from coordinate 3,416,526 downwards.
AGCGACACATTCACAATATGTGGGTTTTACTTCTGCACCACTCGGACGCTCGTCGCCAATGCAGTTATTTGGTATCTGATGCTAGACGTAACTTAAACCTCGATTCTGACCAGCGCCTAGTAGTCAGACGAGCTCTCTCCACCGACATCTTCGAAGGGAAAATGTAGATGCATGCAACATCCTCTTTTGAAGAACGAGCGGCTCGGGCGTGGCGCAGCACGTCCGAACTGTCACATCGACCTCCCACCTCTAGCTTGGCACTCTAAGGTATTCCACCTCTGTGGTTTCGACACCAAGCTGAGTGACACCCGTACGTCCTCGTGCGAGTGTCTATCGTGGACGTCGTACCCTTGTCCCATGCAGCGCGACAACATAGACGATATCACTCTTTTCCTCTGCCGCTATATGACACCGAGTACAGGGAGTATGGCAAGTTCGTTTTGGCCCAATGACATAATGTTAGGCAACGCTATAGTACCGGCGAGATGAATTTTGAGAGTTTACATTTCGTGATTGAATGATCGGACTACTCCAAAATCGGTATCTTGCAACGCTCCGTGTCTTCTCTTTTAAACGGATTTACCGTTCATTTTTTTTATGTGTTAGCATTTGCAAAATATACACTTTATTTAAACTTGTGTACTTAGAACTAGCGGATCCGAGACAACCTGTTGATTCTATGCACGAGCATGTGATTTGTAATGGCCCTCACAAGGTAATATATTCAGCCTCATATATGTAATGGATTACGAAGAGAAATGAAGTAACCTCTAAAAATTGTATTAGGAACGAAATCTCGCACTCTTCGATCGTGCACACTTTATCTTCCGTAGTGTCCTTATCTGCGACGTCTTCAGAGGCGGCCAGGAGCTGCAGCTCTCGGACCGTAAGTTCTGTAGTCGACTGTCGTGCTGTGCGAGTTCCAGGTAAGCTTGCTTTCGCACCTTCTTGTACGCGCAACGACTGACGCGGGTGGTGGCTTTCAGGCCGCCGAGATCTTCTCCCCCAATTCGGCGGCAGACGATGGTGGATCGATGGCGATCCTGTTCTTGAGGCCCCCCATATTATCATCTTGATTGGTGCAGTTCGGGATGATAAGGGGGGGGGTACAGAACCTCGTGGCTGCACTTGCGGGCCGTTTTGACGGCTCTGTAACTGGTTGGTGGCTCCACGTATCAAAGCACGTAGTAGTTATTGTACTGGCCACCCGCATTGGTACACCATATTTTGCTATTGGCTGTAGCTTAGCTTCTAGTGGAACCACAGGAGTTTTCTATGTAGCTGAAGAAGTGCCGTTTCACTCAGGTAACATATTACAGACAACGACGCATAAATCCGTCATCGATGAATGCCATCCCCCATAGTAACGGAAGATTCACTGCACCCGACAAAAAAAAACTCGGCACGAACAAATATAAAGGCGTGATTGGTAGAATATAGCATTATTATAGTAGAAAAAAAAGGATCATGCGGTCGGATAAAAAAGTGCTTTGATTAGACTGAACCTCAGGATGGTGAGGAATTACCTTTTTAAAGCTACGAATTATTGCATGCGGGGTGATGGCATTGTAGGCAATAATTGTAGACTTAATTGCACGGAGGCGTTTTTCTTTTACGGTGCCTCCGCTGCGTCTAGCACTATTTTTTAGCTTCGCTTTAAGTGGTCCCATTACACCGACGTCAAGATGTTGACAAACCGACGTACTGTTCGGTGGTAATAAGACCACAAAATAGCGTTAGCTTCCTCTGCTACAACCTGCTGTCCTTCCTCCGAAATATGACACTCAAAGTTGTCAAGGAAAAGAACAGCGGGGCCAGCTATTTCAAAACTTTTAACAACTTTTCTACATATAGCTTCTAGACGTCCTTGTCCATCCATGCGTTTATTTGAACTGCGTAAAAATGTCCATCCGGGTATGTTTCTAGCTCGTCCTGCTCATTTTCCCACCGGGTACGCCGCGTACAACAAATAGAATCGGTATTTTCCCCCCCTAACATTCATAATAATATATCACGGAATATTAATAATTAAAAAACATAATTAGCAAATAAGTAAATTACCATCATCTCGAACAGTCAGAACAGCAGTCAATCGACCCGCGTGTTTGTTCATTCCCAAAATGCGTGCTGAGTCTCTGCGCCCCTTCAGTGCCCAGCTCTTGGTCGGCGGCATATCGAACGAAATGGCGATTTCGTCAACGTTCAATATACCGCCACCTTCGTACGTTCCGTATTTAGCCCAAAAGTTTAGTGAAAAAGCCGCCCGGACTTCTTCGAGTTCCTCAAGTGACTTTTCGCAGCCTGCGGCTTCTGCGCAGAAAATCCATAACTTTAATACAATAAGATAAAGTAAAAACGTAATCATGGTAAATTAGAAATAAATTGAATTTAATCAATATGTACGTACCGGTTTGCTATACGCTGCACCATGCGCTTAAGTGAGACCTCACCGTTCTCTTTGCCATCAAGATAGAGAGTCATCCAGCCCGGGAGAATCCTCCATATGAATTTAATCATTCTAGAGGTTGAAAGAACCTAACGTGTACAGTTAAAAAATTACAAAAGAAATTATTAATAAGTTAGTCACAATGTCCGTTAATTAGGTCAATAATAATAATGTATAAGCTTACGGCTTCGTCCCGTCGAACGTCTTTCACGTAGGTTACAAGGGCCGGGACATCAGGAAAAAGTTCTTATCGTCCCTGGTTTTCCAAAGTCTTCGACGATGCATTGCCCTTGAATTCGCGGATGGCACTGGTTTGCTTGGTCCACCTGTGTACTGTTCCACGGGCAACGCTAAGCGTCCGTGCCACCTCCTGAATGCCGACTTGGTCGATGAGCGTTAACGCCTCGCGCTTCTTCTTATTGCTGGAATTGCGCTTGGCGCGCGGTATTGCGAAATGAATAAAATTTGGTCGATCTCTAATGCAGTTTTACTTAGAGCCATTTATTATTACCTGTTCGTAATTGGGTTTAAAATTTCTAATCGACATGATTGAATTGGTCAAAACGAAATAATGGCTTTAGTATGGGATTTCAAAACTAACACTGTTCAATGCCGTTTTTTGTTGTGCCGGATTTATGCGTCGTTGTCTGTATCTATCTGTTAGCCAGTCCACGCAAAATTTGTCACCGTGAAGCCAATTTCCCCCGCCCCAAACAAATAATTATCAGGATTCACCGCTATTTCATTGCAGAAGCTCAGCAATGACTCGACCCCAGCAAGCGTGCCGTACGGCTGCGTGTTCACCAGTGTCTTGGCTTTGGCGTGGCTATTATCGCACGTGTCATCGCAGCCGAAAACAATCGCAATCGAGGCAAGAACACGGTAACTCCTGCTGTGTGCCCGGTCAACTGAAGGGGTCACTTAAAAATACGGTAAAATATTTGAGTGAATCATTACCGCAAGAATATTCCGTCAGGCCCGCCACGTCTCAGCACATCGTCGACGCGGTATAAGAATTGACAGGTGAAAAGGTATCAACCGAACTGTTTGACAGACGCTACGAGCGATGAATTACTCGTTCAAAGTTGGAGAGCGGCACGATATCGGCGCCGATAGCAAAGCCACCCATGCTACTTTCCGATTATAGTATCTACGGCGCAAGCGCGCCAACTTAAACAAGCGCACAGCCATTCACGCGGGGTAAGTGGGTTAGAGGATCTGCCAAGGTATGGACAGTTGATAAAGCTGCCAGCGCCGCAACCGACGACTACCACAACAATTTTAACAGAGAGAAATTCGAGAGGTGGTTTGGTCAGCTGTGTGAGACGCTGTCGGACGAGTACGGCGAATGCAACATCGTGATGGATGGGGCGAAGTAACACAAGCGTGGCATCGAAGCAGACCCCACTAAGGGCAGAATAAGGAAACCCACGTGACGTGGCTGCTGCGTCAGAGCGTGCCGCCGAGCATGCTCATGAAGAAGAAGGAGCTACAGCAGCTCGTCGAGGAGATGTGCGGCACGAGACGGTGAAGATAGCATCCAAATGGGCCACAAGGTGCTCTTTACTCCATCCTACCATCCTGAGTTGCAGCCCATAGAGCTCATCTGGGCTGAAATCAAGAACTCTATCGACAAGAATCCGCGCAGCACAATGACGGAGTTGGAGACAAAAATCCATAAAGGCATCGACGGCACCCGTCCAAAATGCGGCTTAAATCATACAGGTAAACGCCGAGGAGGAGTACCTGGAGGCGGTGGAGACGGACGAGATAGAGCAGTAAAAATATTATATTGAAATGCATGCATCTATCCATATTTTAAATATGACGGGCTGCAAATTATAGGGCTATCTATCATCAAACCGAACTCTGTTCAGATCTGACAAAATTATCTGAGGAGCGAAATTATGTGCCCGAATTGAGGATGCCATTTCGCTTTGGGCTGCTTTATGGCCCGCTTCAAGGACCGGCGGCTCATGCGGATTGGCTCATTTTATAACAGAGACACTGCCGATTCTAGTGGTACTCGTACATGTCGTATCGCAATCCTCTAATTAGTGTCCCAGGGTGGCTATCGAGATATGGTGTATCAATGCGAGCCAGTACAATAGATAACACTCCAGTCAGCAAAGAAAGTCAAACGCTTACATGCACAATAAGTCGCTCTAGCTGCTTCTTGGCGTAGTCCGTGATGACCACCGTCACGCCGTCATCGTGCATACTGGACCATGGCGGCCTTCAGCGTGGTGCTGAACGGTGCGGGATCTTCGATGACCTTGTGGCACGCCGTTCATGTGGATGCGGCACGGCCCGCAATGGCCCTGCAACACCTAGCAAAGCCCTTCGAAACACATCTCGAATAGATCGTCAGTGAAGTTGCAACTGAGCTGCCGTCACCCATCAAGTGCGAGGGCCAGCTCCGGATAGCCCCCGCACCAGCTCTGCGTTCAGCCTGTCCTTCTTCTGCATGACGGCACCAGCCCCCACGAGACAGTAGCGCAGCCCTGCCTCCTTTACCATATAAAAGCGGCGAGCCTTTCATCAGCCAGGTAAAGCCAGCAACGTGATTCGCATTGCAATAACACTCGTCTAAAACGACCTCCGTTACCTTAGGATACAAACTCTTGTAAGGTTGGTTACCTTTGTGGTTAGATACTTTAGCTAATGACCACACTCACTGGAGAGTCTACTTTTGGGTCCATTGTCCTGCCCCGCACATAGCTGACTTCCATGCGCATCAACTCGTCTCGCATTGTTTTGTTGTAGAACGTCTATTCCTTTGCCAATTCAAGCTCACGGTAGTGTAAAGCAAAACTGCAAGTCCCATAATTAGATTTTTCATTTTTTTTGAAAGCTGAAAAATTTAAAATGATTACAAACCAACGTGGATTTACTCCAAAGCTAGCTGGCTACGTGCCGTACTCCATGGGCTCACCACGAATTGCCGCTGCAACAGATAGAGCACAGTGGCGAGCCATCTTGTTCACTAAGCGCACGTCCATGCAGTGCTCAACCGCTTTCTCGAGCAGCTGCATCCTGCGCTCTGTCTCTCGCCGTGCGGCAATTGATCATCTCGTGGTGGCTCAGGGTGAGGTACGACTTGATGCGAGCCTTCATACACTGAAGCAACATGTGCGGAGAACAGACAAAGATGTAGATTTAGGTTAGTGAGCATCCACCGCGCACAAACTCACGGGAGAACGTACCCTCGATCGGGTTACGCATTGGCGAGTACGGTGCCAGCCGTAACAGCTCCAGGTCCGCTCTGTCCTTGACCAGGGCTTCCGTCTGGGAATGCGCCGGCGCGTTATCCAGGACGATAACAACGCTCTTTCCCGCGAAGTCGCGTTAATACACTTCGTGACGCTTCACTGATTCGTAAACTCGTCTACGAACTCGGCGTTGACTTCCATCTTGATGCTTCCACGGCGCTTGGCGTAGTGCACCAAGCCAACTTCGGGGGAGACGGCGCATTGCAGCTGCAGGTTGGCGCCCTTAGAAGGCGGAACTTTTACCGCCGCACGCTTGCCTAGAAGAGCACGATTTTGGGCGCGCTTACAGTAGAAGTTGTTAATGATTTCGTCATAATAAACGATGAAAGATCCATCACGCTCGTGCTTCAACAGTGCTTCACCAAAACCCCTCCTCTCCTCGATGTTGGTCTCGTTGTTACAGGTTTCGGGCTCGATACGAACCTACACAACAGACAAGCAATAACAGTTAGTATCTCGTAATAGCCTCGTGCAGGAACCAATACCTGCTTCACAGTATAAAGTTTATCACACAGCTTTTTACTAATCAGAGACAGGCTAATGCGGACGCCGAAGTCATAGATTAGCATATCCTGCATTTGTGTCAGCGTGTGTACTGGCAATTGTCCTCGAGGTACTCAACGAGAGCTTCCTCCATCTCCGGTGTGTGTTTCGTGCACGCCGCACCTGCACCGTCTCTCTGTTTCAAATCAGCAGCGCCGCGCTCCACTGTTGCGTGCTGTAGTCGGCGGTATGCCGTTGCAGTCAGCAACCAGCACCCAGTCCCGACCCGCCTTGTGCGCGTTAAGCACCCACCTGTGAGCTGCGAGGCTCTGGCATGCTGCCAGCGGAGAAAATCTGCTACTGACCAACGGTAGGGTTACACTAAATCCTGCTTGCTCGAAAGTCTAATTTCAGAATAAACTTGCCGAAATCTAAATGTTACTTTGGTTACTTCAGTAGAGTTTGCTTTACACTACCGCAAGCTTGGATTGGCAAAGGTGTAGAATGTCACCGTACACCTGTCAGATCCTTTGTCGCTGAACAGATGATCCTTGCTGTCGTCGGTTTCTTCAGTAAGTACGTTTTTCTATGATATCCGTAATTTTTGCACGATAAGTTGCAGTGACGGATCTGGGTGGACGACCTTGCTTGGGTGCTGATCGAGCAAACATGTCGTCGCAGGTGCGTTCCGGAGAGCCACCGCACGCACAACGGTGCTCTCCGAGACACCCAGACCCATAATTACACGCTCGCGTACATCTCGTCCGTTGGGGTCGAGGTGTTGCTGTGTTTCGTCCAGAAAATACTGGTGAGTGTGCACAATCCTCATCTTCACTTGGGGTGCTTTGTGGGCCATGACGTGAATAGTAAAGATAAACTGCTGCACGCAGAACCAGTATGAGGCCCGTGGCCGATGATTCTGTTGGTGATGGTGCTGAGGCTGTGTGCTTCATACTAAGGGAACTACGCTATGTTTTGTGCAAGTAGTGTGTCAATTCATCCCGCAAGGACACTAGCGGGATCGCCTGAATGAAATTAAGAATAAAGTTGTTATGGCGGTCGAAGCCGATACAGAGAAAAAAGCAGTAGTTTCTTGAAGCGGGACCGGTGCACAAGATGGAAACACTTGATTCGGATGACGAGTGAGGCGCACTTCTCAAGAAAGTTCTCGATGACAATCGTCTTAACTACATGAAATCAGCCCCCAAACGGGATTGAGAGCTGTAATACAAACGTATATGCTGCATTATATTCACATCCGGTCGACTTCCTTTGGATCACGCAGAAATCAAGCTGAACGGAAAGAGAAAGCGGGCAGTAATCAACAAATTTGACAAGCATCGCCGTGGCCTTGGAGAAGCAACGCTAATTCAACTCTCAAAATTGGCTGATGCAGAAGCGCCTAATAGTGCGACAACCATGAAAACGTATTGAACTATTGCAGACCGAATTATAAAAAGACAATCCTATCAAGCCTCGCGTCTATATGAAAAAAAGCCAAAGCTCAACATAAATCCATTTATCTGCTTCCTAACAACGTTATTGCGATCCAAAGAAGCGGAAGAGCGCTCACCTAAGACAAAGAAGCTGGCCAGCCGACGATTATTTTGGGAGTAACAAAAACAAAAAAGCAATTCAATCACTCATGACATCATGTGCGAAATATCGGTATGCCAACAAATCGAAGCAATGAAAGCTTACCATACCGTGACTTTCCCAAACATTTTTCCGTTCGATTAATGTGTCATATTATCGACATCCTTCTGGACCACGTTTTCATCTCGTTCCAAGAGATACTGGTAGATTTTACATTTTCACACACCGACATGCAAGTCGGTCGTCACCGTTCGACCGCAACCTGCTCTTCTCGAATACCGTGGTTGCGAGAATAAGTCTAGTATTCATGGATATTTAGCGTATGACCGTATTTGTAAACTCTGTTCTTCACCATTAGTGCCCACCAACCGTCAAATTTCGTCTGAATCACAAATTGATAAGGGCATCATAATACTACCTCCGGTCCGAAAGTCAATGGTCGCTTCAACGTTGCTGTCTCCACATAACGGTATTCGAATTTGCATTGGACAGCATTGGACAAATGGGTGGCCGGAAGCAGCTAATTCTGTTGCCGGCGCTAGTGGCGCCAAAACCAGCGCCAAAATGCAGCTTCACAACTCTCCGAGTGATCGGCCGTCCTGTAGGGTGTGGTTCAGGTTGAAAGCCTTGCCTCATTCCATTTTAATCAATGAACGCAGTTGCACCCATGATCAGCTGGTACTGGCTTGAAGTTGCAGGTGCAACTCTAGACGTTGTTGAAGTTGTGGGCGCTTTGAGCGCCATGATATTCCTCGCGGTGGCGAGCAGAACACTAAACATTTTAGTTCTTTCACTTTCCTTTTGCTTTCGTCTAAGCAATACAATCGCTTAGATCAAGTTACGAAAGTGCCAGCTTCCTCAACACCGTGTTCGTCTCGTGGACGTACTACAAAGCCGACTTTAGTGAACCTAGCGTTCATACGAGGAAGATGCGCGAACGTCGAGAAGAGTCAGCACAAAATGACTCGCCCTCGGCTGAAGAAATCAGTTCCGTCGGCGTGCCGCTGCTTATACCTGTGGTTGCGCCTCGGATCTGTCGGATATACCATTCGGCGTTAATCGAGTGGGGAAAACTCGAGCGGTGTATTAAGAGAGTGTCAAGGCGCGCAGCAAGGGCGACCAGGAGCTCTACGAACGCCTGAAGGAGTGCTAATAACACTATGGACGAGAAGCTGCTCCTGCGCTATGTATCTATCGCCGGTGTGGCATATCGAAGGAGGATATGACTGTCGATCGGATTTTGACGGAAACCACTGCGACTGTGCAGCGAGTAAAGAAGACGAGCTTACCGATATTGATAGGCTCTTTGCCAAGGAGCCCTGTTTGTACTATCGGAATTGACGTCAATGCGTGTGTGCTGAAGCCCTTCATGCTGTGCAACCAGCTCATAGAAGAGCGCATTGGTGACCTGCTTCGAAGGTGAACATGGCTCCAAAGAGAAGTGCGAACTTCTTATTGAGTCACTGTCACCTAGTGAGCTCTAGCAAAACGCTAAAATGCATGTCATTTTTAAGCACCGCTGCGTGCAGTGATGAATGCAAGTTGCATGATCTGTTTTGGAGGAAGCTTTGGAACAGGATCGAGATTTTTGTCGACGCAAGCGTGCTCGTTACGAAGAGCAATTTGCTAAGCCGGCCAAGGTGCCTAAGCGAGACAACCCGAAGGTCCTGATAGATCTGTGCGGCCGTGGTCAGCGTGATTATTCTATCCGGAAGGAGGGCCGTAATGAAAATGCAAATCGAGTAGTGAGATCTGGAGTAAATCCGACCTCGAACAGTGCGTCCCTCGGCACCGAAAGACGGGTGCCTAAAATGCAGTGCGCCTCACTATGTGGCGTCTTATCCGACCGAGAAAAGAAGGAACTGCCTAAGAAGTTTTAAGCTTCTCGCCCAGAGAAGAGCAGGATGAAGCGATTTAGGAGCATTTTGGGTGGCCGAACACCACCGCGATCAACAAAGTTCGAGCAACGATACCGCGCAGCAGGCCTCAGAAAATACAGTAAAAATGGAACTAGATAAACGATGAGCAGTAGTAACAACTGCAATAGCAGACGAGGTCAATAATCAATGACTGGATCAATATCAGTGTATTGCAGTCGGCACATGAACGTGCCACCTACTCGTCTTGGTCAATGAGCGACGACGCGTTCCACATTTCGCTGCTCACGCGCAAGAAGCCGATCATTTCGAAGTTCGCCGGCAGCATGCAGCTGCGCTGCGGGGTCATGATCAGCTTGCACGTCAAGAACCGCCGCTCGACCGTGTTCGAGGTCGGCGGCACCAACTTCGCCAGCGCCCTGTAACGGACGCCGGCGCGCATCGACACGCGGCGCTTTTTGCCATCGCGCAAGATGTCAAGCGCGTAGTCGCTGCGCGGCTTCTTCTTCCTCTTGGCGGCCATTTGGTCGCCGCCACCGCCTTCTCCGTCGTCCTCGCTGTCGCTGGCCGCCGCAAAGCACTTGACCGCGCGTGCTTCGGCGGCCGTCAGGGTGTCGCCGTTACCAACTTTCACGAGCACAGACTCGAAGACAGGAGAGTGGACTATCTTGGCGGATGCGCGGAGATGCTCCGCCATGATCGGGTAGTACGCCACCACGCTGTCAAACTGAACCCGCACATCAGCGACTGTGGTGCGCTCGTGCTGAAGCGCCGTGCACACCGTGTCCAGTTTTTCGAGGTCGGCAAGCAGCGCGATCAATTTTTTGTGGGACACACTACTCGGGACATAGTCGTCCACAGCCTCGATCTGCCGAATAGCATCACGAATGCGGGTGTAGCGGGCAACCATAGCATAGGTTGACGACCATCGGGCGTATTCCGTTTGACAGGTTGGAGATCCGTGAGCTTAGCGAGGGTGGCGGCGTTGTTGCAGTGATGCAACTGGATCATCAGGTAGTTGAGAGCGGCAAGCTTGGGCTCGTAGTCGGCGAGGAAGCGGTTGACCGCCAGGTTGAACCTGTGCTGGCGCAGCCAACCAGAGGAACACCGAGGAGAGTGGCGATCTTCTGGTTGGCGCTGCAGTTGTTGCCCACGATGAACGCCACCATATCGGTGGTCTTGTTGTAGATGTCGAGCACTGACCGGATCATCGTGATGTGCGCCTCGGCGGTCTGGCTGCCTTCCTCCAGAGGAGACAGAGAGCAGTCGCTCGCGCCGAGCCCCCATCACCTCGTAGACGCCGTCGTAGCGCCCGACATAATGCATTGAGCCGTGGGACCAGCCGTCAAACATCAGACCAAACGAGGTACCCATCTCCCGGTCGACGACTGCTCCCACGTTCTGCGCCACCGTCTGCATGCACTGCTTCAAGGCCTTGGAGGAGATGGGCGGCCACTTGCTCATCGAACGCGCGGCCGCGTTGCCGACCTCGGCGGTCGGCAGGTTGCGCTCGATGACCCACCGCAGCCACTGGAAGCGGTGGTTGTCTCCTGTGAAACGAAGCCGAAGCTCTCGAGCCCGCCGCCACCAGCCTCAGCCGCGTATATCTCCTCGTACAAAGGATGCTTGATGGTGATGTGCGACATTAAGTTGGGGTAGCCGCTGCCGGTCTGCTGCTTCCTTGCGGTGCCGCACTCCTTGCACGCTTAAAATTTGCCTTCGCATGAACGGAATGCGCTGCAGAAGCTTATGAAAATGGGTGGTTGCAAGCAGTGCAAGCGGACCACCATCTTACAGTAATTACTGTAGGATAAGTGTATTTTGAACGGAAGCCCAAGCCCTATTCCTAGCAGTATTCCAATAGCAAAAATCAAATGTACTGCGCAAAAACCGTAAATTATATATATTTGTCCAATCCCAGTTCGTTAGGGTTAGGTATAGCCGATTCCATCTTTATTTTTAGAATTGCCGGCATTCATTAAAGAATAAGTTACCATACTGAAACCAAGATAAGAGCAAGCTTATCAGATAACTGCACACTGTGTCGGAAAATAACACCTCGTAGAAGAAGATGGTTTTGCCAAAGATAGATCGTGGCGCTCGTTGTATTTTGCATTATGCGTTAGACTACGAGGTAGTGAAAAAGAATGAGGAGAGCACCACTGGGGCTTGACACGCCGGCTGGTACGGTCGAACAGGTGTTAGCTGTAGTGAAGGTCTTCAACGAATTTCTTGTATTTACAGAACTAAGCAGTGACGCCCTAGACAAGATGCATTCCTCTCTAACTCAAGCCACTAATGCACCCATGCAGAATTTTTACTCCCTGCTAATAGCGCTCTCGATATTTCTCCAGACAAAGAAAAGCGGTAAAGCTCGTGCAGTTGACGGATTTTTGGCAAAGCAACGGCTCTTGGCTTCTTCTCGCAAGCGGTGAACCTGTTAAAAGAGCGCTACAACGCTTCGCTACCAGGACTCTAAACGTGTCGCCAAAATTCGCGATAAAATAACTAGTGCAATTGACGAGCGCAATCTTCGAGCAAATGTGCGGACTAACGATGCTCCTGGATGTATTTTGAACGACCTCTCCGTCTTGGTGAAGCACCTTGTCATGCAGGCGGATGTGGCCACGTGACTCAAGCCCATTCACGATGCAGCGTTATTAACAATGATGTAACATACATTTGGTAGAGGTATTGATACTTGTTTTGCTCGGAAGCAACAGCTCTCGTCTCAGCTTCTGGAGAACTGTTCTTGCATAAATAGCACGGATTAAGGCATTGGTTGTACAAGGTGTATCTATTAACAAGTCCGCCGAACACTGGCAACATGTATGCTGCATGCATTCGGCATGCTATTCCTATGCTACGACGAGCCGTCTGAGTACCTCTTCCCTCTTGTACCTCCGTTCGTTGTTCCTGATCTGCCTTGCGGCCAGACCTATATGCAAGAAGAGGCCGTGATCTATTGGGAGACCTGCAGAACGAAGTAGACAATGTTACTCAACCACCAGCAAAACGGGAGCGCAAGCGGCCTAACGTAGCCAGCTATGCTACCGAAGTTATCCGCGATTGCATGAAGGAAATGCCTCTCATGATATGGCAATCCGTGACGCCTAACATGACCAGCTACTCCTTGCGCCGTGGTGCAGCTGCCTATGCCAATGCATCACCGAAGCTAGCAATTCAGTGGATCTCCACAAGAGGCGCGTGGTTGCTTGAGTCTTTGGAAAAAGCTTTTGCATACATAGGAACAACTACACGTGAGAACCAAAGTGTTGCCAAAGTTTTGGCAGGGTACGAGGCTCCGGACTTACCTGTTGCCATTCCAACTATAGACGACTTGCAGTAGCATATCACGGTCGCTGAGTTTGGCCAACTTGTTTCGCTGCGCAATGAGCTGTACCAGCATATGCTGGGTTCACCAGATCCGCGCCTGAACGTGGCTGTCAATGTGGCAAATGCTACATCTGCAGCTGCTGATGCACATGGAAACCGTGCTAGATACCACGAAGAATTGCGCTATCAGCGCGCCTCACGTTTCGCGTTACCTGTTCGAGCTGGAGCGAGGTATAACCGTCACCAAAAAACTTGTTACTTGGGTGCCACATCACGGAATTCACGTGCTGCGAATGGGGATCTCATCTGTCCGCTCGCTGGCGTACTGTGCACCACGAGCAACTTACCAGCGCTGTGGAGGAAGGCGACTCGCTGCTTGCATCAACCTTGGAAAATATGCTGGTGCAATTGACTACGATAACGACCGAATTGCTCGTGTCGAAGATGCTCTGGTTGCTTCTGCTGTACGAGCTGCAGCCGGTACTGGACCGCCACTTGAGGTAGAATCTGTGACTCCTCCTCCTGTTGTTGCCGCGCCAGCAACAGCGTCTACACTCGCTGGCTGCTTCCTGAACTTGTACACGAACTCCATCTGGCAGACAGTTAAAGGCAAAAAGGAGCAAAACAAAAGAGCCGATGCAAAAGTGGCAGCGAATATTAAGAAGGTACTTTACCAAGAGCCATACGATATTCCTCCACAGCCAAACCGATCGGACAAAGTCGGCCACGAAATTTGGAAACACGCGCTGTGGATCTTAGCTGTCTCGATGGATTAACAAAAAAACATTACACTTTAAGGCTAGTAAGCAACCTACTTAGCTACCCTACTTGCTATTTGGGATCGATTTGGGTCATGTGGACCCAAAAATTGGGTACGAAGTATCCAATTGGTGTCCAAAAAGGTCCATTTTCTTGAATGTGGGTACCCTGAAAGAACCGTTTTAGTGTCCAGGAGGAAATAGGTGGACGTCCCGAGACGTCTCTGGGCCGAGTTGGACATTTGCAGGACCTTTCCGATGGGGTCTATACAAAAACCAAGTATAACCCGATGAACCATGTGGTGGTGAGCCACCTACTTCTAGTGAGCTCAGAGAGCTCAGCTGGTTAAGCATCCAGTGTCAGACGGAAACGGCCAGGGTTCAATCCCGGGCCGACCAGACCTCTCGGACGATGATTGGGGTTTCGCCGCGAAGGTTGGGATATCTGGTCTTGTGACTGGACTGGTGGTCTTGGGGGCTACTGGGCGCCGTCTCATGGGCTGTAGGCCTGGAAGCACGGTTAGACCCGGTAGTTCTTGAGAATGCTTGACCGGGCACTTCAGTAGGAGAGATGCGGGTCGTGGTCTAGAGGGGCAAAGCCTCCCAATCATCGTCTCATGGGCTTGTAGGCCTGGTAGTACGCGCGGCTCGGGAGTGTGGCGCCGCTCTAGACCTCGATCCAAGGAGTAGTCTAGTGATGTCGTGCATGCCATAACACGCGTAAGCGTCTGTAGCGTGTCGCGTTCTTCGCCCGCCTGTCCGCTAACGTGGGGCCCCGCCTGGGTTCAAAAATCCACACCGCCTTCGGGTACAGCAGACATAAGGCAACGCCCGCTAAGCGATCGGCAAATGGAGCCGGGAACTTGGCGTATGGGCGTGAAAGTGGTGGAGCCTGAAGCCAGTAATGGCCGAGCACGCCGGCGGGGGATTGTAAGACATCAGGATGAAGCCTTGAGCTTGTGGTCTTACCTTCGGGCCACAGGCGTCTCTTCCCGGCTACGGTTCATTGGCTGTCTCGATGGACCAAACAGCTAATGAACGTCTGCGCCCGTTCGATGAAAAGAAGCCGACCAGCAAAGCCTCATCGCTGCGTAAGCGCTGGTGTACTCTGCGCTCGTCGTACCCGTCTGTATATCAATCGTTTGGAGCGCAGTACCTTGCGCTGAAATCCAGCGGTGCCATCACTGACGCGTGTACGCCTCCTTCGCATCAGTGGACCACCACCAACCTAGCGTAGCACCCATGCATTTCACCAAAAATACATAATGAATAATACAGCACATTTATATACGTACGCCAGCACAGTCAGTAGTGCAGTCAGTAGTGCAGTCAGCAGTACGCCAAAAGCAAACGAGCAAAGCAGACAGAAGCACACACACAACAACAACACACATAGCAGCACACATAAACAGCACATACACACACAGGTTATTGCAATCAGGATGCTGGCGGCCGGGTTCAAACCGGCGACCTGGAAACTGAGCTTCCCGCTCTTCCACTGAGCTACACCAGCATACGCAGAAAATTACAGCACATCTTACCTTGAAACCTTCCACGCTCTATCCCCATGACCGTCCGTCCGCCGTCGCGCTTATCGCCGCTGGTCGTCGTGCCGCCGTCTCCCGCAGCGCCGCTGGCCACGCACCATCCGCAGCCACGCGTCCTTCCGCTACTCTCGTCACTACCGTCTGTTATGCCGCCGCCCGCCCGTAGCCGTCCGTC
Organism: Phytophthora sp. 'mugwort'; assembly: GCA_033558025.1. Taxonomy (NCBI): domain Eukaryota; phylum Oomycota; class Peronosporomycetes; order Peronosporales; family Peronosporaceae; genus Phytophthora; species Phytophthora sp. 'mugwort'. The sequence goes on along the minus strand of JAUCEF010000007.1, from coordinate 3,401,036 downwards.
CTGCTGCTGCCCTCGTCGTCCGCCCCGTTGTCTGCCGCTGTCCACGGAAGAATCCGAAGTGCAGTACGACTGGCGGGTGGATTTTCATATTCTATAAAATACGATTTTACCCCTTTTCACTCCCGTCCGGAATAAAAAAGCGGGCGCTGATTGGAAGAGGTTTTATGGTGTCGGTCTATTTCAGGCGTCCGGATTCCGGTCCGGAATCTGCCATTTACTGACTTCATGTACGTAGAATTGTCAAGTACTGTACCATCAAACGGGAGTCCTGCTACTGTCCTCCGAAATGCCGGCCTGACTAACTCCCAACGTGGAGTTACTTGGAGCAGTTGCAACCACGTCTTGCGCCAGCTCTAACAAGAGTTTCAAGACGCGATAACATCTCTGAAGACGAAGTTATAGTGCAGCATCCGATGCTATTCTCTTGTACGTGTCGACCGCTATATACAGTTTTCCTTCACTTCAACTTGTCCAGACGATTTCGTTCGAACGAATCCAATAAACTCTTCACTCTTCAACACAGGGACACTAACCATGAACGAGGCATCCTCGGCGTATTCTTGCGATACAAACTCCGCCATGAAGTGGTTGCATGCCCGCTTAACCACATCAACGTACGAGAAGGCCGTCCTTACATGCAGCAGCTTGGTCGGCATCTTCTCGACGATCTCCGCCTGCTCAATCACCTCCTGCGCAGCAGTTGCGTACGCTCGGATGAGTCCTCCCGGCCCGAGCTTCACGCCGCCGAAGATCCTGGTCACCACCACACAAACGTCCACTAGTTGAGCATGCTGCAGTGAGGCCAGGATGGGTCTCCCAGCGGTGCCGTGTGGCTCGCCGTCGTCCGAGCACAACTCGCGCCCGTCCATGGTCGTATAGGCGTAGCAGTGGTGGTTGGCGACCGGAAACTTGCTGCGCTGGGTCTCAATGTACTGTTTTACCAGGTCCGACGCCGCGTCGCCGCCTCCTGAGAGCGGCCATGCCGCCGAGATGAAGCGCGAGCCCTTGCGCTTGGCGATCTCGTGCTGTACGGCGCAGCGGATGGTCTTTCGGGTCGCCATCTTGTTGAACTGCGGCAATTTGCTGCAACTTTACTGTCCCTATCGCAACTTAAGTTCGAATTGCACATCATAACCACGCACGAAGAGCTCACTTAACGATGGCATCACGACCATCGTCTGTCGAGCGGCTGCTCCAGTACATCCGCATCCCGTCCGTGAGTGGTGACGGCCCCAATGGCACATACTACGAGGTCCGTGCAGGATTAAGGAGACAAAACGATGAGTAATTGACACTCAAATGTTTGTGCAGTGCGCGGTGTGGCTCCAGGGGTATCTCGAAGAAGGTGGGGAGTCTAAAAGAGGGCTGTAAATGCTGTCAATGGGTTGACTTGTTAGTTGTGTGTCGTAGTTGGTCTGACGGTGCAGGTTTTCTCACCCTTGGACAACAAGCCGATCGTATTGGTGAGTGAACTGTTGATTGGTAAAGTGCCTGGGTGAGTGAGCTGACGAGGGCTGTTTGCGATCGTAGGCGACTTGGCAAGGCAAGAACCCATCCCTCCAGTCGATTCTGCTCAACTCGCACTACGACATCGTCCCTGTCGTCCAGCAGCATTGGGACCACGACCCGTTCAATGTACGTAGCTCCTTTATTAGCGTTGAGGGTTTGCTGCGGTACTCAATGCTGTGAATTATGCTGGTTTGTTGTTGCTACAGCCGACGGTGCTGAAGGACGGCATGATATACGGTCGGGGAACGCAAGACATGAAGAGCGTCGGCGTACAATATGTGGAGGCGGTTTCCCAGCTGAAAGCGGAGGGTTTTATACCGATCAGAAACATTCACCTCCTGTTCGTACCCGACGAAGAAATTGGCGGCGTGGATGGCATGGAGGCGTTCCTGACGAGCGAACAGTACAAATCCATTGAGCCCGTAGCGTTCGCCTTTGATGAGGGACTTGCCAATCCGGATGACGCCTACACGGTCTTCTACGGCGAGCGCGTGCCCTGGTGGTTCTACGTGAGGGCTACGGGTCCTACGGGTCATGGAAGTCGCTTCATCAAGGACACGGCGACGTCAAAGATCATTGGAGTCTGCAACAAGGTGTGTGGGTGGATTTCTTCTCCTATAGCTGCAGATTTGTTTACCCTTTGTTACGTTGCTGCAGGCACTGGCTTTCCGTGCTGAGCAAGAGGCTCTCTTGGGTGCTGACGCTGGCTGCAAACACGGCGACATGAAGAAGCGAAAGCTCGGTGATGTGACTACTGTTAATCTCAATATGCTGCAGAGCGGTGTGTCCCAAGACGGTGGCAAGACACACGCTCTCAACGTCATTCCAACCGAGGCTGTTGCTGGTTTTGATGTTCGCATCTCGCCCGATATGGACCTGAAGAAGTTCAAGGTGAGCGACGAGGAAGAAACCCATGTGTTGTGGTACTAAACGTGTCTATCGGTACAGATGATGCTGGACGATTGGTGCTCTGCTGAAGGACTATCGTGGGAGTTTGTGTCATGGTGGAAGAACCCACTGCACGAGCACTACACGACGTCGGTGGACGACAGCAACATTTGGTGGAAGTTGTTCAAGGAGGGCTGCGAGGTACGTTCCGAGTGTCAAGTGCGTTGATTCTTAATTGACGACCCTTGCACCGTAGGAACTTGGTGTCCGTATTGAGACTGAGGTCTTCCCAGCGGCGACGGACAGTCGCTTCCTCCGCCAGCTCGGCATTCCAGCGCTGGGTTTCTCTCCAATGAACAAGACGGAAATCTTGCTTCACGAGCACAATGAGCGTCTCCACAAGGACATTTTCCTCCGTGGGATCGACGTGTACAAGACCTTATTCCGCCACATGTTCGCTGAATGCATTGAGTTTAGCTTCCCTGACATTAAAGAGTAGGGCAGATTTCATCAATGACTATGAAACGATCTTTTTCATATTTTTACAAATCAAACAGATAAAAATATTAAGATACATTTTTTATCGTTAGATACGATCAGATATTATCACTTTGCGACCCGGTGGCGCGCCACCGGCTGAGCTACTGCTAAACGAGACTATAAAGAGCCACCAAGACGACTTTTTCGCGCAGTAGACAACTCTTAGCGCAGCCAGCATCATCTCGCGCCTGACTGAAGATCCTCAGTCCAGCCGGGAGGTCGTGGCTCCGCCGCGGCGGCATCTCCAGGAGCACCCCGAGGCAGTCATCCGCTGGATCGGAGACCGGTAGAATTGCACAGACAAGACAAATGAATCGCACAGCAAACCGAGAGAACCGCACAGATGAATTGAGAATGGCACAGATAAACGAGGCGTACGCTGTGAATTCACAGAAGCTTATGAGAAAGGCACAGAACCTCAACTGGCGTGGTACACATGAAACGCCTGGGTTGGCCTCCACAACAATTCGTTCAAATCACGCCACGTCTGAAAAGCCCACAATCCCGCGGCGGATACTATAGACGACAGGATGTGACAGCGTGGAGGTGACAGCATGGAGTGGGGTGACAGCGTGGAGTGAGGTGACAGCGTGGAGGTGACAGCGTGGAGTGAAGTGGCAGCAAGTGGGAGGCATTGGCTTACACGAAAAATGCCGCGCATTCTTTACAGTTGGGGTCTCATTCAGACGGTGGGTTCGGAGCAAGAACTTGAGGAGATTCTGGAGATAGGGGGGAATTCTGTTGTAACCGAGTGGCGCATACAGCATCAGCGCGACGATGCAAGATTTGCGAATGGAGTGAGCATCAATGGTCGAACGACGGCTCAAGTGTACAAGCAAAACCTGTAAGATCTATGGATCGTGCAAATACGTTTTCAAGTTGTGTGGGTGTGAAGCCACACAATAGTGGCAAATTTTCCACAATCGCGTGGATCACCTACGCGATCCTGAGGCTGACTGCGAAGGGTGATTACGACTGAGATGAAGATCATCCTGCAGCAGGATGAATGCGCGATCCCTCCTCAACTTATCCTTAGCCACCTTCGTCGATCCTCGGACATTGTCGAGCCTAGGAGAGGTTATCCAACCCTGCAACAAGTGAGCAATTGTGCCAAGTATCTACGACGGTTGCAGGAAACACCCAAAAACTCGGTGAAGGCGGTCCGGCGGCTTGTGCAGCAGCATTCCTACACACGACAGGCGACTTGGATGAAGCATTCATTTTTGGGCACCGTGACGATGGCGACGGATATCCTTACGTTGGGAAAGGGAAAGACGTCGATGCGTACTGTATTGGAATTACAAGCAGAGCACTTGTCGATACTTGCATTGACTTTTGTTCCGACAGTCGCTTCACCCTGTTTCACGCGGATGCCACGTTTAAGTTGAGCGATCTCGGACATCCGATCATCACGTGCGGGTTTTCTGACGCAGCAAGAACTTATCAAGTAGCAACCATATTTGTTTTGAGTCGAAGGACAGCTGCCGAGTATGCGATGTGCATGAGCGCATTTGTACGTGTAATGAAACGCGTACGTCCAACAATAACTATATACATTGATGAAGTGATGGGAGACGCAGAGGACGCACAAGTGAATGGGTTTCAGCAAGTATCAGAATTCGCATCTGCCACCTACTTGATTTTTTTTCACGTCCTTTACAACGTTTGGAAGCGGACTCGACACATATTACCTCAGCATCGGAAGGTCATCATGGATGCAATAATCCGCGTTCACTGCTCGGAGAACATGAGCGCCTTCTACACACTCAAGGATTCGGTGCTGACAGAATGGCGAGCTATCCCATAACTGAAAACATTTGTCTCTTACTTCTCGAAGGAGTGGTTAGAAAGTCGATTCTGGCGCTGGCAAATATTTCACACGCCGTCAAGTTACACTGTAACGAACAACCCGTGTGAAACTTTCAACGCGGTTCTGAAGAAGTACACAGGTCGCCGACGGTACCATATACAGCGGCTCATTTTGGTGACATATGCAGTCATTCACGATGCGACTTTACACAAAACCCACTTCCGACAGCCAAGTCATGGTTCCGAACCATGTCACTTCAAGGGCAGCATCCGCGTTGATTTCTACGGGCAGGGTAGAAGCGTTTTCAACTGACAACGAATCTCCGTGTCGGGTAAGGCAACACACGACGTCGACGATCCCGGTTGCTCAAGAATTGGAGGAGATGAGTGAAGCGGTTGATAGTCCTTTCAGAGCTCTTCAAAGTGATGAAGACGAGCCCGAGAACAGTGAAATTTTAGGGCCAGCTCTGGTCGTCCGAGAACAACGTGCACGAGCTGCTCCATTCTATGAAAATGTTGTGTCTTGGTCGCTACGGTACGCGCATTTGGATGGTATGCCTGAAAATGGATGGATCGTTGACGTTGACAAGTGTGTTTGTGGCTGCAAATACTACTTGAAGTTTAAAATGTGCAGCCATATCCTTGTCGCAAGAAAAGCAAAACGATTGAGCCAACCTGGTGCCGAGGACAACGCCGAGACGCTGTTCAATCGCAAGGTGCAGAGCAAAAATTGCGCCATCGACCAAGAAGAAGCCGAGGAACACCACTCAAAGTACTGCAACTGCATCGTTGCCTCTGACGGAGACGCTCGAAGGACGGCCACCACTAGCCTCTAGAGCACTCGACGTGCAGTTCATCCTTTGCCTGGATACATAACATGTCACTTTATAAGCAAGCGTTTAGTTCTCTTTGTGAAATCGAGATGTGCACCTACGTTTTGCTATGTCATGTACAAAATATTTGCTATGATATGTACAAAATATTTGTCATGTCACGTACAAAACAATTGTCATGTCATGTTCAAATAAATTGTCATAACTTGCAGAAAGTTGTTGTCTCGCTGGCCAACGCCAGTTCACACCTTGAAAGGCTCGTAACAGAATGTGTCTATTCCCTTACATCCACGAATTATTCGCTCATGTACTCCTCAGAACTGTAGACTTCGTCGCTAGCCTCTTGACTCTCCTCACCTATCTCCATTTCCTCACGACCTACCTTTTCTCCAATGCTCCCCTCACTGCTATCTTCATCACTGCTCTCATCCCTGCTCTCATCGCTACTTTTAATGTTTGCCCCGTCTAACCTTGTTCCTTGGCCCTCGCCTTCTCCTGTCCCCTCTGACCTTTAGGTGCGCGTTTCGTGCAAATGTTTCATGTTCTGCAGGATGGCAGCGTCTAACGTGCTGGTGTAGTGACTTTGCGATCGTGTACGTCCTAGGACACAGTGGGCACCGGAGGGGCGGTTTGCTGCGCATCTGCGTCGGTGCTCTGCTAGATCGCGGCGAGCGTACTGCAGATCGTTGCACATGTAAGTGTAATACACCACCGCCTTGGTTGAGTTTGCCTTCTGACGAATGCCCTGCACTTGGATGTAGCAATACAACCTGCTGTTTGTGGCGCTGTGCTTGGCCCCAGCGTGCACCAGGTCTCCACGGAAAATAACAACCTCACCGTAGTTGAGTTTCAGTGTTCTCCGTTTGGAGAGCTCAACAGTAGACCCAAAACAGCCAGGGTAGACGCGGGGCGATGTGTCGTCCATGAGCGTTACAATCACCGATGCAGGCACCATGTCTTTCTTCAAGAGCGCACGCGCAGTCTCGAACGTAGGAAAGTCTTTGTGGGTGGCTTGGTCGTGATCACCAGCAGTCAATTCTAGAGCGTGCCATGAGCCTTCAGCTATTCTCCATTGTCGAACAGCTGAAACTATCAACTTGTCAAGTTGTGTATTGATCTTCCCCAGTGCTTTTCCAAGTGTTCTGATATCTGCTTGCCGCCGATGATCGTCCAACGTCTTTGAGTACACCGAACCAAATATAGAATAGAATGTTAACGCCCCGACCTCGCGCGTCGTTGCAGAGCTGCTCGACGATGCCAATATCCCCCATAAATTAACCGTCGTTCCAAAAGCGCGAGAGCTCATGCTTGTCAAACGCTGCAGCCAATGTACTTCGAGTTCTCGATGTAACTCCTTGCTTTGTGAAGCTATGCCGCGGGTGCTGCCTCAACTGTTGTTCGTCGGCGCTTATAACGTCGTTTGCCTATCAACGAGTGTCTCAGCTCAGTGGCGGGGGCGTCTGTGGGTCTCGGCGCGGGCTTCACCAAGTCTAGACGCAGCGGGCGGGTTTCACCAAGTCGTGGAGCAGCGTCAGCGAGTCTTGGAGCCGCGGCACGGGCGTCAGCAGGTCTCGGCGCAGCAGGTGGTCCTTGCAGCAATCGAGCGAACGCAGCGAGACGCAGGCGGGGAGCTGTGCCCGCTGTCACGCGAGTCGTTCGTCGAGTTCTAGCCGTGGCTAACGAATGAATGAGATGCGCTGAGTATCTGCTGGCAGCGATGACATCACCCAGAATAGTAGTGTGATGTCATAGCTGCCGTCATGTTGTTCTGTGCAATTTACCCTTCTTTGTCTGTGCGATTAACTAATTTGTTTGTGCGCTTCACCTTTTCTCCTGGATCGTGCTACTTCCAGAACAGCAAAGCCTCCCAATCGATGTACACGCCGCCCCCGCTGACCGCGTGATCTGTAGCCGGACGAGCTGCTCTTTCCTGGTAGCAACGAGTAAGCAGGTCGTCGAAAGGCATCGTATAGGCATTCATTGTGTATCCAAACTTCAACTTCGCGACATTCCAAGTGTTAGAAAACATCTTCTGCCATTTGAATGTGATACAAATTTGTCTTTTTCGATTGGATTTGATTCCCCAAAACAAACTGACAGATCCCTATTAATGACCCCTTTGTTCAAAGCCAGTGCGTCCGTTTAGAATGTGCATCACATCATTCAGCTATGAGGCCACTCCTCGCCAAGGTTACGAAAAATCCTGGTTTTATCTCGAGGCAGGATGAGTTAAGCTTGACATGGGTTTTCCATTTACCAAGCCCTAATGGACTACTCGTTTTTACTATGCAATAACAATTTTGGCATATTTCATGTCAAACAGTTTGTCCGGGTCTTCGTGGCTGTTCAAAATACTAGCGTTTCGACGATCGGCACCCGACCTCGTTCAACCATTCAGACTATTTGCCATGCAGGCTTCCTCGTTGTTGCGGCTTCCTGTCATGTTCAATCTTCCGCAACCAGCTTAACCGACATTAGCTCAGCTCGCGATCTCTCCATGAACTTCGACCTCGCGGCAGCCAGCGCCGTAGCCCAAGCTGCCCCAGCCACCTCCCCAGCCCAAGTCCCCTCTCCTCCGACTGCCGGACGAAATCGCAAGTCAGTTTGGGACCTCATGGAAGTCAACGGGAAAGGACGTCTGGTGCAAGCGTTGTGGAAAACTGGTCCATAGCTCAGGACGCACTCATGTTGAGCGTGTTAAAAAGCATGTCTATGGCCGATGCACCAAGCGCCCGTCTTCCTATAAGATCACGGACATATATCAGCCCAAGATGAAAACTCATCGGTGCTGAGAGATTTTCAAGAGCTGGGTGTACACCACCGGGATGTCGTTCTACAAGGCAGAACACCACACGCTACTTGAAGCTCTCCAAGTTCTGAACCCTGGTATCAGCGTACCATTTGCGTACCAATTGGCGAACGGTTTCCTCGACCTTGCCTACGACAAGTCAATCCATTGCTTTACCGTGAGCCTATGCGGACGTGCCGTAACGTTGGAAACTGACGGGTGGACCGACATCAATGACATGGCCGTGATCAAGTACGTGGCTGTGACTGAAGCGCCCTCGTTCTTTTTTTTGGAGCTCGTTTACACTGGAAACGAGTATCACGACACAACCATTGGTGGCTGACACAAATCGCATCTGAAGAAGTACTAACGGCTCAACTTTTGTAGATGTCATCACAGGCAACACCGCCGCAAACAAGGTTATGCGGGAGGAGATGCAGACCGAGAACCCAGAATGTTTTTCCTTTGCTGTGTCCGTCACGCATTACACCTCACGGTCAAAGACATGATCGATCGCTTGACTTGGCTACGCACGCTGCAAGACGGATGCAAATAACTCGTCGTGTTCTTGAAGCGCAGTCACAACTTGTGGTTCCTTCTTCGACTGAAGCTCCAGAGAAGGAGAAGCTCCGGGCACTCGTTCTTCCTGGCACCACCAGACGGGGCACGCTGCTAGCTTCTCTAGACAGTGTACTTGCTGCTGAAGCTATCCTGTTCTCGATGGTATCTGCTCGCGACTTCCTAAACGCCAAAACGAAGAAGAAGCGTCAGAAGCGGAAAGTAGATTTTAACTTGGTCACGGCGAGCGACTTCGTGCCCCTGCTCAAGAAAGGTGCGTCCTAGCTGAGGGTTGTTTCCGAGCCGCTCAACAAGTTCGAGAAGGACAGTACGCCAATCTCTGAGGTGTACAAAACGTTTGTTGACCTACCTATCGAGTTCAGACAACACGCTTTACTCCACGAGAGCTGAAAACGGCGAAGGACATCGTGAATGAGCGATTTGATTTTGTCTACGGCGACACCCATGGGCTCGCATACCTCCTCGATCCATAATTTTGCTGGAAAGGCATGGATATCGCAACACGGACGTCCATGCAATCGTTCTTGGCGACGCGGTTCGGCGATGACCAAGCCGACAGTGTTCTGTTTCAGCTAGCTGGATTTCACCGATACGTGATGGAGCTGAAGGACGGCACTTCGCGCCAATGGAAATTGTTTCGTTGCTTTGTGATTGCAAGCTTACTGCCATTGACTATTCGTGTTTGAAGCAATTTGGTCTGCTACAGACATTTGGGAAACAACCTTTCCGCCGTGTCAGCTCTACCGCTGCTCAGAGAGAACTTCTCCACCCATGCTTTCATCCACTCAAGTCGCGCAACCGACTGGATCCTGAACGTGCTGAAAGGCTCGTTTATATCTTTTTCAGCGCGAAAAATATGAGCGACGACGAGGTGGAAGAATGCACGCACCTTCAAGATTTGCTACTCAACATGGACGACGATGAAGAAGAAGTGGGGCAACATCAGGATGAGAACTACACTTACTAAAGGTAGACTAGAAGTAGATACCGATTCGATTAGCTGTTCCTTTCCTAAGTGAATCGATATCCACGGCTGTATGTCGTGAGCAGCTCGCTTCCAGTTTTCAGCTTCTTGGTCACCTCAACATACATCGGTTTTATAGCCTCCGCCTCGGATTAGTTCACAGTTCTTGCGCTTCTTTGGTAACGCTAGCGTCTCTCGATTCACGAAGTCTGTGAGGCCTTCTCCATCTATTGGCTCCGTGATTCCGTCAATGAAGCCACTACCGACAGCAATCACGTACGGCTTCTCGTTTGTTTCCTCCTTCGAGATTCTTCCTCCGTACTACGTTGCGATATCACCAGGTACCAAGTCCACTGTGCTTACAGATAAAAAATCGAATTTGCAGAATGTATTGGTTGCATTAACTTGAAGTGATCTGAGCGTGCTGCCAAGCGCCTGGTGAGTTAGCTAAGCTGGCGCTGCAGCGTGTTGCGAACTGTAAGCAGTTCCGCATGTGAGTGTATCGTTCCCAATGAGTTAATACACTATAGCCTTACCGCGGAGGCGTGTCGATCTGCGGGACGGGCGCTCAGTACGCACAGAACGACGTCGCCCGCGGGTAGACTGGAAGTCCCATACGGACGCTCGGTTATCGGCACAAACCTAGCCATAAGCTGCCAGGGCAGGTTATGGGGGAGGGAGGGGGCTCCCACGTCAATTCGACATGGCCCTCCCATTGCGCCAAGTAAAATGGCGCCTGGTTGATCTGCCGACGTGCCAATATCTGACGCACGCTATAGGTTGGCTCCGTCGGAGCCGGGTGTTCATTCCACACCGCCCTTGATGATAAAGTTCTCGTCGTCGCTGCCGCTTTCGAATTCGTCAGGAGCAGCAACAGTGGTGTGCCGCGTCAGGGCGTTCGGTGCTTCTATACGCCAGAAGCGTCCGTCGCATCCGGTGAATTGAGCGGCGTGGCGCTGACGTGCATCGCCCCGAGTCATCGCGTCTGTCCTCAGTACCGGTTGTTGTGCATGAAAAAGTGACAGTATGGATTTCCTCGATATGTTGACCTATTGAAGGAGTGCTGCATCGGAAGCTGCAACTGCTCGTCCGTTTTGATTTTAAAAAATGTCAAAATGAATACAATGCGAAATTGAATATTGACTTGAATAATATTTATTCCGATAAAACCTTGAACTGCATAGTCAGAATAAAGGCGCTATCTGGGGCTCTGTTTTGGAACGCACGAATAGAGTGAGCGCACCAGGTGCGACTAAGCGCCAGTTTCCAGAGAACAGCATGTTGAGGGGAAACAACCAGCCCGTAACGCCAAATATATGTCAGGGTCAAGGCAAATTCAACACTGCTACCATAAATGAAAGCATGCAAGATAGACACAAAACTTAAAATGTATGCCGATAGAATGGAAGATGAACGTTTGCGCTAGGTGGGAGTCGGTTTATTTGCACATATATGGTTGTCCGATTGATGCAATAAAGACGCCAAATGCGTGAACGTTTTGAAGATGAAAAGGTATGTGATACCAGTTGTATTACAAGAATATACTTGCTATTGTCATGACCTACTCTCAGTAATATTCGAATTCGCTGTCGTTATGGTCTGAGATGACGTCGGGCGCGTCATTGGGCTCCTCAACTGTCCGTTGCTTCTAAGAGTAAGCGTGATTAAGACGCAATACACCTAGTCAGTAGTAAGGGCAGTAGATGAAGTAAGTAAGTAGGAAAGACACGTGGGTGCCGGGCAAAGCCTCGACAGGAACACGATGCTTAGCGGGCTGCTCTCTCTTGCTTGCTGCTCGCGGAGCTGCAAAAGTTGTAGTGAGCAAGAGAGGCTGCCCCGCCGCGTGCCGCGTTCCGCAAAGTAGATTAGCAATAACTATACAAATACAGAGCAGTTCGATACTCAACCTAAGTGTCTTGATCCAGCGGAGCACAACATCGCGGGCTAAAATAGCAGGGCTGCCGAGCGCAGCGAAGGCGGCCCTCATTCGCTAAAACAATCTTCCGCCGAAGGCGGCCATTCGTGGAAATATAAATAAATGATTGGTTGAAAACTAACTATATATATATATATATATATTTTATGTGGGCTTTCAATATACTGGAACCAAAACTAAACCTGGGCAGGCCCACCGATTGGGACCAAAACTAAACCCACCGCCAGTTTTATCACAATAATTCCACCCGGACGCTGGGAGGGTGGTTTATTCCCAACCCAAAAAGCCACTTCGAACCCTGTCCCTCGCGGCCCTAAAGATTTAACGCTACTGCAGCGAGATGACAGCGTGGAAAGACCCCGTCGACCGCTTCGTCGAGTTCCTTCGCATCCGCACCGTCAGTTCCGAGGGTCCGAATGGGAACTACCAAGAGGTACTAGTGCATGTGTCAAGATCGCAGAAATTTTCTCTGGCTTCAACTGTTGAATGAACCTGCTGTCATTAACGTGCTGCTGCCAAGTGTGCAGGATGGCTGCAAGTCTACCTCGAAGAATGTGAGTGTATTCGACGATTTTCCAGCAGAGGATTCGACATTTCTGAGTGTTCGGAGTTGCTGCTGTAGTGGGGCTGCCGGTTCAAGTCTTTTCGCCCGTTGAGAACAAGCCCGTTGTTCTGGTACGTAGCTCGACGCTTGAGTGTATCCCCTGGGGGTATGATCTCATGTCTGTTCTTGCTGAGTAGGCAATGTGGACTGGTCAAGACCCGACACTTCCTGGTATCATCTTGAACTCGCACTACGACGTCGTGCCCGTGATGCCTGAGCACTGGACCTGTGACCCTTTTGAGGTGATGAAATGTATTGCATTTGTTGGCAAGCTCATGGCCTAGTGACATGTTGTCTGTGTAGGCCAAGCTCCTGGACAACGGCCGCATCTACGGTCGTGGCACGCAAGACATGAAGAGTGTGTGTATCCAATATGTGGAAGCAGTGCACGCGCTCATGTCGTCGGGTTTCAGGCCCCAGCGTAACATTTACTTGCTCTTCGTGCCGGATGAAGAGCCTGGAGGTGCCGAGGGCATGGGGACATTTATTGAAACGGAGCAATTCCAGGCGATCCAGCCACTGGCGTTCGCATTTGATGAAGGTCTCGCAAACCCAGGAGATGCGTACACTGTCTTTTACGGGGAACGAGCGCAGTGGTGGGTTTACGTGAAGGCCGAAGGCCCCACCGGCCATGGCAGTCGATTTATCAAGAATACGGCGATTGCGAAACTCATTACCATCTGCAACAAGGCCCTAGCCTTCCGCGAAGAGCAGATGACGTCTCTCGGTGCTGATACTGGCTGTAAACATGGCGACATGAAGAAGAAAAAACTTGGCGACGTGACGAGTATCAACATCACGGCATTGCAGAGTGGCGTTTCTCAGGATGGCGGGAAGACTCACGCTCTTAATGTGATCCCGACAGAGGCCATCGCTGGCTTTGACATCCGAATTTCGCCTGAAATGGACATTAATGGCATAGGAAAGAAACTTGATGAGTGGTGTGCAGCGGAAGATGGAGTCTCGTGGGAGTTTGCTTCGTGGACAAAGCCAATGCATGAGCACTACGTGACGGCATTGGATAGCGACAATATTTGGTGGCAGCTCTTCCAAAAGTCCTGTGAACGCATCGGAGAGAAGCTCGAGACCGAGATCTTCCCTGCAGCTACCGACAGTCGCTATCTTCGCAAAGCTGGCGTCCAAGTCATCGGCTTTTCCCCTATGAAACAGACGGAGATCCTACTGCACGAGCACAACGAATATCTGCACAAAAACACATTCCTGCATGGTATAAAAGTGTACGAGACGGTTTTCCGAGACATGTTTGCGCACAAGTAAGTTCGAGGTGAAGAAACGAGTGGGAATAACCGAGTTAGTGTAACTAGGGACAGTAAATTGCCTTATTTACTTGGCTGACTATGCCGTGAAGTTGAAGTAGCACACGCAAGTTGAAGTTATTGAGAATAACTCGCTGCCAACACGTTGCACGGCTTGTCGAGACCTCCGGCCTCTTCGCGGCTGGAGTCGTCAGCGAGTTGCTCGATCTCTCCCGCCGCCTTACCTCTTAATGAATGCATGTCTTCACTTCATGTGTACACGGCTTAAAAAGCGACTTAAAGCTTCACATTCCGCTGCGATGATGAAGTCAAGAGGCTGAATAGCAGACGACGAGCATGCGACGAAGACGTAACGTCTTGCTGTCCATGTAGCGCTGTTGTCACAGTGGCAGGAACGCTCGAGCAACAAAAATACGGAAGAAACCTTGACGCAATGAACCCGTGCCGACGCTTGCCACCACCGGGCGCTTTTTGCTATAAGAGGAAGCGACGCGAACGTAGCGCTATGATCTATTGTTGCTTTGCGCGAAATGTCTGGGACGACTCGTGACTTGGTAAAGCGAGCCATGCCACACAACGCGGTTTCCACGACGATGCGTATACTTCGTAGTATAAGCTCTTTTTCGCTTCGTCTTCGGCTCGAGCCACGACGACAGATTCGGCGAGATCTTTCGCTCTGGCTGGTGGTGTGCATTCTTTTGTGGGTCGCGGTGCAGGGCGACAACGACGTCGGTGTATCGACAATGCGAAGGAATCTGCGTCAATTGCCGATTCAACTGATCGATGGACAGTCGACCGCAGTGCAGCAAGAAGTACGTGAACTCAGAATCTTCGGCACGGACGGCCGACAGCAAGTCTCGGATCCAAGTACATATCCTTACAGCGCAGTGGGGTTGCTCAGCTGGAGTGACACGATGTGTACAGCCACGCTAGTCGCTTCGAACATCATTCTGGCTGCAGCAGAGTGTGTTTTAGATTCGAACGGTAAGTTGCGCGATAGTTCCGAGGGCTCCTCGAGATTTACACTAGCTCAAGCAGCAGAGAACCAGACGGCATCTGTCACTCGTGTACACAAGCAATCGGAGTTCTGGACCAAGTGGACGCACAACACGTACGTACTGATTGAGCTCGACGTCGATTTAGGCATCACCAACGGTGCTCTGCACCTTCCGACAGCAAACTCCTTTGCTGTAGATGGCCCCATGATGGTGCAACTTGTTGGCTACGAGAGCAACGGGGAAGCCGGTGAAAGCTTTCAGATATGCAAAATCCACTTCCCCAGCGAATTTGACGGTCTGGAGTACATGCTGCACCACGACTGCGACGTATCTGCAAAACGTTCACCAGGTTCACCCATGCTAATTCGCTCCACCAACCTGGATACGTACATCATTGGAATTCACACAAACGCGATTGGTGACGATCCCATTGAGGACAAAATCACTGAGTCGTACACGACGTACAATAACACTGTTGCAAATCGAGGCGTACTTGGATCGTTTGTCCAACTCCACCTGTCGTACTTGGTGCAGCAAGCGAAGTCTTCGGCTTCAATTGATGCGCTGACTTCCCTCGAGAGCTCCAGCAGCAGCTTCCTTTCAGACTCTGCGTCCAATAGCAATTCCAGAAACCAAGGACAGGAAGAGCAAACCGATGCAGGAGCAAGCGCAGCATTAACTCCATCGTCAGCTTCGTCGTCCTCAACGGAATCGTCAGTGACATCCGCACAGTTCAGTATCGCGGCAACGGCCGCGTATTCGTGTATTGGCGCAGTGTGTGCTTCATGGTTGGCCATCATTTTTGTCGCTGCTCGCAGAATTCGTTCCAATCGCTAAGGTGTTGACATAATGCACGATACATTTGAGTAAACACGTTCTACCAAGCACATTCCTCCACAAAGCACGACGTAAACCACAGTATCATTGCATCTTCATCAACTACGTTTTTGTTCAGCCAGAAAATACCTCCAAACACCACCGGCCCGCCGTTCAACTTGTAAGACGTTTATCGCTTGGACCAAGAGAAGCTATACCTTCACGGAACGATAAATAAGTTTTTGAAGCGCTGATTGTCTCTGCTCTGATCGCCTAGTTACTTCTGAGTCGTAGTCTATTAAAGATCGGGTGTGAGCACGGGGAGGTAGCACGTGAACGACCCGAACGAGTCCACGAGAATGGAGTGCAACACCATCGCCCTGTTTTCCGTGATACAACACAACACCGAGTCCGTCGACTGTCCGTCCACCAAAATCGCCTTGCTCAGCACTTTGCTATCGACTGTAACACTGGACGAATGTTGCTGTCTCCGTCTCTCCTCTTCCCCCTCCTCGTCCTCATCTTCAGCAATCAAATCATCTCGATACCTCAAGTGTGCGAACAGCGTCTGCAGTGTGAGCGGGTGCGTGTCGATGCGCAGAATGAGCGTACCGGTCTTACTGGCCTCCACTGTCATGGTCTTGTGCATGACCTTGAGTCTGTCCACAATGCTGCGTAGCGCACGCAGCGGCGGCATCTCGATTGCGATCTGTGGTGCCGACACGCTAGGCTCTCTGTAGTGCTCCACAGTGCTCATGGCCAGCACCTCAATGGGGATGCTTTGCACGATGTCAATGTCGACGGCGCGGGTCCGCAGACACAGGAAGTTGTTGCCGTCTCGCTTAAGCAACCGCAACATGACAGCACTGGCGTCTTTACCTGAGGTCAGAGCCTGTTGAAGGTGGCGCACATCGCACAGGAACCCAATGTGGTTCTCGGCTCGGGACTGCACCACGACGTCGTGGAAAAGCCGCGCGGTCTGCAGCCGGGCGAAACTCTGGAGCTCTTCAGCGCCGCCGCTCTTGAGCGCGATGGACAACGTCTCTGGTGTCAGAGTGAACACGCAGTTGGTCTTAGCGCTGCTCTGTGAGCTCAGCCGAGCGAAAGATTGCGCCACATCCAGCAGCACGGCCAGCGCGTCCTTGGCCAACGTCCCACGGAAGCGCATTAAGAAGGTTTTGCGGAATGGAAACATGTGATTGGGTAAAACAAAATGAAATGAAACTATGGTACCGGTGCATGTTATTGATGTACGGTACTACCGGTAATGGTAGTGATGGCTGGATGTACACTTGGATACTGTACTAAGTTGATAAATTTGTATGCATATTTGGCTTGAATGTGTACTGTACTGGATCGGATTACTAAAGATTTTTAGGTAGCTCATGCCACGTGAGGATGCATAAGACTAACTAGGTGGCAATTGGAGAGTTGCTCAGCAACCTGGCTACGGGGGACAATGGCGCAGCGCTCCGAAGAGCAGGATCGCGGGGATCATGACACATGAATGAATAAAATGCAAGGACAGCAACCTGGTCAAAAGGACCCTCTCTTTTCCCATGCGACGAGCACGTAGACCGAGAGACTGCTGTCTGTGTGAACCCCCTTTGAGCACGAAGGTCAATCCTCCACCTCCGCGACCTTGCAAGGCTCTCCCCGCGCCGGGCAGCCGCTAGCAGAGCAGCCGAAGCCACCCGCCAGCCACGTACCCGCCACCGAGTGTTCTTTCTGTCCGTCCCTCCTTACAATGAGGAGGTAGTGCCTTGAATCTCCTCATCAAGATTCTGAGGGACGCTAAGGCGCCAGAACCCCACGCAGTTGGCTCGCCAAAACCAACCGGCGACCGAAACCGCGTCGCCCCTGTCATTGCCACGCGCCGAACAACCCCCAGACGCCTCTCACCCCTCTGCAGCACTTGCGAGAAAGACAGGAAATGCTCCAAATCTTACTCTTGGACGCCATAGAGGACGCCTCATGCTTCCCCACACAAACTTGTGAACTCGACCTCGAACGTACTCGTCATTTCCAGTTGTGACGGGATTTGTATGGTTTTTCCAACTGTTTCTATTTCAGCCAATCACGTCGCCTTTGACGCATATTCGACACTTGGAAAATGGCTGGAACAGCAGCGACGATCGCGGCGCCTCAAGATCCCGCGCGCGGGAGCAAGCGCAGTATCGACGAAGTGGCCAACAGTTTGTTTCGGAGTAGTCTGGAGGACTTGATAGCCAGGAACGACACAGATGTCCCTCTCGCAGTGCGTGCCACCTGAATGTTCATTCGACTTCTTTTGTATGTTGACTTATGACGGGGTTTATTGGCGCAGGACGTTCGTGATGCGTTGATGGATCATTTACTGGGCAGCATCCAGACAGATCTTAAGCACACAGTGCTCCTGGTGTGTGAAGAAGTGGCGGACTTTCGCCCGCAGCAGCAGGAGACGACCTCGGCTGGAAAGGAGGAGGCCGCTACTAATGATGAATCTGCTGCTGTTAGTGCTGCTCCAAGGGTGGAGGAAGTGCCACTACTGGAAGGTCTGGAGGCTGACTACCAGTTCCGCTGTCGACTGTCTGAGGGTGACAGTATTCCGCGATGCGACGCTACGTTGCTCAAGATTCCCGTGTCCAAGCGCGACATGGAAAAGGAAAAGCATGCGGCCAAGAAGGCTATTAAAAAGAAGATCAAGAAGTTTAAAAAGGGTTCTGGAGGTGCGTTGACTGTGCTGGGGTTATTCAGACTGGTATGTGGTTTTGAAGCTGATGTTGCTTGATACTGCGCACAGAAATGTCCAAACCAAGTGCTGAGTTCTACGTGTTGACACCGGAGGAGCTCAAGGTGCATCTGCCATCAATTCCTTTTGAAGATGCTAAAGCTGCGGTGGAGTTCGTCTGTACGCAGCCGATACCTGATGGAGAGACGCGACTATCCGAACAACTCTTGCTCGCGCTTGACTGCGAAATGTGTCGTACCACAAAGGGCGTGGAGCTCACACGCCTCACACTGATAGACGCTAACGAGAAGGTACTGCTAGACGAGTATGTTCGGCCGAAGAACCCTATTGTGGACTATTGCACGCAGTATTCAGGTATCACGTGCGAAATCATGGAAGCTACGACTATGCGGTTGGCAGATATCCAGAAGGAGTTTCTGGCCTTTGTACCAGCTGAAGCGATCCTGGTGGGCCACTCAATCGAGAATGATTTGCAAGCACTTCGTGTCCTGCACCGTCGTGTCATCGACACCGTGTGCTTGTATCCGCACCCCAAGGGACCTCCGTTCCGCTCTGCATTGCGCTTTCTGACGAGCCAGTACCTGAACCGTGCGATCCAGACTGGCACGGACGGCCATTGCAGTGTGGAAGACGCAGTAGCTACCCTGCAATTGGCACAGCTTAAAATTAAGCACGGGCCAACGTTTCCAAGCATTGAGCAAGAGTACAAACAGAAAAAGGTTGTGAACGAGATGGCCCGAGTCAAGAGGTCGGTATTGATTATAGACTCGCACCGCGCCGGCCGGTCCCTCAGTGGCGGTGTGGCCTGCCTCATTCCACGAGAAGACCCCGGCGAGGTCGTGCAGACAGTCGTGCATCAACTGACGACAGGGTTTCCACCAAATCTTACCTGGGCACGCATTCGCGGGGTTAAACGCTCAGATGTCGTGACACATGTGCAGAATATCAAGACCAACTTGCCCGAGCACTCGTGCCTCATAACGATGCTGAGCGGGGATACCAACGATCTGCGTGCGCTCCACAAGCGTCGCACTGCGCGCACGGATCCTCGGAGCTCGCTCATGTGGGACAAGAAGCAGCAAGAGGCGCTAGACGCGGCAGCCTTGGCAGCTCAGACAGGGATCGTACATATCTGCTTGCAGTAACGGCGGCCAACAGGATAGGATATTGCAACCCAATTCATAAATCCACTTACGGTAACTTATTTTTAGTAAACGTATTGGTGGCCCTGGGAGGTTACGTGGATGGAGTCATCTCGACCTATTGCTATCTGCACTTCGGGGCTGTAAGCTGCCCCGTGTGGTTAACTTTGGAATGGCGTAAGTGAAAGTGTGTGTCGTTGAAGTAGAATTAGAGTGCATGCAAAAAAAATACTACAAGATTACCAAGATCAGAATAAAAGCTGTTTTTCAGATCACACTTTTCAAAAGTGAACTCGTTGGCCCACACAGCTGCAACTTCAACAGACAGCAAACTAAACGCGCTCCACGCCAGCGCCGTGCGATGGGAATGATCAGGGGAGGCTCTCGGGTGGATCTGCTTCTGCTGCTGCTGCTTGCAGTGGTTGTTTTTCGGCCTGTTAAAACAGAGGCTGTGTTCGCTAGGCTGTTTATCACGGCAGGTGGACGGGCTGCTGTCTGGCTCTGTTGGGCGTTAAATTGCTGGGAGCTTGGCTGGCTGGCTGACTGTGTGGGAGATAACGATATTATCATCGGTAGAGATAAATAGCAGCGCTCGAATATATATGCAGCGGTCCTCGGGCTCCTGCTCGCTGGCACGTGGCGCCGGTGCGTGTACAAGCGGAGAGGAGGCTTTTTTTCTATCTGGGGTCGAGGACGCACGGTGTCTGCTGATGGGTCGGCTGGAGGCTCACCACTTGAGCTCCGAGATCTCTGCTATGGCAGCGACAACGTCGGCGGGCAAAGCCACGACGGCGCTGCGACGGCCGACAGCTCCCCGCCGCACCAGCTCCTTCCTGCTCTCTTCGTCTACCAGGCTGTCGTGTATGTAGTCTCTGATGCCGGTGGTGCTCGACATAACCTCGACCTGCAGCTTGGATCGTAGCATCTTGGACTCGCACGGGTTGATCTCGGGGGTGGTGATCATGGCGGCTAGCTAATGAGGTGGGTAATTGCGAACTGATCTGCTGGCTGCTAAACTGAGAGGTTGGTTGGTTGTTCGGGAGGTGGTGTGCTCGTTGGGTCGTGAAAGCACTAATGGCACTGCTTCGTCTCCGAATCGCGCTAAGTCGGCTTCGGCTTCGTGTGTACCCGCACAAGTGAGACTTTCCTGGCGTATGGCTGTTGTTCGAATGATGTCAAACAGGATCAGTACGGTGCTGAGACCGGAGAAACGTTGGTACTGTATCTGCGTCGTAAAGCACGACCCGGTGTATCGGGAAGGTAGCTGGGTGAATTTAAGAGTTGCTCCGCCGTTACCGGGATAAGATTGCGTACTTGCGACGCTGTATGCGCCAGCCGACGGATAGCTTCAGGTCTCAGCTCGCTATGCGTCATGGGACATCCTGGCACGCTTCACCGAGAAACGATCAGGAAGGCCAAGCTCTGGCTGCTGTGCTGGACGCCATCGAAGCAGCTAGTTTCAACACGGTATGAGCCATGGCGCCAGCAAGAATGACTTGCGCGGAAGACAGGCAACACATGCGTGACCATATTCCAGGTCGTGGCGCCCCTTCGAGGGCGAGCGGACGCGGCACGTGCCATAACTGTCGCCGTGCGTTAATTCTCACCGATGCTTGAACGTGATTGCTGCAGTTGCCCGTTTGCCGCTGCTACTGCTTGTTCTCTGACGCCAGTAACTCGCTTCTCTGGCGACACGGCAGGTAGTGCTACGGATTCCGCTCTCACTTCCGGCACCATGGTCCACCTTTAATTATCCAAAGCTTATTTTTCAATAAGGATTATAAGCTTTTGAGAGTATTAAAGATGCATCTCCGACGCTCGGACCAGTATCTCGTCGACGGGGACATCTTCGCCGTAAGTGCACTTGTCGTCATCAGAGTTCCAGTCGTGGCCAGCTACCGCAGCAAAGCAAATGCCCGTGTGGCGGTAGCAGTTTTGGATAGTCTTCTTGCGTGCAAGCTCTGCCCATATCTCCTTACCCCACTGCATTGCCTCAAGCTGGTTTACCTTGTAAGCATCCTTACCAATGGACTCATCACGCTTCAGCTTGTCATAAACCCACCTGAGCTGCTTCCTACGGTCCGAACACTTGAAGTCTGCATTATGCCGGCATCCATCGACTGCAAAAAAATCAGTCATATTCGGCGACAATGGCTGCAGGCAGACGTTGGTAAGCATGAGGTCACCCGGTTTGTGCGAGGTGGCATTATCTAAAGGCAGTAGAATGTGGCGTCCGGCCGCACGCATGTTTCGGTCGAGTTTCAAAGCCACTCTCGAAAAATGTCACCAGTCATCCACGCGCTCTTATTGGAGCGGTATTCGAAGCCACGTTGCTCAAGTGTGAACTTACCGCAGCAACGTGGCTTCTTCGCCTTGCCAATGTATAGGATTGACAATGCGTCGGAACCGTCCGTGTTGGACGTGAGCGCTAGTGTACTCCTCGCCTTCTGCTTCTTAACGCCGCGCATGTTCTTGGTGCATATAGAGCACTCTGGCGCCACCGCATAACAGAGCCCCCGCCCCATTTCATCCATATTATAGATGTCACGGGGCTCATACAGATCTGTCAATTCTTGGAGCTCTTAAAGCCCCAGCCGTACGGCCTCAGGGTCCACCGAACCTGCTTCGCCATGCCACAGTCGAAAGCGTAGACCGTGTCGGTGCATAAAGGCCGTCATCCATCCATCAGAGAAAGACAGATTCCACGCGTCCGATAGCTCGCCTTGCGGCTCGCGAGCTTTCATCGCAATCAATGCACGTGACAAGCAGACATTCTTCTGCTCTTGCTTTGTAACCACTTCCATAATTTCTTCTCCAGCCGCAAGAGACCAGCTTCAGCGGCTTGCGCCATTTGTCGTCTCGGCAAGCATCGGTGGAGAAGGCAGCCGCCTTGTGCAGAATATCGCAGGTCGTAGTGCGAGCTGGCGGGCTGGGAAGCGTAAGCGCGGTCTTTGCCCTGTCCGCGAGCTGCCTGTGAGTCATGCCTGGGCACTCGCAGGACTTGGTTATGATCAACCGCTTCTGCCTGAAGGTCAACTAACGCCCCATTCGCTGCGTGTGCGTGGTATCTGTGTGGGGCTCTCGGTCGTTTGCGAAATGGGGCGCTGGTTGCTTCCTGTCCTTTTGGTTTGAATTTCGCTTTCCTTTATCAAGACATAACTTTTAACGCAACGAATTTGCGATATGGGAGGGGGTGGTGCCGGAAGTGAGAGCGGAATCTGTATTGTCTCTCCGTTCGTTACGCTGCAAGCATATACAGACAACTCACAGTTGTAGAACCACATCGGGCCGGGGCATGACCTGATGTTCTTACAGACAGAACACGAATTAGTGACACACAAAAAAAAAATATTCAAAGTAGTAAATTATTTTCTGCTGTTGCAAATTACCAAGAAGGAGTTTTCTACTGGCACTAATGATGTCGTTGAGCCCCTGGCACTCAATTTTATTGGCAAACGCATAAGTTGACAACTGGATACATGCATTGAGTGCGTCGCGATGCGACATAGGTTGATTCTCATCGTCCTCGTCTTCGATCGGGTCAAAGACATCCAGATCTTGATCATCTGGTTCCCATTCCGGGCAGACGCTGTCGCATTCCAGATAGTCTTCAGCAGGCATGGGATCAGCGAGTGACAGCTTGCCGATCAGCGCGTCCAACTCAGACGAATCACAGATGCCCTTCGGTTCGTTCAGCTGCTTCAGAGCACACACAGTCGCAGGTTGGATGATCCCAGTATGTGCCCAACAATTCCGAATAGTAGACGGATTGACAGCGTTCCAAGCCTGAACAATCATGCGAATCGCTGTCAACAAGTCGATTTTTGTGCAGGCGTCAGCAGTGATTTGGTCGAGTGTCCACTGCACAAAGGCGCAACGGTAATGCAGTTTAAAATTCTTGATAATACCCGCATCCATTGGTTGCAAGTAGGATGTGGTATTGGCAGGTAGGAAGTGTACACGAACGTTTGCGAGCTCGATGTCAACGTGACACGTTGCATTATCAATGAGAAGCAGCACCTTCCGTCCATGCATCTTCAAGTTCACCAATTTCAACCAATCAGTGAAGAACACGGCAGTCATCCACGCTTTTTTATTGGCCAAAAATTGAACTGATAGCTTTGACTTGTCCACGCCCTTAAAACACCGAGGATTGAGGTACCGATGAATCACAAGTGGCTCAAGCTTCTCGCTCCCGTCCATGTTGCAACACAAAGCAACGGTGATGCGAGCTTTGTCCTTCTTGTGACCGGCAATCGGCCATGTTGCAAGCGTTTGGTTAGGCTCCATGCGAAAAAATAGACCCGTTTCGTCCATATTAGAGACGTCTCGTGGCTCATACTCATCCAACAGGTCCATCAACCCTTTCCGTTGTGCCTCAAGCTCATGCACAGCAACACTTGCAGCCTCTCCATGCATTCGATGAGACTTGATGCCATGGCGCTGTTTGAACCTCGTCACCCACGACGAGGACACGGATTGGTCGGGACCAAGCAGTTCGTTCGCTTTCGTCCAGATGATGGCGTCACTGATGCATACGCGAGCTTGTACCGACACAAACCATTCGAACAATTGCTTCTCCATCGCTTCAAACCGACCAGCTTGCTTGCGTTTTGCCTGCAGATTGGCGTGATTGTCTTGCTTGGTACGAAGAATCTTGCTGATTGTCGAGCGTTTGACATGCTTCCCCAGCGTGCGAAGAGCCCAATCACTCAATGCCTGTTGCGTCAGGTCTGAATTGGCCTCGTGGTGGGCTCTGATCTTGTTCTTTTCGTCTATCATGAGGCAAATGCGGGACGGCATGTTGGAAAATCCAAGAATGAAGCGCAGTAGTCGGCTAAAATCATCAAAATCCACTGACGACCAGTCATTTTGTGCTCCTGTGTTCCTGTGTTATATAACTGTGAGATAACAATTTTATCTTGATTTCACTATTGGCATTTTGTTCCTTGAACCGATGTGCAACAACTCGATTTGTGCCTCATTTGTAAGTCACACAACTGTGAGTTGTCTGTACGTGTACTCTGGTGTATCGGACACGCCACCACCGAGACACTGAGCCGATATACCTATCAGGATACTGCCAGGTTAAGCCGCGTATTGGAGGTCACGCCTTGACCCCAGCCTGTCGTGTCCTGTACCTCCTGCTGCCGTACTAGGAATCCTAGTAGGATCGGTTGCAGAGCACGCAGCATCGCGGGGGGGGAGCAACTTCGCCACCATCACTATCAGGTAAGGTAGCTTTGATCTGCTGCACATACGTAGCAACCTCTGGACGCTTAACAGTCAAGTTGACTTGCGTACCGTATGACTTATGTGCAAGGACACGGCGTCTTCTTGAAAGCTCTTCTATAACGTCTTTTGGTAGTCCTAAATATTACTTTATTGACCGCATATTAGAGTATGGCAGCTTGACAAGTTAACCGGTTGGCATAATGAGGGCCTTCAGTTCGAGCCCCGCCCAGACTACGGGAACAGGGTCAGCCGCTCGTTGTTTGTTATCTATGAATAGACGAGTTTGCGCTTCGAGTCTCTCGATTTTGAGCTCAGCGTGCCAAAGCATTCGGCTACCGATTTCTTAGTGCAACAAATTTTGTTGCACTCAAAATAACACTTGACAATCTCCAGGTTTGGCCATAGTGTTGCATGTCTGTATATCTGTTGGCTGCCTTCGCCCTTGCTCTGTCAGATGAGGTCGGCCTGGTGAGTTGGTTTTGGGCTTTATGCTTTGTGTTGGCGGCTTCTTGACTGACTGACTGACTGACTGGCTGAGAACTCGTTCAAGTAGTTTGGTTAATTTACCGAATTGTGTCCTCAATATCCCGGTCGCTGATTGGCCACGTTGAAGGTGTCCGTAAATGGCCAACGTCTGCTTGCACATAGGTTTTACGGTACGCTGGTCTGGTGCGGCAAGGTGTCACCTTACCTTAGGTGGTCTGCGGAAAAAATCATGGTCTACAGGCAATTCTCCTCCCCGAAGCTCTCTGCTGCTGCTTTAGTCTCGCAAGGCCCGCTTTTCTAATGAAGGGGTTAAGCTTGCTCTGATTTTAAGTAATTGTGTCGGGCGTAATGCGATCTTTCCATCTACGCGCATTCGATTGGGACACCTAGATATGGATACTGTAGTCGAAACCTGTTTCTTCGCAACTTGCCCCCTCATATACATCATCAGGCTGGGATGTTACAGTACGTGTACTTCCTTGTCTAAGCAATCACGCCCCGGATATTAACCTCCCAGCATGCCACGCTTGCATCGAACGTTACCTCAGCATTCATCTCCTTTCGTCAGCTACAGTACATTGTACTATAGTTACATGAACCAACCACACGGAAAAATGCCAGCGATCCACTGCGACTAGTCAACTCAAACGACATACCCCTCTGCACTGCAGACTGCAGCCACTAGCAGTTCGCAATTGCCCACACACACACACCCTCAACAGCACGTGTCCTAGCTACCATGAGCACCGTCCGCGAGATCCACCAGTGCGAGTCCAAGTTGCTGCGATCCAAGCTGCAGGTCCAGGTTATGTCGAGCACCATCGGCTCCAGCGACTACATGTACGACAACACCCTGGTAGACGAGGAGAGCAGGAAGGAGCTGATGCGTCGGGGGGCTGTCAGCCGTCGCTGCGCCGTCGTGGCGCTGCCCTCCGATGTTCTCGCTGCCATAGCAAAGATCTCGGAGCTTAGGTGGTGAGCCTCCAGCCGACCCCTCGGCAGACACCGCGCGTCCTCGACTCCAGATAGAAAAAAAGCCTCCACTCCGTTCGAATACGCACCGGCGCCACGTGGCAGCGAGTAGGATCGCCGCTTATATATTCGCGCGCTGCTATTATCTCCACCGACGACAATATCGTTATCTCCCAGCAACAAACAATCAGCCAGTCTGGCAGCTCTCAGCCAACTTCAACGCCCAACAGAGCCCCAGCCCGTCCAAGGAAGACGGCCATCACGTCTCACAGCCCCACTAGGAACAGCAGAGTTCCCGAGAAGACACACAGCCTCTGTTTCAACAGACCAAAGACAATCACAGCGAGGTCATTTGATCATTCCTATACCGTGGAGCGTGCGTCCTCCATTCGAACGGCGTCTGGGACCTTTTCTGTTGAAGTTGCAGCTCGTCTAAACATGGTGTGGTGGACGCGAGCTGTGTGGGCCACGTCTAATCAACCTGTGGTAAGGCGTAGAACGGCATATTTGATATGTCAATATATAGCAATCTGAGCTCACTACTGAAAATAGACTCTGATAATACATTGAACCTTTATTCTGGTGCGCTGCCGTTCGCCACCCCACGTAGTTAAGTGACGTTGTCGAAGTTGCACTAACCAGAACCGCTCATATCGGAATTCACCTCAAAGCCGACAGATCTCGTCGATCGATACAAGATACTCTAGATGCTGCGTTGCAGCTCATTGCGTGCTGCCTCCGGGCTCGCCTCGCGCCGCGCCCTGAGTGCCACGCGCGCCTTCTCGTCGCTGCCGTCGTTCGCCACCGTGGACCCGGCCTTCAGCGGCGCCAACCCTACTGACGGTTTTAATCTGGTGAACGGCGAGTGGACTAAGACTGCCAAGACGGAGACAATTGTAGACCCATTGAACGGCGAGGCCTTCATGACCATGCCACTTACGCAGCGGGACGAGCTCGCACCTTTTGTGGAGAGCATGACCAGCTGCCCCAAGCACGGCCTGCATAACCCGCTTAAGAACGTAGAGCGCTACGTCATGTACGGCGAGGTGTCCGCCAAGGCTGGCGCCATGTTCCGAGAGGAGAAGGTGGCCGACTACTTTGCCAAGCTGGTGCAGCGCACGTCGCCCAAGAGCTACTTCCAGGCTCGCAATGAGGTCAAGGTCACGGGCAAGTTCCTGGAGAATTTTTCCGGCGATCAGGTGCGCTTCCTGGCGCGTTCGTTCGGCGTGTCAGGCGACCACCAGGGTCAAGCAAGTCACGGGTACCGCTGGCCATACGGCCCCGTGGCGCTAATTACACCCTTCAACTTCCCCATTGAGATCCCCGTACTCCAGATGATGGGCGCTCTGTACATGGGCAACAAGGTCCTGCTCAAGGTGGACTCCAAGGTGTCCATTGTCATGCAAGAGACCCTGCGTCTGCTGCACGAGTGTGGCATGCCCCTGACAGACGTGGACTTCATTAACTCGGACGGCGCTGTGATGAATGAACTTCTGATGCAGGTTAAGCCGCGCAACACGCTGTTCACTGGGTAAGTAGCTGTCTGCTTATGTAATTCCGACGCTTTGAGCTGACTCGGATGCTTTTCTGCACAATAATTGATTTGCAGCTCGCAGGCCGTTGCTGAGAAACTCGCGAAGGACCTGAGCGGTCGTATTAAGCTTGAGGATGCTGGTTTTGACTGGAAGGTGCTTGGCCCAGACGTTCGCGACTTCGACTATGTCGCCTGGACTTCCGACCAGGTATGTTAGCTTATTTTTGAGCTCATATTTGTCAATAGTCATTCTAACGAGTCTCCTTGCATGCTATTCCAGGATGCATACGCTTGCTCTGGACAGAAGTGCTCGGCGCAGTCTGTTCTCTTCATGCACAAGAACTGGGCGAAGGCTGGCCTCGAGAAAAAGCTTGCTGAGCTTGCTTCCCGACGAAAGCTTTCGGACCTGACTATTGGCCCCGTCCTGACGGTCTCCACGAAGCGCATGCTCGACCACGCTGCGGCGCTGCTGAAGATCCCGGGTGCTCGTGTTGCTTTTGGCGCTGAGGAGCTGGAAAACCACACGATTCCGGAGAAATATGGCGCTGTTAAGCCCACCGCTGTTTTTGTGCCGCTAAAGGAGTTTGTCAAGCCGAAGAACTTCGAGCTTGTGACGACGGAGATTTTCGGCCCGTTTCAGGTTCTGACTGAGTACGACGACAACGAGCTGCCGCACGTCCTAGACGTCTTGGAGCGCATGAACGCTCACTTGACTGCTGCCGTCGTCTCGAATGATCAGGACTTCACGAACGAGGTGTTGTCGGCTACGGTGAATGGCACGACCTACAGCGGTATCCGTGCTAGAACCACAGGTGCGCCCCAAAACCACTGGTTCGGTCCGGCTGGTGATCCGTGTGCCGGCGGTATCGGAACGCCGGAGGCGATCAAGCTTGTTTGGTCTTGCCACCGTGAGATCATCAACGACATTGGTCCCGTGCCTGCGAACTGGACGATCCCCGAGGCTACTTAAAGCGTACGTTATGACTGGTGTTCTGTCCTAACTCAATACATTTGCACAAATCCGAATCATATCATGCAGTTTACGGTAGTACTATTGTAGTATTACATTTAGTAGTAGAAGCATTATTTTATACTACGTATTACGTAGTATGACACAGTGCTGTAATGCTTTTTCATACTACCGGTCACATGCAGTAGTACTATGTTCTACTACTATTATTTTAGTACTATGTAGTGGAAGATAGTACTATTGAATAAGTAACTCAGGCTTCAACGTGTTATGATCAAACCAAGTAAGCTGCGCATACCATGTTACGCATCAAAAGAAAATCTAGTTACGGTTGAGTGGAAGTGTGGGAGTGAGTGCATCGCAATTACAATTCCTCCAGCTCCCAAGCTGAAGCCTGGTTAGCCTCGGCCTCGGACAAAATCTGCGGTGTGGCCTCGCCCTCTGTCATGACCAGGTCGTCAAGAAGCTCGTGCAGCTCCACAGCCGGAGCACCCACATCGTCCTCCTCCATGGCGTCGTCATCCTCTGCAGGCATAGTCGCCTTGGTCTCATCCTTGTACAGATTAATCTGAGAACGCATTTCCTTGTCCTCCTCAAGCTCTTCCAGGAATTGCTCATAGTCCTGCTCCTCCTTGGAGAGATCGGCCTTGCGAACGGGGCCAGCCTGTTCCACTCCCTCCATCTTCTTCAGCTTCCAGTTACGTGCGCGTTTCTGGATCCGACGTGGGAACATCTTCTTCACGAGCACCACATCGGGCATAGACATGCCTGATTGCACAAGCGGCGCCAGGTCAGCGTCGTTAAACACAGCAGACGTAAGGTCATAGCCGCGAGCAGAGTCACCAACGTGCAGAATCATGCCGAGGTGACTCACAGTGCGGAACCGAGTGTCATTCACGCCAAAATCCGAGTCACGAACAACCTCTAAGTCAGCCAGTCGGGTCTTGCGAGTCACACGGATCGCACGGCCTCCACCGGAAGGAATCGCCATCGGATTCGAGTCTAGAACCGTGAAGTCCGTCATAGCCTTAATCGATCGCAAGCCACGGAACGGATAGCGCCAGTATTTTTCGGAGTCGATCTCGGCCACTTGGGTGGTGAACGGGTCGACAACGTGAATTGAAGAAGTGACGGACTGCACGAGGCACAAGCAAGAGATGTTGCCCAGCATACGTGCCAGCTTGACTGGCAGCACCACCAAGTCGTCCTTACAGACGGGTGCGATCTCTACAGCGTACGTGAACTTGTAGTTGTGCGTGTTGCTATGGTTGTCGGCAGAAATGAGTTTCTTGGCCGTCTTCATCTTCATGGGCACGGACTCCTGCAAGAAATCCACAAAACGTAGCGCATGATTGCGCTCCGAGAAGAAGAAGTCGACACCATCCGGGTGAGACTCGATGTTTGTGGTCTTTTCGTGGGCGCGGTGCTTCAGAATGAGCTGCTCCAAGAAGAAGAATGTACGCTTGTGGTCTACGCGCTGGCGCACCTGCACCACGGCGCGCCACGACTGGTTGGCGAACGAGGCCTGACAGGCATCACATTGCTGGTTGCGCACCACAAAGGTGACCACAAAAGACTGCTGCATGATCATCTTGCTCATGACCTCCTTCTGCACGGTGAGCTTGAGCTTGAGACGGCGCGAGTGGGGCTCCGTCCAGACCCAGTTGGCGTCGATGAGCTTGACGCGGTTAAGGTTGTTAATCTTCTTGAGGCACATGGCCAGCAGCTCGCGAGACTCGAGCTCGGCCGCCACCCAGGGTGGACGCGACCATCGCATGCAGCCGCGGCACTGGTGGATGATTACTTCCTTGGGAATACCCTCGGTCACGTCCACCTGCGACTTGAGGCAACTCACGCACGTGTTGGCCGCGTTTGCCACGATGGGCGTCGCGCACATGCAACACAAACTGCAGGTGAACGTAAATGGACAAGGGTCAGTCAGGGTATTAACATGAGCATGATCCGGATGGGATTTTCACTGCATCTCAAGTATGGAGCAATTAGAACGGATGAGGACGCTTACATGACGGGCATCTGGCTCGACGTGGTGCTCATGGTGACGACGAGGCAGGTGACGAGCAGCTACGATGGTCGAAGAGCGAATGGGTGGAAGCGTTTGAACGCGGTGCACGCCAATGGAAGCGTGTCATGTTTTCGACCAATAGATAGATGGCTACTTTGGTTTTCGACGAATCATATACTGGTTGTTGTTATTGGCCAAAACCCCGTCGTTGCCACACAGCCAGCGATCAGTTGGCAATTTTCCCGACCGAAAGAACACTTGACTCGAGTATGGACGGCGGAGCTACCCCTGCGGCCGGCGCGGCCGGCACCAGCGCCAGCGCAGCCATGATTAAGGACCCGGAGATCAAGTACATCTGCGGCGACTGCGGTATCGTCAACTACCTGTCGGCACGCGACCCTATTCGCTGCCGCGCGTGTGGCTACCGCATCATGTACAAGGCGCGCACCAAGCGCCTCATCCAGTTC
The DNA here is from genome assembly GCA_033558025.1 of Phytophthora sp. 'mugwort'. Taxonomy (NCBI): domain Eukaryota; phylum Oomycota; class Peronosporomycetes; order Peronosporales; family Peronosporaceae; genus Phytophthora; species Phytophthora sp. 'mugwort'. The sequence goes on along the minus strand of JAUCEF010000007.1, from coordinate 3,369,935 downwards.
GAGGCCCGGTAAACACGCACATGACAGCCCAGCGAGAGAATGCAGCAGCCTCAGCGCCAGTTACAGCAGCAGGATGGCGTCAAGTGCGCGTGGTGTTAGATGCATGGCTTTCATTAATAAATATGTTGGACCACAGAACGTGGTGTCTTTGTCAGGTCTACGGTAGACGGTGAGTGACCTGGTATACAAATGCAACATGTCTATTGGTCATCACCCTCTGACGCTCTACTGCTGCTGCGTACAAATCTATCTAATCTCAAACCACTGGTGGGGTTCTACATGCCCGTAAAGGCGAACTGCATGAGCGCCGGAGACTCCTTCCACACACGCAGAGCGCGCTGCTGCACTCGCGTGGCATCGGCAAACAAAGCCAGACGCTCAGACAGGCAGCGCACGTACTGTACCCAGATCTCCTCGTGCGTCGAGCCAAATAGCTCCACGAGCTTCTCGAACAGCTTGCGCATCTGCGCCACGTTTACTGACGTCGCGGAAGTCTCGACGTCCACACATAGTAACAGGAACGAGTACGTCTCAGGAGAAGGCAGAAGCTGCTCGTCCACGATGAACTTGATATACAACGCACGAACCTGTTCCAATGAGCGCTGAGAAGTAGCGCTGGCAGCCCAAGCCACGTACTGCTGGCGCAGAGCGCTCCAGTTTGCAGAACCACGCTTCTGAGATCTGAGAGCGTTCTTGAATGCCTTCTCGATAACGGTTGGGGACTCGGCGTTGCTAAGAAGTAGCTGAAGGAGGCGGTTGTGAATAGCAAAGTGCGCGTCGTAATCTTCTGTAGCAATTTTCGTCAAGGCTGAGTTCAATACCGACACAGCAGCAACCAACGGGTTGCTGCTCGAGTGCGTGGCTTTCGAATGCGAGCCACGTGAGGTGCGGCGACGCTTTGCAGAGGGCGATCGGCTTGTGTTCTCGTCTTCGTGGTCCGAGTGAAGCACCAGTTGGGACTGCAGCAGCCAAATCTCCGACGACTGTGGCAAACACTCGTCGCAGACCTTGCGCACGACCAGAAGTGCATCGTCCGTACCGTCCATGCGGTGGATCAAATCAACATATTTGATAGCGAGTGACGGAGATGAAGTGCTCGACTCAGAAAAAGCAAACTCTTTGAGTTTCGCCCGCGCATACTCAAGCAAAAACGCTGTCTGACTGAAAGAAGCCAGGCGAGTCACCATCCACTCCGCAAAGAGCTCCTTCATAGAGACAGTGTCCAGCTGCGCGACGCTGGTCTCAAAGTTGTGCACAACGAGCAGCTCGGCCTGACGCTCACTCTCGGAAACATCTGCACCATCTACCTCCGACGACTCGCCCAACCGTGAGGTGGCGCTGTCTTCAACTGCCACGAAGGGACGCAGCGCCTTCGCAGCGTGCACTTCCTCGCTCTTGGGAAATTTCTCCAGGCAGTCCTGCAAGATAAAATCCGACAGCTCTGCAGCCGTGAGCGAGCCGAAAAGATCACGAATCTCCACAAACGCGAGTCGGAATGCCACATCATCCGGAATCGTCGCCACCGCATTCGTGTACACAATCTTGGCAATTGCTCCCTGTAACACGAGTTTCCTAGCATTCATCTTGGCTACCATCTCCTCCGAAACCTCCTCCTCTGTAGTGTCTTTTTCTTCCGGAAGCTCATCAATCAGCACGGTGGAGCCGTCATTATCCATAATCTTCTCCACCTCTTCGTCCAGACGCAGTACCTGACGACGCATCGTCAGCTTCTGCGCATACAGCAGTTCCAGACGGAAATACTCGAGCCAGAGCTTCTGGTTGTGCGTGTTAAGGCGAATGGCGCGCTGCATAAGCACACGTGCCGAGTCCATATTGAGGTTGACGCCGAACTCGTAGGACGCCGCTTCGATCCAGAGCTCGGCGCTGCGCGGGTGCGATTGCAGCGCTCTAGAGAAAACTGCGGACAGTACACGACTGCTGCCCTCCCGCTTGCAGAACGCCACGTACTGTAGCCAGAGCTCGATGCTGCCGCGGTGCTTGAACAGCACACGGTCAAAGATATTGTGCACACGCTTAGTACCTGCCGTGTCGCTCAGCGTAACCTTGACGAGACCCAGACGCTCCTTGCGCGCCGCCCGCAGTGCATCCAGCTTGAGCTCGTACTCGATGTACCGCATGGCGTCGATCTTGCGGAGGGGTACGCGCTTCAGTGAGTACTCGAAGCCGCGGCGTCTGTCCACGATCTGGCGGATCTCGCCCTCTGAAAAGAGCTTGCGCGCCTGTAGATCCTCCAGCTCGGGGACCATCTTCTCCATCGTGATCTGCACTGTGTCCGCCATGGTCGTCGCTTGATTCACTCAGTCTCTAATACTATCGCAAAAGCAGCTTCCTGGTCTTCGATCAAATGAGGAATGGCCATAATTGGTTGGGCGTGGAGTGAATCGGACTTAAGCGGATGTAGATGTACCGAATATGAGGAACACATTTTTAGCGGAGACGCTGCTAGCGTGTGGACACAAGCATCGACCAATGTTCCCGGAGGACCGCTTTCATCCGCTGGGGCCGGACGCCGACCGCCTGCACGACGACCTGGTGGGGGCCACGGAGCTGGAGAGCACGCCCAAGACTTCCAATGAGCTGGGCTCGACGCTCGTACTGCACCAGTTTCTGCCGGCCTGGGACGTACAAGCCTATCTTCGCGTGGCTGGCATCCGGCTGCACGTGCACAACTCGAAGTATCCGGCGTACGAGGCCACCGGTGCGGGCTGCAATGATAAGGAGTGACACAGTTATTATTGAGTAGTGTAATTGACTGATATGTGTTGACAGGTGAACTGCCACAGTTAAGCGACGGCAACTTCTTGCTGCCCAAGGAGGAGATCATCATGCACCTCCAAACGGTAAAATAGTTGGACGCTTTCTTGGGTTATAGTTAATGCTTTATACTAAAGTCTTAGGAATTGCTGGTTGGTTGCTACAGTTTCACAAGGACATTGACGAATTCTTGAGCGATGCGCAGCGTAGCGAGTCGTACACGTACCGATCGATGCTGTCGGAGAAGCTGCAGCGTGTGATGTTGTATTGCCGCTGGGTGGATTCAGCCACGTACCGTGAGGTTACACGCCCGCATATGAAGCGCAACATCCCGTTCCCGTTGAATCTCTTTTTGCCCAAGAAGATGCACCTGGACACGATGGAGAAGCTGCGTATGTACGGCATCTTGACCAAGGAGCAGGCTTACGTGCTTGCTCGTGACTGCTACACGGCACTCAACACGAAGCTTGAGAGTGCTGGCACGTCCTACTTCTTTGGAAAACAGCCGAGTGCTCTGGACGTTTCAGTGTTCGGTCACATTGTTGATGCAATGGGCAATGCGCAGCTGGCGGCCACTGTGCATCAGCATGCGCCACTCCTCATTACGCTGGCGGAGCGCATCCGCGACGCGTATTTCGGTGCCTCTGGCGAGCAGCCCGTGAGTCTCAGTGAGGAAGCTGTGTACTCGGAGAATCAGCCCAATTACTTCAGCACCACCTCACTAGACAGCGCATTCATGAAGAAAGTATCGCCGCCATTGCAGGTGGCTTTCCTCAAGCCTTATCGCAGTTTGGACTGGAGTCGCCGTGAGTTGGCTTCAGAGGTTGCCAAGATGAAGGATGAGAAGGAAAGTGAGAAGAATTTTACTGCAGGCGAGGAACCAGACAAAGCTTTTGAAAAAGGTCCTCGTAATGTTATCATCGGTGCCATTGTGGCTCTGGTGCTCTACACCGTGGCTGCGTTGCCTATAGATGTGCAGTTTGGCGATGATGATGATGAAGAGTATGACGATGATGACGATGACGAACATGCTGAAGACGAATAGAGACCTCATTTGACACTTTGACGTTGGAGAATGATGTTGAGCTGTGTTTAATCTACTAAACGATACAAGACAGCTTGGATACTGCTGTCTACAAATACTTGCATGGGCGAAGAAGGTAAGGAAGAGGCTGTTTGAATGCTTGAGTTCTGCATGCAGTATTCCCGCTGTCGAATCAATTTCAATAACTTTAACTTACACGGTGCCATGTACAAATAAAAAGGCGATCAGAGCGCATGGATGCATCGTCGTTCCATGCACAAATCGACGAGTGTCTTGTATTCTCATAGATCCACGGTGTCATCTGTCCCCATACAAATAATATCAGTCAGTATCTCCATTGTCATCGTTCGTTTATCACAACAAAGGGAACGCGTACCGCCCGATATAATGTCGACTGTCTGGTCAAGCAACTCGTCGTCTGTTGGGTCAAGAGCGGACAATGATACCTTCTCCAACAGTCCATCAAACCGTTGCTGATCGTCCAGAGTAGATAGGTCCTTCACGGGTCAAAACACGCCAAACAACATTAGAATAAGACTCGTTCAAGTGTTTCATGGAGAATCACAGGTCCATACGCTGACGCTGTTGAAAGACACCATCGATTCGACGGCACTTTTCCATCCCTTCTGCATGATCGCCTGCCGAGCTTGCCGCTCCTTGTTGGCCTCCAGTTCTTTTGTGAGCAACGCTTGACCAGGAGATGGTGCGGAGGATAGCGTCATGCCCTGCTTGTCGCGCTCCTGCAGCATCAGTCGAAGTCTCTGCTGGTGGAACAACTCGTATGCGGACGCGTGGCCTTCCGTCATGATCATCTGAGACCGCGGGGTCTGTGAAGAACCCCATTCTTCCCGTGGTGTGTTCAGTCCCTTCCCTCCAGCATTTGCTGCCGCAGCAGAAGAAGGAGGAAGACCAGCATTAGCCGCGCTCGCTCCATTGCCCCCAGCACCATTAGAATTGTTACCGCTGTGTGCGGCATTCCCGTTACTTGTAGGAATCATCATAGGCTGCGAAGATCTGCCGGAAGGCGTACCCAAAGACATAACGCGAGGGTGAAGCGGTGCGCCGCAGAAACCTTGATGCATAGCAGGTGGATGCTGCGGGTGCTGCTGATACTGTGCATTCGCCATTGCCATCGCCATTGCCTGAGATGAGTATGTAGGTGGTGGAGGCATCGACAATGACGGTTGCATAGAAGATGGTACCTAGCGAGCATATCACACGTATTCAAGTGTTAGAAGCATACAAACTAGCTCATCGTCTGAGCGTTAAACTTACTGGCATAGGCATGGACATCTGCATTTGCATCTGTATTTGATTCGATGGCGGGAAATTCGTCGGCATCACGTAGTTTGGTATCACGCCCATACTTTGCTGCTGCATCGAGTATCCTGGTGAGTACTGGTACGATTGTGGTGCTTGGTGATGCTGCATGTGCTGAGGATGTTGTTGTAAAGACATTTGTTGGGGTTGAATGTTCACGTTAAATCCTCCGTCAGCCATCGCGTAGACCGCAGGCGGTTGCTGGTTGCCAGGCGCGATGGCGGACATCAGTTGGCTTGGATTACCTGGGTACATGGCATGCGCCGCCGAGTTTGGGTGAAAGTGCTGGCTCATCTGGAAGTTGTGAATCGACGCAGCCACCATATCATTCACATTTTGCACCATATTCCCGGGTCCACCCATTGCTGCTACCATATCCGTCTGTGATGTAGGAACCAAGGTCTGCGTATTCTTCATAAATACCATTGTAGCCATGTTCCCAACCGAAGCACCTTCCATTGAAGAAAGGTCATCAATCACAGGTTTGTTTTCCGAAACCATGTCCTGTTCAGTTTTCACGGGTCCGTTCAGCTCTGTTTCGGTAGCTGAAGCACGATTTTTTGGTCGAGTCGGGCTGGCTTTAGCAGGTTTGGCTTTGGGTCGTTCAGTATCTGCTGGAGAAGACGCCGCTGTGCTTACAGTAGCCGCTGAAGGCGACGCGGCGGCAGCTGTAGCTGATTTCTCTTCCTTGGAAGCAGCACGCCGTCCACGCATAAGCGATTTCCAGCGAATTTTGACAGCGTCTTCGGTTCGGCCCTGATGAACAAAACAAAACGTTCACGCATTACGAGTTAGAGAACCATATTCCTGCAGCAGTTAAAAGTATCCTATCAAACCTTAAGCTGTTGCGCGATAATGGACCAGCGGTTGCCTAGTTTGGCTTGCATCTCAACGATAATCTTGTCTTCGTCCTCTGTGTAAGATCTGTCCGAAATAAATGCGATAGTTAACATTGTTTCCGTCCCCGCATATATCGTTATAGTTTGTAGACTCACCCCTTATTAATGTTGGGGTCTAGGTGATTACACCACCGCTCCCTGCATTGCTTCGACCTAGGTTATCAAATTAATGATTAGCACTCGCCGCGCAGAATTTTCGAGCCATTCTATCAAAAAAAATACGCACGTTCGGCCAGGAATGAGAGAGGCTACTTGTCCCCAGTTCTTTTTGCCTTCCGCCACCAAATCCCGCAGTTTTGCGTCTTCCTCAGGTGTCCAATGGCCCTGTTTTCTCACACACATACACAAACCATGCGTGAAAACTGGCCCAAGTGGATAGTCGAGCAAAAATCCATCCGCAAGTCTGTTTACCTTGATCAAGCCAGGCTTTAGCACTTTTGTCCATCGCTGTAGACACTGCGTGTGATTTCGTCCAGGCACCTGATCGGCAATGGCCTTCCAGTTGCGCTCCCCACTCCTTTCGACTGCTAACCTCAACGACTCGTCCTCATGTTTCGACCACCGTCTCGGATTCGACTTCTCCTTCGCTGGCGGCGCTTGCTTCACTGCGTTAAGGATTAAATGTGCACGTGGGACGCCCATGCCGCTGCCCCTCCGATCCTTCACCATCAGCTTGGCAGGTTGCGTCTGTGGCCGCTGCTGCGACGGCGGGGTCCCTAGCGACGGGCCGAGCGAGGGCGACGCCGCCGAGTCCTCCTCCGTGCTGCTTCCCTGCACCGAGGACTGGGGAGAGTTCGTCACCTGCTTGTGGCGCTGCGACGCTGGCGCCGGCAGCATTTTCTTCATGCTATCGGTGCGTCCACGCTTCTTGGGGCTCTTGGTCGGCAGCTTGGGCACCTGGGCGCACGACATGTCGGCGGTGTCTTCCATGTCCACCTCGTCGCTCGGCGCCTCGTGCGTGGCGGCTGGTGAAACGACGCCGCCAGTGTTGGAGATGGACGTCTGATCCAGCGCCTTGCCCAGCTCCGTCAGCTTGGCGGAGCTTACAGGCGAGCCTTCGACGGTCGCCATCTCTTGCGTCTCTTCGGGTCTGCCTGGCCGTGAGGGCGTTCGTGGTACGAGGCAGAAGGCCTCTGGCTGCAGAGAGACTCGCACGCTGTGGGGGATGATGGCGCTGATGGGGCCGATGGGCTCGCGCGCCCGATATTTCGCTAGCTTTGTTTAGGGTAGCCGCCAGCCTCGTGCTGGTGCTGGAACTTGTGCTTCTGGGTAACTTGATATGACGGAAAAGAAGGGGGCGCGAAGGACGATTTGTTTGCAATGTGGTACACACCTATTTCCCCTACAAAAAGCAAGATAAACCCGCGAAGCCGCAGCGTAGCTACATTGTGGACGTCGGTGCTGCCAGTCGAACAAATAGATCCTTTTATTCGACTATATTACGAGAGCGAGGCCGTCGGCACCGACGCGAACGAGCTCAGTAGCCGCGCCGCCTCGCGACATCCAGCGTCCGGGTCGTGGTTCTGTACCTGATGCAGCCACGGCGCGACCCCAACAAGAGCGTCTCCCACCTCCTGTCGCAGAAGAGCTGGCGGCACCACGAGCAGTACGCGACTCAGACTGAATAACACTTGGCGACGCACCTCGGCGTTGGTGCTGGAGCGCTGGCTCCACGCGAACTCCATCAAGCACTTGGCCATCGCCATCGTCTGCGGTGCATGGCCCGCGCACTCGACGAAACTCGCGAGAGCGTGCAGCAAGTGCGCCAGGAACGTCTGCTCCACTTCACTGTGGGGTTTCCCTGGACTATCCGAGTGTTTCCGCACATACTCAACGTACCCGAACAGCAGCGGCGAAAAGAATTCCAATGCGTAGGGTGCAAAAGCATTCCTCTTGGGAGCAGCGAGTGGATCACGTCGATAGCCCCAGCGACGCGTTTTCAGGCTTTGCATTGTGCGCGTCTTTAAGTCCCTTTCAACCTGCTCATGAAGCAACGTCTTGGGAGCTCCTGGGTGCTGGTCGCCGCCACCTCTCTCGGATAATTCCTGAGCAGCCGAGTTCATTGCCTGTAGCACATCAATGCGGGACTGCAGCAACTGCTCACGCTCCAACGCCTGGTTCGACAAGTATGGCACAGTTTGAGTCGGTGCCAGGGCGCATGCCGTAGCGAGAGCTTGTGAACGCAGCTTGACGAACTGCGGCGTGTTGTACTTGTCTTCGAGTCGCAGCAGTGCTCTTACAACTTCTTGGGCTTTGTCCTTTAAGTCCCGTGGCTGACGACGGAGCAAGGCTTCAGCCTCGTTCAGAGCAGCTTCTGTTTTTTCGCGATCATCATCCGACAAAAGACCAGAAACCAGGTCTTTCAGATACAATGGTCGTTTGGCCATCAAGTCTTCTTCGTCATCCTCCAGGTCGTACGGTTCCAAACTCATGTCGGAATCAGAACTGGCTTCGTCAAAGCTGGATTCGGACTCAGCATCACTATCTGAGACCTCTTCTCCATCGTCATCACTAGGCACCAACTCGTCCGGATCAATTGAGAATGGTTTGGTCGAGTGCTGTTTCGAACGCTTCCGTCGGTTTCTATTCTTCTTGTCATCGCTTGCTTCTCGGGTAGATAAGGTCTTGTGAAATTCCACTTGAGAGGAACTCGCATTCAAATCCAGGTCTGCAATCCCCTTCTCGATCTCTTTGGGCAATACGGGGCATCCAAAGATCTCTAAGGGATCTTCGTCCTCAAGACCAAAGTCAAGTGGCTTCTCAATAGCGATAACGTGCGATAAGCTCTCCCCTACACGCATACCTAACGCTCGTACACGCCCAAGTGAGTGGCTCATGTGATCTTGAACTCCTTTGCACAGCTTTGTAATCCAGTCTTGCTGTATAAATGCTGCCTCTCGACCATCTTTCGATAGCTCCTGCAAACTGTAGCGGAGGAAAAAGCACACAGAAGCGTTCACCGTGTACTCGGCGTTGACTGCGAAGTCGCGTTGGCTCCAGCGCGTCAGTATCACATCAAATATGGCTGTTAACGGACGTTCACAAGAATCACCGACACATTGCATCATTGCGTCAGCAAGCACTCGCCAGAAGAACAGGTCATCGATCGGCTTTCGAAGCAGCAACTTGTGGGCAACAACATACTGGAAGTGCTTGTTGGCACATAATTCAGGTGGAAGCTGAGATAAAAGCCTGTACTTGGGTAGACCCAGCGCTTGTTGTGCATTCAAAGAAGAGGGTGTACGTTCGCTCGCAAGCTGGAGCAGAATCTGCTCATGGCATGACTCCGGAAGACTCAGAAATAGTGTGTGGTTCATCTTCGCGGTTGTAGTGGTGCTGATCGACCGCAACCAGCCCTGTACAAGTACTTGCGCTTGCCCGATGCGCGTGAGCTTGTCAGCGAACATCCGGAAGGTACGTGACTGCTTTATTGGGGTCTCTAGTTCCAGTAGACCGTGAAATAATCCATCGCAAAGCATCGGGAAATATCGCCTAGGGCGAAATGGTGCCGGGGTGTCTCGCTGGCGTCGATTGTATACAATATCTGCAGTCGTCCAACCCAATAACAACAACACAACTTCAGCAATCACACCCTCTTTAGTAGTATTGGCGTTGATCTGAATATTGCGGTAAGAAAATACCTGGTAGCGATGAGAGTTGTGAAATGAGCACCTGAAGGCCGATCCAACTCTGTCCGCCACTCGACATCAATTGCTGCAGCAAAGTATCCATATTAGCACGCAGTAGTAACTCAACCAGCTCTCATGTATCAGCTACGAGCAATGCACACACCTGTTCTTGCATCAGCATTTCGGCAACGACGTCCTGCACTCCATCCATACTGACAGCAATCTCCAGCAGTCGGACGCATTGGGTGATAGAAGCCTCTGTATCCTCTTCCGCCGTTTTGTCCGTTTCATGTGCCCTGGTCTTAGTGGCGGAAAGCGTCGACACCAATGCACCAATTGCTCTGCTGGATGGAACAACTGCACGAGCGAAGAAGACGTCGAACGCCTGCTCTCGGTCTTGCTCCGAAAAGCAGATCTCTAGGTGGATGGCTACAAAGCCCAGCAGGAAAGCTGCAACATTGCGGTAGAAAACCTCCAGATACAAACTCTGCAATGGTGTTTGATATTAGTGGGTTAAACCCACCCGTTGCCAGCAAGAGCGCCAAGAATCAGACAGTTATTACCTTCCACAACGACGAAAAACGCTCGGGACTGTGCAAAGGAGCGGCCAGTTCGCGCAGCTCGTTAACTGCAGCCGGAATGTCGTAGCGCTTTTCCGCAGCCTCGATGCTGCGCTTCCTGGCATCGATGAACGCGCGCAGCCGCTGCACGTCCGCGTTCCGCTCGGTTGTCATTGAATTTTCGGAGTACTTATACAATCAATTGCTAATAACGGTTGTGTTGAATAAATAATTGTTTCGGTAATTAGAAGTCTGCGTGGTTACAATAAATGATTTTTGAGGATAATAGTAACTTAAAATGAAAATATTTATATTCATATAGACAATTTCCTTGACTGGGAATACCCGTTCAATAAAACATATTCAAATATATATTGTTTTTAATTCCACATTACGAATATGTAATTATGGAGATCGCGGCTTCCATAGTTATTGTACCGGCCACCAAAGAAAATACATCATTGTTCAGGAACCTCTACAAAAACCTACTCTATTTGATGCGAAGCCAACTTGCTATTGGGTGCAAAAACCGATTTTGAGCCCATTTCTGGGACCAGAATTGCGTGGTTCCAGCCGCAAAATGCGTTATTGTAGCGCACTTCGATTGCGGGAATGGGCTCCGCGGACAATCCATAAAGTTCCGGTTCGTAATTGATCAGATTAGGAAACATCTGTCGTTTTTGCGAGCGGCCATTGGAGAAGACACATCTCTAAAATTTAATATATCGACTCGTCTCATTTGCGAACTGTTATACAAGCAATATTGTCTGTTCTTCTCAAGATTTCCGACCCCGGCCGTTTGAATCGCCCGAGCCTAATCTCCAGCGAATCGCCAGACCTGTCAAATTCGATGACTGTATGCTTTGTGACAGTGTAATCAGATTCCTATGGAGTGGTGCACAGGAGGAAACATGGAGGCAAGTGCTGGCACGGGGACTATGCGACTCAGACCACAAAGCAACCGAGGCCGAAGGTCGCCGTATGCGGACGCTCGAGCCCTTCAGCAACAACAACTCCAGCAGCTAGAACTACAGAAGCGAGAACTCCACCAGCGAGAGCTTGTGGGCCTCAACAATGAAATCCAAAGGAAACAACTGTGGGTGCCGCAGCGAACAACGTTGCCTTGAAACTGAACTCGGTGATAGGCTATAACTCAAAAGTAGCGAGGCTTTTGACCAATTAATGACGGGGGTCGATTCGTCGGCGGTTTCGCCGAGGCATTGAAATAGCTCAGCTTTGGCAAATTTTAGCGGAATTGACAATAACAGTTCAGATAAGTATACAAGCAATAACAGTTTAGCAAATGAGACGAGTCCATAAATTAAATTTTAGAGATGTGCTAAAAAGAGTACTCAATGACTTCTTCTTCGTCATCGCTGCTGTTGCAGACGTCATGGTCATCCTGGTCGCTGCCGTCTCCGTCACCTTTCTGGTCATCACCGTCACTGACGAGGCAGAAGTCATCCAGCGCTTTGGTGTACTTGTCGAGGACAAGTACACCATGTCGATAATACTTTGTACAGTTCTGGTCGGAGACTTTGTCGAACTCTTCGGCCACCTTACCGTCCAGTTCGCTAGCGGTCGTGGCTGGATTCGACGCTATATGGCTTTTCATCAACCCACATACCATTTCGATTGGCTGCAACTCCGGGTGGTATGGGGGTGAAGTACACCAAATGAACATATCCGGACGCGATGAGTTGCATTGAATAGATGGGGGCGGGTCAGTGGGACTGCACGCGCACAAGAAGCTGGGCGATGACATCTTTCTCCTCGCAGATAATACCTAAATAAATAAATAAATAAAAAGCATTAAGATATAATTTACAACAACACTCGTTATAATAAGTAAATACTTCGATCTGTGAGCCATTGACGAATGTCAGCGTTCCACCATTTCTTGGTCGGAGTTGATTTGTGAGCCGCTTTGTGATAAGATGCTCCGTCCATGTGAATATTGCACGGATAACAAAAATGCATTACACTTTAAGGCTAGTAAGCAACCTCTTAGCTACCCTACTTGCTATTTGGGATCGATTTGGGTCATGTGGACCCAAAAATTGGATACGAAGTATCCAATTGGTGTTCAAAAAAGTCCATTTCCTCGAAAGTGGGTACCCTGAAAGACCCATTTTAGTGTCCAGGAGGAAACTGGTGGACGGCTGGAGACGTCTCTGGGCCGAGTTGGACATTTGCAGGACCTTTCCGATGGGGTCTATACAAAAACCAAGTATAACCCGATGAACCAGGTGGTGGTGAGCCACCTACTTCTAGTGAGCTCAGATAGCTCAGCTGGTTAAGCATCCAGTGTCAGACGGAAACGGCCAGGGTTCAATCCCGGGCCGACCAGACCTCTCGGACGATGATTGGGGTTTCGCCGCGAAGGTTGGGATATCTGGTCTTGTGACTGGACTGGTGGTCTTGGGGGCTACTGGGCGCCGTCTCATGGGCTGTAGGCCTGGAAGCACGGTTAGACCCGGTAGTTCTTGAGACTGCTTGACCGGGCACTTCAGTAGGAGAGATGCGGGTCGTGGTCTAGAGGGGCAAAGCCTCCCAGTCGTCGTCTCATGGGCTTGTAGGCCTGGTAGTACGCGCGGCTCGGGAGTGTGGCGCCGCTCTAGACCTCGATCCAAGGAGTAGTCTAGTGATGTCGTGCATGCCATAACACGCGTAAGCGTCTGTAGCGTGTCGCGGTCTTCACCCACCTGTCCGCCAACGTGGAACCCCGTCTGGGTTCAAAAATCCACACCGCCTTCGGGTACAGCAGACATAAGGCAACGCCCGCTAAGCGATCGGCAAATGGAGCCGGGAACTTGGCGTATGGGCGTGAAAGTGGTGGAGACTGAAGCCAGTAATGGCCGAGCACGCCGGCGGCGGATTGTAAGACATCAGGATGAAGCCTTGAGCTTGTGGCCTTACCTTCGGGCCACAGGCGTCTCTTCCCGGCTACGGTTCAACATGGCCGCGGGAAAGGAGCCCCGCTGACGGGTTTCCACCGCGCGATCGCTTGGATCTGCAGTCGTGAAGGGCGCCAACGCTCCGGACGTCTCTTCCCTGTCGTGGTTCAACATGTCCGCGGGTAAGGAGTCCCGCTGACGGGCTTCCGCCTCGTGGTCGCTTGGGCCATTGTCATCGAAGGGTGCCGACACAGGCAGTCCTCGCAATAAGGTGTGTAGTTGCCTACTCACCTGCGTGGACTGTCTTATTGCTTGCGCCTGGGTTGCCTGCCATAAGGCAGCAACATGAAGGTCAATCAGGGCGTGCACCCGAGCCTTGACGCCGATGAGACTTGGTTCATACTCGTGGAAGCGGATGTCATTGCGGTGCGTCCATTGGCAGCGAAGTACCACAACTCTCACTATGTGGAAGACCGCAAAGAGGCTGTAACCAAAGTCCTTTTTGGCTCGGGGCGTAGGCATAATGTCCGCGAAGTAGACCACAGTCGCCCACTCAATGGGAGACTCAAACCACTGTTGGAACACCTCAAGCCATTCCGCCCATACGGTTGCCGCAAAGTCACAATACCAAAAGAGATGGGAGACGGTTTCAATGACTCCACACCCATGATGGCAGCGAGTCATAGCGTCTTGCACGTGCTGCAGCCTAAAGCCCACCCAAAGTGCGTTGTGCTGAAGTCTGTACAGCAAGTCCGCGTTCACTGGTAGTACGTGCTTGTTCATCTTTAGGTCCCTGCCCCATACATTTGCGGGAGGCGCTTGTTCAAGGCCAAGTGCAGTCGTTGGCAGGCCGGGTACCTTGTACTGAACCAGGAGCTTGCGTATTAACGACACCGTGAGATCAGCGACTTCGTAGCCACTGAAGCTCCAAGTATGGAGTGCGCAGCCGTAGTGTGGCTTGGGGCGGGGTCCAATGGGCATGCTGGCCAACGGTCGTAACTGCGAGTCAATCTTAGTTAAGAAAGATCCGCAGAAGCTCACGCTGTTAGCACGCCTAGGCTGGCCATGCTCACGGATGACTTGGGATAGCTTGGCGGCTTGAGGCGGGTATCCACTAAGCTCAAACAAGTCAGATATCCGATAAACCTTTAAGCGAATAAGGTCTTGGACAATTCCCAGGTTTGCGGCTCGCAGGGTCTTGGGCGTCTTGGTTGCAGTCGTGATATCCACATTGTCCAGCAGCGGCATTGTCAACTTGTCAAACTTGGTCATGTTGCGAGTGATCTTGGGGCGCAGTTCGGTGTTTCAAAGGAAGAGAACATGGTGCCAATACAAACCAAGCGGTCTCCATCGTCTTAGCCGTCGAGACACCACATGATGAGGGCTGTTCCAGACCGGCGCGAACAGGATGTCAAAGTCGCGTCCCCAAGGTTTCATCACGGAGTCAAACAGCGCAATGACTGGGGCGGCCCATGAGGGTACATCATCCGGTGACTGGCGTACGGCCATGAGCAGCTTGCAGAGCATGTGGGACTGTCAAGATAGGCAGCTCGCTTCGGCGTCAGATGCTTGGTCGTGTGTTCAAGGATCTGAGCCAGCTTAATGCGATCCCATTTCGGCTTGTCATGATGGAACTCCCTTGAAGGTGAACAATAGATCCCGGACCAAAACTGGTTGAAGTCCTGGCACATGACTTCCAACTCCTCCGGCGAATTGACAGGAATCGGAGTGTTATGCAGGATCTGAGGCGGTCGGAAGAAGTACTTGGTACCTCGTTCAGAATCATGGAGGTCGGAGGCAAACTTCTTCTTCGAAGCGTAGAACTTTCACCTTCATCTTGACCTCCAGTAGTGCCCTCTTTTCAGTCAGCCGCCGGCGTTGATCATCGGTAGGCTCCGTCGCTTGGCGGTGCTGCAGATCATTGATTTCCAGGTGCAGTTCCTCAAGTTCGCGCTGGCGAGCATTCTTCCGGGATTCAAATAACTCGTGCAGGAAGATGTTGTCGCGACGCTTGTGCTCGTCGAGTAGGCAGCCCGGGTTGTAGTGGGAGTCCGTTGGTGCATGGAGCATGTCTGCCCACTTGATCAGCGATTCTTGGAGATACTGCTGCGCTTCAGGAAGCTGGATGATCCATTCTGGGCAGCGCCAGGGGGGTCTCTTAGCCGGCCGAAAGACAGCAGATCCGAGTCGAAAGTCGATGCCGCTGTGGTCACCCATATTGGAGCGATTGCGAAAGTCGTGCAGAATGCCCTGCATGGCCGAGTGGAAGAGCTGGGAGCTTAGCATCACGTAGTCTAACCTTGAGCTGGAGTTGGGGCTGGTGAACTCGACGAGCGTCGGATGTTCCAGGCGCCATGCATCCACCACGTTGATAGCTTGCATCCAGTCCAGCAGCTCGGTTCGTCCCCGCGACCGATTTCGGTCGGTGTGGTTGGCTTGGTCCAGTTGGCTTGACATCACCGTGTTGAAGTCGCCCATGACAATGTGCAGCACATCATCGTCGAAATCTCTTGGAAGGTTCTTAAAGAAAGTTGGCCGATTCTGGCCTTTAACGGGGGCATGCACCACATGAATGTACGTCTCTTTCAAGTCCAGAGTGCCGCGTAGTAGTAAGTACCGATCCATCATATCAGCCGAGCTAACATGACGGAGGGTAACGTCTTGAATATCTTGAACAGGGCATGTCGGCGTGAGTAGTAAGCCCACACCAGCGTGCCCTGTGTATGTAGTCATATGTTCTTGCGACCAAAAGCTGGAATTAAACCGCGAGGTTTGCCTCCAGATCTGTTTCAAGCGCTGGTAGTTGAAGGGCCCGGTGAAGCACGTCTCCTGAAGACCGATCATGTGAAAGGTCTTAGAGAAGTACTGCAGCGAGCTCCTTGAGGTCCGGTTCATGCCGTTAGCGTTCAGCGAGAACCCTCTCAGGGCCCAATTCCCATTAGAGAGAAGGGCTACCCGAGTTGGCTACTGCAGAAGCCGCTTGTTGGAGATCAACGATGCATTGGCGTAAGTCGTCCGGCAACGGGCCATCAAGGAGTCGAGTTGCCAACGGCGAGGTTACCAGTACCCCTAGGGTGCGATCGTCCCAGAGGTGCCACATCGGATGGCAGCGTAGTAGCTTCTTCTTGGATTAGAGCGCAGACCTTGACCGGATCCATATAGATGCTTGGAGCAATCACTTGCAACGCAAGATCAAACTCGGCCAGTCGCGTTTGGAGCCAGAACTCGTTTGGGGTAGAGCAAAAGCTCTGCAGCACGACTTCTGGGCTTAGGTCGTCAGCGTCCGGGAAGAGCTCGGCCAACTTGTTCTTGAGCGAGTAGTCCTTCGCCGAGGAGTCTAGCTTCGTGGAGATCATTCGGAGTACTGCGTGGCCAAACGTCTTGCTGCGAAGATGCTGATAGTTACCGGGAGCCGAGGTGTCTAATAAAAAGCGATGGACGCTAGGTTGGGCTTGGATCCCGTACAAGCTGCTATCGGCATCTGAGGTGTTCGAGAACTCCGTCAGATACGATTCGATGACGTTGCAGAGGTCATTGAGGGTGATCGTCTCTGCAGGGTACTTGATCGCAGCGCTGTTGAGTATCTTTTCGGCAGGCTTGGACAGCTTGACATACGAGGCAACCGGGGAGGGCGGGATCTGCGTACTGTCCCAGAGAGTCATATCCTGATCAGGTGGGACATTGCCACCATCTCCCTCACTCAGCCACTCATACTGGTTGGTGGATGCCAGTACTGGATAGCCAGTCTGGGACGGGGGTAGTTCCCTTGTCTTGGCCGTGGGAGTGGACATCTTGCCAGAGACAAGTTGCTTAGCGCGCAAGATACGCGCCGGCTTCCGGTCCGTTCGCTTGATCGAGCCAGTGGGAAAATTTGGAGGTTCTTCATCCGACGGCCAGATAGAATTGGGCTGGACTGTGATCCCGTCTCCGAC
The DNA here is from genome assembly GCA_033558025.1 of Phytophthora sp. 'mugwort'. Lineage (NCBI taxonomy): Eukaryota > Oomycota > Peronosporomycetes > Peronosporales > Peronosporaceae > Phytophthora > Phytophthora sp. 'mugwort'. The sequence continues at coordinate 3,352,878 of JAUCEF010000007.1, read as the reverse complement.
AGTTTCTCCTTCAACACCTTCCATGGCGCTGCTTGAACTGGCTTCCGAGTCACTCACTTCTGAGCCATTAGGCTCGGATGGCTCGTACTCGGCGTCCGACGTTTCCATAGGCGTTCCATTGGCTTCGGCGCTCGTGGCAACAGCAGGCTTCGAAGAAGCCTGATGTGCCGCATGGTCGACCGACTTAGATGATGATGGGTGAGCCTTGCGTTTCTCGTGCATCGCCTTCAGGAAGGGCCGCGTGCCGTGGTTGAACGCACGGATGCGGTGATTGGCCACCGCGTATCCATGGTCACCGAACTTGATTTCTCGCAACGGCGCCGTTGGCGTAAGCATCAGCGACTCGGGCGGGGACTTGTGGTTGACGTACACTCGGCGGCTGAATGACTTCAGACCGCGGATCGTACGACTAGGGCAGATGAACACCGGTGGTGTCCCATGTGCGGCGAACCAGTCGTAGATCTCGCTGTCATCGACCTCGTCAGGCAGGCGCTGCAAGTCGACATAGTACCAGCTGGAGTACTTGGAGTACGGTTGAACCCGATAGTTTCGGTCACAGATCGACAGCGTCTGGCCACCCAACTTGGATGCGACAGCTTGATCAGTGCATACAAAGCTGATGCCAGCGTTCCGGATGGTCTTGAAATCGCGCAGATGGCTGACGTTGGCCGACCAGATGGCCGGTTGCGTATCCGATCCGAGCGAGGTCATGATCTCCGTATCAGTGAACGTGGCGGTCAGGTCTCGCGCAGGAATCCACATGGAGTAGATCAGCTCACTCGAGACGAGCTGGGGAACTCCACGTAGAGCAGCTGCTTTCTTGTCATCAGCGTTGCGCTCGGGATCCAACATAGCCTTTTCCGCTGACGCGAGAGCGTCATCGGTGGGCAACGAGAACTCGACCTGTGGGGCCTTGTTTCGCCACTCAGCATGCCAAGTCTGGTCACGACGAGGAGCCGCCATGATGATGGGCTGCGAAGGCTGGCGGACCAGTTCGGGCGTTTCTTCTTCCAGCTGCTCTCTCGCAGCTGTCACGTTCCCCCCTTTACGGTAGGGCTAGGCCGCACTCCTCTGACCTCCTAGGGCCACAGGCGCAAACTCGGCAACAGCTTCAAGGGAGCGGCTCGAATGGGAGTCGCGACGACTTAGTTCTTCGGCGGCGGCAGCACGACGGCTTAGCGTGGTGGTGGTGTCGCGGCGCGGGGCGGGGCGGGGTGTTAAGGTCCGGTAGTCAGGTGAGGCGACAGCACGACAGTTAGGCTGAGGTGGAGAAACGACAACACGGGACTGGAGGGACCGAAGCTTGAAAGCGCAGTAGCAGGTATGGGCCTGTCTATGTGCACTTGTGGGGTAGCCGGCAAATTGCAAACTGTGAATATTGCATGGACCGACATCCTTTATGAGCGTCGAACACAAATTAGTGAACCATTTTCCAAACGTGTCGCCGTCAAAGTTACCGTGGTAGTCGGAGAGTTCAGGAGTTCCTTTACGCTTTTTAGTCGCTGAATTCCAATGCTCAATCGACTCTTTGACGAACTCGCCATTTATTTCATTCTGAGAGCGTGTTGAGCTTCCACTCTGCGTGTTGGTAGTGCAAGTTATTATACTTGCACAACCATAACAATTCTGTGCAGAAGATCAGTAAGAAAAAGTTACAGCTCACATAGTACCTGGGCCCTTTCCGCTTTGGATTTTTCGTACTTTGTCTTCTGTCAACCACGTTTTGTTTGCGACGTGGTTGACATTGACGTATGACTCGTCTAGAATGCCTTAGGTCGGATTGGATTGTTGTTGTTCGCATCTCGATTGGCAAGCTTCTTTTGAAGATATGTCGCTCGAAACGCTACGTTGTTCCCCCTCTCAGCCAGAAAATTACAATGCTTGCCCCGAATGTGGAAAAAAGCCCAATCGTCAAAGCAGGTGACGCATGCTTCGCACAGGTTTTTTTGCTTCTTTTCCATGACTTTTGTCACATGGTTGGATATAAGCTGAGTTGTGATTGGCCAAGTTGCTTCATTCTCAGCGATCACAAACTCGCGGATTACTCCTCTCAGATCAGGAGATGAGTACTTGCTTTGTCCACTGCGCTTCGTCTCACACATGACTTCAATTAAAACTTAAGACAAACAGGTATTGATACATCACTGTTAGCAACATATACACTATAAATGAAAACTCTTCGAAACCTCGTCGAGCTTGGTCGCAGGACTTTTGTTTCAGTACGCCATGACGCGTCCGACGGTTGCCAGGCCTACGTGAAGGCATTCTGCTATCCGTTGACGGGTTTCCACGCCGCCAGATCTCCCCGCCTTTTCTTATTTCGGGAAATACTCTTGAGCCTTGACAATCCTGCACTTTTCTTGAGGTGTGAGCGGTTTGCCACGGGGCATCCTTCTGCAAAATGGAAGGAGAGAATAGCTCGGTGTTTGGCCCTGTCTCCTTTAAACTATTTAAAATAGATTATGTGGCTGTTGCACTCCCCCCAGACCAAAATAAAGACGTTACCTAAGTTTGTTCTGGTGTGTTGAAAAGAAACTTGAGTTGTATCTTCTCTTGTGGTCGGTACAATAATAGGAGGTTGAGGATCTAGGTTATTCGGATGTGAAATATATAGTGTGTCCCACGGTAATTGCTCTATCTGAAATCGATCTCTGGTATCACAATTAGTGTGGGATATCCGGTAGATGCGTTGAAAGTGAGGCCACACTAGTATTAGTTCAAGTTACGTGTTCCCTTCACGATATTAGCGCCAACGACAATGGTACGTCCGCGACTGGATCCGCTGCTACGCGCAACCGTCCTTCGTCTCCTAGAGCCGACCACGCGGTGCCCACACCCTCATACTATAGCTGACTTCTCGCATTATATTCAGTCCTTGTGACCACTACCAACTCTTCCAGCAGAAGACGCGCCGCTCGGCCAAGTACGCAGCGCTTCGTGCTCATGCAAAAGTCGTACGCGCAGCAGTTTTCGCACATTTACTTGTTAAAAGTGCAGTACTACTCCGCCTTTATGTAACTCCGCCCACCTATGCTTCCCTCAAAGTCCTCGCGATACTTCTCAGAGGTATCTTGCAGATCATTCGGAAGTTGAGACTCCCCCAAAATCCGTTAAAATTTTTGGAGAGACCGCAGAGCATCATTGCTTTATATGGGTAAGACACACCATCAAGCATCTGTCTTTTGACATATAGCACGAACGCAGCGCGCAGCAAGCTTCAAGAAGAATGGCTTACCCGGATTCTTAATTTTGCCGGACCATTTCCCGTTTGCTTTTGATATCGAGAATTGTGCTTTTGTTGCTAAGCGGTGCTTCTGCTTATCCCATTCATTAGTCCACTTCTCCTTGATGGCCTTGACGATGAACGAATCTGCAGTTGGAAAAGAAACTTGATGCGCATGGTTTTGGCGACCAGTGTGTCCTTGGATTCATCTACGTCGTGTCCGCTTGCATTGTCAATGTACACGACTTGTCGTTTACCGCGGGCGTGGCGACAGTCGCACATATTGCCTTGAACCCATTCCCAGAAAAACTTGGTTATCCATTCAGCCTTTGGGACCGCTTCGATAGGTTACACCGGGTACAACGTCCTTGACCCTTCAAGAGGTAGCGTCGGTTCCTGTTCTAGATAAAAATAGGTGGTTCAATATGTGTAATAGGTGCCGCCTCTAATGTTTATCACAAGAGTCATACCCTCTCCACCACTAACCACGTCATGATAGCGAATGGTTTTGTCTCCATGAAATCCTAGTGTTCTCTGTTGTCCATGAACAAAACGAGCCTCGTCCTTATTGAAGACCTCAATTTCATCAAGTTTGCCATAGACAAATGCACGTTTCAAATTGCCGAGATGGGCGGCAACGCTGCACTCGATAGCTTCCTCCTTCTCCGGGCTACATTCCAGTTTCCCACACTGTTTCTCCGATACGATGTCAAAATAAGCACAAAATTGTTGGACCAATCGATACATAATACGATCTTTCAGGTGGATACTCGAGTTATAAAGTGGTTGCGTGAAAATCACCCTGAGCGCGTGTCAAAATGATGACGGATATTTGTTGTAGCAAAGTGCTGGACAGTTTAATAATGCCCGTCTTTCTGAGGCGACAAAATTCTTCCAGTAATTGACTGAAAATTCATTCTACCCTTGGTTCTCGTTTTCGTCCTCGACCAGGAGATGCTTTACCACGCATTCACCTTTTGACGGCGCATCGTACCACCACCACAGACCTTCGCTGCTTTGCCAGGTGCCGCTCTCGCTCTTTTCACCGTCGACTGGCCTTCTGCAGGTTAACCTTTTGATTGCCTGTGAAGAGTGCAGCGAATTTAGCTACGCTTTTAAGGGCAATCGGTCCTCCCCTGCATCATGAAGTGCTTACATGTAAGCCACGACTCGTGTTCTATCCGTGAGAAGCGACACAACTTGGGGAGCACGATGCAGGGGCTTGGAGTGGTCTTCGTCCAAGACCACGAGCTCTTCGTCTACACTCGTCTCGACTTGCTCGACGTTCTCGAGCAGTTTCGCACTGTCGTCTTGCCCAGCACGTAGATTTCTGCCTCACTCCACAATCATCGACGGGCCGAAAAAATATGGCAAGCTGTTCTGCACCAATGTTTTCGGGGGTGCTTTCTGCTCGAGGTCTGCTGCAGGTACCATTGGCTGAGTGCACAAACTGCATTGAGCATGGCCATCCTCTTTCTCTTCAACTGAGATACCACAAAAGGGGTGGGTTTAATTCCCGCAAATATCACGCGTGTGCGAGACGCTTGATTTGTCGAGGCTATAACCGTACAAGTAACCCCATATTACATTCACGCGTTGTTGAAGTCTCTGCGATGATGGAGACATAAATTAGTGTGGCCTGCGGTATTTGCGCGGCCACGCGAAAAGGGAACTCACACTATATAACATGTTTTACTGTACCGAATTACCTGAGTTATTTATGACATAAAGTATATTTTTCGTACCCTCTGTCCTGTCTATCTATTGTCTTCTGTCTACCAGTGCATCAACAAGTGCTTGCGCGGGCACAGAACCCGAGCAACGAGGAGCCCCATCCACTGCATGAGCTCGTGCGGGAGGGTCTTCTTCACCTTGAGGAACTTCGCGCGGATCTTCTCTTTTTACGGCGGGTTCTCTTTTTCGCGCTGCTTCTCGAAGGCGGCATCGACTCGCTTGTCAAGCACTTGGCTCCAGTACCGATTTGACTCGCAAGCAACATGAAGCCAGAAAGATTTCGGTAGAAAAAGTAAAACAATGCCACTGGAGAGTGCAGTGCCTGAATGGCATCTCACGACGGACTACAGTAGCCATCGTACATCTTGTGCACGATCGGTTCGTTCACGATGGGAGCTACGGTATTTGGCGCCAACATCGTCCACCCCAACGCGACCATCGTTCGAAGAGTCTTGTTGTCGTGAATAGCAGACGATCCTGTCAGTATAATTTATGCACGTTAGGGTGACGGTCGCAAAATAACCTATCAATAAGCATTCTCACCAGCTACAGCTTGTTCGAGTTGAGCTTTTTCCTCGTCTCCTTATTCATCGACGTCACTCCCAGCACCAGAGTTACTCCCGTCTTTTTCACGATCGAGAGGATCTGTGTCAGATTGATCACTTTCCGAGGGTTCGTCCTCCGAGGCCAGGACATAATTTCCACCTGGATTGAGAATGGGGTCACCTGCCGTGGCTTCGTCAAAGTGGATCACCGTCCTGAGCATCTCACGGCTGTGGATGCGCACCGAGACATTCGAACCCAGCGGAGTGCGCGACTCGCCGTAGATCCACGAGAGCGATTGTATGCAGAGAGAATATGTGCAGCAGGCATACAGGGGCCGTGAGTATACGAATTGGCTGCGACTCGATCTGTTTCCAGATTGGGCGTGCGAGGTTGGGTTAGGCGCTCTTATGGTGTAATGGTTAGCACTCTGGACTTTGAATCCAGCGATCCGGGTTCAAATCCCGGTAGGAGCTTGTTTTTGTGTGGCGTTGCAAGCGTGGGGTGTCGGTACGGCGCTGGCTGTCGTGTGGGAGTGCAAATCTAGTTTGCCAATTTGCTTGTGTGTGTGTAAGTTAGTGCTGGTCTTATGGTGTAATGGTTAGCACTCTGGACTTTGAATCCAGCGATCCGGGTTCAAATCCCGGTAGGAGCTTGTTTTTGTGTGGCGTTGCAAGCGTGGGGTGTCGGTACGGCGCTGGCTGTCGTGTGGGAGTGCAAATCTAGTTTGCCAATTTGCTTGTGTGTGTGTAAGTTAGTGCTGGTCTTATGGTGTAATGGTTAGCACTCTGGACTTTGAATCCAGCGATCCGGGTTTAAATCCCGGTAGGAGCTTGTTTTTGTGTGGCGTTGCAAGCGTGGGGTGTCGGTACGGCGCTGGCTGTCGTGTGGGAGTGCAAATCTAGTTTGCCAATTTGCTTGTGTGTGTGTAAGTTAGTGCTGGTCTTATGGTGTAATGGTTAGCACTCTGGACTCTGAATCCAGCGATCCGGGTTCAAATCCCGGTAGGACCTCGTTTTGAACTGCAAATATTCGCCCCACCTCGCTCACAGTTGTTGCCGCGCTGTGGGTCTACTTGGCACGACGTCTGGCGTACTGTGTGTTGCTGCGGCGCGTTTATCGGGCCGTTGTCGCTCAGGATCGGATCTACCAACTTCGACTCCACGAGGCCGACAGACTGGTTTCACCCGCCGACTTCACTGACAATGCCGCCAGTTATCTTGAGCGGCCCGGAGCTGGCAGTATCGCTCACAAGCCAGCCAAGCCGCACAAAGACCCATATTCTCTCAGAATTGCGATGCCAAAAGTGGTCAGCCGGTGGGAATCGACGCGTGCTGGTCGGCGAAACGAGAGTGCGCGACTCGCCGTAGATCCACGAGAGCGATTGTATGCAAAGAGAATATGTGCAGCAGGCATACGAGGGCCGTGAGTATACGAATTGGCTGCGACTCGATCTGGTTCCGGATTGGGCGTGCGAGGTTGGGTTAGGCGCTCTTATGGTGTAATGGTTAGCACTCTGGACTTTGAATCCAGCGATCCGGGTTCAAATCCCGGTAGGAGCTTGTTTTTGTGCGGCGTTGCAAGCGTGGGGTGTCGGTACGGCGCTGGCTGTCGTGTGGGAGTGCAAATCTAGTTTGCCAATTTGCTTGTGTGTGTGTAAGTTAGTGCTGGTCTTATGGTGTAATGGTTAGCACTCTGGACTCTGAATCCAGCGATCCGGGTTCAAATCCCGGTAGGACCTCGTTTTGAACTGCAAATATTCGCCCCACCTCGCTCACAGTTGTTGCCGCGCTGTGGGTCTACTTGGCACGACGTCTGGCGTACTGTGTGTTGCTGCGGCGCGTTTATCGGGCCGTTGTCGCTCAGGATCGGATCTACCAACTTCGACTCCACGAGGCCGACAGACTGGTTTCACCCGCCGACTTCACTGACAATGCCGCCAGTTATCTTGAGCGGCCCGGAGCTGGCAGTATCGCTCACAAGCCAGCCAAGCCGCACAAAGACCCATATTCTCTCAGAATTGCGATGCCAAAAGTGGTCAGCCGGTGGGAATCGACGCGTGCTGGTCGGCGAAACGAGAGTGCGCGACTCGCCGTAGATCCACGAGAGCGATTGTATGCAAAGAGAATATGTGCAGCAGGCATACGAGGGCCGTGAGTATACGAATTGGCTGCGACTCGATCTGGTTCCGGATTGGGCGTGCGAGGTTGGGTTAGGCGCTCTTATGGTGTAATGGTTAGCACTCTGGACTTTGAATCCAGCGATCCGGGTTCAAATCCCGGTAGAAGCTTGTTTTTGTGCGGCGTTGCAAGCGTGGGGTGTCGGTACGGCGCTGGCTGTCGTGTGGGAGTGCAAATCTAGTTTGCCAATTTGCTTGTGTGTGTGTAAGTTAGTGCTGGTCTTATGGTGTAATGGTTAGCACTCTGGACTCTGAATCCAGCGATCCGGGTTCAAATCCCGGTAGGACCTCGTTTTGAACTGCAAATATTCGCCCCACCTCGCTCACAGTTGTTGCCGCGCTGTGGGTCTACTTGGCACGACGTCTGGCGTACTGTGTGTTGCTGCGGCGCGTTTATCGGGCCGTTGTCGCTCAGGATCGGATCTACCAACTTCGACTCCACGAGGCCGACAGACTGGTTTCACCCGCCGACTTCACTGACAATGCCGCCAGTTATCTTGAGCGGCCCGGAGCTGGCAGTATCGCTCACAAGCCAGCCAAGCCGCACAAAGACCCATATTCTCTCAGAATTGCGATGCCAAAAGTGGTCAGCCGGTGGGAATCGACGCGTGCTGGTCGGCGAAACGAGAGTGCGCGACTCGCCGTAGATCCACGAGAGCGATTGTATGCAAAGAGAATATGTGCAGCAGGCATACGAGGGCCGTGAGTATACGAATTGGCTGCGACTCGATCTGGTTCCGGATTGGGCGTGCGAGGTTGGGTTAGGCGCTCTTATGGTGTAATGGTTAGCACTCTGGACTTTGAATCCAGCGATCCGGGTTCAAATCCCGGTAGGAGCTTGTTTTTGTGCGGCGTTGCAAGCGTGGGGTGTCGGTACGGCGCTGGCTGTCGTGTGGGAGTACAAATCTAGTTTGCCAATTTGCTTGTGTGTGTGTAAGTTAGTGCTGGTCTTATGGTGTAATGGTTAGCACTCTGGACTCTGAATCCAGCGATCCGGGTTCAAATCCCGGTAGGACCTCGTTTTGAACTGCAAATATTCGCCCCACCTCGCTCACAGTTGTTGCCGCGCTGTGGGTCTACTTGGCACGACGTCTGGCGTACTGTGTGTTGCTGCGGCGCGTTTATCGGGCCGTTGTCGCTCAGGATCGGATCTACCAACTTCGACTCCACGAGGCCGACAGACTGGTTTCACCCGCCGACTTCACTGACAATGCCGCCAGTTATCTTGAGCGGCCCGGAGCTGGCAGTATCGCTCACAAGCCAGCCAAGCCGCACAAAGACCCATATTCTCTCAGAATTGCGATGCCAAAAGTGGTCAGCCGGTGGGAATCGACGCGTGCTGGTCGGCGAAACGAGAGTGCGCGACTCGCCGTAGATCCACGAGAGCGATTGTATGCAAAGAGAATATGTGCAGCAGGCATACGAGGGCCGTGAGTATACGAATTGGCTGCGACTCGATCTGGTTCCGGATTGGGCGTGCGAGGTTGGGTTAGGCGCTCTTATGGTGTAATGGTTAGCACTCTGGACTTTGAATCCAGCGATCCGGGTTCAAATCCCGGTAGGAGCTTGTTTTTGTGCGGCGTTGCAAGCGTGGGGTGTCGGTACGGCGCTGGCTGTCGTGTGGGAGTGCAAATCTAGTTTGCCAATTTGCTTGTGTGTGTGTAAGTTAGTGCTGGTCTTATGGTGTAATGGTTAGCACTCTGGACTCTGAATCCAGCGATCCGGGTTCAAATCCCGGTAGGACCTCGTTTTGAACTGCAAATATTCGCCCCACCTCGCTCACAGTTGTTGCCGCGCTGTGGGTCTACTTGGCACGACGTCTGGCGTACTGTGTGTTGCTGCGGCGCGTTTATCGGGCCGTTGTCGCTCAGGATCGGATCTACCAACTTCGACTCCACGAGGCCGACAGACTGGTTTCACCCGCCGACTTCACTGACAATGCCGCCAGTTATCTTGAGCGGCCCGGAGCTGGCAGTATCGCTCACAAGCCAGCCAAGCCGCACAAAGACCCATATTCTCTCAGAATTGCGATGCCAAAAGTGGTCAGCCGGTGGGAATCGACGCGTGCTGGTCGGCGAAACGAGAGTGCGCGACTCGCCGTAGATCCACGAGAGCGATTGTATGCAAAGAGAATATGTGCAGCAGGCATACGAGGGCCGTGAGTATACGAATTGGCTGCGACTCGTTCTGGTTCCGGATTGGGCGTGCGAGGTTGGGTTAGGCGCTCTTATGGTGTAATGGTTAGCAGTCTGGACTTTGAATCCAGCGATCCGGGTTCAAATCCCGGTAGGAGCTTGTTTTGAACTGCAAATATTCGCCCCACCTCGCTCACAGTTGTTGCCGCGCTGTGGGTCTACTTGGCACGACGTCTGGCGTACTGTGTGTTGCTGCGGCGCGTTTATCGGGCCGTTGTCGCTCAGGATCGGATCTACCAACTTCGACTCCACGAGGCCGACAGACTGGTTTCACCCGCCGACTTCACTGACAATGCCGCCAGTTATCTTGAGCGGCCCGGAGCTGGCAGTATCGCTCACAAGCCAGCCAAGCCGCACAAAGACCCATATTCTCTCAGAATTGCGATGCCAAAAGTGGTCAGCCGGTGGGAATCGACGCGTGCTGGTCGGCGAAACGAGAGTGCGCGACTCGCCGTAGATCCACGAGAGCGATTGTATGCAAAGAGAATATGTGCAGCAGGCATACGAGGGCCGTGAGTATACGAATTGGCTGCGACTCGTTCTGGTTCCGGATTGGGCGTGCGAGGTTGGGTTAGGCGCTCTTATGGTGTAATGGTTAGCAGTCTGGACTTTGAATCCAGCGATCCGGGTTCAAATCCCGGTAGGAGCTTGTTTTGAACTGCAAATATTCGCCCCACCTCGCTCACAGTTGTTGCCGCGCTGTGGGTCTACTTGGCACGACGTCTGGCGTACTGTGTGTTGCTGCGGCGCGTTTATCGGGCCGTTGTCGCTCAGGATCGGATCTACCAACTTCGACTCCACGAGGCCGACAGACTGGTTTCACCCGCCGACTTCACTGACAATGCCGCCAGTTATCTTGAGCGGCCCGGAGCTGGCAGTATCGCTCACAAGCCAGCCAAGCCGCACAAAGACCCATATTCTCTCAGAATTGCGATGCCAAAAGTGGTCAGCCGGTGGGAATCGACGCGTGCTGGTCGGCGAAACGAGAGTGCGCGACTCGCCGTAGATCCACGAGAGCGATTGTATGCAAAGAGAATATGTGCAGCAGGCATACGAGGGCCGTGAGTATACGAATTGGCTGCGACTCGATCTGGTTCCGGATTGGGCGTGCGAGGTTGGGTTAGGCGCTCTTATGGTGTAATGGTTAGCACTCTGGACTTTGAATCCAGCGATCCGGGTTCAAATCCCGGTAGGAGCTTGTTTTTGTGCGGCGTTGCAAGCGTGGGGTGTCGGTACGGCGCTGGCTGTCGTGTGGGAGTGCAAATCTAGTTTGCCAATTTGCTTGTGTGTGTGTAAGTTAGTGCTGGTCTTATGGTGTAATGGTTAGCACTCTGGACTCTGAATCCAGCGATCCGGGTTCAAATCCCGGTAGGACCTCGTTTTGAACTGCAAATATTCGCCCCACCTCGCTCACAGTTGTTGCCGCGCTGTGGGTCTACTTGGCACGACGTCTGGCGTACTGTGTGTTGCGGCGGCGCGTTTATCGGGCCGTTGTCGCTCAGGATCGGATCTACCAACTTCGACTCCACGAGGCCGACAGACTGGTTTCACCCGCCGACTTCACTGACAATGCCGCCAGTTATCTTGAGCGGCCCGGAGCTGGCAGTATCGCTCACAAGCCAGCCAAGCCGCACAAAGACCCATATTCTCTCAGAATTGCGATGCCAAAAGTGGTCAGCCGGTGGGAATCGACGCGTGCTGGTCGGCGAAACGAGAGTGCGCGACTCGCCGTAGATCCACGAGAGCGATTGTATGCAAAGAGAATATGTGCAGCAGGCATACGAGGGCCGTGAGTATACGAATTGGCTGCGACTCGATCTGGTTCCGGATTGGGCGTGCGAGGTTGGGTTAGGCGCTCTTATGGTGTAATGGTTAGCACTCTGGACTTTGAATCCAGCGATCCGGGTTCAAATCCCGGTAGGAGCTTGTTTTTGTGCGGCGTTGCAAGCGTGGGGTGTCGGTACGGCGCTGGCTGTCGTGTGGGAGTGCAAATCTAGTTTGCCAATTTGCTTGTGTGTGTGTAAGTTAGTGCTGGTCTTATGGTGTAATGGTTAGCACTCTGGACTCTGAATCCAGCGATCCGGGTTCAAATCCCGGTAGGACCTCGTTTTGAACTGCAAATATTCGCCCCACCTCGCTCACAGTTGTTGCCGCGCTGTGGGTCTACTTGGCACGACGTCTGGCGTACTGTGTGTTGCTGCGGCGCGTTTATCGGGCCGTTGTCGCTCAGGATCGGATCTACCAACTTCGACTCCACGAGGCCGACAGACTGGTTTCACCCGCCGACTTCACTGACAATGCCGCCAGTTATCTTGAGCGGCCCGGAGCTGGCAGTATCGCTCACAAGCCAGCCAAGCCGCACAAAGACCCATATTCTCTCAGAATTGCGATGCCAAAAGTGGTCAGCCGGTGGGAATCGACGCGTGCTGGTCGGCGAAACGAGAGTGCGCGACTCGCCGTAGATCCACGAGAGCGATTGTATGCAAAGAGAATATGTGCAGCAGGCATACGAGGGCCGTGAGTATACGAATTGGCTGCGACTCGTTCTGGTTCCGGATTGGGCGTGCGAGGTTGGGTTAGGCGCTCTTATGGTGTAATGGTTAGCACTCTGGACTTTGAATCCAGCGATCCGGGTTCAAATCCCGGTAGGAGCTTGTTTTGAACTGCAAATATTCGCCCCACCTCGCTCACAGTTGTTGCCGCGCTGTGGGTCTACTTGGCACGACGTCTGGCGTACTGTGTGTTGCTGCGGCGCGTTTATCGGGCCGTTGTCGCTCAGGATCGGATCTACCAACTTCGACTCCACGAGGCCGACAGACTGGTTTCACCCGCCGACTTCACTGACAATGCCGCCAGTTATCTTGAGCGGCCCGGAGCTGGCAGTATCGCTCACAAGCCAGCCAAGCCGCACAAAGACCCATATTCTCTCAGAATTGCGATGCCAAAAGTGGTCAGCCGGTGGGAATCGACGCGTGCTGGTCGGCGAAACGAGAGTGCGCGACTCGCCGTAGATCCACGAGAGCGATTGTATGCAAAGAGAATATGTGCAGCAGGCATACGAGGGCCGTGAGTATACGAATTGGCTGCGACTCGATCTGGTTCCGGATTGGGCGTGCGAGGTTGGGTTAGGCGCTCTTATGGTGTAATGGTTAGCACTCTGGACTTTGAATCCAGCGATCCGGGTTCAAATCCCGGTAGGAGCTTGTTTTTGTGCGGCGTTGCAAGCGTGGGGTGTCGGTACGGCGCTGGCTGTCGTGTGGGAGTGCAAATCTAGTTTGCCAATTTGCTTGTGTGTGTGTAAGTTAGTGCTGGTCTTATGGTGTAATGGTTAGCACTCTGGACTCTGAATCCAGCGATCCGGGTTCAAATCCCGGTAGGACCTCGTTTTGAACTGCAAATATTCGCCCCACCTCGCTCACAGTTGTTGCCGCGCTGTGGGTCTACTTGGCACGACGTCTGGCGTACTGTGTGTTGCTGCGGCGCGTTTATCGGGCCGTTGTCGCTCAGGATCGGATCTACCAACTTCGACTCCACGAGGCCGACAGACTGGTTTCACCCGCCGACTTCACTGACAATGCCGCCAGTTATCTTGAGCGGCCCGGAGCTGGCAGTATCGCTCACAAGCCAGCCAAGCCGCACAAAGACCCATATTCTCTCAGAATTGCGATGCCAAAAGTGGTCAGCCGGTGGGAATCGACGCGTGCTGGTCGGCGAAACGAGAGTGCGCGACTCGCCGTAGATCCACGAGAGCGATTGTATGCAAAGAGAATATGTGCAGCAGGCATACGAGGGCCGTGAGTATACGAATTGGCTGCGACTCGTTCTGGTTCCGGATTGGGCGTGCGAGGTTGGGTTAGGCGCTCTTATGGTGTAATGGTTAGCACTCTGGACTTTGAATCCAGCGATCCGGGTTCAAATCCCGGTAGGAGCTTGTTTTGAACTGCAAATATTCGCCCCACCTCGCTCACAGTTGTTGCCGCGCTGTGGGTCTACTTGGCACGACGTCTGGCGTACTGTGTGTTGCTGCGGCGCGTTTATCGGGCCGTTGTCGCTCAGGATCGGATCTACCAACTTCGACTCCACGAGGCCGACAGACTGGTTTCACCCGCCGACTTCACTGACAATGCCGCCAGTTATCTTGAGCGGCCCGGAGCTGGCAGTATCGCTCACAAGCCAGCCAAGCCGCACAAAGACCCATATTCTCTCAGAATTGCGATGCCAAAAGTGGTCAGCCGGTGGGAATCGACGCGTGCTGGTCGGCGAAACGAGAGTGCGCGACTCGCCGTAGATCCACGAGAGCGATTGTATGCAAAGAGAATATGTGCAGCAGGCATACGAGGGCCGTGAGTATACGAATTGGCTGCGACTCGATCTGGTTCCGGATTGGGCGTGCGAGGTTGGGTTAGGCGCTCTTATGGTGTAATGGTTAGCACTCTGGACTTTGAATCCAGCGATCCGGGTTCAAATCCCGGTAGGAGCTTGTTTTTGTGCGGCGTTGCAAGCGTGGGGTGTCGGTACGGCGCTGGCTGTCGTGTGGGAGTACAAATCTAGTTTGCCAATTTGCTTGTGTGTGTGTAAGTTAGTGCTGGTCTTATGGTGTAATGGTTAGCACTCTGGACTCTGAATCCAGCGATCCGGGTTCAAATCCCGGTAGGACCTCGTTTTGAACTGCAAATATTCGCCCCACCTCGCTCACAGTTGTTGCCGCGCTGTGGGTCTACTTGGCACGACGTCTGGCGTACTGTGTGTTGCTGCGGCGCGTTTATCGGGCCGTTGTCGCTCAGGATCGGATCTACCAACTTCGACTCCACGAGGCCGACAGACTGGTTTCACCCGCCGACTTCACTGACAATGCCGCCAGTTATCTTGAGCGGCCCGGAGCTGGCAGTATCGCTCACAAGCCAGCCAAGCCGCACAAAGACCCATATTCTCTCAGAATTGCGATGCCAAAAGTGGTCAGCCGGTGGGAATCGACGCGTGCTGGTCGGCGAAACGAGAGTGCGCGACTCGCCGTAGATCCACGAGAGCGATTGTATGCAAAGAGAATATGTGCAGCAGGCATACGAGGGCCGTGAGTATACGAATTGGCTGCGACTCGATCTGGTTCCGGATTGGGCGTGCGAGGTTGGGTTAGGCGCTCTTATGGTGTAATGGTTAGCACTCTGGACTTTGAATCCAGCGATCCGGGTTCAAATCCCGGTAGGAGCTTGTTTTTGTGCGGCGTTGCAAGCGTGGGGTGTCGGTACGGCGCTGGCTGTCGTGTGGGAGTACAAATCTAGTTTGCCAATTTGCTTGTGTGTGTGTAAGTTAGTGCTGGTCTTATGGTGTAATGGTTAGCACTCTGGACTCTGAATCCAGCGATCCGGGTTCAAATCCCGGTAGGACCTCGTTTTGAACTGCAAATATTCGCCCCACCTCGCTCACAGTTGTTGCCGCGCTGTGGGTCTACTTGGCACGACGTCTGGCGTACTGTGTGTTGCTGCGGCGCGTTTATCGGGCCGTTGTCGCTCAGGATCGGATCTACCAACTTCGACTCCACGAGGCCGACAGACTGGTTTCACCCGCCGACTTCACTGACAATGCCGCCAGTTATCTTGAGCGGCCCGGAGCTGGCAGTATCGCTCACAAGCCAGCCAAGCCGCACAAAGACCCATATTCTCTCAGAATTGCGATGCCAAAAGTGGTCAGCCGGTGGGAATCGACGCGTGCTGGTCGGCGAAACGAGAGTGCGCGACTCGCCGTAGATCCACGAGAGCGATTGTATGCAAAGAGAATATGTGCAGCAGGCATACGAGGGCCGTGAGTATACGAATTGGCTGCGACTCGATCTGGTTCCGGATTGGGCGTGCGAGGTTGGGTTAGGCGCTCTTATGGTGTAATGGTTAGCACTCTGGACTTTGAATCCAGCGATCCGGGTTCAAATCCCGGTAGGAGCTTGTTTTTGTGCGGCGTTGCAAGCGTGGGGTGTCGGTACGGCGCTGGCTGTCGTGTGGGAGTGCAAATCTAGTTTGCCAATTTGCTTGTGTGTGTGTAAGTTAGTGCTGGTCTTATGGTGTAATGGTTAGCACTCTGGACTCTGAATCCAGCGATCCGGGTTCAAATCCCGGTAGGACCTCGTTTTGAACTGCAAATATTCGCCCCACCTCGCTCACAGTTGTTGCCGCGCTGTGGGTCTACTTGGCACGACGTCTGGCGTACTGTGTGTTGCTGCGGCGCGTTTATCGGGCCGTTGTCGCTCAGGATCGGATCTACCAACTTCGACTCCACGAGGCCGACAGACTGGTTTCACCCGCCGACTTCACTGACAATGCCGCCAGTTATCTTGAGCGGCCCGGAGCTGGCAGTATCGCTCACAAGCCAGCCAAGCCGCACAAAGACCCATATTCTCTCAGAATTGCGATGCCAAAAGTGGTCAGCCGGTGGGAATCGACGCGTGCTGGTCGGCGAAACGAGAGTGCGCGACTCGCCGTAGATCCACGAGAGCGATTGTATGCAAAGAGAATATGTGCAGCAGGCATACGAGGGCCGTGAGTATACGAATTGGCTGCGACTCGATCTGGTTCCGGATTGGGCGTGCGAGGTTGGGTTAGGCGCTCTTATGGTGTAATGGTTAGCACTCTGGACTTTGAATCCAGCGATCCGGGTTCAAATCCCGGTAGGAGCTTGTTTTTGTGCGGCGTTGCAAGCGTGGGGTGTCGGTACGGCGCTGGCTGTCGTGTGGGAGTGCAAATCTAGTTTGCCAATTTGCTTGTGTGTGTGTAAGTTAGTGCTGGTCTTATGGTGTAATGGTTAGCACTCTGGACTCTGAATCCAGCGATCCGGGTTCAAATCCCGGTAGGACCTCGTTTTGAACTGCAAATATTCGCCCCACCTCGCTCACAGTTGTTGCCGCGCTGTGGGTCTACTTGGCACGACGTCTGGCGTACTGTGTGTTGCTGCGGCGCGTTTATCGGGCCGTTGTCGCTCAGGATCGGATCTACCAACTTCGACTCCACGAGGCCGACAGACTGGTTTCACCCGCCGACTTCACTGACAATGCCGCCAGTTATCTTGAGCGGCCCGGAGCTGGCAGTATCGCTCACAAGCCAGCCAAGCCGCACAAAGACCCATATTCTCTCAGAATTGCGATGCCAAAAGTGGTCAGCCGGTGGGAATCGACGCGTGCTGGTCGGCGAAACGAGAGTGCGCGACTCGCCGTAGATCCACGAGAGCGATTGTATGCAAAGAGAATATGTGCAGCAGGCATACGAGGGCCGTGAGTATACGAATTGGCTGCGACTCGTTCTGGTTCCGGATTGGGCGTGCGAGGTTGGGTTAGGCGCTCTTATGGTGTAATGGTTAGCACTCTGGACTTTGAATCCAGCGATCCGGGTTCAAATCCCGGTAGGAGCTTGTTTTTGTGCGGCGTTGCAAGCGTGGGGTGTCGGTACGGCGCTGGCTGTCGTGTGGGAGTGCAAATCTAGTTTGCCAATTTGCTTGTGTGTGTGTAAGTTAGTGCTGGTCTTATGGTGTAATGGTTAGCACTCTGGACTCTGAATCCAGCGATCCGGGTTCAAATCCCGGTAGGACCTCGTTTTGAACTGCAAATATTCGCCCCACCTCGCTCACAGTTGTTGCCGCGCTGTGGGTCTACTTGGCACGACGTCTGGCGTACTGTGTGTTGCTGCGGCGCGTTTATCGGGCCGTTGTCGCTCAGGATCGGATCTACCAACTTCGACTCCACGAGGCCGACAGACTGGTTTCACCCGCCGACTTCACTGACAATGCCGCCAGTTATCTTGAGCGGCCCGGAGCTGGCAGTATCGCTCACAAGCCAGCCAAGCCGCACAAAGACCCATATTCTCTCAGAATTGCGATGCCAAAAGTGGTCAGCCGGTGGGAATCGACGCGTGCTGGTCGGCGAAACGAGAGTGCGCGACTCGCCGTAGATCCACGAGAGCGATTGTATGCAAAGAGAATATGTGCAGCAGGCATACGAGGGCCGTGAGTATACGAATTGGCTGCGACTCGTTCTGGTTCCGGATTGGGCGTGCGAGGTTGGGTTAGGCGCTCTTATGGTGTAATGGTTAGCACTCTGGACTTTGAATCCAGCGATCCGGGTTCAAATCCCGGTAGGAGCTTGTTTTTGTGCGGCGTTGCAAGCGTGGGGTGTCGGTACGGCGCTGGCTGTCGTGTGGGAGTGCAAATCTAGTTTGCCAATTTGCTTGTGTGTGTGTAAGTTAGTGCTGGTCTTATGGTGTAATGGTTAGCACTCTGGACTCTGAATCCAGCGATCCGGGTTCAAATCCCGGTAGGACCTCGTTTTGAACTGCAAATATTCGCCCCACCTCGCTCACAGTTGTTGCCGCGCTGTGGGTCTACTTGGCACGACGTCTGGCGTACTGTGTGTTGCTGCGGCGCGTTTATCGGGCCGTTGTCGCTCAGGATCGGATCTACCAACTTCGACTCCACGAGGCCGACAGACTGGTTTCACCCGCCGACTTCACTGACAATGCCGCCAGTTATCTTGAGCGGCCCGGAGCTGGCAGTATCGCTCACAAGCCAGCCAAGCCGCACAAAGACCCATATTCTCTCAGAATTGCGATGCCAAAAGTGGTCAGCCGGTGGGAATCGACGCGTGCTGGTCGGCGAAACGAGAGTGCGCGACTCGCCGTAGATCCACGAGAGCGATTGTATGCAAAGAGAATATGTGCAGCAGGCATACGAGGGCCGTGAGTATACGAATTGGCTGCGACTCGTTCTGGTTCCGGATTGGGCGTGCGAGGTTGGGTTAGGCGCTCTTATGGTGTAATGGTTAGCACTCTGGACTTTGAATCCAGCGATCCGGGTTCAAATCCCGGTAGGAGCTTGTTTTTGTGCGGCGTTGCAAGCGTGGGGTGTCGGTACGGCGCTGGCTGTCGTGTGGGAGTGCAAATCTAGTTTGCCAATTTGCTTGTGTGTGTGTAAGTTAGTGCTGGTCTTATGGTGTAATGGTTAGCACTCTGGACTCTGAATCCAGCGATCCGGGTTCAAATCCCGGTAGGACCTCGTTTTGAACTGCAAATATTCGCCCCACCTCGCTCACAGTTGTTGCCGCGCTGTGGGTCTACTTGGCACGACGTCTGGCGTACTGTGTGTTGCTGCGGCGCGTTTATCGGGCCGTTGTCGCTCAGGATCGGATCTACCAACTTCGACTCCACGAGGCCGACAGACTGGTTTCACCCGCCGACTTCACTGACAATGCCGCCAGTTATCTTGAGCGGCCCGGAGCTGGCAGTATCGCTCACAAGCCAGCCAAGCCGCACAAAGACCCATATTCTCTCAGAATTGCGATGCCAAAAGTGGTCAGCCGGTGGGAATCGACGCGTGCTGGTCGGCGAAACGAGAGTGCGCGACTCGCCGTAGATCCACGAGAGCGATTGTATGCAAAGAGAATATGTGCAGCAGGCATACGAGGGCCGTGAGTATACGAATTGGCTGCGACTCGTTCTGGTTCCGGATTGGGCGTGCGAGGTTGGGTTAGGCGCTCTTATGGTGTAATGGTTAGCACTCTGGACTTTGAATCCAGCGATCCGGGTTCAAATCCCGGTAGGAGCTTGTTTTTGTGCGGCGTTGCAAGCGTGGGGTGTCGGTACGGCGCTGGCTGTCGTGTGGGAGTGCAAATCTAGTTTGCCAATTTGCTTGTGTGTGTGTAAGTTAGTGCTGGTCTTATGGTGTAATGGTTAGCACTCTGGACTCTGAATCCAGCGATCCGGGTTCAAATCCCGGTAGGACCTCGTTTTGAACTGCAAATATTCGCCCCACCTCGCTCACAGTTGTTGCCGCGCTGTGGGTCTACTTGGCACGACGTCTGGCGTACTGTGTGTTGCTGCGGCGCGTTTATCGGGCCGTTGTCGCTCAGGATCGGATCTACCAACTTCGACTCCACGAGGCCGACAGACTGGTTTCACCCGCCGACTTCACTGACAATGCCGCCAGTTATCTTGAGCGGCCCGGAGCTGGCAGTATCGCTCACAAGCCAGCCAAGCCGCACAAAGACCCATATTCTCTCAGAATTGCGATGCCAAAAGTGGTCAGCCGGTGGGAATCGACGCGTGCTGGTCGGCGAAACGAGAGTGCGCGACTCGCCGTAGATCCACGAGAGCGATTGTATGCAAAGAGAATATGTGCAGCAGGCATACGAGGGCCGTGAGTATACGAATTGGCTGCGACTCGATCTGGTTCCGGATTGGGCGTGCGAGGTTGGGTTAGGCGCTCTTATGGTGTAATGGTTAGCACTCTGGACTTTGAATCCAGCGATCCGGGTTCAAATCCCGGTAGGAGCTTGTTTTTGTGCGGCGTTGCAAGCGTGGGGTGTCGGTACGGCGCTGGCTGTCGTGTGGGAGTACAAATCTAGTTTGCCAATTTGCTTGTGTGTGTGTAAGTTAGTGCTGGTCTTATGGTGTAATGGTTAGCACTCTGGACTCTGAATCCAGCGATCCGGGTTCAAATCCCGGTAGGACCTCGTTTTGAACTGCAAATATTCGCCCCACCTCGCTCACAGTTGTTGCCGCGCTGTGGGTCTACTTGGCACGACGTCTGGCGTACTGTGTGTTGCTGCGGCGCGTTTATCGGGCCGTTGTCGCTCAGGATCGGATCTACCAACTTCGACTCCACGAGGCCGACAGACTGGTTTCACCCGCCGACTTCACTGACAATGCCGCCAGTTATCTTGAGCGGCCCGGAGCTGGCAGTATCGCTCACAAGCCAGCCAAGCCGCACAAAGACCCATATTCTCTCAGAATTGCGATGCCAAAAGTGGTCAGCCGGTGGGAATCGACGCGTGCTGGTCGGCGAAACGAGAGTGCGCGACTCGCCGTAGATCCACGAGAGCGATTGTATGCAAAGAGAATATGTGCAGCAGGCATACGAGGGCCGTGAGTATACGAATTGGCTGCGACTCGATCTGGTTCCGGATTGGGCGTGCGAGGTTGGGTTAGGCGCTCTTATGGTGTAATGGTTAGCACTCTGGACTTTGAATCCAGCGATCCGGGTTCAAATCCCGGTAGGAGCTTGTTTTTGTGCGGCGTTGCAAGCGTGGGGTGTCGGTACGGCGCTGGCTGTCGTGT
The DNA here is from genome assembly GCA_033558025.1 of Phytophthora sp. 'mugwort'. NCBI lineage: Eukaryota > Oomycota > Peronosporomycetes > Peronosporales > Peronosporaceae > Phytophthora > Phytophthora sp. 'mugwort'. The sequence continues at coordinate 3,331,917 of JAUCEF010000007.1, read as the reverse complement.
GGGAGTACAAATCTAGTTTGCCAATTTGCTTGTGTGTGTGTAAGTTAGTGCTGGTCTTATGGTGTAATGGTTAGCACTCTGGACTCTGAATCCAGCGATCCGGGTTCAAATCCCGGTAGGACCTCGTTTTGAACTGCAAATATTCGCCCCACCTCGCTCACAGTTGTTGCCGCGCTGTGGGTCTACTTGGCACGACGTCTGGCGTACTGTGTGTTGCTGCGGCGCGTTTATCGGGCCGTTGTCGCTCAGGATCGGATCTACCAACTTCGACTCCACGAGGCCGACAGACTGGTTTCACCCGCCGACTTCACTGACAATGCCGCCAGTTATCTTGAGCGGCCCGGAGCTGGCAGTATCGCTCACAAGCCAGCCAAGCCGCACAAAGACCCATATTCTCTCAGAATTGCGATGCCAAAAGTGGTCAGCCGGTGGGAATCGACGCGTGCTGGTCGGCGAAACGAGAGTGCGCGACTCGCCGTAGATCCACGAGAGCGATTGTATGCAAAGAGAATATGTGCAGCAGGCATACGAGGGCCGTGAGTATACGAATTGGCTGCGACTCGATCTGGTTCCGGATTGGGCGTGCGAGGTTGGGTTAGGCGCTCTTATGGTGTAATGGTTAGCACTCTGGACTTTGAATCCAGCGATCCGGGTTCAAATCCCGGTAGGAGCTTGTTTTTGTGCGGCGTTGCAAGCGTGGGGTGTCGGTACGGCGCTGGCTGTCGTGTGGGAGTACAAATCTAGTTTGCCAATTTGCTTGTGTGTGTGTAAGTTAGTGCTGGTCTTATGGTGTAATGGTTAGCACTCTGGACTCTGAATCCAGCGATCCGGGTTCAAATCCCGGTAGGACCTCGTTTTGAACTGCAAATATTCGCCCCACCTCGCTCACAGTTGTTGCCGCGCTGTGGGTCTACTTGGCACGACGTCTGGCGAACTGTGTGTTGCTGCGGCGCGTTTATCGGGCCGTTGTCGCTCAGGATCGGATCTACCAACTTCGACTCCACGAGGCCGACAGACTGGTTTCACCCGCCGACTTCACTGACAATGCCGCCAGTTATCTTGAGCGGCCCGGAGCTGGCAGTATCGCTCACAAGCCAGCCAAGCCGCACAAAGACCCATATTCTCTCAGAATTGCGATGCCAAAAGTGGTCAGCCGGTGGGAATCGACACGTGCTGGTCGGCGAAACGAGAGTGCGCGACTCGCCGTAGATCCACGAGAGCGATTGTATGCAAAGAGAATATGTGCAGCAGGCATACGAGGGCCGTGAGTATACGAATTGGCTGCGACTCGTTCTGGTTCCGGATTGGGCGTGCGAGGTTGGGTTAGGCGCTCTTATGGTGTAATGGTTAGCACTCTGGACTTTGAATCCAGCGATCCGGGTTCAAATCCCGGTAGAACCTCGTTTTGAACTGCAAATATTCGCCCCACCTCGCTCACAGTTGTTGCCGCGCTGTGGGTCTACTTGGCACGACGTCTGGCGTACTGTGTGTTGCTGCGGCGCGTTTATCGGGCCGTTGTCGCTCAGGATCGGATCTACCAACTTCGACTCCACGAGGCCGACAGACTGGTTTCACCCGCCGACTTCACTGACAATGCCGCCAGTTATCTTGAGCGGCCCGGAGCTGGCAGTATCGCTCACAAGCCAGCCAAGCCGCACAAAGACCCATATTCTCTCAGAATTGCGATGCCAAAAGTGGTCAGCCGGTGGGAATCGACGCGTGCTGGTCGGCGAAACGAGAGTGCGCGACTCGCCGTAGATCCACGAGAGCGATTGTATGCAAAGAGAATATGTGCAGCAGGCATACGAGGGCCGTGAGTATACGAATTGGCTGCGACTCGTTCTGGTTCCGGATTGGGCGTGCGAGGTTGGGTTAGGCGCTCTTATGGTGTAATGGTTAGCACTCTGGACTTTGAATCCAGCGATCCGGGTTCAAATCCCGGTAGGAGCTTGTTTTTGTGCGGCGTTGCAAGCGTGGGGTGTCGGTACGGCGCTGGCTGTCGTGTGGGAGTGCAAATCTAGTTTGCCAATTTGCTTGTGTGTGTGTAAGTTAGTGCTGGTCTTATGGTGTAATGGTTAGCACTCTGGACTCTGAATCCAGCGATCCGGGTTCAAATCCCGGTAGGACCTCGTTTTGAACTGCAAATATTCGCCCCACCTCGCTCACAGTTGTTGCCGCGCTGTGGGTCTACTTGGCACGACGTCTGGCGTACTGTGTGTTGCTGCGGCGCGTTTATCGGGCCGTTGTCGCTCAGGATCGGATCTACCAACTTCGACTCCACGAGGCCGACAGACTGGTTTCACCCGCCGACTTCACTGACAATGCCGCCAGTTATCTTGAGCGGCCCGGAGCTGGCAGTATCGCTCACAAGCCAGCCAAGCCGCACAAAGACCCATATTCTCTCAGAATTGCGATGCCAAAAGTGGTCAGCCGGTGGGAATCGACGCGTGCTGGTCGGCGAAACGAGAGTGCGCGACTCGCCGTAGATCCACGAGAGCGATTGTATGCAAAGAGAATATGTGCAGCAGGCATACGAGGGCCGTGAGTATACGAATTGGCTGCGACTCGATCTGGTTCCGGATTGGGCGTGCGAGGTTGGGTTAGGCGCTCTTATGGTGTAATGGTTAGCACTCTGGACTTTGAATCCAGCGATCCGGGTTCAAATCCCGGTAGGAGCTTGTTTTTGTGCGGCGTTGCAAGCGTGGGGTGTCGGTACGGCGCTGGCTGTCGTGTGGGAGTGCAAATCTAGTTTGCCAATTTGCTTGTGTGTGTGTAAGTTAGTGCTGGTCTTATGGTGTAATGGTTAGCACTCTGGACTCTGAATCCAGCGATCCGGGTTCAAATCCCGGTAGAACCTCGTTTTGAACTGCAAATATTCGCCCCACCTCGCTCACAGTTGTTGCCGCGCTGTGGGTCTACTTGGCACGACGTCTGGCGTACTGTGTGTTGCTGCGGCGCGTTTATCGGGCCGTTGTCGCTCAGGATCGGATCTACCAACTTCGACTCCACGAGGCCGACAGACTGGTTTCACCCGCCGACTTCACTGACAATGCCGCCAGTTATCTTGAGCGGCCCGGAGCTGGCAGTATCGCTCACAAGCCAGCCAAGCCGCACAAAGACCCATATTCTCTCAGAATTGCGATGCCAAAAGTGGTCAGCCGGTGGGAATCGACGCGTGCTGGTCGGCGAAACGAGAGTGCGCGACTCGCCGTAGATCCACGAGAGCGATTGTATGCAAAGAGAATATGTGCAGCAGGCATACGAGGGCCGTGAGTATACGAATTGGCTGCGACTCGTTCTGGTTCCGGATTGGGCGTGCGAGGTTGGGTTAGGCGCTCTTATGGTGTAATGGTTAGCACTCTGGACTTTGAATCCAGCGATCCGGGTTCAAATCCCGGTAGGAGCTTGTTTTTGTGCGGCGTTGCAAGCGTGGGGTGTCGGTACGGCGCTGGCTGTCGTGTGGGAGTGCAAATCTAGTTTGCCAATTTGCTTGTGTGTGTGTAAGTTAGTGCTGGTCTTATGGTGTAATGGTTAGCACTCTGGACTCTGAATCCAGCGATCCGGGTTCAAATCCCGGTAGGACCTCGTTTTGAACTGCAAATATTCGCCCCACCTCGCTCACAGTTGTTGCCGCGCTGTGGGTCTACTTGGCACGACGTCTGGCGTACTGTGTGTTGCTGCGGCGCGTTTATCGGGCCGTTGTCGCTCAGGATCGGATCTACCAACTTCGACTCCACGAGGCCGACAGACTGGTTTCACCCGCCGACTTCACTGACAATGCCGCCAGTTATCTTGAGCGGCCCGGAGCTGGCAGTATCGCTCACAAGCCAGCCAAGCCGCACAAAGACCCATATTCTCTCAGAATTGCGATGCCAAAAGTGGTCAGCCGGTGGGAATCGACGCGTGCTGGTCGGCGAAACGAGAGTGCGCGACTCGCCGTAGATCCACGAGAGCGATTGTATGCAAAGAGAATATGTGCAGCAGGCATACGAGGGCCGTGAGTATACGAATTGGCTGCGACTCGATCTGGTTCCGGATTGGGCGTGCGAGGTTGGGTTAGGCGCTCTTATGGTGTAATGGTTAGCACTCTGGACTTTGAATCCAGCGATCCGGGTTCAAATCCCGGTAGGAGCTTGTTTTTGTGCGGCGTTGCAAGCGTGGGGTGTCGGTACGGCGCTGGCTGTCGTGTGGGAGTGCAAATCTAGTTTGCCAATTTGCTTGTGTGTGTGTAAGTTAGTGCTGGTCTTATGGTGTAATGGTTAGCACTCTGGACTCTGAATCCAGCGATCCGGGTTCAAATCCCGGTAGAACCTCGTTTTGAACTGCAAATATTCGCCCCACCTCGCTCACAGTTGTTGCCGCGCTGTGGGTCTACTTGGCACGACGTCTGGCGTACTGTGTGTTGCTGCGGCGCGTTTATCGGGCCGTTGTCGCTCAGGATCGGATCTACCAACTTCGACTCCACGAGGCCGACAGACTGGTTTCACCCGCCGACTTCACTGACAATGCCGCCAGTTATCTTGAGCGGCCCGGAGCTGGCAGTATCGCTCACAAGCCAGCCAAGCCGCACAAAGACCCATATTCTCTCAGAATTGCGATGCCAAAAGTGGTCAGCCGGTGGGAATCGACGCGTGCTGGTCGGCGAAACGAGAGTGCGCGACTCGCCGTAGATCCACGAGAGCGATTGTATGCAAAGAGAATATGTGCAGCAGGCATACGAGGGCCGTGAGTATACGAATTGGCTGCGACTCGTTCTGGTTCCGGATTGGGCGTGCGAGGTTGGGTTAGGCGCTCTTATGGTGTAATGGTTAGCACTCTGGACTTTGAATCCAGCGATCCGGGTTCAAATCCCGGTAGGAGCTTGTTTTTGTGCGGCGTTGCAAGCGTGGGGTGTCGGTACGGCGCTGGCTGTCGTGTGGGAGTGCAAATCTAGTTTGCCAATTTGCTTGTGTGTGTGTAAGTTAGTGCTGGTCTTATGGTGTAATGGTTAGCACTCTGGACTCTGAATCCAGCGATCCGGGTTCAAATCCCGGTAGGACCTCGTTTTGAACTGCAAATATTCGCCCCACCTCGCTCACAGTTGTTGCCGCGCTGTGGGTCTACTTGGCACGACGTCTGGCGTACTGTGTGTTGCTGCGGCGCGTTTATCGGGCCGTTGTCGCTCAGGATCGGATCTACCAACTTCGACTCCACGAGGCCGACAGACTGGTTTCACCCGCCGACTTCACTGACAATGCCGCCAGTTATCTTGAGCGGCCCGGAGCTGGCAGTATCGCTCACAAGCCAGCCAAGCCGCACAAAGACCCATATTCTCTCAGAATTGCGATGCCAAAAGTGGTCAGCCGGTGGGAATCGACGCGTGCTGGTCGGCGAAACGAGAGTGCGCGACTCGCCGTAGATCCACGAGAGCGATTGTATGCAAAGAGAATATGTGCAGCAGGCATACGAGGGCCGTGAGTATACGAATTGGCTGCGACTCGATCTGGTTCCGGATTGGGCGTGCGAGGTTGGGTTAGGCGCTCTTATGGTGTAATGGTTAGCACTCTGGACTTTGAATCCAGCGATCCGGGTTCAAATCCCGGTAGGAGCTTGTTTTTGTGCGGCGTTGCAAGCGTGGGGTGTCGGTACGGCGCTGGCTGTCGTGTGGGAGTGCAAATCTAGTTTGCCAATTTGCTTGTGTGTGTGTAAGTTAGTGCTGGTCTTATGGTGTAATGGTTAGCACTCTGGACTCTGAATCCAGCGATCCGGGTTCAAATCCCGGTAGGACCTCGTTTTGAACTGCAAATATTCGCCCCACCTCGCTCACAGTTGTTGCCGCGCTGTGGGTCTACTTGGCACGACGTCTGGCGTACTGTGTGTTGCTGCGGCGCGTTTATCGGGCCGTTGTCGCTCAGGATCGGATCTACCAACTTCGACTCCACGAGGCCGACAGACTGGTTTCACCCGCCGACTTCACTGACAATGCCGCCAGTTATCTTGAGCGGCCCGGAGCTGGCAGTATCGCTCACAAGCCAGCCAAGCCGCACAAAGACCCATATTCTCTCAGAATTGCGATGCCAAAAGTGGTCAGCCGGTGGGAATCGACGCGTGCTGGTCGGCGAAACGAGAGTGCGCGACTCGCCGTAGATCCACGAGAGCGATTGTATGCAAAGAGAATATGTGCAGCAGGCATACGAGGGCCGTGAGTATACGAATTGGCTGCGACTCGTTCTGGTTCCGGATTGGGCGTGCGAGGTTGGGTTAGGCGCTCTTATGGTGTAATGGTTAGCACTCTGGACTTTGAATCCAGCGATCCGGGTTCAAATCCCGGTAGGAGCTTGTTTTTGTGCGGCGTTGCAAGCGTGGGGTGTCGGTACGGCGCTGGCTGTCGTGTGGGAGTGCAAATCTAGTTTGCCAATTTGCTTGTGTGTGTGTAAGTTAGTGCTGGTCTTATGGTGTAATGGTTAGCACTCTGGACTCTGAATCCAGCGATCCGGGTTCAAATCCCGGTAGGACCTCGTTTTGAACTGCAAATATTCGCCCCACCTCGCTCACAGTTGTTGCCGCGCTGTGGGTCTACTTGGCACGACGTCTGGCGTACTGTGTGTTGCTGCGGCGCGTTTATCGGGCCGTTGTCGCTCAGGATCGGATCTACCAACTTCGACTCCACGAGGCCGACAGACTGGTTTCACCCGCCGACTTCACTGACAATGCCGCCAGTTATCTTGAGCGGCCCGGAGCTGGCAGTATCGCTCACAAGCCAGCCAAGCCGCACAAAGACCCATATTCTCTCAGAATTGCGATGCCAAAAGTGGTCAGCCGGTGGGAATCGACGCGTGCTGGTCGGCGAAACGAGAGTGCGCGACTCGCCGTAGATCCACGAGAGCGATTGTATGCAAAGAGAATATGTGCAGCAGGCATACGAGGGCCGTGAGTATACGAATTGGCTGCGACTCGTTCTGGTTCCGGATTGGGCGTGCGAGGTTGGGTTAGGCGCTCTTATGGTGTAATGGTTAGCACTCTGGACTTTGAATCCAGCGATCCGGGTTCAAATCCCGGTAGGAGCTTGTTTTTGTGCGGCGTTGCAAGCGTGGGGTGTCGGTACGGCGCTGGCTGTCGTGTGGGAGTGCAAATCTAGTTTGCCAATTTGCTTGTGTGTGTGTAAGTTAGTGCTGGTCTTATGGTGTAATGGTTAGCACTCTGGACTCTGAATCCAGCGATCCGGGTTCAAATCCCGGTAGGACCTCGTTTTGAACTGCAAATATTCGCCCCACCTCGCTCACAGTTGTTGCCGCGCTGTGGGTCTACTTGGCACGACGTCTGGCGTACTGTGTGTTGCTGCGGCGCGTTTATCGGGCCGTTGTCGCTCAGGATCGGATCTACCAACTTCGACTCCACGAGGCCGACAGACTGGTTTCACCCGCCGACTTCACTGACAATGCCGCCAGTTATCTTGAGCGGCCCGGAGCTGGCAGTATCGCTCACAAGCCAGCCAAGCCGCACAAAGACCCATATTCTCTCAGAATTGCGATGCCAAAAGTGGTCAGCCGGTGGGAATCGACGCGTGCTGGTCGGCGAAACGAGAGTGCGCGACTCGCCGTAGATCCACGAGAGCGATTGTATGCAAAGAGAATATGTGCAGCAGGCATACGAGGGCCGTGAGTATACGAATTGGCTGCGACTCGATCTGGTTCCGGATTGGGCGTGCGAGGTTGGGTTAGGCGCTCTTATGGTGTAATGGTTAGCACTCTGGACTTTGAATCCAGCGATCCGGGTTCAAATCCCGGTAGGAGCTTGTTTTTGTGCGGCGTTGCAAGCGTGGGGTGTCGGTACGGCGCTGGCTGTCGTGTGGGAGTGCAAATCTAGTTTGCCAATTTGCTTGTGTATGTGTAAGTTAGTGCTGGTCTTATGGTGTAATGGTTAGCACTCTGGACTCTGAATCCAGCGATCCGGGTTCAAATCCCGGTAGGACCTCGTTTTGAACTGCAAATATTCGCCCCACCTCGCTCACAGTTGTTGCCGCGCTGTGGGTCTACTTGGCACGACGTCTGGCGTACTGTGTGTTGCTGCGGCGCGTTTATCGGGCCGTTGTCGCTCAGGATCGGATCTACCAACTTCGACTCCACGAGGCCGACAGACTGGTTTCACCCGCCGACTTCACTGACAATGCCGCCAGTTATCTTGAGCGGCCCGGAGCTGGCAGTATCGCTCACAAGCCAGCCAAGCCGCACAAAGACCCATATTCTCTCAGAATTGCGATGCCAAAAGTGGTCAGCCGGTGGGAATCGACGCGTGCTGGTCGGCGAAACGAGAGTGCGCGACTCGCCGTAGATCCACGAGAGCGATTGTATGCAAAGAGAATATGTGCAGCAGGCATACGAGGGCCGTGAGTATACGAATTGGCTGCGACTCGATCTGGCTCCGGATTGGGCGTGCGAGGTTGGGTTAGGCGCTCTTATGGTGTAATGGTTAGCACTCTGGACTTTGAATCCAGCGATCCGGGTTCAAATCCCGGTAGGAGCTTGTTTTGTGCGGCGTTGCAAGCGTGGGGTGTCGGTACGGCGCTGGCTGTCGTGTGGGAGTGCAAATCTAGTTTGCCAATTTGCTTGTGTATGTGTAAGTTAGTGCTGGTCTTATGGTGTAATGGTTAGCACTCTGGACTCTGAATCCAGCGATCCGGGTTCAAATCCCGGTAGGACCTCGTTTTGAACTGCAAATATTCGCCCCACCTCGCTCACAGTTGTTGCCGCGCTGTGGGTCTACTTGGCACGACGTCTGGCGTACTGTGTGTTGCTGCGGCGCGTTTATCGGGCCGTTGTCGCTCAGGATCGGATCTACCAACTTCGACTCCACGAGGCCGACAGACTGGTTTCACCCGCCGACTTCACTGACAATGCCGCCAGTTATCTTGAGCGGCCCGGAGCTGGCAGTATCGCTCACAAGCCAGCCAAGCCGCACAAAGACCCATATTCTCTCAGAATTGCGATGCCAAAAGTGGTCAGCCGGTGGGAATCGACGCGTGCTGGTCGGCGAAACGAGAGTGCGCGACTCGCCGTAGATCCACGAGAGCGATTGTATGCAAAGAGAATATGTGCAGCAGGCATACGAGGGCCGTGAGTATACGAATTGGCTGCGACTCGATCTGGCTCCGGATTGGGCGTGCGAGGTTGGGTTAGGCGCTCTTATGGTGTAATGGTTAGCACTCTGGACTTTGAATCCAGCGATCCGGGTTCAAATCCCGGTAGGAGCTTGTTTTGTGCGGCGTTGCAAGCGTGGGGTGTCGGTACGGCGCTGGCTGTCGTGTGGGAGTGCAAATCTAGTTTGCCAATTTGCTTGTGTGTGTGTAAGTTAGTGCTGGTCTTATGGTGTAATGGTTAGCACTCTGGACTCTGAATCCAGCGATCCGGGTTCAAATCCCGGTAGGACCTCGTTTTGAACTGCAAATATTCGCCCCACCTCGCTCACAGTTGTTGCCGCGCTGTGGGTCTACTTGGCACGACGTCTGGCGTACTGTGTGTTGCTGCGGCGCGTTTATCGGGCCGTTGTCGCTCAGGATCGGATCTACCAACTTCGACTCCACGAGGCCGACAGACTGGTTTCACCCGCCGACTTCACTGACAATGCCGCCAGTTATCTTGAGCGGCCCGGAGCTGGCAGTATCGCTCACAAGCCAGCCAAGCCGCACAAAGACCCATATTCTCTCAGAATTGCGATGCCAAAAGTGGTCAGCCGGTGGGAATCGACGCGTGCTGGTCGGCGAAACGAGAGTGCGCGACTCGCCGTAGATCCACGAGAGCGATTGTATGCAAAGAGAATATGTGCAGCAGGCATACGAGGGCCGTGAGTATACGAATTGGCTGCGACTCGTTCTGGTTCCGGATTGGGCGTGCGAGGTTGGGTTAGGCGCTCTTATGGTGTAATGGTTAGCACTCTGGACTTTGAATCCAGCGATCCGGGTTCAAATCCCGGTAGGAGCTTGTTTTTGTGCGGCGTTGCAAGCGTGGGGTGTCGGTACGGCGCTGGCTGTCGTGTGGGAGTGCAAATCTAGTTTGCCAATTTGCTTGTGTGTGTGTAAGTTAGTGCTGGTCTTATGGTGTAATGGTTAGCACTCTGGACTCTGAATCCAGCGATCCGGGTTCAAATCCCGGTAGGACCTCGTTTTGAACTGCAAATATTCGCCCCACCTCGCTCACAGTTGTTGCCGCGCTGTGGGTCTACTTGGCACGACGTCTGGCGTACTGTGTGTTGCTGCGGCGCGTTTATCGGGCCGTTGTCGCTCAGGATCGGATCTACCAACTTCGACTCCACGAGGCCGACAGACTGGTTTCACCCGCCGACTTCACTGACAATGCCGCCAGTTATCTTGAGCGGCCCGGAGCTGGCAGTATCGCTCACAAGCCAGCCAAGCCGCACAAAGACCCATATTCTCTCAGAATTGCGATGCCAAAAGTGGTCAGCCGGTGGGAATCGACGCGTGCTGGTCGGCGAAACGAGAGTGCGCGACTCGCCGTAGATCCACGAGAGCGATTGTATGCAAAGAGAATATGTGCAGCAGGCATACGAGGGCCGTGAGTATACGAATTGGCTGCGACTCGATCTGGTTCCGGATTGGGCGTGCGAGGTTGGGTTAGGCGCTCTTATGGTGTAATGGTTAGCACTCTGGACTTTGAATCCAGCGATCCGGGTTCAAATCCCGGTAGGAGCTTGTTTTTGTGCGGCGTTGCAAGCGTGGGGTGTCGGTACGGCGCTGGCTGTCGTGTGGGAGTGCAAATCTAGTTTGCCAATTTGCTTGTGTATGTGTAAGTTAGTGCTGGTCTTATGGTGTAATGGTTAGCACTCTGGACTCTGAATCCAGCGATCCGGGTTCAAATCCCGGTAGGACCTCGTTTTGAACTGCAAATATTCGCCCCACCTCGCTCACAGTTGTTGCCGCGCTGTGGGTCTACTTGGCACGACGTCTGGCGTACTGTGTGTTGCTGCGGCGCGTTTATCGGGCCGTTGTCGCTCAGGATCGGATCTACCAACTTCGACTCCACGAGGCCGACAGACTGGTTTCACCCGCCGACTTCACTGACAATGCCGCCAGTTATCTTGAGCGGCCCGGAGCTGGCAGTATCGCTCACAAGCCAGCCAAGCCGCACAAAGACCCATATTCTCTCAGAATTGCGATGCCAAAAGTGGTCAGCCGGTGGGAATCGACGCGTGCTGGTCGGCGAAACGAGAGTGCGCGACTCGCCGTAGATCCACGAGAGCGATTGTATGCAAAGAGAATATGTGCAGCAGGCATACGAGGGCCGTGAGTATACGAATTGGCTGCGACTCGATCTGGCTCCGGATTGGGCGTGCGAGGTTGGGTTAGGCGCTCTTATGGTGTAATGGTTAGCACTCTGGACTTTGAATCCAGCGATCCGGGTTCAAATCCCGGTAGGAGCTTGTTTTTGTGCGGCGTTGCAAGCGTGGGGTGTCGGTACGGCGCTGGCTGTCGTGTGGGAGTGCAAATCTAGTTTGCCAATTTGCTTGTGTGTGTGTAAGTTAGTGCTGGTCTTATGGTGTAATGGTTAGCACTCTGGACTCTGAATCCAGCGATCCGGGTTCAAATCCCGGTAGGACCTCGTTTTGAACTGCAAATATTCGCCCCACCTCGCTCACAGTTGTTGCCGCGCTGTGGGTCTACTTGGCACGACGTCTGGCGTACTGTGTGTTGCTGCGGCGCGTTTATCGGGCCGTTGTCGCTCAGGATCGGATCTACCAACTTCGACTCCACGAGGCCGACAGACTGGTTTCACCCGCCGACTTCACTGACAATGCCGCCAGTTATCTTGAGCGGCCCGGAGCTGGCAGTATCGCTCACAAGCCAGCCAAGCCGCACAAAGACCCATATTCTCTCAGAATTGCGATGCCAAAAGTGGTCAGCCGGTGGGAATCGACGCGTGCTGGTCGGCGAAACGAGAGTGCGCGACTCGCCGTAGATCCACGAGAGCGATTGTATGCAAAGAGAATATGTGCAGCAGGCATACGAGGGCCGTGAGTATACGAATTGGCTGCGACTCGATCTGGCTCCGGATTGGGCGTGCGAGGTTGGGTTAGGCGCTCTTATGGTGTAATGGTTAGCACTCTGGACTTTGAATCCAGCGATCCGGGTTCAAATCCCGGTAGGAGCTTGTTTTTGTGCGGCGTTGCAAGCGTGGGGTGTCGGTACGGCGCTGGCTGTCGTGTGGGAGTGCAAATCTAGTTTGCCAATTTGCTTGTGTGTGTGTAAGTTAGTGCTGGTCTTATGGTGTAATGGTTAGCACTCTGGACTCTGAATCCAGCGATCCGGGTTCAAATCCCGGTAGGACCTCGTTTTGAACTGCAAATATTCGCCCCACCTCGCTCACAGTTGTTGCCGCGCTGTGGGTCTACTTGGCACGACGTCTGGCGTACTGTGTGTTGCTGCGGCGCGTTTATCGGGCCGTTGTCGCTCAGGATCGGATCTACCAACTTCGACTCCACGAGGCCGACAGACTGGTTTCACCCGCCGACTTCACTGACAATGCCGCCAGTTATCTTGAGCGGCCCGGAGCTGGCAGTATCGCTCACAAGCCAGCCAAGCCGCACAAAGACCCATATTCTCTCAGAATTGCGATGCCAAAAGTGGTCAGCCGGTGGGAATCGACGCGTGCTGGTCGGCGAAACGAGAGTGCGCGACTCGCCGTAGATCCACGAGAGCGATTGTATGCAAAGAGAATATGTGCAGCAGGCATACGAGGGCCGTGAGTATACGAATTGGCTGCGACTCGATCTGGCTCCGGATTGGGCGTGCGAGGTTGGGTTAGGCGCTCTTATGGTGTAATGGTTAGCACTCTGGACTTTGAATCCAGCGATCCGGGTTCAAATCCCGGTAGGAGCTTGTTTTTGTGCGGCGTTGCAAGCGTGGGGTGTCGGTACGGCGCTGGCTGTCGTGTGGGAGTGCAAATCTAGTTTGCCAATTTGCTTGTGTGTGTGTAAGTTAGTGCTGGTCTTATGGTGTAATGGTTAGCACTCTGGACTCTGAATCCAGCGATCCGGGTTCAAATCCCGGTAGGACCTCGTTTTGAACTGCAAATATTCGCCCCACCTCGCTCACAGTTGTTGCCGCGCTGTGGGTCTACTTGGCACGACGTCTGGCGTACTGTGTGTTGCTGCGGCGCGTTTATCGGGCCGTTGTCGCTCAGGATCGGATCTACCAACTTCGACTCCACGAGGCCGACAGACTGGTTTCACCCGCCGACTTCACTGACAATGCCGCCAGTTATCTTGAGCGGCCCGGAGCTGGCAGTATCGCTCACAAGCCAGCCAAGCCGCACAAAGACCCATATTCTCTCAGAATTGCGATGCCAAAAGTGGTCAGCCGGTGGGAATCGACGCGTGCTGGTCGGCGAAACGAGAGTGCGCGACTCGCCGTAGATCCACGAGAGCGATTGTATGCAAAGAGAATATGTGCAGCAGGCATACGAGGGCCGTGAGTATACGAATTGGCTGCGACTCGATCTGGCTCCGGATTGGGCGTGCGAGGTTGGGTTAGGCGCTCTTATGGTGTAATGGTTAGCACTCTGGACTTTGAATCCAGCGATCCGGGTTCAAATCCCGGTAGGAGCTTGTTTTTGTGCGGCGTTGCAAGCGTGGGGTGTCGGTACGGCGCTGGCTGTCGTGTGGGAGTGCAAATCTAGTTTGCCAATTTGCTTGTGTGTGTGTAAGTTAGTGCTGGTCTTATGGTGTAATGGTTAGCACTCTGGACTCTGAATCCAGCGATCCGGGTTCAAATCCCGGTAGGACCTCGTTTTGAACTGCAAATATTCGCCCCACCTCGCTCACAGTTGTTGCCGCGCTGTGGGTCTACTTGGCACGACGTCTGGCGTACTGTGTGTTGCTGCGGCGCGTTTATCGGGCCGTTGTCGCTCAGGATCGGATCTACCAACTTCGACTCCACGAGGCCGACAGACTGGTTTCACCCGCCGACTTCACTGACAATGCCGCCAGTTATCTTGAGCGGCCCGGAGCTGGCAGTATCGCTCACAAGCCAGCCAAGCCGCACAAAGACCCATATTCTCTCAGAATTGCGATGCCAAAAGTGGTCAGCCGGTGGGAATCGACGCGTGCTGGTCGGCGAAACGAGAGTGCGCGACTCGCCGTAGATCCACGAGAGCGATTGTATGCAAAGAGAATATGTGCAGCAGGCATACGAGGGCCGTGAGTATACGAATTGGCTGCGACTCGATCTGGCTCCGGATTGGGCGTGCGAGGTTGGGTTAGGCGCTCTTATGGTGTAATGGTTAGCACTCTGGACTTTGAATCCAGCGATCCGGGTTCAAATCCCGGTAGGAGCTTGTTTTTGTGCGGCGTTGCAAGCGTGGGGTGTCGGTACGGCGCTGGCTGTCGTGTGGGAGTGCAAATCTAGTTTGCCAATTTGCTTGTGTGTGTGTAAGTTAGTGCTGGTCTTATGGTGTAATGGTTAGCACTCTGGACTCTGAATCCAGCGATCCGGGTTCAAATCCCGGTAGGACCTCGTTTTGAACTGCAAATATTCGCCCCACCTCGCTCACAGTTGTTGCCGCGCTGTGGGTCTACTTGGCACGACGTCTGGCGTACTGTGTGTTGCTGCGGCGCGTTTATCGGGCCGTTGTCGCTCAGGATCGGATCTACCAACTTCGACTCCACGAGGCCGACAGACTGGTTTCACCCGCCGACTTCACTGACAATGCCGCCAGTTATCTTGAGCGGCCCGGAGCTGGCAGTATCGCTCACAAGCCAGCCAAGCCGCACAAAGACCTCTGGACTCTGAATCCAGCGATCCGGGTTCAAATCCCGGTAGAACCTCGTTTTGAACTGCAAATATTCGCCCCACCTCGCTCACAGTTGTTGCCGCGCTGTGGGTCTACTTGGCACGACGTCTGGCGTACTGTGTGTTGCTGCGGCGCGTTTATCGGGCCGTTGTCGCTCAGGATCGGATCTACCAACTTCGACTCCACGAGGCCGACAGACTGGCTTCACCCGCCGACTTCACTGACAATGCCGCCAGTTATCTTGAGCGGCCCGGAGCTGGCAGTATCGCTCACAAGCCAGCCAAGCCGCACAAAGACCCATATTCTCTCAGAATTGCGATGCCAAAAGTGGTCAGCCGGTGGGAATCGACGCGTGCTGGTCGGCGAAACGAGAGTGCGCGACTCGCCGTAGATCCACGAGAGCGATTGTATGCAAAGAGAATATGTGCAGCAGGCATACGAGGGCCGTGAGTATACGAATTGGCTGCGACTCGATCTGGTTCCGGATTGGGCGTGCGAGGTTGGGTTAGGCGCTCTTATGGTGTAATGGTTAGCACTCTGGACTTTGAATCCAGCGATCCGGGTTCAAATCCCGGTAGGAGCTTGTTTTTGTGCGGCGTTGCAAGCGTGGGGTGTCGGTACGGCGCTGGCTGTCGTGTGGGAGTGCAAATCTAGTTTGCCAATTTGCTTGTGTGTGTGTAAGTTAGTGCTGGTCTTATGGTGTAATGGTTAGCACTCTGGACTCTGAATCCAGCGATCCGGGTTCAAATCCCGGTAGGACCTCGTTTTGAACTGCAAATATTCGCCCCACCTCGCTCACAGTTGTTGCCGCGCTGTGGGTCTACTTGGCACGACGTCTGGCGTACTGTGTGTTGCTGCGGCGCGTTTATCGGGCCGTTGTCGCTCAGGATCGGATCTACCAACTTCGACTCCACGAGGCCGACAGACTGGTTTCACCCGCCGACTTCACTGACAATGCCGCCAGTTATCTTGAGCGGCCCGGAGCTGGCAGTATCGCTCACAAGCCAGCCAAGCCGCACAAAGACCCATATTCTCTCAGAATTGCGATGCCAAAAGTGGTCAGCCGGTGGGAATCGACGCGTGCTGGTCGGCGAAACGAGAGTGCGCGACTCGCCGTAGATCCACGAGAGCGATTGTATGCAAAGAGAATATGTGCAGCAGGCATACGAGGGCCGTGAGTATACGAATTGGCTGCGACTCGATCTGGTTCCGGATTGGGCGTGCGAGGTTGGGTTAGGCGCTCTTATGGTGTAATGGTTAGCACTCTGGACTTTGAATCCAGCGATCCGGGTTCAAATCCCGGTAGGAGCTTGTTTTTGTGCGGCGTTGCAAGCGTGGGGTGTCGGTACGGCGCTGGCTGTCGTGTGGGAGTGCAAATCTAGTTTGCCAATTTGCTTGTGTGTGTGTAAGTTAGTGCTGGTCTTATGGTGTAATGGTTAGCACTCTGGACTCTGAATCCAGCGATCCGGGTTCAAATCCCGGTAGGACCTCGTTTTGAACTGCAAATATTCGCCCCACCTCGCTCACAGTTGTTGCCGCGCTGTGGGTCTACTTGGCACGACGTCTGGCGTACTGTGTGTTGCTGCGGCGCGTTTATCGGGCCGTTGTCGCTCAGGATCGGATCTACCAACTTCGACTCCACGAGGCCGACAGACTGGTTTCACCCGCCGACTTCACTGACAATGCCGCCAGTTATCTTGAGCGGCCCGGAGCTGGCAGTATCGCTCACAAGCCAGCCAAGCCGCACAAAGACCCATATTCTCTCAGAATTGCGATGCCAAAAGTGGTCAGCCGGTGGGAATCGACGCGTGCTGGTCGGCGAAACGAGAGTGCGCGACTCGCCGTAGATCCACGAGAGCGATTGTATGCAAAGAGAATATGTGCAGCAGGCATACGAGGGCCGTGAGTATACGAATTGGCTGCGACTCGATCTGGTTCCGGATTGGGCGTGCGAGGTTGGGTTAGGCGCTCTTATGGTGTAATGGTTAGCACTCTGGACTTTGAATCCAGCGATCCGGGTTCAAATCCCGGTAGGAGCTTGTTTTTGTGCGGCGTTGCAAGCGTGGGGTGTCGGTACGGCGCTAGCTGTCGTGTGGGAGTGCAAATCTAGTTTGCCAATTTGCTTGTGTGTGTGTAAGTTAGTGCTGGTCTTATGGTGTAATGGTTAGCACTCTGGACTCTGAATCCAGCGATCCGGGTTCAAATCCCGGTAGGACCTCGTTTTGAACTGCAAATATTCGCCCCACCTCGCTCACAGTTGTTGCCGCGCTGTGGGTCTACTTGGCACGACGTCTGGCGTACTGTGTGTTGCTGCGGCGCGTTTATCGGGCCGTTGTCGCTCAGGATCGGATCTACCAACTTCGACTCCACGAGGCCGACAGACTGGTTTCACCCGCCGACTTCACTGACAATGCCGCCAGTTATCTTGAGCGGCCCGGAGCTGGCAGTATCGCTCACAAGCCAGCCAAGCCGCACAAAGACCCATATTCTCTCAGAATTGCGATGCCAAAAGTGGTCAGCCGGTGGGAATCGACGCGTGCTGGTCGGCGAAACGAGAGTGCGCGACTCGCCGTAGATCCACGAGAGCGATTGTATGCAAAGAGAATATGTGCAGCAGGCATACGAGGGCCGTGAGTATACGAATTGGCTGCGACTCGTTCTGGTTCCGGATTGGGCGTGCGAGGTTGGGTTAGGCGCTCTTATGGTGTAATGGTTAGCACTCTGGACTTTGAATCCAGCGATCCGGGTTCAAATCCCGGTAGGAGCTTGTTTTGAACTGCAAATATTCGCCCCACCTCGCTCACAGTTGTTGCCGCGCTGTGGGTCTACTTGGCACGACGTCTGGCGTACTGTGTGTTGCTGCGGCGCGTTTATCGGGCCGTTGTCGCTCAGGATCGGATCTACCAACTTCGACTCCACGAGGCCGACAGACTGGTTTCACCCGCCGACTTCACTGACAATGCCGCCAGTTATCTTGAGCGGCCCGGAGCTGGCAGTATCGCTCACAAGCCAGCCAAGCCGCACAAAGACCCATATTCTCTCAGAATTGCGATGCCAAAAGTGGTCAGCCGGTGGGAATCGACGCGTGCTGGTCGGCGAAACGAGAGTGCGCGACTCGCCGTAGATCCACGAGAGCGATTGTATGCAAAGAGAATATGTGCAGCAGGCATACGAGGGCCGTGAGTATACGAATTGGCTGCGACTCGATCTGGTTCCGGATTGGGCGTGCGAGGTTGGGTTAGGCGCTCTTATGGTGTAATGGTTAGCACTCTGGACTTTGAATCCAGCGATCCGGGTTCAAATCCCGGTAGGAGCTTGTTTTTGTGCGGCGTTGCAAGCGTGGGGTGTCGGTACGGCGCTAGCTGTCGTGTGGGAGTGCAAATCTAGTTTGCCAATTTGCTTGTGTGTGTGTAAGTTAGTGCTGGTCTTATGGTGTAATGGTTAGCACTCTGGACTCTGAATCCAGCGATCCGGGTTCAAATCCCGGTAGGACCTCGTTTTGAACTGCAAATATTCGCCCCACCTCGCTCACAGTTGTTGCCGCGCTGTGGGTCTACTTGGCACGACGTCTGGCGTACTGTGTGTTGCTGCGGCGCGTTTATCGGGCCGTTGTCGCTCAGGATCGGATCTACCAACTTCGACTCCACGAGGCCGACAGACTGGTTTCACCCGCCGACTTCACTGACAATGCCGCCAGTTATCTTGAGCGGCCCGGAGCTGGCAGTATCGCTCACAAGCCAGCCAAGCCGCACAAAGACCCATATTCTCTCAGAATTGCGATGCCAAAAGTGGTCAGCCGGTGGGAATCGACGCGTGCTGGTCGGCGAAACGAGAGTGCGCGACTCGCCGTAGATCCACGAGAGCGATTGTATGCAAAGAGAATATGTGCAGCAGGCATACGAGGGCCGTGAGTATACGAATTGGCTGCGACTCGATCTGGTTCCGGATTGGGCGTGCGAGGTTGGGTTAGGCGCTCTTATGGTGTAATGGTTAGCACTCTGGACTTTGAATCCAGCGATCCGGGTTCAAATCCCGGTAGGAGCTTGTTTTTGTGCGGCGTTGCAAGCGTGGGGTGTCGGTACGGCGCTAGCTGTCGTGTGGGAGTGCAAATCTAGTTTGCCAATTTGCTTGTGTGTGTGTAAGTTAGTGCTGGTCTTATGGTGTAATGGTTAGCACTCTGGACTCTGAATCCAGCGATCCGGGTTCAAATCCCGGTAGGACCTCGTTTTGAACTGCAAATATTCGCCCCACCTCGCTCACAGTTGTTGCCGCGCTGTGGGTCTACTTGGCACGACGTCTGGCGTACTGTGTGTTGCTGCGGCGCGTTTATCGGGCCGTTGTCGCTCAGGATCGGATCTACCAACTTCGACTCCACGAGGCCGACAGACTGGTTTCACCCGCCGACTTCACTGACAATGCCGCCAGTTATCTTGAGCGGCCCGGAGCTGGCAGTATCGCTCACAAGCCAGCCAAGCCGCACAAAGACCCATATTCTCTCAGAATTGCGATGCCAAAAGTGGTCAGCCGGTGGGAATCGACGCGTGCTGGTCGGCGAAACGAGAGTGCGCGACTCGCCGTAGATCCACGAGAGCGATTGTATGCAAAGAGAATATGTGCAGCAGGCATACGAGGGCCGTGAGTATACGAATTGGCTGCGACTCGATCTGGTTCCGGATTGGGCGTGCGAGGTTGGGTTAGGCGCTCTTATGGTGTAATGGTTAGCACTCTGGACTTTGAATCCAGCGATCCGGGTTCAAATCCCGGTAGGAGCTTGTTTTTGTGCGGCGTTGCAAGCGTGGGGTGTCGGTACGGCGCTAGCTGTCGTGTGGGAGTGCAAATCTAGTTTGCCAATTTGCTTGTGTGTGTGTAAGTTAGTGCTGGTCTTATGGTGTAATGGTTAGCACTCTGGACTCTGAATCCAGCGATCCGGGTTCAAATCCCGGTAGGACCTCGTTTTGAACTGCAAATATTCGCCCCACCTCGCTCACAGTTGTTGCCGCGCTGTGGGTCTACTTGGCACGACGTCTGGCGTACTGTGTGTTGCTGCGGCGCGTTTATCGGGCCGTTGTCGCTCAGGATCGGATCTACCAACTTCGACTCCACGAGGCCGACAGACTGGTTTCACCCGCCGACTTCACTGACAATGCCGCCAGTTATCTTGAGCGGCCCGGAGCTGGCAGTATCGCTCACAAGCCAGCCAAGCCGCACAAAGACCCATATTCTCTCAGAATTGCGATGCCAAAAGTGGTCAGCCGGTGGGAATCGACGCGTGCTGGTCGGCGAAACGAGAGTGCGCGACTCGCCGTAGATCCACGAGAGCGATTGTATGCAAAGAGAATATGTGCAGCAGGCATACGAGGGCCGTGAGTATACGAATTGGCTGCGACTCGATCTGGTTCCGGATTGGGCGTGCGAGGTTGGGTTAGGCGCTCTTATGGTGTAATGGTTAGCACTCTGGACTTTGAATCCAGCGATCCGGGTTCAAATCCCGGTAGGAGCTTGTTTTTGTGCGGCGTTGCAAGCGTGGGGTGTCGGTACGGCGCTGGCTGTCGTGTGGGAGTGCAAATCTAGTTTGCCAATTTGCTTGTGTGTGTGTAAGTTAGTGCTGGTCTTATGGTGTAATGGTTAGCACTCTGGACTCTGAATCCAGCGATCCGGGTTCAAATCCCGGTAGGACCTCGTTTTGAACTGCAAATATTCGCCCCACCTCGCTCACAGTTGTTGCCGCGCTGTGGGTCTACTTGGCACGACGTCTGGCGTACTGTGTGTTGCTGCGGCGCGTTTATCGGGCCGTTGTCGCTCAGGATCGGATCTACCAACTTCGACTCCACGAGGCCGACAGACTGGCTTCACCCGCCGACTTCACTGACAATGCCGCCAGTTATCTTGAGCGGCCCGGAGCTGGCAGTATCGCTCACAAGCCAGCCAAGCCGCACAAAGACCCATATTCTCTCAGAATTGCGATGCCAAAAGTGGTCAGCCGGTGGGAATCGACGCGTGCTGGTCGGCGAAACGAGAGTGCGCGACTCGCCGTAGATCCACGAGAGCGATTGTATGCAAAGAGAATATGTGCAGCAGGCATACGAGGGCCGTGAGTATACGAATTGGCTGCGACTCGATCTGGTTCCGGATTGGGCGTGCGAGGTTGGGTTAGGCGCTCTTATGGTGTAATGGTTAGCACTCTGGACTTTGAATCCAGCGATCCGGGTTCAAATCCCGGTAGGAGCTTGTTTTTGTGCGGCGTTGCAAGCGTGGGGTGTCGGTACGGCGCTGGCTGTCGTGTGGGAGTGCAAATCTAGTTTGCCAATTTGCTTGTGTGTGTGTAAGTTAGTGCTGGTCTTATGGTGTAATGGTTAGCACTCTGGACTCTGAATCCAGCGATCCGGGTTCAAATCCCGGTAGGACCTCGTTTTGAACTGCAAATATTCGCCCCACCTCGCTCACAGTTGTTGCCGCGCTGTGGGTCTACTTGGCACGACGTCTGGCGTACTGTGTGTTGCTGCGGCGCGTTTATCGGGCCGTTGTCGCTCAGGATCGGATCTACCAACTTCGACTCCACGAGGCCGACAGACTGGTTTCACCCGCCGACTTCACTGACAATGCCGCCAGTTATCTTGAGCGGCCCGGAGCTGGCAGTATCGCTCACAAGCCAGCCAAGCCGCACAAAGACCCATATTCTCTCAGAATTGCGATGCCAAAAGTGGTCAGCCGGTGGGAATCGACGCGTGCTGGTCGGCGAAACGAGAGTGCGCGACTCGCCGTAGATCCACGAGAGCGATTGTATGCAAAGAGAATATGTGCAGCAGGCATACGAGGGCCGTGAGTATACGAATTGGCTGCGACTCGATCTGGCTCCGGATTGGGCGTGCGAGGTTGGGTTAGGCGCTCTTATGGTGTAATGGTTAGCACTCTGGACTTTGAATCCAGCGATCCGGGTTCAAATCCCGGTAGGAGCTTGTTTTTGTGCGGCGTTGCAAGCGTGGGGTGTCGGTACGGCGCTGGCTGTCGTGTGGGAGTGCAAATCTAGTTTGCCAATTTGCTTGTGTGTGTGTAAGTTAGTGCTGGTCGTATGGTGTAATGGTTAGCACTCTGGACTCTGAATCCAGCGATCCGGGTTCAAATCCCGGTAGGACCTCGTTTTGAACTGCAAATATTCGCCCCACCTCGCTCACAGTTGTTGCCGCGCTGTGGGTCTACTTGGCACGACGTCTGGCGTACTGTGTGTTGCTGCGGCGCGTTTATCGGGCCGTTGTCGCTCAGGATCGGATCTACCAACTTCGACTCCACGAGGCCGACAGACTGGTTTCACCCGCCGACTTCACTGACAATGCCGCCAGTTATCTTGAGCGGCCCGGAGCTGGCAGTATCGCTCACAAGCCAGCCAAGCCGCACAAAGACCCATATTCTCTCAGAATTGCGATGCCAAAAGTGGTCAGCCGGTGGGAATCGACGCGTGCTGGTCGGCGAAACGAGAGTGCGCGACTCGCCGTAGATCCACGAGAGCGATTGTATGCAAAGAGAATATGTGCAGCAGGCATACGAGGGCCGTGAGTATACGAATTGGCTGCGACTCGAGCTGGTTCCGGATTGGGCGTGCGAGGTTGGGTTAGGCGCTCTTATGGTGTAATGGTTAGCACTCTGGACTTTGAATCCAGCGATCCGGGTTCAAATCCCGGTAGGAGCTTGTTTTTGTGCGGCGTTGCAAGCGTGGGGTGTCGGTACGGCGCTGGCTGTCGTGTGGGAGTGCAAATCTAGTTTGCCAATTTGCTTGTGTGTGTGTAAGTTAGTGCTGGTCTTATGGTGTAATGGTTAGCACTCTGGACTCTGAATCCAGCGATCCGGGTTCAAATCCCGGTAGGACCTCGTTTTGAACTGCAAATATTCGCCCCACCTCGCTCACAGTTGTTGCCGCGCTGTGGGTCTACTTGGCACGACGTCTGGCGTACTGTGTGTTGCTGCGGCGCGTTTATCGGGCCGTTGTCGCTCAGGATCGGATCTACCAACTTCGACTCCACGAGGCCGACAGACTGGTTTCACCCGCCGACTTCACTGACAATGCCGCCAGTTATCTTGAGCGGCCCGGAGCTGGCAGTATCGCTCACAAGCCAGCCAAGCCGCACAAAGACCCATATTCTCTCAGAATTGCGATGCCAAAAGTGGTCAGCCGGTGGGAATCGACGCGTGCTGGTCGGCGAAACGAGAGTGCGCGACTCGCCGTAGATCCACGAGAGCGATTGTATGCAAAGAGAATATGTGCAGCAGGCATACGAGGGCCGTGAGTATACGAATTGGCTGCGACTCGAGCTGGTTCCGGATTGGGCGTGCGAGGTTGGGTTAGGCGCTCTTATGGTGTAATGGTTAGCACTCTGGACTTTGAATCCAGCGATCCGGGTTCAAATCCCGGTAGGAGCTTGTTTTTGTGCGGCGTTGCAAGCGTGGGGTGTCGGTACGGCGCTGGCTGTCGTGTGGGAGTGCAAATCTAGTTTGCCAATTTGCTTGTGTGTGTGTAAGTTAGTGCTGGTCTTATGGTGTAATGGTTAGCACTCTGGACTCTGAATCCAGCGATCCGGGTTCAAATCCCGGTAGGACCTCGTTTTGAACTGCAAATATTCGCCCCACCTCGCTCACAGTTGTTGCCGCGCTGTGGGTCTACTTGGCACGACGTCTGGCGTACTGTGTGTTGCTGCGGCGCGTTTATCGGGCCGTTGTCGCTCAGGATCGGATCTACCAACTTCGACTCCACGAGGCCGACAGACTGGTTTCACCCGCCGACTTCACTGACAATGCCGCCAGTTATCTTGAGCGGCCCGGAGCTGGCAGTATCGCTCACAAGCCAGCCAAGCCGCACAAAGACCCATATTCTCTCAGAATTGCGATGCCAAAAGTGGTCAGCCGGTGGGAATCGACGCGTGCTGGTCGGCGAAACGAGAGTGCGCGACTCGCCGTAGATCCACGAGAGCGATTGTATGCAAAGAGAATATGTGCAGCAGGCATACGAGGGCCGTGAGTATACGAATTGGCTGCGACTCGATCTGGCTCCGGATTGGGCGTGCGAGGTTGGGTTAGGCGCTCTTATGGTGTAATGGTTAGCACTCTGGACTTTGAATCCAGCGATCCGGGTTCAAATCCCGGTAGGAGCTTGTTTTTGTGCGGCGTTGCAAGCGTGGGGTGTCGGTACGGCGCTGGCTGTCGTGTGGGAGTGCAAATCTAGTTTGCCAATTTGCTTGTGTGTGTGTAAGTTAGTGCTGGTCTTATGGTGTAATGGTTAGCACTCTGGACTCTGAATCCAGCGATCCGGGTTCAAATCCCGGTAGGACCTCGTTTTGAACTGCAAATATTCGCCCCACCTCGCTCACAGTTGTTGCCGCGCTGTGGGTCTACTTGGCACGACGTCTGGCGTACTGTGTGTTGCTGCGGCGCGTTTATCGGGCCGTTGTCGCTCAGGATCGGATCTACCAACTTCGACTCCACGAGGCCGACAGACTGGTTTCACCCGCCGACTTCACTGACAATGCCGCCAGTTATCTTGAGCGGCCCGGAGCTGGCAGTATCGCTCACAAGCCAGCCAAGCCGCACAAAGACCCATATTCTCTCAGAATTGCGATGCCAAAAGTGGTCAGCCGGTGGGAATCGACGCGTGCTGGTCGGCGAAACGAGAGTGCGCGACTCGCCGTAGATCCACGAGAGCGATTGTATGCAAAGAGAATATGTGCAGCAGGCATACGAGGGCCGTGAGTATACGAATTGGCTGCGACTCGATCTGGTTCCGGATTGGGCGTGCGAGGTTGGGTTAGGCGCTCTTATGGTGTAATGGTTAGCACTCTGGACTTTGAATCCAGCGATCCGGGTTCAAATCCCGGTAGGACCTTGTTTTTGTGCGGCGTTGCAAGCGTGGGGTGTCGGTACGGCGCTGGCTGTCGTGTGGGAGTGCAAATCTAGTTTGCCAATTTGCTTGTGTGTGTGTAAGTTAGTGCTGGTCGTATGGTGTAATGGTTAGCACTCTGGACTCTGAATCCAGCGATCCGGGTTCAAATCCCGGTAGGACCTCGTTTTGAACTGCAAATATTCGCCCCACCTCGCTCACAGTTGTTGCCGCGCTGTGGGTCTACTTGGCACGACGTCTGGCGTACTGTGTGTTGCTGCGGCGCGTTTATCGGGCCGTTGTCGCTCAGGATCGGATCTACCAACTTCGACTCCACGAGGCCGACAGACTGGTTTCACCCGCCGACTTCACTGACAATGCCGCCAGTTATCTTGAGCGGCCCGGAGCTGGCAGTATCGCTCACAAGCCAGCCAAGCCGCACAAAGACCCATATTCTCTCAGAATTGCGATGCCAAAAGTGGTCAGCCGGTGGGAATCGACGCGTGCTGGTCGGCGAAACGAGAGTGCGCGACTCGCCGTAGATCCACGAGAGCGATTGTATGCAAAGAGAATATGTGCAGCAGGCATACGAGGGCCGTGAGTATACGAATTGGCTGCGACTCGATCTGGCTCCGGATTGGGCGTGCGAGGTTGGGTTAGGCGCTCTTATGGTGTAATGGTTAGCACTCTGGACTTTGAATCCAGCGATCCGGGTTCAAATCCCGGTAGGAGCTTGTTTTTGTGCGGCGTTGCAAGCGTGGGGTGTCGGTACGGCGCTGGCTGTCGTGTGGGAGTGCAAATCTAGTTTGCCAATTTGCTTGTGTGTGTGTAAGTTAGTGCTGGTCTTATGGTGTAATGGTTAGCACTCTGGACTCTGAATCCAGCGATCCGGGTTCAAATCCCGGTAGGACCTCGTTTTGAACTGCAAATATTCGCCCCACCTCGCTCACAGTTGTTGCCGCGCTGTGGGTCTACTTGGCACGACGTCTGGCGTACTGTGTGTTGCTGCGGCGCGTTTATCGGGCCGTTGTCGCTCAGGATCGGATCTACCAACTTCGACTCCACGAGGCCGACAGACTGGTTTCACCCGCCGACTTCACTGACAATGCCGCCAGTTATCTTGAGCGGCCCGGAGCTGGCAGTATCGCTCACAAGCCAGCCAAGCCGCACAAAGACCCATATTCTCTCAGAATTGCGATGCCAAAAGTGGTCAGCCGGTGGGAATCGACGCGTGCTGGTCGGCGAAACGAGAGTGCGCGACTCGCCGTAGATCCACGAGAGCGATTGTATGCAAAGAGAATATGTGCAGCAGGCATACGAGGGCCGTGAGTATACGAATTGGCTGCGACTCGAGCTGGTTCCGGATTGGGCGTGCGAGGTTGGGTTAGGCGCTCTTATGGTGTAATGGTTAGCACTCTGGACTTTGAATCCAGCGATCCGGGTTCAAATCCCGGTAGGAGCTTGTTTTTGTGCGGCGTTGCAAGCGTGGGGTGTCGGTACGGCGCTGGCTGTCGTGTGGGAGTGCAAATCTAGTTTGCCAATTTGCTTGTGTGTGTGTAAGTTAGTGCTGGTCTTATGGTGTAATGGTTAGCACTCTGGACTCTGAATCCAGCGATCCGGGTTCAAATCCCGGTAGGACCTCGTTTTGAACTGCAAATATTCGCCCCACCTCGCTCACAGTTGTTGCCGCGCTGTGGGTCTACTTGGCACGACGTCTGGCGTACTGTGTGTTGCTGCGGCGCGTTTATCGGGCCGTTGTCGCTCAGGATCGGATCTACCAACTTCGACTCCACGAGGCCGACAGACTGGTTTCACCCGCCGACTTCACTGACAATGCCGCCAGTTATCTTGAGCGGCCCGGAGCTGGCAGTATCGCTCACAAGCCAGCCAAGCCGCACAAAGACCCATATTCTCTCAGAATTGCGATGCCAAAAGTGGTCAGCCGGTGGGAATCGACGCGTGCTGGTCGGCGAAACGAGAGTGCGCGACTCGCCGTAGATCCACGAGAGCGATTGTATGCAAAGAGAATATGTGCAGCAGGCATACGAGGGCCGTGAGTATACGAATTGGCTGCGACTCGATCTGGTTCCGGATTGGGCGTGCGAGGTTGGGTTAGGCGCTCTTATGGTGTAATGGTTAGCACTCTGGACTTTGAATCCAGCGATCCGGGTTCAAATCCCGGTAGGAGCTTGTTTTTGTGCGGCGTTGCAAGCGTGGGGTGTCGGTACGGCGCTGGCTGTCGTGTGGGAGTGCAAATCTAGTTTGCCAATTTGCTTGTGTGTGTGTAAGTTAGTGCTGGTCTTATGGTGTAATGGTTAGCACTCTGGACTCTGAATCCAGCGATCCGGGTTCAAATCCCGGTAGGACCTCGTTTTGAACTGCAAATATTCGCCCCACCTCGCTCACAGTTGTTGCCGCGCTGTGGGTCTACTTGGCACGACGTCTGGCGTACTGTGTGTTGCTGCGGCGCGTTTATCGGGCCGTTGTCGCTCAGGATCGGATCTACCAACTTCGACTCCACGAGGCCGACAGACTGGTTTCACCCGCCGACTTCACTGACAATGCCGCCAGTTATCTTGAGCGGCCCGGAGCTGGCAGTATCGCTCACAAGCCAGCCAAGCCGCACAAAGACCCATATTCTCTCAGAATTGCGATGCCAAAAGTGGTCAGCCGGTGGGAATCGACGCGTGCTGGTCGGCGAAACGAGAGTGCGCGACTCGCCGTAGATCCACGAGAGCGATTGTATGCAAAGAGAATATGTGCAGCAGGCATACGAGGGCCGTGAGTATACGAATTGGCTGCGACTCGAGCTGGTTCCGGATTGGGCGTGCGAGGTTGGGTTAGGCGCTCTTATGGTGTAATGGTTAGCACTCTGGACTTTGAATCCAGCGATCCGGGTTCAAATCCCGGTAGGAGCTTGTTTTTGTGCGGCGTTGCAAGCGTGGGGTGTCGGTACGGCGCTGGCTGTCGTGTGGGAGTGCAAATCTAGTTTGCCAATTTGCTTGTGTGTGTAAGTTAGTGCTGGTCTTATGGTGTAATGGTTAGCACTCTGGACTTTGAATCCAGCGATCCGGGTTCAAATCCCGGTAGGAGCTTGTTTTTGTGCGGCGTTGCAAGTGTGGGGTGTCAGTACGGCGCTGGACTATGCAGGCAGGGCCACAACGATAGAGACCCGAATTGCGCCTAAATTCAAAAATAGTTTTTTGTGCCCGTTCCCGGGTACGGTTATGAATGGCGACTTCGAAATATCTCTATTGTGCCTTCCTGCCATAACGCCCTCCATTCCAGGAACAATTTCGGTTGAGAATGGGTTACGACAAAATCTCGTCTTTTGTTAACCAATCAAATCGACTTAAACTTGTTTTAGTCAATAGCAAAAAGGTAAAATGAATGGCTAAGATATAAAATTCCGCCACTCTGCCGCTAATTCTTACATCTAACTTTGCGATATGAAGTACTAAGCGCATAAAGCGAAGATACATGAGCAATTCAAAGCGCGAGGCGTTATGCTGGCGTAGTGCATTGGCGTGAAGGTTGATTCGAAGCAGCTCAACATCGCCTGTGGTACCATCCACGACTGGCGGAACAGGCAAACGACACTCGCAATATCAAGGGACACGCTATTTCGAAGACGTTTAATGGTCAGGGGGGCAAGAAGATATTTTGTTGGTGTTTCTGACATTCTGGCGTACATGAAGGACGTTCGCCGGGACAAACCTGTAAGTTTGCAGTGTGATTTGTATTGCTACAAATAAAACTTGCTAATTTCTGATTGTTTTCCATGTAGCGCTATCAACCGCAGGTATGATAAAGGTTATGTGGAAGATCCAGCCTGGATGATTCCTACATTAGCGGTAAAGAAGATGGATAACTTGGCTCGAGCTGCGGCTGCTAAAGGCTCCCACACTTCCGCTATTGCTCCTCAAATCATGCCACCCAACAAGGATTTCGTAGGATAACTTTTGTCAATTCAGCGGTGATATACCAGATTGGGACACGAAGAAAGTTGCCCTTGGCGGCCACGTGCTCTAGGAGCTCTTTTGGTCACCGGCGCGATGCTGATGTACTTTGTGTCGTTGCAGCATCTATTACCAGGCCGCAGTTGGCCAGGATTATATCTACCAACTTTCGACTACCTACGTGGCCCACGGGCAAGTTTCACTTGCTGATTTTACTGACAATGCCGCAAATTCTCTAGAACGGCCCAGCGCTTGCGGTAGCCGCCCACGATCCAGGCAAGGTTCAGAGAGACCCATATTCTCACGGAATCGCGACGGCGAATGCAAATGAGAGAGTCGGAGCGGGCTGTTCGGCGCCTTTTTGACTTAAACTATATTCCAGATGGAGCTCGTGCACCAGTTCATAAAGCAGCCAACGAGTGTAGATGCTGTTGCTGGTGCGCCAGCAACGGCAGTCACAGATTCTACCTCAAGTGGCAGTCCAGTACAGGCTGCACCCGTACAGCAGAAGCAACTAGAGCATCTTCGACACGAGCATGGCGGTCACTGATCGTAGACATTTGCACCAGCATATTTTCCATGGTTGATGCAAGCAGCGAGTCGCCTTCCACCACAGCGCTGCTAGTTGCGCGTGGTTCACAGTACGCCAGCGAGTCGACAGATCGCGAGGATGGTGATGTGGCATCCACGTAATGCGTTGGTGGCGGCTATGTCTCGCCCCAGCTCGCATAAGTAACGCGAAACGTGGGATGTGTGTTGGTAGCGTTATTCTTTGTGGTATCTGACACGGTTTCCATGTGCATCAGCAGAGCTGCAAATGTACTGTTTACCACATTGACAGCCACGTTCAGGCGCGGATCCGGTGAGCCCAACCCGCGATTTAACAGCTCATTGGGCAGCGTCACAAGTTGGCCAAACTCAGAGACCATGATACGCTGCTGCAAGTCGTCAATAGTCGGAGTGGCAACAGGTAAGTCCGGTGCCTCGTATCCTGCCAAAACTTTGGAAATGCTTTGGTACTCACGTGTTGTTGATCATATGTATGCAAAAGTTTTTATCAAAGCCTCCAGCAACCACCCACCTCTTGTGAAAGATCCAATGGATTGATAACTCAGCGATGCATTGGCGTAGGCAGCTGCACCACGGCACAATAAGTGACGGTCATCTTAAGTGTAACGGATTGTCGTATCCCGGTAGGCATATCCTTTATGCAATCGCGGATAACTTCGGTAACGTAGCTGACTATGTTAGGCCGCGTGCGCCCTCACTTTGTTGGTGGCTGAGGCACGTTGTCTACTTCATTATGCAGACCTCCCAATATGACACGGCCTCTTCTTGTGTATATGTCTGGCCGCCTGGCAGATCAGAAACAGTGAGTCGAGGCACAAGAGGTACTCCGACGGCTCGTCGTAGCATACAAAAAGCATGCCGAACTCAAGCAGCATACACTGCTGACAGCGTTTACGGAGACTTGCAAATATATACACCTTGCTCAACTGACGTCTTAATCCAAGCTATATGCACGAATATCTCTCTAGATGTTGAGAGCGGGAGCTGTTATTTCATAGCAAAACAAGTATCGATAGCAAATGTATGCCACATCATTGTTAGCAACGCTGCATCGTGAACGGGCTTGAGTCTTGTGACCACATGATAAGGTGCTTCACCAAGACGCCGAGGTCACATAAGGTACCGCCAGTAGCATCGTTAGCCTGCACGTTTACTCGGAGATTGTGCTCGTCAATTTCACTAGTCATTTTATCGCAAATTTTGGTCATACGCTTAGTCTTGTAACGAATCATTGTAGCGCTCTCCTAACAGGTTCACCACTTGCGAGAAGTAACCCAGAGCCGTTGACGTTGCCAAAAATCCATCAGCTGCACGAGTTGTATCACCTTTTCTTTGTCTTGAATAATCGAGAGCGCTGTTAGCAGAGAGTAGAAATTACGCATGGCGCATTAGTGGCTGGAGTGAGAGATGAATGCATCTTGTCTAGGGCATAACTGCTTAGTTCCGTAGATACAAAAAAAACGTTGAAGGCCTTCACTGCAGTAGTTTCTGTCCGCCCTTGCCAGCCGGCGTGTCAAGCTTCCGTGGTGTTCTCCTCATTCTTCTTCACTACATCGTAGTCCAACGCACAATGAAAAAAAGCTGCGAAGCAAAACCATCGCCTTCTGTGAGGTGGTATTTTCCGACGCAGTGTGCAGTTATTTGATTAGCTTGCACTTATCTTGATTTCAGTATGATATTCAGGAATTGACAGCCATGGGATCTGGGGTTGTTAACTATCTACACTCGTTGGAGAATAAGATCTGAATCTTCATATTCAGATTCATTTGCGTGCAAGCCCTCGAATCGATAGGAATATTCAATGTTATGAATATCGGTAGCCAGATTGTTCGGTGAGGAAAGTGTTCATGATAGAGCTTAGGACGCAAACCGACTCGTGTCAGTGGACAACGGTGCGTTAGTCCGGGAAGATGAGATCATTCTTGTCAATTTCTGACCTACGCTGACGATGCCAGAGGATGTGTCACTAATATAGTAGGCATGCAAACGTATTGGGGTTGCTACTCTTCATCAAGCGAAACCTTACAGAACTGTCTCGCGTGGAAGAGTATCGCTCGGTGCATTCAGTCGAGGAAACTGCTTGTGTCGAGTTGTCGCCGCGACTAAATGAGGCGGATCGCACCGACAACACCCGCTTTCTCGATCTTCGCAACCTCGCGAAATCGTCCATGGTTTGAGCCCTGGACTCGTGCACAACTCTGCATCGCATCTCATCTTTGCTTCTTTCCTCGCGGAAGCGTACTGGGAAGCCAGGTTGTCGCAGTTTATTTGTGTGGCAGGCGTAATTATTTATTTCGTATGCGTTTGCATTAATATGATCTACTCTATTCGACAATATGAATTATTATATCGATATCAAACATCACTGCAAGTTTGAATCACTTGAATATTCAAAATATATTCAAACATATCAATACATCATTTGGCTATTAATCCCTGATGGAAAGTTACTGTCCAATTTTGAAAAATGCCGGACAATTTGAAATCAGCTATTCCTAACGCTAACGAACCGGGATTGCCCAACTACAATATATATATATATTAGTACATTACTATTGGTTGCCAGTAATAGGGCATGAACTTCCGTTCAAATTTCATTAATAGTCAAATTTTGACGTTGCCGTTTACAATGAAGATGTGAGTAGGACTTGCTGCCCAAACAGTCATTGGACGAAAAAGTTCAATTGCACCAGTGGCTCGCCAAATCATTGATTTGGCAAGCCACTGGTGCATTTATAATCATATCTTAAACCCTAAAGCGTTTTCGTAGGACTTTTTGAGGTCAGATTGGTCATAAGTCGGGAAAGGCACGATAATTGAATCTCAATATAAGGGATTATTCGGAAGTCATCAATTAGCAGTTGGACTGCCCAACTCAGGTTTCCGAAATATTTTTTGTTTAGAACGAGTTGCCAAGCAGCAATAAAGTAAGGATGCGCATGCAGTATCAGAAGCCAAAGCATTATTTCCTAGGAAATGATGAAGCAATAAATTAGGGCGCTAAATAATGCACTGTGTGTTCTGCATGTTCATCAGTTGTTAGCGCTCTATGCCCTGTTTGGTGCTTAACGCACCTGTCAACGACACGTGCGTCTCAGTAAGACGCGTTGGCCTTGGTAATCATTTCCAAAGCCAGCGGTGTGAACGCCTGTCGGTCATGCCCTAGCATCGCCCGGGCCGTACTGAACAGCCGCTCAACGCGGTTTGAGGTCGGCGGTATGCAAGTCTAGTGGGGTGGGTACGACATGACGGGACTGTTGTCTTGCGGCGCTTTAAGATGCGTTCAGCAAACCCCACTTCAGCAACCTCACCTATGCCATCCTCCCCCCGGTCTTCGCGAAGGAGAGGGCCCGCTTGACGCTTGGAGCGCGTCAGTGTATCAACCGTCTTATTGAGGACTTTGCAACACCCAGCTTCGATATTGGTCGACGGTCATGAGCATAAAAAATATTAGTTGGGCAAATGCAACAAACACGAACTGCAATTAACGTACTGATGTAAAGCTTAATGCTGGGCTTCTTCTCAATAAGACCACCCAACAAATCTCGAGGTCCCAGTCAATGTCGACACCATGCAGTGCCGTCGTCACAGATTGAAAGTCTGCAAGCTCTTCGACAAGAGCCTTCAGCTTGCGCTGAATTGCAGGGGATGGCATGACCTTGGCGAGTTCTTCGTTCTCGAGCGAGATAAATCCCCGCAGTGCGAAGAAACGGTCCAGCATCGCGTACGTCGACCCCCATCGTGTTACCTGGCGCAGCACTGACCGAAGTGGCGTAGGGAGTCAGATCACAATTAGAAAGAAAGATTAGAATATTATAATTTAGAGATACCATAGGTTTTGCTTACCTTAGCTTGGCCGCCCCATCAGTGCTCGCAGTTTCTTCATCACTTACTGTACCGCCTCCAGCTCATCCTCATACGGCGCGAAAATCGTCTTCACAGCCAGACTAAAGCGCTGGCGTGCGCAGCCAACAAGAGGGACTCCCATCAAATTGACGAGTCTCTTGTTGACAGCGCAGTTGTCACCCACGATGAACAGACACTGAATACGGTATTACTAAACAAGACAAAAGGGTCTCTATCGCGCGGAAATGGGTGTCGGCCGAGTGGTCTTCATCAGGCTTTTGCACCACCGGGGACATGGGCAACAACGGTTAGCGACGTTCCTCTGCCACGAGGTAGCATCCAAAGACGGCCAGGTAGTGCTCAGCTCCGTTCGTCCATCCGTCAAGAACAGGCCGAACGCATCTGACTTTTCCACGCCGCGCTACCTATTAGGGACTCCATCTCGCGAGTCACCGACTCGATGTTGTTGCGGAGGCTGTCGACCGACACAGGTGCTAAAATTCGTGTACCTAAATAGGAATAAAATAAACTAGAAATAAAAAAAGCTAAGAATAAGAACATTACAGCTTACCGGAGAGTTTGCTGTTGTTCGCAGATAAAAGCGGTAGGCCAGTCTTAATAACCCACTTCATGCAGCCGAAGCGGTTCGATGCCTTCTGGCTGACCCATGGGATCAGAAACCCAGTGGTCGCCGAGCTGGCGTTTTCGTCATCTCCCGCTCATAGGTCGGGTGCTACAGGGGAACATGAGAATCTAAGTTGGAGAACCCCTTCCAAGGAGCCTTCTTGCGGTACTTCCAGCAGGCCTTGCACATGTGGTAGTCGGTGGTGTCTTCGCTGTCGTCCAGCAGTGGCTTGAAAAAGAACCGCGTAACCTGCTTCGGCGTGAGGCGGCTACGGGTGGGCGCGGCGAGTAGGAGATTGTCGGACATCGTGCGAATCGACAATGCAGCTGGGACTGCTGCAAGCACCCAGAGGGCTTCGTTTGTAATGGATGGCTCTTGTTGCGTAAGTGTTTTATTGCAGCCTGCAACTTGCAGGTCGGCAGCAAGACGAGTCTATTGAAATTGTGTAAGGACATTTCTGAGAAATAAATTATGGAGGGATTTTGGTCAGTTCCGTAAATATTTGAAGGCTATGAGAGGATATGTGAAATAAATTATTTCTTTCAGGCTAACACCCTATATTTTTGCTGCGCTACAATTTTCGGAACCCCAGCAGCATGGTCTTCACGCCGTCACCGACCATTAACTACAATTTCGTCGCGGGTATCTACGCCTTCTTTACGGCTCTGTGCGCACTGCTGTCGGTGTTGCACTTCTACACACTGCAGCTAGAGGGCTTCTATATTGTGCTGGTACCGTTTGTGCCCTGCTTCATCTGGAGCCTCGTGGTGCGCCAGCGCTGGCTGCAGCAGCCGAAGACGACCGACGAGGACGCGGACGAACCCAAGAAGGACAAATAGTCGACCGCAGTGAACAGCCACTACATCACGAAAGACGAGAGCGAGGGGGGAACGAGACGATTTAAGACAGCGGAAGGAAGGCAGACACGTATTCTGGATATAGAGAGGGGTTTTGTTGGCACTCTAGGAACTCTTGATCATTTGCTCGTGTGCGTTTTAAGTGTTGAGACCGAAGATTCATGCTGCAGCAGTCTTAGTGGTGGACAGCAAGTCTATCCAATGCTCTACATACGAGGCCGCGATAGACGATGCCAAGGGCTCCCCCTGCTTTTTGAGCTCAGCCTGCACTCTCCCCACTAACCCTTTTAGTACCTGTCCAAATATCTGCTCCCGCGTGCGTCTCGATTTCTTGACATTTCCTTCTGCTGCCATGGCAGCGTTCGGACTGCTGCTCTTCGCACGAGACCTGTCGGCAGTGGTAGCTGGCTCAGGCTGCAGCATAGCACTGAAGAGCTTGTCCATTTCGGCTGCTTGCTCGAGCAACAGAGCAACCGGTGCCGAGGTAAGAATCTGCTCAAACGCAAGCTGGGCGGCACTGTACGGTGACCACTGGACAGTCAGCATTGCGTGGAGATCCTGGAGTGCCCGTTGCAACAACGACGAACTGTGTTTGACATACAGCTGATCAATGCTCATAAGCGATTCGAGGGCTGCTAGACGCTTGAGTGCGCTCGAGGAGCTGAGTAATGCAGACGAGGTGGCGTTAATCGTCCGTTAAAATGACAAATGCAGAGTTGCGGATCAGTGGGGACGTACTCGGCCACGGCTGCTGAGCAGTAAGAGCTTGCAATCACTACGACACCGATGTCAAAAAGCCTTGAGTAGCTCTGCTCTATCGATGACAAGCGTCCGCGCTCCAGAAAAAACGCTGTGACAGCATCACTTCCACTGCCTGTGTATCGAAACAAAGCTCGCAAGACAAGGTTACACAGGTTGTTTACCAGCAGCCGGGAAAAGACACTTACGCTCCAGCAGTTTCGTTATTTGCAAGAGCAATTGACCCAGCGCCAGCTTCACTGCTTTACTCTCGAGGTCCAGTACGGACGGCAGTGCGATTGTGTCCAGGATCTCTAGCACATGCGGGAGCACCATCTTGTCCAGTGATCCTTGTAACAAGCAGTGTAAAACTTGTAATGCCACCGCAGTTTGAGAGGCTGCAGAGGCGCTCCCTCCCATCGTCGCTGCGAGTGGAACAACAACATCGGAATCTCCTCGAATGCGCGAAAGCAGCAGAGGCAAGTAGGTTCTCGGCACTGCAAATCGTCCGGTAAGGTCAGCACATTGCTGCAGCTCCCGGAGCAAATCGTGATCACCACCCCATGTCTTCAAAAGTGTGTTCATCAACAAGTGTACGTCCACTGTAATCGTTTCTTCGCAATAAACAAGCACACACTTTAGAAGCCGTACTGCATGAGCACGGGTGGACTCTTGCCAGTTGGCAAGCTCACGCAAGATCGGGTTCAGGAACCGTCGAGCTCGCCCACGTACAAATAGCCGCGTGCCTAAGGATGGCCGACCAGCTTCAAATGGTGCAGGCAACGGACTCCGGTAGTTGTAGCTTGGATTTCTCCCGTCCACTCCATACTGCTTGATTTCAATCACTTCTTCTCCATGTTCTCGTTCATACCGTTCGCCAAGAATCTCAAGTGTTTTCAGTGCATCTCGAGAGATTCCACAGTCCTCATCACTGACAGCACTTAACAAATATGGCAGCAAACGGGACTCGTGGTCGTAGCGATCGGGAAGGTTGACCATCCAGTCGCTAATCATTGCGAAAAAGGCGCGACGTACCATGACGTTGCGGTCTTGGTCCAGTTTGGCAAAGTAATTTAGCCGCACTTCGGCTGTGTAGAAGGACGCCACAGGGATAACATTCTCGTCACGATGACCGATGAGGTCTACGATAGCCTCGGTGCCACTGCCTTTGCATTTCTCGACGTTCGGACAGGTCACTAGTGCACGAATCGTTTCCACCACTGCAACTCGCACACGTGCCAGTCGGTGAAGCAGTAGAGGCATTAAAGTGCGCACGACTGCTACGCTGAAGTGCTTCATGACTGAGACCATGTGATTGCTAATGACCGCGAGGATACGGCAGCTCGCGATGTTAATCTCGTGGAAGTCGTCATGCACGCCACTTATAAGTACCAACAAAAGGTCAAAAATGTACGCATGGAGGATAGAAGACGCTCGACGCTCGAATGCGTTCTGCAAGACGGCGTCTATCAGTCCAAGCAGCAGCAAACGGATCTCTTCGGACGACTCGTCGGGCTTAATTCGGGCGATCTGGTTCTCCGCAACATAGACTCTTCCTCGTTTGAAGGCGTCATGCAGGAACTGGTCACGTGAGAAAACTTGGTTCTCTTCATCGTAGCCGTACTGGCTGTTGATGCGGTTTGTGATCGCTGGCATCAGATACGGCAGGTAATGAAGTAGATCTTCTTCGTCGGCGATGCACTTGGTGGTGATACGGATACAAATTTCCCGCACCTTTTCCACTGGGTCGTTAAAGCGCTTGAACAGCGGTTTGGCCATCTCAGCAAATGCCTCGGTTGCTGCGGTCTTGTTGGAAGCTACCTGCGTCTCGGCGTCGCCGGTAAGGTACTGCGTCTCCAGCGCAGCCGCTGCCTTCTTGCGCACGCTGCGCTGCTCGGCCGCCAGTCGATTGAGGACCTTGGGCAGACTGAAGATCTCCTCGTGCTTGATAGTTTTGCAGTCCGCGAGACCGGATGTGCCAGGATCCGAGTGCATCAGCTCAGCTCGTCGACTGGCGGAGGCTTTGACTTTCTTGGCAATTCCTCCCGTGGCCATGGACTTCTTCAAGAGCCGAGATACCTCCTCATCCTGGTACTCGTTCTCCATCACCAGCTCCTGCCACAGCACGTCCACATCGCGGGTCCCCATGGCTCGAACGACGTCGTATCTAGAAGTTACTATCAGTCATTCTTGAAAGGTCGCGCCTCATTTAGGTGCGAGTAGCCATGCTGAAGTGGCTGCCCTCGGTGACGATGCGAAGGACCTAAAAGTATATCGGAACGAGCCTGCAGACACACATTACACTACAGCGAATGGCAACAGCACGTGTTCTCAGAGGCATGCGCATGAACATGATTTCAAATTAGCTTCTACGTCGAGATAAGTGGCAGTGTTACCAAGACGCTTGGAAACAAAGTTTTCAGTGGGGTGAGGGTGGCACGCCAAGCGCGGAGATCAGCCGCTGTTAGAACCTTTTAGAGCGTGTGGGGGTGGCTGCCCTGCGTGTCCAGCAG
Source organism: Phytophthora sp. 'mugwort' (assembly GCA_033558025.1). Taxonomy (NCBI): domain Eukaryota; phylum Oomycota; class Peronosporomycetes; order Peronosporales; family Peronosporaceae; genus Phytophthora; species Phytophthora sp. 'mugwort'. The sequence goes on along the minus strand of JAUCEF010000007.1, from coordinate 3,294,167 downwards.
ATTCCAGCTGAAGTCGTCGATAGGTTAGACAGACACGTTGGAAACGACCTGGAGCGGTAGCATGGTCGCACTGACGCATACCCTCCTACGGCCAGTGAGAGCAAGGCAAAAAGTTGTACGCAACAAGTTATAAAACGAATAGTAAGGACTTCACAGGCAGTCGCTGATTCCCTGAGGACTTTGTGTAGCCATTCCTCTGTTGAACGCTTTAGTGGATTTACCTGCCATGCAAATTTCAGACCATGGATCACAACAATGATCACTCGCTCATGTGGCCGAGAATCTGTGTGTGGTGCGCATAAATGACGAGGAGGCGTGTCAGTGAATCGACGCAATCGGAGCTCTTCAGCATGCACACGCACCTCGACCGAGAGGTTACTGCCGGTCACGTACTTGACCAAGGCGTCGGTGACGTCCACAACGTGTCGAAACTCAAAGTCGAGCGAGCCTGAGTCACCGCTCGGGTCGACAAGGAACCGCTGCGTCTGCGTGATGGTCTCACGGAAGAATGTGTACCGCAGCGAAAGATGCGAGAACCGCTGAGGCGCAAGCTGGCTGAGCCGGTAAAACTGCACGCGGTACTGCAGCGGTCGGTCCATGAACTCGTGGATCTGCTCGTCTGGGCTGTCTAAATCGACGCGCTCGTACGGCACGAATTCGTCCTCCAAGTGCTGCATCACAAACAACGCGTGGGTGAGAAGCTGCATACACAGCATGTCAACAGTCCACTTCAACTTGCTCTCGTGCTGCTGGCGTGCCGCACTGCCGCCACGTATGGCCTGATGCGGAGCTGCAGGCGACCTATTTCCGTCCCGATCCTCGACACAATGGGCGTCGAATCGTCCACGATGAAGAAATAGTTGAGCACGCCGAGATACACGACGCATTCACCGACCAGCTGCGGCTTCGTGCCTATTGACGAGGCGGATGTTGACGTTGCCATTCGGAAATTTTTTGAGAACGGCTAATCAAACTCGCGATTCAACCGAAGGCGTGAGCAAGCTCCTAAGCCACCCCGAACACGGCCAGATTTTAAAGCTGTTATGATGCGAACTATCGTAACTTAAAGCTTCTGGTTCTGAGGAGGGCATTATCATGTTGTTGATTTAGAAAACGCTCAGCTCCACAGCGAGCTGAGCTCCTGCGAGGCGGTACTCCATCTCTGCGATCTTATATCCACGCGGAGGTGTATGTACCGACGCCATTTCTCAACTGAGTCCACACAGAGTCCAATCAATACGTATGCAAGTCGAAAGGTACGCGTGCACAACACCGTCATTGTCCACTCCGGTGCGCGAGTAATGAAGCTTCTTTACTCACCAATGACGGCGCCGTCGCCGCCGATGTTCTGCCCTGTAGCCCTTGCACGCCACGGAAGCGCCTGCAACTCGCACAAGAGGAAGACCGCAAGACCAGCCAAAAGTTCACGCGCGAGGCGAGCATCCGCGACTTCTCAGCGAGCTTCGTAGGGAAGATGATGCAGGCCGCCGTCGGCCCACCAGACTCTTCGCATGACAGGCAGCGAAGCTGACCGCTGCCTGTCATGCCAAGACCCAAGACAAGACGAGCCTCCGTGGCGATAGACCGACGCGACAATCCGCATCTTGACTGACGCCAGGCAAACTGCTTTCCAATTTACCGCATGTGGAGCAGAGGACTGAGGCAATAATGAACCGAAGTGTAACTTAATACATACATGTAATGGCGGACCACATACGGCCCGCATCTGCTTATTGTCGTACGGTTGTCGCTGTGACTTGGCTGCCCTGTTTAACTCCTCTCGCTAATCATAGCGTAGGGAGCCAATTATTTATTCCTATTTACGGGTATTCCTCGGCCAGGAATATTTAATAGAGGAGAACACGATACACTGTTATGTGGTGTCGATGAGTATGATAACGCCTGACGATGACGAGCTTATGGATACGGAGGGCGTGCAGAATGAATCGCTCACTCCCGATGTCGAGCTTGCCTGAAGACATAAAGGTTCACCTCAAGTGGATCTTCTCATCCGTGCTGATTCAACGGGCAAGTCGGACAGGTCTGTGAGGGACTTCGTGAGATGCAACGAGAACAACGAGAGGATCCAGGCAGGAAGCAAGGGCGTCGGCAGCAAATGTAATATGAAATCCTGTATAACTGCAGGAAAACACTTTTGTGCAGAAAATCCAATTTTATCACTTTTGTGCAGGATGCCCGAAGAAGTCCACCTTTTTGAAGTCCACCTTTTTTGGTGGACTTCTTCGGACATCCTGCACAAAAATGATTAAACTGGATTTCATAAGTTCAACGAGTGAGAGCGAGCACTACAGTGAGGTTTATCATTGGGAACCATGTACCATTCCTGTTGAGGATATATTCTAAGAGTAGGGATTCATATCGAGGGGATCATCACTACTATACTGAGTGTAGGTTTAGACAAAGCGCTCGCTTGAAGTGCGCAGAGACTATACTAAGCGGCGTTCTTTGCTCGAGACGACGATGCCGCTCCGTTGCCAGCACAGGAAACGGCAGCCACGTCACAAGAAGCTTTAGACCGCGTAGGAATTCCTCGCCGATGCAGCAATGACTGCCGCTGTGCGGGATCTGTGCATCGTTTACACCCGCACAGACTCGCGTGGATGTTCTGTGTCAAGAGCATGCAGAAAAAATAATAAAGAAAGCTGCTAATATAATGCGAGTATGGAGTGCCCTTGGATCCCACGGCTGGCGACTGCGCGGCAGTGGCCAAATGCGGCCCCTTTCTCGTGGTTTTCGTGCGAGCTACTGACCGCAAAGGCGCTCCTCTAGCTTTCAGCATGAGAATACCGTCGCTGAGCCACACAAGCACTCGCCGTCCTCTTCCGCTCGCCATCTTTACAGCCTGTTGATCCGCGTACACCGAGCCCTCCTCAGTTGCAGCCATATTTTTTCGGGTTGTGAAAATCAATTAAACCCCGCGATAGCCGATGCAAACCGAAGAAAACCGATATGATTTAGCGCAAGGAACCCAATGAAATAGGGCTCTTACTATAGTCTTCCACTGGCTACTACTGGCTCTTCACACTGGAGTTCATTAAGTCGATCTTCTTTAAATCCGACCCAAGAATTCTATTAAGTACGCTGCAACGCTTTATGAGCTATTTAAAACGATTTAAGTCTCAAGACGCTAAATCGTCCATTATTTGTATCGCTTTTGTAATGGTCGAGATGCGGGTAGAAACCGAGTTCACTACAGGAAAAACCGCTCAGGCAGGCAGGTCTACTCGCTGCACTCTCGATTCCTCGCTTGTCGGGGCCAGCAATTCCGGTCTACTAGAAGTCGGCTAGAGACTTACAGGGTGAGAGAGAAAGAGTCTTTCCCTTCACGACATCGACGCGCTGCCATGGAGAAGGGCGTAGGCGTATGGCTCCGCGACGCGGAGACGGACGAGTGGCACCGCGCCACGGTCGTCAAGCTCGGTGAGCCGCGGGACGATGCCGACGAGCGTGAGGTGACTCTGCGCCTTACGGAGGGTCCGCACGCGCGCACGGAGAAGACGCTGCAGATCGATGTACAGGCGCTTGAGGAGGAGCAGGTCGACGGCGTACTGCTCGCTAACAGTAGCGACATGGTAGGAATGATGGTCTTCCTATACCTTATGGGAACTGACCACTGACTGGCGCTTGTGTGCTTTACCTCGCTACTTGACAGGACGTCGTGGAGGACCTGATCCAACTGCCGCATCTACACGAGCCGGGCATCTGCCACACGTTGAACGAACGCTTTAAGATCAACGAGATTTACACGCTTACGGGCGAGATTTTACTAGCCATCAACCCTTTTCAAAATCTCGGCATTTATACGGACAAGATCACGCGCAAATACATTCGTAATGGTGACAAGCGCGCGCTCGGACATGAGGTGCAAGACATGCCACCACACGTCTTCAGCATTGCCGATAAAGCCTACCGTTCGCTGGTCAATCCCATCGGACATAGCGCGCACGGTGGCCCATCCAATCAGTCCATCTTGGTCAGCGGTGAAAGTGGTGCCGGTAAGACCGAAACCACCAAGTTTGTGATGAATTACTTGGCCACCATCTCGCAGCACAAGAATGCGTCGGCCGACAGCAACGTCATGAAGCAGGTCCTGTCGTCCAATCCTATTCTGGAATCTTTCGGTAACGCGCGTACAATCCGCAACGATAATAGTAGTCGTTTTGGTAAGTTCATCAAGATGGAGTTTTCGTCGGAAGGAAGCCTTATTGGTGCATCGATTCAGACATATTTGCTGGAAAAGGTGCGTCTCGCGTATCAGGCCGAGTCTGAGCGGAACTACCATGTTTTCTACGAGATCATTGCTGGTGCCACCGCTGATGAGAAGAAACGCTGGAATCTTAAGACACCGACCAAATTCCACTACCTGAACCAGAGCACGTGCGTTAAACGTAAGGATGGTGTGAACGATGCGGATCAGTTTGGCGTCCTGAAGACCGCAATGCAGACGATGGGTTTTGACGAGGACGATATGGAAAACATTTTTGTCACGGTTTCATCGCTGCTGCACGTTGGTAATCTGGAATTTGATGAGACGCACCAGGCCTCGGGTACAGAAGGATCTGAACTTTCCAATTCATGTGAAGACTCAATGAAGGTGGTCCTTGACTACCTAGAGGTGGACAAGGAGGGCCTGGAACAAGCGATTTGTAACCGCAACATCCAGACGAAAGACGAACACTACTCGATTGGATTACTGCCAGATGCCGCTGAAAACGCGCGTGACGCTCTTGCTCGATTCCTATATGGAAAGCTGTTCGACTGGCTCGTTAGCCGTATTAACGAGATCGTGGAGAACGAAGACCGCGATGTTCCGTTCATTGGCCTGCTGGATATCTTTGGATTTGAGGACCTGGAACACAACTCGTTCGAACAGCTTTGCATCAACTACGCTAACGAAACTCTGCAACAGCACTTCAACCTCACTGTCTTGCGCATGGAGCAGGAGACATATGAGAAGGAGGAAATTCAGTGGAGCTTCATCAACTTTCCTGACAATGGGCCATGCATCGAGCTGATCCAGGGCAAGCCGTACGGTATTTTACCCGCTCTTGATGAGGAGTGCATTGTTCCACAGGGTAACGATCAAAACTTCGCACGAAAGCTTTATCGACAGCATGAGCTGAACCCCCACTTCAGCGCGAGCAAGACGGAGATAGCCAACCACCTTTTCGTCGTGCACCATTACGCTGGTGCAGTCACGTACGACACGTTCGGGTTCTGTGAGAAGAACAAGGACATTCTGTATCCGGAGATCACTGCCATCATTAAGCGATCGTCGAAACCGTTCGTTCGTGGACTACTGCAGGCCTCACCTGAAAAGAAAACGCCACCTAGAAAGACAAAGGGCCGAGCTTCGAGTGTTGCAGCGCGAGTGAGTCTGGGTTTGCAGTTCCGTAACCAGTTAAAGACCTTGCTGGAAACTATCAACGTCACAGACTGCCACTACGTCCGCTGTTTGAAGCCCAATGACAAGGCAAAGGCCAACTTGCTGGTATCGAAACGTGTTTGCGACCAACTGAAGGCAGGTGGTGTTCTGGAAGCCGTGCGCGTTAATCGTGCTGGCTACCCTGTCCGAATTGCTCACCAGCAGTTTATCAAGCGTTATCGCCCACTGGCCAACGGCGAATACTTGCAACGCATCCCAGCTGAAGCAGCAGAAGAAAACTTTGACGGCACTGAGCGCAAGGAAGCAGCGCGCTTGCTGGTTGAGTTCTTGTTGAAGGCTCATGCCGAACGGTATCCCGAGCTGGCCGGTGTGGCTTCGGACAACCAACAGGAGACTGGTGTTGCTGGGATCCAACTCGGTCTTACTCGTATCTTCTTCCGTCGTTCGGCCATTCAGTTCGTGGAGGCTCAGTTGGCAAAGCGTTATGGCGAATTTGTGGTGCTTATCCAAGCTGCTGTTCGCGGTTTGATTGCCCGCCGTCGGCATGCTCACATGCAGGCATCAGCTGTGCTGCTGCAGAAGATGATCCGTGGTTTCAACACTCGTTGCCGCTTCTACGTGCTGCGCGAGCGCTACCGCAAGAAACAGGCTGAACTTCAGCGTCAAAAGGAGCTTGCCGAGAAGAAGCAGCGTGAGGACGAACGTCGTGCTACCGAGGAACAGCGTATCGTGGACGAAAAGCGCAAGGCTGCTGAGGTCGAGGAACAAAACCGCCTCACTGCCCAATCAGCGTCATCAGATCCAGTTTCGGATGACTCGTCCGACGGAGACCGCGGTTCGTCAATGAAGTTCGTTAGGAACTCACGGAACTCGGACGAGAGTCGTGGCAGTCGCGCCGTGTCTCGCTTCCGTTTTACCAAGGAATACGGTGACGATGATTACGCGATGCCGAATACCTCTCGTCAGGTGGCAATGGATCCCGGTGATACAGTGCTGCACGTGGCCGCGAACTGCTGCAACGAGCAAGATGTGCTGAAGCTGCTTCAAAACGGCTCGGACATCAATGCCCGCAATCGTCGTGGCCGCACTCCGCTCCACACTGCGTCACTTTACCAAAACGTTGAGGTGGTAGGCATCCTTTTGGACTGGGAGGCCGACGTCCTTGTTCAGGACGACGATGGCAACACACCACTGCACTTGGCTAAGGACCCGCGCATTTCCCGAATGTTGCTGGAAGCTGGTTGCACGCCTAACATTGTTAACGCGGATGGCCGAACTGCCTTGATCAACGCTGTGGACCGCGGTGACGCCAAGACTGTCAAGCTGCTGCTTCACTTCAAGGCGGATGTGCTGTTCCGTGAACTCAAGCACCACCAGACTGCGCTGCACTTGGCCGTGCGTAAGGGTCAGTATCAGATTGTCATGGAGCTGTGCAAGTCCGAAGATATCCATGATTTGATCCTTCTCACTGACCGCAACGAGAACAATGCACTTCACTTTGCTGTGTCTCGTGATCGCAAGAACGGATACCGACTGGTGGATTACTTGATCAAACACGGGGCTGAAGTGGATAAGGTGAATGCCCGATTCCAAAGCCCGTTGGTGGTTCACATCATGACGACTCGCCAGACGGATCCTGCCATCACGGAGTTATTCCTCACAAGAGGAGCGGACCCAAACATCCAGCTTGCCGATGGATCTACACTTCTGCACGTTGCTGTAGAGCGTGAACTAATTGATATCGCCTGTGCACTGATCAAGCATGGTGCGTCATTGAACGCACCTGACGCCAAGGGACGTATGGTGATTGAGGTGGCAAACAAGAAGTTTTTGAAGAAACTATTTAGCGCGATCACACAGCCACCCACGTGGATTGACGAGAAGGAGCGCCGGTCATGTATGCTGTGTGGGTCAAACTTTAAGTTTGGTAATCGCCGTCATCACTGCCGCCACTGCGGACGGGTATGCTGTTCAGACTGCTCAGCATTCACGGTGGAGATGCACCGATTCCCCAAGGAATTCCCTGGACGCACGACTAATGTCGGTAAGCAGGTGAAAGACCCACAACGCGTGTGCCGTACGTGTCACGCCGTGTTTAAGATGCGGTCGGCTCAGAAGGAATCCAAGTCGGGCTTCATGGCGCGCGTGCTCGGGTACGAATGGGACGAGGTAACTGCTACCAATTGAGCATGATCCCGTACAGAGAACAGTAGCAAGTAGAAGGGAAGTCCCTGACGGCGCGAACGGCGAGCTGAAAACCACGACTACCGGCTGGGGGCACCATAGGCGTGTGTATGTCTTTCCATACCTATCTATCCTAGCTGTAATAATTGCGAGTGGCGCGAAAGAAATACATCATCCATTTGCGCTTTTCGAAAATACAAAAGCTTGTGTTTGTCTGGTGCTAGATTTCCGATATATCTGCCAGTCGGACGGTCTCAGGAACGAGGTAGCCACAGTCTGCTCGGAGCCCCAATCCGCCGAGACCATTGCTTGTTGCCATGCCGTCGAAGCACTGGCATGTACCTGTGCTATAGTCGCAAAGACCACTTCAAGCAGACAAGTGAACAAATTGATAGCAATTAGCACGAAAAATTGTGGTTCGGCCAACATTTTTTTTAAATAAACGTACTTGTTAGAGCATTCCGCATTCTCGTTGGTGCCACGAACCGAGCCGCTTATCCCATCGCTGTTGATCGTAAATACAGGCAGCAAAACTGTGTTGCGGTCTGCATTCACTTGCAGAGGTGGCAGATCCCCCAAAGCTGAGACAAACGTGATGGAAATCGTGTTTGCTGGTTGACTACTGAGGGTGCAGGCACCGCTATTGGTCCCTGCAGAGTACGAGACGAGAACTTGACCAATAGTCGGAACGGTAACGAGTGCAGCATGCAAATCCGCTGCTAACATGTTCGACGACAGCAAGGCTGAGACTTTGCCACGGAAGCTGAGCGTAAATGTGGTTGGTGCCGTGTAAACGCAGCGAATCGTCTGCACTTCACGCGCCTGGCCAGTTGTGCGTGGGTCGTCCCCGCGTGGGCATGAGCGCCGCGCACAGTCATGTCCCTCGAACCCTTCATCGCAGATGCAGCCTTGGATCTTATTGAAGTCCCACGTACGCGGATCATTTGGCGTGTTCCCGTATGTAATACTTAGCAGGTCACCAAGATTATTGCGAGCTTCTAACGCAAGCTCAGCCATTGTGAGGCACCGACCGTGTCCGTTGCACACAGGATCTGAACCTGGAGGACACATAAGCCGCTCACAGGCAGCACCCTCAAATGGTGGCGGACACGTGCACTCACCAAGTGAAACATCACACACACCGATTCCTGAACATACCGCCATCGAGTGGGCCCGGTTATCTGCTGTTGGTGTGTCGAACCAGGCAATTCCTTCTGGACAAGTTCGCACAGAGCAATCCCCAGAGGTAAATCCAGCTACACAGAAACAGCGGAACTGGGGTGCCCCCGAGCAATAGCCATGACCGCTGCAAGCTATCTCACCCTGCCCCACAATAACATTGTTAGCGACTCATAAGCGCTAGGTGGACAAGGAATTATTGTATATACCGGACATGCGATGATGGTCGAGTCGGTGGCACCACAGTCACCACGATCGCCTGGACTGCCCATTCCGTTACTTGTTGTGTAGCCCACATAGCAGGTACAAACTCCAGAAGTTAAATCGCATCGACCGCGGTTGGAACATGCTTCATTTTCCTTGGATCCGACCTCAGCCTTCGAAATTGTCAGTTGTGGCGTCATTCCGATTCCTGCGTGCACTAACAGAGACGAATCTCCCACTAGCAGAGGCAAACTAGACATCAGACGGCAAAAAACAACAACAACAAAACAGAAGTGAGGATGAAGTTGAGCTCAGTACGTGGGTAGCAAAATAACATAAAAGTCAGACTTACGGTCCAAAGTCTTGTGTGAACTCGACAGTAACCATGTTGCCGTCTGCAGTGCACATTGTAGTGGTAGTACCACCAAAGAGTACGTTTACATTTTGGAGAGTATGTAAGGCCTAGGCAAGACAAAGCAAAAAATAGCATAAGGCAATGGTCAGTCAATCTTAGAAATAAAATACTACCCAATCTACAAAAAATTCACGGACATTGAGTTTCTTTCTCACGGCATCAGCGTTGTCTAGGGCGTCTATACGGGCTGTCGTTTGGCTTCGAAACGATAGAGTTAGTGTTCCACTCTAGTGAAATTCACATACCCAGCATATTAGGACGTTTACGAGTTAAGTTTAACAGTGCGAAAGCACGCACCGTAGCTGCACAATATACAGTTTGCTTCTCGTTCTTCTGAAACCCAAATAGCGTATCTGTTGAAGCCCCAGTAAGCGGATCGTCACCAGTGGCACACATACCTTATTTGACAAAACCCAGATGACATTTGTCAGCATATGCCGAGATAAAGCTCATGACAACAAAGAGGCTTACGATCAGAGCAATCACCGCCTCCGTATCCTTCTTCACAAACGCAGCCATGCACCATTTCGCTATCCCAAACAGCGTCATAGGCAACCGCAGGCGGTAATCCTTTGTCCTTGCGCTGTGCATGGAGTTTCATGGAATGACACTCGCCGTGCTTACCGCAATCGTTCGGACAGCTCACTACACCCATTGTCATTCAACGCGGGTGAGATCTTAAAGACGAAAACACTGTCCTCTAATATATCTCCACGTACTTCGGTTGCATGTAAGACCGGAGAAGCCGACGTCACAGGTACACAATCCGGTGGCGACGTCGCAACTTCCACGATTCGAGCATACCGCTGGTTGATGAGCGCGGTCAGTAGCAACCGCGAGGTCGTTCCACGCGGGTCCAGTAGGACAAGTCCCTGCGTTCAATTCAGCATATCATGACAATCCAAACATCATACACAATGCGAGACATGAGCAAAACCTCGTAGTAGTTTAGTTTGCTATTGGCACCAAAACGCACGCTGAGAGCAGTCGCCGCCTGTGAAACCTTTGTAGCACAAACAGAAGTAGCCGTTGCCCTTGGTTGTGCACGTGCCATGGCCGCTGCAAGTGTTGGGACAATCTGCATGCACATACTGCCACTCCAATAGCATTACAGTGACCACTATAGCGAAGCTAAGGAATCGAGAGCGATTCATCGTTGCTAAATGGCAACGTTACGCCGCTTCATGATCCAATCAGTCGTGGACCACACCAATGTTATGTATTGAACATCGCGTCTCAGCGCAGCCACACAAGTCGCAATTGCACAGTTCATCATGATGCGGCGAGTTGGACGACGAGTTGCAGCGGCGGCGTTGGCCTCCAGCGGCCGTGGACATGTGGTCGTCAGTGGCCGAGCGCTGATGGTTGCTCGACAGCGCATGGCAATTGGTGCGCGCGCTTTCAGCTCCACAATCAGCGAGAAAGAGGTGCGTCTCCTCCGCCTCAGTTGGTTCAGCTATGTGTGTGGGTTATTTATTTGTGCTGTGGCTGATTCTTTGCTGTTGACTGCAGGCGTATGAAGCGTTTGAGAAAGCGAAATCACTGCTGGATGGCGATGATCTGCAGCAGGCCATGGGCTACCTCGGCGCGGCGGCGCACGCCAACATCGCTGACGCGCAGTACCTGCTGGGCTCGCTGCTGCTGAACGAAGAGGAAGAAGAGGAGGAGGACGAGGCACAGCGCAAGAACAAGGAGCTCATTCGCGACGCCGAGGCCAATCGCCAACGCTCAGGGCGTCCGGACGACGCCAAGGACATCAAGGAGATTCGGAAGAGTGCTCGTGCCGCATACAAGAAGTACCTCATGGAGCAGAAGCGCAAGAAACAGACCAAAGCAGCGCCCTCGACTGGTACTGCGTCAGTCGTTCAGCACGCTACGGCAGGTGAGCTGGACCGTGCGTTCGGCAAGACGGTGGAACTCCTGCTAGACCCAACGTCGAAGCTGGAGCCGCTGCTTGAGAATGGCAATGAGGACCACACGGACATTGCCAAGACGCAAATGGACACGACGAAGGCAGTGGAGTGGCTGCGCCGTGCCGCCGATAATAGAAACCGAGATGCTCATGTACAGCTCGGCAATTTGTGTCTGAGCCATGACCCGCCGATGGCACTGGAGGCCAGTGCCTGGTATACACGCGTGACAAAGAACGAGAACCCGCACCCAGATGCGCTGTACAACCTCGGAGTGATGCTGTTCGAAGGCGTACAGCATGCTGAACCACCGTTCCCGGGCAATAAGTGTGCGTCTATCCCGTTCTTCACCCGTGCTGCAGAGGTGGGGGATGTGTCGGCCCAGTTTTTCATGGGAATGCTGCTGCATCAGGGCGACAAGGACCTAGAAATTGAGCCGAACTTCACCAGTGGACGGATGCTCATTGAGATGGCGGCCAGCAAGGGTCACTCAGCTGCTTTGTACTACCTGGCGCAACTCTATCGCTCGGGTGATGAAGCCAACGATTTTACTGCGGACCGTGCTAAGTTCCTGGAATACCTGGACAAAGCGATGGAAGCTGGCGACGCGGACGCGTTCTTCTGTATGGCCGACATTTACTTCCACGGCACTGATGGATTTGACCAAGACTACGAGCAAGCGCACAGATTCTACATGGTCGCAGCGGAGCAAGGACACGCCGACGCGTTTTGCTGTCTTGGTGCTCTTTACTACAACGGCATTGGCGTGGAGCAAGACTTTAAGAAGGCTTTCATGTACTACCAAGAGGCTGCTGACCGAGACTCCATGGAGGCGTGGAAGAACCTCGCTGAAATGTACATGGTCGGTCGTGGGGTGCCTCGCAACGAGGCCACTGCCAACGCGATCATCAAAATGCTTAAGAAGGTTCTAGGCGAGGTCCAGAAGGACGCATGAAGTAGCAGCACCACACCAATTGTTTTCTTGTTTGGAAAGCAAATAGAGTACCATTTACAACTTCAGATGCAAGATACAATTGCCACGGCGACCGTTTGACTGAAAGGGCACCTGCCTCAATTAAAATCTTGAAACGACGGTATACATTTAAGCATGAGTCGAGGGTGGACTTCGGCACTGCTGTTTCACGCCCTAGTGCTGTGCGTGACATCGGCCTATGCCGTAAGGTAAACACAGAAAGCTCAGGATGTGTGCTTTTGACTTGCGAGCTCGTCGTTGGTATTCACTGGTTCGTGTTCGGAATATTTGCTGACACAGTCAGACCTTAATCGCACGGAATTTGGTATATCACGTCGACCCTGGAGCGGAGCAAGTGTTGTATCTCAAGGGCTTCAACTACGATGGCGCAAAGGTATCGGCAGTAGCAAACGTTGGCACATAGTCACATACGCTGACTGATTTGTGACACTCGTGTTTTTTTTAGTTGACATACACGATCACGTCGCTCCCACTCAACGGAGAAATCTACCAGCTCTCGGACATCTTCAGTGAATACGGGTACGCCTCGACGCTGCATTTAATGAGGACTGGATCAACTAACCTGATTCTATTTTTGCTTGTAGCTATGAGCCAAAGCGTGCTACATCACCAATAGCGACGGTGCCCATGACCGTCACGGGGTCTAACAACCGGATCGTATTTCGGCGTCCACCGTTCGGAGGTCCCCGAAGAGACAATAAGGTAAGAGATAAAAAACACCAATCGAAGGTAAAGCTGTTTGTTAACAATGTTACATTGGTGCTCATGAAGTACACAGAGTTTCGCTACACGGTCACGGATGGGGTGACCACATCGAACGAAGGTCTTATCGTGATCACTACGAGCGATGCGCTTGTGTCAAGCACGTTCGATATCGATATCGACAATTGGGGGATCTTGTCGAACGGGGCAGGGGCCGATTCAAGACCCCACTTCCAGCCAATTTCGCGTGGAGTGCAGTTAAGCTACTACATCTATGGCCTCGATGCTGTCATTCACCGTCGTGATGACACTGGCGACGATTCCATGCTTTGGTATTTCACCGCCCCGCCCAAGTTCCTCGGAAACCAGTGGTCTTCCTATGGTGGCTCGCTAGACTTCGTGCTTTCATCTGCAGAAGGCAGTTTTGATGCTGCAAACCTCAACCTTGCAGGCTCGGGACACCTCGTCGAGCTGGAGTGTGCGACCTGTGCTCAATTTACAGGAATCACACTGGCATTGCCGCTAAGCCCAGTCTTTTCGTACGATGGGGCTATCACGCAGTTCAAATTGCCGCTAAATGAGCTTGCCGGTTGGATCAAGGACCCAAAGAACATCATCTTGTCATGGTCACCACCTACGCAGTGCGAGTTTGTGAGCGTGCTTTCAGGACTCTCGGCACTTCGGATTCTAGGAGATTTCACACGCGGATACGAAAGCGTTGCGCTGGACTCGGTCATCCTACGACACGGACCGGGACAGCCCGTGAAATGCTATACCTCAGCAGCTTAAGCCGCCTATAACTCACCAATAATTTTCCCCTCGCAGTCGTTCAGGTCGATCTAGCCACGTTGACATATTTTTATTTTATTTTATTCTTATGTCGACTAAGCTCGTGGGGGTGGCAAGTCTGCTGGGCTAGGAAATAACACTTCAGCTTGAATTGGGTAGTGGTCCGACGGGTAGCGGCCCTTACGATCTTCAGTGATGACCTCCGTCGTCAGCACCGTCATCTGTGGACGGTAGAAGATCCAGTCAATGTGGTTTGCAGCTCGAACTGCCGTCTTCTCGCCGTCATTCTTAACGCCAGCCCAGCCGTGGTATGTGTACGACACATCACCAATTTGTTTCGCTGCTTCAGGCCATGCTTCACGAAGCTGAGGTCCACCTTCTTGGGATGTAAAATAGCTGTACGTGGTAGTGTGACGGTACGTGTTAAAATCGCCCATGAGGAAGAGTGGGGCATCACCTGCAATCTGCTGAATGCGGTCCCAAAGTAGTGTCGACCCTTCCTCGCGTGACTTCGGACCCACGTGATCCAGCTGCGTGTTAAAGACAAAGAGCTCCTGCTTCGTAGCGCGCAGAAGAAACTTGCCCCACGTCACCATACGCACACACGCAGCGTCCCAACCCTGCGTACCAGGCGTGTCTGGTTCCTCCGAGAGCCAGAAGTTTCCGACATCCAGACGCTCTAGCACGGCTGCATCATAGAAAATCTGCTCGAACTCGCCGTTCTCCTCGCGCTCGACGCCGAAGCGTTCGTACGGGTGCTTCAGCAAGCTCTATAACAACCAAAAGCACCGACAGCCATCAGCACACTGGGCCATTCAAAAGCTACCTCTCTTACTGCTCTCCTCTCCTCACCTCCAGCTCCGCCAGCTGCGCTTTTAGTCCCTCCTGCGTGCCCATGATGGCGGGGTGATAGCGGTCGATGATATCAGCCACATGGTCTTTGCGGAAGCGCCAGCTATTGGCGCCATCGCCGGTACCGGCGAATCTCAAGTTAAAGGTCATGATCTTGAGACTCAGCGGCGAGGAGCTCAACGTCTGATCCGGTTGTGTCTCATTATCCGGCTCCGTCCCCTTCACCGCCGTCGCCGCGCGTAGTCTCGGCCGGTTCTCATTGCCCGACAAGGTAGCCGCAGCCTCTGCCTGCTGCTCAATGGACGCAGGACTACCGCCCAGCGGCGCCACGCCTCGGACGCTCTGGTAACCTAGAAAGAGCATGAAGACCACGATAGTTCCCACCAGCACGAATAAACGGTCGCTCGTGGATGCTCGCGGCCGCCGCGCCTGTGAGTGGCGATAGTACGGATTGCGCGGAGCGGAGTTGCTTGGGAAGAACGAGTCGAAGCCGTTCATAGCGACACGCGATCGGAAGTGATGGAGCTCGTCGACGTTGCGGCGCGACTGCCATCTGATCCGCCCTTCGTGCAGTGATGTGATTGGATGAAACTAAAGTCCGATTCGTGGACCAATCACACGGCTGAAGCTTACGTGATTGGATGAAATGTACATTCGCAGTTTTAGTGGCGATTAGAGTGGGGATCCAAAGGTTTGAACAATGGTAGACGCGGGCGCGGAAGCGCTGCGCGCCATGGAGACACGCGCCATCCGCGAGAATCAACTGGAGACGTACACGAGCAACTTAGGATCTGTAGCGTTGGTGCTGGCAGCGCTGCTGTGGCTGACGCTTCCGCCGCTATGGAACGTTGTCAATGGCGAGTGGAGCGCAGCCATCGCACCCAGTTTGTTGGCGATCGCAGGTTTGTTACTGTAATTGCAGCTGTGCAATTTAATTGGCTAGTTGCTGACATTATAGTAATTGGTGTTGCAGGCCATGGAATATTTGCATTGTCGACGCTGCTGGTGCTACGCGTGGCGCAAGTGCAGGGGGAGGAGCTGCTCATCCAGTTTAATGCCAAGGTGGGCAGAGGTTAAGTTGGCGGATGTGATGGAGTGGAGACACATTACTTATCAGTTTTGTTGCATGCGGACAGTACTTGACCCGAGGGAGCAAGCCCGAGGCTGCCCCTGCGCCGCTGGATCGTGCTGCTCAACGTGCGCTCTCTAATCTGTGCGAAATTTGGTGGAGTGGTTGCTGATCTATTATGTTATTGCAATCTTTTAGTGGACGAGCTGTTAAAACTTAACTCGCTGCGTGGCCGGTTATCTGGCAAAAAAGACTCGTCCGACGGAAAGCGACAGACGCGAGAGGAGCGCTCGTTCTTCGACTCTGCTCCTGTGAAGACCGTGGAGGATGGCAAGGCGTACCTTCGTCGTCTCCAAAAGGCGCAGAAGCAAAAGGAGGCGGAAGAATCCATGCAGTCGGCCTCGGTTTACGGCATGGAGAACTCGTACCAGAGTGACGCTTTCGGCATTTACGGCAATGCGTCGATGGTGCCGCGTGTGTATCAGGCTTCAGGCTTCGATCCATATCTTCGTGATGTGAGCATTGGAGATGAAGAAGAAGATCCATTGCGGACGTCGTCCCTTCCGCACATTGCGTGGCAGCAGCTCGAGGAGTGGGGGCTTGCTATGTTCATGCACTTGTACTGTCGCAATATTCGCCGTTTGCTGGCTTATCACGTAAAGGACGTTGTGGAGGCATTCTTGGAGAATGCTAACGCTCTCAACGAGTATGGCGTGATGGCAGACGTTCTCCTGCGTCGTGTACCGTCGCAAGCGCTGCTATGTCCACCGGGTCAAACAAATCAAATGACCAACGTGTCGTTGTCGGATATGCTGCACAATCTCGCGAGAAGTCCGTTATTTTTCAGCAAGGAGCGAGGCGTGTATCTATTTGAGGAGCACCAAAGTGTAAGATGAACTGATAGTGTAGCCATCTAACCATGTTCGTACTAACTTTGTTGTCGAAACCTGCAGTTCGAAAAATATCTGAACGTTGGCGATCCTAGTAGTACGGATTATTCGTCCTTAGAGCGTCAGCAGTATGTCCTGGAGCGACTCATCATGCTATCCAAGGACCGAAGTCTTGATCGATTCCGGTGGGACAAGGGCGCGGCATGGAAAGGCAAAGAGTGGACGGAAAGCTTGCCTACGGACGCCGAGATTCTCATGAACACGTTCTGTTGCATGATGGACAACATGCTGCCCGCTGACAACGAGCGTGATCGGCCATTCTGGAAGTCCTACTACTTCAGCAAAGGTCCTAACCGGCCGTTCACACCGCGAGTACGCAGTCGGCTTTTCCTCGTGCAGACAGTCGGACGTCCGCCTCATTTTAAGGCGCTCGTGAAGGGTGCGGTTCGCGAGATCGTCCCGGTGCGTTATTATTGCTATTATACGACCAGTTACTATGTGCTGATGTATGGATTTTGTGGGTTTGCATGCAGGGGGAGGAGAACTGCTTTCACGCAATCGTCGTCTATCTCCACGCTGTGAAGAAAATGAAGGCGGTACGTGATCTTTTCCATCCTCGGGCTGGCTTTTCCGTCTGTAGCAGCTTGTCAATGGGTATCTAACTCGTTTGCTGGCTGCTTTGTCGACTAATTTCTTAGGGCTACTTGGAGAGCATCAATCTCCATCGGATCATTGAGCAAGTGTTTGACGTTTCCAAGTAACTCTCATCAGGAATAAAACGCAGTTCTGTGTTGGTATCTGTAGTATATATTATTTGCACATCACCGGAGCAGGGACATTCTTGGTGCAGTCTTTTTCGTGGGCTTTGAGGTTCTCTCGGGTCTTGAAAGTCTTCTGGCGTGTCGCGGGACAAAACGAACACGCATATGGCCGCTCGTTTTGATGGCGTCGCTGCCAATGACGCTTCAATGTCTGGAGATTCCTCAAGCTTTGACCTGTGGTTTCGGCGTACTCGCATTGTTCTTCAGGGCAATACTTAGGCCCCACAGGAAGGGGGGCCTGGTCTCCAGTTACCTCAGTCATTGACCTCTCTGGATGCTGCTTGCCATGAAATGTCAGCTGATAGAAGTTGGCGAAGCGATTATTGCAAATACAGCACTCAAACGGCTTGAACCCATCTCGGAGCATTTCAACTGGCGCAGTCAGCGCGGGCACAGTACTCACAACACTCCCACGGATTTGAGTTGGTTTTGGACGCGTTCCTACAGAGTCAAGAGCGGCTTGTTCACGCAGCCGCAATACTTCCGCCTTCAACTGCTCGATCTCATCCTGCTGAGCTCGAATCGTGTCCTGGAGGTACCTGTCTTTCTCTGACGGTAGAATATCCCCACTATGGGAAATACCTTCACCATCTATCTGCCGATGAACGGTGATCGCTTCCTCATCAGCACTCAGTGGCCGATCAATTGGAGTCCTAACTGAACCAGACGGCGAAAGGGACGTGAGCGAAGACGCAGTTGCTGCTGCACAATGAGCGGAGTGAATCTTGAGGTGAGCCATCAGGAGTTCACGCACACGAAAATGCTTTCCGCACTCTTGACATACGAACGGCATCATCTGGGAACTCTGCACTTGTGGTTCACTCGGTTCATTCTCTGCGTGCATATCTGGAGCTGGAGCCGGTGCTGTAGTGAAATCGTTGTGTGCGACGTGTGTGGAGCGGTGGAAGCGCATCGCAGCACGGGATGAATAACGTCTGGTGCAGCCGGGGACGCCGCAAACATAAGGCTTCTCTCCAGTATGAACACGAATGTGCTCCTGTAATGTAGACGCCCTTGCAAATGGTTTGCGGCAGGTCGAACAGCTTAACTTCTTTTCACCCGTGTGTACGACCGTATGATCTCTTAAATGAGCGCTGTCTGTGAATGACTTGCCACATCCAGGGTGCATACAGAGGAAATTGCGCATCCGCATAGCACCTGGAATTCGCTTGCGTTTCCTGGTTGGGGCCGCGACTGTAGAGGTTGGTATCACTGCAGGGGGTAGCGGCGGTGGGCTCACCAACGGGCGTGTTATGGACACCGGCAACGCCGCCAGCGTACCAGTCATTGTCATCGTCGCACTACTACCGTTACTATTTGCGATATCCACTGCACTATCATTCAAGCCACCAAGACCGCTATTACCCATCTGATCCATCTCCTGCCTCATAGTTGCTTCCGTTGCCGTAGCTCTAGTGAACGTAGCTGCAGCTTGAACATTGCTGTCGTGGAAATAGTGACAGTCCGTCTGACCCCCGACAGCAACCGCACTTGGCACACTGGTAGTCCCTGATCCAGGCGCTGAACTTGTCAAGAAACCCCCTAGCGGGAACGGAGGCTGGTGAGTTGCCTCTGTCAAGTATTTAGGCGTCAATGGAGACGGCGACCAGAGCGGCAACGACAGCGTTCGGAAGTTTGAAGCCGCCGCCGACGCAGAAGTTGCTCCAGTGACGGGATTCGACCCGTTAGATGGCGGAGGATACGCTCTTATCGGCTCCAGATCTATACATTACATAGCACACACACATATTCTCCATTAGAAGACAAAAAAGTGGTCTAAATACTGAAAGAAACGAGTTGAGGCGCCACCTTCTTGAGGAAAAGATGCCAGCCTTCGGTTGACTCCGACGACGCGTTCGCGACCCCCAGAAGCTGGGAAGATGCCGACAGTGCCTCGAGACACAGAGGAAGAAACTGACGCGTGCGTAGAGGCCGCCGAAGCCACGTGGCGAGCGTCAAGGAGCGGCCTCTGCATAAGGATTCCTCGGATAAACTGGCCCAACTCAAAGGCCAGATTCGCAGTGGAGGAACAAGATGATTGGATGAAATGGTGTTTTCAAGTGTTGAAGTGAGTCTAGGTAAGGTTGTACTGTAGGGGCAATGACTAGAAGTCGAGTTCCTTGAGTTCCAACCACTTGGTCATGTACAGACACGAGCGCGGTGATATGACGTTTCCTTCTTGGCACTGGTCAAATACCTGAAAAAATTAAATAAAAAACCGAAAACAACCAAGCAAGTTTGACGTCAGAAACGGAAAAAAGGTGATAGCATCTCCTCGAAGAGTTTTGACGCACCGGACACACACCACACGGCGTCTCCGACAGGTAGTTGAAGGTCGTGATCTGCTGTGAGACCTTGTATTTAACCTCGTGAGAAGCCTGCAAGAAGAAGGGAATTGGTGGTGGGGTGAGACAACGATTACCAGTGCGTCACGAAATACCGGACAGGCGAAGAATCGTTACGTACACCAGGCGTGAGACGCACAGAGCGCACTTCCTCCACGCGACCGTCATACATGAGCGTCTGGATGATGGAACGAATCTCCTCTGGACCTAGCGCCACCTTAGAGATGCCCGAGGCGTGCACCTTGTCTGTGATCGCGTTCAACGTACTCATTCCCGATGCCTTGATCACTTCGTACACGAACGTGCTGAGCGTGTCAATAAATACGTGATCGAACTCCTGCTCATTGTACCACGGGCCACCGGTAATCTCCGTCGAAGGCACTGCAAGCAGCAGCAACACAATGTCAGCAACACCCTTTCTCCTTCACCCTTCTCGCTTCTCCCAAAACTCCACAGCGACGAATTACCCAGGTCGAACAGCATGTACAGTTTCTTGTTCTTGCTGCTAATGGACTTGACGGACTTGACGAGACGGCGCGTCTCCAACAACCGCAACGTTTTGGTCACGATTTGCTATCCGCCAGAGCAAACAAACGTCCGTCCGTCAGAATCTCTTCACAATGTTACCGATAGCCAAAAAGCGCTGTACACACCTGCGGGATATTGGTGTGAGACTTAATGTCCCTCGTCCAGATGCCCTTGTTGCCTGCGCGCTCGATCTCCTGCAGCACCAGCCGCTGCTCCAGCCTGCAGTGTATCAACACGAAGGATCGTCAATATCTCCGCTTCCAGGGCGTCAATTTCCGCCCGAGCTCGAGCGCCCAAACCGTACGTGAGTCCACGAATGCGCTCGGCTTCTTCAGCGTCCACGATGCCATAAGAGAGCACGTTGCCCTTCTTGAAAATCTTAATTTTTCCTTCGGCAAGCAGCGTATTGATGACGTCCGGCAGCTGCTCATAACCGCTGCCTCCTTCGGCCTGGAAGTAGTCGCGCACCTCGGCGTCCGTCACCGGCTCTCGGTAGTTGCGCATCAGGCCCATGAACTTGGTCATGACGCTGGGCGCACCGGCCTTGGACGTCGAGGCAGAAGCCATAGCTCGTTGGGAAGGGACCAGAGCAATAATGACCAAAGAGACACGACATATGATTGGGTAACGTATAAAATACCTGCTGATCATTGGACGAAAATACGGTATTGTGCTCGCCAACCAGTCAATACTCCGACTGGCTGTGACGTTGTGCCCATTGCCAGTCACTCCGCTATGAAGTTTGCCTACCAGTTCCAGCACCTATGCGGCAGCGTCTACTCGCAGGGCAATGTGGTCTTCACACCCGACGGCAACTCGGTGCTCAGCCCCGTGGGTAATCGCATCACCCAGTTCGACCTCGTCAAGTACGCCCCGCTTCCCATGCATTGACGCATTGCCCCAATCATTCACTAACCTTATGCAATAATTGTTTATTTATTACAGCAATACGTCGCGAACTTTCACCTTTGAGGCGCGCAAGAATGTAGAGCGCGTCGCCGTCTCGCACGACTCACGGCTACTGCTGGCCGTGGACGAGGACGGCCGCTGTCTGTTGGTCAACTTGAAGCGTGGCGCGGTGCTCTACCGTTTCCACTTCAAACAGCCCGTGAAGGCCTTGAACTTCAGCCCCGATGACCGCTACATTGCCGTTGCAGTTGGTAACAAGGTGCAGCTATGGCGCACACCTGGACTGGTACGCGAGTTCGCGCCGTTTGTGCTGCACCGCACGTACACTGGACACTATGCGAATGTGGTGAGCGTGTCGTGGTCGCACGACGGCAAGTTCTTCGTCACGGGTGCTGCGGATCTGTCGGCACGTGTATTCTCCGTCGACCCGTATCCGGGATTCAAGCCGTTGACACTCTCGGGCCACCGCGAGGTGGTCGTAGGCGCGTTCTTCGCAGAAGATGACAGATCAATTTTCACGGTTGGACGCGATGGTGGCGCTTTCGAGTGGAAATACGAACTGCCAGATGCGGAAATGCTGGAGCGGACATCGGACGAGAGCGATGAAGAGAGCGACGAAGACGATGAGGAAAAGAAAGTGATGGAAGAGAAGACAAAGAACAAGGAAGATGACAGTGACAGCGACGACGACGATGAAGATGAAAGCGAGGACGAAGATGCTGGCAATAAACGCAAACGCAAATTATCGGAAGAGCAGGAACTTATCCCGGAGATTGCCCGCGCTACTAAATGGTACACATGCCAGAAACACGTGCTCAAGATGGACTTTGCCAAAGTGTTATGCTGCACCTTCCACTCGTCCAGTGGCATGCTCGTGGTTGGCTTCGGTAACGGCACGTTCGGTCTGTACGAGTTGCCCGCGTTTGTCAACATCCACACTCTGAGTGTCACGCAAAATGAGTTGGAGACGGTTGCGGTAAACGTTACAGGCGAGTGGCTGGCGTTTGCATCGCGCAAGCTTGGTCAGCTGCTAGTGTGGGAGTGGCGGTCGGAGACCTACGTGCTCAAGCAACAGGGTCACTACTTCGACCTGAACACTGCCAGCTACTCACCAGACGGACGTCTGCTCGCTACTGGAGCCGACGATGCCAAACTCAAGCTTTGGGATACAAACAGCGGCTTCTGCTACGTTACCTTTACGGAACACTCGGCCCCTGTCACGGCTGTGCAATTTGCTCCCTCTGGCCAAGCCGTTTTGAGTGCGTCTCTGGATGGTACCGTGCGTGCGTTTGACCTTAACCGATACAAGAATTTCCGCGTCCTTACGACACCCGAGCCCACTCAGTTCCTCTCTCTGGCACTGGACCCGAGTGGCCAGGTTGTGTGTGCCGGCTCAATGGACCCGTTCAACGTGTACGTCTGGTCGCTGCAGACTGGTCGTCTCACGGACGTCCTCAGTGGCCACACGGGACCCGTCACTTCGCTGTCGTTCTCGCCTTCGTCCTCAGCCGAGCCCATTCTGGCGTCGGCTTCATGGGACCACACAGTGCGCCTCTGGAACCTGTTTGCTAGCAAAAAGAGCTTCATCGAGCCTCTCGCCCACCCTACGGACGTGCTGGCAGTAGCCTTCCGTCCGGATGGCAAGCAGCTTGCTTCTACGACGCTGAATGGTGCGATCAACATCTGGGACATCAGGGATGGCGAACAAGTTGGTACGATTGACGGAAAGCGCGATATTGCCGGTGGACGCAAGGAGGGCGACCACATCACGGCAGCTAATAACCAGCTCACCAAGCATTTCACAAGTGTGTGCTATTCGGCTGACGGCTCGCTGCTTCTTGCCGGTGGACGCTCGAAATTCGTGTGCATTTACGCAGTGGAACCGCAGATCCTGCTCAAGAAGTTCCAGATCTCTCACAACCTTTCGCTCGACGGTATCCTAGAGAAGCTTAACAACAAGAACATCACTGAGAGCGGTCTTAGCAAGAATGAACTGGATGCTCACCTGGATGACTCGGAAGCTTCAGGCCGCAACGTTGGTAACAGTCTTGTGGGTGCTAAGCGTGCTGTTGACCCTGGTAGCCGACGCAAGAATATGGAAGTGCTGTCCAAGGCTGTTCTGTTCTCCCCGACTGGACGTGCTTGGGCTGCCGCAAGCACGGAAGGCCTGCTGATCTATGGTCTGGACGAGAGTCTGGCCTTTGACCCGTTTGAGTTGGACGAGGATATCACACCCGAAACGATCACACAGACGCTGGCGCGTCGTGAATACGCTCGTGCCTTGGTTATGGCGCTGCATCTGAACGAGGAGCCACTGATTGCTCGATGCGTGGAGGGTGTTCCGATTGCTAGCATCCCGCTTGTGGCACAGACGCTGCGTGGCGAATTGTACCTGCAGCGGTTGCTTCTGTTGCTAGCCAAACGTTTGGAGCGCAGTCCGCACCTCGAGTTCTACCTTCAGTGGAGTCTTTCGATGCTTAACACGCACGGCCAGACTCTGCGTGATGACCCATCGAGCAGTGCCACTTGCCTGCCGACCCTGCGTTCACTGCAAAAGAGTATTGCACGCCACCTTCAGGACCTTGCCAAGATGTACGTTACTGGGATTCTTGATAGCAATTCTGGCTTGTGTGCTTTGACTGACACTTAACTGATATCTTTTGTGTGTTTGCAGTTGCGATGATAACCAGTTTACGCTCAGTTACCTCAAGAACCTAAGCAAGATGCACGAGATGCAGAAGACCCAATAGAGCGAGCCACATGGCAGTGCGCCGCAAGGATCGCTGGTTGTTCTCAGTACCTGTTGAAGGACAGTCTTTTACGACAGCAAGTGGTGGAATGATATGGGATCGTAGTAATAAATAGACTAATTGTGTGCTTTTTTTATGGCGCTTCTCGTCATCTGTACACTATTCTGCAGCGTTGCAGCCGTTCTCTATAATGCCCTTCACATTTCACTTGGGTGCGTCAGTCCATCTTGCTATCGCTATCAGCTTCTATGCTTGGAATCCACATCTTAATGTCCCGATTGGAACCCGACGCCATTACAGCTTTAGTCGGATGAGCCGCGAGGGCAAGCACAGGATGGTCGTGGCCAGCCAAGACAGAGGTCACTTCCTGCGTGCCCACATCCCACATGAAAATGCGGTTGTCCTCCGACCCGCAAACCACAACTGGCTGCTTGTTCCATTGCTGCTCCAAGAAGGCGCACTGCATACTGAACTTGCGGTTGATATGACCGCTGTACGTGCGCACACAGATATCGCGCATATAGTCCCACAGACGCACCGTGCTATCGAGCATCGAGCTCAGCACGTATCTTCCGTTCGGCGTGAATCTTGCGCTGCCCACAGGTGCTGCCGGCTCCGTAATAATCGTCCGCAAACACTGACGAGAAGCCACATCCCACACACGCACAAGGCCGTCGTACCCGGCCGTGACCAGCAGCGAGCCGTCCGTCGGATGGAACTGCACACTCACTACTGGCTCCTGATGGGCGCCAATAATGGCTACTGTCCTTCCACTTCGTACATCCCACAGCCTCACATTCTCATCATGAGAGCCCGTGGCCACCAAAGACCCCTGCGGG
Organism: Phytophthora sp. 'mugwort'; assembly: GCA_033558025.1. NCBI lineage: Eukaryota > Oomycota > Peronosporomycetes > Peronosporales > Peronosporaceae > Phytophthora > Phytophthora sp. 'mugwort'. Next base: position 3,269,380 of record JAUCEF010000007.1, on the reverse strand, counting down.
TTGAAGGCCACGCAGCTCACAAAGCCCGTGTGCGACTCGACGGGCGGGTCAGCCGTCACAACACCAGCATTGACCCCGTCCTCGTTTAGCCCCAGGGTGGCAGAGGAGCCCTCTAGCAACAGTAACGGAGTGATAAGCGCAGCGTCGAGGCTCCGGTGTGTGGCACCGAGAGTGGCCAACGTCTTGGCCGTCTCCACGTCCCAAAGCCGCGCCGTGCGGTCGTCCGAGGCCGACGCCAAGTGCCGCGAATCCGGTGACCAGCAGGCGGCAGACACACCAGCTTCGTGGCCGTATAGAGAAGTCGTAGGCACCGTCTCCAGCTCGCTGGTAGCCGTCGAACGCCAGATTTTCACCGAGGAGTCGGCAGCTGCAGGAGACAAAAGAGGAAGGTGGCGTTAGGTGGTTCCATTAACGTTTAGAGGTTCTGACAGCGTGAACGCACAGGATGAAGCTAGGAAAGTCTCATTAGGAGAGAAAGAGAGGCTGGAGATGGGCTTGGCGTGCACGGAGAGCGTCTGGAGTGAGCGCCAAGCTGCAGGAGGTGGCGTCCCAGTCACCATAATGAACGATTTGACCGGTTACAGTAGCGACTCTTAACGTCAGTTAAGAACATGTTCCCAAGATCTGGTCCTGTACTCTAATTTCATTTTTTAGTCCAATGGCTTCGAGAACTTTACGTCATTTTGATACTTTCGCTGACGGTGGAACATGGCGGACTCGGAGTCGCGGTTCGAGGTACTCGAGGAGGAAACACACTACCCCGTGGGGCATCCCAAGAACATCGAGAAGCAGGGGGATAGTCAACCGGAGGAATCTCCCGAGGAGAAAGAGACGCTAGAGCAGCAGCTGGAGCGTCTCGTGCTTAGCGTCAACAAGGAGGAGGACGAAGAGGCGGATGAGGAGAAAGTCGCCCTCAAAAACAATTGCGATAACGTGAAGAAGGCGTCAAGCGCCAAGGAGCTTGGCAACAAGTACGTGCCAACAATAATATCTTTCGCGGGAACCCACTGATGGTTAGTTAAATTAATTGATTGCGTTAGGTTCTTCTCGCGGGGCAGCTACTTGGATGCTATTGAGTGCTACACAACAGCGCTGAAGCTCTGCCCGTCGGAGGAAGAGTATGCGTACAATAGGGTATGCTTTAGCAATTAAATTTTGTTTTGTCGGAGCGGGGAAATTGACACTTATTCGTTGCAATTATTGTCAATGCAGGCAGTGTTCTTCAACAACCGAGCGGCGTGTCTGTTGCGCCTCGGACGGACCGAGGAGTCCATGGACGACTGCACCCAGGCGGTGACGCTGTCGCCTACGTACGTAAAGGCGCTGCTACGGCGAGCAGAGGCGCTCGAGAAGCTGGATAAACTGGAGGAAGCCCTGGCAGACTACGACGCCGTGCTGAAGATCGACCCGACGGTGCGCACGGCGGTGAAGGGCCATGAGCGACTACAGAAGATTGTGCAGGAGCGGCAGGAGAAGATGAAAGCGGAGATGATGGACAAGCTTAAGGGGTTCGGTAACACGATCCTTGGCAAGTTCGGACTCAGCACCGACAACTTCCAAATGGTACAGGATCCCGCCACGGGATCGTACAACATTAACTTCCAGCAGAACCCAGGACAGCAACAACCGCCTCAACAGCAGCAGAAGTAGGACAATTGGGTGTAGCAACGGAGTTGTACGCTTTGGCGTGTGTACCAATGCCAACAACTAAGTTGACTTCTTCTTGCCTTTCTTGCCACCTTTCTTCCTACCACCTCCTTTCTTGTTCTTGGCCACCATTTTGGCGTACTCTCGACGGCAAAGTACTCCGCGATACACCTTTTGAATGCTGGTAGCTGCGTTGTAAATCATCTGTGCATTTTCAAAACAACGAATAAGTGATGAGGTCCAGAGCTACACTTGGTCCCAACAATACAAATAATACAACATACCATTTGCTTCTCGCGCTCCCGGGCTCGTATCTCTTCCAGTACGCGCTCCTCGGCATCGATACGAGATTGCTCCTCGTCAATCTGCCAAATGCACGTACAACACGTGAGGGTTCTATCGATTGGTAGAACGAGAAAGAATAAAATATAACAATGGGTACCTTGAGGAAGTGTTCATTGAACTGCTCGCATTGCTCGCAATCTTTCTGGAAAGTTTCCTCCAGCATGCGTAACTCTGCTTCGATGGCCTCCATCTCGTTGTCGAATTTCTCCACTACCGCCGCGACCTCAGCAGCCATCTTGCACTTCTTCTTGCGAAGCCCATCTTCTTCTTCCTGATGCTCCTGTGCCATCTTAGCAGCTCGCAACTCTAACGCCGAGGCTTGGTTCAGCAACAACTTCATCTCTTCCGAGTGTTGGTCATGTGCCTTGGCTTGAACCTCCTTGAGGTCCGTCTCGATCATCATGAGTTCATGCGAAGCAGTCTAAACGACGGAGAGAAGTGAAACTCTGATTAACATCTATAACAATAAACGCCTTCAAACACCACAGTACCTGATTAATTGTATGTAGCTCGGTGCGCAGCTTTTGCACTTGTGCATCCAACAGCGCCACCTCTTCTTCCTTGGTCTTCCGCATTTCAGTTAGCTTCTCTCGAATTCCCAAACGCTCATCCTCGGCCTGCTTCATGCGACTTTCAGCCACAGCCATGAGTTCCTTCTTGGACTTGGCATCTTCCAGCGTTTTATCCAATTGTACATGCGTGAGATCCGTAAGCTCAGACAATGCTTTCACCACCATCTGCAAGTCCTCGGATCGATCATGTGCCGTTGTACCCTTATGGTACAGCACCTCCACGGCCACCGGGTTTTCACGTAGGTCTCGGCATAGGGCTCTTGCCGTCACCCGGACTTGGTCGGCAATGTCATCTTGACGAGTGTCCATTGCTTGCATCGCCTGTAGATAGAGCTGTTCCCAGCGCCAATGTTCACGTAACAGCTCGGCCGAGTTGAGACAGCGACCTTCACGCAGCGAATCTAAAAGCGAAATCTGTGGCTCAAGTGGCACATAGGTGAGGTAATTGAGGCGATCCAGCAGATCGCCCATGACCGCCATCATGCGCTGCGACTCGACATTTGTCAGCTTCTGCATGGCGTCTCGTTGTGATGTGACCGGATGAAGAGCCGCGAGGCTAAACCATAAATGAAGGGGATTTATAATTTTCTCAAAATATTTCTTCAATAGAATGGCAGGAAGTCAATCACCGAGGCATCCTTTCAAGAATACTTCCTCTGCCTGATGTCACCGACCCTGCTCGATATCGAAAACGTGACATTGATCATCAGGAGTGCCTACGTTCCATTTCCCTCGCCCTACTTTTAGTTCTTGTTCATCTGCTCAACGCCGTCGAACATGTTGGGTACCTTTCAATTTTCTTAGCGAGATGACCAACAGGATTGAAATGGCCTTGCATCTTCCAACCGCAATGCTCAAACAATTTCGCCATGTCAAATGTTTCAAGGCGCCGAAACGTTAGAACCACAAAGGGCATCAAATTCCGTCCACTAGACTCAACGTAGTGCCGCTGAAATGCCTTCTTCATGTACCCGAACATGTACTTAATCTGAAAGAAAGGCAACCTAAATCACTGCCAGCCGACTGCCAATCCTCTTGGCAATCGTCAAGTTCAAACTCCAGCGCAAGATCAAGTTCAATTCTATGCTCAAAGCTCAAGTCATTCCCAAGTGCAAGTTCAAGGCAGCACAGGACGAGCCTTGCCTTTGTTTTATCTTTTCTCATTCTTGAATTTTCATCTAAGCCAATACACGCCTTCGTTTGGCTACAAGTCAAGTCTCACCGCCAAGTGCGTTACATAATCGGATTGTAAAATGGACAGTAGGCCGGAAGGATATGGACGATGCCAATGCTTTAAAGTAATGCACGATCTCAGGGTGTCTGTGAATAGAGGGGGCCATCGAGAATCCAAACAGAGTTTGAGCCTGGATACTAGCGAACCTTTCCTCGTTTAGAGAAGGCAAAAGCACGAAAACATTGCACAAACTCTACCCCGTCAAATGCTCCCTCTATGTAGTAATCTGATTTTGATTTTTAAGTGAGATACACTAATGTCATTTAGTTTGCCTAACGCCACCTAATGCCCGTGTCCGTCCGATGCCATTAGTCATCAGCTTGCTGCTGCAGTCAACTTCGTATCCCGTACAGGCGTTGACCACTTGCCCTGCAGTTACACCGTCGTCCTGTCGGACCGCGAAAGGTCCGCTTCCTCAGCCATCTTCATTCACTGTTCCACGTCGATTGCGACGTGACTTCTGATCTGTGCCGATTTCCCCCTGCCGTTTATGTCTCTGACGCATTCCATTCTATGTCCGGAGCCGTATCCTTCGCCACTCTAGAAAGCTCGTGCGCCGTTCGGTTCCTCTCCCTAGGATGTTGCGTCCAGCTTGCTCTGATTAAAGCATCTGCTGCTCACCGTGCTGCTTTCCAATATGCTGACTTAAGCTTGTGCGCCCGTGGAGGGTTTCTGCTTGCGTGCTGTCGGATCATGACTGCATCGGTCCCAACAATGGTGACCGGTGACAACCCACGAACCGCGCATTTACGCAGTCCTCAGAGAAAGCCCAATTGCGTGGGCAATTGCGTAGAGTGATGTGAGCTTTTATAGCACGCTGTTCATATAGCAGAGTACATGGCTGCCTCGTGTCTTGTTGTGACGGGGTTACATGAAGAGTGCCGAGAGGTGTACCAAAGTACATTAAGTGATGTGGCCAACATCACTATGACTTCAACGGTAACGACATCATGGATAGGTACCACAGATATGGTACAAAGACCTCAGAGCCACTCAAAAGGAAAACATCTAGGGTACTTTAGAGGTGACTAATAGTTAGTATGTAGACGCATTAAAGGGGTCACCTATAAATATATTCAGTCTTAGATCTACCGAATTTGGTAACAGTCTCACAGGACAGGGACTAGTGAGCTGCCGTTCACTGAGAGTCTGTATAATCTCCGGAAGTCACACTTCCTGTGCACAAGGTGTTGTGTGCCCCGCCACACTTGTAGCACCTGTAGCCAACCCACGCCTACGCGGGATACTATCTGAAACCTCTGGGCCTAGCAACATGGACCGGAATGAGTTTCCTCATCTGAACGACTCACAGTTCGAGTCCGTTCGTAAGATGACTGGCATTTTTGGTATGGATGCCTTGCGCGGCTTGGCGTCGCCAACGCAAGCTGAGCAGGTCGAACGCGTGATCGCGTTCGACATGTATGAGCGGGGGCTCATCGAACATGTTCGGAACAACCTGCAACCTGCAAATTCCGGCCGCAGAGCCGAAACCGGTCTACCCCTAGCCGCTGAGGCTGAAGGTAAACCCATATGAAGGGAAGGAAGACGAAAATCTTTAATTCTGGGTGCGAGAAGTAGAGCTCGCAATGGATGCGTCTCTCATCTCTTCGGAGCGCCTGCGAGTGGCTTTCGCCCTCTCCAACCTTAGCGGGCGTGCTAAGCGTTGGGCGTATACGCTGGAAGCGACAACGCCTAGATGATTCGCATCCTGATCTCAGCTGCGTGAACAGCTTAAAGCCGTTCCTCCCGGCGAACTATGATATGTAAACAGGGAAGACGTGAGCTGCACGAGTACATGCAGGAGATGCGGGAGGTCACCGCATCCCTTGTGGGAAACACTGTCCATGACCACGTCAAAGTGACGGTGTTCATGGACGGCCTAAGAGTAGGCCCGGCCCGCACCCAGCTATTTCGGATGCAGGCCAATACTGGGGAAGAGGGGATCGAAGTCGCCCTCCAAGAGGAGTACAGCCACCGCCTGGCACGCACGCCGGAGGTGATGTGGCCAGGGGCTGCGACACCAAGTCGCGGGGTCCCCAAGCGGGCCACTTCCCATGGAACTTGGGCTCGCTGAGCAGCATGATATTCGCTGCTATAGCTGTGGTAAGCTAGGGAGGACATGGCACATGACTGTCCTGCGGGGGGACAACGAAAGCGTTTCCCTCCAAAACCCATCGCGCTCAAGGGTCGCTGACAAAGGCTGCGACCCCAAGGGCAGGGAACGCATAACACCAGTAGGGGCGGGGCGCCCTACTGGGGAAGATCTAAGTCTTCATGAGCAGTGCGCGTGCGGCGTGCACCATGGAGACTTAACCCCTGAGAGTCTTTGCACTCTCGAATTGAAGGAGGGCGGCGTTGGACTGTAGTAGTGCACATAAGTGTACGGGGATATACCCATCCCTTTCGAGTCTCAATAGACTCCGGGGCGTCGAAGAACTTCGCACGCCGCCAGACTGTTGCGGGGAACAGCAACAAGTTGGCCGATGCTTTACGAGAAAGCAAAGGCAACGGGACAGTGTCAGTACAACTGGCCGACGGAACGGTGATTTACTGTTCCCAAGTTCCATGTGGATCTAGCTGTGAAGTTCGAAGACTTCGACAGCATAAAGCAGTTTTTACTGTCCTAGAGATGGAAAGTATGACTTGATCCTGGGCTTGCCCTGGCTCGAGAAACATGAGCAGATGGATTGGCGAAACAAAGCCATCGGGGCCAGCCGGCCCGCAGTTAGTGGCTGATTTGGTGAGTCATGTTCCACCTCTGCCAGGAACTGGGGCGTCCGAAAGGGGTGCAGGAGCATCCAGTGAATGTTTTGGAGCTGCCGACGTATTGAGCGACTCCCTAGAAGCGGTGGCAGCAGAAGCTGCGCCTGTCGAGTGCGGCAGTCCGTACAGGATAGCCCTCGACCCCCGTCGGAATCAAGGCCGGCGGCCAAGGCTTCAAGTGTGGCGGTGCCGGGTGGCACCGACCAGGTGGGTAACCTAGGTCCACACCGAGTCACCCAGATTGAAACTGGCGAGGTAGACGCGCGTGGCACTTCTGTGTGAAACCTTGTTCCACACCAGGTCGCCCAGACCATAACTGAAGAAGAATTGGCGGAATACACTTCTTGTGTGGGTAACCACGATCCACACGAAGCCTTAGAGGCTTTGGACGTCGTCAATGAGACTTCCACAGACGTGGGTAACGAAGTACCACGTCACGGTCGTCGTCGACGACATAATCGACACCGCAAGTCGAATCTGAAGTCGTTTCAGACTGGAGTCGATTCAAGCGACTCGGAACCCAGGGCCCGGGTTCTTCCGACGCGGCCTGTCGAAGGGTGTTATCACATCCTCGACGGCGTGACCGGCCATCGGATCAAGGCAGGCGGCATCCAGCTAGAGCCGCTGGAGAGAGCTCCTGAACCTCGAAGAGCTGACGCCGTCAGATTTCCTGGCCGACCTGAAGGCAGGAGAAATTGCGGAGGTGGTACTCTTAAAGCAAGAGTCCACTCCAGAGGATTTGAATTCTTCCTCAGTTATGGACGAGGCGTCCTGGAAGCATTCTCCTCCCAGCGTGCCTCGCGTTTGGGTTCTGAGATCCTCAAGAACCCAAAGGATATAGTGTATCCTTTATGAAGGCATTCGAGGACGTGGTGTTCTAGGATCCACCGTCTCAACTCCCACCGGATCGTGGGATCAGGCACGAGATTGCTCTCGAGCCGGACACAAAGTACTGTGTCACCAGTCAATGGCCACTGCCTCGAGAGCAGTGCGAGGTCATAGATGCCTACTTCGCCGCAAAGGGCAAGGCAGGCATGGTGCGTGAATCGAAATCCTCGCACTCGACGCCAACCTTCTGCGTTCGGAAGCCGAACGGGAAGTGGCGTCGTCTGCGATGCATCCAATTATGCAATCGGGTGTGCATTGCTGCAGCACGATGCATAGGACGTGAACGAGTGATCTCGTTTCAGTCCAAGCAGCGCAAGGCTGCCGAATAGAACTAACCCGTTCATGACAAGGGGCTGCTTGCCATGAAGTACGCACTAGGCAAGTTCCGGGTGCACTTCCTGGGCTCACAGCCCTTTGTAATCTACATAGATCACGAATCCTTACGGACGGCGACAAATTCGCCCCATCTGTCCCAGCGGATGGTGAGGTGGCTGTCTTTCTTCGCGGAATACAACTTCCGCGTCGAGTACAAGCCTGGCAAGCTCAACGTGCTTGCAGATGCGTTGTCACGCAAGCCTGACTATGCGTTGGCGCACATAAGCCGTGCCACGACCGATCTGTACGATCAGATAAGCATGACGTATCGGTGCGGTGAAGACCTGGCACCTCTGGTGCGATTCCTGGCCGCTGGCAAGGAAGCCAAGACCAAGTAGCTCATGCCACGTCTGAAAGACCGGCTCCATCGATACGAGTGGGCCGATGACGTGCTCTACTATCGAGTGGAGCCCCATGAACCCCCTCGGGTAGGCGTTCCAAGCGACAAGGAGCTCAAGTTTGACATCCTACAGGAGGCGCACGATGCGTCGTCCAGAGGTCACCCGGGCTGCGAAAAGACCTTCTAAACGACCTTTTAGTACTTTTGGTGGACCCACATGTACAAGTGGGTCGCACAGTACGTGAAGATATGTGAAACATGTCAGCCGGTGAAACCCGCCGGGCACGCCTCGGCTCCTTTGCAGAGGCTGCCCGTTCCTGCGGACTGCTGGGAGTCGATGAGTCTGGACTTCATCTTTGGACTTCCAGCGGACGGCCACGGAAACACCGGCAGCTTGGTGTTCGTGTGCCGTCTGAGCAAGATGGTTCGTCTTGCTCCGGTCAAAGACACAGTGACCGGGGAAGAGGCTGCGACGCTGTTCCTGGATGGCGTTTTCCGCCATCATGGTCTGCCGGAGATAATTGTCTCGGATTGTGACCCGCGGTTTACCGCTGCGTTCTGGCGAACGCTGTTCCAACTACTTGGAACAAGTCTGCACATGTCCACTGCCGATCATCCTCAGACGGATGGCAGACGGAGCATGTCAACTGAGAGCTTGAGGACACTACGCAGTGTCTGTGTGGAGGCTCCTCGCACTTGGTCAGAACGCCTGCCCGTAGTTGAGTTGCACTCAACAATGCGGTTCAAGCATCGGCTGGGTATACCCCGTTCTATCTGAATGGCTTACGCCATCCACGGGTGCCGCTCACTCTGCGAGCGAGGCAACACCCCGCCTTCAGTTCTTAGTGGGAGAGAGGCTCGGAATACGCTTTCCTCCCAGGTCTCGGACATGAGACCGGTTTCCTTGCGGAAACAGGTGGAGTCTTTTATAGACACCAGGCTGAACGTAATCAGTCGTGTCCGTGGTGCCAGGGGAGCGGCACAGGACAAACAAAAGGAGTACTCCGACAAGAATGGAAGGGGAAACTTAAACGCGTTTAATGTTGGGGAGTTAGTCCTACTAGACAGTAGGAACTTGCCACTCGCCACGGTAAGTTCCGTTGGGAGCAACAAGCTGAAGCACCGCTGCATTGGACTCTTCGCGGTCTTGGCCAGGCATGGTGCGGCATATACCATTGACCTGCCTAAGTCGATGACGACCCACCCGACGTTCTACGTGGACCGTCTGAAGCGGTACCATGATCCGCAGGGCACACAGGTACCTGCTCTTCGAAGCGCGGCTGAGACCCCTCTCTGAGCGCGCCCAGGGCCAGAAGCCCAGGTCCCTTGCGGGGCCGCGGAAGGGGCTCCATACGAAGAATCCTGGCTGCATACGCCGAGTAGAGCCATAGTGATCCGGCTGGGAATGCGCAGGAGGCGCTCCCGCCTGGGGCACAGGCCGCAGGAGGTCCCGAATGAGAGACAACTCCCGTTGGACTCGGTCCATGGACGCCCAAATAGCATCCAGACGTTGGAGGTTCTCGTCCACTTCATTCGTATGACGGTTGACCCGCCCTTCAAGGGCCGACAAGTCATCGGTATGCCAGACGATTCATGTCGTCCCGAATCGGCCCAAGGGCCCCAGCGCTCCCGGCCTGGGCGGCAGCAGCCCCGCCCTCACCAAGTCCAAGCGCAATCTCAAGCGCAAGGACTCGACGACGGAGAGCGGTGTCTTCAACGACCCGAGATGGGGGCGAAGGTGGCACACCAGGTCCTGAACCGGACCGGAGGGGCGGCGCCTCATACTCGTACTCGCTCGAGGTCACCACCGCCTCTCCTCGACCGTAATGGGGAGACCCACGACCACGTGGAGCGTGTGCCCCAGGAGCGGCGCGTTCACGGGAAGCGCCAGCTCTGCGTGAAGAGGAGGTGGTACTCGGAAACTGAGTGCTCCTGGGAGCCGTACGAACGGCTCCAGGCTGACTGCTCGAAGGGCATCGCGATCTGGGAACAGAATCGGCGGCGGCTTCGTAAGTAATTCGGGCTTTCTTGCCGGAACGGGGTGTGGTCGTAGAGCCAAGACCATACCCGCGCTCATCATGAGCGCTAGAAGCGGAATGTTTCTGCAGTTCGCGAGAGAGCTGCCGTTTGCCTACCACATGGGCAAACTCAATACGAAGATCTTGGAGGTCAAGGATGGCCTCCAGAGTGATATCCGGCCGGAGAACCTCGAGTTGTCCTTGTGAGCAGCGCGTTGCTGCCCATTCCAAAAGACGGCCTCGGCCCCTTGGAAAGAGTCGCAGTGTTGGGGCATCACGGCTAGCCCCACACAGGTCGCAGCCCGACCGGAGCTCTGGCTTCTTTCGCCGGCTCGTGAACACCTTGAGCGGGATGTTGTGCGGTGCCAGGAGCACGCACCGAGCGATGTTCACATTTGGAACAGGGGCTGCTTGGTTCCCAGGTGGCGATCATAAGCACCCCGGGATGAGCGCCCGCCAAGAAGCACGCGAGGCGGCTGGAGCTGACTCATGTAGTCGTCGGCTCCGTGGGACTCCTCAGGAGGAAAGTACCCGGGAGCGTAAGGCGGTCCCCCACGAACAGGTGAAGAGTATTTCACAGGCGACCGGGCCGCCGGAGCCCGCACTCCCTTATGACGAGCAGCCTGATACTCCGACTGCTGCTCGTCGAGATCATTGGAGATCTCTCGGCCGACTTGGCCCTCTTCCTCCTCGTCGGAAGAAGAACCGAAGAGGTTCTTATTCGTGAGCGTGAGGGTCCCATACCCTTCACGGATCGTAGAGCTGGAAACAGCCGCCGCTTATGGCTGACTTCCGAGGCTGCTGCAGCCTTAGCAGCCTTGACGCGGGTAGTTGCCTCAGTGAGCGTCAAGTTCTTTGACCGGAGGACGAGGTCTTTCTTCGTCCTCCTTGGGTGAGCACGGGCTCACCTGGTGCTCGGCATCTTTGGCGCGTCACCGTCGTCGCCGGGATGGCTAGACAGCGGAGTACGGGACCCAAGCGAGTCCGACTGACTCGGGTCGCCGACAGACCCCATGACGAGCGAGATCTCCTTATCGCCCCTGGACATCGGAGACCTGTCCGAATCCTCATCATAGTCCACGAGGAACTCAGGGTCTTACTCAGGCGGTTCAGGTGCCTTGGGGTTCGCCTTGAATGCCACCTTGGTGGATCCGTTAGCGGCAGAGCCTTTGCCGGACGGCTTAAAGTTCTTAGCCTGCTGCTTGGAAGCAACAGGCTTGGCAAGCGCTTCGCACCGCTGCCAGACCGAGTCTTGGTCATGTTTGAGGCTGATGTGGAAGACGAGAAGAAGAAGTGCGAGCGGAAGTGCTCGGGCTCAAAAGGAAATGAGCCGGCTGCGGAAATCAACCGCAGCGAAGTCGATAAAATTCGTCTTGGAGAGTGAAAGGCGGCGATTTCCTTTCACTCGCCCTGCATGGTCGGTAAACCGAACCTAAGTGGGGGGATGTATCGGGGTACATGAAGAGTGCCAAGTCACTCTTCAGAGCAGGTGTACCCAAGTACATTAAGTGATATAGCTGAACACCACTATGACGTCGACGGTAATGACATCATGGATAAGTACCACAGATATGGTACAAAGACCTCAGAGCCACTCAATAGGATAACATCTAGGGTACTTTAGAGGTGACTAATAGTTAGTATGTAGACGCATTAAAGGGGTCACCTATATAAATATTCAGTCTTAAATCTACCGACTTTTGGTAACAGTCTCACAGGACAGGGACTAGCGAACTGCCGTTCACTGAGAGTTTGTATAATCTCCGGAAGTCACACTTCCTGTGCACAAGGTGTTGTGTGCCCCGTTACACTTGTTCACCCGATAATCACAATGCCGCTCCCTCCGACTGACGGTGTGCAGTCCGCGGCCCCAGCGGTAAAAAGGAGATGTCGAGGTTCCAGTCTGAGCATACTGTCTCCTGATCCCGTCCAATTCGCTCCGAGGGCGTTACATATTCTCCTCGCTTGTTGAAGGCTCTTCTGCGCATCAACTAGCGCTGGCAACTGCTTCATCACCTCAGCGTGGCCATGTCGAATGCGAATCGCCAGCCCGAAGTGTGATGCGTCTCCGTTATGTCGTTCAGCACGTCGAAATTTGCCACTCGCCAGCACCATACGGCTAGCAGGTACCGCTCTGCCCCTAGCCTCCAGCAGTCTCCTATGACCGCAATGTCCGTGTCCGGCCACTCCACCTATGCACGCCCAGTGGCTCGTATGGCGCCTGGTGGGGTCGTCGGCAGGTGAAGGGAAAAGCTGGCCTCCTCGTAGTTGGGTAGTCGCAGGCCCACCGATTTCCAACGGGTCACTAGGACATCTCGTAATGTTTGTGCCGTCCAAAACAAGTTGTATAAATCTACGCTGCCTGCCCTCACACAGTCTGGATGGGGACACCAAGGTCAGCCGAGACTGGATTGTAAGCTGTAATGACATGGCGCTTGACCCGTACCAAGAGCTATTCTCCCCAGAGGCAGAGGTTGAGTCCCACGATGCGGCAGATGGCACTCCATTTTACACTACGAACCTCGCGGCTACCAATGTACTTGAGGCCGCCCATTTTACGGTTCCTTTGGCTCGTTGATTCAGCCCCCTGAGTGTAGTCGCTTGTGCAATCAGTTCTTTGTACCCTTCTCGTGAAGCTATCCAGTTCTACTTCCATGCCACAAGCACACAAATCGCGCCAGTTGCGGGTGCGGGTGCACCGACAATACTGTCACCTCCACTCCAGTTTCTTGCTGCATGAACAAGACCAGATCCCGGTCAGTCTTTGCTGTTGGCGATCGACCCGAGTCCGTAGTGCTCCGATAAATAGTTGTGAGTATCTTGTCCAGTGTGAGCCTCCGGTGAACCCGGACCTGCCCCTCAATGGCTGTGGTGTAGCGAATTAGTCCTCGATGCCCCGACGGTATCAGTAGTTGTGGGAAGTTTAGGACGAGTAGCGTCATCAGCTTTCCCACTTGTCGCCTGACTCCTGCCATGATCTGCGCGGTATGTACCGTCACCAGTAAATTGCCAGTCCGTGTCCATGTCCAATGGACTAAGTCTTTCAATTATGCCCCGAGTTGACAGATCATTCGGAATGTGGTGTTTGGGTTCACGAGGTCGCCGAGTTCGGAATAGAGCCTCAGCGTCGAGAGTACTGCGTATGGCAGCCATTCCCAGCAGAACTCTCCATGCGCCAGCGAGGCCTTTATGTAGGCCTCGCTGACCGCTCCCCGTAACGAAGCCGTGCCCAGCAGAAGCTTTGTTGAGGAGTTAAACCAAATTGACTGCAGCCATCAGAACCTGATCTTTTCGGGCGAAGTGACTTTTGACAACAAAGAAATGATCCGGAAAAGAGGCTACTACCTAAAAGAAACTAAGCTTGCTGTTTGACGTGCTGTTCAACGAAAGCAGCGAGTATCGATTCTTACATTTATCGGTGTGCACGGGCTCATCGATTTCTACGACAAACCATGACCTCTACCTGTCGCCGACTCAGGTCCAGTAAGGAAAACGTCGACGGCAGCACACCAGCACACTCTGGGACACCGGCACCACAATGTGCAACAAGCACGGGGGAGTTGACTTCCACCGAAGCAGGAGATGGTGATAGCCCTGGCCTTCTTGTCTTACTCCAAAGGACAACTTGGATTATATTGGAGCGGCCGCGATTGGCGGGCGGTTGATCAACCTATCGCCCTGTCCAATTTCGAGTAGAACCAACAATATTAACATGCAGTTGGTACACAACCAGTACTGTTTCTTACTAAATTAACATAATAGTGTCGGATCAGTCGGATTAGAACTGGAAATGAGACGACCCAGAACCAAATGATGCTAATGAACCATTTAAAGTTGTCGAGATAATCACCTTAAAAGATGGGCTATCGATTTTTGCACTTAAGAAAAAGCTTTGAGAAATTGGCGGTTTTGTGTTCAAAAACCCAAATGGTCACTAAAGCGAGCTCACTCGAGAAGCGATCAAGAAGTTGCCAGTCTCCCTCCAGTTAGAGATGCAAGTCAGCCCTCGCCACCAGCCTCTGTCCAGAGCTGCACGACCGACGGCCTCTCCGCCACTGCGCTGCCGACTGCAGTATTGTCCAGCTCGCTGCCATCCAGTGCTGCTCGTGAGGACTCACCAGCTCCAGACATCCCCGCTAGCGCAGGATACAGCAGCAATCGAACCAGCGTCCGACTACGATATAGCGGCAAGTAATCTATGGAGGAAGAAGACTGTAAAGAACCTGATGATAGCGCCGACAAGGAGTGGGACACGGACGAAGGATCTGTGGAAGAGGCGGTGCTTACTGGGGAGAGTGCCGAGAGCGTAGCTGAAGAGGACGAGGAGATTGGTATCGATTGGACCGACTTTGATGTTCTGCAGTGTGTGAGTGACCTGATTCGAGACGATGGGTGCGAAGCCGCTGTCTTGAAGGCAAAGCGCGCGAGCTGGAATGGTTGGTGTGCTCGATCGGGCAAATAACGAAGTGTGAGAAGATGACGTGCATTTTAACACTTATCGAGGTGTTAACCCCTTGAACACGAAGCCTTTTCAGCGCCCCCATCGGCTGAAAAAACGTGTATACCCAGGTAAGAGTTACATTACAAATATTAAGTAGTTTTGATATCTTGTATGTAGGATAGACGCACGCCAAACTTAGTCCTAGAAAGGTGCCGCTCGCTAATTGTGTATATCCAAATATTGAGTGGAAGTTGCTCAACGATATCGTGAGAATTGTACCATGGTCAAAGCCGTGCTTGTCGAATACAGATGTCGAAGAACGATACGATTGGTATCGTCAGCTATACTGAAATCAATACAGCTACGGACGCATCATTTGCTTACCTTGAGGTCGCTGCCGTGGGCGCGCGCTTTAGCTGGTGGGGCGCGCCTGCTGTTGACTCGTCGCTTGATTCATCGTCCTCCTAGACTCCCTCCTCCTCTGACAGAGCCGGTATGCGCGCGAATGTTGCGCATTCGCGCCTTCGTCGACAGAAGCGTGCTGTTCCGCCACGCCTTGTGCCAAATATCGAAGCAGGACATCGCTGCTCCATTGTGTCTGTGTCGAACCTTGTCGCACAGAAATACTCGCCAGGACTTTGGCTTCTTGGACGACGTCGTGAGTTTGCTGTCACTGCAGTAGATCGAAAGGTCTCCTCCACTGGCATCATCAGAGCCTTTCAGCAGCGAGCATACCTTGCACGCTCGCGTGCGCCGCTTCCTTCTCGCTTTGTTGTTGGCAGGACGCCATTCGTAATTCTACAAAGGAACATGTCGAGAAGGCGTTTGGATCGCGCGGGCTTTTGACGGCGTTGCTGCAGCGTCCTAGCTACTTCGAAGCCCCTCCCAGTCTTCCTCACGCAGTTAACAAAGCTCAAGCGGCAGTTGGTTGAGAAACTGACGTGGCTGATCTTGCGAAGCCCATCAGCTGCCCGCGAGCATTGTACATGATGTAGGCGTTAATTACAGCGAGATCAATCAGTCCCAGGGAACAGCGACTTGTAATACTTCTTGTATTTGATAGCGAGCTGCAGCGAGTAGCTGTAACGACATGTCCATACACGATTAGCATGTTTGACAAGCTGTATATAAATCATTGGGGTACTTGCCTTTGAAAGCGAAGCTGGTCATGCACGTCGAAACCGCCCATCAGCGTCTGGTAGTCCTTTAACACTCGGTGGCACGGGACTTCTGTTTGTAAGCCAGATAGCTTATCGCGACGTAAACTCGATCCAGTTCAATACTGCCCCCAGAAACAAGAATATACACCGCTTTGTTGTCCCAGCAGCGTAACGCTCGCTATCCGGGAACCTGTTTGTTCTCCGTGACCTCAAACATCTCATTCGATGCTTATGGGGCGGTTTCTTAGCGCCTTATTCTTCTTCTGACTTTTTTCTTTTCACCAACGAGATATTCTGGCAATCCGAGTCGATCTGTTTGCATGGTTCCAATGGAGTAAAACCCCATCGTCGGCATCTGTATTGCCAGTGGCACCGAGGTGTAGAAGCGGTCAGTATCTATGACGCGAATTGCTCTGTCCCTGGTCCTGTGGATCCAAACACAGCCTTGAGATTACGGACTACCGCAGTAGGCCCCGACTTGTAGTCTGTGGACAATTCTCCAGCACGTGGCTGCTCTTGCTTTCTACAGTACACTTCGAACCTGTAAGGTACACGTTTGAAAACTCGTTAGAAAGTCTGCTACATGATAAGATAACCTAGACACCACAGAAAAGAGTGCCCGAAAGGAGCACTCCTACTTGCCTGATACAGTATGCTGTAGTCGAGCAGCATAACACGAAGAGCTTGGTTCCCCGCTTGTGAGGCTTGTCTTTCATGAAGATGCGCATGTGGTTGAAGCTCGACTGCGATGGCAGCATGGATTCATCGAATACCATTGTGGCGGCGGCGTGTAGCCACTCTGGAACCGCGACTACAAAGCATCAATCACAGGTTGGAGTTTCCACGACCTGTCGGTTCGAGCGCGCTCGTCGGCGTTGCTGCTGAAGTGTAGGTTTCTGGAGAGATGGCATGAATCTGTCTCGGGTCATGAACTGCCCAAAGCAACCTCGCGGTATAGCTCCTTCGTCTGTTGTCTTCCAGTGATTCTCAAGTTTTTCTTTGTTGGGAGCGATCGTGCAGGCGATCAGTAGTCCCACGAATACACACAACTCCCGCGCGGAGACATCGGCAATCTTGTCGAGCTCGGCCCCGATCTTCCCTCGCTCTTTACGCTTGAAATCGGGATGCTTCTTTTCCCGCGCCACTTGCTTGTAGTACTACGCTTCCACTTTTTCATTCATCTTCTCCTTGAAGTAGTCGTTGTTCGTTTGAGCTGTGTCTTCCCACAGAGTCGGCTGCATGAAGTAGAAGAACGCGCTAGATGGCGTGGAAGCAGCTGACGATGCCTTCTTGGTAGGCAAATATTCACCGTTATTATCTAGACCGTCTTCTTGCCCCGCCGTTGAAGGTCGTGTTTCATACGGTTCCATAAGGTACTCGTGCTTCTCAAGAGGCTCCCAGCCGGTCCTTGCCATCTCGACCAACAACTCGCTTGGCACACTGCCTGCTGCTATTTACCCAACGCCACCCACAGCTTCAATCAGCGAGTCTTCAAATAACAGCTCAGGATGCGGGGGTGCATTATCGTCAAGCCCCAGATAAGTCTTTCCTTCTCCAGTGAGTTCAACGCTATCCCAACCAGTCCCTTCGTCATTCTCGCCATCTGAGTCTAGTACGACGTATTTCGTTCCTGCGATTTCTATCAACAACATTGTATCAATCATAAATATGAGGACATACAAGTTAGCAACTGGACATATCGTGTACATACAAGCTTTGCACGCCGAGAGCAGTTGCTGGCAGGGCTTCTTTTATTTCTTTGTCAAGCATGGCCACGTCACTAACATGCGGTAGTCTTTGTTAGCTGTCGTACAGTCCGTGCCTGTGAACGCATGGTTCAGGTTTCGTCGCGCCTGAGGTGAGAACACTACAACGTTGCATATAATACCAAATCAGTGTCTAACGAAACAGAAAACCACGCCATTCTAACTTCGTACCGCTCCATGTTCGCTTGCGCCATCGTCTCTCAGCTCGTCAACGTTGTGCGCAAGGTCGTGCGGAGACACACCTTGAACGGTGGTCATCTTTGTATGGGTTGATGGTGGTGTGACCGGCCCAGTTGCTTCAGCTTGGCCAGAACGTCTTCTAAGAGGGTCTATACAGGATATCCGATCATTACAAGATTAGTTTCGGCCCCATCTTGTAGCATACAAGATATCAGCATCATACCGCCGCTACAAGTGCACTTTTTGCCCCATCGATGATAGTACACGAGTTGCTGCTCCGTGGCCTGCGCTCGCCTCTGAAGCCGAACCAGCCAGATCTGAACGGGGACGTCCTGCCCATCGCTCGCATGGAGAACGCAAGAACAAAGCTCCATCGCGTGGACGTCAAAAGGGGCCGAGACGATGCTGAGCCTACGCTACGGGGCCTGAGAGGCGGAGGGTTGAGAGATCGTTTTGATGGAGGAAGGAGCTCGCGCGAGTTAAAAGAAGCATGACGTTTTCTTGCCGCAGAGACTTCCCATCTCGTGGGGTATGCTGTTACACCAGCGCAATGCAAGGCTAAGGTATGTTGTTATTGGGGTTGAGTCTAAAATTGCCATTATCGTTCTTACACAAGCTTTGTTTCTGTTTGCTCTTGTTGAATTTAGCATACACACTACGCAAACTGTGGACGCACTACCGAGCTTCTCTGCTAGAAACAGGGAGCAGGACAGAGCAACCGCTGGTGCCCCCGCCCTGCTATACGGTTATAAGTGACGTTTGGGGTCACCGTGCCGGAATGGGGAGTAACGTTTTCTACTCCAGCGATAGACACCGTGCCGAGGCATCACGGCCCAGCCAGCAACATGCGCGGGAATTACCTCACGAAGCAGAGAGGAGCGATGGGCCTTCTGAGGACAGAGAAGAAAATAGCGATCAAGAATCGCTAGAAGGGAACGAGGCTAGTAGAGAAATACAGCCAAATTGAATGCGCAATCTGTGAACGAGCAAGAGTCCGAGGAGGAGAAAGAGGAGAGCGTGCACGTGGCTACAAACGCGTGTGAAGAAGAGCAGAAGGGTGATCCCGTGATAGCCTCCAAGGGTGGCGAAGTTGTTCGGGCGTGAAGCGAAAGGGCCAAACGACTATTGCCGACGGAATTCTTCTGTGAGCGATAGTTGTCGGACACTGCATCCGCGTTCAAGACCGCTCGAATGCAAGAAAATGATGGTGCTTCTTCCCTCCGACACGGCGAAATAAGCCAGATAAGACAGTCATTGCAAGATCTCACGCAAAGTCTTCGCGCGCAGACCGACATGTTGACCCAGCTCGTCCGTTTAGTGTCAGAAGGGGCCACGCTACCGCATGAGACTTCGTCAGCGGGACGCACTCAAGCTGGTGACGACGAAGAAGGTCAGATATCACTATAAGCTAGTGGCAAATTACATTTGCTATGTCATCGCGTTTTTGCTTTCCTATCTGTCGCGCGAGAGCGGACCCAATCTGAACTGTATCGTCCGGCTCCTCATTCAACGATTCCTGGTATCTCTTGATGTGCCTTCCGTCACGCAAGTCAATAATCAAGTTGTGGAGCACAACGGTAGCGGTGACCACGCGGACAGACTTATCGACATCTTCTCGTCTAAAACCTTTTGTGTTTGCGAAGCGCCCCTTCCAAAGGCCAAACGCTCGCTCCACTGCCATACGCGTATTAGAGTGTATGTGTTGAAGTGACACTGCTTCTGCGTTAAAGAGCCACTTCTTCACGCTCAGAATAGGGTACGATAAGGGACGGTAACAGTATATACCCAGCATCTCCAGTGGAGTGCGTTCCGGCTGGGACGATATTGTGAGCGTGCTACCCAATGTAGCTGTACTTCCAGGTCTTCTTGTCTGACCACGAGCCCGGGCGTATCTCCACGCTCATGAATCTGCAGTTGGCGGCCACAACGGCATGCATGTTGAGTGCTGGATAGCCATTTCGACAGGAGAAACCGTCTAAGTCCTCCGGACGCTGGATCGCTACGAGCGATCCATCCACCGCACCGACAACCCCAGGATAGCCGCAGCGATCAGCAAAATGTTTTTCATCAGAACTCCACCCACGCTTTTGTGGGGAAAGCAAATTACACTATCTGTAGCACCATGCAGGACATGAACGATCTCATCCACAATATCGATGACGTAGCTCTTGCTCATGCCCATGGCACCTCCTGTTCGCGATAGCCACTCACCGATGCCAAGAAGTACAACGCAGTGGCAACCTTGTTCTCGTACGCGTGGTGTTTCACCGCAGAATTCGCAAAACCAGCACCTCTTTCTCGCAGAAAGCGAGCGATCTCCAGAAAAGAATTTCTTGAACATCTTAGATTCTCTGTAAACCAGCTCTCATACGAAGCATCTCGCAGCATCTTGTCAAACGTAAGCGGCGTTCTCCCTTTTACCCAATCCACGTCTGTTGCTTGCAGCGAGAATATCGTCTGCCTGGCGAGAGCGGAGGCTAGCACTACCGTATCTTCCATTTTCTTTGCTGACTTGGTAATGCTACCTGGAGACGCCTTCTCCAGGTCGTCTGTAGCTAATTTTACCTCGATAAGTTGTCTCCTGAAATCTCCGGTTGTCTTGTGATAGAGGTCCGCAATCCTGCCAATCAGAAACCGAGTTTACTTGTCAAAGTGGAATGGTGTGCTGGAGATCTCCAGCTGAAGATGACGCGACCATGCTCTTATTCAACCAAAAAAAAAATCGAGGTTTTGGTCTGAGAACGCGATGTTTTGAAGAATCCATAACTTCGCCGGCAGCTACTCCTGGGGAAGTGTCCCATTGTTCAATTTTTAGAGGAGACGCTCCGTGTTTCAACGGTGTCCCTAAATCGCGATTCGTACCTAGGTTATTTAGTATTATTTGGTTTGATGCCGTCTCAAATATGGTGAGTGATGGTTTGTGATGTGGTACACATCATGTTAGAATGTTCCTTCCGGCTGAAAAATCCGCACACTTCGATCTTCCTGCGACAAAAGAAAGTGGCACGAGCGGGTAATAGCGAGGGAGCTAGTTTGGCCCAAACCCCGGCTTGGCGTGCTTCGCCAATAAGCAGCAGCAGACAGATGGAGACGAGAACAAGCCCAAGCGGATGAAGTCCGATCCGTCATCATGTGCGCTAACGTCGTTCGACCAGAGGATGCGCGATGTCTTTTCCTTGTGCGCGGCAATCCCAGTGGTGAGTGATGTGTATGTGTGCTGATGAACTTACAGTATAATACCGGGCTCACAAGATTCGCGATGCTTGTGTTGCGATAGCTGGGAAACCTGTCGTTAATTCAGATCGAAGACGACGTTCCGGGTTTCCTTTTGGACTGGGAAGTCGACAATGTGAACGTGTTTGTGGATGCTGTGAACG
This sequence comes from Phytophthora sp. 'mugwort', assembly GCA_033558025.1. Lineage (NCBI taxonomy): Eukaryota > Oomycota > Peronosporomycetes > Peronosporales > Peronosporaceae > Phytophthora > Phytophthora sp. 'mugwort'. The sequence goes on along the minus strand of JAUCEF010000007.1, from coordinate 3,248,274 downwards.
GTCTGAACGCAGCTCAAGCGCCCCAGTGGCTGCGGACGCGACCGATCACGGCCCGATCATTCATGGACGACCTCGTCTATAGGCTCCAGCCGATTGGCAGGAGGTCGCTGTGGGCATTTGTTGCTGGCGCCAAATAGACCAGACCAGTTCGGCGCCATCACGGCGACGCTGGTTGCCCTATAGAATGATGATTTCCTTCAAATGCCGCGCAGGTGGCGCTTTCGGTGGACATCAACAATGTTGAGCGATACCTCGTCACAACATATTACCTCACCGAGACGAGAGCGCAGGGATTCCACCCAAATAATCTCCAACCATCGCTTCGAAACGGCTAGCCATTGCGTCGGCTATTCATCTGATCAATGGCTTCGGTGAGAGTATCGAGCCCGCAGTGAGTGTGATCTGAAGAGTCACCCGTTTTAATGTTACTGCATAGTACCGTCAGCTCAGTGTGAACTAGACTGCGTCTAGTAAGTTAATTAAAGTAGATGCCGTTGCATCCAAAGTCTCTCTGTTCACACTCTCACGTCGGATAGCTTACTCCGCTGCTGCTAATCATCGGTCTCTAACAGACCGCAACAATTCTGTCGCACTGTCGAATTAGAGTCGAATGGTTTATTACCTCCCATACAATACCGTGCGGAAACACTATAGAAATAAGAGCTCTAGAGCCGTAGTATTCCAATATTAAAATATTGGAATACTATTAAATGAAACAGTTTTTTATGTTTGACTACTTTATTGTTTCACTTGAAATATTTTAAAATATAAATTCAAATAGATATAATAATTATATGAAACATTAATTCAAATAAAACAATAAATTAGTCAAACATAAAAAACGCTTGGTCAGCATTATAAACATGCGTAATACCGAGATCACGGACGGTTGCCTCCACCTCAGCAGCAAAGGTTGCTGCGATTTCACTAAGGTTGGCTGGATTGATCTGGCTCTGCCTTGGGGACAACGGAAGCTAAACCGATGGCGGCGCTTGAAGCCGGCAACACATGTCTGTCTACAAGCGAATTTCGTTAGCGTAAAAAACATTGGCTCGTTCTGATGTATATCTCTTAAGCCTCGACAGGCAAAATGCGGTAAGATAAATCTTCGTATAAACATAGCTAGAAGTCATTATGTCGTTTTTGCTGAGGCGATACGCACCAAAATTAATATTCAGCCAGAATCTAGCTCTGCTCTTGTAATATTTTTTTTAATTAGGGAACATCACAACGTTTAGCTTTCGAGTTTGACTTGCTTTGAGCTTAATCAAACTAAGTTTCCGTTGAAGATGCCGAGTGACCCTCACGGCGCCATTGTGGTAGTACTTTTGAAACATACGTCTACCTCTTCGTCACAGCTGCCTTATCTTAAGGCAAATGTTTTTTTATTTAAAAAAAGATTGTGTAGTACGTTGTTTCATGGTTAGACACATGCCAGCGAACTCTTCGCTTTCCGCGCCATCAGCTGGAAATGTACCAGCTATGCTTCGCTTGCACCCCTCCCGCCGTCATGTCGCTAACTGCTGAGCCAAACGCGAAGGGGTTGTCAGCCGTCTGGTATTGCAGCTTCAGTCATTTTTCAGTGAGAAGAAACCGTACCCATCACCCGAGTACGTCCACACGTTCGCGGCTGCATACGTCTTTAGACCACTTGCTGACTCCTTCTGAATACCACCACAGCTATTAATACGTTCTCCACAAATGCACACCCAATGATTCCGAGTAGTCGTGTTGCCGTGCGTGTGGCCATTGGCCACACGCACGGCCACTGGCCATACACTTACTCGTGGATATCAGAACCATCCAGGGTGTCGAACCACTCCCTCATACCCTTTTCGTTGTAGCCAGCGTGATGACTGTAGTGGCTATTGACAATCTTCCACGTTGCGGTGGACGCCGCCACCTTCTCAGCGAGCTGCTTCCGGGAGTCATCGCTCCACAGTGAAACTTAGCAAAGCACGCATCGCACGTATCGGTGTCACCACCAGCAGCAGTGTTCATGCCCACGTGCTACACCCTTGCACGAATCATCGTCACCTCCTGACTAGGTAAAAAACTGACAACACACCTGGAGAGCGGCATGCACGTCGGCATCACCTGTATCGACGCTGAAGATATGAATGCTACCGGCCGAGTCTTTCATCTTCAATAGTGTGCACGTAGAAGTGGTTCTTTAGCACCCATAGGTTGTCGTTAAGGCTTGTCTTCTCTTGCTGCCACTTTAATTTGTTCCCAGTCCCGTAATTCGCACTTGGCATTTTGTCACATCAGCACCATTGAAACTACCATCATGATAGTCGTGATTGCCCACCAGTTCACAAACGGGATTCCCTCTAGATGTTCGCCGTCGAATTTTTTCCGAAGGTTGTAGTGAAGCGGGAATCGCGCCCTTCCTCACTATGGATATCCGTTCAATAGAAGTTTTCGCCGTGCCCTAGGATGGTTTTGGGCTTGATCTCCGCGCTGCCTGCTTGTATGTCCATAAGCCTGGTTACAACGTCCTCTGCCACGATATCAAAGTTGGTATATGTGTCCGAGCGCGTGCAGCACGAGTCCTGGTAACGGCTGTCCCCCGGTCCCAAACGGCACAAGTGGCCAGCGAGAATTTTGCTGGTGGATGTGATAGAGCAGGAAAACAGTGTTATCAGTGTGCGTTGTTAACCACAAGCGGAGAAATTTCGTACTAAGTACCGGAAGTGGGGTCAGAGGTGAATGAGTTGGCGCTAGAGCTGGTGCTGTTAGTTTTCTTGGACACCTTCCTCGTGCCATCAGACGAGTGGCAGTCGAGCTGCCGCTATCGCTGCCGAAACCAGAACCAGAATTAGAAGTTCCCGCTGACTTGCTGTGTAAGGATTGGTTTGCAATTACGACACATTTTATATCGGTTACGTATGGGTAAAACCTTTGGTCCCGACACAATCGATATACGCACAGTCTGGTGCAGACGTAAAGTTTCTATCGTCCAAGGCAAAGGTACACGCTGCTGGAGATTGACGTCGGTCAAGTTAATACTACGCCTCTACTTCGCTCTCTGCGCCCTCACCCGTTTGCATTTCATCCTCCACAGACCCGTCGTCGTCACTCCAGTCCTCGCCGTCACTGCTGTCTGACTCTTCGCTGCCACCCTGCTTGCTCGCGGCCTCTGCCCGTCTCTTCTCTGGAGACTGGCTTGGCATCCCTGATCTCCTGCGCAAGCTGCACCCCAATTGCCTGTGGTGCATCGTCATCCTGCTTCAGCTGGCTTTCAATGTTTTGCGAAGTCTTGAAGGTACCACGGAACGGCGACACACTAGCCAGCGCTGCTCGAGGAGACGGCGCGTGGAGTTGCTTCGGTAAGGATAACCCTAGGAGGCAGAAGCCAGTGGCGAGAGGTAGTCGGCATCGTCAGGGAGACTGGTATCTTAATGAAACCTTCTTGAGTGAGCACACTTGAGTGACCTTTTGACTTTCCAAACACAAATCCGTCTTCCCGAAAGTTCAGATAAGAACGGAAACCGGTGTTCCAGCTTTGGAATCTTGATAACTCTAAATGGTTCATTAGTATCATTTGGTATTGGGTCGTCTCAATGCACCCCAACATTCGAAAGTTGGACTGACAATAAGTGCGGCTTTATCTACATGTGCGTCAATAAGGTAAACAATCAGTTTAAGTCAGGAACATAGAAGGTCCACTTTGGGCAATCATAACTTTCCCTACAGATGGATTCTGAGAGTTTTAACTCCATAGGCGATATTTGTGGCGTTGAAAGAATTTCACATGTTTTTCCTGTTTCTACAGCTTCGTTTTGAGTGCATTATTCCAATCAAACAAAGTACAGGTTCCGATTTTGGCAGAGAATCGGTTTAGGTCATTAATTTGACTTGCTTTCAGTATTACTCCTGATACAAAACATCTATTTCAAACTTTTGCTTTTTGCGAAATAATTCCACCGCGAGTTTTATGTCTTAACTAGGCCTGTAGACGTTTTCATTATGACATGAGTCTGCTCGGTGGTATCCAACGTGAAGGTGACTCACAGCAACCCACATTGCATTTACAGATATGGAAGCCCAGTTGAAAAAAGTATTCAAAGCGTGTGATGCTTGCAGATTGGGCACCACTTTGGTTTTCTGAAGCATCAGACACGATATTCACATCTTCCTATGAATTGCCGTAGCTGCCGTGCTGAACCCCGACAAACTTCTAACCTTATACACGTACGAGAAGTCCCACTTTGTGGTCTAACACAAACTATAGGTGTGCGTGCCGAAATTGCTGCTCCTGCAAACGTAGTGGCTATTTCGCTCAATCGGTTTCTTGTTCGTAGAACGTGAACAGATTCGAAGCATAAGCTTTTCGATCTCCCGAAATCTGCTGGGTTTAGTTGGCGACGATCCTAAAACCTGATATCCGTCTGGGGCATATTTCCGGTCACTTAAGACACAATACAAATGTCAAGAATGTCAAGAAGAGGAGGGGGTGTTTAACAATCGTGGTGCATATGTCCGGTCCCTAGTGAAGCATACAGAAACCAAGCTTAGCATACAATATTCAAGAGAAAATGCGATCGTTGATTATGCAAGCTCCAGCTCGCAAAAACGAATGGCTTTGGTCTGATATTGATCTATATGCTCCTTGAAATCGGTAAGACCTTTCAGGCTCTCTGAAGTGGACAGGTTCCCTTTGCAAGGTGCCATCCCGAGAGCGACCAAGCACCGTGCCCATTTCGCACTTTTTATGGGCGATTTCGAAGCTTTTCTGTGAATTCGTTCAATAAATTCAATTTATGATGACGGCTGCGTTTTGGGGTATGCAGAGCAGCTCAAATATACTTCGAAATGAGTGTAAGGCGTATCTTATGTTTTCGAAAATTTGATGAAAATCGAAGCAAAATTGGGTCCATGAGGTGAGATTAAAAGTCGGTCCTTAATATAGCGTTGGCTCGACCAGAAATATGCACTGACCGGAAATAAGCCCCAGACGGATATAGTATATTTGAGCGGTTTTGGGTAAATCATTTACCCAAATTGGTCGCTTGGTGTGACAGAACCATCTGAGTCATACTGAGGTCAAGTCAAATGCGCATCGTCCCATCTCTTCGGTCATCTCAAATCTCTTTCTCACTCTGGAAAAAGCCGGCGAAGCCTCAAAAGCATACCTTAGTCCCGTCAGTTCTCGAACACCACGTATTTAACATGCGCGCTTCGCCTTACCTCTTCGCTGCGTTCCCCGCGCTTGCGGCGGCTCACAACGTCGTGACCATTGGCATGACTGGCGGCTGGCACTCGGCCGATGTGACGAAGGACAACACTCAGATGCTAGCCGATGCGCTCAGCGGCAGCAGCTTCTCCAAGTCGGTGGGCGATACGCGCGTGTGCTACTCGGAGGTGACAACGCTGGAGACGCAGGTGGTGGCTGGCACCAACTACCGCTTCCATATCAGTGGTTGCGACGTCACGGACTCGGACGGCGAGTGCTCGACGTCCACGCTGTCAGCCTGCAAGCCGTCGAGCTTTGTTGTGCAGATTTTCCAGCAGACGTGGACCGACACGCTTAAGGTCACGAGCATCAAAGCCGAGGAGACTTCCACTTCCTCATCCTCTACTAGCAATGCTGATGCTAACAGCGAGAGCGACAGTGGTAATGAAGAGATTGTGGACCAGGACGCGCTGCAGCAGAGTACGTAAGCGTATCTTTGTTTGGATGTAGGAAGAACGAGATGCAGTGATAAGAAATGCAATTTCCTTCTTCATTTATTGCTGTTTGTAGCCGTTGGTAATTAACTATCTTTGTGTGTGGCGTTTGGTTGTTGGTGATTGTTATTGTGCAGTTCCCGGCGAGGTTACGGGAAAGAAGGCTGCGGAGATGTCGGAGAGTGAGAAGAAGGCGGCAGACGCGTGGATTGAAGCTAACGGGTTCAACCAGTACGGCGACCCAGCAACGAGGATGTACACTGGAGGTACCCCGCTGTTTGACGAGAGCACTGGCACGACCAAGGATCGCTACGCGTACATTTTAAGTCACCACCCGAACCGCCCGTGGCAGGCAGAACGCGTGACAGCCACACTTTTAGCTGCAGAGAAGGCGGATGTTAGAGTGGATGAGACGCAGGGGCAAGGATCCGTTGCTGGTGTGTTTGCTATGCTGGGAGTGTTCACGGTGGTGCTTGCCGGTGTGGCGATTCTGAAGATGCACCAGGGACGTCGCGACCGCCTCCGTTACAACCCCATTAACAGCCGCGAGCAGTGAAGTTGGGTAAGGGTAACAAGATGAAGGAATGAGCCAAGAAAGTCGCAGCAAGTGAGGAAGCAGGTTTTGTGTGTTGCGCAATATGAGCGGTTGAGATCTTTTCTTTTTTCACCGTTGGTGCGCATGGCATCTTCATGTTCGGTCTGATCGCCGTGCAGCGAAATATAAAGACATGATGGGGTTGCGAAGGACTTCCCTCGCATGGATCATGATGATAAGCCCAGGTAGATCCCCGGATCGCCGGAGCCTCGAACCAATATGTGAGTATTAAGCAAGGCATGCGACAACAACGCCGAACAGCGCAAGGAATGAGAACGGCTTTGCAGAGCTCATAGAGCTCATTCGATCGTCGTTCGTGGTCAACACAAACAGGTGCAGTACCGACAGTTTGCATGAGCTGAGCTGTGAGAAACGGTGTCCAGCAGCGAATGTGGTCGGTCGGGAAGAAAAACGCATGTGCTCCATGCATATCGGCGCCTGTCCGAAAACGGCCGAAGCGACGCAAATTCATTACTGCTGCAGTTCGACCCACCATTCGCCGCCTTCTTTTCGCCACTGAGCGCTGAGTGGAAGATCCCCCCGCATAACGAACGCAACGAGCAAGAAGACAAGTGCCTTGCGGATCCCCAACCAAGTGAGCTAGCCTTTTTAGTTATTCCAACCTCCTGCGGTGGTTTCGAGCTCTCTGAGACGGCCGAGATGGTCTTAGACACAACGCTTGTCTTGTCCGAGTTGTCTTCGGAGTCAAAACATCATGATCGTTGTGATGGAGAGATTACCAACTCCGACGACGTGTTTATTGCTGGTACCACGCAACAGAACGCAGCTCAATGGCCTTCTATCGACGATACTGCCGCGTCGGAGACAGACAGCGGCAGCGGCTCGTGGATGTTTGACACCATGGCTGGAGCTTGGACATTCATGCCGTTGACTCTACAAACGGCTCAGGTTGCTCTTGATGCCGTTCGTTACCAGAGAAACTACGCTCGGACAGTCACGACGCGACTGTGTCTACACTACATCACCACAATTCGTAAGCGAGTGAGTAATGGGATGACCAACTATCTTTTCTTTGTCGACGGCTGCGGGCTCTCTCAAGTGGAGCCTACAGGACGATGTGATGTCTACTACTGTCGACCGTATACGTACGAGTTGCAACTGACGCAAAAATTGGGTGGAAGCACCGTGTTCATCGTACAGTCGATCTACAAGACGTTAGGCCAGAAAACATTGACCGAGCTGCGAGGAGACAGCAATTTGGATTTCTCTACAGCCCCGGACGCAGACTTTGGGAATGGAGAGGGTTCTGTCATCAAGCAGGCAGAGAACCGGCTCCAGAGCGAACCACCCGTAGCGTGGCAGGGTGATGATGATGGTTTGCTTCAAGGATCCAGTTTCCTCGGTGACGAACAGCCCATTGCCTGGACAAACGACGTGAACAACAAGTTTTGGGAATCGCAGCCCTCCGCAGCGAAGCCAGTCACTGCCGAAACATTGTCACTTCGAGCTGAACCAATCTCTGTGGCTGTATCTGACCAGGAGACAGCTCCTGCTGTCGGTAGTGGGTCTACAGGGGCTACCGCAGTCGCCATTATCGGAATCGTCGCAGTGGCGATATCCGCGATTGCTTTCGTTGTGGTCCTCCTCATGGTTCGGTGGCGTGCGCGAAGAAGGAATCCCACTCAATGCGGGGTGAGTCAAGAGTACTCGCCCTTAAGAAGCACCCTCAACACCGCCGACAACACGATTTCCATGACCAGTAGAGATAGCAACGGTGATGCAGATACGAAGCCGGACTACGAAAAGGTAGAGCTCTTTGGGTGAAAGTAGCGTTGCGTAAGCCCGCACAAGATTTGTATTGATTTTACGGAGAATTTCCGAAAAGCATTGAGACATCTTGCAGTCGATGACTATCAAATGGTTCACTAAAACAATGCATAGATAACACTTGAATACTTGAGTCATCAGCGCCGGGGAATCCGTAGAACGGCATAGATCTCTAGTGGCTCCAAAAGGTCGCAGCGTGGTCTCCGGAGACCCTCCGACGTTGAATGCACCCTCAGCGAGCCGTAGGATTCGCGAACTCCTTGACAAAGCCACTCTGACAGTCAATCACCCTCCACCCCGATCCTGTTAACCGCTCAGCGCCGCAGCAGAAAGGCATGGCTTCCGACACTGTCTCTCTTATAAATGGGACCACATCGGCGCCTTTTGTCGTCGATGATATGCAGCTCCAGGCCGATGCAGCAGCAGCTGGGCCCTGGGAGTTCGTGTCGTTATCGCCGGAAACTGCCCAAGTCGCTCTTGATGCCGTGCGCTACCAAAGTAACTACGCTCGGACAGTGACCACGCGACTTTGTCTTCACTACATTAACACCATTCGAATGAGAGTGAGTAGTTCTAGTATTACCAGCTACCTCGTCTCGGTCGATGGTTGCAAACTCTCTCAAGTGGATCCTACTGGGCGTTGTGATATTTATTACTGCCGGCCATACACGTACGAGGTGCAACTGGAACAGAAAGCGGTGGGAAGCACCGTGTTCATCGTGAAGTCGATCTACAAGACCATCGACCAAAAGTCTTTGAATGACTTTCGCGAAGAGGCCAGCAATTTGGACTTTACGACAGCATTTGCGGAAGCGGCAGTAGCTGAAAAGGAGTCAATCTTCTACCCCAAAAAGGTTTCTCTTCAAACCACGCAACCGGTAGCTGCTATTGAAGAAAAGCCGGGAAGCCCGACCACCGAGAAAGAACCGGACGCTTGGACTTCTGATCTGAACGGCTTCCGGGAATCGGAGCCGATTCCAACACCGCAAAGTACTGCTCCGCCGCTGTTGATCCGCGTTGAGACACTGTCCACGACAGTATTGCAAGGAGAGAGAGCTACTACTGCTGGACCTTCCACAGTCATTGCCATTATCGGAATCGCCGCGGTGTCTGTATCGATGGTTGCTTTCGTCGTGGCGCTGGCAATGGTTCGATGGCGTGTACGAGCAAACAACTCAAAATTCGTTCTGAGCCAAGAGTACTCGCCGTTAAGCGGGATACCCAGCACCATGGATAACACCATCTCCATATCTAGCACGGAGACTGTTGCTTCAGACACAATTCCAGACATCGCACAACTCACAGGGTTCTTTATCTGAATAATAGGATGTCCATTGGGGACTCGGTTTTAGACAAAGGGTGTTGTGAAAATTTTTTGGAAGACCGTCTAGAAGATCCGACGCAACGGACAATTGGGGCCGACGATGGATAACGCACCGCAGGATCAGTTGAGTCGATGAAGGCGAACGGTAGCAAACTACCGTAACAAAAAAATGGGGGGGGGGAGTCGGAAGCATACATCATTTTGCAAATTATTTAACCGTGATGTGGTTATAGACCAGCAACTGCAGCACGGATACTGTTTAACAGGTCGCTATGCTCCAATTTGGGTACCTTTGCTCTGACAGCTTTAGCCATGCCTTCTTTCGTTGAAGCTTTCCCTAGAGCATAATCACAGGCATCCTCGCTGCTCGCTTCCGTTCGGTTAGCGGAATTAACAAACGCGTGACGGATTCCTGGCGCCCCTGCGAAGTAAATGCGTAGTGCGATCGGATTGCGCCGGTAAGGTGTTTCTGGATTTAAACCGTTTGTCATTTCCGGCTGAGTTCGGTGAGAGCGTAGGAGATGAACGCGAACAGCAAGGTGCTCGCTCAAGCGGCACAACAGAGATCCATCAGGTTCATCGCCCAGAGAATTTACTGTTTGACATGTGCCATCTCGAAGTCTGCCGTGTGAATCCCATTGACGAAGAATAGCACCAGAGATGCTATCAAAGAGCAAGCCATCCCCATCGGATGTCGTCGACAACAGTGTCTTTCCACTTGGGTAAGCATTCAAAAATCCCACACCCGCGGGGTCGAAGCTCAGAGCTAGCTGGCCATCCTTGTGAGCAGCATAAACTCGATATCCGCTATGTTCTGCAGAGGTCTCGAAGTCGACGCTGATCGCTATGCTTCCAGAAGGCCATCGTGCAATCGCCGAGCCATCACAACACACGTGAATAGCAGTCACTGTGCTGTTCGGGTAGGCGACAGTATATACCTTTTCTTGGCGGGGTGGTACTGTCGACTCGAGGATTTTATTTTGTGCTACTGCAGCTGATTTGGGCTTCGTTCGTTGCATTGATTTGCCGTTGCAGGGTAACTGAGACTGCGGCTTCTTGTCCTTCTTGAGAAAGCTGTCGTTATCAAATGTCGGCAGTGACAGCACTGAGTCCAATAATGCTGATATTCCACTAGGCTTCGGCTCAATCTCCTCTTTCGGTAATGGGTGATATTCCTCGGCTTTCTTGTCGCTCTGCAGCGAGTTTCCACTGCTGGCAAGCTTTAGTTTTTCGCTAGCAAGCTTGCTGTGATTCTCTTCATATTCTGCGTGGATAGAGGTAACAGAATCCGCAGGCTTGGGCTGCAGTATTTCATTGTCAGAACTCATCGACGAATTATTAAGTAGATCCATTGATTCTCCGTTGCTGTCGAGGGGAATGAAGTCCTGTATCGGGAAAGCCCGCATAAACGCTTCGGTTGTCATCTGCTCAGGACACAATAGCTCGCACATCTCAAGGTCTTTAGGGGCGTGATTAATACAACAAACGGCGCACCTGCTTCTTTGACTTCGCTAGCTTAATCGATTCCTCGGGAGGTGGCGGTAACGCTGCAACGGTGTCTTGGGAGAAGTCTTCGTTTGATCTCGTATCTAGATAATATCAGGAGGATAAGTCCATCCCTGGAATTTGAAACCAAAAGGTTGAAATCACTACCTTCAGATCGTTCTGATAATGAGAAGAGAGAGCAATCTGTCGCTCCTGAATCCAAAGACCCTCTCTCTTCACAGTGCCTCGCTTCCTCTCGAAGCTCTTCTGTGATTAAAACGGTATCAACACGCTGAAGCCACGGAAGTACCTTCAGAATCGCCAAACTGCCGCAAGACGGAGAACGATGTAAATCGGGAGCTGCAGTACAAGTATATACCAGATATTGAGTCCGCACATGTAGTCGTTTTGTTGTGTACATGGATTCGGGTGGATGACCAACGTCTGGAGCGCGGGGAGCTGCTGCAAATGCGCGAGTTGTGCGTTCTCAATGCGGTTATCTCTGATCCACAGCTCTTCAAGATACTTTAACCCCGTGATCCAGCTCAAATCCGTGATTTGATTGCTTGAACACTTGAGCATCACCAATTTTGGCATCGTTGCCACCTCCTGAAGACTCTCCACGATGTTATGCGAGACGTCGAGACTGCGCAACTCCATCATCTGCATCCACGTAACTTGACGCGGTTAATATGAAGTCTCATGGGCAAAATCGACAAAGCACGACCTGTCAGACCTTCTCCAGCCCACTCAAGCTGCTGATACTGTTGAACTGTTGCGCACCAAGCCAAAACAAATTAAGGTCTGCATTTGCCCACACGTCATTATTATCCAACTACAGTACGCACCGCTACGTTGAGGTATTGTGCCGTCGGCATGACCCTCACCACATCCTCGAGACTCGACAGCTGCTCGTCCGCCACAATGAGCTGTCGCTGGTCCTCGTTCTCGACCCGCATGGCCGCACTTGAAGTGCGGCGCTTCGCACTGCAACAAATAGATTTACTGGGATAATGCAAATGGATATCAGTACATACAATCGTACTTAATTGCAATAACTTGTGCCTCACCACCAACACCCATCATCTTAGAGGACTCTCGATCAAGTAGCACGATGAACTTCGGCGGTATAATGGGCGGCGGCGCGGCTCCGGGTGTGCCTCAGCAGCCTTCGCAGCAGTCGCAGCTCATGATGGCTAAGGTGGAGATGGCGTCCTACGCGGACCTGTTCGAGCGCCTGTCGCGCGTATGCTTCCAGAAGTGCAAGTTCAAATACAACGATGGCCAGCTCAACGTGGGCGAGATGAGCTGCATCGACCGCTGCTCTGGCAAATACATGCAGGCCTACAGCTCGCTGGGCGTCAAGATGGCGCAAGTGGAGAAGGAGATCATGGACCAGGCTGCCGCCGGCGCCGGCGTGCAGCAATAGACGCGCCCAACGGCAGCAAAGAAGGACGACACGGCACAACCCCAGGAATAGGTTGAGAGACCTTCAGCAGAAGAGGCAAAGAGATTCGTATGCATACACTGGTGGGGGGGATCTAAATAATGGCTTACGTTGTGTTGCTGGCGTTGCTTGGCTGCTTACTTGAGTCGAGACTTGGACGGGCCTTGCTTATTGCGTCAAGGGACGGAGGACGCAGTTTAGCTTCACTACACAGGACTTGGCCTTCGCAGTCACTCAACTTGATGGGCACCCTCTCACTTTCATGCTTTTTTCTCTATCTATGCCTTCTAGCACGATACGCGTGGCGACTTCGCTTGATGTCCAGTTGGCGCTGCTCGATCACATTAATGCGCTTCCGTTTCCACGCTGCGATTCAATAGTTGTGCCTACTGTAGCCTCCGAGGCCGGCCCCGCCGACACCACCTCCAACAGCAGCAGTAGAACCCAACGAGAGTCCGCCACCGACACCAGGAGGAACATACGGCTGCTTTCCGTCAGAGTATGTTGCTCCATCACCTTCGCCTCGGTAGAGCACTCCAGGTGCGTATCTTGCTTGTCGTGTGTAGCGGCTGCCTTGCGTGTCGCCCATGTTGCCGCTGTCTAAACCCCGGCCCCCGGTCGGTGTCCCGCCTGCGAGAACACTACTGCCTGCTGCCGCTATCGCATTCCGTTGAGGCACACGCGGCATGCCGTAGGATGACGCTGATGCAACAGTAGCCTGCTGCCGCAAATTGCTGTATCCTCCAACGTCCACCACTGACTGCTGGTTCCGACCATACTGTCCACTGCCGCTTCGTTGACTTCCTGCCGATTTCTGCGGCGGTGTGAATGTTGCTGGCTTCTCTGTCGACTCTGCACGATCATATTGCTGCTGGCTATTTCCACCCGGTGTTGATGCCGTTACCGGCATGGTCACGTTCACGTTTACTTGAAAAAAGGGGTACTGCAGGGCCTGACTTGATGTCGGTCGCTGGTTCGGATCAAATTTAAGCAGGTCCGTCATCAGTTGAAGCGCCTCTGGACTCGCATGTGGAATTAACTGTGCCAACGACGTCGGTACAAACTGCGGGAAACGATAGTTCATTTGCGCTGCGAGCTTCATACCTTCCGGCCACGTACTGTGGGTTGGATTTCCCAGCACTGAGCAGATTTTATATAGTTGGTCGCCTTCACTGCTGCCCGGAAATAGCGGTCGTAGTGTAAACAGTTCGGCCATGATACAGCCCATGGCCCACGCGTCAATTGGAGAGTTGTATGTTGTAGATCGTAGCAGAACTTCTGGAGCACGGTACCAACGAGTTGACACGTAATCGGTGAATGGTGGCCTCGATCGGATCTCCCTCGCCAAACCAAAATCTGCAACCTTGACGGTGTCGCCCTTGACCAGCATGTTCTCGGGCTTGATGTCTCGATGGAAGAAACTGTGCTTGTGCATGAAGGCTAACCCCTGCAGCATCTGGTACATGAGATTGCGTATTTTGGACTCTGGAAAGTGCCGGTCGCGCTTCTTCATCGTGTCGTACAGATTGCACTCCATGTACTCAAAGACAAAGTAGAGCTCATCGTTCTCGCGGATAACTTCCTTGAGCTTGACAATGTTTGGGTGGTTCAGCTTCTTCAAAGACTGCAACGAACACATCACAGACAGCAGTTATCATCAAGTGTTCGTCGCTTCTTAGTGCACTGCTGCGTCTACACATACATTGACTTCGCGCAGCTGCATACACTCTTCCCAGGAGTAAAACTTTTTCTTCATGCGCTTGACCGCCACCTGAATCGCAGGCAAAAAGAGAGTCATGAGTATCCGCCCTTTCCACTGTTGCTGTCCGATTAACGCAAGCACTCACCACTTCTCCAGATTGGCGGTTAACGGCCTTCAGCACGGACCCGTAGGTGCCGTCGCCCAGCTGCTTGGTGACCTTGTAGCGATTCATCTTTCGCCGCCGCCGCCGATCGACACGCGCGCTCGCTGTTGCTGTTGCACTTTTCCTCACCAGGAGGCGCCAGGCGCAGAAGCCGTGGCCAAAAAGAGAAAGCACCCATTTTCTAAAAATAGTCTCGCAGCAGTTTCAGTATTGAGTTACCGCTTGAAGTGCCGCACACAACAAGGAAAAATGGACAAAACTGGGGGATTTCAATAGTCCGACCGTCATTCCTAACACACACACGCGGTATCCGGCGAGATGAAGACGTGGGAGGCTTTCGGCGCGGGCCTGGCCGTGGTGGCCTCCGTCGTATCCAACCTGGGCGTGAATATCCAGAAGTATTCCCACTTGAGCGAAGATGCGCGGCCTGCACGAGAGCGTCGTCCCTACATCCGCCGCCCCGTGTGGTGGGTCGGCTTTGCGCTTGTGGTTCTCGGCAGCCTGGGCGACTTCGCGGCCTTTGGATTTGCCACGCAGTCACTCGTGGCGGCGCTTGGTGGCGGCGCAACGCTCGTGGCCAACGTCGTCACGGCTCAGTGTATTAATGGAGAGATGCTCTACAAGGTGAGGGGAAACTAGCGAAAGTATCCGATTTTTTGCCATTTCTAACCGGGTGAAATATTTTTTCTCCATTTGTTGCCTAGACGGATGTGAGCGGAGTCCTATTTGTGGTAATTGGGGTGGTGATCATCGCGTGTCTTGCCGAGCCCAACGTCGAGTATCCACTGCCGGAACTTGAGCTGAGATTCGTCCGAACGCGTGAGTTGGTTGACATGTTGCTGAAGTGAGTAAAGGCTAACGGCAGACGATATTATCTTGTTTGTTGCTGTTGCAGCCTTCGTGGTGTATATCACGTGCGTTGGGGTGTGCGTCGTGAGCATGCTGGCCACCATCAAAGGCTCAGTTGCCAATCGGCTGAAGAATCAGGTGTACTGGTCCAACAGGCGCCAGAAGAAGCTCATGAAGGTTTGATTCCGAAGTAAGTTCTGGATTATTTGCAAAGGGAATGCTAACATTTGTCTTACTGTAATAGGAATTCAAGCTTCGGGTCGAAAGACTTGAACAGAGACTTTTGGACATGGAAGTGAAACTGCTGCAGGTCACCACTTCCCCTGCGCCGTTGCCTACGGGTCTCGTGAATCCTCCTGCGATGAGCAGAGAGCTGCGGGAGTTAATTGACTCTTCGAATGCAGAAGACGCCGAAGCTGACGAAGAGGCAGCGGCTCGAGAATCTCGAGTTCCGTACTACTACGCAATATCTTCAGGCATCGTGGGGGCCATGACCGTGCTCCTGGCCAAATGTTCGGCTATCATGATTGCTCTTACGCTCAAGGGTGATAATCAGTTCAAGTACGGACTGACGTATATTTTCCTGGGTGGCATGTTCGTGTGCATCCTCATGCAAACACACTTGCTTAACATGGCTACGACACTGGGAGACATCATGACTGTGTTCCCCATTTTCCAAGCCTGTTGGATTACTTTCAGCGTAGTTGGGGGTGCGATCTTCTATCAGAATGACGACGACCCGTTTCCTACAACGGACAAAGTGTTTTACCCCCTGGCGTTGCTTTCTATTGCCGTGGGCGTTGGGCTGCTGGTGCAACACAATTCCTCGTCAGTTGAATCGCAGACGAGTGGAGGCGGCAAACTGGGAGTTAAGACACGTACCGATAGTGGCGCAACCAAGTTTCATCGCAACGACGAGGATGATGATATTTTGCTGAGTGCGGACGCGTCCATGAGCTCGCCTCTGCTTCCTGCGGGTTCGCGGGAAGATGAGGGCTACCTGCACCTCAGCGCCTAGTCGGGGACATCATGATTTTATAAGTGTGGAAAAAACTCTAGTTGAGATGTATTGAAATATCTCAACCTTGCCGCGCAAAATGAACAATAGTCTATGCATGCTTCGTACAACATTGAGCACTTCACTCGAGTTTCGAGGAGTGCTACGTCAAAATTGCCTTTGTTCGAGTCTAATCGTCATCCACAACGATGTCTGGGAAGTCATCATCGTCGTCATCGTCGGCCTCAACCGTAGCGATAGGTTTCTTCTTGTCATCACTGTCCTTGGCACGTTTCGCGACTGGCTCATGATCCACTTCTTCGTCACTGTCTTCCTTATCCTCGGCGTCCTCTTTCTCAACTTCCATCAGTGTCACCTTTGTAGCAGCCTGAGGCCGAGCATCGTCGTAGTCCTCCTCTTCTTCTTCTTCCTCCTCCGCTTCTTCCTCGGTAACGGCGGGAGCCTTATGCTTTGTCGACTGCTTCATTTGCTCCTCTTCCTCCTGCTCCACCTTTGAGCCATCATCTTCTTCATCGTCATCATGCTCGTGTTCGTCCCAGTCTTCCGCATCCCCCAGGACGGCGGACTCCTTCGTGGGCTTCGAGTTGGTCCCAAAGTAACGGTTCTTCTGTTCCTTGTTAGCTTCTTGATGAAAGTTAATAGCCATTGGAGGTGCACGTGGGTGGAGCATTGCCTCACCGGCGTTAAGTGCTATCAGTTGGAGAACCGATGAAGCACCACTGCTCCCGATGATGCGACGCTGCCAGTACTGAAGTCCACGAAGCAAGTTAGCCGCATGGGAGCCACAGCTATCAGCAGTCACCGCGTCTGACAGGAGCGCGAGAGCCACTGGATCGATGGCACCATGAGCCTGGCTTGATCCCACTATGTGTCGGCGCTGTATCGCCTTAAGCGCGATCCCACACGCTGAAGAACGGCACTCTTCAGGCAACAGGCTTCCATATACGCTGACACAGCCAGCAATAGCAGTCAATACAGCTTCGAGGGTCTGCGCGACAATGACCTCGTCGCGCAGAGACACAAAGCTTGCCTGGCCCGCAGCCGCGTTTCCTCCGTTGAGGGCAGCGAGCGTTGCCGCTGCCGCAGCTTGGCGCTTTCGCTTCTTGCTCTTGCTTCCATTATTCTTCGAGTCCTTCTGCTGAGCTGCCAGCGCCTTTGCCACGGAGTTCGAGGTGTTGGTGGCGCTAGTCTTTTCGTCGAAGCTATGCTTGCAGCGCGTGACCAACGCATTCAGCAAAGGCACCCCAAGTTTCTCGACGGTGCTGGCACCCAGACGACGAGCACACACCGCCGTCGCATCAGCTAAAGCTTGGAGATCCTCACCGTCGCCTACGCTTTCAGAAGCAAGCAAAAGCACGCGCGAGATCTTGCTTGCATGACGGAGAGCGCAGATGCCAGCGCGTTCCATTGAAGCACTCAAAGCACGCAAAGCTTGTGCGTGAATACGCGGCAGAACTGCATACACAACACTAACCGGCAACCGCACACCATCATCTGACACACCCGTGTGCTTACCCACCTCGTGTGCACGCACCCCCATCGCACGACGAGCGAACACAATAATCTCCGGCAGCACCTGTTGCACCTCACGCTCCGAAATCTGCCCGCGACTCAAAATTGCAGTCCGAGCACTCAGCAGCTCATGCAGAGCGCTCAATGCGCGGTTCATTCTCACCAGAGTCATTTCAGCGCGCTGGTAGACTGGCAAACTCTGACTAGCCGCACCTTGTACCCAGAGCTTCTTTCCCGTCACTCCTTCAGTCGACGGCGCAGTGGAGCGTTTGCCCGCCAGCAAGTCTAGCTGCTGGTGCGCCGCCTCTAAGGCCTTCTGGGACATTTGCGTCCATACCTGCTGTGGCTTGTCCGACGCATTGCACAGTAGTGCCAGGCATAGCGTCGCCTTCTGGGCCACCACTTTATCGTTGCCACTTCCATCAGCAGCAGGGAATAGAGCACCTACGCACGCCGATTCGATTTTCGTAGCATAGCTTCTCAGCGAGTTGGGAGACACACGAAGTAGCGTTGCAATGATCCCTAACTGGGCAACAATCAACGAGGACTTGCTGGTATGAAGCTGCGCCACAAGTGGCTGCAGCAGCTTCCCTAGCAGCTCCAGTACTTCCCGACGCGTGTCCGGGTTAAACCTGTCCACGTGAAGTAGCAGCGCTTGCGCCACGCCACACGCGGCAGCTGTAGCTCCCTCCGCATCGTTGTCCTCGGTCTTGCTCGACTGCTGCTGCTTCAGTACCTTCACTACGAGTTCCAGCAGCTTAACGGCCAGCGATTCAAGTCGTTCCAACGGACTCTGCCGCACTGTCGTCAGCAGCAGCTCCCATCCAACGCGACGAGCGATGGAAGACCCCTCTACGAGTTGCAGAAGCCTAGTCTGCCATTTACTCAAAGCCTTGCCGTCCGTCACGAGCCCAAAAACATTGTGACACTCCAGAGCTTCACGTAAAGCACCCTGCTGCGTCAAAAAGGCCTCCAGAGCAGCAGAATCACTTTCCAGGTCGATGGGAAAGGCCAAGGCGAGCACCGACGACAGCAGGTTGCGTGCCAGAGCCGTCTCCATCACGAGCGTATCCGAGGCCATGTCGGTTGACGACGAATGCTCGATTGGAACTGGTTGGTTGAAAGGGAAGTAGCGATTTTAGGCTGAAAATTTCAGCTAATGATGGGGGGTTAAACGATTTATAGCGAATCAGAAAGTCACTCCCTTAAAAACCGGTACGGTCAGGGTTTAGAAATATATAAAAATAAATATAATATATTTCTCCATATGTTCTTCCTGGAAAAAATTAACAGTTAGGTTTTTCACAAAAACCCTCAGATGAATATTACCGTAATCCCCCTGTCAGTAGGGTTCAATATGCAAATAGGTTAGGGGAGTTAATGCAAGCAAAAACGGTGAAATGCACGTACTCAGTAGAAAGCAACCTGTCGGCGAGGCCCAAGGTCACCTACTCGCGCGGTTTTCTCGGAGGTGAACGCGCGCTCGTGGCTGAGCTTTGGCATTGAGTTTTATCGCTGTGGGAGATAGCGACTAATTCAATTTTAGATGTGAAGCTGTTGTGTGCGCTAACTTTGATGTATCTTGTTTTCTTTATTATGAGTTTTCAATACGGGACTGACTATACGCCACCTGTAACTCGAGCAGTTTTCTCGATGGTGAGTGCGCGCTCGTGGCTGAGCTTTTGGCACAGGTTTCATCTATATGGGAGTTAGCGACTCCTTCAATTTTAGACGTGAAGCTGTTGTGTGCGTTAACTTTGATGCATCTTGTTTTGTCAGAGCTGCATTCAAAAGGCGCGAAGTGGCCAAGCCTCGCATTTCGTGGATGCTAACTACATCCCGCCGACGTCGAACGAGTGCGAGCGCTTTTTCTCGGCAGCCAAGCTTGTGCTCACTGATCTGCGGAAGAGGATGGCGCCAAGGAAGCTGGAAATGGTGATGTTCTGCAGTACAAAAGGGACCTGTAGGATGTGCACACGGTAGACGAGGTACGCTCGACAAATGGGAAGAATAATGCTAATGATTGAATGGTTAATTCTTGTCCTTCAGCAGAGAAAATTAATCTCGGTATTGCATTCTCGGGACCCGAGTTCGTCTCCAACCAGCGGTTTCACGACGCCGTTCTCAGGTCGGAAACTTGACGACCGTCGCCGTCGGTGCTAGATATCGTGCCATTATAAGGTAGTGCTCCACAACGTGATCGAAGAGCATGTGAGAGCACCACGAAGCGACACACCATTCCACCTGTAGCGCCTTGCTTACACTTTCAAGATTCTTCAGATCGTCGTGCAGCTTCTTCGGCATCACGTCCTCATGTGCATTTGGGATGAAATCCGCGAGGCGCTCGTATGCACGGTTGATCCTGTCTATGGATCAGGGGTCCCGAGAATGCAATACCGAGATTAATTTTCTTTGCTGGAGGACAAGAATAAACCATTCAATCATTAGCATTATTTCTTCCCATTGTCAAGCGTACCTCGTCTACCGTGTGCACATCCCACAGGTCCCTATTGTACTGCAGGAACATCACCATTTCCAGCTCTTCCGCAGATCAGTGAGCACACGCTTGGCTGCCGAGAAAAAGCGCTCGCACTCGTTCGACGTCGGCGGTATGTAGCTAATATCCACAAAGTACGAGCGCTTGGCCTCTTGAATGCAGTCTTGATAATGAACGACTCCTTGGTGGCGTTTCCTTGCGCCCGTTCGAGACTTGGCGTTCTAATTTCGGCACAGACCGACTTTTCGGTCACATTTAGAGTTTCTCCACGCTGGAGCTTGACGAGTCCCATTTCTAAATCCGAGTAGTTGACGATGTATGCTGTCATCGACATCCGAGCCTTCAGGGACGGATAGAGCTTGATGACTTGGTCGAAAAGGCGGCGCACAGCGGACAGTGTCAGCGTAGGCTTCTGTAACTCCTTCGTAACGGCCTCAAAGGCAGCTAGGTTTTCGAGCAGCGCCTTGACACGCTCATATTCAGCTCGGCGTAGCAACAGAGACTGCACACCATGTTCTACAAGAACACCATGTCTAGCTGGATAATGAATGGCTGCAGCTTCACGTACCTCTCGACCATCTCGTACGTACTGGACCACATGGTCTCATTTCGCAAGAGCGGAGACAGATGGGAGACGCGACGCAAAATTGTTCTGCCCTCGAGCGTCCGCAACTTGGACATCAGCGCATGGACCTTCGCGATCATCTCATCCTCGCTCTTGAGGAAGTCCTTCACTGCCAGGTTAAACCTATGGCTAGCGCACCCGATTAGTGGTATAGCGCCTTCCTTGCTGCCGATGTACTGGTTGACTGAGCAGTTGTCGCCCACCATGAACTTCACAGCCGTCCAGGGCTTGTTGTATCGAGACAGCGTCCCGCGATTAGGTCGAACTGGATCTGCGCGCTGAAGCCATCCTCCGACTCCACCGGCGAGAACACCAGGCACAAGCGGCGTGAAGAGCACTCCAAGTCGTCAAAATAGTCACGCGCGATGCGACTACCGGTTATACCGGTTTCTCCAGCGCACTGTCAAATACCGCAAATATGGTTACATAGTGGCGGTTACTGCTACTCCAACCGCCCAAAACGAATCCAAACGAGTCTGGAAGCTCGCTAGCGACTCGCCCTTCGACCGTTTCACTCAGCAGCTTGACGTACTTCGACAGCGTGCCCTCCGACACGGTAGAAAGCGCGGCATTCTGACGGGTGAGTCGGTGCTTTACAAACTCAAATGGGAGTCGGTCGGAGATGACCCACCCCAACCAGCGGTAGAGATTACGAGTCCGCTGACTGACGGGACGTAGGTTCAGCGGGTTTTGGCGGCAACCTGCCTCCTGGGCATCTTGCTCGTAGTCAGCGTGGCTGCGTCTTAGATGAGTAGGTTGGTGTAGCCATCCCCTTTCTTGTAAGTCTTGGCGCAGGTTGTGCATATGAACATGTTGTCCCCGGCCTGGGTGAAGAGCATGGTGCATATTTGGCTACTGGTGAGGACAATGGGGGCAGAGTATGGTGGGATGTGAGCTTGGAGGTGAATCTGAAGTGATTTCTAGCTGGCTGAGCGGCTATTGGCGTGCATAATCAACGAATGGCTAAGGACCGAAGTGGGAGATTGTTGGCTGTGGTTCTCTGGAAATTCTACAATTCGTCGTTGAATTACGTGCAATTTTTAATGAATTGAGCCCAAATAATTAATAATTAATTTAAAAGTTCTGATTCATTTGTAGGGGTATTATTTTATCGGGACCCCTGCTGCAGTACAACCGGGAGTTGTGGCTGTAACGGAGGCCATTGAGACTCAGAAGGTGAAGAAGAAGAAGATATAGCGAGTTGATAATTGGGGTCTATGAAGGTAGCAAACAGAAATACTGTACCATGGCTATTATTGACAAATACTCAGTTACGGTTTGGTGAGGATCGCCAGGCCCAACCGTACGTTATTGCATTTCACCGAGCCTTGGATGCATTATAGTATAGAGATTGCCACCCCAGCGTGAAACCTGCTACCCGAAACAATGCATGCGGTTTAGGGTCGTATGCATAGCGCTCATGAATCGAGAACCTCATTTTGGGTGGAAACGTGGGAATGCATATTGGTCTCCGGATCATTTTCATCTTCAATCGGTAAGGACTATAATATACGCATCGTCAGGGCTCCAGAAAAATACATTAATGCAGAAATTATTGCAATAGTTGCTTTGCAATAATCTATATTATCGCTTTGCTTGTCCCTACTGATTATTTATCTAGTTGCCGATAACTCAACCAAGATTTACTTGTGCGCGGTCAATCCAAGCGGTTGATCTGTGCAAAGGAGGCATCTTTGGAACGCTTTCAAACATCTCCATCAATCATTCGTTGAGCGCGTCTCCAGAACCGTCGCGCTTTGAGGACCAGCAGCGTCCATGACTTGCTGTCGATATTCCCGCCGACGTCGAACGTCGTTAAGCGAGTCGTAAAAATGATTGCAGTAGTTGTCTGTCCTAAACATGATTGCAGTTTTTGTTGGTCTGGATACGGATCTGGCTATCTTATCATATTCGGAGGAACCGCTTGATCAAGTTGGCTTCAACATCCATCGCAAGTGGCCCACGATTTCATCAATGCTACGGGCCGCCAGCAATTGAGGCCATTGCATAGGTACCGATGATAACAGGTAAAAATCAAGGCCACCCGCCGTCTATAGCGGCACGAGGTCTGCCATCTACATATCACGCCTTGTCACTTTTGAATTAGCTTCCGGCCGCGCATGTTCAACACAATCGACTCCAGCTTGCCCATGAAGATTTCGTACTCCTTCTTCGCCACTTTGGCCATGCTTGCTATAACCGCCCTCAGTGTTCCCAGAACACTCGCCTACCAAACTTCCGTCGACGACCTTCTCATTTCGCAACCTTGTCACAACGAAAAGGCCTCGTGGACATCGGTCCGCGCTCTAAAAGCGATGGGTTCACCCCAGCAGCAGGGACCTGCGGACAACACCAAACCGCAGTACTATCACCCCCGCCACCAAAAGAACGACACCAAGACGGCTCCCTGTACTCTACAAGAGGCCCACCTTCACCGAATTCTGGGCCACGCTCCGGTGGTGCCACCCGCTTCGACAACCACGGGCTACTCGAAGGCCACGCCAGCTCCCGCTAAGGCGAAAACACCGCATAAGCCTACTCCAGCAGGTACGAAGGCAACCCCTGCACCGACGAAACCAATGACAGCGGCGGCTCCTTCTCCTACCGCGGCCAAGCCGAAGGGCACGCCAGCAGCTACAAAGTCGGCTCCTTTTTCCGACCAAGGCCAAGCTGAAAGCTACCCCAGCAGCACGACGAACAAAGCCAAGACTACACCCGCCACCACGACGGCAACACCAAAGGTAACACCAGCTACAACGACTATATGTAGCTCAAAAATGACGCCTGTGTCGGCTACGTTTCATTCAGATACACACAAGCCCAAGTCAACACCGATGTCGACGTAAACGCCGACGCCACCTGCTGCCAAGTCCAAGATGGTGGCTCTCACCACTCCAATGCCTACAATGTACCGCTTATTCGGCAGAAGACTCGTAATTTGGATGAGGATCAAGCCGATGAGCAGCAGCTGCTGTAACCGCCTCGCAAGGCGAAGAGACTGGCGCGACTTATCACGAAAGGGATTCTCAACGTGTGTTGCTGATATTGACGACTGCCGCCACATCGGAATGCCGGCGATAGACTCGAACAGTATATTCGTCACTTTCAAGATGACGCTTCCTTTGCTTCCGTGATAAAAGGTATCTGACTTTCCTTGACAGCCTTACACCATCTCCACCATTGAAAAAGCGATTTATCCACAGGTGAATATAACTACCTTAGCACACACAAAACTTCTTCACCCTCAAACAAACGTTTCGTTCACGCGTGTGACACAATATCAGGTATGCAGTTTTTTTTGGTAGTTTCAAGTTACCGTACGCAAAACGGTTCTCGAGAATAATGCGCAGCAGTTATACTCCCCGATATTTTCGCTTCAGTCCGAAACAGCATTGCTAAAACGTGTACCGGTATATGTAAATGTACATGTATGGCCAGGTTCACCGTATGCCCAAGCCAAGCACTCAGCACAACCGCAATCTCAAATAAACTTGGATGCAAGTCTTGAATGAGTGTAAGTGTTTGGAATTAAGCACATCACATGTTTCACGGACCAAGCGACAAAAACAGGGGGTGCTTTCTAGTTTGTCGGGAAACCTTGCAAGAAATATTTCCTGTCGGAATGAATATGGATGAATATCATCACATCTCCGGCTATACACGAACTTACTATTGATGTTATTGGCCAATAGATTGGCTGCCATGGCATTTGATCTTGTTTTAGCGAATCAAATTGAACTACGCGATCAATTTTGACCAAGTAGATAGATCCCGGATTGGTAAGAGCGCACACCCACACCTCCGACGTATTGGGTCGGAGGGAGTCCTGAAGTTACTGATATCCCTCTACAAAATTCCAAATCATTTGCATATGTCTCGAATAATAGCCAAGCTCCTACATCCCCGACGCCAGAAGAGCCTGAACGACCTCGCACCGACCAGAACAACGCTTGCTCGCGAGGGCGAATGTCGCTCTTTTGTAAGTTCTCGAGGAAGAAGACGTAACTTGGGAGTACCTAGAAGTGGCCATGCAGCGCGAGCGTGCCGCAATCGTCCTGGTAGATGTGGTGAAATTCGGCATGCACCTTGCCTTCAAGGAGGAACGTAATGGCAAGATGTTAGCCCAAACCTCGGTCATGCAGTACTGCCGACAGGCTAAGAACTGGCTGCTGGACCAGTTCCCTCAGCATCGGGCAGCTATTGACAAGACATTGCTCAAGAAGGACCAAGTTCTTGAACGTTATTGCTTGACGAGAGAGTCGGGGGCCTTTGTTAAAAAAAGCTCCTGCGTGCACGAAAAACGTGCTCAAGCAGATGATAGTGTATCTCTATTCGACTGCTGTTACCTCCGTAGATTACCAGGACGCTGTTCTGCTGTGCTTATTCTGGTTCCTGTTCGGGCGTGCGTCGGCCTCACGCTTCTTCGCAAGGCTAACCTGTCCATTGGCGCGGGCGATATCTTCTTCGTGCGCTTCATGCGGATCAAGACTGCCGAAGAACAGGGCCTCTCGCTGTTCCCTGACGATGACTTCACCACGTGCCCACTGCTCGCGATTACGCTTGCATTGTTGACCCAAGCTTCTCCGGCGGCGTCGCTACTGAATCAGCTTCCTGCAGCTTATGCCGTTCCCAAGCCATTCTGAATCCTGCTACGCCTTTCATCGACTTGATCGACCAGCCAGGATCTGCGGTTCCGCAACAAGCATCTTGCTCGGATGGAGGCAAGACAACTGACTCTTCGTCGGGCATCCACAGCTGCGTCAATCGTGTCCTGGAGAGAGTCGCTAAACCGGCCGGTGTGACCCATCGTCTGACATGACATTCCTTTCGACGCGGCGGGGCACAGTATGCGAATGGAACCGGTATGTGTGTACAGTGGATTTTTGACCGAGGGGCGTGGATCATGACAGCGACGAACAAGGCCTTCGCATGCGTCTTCAACACACTGTCTGAAGACGACAAGGTTGCTCGCGTCCTTAGTGGTCGGGATCCCGATCGGGTCGTTTCGCTAGATCCATTCGACTCCGACACCCAGACGAAGATTCGGACCGTCGCAGCGGCGCTATTCAACGCATCCTACGGGCTTAAGACAGCGAAGTACAACGCGAACGGGAGGGTTGTCGCCACGCGCATGGCTTACCTGATGCGCCATTATCCATCCCTGAAGCGTGTCAATGCAGATAGCCCTGCTGTCAAGCGACTTGAAGAATGCGCCATCGAGAAAGGCTACTCCATCAACGACCTTCTATCTTGGTCGTCGCACTTGACCTGTAACACGAGCGCAAGTCCCCAAACCGACACAGCCAAGGCCCTAGACAGCACGAGCGATATCACTAAGCTCCCCATCTTTCGTCAACAAGCTGCCTTGATTAGGCAGTTAATTCAGGTCAGCCACAAGCTCGACGTTCGCGTTTCTACGATGGAAGCTAAAATCTACAATAAGGCGCAGCTAGCACCAGCAATGGAAGGCACAAGTGAGAACACAACCAATGCGCTACCAGCCAGAAAGCGCCGTACGGGTGTAACGACATACCTGCAAGATGTATGGTTCTCCTGGACACCCAGGAGCCTCGCATTTGGAGTTCGACGGACAGCTCCACCAAACACACGAGATCCACCGGCAAGCTTGTCGCTGCATTCTTGAAGCAGTTCCTCGCTGAAGGGTTCGTGCTCGACTAGAGGTCGCCGCAGAACCGAGACGATGTACTGGGGCTTGGCGCAAACGCTGAAAGGAGCTGCGTCGTTTCTATCCCAGCACGAAATTCCTACCCGCAGAGCTCAGAACGTCCTCAAGTTCATGCGCAATCTTCACAAGGCCGGCATCTAAACTCTCATCCAACACTGCAAGCAATTTCAAGCCGCCAGTCGCATTGTTGCCCCTGCCCCTGTGCATACTACAAATATTATTGAGTTAATATCCGCTGCGTAGTTACGCATGTCTTACCTCTGTGTCGTCCTCACCATCCATTGCTATGTGTACTTGGCTCGATGATTTTCTTGACGATGGGCACTTTGCTATCCAAACTCCACGGTGCGCACCACTGCCATCATGTCCGCGTCGAGGTCTACGAAGAATGCAGATAGCTCCGCGAAGGAGTTCAAGACCCTGTCCAGCACTGCTAGCAAGATGCACAAGATTCACGTGAGTAATGAGGCCATCCGTCATCTCCGGCTTACCATGAACACGACGATCGCCTCCTCAAGCCTTCTCCCCGAAGCGATCCACGTCATCATCGCCTCGCTAGCCGAACGGAAGAAGCGCAGGGTCGGCCTAAAAGAGGTACGGGAGTGGCTTGCACCTTTCTGCATACGCGGATGACGACGCCTCGAAGCAGACCATTGGCAAAAACCGCGAGAACGAACTGGTGCACTACGTTCGCAAGTTGCTGAACTGGATGCGTGAGAAAGGGTTAAGTACTCCCTGGTCGACTGGCAGCCAACTCGGGAGCTGAAGACCCACTTGAACGAGAAGCTTGTCGCTGCCTTCGAGGAAGAGTGCCGCCTTCTTGTCCGCAAGACATTCTTTAAAGACGAAGCTGTGGAGGACAACTCGCTGGACGACACAGAACAATAAAGCAGCAATCGAGAAAGGAGAAAATGTCAGGTGTAGTACGAGCTTTAGTAGGTGAGTGGTAACCCCGTAGTGAACACTAAGCTTAGCCTCCGAATGGAACAGCGAAGTTAACTTCGTAACACAGTACGCGAACATATAAAAACAAAATTGAGTACATTATCGAATACAAAGCTTAATCTCCTTGCGGAACAGCAATGTTAAACTCGATGCAAGCTAGCACACCACGCATAAACAGCAAAGGCGGCCGCGTATAGCACAACCATGCATACACACAAATATATAGTAAGCCCGAACTATTGGACAATGGGTGGGCGGGCAACTTGTCCGTTGCGAAAAATAAAAGAAGAGTGAGGCTGTTTTTGCCTCTGCGGCAGCCAGAAGCCAACCGTTCAAATAAACCTCATTTTTGAGGTAGTACCTGTGTTGTGCAAGCACTCACTAGCTGGCGTATTTACGCGTAACATCTATTGTTAAAAGGACCAGGCTCTCTAAATAGTGGACCCCGATTTTCGGGCGCGGCCTCATTAGCTAGTCTGTCCTGGAGCGCTCACATGTCTCCGCGGCTGTGGTAGGCTGGAAAACAGGCTGAACAGTTTTTAGCCGTTTTCTCAGCCCACAGGCCGTTTCAGAGCCTGTGGCGCCGTCTATAGACTTGCTCTAATCGGCCCTATAGCACGCCCTTTGGGTGCGCATCCTGACATAGATCCCCTAATCTCAAACACAACTCCACGTTAAATACACAACCTTTACACTACTTAGGACTGTCTCTGCTCGGGCCGGAGCCCGTCGGAGGTCGGAGATTGTATGGTATGGATGAATAATATTCTCTCCGACCAAACTTGATCATATTATGGTGCATATTAGCCAATCCTATTCTTCTCCGATTCGTTTTAGCCAATGAAAAACAGCTTCAAAGGTTTTTGCGAGTCAAATCGCTTCATTTTGTTCAGTTTTATTCAATAAAAACGCGAATAGAGGTTGCAGCCGGAAGCAGAGCGATTCCGACGTATCTGGCCGGAGCTGATGCCCCGATATGTGTATCGTGCTACAAACGTGTGGTGTGCCACGTATCACTCGCATATTTGCCGCCTCTCCGACCCAAAACGATGAGCGTGAACGACTTAAAGCCCGCCAACACCAAGCACGCGAGAGCGATGGCCATGAAGGCGTTCGAGCGCTTTTCTCTCCGCTAAGAGCACGAGCATGGAGCATGTTAGGGCTTTGGTCGTCGCGCAGGTGGTATTCTAGTGGGGCTGATGGACAAGTTTGGCGTGTACCTGGCATTTCACGCAGGAACACGGGGGCAGCAACTGTCGCGCCGCTCCGTCGCTCAATACTACCGCCAGATGAAGACTGACTCCTAGACGAGTATCCTGTCGAAGGCAGCACTGTAGCACGGTAGCTGCTGAGCATGGGCCCCACGCTTGAGCAGCACTGCATCAAGCGCGAAAGTGGTAGATTTGTCAAGAAGGCGGTTGCATGCACGAAGGAGAATCTCAAGAAGATGACAAGGTATCTGTATTCAACGGCTAGCTGCGCTTCGGACAACCAAGCTGTAGCTCTGTTATGCCTCTTGTGGTACCTGTTTGACCGCGCTTCGGACCTGACCTTCGTTCGGAAGCAGCAGTTCTCCATAGGTGCTGGTGGCGTGTTCTTCATCCGCTTCATCTCTACGAAGATGTCCGACGAGCAGGCACTGTCGCTCTTCCCCGATGCTGACTTTGCGACTTGTCCGCTGCTGGTGTTTGCGCTCGCATTGACCACCCAGGCGTCGTCGTGCGCAGCGCTCCTCAACCACTTGCCAGTGCAGTCGAAAGACGTCCCCGTTGAGCTGACCGACTCCATCCCGTTGCTGGACCTGCTTGAGGACACCGGCACCCTAGGTTCTTCTCAGGCGTCGGCGAGAAGCAGCACAGTCCACACGACGCCGACGGTTGGTATCCACGCTCTTGTCAACCGCTTGCTCGATCGTGTCGCTGGACCCGCTGGAGTCGAAGAGCCGCTAACCTCTCATTTGTTTCGACGCAGCGGTGCCCATCACGCCAACGCGTCCTCGGAGCTGCCGGCATAGTGGATCTTCGATAGCGGAGCTTGGAACTTGACCACGACGAGCAAAACCTTCGCTTACGTCTTCAATATCCCGAAAGAAGACAATCAAGTCGCGAAGGTACTGAGCGGAATGGC
Source organism: Phytophthora sp. 'mugwort' (assembly GCA_033558025.1). Lineage (NCBI taxonomy): Eukaryota > Oomycota > Peronosporomycetes > Peronosporales > Peronosporaceae > Phytophthora > Phytophthora sp. 'mugwort'. Next base: position 3,218,838 of record JAUCEF010000007.1, on the reverse strand, counting down.
GCCAAAACAAGCCTCTATTCTTCCGTCGCTGGAAGTCTTCGACTCGGCAACACAATAACAGATTAGGGAGGTTAGTCACAAGCTCTTCAACGCGAGTCATGCGCTGGGTAACAAGGCCTTCAACGTTTGCGCTGCTGTGAGATACATGCTGACAGCAACCATCATCCTCCACTACCCGTCGCTGATGAAGACCAACGCGCAGGGGCCAGTGATGACGACGATCCAGCACTGCGCCGAGGCCTGCCGTGCGACCATGTCTAACCCGCTTGCTTGGTCACGAGGTCTGATTCTTCCGCTCACACCACGGCGGACAACCTGACGGAAGGAAACGTGAAAGCCAAAGTTGCGTTCGATCATCAGACTGCATTGATAGAAAGCTTAATCGAGGTCAACAGTCGCCTCGAGGCTCGTGTCAACTTGCTAGAAGCTACAAGCATCAACACTGGAGAGAACACATCAGCACACCGCGGTGTGAAAGCAAAGCGACCAAGAGATGAACGTGAAAACGTACCAGTGAAGCGCCGACGTCGATCGAAGACGTTACCTCTTGTCGACATCTTGTTTGCGTGGTACATGGCAGTTGCGCGTGGATGGCTGAGTACTAACAAGCACAAGAAGCCGGACGTCAAGCAGCTCGTGGCCTTCATGAAGCTTTCATTGAAGACGGATACGCGCTCGACGAGTCGTCGCCGAGCTACAATGAAAACGTCCGCCAGCTTGGAGAGCTGGCGTCAAACAAAGTCGTGGCGTACCTCCGCGCGCGAAACGTACCGTCAACGGGACCTAGCGCTGCGCTCAAGGAGTTTCGTCGGCTGTATCACGAGGGCGGCCTCAATGACCTCATCAGCGCCTACCACCAACGTCTTGCGATCGGTAGAGTTGTAGCCCCGCGTCACTCCATCGCCAAGGCGCACTCAGGCCGCTTCTATAATACAACACGCCATATTACCCGTTTCCTTGTGGTCGGTGCGTCCGTAGATGTCGCTCGCTTGGAGGTCTGTCAAAACAGACGGAGTCGTCATGATATGGCCGCCTATTGTTGTGATTCTGACCAGGCCTTCCGAAATAATCATTGTATTGCAGTTTCAGTACAATATATACTTATACCCTCAATAAGTTACTTTTGAGAGACTGATTTTAGTAAACAATAGTTTATTTTACCGATCTTTAACCGACATTGCCTTTTCCAAAAACAACTTTTTACGGAAACCTCTTTTACATTGTCCATCCTAATTTGAAATTCCCAACCACCAAATCCCCGTAACTACGCCGCACTCGTTGGGTGGTTGCTGGACAACCGTGTGAACACTGTTAAACGTCTCTCTAAATCTGTCATTCTCGCATAATCATGGGCCTAGTAACCCCGTTCACGGCCACGCAACTTTGTACCTTCTTCTTCGCGCCCCAACTCGACGCGCATGATGGGCCTACTGAGTTCTGCCAATGTGTCGCAGTTCGCAAGCAAGATATGAAGATCGGCTACTCGAACCTCTTCAACCACGTGCCGAGGCAGCGCCCCGACTACGTCGCCGCCATGACGAACAGCGGATTCAACTCAGGAACGCTCGTGACCTTCATCGACCAGATAAGCTAGATCGTGTTCTTTTGGATCGACTTCGTCACCCAATGCAACCTGCCCTTTTCTTTCTGTGCGGACCCCACCGTCGAAAATCACACTGCCCTAAAGAGGATGTCCACCGAAATGCTACATAAGTACGCGGCCTTGTTGACTCAGGAAGTTGAGACTGCCATCGGCGATCTCCTGATCGTCCTATTTGATATCATCATTAAAGGGGTACCTTCCATTGGAGCATTTCATAGCAGTTTCGCCGTGTTCGAGCACGACCGATGCAGTGAGAAGGCTGCTGGCTATGGCGCCTCTTATGGACGAAGGCGCTGTGGACCACACAGCGAAGAGCCATATGTGTGGCCGTCTGCTGATCTATACTGGAACCCGGTACCTTAGCAGCAGAGGACAATGATTAGCCAACGGAAACCAGCATCAAGGTCGACACCAGTGCCGGGACCTAGCCTGCCTCTCCCCACCCAGTTTACTATCCTGTGGTAAGGCCACGCGGCCTTCCCATGCTGAGGTTTGCCCAGTGCCTGTGAACACGGCACGATGGCGGATACTAAGGACTGTATACATAGCGGAATTGCTGGAGGGAGAGCAATCAAGATGGTGCCGCGCACCTGAACACAAAGGCAAGTTGTTTATATTATTTTAGTATGCACTATTGAATATATAATGTGGAACGGTGTGGCTTAAAGCAAGAGATCTCTCTGACTTCAGCTTTTGCAGCTCAGCGGGCACTGCAAGAGTGATCGTCCTGCTCCAGACTACGCTGGTCCTGTCGTGGTACTTTGCCCGACACGCAAGTGCCTACGGTTTTCTTCTACTTTGCCTTTTAACAGGCGTGCCATAAGAAGTGGGAGAAAAGAGGCCAAAAAGGTGGGAATCGAAGAAACGACAAAATCCGGTTTTTCCGGTATACGTAACTAGCACGATTAGAAAGCTAGTGTTTCAAAACCTATGGTTGTGGTGTTTTCACGACAATTCTGCAGACTTCTTCTCTGTACTAGCGGCACAACACGCCTTCACTGCGTTGTCTTTCCGTGTTATCAGATTTTCGGGGAAACCTTTGTGGGAATCTTGCGCATCTGACGCCACATCATCCTTCCACACTGTAATCATACTCACTTTAGCGTCTTAGCGACGTATGCGAACGCATGACTCGCACAGTCGATCTACCCAGCCGACAGCATTTTGGACAGGGTGGAAGCGCTCAAGGCCGAAGAATATCCACCGATGTTTATCAACCGTTGAAGCTGAACCCTTCCCGGGACAAGACAGTGAAGGAGCGACATGCGCGGTGGCTCTCCATTTTGAATATTTAACTTTCCCCAGAGGAGCGATCCGAGGGAGAAGATGTGCATCGAATAGGAGATACAATTCTTCGCGATTCAGATTCTCTAAATCTCGAAAATATTGGTCTAAAACTCCAAACGGCCGTACAACCATATCGCCGGCATTGACGATGCTACAGGAAACATGCATCCAAGTAATGCTATAGCGATTGTGGCATGCAGCTTAGAAAATTCGTCGCATGCTATGAGCAAAATACCAAATCGACCACGCAATTCCCGTTTTTTTCGGTTTTGCCATCTTTTTTTACAGACACGCCCTGTGCCCTGTTAGCTGTGAGATGACTACAACGGCTCCTACTCTAAACATTTCTGACTCAAGATAATAGCCTTTACCTTAAGTCGCGCTACACCCGAGAAATTTCCGTCCCTCTGTGAGACGGCGCAATTTGGCCGCTTACTACCGAACCAACAGGACGGGCTTAAAAAGCGGATGTCCTTGGTTGGCCCGGAAGGTGTGATTCAGCTTGCTTCGCAAGACACCGACGTGGTGAATGCACGTCTTGAGGCGTTCTCTAATTTTGAGAATGCTCTGTTGGAGCACATCCAACAGAAGACGACGGAGCCTGGGCGTCTGGGACGCCCAGACCGTCGTCGGATGGAGCTCCCAGCGCAAAGCCGCTCATGGCGAGCGTCAAGACCTTTGAGAGCTAGGAAGGAGAGAATCGCCTGCTCTGGGTCAGAGAAAATTAAGATGGCTACGACATCTGCCATGTTCGAGACCGAGTAGCAGCACGTAACGCTAGCTATCGTCAAACTCGGTGGCCGAGCGCGCGAGTAGGCACTGGCACTGACGTGTCAAATGTCCGAGGACGCTGCGCGCCCTTCTTGGGAACAGCTGAAACCCCAGCTCTCGTGAGTGTTCTCGCCGCGTAACCAGACATATCACATGAGGTCACGCTTTATGTCTAGTCCGCCATGGTAATAAATCATTAGGTAAACTTCGTCCAGGAGTTGCGAACTCCCATCGCTGGTATGGCGGCAGATCTCCTCCCTGCGGAGGTCACCGTGAACATCTTCATGGAAGGTCTTCGCGCTGGTGTTGCCAGGATGTAAGTCTTCCGGGTTCACCCTACCTCATTTGAGGATGTTTGAGTGGCGTAGAACGCCGAATCCAACTTTAAGTCTGCGTGACTTGATTGGAGATCTTCCCAAGTCGGGAGCCCCCGGCTCGTCCAATGGCCTCGAGCCGATGGACCTGAGTCATGCTGAAGCTGATGAAGCCGAGCTTCTGGCTGCTGAGCAGCACATTGGCATCCGTCGATGCTACGTGTAGCGCAAGCACCCGATACCCGCGTCCAAGTTGTGTATGTATAAGCAGCGCCTATCTCCATCAAACCCAAGCTTTGCTTCCGTGCGGAATTCTGACTCGTGGCGGGAAATTGCCAAAACACAGTAGGCACGGGGTGGCCTGCTGGGAGAGAATTATGTTTTGTTGAGCCTCAGAGAGGAGGTCACCAGGGCTTAGCCCCAGAGACCACGTGCTCTCTAACACGGGACGTGTATGCAAGCCGAGCTTGCTGGTCGTGAGGCGACCGTGAAGTGCTGTAAGAAGCCGTATCGATTCTGGCGCGTCGGGCAATTATTCTTGACGCTCCACGACGGTAGGAAGTCAGCCGTATGCTGTGGCACTGATAGCGCGTACAAGTGACATAATCACGTTCCGTCTTGCGACGGGACCCGTGTCACGGTACCCAAGGTTCCCGTGAACCTGGCCGTGAAGTTCCAAGACGTCAATAGCGTCGAGTACTGTCTGACCCTTGACCTGGATTCGGGATATGATCTCAGCCTTGACATGGCATGGCTCGAACGCCATGAGCCATGGATTGATTGGAGGTCTAAGACCTAGGCGCTACGCGCTTGCCTCCTAGTGGAGCTTTGGCAAGCCATAAGCCACCTCCGCTAGGAAGCAAAGCGCTATTGGCGTCATCACTGGACCGAGTCGGTTAATGTGTTGAAGATTGGAGTATCTGAGTTAATGGACACTGATGGCGTCGTGGACGCGAGTCCCGAGCGTTGCTTGTGGGCTGGACGTGGAGTGGCACGTAAACCGCTGAGAGACGCTCGTTGCGTAAATGAGACATCGCTGCTTGCTGAAGGCATGGTCGGCCATGCGCCGAGGCCTCGTGAGCTTAGCCATGATGATGCACGTGGAGTGGCCGTAATCCATTGAGCTGTGCTCGTCGCGATAATGAATCGGCGCTGCATGGTATCGACGGCATGGTCGACGCATCTTGGGCGTAGCCCTAACGATGGGCGTCGAGCGGCACGTAATACGCTGAGCTGTGAGCACCACGACGGCGATGACATGCTGCGTGCCAACTATGGCGCGGTCGGCTGCGTGCCGAGGTATCACGGGCTACGCCCTGACGATGCGTGTGGAGTGGCGCATAACCCATGGGGTGGAGACTGCGAGTCGTGAAATTCTTCGCCGGATGTCAATACTGACATGAAGGCTCCTTGGGAGCAATAAGCGGTGGGCCACCTGTAGACACAAATAGTGTGATTTGGTTGGCCTCGAGGTGTAAGTCCTCTGCCAGGAGGCGGTAACGACGTCACCTAGCGATTGCGAGGCGCAAAGTGTCTGGCACTGACACACACGATATGGCTCGAGTGGATAACGGTAGCGAGTAGCTATACACACTCGTAACTGGAGTGACCGGCGAATTCGATAGGGATACCAGCCTAGAAGGTGTACCGCGGTTGACGCTCTGTTACAGCTGGACGAGATGTCCACTGCTGAGTTCGGTGATGCCTTGAAGGCGGGCGAGTTAGCCGAAGTGGCCATTATGCGACCTGAAGTGGAGTTGATATCCTCATCGCTTAGGGATGAAACTGTCCTCGCGGGCAATAAGCATGCACTGACAGCGTGTAGTGGGTCGGTAATCCTGAAGGATCCTCGGACCCATAATATCCTATGGTCAAGTAGTATAAAGATGTGGTATCCAATGGCCCACCTTCTGGCCTATCTCCCGATCGATTTGTGCGTCACGATGTTGACCTAGTTCCGGGAACCAAATATCGCTTTAACAGACAGTGGCCCTTGCCCAAGAAACAGTGTGACGTTGTCCACGCGTTTTTCAGTGCAAAGCACGCGGCGGGCAGGTGCGAGAAAGCCAGGCTCCACATTCAACGCCAAAATTCTATGTAAGAAAGCCTAACGGCAGGTGGCGCATTGCTAACGATTTCAACAAGCTCAACGCTACCATTATTGCAACACAGACGCCGATTCCTAGGAAAGATGTTCTACAGAACAAACGGTTAGATGCACATGTACAGTGCGCTCGATTTAGTCAATGATTATTACCAGTTGCTCATGCGTGCGAGCGACATCCCGCTAGCAGCGGTCAACAATCAGCGCCCGCGCGGCATGTTCTGGAAGTGGCTGCTGATGCCCCAAGGGCTCGAACGCGCCTATGACCTTTTGGGCTCATAAGCTTCGACGCTAAACACAAAAAACCACGAATGCACCGTCCGCCCACTCAGCGTATTTGGGATGCGAGAGAAGTGCACCCGAGTGCAGTCTCGTTATCAGTAGGCTAGCTTATGCAATACTTAACTAAACTAATCTCCTCAGGGCGACCATGCCTGAGAACGCGCTTCAACTGCGACAGGAGGCTGCAGGAACACGACAGAACCAACCGCCTGTCCGCAATACTTCGCACTACCACTTCGTGTTGCTTGACTCCGTGAGGGCCGGACTTGTGCTTGCCGTACGCAACTATACGGGCAGCACGTTCAGACGTTGGTGCAATTTGCAAAACCGCTGCGGACCGAGCGGCTTCGTGAAAATGTCAGCGATATTGTCCGCGCTAGGACAATACTCTACCGCGAACATGTCTCGCTCCACAAAGTCACGAATCTTGTGAAACTTCAGATCCACACTTGTGACCTTGTAGCTACTGCCCACTTGACCGATCACCTCAATTGCAGCTTGGTTATCGTCATAGAGTACCGTTTGCTTCGGTTTTCAGCTCTGTGAATAAATTGTCAGCCCACATGACCACGTTCGAGCATTCACTGGAAGCCACGAACGTAGACAGCACGTATCGTCCGTCATGATCGACTGCTTTCTTACTTTTGTAAGCAAATGTGCAACCGTTCAATTGCAGCACATATCCTGTGATAGACCGGCGATCATCTTTTCTCATTCCCCAAGTCTTCATCTGTATAAGCAACAAATTGCATCCATGGCGGACTCTGATTTGTGCCAAATCAGCCCATACTCACGCGAACCCTGCAGGTACCGGAGGACGCGCTTGGCTAGCACGAAGTCCCCCTTCGTGTAGCAGTTTAGAAATTTGCCCAGCATCCACATCGCATTAGCTATATCCGGTCGCGAACAGCAAATCAAGTACTGCAATGAACCTACAATACCTTGATAATCAACATTTGGGTCAATGTTCACACAAATAGACTATTTGTCCGGTTCGCCCGGAAGCGGGAAGTTGCCCTTGATCTGCGGGGTCTTCATCACCTTGCACCTAGCCATCTTGAACCGATCGAGCAGCTGTTCGACATTACTACACCGCGAGATCGACAGCATCTTCTCCGGAACGTATGTGATCTCCATCGACAACAAATGACTGACGTCACCAAGGTCTTTAATCTTGTACTTCTCTCGAGTCCACCGAGCACAGCTCTATGTTTTCATTCGAAGTAGCAATCACAATGTCATCGACATATACAGTCAAAAAGATTGGATTGTCTTTCACGCATCGAAAGCAGATACCTGCGTCCATCTTTGATCGCTGAAATCCGCATTCTCGCAAATACTTGTCTAGTAAATTGTACCCTATGCGCAGGGCCTGCTTTAAGCCGTACAAGCTTCTCAGCAACCGATCACGCGTCCAGTTCCATCATTAAAGAAGTCGGGCTGCTCCATGTATATCTCGCAGTCAATTGGGCCATTCAAAAATGGCGTGGCAAAGTCAATGTAGCGGACTAGTAACCCATAGTGCAATGCAAGTAGGAGCACCAGCTTCACTGCTTCTGCACTCACGACCGGAGCGTAGGTCTCCCAGTAGTCCAGTCCATACTTCTGTTGACAACCTTTTACTGTAATATGAGCGCGGTGTCGTACAACCTCTCCACGAGCATTACGCTTGCGAACAAACACCCACATGCTTTTCAGCACCTTGGCTCCCTTCGGCCTATCCACTAGCTCCCAAAAATGTTTCGAATCAACTCAACGAACTCATTATGCAACGCTTTTACCCACTTTTCTGCGTCAGGAGCATTCAACGCAGCTTCCGTAGACGTCGGCTCCAAAATGGTGTTCACAGCTTGGATGACCAAGCTCTCTGGTAACTCAATATCATAATCACAAGAGCGGACATTCGGTTTACGAATGCGCGTCGAGCGCCGAAATGATGCACTTGCACCATTGTTCTCATCGTTTCTTTATTCACCAATGCTTAATGGCGAAAAAGCTGCTCCACTGAGCTCTCGCTTCTCTCCACCGGTTCAACTGAAACAACCCCTTCTCCACTCTCTGCAAAATAGTCTTCATCTTCGTCTTGGTTGTATGCGGCAACTCCCTCAAAGCAACTTAGTGGCGACGGTTAAGTACACCTTCAACTTCCTCATAGTCATCCCCGTGCTGATCACGATTTCCACCCAACGAGGTTTCACTCTCTTGCTGCGATGCACACACAGGTGACAGTTGGCCAGTAGCTATGGCAACTCCCGCTGAAGGGCTCACCCCTCTGTTCAGCCACGGGTAGGTCCATGCTGACTGGAGTCCGCTACATTACAACATTCAAGGCACGATCATCAACCAACGGCGCCAGATGTTGATGCTTTGCAGAGGAAGCAGTAAGCGCATCATGAGTCACACCAGTCATAACCGTGAGACGTACTAGCGGGATCACGTCTGGAGGACCTAGCGACCTCGTCGATACCGATTTGCAATTAAGTGCTCCAAATAGGAGCGTTCGACAGTCTATCCTTCATCAAACTCCACAGAACGACACTCTTGAATATTAACTTCAATATGCGGACGCTATCAGAGTTCCTAGGACAGCCCACAAACATCGCCAACTTCCCAGAGTTCTCCAGCTTGTTGGCCCGTAGTTTCTTGGGAGACACGTGAGCAATACAGCCCCATACTTTCAGGACTTCAACGTTCGGACACTCTTCAAATCGCCGTGTGTACGGGGTCTCTCCACCTAAAGAACTGGACGGACTCACATTCACAACCTTCCGAGTATATTTGAAGGTCTCACCCCACAGACTGAACGGCACGTTTGCGGTCGTCAACAAATTCCGGACACGCGGCATCATAACGCCATTCATTCTCTCGACAAGTCCATTCTCTTCTGGACTGTAGCATTCGCCCACAAAAACTCGATTCCTCTCCCCCGGAAGAATGCTTTCATCTTATTATTGACCAACTCTCTGCCTTGATATGTAGAAATACCTCGATGCAATGGCCCTGTACTAACAGCCATTCCAGGTGCAAAATAACCGCTGTTTGTAATTCTTCCTTTGCTTTTATCAGAAAGCCCCAAACGTACCGGGTGGCCTCGTCTTGAACAAGTTGGAAATGCTGGTGCCCGTCGTACGTGCTCACGCCAACAGGACCGAAGTCCGACACTCTAGTGACGCAGCCGTTCAGACCCCATCGGGCGTATGCACAAACGTACTTCGACGACATCTTCGTCCACAGTCGTGCAGAGCACGGTAAGCCGAGTGTGGAGAATCACATCGACCATCTACGAGCGTGCTCGAGTGCATGTGCACTAACGAGCTGTACGCTAACGCGCCGAAGTGCATCTTCAGTGCTGAAGAGATTCCTCTCTTATGATGCTTCATTGCGAAGCGTGGCCTTCGCGCGGATCCCGCTAAGGTCGAAGCCATTTTGGATTGGCCGGTTCCAAAGAATCCGAAGGACTTGCGCAACTGGCTGGCCTCCCCAGCTATACTGTGAAATTACGCTCATATGACTCGGACATTGTCGAATCACCTCAAGAAGGATGCAAACTGGTGTTGGGACATCGAGCATCAAGATGGCTTTAAAGCGGTCAAGGTGGTCGCCTTCATCCACCGATCCTCGCGTTGCTAGATCCCGAATGTCCATTTAGTGTCGTCTGAGATGCATCCGACTGTAGGCAATGCACTGCTATATGCAGACGCCGACGGATGTGAACGCGTGATTGCGTTTTAATTTCGCCAGCTTAAGGCTACAGAGAAGAACTATTCAGTTCATGACAAGGCGCTACTTGTAATGAAGTATGCCCATGTCAACTTCACGGTTCTCCTGGTTGGCTCTAAGCCGTTTGTGATTTCACTAATCACGCGTTGCTACGCCCTGCGGCCCAGTCACCTCGTCTCTCGCAAAGAATGGCCCGCTGGCCGTCCTCCTTCTTCGAGGTGAAGTACAAGCCTGGCAGGCAAAATGGTCTCGCAGACGCGTTGTCACGTCGACCGGGACTCTGAGCTTTCTCATGTCACGGCGGTGACCTTGTCTGTGACGAATTTGATTCGAGCTGCATATGCGCGTGGTGACACGTGTATAGCTCTGCTATGCGATCCTCGGAGAAAAGATTTTCATTACTCGGACATTAATCTGTCGGCGCGCTTGCGCGCGAGGCTGCATCGCTATACCGTGTCGCCGACGGCCTGCTATTTACAGCGCAGATCCTGCAGACAATCCAGATGTCGTTGTCCCTCATGATAAAGAATTTTTAAGTATCACATCCTCTACGAGGCGCATGATACGCCGCTTAGTGGTCACCCGGATCGTGAAAAGGCCTACAGCTATTTGAGCATGTACTACTGGCGGCCCAAACTGTACAAATGGACGAGCACATACGTGCGAATGTGTGAAACGTGTCAGCGGGTGAAGCCCTCGCCACATGCGGCCGCGCCAGCGGCATGCTTGCCTGTCCACTCTAAGTGTTAGGAGTCCCTAGTTTGTACTTTGTGTTTGGCCTTCCAAAGGACTCGACCGGCAGCATGGGCACCGTGGGTTTTGTGGACCGATTGAGCAAGATGGCTCACCTAGCGGCGGTGCCGGATACCATTGATGGTGGAGGTACAGCGAAGCTGTTTCTGGATCAGGCAGTTCCTGCCAACAACGACTCCTACTAGAACGTGATGCATGAGCACACGCCCTCAGTTATCCGTGCCTAGTTTCCTGGTGCAGCCGCATTGTCTTGCAGCAAGACAGCGTCTCTCCCCATATTCAACCCAACGATGTAGTATGCCGCAGACGGGGACAGCGTCCAGGTGCAATGTGGACTTGCTGTTTCAATCGACTAACAGTGTTGACATTCCGTGCTGGACCTTGCTGTCTTTCACGCACCCCCCCCCCCCCCAAGGCCCGTTAAAAGCGCATGGCGCCATGCACACTGGACGAGTTGGTGCAGAACGTAAACGTGGTGCTAGAGGAGCTACCTCCCTCGGCGCTGAATGCCTGTTTTCTCACGCTGCGATGTGTCATGGACGACTGCGCGGCTGCCGGCGGTGACAACGCATTCAAGATCCGCAACATGTCAAAGTCCAAGCTTGCGCGGGAGGGACGGCTGCCACGAAGCATCGAGTGCTTGACAATCACAATTTCTTTCAACCTGCTCTCAAGGATGCGCAGCTCCCGACATTAGTGAAACTAGTACTGTATAGTTGTGGGACACATCGAACCGTGGTTCATATTCAATATTTCTGAAACGGACTGGTACTTATTAACGATTTCGCGAGCCACTTCAATAGCGGTCACTTCACAAAATCAGGCCGTTCTCTAGGGAGGTATGTGTACTACATATTAATCTGGAACTTCTTATCCCTATCAGTGCTGATGCCCTGTTATAGTTGATATGAAAATGATCCACCAACTTAGAATATATGGAGTAAAGCAAGTACAAACAACGACGCAGATAGCTGCGTACACAGATTTTAAGAGGCCCATCGGCGGGACAAGTATATCCACTATTCAACACAAACGTTTTTTTTTCCATCTAAACGGCTGACCAGTAGTAGGGCACTCTTGCGCCAGCAGCGGGATTGCGACTGCTTCTTTTTAGTCGGCTGACGCGTCAAAACCCCATGACCCGAACTTGCCGTCGAAGACCCCCCCGTAGCGGCGTCGTGGCGCCGTCGGGTTACAGCCGCACCATCGGAATACGCTTACGTTCAGCCAATGAACGGGCTTGGGCTCGTCCGGCGGCAGCACACACTCGCGCTTGATCTTACTTAAGGTAGAGGTGGACAACATTGTCCATGGCGTCGAAAAGATGCGTTTCATCACTCACGTGATCCAGCCTACATGCAACCACCTTCTACTTGTTGTAGTTCGACAATGGACGGCGAAGATGTGTAGAAAAGCATCGGCGAAGCGACGGTTTTTTTACGGTCAACACGAATCTCTCGAAAGCGCCTCAGTAACCAAGATTATGGTTCGGTGGCTAGGCGGATCGTTGTTCGCCGTTGAGGGGTGATGGCACGTAGCCGTTCTAGTGTACGGGTCCGGTCTGTACATCGGCGAAGAAGTGCGTGGACGGCAACGTGGCTGAAATGCTGTCAGGGCAAGAACGTTGTCGTGGTCCCGGACAACGCTCCTGCCCACAGCCAAGTGGGGATACTCGCACGAGCACACCAGCAACAAGCTGGCCATTCTACGCCTAGCGCTATACAGCCCGATGTACAAGCGATAAAGGGCTGTTTTAATACGCTGAAGGCACGCATGAAAACCAGTTTGCAGTAAGCGAGTGAGCTGCTTGGGTGAGGCGAGCTATTTTGTTGGTTCGAACAGAATGTCACTCATGAAGGAAGTCGTAACAATGAGCAAGGTTGTCTTGGCGCAACGCTTGGTCTGGCGCATGGAACGACACTGCTGAAAAGCATTTTTCTTGCCGAGCATTGCGAGGACATGGGTCCGAGTATGCTTTGGTAGGACCACTTTGCTTGGTAGAACTATCAGAAAACCAGTTTGCCTTCCAAATAACCCTGTTTATTAAGTTGCACGGGTATTCCAAAACCGTTTTGCTTGAGAAAACCAGTTTGGGCGTGCTCATGCAACTTAATAAACTTAAATACAGACAATCCTCTCGGTCTGATATTCTGAAGTGGGATTCACTCCACGGAGGTACGCTGTAAGGATGTGGTTTGCAATTACGACACATTTTACATCGGTTACGTATGGGTCTTTTAAACCTTTGGTCCCGACACAATCGATATACGCACAGTCTGGTGCAGACGTAAAGTTTCTATCGCAAGGCAAAGGTCACGGGTTCGAGTCCCATCGACAACACATTTTATTTTGCCCATTTTGCATAAATTGCACATAAGGAGGCGCCGCGCGACATCACGACATCTTCCAAGGATCACGTATGTGAACTACACTCATGGTACACGCAATCATTCTCATGATGACGAAACCAGAGAATGTCCCAGTCTCCAGCCAATCAGATAGTCAATAGAGTGTGCCGTGTAGTTTTGCATGTGATGTAGAGGAATGGTTGGTCACCGTGCGGAGAATATCCAGCCTGGCACAAGGACACACAAGAGCCTCCATGGCGGCTTAGATATAGCGCTAGCGAACTAAGGACCGCCCAAAAATGAATCACTTCCAAATTTCCTTCCTACTCGACAACTCCTTCTCCTCCGCCCCACATTATTACATACGCCCAATGACCGATACCATTAAAGGACAAGTCGAACGTGCCTCTACCCTCCACTTACCTTTTTTTTGTGATACAAAACCATCCATTATCACTACGCAACGATGCTTAACTATTGCTAAGGTCAGTTTGGTGCAGGACGTCCGAAGAAGTCGAGCATCGACTTTTGCTGGTTACGGCCGTGCTTACGCGCAGGCTCTTCTTAAAACACTATTTGCATCAATCGAAGTCCGTAATCTCTCCTGAATGTAACCCCATCGCATCGGCGCTAACGAAAAGTTGTGTCATCCACTGTGATGGTAAAGCATTACCTACTTTTAATTCAGCATTAGGTCCATTTAGCTCTTCTGTAGACAGGGTCTCCGGCGTCTGATCGGTAGAAGCAGCACTATGGCTTTCTTCGTCGAGACCGCTTACATCGCCATCATGCCCGCAACTGCTCTCGCTCCGTGCGGGCTCTACCCGCCAAAGACGTCGTCCATTGGCTCATCCGCAAAGATGTTCTCTTCTGGTGGGTTCAACAGTTCTTCGACCGACATCGGATTCGTGCGGACACGACAGCATCTCTGCCAGATGATGTCCTCCGCGTCTGGCTCCGTGTACTCGCATGTGTAGTATTCAAGCGAGCCTGTCTTCTTCCAGCAGTTAATGAAGACGCTGGGAAGCAGAGCATCCAAAGTGAAATTATTTACTTAGGTTGGAAAGTAGATGAGAAAGGTAACTAGAGACACGACAGATACACACGACAGATACTACCAACTGTCGTTGCACTATAGGTTGTTCCGCTAAGCTGGCAACCGGCATATCCATGTAGCAACCTTGTCACTCGCCCCCATACCGAAAGTCAGGTATTATGGAAAAACTGTCTGATGTTCACTTGTTGTGTGTGGCACCTTGCTGGGAGACTCACGGTCCTGATGTCATGAATGGCAGTAATCGCAAGTGATCTTTTTGCAATTTTTCTGTGCTTGTTGCGCCGATCCTTGGCTATAACTCGAAACACGGTCACCAACATTGTAGAAGTGTTGAAGCCGTGTAGCGTTCTCGCGGTCGTTTCCTCGTAGAATCGCGTCAAAACGTCGCTTACTGGGGTAGTTCCAATTTGCTTCATACAGTTTTAGTGTGATTAAGTCTTGCCCAAACAAACAGGTGCTCTGACGTTGTTTCGAGAATACTGTGATAACTTGTCCTAACAGCAAAAGCAGCGTATGGAATTATCTTATGTCAGTCAGTGTTTGGTTAGCAGCGAATGCAATTGTTCTGCACTAAATGAACATGCTCGCCAATTGCATTTGCTTGGGGTTCTTCACCGAAATTGGTTTGGCCTTGATCGCATAGCTTACCAGCATCTCACGAAATTCGCTGCTGTTAAATTCGTTGCCATGATCGAAAATATCTTCATTCGGTCGTGGATAACGAAATAGCGATGTTGCGTCGAAGTTTTCCGCTGTCTTTTTTTCCGGTTATTTGCCTGCACCGACATTTCCAGCCAGCGGATGGCTTCATCGATTACCGTGAGGACATATTGCCATTCGTTTCCGTAAGGCCCGATGGTATCAAAATGAACTACATCGAATGGATCAACTACTTGCGTTTCACGAGGAGGAAGTTTTCCATATGATTGTTTACCTCCATGCAGTTTGACTTTTTTTTTCACGTTTCATGCTTTTTGCAAAATTCCACGATAGTCCTTTTCATTCCGGACCAGTAGAATACAAATCTCATTGTGTGGTATTGTCTTTTAGCCCCAGGGTGCACAAGGTTAGCGTGATACCATGCAATCATTTCATCACGTAATGCCATAGGAACCACTACACGTTTTTGAGACGTGAGTAGTCTAACACCCATCATGTTATCAATGCGGTAATCGGGATCACCAGTTCCATTTAGCCATTTTTGAAATCAGCATTTGAGTTAATTCATCTTCATTTTGATGCCGCTTAATATAATTTACTTCCAGAACACATTCAACGGGATCAATGATCATAGCTTTCATCGTTCTGTTTTTGTCACCGTCGGCCTTATTCTCGTAATTTATACGTGAAAACGCATCGGCCCCAATGTCAGATTTGCCTTGCACGTATTTGCAAGATAGACGATATTCCGATAGAAGCAATTCCATCGCTTAACGGTTAGTGAATTTTCAGTGGGGAAAATTAAATTCTTGTGATCTGTCTCTACCACAACCGGAATCCAAAAAGCATTGTACGAGATTTCCTTCAATATTTCCACAACTGACAGTAGTTCAAGCTCCATAGTTGTATAAAGTTGCTGTGCTGGGGTGAGAGTTCTAGAATAACACGCAATCAGCTTATTTTCTTGTTGGATCAATTATCCAAGCTGTTTACCGCTTGCATCGGCATAGATCTCAAATGGCTTGGTAAAATCAGGGAACGATAGCAAACGGATTGGGCTAGTATTTTCTAATCCTTTAAAGGCATCATTCTCCACTGAAGTCCACAGAAATGTTGCATTGGGGGAGGTCATTCGAGTAAATTGTTTGAGCATAGCGGATTTGCTTGGTATCATCTTGCGATAATAGTTGACCATTACCAGAAATCTCCGAAATTGTTTCTTCATTTTTGGTGCTGTTAGCTGTGTGATCGCTCGTTTTTTTCTTTTTCTGTGGTTGAATACCTTCAGCGCAAAGCGCAAAGCCTAGATTCTCCATGGATTTACAAAACAATGTGGCACTTTTTGCCGTTTAAGGTTACGTTATAGTCGTGCAATGCGTAAGTGTTCCACATGTCGTCTTCGAAATCGTCCAAATAAACAATCACGAAATTCAGGTCCTTCATAATTTTTTTTAGGAATAATGGAGTAATTGATTTTGACCATGCACGCTTGGTATTCATCTAGAGCACCCACAGGCAGACGTTTGTAATGGAACGTCCCGAAGGGAGTGCAAAATGCCGTAAACCGCCTGCTAGACTTCGACAGCTGGCACGCATAGTATCCCATATTTGCATCCAACGACGAGAAATATTTTGCTCAACCTAGGTGTCCGAGTACTTCACGTATTAACGGGGCATCATGTGGGCTTCTCTGGGTGGACTTGTTGAGCGCGCGAAAGTCCGTTAACAGTCGCAGTCGTCCATCCGGCTTCTTCAGGAAAATGCCGGTGATACCCACTCACTATCGAAAATTTGTTCTAAAACGTCCAACTTAATGAGACGTTATATCTGTTTGCGAGCACCTTCCTCTTCACTTTAACGATTGAATATGGACGAGCGTGAACAGGGGTACACCGTTTTTCAACCGGCAGCACATAAATTGGGTCTGCAACCCAAATGTCCGTTGAACATACTCTTGTAATCCGTCAGTAAACTTCTCCACTTGTATATACGCTGGCTAATCAATCTCAGCATCACCAATCATTTCTTCCGGGGTTACGGATGTATCATTAATTTCCTTAAGTTCATCAGGGAAATCCATCTGTGAGGGTTGACCACTGGATTTTTCGTTGGCGACCGTATTTAACGCCACAGGGTTACCATTCCACTCGACCATACCATCTCTGAAGTTGACAATGATATCTAAGACTCCCAATAAATCACGTCCAATGCCCATCTCGTCCTTCGTGTTTTTGATTACTGCAAATTGATGCGTAATGCGTGAGCCATAGTAGCAAGTCGATGGTATGGTCGAAGCTGATGCGCCATGTTCTCATCAGCTTCGACCATACCATTGCCTTGCTCAAATGTCATGGACGAAGGCTCCATCTTGAATCCAAATTTCATATTTTCTGCGGCGAGCTTGGAGTTAATGTAACTAGTACCACATCCAGTATCCACTAGAGCCACCCGTATCTCCTTGTTATTTGGCAGACGAACCCGGAGCCGCATCGATCTGCCAATACCACCAGCGTTTTCTTGCAACATACTTGTGGTAACCTTGCTCTCGCTATAATCAGACTAAGACTCCTCTACATTCGTCAACTTTACCGCCCCCCCCCGTCTTCTTCGACGTGTACTTGCGGTTGCTGTGCGCATTGGAACTCTTATTTTGCGTAAAGCATTCACTGTCACTACGTGAACATGTATTGTGCAGCTTACACCACTTGTTGCTATTGATCTGGGGTTTTCTCGATCGAAACATATTTGCGCTACTGCTGCGTTTAGCATTATTATTATCAACGCGGCTGAAGTTACATTTTCCAACGCGTATGTTTGTTTTTTTCGGACTTTTGTTTTGATCCGTACTCCTTGTTTTGACGTCTCCAGGACTGCTCGAGGCGTTCAAAATACTGGACCTTTGAAGCATGCGATTGAGAGTAATTCCATTACAATCGTACGCTCGCTTCCAGTCGGTTGGTATGGCACGCTTAAAGCATCGAATTAACGATTTCTCATCCAATACCATCGAATTCGGTTGCAGCTTAGACAGCATTCGGGTCAAGTATCGCGTCCTCTGATGGCATTGGGAGACAGTCTCATTGCGACGCTTTGCAAACAGGAAGACCTCCTCTCCCAAACGCTCGTTGTATGTTGCCCGTACGTACGTTCTTTCCCATAGCGCGTCTGTTCGGGTGAATACGGTTGCACTGTGCATATCCTTATCTGCACTTACTGCTTCCCATGACTCCAAAGCTTCGTCGACCAGGACCAATCTCATAAAACGAAGGTCCTTTCCTTCCGAATTCCACTTCTTAAAATTGGTCAGAAGATTAAAATGTTGATTCCACTCTAACTAGTCTTGTGCGGATCCTCCGCTGAGTCGAGGGAGAGTTATTTTCACGTACTCCCGTTCCGTGTATGGCCCTTCTCAACCGTAATACTTGGAAGGTCACGCCCTTCGATTTGTCGATCATACTGAATCATTCGTACTTGTTCACGGCACTTCGTGCTTCACCCTTCTTGTGTCTGAGCAGCTTTGCTTTTGAACTAGTTCAAAATGATGCCCTTGGCTCGCAGAGGGACGTTGTCCAGAGATTTGTCTTGGCTTCCAGAGGGCGCTTGACTCTCTACAGAAAAATTAAAGTGAATTATTTACGTAGGTTGGAAAGTAAATGAGAAAGGTAACTAGGGACACGACATATACACACGACAGATGCTACCAACTGCCGTTGCACTATAGGTTGTTCCGCTAAGCTGGCAACCGGCATATCCATGTAGCAACCTTGTCAAGAGCTTGGCGACGCTGCTTAGGTCAATGGTCAGGTCTGCTTCAAGCTTGTCAAGAGCAAGCTGCACATGCCGCCGCCGGTAATGCCACTTGAAAGCGGCAAATTACCTGCGTCTAGAGGTTGCCGTTTGCTGGCAAGCCGACATGTTTCTCGCGGATGCCTCGTACTTTGTGTTTGATCTGTATTATAAGCAACTAATTCCGGTGGAATCCAAGGTTCAAAGACAAGCGATACCTATAGCGATTACACAAGGATATACGCCAACTTCATCTAGAACACTAGTTGTTCCTGGTGGAATCTGACCTCAGTGGAGTTTCAGAAAGGAGTGTTTTGGAATCCAGAAGCTTTTTAGTTCTGACATCCTACTTCCCCATCTGGGCAACTCGCGCTGTAGACCTGGACGACCAAGGCGTTCACCCGCCTCGCCTCAGGTCTCTGACCAAAGCGCGCATTTCAGGAATCAAGTTGTGGAGAATCTCAGGTGCGCCCTTGGACCGGGGCTAATGGAATGGCTAAGTGGCAATAGAGAAAGCCCTTGAGTGAACGCCGGGATCGTTTCGAGGATTGCCAAGTTGTTCAACTGGCGGGCCATCGGCATTAAATACGACGCCATCTCACCTACGGGTTGGCACGACACCACTGACGGCATTACGGTATTGTGTTGACGGCCAGGTGTTGAGTGGGTTCGCAGAATTCTGCGCCGAGCTAACCACGCCACAAACGGTCTTTTTGGTTGACGAAGGGGTCCGAAAGCCCCTCACGGCGGTACGCACTGCACTCGACGAAATGCACGCCAAGATGGTGAACGCCCGTGAGAAGCGGTGTGATGACAGGGGCAGAACACGGTACCGCAGTGGCAAGCTACCCGAAGAAAGGGCGTTCCTAGGATTTTACGACCTTCTGCGAATACGCCAAGATTGCATGGTAAGAAGCCGTGGTAGCGCAGTACACGGATTAGTGCGCGGAGACTGCTTTAAATGTTGAGTCGCAGGTAGACGACGAAGACGAAGACTACGAAGATGCCGCGGAGAAGATGCCGAACGATGATGCTGAGTATGAGACGGCCGCCCCGCCACGATACAAAGCAAGGCCCCTGCGAAGGAAAAAAAGAAAAGATTGACGCCGGCGCCGAAGCAGGCTGCCAAATCAACAGGGAAAGGGAAGCGTAAACGAGGACCAACCAATAAGACACGAGTTTCGAAGCGGACGCGGACAGAAACCCCCACAAAATACGGTAAGTGACGATGCCAGCAGGTACGGTGCATTTGAAGGCATACATATCCCTAATGTACCTATCATTTTGTGAGTGTCTGTGGTTGCCGTGAAAGGTCTGGTTCCGCCGATGACGAACTCAACAGCCCTCGTTCATCTTCACAACGGTCGTTGCTTTCAGCTACGCAGCAGACGTCAGCATGAACGCTGCCTCTTGCGCAAGAAACGCCACCATCTAGGCCATCTCGGGTTACCGCTGCCAGCTACGCGGTGACATTACCTGTATCAACCAGGTCAATCATCAAATATTTAACCACATGCTGTATATCCACCATGTTCTTCAAGGTCGCTTGATATGACAACTATTCCAGATGTAGCTGTGTTTCCCCCCACCCATTGCCGGGTGGCAACGGTGCCAAAGACGATGGCGCTTTGAATTCGGACTATGAGGGCTCTGACGACGGCTCAGTCAAGTGGTACGAAAGATGGGTGTGAGTGAGCAAGAAAATGGGATTAACTCATTTATTGAGGCAGAAAGTGAACCTAGTGGCGGGAGGACTGAAGAACCCTTTGTGGTGATACCTGCTTCAAGCCCTGAGCAGAAGCTCCAAGCCAGATGGACTACCAGATGGACCGCTCGATCGACGGCAAGGTCATGCGCCTTGCGTCTACTGACCGTATGTCAGCTGCAGAAAGGAAGAGGACCGAGAGATAAGGAAATATGTCATCGACAAATGGTAGACTATTGAGGGAGACGACCTAATCAAGTTGGCCATGGACGATAGCCCCCAGAAGAAAATGAGAGTGGATAACTGGGAAACAGGTATGGGAGCTTTAGTGATATATCGCGTATTTCAACTACTGATCTATTCTCAATAATATTGCTCGTAGATCCAGCCATATTTGGCTACCTATGATGAGATTCCTGGGCATTACACCGGTGAGTGTGACCCTACGCAGGCTGCTTGCGTGCGGAGTCTCCCCTCGAGCTCTTCTATACTTTTTGTCGTGCGTCTTCTGGTTGAGAGTGGAACGTCAGACAAACCGATACCACAAGCAAGCGTTGATGAGTCGGACGGATGCACAAAGTGGAGATAACGAGTTGTCGATGGAACAAAATATAGCAAACAAGAAGCCAACGCACAAGAAGATTCACGATGACGAGACAATGCAATGCACGCTACTGTTTGCGTAAATGCTGTATCCACACTCGTACAATTTACATTTCTCGGACGGAACGGCGCATGCTGATAAGGCATGGAAGGTGGGTCAATCGTGGACATACTGCAGCGGACAGTTCTGAGCTGCTCGGACTCCTCCTATCGTCTCTTTCGATGAAGCAATGATCCTGAGAAGCAGATACAATACTATGCGCCAGTTTGTCAAGGACAACCCCCATCGCTGGGGAGCCAAGCTGTTCATGTTGTGTTGTGCGCAGACAGCATCTTGACTCAGATGCGTCCACTTGGAAAGCGCTTGCCTTTCGGGAGGTGCTTTATTTGATTTGACAAGTCTTGCATGATGTATATGCTGCTGGTAGATACGCGTTTTATTTACTGTTCATGGTGATATCCTGTATGTGAAAATTGGGGTTTACTGCGGCAAAAGTGCAAACGGGGGCCCAAACGACACGGCACCGGCTGAGGACAGCTCCAGACGAGCTGCTACTCTACGGAACATGAACGAGGTTATCCCTCCAAAACAACCCGGCGTGCACTACGCGGTTGCTACCGACCGCGTTTACACATCCATCCAAAGCTCGCTGCAGCTTCTCGTGTGGGATATCTACTCTGTAGGTACAATCTAGATGAGAAATAAGGTCCCCTCCTGCACTGAAATAGGAGAAATCCAAATACCCGAGACATATCCCCCGCGGCAAAACCCAGGTCGTTGCTTCAAAATCCGTGCCACAAACGAGCGCAATGGTATGGCTCGACAAGCTATCGTCTATATGCTAGATTATGGAACCAGCACTGCGATGGCCACGTGTGGTACATTCTAGAACTGTTACAGCTGTATTTATGGCAACTAATTGCTGTCGATGTTCTGTTCAGACCGCTGGCCACTGCACATCAAGCCAACGCGAGGCAATCCCCCGTCCGACGGCCATGCGAGCGTACCATCGCTGGATGGGAGTGGTCGATATGCACGATCAGCTCCGTCTACAGCGGTACGTGCTGCAAATGTCACTGCGCTTCCGCAAGCACTACAAGAGTTTAGCACTCGGCTAATTGACATGGAAATTGCCAATAGTTTCATCGTTTATCGTGGAGCTTGCAAAATTTAAATGCGAGGCGACCAGCCGGCTGGGCTGGTTCTATCATGCAGCTGCACGCGAAGCTTTTGGATGTTGTTGAGGCAGAATTTGCAGACACGGTACGTATGCTGTTGTTTTGGCATCATTTCATTCACCAATTGGTCCTGTTCTGTTAGATGTACCCCGGGGTCCCGCCACGCCAACGAAAAACGCTGACAGTGTTGCCAGCGAAAACCACAAGCTTGGAATGGACGATAAGTGAGTTGGTCGAGGAAAGTGACTCGCAGCAACCGTGCGAGGTCTGCGCTTTCCGCAAGACGGCTAACACTAAGCGCCAGGCGACACCTTTTTTTTTACTGTTTGAAGTGCAGCAAGGGCTCCAAGCGGTAAGTTCATTCTGTTGAGATGCTACATGCTAACACTGACCTAATGTTTGATATCATGCTAGCGTGTACTTTTGTGATAAGGTGCGTCAAGGACACTATCCAATCAACACTTTGACCTGCTACGCAATTTGGCAACACCTTCGGCGCCTGGACCGAGTGCCCGATTACGTGTTGTGATCGCGGAATTCAGATAAAGGCTCCTGGAAAGAAGCACGTGGTTGCTGGGGGAACGGCGACGCTGCTGAAGACGACGTCGCTGACGAAGAGGGCCCTGCCACTGGAGCTGGCGACTTTCTGCCGAGGAAGAGCCTGTTCGCGCTAACGGAGATGAAGATGTCGGCGCCGAAAAGAAGGAAGAAGAGCTTCGCGTGTTTTGTTTGTCAGGTTCAATACACAAATATCCACCTGCAGCACGTCCACGAACAAAGAAGAGTCAATCCCGATAAAGGGCCTAAACGACATCTGCGATATCAAGTAAATCGTCAACGGATTTCGTGAACGACGCTGGATAAGCAGCATGTCGTTACAAAATCGATGCGGCCGAAAGGGCTATTAACCGATATACGGTTGGTGTTTCTTTTTCTGGCTTATACAAATGTCAATTGTAGTCTGTCTTTAACAAATTTGGTATCGAGCACGTGAAAAATAGTCTGTGCACCTACGATTTGCCTCCGTACTGGGGGAGGGGAATTAAGTGCGGAGAAGACCGAGAGCGAGGCCCGTAAAAAATATTTCCATAGCCGGCTCGAGAACTTAAAATACTTTAAGAGGGTAGCAGCACGTGACTATTCGCATTGATCTCAGAATTCACTAAAACGAACTCTAACGAGTCGAAAAATGTATTGTTCTCACGCCAAATCAAATCCCAGGTTATATATTTTGGAATATTTTCCAATATTTCACAACAATCACGTAGACATCGATAACAAAATGTTGGACTTCCATTTGCAGATGACGTCTCATCGTTTCCAGGCGACGAAGATTTTCGCTTCTTGCTGTTTGCAATAACCCTCTTGCAGCTGATCTTCTTTTGCGGCGCCTTTTCCTTCCTCATAATCGAAGGTTTCGCGTCATACGCTCTTAGTATCCCACGTTGATCTTGTTTCCCCTTCGCTACTGCCGCCATAGCAGCACGGTACGATAATCGTGATTGATTTGTCATCTCCGCGGTATCTCCTTCTTGATTGCTCGGCTTTGAGTAGAAATGGCCATTCTAGAACTCTTGCGGAGCGTTTGGCCGTATCGACTTGTACTTCTGGGTTCTTTTGTCAGCATTAATAGGCAGTTGTGCCAAGACTTCGATGTGGTCGGTCATGATTCGTACCGCCTTCTCCTTCGTCTCAGAATGCCATTTAGCTTCCATCGTAAATCCTTGTCCTCTTTATCGGAATCTGGACATTTTTTGCACGAAACATGGCCGGGCTTGCTATTCATTGAAAAGATCTGGAATAACTTTACCC
This sequence comes from Phytophthora sp. 'mugwort', assembly GCA_033558025.1. Taxonomy (NCBI): domain Eukaryota; phylum Oomycota; class Peronosporomycetes; order Peronosporales; family Peronosporaceae; genus Phytophthora; species Phytophthora sp. 'mugwort'. The sequence continues at coordinate 3,194,854 of JAUCEF010000007.1, read as the reverse complement.
CTATAAATTCTTGTGAAGTCCATAAAAAAACGGCTTATACGCTTGAAAATATCACTGCTCCGCGACACATGCACGCTGACAGATTTTGATGCAGTGTGCATTGACAGCATCGATGACGTGGCCCATCGTCATAACTCAACGGTGGCCATGTGCTTGCGAATATGACCAAAGCCGCGATCGCACGATTTTTTCGTATGTCCCTTAAAGAAAACAATGAAGTCCGCGAGCCCCAAACTTCCCAGGCCAATGGGGGTCAGCAGGAACTCGATCACGTGGTTGTTTTTCTTTTAGCCGAGTAATTGTCCGCATACACAGTAAGTTTGGTTTTGGCCGACGACACCCTAGTTTCGCCTTAATTAAATGAGCCAGCGTCGAGTTGACTTGGTCGCTGCCCTTTGCCACTGGTGTTATCATCGTAAATGTAGTTCGTCTGAGCGCTGTCATTCTCGTAAAAATGCCGAAGCACTAGCCCGGCGAAATACCATTGTGACGACGTGTTGGCTACGCTGGGGGTATTCAGGTTCTGCGAGTAGTCCATGATAATGATGGCATGGTCGCTGGTGCGCGATGTCTTGCCAAGATTGTATTCTTGCCTGTAGGCAATTCAAAATGTTACAAACGTACACGTCAGATTATACCGAGGGAATAAAAATGCTGCTTACGTCACGACGCAAAACTTACCTACCACTTGTGTCGAACAGATTTGGTGTTGCGCCCGATCGCCGCAGTCTTGTCAGTCGTGACGCCGCCGACTTCTCCGGCGTGGTAATAGCACACACATCGCACGCACACGTTGCTGCATGGTTGCGGACGCCGAATCGGTATCAGAAGATAGTGAAGCGTAAGCAGCTTCCGCATTGTAGCTCGCGCACCCAGAGGCCGGCCTCAACGAACTTGTGCATTACATCCAGATTGAGCCCAAGTAAAATACTCAGGTAGAATTGTGTACTTATCACGGCTGTAGTATTTCTGGATAGATCCGTCATATTCTTTTGCATCCGTACATGCACTGGGACCACCTCCCCAACCTCCTCCGTGAAGCTGGTAATCCAATTAACTGGCCAAACAACGTCGACTCGCGACGCGTTCTTGTTGAACTTGTTTCCGTGATCCTTGCCCGTCATATTGCCGTCGCAAAATCGTTCTTGATTGCTGAAAATCATCGGCACGACTCTGCAACAGCCGGCGAAAATGGTAAGGCACACTTGACCATGAAACGAGAGATATTAGTTAAACCTTTTCGGCCACCGCCCCCACGTCTTCGACCGACTGGCATTTGCATAAACACGTCTAGGCGTGTATACAAAATTGTATTTATCTCTTACTTCGTCATATTTTCCAGCGAACACAACTGGGACTCCAGCTCCGTTGCCTTACCAGGCACGCAGCCGTTCACGCACGAGCCTAATCGGATAATCTCAGTCGTTTGGGCGTTGATATCAATGCCAAACTAAACGTCTATATGTCCTCCTTTGATTCTTCGGAGAAGGACTTAAGACACTTTCTTAAGGCGTCAACCGAAGAGAGTGGGCGGAGTGCATCGCATTATCTGATAGAGAGGCTTTGACCGCAGAGAGTGCGCGAAGTGCATCGCCCACTCTCTGCGATCAACGATCCGCATTACTATATATGCCGCCTGGCTGAGGTGAGAAGTCGTCATCGCCACTGTCGTCACGCTTTTCACACAAGTCGACCTCATTCTCCACATCCACGCAAGCTTCGATAATAGATAGAGACGACCTAATCTTCGCATGGCGAAGTTTCGCCGTTGGCTTCGCTGGACAAGCGGTAGGGAATAAATGATGAGGCGATGGTGGGAGACCGCGCGAGTAGTGGACTTGCATCGATGTTTGTATGCGAATGGATGGCTCCATGAGTCTTTCCCCAATAGCATTAAGATCTTTTCGCGAATGGAACAGTGCAGTACGTGTTTGCCTATGTTGCGTCGGGCTACAAAAGTGCCTCGTGAAGAGCTCTGTGATAAACTGGTGTGGATATATGGAACCTTTGTATGAAATCGCTTCGAGCTCAATGAGCGTGCTTATTTTTTAGTATCAAGCCAGGTTTGAGTTGGGACGATACAGAGAAAATTTGCAGGGCCCCTGCGCAAGGATGGCACGCATAAATCAAGAAGTAGCGCACCAATTTTTACGGATGACACCGAAGTGGTTCCTATGCAGACGTTCGTGGCGTTGACCGACGAGCCGGTTTCGCGAATTCAAAAGCGCGAGCACACAGCGGAAACGATCTGATCCCCGTCCAAGTCAAACTTTCGTAATACCGCCTGGCGACAAACTGTTTAACCCTCACTGACAGAGCAAGTTTGTAAGCACGTGTCGTAATGAGCTGCGATCTTGTTGAGAGCGTCGACACACCCCTTTTACTTTTTTGAATTTGCGAGATACTCGTTTCTCAATTTTTTTTTACCTTATTTACGATTTACAGTGGGCCAACTATGAAGCCGAATATCTGGAAAACTTCCATGGTGCATTACCAACATTTTGTTTGCCAATGTATATGGGGTTGTTGCTGGCTTGCTATCACCCGTAACATTTCGAGTTGTCCAGAAAACTACATATCTCTAATATAATGCCACGAGGAGGTCACATCGCGAGTGGACGCCGCTGGAGTCTCTTAGACACACCTGCACGCGCTGACGAAGCGCCGCGAAAAATGCACACCATACGCCACGCAGAGACTCATGACCTGCCGTCCGACATCCGCAATATCCTTCTCCCACGTCTCAGCCGGCACCGTGTGGCTCAGCCTGTAGCTGCGCTTGTCATTGGATGACGATGCGTTGGACGCTGTGTCCTGCATCTCGTTCACACTGCTTCCGTAGTCACTGACTGCGCTCCCAGTGTGGTGCGTCGTCGAGCTCATACCCATCCCGATGTCAGGTCCGACGTCGCCACCGCCGTCGCTGGGACTGTTACTAGGGCCCGTCGTTGTGCCGCTCTCGCTGCCACTGCTCGAGCTTGACTGCATCTCATCGTGGTCCGGTGCTGTCGAACCTCCCGTGGGCCTCGACCACGCCGCGGCTCGTCGACGCTCATCCAGAAGCGCGGTGCGACGCTGCTGCTGCTGTCTTAGATACTTTCGGTGACGTTGTAAGTCACTGCCACACGGCGCGCGAGGACCAGAAGAGGACGTGGAACACATGGTCACGCGAGTCGGCACCGAGGAGCCTGTGCCCAAACCGCTGCTGTGTTGGCTCGACTCTTTTCCTTTCTTGTATTCGTTGCTGTCTCCGCTGTTCAGGCTGCTGCTTCTGATCTGCGCTGCGCTCGCATTCGAGATGTTGCAGCTTTTCTCATTGATATTGTTAAGGCTGCTGTTGTTTCGACAGGTGGTGGCGTTGAAGTCAGCGCTTCCAAATTTGTATCCACATAAAGAACGAGACGCGATCCAGAACATTTGGCCCATTAGATGGCCTGCTGTCTGTATTGAGATACCAATCGACTTCGTTGACGAAAGTACATAGCAAAGGCATCCAGAGGCTTCGCGCTACGACAGTTGTTCGCTTGCTCCGACAGGTTTAAAGTGACCTCTCCGTAAGTTGGTATCTCGTGATGCTGTTGGAATTGATGCTTGACACAGTATTTAAAATCTAGTTTCTCGAGATGCTGTACTGTTGTTGGCTTCGTATAAGTCAGTTCAGCCTCAAAAAAAAAAATAAGTCGTTCTCTCAATCGCTGCGGGCCATTTTGCAAATGAGGCCGTGATCTTCGCTTGTCAACGGTGTACCCCTTCTTGGGATGTTGCCCAATGATGTGCCTTAAACAGATCAGATGTCCAGCGTCGGGAAAAAGGTCGTGTACTGCGGAGAGAAGTCCTCTCTGGTGATCGGAAAACAGTAAATCTGCTGATGCCCCCCAGGGCATCTTTCACCACGGACAGGAACCACACCCAGTGTCCGTAGTTCTATTTCGGGGCTATTCCAAAACCGAAAGGAAGTATGGGTTTGTTATAGCCCTTGGAGGTCGCAACAAGAAATACACCGTACTGGTTTGTCTCCCCATTGAAATGAGCCCCATCAAATCCAAACAAGCAGGGTGATCTGCGCGCAATGTGCTACCCGACACTAGGAATCAAGCACGCCCTTCTAAACAGCCCGTCAGCGAACTTCTCGAAACGCCATACACAGCCTGGGTTCTTAGCAGCCATAAGTCTCAGGTAAGCTTCTAGCTTTTGGTAACGCTCGAGTCGATCCTCATACAAACGTTCATCAATCTGCCCCTTAATTCAAGACACGACAGTACGGGCGACTGATATCCCCTTTCCTTCCAGGAACTTCGTAATTGCGGCTCCATTCATTGTAGCTATCGAGTAATTGTGTGCCAGTAGCATCTCTCATTCAACCAGCGCAACCATTGCTGTAGTCTAATCGTGGTGTTGCGCAGGGACGTAACCGCTCAGTGGCAGACCCTTCTGCACAAGACGCGGTAGTAAAGCGACAAATAGTGCGTGAATATGACGAAATTGACCTTCATGACTTTCCAATAGTCCTCAGCACCGGACAAATTGGCGAAGAATTGACATCGTAGCTTCCCTCCTGGCTGAGTAGTGTCATTAAATTGTTGACCATGCAGAAACTTGCAGCAGTATTTAGCGTTTTCCAGAGCCATCTGCATTCGTGCTGTTGAGCTTCACGGATACCTGGAAGCCACATCTAGCTGCAAATTGCTTAACTCGGTGCTGCGCGGCCAATTGAGTCCCGAAAGTGTCATTCGCAATATTTTTCCGCTTGTTATACGCAATTCCAAAATCCAGGCTCATCCGAGGGGACTCCATTAGACTAATGTCCGGCCGCAAAATGCCCATTGCAACAACTTCTTTACATGTCCATGATCCAGGGTAAAGGGTGCGTTTCGAAAGGGATGCTTTTGAGCCGAATCTCCATTGATTGGCATTCTAAGTTCAACAAGCAATTGAAATCTAACGTATTGAGTGTATGGAGGGCTACAAAATTCAAATTGAGTCGGGATTTGTAAACCTTATCGGTCTAGCACAAATATTTCAACCTTTCCTAGTTGGCCGGAGCTAGACGGTGGGAGACATAAACTGTGTGTATACAAACTGCAATGTTTCTCGCGCTCCGAACGTTATTCATAGACCAGGGCATGTAGATAGCGAAGTTCACGCATGCAATCTTATTTACGAATAGCGACATAGAGACTAAAAGTGAAAAATCGTTCTGGTCATAATTTTTTGGTGTCCGACTATTTCTGCTCGTACTACATGTATTTAACTTAAGTTCGTATGAACTTAATATGGCGGCCAATACTACCTTTCACAAAGGCCCTTTCTTATTTTCCCGCCCCCGGCTCCGGGAGATAATTTCAGCATCACTGTGGATAAAATGCGAAGGCTTAGGGCAAGCAGCGCGATGCTGTCTCCGAAAAATCTCCCGCTCCCGAGATTTTTTCGCGTCGCTGGGAGCGGGACGACTGGTGGTAACAGCAAGACCCCCAGCGCGATCATGGAGGACTTGGAGCACGTCGGGGCTCGATGGACGCCTACAAGAAGTGGAGCGCCAAAGCGCTGTGTGCTGAATGCAGACGTCGGAATGCCACACCTGCATCGCACAACAAGGCGTCGTATCTGCTAGTCCTGCGAGCCTGTCTGTTTGTGACGGGGACTATCACGGCAACTGGCGTGGTGTAGATCCCCTTCCAGCGAACCAAACCCGACAGAAACACGGTCGACTGTGTGTTCAGGCTCTTGAACGTACTTATTTCGGATAGCTACTGTGGCGGAATGCCAACGTTGAGTGATGTTGCAACCCGGCATGCACTCGACACCAGGAAGCGCGTCTGATTATTAGGGTAGGGTGGCAGCAGCATATAACGACAAAGATGACGAAAGCCTTAGTGCCTTGCTGCATATCCGAGTGGAATTTCTGAGTATATATCCTGCTATATTTAAGAGCCATGATAGCAAGAAGCTATTGGTCTATTTGGAAGGAAGTGTGTCGTGATTACCGCGAGGTCGACTCGCGGTTCACCACGTCCGGCAACAACGCACCTTTCGCCGCATTTCACGGAGGCAGGATGGACCTGTATTACTTGCACTTATTGACCACGGTTACAAAGCCAAACTTGCACGCCTGCGTGGTCCAGACGCTGCCATCGGAACTGATGGTGGAATCAATTCGCGCTGAACCTCGAGCGAAGAAAACGCCCGCGAGGACGACACCGAGCAAAGCGTGTAGGTTAAGAAAATTTTCTGCTAAATATTGGATGTACACTAATTGAATTTACCTGATGTCTCTTATGTCGAATAACATTGCGGGCAGACAATGTTGTTGAAGTTCTCAAGACGTTAACAAGCAGTGAAGATAAGGCCTTGCTGACAAAGCGTCAAATCGTCTTCTTTGAAGAAAGTCTTACCCTGAAACGTCAGCAGCATGCCCGCACCGAGAAGGAGCATGATGCGGCTATGAAGGCAAGTCGTATTCGAGAAAATAAAGACTCGGTCGAGTTACTCGTGACGCTGCAAAAAAACTTTGGAATTGCGCCGAGTTCTAGCTGATCTTCAACGGCAAGGACACGTAGAAGACGACAGCGAGAAGGTCGATCTGCAAAACTTTATTGCAAAGCTAAGGGGTGAGATGAGGGCGTGCTCACAATCACCGTGACTTTGTTGTGTTAATAAAAAAAAAACATCGTTTCAGTAAAGGTTTGCTTTGTGCGGGGTTTCAAACTCTGCTACATATCGCTGTGGTGAAGTAGTATTACGGCGGTAATTCGACTTGGGCTGCTGCATTTCTTTGAACGCTGTGGCTGGGTCTTCAATAACCTTGTGACCAAACAAACTTGAAAATTTATTCTCGGGGGACGCACGTGCGGAATGTCTTGCTTGATGTATCGATACTTATTGGGATGTAGCCCAGTTCGTGGCCTTCTCGGTTTAAGTAGAGTTTGTCGACTTCACCAACGACCCCGTAGCCATTTTCGCGGCTGTTCACACAAATGTTGTGCAGACGCATTATTGTATGGACCACAGATGGACATTCGCCAGCCCAGCTTCAAGAGGCGTTTCCAAATGACTGCTCAACTCTGATACGCAGATGACTAACGAAAAGGTTGAGCGAAACCTTAGACTCATTCATTCCGTCAGCCGCACTGTATGGAGTACTTAGCTCTCTAGCTAGGTATGTTTTATCTCCCACAAGGCAGACACTAAGAGGAAGACTAATACAGACACTATTCAAGGAGGAAAGCTGAAAAGCTCGCGCATCATTCGTACCACCAGGACATTTCATGGTGAACGATGTGAAGTGAGATAGGTGATCACACGAAGCTTGCAGATAACGCCAGTGATCAGAAAAGTATGAGGTTAAATGAGCCTTTTTCACGCTTAGTAGGAGTCTTTGTACGACACAACCAACCGTCTACAGCACCTATACAACCTCTCAATGCGCCATGCATACTGATTGATGCGAAGGCATTGCATTGATCTTTCAGCTCTGCTTCCGATGACGGGAGCTTAATAGCTAACGACTTACATGCAAGCAATGCATTCATACCAGTGCTACTATAATACAAGTGGCGCAAGGACGCAGCTGAGCTAAAGGAAGCTGTTTCAAAAGCACCTATCAAGTATCCTAAGTTGTCGGAGACTAACAACTCCCGTTACATCCTCTATCCTGAGCTAGAAGCACGGTAATAATGCTGTATGATGCTATGCGAATGCTATCTCGACGTATTAATTTTGTTTAATGTAATGTCTCTGTAGTTTACTCGAATGGATCCTTTTGATGCGACAGACAAAAGGCCTATGCGTCACAATGAAGTGCACCAGGCTGATGATTGGCAAGTTTGATGCAGCGTTATCTGCATCAAGAATGCGTTGTGCCCTCCTGTCCTGGACAGTTCGCCTTTTAAAGCGGAACAAGCTGGTGGTCCGCTACATCACGCACAAGGGAACCAAGCGTAGAGCTGACATGCAGGTGCATTTTTGCTTCAACTTTTCTTATTGTTACTGGCTGACTATATTTATTTTTTGGCTGATTTAAAATGTGATTATTGTTATGAAATAGGAATTTCCTGACGTCTTCTCAAGAACAATATATGTTGAAGTTGAGGAAGACGGGTTCTTTCCGCCGTGTTACACAGAAACAATGCGGTACGATGGTCTCTTCAACATGGACCCAAACAGATATTTGTATCGACAATCCTGGTCGTTTGACTATCGACGTTCGTGGCGCCAAGAATGTTGATGTCGTGCAAGGGATGGGAGACAATGATGCTCGATGTAGTGTGTTTCTCTGCGCGTCTGCGTTGGGCAAAAACCTGCCCGCGTTTGTGGTATTCTCCGGTGTCCCAGGAGCAGACTTGTACACGGAGGTGTTCAACCCAACTGGGGCCACCCCAGCGTTGTTCACACCACCCAACAAAAGGCGTGGTGTGACCACGCTACAATGATGAAATGGGTTGAGGAGGTTTCTATTGCAGTTTCACAAATGTTTTATTAACTGAAATGTTTTAGTTACAACTAGTGTGATGTTACGGCTTTATTAGATATGGATACCATCAGTTGAAGGGTGCCGTATGCTAATGATGGACAATGTGCGAGTCCATAAGATGGAGAGCGTGGAACAGCACCTTGAGGAGACCTGCTGCACGAAGGTGCAGTATATCCCTCCGAGAATTACCGGGCTCAGTCAGCCTATGGACGTGAGTGTAATGCACTCCTTCAAGAGCAAAATACAGTACATTCCGCTCATCTTTGCGGTGCGACTTGGCTTAACTACTAACACCGAATATGCTCAGGGATCTGTATCTCGAATGGCACAGGGACCACAACTTTTCTAGAAACGCGAGTGAGCGACGTTTACGTCTATCTCATATTATCGTTAAGGCTTGGGAACAGGTGGACAGTAGGTCCATTATTAGCGGCTTTAAAAAGGCAAACCATATCCCAGTGGGCCCTCACGATGCGAGCGGCAGATTCAGAACGCATTTGCTACCGTCTCCGCAAGATGCTGTTGTCCCCGAGTAGCGTCATAACAGATATATTCTCTCTTTACTTTAAATTGTTGAAGGTTTTGATGTCCATCAGAAGGGGTGTCACCCTATTGTATCCGATGTATCACTTGAGCCGAATGTATCATTCGATCCGACAAATACGGTATGGGGTTGTAGGATCGGTAAAAGCTCTTGTGCGCTCTATATATACCGTGTCATTGCTGTAGTGAACGTCAAAGTAGATGACTTTGTTGTATGGCCTGATGCAAGTGACGACCAAAACTATCACGGCGTATGAGAACTTTGGGTTTTAAGAACTCTGTCCGAATAGAAAATCGATCGTTTTTGTGTCTTCCACTATTTTCTGCCCAAGCAAAAAGAGGATAAATAAATCGTCGAGATGTCCAAGTGCTATAAGCGTCTCGCCAATATATTCAGGAAAAAACCCATTGAAATAAAATTTCGTATTGATCTTAATAGATTGTTTAACTTGCTCTTCAATTCTGCGACACCGACACTCCAAGACGAACGCACTGCCATGCCCAGACGAATGCGCAGCAGCTCCTTTCAAGTGATGACGCTTTTTTTTCTAGCAACTCAAGCGCGTATAACGATCCGCGGAAGGGGAAATGGACCCAAGTTTGTGGTCTGAGCATCCCAACATCAGGCGAGCCGAAGTCCACCGATTTGCGGTCAGCATCGAGCACTGACACGCCGGCTTCACCAGCAAAGAAGGCTAGAGTCTCGACGACTCGTACTAGACCTATCGCCGTTAAAAGAAGGCTGCTCCTAGGAAGAAGGTACCCCCAACTCAGAAGAAGACCTCATAAAAGAAGAAAGCCTGTGCAAGTCATCCAAGAAAACCAAGAGCTCTCTGCAACTTATGCGATTGATAATTACATAGACGGCTCTCGCACTCGAGACTTGATTTTAGACCCAATACATAAGGCTTTCTGAACGCTTGATTTAGACGCCAGCAACCGTTCCTGACATTCTTAGCTGTGCAGCAACTCCTCCAATTCCGTCCTCGTCAATTCTAAAACCATTGCCGCACTATGCAAAACAAGCAGCGAGTCCGAAATTTAAATTATACTGTGTGTTTTGCACAGGAAGCCGTACTTTTCATAGAACAATGACTCTAGTATTACCGGCCCACCAAACGAATTAGGGCTACAGCGCAGCGTTTTCTTGTATGCCGTAGGAATGCGCTAGGCTTTCAATATTGCGGAGAAGCAAGCCCTAACCGCAATTTTATCTTGGATAGTCGCAAACCGATCTTCCATCAAGTTGCCAGTGGGCCACAACAAGCAGAATGTTCAGCAAGCCCAGTACCATGAAACTTTCCTCCGCCAAGTCGTAGTTGTCTTCATTTGTTGCTTCAACATCATCCTCTTCGGCTATAACGAGCAAAACCATCAATACATCGTGCTACAAGATATGCCTTCGTCGACGTCCAACGGCCTTGCACTGTCTGCGGAGCTTGTCGATAGCAGCGTCATCTTCCATACGGGTGAATTCCTCCACGTCCGCCTGTTCATCGATCTTCAACGCCAGATAATCAGTCTCCACCCAAACGAATGAGGTGATGGGCCTCTTTACTTTTACCGCATTATAAGGAGGTGCTTTCGGCACCCTGTCTTTATTGCGCTACCGTATTGTCTAGGCCTAGGCGTCACTTCAATAGCACGTATGACAAATCATGCGCATCGACATATGCTTTCAAGTAAGATATTTGCAAATGAGTGTACAATATTACAAATTACAACTCGTCTTCCTCGCTATCGCCTGATCCCGATTGAAACGACTTGAACTGTTCGATGCAAAATGCAAGTGACATTTACAGCCAAAAGCTTAAACTCACACCTCACTAGCTTCTCCCAGCACTTCAGTCTACAGCCCTGATAAACTTGATAGGTAGTTCGCGAAACTTCGACGATCATCACTCTCAACATGCAAGTTGCCTTTATGTAACCACATAATCTGTGACGTGGTGTCGGCAACATCGTGTGTGTGTAACAAGCACCGCACCTCAAGACCGATGTCGTCGCCTGAGTCGACTTGCCCATCTGCAAAATTGCAATTCTCCATCTCTTCCACGATACTATTATCGATATGCTTAATATCGGTCTCGCGGACGTGGATCGATGTATGAGCGTCGTTCAAAGCAACCTACGCAAATCCGCTGACAATGGTCTGTTTCGAAAGTTCTTTTTAGCACGTTGATATCCACTCAGCAATTTCCGCGCGGTTTGGCGGTGTTAGTTTAAATAGATCTTCAGTATGTAGCGCTCGAAGCCGCTCAACCTCGATGTCTGCATCTTTCTGAACCATCTCCTTGCGTGCACGCGTAATCGTTCCCTTATCACAAGCAGCCTGATATTCCGACTACTGCACGTCGAGATCGTTGAAGATCTCTCGGCCGACTTGGCCTTCTTCCTCCTTATCGGAAGCGAAATCGAAGAGTTCCTTGTTCGTGAGCGTGAGGGCTCCATACCTTTCACGGATCGGGGAAGTGGAAGCAGCTCGACGCTTGCGGCTGACTTCCGAGGCTGCTACGGCCTTAGCAGCCTTGACGCGGGCAGCTGCCTCAGCGAGCGTCAAGTTCTTGACCGGAGAACGAGGATTCTCTTCGTCCTCCTTGGGTGAGCTTGGGCTCCCCTGACGCTCGGCCGTCTTCGCCGTTATGGGTAGACAGCGGAATACGGGACCCAAGCGAGTCCGACTGACTCGGATCGCCGTCAGACCCCTTGACGAGCGGGATCTCGTTATCACCCCAGGCCATGGGAGACTTATCCGAGTCCTCATAGTCCAGGAGGAGCTCAGGGTCTTCCTCAGGCGGTTCAACTGCCTTGGGGGTCACCTTGGATGCCACCTTGGTGTATCTTTAACGGCAGAGACTTTGTCGGACGGCTTAGAGCTCTTAGCCTGCTGCTTAGAAGCAACAGGCTTGGCAAGCGCTTTCGCACCGCTGCCAGACCGAGTCTTGGTCATGCTTAAGGCTGACGTGGAAGCTGAAGAAGAAGAAGAAGAGCACGCGGAAGTGCTCGGGCTCAGCAGGAAATGAGCCGGCTGCGGAAACCAACCGCAGTGAAGTCGATGTAATACGACTTGGAGAGTGAAAGACGGAGTTTTCCTTTCACTCGCCCTGGATGGTCGGTAAACCGAACCTAAGTGGGGGATGTAACGGGGTTACATGAAGAGTGCCAAGTCACTCTTCAGAGCAAGTGTACCCAAGTAAACTAAGTGATGTTGCCAAACATCACTATGACGTCGACAGTAATGACGTCATGGATAGGCACCACGGATATGGTACAAAGACCTCAGAGCCACTCAATAGGATAACATCTAGGGAACTTTATAGGTGACTAATAGTTAGTATGTTTAGATGCATTAAAGGGGGTCACCTATAAATATATTCAGTCTTAAATCTACCTAATTTGGTAACAGTCCCACAGGGTCAGGGACTAGTGAACTGCCGTTCACTGAGAGTTTGTATACTCTCCGGAAGTCACACTTCCTGTGCGCAAGGTGTCGTGTATCCCGTCACAGTACGGTAACAGGCGTGCGTGCAGGTTTATCTGTTAACGTTTCCGGACTTTCACTTTGTTGAGCGCTCCAGCAGAGATGTATATATCCATTTACTCGGGGATGATTTTAGTGGTCATTGGACTTTTGAGGTCGAAGATTATTCTGCATCGATTCATGAGATTCTCCTTAACGTACCTGGAGGGTACACGTATGTCTGCCAACCGGAAGACATTCCGTGGAACAAACCTATAAAATCTCGCTTGCCTGCTCTGTAGGTTAACCGATTGCGAAGCCAGCTTCTACCTTACCGTGCCAGAGAAGCAAAGTAGCTAAAGAGAGAAACCCTCGAAATCGATAGTCCCCGGCGACCCGGTCGCCTGTGAAGTATTCCTCACCTGTTCATGGGGGACCGCCTTACGCTCCCAGGTAATCCCCTCCTGAGGAATCCCACGGAGCCGACGCCTACATGGATCAGCTCCACCCGCCTCGCGTGCTTCTTGGCGGGCGCTCTTTTCGGGGCGCTTATGAGCGCCACCTGGTGGCCAAGCAACCCCTGTTCCAAATCGTGAGCATTGCTCGGTGCGTGCTCCTGGCACCACACAACATCCCGCTCAAGGCGTTCACGAGCCGGCGTAGTAGCCTGAGCTCCGGTCGGGCATCCGACCTGTGTGGGGCTATCCGGCCGTCATGCCCCCACACTGTGGCTCTTTCCAAGAGGCCGAGACCGCCTTTTGGAAGTGGGCAGCCACGCGCTGCTCACAAGGACAACTCGAGGTTCTCCGGCAGGATCTCACCCTGAAGTACATCCTTGACCTCCGAGATCTGCGTATTGAGTTTGCTTATGTGGTAGGCAAACGGCTACTCTCTCGAGAACTACAGCAGCATTCCGCTTCTAGCGCTCACGATGAGCGCGGGTATGGTCTTGGTTCTACGACCACACCCCATTCGGGAAAGAATGCCCGAACTACTTACGAAGCCACCGCCGATTCTGTTCCCAGATCGCGACAGGCTTCGGGCAGTCAGCCTGGAGCCGTTCGTACGGCTCCCAGGAGCACTCGGCTTCTGAGTACCCCCTCCACTTCACGCGCACCTGGCGTTTCCCGTGAACACGCCGCTCCTGGAGCACACGCTCCACGTGGTAGTGGGTCTCACCATTACGATCAAGGAGAGGGGGTGGTGCCCTCGAACGAGTACGAGTATGAGGCGCCACCCCTCCGGTCCAGCTCAGGACCTGATGTGCCGCCTTCGTCTCCACCTCATGTCGTTGAAAACACCTCTCCGTCGTCGAGTCCTTGCGCTTGAGATTGCGCTTGGACTTGGTGAGGCCGGGGCTGCTGCCGCCCAGGCCGGGGTGCTGGGGTCATTGGGTCGATTCGTGATGACGTGAATCGTCTGGCCGATGACTTGTCGGTCATCGAAGAACGGGTCGACCGTCATACGAATGACGTGGACGAGATCTCAAGGTCTGGATGCCTGTTGGGCGTCCATGGACCGAGTGCAACGGGAGTTGTCTCTCATTCGGGACCTTCTGCGGCCTGTGCCCCAGGCGGGAGCGCCTCCTACGTACTCCCAGCCGTATCACTATGGCTCATACTCGGCGTATGCAGCCGGGGTTCCTTCGCATGGAGCCCCTTCCGCGGCCCCGCAAAGGACCTGAACTTCTGGCTCTGGGCGCGCTCAGAGACAAGAGTCGTAGCCTCGCTTTGTAGAGCTGGGGTCTGTGAGCCCTGCGGGTCATCGTACCGCTTCAGACGGCCCACGTAGAACGTCGGGTGGGTCGCCATCGACTTAGGCAGGTCAATGGTATATGCCGCGCCATGCCTGGCCAGGACTGCAAAGGGTCAAATGAAGCGGTGCTTCAGCTTGTTGCTCCCACCGGAACTTACCGTGGCGAGTGGCCAGTTCCTAGTGTCTAGTAGGACTAAGTCCCCACATTAAACACGTTTAAGTTTCCTCTTTCGCTCTTGTCTTAGGAAACTGGTCTCATGCCCGAGACCCGGGTGGAAAGTGCTTTCCGAGGCTCCCCCCACTTAGGATCGAAGACGGGGTCGCCCTCGTAAATTGAGCGGCATACGTGGATGGTGTAAACCATTCAGGTAGAACGGGGTATACCCGGCCGACGCGTGAACCGCATTGTTGAGTGCAAACTCAACTACTGGCATGTATTCTGATCAAGTGCAAGTAGACTCCGCACAGATACTGCGTGGAATGTCCTCAAGCATTCGATTGACACGCTCCGTCTGCCCATCCGTCTGAGGATGATCGATAGTGGACATGTGTACCCTTGTTCCAAGTAGTTGGAACTGTGCTCGCCAGAACGCAGCGGTAAACCGCGGGCTACTATCGACGCATTGTCTCCGGCAGACCATGATGGCGGAAAACACCATCCAAGAACAGCTTCGCAGCTTGTTCCACGGCCACCGTCTCTTTGACCGGAGCAAGATGCACCATCTTGCTCAGACCGCACACGAACACCAAGATGCTGGTCTTTCCGTGGCCGTCCGCTGGAAGTCCAAAGATGAAGTCCAGACTCATCGACTCCCAGCAGTCCGCAGGAACGGGCAGCCTCTGCAAAGGAGCCGAGGCGTGCCCGGCGGGTTTCACCCGCTGAAATGTTTCACATATCTTCACGTACTATGCGACCCACTTGTACATGTGGGTCCACCAAAAGTACTAAGAGATCGTTTAGAAGGCCTTCTCGCAGCCCGGGTGACCACTGGACGGCGCATCATGCGACTCATAATGAATATCAAGCTTGAGATCCTCGTCGTTTGGAACGACTACCCGAGGGGGTTCTGGGGCTCCACCCGATAGTAGAGCAGGCCATCGGCCCCCTCGTATCGATGGAGCCGAGCTGTCTGACATTGCGTGAGCCGCTCGGCCTTGTCTTCCTTGCCAGAGACCAGGAAACGCACCAAAGGTATCAAGGCTTCGCCGCCCCGATACACCATGCGTATCTGACCATATAAGTCGGGCGGGGCACGACTGATGCGTGCCGGCCTTGTACTCGACGAGGAAGTTATATTCCGCGAAGGAGGACAGCCACGGCGACATCCGTCGGGGCAAATAGACAATTCGTCGCGGTCCACAAGGATGCGTGATCACCGTAGCTTACAAAGGGCTGGGGAGGTGCATCCGGAACTTGACAAGGAATACTTCATGGCAAGCAGCATGAACGGGGTAGTTCCGTTCGGCAGCCTTGAGCTGCCTAAACTGAAACGTATCCCCCGTTCACGTCTTGCGGCATCGTTCTGCAGCAATGCACATCCGATTGCATAAGCGGGTACATCGCAGACGACGCTGGAACGGCCTCGTCTTGTCCGGCAGTGCCAGAACAGGCGCCTTCTGAAGGCTTGTCTTGACATTGTCAAAGGCTTCTTGGTGCTCACGCCCCCAGTGCCAGTCGGTATCCTTCTTCAGAAGATCCGGCAAGGGTGTAGCCAGACCCGCGTATCCCTTGTTGTACTTGCGGAGGTAGTTGGCCAAGCCCTCTGGGACCTAGACGTTGGCCAAGCCGAAATGGCCTCGACCTTCTCCGGTCGGCCCGAACGCCGACGTTGCTTACAAAGCAACCGATAACTTTGTTCTCTTTTTGCGCCGCGAAGACGCACTTGTCGATGTTGGCATAGAGCTTATTCGCTCTCATGACCTCTAACACTCGACGGGGGTGTTTTAAATGCACCTCCATAGCAGTCTTGCCTCCCTCGGCACGGATATGGATGATGATGTCGTCAAAGCACGACTGTGTGTACGCACGCAGCGGTCTAAACAACTGCGTGACCAGCCGAGTAAACGCCGACGGGGCATAAGACAGGACCTGTGGCGTCACAAGCCACTCGCAGAGTATACTGCTCGGAGTGCTCACTGCGGTGAGCGGGATGTCGCTCTCGCGCATCAGGAATAGGTAGTATCCGTCCACCAGATCAGGGCGCTGTATAACTCGCACCCGGCCATGTTGTCCAACAACAAATCCTTTCGCGGGATAGGTGTCTGGGGAGGCACCATCGCGCTGTTCAGCTGGTTGAAAGCATGGACCAGACGCCATATTCGTTCGGCTTCCGGACGCAGAAGGTTGGCGTCGAGTGCGGATTTCGATTCCCGTACCATGCTTATCGTGGCCTTTCCGGCGAAGAAGGCATCAATGACCTCGCACTGCTCTCGAAGCAGTGGCCATTGTCTGGTGACACAGTACTTTGTGCCCGGCACGAGATTGATCTGATCCTACGATCCGGTGGGAGTTGAGACGGTAGAACCTTGGATACCACGTCCTCGAAGTCCTTATCAAAGGATACACTGAATCCTTTGGGTTCTTGAGAATCTCAGAACCCAAGCGCGAGGCACGCTGGGAGGAGAATGCCTCCAGGACGCCCTCGTCTATAACCGAGGAGAAATTTAATTCCTTTGGAGTGGACTCTTGCTTCAGGAGTACCACCTCCGCTATTTCTCCTGCCTTCAAGTCGGCCAGGAAATCTGTCGGTGTCAACGCTTCGAGGTTCAGGAGCTCTGACACCTCTGGCAGCGGTTCTAGCTGGATGCCGCCTGCCTTAACCCGATGGCCGGTCTCGCCGTCGAGGATGTGATAACACCCTTCGACTGGCCATGCCGAAAGAACCCGGGCCCTGGGTTCCGAGTCACTTGAAGCGACTCCAGTCTGAAATGGCTTCAGACTCGACTTGTGGTGTCGATTATGTCGTTGATGTCGACCGTGACGTGGTACGTCGTTACCCACGTCTGTGGAAGTCTCATTGACGACGTCCAAGGCTTCTAGAGCTTCGTGTGGAACAAGGTTACCCACACAGGACGCGTATTCTGCCCCTTCCTCGCCTGTTTCTGTTCTGGGTGACACGGTGTGGAACATGGTTACCCACACAGGAAGCACCTCGCGCGTCTTCCTCGCCAGTTTCAGTCTGGGTGACTTGATGTGGACCTAGGTTACCCACCTGGTCAGTGCCTCCGGGCACCGCCACTCTTGAAGCCTCAGCCGCCGGTCTAGATTCCGGCGGGGGGCGAGGACTATCCTGCAAGGACTGCCGCACCCGACTAGGTGCAGCTCCCTGCTTCCACCGCTTCTAGGGAGTCTCTCAATACGTCGGCGGCTCCCAAAAATTCACTGGATGCTCTTGCATCCCGGCGCCCCTTTCGGACGTCCCAGCTCCTGGCAGAGGTGGGAACATGACTCACCAATACTCTGCCAGTAACTGATGGATTTGATTTGCCAATTGATCCATGGCTCATGTTTCGCGAGCCAGGGCATGCTCAGGATCAAGTCATACTTGTCCATCTCTAGGACAGTAAACTGCTCCGAGCTGTCGAAGTCCTCGAACCTCACAGATAGATTGACCTGGATATTGGGAACGGTAATCATCGCTCCGTCGGCCAATTCAACCGGCACTGTCTCGTTGCCTTTGCATTCTCGTAAATCATCGGCCAACCCGTTGCTATTCTCTGCAACAGTCTGGCGGCATACGAAGTTCTTGACGCCCCTGAGTCTATTAAGACTCGGAAGGGATGGGTATATCCCCGTACACTTACGTGTACTACTAGCAGCCCAACGCTGCCCCTCTCCGATTCGAGAGTGCAAAGACTCTCAGGGGTACGTCTCCATGGTGCGCGCCACTCGCGCACCGTTCATGAAGACTTAGATCTCCCCCAGTAGGGCGCCCCGCCCCTACTGGTGTCATGTGTTCCCCTGCCCGTGGGGTCGCGGTCTTTGCCAGCGTCCCTTGAACGTGACGGGCTTGGGAGGGAAACGTTTTCGTTGTCCCCCGCAGGACAGGCACGTGCCATGTGCACTAGCTTACTACAGCTATAGCAGCGAATATCATGCTGCTCAGCGAGCCCAAGTTCCATGGGAACTGGCCCGGTCGGGGAATGGCGACTTGGTGTCGCTGCCCCTGGACACATCGCCGCTGGCGTGCGTGCCTGGCGGTGACTCACTTCTCTTGGAGGGCAACCTGGATCGCCTCTTCCAGAGTATTGGCCTGCACCCGAAATAGCTGGGTGCGGGCCGGGCCCACTCTTAGGCCGTCCATGAACACCGTCACCTTGATGTGTTCATGGAGTGGGTTTCCCACGAGGGATGCAGTGAGCTCCCGCATCTCCTGGATGTACTCGTGCAGCTCACGTCTTCCCTGTTTACATGACAGGAAGCGTGACCGCTGGCGATACTCATAGTTCGCCGGGAGGAACGCACCTCGGAGCTATTCACGCAGCTGAGACCAGGATGCGAATCATCTAGGCGTTGTCGCTTCCCGCGTATACGCCCAACGCTTGCACGCCCGCTAAGGTTGAAGAGGGCGAAAGCCACTCGCAGGCTCTCCGAAGAGATGAGAGACGCATCCATTGCGAGCTCTACTTCTCGCACCCAGAATTAAAGATTTTCGTCTTCCTTCCCTTCATATGGGTTTACCTTCAGCCTCAGCGGCTAGGGGTATACCGGTTTCTGCTCTGCGGCCGGAATTTGCAGGTTGTTCCGAACATGTTCGATGAGCCCCCGCTCATACATGTCGAACGCGATCACGCGTTCGACCTGCTCAGCTTGCGTTGGCGACACCAAGCTGCGCAAGGGATCCACTCCAAAGATGTCAGTCATCTTACGAACGGACTCGAGCTGTGAGTCGTTCAGATGAGGAAACTCATTCCGGTCCATCTTGCTAGGACCCAGAGGTTTCAGGTTGTAACCTGCGTAGGTGTGGATTGACTACAAGTGCTACCAATTGTGACGGGGCACACGACACCTTGCGCACAGCAAGTGTGACTTCCGGAGAGTATACAAACTCTCAGTGAACGGCAGTTCACTAGTCCCTGACCCTGTGGGACTGTTACCAAATTAGGTAGATTTAAGACTGAATATATTTATAGGTAACCCCTTTTAATGCGTCTACATACTAACTATTAGTCACCTATAAAGTTCCCTAAATATTATCCTATTGAGTGGTTCTGAGGTCCTTGTACCATATCTGTGGTACCTATCCATGACGTCATTACCGTCGACGTCATAGTGATGTTTGGCAACATCACTTAGTTTACTTGGGTACACTTGCTCTGAAGAGTGACTTGGCACTCTTCATGTAACCCCGTTACACCGTAGATTTAGCAACCACAGCGCTCTTTCAACGATCGAATTTCGCGATTCCACATAGTTGGGCTGAATCCATGACGATTTTTACACACTTGCGCACACTGCTTCTCCACAATTGTCTGCAACACCAGTGCCCGGAACGATTCTGCTGCAGCTTGGGCGTCCTGGGGGTAGAGGTTGTTTTGGCCCTGTCGTGTACGTGCGCGAAGCGAAAGGTTAAAAAAATGTTTAATCCATGTCGGTGACGCCGCAATTTTTTTGCTCAGGCCATTTCAGCATCTTTTGCTTTTGATTGAAGTTGTTGGTAGCATCAGCCTCGAGGGGGGGGGGATCCATCCTTCCTGAGCGAGATCAGCCATACAACGAGGTCGGCTTTAGCGTGCTTGGAAAGGACTGTTGCTTAGCCGCGATTGCAAAGATTTTGATGGCGTCCGCAGCCAGACGTATACGCTGCGCAAGTAGTGGCGCCCATGTTAATCCACTGCTAATTTTTTCTTAGCACGAAGTTTACCACCTTTCTGCTTGCCATAGAAAGGTGCGATCGTTTCGTCGCGGTTTCGGCCATTTTCATTGTATTTCAGGACGTTCCTCTTTTGCGAATACGCCACTGCTGTGCGTCGATATGACTTCCGCTTCTTGCATTGGCCATCGATACAAGGACGGCCCACTATTCTTTTTTATGGGGGAGTTTTTGAGGAGTGCAGCACGAACCGTTCTTTTATCTGTGAGAGAGCGTAAGAACAACGCATCCCTTAGCGTTGGTAACACAGCATCTGCTGCCCAATCATTAATTCGAATTGGTCGCTCTGTTACTGACCCTTAAAAAAAACAACGCTTAGGAATACGATAATACGGTACTACAGAGAAAAAGGCAGAAAATCGTTTGATTTCTATTCGGACAGCGCTCTCAGGGGAGTGTGGGCTCCATTGACGGTACTACGATTCCACATTCCCAGCATCTTGCGGTTCACGGAGAGCGCTATTTCGGCCGCAACTGTCGGTATAGGCGTAAGGCTCAAGTGGTTTGCAATGATCGCCGATAAATCATAAGTTTCTATGCAGGCTTGCCTGGCTTATGTGGGGACAGCTCTGTGTACCATGAGATGCACTTTCAAAGCATGAGTTCAAGCCGCATATTTTCAGGCCAGGAGCTGGCTGACTAAGTACATCCAGGTAATTATTGCAGCAAACACGATTGTCTTTGCATACGAGAAGAGCTCCACTGGTGAAGACAATATTGAGTTCAGCACCTGCCATGCTCACGCACGCGTCGTGAACGAGCACACCATCGGCGTACTAAAGGCGCGCTGGTCATCGCTACGAGAGATCCGCATCCAGATCAAGACGAAAGAAAGACGTTGACAGAATTATATGTTGGATAACTGCATGCATGGTGCTGCACAACATCCTCCGAGATCTAGGATATGAATGGACAGATGATGATGCGAGGAGCCATTAAACGATGAAGACGATGATTTGGTGGATGAGTATGATGATGAGGCTTACTCTTTAGGGCGCGGATCGTAGCGCAAGATCTATCTAAGGGTGGTCGACAGCCGGGTGGGATTCTTTGATAAGTTAGCTTTCGATCTCATTTGATCGCAAGGTAGCAGGTTGCACTGCGTCTAATAAACCCGGTCACTTAAATGTATTTCTACCGTATTAAGACAGATACGATCACTGGGCTGTCCGCCACGGACTGAGCTGGCAGCAATGTCCAAACTTACTCAAAAATTCGAACCGCAAAATCAAACGTGTAACTTATGTGAAGAGCCCCTCATCTCCGGCAGCAAGTTGAAGTAAGCTTTCACATCGACTGGAGTTTTGCCCTATAGTCAGCATCTTCATCTACTGCAGCACTTGTTCGTGCTGCTGATGCATACTCCTGCATCCTCGCCTCTTGAGATGTTTTTCCTCGAGCTCCATTGTTTTTTTTTTCTGCAGTGGGCTTCGTCGCACTCACGAGCTTTCTTCCTTTTAGCGGCCTTTGCTTCGCACCGGTCCAGTCGTCGCTTGTTTGTTTCTCTGTCTGCTGATCATTGCGCGGCTGAAATTGGCAGAGATTGGCAGCCGACTTTGTTGGGCTGTTTGCTTCGGTTGTTTTCCACGTGATGATCTGCGGTCTTTCTTATAGTCTGCGGTATTTGTGCTGAAAATCGGCTGAGTCCTTCGTTTTGAATTGCCCTTCGCTTGTTTTTTTCGACTGAGTAGTGTCATTTTATTTCGATCTGGGTTGAAATGCGGTCGCGGCGGAGTGGTGACTTATCAATATCTGGGTGCACAGCTTCCAGTTCAGCTGTGGGTGGCTTCATTCTAAGCACGCAGTCCTGATACAACTCTAGCTCGACGATTAGGTGAGGCTGCAATCGCCATGCCATCATCCTCTTTACTTTCGTCGTCACTTTCACTCATTTCCAACCCGGAGTTCCTATTGACCGGTGACAATAAACTCAATCGTTCAGGATCATTACTAACACAGACATTTACAGAATCAGGTTTTCTGGCTTCCGAATTGGTTGAGGCATCGTGGTATTTATGATATCATCAAAATGGCCACTTTTTTGGCCATGTTAGCTATCAGCTTGGGTGTCGGGGGAGGGGATGCAGTCGTTGTCGTTAACAAGCCTTGTATGCCCGTGGTCAGCAATCAAGTATTTGACAGCTGTGGTCATATTCTATTCATCAGAGCTACCGAGTCAGCAATTGAAACGTCACTCGGGCGAGACGGAAGGCTCCGAGCACACCCCGGTGGCACGCCACTTTCCAGCGTGCTGCTTGCTCGAATGTTTGGCTTTTCGCCAAAAGGCACTCCAGCCGAGCGAAGCATGCACATTTGAGTTCAAGCTTATCTGCTATCGTGACACCTCTGCGCATTTCTTTGATTATGATACCCAGACCAGTTTGCGTGTGCTTCCTGCGGAGAACCCATTTTTTAACTTGGTCATGCTATTCTCCCGCGCTTCTTCATATTCCAGCCGCTAGACGGGGAAGCGTTGCTGTTGTTGATTACTTGCATAGATGACCCGTCACCGCTTGAAAGACTTGCTTCTTCGTCATCTTTGGAGGGAAAAAGATAATTGTTCAAATTGTACCTAATTACCTAAAAGGTTGCATAACGTTGTTTACCGTTATTTACCATTATTTAACTGTTATTTACCTAAAAGGCATTTGATTGATGCGCCCAAAACTCGTCCCAAAACTGTACCCAAAACTTAAACCGCCAATGCCGGTCTGTAATTCGTGACCTATTCCAGCTCCTTCCACAACTGACGTGATGGCTGGATATTATTTCGCCCTGCTAAAACACTTCAATACAGAGCATGGATCAACGACCGGTCAATCGGTCACCGAATGCTTCATTAGCAGGCCTCTTAAAAGTAGGTATTGTGTCAAGAGAAAGCCGTTGAAGCTATTCCTGGGTTTCCAAACTGCCCACCTAAAGGAGCTTCAACATGGTCAAGATTGGTTGATACAGGGATCGCGCAGCAGTTTCTCGCGCCAAAATAGCTTTCGTGTACCGTTATAAATGCTTAAAGCGTCGCGTGTGCCAAAATACTTTGGAGCCACGCTACGAAAGTGCATAGTTCATACCCGGTGGTTATTTGGCGGCCACACGAAGGTGGATCTCGTATCTCGTCGCCGCCACTATACATTTTGCTCTATCACCCATTTATCGTTTCCCTTGCCTTCCATTAGCAATGCCGAAATCAAAGCACTCAAAGAGCAAACCAAAGAGCAAACCAAGTCGCTCTCACGGTGCTGGTGTTGAAAGCTCGGCATTATCACCGATTGACAGCCAACCTCAAGCGGTGATGTCAGTTTTCGAGCAGCCGGAAATCAAGGCCAGGGTCCCGCGACAGGAGTGGTTGCCAAAGTACGAAAGAGAGCTCGGCGTTCAGCCTAAGCGGCAACAGCAACGTGGTCCCGTTGTGGAGGCTCATTGTATGTTCTGTGTCGCTGTCGGTCGAGAGGACGGGAACGCCACGGGGCACAGTCGTTTGGTGGCCTCCTGGTCCAACGAAGAGCAAAAAGACCAATCAAGTCCTTCAGGCGCGACAACATATTAAAGCACCTCCGTGGGCAACAGAAATGGCAGCCTACAACGCGCTCATGCCAGAAGGCAAGCGTCGAGCGAATTTTTTTCCGCAAGACCCCGATTACCATTCTTCTACCATGGCAAGGGCAGCACGCAGAGTTTCACGTCTCAGCAGGTGTTATGGATGTCATTGCGAGGCTCCTATCTAACCAGTCAAGCGCTGCCAGTTCGGATAGCGGCTTTGTGCGCCGAGATGATGCCGTCGGCTCCGTTCGGGCTGTCCGGCTACCTTGTAGAGCTCGAACACGGCGACTTCGTTCTTACAATTCAGGACAAGCCTCAATTCGAGACGGTGATCCATTGCATCAACACGTCGACCATCTTTCGCGCAATTCGACGCCTATTTGTGATATTTGGCGAAGTTATCAGGACCATGAAGCTGGAGACGCCAAGTGGGGGAAAGGATCGGCCGCTACATTCGATATAACGTCTCTCTCAACCTATCTGCACTGCATCGAGTGCTTACCGAGGTGTAGGCCTTCTCAATTCTGGCCGACGGTGCGACGCATCGCTCCATCGGCTATCTCGACGTTCGAGTCCCTTTTTTTCGAGCTCGGTAGCATCCTGAAAAACATGCATCTGCTGGCCATACCAATGGGTACGCTCAGCCACACGGCGTCGAACTATGCCGACCTCGTGCTCGGCGTTCTCTACAACGTGGGTGGGGACGCCTTGTTGCGCAAACTCAGTGGCATTACTAGTGATGGAGCTGCTACAATGCACGGCTGTAGACAGGGCTTCGCAATTCGCAGGCGGCGTGCTTGCGAAAGGAACGGTGGCCACGGTGTCACTGTGTGCTGGTGCGGAAGTCACCAATTGATCCTCTCGATTGGAGCGTTTCTGAACTGTTTAGACGAGTTCGTACGCTTCCGCACGTGCTTGGGCGCGGAGATTTCGTTTACGAGAACGTCTGATACCGTCCGGACTATTGTTGGCCAGTGCCCAACGTACTCGACGACGCGCTGGGAGTCCATTTACGACTCGTGCAATTACTTCGCTACCAATTATCAGGAACTGAAACGTCTCAAAGCTGAAAACAAGCAAGAGCCCTCAAGTTGCTTGTGGTGGCTCTGTCATGATACTTCTCTGACCACTCGCTACGAAATCATTGCTGCAAACGACATTTGGCAGCAGCGCACGAAGCGGATCGCTATGTACCAGAACGATACAACCTTCCGGCGGCGTGTGGATGGGGGATGAGGCTACCATTTAATGTTTTATGGTCAGCTGTGGACCTGGAGCGCCAGTTCACGCGCTTAACGTCGTTTTCTTGCTGCGCTTGCCGCCATTTCCCCTTGTACGCACTCTGTTGAGGGTGAATTCAGCGCCTCGAAGCAGATTAAGAACGCCCAGCGCTCCTCCATGAGCAACTAACTACGCCATTGAAGGGCAGCTTCAGACGAAACAGTATTTTGAGCTGCTTGCTGTGGCCGACGAGGTGAGTGCCACGGTTGACGCGGAGACACCCGCGCTTGACCCCCCGCGTGGATTGACTTGATTTTGTATACTGCTGGAGTGCCTAATTTAGGATCTGCCGGATTTCCCATATATTTGGCAGTTAAGTGCCTAATTTGACTGCCATGAAAATACCTATCCAGAGTCAAAGTAGGTATGGGGGAATTTTGCCAGTTTTAGGAGGCCTGTTCATTAGCAAAGCACCACTTGAAGCCCCACGTGTCTCTGTTAGACCTTTCAGTGTAGAACCTCACCGGCAGAGAATGGCGTGCTGAAGTGGCACTGCTCTTGAACGCAGCGGACCGTGGGAACGGTTTGAATGAACCGTACCGTGATTGGGTGATCGCCAAGTAGCCGTTGTTGGTGGCTCAGAGAGGCACGAACCGGTGTTTGCACAAGCACACAGAAGAGGACAACAAGGGGGCCACCGGTGAGTAGGTGTGTAGGAAGGCTGAAGGACAGGTTTAAACCACTCAAATGTAGTCACTTTAACATTTTCCTCCAACACCTCAAGCTCCTCATCAACACGACGTCTCAGCCGCTCAGCCAGATGAAGTTTCAAGGTTCCCGATACTAATACAAGAACAGCAACAACGGGACCCGCTATTACGTGTTCAGCAAGAACAGGACCTCTTGTTGCAAGGCGCGGCTGATGGCTCGTCCAAGCGTCGCGAATGGTGAGCCGGGCGAAGTAATCGCAACGGGGGAACACACATGCGCTGTTGTGACTGCTTAAGAGAACAACGCGCGGGACAAAATGCGGGTGATTATCGAGGTTCATGCTCTGGAGGCGTTCCGCCTACCGCCTTTCAGGATTTGACCAACACACGTGACGCGATGGTGCGTAAGTACGATGAGCTGGTCTGCTTGCGTTTTTTCAAGAAGACAGAGACCGTGAGCCTTGTGCAGCGACTGTGCACAGACGCGACCGGCGGAGACCTTTCCGGACGATCGAAGAGGAGAGAGTGCAAACTGTGTCACCTATAGACGTGCGGAACTTTCTTCAGTACAACATGACGTACGCGATTCAACAGCAGTACCGACGAATGCGTGGTTTCGCACACCCTCGCCTTTTGCTGATGATGCGATACGAAGGTGTCAGTCTCTTCGTCGACGCGACAATTCAAGGTAACGCCGACGCCGTTCTCGCAGACACTGATCGTAATGCTTTACGATCGTGCTCATGACATATACCTTCCGGTCCTGTACGTGCTGATGGATTCGAAGGACGGCTGGAGTTACTATCCCGCCTTCCAGTGTGCTCAAGTGCATGCAATCATCAGTGCGTGCCCTCGGTTGTGCTGTGACTTTGAAGCTGCTTTTCAGGAATGTGTCACAGATCAGTTTTCTTCGGCTTTCATTGTTGGGTGCCTGTTTTACTAAAAGTAAGCGTTCTACGGAAGATAGTGCTCTTGGCATCCTTTCGGAGCAGATTCGGAGCCTTACAGCCTGGACACGCTGACCGTGATCCCGAAGGACAAAATTATCAGCAAGGGCATCCCAGACGTCGTTCGACGTTTGTACGCTCATATTGATCTTGATGGTGTCAAGACAAAGTGGGACAAGTTCTGGAAGTACTTCAAGGATACGTGGATATCCGTTATCAGCCTAGCTGCTGGAACGTTTAGGCAATGCGCACGTTTCGTTGGTGAATCGCACGAATAACCCACTTGAGGCTTGCAACAGGACGCTGGCCGGTCGGCTGTGTACAACACACCCACTCCTGCAAACTTTCATCAAATAAATCAAGCTCGAGTCTGCAAGATATCTGCAATTACTACATGACATCCGTCAAGGGCGAGTTGATGAAGTCCGAGCGGCACCCGGCGTGGAGTACCCCCCCCCCCCCCCCCTACTCCAGATCTAGACCGAAGCTAATGAGATCAAGCTGCCTTGAAGCTGGGCCACTGGAGAAGATCTCTTTATTTGGCTGTTTTAAGCAGTTCATAGGAGTTCGTAAGAGTTTAATGCTTCTAAGTTTGCTTTAAACTCGACATTCACTGCGCTTAAACGTCTGTACTGAAAAAAAAAACAAGTAGTCGATGATGATTACAAAAACGCAGTGCCTCTCCGGGTAGTGACCAGCACACGTACAACATATCAAGTTTTCTGTTCCAGAGCCAAATGCTAAGCCTTCACCCCTATATGCACAGAAGGTGCTCCGCATTTCGCGGAGTTAACTACGTGCCCACTACATATTAGCGGAGGTAACATCAGCCTTGCTGCGACTTGTACTATTTCTGTCCAATAGTATAAGTGTATGCAATTGTCCCCGACATCGCCCTCCCCCAGCGGCAGTAAAAGCGCTGCTCCAAAATAAGCCTAGTCGTGCCTCAGTAAAACCGCACTTTAGTGGATAATTCATACTGTAGCTTTAACTGTTAGATACGGTAATATATCATGAATACGTAAATTACTTTAAGCACTTATACATTTAGGTACCGTTTAGAGAAAACATAATGCGATGCTCTTTGGAGCACACGTACAGACATCCTTTTACTGCCGTATACGACGCGAATTCCTACTCGTCTTCCAGCCAGGTAACAAAATAATGCGGTATTCATTGGGCGTAACAACAAAAGGTGAAGCGCACAAACAAACTAGTTAACTGCACAGACAAAGAATGGTAAATTGCACAGAACAACGTGACGGCAGCTATGACATCACACTACTATTCTGGGCGATGTCATAGTTATCAGCAGATACTCAGCGCATCTCATTCATTCGTGAACAACGCCAGAACTCGACGAACGACTCGCGTGACTGCGGGCACAGCTCCCCGCCTGCGTCTCGCAGCGCTCGCTCGATTGCTGCAAGGGACCTCCTGCCGCGCTGAGACCTGCTGACGCCCGCGCCGCCGCACCAAGACCTGCTGACGCCCGTGCTGTTGCTCCAAGACTCGCTGACATTGCTCCACGACCTGGTGAAGCCCGCCCGCTGTGCCTAGACTTGGTGAAGCCCGCATCTCCGCGCCGAGACTCGCCGAAGGCCGCGCCGCCACGCCGAGACCCGCAGACGCCCGCGCCCCTGAGATGAGGCACTCGTTGATAGGCAAACGACGTTATAAGCGCTGACGAACAACAGCAGAGGCAGCACCCGCGGCATAGCGTCACAAAGCAAGGAGCTACATCGAAATACTCGAAGTACATTGGCTGCAATGTTTGGCAAGCATGAGCTCTCACGCTTTTGGAACGACGGCTTACTTGGTGGGGGATATTGGCATCGACGAGCAGCTCTGCAACGACGCGCTCTCGTGGTCGGGGCGTTAACCTTCTATCCTATGTTTAGTTCGGTGTACTCAAAGATGCTGGACGATCGTCGGCGGCAAGCAGATATCAGAACACTTGGAAATGCACTGGGGAAAATCAATACACAACTTGACAAGTTGATAGTTCCAGCTGTTCGACAATGGAGAATAGCTGAAGGCTCATGGCACGCTCTAAAATCGACTGCTGGTGGTCACGACCAAGCCATCCACAAAGGCTTTCTTATATTCGAAACTGCGCGTGCGCTCCTGAAGAAGGGCATGGTGCCTGCATCGGTGATTGTAGCGCTCATGGATGACACATCGCTCCACGTCTACCCTGGCTGCTTTGGGTCTACTGTTGAGCTCCCCAAATGGAGAACACTGAAATTCAACCACGGCGAGTTCGTTATTTTCGGTGGAGACCTGGTGCACGCTGGGGCCAAGCACTGCGCCACAACATCAGGCTGCATTGCTACATCCTAGTGCAGGGCATTCGTCAGAAGGCAAACTCAACCGAGGCGGTGGTGTATAACACTTACATGTGCAACGATCTGCAGTAGCTCGCCGCAATCTAGCAGAGCACCGACGCAGATGCGCAGCAAACCCTCCGGTGCCCACTGTGTCCTAGGACCTACATGATCGTGAATTCACTACACCAGCACGTTAGACGCTTCCATCCTGCAGAACGTGAAACATTGTACGAAACGCGCACTCAAAGGTCAGAGGGGACAGGAGAAGGCGAGGGCCAAGGAACCAGGTTAGATGGGGCAAACATTGAATCTAGCGAGGAGAGCAGCGAAGAGAGCAGCGAGGAGAGCAGTGATGAAGATAGCAGCGAGGGGAACATTGAAGAAGAGGTAGGTCGTGAGGAAATGGAGACACATGAGGAGAGATGAAGATAGCAGCGACGGGAGCATTGAAGAAGAGGTAGGTCGTGAGGAAATGGAGACAGGTGAGGAGAGTCAAGAGGCTAGCGACGAAGTCTAGAGTTCTGAGGAGTACATGAGGGGATAATTCGTAGATGTAAGGGAATAGGCACATTCTGTTACGAGCCGTTCAAGGTGTGAACTGGCTTTAGCTAGCGAGACAAAAACTTTCTGCAAGTTATGACAATTTATTTGAAATGACATAACAAATGTTTTGTACATGACATGACAAATATTTGTACATGACATAGCAAAACGGAATGCACAACTCGATTCCACGAAGAGAACTAAACGCTTGCTTATAAACTGACATGTTATGTATCCGGGCAAAAGATGAACTGCACGTCAAGTGCTCTAGAGGCCAGTGGTGGCCGTCCTTCGAGCGTCTCCGTCAGGGGCAACGATGCAGTTGCAGTACTTTGAGTGGTGTTCATCGGCTTCTTCTTGGTCGATGGCGCAATCTTTGCTCTGCATACCTTGCGATTGAACAGCTTCTCGGCGTTGTCCTCGGCACCAGGTTGGCTCAATCATTTTGCTTTTCTTGCGACAAGGATATGGCAGCACATTTTGAACTTCAAGTAGTATATTTGCAGCCACATACACACTTGCTAACGTCAACGATTTATCCATTTTCAGGCATACCGTCCAAATGCGCATACCGTAGCGACCAAGACACAACATTTTCATAGAGTTGAGCAGTCGTGCACGTTGTTCCCGGACGACCAGAGCTGGCCCTAGAATTTCACTGTCCTCGGGCTCGCCTTCATCACTTTGAAGAGCTCTGAAAGGACTATCAACCGCTTCACACATCTCCTCCAATTCTTGAGCAAACGGGATCGTCGACGTCCTGTGTTGCCTTACCCGACACAGAGAATCGTTGTCGTTGAAAACACTTCTACCCTACCCGTAGAAATTAACGCGGATGCTGCACTTGAAGTGACACGGTTCGGAACCATGACTTGGCTGTCGGAGGTGGGTTTGTATAAAGTCGCATCGTGAATGACTACATGTGTCACCGAAATGAGCTGCTGCATATGGTACCATCGGCGACCTGTGTAGTTCTTCAGAACCGCGTTGAAAGTTTCACACGGGTTGTTCGTTACAGCGTAACCTGACGACGTGTGAAATATTTGCCAGCGCCAGAATCGACTTTCTAACCACTCCTTCGAGAAGTAAGAGACAAATGTTTTCAGTTATGGGATAGCTCGCCATTCTGTCAGCACCGAATCCTTGAGTGTGTAGAAGGCGCTCATGTTCTCCGAGCAGTGAAGGCGGGTTATTGCATCCATGATGACCTTCCGATGCTGAGGTAATATGTGTCGAGTCAGCTTCCAAACGTTGTAGAGGACGTGAAAAACCACATCAAGTAGGTACCGATGCGAGTTCTGATACTTGCTGAAATTCATTCACTTGTGCGTCCTCTGCGTCTCCCATGACTGCGTCAATAGATATCGTTGCCGTTGGACGTACGCGTTTCACGATACGTACAAATGCGCTCATGCACATCGCATACTCGGCAGCTGTCCTTCGACTCACAACAAATATGGCTGCTACTTGTTTAGTTTTGTTGCGTCAGAAACCCGCACGTGATGATCAGATATCCGAGATCGCTCAACTTAAACGTGGCATCCGCGTGAAACAGGGTGAAGCGACTGTCGCAACAAAAGTCAATGCAAGTATCGACCAGTGCTCTGCTTGTAATTCCAATTCAGTACGCATCGACGTCTGTTCCTTTCCCAACGTAAGGATATCCGTCGCCATCATCACGGCGCCCAAAAATGAATGCTTGATTCAAGTCGCCTGTCGGGTTGTAGGAATGGGGAATGCACAAGCCGCCGGACCACCTTCACCGAGGTTTTGATTCCCTGTACCCGTCGTAGATATTTTTTATTTGGCACAATTTCTCACTTGTTGCAGGGTTGGATAACCTCTCCTAGGCTCGACAATGTCCTAGCATCGACGAAGGTGGCTAAGGATAAG
The DNA here is from genome assembly GCA_033558025.1 of Phytophthora sp. 'mugwort'. Classification (NCBI taxonomy): domain Eukaryota; phylum Oomycota; class Peronosporomycetes; order Peronosporales; family Peronosporaceae; genus Phytophthora; species Phytophthora sp. 'mugwort'. The sequence goes on along the minus strand of JAUCEF010000007.1, from coordinate 3,163,569 downwards.
TTGAGGAGGGATCGCGCATTCATCCTGCTGCAGGATGAACGTCTTCATCTCAGTCGTATCACCGCTTTATGTGGCCCTTCGCAGTCAGCCTCGGGGTCGCGTAGGTGATCCACCGATTGGGGAAAGGTCGCCACTGTTGTGTGGCTTCACACCCCCACAGCTTGAAAACGTACTTGCATTATCCATAGGATCATACAGGTTTGCTTGTACACTTGAGCCGTCGTTCGACCATTTGATGTTCACTCCATTCGCAAATCTTGCGTCGTCGCGCTGGTGCTGCATGCGCCACTCGGTTACAGCAGAATTCTATCTCCAGAAACTCCTCAAGTTCTTGATCCGAATCCACCGTCTGAATAAGATCCCAACTGTAAAGCGGCGCGGCATTTTTCGAGTAAACCAATGCCTTCCACTTGCTGTCACTTCACTCCATGTTGTCACCTCACTCCACGTTGTCACCTCACTCCACGCTGCCACTTCACTCCACGCTGTCTCTGCACTCCACGCTGTCACGTTCTGTGGTCTGTAGTATCCGCAGCGGGATTGTGGGCTTTTCACAAGTGGCGTGATTTGAACGGATGGTTGAGAAGGCCAACCCAGGCGTTTCATGTGTACAACGCCAGTTGAGGTTATGTGCCTTTCTCATAAGCTTCTGTGAATTCACACCGTATGCCTCGTTTATCTGTGCAGTTCTCTCGGTTTGCTGTGCGATTCATCTGTCTTGTCTGTGCGATTCTACCAGTCTCGGGCGTAACATGGACTTTAGTTACAGTTTCATCGTCACAAACCTAACACCACGCCGCTGCCATGAGGCGTTGAAGTTGACGACTACGTCCTGGGCTGCGGCAGTATCACCATCATTGTTCGGTGGCGCCTTAATGTCACGAACGAATCATTGACGCTCAAAAGGCTAAGCATAAGGCAGCCGTTTTATAATGCAAGTGGATGAAGATTGCAGTAGCACTGAAGTGACGCACAGGAAGGTAGCTTGTGATGTCGTTCTTAACGCGTGTAGACGCCCTTGAAGCACAGCAACCGAGTCCTGCTACAGCTCAGGCGGGTCGTAAGCGGCGGCGGCCACCCGTCTCCTCGCAGCTCTGTAAGTGCGGCCCGCAACACTGGTCGCTGCGAAGCCTTAGTATCCTTGGAGTGCTGTGAGCGGGGTCAGTAGCATTGGAAGAAGCACTTGAACCCAGCTACAGTGAAGAGTCTAGTGTCAATGTAGACCTATGCACCAAAAGAAGCAGCTTGGATAGCGTTGCGTGTTTCCTCTAAAGGAAACGAGGAGTTTGCGTTTTGCCGGCTACCCCACAAGTGCACATAGACAGGCCCATACCTGCTACTGCGCTTTCAAGCTTCGGTCCTTCCAGTCCCGTGTTGTCGTTTCTCCACCTCAGCCTATCTGTCGTGCTATCGCCTCACCTGACTACCAGACCTTAAGACCCCGCGCCGCGACACCACCACCACGCTAAGCCGTCGTGCTGTCGCCGCCGAATAACTAAGTCGTCGCGACTCCCAATCGAGCCGCTCCCTTGAAGCTCTTGCCGAGTTTGCGCCTGTGGCCCTAGGAGGTCAGAGGAGTGCGGCCTAGCCCTACCGTAAGGGGGGAACGTGACAGCTGCGAGAGAGCAGCTGGAAGAAACGCCCGAACTGGTCCGCCAGCCTTCGCAGCCCATCATCATGGCGGCTCCTCGTCGTGACCAGCCTTGGCATGCTGAGTGGCGAAACAAGGCCCCACAGGTCGAGTTCTCGTTGCCCACCGGTGACGCACTCGCGTCAGCGGAAAAGGCTATGTTGGATCCCGAGCGCAACGCTGATGACAAGAAAGCAGCTGCTCTACGTGGAGTTCCCCAGCTCGTCTCGAGTGAGTTGACCTACTCCATGTGGATTCCTGCGCGAGACCTGACCGCCACGTTCTCTGATACGAAGATCATGACCTCGCTCGGATCGGATACGCAACCGGCCATCTGGTCGGCTAACTACCAGCATTTTCGCAGCAAGACGTTTGGCCACGTAGTACTCCGAATGATCTCCACGAAGCCCGACTCCTCGGCGAAGGACTACTCGCTCAAGAACAAGTTGGCCGAGCTCTTCCCGGACGCCGAAGACCTAAGCCCAGAAGTCGTGCTGCAGAGCCTTTGGTCTACCCCAAACGAGTTCTGGCTCCAAACGCGACTGGTCGAGTTTGATCTTGCGTTGCAAGTGATTGCTCCAAGATCTATATGGATCCGGTCAAGGTCTGCGCTCTAATCCAAGAAGAAGCTACTACGCTGCCCCATCCGATGTGGCACCTCTGGAACGATCGCACCCTAGGGGTACTGGTAACCTCGCCGTTCGCAACTCGACTCCTTGATGGCCCGTTGCCGGACCACTTACGCCAATGCATCGTTGATCTCCAACAAGCGGCTTCGGCAGTAGCCAACTTGGGTAGCCCTTCTCTCTAATGGGAATTGGGCCCTGAGAGGGTTCTCGCTGAACGCTAACGGCATGAACCGGACCTCAAGGAACTCGCTGCAGTACTTCTCTAAGACCTTTCACATGATCGGTCTTCAGGAGACGTGCTTCACCGGGCCCTTCAACTACCAGCGCTTGAAACAGATCTGGAGGCAAACCTCGCGGTTTAATTCCAGCTTTTGGTCGCAGAGCATATGACTACATACACAGGACACGCTGGTGTGGGCTTACTACTCACGCCGACATGCCCTGTTCAAGATATCCAAGACGTTACCCTCCGTCATGTTAGCTCGGCTGATATGATGGATCGGTACTTACTACTACGCGGCACTCTGGACTTGAAAGAGACGTACATTCATGTGGTGTATGCCCCCATTAAAGGCCAGAAGCGGCCAACTTTCTTTAAGAACCTTCCAAGAAACTTCGACGATGATGCGCTGCACATTGCCATGGGCGACTTCAACACGGTGATGTCAAGCCAACTGGACCAAGCCAACCACACCGACCGAAATCGGTCGCGGGGACGAACCGAGCTGCTGGACTGGATGCAAGCTATCAACGTTGTGGATGCATGGCGCCTGGAACATCCGACGCTCGTCAAGTTCACCAGCCCCAACTCCAGCTCAAGGTTAGACTACGTGATGCTAAGCTCCCAGCTCTTCCACTCGGCCATGCAGGGCATTCTGCACGACTTTCGCAATCGCTCCAATATGGGTGACCACTGCGGCATCGACTTTCGACTCGGATCTGCTGCCTTTCGGCCGGCTAAGAGACCCCCCTGGCGCTGCCCAGAATGGATCATCCAGCTTCCTGAACGCAGCAGTATCTCCAAGAATCGCTGATCAAGTTGGCAGACATGCTCCATGCACCAACGGACTCCTATACAACCCGGGCTGCCTACTCGACGAGCACAAGCGTCGCGACAACATCTTCCTGCACGAGTTATTTGAATCCCGGAAGAATGCTCGCCAGCGCGAACTTGAGGAACTGCACCTGGAAATCAATGATCTGCAGCACCGCCAAGCGACGGAGCCTACCGATGATCAACGCCGGCGGCTGACTGAAAGAGGGCACTATTGGAGGTCAAGATGAAGGTGAAAAAGTTCTACGCATCGAAGAAGAAGTTTGCCTCCGACTTCCATGCTTCTGAGCGAGGTACCAAGTACTTCTTCCGACCGCCTCAGATCCTGCACAACACTCCGATTCCTGTCAATTCGTCAGAGGAGTTGGAAGTCATGTGCCAGGAGTTCAACCAGTTTTGGTCTGGGATCTATCGTTCACTTTCAAGGGAGTTCCATCATGACAAGCCGAAATGGGATCGCATCAAGCTGGCCCAGATCCTTGAACACACGACCAAGCATCTGACGCCGAAGCGAGCTGCCTATCTTGACAGTCCACTCACAGCAAATGACTTCTAGTGCGCTATCTAGCATACGTCGTCGGGGAAGGCACCAGGACCCGATGGGTTACCCCTGGCCTACTACCTAACTGATCTGCCACTTTGGAGCCGTATCCTGGAGATTGTCTACGCGGCTCAACTGGAGAAAGGGAGGATGTCCAAGTTCCAGCGTCGCGGCCAAGTCTGCTTGCTATACAAGAAGGGAGACCGTAAAGAGCCTGGAAACTACCGACCCATTACTCTCCTCAACGTCGATGCCAAGCTGGGCCCCAAGATACTGTCATACCGTCTGGGAACTGTGTTAGACAGTCTCCTATTCTCTGACCAGTATGGCTTCGTGCCTGGGCGCGATATTCGTCATGCTCACCTGCGACTTCAAGCACTCATGAAAGTGTATGAAGACGATGACGCGGTGGCTGGTGCTATCTTGATTGACTTTGCCAAGGCCTTCGACAGCGTGGTGTGGGATGCCTTGACATGATCATCGAGCACTTCCGCTTCGGCGAGGTGTTTCGTCGCTGGGTACGCGTGATGTTTCCTGGGACTTTGGTGGCGCTACTATTCAACGGTAGCTCACTTTCGCCCTTTGAATTAGAGAGAGGCGTGCGGCAAGGAGACCATCTCTCCCCAGGTCTGTTCGTGCTTTACGCGGAACCTTTGTGAACTTGATTCGCGCCAAGATGAAGGATGCTAGGCTTCAATGCGGAGACTCTTCGGTGGTCCATACAGTTATCAGCTTTGATGATGACTGCACTGGACTACTGAGGGACCTGCGGGATACTCAGCGTCTACTGGACTTGGTGGATCTCTTCTGTGAGGCATCGGGCATGGAGCTGAACAAGAACAAGACCGTGGTGCTGCCGTTCCACCCCTGGAACAGTGAAACCGACAGCATCCGTGAGGAACTACAGCAATTGGGACTAAAGGTTGTTGGAAACAACGACTCGGCCAAACTGCTTGGTTTATACTACGGTCCCAAGCTCACAGACGCGGCACGGCTACAGCACATACTGGCGGACATGCAGACAAGGTGTTCACTGTGGAACTACCGGGCACGCAATCTGCGAGGACAAGTGGTTATCCTACAACAGATCATCTTGCCTGTTCTCTGGTACACGGCCAGTGTCTGCTACATACCTGAAACTGGTTTCCAAGACCAAGTCCAGGACATGATAGTACGGTTCATGACCCAGTCTTCTACGTCGAACATCGTGCCCCGAGCTTGGTGGTCGTTGCCCATGCACATGGGAGGCCTCGGCTTAACGCCTATGAAAACGATGATCGAGGGACTCCAACTACACATGCTCTGCAAGCTGCTCATGGCCGTACGCCAGTCACCGGATGATGTATCCTCATGGGCCGCCCCAGTCATTGCGCTGTTTGACTCCGTGATGAAACCTTGGGGACGCGACTTTGACATCCTGTACGCGCCGGTCTGGAACAGCCCTCATAATGTGGTGTCTCGACGGCTGAGACGATGGAGACCGCTTGGGTTGTATTGGCACCATGTTCTCTTCCTTTGGAACACCAAACTGCGCCCCAAGATCACTCGTAACATGACCAAGTTTGACAAGTTGACAATGCCGCTGCTGGACAATGTGGATATCACGACTGCAACCAAGACGCCCAAGACCCTGCGAGCCGCAAATCTGGGCATTGTCCAAGACCTTATTCGCATAAAGGTTTATCGGATATCTGACTTGTTTGAGCTTAGTGGATACCCGCCTCAAGCCGCCAAGCTATCCCAAGTCATCCGTGAGCATAGCCAGCCTGGGCGTGCTAACAGCGTGAGCTTCTGCGGGTCTTTCTTAACTAAGATTGACTCGCTGTTACGATCGTTGGCCAACATGCCCATTGGACCCCGCCTCAAGCCACGCTACAGCTGCACACTCCATACTTGGAGCTTCAGTGGCTATGAAGTCGCTGATCTCACGGTGTCGTTAGTACGCAAGCTCCTGGTTCAGTACAAGGTACCCGGCCTGCCAACGACTGCACTTGGCCTTGAACAAGCGCCTCCCGCAAATGTATGGGGCAGGGACCTAAAGATGAACAAGCACGTACTACCAGTGAACGCGGACTTGCTGTACAGACTTCAGCACAACGCACTTTGGGTGGGCTTTAGGCTGCAGCACGTGCAAGGCGCTATGACTCTCTGCCATCATGGGTGTGGAGTCATTGAAACCGTCTCCCATCTCTTTTGGTATTGTGACTTTGCGGCAACCGTATGGGCGGAATGGCTTGAGGTGTTCCAACAGTGGTTTGAGTCTCCCATTGAGTGGGCGACTGTGGTCTACTTCGCGGACATCATGCCTACGCCCCGAGCCAAAAAGGACTTTGGTTACAGCCTCTTTGCGGTCTTCCACATAGTGAGAGTTGTGGTACTTCGCTGCCTATGGACGCACCGCAATGACATCCGCTTCCACGAGTATGAACCAAGTCTCATCGGCGTCAAGGCTCGGGTGCACGCCCTGATTGACCTTCATGTTGCTGCCTTATGGCAGGCAACCCAGGCGCAAGCAATAAGACAGTCCACGCAGGTAAGTAGGCAACTGCACACCTTATTGCGAGGACTGCCTGTGTCGGCACCCTTCGATGACAATGGCCCAAGCGACCACGAGGCGGAAGCCCGTCAGCGGGACTCCTTACTCGCGGACATGTTGAACCACGACAGGGAAGAGACGTCCGGAGCGTTGGCGACCTTCACGACTGCAGATTCAAGCGATCGCGGGGTGGAAACCCGTCAGCGGGGCTCCTTTCCCGCGGCCATGTTGAACCGTAGCCGGAAGAGACGCCTGTGGCCCGAAGGTAAGGCCACAAGCTCAAGGCTTCATCCTGATGTCTTACAATCCGCCGCCGGCGTGCTCGGCCATTACTGGCTTCAGTCTCCACCACTTTCACGCCCATACGCCAAGTTCCCGGCTCCATTTGCCGATCGCTTAGCGGGCGTTGCCTTATGTCTGCTGTACCCGAAGGCGGTGTGGATTTTTGAACCCAGGCGGGGCCCCACGTTAGCGGACAGGCGGGCGAAGGACGCGACACGCTACAGACGCTTACGCGTGTTATGGCATGCACGACATCACTAGACTACTCCTTGGATCGAGGTCTAGAGCGGCGCCACACTCCCGAGCCGCGCGTACTACCAGGCCTACAAGCCCATGAGACGACGACTGGGAGGCTTTGCCCCTCTAGACCACGACCCGCATCTCTCCTACTGAAGTGCCCGGTCAAGCAGTCTCAAGAACTACCGGGTCTAACCGTGCTTCCAGGCCTACAGCCCATGAGACGGCGCCCAGTAACCCCCAAGACCACCAGTCCAGTCACAAGACCAGATAGCCCAACCTTCGCGGCCAAACTCCAACCATCGTCCGAAAGGTCTGGTCGGCCCGGGGATTGAACCCTGGCCGGTTCCGTCCGACACTGGATGCTTAACCAGCTGAGCTATCTGAGCTCACTAGAAGTAGGTGGCTCACCACCACCTGGTTCATCGGGTTATACTTGGTTTTTGTATAGACCCCATCGGAAAGGTCCTGCAAATGTCCAACTCGGCCCAGAGACGTCTCCGGACGTCCACCAGTTTCCTCCTGGACACTAAAATGGGTCCTTCAGGGTACCCACTTTCGAGAAAATGGACCTTTTCTGGACACCAATTGGATATTTCGTAACCAATTTTTGGGTCCACATGACCCAAATCGATCCCAAATAGCAAGTAGGGTAGCTAAGTAGGTTGCTTACTAGCCTTAAAGTGTAATGTATTTTTTTGTTAATCTATAGGAAACGAGGCGAATGTCGCGCCGAGCTTAATTTGTCGTTCGCGGTCGCTTAAAACTGCAAAATAGAGTACCGTGATGCTCATTTCGAAAACAAGCCCCCGCGAGAGACGGCTTGTTTCAGAACGAACAAGCAGGCGCTGACAAATATACAACCACTATTATGCAAACGTATAAGCCGTTTTATCGGTGGGTTGGACTCCAACTGTTGTTCCTTTTACTCATTTGGTGGTCGCATTAGGGGATGCACAAAGTTATTAATATTATTACATGAAAATGCATTAACCTTTTCCCTTACCCTACAGAATCATATGATTAAGGGAAAAGGTGCTGTTTCTTTTTGGGTTGTTAAAGTTAAAAAGGGTCATATTTTATATGAAATTAGCAGTATTTCATTAGAAAATGCAAAAAACGTTTAAAAGCGGGTTCTGTCCAATCTGGCGCACACTCATCACATAATGACAAGAAACTGGCAACAAAGACGGACTCTTGACGAAGAGTGATGGTACTCGCACCAAGTCGATATTTTCAAAATTTCTTTCACAGGTGCTCCGTTCAAAGTGGCAGCAGATGTCAGACTCAGCAGTACAGGCATATTGACAGACACGTCATTTCAACTTCGAGCAATGGGTTCGTGATATTGGACAGAATGGACTTGGAGACTTACCCGAATTCTTGAACGAGTAGCAACATATTTCCCTTACATTTTATATTTAGCTGGGCAGGTTGGATAGATTATTTAGACTCATGTATTGAACGATAAAGGACTAGATTTCGAGCGCGTGGGCGATATATATGTACCTGAAGAACGCAGCAGCATCCTCAAAATCGTATTAAGTCAACAATAGGTCACGCAGGTGAAGCTAATTGTCAAGTGCACAAACAGGAAGCAGATGTAGTTCTCAAACTGTTCAAAGTCCGTGCGGGGATAATGGCCTCCCCTCGAACGGAGCAAGAAGCTCTGCGACGCACTGTTTGAGTGGCGCTAGGTGTGCTTCCATCTGCGCAAAGACAAACAACCTGATCATGTTCTTGCTAGCGTCAATGGCTAGGCCACACCAAGTGGCTTCCTCTGGCAAATTGAATGTTACGACATGAGCGTCCTTTGTGCAGCTTTAAACACCTTGGTATCGCGTAGCGGGCAGTCCACCCGTCGGTGTGGCGTTGGGCGCAACTGTTGATCTGAATTTATGCAATCAATCGCCCAGTTAAATCTGCTTAATCTGCCAAAACTGCGCAGTCTATCGAGTCTTCCCAATTAATCCAGTATTACATGCATTTGGCCCGCCGGGGGCCGTTAACTTTAGCTTGAGTACGGTTTGTAGAATGAATAAATAGTTACGAGACCGACTTTGCTGACTTACGACAGGAAGGTTCTTACGCTATACTCGATCACAGCCTCGTGTAATTCGTCCCATTTGGAAAAATAATTACGTTCAATAATAAGCAGTGCCTCGCACGAGATCTCCTCGCCTTCCTCTTCATCGCCATTGCTATCCACTTCTGCGCACTCGACTTCTTCGTCTGCGCATTCGGCTACCGGTCGGCTTCCCCGTCATACCCCTCCTCCTGGTACACCTCCTCCTCCGACGCAGTCTTCACGTCGGCGGCGCTCCCGTCCTCTATTTTGGACGCAATCGACGATCGCTTTGCTGGCCGACGAGGTGACGCTCGCGACCGCGCTGGCGTGGCGCGCTTTAGTATGAGCGATGGATGGAAACAGTCGAATGGAGGGAGAGGTCGCCCCTTTCCAAATGTGAAGATTCGGAGACCACCCCCGAGCGATTGTCATGTGTACCAGATGGCAACGCTGCGTCTGGTTCTGTTCTTTTTCAGCTCAAACAGTGGTGCTCTCAGATTAGAGTAATATACACTTCGTAAGGGGATCGGGTCTGGCCACGATAGTTCTCGGTCTGCTTCCCGATCTAGGGAGAGTTCAGGCGTATTGTGAATCAAAGCCTCTTCGAAATGTGTCAATCGTAATTTGTGATTGACACATTTCAAAGCGTTTAGTGTAACAATTTACACATTTTGTGTGTGCTGCAGCTACAACTCGAGAGCTCAAGAAGTTCTCGGGTTCTCGCGTTCAGTGCAAGGCTACCCGACTGACAGCCAGCGAGTCCAGATTACAACCCCTGCGGTTTGGTCTATGCCAACAACACACCGACTAGCCACGCTCGCTGCGAACGCGATCGCTGCAGCGTCACACTAACGCGTGTATTTGATACTGCACAGGATCCCCCAGTGAAATGTGTTTACTTTTGAGGCAGCCATTGCATTTGAGTCTAAGTTAGATGACGAAACCCAAATCTTTGTTTTGTCGTCACTTGCGTTGTACGCAGGAAGATATACCGAAAAGTGTGCAGTATACTTCGACTCATTTCCCACTAAAAGCTTACAATAAGTAGAGCTTACTCCGCCTGAATCAAGACCTCAAGAGTGGACCCTACACAATGACATCTCGTTATTTCTATGTAAACATACCTGCCCCTATATAATCCTTTTCGCGAGCCCTGATGCATTGATTTGATCTGAGGAATCCAAATCTCTGTATTAGGGATTTGTATGGGTCATTGGCGGAAGCAACTTCTTCATGCTGAAACAACAGTCGAGGGTTATTCGATGTTATTTGGCCAATGAACAACCGTGATGGGTCGGAATATATGAATGACATTTTTCTCAAAACATTCGGTTGATTTTTTCTTCTTGCGACCGTGGTGAATTTTAAAGTGATATCATACCGAAATGATTACGACTTCATCCGAAAAGAACGAGTTCAACCGACAGGTACGAGTTCAGCGGAAGCGTACGAGGTTGTAGACCAAGTCATACTGATAACTACGAAATCATACCTTTTTTACGAGTTCATACTAACAGGTACGATATGGTTAGTCTGAGCATACGCCACGTGTTCATTTCTCAATATCATCCGTCGGTGGAAGATAGGGGTGCTGGAGCTGGCCAAACAAGCCAGCAAACGGTGATCCAGAAAGCCACGCAGACCGTCTACGATGCTATTTTTCAAGAAGTTTACCGCTTGCTGCGTCTCTAACAGGTACCCAAATACTCGTGATAAGCGCCACCACGAGCTCCCAGTCGTCTTGGTTGCTTATATGTAGAGCATTTCGACATCCAGCTCTGTATCTCTTCAAACGGCCGAGAAGACGAGGTCTGCTGTCGACTACTACTCTCCTCTCACCAAAACAGCGATGGCACGGATGTGAATACGTGGTGCGTGAAAGAAGACGATTCTGGTGAAAAGCTGTTGTACGGGAATCCAACTGGAGACCCATTCGTTTGCCAATTCATGCGGGGACCGAAGAAGAAGAAAATGGCAGAGTATGTGCCAGCTAAGGCGGTGCCTATCTCGCTCGAGATGCTTACCGTCCTTCACAGGCTCCTCGATTCTCCAGTTGGCGTGGAAAGCTACACCGAGGCAAGTCGGATGTGGTTTAAGACTGTTTCCTCATTCGCGTTTTACGGTATGTGCCGTATTAATGAAGTGTTGACGCTCAGGTAGAGCGGTTTGTCACTACGCCAGTTCAGGCCTAGCGTTATGACCCCAGCGAAGTAGGGAGTATGGGACTTACGACGTCTTGCGATTGTTCAATCGCAAGATGTCGGTTGCTGAAGGGCAAATGTACATGTACAACTAGAATCACACGTCAAAACGATGAGATGTCTATCGTTGCGTACATGCACTTGTGCAATTGGGCGAATTACGCGTCAAAGACCAAGGGACATCAATGGAGCGACGAGGACTTCGTGTTTCCAGCCTTAACTGGCATCTGCAAGAAGGTTTTCAAGACGAGTGACAAAGGCACAAGCTGCGAAAAACTGTCTGTAGGGTGGGGAAAGAAATGTCCGAGCAAGTCTTCATTACCCTCCTCAACTGCCTCGCACGCGTCCTCGTGAGCAAATACAAAAATATGCCAGGATATGTTGTCCAAGCACTGGTCAAAAATCGGGTTCACTTGGCACACCTTTCGCCGCGCCGGAACTCAATATCGCTTCATGTGCGCGAAATCAGCTCGTTGCTTGTCACTGCGCATGATTAAGTGGTGGGCCGGGTGGAGTGTGTCCGAGCGACCGAGACTCTGGCGAGGTACCTGCTCGATATCATTATTCAGACAGAGGAAAGTGATCTGTCTGATTGTTTGGGGCCGGATAAATTGTACTTGCATGGCTGCCCAAAGCGGTCCCTATAAAGCAAACAATGTTAAGGAAGGACCGGCACTGAAGTGTCTACGTCGTCTCGAAACGTTGGTACTGGAGACCACTTAACGAAAGCTACTTGGCTAATGATGCTCAATCGTAGTGGCAATGTCGCCAACAGCCAACTTGCTGCTTAAAGTGCCTCAACTTGTCGAATATCATAGATATATGACCTATCAAAACACCAAAACGCATGCTTGTTTGGGGGTTTATCCTTTCTTGGAGGTTATGCTACCTCCCTCTTTTCATCACAAGGATCCCATTCCTCATTTCCAGCGGAATAACAGGCAGACGACGACAATGACGGACTTCATCACCCAGGAGCAGGCTGAGTACCCGGACATCGCTGAGCGCTACCAGAAACTCAAGGACCTGCATGTCCGCAAGTACGGCCGCCCACCTCTCCCCAGAACACCAGCCTAAAAAGCTTTTTACCCATGACATTAGTCGCGGACTAAAACTATTCATTGTCACATTTTTCTTAACGCAGACTCTACCATGAGCTGACCGGCGAGTTGGAAGCGTTCGTGCGCGACCCTATGTGCCACAAGTACCCGCTAAACCTGCCCAGACTGTACCAGGAGTTCATCCGCACGTTCCAGGACAAGCTCAACCAGATCCGCCTTGTAATCATCTGCACCGAGATCAGCGCCCAGTTCGCAGACCCGGCAAAGGCCCAGGAGTTCATGGAGAAGCTGCTCGGCCAGCTGAGCACCAAGACGGCGCACGAGGCCGTATTGCTGTGCAAGATGCAGATCGCGCAGCTGAAGTTCCGCCGCGGCGCGGACTTTCTGGCCGACGTCAAGGGCACAGTTGACGATGACAAGCAGGTGGTCGAGAGTCTTGTGGGGGCGGAGCCCGTAGTGCACGCGGCCTATTACCGCGTGGCCTGCGACTATTACGGAGCGCTGGGCCCCGCTGACAAGTTCTACAAGAACGCACTCATGTTCCTGGCCTACACGCAGTATGACGAGATGCGCCCGGACGAGCGCTTCGATCTGGCCGTGAACATCAGCATCGCTGCGCTCACGGGTGATGGCGTCTTCAATTTTGGTGAAGTGGTAAGCGGAGATGGCTGCAATGGAGCCAAGGAGATAGTGATGTTGACATTTCTGGTGTTGGTGTTGTTGGGGTTTAGTTGGCGACCCCGATCCTGCGCGCTCTGGAAGGCACGGACAAACAGTGGCTTTCTGACCTCTTGCACGCATTTAACAAGGGTGACATTGACCGATTTAACGAAATCGTGGGCCAGAACAGCAAGGAGTTCAACGCCCAACCGGCGTTGGTGAGCAAGCAGGAGTATGTGAAGGAAAAGGTGGCTCTACTCGCGTTGATGGTTTTGGTGTTTCAACGCCCATCGCATGAACGAAACATCCCGTTCCACGAAATTGCGGAGGTCACCCGTCTGCCTCTGGAACAAGTGGAATGGCTCGTGATGCGCGCATTGTCGTGCAAGCTCATTAAGGGTTCCATTGACCAGGTGGACGGGATCGTACGAGTCGCATGGGTGCAGCCGCGCGTGCTGGACAACTCGCAGCTACAGGAGCTCGTGACTCGCTTGGACGGCTGGGAGAAGAAAGTGAACTCGACTTTGCTGTACGTGGAAGAACAGACCCCGGAGCTCTTCCAATAGGCAATCAACCCTTTCTGCTGCCCTTAGCTCCAGTTGAAGGACACAGCAGCAAACTACAACATAATGTCAAGGGTGGTGGAAATTATGCGATCGATGGTTCCGACAACGATTTTTTCTGCCGCGTGCTTGTTTTCTGCGAAGTGTAGATCTTTAGTCATACCATTGATACCTCTGCTTGCTATGATTGCTGAAGACTATGGGGACACTATGAAAACCTTTGTCGTTTCGCAGACTCATCAGACCACCGCGGTGTGCGACAGAAGAAAAAAAAAGAGATCTTCAGCAATATGGACATAAATAAAGTGCTGATATGTACTGGGCAGGATCGCTTAACTGCCTACTTGAATAAGAAATGTTCTTGGGCAGCTTGGTTTGCCCAGGAAGTTTCTAACAGAATGAAATAGCCGAGATAGATGTACGCTATCAGTTGAACGATTCAAGCATGGAGGACTAACAAATAAATTCTACGAACTTCGCTGTGTGCTACTTCTCGGTCCTTTTAGATCTTATTAAGACGTTCCTGCTCGTTTACCATATGCCGATATTCTCATGAGCGGCCAGTTTCTGCTAGCAGTGTTATTTAGTGGTAAAATTGTGCTAATGTGGACTTCTTCCGCGCGTGCAAAGATATCTCTTTTGCTCTGTTTGGACTTCAGTAGTGATAAATTTAACGATAAGTCATCACTAGAAAACTTGAGTTTGTCCTCTGACAACCAGGTATGGTATTCTGACCAAACATTGGCGTGAACGACTTCGTGGTGCCTACGATATCCGTCAACCACGAAACGGGAAAACGAAAGAGTGTATCTTGGTTCTCCTCCGTTTAGCGTTCACCTTTCCCCACGGCCAAACTTGATCCAGCACGGGTAGGCTACAGGTACTACTGCTGGGCTCCGTTTAGTGACTTGGAAACCGTACAGAACGTCACGTCCTCGCTGAAAAGGTGTCTGTAGACCTGCCGGCATCTTAAGCTTATCGCAAAAGTGGTCTAAGGAGATGCCTTATCCTCGAATAGTGCTGATAAGGCTCGAGGTTTTTGCGAGATAGACGTTCCAACAAAGGAATTGGGGGAATGTCAAATTCCAATTCTTGAAAAGGAAAAGTGGGGTGGATGGATTCCTGCAATTAGGGATTACACACACAGTACGTCCGGTCAGCTGATGGTACAGTCCGCGTTAAGAAAAAGTGCGACAATGAATGATGATATGGGGAAAATTCTTTTTTTAGGTTAGTGTTCTCCCCAAAGTGGCCGCTCCTACTTGCGGACATGCAGGTGGTCCAGCTTTTGGTAGCGCTCAGCGATGTCTGGGTACTCAGATTGTTCCCTGGCGATGAAATCCGTCATTATCGTCGACAGGCAGGATCGCCGAGAAGCGATCAAGCAGCGTTAGCCAAGTCGTTAGTCGTACGGTGTGGCAACGCTGCAGCGCCAGCACGACAGAAAAGAACATTTGTCGCTCTGCGACTTACATCAGATTGGCAGTTTTAACGATACTGTTGCGTTGTCTTCTCGCCCCATACGCCCGTCTAATTTACAAACTGCTCTACATGTAGTTAATGATTTCAATTCGCAATGTCCGACTTGGACCGACCAAACAAACTAAGTTTCCTGTTCATGTTAATCAATAACGCCACATATTTCTCCACATTGCTCCACAACGCCAGCGAGCTGCCTTATACGACCAACACAGCATCGCCATCACCCTCCGATCGCGAGTGGGTCCCCACGAAAAGCAACCGGTTGTTTGATGCACCCGGCAGCGCGCCCTTGCTTAAAGTCAATGTGCCAATACCATTCATAATTCGCATTCCTGGTCTCCTCAGCTCGTCCGCTCGATTGCCAACTTTCGAATGAAGAGGGTCCAAACGACTTGGCGGGACGAAAAGAGTCGTTTTCGCCGCAGCAGCCATTGCTGCAATACTTGCCGGTTCACTCCGAGTCCCCGCTGACGACCGAAGAATGACTGCAGACTTGGGTCCAAAGTTGAAGCCTGGGTGCTCCAAATATGGCTGGTGCTGTGGGCGTGCACCATCGACTGAACGTGAAGACGTATTCACCACTGGAAGAGGAGGAGGCCAGTCAACGATAATGTGACGGATCGACTGCTCATTGCGAGACTGAAAACGGGTTAGCAGCTTTCGTGCCGAATCCACCGAAATGTCCGGCAGCTTTCGAAGCGCTGCAGCCTCCACCAGCCGCATCAGCTCTTCGAAAGTCATCAGCACACCCAGTTCTGCGCGAGCCACCACCACGCGCATGATTCCCGCTTCGTCGCTCGGGTGGAAGTATCCGTTGCTACCTTTTGCCTGTCCACCCTGCGCTCGCTTCTTCACGCGCCGATGGAGCGCCGCGAAATGCACGCCGTACGTCTTGGCGGCCGCACGGAGGCTCATGCCCTTCTGTTCCACAGCTGCAATCGCCTTCTCCCACGTCTCAGCCGGCACCGTGTGGCTCAGCCTGTAGCTGCGCTTGTCATTGGATGATGATGCGTTGGACGCTGTGTCCTGCATCTCGTTCACACTGCTTCCGTAGTCACTGACTGCGCTCCCAGTGTGGTGCGTCGTCGAGCTCATACCCATCCCGATGTCAGGTCCGACGTCGCCACCGCCGTCGCTGGGACTGTTACTAGGGCCCGTCGTTGTGCCGCTCTCGCTGCCACTGCTCGAGCTCGACTGCATCTCATCGTGGTCCGGTGCTGTCGAACCTCCCGTGGGCCTCGACCACGCCGCGGCTCGTCGACGCTCATCCAGAAGCGCGGTGCGACGCTGCTGCTGCTGTCTTAGATACTTTCGGTGACGCTGTAAGTCACTGCCACACGGCGCGCGAGGACCAGAAGAGGACGTGGAACACATGGTCACGCGAGTCGGCACCGAGGAGCCTGTGCCCGAACCGCTGCTGTGTTGGCTCGACTCTTTTTCTTTCTTGTATTCGTTGCTGTCTCCGCTGTTCAGGCTGCTGCTTCTGATCTGCGCTGCGCTCGCATTCGAGATGTTGCAGCTTTTCTCATTGATATTGTTACGGCTGCTGTTGCTTGGACTGGTGGTGGTGCTATCTCGCTGACTTTTGGAAGCTACTACCGTGGACCGAAGCGGAGGCACCTCGAGCCGCTCCGGCAGCCCGAAAGCGACCGCCGTTTTTCCACCGCTGCTGCTACTGGCCGCCGCGCCGAACACGAAGCTGTTAAACTGCACGAAGCCGTGCGCACGCTTGAACTCGAGCACCCAGCGTGACGGGGGGAAGTCGGGCGGGAGCGGAACGATACCTCCCTGACTTGCCACAGCACGCACCGCCAGCCGCACGTCGTCGGACGTGACGCGCTTCTGGTGGAGGAGCTGCTCCTTGAGAGCGCGCAGCGCCTCCTTCTCGGCACCTTCACTGAGGTAGCGACGCACGGACGCGCCCGGGGCGGCGGAGGACAAGCCTCGACGATGGAGGTTCATATGCTGAAGATTGGGGGAAGGCAAAGAGACGCGCAGGTCGAGCTCGACGCGTCTCGACTGTTAGTTGAGCTGCCTGTTTTGAAATGAAGCCAGATCCACCACACACTGTTTTATTTTGGTCGGACTGTTTTCGACTTTTTCAATTTTAGATAATTCGATTGATTTGGGTTCAGTGAGGCATAGTGTACACAAGTTCGATGCTGCGTGCCTTTGTTACAATAGTGCATGAAACGGAGGATAACGAAAAACGGGTCTTTTAGTATATCTTGCATGCCACAGTACTGTAAGTTGCCTTTGCCGCCGATGAATTACAGGTACATCATGTAGTTCACCCGGTGTAGTGTATGTGTGCAATGACTCGCTGCTGGGCACGCAGTCGCAGGCATTTTGCGGTGGTCGGAACACCCACTTGTGGCGCATGATCAGTTTCATGTCCAAGTCACAGGATCCTCTGTGGAATTCGGTGCTGTTCGTCGGCGCAACCCGCATGCGATCGTCACCAAGGTTCGCACTGACCGCTTCTTACCTCTCTTCACGCCTCGCTTCTGGCTAGAAGACGGACAGTATGATGCTATTGGTGCTGTTGTTTATTGATGTTTGGTAAGTGATATCGCTTATTGAAATAGCTTCTAGATACACTACTGTCGCGTTCGGCAACAAAAATTCTACCGGTACCTTTATGTATTGGGTGAGATCGTCTCGATAATTACTGGTGAGGATGAAAAAAATGTGGATGCTGATCGAGCGCAACATGGGGAAACCGGCGCGGCAGAAATAACACGAGTGAGGCTATGACAGCGAAAGCGTGGATGTGGTCCAGGAACGAAGCCTCCAGGTCTACATCGGTGTCGATCTCACGGCAGTCGGGAAGCAAAATCGGCATGAGAACCGACGGGCGCATTTCAATCGCAGAAACTACTGTACGTGAGCTTAGAGCATGCTTACTTAAAGTACAACCAGGCTGGTGAGGTCTCCATCTTGTAACGCAGCCTCAAATTCGGTGACAGCACTTGATGCTTACGAGTCTAAACTGGACGACTCCAGATCCAATCCAGAGTGATATTATAAATGCTAGAGTCGTCCAGTGACATCGAGACTGACGGCGCGGTGCTCAGGTTGTTGGCTGCTATTAAAAAGTTGCTCGCGAATAGCACACAAGATTCATCGTTATCCTAACATTCACGTTAGTTACGATGCATGACATTTAGCGAAAATGTTCGGTCTACTTTCGTCCTACCTGTACACTCCCATGTACGATCGTCATTATTGGTGCAAAGCACAATTTCACTTCTGCGTACTTAGTATATGTAAGGTGTTCTACATGTAGTACATGTATAGCAACAGTCTGTGCACGCCCGACGCGCCAGTTCCTTCAGAACGCAGCGCCTCGTTCTCAAGGAGCAGCTCCTTACAGAAGCGTTTCACGTCCGAAAACGTGCGACTGGCTGCCCCCGTAACGTGGGCTCTAGTTCAAGCGTGCGCACGGCTTCGTGCAGTTCAACAGCTTCGTGTCCGGCGCGGCGGCCAGTAGCAGCGCGGTGGAAAAGCGGCGGTCGCTTTCGGGCTGCCGGACTCCGGTCCGGAGCGGCTCGAGGTGTCTCCGCTTCGGTCCACCGTAGTAGCATCCCAAGTCAGAAAGTTAGCACAAGGAATACCTTACTGGGAATACCATACCCGAAGAATGAGGAGTGAGATTCAAGACCGTATATTTACACTTTATGGTGCACAAGATGTCTGAAATGTCCTAAGCCAGGGAATAAGCACCGGTGTTTCCGGAGACTTGTCGTGACTGACCTCCTTGGATGGAAGTCCTCTTGGGTCTTGAATTAATAGCTCAAGACATGCATGTAGCCGGGCCACGCTAATTGCTGTAGCTGAGTCTCGATGCTCTCTCTTCGCAATCGCTGTGAGTTGCCGGATCCCGACTGCCAAGTAGCGTGATGCGCTCGTTGTTGCCGCCGTTTCTTCTTCTCTAAACACGGCTGCGTTCCTTTCCATTCATAGGTGGGTCTGACAAATGGAATTCATAAGGAACCAAATTCTGTTCCATTCGGTTTCTGCTGCCTCAACTCCGTCTTGAAACCTGGTTTGCAACTTCAGACGCTGCAGTGGGCCCATCTTTGAGACATGTCGGCTTGCACAGTTAAAGAGTTTATGCGGATTTATGTTCTTCGCATGGCTGACCCCTGTCCAGTGGCTGTGCAACTTACTACAGCACGCTTGCACAGCGACGCAATCCCAGAAAAGGTGTGCTTCCATTTCCTTGCTGCACTGGCACTCCGCCAGCTTTCTGCATTTGTTATTGTCCCTATGTCCCGCATGGTACAGGTGAAACTGTTTGCTGGCGATTTTGTAGCATATCCAGACTTGATACTCTGTTAGGCCATTCGCATGATCCCATACTTGAGAAGAGCGTTGGTGTGCGGCTGCTCGCTGCCATGAATCTTTTTGGATCTTTATTTCCAATCGTGTGAGCAGATCTCGTAATGCTGGTGCCCGAAGAATGAGGGGTGTACACCTCAACGGATTAATTCCACGGTACTGGGTGCATGAACGTAACCTCAACCAACATCCATACCACATTCAGAATGTTGCAGTAACAAATTTGAGCTGCAGGTGTACTGGCATCGGTGCAGACTGCCGAACTGGGGTCAGGAGTATATTACTCTTGTTGTTCACTGACACACCTCCACGGCATCAGCCGACGTCCAAGTCTTCAGACTATGTGGGCGATTCACCCGCTAAATGCGTGCAAAAAAAAAATTGTGTGTATTCTCAGCTACGTCGCAGACGATCTAGTCTAAGTGAAAATCTACGAACAGTAGATGCATTTTCCAATGTCGTTGTTGGCCGGCTAAGGCCCGTCCTTATTTCCCGGGAGAATCCCGGGCGGGAGTGTGTCCAAAATCTTCAAAATAAGAATCAAATTCGGGAGATTTATGTTGTCCACATTACCTCTATAAGTAGATACAACCTGTCTTACGCTCGCCTTCGTTCATCATTCGGGCAAAAGATCAAGTGACACGATGGCGCCTCAAGTAGCAATGGACAGCGTGCAGATGGCGGACAAGGAGGTAGAACGGGTAAGTATATGGGCCTTGGTTTATATGAATATTATGAGTGTGCGCTGTGAGAAGCATTCTGACCCACTGTTTGTGTGGGATCAGTATATTTCTGAGGTGCTGACGCATCCTAGACGCTTTCAGCGGCGCTATCGGATGAGTTTCGATGCTTTCCAGCAGCTCTATGGATTCCTAGAACCAATTATTCATGTTTTCCATCCATATGCTACAGTTCGAACTGAGATTTTCTTGCATTGTACTTTGAGATGGCTCGCCGGCGGCTCGTATGAGGACATTTCTCAATTTGCCTCGTTGAGTGTGCCAACATTTTTTCGTTACGTGAATTCCGGGGTGACGTGAAAGGTGGCGGCAGCTTCCACAGCGGAGAGCTCAAAACGCGCGCCCTACAATGACAGGTTAGTTTCTGTAAACGAAAGACAATGGCAGGGCGACATCCGTACCTTATACTTCTTCTTATTCTTGTTCTTCAACCTGCGCGGCATGCTGGACGTGTCGATGCGCGGGACGGGTGCCATTGGCGCGGAATGCGCTGCTCACGAAAACCCCTAATGAGGTTTTATTTTTTGACTTGGTTTCAGCCAGTAACTTTTTCTCAGTCGATCCGACATTACGGTAGTGCGTTCAAGCAAGACCCCATTTTCAAAATTTCTCAATCGATCGAGCGTCACAGCACGCTGAAGTCACACGGGAGCTTGGAAAACGTACTTTCGCTCTTGAATATAGCATTGCGTTCAATCTGTCCAGAAAAAGTTAAATGCAGGTCTAGACATCGTCATGATCTTGCGAAACCGTTCATCGGACAGTTTACAAAGAGATATATCGCGAACTCAGTGTTATGTTTCTCCGTTGTAACGCGCTCAGTCAGGTAACGATACGATTCGACTTGGATCAGCAGCTTGACAAAAGCATCTAACGGTGATCGCTCCCATAAATCCACATCATCGTCATCTTCGATCGCCGGCAAATCCGAAAAAAGATGGGCTCCCGCTCCAAATTTCCCAGCGGCTTTTGATTCTCCCTTTTCTCTGGTATGGCTGCTAAGTGTCCCTCGTCTCGTATAGCCTTGGTGCTGTCGAATTTGTGCGACTGCTACAGCGTTGTGCTCTTCCGCCAGCGAGCAGGCTGCGCACGGTACCGCGCCCACGGTGTCCTGTAGCAAAAGAAGCCTAAAGATAGAACACTGCTACCAGAAAATAAAACTCCACTATTCTGAGGAAACAAGAACTTTTGGAACGACTAATTATTTTTCGTTCATGTAAGAAGAAGGAGAAAAAATGGGCCAAAAGGTGGGAATCGAAAAAACGACAAAATCCGTCTTTCCTGTACAACTACGAAACTAGCGCCACTAGAAAATTTTGTGTTTCAAACCTATGGTTGTGGTTTTGCACGAAGATTCTGTCGACTTCCTTCTTTGTATTAGCGTGGCAACAACACGCCTTCACTGTGTGGTCTCTTCGGGTTTTTCAGATTTTCGGGAAAACCTTTGGGTGGATCTTGCGCATCTGATGTCACATCATCCTCCACACTGTAATCATATTACTTTAGTGTCTTAGTGGCGTATGCGATCGGATGACTCGCGCAAGTCGACCTTCCCAGCTGACACCATTTTCGACGGGGTGGAAGCGCTCAAGGCCGATGAGCATCCACCGATGTCCATCAACGGTTGGAGCTGAACTCTTCCCCCGACAAGGCAGTCGAGGAGCGACATGCGTGGCGGCTCTCCATTTGTTAATATTCAATTCTTCCCACCCGAGTTTCCGAGGGAGGGAGATGTGCAATGACGTAGGAGGTATAACTCTTCGCGACTTCAAATTAACAATCTCGGAAATTTTGGTGTAAAACTCCAAACGGCCGTGCAACCAGGTCGACGACATTGGCAATGCAACATGCAGCCGAATCATGCTATAGTGACTGCGGCATGAAGCTTAGAAAATTCGTCGCATGCTATGAGCATAATACCAAATCTGTAACGCATTTCCCCGATTTAATTTTTCGGTTTCCCACCTTTTTGTGGCCTTCTTACAGGTACCGCCCTGTTACATGTAAGTATTTTAATGCGTGAGTACTATTAAAAGTATTACTCACTTTGAATCCCCTAATAGGGGGTGTCAGAATAAACTTCCGCTGAAACCGCATGCGAATTCGACTCGAAAAGGCATGCAATTTTTTTTATTGCGAATGACATGCCATTTCGAAATCACCCACCGTCAGGGGTGGGCGAATTCACGAAATAGCACATGCTATTTGCAAACAATATCCCATACGGCAAACGGCAACGAGGAAGAAGGTTCCCTGACGACGTCATTGTTGCGAAGCTGCTACTATCGCTATCTATCGGTGGCCATCGAAACCACAACGCGGCGCAGACACCGCCTCACAGCTGAGTTTGCTCTCGCTGTCAGGTAGCACCGCGAAATAACCTACACACAGCTATGACTCGTGACTCGACTGGGATGCACTCAATCCAGTCGTCAAAGGGAGAGTTCCCAACGATGTTTTCGTCGACTCTAGGATAGCAAGGACGAGGAGATCTACGACCTCGGTGATTAAAAGCTGGTGGTCACTGGTATTTGGCATTGCAACACCGTGATTGTTCGGTTGAGTTCTTGTCTAGGCGGTTTTCTCGCGCAGAATTCTGACACCACGTGGACGAAATTTCGAAATGGCATGTCATTTGTCCGAAAATCGCATTCGATATCCGCGGTCAATTATGACACCCCCTACTACATGCGAAACACGGTACTTACGCTTGTGAAAGTGGAATGGCGTTCCTCCAACGTTAACACTCCGGAGAAACTGGTTCTTAACGCAACGCTATCCGCCTAAAAGCAACGCTAATCCATCTATTCGTACTTAACCGGTTGTTATGGCAAACATATCAGAATAGTGAGGACGGGTGTCATGACCAATAAATCGCTAAAGTTGGAGGTGTCGACAGGAAAACTATCACCCAGCTAGGCCCCAAAACCCTTCCCTGTCAGGCTTAACCCTACAGGGTCAAGCGATATGATACCATGCTTGGTCCTGGGTTTAAGAAATGACCGCGTGCTCCGCACACGGATCTTAAGTCGCAGGCGTTGTGTCGGCTAGGTCCCCTAACATCATTTCACCCCCTCCTGGAGTTAACATTGCAGGACGCAAGTCCTTCGATGCAGTAGATTGATCAGGCAGGTTGAACCGAGCTCATATTAGAGGTTCAACCGAGCAAGGTTTCAAGCGAGCGGTTGACTTAGTATTAATGCCTTATCAGTTAGCAAAAAACTTGGTGCAATCTAAAGTCTTACTGGCGGGGATTGAGGTTCGCAATCCCTTCCGATGAGAAATGCTTGGCATTGCTCGGTCGACGCGCCAGGGTGTTGCACACCTAACTACTCGAACGACTTCAACCTGGTTGCGTGAACTTGGCGTTAGAGGGGTCATGAAGCAACAATGTTGCCGGTGCTGGAGGCGGTTGGAAACGGACGAATGTATTGGAGTCGACTCCTTCGTTCAGAGTCGACGGAATGGGAAAACGGGATAGTGGGGGGACACACGAATCCAAGGAGCGTGACAACTCATTTAATGTCTGGCCTCTGAAGTTGAGAATGAGAATGAATCTCGATCAACTGCTCGAGCGCATGCTTGATGCACTGGCTTCGGTCGCCAGTGCTGCGAACGGCGAGAAGATGTGTGAATAGAGTAGTTCCTGTCGGAGTGAGAAGAAGGTCATCACTGCATTCAACTGGGGTGGATGCATCTTCATGCCGCCAGCTGGATCAGCGTCTTCTGGTGTGAAGAGGAGAGCAATGACAGGCTTAATACTATAGACTCGAAGTCGACTAGTAACCGGCGAAGTCCGCCCCGAGTGAGGGGCGAGTGGGAGACAGAGGCGGCATGAAGAACACGGGCATATGGTGGTCGATAGCAGGCTGCGCTGGTGTTGGGGCATTCATGTTAGCGAGACGATACCTCAGCATGCTGCCGTCGGGTGATGTGAGTTCGCCTGATGGGAACGCCGAGGTGTCGCTACCACAGAAGAAGAGGAATTGTGTGCGCTCGTTAATGGAGCTCAGGCGACTGCTGCGGCGCGCCTCGAAAGCCGCCGTGTTGTCCGCTGTCGTCATTTTCTCGAACTGCTCGAGGGTGAGCACGCGGAAGCTGCCGGCCGTGTTGATGGTCGACGCTGCCGTGGAAGCTTTGGCCGTGGAAGCAGCGGAACGACGAAAAAGGCTGCCAAGGCCGATGGCGCGCATGAAGGCTCGCATGGTAGGGTACTGGAGGTGTTGTTGCTTGCGTTGGGTATGGTACGTTGCCGACCGCGGAACGTTGATTCGAGTCACTCAAGTCGAATTGGGGATTGACAACAGCCCAAAGACTGGAAACGCCTGTGTGCCTAGTATTATTACACAATATGTACTGATGGATTGGTTGTCGGCGAAACAGGCTTCAAGACTTTTCGTGAGCCAAGCGTTGCAGCTGACCCGAGACGTAGAGGACGGGCCTTATCTCGCGTGCGCGCCGCATCATGCGCCTAAATCGTTCTGGTCGTATACGACAGACGGCAATGGCGCTCATGTTTGGACGCAGCGCTGCTATCCATATGGCTCATCAAGGTTCCAAGCCACAGAAGCACGACCAGACGGAAGGGGGACACTTCATTCGTGACGTTAAAATCCAGCGGCGTAGCTGCCGTGGTGACCACCTCGCCTTTGTCTTCAAGAACCAATGGGTTTGCCGGCTGGATCAATGCAGGTGATCGCGCGGAAACTAATGTATGCACTCGGACCGGAGTGACGCCCATCTGTGAGAAGTTCAGCAGCACGTGGGCTGTGCGTGCCTCTCGCCGAGCACACGAGCTCTTAGCGAACAACTTGGTAGCCATGGAATCGGATGCATCTTTCAATCTATCGGAATGCAGCAGGAAGACTCAAGGCTGATTGTTGTATTACGCCTCATAGGGGACGCTATAGATAAATTTGGGGTGAGAAGATGCACGCATGCTGTACGTAGTGACCTCGCTCATCTCGAGTAGCGCGTGCTGTAGTATCCAGTACTACGTCGCGATGTTCGCTGCTCGGCGATTTTAAAGAGGTGTGGCGAATAGATTGGCGCAGACATCGGGGATTGGAGCGGCGTATTCCGTGGTGAGAAGAAGCATGGCATCTCGTGGTTAATTCGAGGCGATTCAATCGACGTTGCCGGACTCATGGGCTCCATGTAGTTGGAGATCAGATCGCTGCGGTACCCATTCGGGTAGAGTCCTCCCGCTGACGTGGGCGTGGGGGGATCGCTGCCACCGTAGAACAAGAACTGCACCTGCGCCTCGTCCTCCTCCTCGTGCGAATAGTTAGAAGGCGAGTCGGAGCGCGACCCCGATGATGACAACGTACTCGACTGCTGTTCCCTGGATTGCTGTGACGTACCTACGTGACTGCTAGAAAACTGAGGATGCGACGATGGGGGGCGAGACGGAGTGAGGTCGTACTTGACGTCATGCTCCCAGCGGTTGAACATCTGCGGGGTCCTGCTCACACCGGGCGACGTCTTGCGATAGTAGTCGGTGTCCAGTACGTCACAGCAGCTCGTGCAATCCTCGAACGGCCGACACACGAGGTCCCAGACATGCTGGAAGAATTCGGAAATGCCCATTGTCGAACGTCAAAAGTCTCGTTGTTGCCGTCCCTGTTTCCTGTGCTTTAGCTATGCGACCTGTAGCTGTGCTCGAGCGTCTTCTACTGCCAAAGCTCTTGATCGATAATGGCGACGCCGAGGACGAGGAGGAGGAGGAGGAGTGAACGGATCAGCGGCCGGGGCGGATGCAAAGCCGTCAATGCCCGCGTATTTTCTGACTGTGCGAGGAGGGACCTCAGTGTGTCGCCACCCCGATAGAGCACGCAGCTCTCGGCGACAGTCCCCCCCTCCACTGAAGCGGCGCTGCACAGTGCACAGTGATCATAAAAGACTCGTTGGAACGAACAGACACATCTCGTTGGTCTGAATACTTTTGGGACGCTTAGCGGTTTTCTGTGCAATTGTAATAGTGCTGTATATTCGCACAGTTCAAACTACTGACTACTACCAGGCAACAAGCGCCACTTTTGGCCCTGTAACCAGTACTACCGGTAATACATGTATAACACACCTGCTCCGACGTGTGCTGAGACGAATTTGTTGTCGTCGTAGTTCGTGTTGGTCTAGCACCTGGGGAATTTGCGAACCCTAAAGCTTCTACTGTAGCGAAAGGGGATATCACACCATATGGGCGGCATGGCTCACAAAAGCGCAAAATCAACCTGTAAATACCGTATACTGCGCCTGTCGCCGAGTCAAAGCGCTTGTTGGGGGTCTGGCTGTCGATAAATGAAAGGCCGTGCCCGTAGCGTCGCTACATCGCGCAGATAGAGCAGAGAGCATGAACGGACGTCCTACCAAGCTGGTGCACGGATGAAGGGCTCACGAATGACATGCTACTCTGCATACAGCAGTCCTCCTTGAGAGCCCATGCAATGAGGAAGTAAAGATACATGCGTCGCATCATTACTTTCGAGTCCGTTCGCATCTCTTGTCATTTCTGATTCCCTGAAGATTCACTGAAGAAGGCGTTAGCACAGTTACCAATTCTTCCCCGACGGGCAAGCGCGCAACAAAGTCGTTGGTGTCTGTTTGAATTCCTGAAACTTAACTGCTTTCTCCTCCTCTATCTTCGCTACGCTACTGCTACTGCTACACCAAAAATTATTTAAATCATCCCGCGCCGTCACTACCTCACTCTACTCACCTCCTTCTCTCTCCTCTGCAGAGCACTTCCCCCTATACGATTAAAACTCGTACTCTTTCGGGTCGGGTAGAATGCTGCTGCGACGCAAATTTTCCACCAGGGGCGGCGAGAAGAAGAGTGGCATCTTAGCCTGTAGCGACGGACGGATCTCGTTCTCGTGCAAGTCATCCAGCTCCGACGGCCTCAACTCCGGCTGGAACGTGCTGTCGGCATCACTTCCCCCGAAGAAGAGGAAGGACACTCGTTGAGGCTCCGCACCTGACTCGTCACTCGAATCGGCGGCGAGCAGCTCCGACGGGTCGGTGGGCGACTGCTTGACCTTAAAAGACATAGCCATGGCCTTTTTCTCCTTCTTTGGCTTCTCAGTCTTGATCTTCTTCACCTTTTTGGCCGGCGGCTCCTCCACATGAGGCAAGGAGGCCGCCGACTCGTTCTCCTGGATGGAGGCGGTCTCGGGGGCCGCCACGGCCGCCACCTCGAGCGGCGCCTCGGGTAGTGACTGGCGGTGCGAGTGCGACCAGCGCGACCACCGCGATGTGCGGCGCTGCGAGGCCTCACTGTCGCTGGGCGCCGTAATGTCGTCTGCATCGCTGCACTTGCGTTTGAAGAGCCCACCGATCGCGCGTATTAGGCCACGGTGTTTGCGCTTGGTGGGCGGCTCGCCGGCCGCAACGGGCTCCTGCGTGGGTTGCTGTTCCTGCTCGGGCGCGACCTCGGGGGTCGGCTCCGGGGCGGATGTCGGCACCGGCGGAGGTGGCGCGCGCACGGGGGTTGGTACCGGTACCGCCAGCACCGGAGCGGAGGGGGCTGCTGTTGAGGGCATCGGGGATACAACCAAAGTCAGCGTTCGCGGCGAAGTCAGGGAATGAGGGAGCCCGTGCGGGCAAATGGGTTAGCGTCGTGTTGTACTGTATTAGATTGATTGTTTTTCTTCCTAGTTCCCCGTTTCTGCACGCTAATAATCCCGTTCACGTACTCAGAATCGAATAACTGACTGATGTGGCGATGGGAGTGTACTTGAATGAGAGGGCTCGGTCGATATTGCCACTTCGACAGACGAGACACGAATGGATCACTTTCCCACGAGTGTGAAAGACAGCTCCAGAATGTGGACCACATCGATGAGAATGCATAGTGAAATGAGGTAGCATATCGATGAGATGGTGCCTTCTTTCAAAAACGACTGAATCAGACTCTGTTAGCGAAGATTTTCTTATGTCGCCCTGATTTAGTTCATCCGTCAAAATCCGGTCGAGACGAAATGCCGTCGGATATCGACCAGATCGAGCCCGCAGATAAAGCTTCGTTGCGGTGCTGTCAAAGCAGGTTGTTTTCGCGCCAGCGTACATAAACAGAGTGCTTTCGTCGTCGTTGAGCATTTGAAACCGCGCAGTGCTGACAGCATTGGGTTGCTCTGATGGGGGCTGAAGATGGGGCCTCACGGTGCCGCCGCAGGTCGGGACGTCGGTCTTGGCAGACAACTTGACAACGGACATTGACACTCAGTGGCGCTCAGGCTTGCCGCGGATGCAAGGATCGCTCGGGCGAGCAGGGTAGGTCCAAAACGAGGATAGCCGTACGTGGAGAGGGAATTTTATTAATTACGATTCAACGCGTGAGTATGAGTACTGCCCCTGCATCTTGCAACGTTCTGGACTGCGCGGCGTCAGAACTGAGGAGATTCAGAATGTCAATTTACTGAATTAGTGCGAGCTTAAACATCCATTCGTGGATGGAGGTCCAGCCGTCCGTCCACGAGATTTGCTTTGTGCAACGCGGGCATACCAGTAGTGCGTAACGTGATGTCAGTGCATTACAGCTATTATAAGTCGGCTAATTGTATCCATCTCTACAGTCCTACTTGAAGTAGATCGCAATCTATCCTATCATCATGGCGTGTAGCCATCGCAGATTCGGCACGTTAAATTATATGCTATTAGATAGTTTAAGATCTGTTTGTGGTTTAGTCTTCGTACTTTGTAGCAACATACATGTAGCAAGGGCGTGCGAACTTAACTGACGACGATTGTAGCGGCCAAGTTGGCCACCTTTATAGTCTTAAAGTCGATTTTCAAACAAAAGATCGTTGCAGTTTGTAGTCTCTAGTTTTGGCGCAAAAGCATCATACAGCTCGCTGACACTGTAACGGGGTTACATCCTTCAGAGTGGTATACCCAAGTATCACTAACTACTGTAGCGATTATATCCAACATCACTAATGCCGTGTTCGCTGTAAGTGCCATTAGCAGAATCGTGATTTCCGCGCGTGGGCAAAATTGGAAACGTATCCGCCCCGTCATCAAAATGCGATCTTGCCTGGCTTCGTGTTCGTTTTCAAAGTTGCATTATGGCCGGCAGTTGATGTGGCGCACACCTAGAATTTTGGCGCCAGCTCTTCTGGTGGGTACATCTCCCCATCGAGGCTCAAATGGAGCCGCTCCTACGTTGATGTCGACGCAAAACTAACTACGGCACCCTGCGTCAAAGGAAGCAGTCCAACGACAGGCCAACCCCCTCGGCCAAAGACCCCAGAGTGCCGTCAGGCTTCATCGAGGAACTGCGTTGGTAGGTGGGCGGGATGTCTTCCATTTGACTATTTATAATAATGAGTTGTGATCTGCATAATGGAAGAATAAGCATGGAAAGATGCTGATCGGCTACGTGGTGCCGATCATTTATATTGCGGTGATGCGCTGTTTGCGAGCACCGTGAATCACGGAAGCAAGCCCACAAGAAAGTGGTGAGGAAGCTCGGGTTGACAACCAAGGATGGAGAGCGCTTTTTCGAGGCGGTCCACGCATCGCCGAATCTGTTTCTTTTTCGGGACAGCTTTCGCATGGATTCTGAAGCATTTGGCGCTATATTCGAGCTGTGTCGAGATCATATCCACACAACCGTGAGGGATCAGCGAAGGGTGCCTGCAGTTGCCCTCAACTGGATCGGAACTGCGGCAACGTGTCGTGTCATGCACAAGAAGTTCTATTTGATTTAATTTACTCGACAGTGCATAAGTACCGGCTTCATGGAGTATATGTTTTTGTGAAGGCTCTCAAAGATTTCATCAAGATGCCACCCTCTGTTCCAGACGTTCATCCGGCGCTTCCCTTTCTTTGATCAAGCGCTATGTGCGATCGATGACACTCAGTTTCGGGTCATGGTGCCTAGTGATGAAGTAAAACGATTTCGGAACCACAAGGGGTTTGTTACGACTAATACCCTCATTGCGTGTGACTGGAATATGAACGTGTGCTTTGCATATGTTGGTGCTGAAGGAAGCGCTCACGACTCAATGGTGCTACAGTTGAGTTTATTTTTGGATAGTGTTCCGGATAGCTTTTACGTGCTAGCAGACGCGGGTTATGGCCTCAGCAAAAATGCGTTGACGCCGTATCGTAACGTGCGCTACCACCTAAAAGAATGGGTGCAAGGCTCGGGAAGACCACGAAACGGCAAGGAATTATACAACCTTCGCCATGCAAAGGTCCGCGATGTGGTCGAGCACGTTATCGGGGTTCTGAAGCGTCGCTTTAAAGTGATGCGGTTCTGCATGATTTTACGATATGATCAATAACAAAGCGGTGATATTTGCATGCATGTGGGTTCATAACTTTCTTCGGGAGTGCGACTGTTCCGATTTGGCCGAGGACTTCCACGACACGGCGCAGAATCTTGAGCTGGATCGGATTATTAACGAGGACGACGCCCTAATAAATTTCGACTTCAGCAGCTGTATAACGTGGCGTGGGTGGACGTCTGCAGCGGTGTGGACCGAGTATCAAGAGCTAAGGCTCGATAGCGGTGATTTGAAGTCCGACGATGAAATGCTTAGCGGTGTGAGCAGCGATGTGAGAAACGATGACGACAGCGGTATAGTGAGTAACGATGAGGACAGCGACCCGATCGATAACAGCGACGAATCAATCCTAGAGGAGAGCGACCTAGATTTCTATGACACCGACGAATCGATAAACTCTGTGGGCGAATACTCTGATATTAGCTCGTACGCGAGCGAGTAAGCTCCAGCTCTACTGCTAACGGAATTCACCACATGCATACAATTCCTTCTGCTGCTCTGGCACCTCGATTGTCGTTTTTTTCTTATTGGTTGTAGCGCAGATTGGACGGGTATGGGTTAAACTGTTTGAGAT
This sequence comes from Phytophthora sp. 'mugwort', assembly GCA_033558025.1. Taxonomy (NCBI): domain Eukaryota; phylum Oomycota; class Peronosporomycetes; order Peronosporales; family Peronosporaceae; genus Phytophthora; species Phytophthora sp. 'mugwort'. Next base: position 3,132,675 of record JAUCEF010000007.1, on the reverse strand, counting down.
CGTAGTGGATGCCGGCGCTCAGTATCCGTACCGCTGCTTCACCGCCAAATCATCGGTATCCGTACCGCTGCTCCACCGCCGAAGCATGCGTCAGATCATTGCCAACTTCGGACGCGCATGACTAGCCACTTCAGCCGCTTGAATACCTCCAGCTCGCGTTCGCGAACACTCTAAGACAACCCAGACCGTTTTTCAGGGTTTTTAGCGCTAAGCTTATTGTGTAGTTTTCGCATGTTGTCAGATTTCTCAGCACTCAGTTTGTTCTTCTTGGTCGTGCGAGACGCGCTTCTTGTGTAGTTAACCAAGTTCTACACGAAGCCCTTGAGGTTTTGGACGTCGTCAATGAGATGCCCACAGACGTGGGTAACGAAGTACCACGTCGCGGTCGCCGTCGACGACATAGTCGACACCACAAGTCGAGTCTGAAGCTACTTCAGACAGGAGTCGCTTCAAGCGACTGGCAACCCAGGGCTCGGGTTCTTCCGGCATGGCCAGTCGAAGGGTGTTATCACATCCTCGACAGCGAGGCCGGTCGTCGAGTCAAGTCAGGCGGCATCCAGCTAGAACCGCTACCAGAGGTGTCAGAGCTCCTGGACCTCGAAGAGTTGACGCCGACAGATTCCCTGGCCGACCTGAAGGCAGGAGAAATCGCGGAGGTGGTACTCTTGAAGCAAGAGTCCACTCCAGAGGAATTGAGTTTCTCCTCGGTTATGGACGAGGGCGTCCTGGAGGCATTCTCCTCCCAGCGTGCCTCGCGCTTGGGTTCTGAGATTCTCAAGAACCCAAAGGATTCAGTGTATCCTTTGATAAGGACTTCGAGGACGTGGTATCCAAGGTTCCACCGTCTCAACTCCCACCGGATCGTAGGATCAGATTATCTCGTGCCGGGCACAAAGTACTGTGTCGCCAGACAATGGCCACTGCTTCGAGAGCAGTGCGAGGTCATTGATGCCTTCTTCGCCGCAAAGGCCATGATAGGCATGGTGCGGGAATCGAAATCCGCGCTCGACGCCAACCTTCTGCGTCCGGAAGCCGAACGAAAGTGGCGTCTGGTCCATGCTTTCAACCAGCTGAACAGCGCGATGGTGACTCCCCAGACACCTATCCCGCGGAAGGATTTGTTGTTGAACAACATGACCGGGTGCAAGTTATACAGCGCCCTGGATCTGGTGGACGGATACTACCTATTCCTCATGCGCGAGAGCGACATCCCGCTCACCGCAGTGAGCACTCCGAGCAGTATACTCTGCGAGTGGCTTGTGACGCCACAGGTCCTATCTAATGCCCCGTCGGCGTTTACTCGCCTGGTCACGCAGTTGTTTAGACCGCTGCGTGCGTACGCACAGTCGTGCTTTGACGACATCATCATCCATATCCGTGCCGAGGGAGGCAAGACTGCTGTGGAGGTGCATTTAAAACACCTCCGTCAAGTGTTAGAGGTCATGAGAGCGAATAAGCTCTATGCCAACATCGACAAGTGCGTCTTCGCGGCGCAAAAAGATAACAAAGTTATCGGTTGCTTTGTAAGCAACGTCGGCGTTCGGGCCGACCGGAGAAGGTCGAGGCCATTTCGGCTTGGCCAACGTCTAGGTCCCAGAGGGCTTGGCCAACTACTTCCGCAAGTACAACAAGGGATACGCGGGTCTGGCTACACCCTTGCCGGATGTTCTGAAGAAGGATACCGACTGGCACTGGGGGCGTGAGCACCAAGAAGCCTTTGACAATGTCAAGACAAGCCTTCAGTAGGCGCCTGTTCTGGCACTGCCGGACGAGACGAGGCCGTTCCAGCGTCGTCTGCGATGTACCCGCTTATGCAATCGGATGTGCATTGCTGCAGAACGATGCCGCAAGACGTGAACGGGGGATACGTTTCAGTTTAGGTAGCTCAAGGCTGCCGAACGGAACTACCCCGTTCATGCTGCTTGCCATGAAGTATTCCTTGTCAAGTTCCGGATGCACCTCCCCAGCCCTTTGTAAGCTACGGTGATCACGCATCCTTGTGGACCGCGACGAATTGTCTATTTGCCCCGACGGATGTCGCCGTGGCTGTCCTGCTTCGCGGAATATAACTTCCTCGTCGAGTACAAGGCTGGCACGCATCAGTCGTGCCCCGCCCGACTTATATGGTCAGATACGCATGGTGTATGGGGGCGGCGAAGCCTTGATACCTTTGGTGCGTTTCCTGGCCTCTGGCAAGGAAGACAAGGCCGAGCGGCTCACGCAATGTCAGACAGCTCGGCTCCATCGATACGAGGGGGCCGATGGCCTGCTCTACTATCGGGTGGAGCCCCAGAACCCCCTCGGGTAGTCGTTCCAAACGACGAGGATCTCAAGCTTGATATTCATTATGAGTCGCATGATGCGCCGTCCAGTGGTCACCCGGGCTGCGAGAAGGTCTTCTAAACGATCTCTTAGCACTTTTGGTGGACCCACATGTACAAGTGGGTCGCATAGTACGTGAAGATATGTGAAACATTTCAGCGGGTGAAACCCGCCGGGCACGCCTCGGCTCCTTTGCAGAGGCTGCCCGTTCCAGCGGACTGCTGGGAGTCGATGAGTCTGGACTTCATCTTTGGACTTCCAGCGGACGGCCACGGAAAGACCAGCATCTTGGTGTTCGTGTGCGGTCTGAGCAAGATGGTGCATCTTGCTCCGGTCAAAGAGACGGTGGCCGTGGAACAAGCTGCGAAGCTGTTCTTGGATGGTGTTTTCCGCCATCATGGTCTGCCGGAGACAATTGCGTCGATAGTGACCCGCGGTTTACCGCTGCGTTCTGGCGAGCACTGTTCCAACTACTTGGAACAAGGGTACACATGTCCACTATCGATCATCCTCAGACGGATGGGCAGACGGAGCGTGTCAATCGAATGCTTGAGGACACTCCACGCAGTATCTGTGCGGAGTCTACTTGCACTTGATCAGAATACATGCCAGTAGTTGAGTTTGCACTCAACAATGCGGTTCACGCGTCGGCCGGGTATACCCCGTTCTACCTGAATGGCTTACACCATCCACGTGTGACGCTCACTTTACGAGGGCGACCCCGTCTTCGGTCCTAAGTGTGGGGAGTCTCGGAAAGCACTTTCCACCCGGGTCTCGGGCATGAGACCAGTTTCCTAACGGAAACAAGCGATGTATTTTATAGAAACCAGGCTGATCGTAATCAACCGTGTCCGGGATGCCATGGCAGCGGCACAGAACAAACAAAACGAGCAATCAGACAAGAGCGGAAGACGAAATTTTGACGTGCTTAATGTGGAGTAGTTAGTCCTACTGGACACTAGGATCCTACCACTAGCCACGGTAAGTTCTGTATGGAGCAACAAGTTGAAGCACCGCTTCATCGAACCCTTCGCGGTCCTGGCCAGACATGGTACGGTTTTTTTTTACACCATCTATCTGACTAAGTCGATAACAACCCACCCGATGTTCTACGTTGGTCGTCTGAATCGGTACCATGATCTGTAGTCCCGGCAGCCCTGCAGGCTCCGCACGCGGAAGCGAGGCCAGCTCCTAGAACCGATGCTGCGTCTCCACCGCCTGTGATCCAGAAGCCCAGTTCCCTTGTGAGACAACTGAAGGGGCTCCATACGAAGGAACCCCAGCTGCATACGACGAGTATGATCCATAGCAGTACGGCTGGAAGTACGCAGGAGTCGCTCGCGCCTGAGGCACATGTCGCAGGAAGTTCCGAAGGAGGTATATCTCCCTCTGGACAGGGTCCGCGGACGTCCAAAGGAATCCAGACGTCGGAAAGCCTCATCCACGTCATTGGTCCGACGGTCGACCCGATCTTCAAGGCCGAAAAGTCGTTTGACAGACGACTCAAGTTGTAATGGGCCGGCGCAAGGATCCCAGCGTTCCCGGCCTGGGCGTCTGTACGCCCGCCCTCACCGACTCCAAGCGCAATCTCCAGCGCAAGGACCCGACGACGAAGAGCTAAATCCACAAGGCTCGAGGTGGAGCCAAATATGGCACACCAGGTCCTGAGTCGGACCGTATGGGAGGTGCCTCAACTCATACTCATCCGAGGGCTCCGCCGCCTCTCAGCGACCGTAATGGGAAGACCCACTACCATGGCGTGTGCTTCAGGAGCGACGCGTTCACGGGAAGGGCCAGCTTCGCGTGAAGTGGAAGAGGAGCCTAGAGGATGAGAGCTCATGGGAGCCGATTGAGCGGCTCCAGGCCGACTGCCCGAAGGCTGTCGCGATCTGGGAACGGAATCGGCGACGGCTACGTAAGTTGTTCGGACTTTCTTGACCGAACGGGGTGGTCGTAGTGCCAAGACCATACCCGCGCTCATCAAGAGCGCTAGAAGCAGGATGCTTCTGCAGTTCTTTAGAGAGCTGCCGTTTGCCTACCACATGGCCAAACGCAATGTTGAGGTCTGGGAGGTCAAGGATGTCCTCCAACGTGAGATCCCGCCGGAGAACTTCGAATTGTACTTGTGAGCAGCGCGTAGCTGCCCACTTCCAGAACACAGCCTTAGCCTCCTAGAAGGAGCGACAGTATGAGGGCATGACCGAAGAGTAGCCCCACACAGGTCGAAGTCCCGACCAGAGCACCGGCTTCTTTCACCGGCCCGTGAACGACTTGAGCGGGATGTGGTGCGGCTCCATGAACACACACCTAGCGGGCCTCCACGTCGACTTCATGCATGGCCAAGACTCGGTCTAGCAGCGGTGCGCAAGCGCCTGCTAAGCCTGTTGCTTGGAAGCAACAGGCTAAAACCCTAAGGCGTCTGGCAAAGATTCTGCTTCGAAGGGGCTCACGGAAGTGACATCCAAGGTGGTTTCCAAGGCGCCTGATCCGCCTACGGAAGCCCCTGAGCTCCTTCTGGACTATAAGGAGGACTCGGACAAGGCTCAAATGCCCTGGGCGACAATGACCTCCGGGACCAGCTCGTCAAGGGGTCTGACGATGACCCGAGCCAGTCCGACTCGCTTGGGTCGCGTACACCGATATCCGACCGATATGGCGACGACGGGGACGCGCCCAAGACGCCTGGACGTCAGGGGAGTCCTGTCGGCTCACCCAAGGAGGACGCAGAGAAACCTCGTCCTCCGGTCAAGAACTTGACACTCTCTGAGGCCTCTGTCCGCGTCAAGGCTGCGAAGGCAGCAGCAGCCTCGGAAGTCAACCGTAAGAGACAAGCTGCTTCCCGGTCTCCACTCCGTGAAGAGTTCGGGACCATCAGTTGTAAGACTGAGAAGGGCCTCATTAGCTCGTCCTCTCGATGAAGAGGACGAGGAGGGCCAAGTGGCTCGAGAGATCTCAAACGATCTCGATGGGCAGTAGTTGTAATACTAGACTGCCATTCGGAAAGGATTGCGCGTCCCGGCGGCCCAGTGGCCCGTGAAGGAGTATTCGTCTCCTCGCCACGGGGGACCGCCTTACACCCTGGTATTTTTCTTCAGAGGAAGCGAAGTCGATGTCTATCGGCTTGGAGAGTGAAAGCCGGCGACTTCTTTTCACTCCTCCTGGATGTTCGGTAAACCGAACCCAATTAGGGGGGGGGTAACGGGTTGCATGAATAACTGACAAGTCACACTTCAAAGCGGTACCGCAAGTGATGTAGCCAACAACCCTAAGACGTCACTGCAATGGCGTCACGGATGGGTACCATACATATGGTACAGGGACCTCATGGCCACACAATAGGATAACATATAGGATGCTTTATAGGTGACTTACAGGTAGTATGTAGAAGCATTAAGGAGATCACCTATAAATACATTCAGTCATATCATCTACGTAATTTGTTAACAATCCCCGCGGGCCAGGGACTTGTGAACTGCCGTTCACAGATAGTTTGTATACTCAGAAAAAAAGCACTTCCTGTCCGCAAGGTGTAGTGTGCCCCGCCACAGGCACCGTAGCTTCCGCGCTCTTTTGGACGCTGATTGCGGTGAAACGGACACGACAGAGACGGAAGCGCGGTTGTACGGCGTAATGACGACAGGACTGTCCACAATGTCCGCCGCATCTTCTTCGCATGGTAATATGGATGCAGAACCGTGGTAATGGTGGGCGACGGTCATCGTCTACTCAAAAGCCTTCTCGTCCGCCCCAACAGCTCGGGTTTGGTGCTGATGCCCCACTGAATGCTCAACAAAGGGCGAATCAGCAGAGGCCCGTTAAACGGATTTAAAATGGTCTAGTAACGATGAGGCTCAAGAAACCGTCATGGAGAACTGCGCTCTATTTAACGCTTATGGTGAAATCGGTATGCGAGTGAAGGATGTTGTGGAGCACCTGGCAACCACGTGGCTACGCAATAAATCCTCAACTATGATTCAGCCAAGCAGGGCTTCTCCATCGCAAAAATGTCGCCTGTGGGATAATTGGACGGTGTCTGACCGAGATTGAAGTACCACCGTTAGATCGTAGTTATAGCGGCCAAGTCGATGAGGAGCAATATGTCAAGGCAGATTCGATATATTTGGGCACGGACGCTCGAGGGGCCGTCGGCGCAATCCGCAACACCAACAAGGAATCGCTGACCTTGCAGACAAGGAATAGGGAAGACGGAGGAGAAATTGGAGCAACGCCTGGCGTCTAAGCGTGGAAAAATGTCCGAATAGGCAAAGTTGAGGCGAAGAAATCGAAATGCGCAAAACTCGAATTGCCCCGTCAAGAAAAGGAAGCTGCTCGCACCCGCGATACCATGATGCACAAAGTGAGGTGAAGCAGGATGCGTACAACAAGCAGGCACAACTCAAGCTGCGTGAGCTTGATATTCTTCTTCAGAAAACAACTAGCGCCACCCCATAGGATCGGCCAACCCAAACAATTCAATTCATGTCAGTTTTACGAAGCGTCGTTAGAAAGCGTAAAAGACAGCTAACTAGCCCAAGGCATTCGCGAAAGCAGTTATAGCAAAAACAGAGAGTGATATGGGCACCCTCCAAGTAAAGATTTGGCTGCTACCTCAATGATATGTCAGGCAATTGGTGAGAAACACTTAATCTTTCTAAACGTACGATCCAGTCTATCATCAAGATGACAAAGCGATGATGAACCGGGTAAGAATCCCTCGCTATTGTGGCCTGAAGCACTGCGTAATGCAGGGTATGTAAAAACAATTAAGTCTACTACAAAGGCACGCAAGCCATATCATTTGAGCAAGTAGACATTCGCAACAATAGGACATTTTGAAACTTTGGCGTATGTGCACGTCCCCGTTACGCCTGGACAACGCAAGCGCCAGGACAATGTGAAGCTTGAGTTCGTGCTGGGCTACGCAGAATATGTTGTTGGCTTTCAATTGCATTTTTCAAAGGAGCACACGCCAAAGTTTTAGTGGATTTGCGGGTAACAGAAGATGTAATGTACGGCAATCGGCATGCCTCGAATCACTCCACTTTGGGCCAGCTTCTGATGCAGCAGCTTCTGATGCAGCAGCTTCTGATGCAGCAGACGAAGTAGTCGAAGGTAGCGACGACATATCCGTAGATAGTGATAATGATCAGGCTACGATGTTGGGTAAATGACACTGTGCGAGGAGAAAACGTAGTGCCGAATTCCAAGCTCAATGAGACCATTGTTATCGAGAACGCCGTAGATCTCGAGGGAGGCGGTGACGTTAGACGCGATAATCAACCCGAAGACCTTGTTGCGGTTGATGATAATCCATCGCCAAGTGTCGCCGGAGGCGGTGCAGTCATGAACTGTGATAGTCCACACAGTTCAGTAGTGGCTGATCCCCGGCAGAGACTCCGTACACACTCTGAAAGACCGAATTGTGCATTAAGGTCACAGTCGTACCCAGTCTGGCAGTGGTGTCCTTTCTAGTGCATAACCTCGCCAGGTGTTGGATAGCCTCAGGTTTACATCATAGTTGATGCATTTTTGCGTAGAGCGTACTATGTAAATGCGTAAAACGTCCTGCAAACAAGAGTGATGGCCGACCAAACAAGCCAGTTTTCACTAAGTCCTTTAGCTTAGATGTACATCTCGCTACGGCGACTTCCTCGGGTCTTTCTTGAAAGGTCGAAGCGAATTAAGGCATGCAAACGCTAAAAGAACCAAAACCCCGCGTACGTTGATCTTAAGATGTGGCTAATGAACCTGTAGCAGAGGACTGCATTGCTAGTGTCGTGTCGTGGCTCGACATCTAGAACGAGCAGCTCGAAGAACATAATCACGGCCTCTACCAGTTCTTGGAAGCACGTGGTGTATGCACACATACGTGCGGTTGTAGAATGTTATATCCTCCGGGATCTCCTTGACCAGCGTTCGTCTCTTGCCAATTGCTCATTTTGCGGGCGAACGGGAGTGGCTGCGCGACCGGAGTTCAGCTGCGCAAAATGAAACGACCGCAATTAAACCAACTTGAGAGATATGCACAGTCCAAAAGTGTGACACATTCCACGAACAGCACTTCCTGGTACGTCTTCTTGATGTAGATCGCCAAGTAGCGCTCAAGATCATCCCAATCTGCAAACGGTTCACATTCAATTCGGAGACGACAACGCGATCATCAAACGCAACAACTTCGAACGCTTTGTCGTCAACAGGCGCAGATGATGTAGAAGCTGAGGCGTTGGTTTCCTGCCCTGAATCAATCGAGGAGGCTGAAAAGGCAGATCGCCTCAATGATCGTGCTGAACGCCGCAAAGATCTCCCCTTTTGCTGTTTCTGTGTTTGCTTGCTGTTGCCGACCTCCCTTGCGTTTATTCAAGTTGCCTGGTTTCGCAGATGGAGGGTCCCCAAGTCTTCGTTGCTCTCGCCGTTCTCTTAGATTCTAATCGCTGGCGGAGGCGCATTCCTCACTCTCGCTGTTTTCAACAACGGTCTTCGGCGTACGGTCATGACGGCGCGGCGTCCCGGGCATCGTAGCTGTACCCCGTGGCAACGCAGCTTGCGGGGCATATGCTGCTGCGTGGGGCGGCTCGAATTTTGAATTGGGGTGAGGGGAGGGGGGGAGGGATCGGCAGTCACCGAGCAGGTCGTCGGTTTAGGCTGAGATATACACTGTCCCACTCTGGCCCCGCGGCCCTTCTATCAGAGTGTGTACGGAGTCACTCTCGCTGATTCGCTGGGTTTAATCCCTAACCCTATTAGAATCTGGATTGGATCCAGAACGGCCTGAGGAAATAGGAAGGCTGATTAATCTGAGTATTAGTTTGCCCTACTCCTCAGCTACTAGACCAACACTACTTACACGGACTGCCTCTCGTGCTTCTCATGCAACGACCTGATCCAGACTTTCAAGGTCCATAGCGCCTATTTTTTCCGTCGCCGGTCTTGCCGCCACTGGTACTTAGATCGTTATCGCCGCCCCACTGCCACAGGCAACCGTTTCGTCACCGTTGAACCAGGTCTTGATGCCAATTCCAACAAAGAGTAAACTCTGCCCAAGCTGCGGGTCTACCATGCTGGCGTATTTTTTAAATTTGGAACGTTTTAAATAGTGGCCTTGTTTTGACGGAGAGCCCTCTGCTGCTTTAATCTGAAATCTACGCGTCACTGCACCCTCAGGTTCTGGTCACTCTAATATCAATGTAGTCACGCTACCCGGTAGCGGCAGCAGCAGGAACGCTGCGAGTGAAAGAGAGATTCTGGCACCCCAAACTTGAAATCTTACACGCTCTTTTTGTATCAGATCCTGGTCAAAATGGCATCATCAAGTTAGAGATATCAAAACACTAAATGGCTCGACTAGGAACAATGTAGGTGGGCTCGGTCTACATCAAATCTAGCAGGATATCAGAGCTGGCAGGGGTCGGTTAGGACAAAAATATCTTTGAATACAGATGAACCTCTCGCTAGTCATAGCGTTGGGAAAACATTTATTCCCCTCTAAGGGTATTCCGAAGCCAGGGGTATATCGGAATTGTGGATCAGCTAGCAGTACAGTCTATTTGGTACATGTCGCGATAGTGTGCTCACACGTTCGGTCATGCTCTCGGGCATCCATGCCTCAAACCCAATGCCAGTGACGGAGCTTCTCAATCCATCAGATTAGAATACGACAGACGAGCCCACTGACGAAGACTTCTGTGGTGTCGAGGAGGATGACTGCGCCGACGATAACGAGCCTATGGATACGGTGGAGGGCGCGCAGCGGGAATCGTTCGTCAAGCACGAGCCTGAAGACATAAAGGATCAACCTCACGTGAATCTCTCGGGCAAGTTGAATAGGTCTGTGAGGGGACTTCACAGGATGCAACGAGAACTGCGAGAGGAGATACAATGATATAGGCTGCTGGACATCTTCCGACATCCGGCACAAAAGTGACTTTTAACAGTACCTACTTAACACCCGAATTTTGTTTGTATTCTATGTACATTTTTCAAAGGATGAGAGGAATACATGTAGCTATTGTGAGCGGTGCTATTCCTGTTGAGCGTGTATTCCAAGAGTAGGGATTCACATTGAGGGGGTAATCTGTACCTTTTTCAAATTCCAAAGAGGGGATATGACGCTTCTTCATCATCGGCCCGGTGCTGCACCGTAGTTATACAGAACTGAACCCATATCCGAGTTGCGCCTCCTCAGCTCAGCTGAGTCAGCTGTGGCGACGAACCTTGTCGGCGAGAAGCGTCGCCTTCATCCAGCTACATGTAATGTAGTACATTATACTACAAGCATTAACAAACATTGCTTACATATGCTATTAGTCATCGGCTGTCGAGTTTGCACAAGCTGTCGACGGGCCTGATGCAAATTCACCCCTGACTTGAGGCTCAAGTTGAGGTGCGCCTAATCCTTCCATTATACCGGTCTCGAACCGGAAGCGTAAAAAAATTCTCGACGTGACAACCTTCTTCAAGCATTTTCCCATCCCGCCCCCTACAGTAAACATGCCGCGCCCACATTGCGCACAGTGTACCTCTTCAAGATCACCGACACATATATATCATCTATATCGTTGGCCAGCCACAAACGAAAACGCGAGCCTGAGCGCAAGTGACTGACTGACAAAGATTGACCACCGCACACCGAAGGAAGAGCAAGATGGTACCCACCACCACCAACGAGTTTGACGAGATGGATGCGACCACGGACACGGCGAGCGAGCGCTCGAGCCTGGACACGTTGGAGCTGGGCGCGCGGCTCTCGCAGCTCTCCCGCGCCAAGGTGGCCGTTGCACTCAACAGCGTGCACCACGTGCAGATGTGTACAGCCTACGACCGGGAGGAGCACGTGACGGTGTACGTGCTGGACGTGTTCCTGCAGGCGGCGCCGAGGGGCCTGCCGAGCCGCACCGCGACGGCGACAGCGTCAGCGGCTAAACACAAGCAGAAGCGGAGCAAGGGCGAGCGCAGGCGGCACAAACTGCGCGAGAAGGATGAGCTGCGCGCGGACTACCAGGTAGAGCACCGCTATTCGACGTTCCGATCGCTGCGCGACCGTATCGGCGAGGCGGTGGCGGCGGCGAAGGACAAATCGCACCCGCAGTGGTGTCCGTACTGCACGCGCGTGCGGGAGCTCGTGAACTCAGGCGTATTCCCGCCTCGATTCCCAAATGGGAGTATGGCCATCGCCATAGGCTTGCGCGAGCTGCTGGTGCGCAACCGCGAAGAGCGGCTGGAGACGTTCGTGAACCTGCTATTGCGCGCCGCCAAGGACGTGTCGTACCGCTCCGGGTGCAATCCATGCAGCCGGTTCGAGGTGGTGTCGACGCTGTTGAGCGACTTCCTGACGGAGCCACACTTGCGGGCAGCGCGCGGTGGCGAGGCAGGCAGTGCTAGCAGGCAGGTCGGAACGATTTCGCTTCGCGGAGAGCCCGCCGACCTGCACGAAAGCGTGGTCGCAGTATATTATTAGGCGTGGATTTGGTGCATCGGTTGGGTGCTAAAAGGGTTAAGGGCATATTAGTTGGCGTAAACGATCTAACAGCGCGCGCCTGGATATTCATATAAGGGCTTTGAGTTTTGTTAGTGATTCCGCGAGCTTTGCTGCTTCAGTGTGCCGTAGAGATCGGTGGCTGTCGAGATTGCGAGCGGAATACGCCAGTGTTGCTGTCTCAAGTGATGACATGCTGCAGCTTGAAGCTATGCCTGATAAGATAACGCCGTGGATACAGCCGTTGCCCATACATGGCTGCGATCATGCGTTTCTTTTTTGTGAGCGGTGTCAGCGAGCCTATGCATCGATCAGCATCAGGCGTACATATACACGAACATGCATACCTAGAGATGACGGCACCAATATCAGCCGAAGCAAGCGAACCGGTCTTGGTTCAAGTAGGAATCGGCCTTGGTTCAAGCACGACAACGAGATCTGGTCCCAACTACTGGGTTCAGTACATATTCCTTACGAATCGCAAGTTTCGAGGGCATTGCGGCTCCAAAGTCAGCGCACATAAAATTTCTCGCTGCCCACAGTGTCGCTTTTAATAATTGAATGGCAACGCATGGCTTCGGCATCCCGGTGCTTGCACCGGACCCCTAGTACATGCCGGCACGAGATTACTCCGTGCCGATTCCTGATGCACTCCTACAGTGCAACCTCAGCAAGCGACACAACTTGAGTCGCAAGCAGCAAAGCTCGCGGAATCACTAACAAAACTCAAAGCCCTTATATGAATATCCAGGCGCGCGCTGTTAGATCGTTTACGCCAACTAATATGCCCTTAACCCTTTTAGCACCCAACCGATGCACCAAATCCACGCCTAATAATATACTGCGACCACGCTTTCGTGCAGGTCGGCGGGCTCTCCGCGAAGCGAAATCGTTCCGACCTGCCTGCTAGCACTGCCTGCCTCGCCACCGCGCGCTGCCCGCAAGTGTGGCTCCGTCAGGAAGTCGCTCAACAGCGTCGACACCACCTCGAACCGGCTGCATGGATTGCACCCGGAGCGGTACGACACGTCCTTGGCGGCGCGCAATAGCAGGTTCACGAACGTCTCCAGCCGCTCTTCGCGGTTGCGCACCAGCAGCTCGCGCAAGCCTATGGCGATGGCCATACTCCCATTTGGGAATCGAGGCGGGAATACGCCTGAGTTCACGAGCTCCCGCACGCGCGTGCAGTACGGACACCACTGCGGGTGCGATTTGTCCTTCGCCGCCGCCACCGCCTCGCCGATACGGTCGCGCAGCGATCGGAACGTCGAATAGCGGTGCTCTACCTGGTAGTCCGCGCGCAGCTCATCCTTCTCGCGCAGTTTGTGCCGCCTGCGCTCGCCCTTGCTCCGCTTCTGCTTGTGTTTAGCCGCTGACGCTGTCGCCGTCGCGGTGCGGCTCGGCAGGCCCCTCGGCGCCGCCTGCAGGAACACGTCCAGCACGTACACCGTCACGTGCTCCTCCCGGTCGTAGGCTGTACACATCTGCACGTGGTGCACGCTGTTGAGTGCAACGGCCACCTTGGCGCGGGAGAGCTGCGAGAGCCGCGCGCCCAGCTCCAACGTGTCCAGGCTCGAGCGCTCGCTCGCCGTGTCCGTGGTCGCATCCATCTCGTTAAACTCGTTGGTGGTGGTGGGTACCATCTTGCTCTTCCTTCGGTGTGCGGTGGTCAATTTTTGTCAGTCAGTCACTTGCGCTCAGGCTCGTGTTTTCGTTTGTGGCTGGCCAACGATATAGATGATATATATGTGTCGGTGATCTTGAAGAGGTACACTGTGCGCAATGTGGGCGCGGCATGTTTACTATAGGGAGCGGAGATGGGAGTATGCAGGATGTAACGTCGAGTTATTTCGTGTAAAATACCGGCCGTGATCGGTATATGAACACGGTTTGACAAGCTCAAGGCAAGAGCGCGATGTGCCATCATGTGGCAGGGGGCATCGACGATTTTTGGGCATACAGTATACCGTACACTGTGACTCGGAGTGCTTAGTAAACACTGCTTACTCTTAGCATCGTGAGGGCACATGCCGTACCACCGACACTGGCGCGTTGCACACGCTGCAGTCAACAGTATGGACGGCGCCGAAATCAGAGGCCGATAGGACGGGACGATTCTACATGTAGAACTCTGCGTTGTCGAGACGGCAGGCCGATACAAGTGGCCACAACGACTTCAACGGTCTAGAAGACTCAGCACTATCTAAAGCGCATTGAGTAGCCGCCGCTTCAGAGTGAGCAGAGCACGAGGCATTGACAGCAACACAACACCACGAGGCTAATATTAATCGGCAGGTCCGTGTCGCATGGCTTGCTTTCCTCTATGGCTCAGGAAGACCGATATTATAGGACTACGTAATTAAGACTACATGCACCCTACGGAAGGACCGCAGCTCGTTACCAGTGGTAACTAACCACTTGCACAGCGCATCTCGACAACAACTGCGAGTCGGATCACCACTCGCCGGACGGTAGGAGCCGACAGAAACGAGTTGAGGATCTGCGAAACCACGAGGGACCGCTCGCACTGTCCGCTGCCAGTGCGGTACGACAGATCCTTCGCCGCTTTGAGCAGCTGGTTCACGAAGCACTCGAGCTGCCGCTTGTGCATACTAGTAGTAGTACTTGCTGCCAACCCGTGCACGTTGCGATGATTCCGCGATTCGGCAGGCGCAGAGGGAAGTTGGCAGATGAGTCAGTGACTTGACGCGACTGTAGTACCGCACAACAGAACTCATAGTTCGCACCCAATCTGCATCGAAATCGTATGTTTGAGGCTGCAAGAAAAGAACACCAAAAATTAGCCTGCATCTGGTATAATAGTTCTCTTTCTCCCGGTGCGAGACATGGTACAGGGCGTGGATACGGTACCTAGGTTGCAGATGGGGTCTTGGCGTGAAATTTGATTGATGTGCGAATCTAGCGTGGACACTGCTTAAGTATACAGCCTAGACGATTGATTTTGGAGAGCTATGAATTATAACCTTCAATTAAAAGTAAAAAGCTGCATTTTACTTATTAGGTACTAGCTGGCGATTGGCCAGTCGAACGTGCGAACTATGAGATATCTGCGAATTATGAGTTCTGTTACGCGGTAAGCATCATTGGTGATGTGCACCAGCTGGTTGCGCGCGCTCCTCCGTAGCACGCGGAACGCCGAGTGGCGGTGCTCTAGCTGGTATATGGGGCGCTTGGCTTTCACTCCTACCGCAGGCGCTTCTTCCGTTGGCTCTCGCTCTCGCTAAGCGACAACGAGGCGGCGGCAGGCCCTTCTGCACGTAGCGGAGGTAGACGCTCATGAATAGAGCTGTCAACGTTTAGGGGTCTAAACCTCGGAAACTTTGCCAGCCTGAACTCAGAGTCGGGTTGGCTAAACGTTTCTAAGCTCCTGCAGTTTTCGTGACTAAGTTTTTGTATATTATACAAATTTAAGTGAATGGATATTTTAAGGCTGCTGGTCGTGCTACAGTAGAAGTGCCATGAGCTCCGGCCGGCGGACCTTGCACCGCATCTTTGCCTATTTCTTCGATCGACACCACCAGTCTGACGCATTCAACGCCTCTACGAACTCCGACATCAAGTCCGCTACCAAGTAGTCGAGCACAGTCCACGCGTACGCGGAAGCCGAGAACGTGCAGCCCTTCTCCTCGCGAAACACCAACACCACGCAGCACTAGGACGCTTCACAAGCTCATAATATAATATTCTGTTGCTTGCATGCACCTTACCAGCTTGCGCGTTGATGTGTCGCCGATTTGTAGCTCTTACCACGGAAAATAGTAGGACGACACATACGAGTCAACCCACTCGACCAGTCCGTGCAGATCCGAGCTCTTGGTCTTCCTGGTAGGGCTGCGGTGCTGCTGTGTTTATTATTTTCCGCTTCTCATGAGTTGTTAGCGCCCCTGGCCCAGCTTCTTATGCTTGTTCGCCCTCTCCTGTGGTAGTTTGAGCTCATAGATGAAGCTTCACCACTGCACCTTCACATGAGCGCCGTGCTGTTCGCCGTGCGACCATCTCAAATTTAGGTGGACCACATTAAAACTTAACTACAGGCGTTAAGGTTTTGTGCAAACGTTTACAAGGTTTAGAGGTTTATGCGAAATGTTGACAGCTCTACTCATGACGTAGACGGTGGGGCACCCTCGCTCCCGTCGTATGTGTCGCAAATCCCGACGTGGTGGATCTGGTTGAGCTTCATGGAAACTTGGATGGGGGAGAGGCACGAGAGGAGGACCTAGCCGGCGTCTAGGCTGCACTGCTCGCAGAGCTCGTCGCTGTCTCCGGATGAGCTGGCCGTCGTGATCTGGCTGGGCACGCTGCTGCGGCTCTGAAGGTCGAAGAAGTCTTCGTTCCTGCCAGCGGAGCTGCTTCATGCTTGCACATGTGGGATCCAGAAGAAAAATTGATACAGTACCGGTACCGCATCAAAATTTCCGGCACGCTGCAGAAAGGACGAAGTTGAAGCTGGTAGCCAATGACGTGACGGTATTGCTATCGTTATGCCGGTATAAGACAATCTTCTCGCACGTGATATCCTGAGCTGTGATACACTTCAAGTAGTGATCTTCCGCTGACCAACAATATTGACTTCAATATTATGTGCATTTCCCTCTAGTTTGTAATAAAATGGTAGGATTATTACTAAACATACAAACTCCAGTATCTGATGACCTCAATGAGTAATAATAGAATATTGTGGCTATTACACTCAAGAGAAGAGGATTGTCAGTTACGCGGAAATCAAAGGCTGCCAATCGGCAGTGTTCCCGCGGTATGCATATACCGGTATTGCAGTCTTCGTCTCACAGTACCGCGAAAACTTTAAAGTCGCAGAGGTCGGTCAAACATGGCGTGCTGGCCTTTCGCTGCCTGCAAACTGTAGGAACAAGGAACGGTCCAGCCAATGGCAGTTGTTGTCTCGAAAGGCGAGACCCGAAATGACATGCGAATTTGCGACACGGATTTTTTCATTATTGACAAAGTAAATAACTGGATGCCTTCGGCCTTATACTGTACTCATCACGGCGGGCGATGATTCCCTTGCATCGATATCAGCGACGGACATCCTTAGACCCTCGCAAGACGTGAGGAAGCTGTTCATGATTTGCGATACGACCAGGAAGCGGCCGCAATGGCTGCTAACATTGGTGCGGTACGACATATCCTTCGAAGCCTTCAGCAGCTGGTTCATGAAGCGTTCGAGACGGTGTTTCCGGATCCGCGTGAGCAATTGGCGCCAGACAGCCGCGAGCGGGCCGCGGTTCGGGACGCGAGGCGGGAAGCCCGCCGCGGACTCCATTGTGCCCACGCGACTGCAGTACGCACAGAAGCGGAAGTGATCGTGGTCGTTTACCACGTCCGAGATGCTCTTTACCATGGCGCGGAAGTCCGAGTACCGGTGTTCGACCTGATAGTCGGGCGTCTGGCCCTGGTTTTCCCGACGCATACGGCGTCGACGCTGGTCAAGCGTCTCCACCGTCGGCAAACCCTTTTGCGTAGTACGCAGGAACACGTTGACAACGTAAATGGTGGCACCGTCGGTCTCGTACGTGCTGGTAATCTCGACACGGTATATCTCGTTGAGCGACATGGCCGACTTGGCCGTCATCGACAGCTGCGAGAGGCGGCGTCCCTGACCCATGCTTGGGGTCAGTTCGCGCGGGAAATCGTCGCGGCGCTCCATGTCTACGTCGGCGTCGCGCTTCGATGCTAGGTGAAGGCTCATCACGGTGGTGCAAAGGATGCAATGATGTGGTCGGTCCGGCGCGAGTTCACAAATGATTTCATTTGTGCAGAACTTGAAGCGAGCACAGTTAAAGAGTTAAACATCCTGCAAATAGTGGGCGCAAGAGCAGGTTAGTGCTCTTGGAATTTGTATTGTTGCTAGTCAACTGTGACTGCTAGTAGTGATGCAGGCTGTCCAATTGTTGTTGCTGTGTGGGCCACATAATGGGTGCGCTTGCGCCTGTCCTGTCGCAGACGTCGGACGGGAGATGGGGATTGTTTACGATGGCCGCGCCCTGTCGCTCCAATCACGCCGAAAATCTCGGCAGGCCCGATATCGCCAAGATAAATCGCTTGCTCGCCTTCGTCACGGCGCGTGATGAGGATGTCAAGACACATGTAAATCGCGTGCTCGCCACAGCTCCTGATGAGGATGTCAAGATAAATGTGCTGCGCCGTCACATACAATAGCGGTGGCATCGCAGCCCAGCAGCGTTGCTGATTAGCCCTGATGTGCCGGCCCCCGTTTCCCGGTGGAGTCATCGTCGGCGCTTATCTTGATTGCGGCTTGACTCGCTCGACGCCGGCTTTTCCTGTTACAGGACGCCCGTAGCCATTTAATACATGAACGATGTATAGGTTTCTGTCGTACAGCAAATCGATCAGCATGCTACGTTTCGCGCAGAAGATGAATGCAAAAAAATAATGGTATATCTTCCCATTCACCGAGTACATCTATGACCAACTTTGAGCGCCTATCTTATTCCTTGAGCAAGACAGACAGGAAATGGTGCTACTGACTGTGGAGGGGCGCCGTTCGATTGTATTGATATTATTACGTAGTGAGACCGGAGCAGCACTTTGGAGTGCTTCATATAAAGGCTCTTGGTCTCGGACTATGACCATCATAGATACACCTACTGACTCCGAGCGAGTGGTAAAGCGTCCGTTAGCCTAGAACAGGACGCCAGTAAATGGTTGAATTATTCTGCCTTATAATGACGTTGCCATACCAGCTAAACGCAACTCGCTGCAGCCCGCAGATGCGGGTCACCAAGAAAGTCATTCAGAAGCCCTGACACCGTCGCGTACCGCTCGCATTGAATGGCGTTGTAACGGTAAGACACATCCTTCGCCGCCGTCAGCAGCTCGTTAATAAACTTTTCCAGGCCGTGTTTCCTTAAATGAACAAGCAGCTGTCGCCAACCTGTGTAGGTTGCCATTACGCCTTGGTTTGGATAGCGCGAGGGGAAATCTCCAGCCGTGACGAGCCATAACACGCGGCTGCAGTAGGCGCACCACTGAGGGTGCTGGTCCGTCTCGGTCGGGGCGGCGCTCACCACGTCCAAGATCCGATGTCGAAGGAGCCTAAACGATGAGTAGCGATGCTCGACTTGGTATTCAGGGTGCTCGTTCTGCTTCTCGCGTTTCTGGCGCCACTTCAGTTTGTTCTTGCTCCGCACCATGGTTATGGGCAAACCCTTTTGTCCCCCCAGTGCGAAGACGTCCACCACGTAGACGGTCACGAGGGCACCGTGCTCCTCACGGTTGTACGCGCCTCGGATGGACACGTGGCTGATCTGGTTCAGCGAGACGGCGGACTTGGCGCTGCTAGAGAGCTGCGAGAGGCGGCGGCCCAGGTCCGCGTCCAAGCTGCGGCGCTCGGTGTCGTCGCTGGTGAAGGAGACGGGCGCGATCATCTTGCTTTTTCGCGTAAGGCTGGTCTGATAATGCAGTTGGGCTGAGCCAGGCGAGTTGGGCTAATTTTCTTTTAGCCAATAAGAAACAGCTTCACCGAAAGACCTGTCGAACTTGCGGCGGTGTGTAAAAAAATCTATTTTGTGCTGTAACAATAGGCTACCAGGTCCGAGAGGCATTACCATCTGTAGGCTGGCGCGTCCCTCGTCAACACCAACACCTACATGACCATTAATTCGTTGCCAGTTTTTTTCACAGTTAACCCTTAGCATCGTGCCGAAAGTTTTCGAAAAACAAGTTTAGGATTTAGAAATCTAGATTGTTTTGGTCTAGGTTTTTGGTTAAATGTTGTGTTCCGACGCTGTGCGCAATCATTCGAGATACAGTAAACACATTTTGCCTTGACCGCCTGAGGTCCATGTCGCCAGCACACACAAAAACTTCGAAGTGCTCCATGAACAGCACTTGCCGCGTCGTTTACAGTACGGCTTTCCATGCATTTCTAATTTGTATATAACTATTGGGATAGGGCTTCTTCGCAAGTGTCTAACTTCAAGCCATCAGCCAAGCTTCGCTAGACGCTCATAATGAGCCTCATTGCACTCTGCAATTTTCAGATGGCTCCCCGATTTTGTCGCAAGTGCTCAGCTGAAATGACAATGAATTTTAAAAGAACTACTGTACGATGTCCGCGGCTGCTATCCATGTCTACCCTGTTGCTGTAGTCAGCAATTTGACCACGACAAAGTATATCGGTGCGACTCTAGCAGGAAGGTCTGCAGTAGCTGCGATACTGTGATGAAGCGATCGCACTGCGTGTTCCCGTGGCGATAAGACTCGTCCTTGGCGGCGGTCAGCAGCTCGTTGATAAACTGCTCCAACTTGCGTCTGCGGCTGTGCGCCAGCAGGCGGTGCCATCCCGTATAGGTTGCGACGAGTCCTCGGTTCGGAAAGCGCGATGGGAAGCCGCCGTACGTTATGAGCCATAGCACGCGGTTGCAATACGAGCACCATACAGGATGCATGTGGTCGTCCCTGACGTCCACTACCTCGTAGATCTTCCCGCGCAGCGTGCGGAAGTCCGAGTAGCGGTGTTGCACCTGGCACTCCGGCCGTTCGGCGCCCTGCTCATGCAGCAGTCGCCGCTTGCGCGCGCGCATACTCTCGCTGGCCTTAGAGGTGGGCAAACCCTTCTGCGCCCGTTGCAAGTAGACGTCCACCACGTAAATAGTAGCGCCTCCGTGCTCGGGGCTGTCGTACATGCCGCGAATGGCGACGCGCTGGATCTGGTTGAGGCTCATGGCGAACTTGGCGCTGTCCGAGAACTGCGAGAGGCGACGCCCCAGCTCCATGTCCAGGCTGCGACATGCCTCGCCGTCGAGGTCGTCGGTGGTGGAGACGGAGGTTGCGCTCATGATCGTCTTCGTTCTGGTGTCTTAATTCCAATTCTGAGCATCTTGAAGCTGACGCACTTTTTGAAGCCATGATGTAAGAAAACGCGGGTACCAACCGGTTCACCGTCGGTTTATCTGCGATTAACTGCGACACGAGCCAATCACAACGCAGATAGTTTAACAACAATGAGGTTAGACGGCTCATTTTCCAGGATGCCGCACTCGAAGTATTTCAGTCTCGATGGCGCCGCTGCAAACTCGCGGGCCGCCGCCAGTGGACGCCATGACGCAGCACAGGCTTCTGTGTTAAGGTCTCTACGGTCTCGCAAGCGCAAGCAGCGAGAATCCAGTACAGCGAAAGCTCCAGGCAGTACGTCCGCATCGGCCCAAGCCCTAACATCAATGGAGAAGCAGGTCGTGAGACTGCGCACGATGCACCCAGACACGCTGCTGCTGGTCGAATGCGGTTACCGCATGCGAATATTTGGCAAAGACGCCGAGGTGTCCATCTCCATTAATAATACAGGGACGTCATGTACACAAGGCCGCCCTAATACTTGTGGTTTTGGTGGTTAGAATGCTGCTGCGGAGCTGGGCATCCGAGCTCAGCAGCACAAAAACTTCTTGGAGGCGTCCGTGCCGGTGCATCGCACGCTTCTCCATTCTCGACGATTGGTTCGTGCCGGGTTCAAAGTTGGTGTCGTGAAGCAGATGGACTCACCTGCCACGCGTGCAGCGACGAAAGCACCGGGTGCACGGAAACCTCTCGAACGGTGATAGCAGTGCAGTATACATTTTATTTTTTTATTCGTTCTATTAGTTTATTACTTGAGTAGGAACTGATAAAGGGTGATGGAGCGTAGATGTGTGGCGGAAGTTTACACGCGAGCAACGATTCCGGAGCTGGAAGGCAGCGGGGATAACTCCGACGACGAGGAGGACACGCGCGCAAGGTTTATCGCCTGTATTGTGGAAGCCACAATACATTCAAAGCCATTATTCTCTCAGTCAGTGCATGAGATGAACGAAGAAATGCAGAGCAGCCAGGTACGTCCACGCTTTGATGAACTAATTGACGTTAGGCTAATAGCGGACTGAATATAAAATGGAGGTACTTTATTTGACAATAGGCATTCGCGGAGGATGTACGTATTGGTATTTTCATGCACGACGTGCACACAGGAGAGACCAAGTTTGACGAGTTCGAAGATGGTGCGAGGATAAAAGAATCATTTTGTGGATAGCAATTGACAGAACTGAGTGTTTTGATTCCTTACTTGATATTCAGATGGAAGGCGGCAACATCTGCGACGTACGCTAGAAATATTTGATCCAGTTGAGTTTGTTTTACCAACTGGTCGACTCAGTGTGTACACGGAGCAATTACTAGAGAGCTTTGTTGCGATTTCGAACGCAACCTCGTCCACGGATGACATAAAGTCCTGTATCCGCGTGGAAAGGATACCGGACGAGTACTATGACTTTGCAATGGCTAAAGAGACGTTCACGCGTGTATTTTATGAAGCTGAAACCGAGTACATTAGTGTAGCTGCCATCCCAAATCTGCCAAAATTGTGCATTTCCTGCTTTGGAGGCATGTGGCAATATCTCACTTCACTCAGCGTAGCGAAAACGCTCATTGCGCCAAACTATACCAGTTTGTCCAGCTCACCATCGACATTTTCGGGACGATTTCACCTCCCTGCTGAAACCCATCGCGATCTCGATCTCTTTGTCAATTCGGTAAGGTAGCAAATAGATTTGTACGGAGTCAAGCAGTCAGAAGATGTTGCTAATACGGTATTGCTATCGTGTATTGTTTACTAATAGACCACCCGGCGCAGCGTGGGCTCCCTCTTGTCAATTTTAAACCACACAAAAACCAATGCTGGCGCTAGGAAGCTCCGCGATTGGATTCAAACTCCATTAGTCGATGTTCAGGCAATCATGACACGCCAAAAGACGATCGAGAGCTTAGCATTCCCACTCGGATCGTCATCATCCGAGTCAGTACCGCACGGACTTGCGTTTGAAGAGCTGACGACGACTATTTTACCGCGAAGCAAGCACCTTTTGAAATACCTGCAGCAGATTCATCTTGGAAAGGCAACCCCCAGTCAAGTCGTCGATGCGCTACAGATGTTGCAGGCTCTTGAAGATCAAGTCAATGGACTCAAAGCAATGCTCGCTTCATGCTCGAGAGACGTTTGTACTATTACCAATGAAGGCCACTGCACGATTTTGGAGCGGCTTCTACTAGGCTACCCGACGCTCCACACTCGGCTCACAGACCTTCTTGAAGAAGTGGATATCACATTTGCGAAGCGTAACAACGTCGAGAAGACTATTCAGAAGCTTCTTCGCAGAGAGCCATCGCAAACTTGGAAATATCAAGAGTGTGTTCGAGAGCTCGAGATTCTCGCTCGAGAATATGATATGGTGTTGGTGACCTGTAGAGATATTCTGAAGAGCCCTGCGTTAGAGTACACTACGTTTAGAGGCGGGTCGCTAGGTGACATTCACCACCTGATCGAAGTAAAGCGTGCAGACCTGAATGGGGTGCCTCAAGGATGGCTGGTTGTTAATTCCAATAAGAGAGTCGTTCGGTTTCACCCGAAAGAAATTCTTCAGCTGCACCTTCAGGAAGATTATGTGGAAGAGCAAAAAGAGCAACTGGTCCGATCAATCTGGAGACAATTTGTCAGTGCTGTGGATGGTCAAGTGTACGTGACGGGAATGGTGTGTGTCGACATACTGGCGAACCTTGATGCACTGTGTTCATTGGCTACCGTAGCTCAGAACTACCCGAACTACTCTCGGCCCGAGTTTGTTGACGATGACAGCACCACATTGGAAATCATTGATGGACGCCATCCGATCATTGAGACGCTGCTAGAAGGATCATCGTACATCAGCAATTCAGTGGTGATGTTAAGTAGTGCGAAGTCGCCCGGTTCTTTAGTAGTAGTATCCGGCCCAAATATGGGAGGCAAGACGAGTTTACTTCGGATGTGTGCCCTCGTGGTGATCCTCGCACAAATCGGCTCCTTTGTCCCGGCATCGAGTGTGCGGTTATCCGTATTTGATGGCATTTACACGCTCATGCATCGCAGCAATACGGTCATTCGCGGTTCTTCGTCGTGTAGACAAGAACTGACAACTCTGGGTTCGATATCGCGCAACGCCACAAAGAGGTCGCTGGTTCTTCTCGACGAGATCGGCTTTGGTATGGCCGTTCACAACGCAGAAGCTGTGGCTGTAGCCCAGATAATATACCTGACTAAGACTGTCGGCTGCCATGTTGTGTTTGCGACGCACCTCACGACTGCGATAAAGAAACTGCAAGTTTGTCTTGGTGACAAATGTCAAGCGAAGCAATTGGAGTATCACTTTTACAAAGAGGACGGAATACAGAGAGAAGGAGGCACGAACATGGATTTTGACGGTATGGTGACATTCCAGTACTTGTTAAAAGATGGTATAGCGAGTGACAGCTTCGCTATCGAGACGGCAAGGCGAGCTGGTATTGCGCCAGCTATACTGGAGCGTGCAAGAGGATTGCGAAGAAACCTATAGCGATCCACTTACTCGCAATTCAGCACGACACGACCTCGTAGCTTGCCAGTGTGCATACGCTCGAAGATATTGGGCAGATTCTTCAGGGGCTCGACAGTGTTTGAACTCGTGACTTGACCATCGGCAGGCGAGGTCGATGACCTCGATGGCGTCCTGGAGGCTGCCCACATAGGAGCCGACAATACGGAACTCTCTAGCGGGATTAAAGGCTCAACAGGAGCCACGATAACAGTGTCCTTGGGGACTCCCATCGCAACAAGCGTACCACGAGGACGGAGGAACAGGAGCGGGTCCTTGTACGCGTCTTTCGAACAGGTCACGACAACGGTGGCATGAGTTCCACGGCCACCAGTGGCAGCACGGACCTGCTCGATAACATTGCCCTCCTTGAAGTCGATGAAAGTCTTGATGCCGTACGATTCGATCAGCTTGCGCTAGTCGTCGCCAGTATCGATGGCCACAACCTTGTAGCCCATGGCACGGGCATACTGACACGCAAGATGACCCAGACCGCCCCCGGCACCCGGGATCACGACGTACTCGCCCGGCGAGCCTCCGATCTGCTTCAGCGCCTTGTACACTTTCATACCGGCACACAGGATTGGAGCAGCGGCAGACAAGTCCAGACCCGACGGAATCGGAGTCACGTGGTCGGCATATGACACGCACCATTGCTGGGACGAACCATGGCAATCAAGCCGTGCACGCCAGCCGACACGCAGGTCGTCTCATAGCCTTTGCGGCAGTCTTCGCATCCCAGACAAGTGTGCGCAAGCCATTTGACACCGACGGCATCGCCCACTTTGAGTTTCGTCTTGGTATTGGCACCAATGGCAGCCACATACCCGGCACCTTCGTGTCCGCCGACCACCGGGAAGTGCTCGGGGAGCGGAGGCCCCCCACCTTTCCGGACCGACAGGTCCGAGTGGCACACGCCCGTGTACGCGATGGGAACGAGCACTTCACCGGGTTTGAGGTCCTCGGACTGGACAACAGGCCAGTTCTCGCGTACCTGGAGCGGCGCATTGATGGCCTCGTACGTGACGGCGATCTGCGTCTTAGGAATGTCGTAACTCGATTGGGAGGTCACCGAAAGTGATCGGCCAGCCTGCTTCGAGCAATTCACGCCATGGCCAGACGACACTCGCGCAAAACGACTTGCTAGCAAATGTGGTGCGCTGCACGCTTGGATGGTGAAGCGGGAGACGACGCGCAGCATTTCGTCTTGACGCTGCCATGCAGTTATTGAATCGAGAATCCAACAATAATGAAGTCACCACCTGCCCGTGGTGAAGCTTGTCTGACCGAGACGACAGCAATTGTTGACGTCCGCCCCAGCACAAACTGCAAGATTAAGCAAAGAATACGGCACTGCATCCATGTACCATATACAGATGTTATTGTAACTCTCGCCACGCAATCAGAACACAGGGGGCTTCGGACGGCACCAAATACCCGGTTTCACTTGCAGTCCAGCACGGTGCGGCCGAATAGCGTGCCGGCTTTCATCCGCTTGAACACGTCGGGCAGGTTCGTGAGCAGTTCAATGTTGTAGAATGTCTCCACGGCTCCGTCGGCCGCGAGGTTCACGCATCGATGGAGTCCTGACGGTTGCCCACATTGGTGGCGATAATGCGGTGTGCGAACGCCACGGTCGGCTCAATTTGCAACGGCAGCACGCCGCCCTTTGGGACGCCCACCATGAGCACGGTGCCGTGTGGACGAAGGTACTGCAACGCGTCCTTGTATGAAGACTCGGTGTCGGCCACAACACAGGCGCAATGAGCTCCACGTCGTGTGATCGCCTTCACCTGTTCGACTATGTCGCCGTCTTGAAATCGATGAAGTGCTTGAAGCCGTAGCTTTCCAGCAGCTTGCGCTTGTCGTTACCCCAGTCGATTGCAACGACCTTGTAGCCCATCGCCTTGGCGTACTGACAAGCGAGGTGGCCTAAACCTCCACCAGCGCCAGGGATGACAACGTACTCCCCCGGAGCACCTCTGACCTCCTTTAGCGCCGAATATACCGTCACACCGGCACACAGCAGAGGTGCAGCGGCAGCCATGTCGTAACCCTTGGGGATCGGAGTGACATGGGCCGCGTACGACACACACCACTGCTGGAACGAGCCATCAATTGTGTATCCGCACGTCGTCTCGTGGCCCTTGCGGCAGTCCTCGCAACCAAGACACGAGTGTGCCAGCCACTTGACGCCCGCGGGGTCTCCGACCTTGAGCTTCGTTGTAGTGTTCACAGCAATAGCCGTCACGTAGCCCGTTCCTTCATGGCCACCGACCAGCGGCATCTTCTTGCCGACGGGGGCGCCTCCACTCTCCCAGATGATCACGTCTGATGGCACACGCCGCTGAAGGCCACGCGAACCAGGATTTCTCCTGGTTTGAGGTCCTCAGGCTGTACCACCGGCCAGTCCGTGCGGACTTGAAGTGGGGCTCCCTCCGACTCGTGCATGATTGCTGTCTGCGTCTTGGGGGTGTCGTACTGGGTCTGCGCCTGCACCGAGAAGTGTCTCCTTTGACTAGCAGCGCAAGAGCCGCCACGGCACTGCAGGACGTGACCTGACACCGATCCGACCAAGGACTTGGTTGCGAGCTGCGTCACGTGTCTGGACGGCAGAATGAGACGGGAGACGATACGAAGCATTGCGATCAGTGCACCTCAACCAGATGTGCTGTGTACTGAGCTCGAAGTTTGCACAATGAGTGAGATCGCAGGGATTGGCAAGGGGGCGAACCGTGCAGCCAGTATCGACGCCAGGGGGACACCCCTCCCGTTACCTACCAGGGCCAGACGAGGTTCACTTCGTTTCGATTTCTGCACGAGGGCCAAAGCCGTCCAAGTAGCATGAAGACGTTTGCTTGTCAGCCGTGACCACGTCGCGCATGGATTTGGCCAGCTTCAACTTGGTGAATACTTGTACAAATCATACCGCCAATGTATTTCCGTGGCTCTTGCACTACGCCTGGTTTATCCACGAGAACATGATGCTCAAAGGCATTTGTTGACGAAATTGGCAGCCAAATAGTGTACTACAGGATTTACGCACAGTACAGCACGGCGCGTTTAATTTTCTTCTTGCACAACTCTTCTCTCCTCTATACAACTCGACACTTACTCGCAGTCCAACACAACGCGACAGCGGAGCTGGCCAGCGCTCATACGCTTGAACACGTCGGGCAAGTTCTTGAGCGGCTCCACGGAGTACGTGGTTTTGACGTGACCCTCGACCACCATATCCAGGGCCTCGATGGCGTCCTGGCGGCTAGCGACGTATGACCCGATAATGCGGAACTCGAACGGGATAATCAGACCAACGGGAGCAATAATTGCGGCACCCGTGGGGACACCGACGGCAACAAGCGTGCCATGAGGGCGCAAGAACATCAAAGCGTCCTTGTAGGCTGCAGTCGAGTCTGCTACAACGATCGTGGCGTGGCCGCCACGGCCACCGGTTGCAGCACGGACCTGCTCGATAACATTGCCCTCCTTGAAGTCGATGAAGTCCTTGATGCCGTACGATTCGATCAGTTTGCGCTTGTCATCGCCCGTGTCGATGGCCACAACCTTGTAGCCCATGGCACGGGCATACTGACACGCAAGGTGGCCCAGACCGCCCCCGGCACCCGGGATCACGACGTACTCGCCCGGCGAGCCTCCGATCTGCTTCAGCGCCTTGTACACTGTCATACCGGCACACAGGATTGGAGCAGCGGCAGACAAGTCCAGACCCGACGGAACCGGAGTCACGTGGTCGGCGAACGACACGCACCATTGCTGGAACGAACCGTGGCAAGTCAAGCCGTGCACGCCAGCCGATGCGCAGGTCGTCTCATAGCCCTTGCGGCAGTCCTCACAACCCAGACAAGTGTGCGCAAGCCACTTGACACCGACCGCGTCGCCGATTTTGAGGTTAGTGCGGGTGTGCTCCCCAATGGCTGCGATGTAGCCGGCGCCCTCGTGTCCGCCAACCATCGGGAACTGCTTGGGGAGTGGAGGGCCCTCTCCTTCCCAGACCGACAGGTCCGAATGGCACACGCCCGTGTACGCGATGCGAACGAGCACTTCACCGGGTTTGAGGTCCTCGGACTGGACAACAGGCCAGTTCTCGCGTACCTGGAGCGGAGCGTTGTCGGCCTCGTAGATGACGGCGGTCTGCGTCTTGGGGATGCTGTAGCTGTCCTGGGGCTTCATGATCCTGGCGTGTGATGAATTCGGGAGTGAGGACAGATCCGTCACACTGCCATGGCCAACGATTGGAGTTACTCGCTGCGCTGCGTGGGTCCCGCTGGGTGAACCAAAAAGAGACATTCAGGCGTTGCCCACGTTAAGACTTCGACAATCTGCTTGGATAGGATCAGCGGATGTGTTGTATACCGCGCAAGGAAGGGCAGATGACTTCACAAGCTCGCCGCTAAAAAACAAATACTCCTCTTGTGTGTGATACATGCAGCTTCGGGAGCCGCCGTTTATTGTAATATAGAGTCTGCCCAAATAAAGGTAAATACGGGAACCGCCCCTATCGGCGGCGTCAGGTGCAAACACGCTCTCGACAAGCTGAAAGCTGACCCGTCAATAGGCATGAGTCGTCGCTAACTCTTACACTGTGGACGCGCGTCAAGTGGTGCTTTGGGGCATCGAGAGCTGGAACGATGTGCCTATTATAATAACTGCTGCTCGAAGATAGGTCAATCTCGACTACATGTGCAAGTACGCGGAATCAGACGTGAAAGACGTTGTCACAGATGGCTAACGGCGATGCTGTCACGCCTGCTTATCTCCTCGCCGATGTCGGTCGACGAGCTGTTGAACCTACCGGAAGATAATTTCCTAGTGGACGAGTTCACGGACGAGGACTTCTGCCGCGTTGAGTGCGAGGTGGATGTCCAGCTCGAGCTACAGGCTGATGACGCGAACGATGGAGATGAGGAAGATGTGACTGCTTGATGGGAAACTGTCCACGAACAAAAAAATGAAGGAAGGAGTTTAGTGGATGGTGTAGCTTTTGCTAACGCAGATGCGAAGGGTGGCGTTGCAGTATTTAATTAATACAACGAGCATCTAGAGGGAAGTTAAGACAAGCAGGAAAAGCTAATGCTTGGAACGGACCATAGCCATAGGTATGCACTTCTGTTTAGTCATACAACTTGTTTTTTTACAAGCCGGTAACCCGGATTGAGGTATTATACATTTGACGCTCTTGTAAATCGTCGGTCGTCGGAGTATCTCTACTAGTGTATCACAATTCAGGAATCACGAGCGAGAGGATTGTCTGTACATGTACATGCATTGGTGTCATCTGCACAGCGGAATGGACCGCCTTACTCGAGATATCAGATGCTCACACGAGATCGTTGTGAGCATGCAGATCGCAGAAATTTTCGATCGCGGTAGTGTTTACGTCATTGAGCCGGAAATTCGCTACCGAATAACCTATATCACCGCGTTCTATAATATAATATGGCACATTATGTCATCGAATACGGCGCCACTAGCCGATCGATAGCAATCCAGAAAGGAAAGCAAGCCGTGCGCTCTACCGTATTCCTTCTGGGCTTACCGACACCCATAGTCGCGATTGGAATGGTGTACATGTACTACCACCGAACAGAAAGTTACCTTCACAAAAAAATAGGGAGGCCTTCTGCTAACTCAGCACCCTTAAGACACAACATGGTGGCGCTGACGGGCACACCGTCCTTCCGCAGCAGGTTGATCCACTATACTAGCGATGCTTCAGCTTCTTGGGGTGGAAAGGTGGCGATTCCGGGTGCCTTCACGTACTTCATATCCGCCACTGTTAGATGAGATTACGTCGTTGCTCTTTTGCATCGTCGGATAAGTTAGAGTAAAAGAAATGCAGAGTCTCTGCTATTTTCTTGCAGCTATTGAAATGAAGCACCACCTCCAACTTGTGCCGGTTCGTGAAGCTAGCTCTTGCGGCCGCTCCCGGTTAGCCGGTGCCGCTCTTGGTGCTGCGCATCGCAGCCAGTTGAAGAATGCGGTACGCTTTCTGTCCCTCGCTGTATAGCACATAAGGCACAACGGTACTGCATTTTTTTTTACTTGTTATTGGCTGTTTGGATTGTCAGTAATGAGTGCCCGTCAGTAAGCACAGAAGGAATACGGTATGTCATCGCATACAAGCCTCTTCCGACCACCAGTTCACTTCGCCATGAGGAAAAGTTAGAAGCACACGTGGTAGTCTGAAAAACACACCATGTGATTGATGCAACCACTTGGCCACCCGAATTAATTGCGCTCCGCATATCCATGAGCTCTATATCACAATAATGTGATCAGGCTCTTTCTTATCATCTGAATTATCTAGCTCAACGCTTTTAATCCATGACCGCGAAGATCTGACCCCGCTACTTAATTTTGAGATCGAGTGCCAACGCTCATAGTTTGAACGTCCGTTGATCTGAAACTACCCACGTTAAGAATCACAACAGCAATAACTGCGTCATATAACGATTCCTCGTTTAATGTTGCACGAATCTTCAGATTTTAACTGCTGTGACACAGCTTCGCAAGCATCTCTGCAGAAGCACAACTATTAGAATCGCTGATGCAATATGAACACAAGTCGTTGGTTTGTGGGTACGTAGTTGGTGTCGAGTTTGTAATGAAATGTTATATAGTTGGCATTAACCAACCATTCTCAACTTCAAACCAACTCCATATCGACAATATACCACCGCACAAAATCGAAGCGTCTCACCTGGAAATACGCCACGAACAGCGGTCTCAATGGTCCCTATCGACCCGGCATCGATAACGCGCGCCTTCGGACGCTTTGAACTGCATCTTGATGCATTAGTCGCAGTCCGTCAAATATATGTTCCACATCTGCCAGCAATAGCTGTGGCTTTAGTAGAGATTCCCTGAAAGTTTCCAGTTTCATATCACCATGCAACGTGAAGCGCTTCGCAAGGGCTTCACTTTCCCTTTAATCAGTTCGTTTCTTTGCTTTCTTGGTCGCTTGTTGAATGCGTGAACGTCCTGATGGGCGGCTGGCCTTGTTCAGCGCGATCTTGGTAATAGTTGACTGTTCTGGTGCAGCTCGGTGTCTTTTCAATGAGGGTGGTCTGTCGTTCTCCGTTGTCATAGGAAATATAACTGACTTCGCGTCGAGCTATACACCATCCAAAGCGAGCTCTCACTTAGCGGTGGCTTGTTTGTTACGGCGTGTTACGCTTACTTCAATATTGTTCGTGGCAACCGTTGCAGTGCTGTTATGATCGCTCATAGGCGGCAAGGTTGCGTCGCCTTCTGACAGCACGTCGTCGTGTTTATCGGGGTCGCTTTGGGAGCTTGTAATCCAGGGCATTCCACGACAGATTCTGGATCAGTGTTTTCATCATCTCTTGCATGGCGTTCAAGCGCTTTCAAATAGCCCAGCCAGCGGTTAAAATCTGCTGCCCCCTTGTCAGTGATGACTTCTGCGATTCTTTGGCAAACCTGAATGCTGTTTTATACTTCGCGTTGTGGACAGCATGCGTGGATGTTGTGAATCTCCAATGTCTGCCATCGAGAAGCTGGTTAAAAGTGTGTCATCGGGCTCAGTATTTCTATCATCAAGGAGAGCCCACCGGGGAGGAATTGCACTGTACGGAATCAGAGGAGAACATGACCGTTTGCGGTGAAGAACACTGATATGTCGACATCGCAAAATTTGTGTCTGGTTGAAGACGCAACTACAGCAGTTAGTTTCAGTGTTAACCAAATGCATCCACAAACCAAATAACGCATTAGTTTAAAATCATGCAGTTATAATGATTGAAAGCACTCACCGCATAACTCTGCTCTGATTCAGGATTCACAAGAGTTTCGTAGCTAGGCAACGTACTTGTTGCCACTGAATAGCTGCCGCTGCAGCTAGCTTATATTGCTCTTCCACCAAGTCGCATGCATGACGGGTTGGAATTCGAGCAAGCAGCTTCATATCGTCATCATATTCACGATTCACCCGGATCCCGACCCGTTTGGACTTAAAGTTATATTTATCTTCAGCTGCTTGCTGAAGAAATAACAGGTTTTCGATACATTCGTCCATAGGCATGTATTTATATAAAATGTCCTTTGCAGCACCCCAGCTTGCCTCCAGTCGAATATTTGTGTTGTTGTCCAGATGCGGATGTGACCACGGAGAAAGTGCGCCAACGCTCCTGACACGATATCCAATTCGCTGTCAAATACTCTACAAATGCTAGCTTGCCAGCACACAGCTGTTTTAGAGCCGTTAAGTAGTTATCAAATTCTTTCTCGTTCGGCACTCGAATCATCATCGTGATAAAGTTGATGAGGTGCAGCTTCTCAATCCCGTGCATCCATACTCTCGTTTGGCAACCTTACGCCTGAGGTAGTCGACGACGTAGAATTGACACAATATCATCGTCCCCTCAGGAAATGCAGCTTCAAGAGTTAACAGCTCCGTAAAATCCTTGTCGATCACGATGACCTTGATGTCACTCTAGTTTCCATTGTTACGCTTGAATGCTGAGATAGCGCTCTTCATATTCACCTGCGTTTCCCCATCAATAAGCGCATCCTGAGCAAACGCCCCGCTGCCGAATTTATCAGTCTCCATAAAGCTGAATAGACGGTATCTGATCGTAACACATATATAAATATTCAGTCAATAATTTAGCCCAGAATACCCACTCTACCAACTATAACATCAACGATCACCAATTCGTACCAACCAGTACCAACTAGTACCAACTATAACCAAATATAATCAACTATCACCTATTTTTTTTTATTTTTTTTTATTTGCAGTGACGAACCTGTGATGTTAGTCCCGTCTGTTTTGACAAGACTTCAGGAAACAATCGTGTCATGCGCCTCATGTGGCATGTCGGGGATGCAGCTCGTTAATTGCGTGTCGACATCGGGAAATACATTGACCACATTTCCGGGGCCTTCGCTGAAGTCTTGTAGTAGCTCCGTCACGCGCACAATGTCGTCATGCGACGTGTATGAATCGCGCGCATTTCCGCGATCATGTTGCTTACGTCTTTGAGAAAAAGGGACTTGCCAGAAGTTTCTTTCAGCTAACGCAGGATCTTTCTGCGCTTGGCACCTCCTGCAAAGAAAAATAGTTCAGAAATACAACATTCGTAAGTGGTCCACCTTCGCAAACTTACCCTGCCACATTGTCCAAACAACACCACGGGTACCCGGAGACGTAACTTTGCGTACCTCAGCGTACGTATTGAATATATTCGCGCCCGATGTCGTAGTTATGAGCGGAATGGTACGTCCGCACAGTTACTCAAAAGACGCCGTCTTCAACTTCAAAGAGCAGGGCATTGAGTTTCACGGGACATTCCATGCGGCGGATGGTGTGATTTGTGCAAGCACCAGCCCCTCGACACGCGAACGCCCGCGAGTGCGTAAAATTCCAAGACTTGGTGTAGTATTCGACCGATTCGTCCCAAATTGTTGGCACGGTACTTCGCTTTGCAGCCTGATTCATACGGCTTCTGGTCTCTTTAATGGCGTTTGACGTTCGGAATTTGTACATTGGAACGTTTCACGCTGGTAGCTAGGCATCACAACTCCGTTAGATATAAGCTTACGGGTATAACATTAAACACCCTCATACCTTCTAAAATTTTCCTCCAATTGCATCTCATGATTCATATACCCCACTAAAACTACGGACAAACCACACTGGTTTCGGGATAAATATCAGAGATGCCGCCGTCCCCTCCTTAGCGGGAAAATTATCGACCGAATTATTTGCTTTTTTTAGGCTTTGCTGCTTGGCTCTGTCTGGAGTAGAGGACCCCTGCTTCCTTGAGGCATTGTTGTTGCGGCCGCAGCTATCCTCGGTCTTCAGTGCGCGGCGAGCACGCTTGCCCTTCTTCTTCGCTGTCGCCTTAGCTATCAAAAGAAGGGGAATTCGAAATGAACGACTGAGATGCGCTGAGTTTTTGGATTTATGAATTTCGAGATATTATGGCATGATAAGGAAATATACCGGGGTTTTATGTACTTTTTGTAACAAAATAGTTTGTCCACGTAGCCACTTCCATACTGTAAACCTATATTTCGAATATTAGGTGATAGAAATGATTTCTATCGCTTGCGCCATGATTTTACAGTAAGGAATCCTTGCTAATGATTGACAGGTCTGCTGAGGGTATTTGACCGTACCGGTATTGAAAAAAAAGAGTACCCACAAACACGGAACTATCGCAATATAAAATAATCAATAGCTATAGATCCCGCTTATGCTAATTACTTTAATAAGGCACCATTTTGAAAGGCCGTAGAAATGCATACAATTGCTAAGAAACCACTATGTTTCGATGACAGGTATCGTAATGATGCGACAGCAAGTGATTACGCCTTCCGCCATTTCAAGTTCCATTCAGCACGGAGTTCGGATCTCACATCAGTTTTGGGTCTCTCTGGCTGACCAAGACGGCGCTGCAATGGCTAAGGGTGGTGAGGACGAGGACGACGACGAGCAGGATTTAGCCACGGTGAGAGCCTCCTTGCAGTCCGCTAGTGCAATCCTCAGCAGCAGTAATAAAGACCAAAAGCCCCCGACCTCCACAGCGCCGCCGACAGTTGAGCAGATGACTCCGCTTGCGTCGGAGATGCTGATGCTGCGCGAGCTGGAGCTGGCGCCTGTCATGATGTATCCGCAGCAGGTGTCACGTGCCACAGAGATCCGCTTATTCCTTTCGCGCATTGAATTCATCGCCATTCACGAGGTCATCGAGCGCGACGAGGGCGTCATCTACTTCGTGCTGGACGTGTACCGCTACCGCCAGCAAAAGGGGCTGCCGTCCACGCGCAGTAGCCGCCGTAAGCTGTCTCAAGGGCATCCGGTCCCGCACAAGAGGCTGGTGGAGCGGGAGCCCGAGAACAGGGGTCCGGATTACAGGATCGAGCAGCGTTACTCGAGTTTCGCAAGGCTACGCTCGAACGTGGCGCACATCGCGCGCAAGCACCACCCAAAATGCAAGACATGTACGTACTGTGCTGGCCTGATGGAATTCCTGCACGTCACACCGTGCAAACCTAGTCTCAAGGTCAAGTTCACGACAACCACCGAGGAGCGTAAGCAAATTCTAAGCTCGTTCGTCAATGAGCTGGTCTACGTGGTGCGGGAGGACTATGCGTCGTGTCCGAGGTCGCTACGTGGATACCATATCATCCCGGCGCTGGTCAAGCGTTTCCTGTCGGAGCAGACTGGTGAGTTGTTCTTTTCATGAGAACAGGCGGAAATGACGATGAAATGACAAGCCAAGCTTTTTCATCCGCGCGACGAGATTGGACGTGAATTATGAAGAATTTGCCAGGAGATTTTGATATTTAACAAGCAGAAATCATTGCGCGCATTTTGTTGACGTAGCGGTTGGCCATTTTGAACCCAGGAGACAAAGTCAACCTTATCCTTGTAGCCGGTTTTGCAACCGGTATACTAGCCCATCCATCCGGGTGTCTGATTGGCTCAAACCTCACCGTTTCCGACTCTACTCGCTGACGTTTTCATGTGCCTTTCACTGCAAGATTCCACTGATCCGATCGATGGCCGTCCCGACGGCAACCGGCGGCGATGGCAGTCGCAAGCGCGCGGCAGCGCCCCGTTCCCCGCGCAACAGCAACAGCTACGGTACAGGCGTGTTCTGTGAGTCCAAGCGCGCGGAAGATCAAGAGGCGTCGCGTGAGGACCAGGAGGACGACGACGCCAAGGACAGCGACGTGTTCCTGCGGAGAGGAGGGCGCCAGCTGCAGACACAGACGCTGCGACTACGCCGCAACCTGGCCTGCACCTTCGTGGTGGGCATGGGCATCGTCGTGCTGCTGCTTGTGTCCTACGTTCATCAGGAGAAAGATCAGCGCATTCGCACGGCTGCGCCGGCTACGGAGCCGGCGACAACCCGGCACGAGCTGCTAACTCAGGTGCTACAGCAGCTTCCTGAGCTCCCGACGCTCGAGGCGAGAGTGTCGACTAATGGAGAGCTCAACACCACCATCACCGTCGCCGAGAAGCTCGCGGATAAGGGCCCCGTGGCCTTCTACACGCGCGCGTACGAGGACAGCGTGCCTGGCCCCATGCTGGTCTTGAAGCCGGGCGACGTGCTAAACATTCACCTGGTTAACAACTTGGGCCCCAACGTGGCCGGAAACTGGACGCCAAATACGATGCATGAGCCCAACAACACCAACCTGCACTTCCACGGCATGCACGTGGACCCGACGGGCTCCGAGGACAACGTGTTTCGCATTGTCGCTCCAGGAGAGAGCGCAGATACGCACTTGCATGTGCCGCTGAACCACCCAAGAGGATTGTTCCACTACCACCCACACTTCCACGGCTCCGTGTTCTTACAGATGGGCGGTGGTATGGTGGGCCCCATTGTCGTCGAAGATGACCCCGCGACTGTGCCGGCAGAATATGCTGCTATTAAGCAGAAACACGTCGTGGTGCTGCAGGAGTTTAAGTTCAGTGGGGGCTTGATGACGTCGCTGGCGGATGCTGCTAAGGCTTCGCTGAGTACGCTGGACATGCAACTCACGTACACTGCCAAGACGAAGCTTGAAGCTCAGGTTCGTGCGCTCTACCCGGACGTGCAGGAGACTGAGCGCCCCATCAGGAACGCCAAGCTGTCGAAAGAGCTGCTAGATGAAATGGACTCATCCGAGGAGAAGCCTCAGATCCCTCCTATTGCTCAGTATTTCTCTGTCAATGGAGAATATCTGCCGAAGATCAAAGTACGTCCGCACGAAAACGTTCTGCTCCGAATGCTACACGCTGGTGGCACTGCCTCATTGGAAGTGCAGGTGCCCGGCTGCTCCATGATGTTGGCCGCTAGTGATGGTCTGTACATGCCGAATCCGCGTCCGATGGAGACTGTAATCCTCTTGCCTGGTTCTCGCGTTGACCTTGTGTTGAACTGCGAGCCAATTGCGGAGGGTGGCCCTGAAATGATGCGCCCGATTCAATCGGTAAAGGACCCTAAGCTGCATGACTTTATGGGCAGCCACTCGGATCTTTACAGTGGTGTTCTGGCTTTCATCCACGTCCAGGGCGAGTCACTGGATGAGCCTCTTATAAGTGTTGTACCTCCGCCTTCAGAGCTTTACGGGCCGTCCAAGAGTCTGCTTGACCTGACTGCAGAAGACCGTGTCGGAATGGATCCGCTACCTTTTGAGTTTGAGTTTACAATGGGAGACCCGGTGATGAAGGACGGGTTTTACTACAAACCGTACTACATTAACCACGCGCTATTTGACGGGACCAGTATCCGCACGATGATGCTTGGTCGCGTACAGGAGTGGGTCGTCATCAACAGAAGGGACGAAAGCGGCGAAGTGACCCTGAAGAACCACCCGTTCCACCTGCATACGAACGCATTCCAGATTGTAGACATGAGTCATGGCCATGGCGTCGACTATGAGATCGGCGACTGGCGCGACGTCATCTCCGTCCCCACGCCCGGTAACGTGACCATCCGTTTCCGTCCGGAAGACTATACGGGCATTGTAGCGGCGCACTGTCACATTCTTGGCCACTCTGACGCCGGCATGATTGCCGCCGTGGATATGATCTCTGGGGACTAATTAACTGTAAAGGGAATTGATGAAATTTTGAATGCTAAAAGTTGGATTTAGTACTTCTCTTTACGCTACTGCGGGTTGATTCTTGTTGGATCTCGTCGACGGTCTTGCCCTTGGTCTCCGGCACAAACTCGAGTGAGAATCCGAGGGTCAGAGCGAGCAGAACGGCAAAGGGAACGAAGATAAAGTTGCCCAGAATTTCTTGCAAAGTGGGGAAGCCAATACCCACGATGAATAACCCCATCCAGTTGACCATCGTAGCGATAGACGTAGCCGTCGTGCGTGAATTGGGCGGGAACATTTCGGCAACGATCAGCCACGGAATCGGCCCGAGTCCGATCTCAAAGAAACACACGAAGCTTATGACACCGCCCACGCTGAAGATACTGGCAAGAGGGAGAAGGTCCAAGAGCCCAATGGTCAGCACTCCACTCGACACCAGCATACCCGCTACCGACCAAAGCAATAATGGACGCCGTCCAGCCCTGTCCATCAGCATGAGCGCAACAATCGTGGCCAGGACGTTGAAGATGTAGACAAGCGTGATCCCAACGAGCGGGTTCTTCAGTCCCGCGTTCTCGAAAAATGAGCTCGCGTAGAACATCACGGCGTTAATACCGCTCAATTGCTGGGCGAACTGCAGCACTACGGCGACCAGCAACAGCACACGGATGTTTCGGTCACGTAAAACTTGGCTAATCCCCTGGACATCGCCAGTCTCATTGTCGTTTGCAGCGGAAATGCTGTCGAGTTCGTCAAAGACGTCGTCCGCCTGGCGCAGACGTCGCAGCGTCTCGTCGGCTTCGTTGAAGTTGCCTTTGTCCAGCAGCCAACGTGGACTCTCGATCAACAGCGGACCGAGCACAATCTGCAAAACGCCAAGAATCCCAGCAAAGCCAAACATGAGTCGCCACCCTGGACGCGACAAGCTTTCGCTCTCTCCGGCAAACCCGAATGCCAGGATATCCGTGCCCAGAATGCCCAGCACCATTGCAACTTGATACGTTGTGCCAAGAGCTCCACGGAGACTGGGCGGCGCAAGTTCACCAAGATATAGCGGCACGACGACGGTGGCTGTACCCGACGCGATACCCACGAGGAATCGACCAGCGATCACCATGTAAATGTTGAGCGCAAACGCCATGACCGCTCCCGAGACAAGAAAGAGGCACGAGTTGGCGAACATCGTCTTCTTGCGACCAATTTGAGAGCTTAGTTGGCCTCCTGTGATCGATCCGATCGGCCCACCGATTGCGAAGCTCGAGACACACAGTGCCCAGAGCATGTCCGAGTGACCAGGGAACACCGCGTCGGCATTCATCGCTCCGGTCACAGCCGTGTTGTAGCCGTACTGGAAAGCATTGATGACGGCCACAAGGCACGAGACCAACAACGGATACGTGTACCCCGGCTCCGAGGCCACTTCTTCGAGCAAACCCTCCTTCTCACCATGCTACTCAATGCAAACCACAATGACAATAACCATCAGCATTTCGTTAAGATGAACGGACAGACCTTCAGTGTCAAACCTTTTTGATCAGTCGAGACAGATTGGCCCAGGAACTCCGTGGTCGAAGCTGCGGGAAGTCTCGTTCGCTCCGAAAAGACCGGCTTCGCATACCTGGTAGCGCTCGGAATGGGAGTTCCTGGTACAGACGCCTCTGCTCTTCACCTGTCACAGCAAGAGAGCGTCAGATCCGAGTCAACCTCTTGGAATTGTGGCTAATATTTACCGTAGTACTTGAGGTTGTACATTGTGCTGGCTCGGTCCTTGAGTCCGTCGGCCTTCTTCATATTCTCCCAGCTCCCGTTCGTTCGGAGTCCGCCCTGTTCTAAGTCATTCATACTTGACGAGTTCAAATCCAGCGCCGGCATCGCAGTAATATTGTCGGAAGATCGTTAAATGACACGGTGGAACGAAGGGGAACGTTGGCGAGACCACGAGGCAAATTTAAAAGTGAGAGAGTGCATACGAGTGGCTTCATTGACTAAGCGTTCGAGGCCACTGAGTCATGAGATTTTGGTCATACAATGGACGCCGAGGGCAGCCAGTATCCGATCTTCAACATCACGCGTCGCAGATCGGAGGTCGCCTACCAAATGCTACGAAACGTCCTAGCGGAGAGAGAGCTTCTATGCGAGCCGCTGGAAATAAATGATCGTTGAGTGATTGTTTTAACAATGTAGGCAGCTACAGTTGTCCCCTGTTCGACACAAAGGCCGTGAGCTTCTTCAATCGAAGCTGTTAAGTGACCACATAGGCGAGCACGCTGTGTGTCTAAGAACACTTTATATAGCGTCCGTATCCGACATGGACCCAGCGCGTAAGCCGCTGGGTGCTACGTCGTCGAACGGCAGAGACTGGTCGCGGCATATCTAAACTCGGACGGTACTCGTCGTCGTCGGCGACGCTCGACCACTCGGTGATGTCGGATGCAGAGTCCCAATCACCATCTCCAGTTGATGTGGAGAAGGACTGCGCCTTGGTGGCCATGACGTGCAGCAACGACGCTCTGGTGCCGCCAAGTTTCCAACCAGTTGATGATCCTGTCGTGGAGACTGGTGCACTACGTTCCGGGGTCGTTTCGGGGTTGTCTGCCGCGGCTTCATACTCTTGGATCGAAAGTTCCGTGTCCACCGCGTAGTTTGCCGTTGACTCGGCTTCAGCAGAACTGTCGGTTCTGTCTTGTAGATAAATGTCGGGCGTTGTGTCGGCAGTGGTCGTGACTTCGGATTGTGTCGCTTGTTGAGCCGAATCGGGTGGGCGACCTACCACCAGCGTCCAAACCGCGACGCCCACGCTCGCGGTGCATGCTGCAGCAGCCAAACTCGATAACAAAAGCTCGGCCCGCGTCATGTCGGCGTCTGGACATTCATGCAACCGTTCGGTCACTAATCAATGAACCCTTTCGTGTTGCTGAACTACGTGCCACGTGCATGTTTCAACGTGGAAACGAAAATCTGAGGGTCGGAAGGAGCGACTTAGCTCCGCCTCTCAACGTGTAGAGAGTAAAAAAATTTGAAGTTGGTGTCGCAGTTGATCCGAACACCTGAAACCTCATCAATTACAAGCAGTCCAGAACGTGGAGGAAGCTCTTCGATGTCCAGCAGACAACTCGTGCCTCTTTAATGAGTCAGAGACAGATACTTAATACCGAGGTTTGCTCACAGCTCGTTCATTAGCTACGCTGTACACACGACAAGTAAATCACGAGCTCACGAGGTCTATTCTTAATTCTCTTGTTGCTGCGTGTTCATTCGAAGTGAGTTGGCGTTGTCGGACGTCGAGTCTGCACGTGGAAGATAGAGTTGCAAGTTGTAGACGCCATGGAGTACTCGTGAACTTGATGTACCGAACTGACTCGAACCGCTACGCTGCAAGCTCTGTTGCTGTCCAATAGTTTCATCAGTGATCGACCCGAACGTCAGATGCCGTCCTAGCGATGGAGTGCTGGCGCTCATGTACACAAAGTCACTTGCCCTGGTTCTGGTGCTAGGGACTGGGCAAGAAGCGGCAAGAAAATGACGCCGCGTGCATTCATGTCCATCCACATCTTCAAACAAGGTCATGGTCCGCTGGAGACCAGGATACGACCCGTCTTCGATCCGGATCAGAGTCACGAGCTGAACCACTTGCGCCTACTCGACGGTCATTCCTTGAAGCTCAAACAGCAGCTTTACGACGCTGTTAAGCCGGAACCGAGTCAGTTGGAAGCCGAATGAAGCCAGTACTGTGCGAAGCTTGTCCACATCGATGAAGCCGCTTTGCACGTCGTGGGATCGCAGAGCTGTGTCCAAGTCGACGATCAGTGTCCACCCTCTTTCAGGCATTGGGTCAGCCAAGTGGCAAACTCGGACCGCAGCTCTACGATCTCTCGAAAATGATCAACTACCTCTCCTAGCGTGCTGGCGTCGATGCGAAGGATGCTACAGACCAGCACAAAATCGCGGAAAATGGTCTTCTGGAGGACCAATCCGTTCAGGATCAACGGGAGCGGGATCAAAATGACGGGAAAAAGACCAACCTGGTCGTAGATCTCGTCAATTCTGTATACGGCGCCCTGACGAGCAACGCAACGAAGAACACGTTCAGAATTGTCAGGAACACGACCACGACATGCCACACCTTTCGTGAGAACAAACGGAGGCGAATGTCGGGCGTCCAGGCTGTACGCCGCTCGGTCGAGGAGCTGGGCGCTTCGTACAGCAGAAGACACGCGAGAGATTCCGGAAGCAGGCCATAACCAGATAAAGTCCTGCGTCGGCCTTAAACAAGCCCCACCTCGCTGCCTTCCGCTCGTGTTCCAGTTCTTCCTGTTGTGCGTGGATCCGGTTCATCTCGTCTAACGCCGTCTCTGGAGCTTCATGTTGCCACACATTCGCCTCTTCCTGGGGCGATCGTACTGAGGTTTCCAGCTAGCATGCGCTTCTTGTCTTCGCTGTATCCAGCGATGACCAACAGTCCACTCACGCCAGAAGCGAAAGTAGAGTTGTACTAGGACATGAAGCAGCACCAGCGTCCATGCAAACGCTATTAACGTCTCAATGAGCTCGTACCGCACTGCCACTTCATAGTCCCCAAGGATCCGAACGACGTCAGAGAAGGCCCAGGCAATTCCTAGCAGTAAAAGCCGCATGGACGGCTCGACATCAATCATGTGCACGATGTTGTTCGCCTGCGCTCGCCGCAGGTACTTGGAGAACGAGAAGTGCTGTGGAAGCCCGAAGCGACGAAGAAACAGGTGCCTTAGTAGTCGATGCTTCACGACCTCCTTCTGGTCTCGGCCTACGTCTTCCGACTCGACCAAGTCGTGGGTCGTGATCAACTCTGCTCGATCCGATCGCTGGTTGTATCCACGCCGCAGTAGCAGCACGTTCATCGCTTGAAGCACGAGCGTGATCGCCAGGATGAAGATGATGAGATCGGCCACTTGAAACGCCAGTATGCGCCGCTGTAGCCATCGATGCGGCCCACTTCAGTAAGCATCTTGATGATGAAGCTGAGTAATCCCAGGATCATCAGTTCACGGTACACCTTCTTGAGCATGTGCTGATACTTGTCATCGTGGACCAAGACACGGTGCTCCAAGTGGTGCAATGCCGCCTCAAATACCATCAAACAGATCGCCAACGCGTTGAAAAGCACCACGACTTGGTACAGCTCGACGCCCTCGCCCACTGGGAACACAGATTGTAAACGCGAAAGTAAGACGAGACCTCAACACTTGAACACAGTTTATGACCATTATTGGGGTCTTCAATCACGCGTAATACGCAGTGGATACGAAAGTTTTGTTCTGTTTGAACCACTAAACTGGTACAGCAAGCACATCACGGGAATGCTTTTGATCAGTGCAGGCAGCAGTACAGTAGCCATTGCTAATCATCCAGAGCTGGGGATGTAGATGGCTCATCATATCGCGTGTTTCGACGAGAGACCTGTCTGTGGAGCGTCTTGTGGTAGCAGTCTTGACAAGAAATCGCATTGGTGAAAGGGATCAGCAGATGGATTATGTCGCCACCGATTAGGTCCACCTTGCTCGTCATATCAAGCCTTGAGAGGAGCGAGCACTGATGTATCACCTTCAGTTCCATAAAACTCATTCTTCAATTAGCACGATGCCCAGCACCTGCCGTCCCACGTCCCAACCTTCTCCCGTCCGAAGTCTCGTGAACAAGTTGTCGATGTGTCGCAACATCTCGGGGCCTCCTTTACCACGGAAATTAGCCTCGTCGCCTTTTGCTGCTTCACTGTTGTCCCCACTCTCTCTCGGTGAAGTTTCCCAGCGTCGTCTCCAATTGCAACGACTCGTCGACATTGTCGTGCTGGACGCCACGCGAGACAAGAAGAGCCAGCTCGTCATCACGTTGAAGTTGTCACTGATGGCCAAAGCGCCACGTGATCACGTTCCCAATACTGTTCACGAGATCGCAATGATGTTCCAGGACGTGAATCAACTCAGCAGGTTGCTGGTGTTCTGCGTTGATCGATCGACTCGTAGTTGTGACGACAATTGCGCGTTCTGTTCGGACCTCCGAACGTACCTGGGTACCCACTGGGTGAGGGACCCCATGGTGACAGTAGTTACGATGGGCGACACGGTGCTGCGTAAACCTTCGTTGGCCATGCATCTTGCTCAGTTGGTGGCATTCGCTACTGGGAAGAGCCTGGCGATCCCACGTGTGGCTTCCATTGCGAAAGAAAAGGGAGTTGCAGTGGTACAACTTGTACCGCATCTGTCCCCGCTTGGACAGAACAAGGAAGCGAAGAATGCAGCGCCATGTGCAGCACAAGACGCAGTGGCGGCGGTGCTTTACGACTTTTTCGACGTCTTTGCTCCCAATTAGACGTACAACAGGTGAACAGATGCCAGCAAATACTACATATTTTCATCAATGAATACCACTTATTTCCGTTCCTACTTACACCATGGTGGTCTCTTTGAAATCTTCTTGAAAGCGAGCTAGTTCTCGGATGTTGTACATGTAATGAAGCGCTCGCGAGCTTGAGCCCGTGATTTGATTCGTGTAGCTCCGCTGTAGCATTGATCTACGCATGAGATTGTCGTCCTTTGACACTAGCAACTGATCGCGTCGCCCCAGGGTCGACACTCGACGCAGCGTTGGTGACACAGTCCTTAGAAACGCAAAGTCGTTGTTCGCAAGGTCATACGCGACACTCGACTGCGCTGTGAAAGCGAAGTGCTGAATCGAGCTCAAGTCAACTGCAGAAATCGAGTGCGTGCTCGCTTTGTCTTCAAATGACGCCGACCCGCGAGGAAATTCTTGAAAGGTTGAGCGTCCGTCACTTCCCTCGTGATCTTGCTGGACGAGGGCGAGAAGTTGGAAAAGCTGGACGTACTCCACGCTCGCCCTCTTGAGATCAAACAATAAATTGACGACACTGTTGAACCGGAATCGCGTTAAGCTGAACCCGACTGAGGCCAGGATGGCGCGAAGACTGTCGATCTCGATAATGCCAGAGCTCTTGAGGTCGTGAGAGCGAACGACAGTCTCCAGATATCCGATTGTGAGTCCTCCGTCCTTCAAGCACTGGAGCACCGAGACTGCGAATTGAGATTGGAGCTCGATAGTCTCGATAAAGTGGGTGGTGACGTCGCCCAGCGTCGAGG
This sequence comes from Phytophthora sp. 'mugwort', assembly GCA_033558025.1. NCBI lineage: Eukaryota > Oomycota > Peronosporomycetes > Peronosporales > Peronosporaceae > Phytophthora > Phytophthora sp. 'mugwort'. The sequence continues at coordinate 3,087,751 of JAUCEF010000007.1, read as the reverse complement.
CCTCAAGGTGAAGGACACTACACACTAGTGTAAAGTCCCTGAAAATAAATGGCTGCAATAACAGCGTATTCACGACCATTGGAAGTGGAACCGTGACTGCAACAACCAACCCGAGCGCCTCGTAGATCTCGTCCAAGTTGTACAAAGCGCACTGTACAAATAACGCGACGAAGAATCCATTCAACGTCAGCAACAGGATCACGACAACGTGCCAGGCCTCGGACGAGAAGAAGCGAAGGCAGACGCTCGTTCGGGAAGGATCCGACTCGTATTGGTTTTTTTTAGAGGTTCGCTTTGACCTGCTGGAGCCGCAGAGTTTGCCACATAACGAGGCAACAAGCTGAATACCGGCGTCGCTCTGTAGGAAGCCTCGACGTGTTGTCTTCCGTTCGTGTTCACTCTCTTCCTGCACTTCATGGACTCTGTGCATCGCGTCCAATGCAATCTCCGCCGTCTCATTCTCCCAGGCACCACTTTCTTCTTCTGCTAGGGACGCGAGGTTCGCGTACAATACGTGGCTGTCTTCGCTGTAGCCCGCGACCTCCAGGAGTTGATGCACACACGTGCGCAGGTAAAGCAGCACGAGGCAGTGAATCAGCACCAATGACCACGCAAAGATCACGAGCAGTTTAACGAGCTTGACGCTCTCAAGAACCGTCGCTAGGCCACAGATTCCCCATGCCACAAGAAGAACCAGCAGCCACATCGACGGTTCCACTTGGATCATGTGAGTGATTTGACTCGCCTGGGCACGTCTCATGTACTTGGCAAACGGGAAAAGCTGCGGCAGTCCAAACCGACGAAGGAAAAGGTGCCGCAATAGTCGATACCTCACGATGTCTTTGGTTGCTAGTGCTGGTTTCTCACTACAGTGTGAGCAACACGTTGGCTTTGGTGGCCAGGCTCTGAGCAAGTTGTTGTCGTGTTTGTTCAGCTCTACGACGACGTCTCGCGTCGTGATCAACTCGGCTTGATATACACGTCGACTATGCTTCCGGACTTGATGGAAAATACACAACGCTTGGAGCACGAGCGCAAGCGCGAAACCAAAGATGATGAGATCGGCGACCTGGAAAGCGAGCATCGGACGGCTCTCGCTGTCGATCGGTGCGACTTCTTTGAGTATTTTCAGCACAAGACTGAGCAAACCGAGGACCATTAACTCCCTGTACACCTTCTGGAGCATGTGATAATATTTGTCATATCGCGCGAGATGGTGCTCGACGTAGTGGAGCACACACTCGAAGCCCAGTAGACACGCAGCCAAGAGACTCAAATGAACCAGCACCCGCCAGAATTCCACATTGTGGCCCACTTGGAAGAGAGACGCGCCTGCCATCTAGCTTGTTGAGGAATAAATCGCTAAGTCTGTCTGAGATCTTGAGCCCATGCTGAGTAGAAGTATCATATAGAAAACTTTGCCAACGTTCGTGGAAACCCGTTTCAATTTCGCGTGACCTACGAGTACACAATGTCCAGACTCTTCAGTAATTTGAAGAGGAATGCACCGGGGTACATAATGTTAAACGGGTTGCTATGTTTTCAAGGGAAAGGCTTAACCTACGGTAGCATTATCGCGTACGCGCGACAGGACCTGTGATTCACCACCGGGGGACTGAAATGACACGAGCGAGCACCGTTTGAACGTTCGGTTGACAATCTACCCTACCGGTATAGAGCGCACCGCAGTCTTCACCTCTGACATTGGGAAACGTCTTCCTTCCCTTCTTCTTACACTGTTGCAGTGTCGTCGGAAAGCCGAATCCTTCGTGGGAATGAGCGACATCCGAGATGTTGTTCATCGAAGTGGTTCGTATAGCTTCCGTGCAGCATTGAGACTATCCCATATGACGTTAGTATGACTAAAAGACTAGGCTTTATATCAGCGTTTTCTGTTCTAGCTAGCCTCACAGGACGGTGTACACGGTGTCGGACGGGACGTTATCCATTTGCGAGTCAGAGTCCCGACAGATGTTGTACATGTCATGGAGCGCTCGAGAGCTTGAGCCAGCAAACTGGTGGGTGTATGTGCGTTCCAGTATCGGAGCCCGTCCGCGGTTGTTGTCCGTTTTCGCGATCGGCTGACTGTCGGACATCCTGGCAACGGAAAGTCGACGCAAAGCTGGTGTATTCACAAAGTCGCTGGATCGGGGCTCGGAGCCAAAACTTGGTTGAGAGAGCAAAGGCATTTGACGTGAGACGAGTCCTGTCGTTGGATTCGCGCGCACACTCGCCTCGTCGAGCGACGTCTGACTCCGTTGCAACAGCGGGTGCTGGCGTCGCTGACCGGTTGACGCGTTTTCGCTCGATGCGTCTTGTTGCGCGAGCGTCAAGAGCCGAAGTAATTGACCATACGCGACTTTGGTCCCACTGAGCTCAAACAGCATCATTGCGACGCTGTTAAAGCGGAACCGCGTCAAGCGAAAGCCAAACGCAGTCAGCACCGCGCGCAGTTTGTCCACGTCGACCATCCCAGTCTGTCGAGGATCGTACGTTTGAAGTTCCCGACGCAAGTCGACCAGTGTATACTCCCCTTCCTTCAGACAGTCGAGTAACGAGGTCGCGAACTCTGACCGCAGCTCCACAATCTCACTGAAATGGTTGACCACTTCACCCAGCGTGTTGGCGTCCACGCGGAGGATACTGCAGACGATGACGAAATAACGGAACATCCGCTGCTGGATCACGAAAGTGTTTAAAACCAGCGGGAGCGGGACCATGAGAGCCGGGGCCAGCCCATACTCGTCGTAAATGTCGTCCAAGTCGTACACGGCACATTGCACGAGTAGAGCAATGAAAAAACCATTGAGGATCAGCAAGAACATGACAGCGACGTGCCAGGCTTTCCGTGAAAAGAATCGGATGTGAATCGTCGGGGTCCCGGTCTGCACTCCAGTCGGTGCGCGGCCGGTGCGTGGCTTGGGGTCGCCAATGTGGTTAATATGACGGCAGCAAGTTGCCATAAGCTGTAGTCCGATGTCTTTCCGGAGTAGCACGTGGCGCTGAGCATTTCGGTGGTCCTCGATCTCTTCTAGTTCTTCTTGGACACGGTTCATGGTATCAAGGGCGTTGTCTGCTGCTTCGTTGCGCCACGCTCTAGCTTCCTCTCCAGCGATGACTCGAAGGGTTTCGATCAGCGTGACGTCGTCATCGCTGTAGCCTGCAGCAACCAGAAGCTGACGCACGCAGGAACGGAAGTAGAGCAGCACGGCCATGTGAATCCCCACGAGGCCCCAGGCAAATACGACGAAAACCTCGACAAGTTCGTGGCCCTCCGGGAGCTCAATGTCCAGGTCGTCAAGACTGCCCAACACGCCACAGATTCCCCAGGCTACAGCGAGTAAAAGCACCCACATGGAAGGCTCCACTTCGATCATGTGCGAGATCTGGTTGGCTTGGGCCCGACGAAGGTACTTGGAGAACGGAAAGAGCTGCGGCAGTCCAAAGCGCCGGAGGAATAAATGACGAAGTAATCGACGCTGTACTACCTCCTTCTCGAATCCCGCACGTGTCTTACTCGACCAGCAGGGCCATTTGGAGGAGCTAGCTTGCGACTGAGCTGCTGTGGGTGGTGTACCAGCCGGCGGACTGACAGCATCAACCAGGTCTTGCGCTGTGATCAGCTCGGTTCGATCGGCTACCTTGTTGTGTTTCCGTAATTGCGAGAAGACGACGATCGCTTGGAGAATGAGAGCGAGTGCCAGGATGAAGATGGTCAGGTCGGCTACCTGGAACGCTAGCATCGTCTTGCTGTCTGCGTAGATACCTGGCACTTCCTTGAGCAGCTTGAGTCCGAGACTCAAAAGACCTAGAATCATGAGTTCTCGATACGCTTTACGGAGCATGTGCTGATACTTGTCATATCGAGAGAGTTTGTGTTCCACGTGGTGGAGAGCGGCCTCGAAGATGACCAGACAGAAGGCCAGGATACTCAAGTGAATAAGCACGCGCCAAAACTCGACGGCTTCACCGACTTGAAACAGCGACCCACCCCCCATGACGTACGTTGTAAAGTGAGACCGTCCTGTCCGGGCTTTCGCGTCGACATTGTTTACTACTTAAGTATCAACTATAAAACTGGAAGCGTTCGTTGCATCTGACGGATTATGGACTGTCAACACGCGCGTTTGTCCGTGGCAGGTAGCCACAGGTCCAGGGTGAAGACAGGCTTCTTTATCCTTGGACTCGGAGTCGGAGTGACGACAGCTTCTCGCAACTCTCGTGTGATGCCTACCGACAGCTGATTCCACCACCCTAGCTCACGTTCGTAAGAATCACAGCCATGGTGCAAATGTGTACATGTAGTACATGTAGCTTCTACTATAGACAAACTTCATCGCCTATACTCGCACGGGATAAATTTCCACAGCGAGATATTCGGAGATTTTTAGCGCACTGACGGCATGGCGACTTCATGCGATCGCTAGTGGAAAGACAGTTATTTCCCGATCCTGCGCTTTGCTGTCTGAAGTTTCCGAAGTTGTCTCCAGGTGTACCGATACCGTACCGGTGGTACGAAGCGACTGCTGCAACCAACCAAAACCACAGTACAATTCAACGCCGTACCGCATGACAGCAGATCCGAGGTGGCTTCACATGCTGGCAACTGGCTGTTCAACACGCACTGTATTTTACACATATAGATCACTACAGTAGCCAGCCTTACAGCACGGTGTACACCGTGTCGGGGGGTACAGACGTCATACGCGACTCGGACGCCCTACGGATGTTGTACATGCCGTGCAGTGCTCGAGAGGTGGATCCAGCAAACTGATGGGTATAGCTCCGCTCCAACGTGGGGTGTCGCCCGCGACGATTGGTGTTTCTTGAGTGGGTATCGGATATCCTGTCGACTGAACCTCGCCGCACTGGCGGTAAACCAACATGCATAAAGTCGCTCGGTCTGGGCTCCGACCCGATGCTCGGTTGTGACAGCAGAGGCACCTGACGCGACGTTAGTACACTCAACCGAGTCATGCGTAAGCTGGTCTGAACGCCTTCCTCGAACGACATCGTGCTCCGTTGCAGCAACGGATGCTGGCGTCGGAAATTGACTGGTCCGCTTTCGCTTAACGGTTCGTGCTGGGCAAGCACAAGTAGACGGAGTAGCTGTCCGTACTCGACTCGAGTCCCGCTCAGCTCAAATAGCAGCATAGCCACACTATTGAAGCGAAACCTTGTCAATCGATAGCCAAAAGATGCTAGAATGTTGCGAAGCTTATCCACATCCATCATCCCAGTTTGCTGCAAATCGTGAGCGTGCAATTCAGCGCGTAATTCGACGACCGTCGAGCCGTCCGCCTTCAAACAGTCAAGCAAAGAGACTGCGAACTCGGACCGCAGCTCGACAATCTCACTGAAGTGGTTCATCACTTCCCCTAAAGTGTGGGCGTCTACACGCAAAACACTGCAGACAAGCACAAAGTACCGAAAGATGCGCTGCTGGAACACGAACGTGTTGAGCACTAGCGGGAGCGGCACCATGAGAGCGGGGACCAATCCGAACTCGCCGTAAATCTCGCCTAGGTCGTACACAGCGCACTGCACGAGAAGAGCGATGAAGAAGCCGTTGAGGAGCAGGAGGAACATGACGACGACATGCCACATCTTTCGTGAGAAGAGAGGGAGGTGGATTCGTGGCGCGTCAGGCTGCACACCGCTTTGTTCTCGTAGCTTGGTAGGCAGCTTAATATGACGGCAGCAAGTTACTGCGAGCTGAAGCCCGATGTCTTTTCGGAGGACCTCGTGACGTCCAGCATTTCGGCGGTGTTCAATCTCTTCCAGTTCTTCTTGTACACGGTTCATGGTATCAAGGGCATTGTCCGCTGCTTCGTTACGCCAAGCGACAGACTCCTCGTGAGTAATATCTCGGAGATTTGTTGCTAAAATGGCCTCGTTGTCACTGTAGCCTGCTATCGTCAAGATTCGGTGCAAGCACGAGCGGAAGCACAGCAGTACACCAATATGAAGCATCACGAGGCTCCATGCAAACGCAACAAAAACTTCCACTAGCTCTTGACTCTCCGGGAGATCCACGTCGTAGTGTTCCAGGAGGCTAACTACGCCACAAATGAGCCATGCCACGAAGAGCAGAAGTAACCACATGGAAGGCTCCACTTCGATCATGTGTGAGATCTGGTTGGCTTGGGCCCGACGAAGGTACTTGGAGAACGGAAAGAGCTGCGGCAGTCCAAAGCGCCGGAGGAATAAATGACGAAGTAATCGACGCTGTATTACCTCCTTCTCGAATCCCGCACGTGTCTTACTCGACCAGCAGGGCCATTTGGAGGAGCTAGCTTGCGACTGAGCTGCTGTGGGTGGTGTACCAGCCGGCGGACTGACAGCATCAACCAGGTCTTGCGCTGTGATCAGCTCGGTTCGATCGGCTACCTTGTTGTGTTTCCGTAATTGCGAGAAGACGATGATCGCTTGGAGAATGAGAGCGAGTGCCAGGATGAAGATGGTCAGGTCGGCTACCTGGAACGCTAGCATCGTCTTGCTGTCTGCGTAGATACCTGGCACTTCCTTGAGCAGCTTGAGTCCGAGACTCAAAAGACCTAGAATCATGAGTTCTCGATACGCTTTACGGAGCATGTGCTGATACTTGTCATATCGAGAGAGTTTGTGTTCCACGTGGTGGAGAGCGGCCTCGAAGATGACCAGACAGAAGGCCAGGATACTCAAGTGAAAGAGCATGCGCCAAAACTCGACGGTTTTGCCGACTTGAAACAGCGATCCGCCTGCCATCCTGTCAGTTGTGGAGTGAGCTCAGACGGGTGTCAGGATCAATGTGGACATCCGTTATATCTGATGAGATGGTACCATGTCAAAACCGGCGCTCGTCAGTGGCAACTACATAGCCACAAGACCGAGGGTGAAGACGGGCTTCTACACTCTCGACAGCCCCAATCGCCAGGTGGCTGTTCCAATCGGCTGGTAAACCGCGTCTATCGCATTTTGTTAATAAAAAGTGTTCAAGGGTAGAAGCCTAGAAATCTTAGGAACGAGACGCACGGGACTCGCAATACACTGTAAAAGGACATTTGCAGATACATTTCGCCCTAAATTTTCGGTGCTGACGGCTCGGCGATCACAAAGGGGAAAGACGCTCATTTTTAAGCCTCAGATCTAACTGCTTTGCCATGGTAAGAAAGAGAGAAAAAGCTTAATCTGAAGTACATTTACTACGTACAGTAAGTAGTACATGTGCAGCGATTAACAACCCTGGAAACTGAAGCTGGTGATCACCAATACAAATAGGAACTGCGGTCATAGCGAGAAAAGTTACCCCACGCTTTTCTGTGCAAGCACTGCGTGAGTCCGCTTCATATGCTGAGAGCTTTGCTCTACTGCCACACGTTGAACACGATCAGGGTTTCAGTCCAGCGGTCACCTACTATAAGTCTCCATCGTTCACAGCTTTACACTCTCGTTCATTCATTCCTCAACCAGCTTCCGTAGAGATGAAATCCATCTTCGACCAGGACGACGAAGTTGACTTGGCGTTGGTGGACGCCGACCTGGGTCGACGTCTGTCCCAGGTCTCTCAACTAGGTCCAGCGCGTGAGAGTGTGCGCCACGTACGAGCGTCAAGACGAAGACGGCGCGACGATCTACCTGCTTGATGTGTATCTGCAGTACGTCCAACAGGGGCTACCAATAACTCCAGGAGAAACGACGGGTGAACGGACATCGCGGCTACAGCAGGAGAAGGAGGAGGCGGAACCGGAATACCAGATCGAGCATCGCTATTCGGCGTTTCGAGAGCTCCGAAAGCGAGTCACGACTATTATGCACGACCACGAGCACCTGCGCTGGTGCGCGTACTGCAGTCGAGTGGCTTGGATTACGTCGGTGAGGGCTTCCCGACAAGGTTCCCGAATCGTGGGCGCTGGGCGGTTTGTACAGGGTGGCGAAGACTATTAATTAACATGCAGAAGAGGAAACTCGAACGTTTTGTCAACCAAATTCTGCGTGCGGCGAAAGACTTGTCCTATCGACGAGGAGGTGACCAGTGTCAAAGGTTCCTTGCCGTCTCACAGATACTCAAGACCTTCCTCATGGACCCAGACTTCCGTCCTGAAGGCTGCGTTTTGGTGACTAAAAAACCAAACGCGCCTTCAGGACCAAGTCTGGGTCCACAAATTTAAACCTTAAAGTCATAGATGAATATGGTGTCAATGCATTGCGCTGTACCAAATTCCTATTCGGTACATGTATTCTCTATTTACTGCTAGTTATGCTAGTACCGTACGGCACGGGAGCCCTACAGTAGATGGCCACGAGCCTGGTTCGGATTTCAGGTCACCACGAATCCCTCGAGTATCTACAGTTCTTCTTCGCTCATGCACCACGCACGGCTTCTCTCCTGATCGGCACGGATTGATCTACCGTCTCGATATGATCTGCTATTCTGACAAGAAAGTGAGCGTAGAGCTATATCCCGCCGAATCATCGAGAGCGTAGAGCGTATATCCCGCCGAATCATCGAGTTAAGTGGTAGATAGTTTCTAGTCTGTACAAGCACGTGAACATCGTCCAGCAATTGTCTAAAACAAATACACATTTTACCCAGTGTGTAGCTAAACAACGAACGATTGTGATCAAATGAGAGCATGATCCTCGAAAAACAATTTGATTATTCTGGTGCCAACTGCAGATTTCAAAGTACTTACTCTAAACTCTTATTCGTGCTAGAAACTAAAATGTCAAGCTCATCGTCTGGACTCTCGTTGGTGGTGGTCCTTGCGTCATCCACTGGAGGGACAAAACTTTCGACTAGGGGTGAAAGATCGAGAGAAACTATTTACGAACACTATTTTTGTTCTTGAAAAGAAAAAGATAAACTGCAAGTTTCCCAGATAACTCAAAGCGAGTCAAAAACTTCGCCTTCTAAGTAACTACAAGTTGTGTTTATCCGTGCACGGCGGTATAGTTGTAGTACACCGTGTTCTCGTACTCCGAGTCGCAGTACGGGAACGACGTATCCGAATCCGTCGGGGCGAACAGGGTCTTGCCGGACGTGTACGTCACGTAGCATCCCAGGAAGGTACACACCACCGCGACAATCAGGGCAGGAATCTTCTCATACATCGGAATGGTGTTCCAGCACTTCTTGAGCAGGAACACGATCGGCAGGATGATACTATTGAGCGAAATACACGAAGCTCCCACAAAGTCCGACAGGTCTGAGAAGTGGTCCTTCAACACAATAGACAGGATCACCAGTACGATAATGATGGCCACGCGTAGCAGCACGTACTTGATGACGTTGGAGCCGCGGTACTCCGCGGCTTCAGCCTCAGCATCGCCATAGTGCGGGTTCTCAGCGTCAGCGACTGAGATGTACGACATGCCCGAACGGCGATCCGACGCGGTGTTGACGGAGGGGTTCGCGTTGAACTCTTTGGCGGGAGTCCCCATGTCGGCGTAAGTGAGACCGCTCTCAACGTCGCTCTGTATCTTCTTGTGCATACCAAGCGCAAGACGCTCGGATAGGTAGAACACGGGATTCAACAGAACTGAAAAGGCGATGGTGATGTGAAGCTGCATGAACAGATAGGCCAGGACAACAGCACCCCAGTCGGACTTGAAGCCCAGCGCGGTCATGCCCATGCCGGCGTCTGGGTAGATCGTGAACAGCAAGTTGCCCGAGATCTGGCAGCCCACAGCCGAGTAGGCCGTACTGGCTAGGACCAGGAACAGGCACGAGATCAGCGTAATGGTGAAGAAGACGACGCGCGGCATGCGCTTGGGCTCACTGTGCTGGCGTTGGAGGGCCGGGATGACGACGCCGGCGCCGTACGCGAGTGACAGGTTGCCGAACACGCCGGCCACCTGCGAGAACTTGAGATCAGGCGCCGGCACGGACGGGTGGCCGCGCATGCCGTACATCACAACCGACACGCCGATGATATCGGCGATGACGGTACCGGCACAGCCAGCGAATGCAGCCCCGGCACCTTCCTTCAGAGTTGGAATGAGGCAGACCGGCAGACACATGAGCGCCATGAAAATGATCCAGACAGATTGACTGAAGGCATCCGGGAAAAGGCCGTCGAGCAGCGAGCCGCCCAACACGAGGAACACGCAAGGCACGAGTAGACACGACGCCATCTGAGCCACCACTGCAAACCACTGGCCCCACTTGCCGGCGGCCCAGGCGCCTAGGTCGCCGTACGTCTTGACAGACTTGGGGGCGAGCAGCATGACGCGGCAAATGGCCACGGACGCGTAGACGTTAGCGAAGGCCATAAAGAGCATGGCGATGGCGGCGAGCACAGGCCCGGCACGTGAAAAGTTACCGGGCATACCAAGCGTTCCAACACCGTAGACGCAGCAGAAGACGTTAAAGGCCATCTTGAGGTCCTCGAGTGTGAGGAATTTCTGGCCGCACTTGCCCATGACTGTCGACAGATCTTGTGACGCAGAGAGAGTTGAAGAAGGAGAGAATTGACGGGACGACTTGGCTTGTTGGTGGAGAATCCGAAAGTGAGTGAGACTGGGGCGTACCGCAGACGACGTTGGCCGTGCTCAACGAAGGAGGAGGCACAAGTGTAGCTGATACCGATGTATCAAAGAGAGAGTCGGAGCAGCGCATCCTATTGACCTGTAGACTGAGGAGATCTTGGTTGCCGAGGCAGGAGCGAATGGAGATGCTGAAGATGCCTCGCTGCGCGTCATGCCAGACATGACCAATCCCTGTGTTTTACCGCTGGCCCATCTACCGACATTTTATAGTCGACGCTCAGCACCGGCTCAGCACGGTGTCGTTTTTTTAGTTCCGGGGTGTACTGTACTACATGTGTAGGCTTAAGACGTGTCGAATGCGCCATTTATCGAGTGTAATGAGCCGTCTAAACCTCAATAATCAACTAAAATCCAACTCAGAGGGACATACTATATGTCAGTGAGCAATGAATGCGTCGTTCGCCCTCTAGGAGACATACGGAGAAGGATGGTTTGGCGGGAAAGAATAGAGCCTATAACCTATAGATTCGGTCGGCCGATAAACTACGCGAGGAGTTGTAGTACGTGTAGATCTTACACTTAATCTATAAGAAGCAGTAGAACTCCGCGTCCGAGTCCGTATGCGAGAGCAGCGTCTTGCCCGACGTCTGTACGTCACGTAGCATTCCAGGATGCAGCATCTCACGACTACGGCCAGCGCTGAAATCTTCTCGTACAGCGGGATTAGATTCTGTTAAGCGATATTCACGATGCGCCCACAAAATCTGACAGCACCGAGAAGAAGTATTTTACCACGATGGACAGGATCATCAGTACAACAATGATGGCAACGCTGCAGGAGGAAACCTAACTTTCACACGTACCCATCTGATCAACACACAACTTGCACCACATAAATGCAGAGACGATGGAAAAAGCTGTCCTGGCTTGCCAAGCGCTGGCGCGCTTGGTGGAAAAAGACAGAGTTCAGAAGCCGGGGAAGATGTGCTGTATGCCCGGTCAAGGTGTTCCGAGTGTTACGTGAATGTAAAAGGAATGGTGCACCCAACGCCTGACACTGAGCCGACACACCACGATCCTTCTCGTAGCTTTGAACCGGGGCCAGCCGCGCACTACCCAGCTCTCGCAGAAGCAGGATGCCTGGGCTTAGAGCGTCTGAGCTCCCACCGGAAAGTCTTCACGCGGGCGACACGATCGAGTATTATTCATTGGCATTCATCTGTGGAGATCCTCGAGGACAACGCGTCTCAGTCATTCTGCGTGTCACCGACAGTACGGACGAGCCCTATCCGGTCGTTATCGACACCGGGGACTGACATCACTGCATATGATGTTAAGGCGCCGTGTCGATCGATTGGGCAATCAATTTAAGGACGAATTCACCAAGTGGCGGAAGCTGAGGACATTCCGCCTGATAGCGGGTACCTGTGCGGCTCCCACGCGGGCCAGTCTCTTCAATGTAGCCGTTCGAGTGCGATTAACCAGAACGTCGAGACTTCGATGCGTCAGGTTTGCAGCGCACGCGAGGAAACGGGGAGCACCGGTTCGCAGACGGCAGAAATTGACATGGAGAAGTTACGCTGATGCTGGGCCGCCCAGAGGATCGAAGTTGAAGACAACAGCACCACCCCGCGGCTTAAAGCCTCGTGTGAGAAGCTCTCAACTGATCCACGCGAGGATATAGAAAGCCAGTCGATGAATGAGTTTTCGGACGATGTTGACGAAGCCTGTGACAGTATTGAACCTTCGCCACCTCCAAGCGCAGATAATATGCCAAGTATGGCAGCACCAGTAGCGAACAACGATCGCAGGGGACATGCAACCCCCGTGTGCGTTAGGATTTGACGTGCAGGCCGACGCAGAAGTTGGCAAATGTCGTCGAGAATCTCCCCGACTACGATGTATCCTCGCCGTCGATCAGAGCAGCAGAGACACCACGGATTCCAGCTACTGATTGTGGAAAACGTTCGTGTACACAAGGTGCAAGTACTTCAAGCGAGGAAGTTGTGTTCGACAGGGCTAGTGACTATACAGAAGAATTGGCCGCCGCCGAGATTATCTCATAACAATTCCTACCCGTTGGGAACGCTCGAAAATCCGGCACCTACCCAAGAAGCGACCGGGGTCTTGGCATGGGCCGCGTTCTAGCAAGCGCCGTAACCAAACGAAATGTGGCATCACACGAAGCGGGAGGGAGATCTACCACGCACATACCTTCAAGGCCCAGAAGGCTAAGCAGCTACTGCGATTGCCGAGGGTGAAAGATCGCCTTCGTGCCCTCCATGCTCGCAGGCCGCAGTTCGAGTGGTCAGGGCGACCAGAGCTAGTGATGAGTCTAATTTGCTGGCAGAAGAGTGGCCAGCGGACGTGAAGTACACCACTGAGCGTGTCACACCGGAGGCAATTTCATTTCCAGACATTGGTGAGGGCAAACCTTGCGGTTGCATTGGAGATTGCTTCATCGACACATGCAGCAATGCAGCGATGGCAATTTATTGCACACCGATTGTTGTGGGCTGGAGGCAGTCTAAGTAATGCTCCCCGTTCTCGTTCGACCCTGAAATTGTTTGACACCCACCGGGTAGGACTATGGCTTTTTACGACGACCTTCTTGAATGTCGGAGACGTCTTGGGTGAGTACGCCGGTAAATTGTGCGAGTACGATGCTATCGTAGAAGGATAGCCGGATCAGGCAGTGAAGCAGAACAGTGGATACACCATGCTTCTCCACGCAAAATCGAGTCGTAAGAAGTTTGTTTTCATCGAGGCTCTCGAATTTGAATTCATGACGGTTCATGAGCCACTCGTGTACACCGAATGTCTCTTTCGTGGAAATGCAGAATGGTACTAACGTGAAAGTGCTGGCTATCATGACCAAGGATGTCAAGGCAGGAACCCTGCTCACCGTCGACTATGACGATGATAGTTGGTTTAAGTGTGCCTGCGATGACTGCTGGGAGGCATCTGAAGATGGTTCGCAAGCGTGAGTTAGAAAATCATCTAACGCACCGTAGGGATATATCGTTCTTGACGAGAATATAAGTCGAGTAACTGAAGGATAAGAACGTATGTACCTCCTGGAAGATCTTAAAGGTATTTTCAACATTCAGCATTAGGTGGTGCATGAATCCTCACTTGGGTAGGCTACTGCAAGACCGTACGTACACCGTGCGCTATCTAGATGCAACGTTGATGATCGCTACTCTGTGCTGGATAATTCAAACTCAGCGCAGCACCAGCTAAAGGCGAACGCCCTCCCTCATTCCCTGTTTTTGCTGGCGCGCGCTTGCACTTTTTGCGAGGGACAAGGATCTCCCTGCCACTGCTGTCCAAATGTTCCGTGGCTTTCAGTGCGAAAACACGTGCACGCACACCCCAAACGCGAAGAAGTAGTTGCAGGGACACCACTTGTTGTCGACGTCAATCGGCCAGCCTCCTCACGGTTGACCCTGAAACTCCATCCGTGCGTAATTGGCCCCCATCTGGGCAGAGACTGCAATCCCCTCTTCCGTCTGCTTATTAGGCGCTACAATAAGTCGCTTCGAGAGACGACACGCTACAGGCACGATAGTGGGGCCTCCAGCATACGCATTTTGAACTGGTTCGTTATTCTGGAGGCCTCATAACTTCTCTCACGTCAGCTCACCGACACGTCGTATGAGGGTTGCCGTGGGGGCGGCATCAAAACGGAACTCGCGGGTATTACCGGACTGGATCTCGCAGCAATCGTTAAGCTCACACAATAAAGTGCCCATTTGAGCGTCGTCTCAGCGTGTAATCTCTCTTTTGCAGCGCGTTGAAAGTTTCGGCAGGGTTATTCGTTGATGCGAAACCGCAGGGGGTTGCATACACGTGCTGAACCTCGCAAACAGCCAATGCGTACTCATATACTGGGTAAAATCTACGAGAAACGGATGGGCCGACCATTTCTACAAACGTAGTCCCGCATCCGGAAAACCTCAATTCGGTTCTCCCGGAGTGCATATCCTACATGTCATGAACAATGGTAGCGGCCACGGCCGAGGGAAAGCTCTTCATCGCCTTCTGCACTTTCTCCATGACGTGAAAGAAACACATCAACGACCTAAATCGAGGGTTACCCCAAAAGACAGATCGGAGCGCGGTAAATTGAGCTTGGTCTGCGTCGGCCATCGCGTACTGAACAACGAGATGCTTGCGCGAGATCCAAAAATACGAACGTTGAAGAGCCAGCAAGGCTGCTTCAATGACAGTTTGCGTCTCTTGGGAGATAACGAATAGCGCCACCACACGAAATCCTCTGGAGCGATCAGAGATACCTACGACGAGCACAGGATACTCCCGATAGTTCATCTTGTAAGTCGCGTCGGAAGGATAAAAGACTCCGGCGGTAGCATCATCCGAAGTATTAGCGCCTTCGTCGTATGCCCTACGATAAATGGCTTCTCGTCCGCGACGTTTCCAATTACCGGCTTGCCCTCGGGATCTAATTCCCAATCAAACGTGAAGGGATCCGCCATTGCTTCGGTTCCAGTGAATGTCCTCGCATGGATCCACTCCCTCAGTGCCTCTACCGGATCATGTTTCTCAAGGTAGGTGCGAGAATAGTGGTCGTGCTGGTGTTCGGAAGAGCTTTTGACCACCAACGCGCTGCCAGCGACCAGTTGAGACACGTTTGGTGAACGACCGGTGATTGGTCGACGGATACCTACCCACCACTTGCCCGTGCCATACCAGACAACGTCTACTTGGTCGAAGCCGCCATGGCGAAGGGTGCTAGTCAGCAGCGTGCTGTGATGACACATTTCTAAGGTGCCACAGCAGACGTTATGTGCAGACACAGCGCGGGAGGGTGACCGTGAGGCGTTCTCACGCTGCAGCAGCACGTACAATACTTGGTAGAATTGGAGCGGCAGCCTCGGCATCCTCATCGCGAACGTAGTGTGGATTCACGGCGGCGAACGATGCTTTGTAGCGGCACGCTGACACGTTCACGGATGGTTGGCAGGGCTCCCGATTATGGCATGTTATTATCTGAAGCCTTTGCGTAGACTTCATACTAACAATGTGGCTATTCGAGACCGAAGAGCGACAGTAGGAGCGACAGGATGAGGACCAATATGAACAGGACGAGGGCAATACAACCACCGGTGACCAACGGGCGATTAGATGGGAACGACGATGACACCAGCGAGCCAGCTTGCCAAGGACTGACCGGCTGGAAAGGCAAGCCGCCTGGGATATGGAGACTTACACCCTAGCACCAGACAGCAGCAGCAACGGAGAAGGTAGACACAGTCGACAGGAGCAGGCAGAGCAGAGCTATCTAGGCGAGGCGACGTAGGACGGTAAGTACAGACAGAGCGACGAGTGGCGAAGATCGAGGCGGGATTCAAGGACGACGGCCGCCAAGCGTGGATGGAACTTACGGGAGGCTAAGTGAGCAGCTGAGTGAGCGGCTGCGAGCGGCCGCACGATGGACTTGCGAAGGAGGTGAGCGACAGGACGGCACGAGCAATGGCTCAATGTGCGGCTGGGAAGCGACGCCAACGTGCGCCCAGCAGAAGGGCGCAGGCGCAAAGGGACGGAGCGCCCAAGGGCAGCGAAGTGGACCCGTTGATGGATCGCAAAGACGCAGCCAGTATTACATTGCTGGCAAAGACGCAGCAGTGTTACAT
The DNA here is from genome assembly GCA_033558025.1 of Phytophthora sp. 'mugwort'. Taxonomy (NCBI): domain Eukaryota; phylum Oomycota; class Peronosporomycetes; order Peronosporales; family Peronosporaceae; genus Phytophthora; species Phytophthora sp. 'mugwort'. The sequence continues at coordinate 3,071,624 of JAUCEF010000007.1, read as the reverse complement.
TTGCCGGCAAAGACGCAGCCGGTGTTGTATTTGCCGAACAAGGCTCAAGTGCTGGATTTGCCGAGTGAAGCTCAAGTGTTAAAGTTGTCACGAAGTAGGCAAGTGGATCGCAGCCATCGCGAGAAGGCATACACAGAGTTTCGCCGCCGGGTATCGGTGCGCAGCACCGAGGATGTCAAAGCCAATATACTATAGACTGCACTTGCATTAGCTAAGTTAGGGCATCAGACGAGTGAAGAAGCCACCGACCGCTGTCGATCACCGTAGTAAACTATATATATATATAGAGAGAGAGAGAAGAGAGAGAGGAGCTCGTAGTGACGTAGTGGTCTGGCCCCGTGCCTCGCCGTAGACCGGACAGAGAGAACGCTAGGCGGCGACAGCGCGTGTCGAACCACAGGAAAAATCTGGCGACGGCTCTAGTCGATCACTACACAGGTTAGCTAAGCCACATGAGCAGTGGTGAGGAAGTAAGGGACCTAAGTACGCGCAATTGCACCCGGGATATCTTTAAGGCGAGGAGCCCGTGTACTGTGTGTGTTCCAGGGATACGCTAAGGACAAACAACACCGCCCACACTTCGACGGGTCTCACGCCGTTCTTCGTGAACAACGGCGGACATCCCCGAGTTCCAGCTCGTTGATTGTATCCGTGGATTGGAGCGCTCACCCACAACACGCGAGAGCAATGAAGGCGGCGCAGACGAGTCCGCGCCCACAGCACCGAGCTCGCCTCAAGCTGCCACGGCGTGAACGTCGAGACGACACGGTCTGTGAAGAAGCCTCCTGCGCCAGGAGTACGCACACGCGCCGCACGAGGGCGGCGCCAGAACTCGTAGTATATTGGACTTCGCGGACACTGATTAATCCCCGGCAACAGCGTCGCGCTATTTTGCTCCAAGACGAGTCAGACGCGGCGTCCCCGCCACGTCGGTCCCGTCGATCTTCGCTCCGCTCCAGCAACGCGATCACGCGATGTCGCGGTAGTTGCCGAGTTCTTACGGCAGTGTGAGTCCGTGGTTCGCTACGTGCGCTGCGCGATCGCGTCTGCTGCCGATCGCCAAAAGCAGAATGCTGTGCTGATGGTCGAGGCCGCAAAAAGCTCGACAAGATTGCTGTGAGCGAAGGAGACGCCTACACGCTAAATTACGCACCGCGCTACGCCTACATCCCTCGTTCTACGTCGGCCGCCTTCGTCGCTATCAACCAGCGACTATCCCCCGCTGACGCGAGCAATCACCCGCGGCCCTGTTCCCCTGTCCCTCCGGCTCATTCCGACGCGGCACGCGACGACGATACTCCTGATGCTCGCGCTCCACTTGGTCTAGACGCCGCGCAAGCCGATCGAGACGTTGCGCAAGCGCAGCGTCCTCATAGCGGTCGTGGTCCCACATTCGAGCGCGACGGCACCGCAATTCCCGTGGATAGCGCCGGTAATATCCACTATGTCGTGGATCATATCCTGGAGCATGACGATTTTCACGCTGTTCCTCGGTGGTCGTCGCCGCGACGAGGCGGTCCCTCCCGATCGCCGTTACCTTGTGCGTTGGCTGGGTCAATGCCGGATAGTTGGGAGCCGCGCGAGATCTTCAGCAGGACGTTCCTGACGTGGTGGCGTAGCTGTCCTGTGTGTCCGTCGGCGCTGCGCGATTTCTGTGTTCTGTGTGACAGAGGTCCGTCACACCACCTACTTCGATTGGCCATCGCGGAAGCGCGGTGGTAACCACCGGTTAAAGTAAATCTAATGGCTGGGATGGTGTTGACACTCGACACCGTCTCGTCAATAATCAGAGTCAACTTTTGCCTACTGCTTCCTATGCTAACAGTGTAAGATAAGTAACGGGTATTTATTCCGTTACAGCCTGCGTTAGCAACCCAAGGTATTTCATTAGCGTCTCAGTGCAAATGTCTTTAAGGGAGATGTATTTGCGCACAGAGGCATTCTCGGGATACGAGAAGGTTGCACCGGACAGTTCAGTCCACCCAGCAGTAGGTAGATTGCGACATTTTGTCCATAATGACCGCAAGGGTGTACAACTAGCCAGCATAGTGGGGTCGTAGCCGGGGGGTTCTGGCGGACTTGACTAAGAAGATTGGTGGAGCGGTGCCTTGCTTTTGCACCGTGGAGCACTGGCATCAAAAAAAGTGCATAGGTTTGTCTTGCTTGTATATCAAGGGGGTGGAACGAACGGCGTGACTCGCTTGGAGATAAACTACGGTGCGAGCATCGTTGTCTTCGTGTTGTTGGTGTAGCAGGCGGAAGTAGAAATGAGCAGCCAAGACAGTCGCGAATTGCGGCTGCACTGAGGAGGACGTGAATAGCTAAGCACGAAACGACTGGACATGGCGGCGCGGTTGATAAGTACAGCTCAAGAGCGAATAGTTTAAATCCCGACTGTACCCCTTTCCTAAATTTAAGTTACTCGAGGAACTTTGGCAATACGTTATTAAATTGTCATGTTATGCTTTTCATAGTAGGTTATCTTCAGAAAGATTTTATAGATATACATATATTGTTCGTAGCATTATTTATCCGGAACACAACAAATGCGTTGGACTAGTGTGTTGAACAGCTTTACAATTTCTGAGGTCTTGCCGCTTTACGAGTCGTCCGAGCTCGTGTCGATAGAGGACCTGAGTCGGCCCGCGACTGTCGTTCTGGCGGCTTCAATCACCTGATGCACGCATACAAGCGTGGCCAACGCTACAGTAAAGTCCCATGCATCGCTCACTTGATTAGAAATCTCCAGTCCCTCGGTCGTGTTGTGCACGAATGTCACGAACGCCATCACTTTAGGTTCGTAGAATGCCAGGAATCGAGTCGGGTATAAGAGCACAAAGCGCACCCCGGGTAACAGGACCTCCGTTCCGTCGGCTAGACACACATCCAGCGCCAGTATCATGACTAAAAGCCACAGGAAGCTTGCACAACTATTAACACGTCGTCGAGAGAATACTTCTTTCGCTCGAGTCATCCTCTGCTTCAAGTGAGATTGGGTCATGTGATCGAACCAGTCGAGCGAATGAAGGACGCGGGCGAACGTATGGGCAATAGTCGAGATTAATTAAACGATGGAGACCGTTCGATTTCAGTGCGCTAATTAAAGCCAAGCGTCTTTACCAAGTAAGGAACATTTATCCAATCATCAGGAGTTTACCATGGACCTCCCTCTATCTGCACTCCGGATCGTCAGTCAGCCTCGGGAGAAGCACAAAAAGGATTTTGCTCATCCGTAGCACTTTAGAATGTTGAGATATGGCGAAGTGATTCACAGGCTAAAACATGGGTAGTTAGTTGCACGATAACCTGGCAAGGCATAGATGATCCATGTCGCTCTTTAAACGATGGTGCCACATTCCTCGCGGGAAGGGGGTCGGCTTTGGCTTCAACGCGTAGACTTGGGTTACCTCGATTGTCGTACTGAATGCATCATTTGAGTTGTTTGCCAATACTTCTGGGCGTGCGTCATCATCTGGCGAGGTGTCTTGACGCCAACATGGGACGATATCTTCTTCCTTTGGACAGTCAAAAAGATGGCAATAGTTTTGAAGGTCGGTGAATCGTCGATGGACTTTTACCAGTACGGTTATTGAGGACTGATTCGCACTGATCCATCCGAATTAAAAGCTGCTGGTCCACGAGCCTTACCCGTCTTAGTGATTATCTCGAGCCTCTGGGTTACAATGCCACTATTTCTGAAGTAGTATCAGGCAGCAGGTGTGTGGGTAGTCGTCGCGTACCCGCCAGGTTATTGACGACGAAAAAGTTCCACTGGAAATCGGCAAGTGTGCCAGCGGGTGCTACATTATAAGCGGTACAGGACTGATACACAACTTCAAGAAGCGACCTCGATGTGAGATGGTGCTCTATGAATTCAGTGGAAATCTGATCGAGAAGGAAATATTTAGCCTCACGTCGAGTATCCTCCTCCAGCCTGTCGATTGCAGCAGCATACTTGATCGTGTATTACCAACTGCCTTCAAACCATCGAACCCGGCAGAATAGGCAACGAATAACGATAAATTACACGTCTTTGGAAGCGTTCAACCGCAACGCTAGACGTGTGCGAAGAGGAGACGGCTGTTGGAGTCTGCTCTGTTCCTGTTGTCAGAAAATATATAAAACAATGAGCAGGCATCAAATTAAAAAAATGCATACCACACTTCAACAAAAAACGATGTTCACCTGCTCATTAAGCAACGCCTTCGCCTTAATCGGACTGTTCTCCATGGCAATATCTACTTCGGTCTTTGGCCGTTTCATTGCCTTCTCCACCTAACAACACAAAGCCATCGAGTTAGCACGTGCTCCAAGATAGAAATGAACAGTACATTAAACCCAATCCATACAATGTTGATTGTCTCGGCCGTCTGACTCACAGCCTGAGACAGCTTCGCACTCGTAATTGCAATCGAAGACGCCGTCTATAACAACCACCACCCCACCATCAGACAACCATCGGTCAACAAAACTCCACGTAAGCTCTCACACCTTCACGTAGACCGCCTTCAACGCCTCCAGCTGCCCCTCCGTCAGCTCGGCAGCTACATCCCAGGACGGCTCTGGCTCCCTACAATACCAACAAACTAACATGTTCATTGCCGATTCCAACAGCAGCAAGCAATAATAAAACATTCAGCGTACGCCACGCGCACATCTGCGTGACGCTTGCGAGCCTTCGCCAGTTCCCGACGCGCATTAGCTGCCGCCATCCTCGGCACCTGCCGCAACACAGCAGCCACCACGTCAGCCATGAAAAACAAGTGACATTCACTCTTTCTCTTTACTCGTTCTCGGAGCTTTTTGACCGCCGCCTCCTTCTCTTTGAGCTTCGTCTGCAACTCCGTCAGCTTGGCCGCCGTCGCTTCATCCACCGGTGCCACCTCCTCTGCCATCACCGGCATACAACCATCAGCAACAAAATAGACCATCAATCCTCCTCCTTGTCACTCTTCACCCCATCACCTTTGTCCTCTGGGTTGTACTTGCGCAGCGCCGCCGCGAACACCGTCGCACACAGGTCGTTCACATGTGCCCGGAAGATTTGTTGCTGGGCCACGGACGCCGAGCCGCACTCCTTCAGCGCCGCCGCGTTCATCTTCTCACCGCACGAGCGCTGCGCTTCCTTGATTTCCAGGAACGAGTAGCGCGGCGGCACCGGCTCCTCCTCCGACACCGCAGCCACAGGCTCTTCCGCCGCCTCAACGTCCATGTCGTCTCCCGCCATAACGAATATTTCAAAATTATACAGATGAGAAGTAGCACTTAAAAAGTAACACTTAACAATGTTACTTCCGTCGCCACATACACAATTAATACCGGTATGCCCGGCTTGATACTGTTATACCAGTCTCAGATAGTGTGGCATCGCAGCGGATTGCCACGACGGTCCTTCGTCTTTCGCATCGACGTCTACACGCGACAACTCGACGAGCATGAGGCGCTCGGAAGGCGGCGATGCTGCACCCGCCAGCTCGTCCACAATCGTCTCAGCCTTCGACGTGTCGGTCACGTCCGTCTCCAGCTTCGCGGTGTCCTCGGGTCACTCTAGCGCCTTCAGCACGCCACAAATGCACCCATCCACGCCGCCCATGCACGCAGCCAATGGCGTTGCGTCCGTACCCGAAAGCGGTGGCATCCTGCTGCTTGGCAAACTCATGCGCCGCGACCGCCGCCTCTTCACGTGGAAGTGGCGCGACTTCGTGTTGGAGCGCACGCGGCTGCAGTACTTTAGCGAGAAGGGCAACCGCAAGGGCGACATCCCGCTCTCACCGCACACGCCCATCACCATCCGCATGTGCAGCGAGCCTAAACCTTTTGGCTTCTTGCTGTTCATCAAGGACACCAAGCTCACATTGGCCGCCGCAACCGAAAGGGAGCGACACCAGTGGATTGACGCGTTTTGTGACGTCTTCCACGCCAGCGTGGAGCAGGCACCGGCCGATAACAAGGCGGAGCGGCGGGCGAAACCCACGTATTTGCCCATCCCAGATTTGGGCGATAATACCATCGACCACGACAGTAGTTCCAGTAATTTGTTAATGCAGCAGAGCAGTTCGATGGAAAGCGGCGAGATTGGAGACGCGGGAGGCCACACGACACCCGTCATGACACACAATATGCTGGACAATGAACACATGGGCAACATGAAGCGCGACTCGTTTGGTGAAGATGTGATCCCGATTTTGGAGTCCCGGATGACGTACGGACCGCTCAAGGAAATGTACTCGCGGATCACGTTCCCGCCCAGCTTGGCTAATGGCGACTTGCTGGTTGGTGTCGGGCCTATCGTACGGCGCATGGGCTGGACAGATGAACGTATCCTCGCTGTAGGCATGTACATCGACCCGGAGACGGCTACGAATGAGCTGCAGAAGTTCCATGGTCGTGTTGTCAAGAGTTTATACGGAGACCAACTTTTCTACGACCACCTGCTCTTCCACACGACGTTCCGACGCAGCTTTGTGGTCACAGCGCGAAAGCGCGTATCCAAGTCGGTGCTTACGGCTTTGCTGCGGGATGAGCTGTCCCCTCGTATGGGACCCAATGCTGCAGCAATGCAAACGTTCCTCGGGTTCATCGAAAAGTCACTGAAGAAAGCCGAGTCTATGGTCATGCGGATACACGAGGACGACCGCTTTGAGTACCGACTTCGGGGCCAATTGTACCCGCCGATCGCTTCGCACGCTCTTTGCAAATGCATTCAGGCCCTCTTCTTCGACAGCAACTCGATTCAGCATGATGCAAAGCGCGGTCTAGTTGAGCGATTGCCATCGCTTTGGGGTGGAGAAGTGCTGGATGCACAAGACGAAATCTTTGGCAGCCTTCAAGAACGAATTCAGGGCATCGATAGCGAGGATGATGAAGACTCCGAGTCGGACTATGAGGACGACAATGAAGACGACGACGATGAAGACGATGATGAAGACGATAGCGAGGCTGAAGATCTATTTGGTACTGCTGAAAATGAGCATGGAGTTAATGATCATCAAGTACACCAGGAGGAAACGCATGACGAGATTAACGAGAAATTTCGTGATGAAACAGAAAATGGGCAGGTTGTGGCCAAGTCAGGGAAAAGCAGCCGCTCCAAGAGGCACAGCCACCTTGGCCCCCCTAAGATTCATCGGCAGCCCTCAACCAAAGATGAATGGGCTGAATACGACGATCAAGAGCTAGAAATGCTACGTCGCGAGAGTCGCAGCCTCATGGTACATTTCGGCCCGATGGTGGACCGAGACAGTAACGTTTTGTTCAGCGGCGACTTGGTTGTTGATGGCAGTGCCCTGCTGGGAACGTGGTCTCATCAGTTTTCAGTGTCTCCAGAAGAATACGACGAACCCTACGGCTCTCATCAGTATCGATTCACGGTGGGTTTGTATGTGGATCCTGGTGCTATTAGCGAATGCCTTCTCAAGTACAAGGGGCTTTCCATCGGCAGTATTGTCCAGGATACGGATTACTTCCATCAATTTTCATCTGGAAAGTTCCAGAAGCACCTGGTCTTTAAAGTCGATGCCAAGATGAAGCTTCGCGCCTTGCTCGAGTATTTCGACACGCACTTCCACTCTCTGGTTAACTCGTTTGAGGATGTAAAGAAACCTCTTGATAGGTTGGTGGACCTTTGGGACGATGCGCATCCGCAACAGCAGCAGCTTGAGTTATGCCCGAAGGATGAAGCTCGATTCTCGATTGTTGCTGATGGAAAAATGGTGTTGCGGGTGAAGAAGCGCGGGTCGTTTAGGGACGAGAAAAAGCAACCTCACTCTGTTCCTTTCGGCACGTCTGCATCGTCTTCAAGCGAGGAGACCACTGTCCACACAGCTACGAGTAGTGACTCTACAGTGACGACCACCTCTCGCACGGATTCGTCTGGCGCGAAGACGCTTTCTCACTTGAGCAGCTTCCGTGTGAACAGCGAGATCGAATTGGCACTGCCTCCTCCTCCATTCCACTTGGCTTTAGAGAGCCTGATCTTCGGCTTCCACGCGATTGACCCAGCAGCCCGGACTCAGCTGATGGAACGCGTCCCAAACCTCCTCGACCTTGCGCGAGATGACCTCGTGCACACGTACCACGATGAGATTCAAGCATTGCGGGAGAACTACAAGCGCCAAAAGCCTGAGAATCGCGTGAAAGTGGGGTATCTGTCGATTTCATTTGAAAAGCGCAAACTTCAACGGAATGCTGAAAAGGGTGGGGCCAAGGAGGTCACCATGGTGCCATCACGCTGGTCGAAACGCTGGTGCCGGCTGGATGGAACGCTGTTCTCGTACTATTCCCACAAACGATCTCGCAAGTACCGCGACATGATGGAGCTTACCCGCTGTGAGGTTGTGGAGATTACGGCAAACAGCGGTCCTGATGTCGTGCGGTTTGCATGGGAGAAGGTAGAGAACGATAGCATTCGTATCGCGATCATTAAACCCAATGGCGAGATCTTGGCGCTGCGCACGGAAACCATTTACGAAGGAGAAGAGTGGTTAGAATCACTCACCGATGCGAGCAATGTGCGGCGTCACGCCGGGCCGACAGATACTTGGACTGCGTGGGATACGAATATCTCCGACCTCCGACGACGAAGCAGTAGCACCCGCGACTTGCTACCCAATCGAGGTGGCAGGAGTTGCTCGAGCGCTTTGAATAGCGAGCGGCGCTCTAGCATCGAGCAAGACGGGAAATCACACGTTGGCATGGTGGCAGCGTGTGGCCTGTCAAACGCTCAAGAGGATGACGATGATCTTGGCGAAGATGTCAATGTTTACGACGATAGCGACGAGGATCTCGTCGAGAAGGACGGCTCGCTGCTCGCCTGGGTGCAAGAAGACTCACGCCACGCCGTCATCGCGGTCTTGCTTGGCCTCATTGTATATCTAGCGTCGGTGATGCATCAACAGCGTTGAGCAGCCGTAGCTTCTTGAGATGAGAATGAAATTTTCTTTTGGGCTGACTTCACCAGTTTCGTTTAGTTATATTACAGTTGGTGATGAAAAACTCAGGCGTAGTATTGCGGCTGGTAGTAGAGTGTTCGTCGCTGCGCATCATGGGTAGCGTAGTGCACGGGACCTCCCCACAGCGCATCCTGTCCCAGCGTCGGCAATTGTCTGGTCGTAGCTCCAGGATGTTGAAGACCGGGGGACCTTCGTTCCCACAAACTAACGTTCTTAATATTGGTGCCGTGCTCCACTCCCTGTTGCCGCTGTTGCTCTAGCTGCTGGTTACCCGGACAAGACGGAGAAGGTGCCTGGTTCTCCATTTGCTGCTGCTGCTCCGTCTCGAAAAAAGCTTCGGGTGACGCTGAGAAGTCGAAGGCGTTGAAACCCAAGTGCAACTCCGTGCCAACGCCAAACTGATTATTGACCGGAACTTGTTGTTGCTGCTGCTGTTGCCGCCACTTGGCCGAGACCTTGCGAGTGCGTCCGTGCTCCACGTCCAGGTCCTCGACCTGCGGATTGGGCGTCGCGTCCGGCTGCTGTCCGCGATATATGCGGCGGTGACGTGCGCGGTACTGCTCAATCTCGGCCGCTTCTTCACCGAACTTGGGGCCGTCGGCCGAGTAGAACTGGAACATGTCAATGCGGTAGCTGGGACGAGGAATGAGAAATGATAAGGTCCTCTTCGGTAGCTGCGACGAAAACTGTTCAGACCAATCTGGGCGGAATTTCAAGGGGCGTTTCTTGACGTCAGAGGCGCTGGAGGCAACGGCCAGGGACTCGCTGCAGGCCGACGTTGGCGATTCCGGGAATAAACGACGACGAGACGACCCAAGTGCGATCGAGTTTGCGGCGCGTTTACGACTTGTTGTCTCGAGTGGCGGCAGAATGTAGACTGCTGCGTTATAATGTGCGCGCTGCATCGATGTGCTGATTTTTCTGCCAATAGAATCGGGCAGAGATCAAACTTGTCACGGTCGGCTCGACACCGCAAACAGATGGCTACAGTGCGGGACAACATTTGACAACAATAGTATAGATCCAAACGTTTAAGTTTGGATCTACACCATTGGGTATTTATTTTCGGGTAGCCACTAGTCGATCACACATAGCCGAAATGCGACTTTTGCCGCCCAGGCTACTACTTTTTGGTCGGACAGAAGGACCAAAGTGATTCGTTTGTCCGAAGCGTGGTCGGCCAACGAGCGCAGCGAGGTGCTCCCCCTCAGGGAGGTAGAGGGGGTTTCTAGGGTCGCGCCAGCTTGGTTGGGTGGGGTGAGGGATCAGAGTGTAGTATTCTACTTTGGGTAAATTTTAGCGGAGTCTCGAACGCTTCCTGTGGTTTAAGGTCCGTGTGCGTAGCACGTGGGGTAAACCGTGGCTTGCCTAATGCAGTCAAAAGTGTTATACTCTGTCCGGTTGAGTTTTGCACTAGACGTACTTGCTGCTGCGAGTGGCCACTAGTGGCTAGTCGGAACAGTAGTCAGAAAAAGTAGCTAGTTGAAATTATAAAATGCCTAGTCGAAAATCGGCGCCCTACACCATCTCCCGGCCAAGATGTATGTTTTCCAACAGGATGCACAAATGCAAAAAAGTCGAACACAAATTCTATGTACGTTGCCCAAAACCAGACGTTCGCATGATTTGCATTTTGACCCATGAGAGCGTTCGTGACTTCCAAACCGAGCCTCTCCCTGAGGCTCAAGCCCCCAGCTTCATATCCTTTGCTTGTTCAGCGGGAAAACAGTACCGCAGACTGTGATGCTCAAACCTCCACACGAGGGGGCGTGTAATAACGCCTTTGCTGGCCTTAACAGCCTCCTTCGTAATGGCGAGCCGGTGCTCCTTGTACGTGCTGTAGTTGCTGCGCGCCATCATCTCCTCCTTGCGGTCCACGAGGAGCTTCTTCATGCGCGCCTTGAGCGAGTTCCAACATCCCTCAATCGGGTTAGTCATCGGACTGAAAGCTCCGAACCGTAGGATTTCAAGCCGTGGAAAACGCCATCCTCGGCAGCATTCGGCGGGCTAGACCCTCGACACCGCTGTGGGCTGGGGCGTTATCCGTGGCAGTGACGATCTTCTGGTTCGGCTCGAGCTCTTGAAACTCATCCGTGCGTAAGGCAGCCATGAACAAAACGTCTAGGAAGCGAGGATTTCCATCCTTCTTGACGGACCCGTCGTGTGTCTTAAGCAGCGCAATAACCGTGCCGGAAGAATCTCCACCTGAACATGTAGGTTTTGCCCCTGATACGGCGGCAGCGCGACGACGGCGCGCTCACCTACACGAGACAAACCAGTGGTCCGGGAAAGATAGAAATTAAAGTTAGTTTCGTCTTGAAATACTATCGTGTTACCTGCATCGATGTACTTGTTGAGTTCTCCCACGAACGCCTTGTGCTTGGCTTCGTTGGTGTCGGAATTCATAGTGACCTTTTCGATGCGCACGCGCTTGACTGAGTACGGCATCCCTTGTAGCGCTCTGTGGATGGTAAACTTGCTCACAGAGATTCCCAGATCGCTGAAAAGGAGGCCGCGTAGGTCAGCTAGCGGGCGGCGGGAGTCTTCTTCTATGTATTATTCAGGCTTTCACATTGGTTATACCGTCAGCTTTACGTTCGACGCTCGGAGACCACCGTGCTCTTTTGTCTCATCATCTTCAGCAAGCACAGCCCGACGCGCTGTGCTGTAGTGAACGTCGTTGCTCCTAGCTACTTCTTGCTAATTGCGTCATTCCTTATAGGCTCGAATAATGCGGTCTTAGCCTGCTCTCTCTCTCTCTCAACACTTGGCAGCTTTCTCCGGGCTGGCTGTGACGGCGTATTGTATGAGGGCATGAGGCCTAGATTGCTGCCTGGAATTTGATCGAGCTTCTAGAAATTCAAGAACATTGTAACTTGGACGGAACGATATCCGGGGTTGATTTGCACATTGCTAAACGAGTACCTAAATGTACTGGTCATGCACAGCCTAAATTGGACTATTTTCATCTTGCTTGAAAAAAATACATCTTGTCTTAAAAGTGTCGAGACTAGTACAGGCAACGACGGAGAAATCCGGCCGACACAAGAATCCGCCTTTTGATAGTAGTACCACACGTGCTCCATAGTAAAACAAAATTGATTTGTAGCCAATCCAATCGAGCCATAAACATGATTTAGCAAATAACCCTTAAAAATAAAATGAATGGCTAGGAGATAAACCTTCGCCATACTGTCGCTAATCTTACACTAATTCTGCGATATGAAGCGCACTAAGCTAGGAGCTACATGATCAACCGAAAGCGCGAGGCATTAACGCTGGCGGAGCGCGTTGGCGTGAAGGCTGCGTCGAATCAGCTCATCATCACCCGCGGTACCATCCACGACTGGCGGAAACAGGCAGACGCGATACGAAATTTCAAGGGTCACGGCTCAATGGTCAGGGTCGCAAATAAATACTTCCTGGCATCTCTGGCCTTTTGACGTACATGAAGGACGTTCGCCGGGATGAAGCTGTATTTACCGTTTGATTTGTATTATTATAACTGTATTTTTCACAAAAATGTTTTTTGTCGTGTATGTGTTATCAACCGCAGGTATCATCAGTTTCATGTGGAAGATTTATTCAGTCTGGATGATTTCCTATCTTAGTGGGGAGGAAGAAAGGAGAACTAGGGCTTGAACGTATGGTCCAACGCATTGCCAATCGGTACTATTTGACTATGTTATACTATGCATTTTATGTATTTCTTTTTACAGATATATAACTTGATATTATGATTCATATGTGGAACAGCTACGGATTCTCTTCCCAAAAACTCCAAGCTGCCAAAAGGTCCATTGAAGATCTCGAAGAGACACGAGCAGTTTGCGCTGGACTTTTGGACCCATACGGGGATATGAGGGAGCTGGCATTTTAAATGTAAACGAAACAGCCATCCTGTTTGACATGCCTCCGATTAAGGTGTGGGCTAGAAAGGGCAGAAAGGATTCAGCGCGCATATATATATTGGGTGCGAACAAGCACACAGGCCGCATGACCGCAGTTTTGACATTTCGCGATGACGGTAAGAGTTTCTGCCTTGTGATTTTACAAACCTTGATGTATGTTAACAATAATAATTGTGTTTTTAGGAATGAAAATGCCGATTCTCTTCATAATTCGCGGCGTCGTATCGAGCAAAATGGTCTCGAACAGTACCCCGACAACTACTTCTACGCTGTCCAAGAGAATACCTGTATGGACAACACGGTGTGGAAATTTTACGTAGATAAACTTTTAAAATTTGAAATAGATGCACCCGCTGTCCTTCTTGTAGACAACGTTGAGTGTCACGTGTCTGAATAAGTACAGCGGCTCGTGCCCGAAGAAGCCAATGCTACAGTGAACCCATTACCACCAAATAGCACTGCTGTTTGCCAACCGCTTGATGTAGGAGTACTAGGACCACTCACAGCAAAAAAACGAAACAGCGCTAGTAGATTAACAGGAAGCAGCGCTATAGAGAAGCGCATCCGCGCAATAAAGTCTACTAGTGCTGCTTGGGAAACCATAAAAATGAGACCGTAATTCGTAGCTTTCACGAAGGCTATTCCTAAGTACCCGGAGATAACAGTTTAAAATGCATACCCTTTTCTGGTCAATCATGTGTGTTTTCCGATCTGTTTTTGAAATTTCCGTGACTTTTTACGACAGTGGCGGATTTTTGTGTCGGGACCAGTGATTTCATTTTTGTATGAAGGATGGCATTCAGTGGTGCCGATTTCTCAGTCGTTGTCTGTATAAGGGGATGGTGATCCTAGCGGACCGAGCACATAGAAGAATTAATTCAGCGGTACTCGCCAGTATCAGTAACGTATTACTACTTATCTTGGCGAACAAATTGGTCTACACATTCAGCCTATCATAATCATTTCTACACATTTCAAATCGTAAAGTATTGATCACAATATGTCATATTGGCAAAGCAAGCAGCACGAGGAAGCTCTGAAATGTGGAGATGTTCCTTCCCTGGAACATACGTACGGGTCTGATGGTGATTGCAGGTATGCATAAGTCGTTTCAGTTAGTGTTATCAAAGTTTGGTATGGAGAAAATATTCAAGAAAACGAGAAACATGTATAACCCGCGTGATAGCGACGTAGACGGTAGAGCGTTGAGGTCGGGGCCTAGTCTGACGTTAGAGCAGCCAGGTGACAACTTTAAGTAAGTGAACTGCGCATTGTCTGCCAAGAGTTTCAGCATCGTCGTCGTGCAGGAGATCGATGCTGTCAAGTTCGTGAGCATCATGAGGGGTTAGCTCATTGAAGTGGTTCGCGGCAAGTTCTGATATAATGGCTGGATAGACCGCAGCGCTTGCAGTTGTACGTCGTTGTTGAGCCGGATCCGCCATTGCGCAGGAACCGCTTTTGACGGGGACGGCCGCGTGCTTTCTTGATCCGAGGGGCCTGGGGTATTTCATCGGCTCATCAATTCTTCCTGAAGGGGTAGATCCACGGACTTCCCAACGGAAGCTTCTGTGTACGCAGCCACGTGGTGGTAGCGATCGAAGTGGTTGAACACAAGGTTAAGATCACCTTAACCTTCAAAACACTGATGATATGTCTGCATGGGATACGATGCTGGTCCATAAATCCGCAGGTACAGTGGCTTTGGCTGAGGGTCACACGTCTACCGACTTGAACAGATGTTTGACGGTTGTACACGTAGTATACATCATCGGAAAAAGATGGTTCTATGCTGGCGTGATTCGTGTCTTCCCTCTGCTATCCATTTAATAGCAAATTGGCTACGTTTGAACGTCCACGACATTATCCTGGAACGGGCATCTTTAATAAACTCTGTTACGGAGAGAAGCTGCGTAGTAGAGAGGGAGTAGACTTGCGTAGAAGATGTGAAATGACGAAGTAAGTTGTAGTGAGCAGGGAGAGCCCCTGCCGGCAGGCAGGAGATGATTGGTGCCGAGAGCAACTACGCCTTTTACTATGGACCGCTGTATTCTATAACAAACGCAACACTAACAGCTTTAAGAGGTATTTTAATACTAGTCATCAGTTCTTGTGGGGTGCTTAGGTACGTTGTATCATGTACAAGGCTAAGCCTCTTAGCATGTATCAGTATAGTAAGGAACTTATACAATTTTTAACGGTATCAAAGGGTAGCTCGCCGTGACTTGTCAGTGCCGATTTGGAAGCCTGGGATAGCTGATCTGACTTTGCCCTGGTGGCTTGCTTACAGAAAAGGATGACTACATGGCATGCCGGTGGCCAGTGCGACATGAACAAGTGCAGCATGGGCTGGTGCTGCGTCGGGCAAGCCAGCTTCTCGGAAGTGAAAGCCCAGGACGGCCGCCCGCAAAAAAGAAGAGGCGCGCAGCCGCAGGTGGCGCAGCTCCTTCGGCTCCGGCAAGCACGCGAGTAGAGAGAATGAGCGCTGAGGAGGCACGCAAAGCGCTGCCATCGAAGGTGGCCACGGACCAAGGACTCATCGGTATGGTATTTTTCTCAGACGGAGCTTATGAGACATCAGGAGGCTACCGCGACGCCCAGCGCAACGTCGGAGACTGTCACGGATGATGCCGCGACGCCCAGTGTAGCGGCGGAGTCTCCGCGAGCGCATGCGGGCATGGCTGCGGGGGTCAGTGTGGACACGACTGCGAGGCCAATGTGGACACGCCTGTAGGGTCCAGGAACCGCAGTGATGCGAGGACCATCCGGCCGCATAAGGTCCTTCGCCTGACGTACGTGGATTCTGCCACCGACTGTGGTGATAGTTAGTTAGTGCCATCGACTATGATGTTAGGTGTCACCAACCAGTAAGTTAGTGCCACCGACAAAGACGCTATTTGCCACCGCCCACACGGCTGCTGCCACAAACGAGTTGACTAGCGTCACCGGCCAGACTCATGAGCCCGTTTACTACGAGATTTTCGGCAAGAATTTCGGTGTTGCCGGTTAACTGTACCAGGTGATTACACCTCAACGAAGCAAACTTGGCATGTTGCCCGGATTTCGATAGGTGTCTAACGGTTCGTGGCGTGGAGTACCGGGTCTTATGGCTCAATGCTAGTCGCTTTAACCATCACTTCTATCAGTGGACCTGGGAGCCTCGCGTTGAGTTGCTCAAGGATGGGTTCGACTAGGAGCTGGAACTAGAGGATAACTGGAAGGAGATCTTTCTCAACTTAGTATTATACGGTTCCTTCAGCGCGAAAAACTTCGATGGGTAGTTGGTTAGCTGAAAATGGTGCCATGAGGTAGTGCAGCGCGAAATGGTGAATGGACTACCCGCTCCACAAATTACACAAAATGTACCAAACAAGATCATGCGTATGGTACTTTTGGTCCTGTTTTTAGCCTGCCGGTCTCTAAGAAAAGCTGCCGGTCATTAGCATCTCCCTTATACTACACTACATGTTGCTTTTCAGCAAGTGGTACGTGGTACCACTTAGCTAACAGGATTTCAGTACGTGTCCTGAGGGCCATCCATACTACATTTTTGGCTAGGCATAACCATGGAGGATAGTTAAAGCTATACATTTACACCACAGGCGGCTTTGCCGCAGATAAGAAGAGATATATCAGTTCCCATTTAGACCACTAAAGACTTGGCTGATGCGCTTACTAAACCGTAACATCATGATAGCAAAAATAGACGGTAAATCGGGGTGCCTCAAGTAAGGTTCTATACACCTCAAATATAAGCGGCAAGATTCTAGTAAAGAAACTTTGAAAAAAAAGAGCAATTGTTTTCAGGATCAAAACTTTAGGAATAATTGCTTTTTAAGTCTCTATTTAGGTATTGTTAGAGTGCTATGATTGGACTAATTAGCTACCAATGAGAAAGCGCAAAAACACATCCTACTTTACACAGGTACTTAAAAAGTAAGCCTATCATGGGACGTCGTGGGATGTTGTGTGAGGAGAACGCGTGGTACTGAGCCCGCCTTTGAGACCGTCTCCCTCACTTTTAAACCAACTAATATTTCAGATACGTACTTAGACGTAGAACCATGGTGAGGGGACACACGAGGAGCGACCCAAACCTGGGTCTGAAAAAGTTCTATGGAGAGGACTACACGATGTGGAGGGATAAGGCCCTCACGTACGTCGAGGCTCTGGATAAGGCCTCTTAGCGTGAGAAGTTGGAAAAGGAAAATCCGACGGCGACGGTGATCATGATGGACTTCCTTGATGGGACCCATGAGAGGCCGATCATATCGGTGGGAGGGGAGAGATCGCAGGAGGAGGCAAAGCAAGGTGCTGGGCTACCAACACTGGCCGAGCGCGCACAAGGCGCAGCTGAATCTTTTCAACCAGACATTGCCGAACGACTTCCTGAGCGGTCTGTCGGATCAAGTGTCGAATTGAACGCCGGCGACATATGGAAAGTAATCGAGCTACTTCGGAAGTGGAAGCGCTTAACCATGGTCAACTGGAGCAACCTGGGGCCTGTTCGCCCAGCTCAAGAAGCTTCGCAACGGCATCAGCCGCAGGATGGGGGGTCTGGTTAGAAGGGGTATAGTGACCGAGCCTTGGGTGTGCATTCAAGCGCTGGCTCTACTTCCAAGTGAGTTTTGAGGCAGCTCAGTCACTATGACTGCGGAGTGGTTCACGGTTGAAAATGTGAAGACAGGTCTGCGTCGCGCTTTTTTTGGCGAGTGCTCCAAGAAGGAGGTCAACGGGGTAACTGAAAAGACGCGCCCGCTTAACATCAACGTGGCCAAGAGGGTCATAGGCAAGTAGTGAACCAAGGATGAAGCAATGGTCGAAGGATAACTTCTCCTGACTTGATGATGGTCACTGGAAAAAGGAGTGCCCGGTGATGGTGGAAGATCGCGATCCAAAGCGCCCTGGAGGGCCTTTGTTCCGTTCCAACATCCGCACCGAACCAGGCGCGAAAAAGAAAAGGTTGACGGTCATGAAAGCGGTCACCTCGATTGCTGAGAAGGTGACAAGAGATGAAGTTGAGGAGAGATCGTCTGCCGAGGATATGGCGCTTTCGACCACCAGCTGGCAAAAGCTCTCCAAGATGCCGATCAGCTCGAGCTCAAGGAGCAAGTCCCGGCGGGCCATGCAGCATAGATGGGTCCCCATTGAACTCAATGAACCCAATGGATATCGATGAGGATGTTCGGAAAAGATGCGGTGGATATATTTCTAGATTGAAGCAAGTGGCAGTGACTGACAACCTATGGGTGGTTTATGCAGGGGCTGGACACGTAATAAGCTCGGATCGCCGGTGAGTTTGCCGTCTAGGCAGAGGCCAACCGCATACTTTCGAGTATGGCAACGGGGGCACCTCGTCGACCGAGCTGTAAGGCACAGTGCAACCAGGCCAACGGGTTACTATAGTTATCTCAATACAAGGTTGCCTTTGACAAGGACTGCGGTAGTAATTGGTTGAGCGCATATTACTTAGCCATGCAAGGATATCGCCACATTCAGACAAAAACTGGGAAGTTTATGTATTTCTTGGATGTTAAGAATCGCTTTATGTTTGCTGCGGTAGCACTGATGAGGTGTACTATCTCCCGAGCAGAAGAGCAACTGTCAATGCAAAAATACTATCGGTGGAAAAGACTCACCAGTTCAGAGCCGAGCGAACGTTAAGAATGGCACCTGAGATTAGGTCATGTTGGGATAGGCGACGAATATCTTGACCGGAGAAATCATTAAAATGCATCATATCTGACGCGAAAGAATATGGCTAAGTTTTTTTGCTTACCATATTTCATACGGAAATATGGTAAGCAAAAAAACTACGACTCCCTTGCATATTCTGCACATGGGCTCAGTAGGAAAATCGAAGGTAAAAGGTATGCAAGGATACAGGTATGCCCTAGCGGTAGACGACTATGCAGCGATATACACGTGGCACTTTGTGATGAAGTGAGGTGAGAAATATTAAAGTCCTCATTACGCACTTGTAAAACAATGCCCATATGGAGTAAGAAGGTTAAGGACAGATGGTGGAACGGAGATTGTAAATGCCGTCTTGAAAGGTTACTGTGCCAAGAATAGGCTAGTCTACCAGCAATCGAATGTGGAATCACATGAAGATGCCGAGAGAGCACACCAAACACTAATGGGAAAAGTAAGATGTGCACTAGTTGGTTCAGGTATGGCTGCAAAATGGTAGCCAGAAGTGCTACTGTATATGACAACAGTGAGCAGTCGGATACCAACCGCACAATTACACGGAAAAGCCCCTATGAGATATTGCACGGTAAGAAGCCCAGTGGGATACCACTGCTACTTTGGGGTAGCACCTGCTACGCCCATGTGCCCAAATCCAAGCGGAAAAATCAGAAACTTAGAGAGCGAGCCGTTGAGTGAAAACTCTTAGGATTTTCAGACAGCTATAAAGGGTATCCACTGCTAGATCTGAGAGGCAACCGGTATCTTATTGCCGCGATGTAAATTCTGGAATAACATCGACTGAAGAGTTGATTGAAAAATCGTTTCCTTTTGCCACAATTCAGTCAAGCCCGGAATCCATAACAGAAATGTGTGAGCTAGGCAAGAGACCACGAAAGGACAGCACTTTACCACCGCAGAAAAGGACAAGAGTGGAGGTGGATAACCCCAAACCTCTGTATGCCGCGGAGCAGTGGGAGCTCCGGAGCAACAGTTGTCCGTTCCCCGCATTCCTCGCAGCCGACGCAATCGAATACCGAACTTATGTCTTCGGGATTAATGCAGTTTCTATAAATGCTGTTACTACTAGCATCAAAGTGATACCAATTCCGCAATCACTCAAAGAGGCCAAAAGGGTCCATATGCCAAGCAGTGGGAGGCAGCAGTGCAGCTTGCGTATCAGGCAATGGTAGCGAGTGATACTTGGGAAATAGTACCGCTACCAAAATGGCGAAAAGCATTAGGCTGCAATTGGGCATTCGATGTTAAGTATCATCCTGATGGCGCAGTTGACGGGTTTAGGGCCAGACTGGCGGTGATGGGTAATACACAAATCCAAGGTATAGATTCACTGAGATTTTCTCGTCGGTAGCGCGACATGAGTCACTTCGACTGCTACTCGCCATTGCCGCAATCGCAGACATGCATGTCCATCAAATGGATGTGTCCACAGTGTTCCTTAACGGAACGCTCCAAGAGGAAATTTATATGCAAATGCCCTTTGGCTTCCGCCACGGCGAAGCGTCGAGCGTTTGCAAATTAAGGAAGAGTTTGTATGGGCCCAAACAAGCCCCGCAGATATGATACGATCTGCTTAATAAAAAGTTTTAGTAAGCCTAGGGTTTTGTCGGTGCAAAGGAATACTGTTTGTACCGCCAAAAGTTGGAGGTGAATGGTGGGACACACGTAGTACTCATCTGCGCGTACGTGGACGATATCACGATCGTGGTGACATATATACATGTAAATTTGCTGCAAAAAGGTTAAGGCCAAATTCGCATCAGGTTCTCTATGAAGGACCTTGGTGATATACACTACCTACTGAAGATGGAGATAAAGAGAGAGAGGGTAAATAAGATCCTTAGTATGTATCAACATAAATATATTTTATGGACTTACTACAAAAGTTTAATATGTTTGACTGCAACTTATAACCAACTCTTAAGCAATGAGTATAATCCTTGAGAATGAGGGAAATATAAATCCGGAGCAAAATAACAGCTCAGCCATTTGACTATACGAGCCTGGTGGGCCATTGATGTATCTTATAAGATAAACCCGCCTGATATTGCAATTGCTGTAAGGGAGTTAAGCAAATTCTTATATGCTATAATAAGAGCCATTATAGGGCAGACTAGAGACTACTAAAGTAACTGAAGGGAACGCCGACGTACGGTCTCATATTTGATGGGAATGCAACGAAGTGATATACGAGCTGTAGACAGACGCGATCTTCGCGAATGGTACTGAAAACAGAATGTCAGTGCGTGGACCGATGCATGCATTACTTGGAAAAGTTTAAGACAAAACATAGTGAGTCTGCATACAGCACAGGCTGAGATAATAGCAGCGAGTGGGGTTATTAGAGAAAGCTGTGGCTTTGGGTACTTTTGGAGGAACTTGATTTAAACAGTCACAACCAATGGTATGTTGGTGCGGTAATAAAGGCGCCATTAGTATTATACGAGATCCTGCGAATCATACTTCTACCAAGCACATTGAGATCAAAGTTTATATGCAAGAGAAGTACGTGGCAATGGCAGAATATTAGTAAATTACTGCAACACAAATGATATGGTGGCTGACGTCCTAACAAAGACACTACCCGAACCCAGTTTGAGAAATTAAGGAGCCTGATGGGAGTCAAAGACCTAAGTCTCCATCACTGCGAAGACAATCGACGAATCAATATCCATTGGAAGACACTAGCAAGTTGCAGTTGCAAGGATCGTCCATCCGAGCTAGAAGGTAAACATCGACCATGCGGTTTGAAGTCGAAGAGCAAAAGATACTCATGCGCGACTACCAAGTTAAAGTGCAAAGATCGACCATCTAGCTTGAAGTGAGTTCGAAGATATGTTTAAGACAAGGACGAGACTCGAGTCGTAAAGAGGAACAGCAAGACGTTATGACATTATTAAAACTTCCAGTTGCGCTAAAGTTGTATGGTTAAAGACAAGACTAGGACACGCCGCAATAATGCGATGCAAGCACAAGTAAGGGAAGGTCCATTGACCTCACCTAGGAAGAGAGGGGCAAGCCCCAGCCATGAGTATGCCACTTTGGACTACCTCTCCCCCAAAAACTCTGGATAGAAATTACCACAAGCGGCGGCGACCGACCTGGACGTTATGCTGGGTTTGTTTACCCCCCCCCCCGAAGGTCGTGAATTTGGAAGTACAAATTTGTGAAAGCAGATGTAACTTCATATTCAACTGTTACAAAGTTTTTTTTTTTTTTTTTAACCACAACTGTGAAAGGTCGTAATCGAAAGGTCGTATAGTATTTGGGATCCGTCCAAATGAAAAACAGATAAGACGGATCATATGCGAGCAATGAAAAGATATAGGATATGATTTGCCTGGGTGTACGTGACAAAAGATAGGATAGGCCATGTGCTTGAACTTTAGTGAGTGTTAAAGTGCTATGATTGGACTAAATAGCTACTAATGAGAAAGTGCAAGCACATCCTACTTTGCACAGATATTTAAGTAGTAAGTGGACCATGGGCATTAATAATACGCCGAGGGATGCTGTATGAGGAGGACGCGCAGTACTGAGCACCCTTGAGACTATCCTCCTCACTTTAAACTAACGGACAACTAGCTAATCAGTCTAATAGGTATAATAGAGGGAGCTACTCATATATCGTCCCGTTCTCCTCTGTGGATTTAGAAACTCGCCACTGACATCGGGTTTGAGACATGGGTGTGAGACGAACGAGTGGCAGCGATGGGTTATTGAGCAATGCCGAAGGGCTGCCAGGACGGTTGGTTGTGAGGCTACATGTACCTAATAGGTGGTACTACCGGTTGTTCCACTACTCCGGTATACCTGGCCGATGAATACCCTTAACGAGGAATAAATATTCACTATGAGTAGCGAGGAGATCATCTGTACATCCAATTTTGAGCTACACGTATACAGTACAATATACTCTGTCGAGAATCAAAGAAAAACATGTGGAAACCAGTACAGTACCACTTCGTCTCAAAACAAATGTCAGGTGCAACTCTCTTTCGTGTTTTAAACAAAAGTCAGAAGCTATAGTTGACTTCACGATAGGCATGCTGACGTGATAGCTGACCCTGCTGCAGAACGAGGCAGTGACCGGAGGGCACTTCAACGTCACCGGAAGTCGTCCCTCCCGATCAAGCTTGGCCTTCGACATGTGAGCGGGCTGGAAGTCGTTTCCGCTGCCGTGGACAACGCACCGATCCATTACGGACTGAAGGCTGAGAAATACCTTGTTGATTGTAGAGCGTGGGGGGGTAGCTGTCGGTAAATGTCATGGACAGTGCAGATCAATGCTTGTAGCGTGCGCGTCACCTTCTTCTACTGGCGGGCCTGGATGGCGTGGAAGACCCCGTGTCCAGGGCGTCATGTCTGGAGAGTTGGGCGGCTAGAACGCCAGCCCCACGTTCAGGCTCGACGCCTGCACTGCCTCAGCAAACTCGGCGTCCTCGACAGCAATGTGTGGCGGTGCATTGTCTTGCTGGACGACCACAGGAGCTCCTGGTTCTTGGTGGGGCCACCGTGACGCAATCGCTGGCAGGAGCTGCCGGATAACATGGCCTGTAGCTTTGCGTGTTGACGGAGATGACGCGGGCATTAGCGTTCCTGCTGGCCGGTTGCGGCTTGTCCGAGCAGCAGGCGCATACTCAAGGAACGGCCGATGCCCAGTTTGCCATAAAAATACTGGCAACGCTGAGCATCCCATCGTGGTCTTACGACCGCTCCCAGTACCATGGCTTTGACGATATGGCGCCGGTTCCGGAGACCGAATGCCGGGGTTGGCTCGCCCGGCAGCGCGATAAATCGCCTTTTTACCTTTGCCAGATAGAAGATATCCACGTAGATTTTGTCGTACATGTCTCTAAATACCAGCGACGCTGGGTCAATATGTACGCAGCTGAACTTTACCCGCCGGACCTTGTTTGCATCGGTCAGCACTGGCCTAGAGACGCTGGTGGCTACTCGAGGAGCGCCTGCACGAACTCGGCGGTGCAGCGTTGCAGCAGGGACTCCGCAGACGCGACCAGTCGCGCGCACGGGGGCCGTGTCTCGGGCGCGGTTCCTCGCAGTCTCTCGAGGGCAGCATCGAAGCTTTTTTTTTGCCCCCGGTGGTCCGCTTTCGAGATGGAGCCGTCAGGATGACGCTGGTAGCGGCCGTTGCTAGCGCGCGCTACCAAATGCTTGACACGGTTCGAGGGTGGACGCCAAACTTGGCTGCTACTAACCTTGTAGCACCAAGGGTACTATGGCGTGGGTTGCCACCAACGGCATCCTGCGCCACTGACCACAGTATTTGGTGGATCTGCTGCTCGGTGAGATTCTTCTTCTTGGTAGCGGTGCGGGGGGGGGGGGGGGGGACGCGGCATCGGCATCATGGCGTGCTGAAGGTCGTGGGTAGTGGAGGCTGGCGAAATCGCTAATGAGGTGTACGTATTGTTAGCCTACCTAGCAGTCGCCGGTACGTCTTGAGTTTTCCGATCTATCTCGAGCCACGCACACCATTCGAACCAGCTCGATGAACGGCGCTCATTTCTACCACTTAGACGGCCTTTCACTGCTTTTTGGCCAATAGCCGTCGGGCGGAGACTGAAGCGGACATTTGTTTTGAGGCGGAGTGGTAATCTAGTCACGAGCTTGTTAACATGTGCGCTGAAACAAGATAATTTCCGCTGCACTCAAACGTACCGCGAAATAGCATCGAGGACGCAACCTGGTCTACCACGACGTTGAAGATATTAATTGTACAAGCGAAACGGGGAGTCGACTCAGGAGCAAATTGACAACACTTTAAACTTTTAAAAAGGTATCTCCTCTAATACCGCAGTTGCTGCGGCACAGTCTTTTAAGCATTTTAAAAATGCTAACACGACTCAAAAGCTCATCTACAAAGTGAGATCGAATTTTGATACCAATTCATTGATAGAAATTGCTGCTTGGCGTCGTCAACGGATAACAAATACTTCATATATCAGATACGGGTCGCTCTTTGCGCTACAACTCGCAAGTTGTCTAGAAAATAAATAGATGAATATGCTACGGCGACACGCTGTCACGTTCTGACCTGCTGGACTTCTCGATGCTGTGTTGAGTCGCTAACAATAGAGCATTGCTTATGCGTCCTCCTTCTCGAGAAAGCGCTGCACCAAGTACGGGATGGCCTGGAAGCCGTCACACTCGAAGTTGCGCGGCAGCGGCTCTGACCTGCCGCCTAGCGTGATGCTGAGGAACTCGTTGCAGAACGTCGTCATCAGCTTCTTGCGCGTGTCCACGCCCGTGACTAGTTTCACGAACAGCCGAGGCTGCGACATCGAGTGCACAATGTAACTCATGAACGCGTCACAGTACTTGCAGGACGTGCAGCCCTCCTCGTGCTTGCGCTGCGCGTACGCCCACACCTGGTAGCGCAGATCGGCGAAGTCGTTGAAGCGTCGCTCGAGCTGGTAGTCGGGTCGGCCACTGGGCGCGGCCTTGGCCACCTTAAGCGTCGGGATGCGCGACGTGCTGTGCTCCAGGAACACGTCCAGCACGTAGTAGACGACGCCGTCGCGCTCCGTAGTGTGGTTGATCTCGATACGGTCGATCTTGGCCAGGAACGAGAGCGGCTCGGAAGCCTTGGACGACAGCGTGGGCGTGATGGTCACGGGAGACAGCGGCTGTAGGTGGGGGACCATCATCGGGGTCATGGTGGCGTCGGTGGTGGTCATAGTGGCAGTGGACGCAGAGGACATTGTCGTCGTTTGAGTGAGGATGTTTTGGTGGTGAAGTGACTCGAGTGTCGCACTGCGGGCGGATGTGGAGACTGAACTAGACGTGGAAACTTGACAAGTGGGTCATCTAGACGGCCGTTTTGGGTCGTTTTGAGTCGGTGTTGCGCGCGGCTGCCGGCGGTCTCGGACGCTGTCTGCGACTATGCTTATCGTCCCGTCTCGGTCGCTGCTAACGATGGGCGCTTGGCAAGGGCGGACAACCGTGAAGGTTACCCATCACCACCAGCCAATCCGAACCTGTTCGCCTTCAACTTCGCGCGCTCATTGGCCAAGGCGGCAGCCCAAGCACCAGAGCACCGCAAATTCTCGCCGCGGACCTCCCCGAGATAATCACAACCAGACTGTCGGGGCGGCCAATCGACCGAGCGCTTTGGAGCTCTGAGTGATCGTCCGTGACGCTCCGGTCGTGGCAGGTCTCGTTCTGCTTGGCGTCGCAATGCCCCGTCCCAGGATGCCAACTCGTGATCACGAGAATCTGTGTCTGTCGCCGCTGCTCCTTCTCAGCGAGCGAAAGGGCCGCTGCTCAGTACTCTGAGACGTAATGCGATTCTCACAAAGCGGCTCTTGCGGACTGTCCCATACCAAACGTGGATAGACACCAACACGTTGCGCTGCCGAGGATGGCGAGGCTGCTTCGTCGGCGGTCATCTCAACGCAGCGAGGCAATTTGCTGCTGTGCTCTCCAACGCCAATGTGACTTGATTATGGTGCTTGGTAGACGGTAGAAGTGCCGCGACGCAGACGAACGCAATGCCGGGCTCGCACTGCTCGTTCGCTTTTCGGCGATCTTCCGGGCGTTAGCGCCGGCTACAGCTTGCTAGCTATATAGGCAAGCGCAGGCGTGCAGCCATCCATCTCGCCCTGTGTAGGCGTGCACTCGCCATCTTGTGGCAGCCTGCCAGTGTTCCTGATACATGTACACCGTATCAGGTCCGGAGCAGAGACGTTAGTCCACCCTTCACCACGCTTGTGCAAAGTTACCACAAAAAAAAAAACGGCTCACGTCCACCATCGCCTGCTGACCCGGGCGAGACGCGAGGCCAAGCAGCCCACCTTCACCTTCCTCGAAATATCTACATGTACACTTCATCGTTCGCTCGTCGGGAAGACACGCCCGCCTCGGAACGACGGCGCACCTATCACGCAGCGAATTTGTACCGCCAGGCCGGGCGCCCCGCTCAGAAGCAGAAGCGGGCGACTTGTATTTTGTATAAACGTGCAATGCATGCGACGGGGCATTTTCGTGCGTGGCATACGACAACCAAGATGACGGCAATTTGTCGCCGGTCACACCGTTCGTGGTGACCGCCGACACACGAGGCGTGTAAAGCTGAAGTTCAGTTTCACACAAAATAATGTCGCATGCTCTACGTGTACTGAAGTAGATGTCAAAATTAGCTCACTTGTCAAGTTTCCACCAGCCGCATAATTCGGTCTGTCTATCACAGTCGCCCACGAGGAGGGCTACACGTCCTGCAAGTACTGTGACGCGTTCATGAGTTACATTGTGCACTCGATGTCGCAGCCTCGGCTATTCGTGAAGCTAGTCACGGGCGTGGACACGCGCAAGAAGCTGATGACGACGTTCTGCAACGAGTTCCTCAGCTTCACGCGTGGTGGCAGGTCAGAACCGCGGCCGCGCAACTTCGAGTGTGACGGCTTCCAGGCCATCCCGTACTTGGTGCAGCGCTTCCTTGAGAAGGAGGACGCATAAGCAGTGCTCTAGCGATAGTTCAAGCCCCGCCGCGTTGCCCACACAACACAGCATCGACAAGTAAGGCAGGTCAGAGCGTGGCAGCGCGTCGCCGTACCGTATCCATCTATTTATTTCCTAGACAACTTGCAGGTTGTAGCGCAAATCTTAATTATTTGTAGACGACGTCTACGAAGCAGCAATTCCTATCAATGAACACTTCAATGAACACTTCATTGATAGGAATTGCTGCTTCGTAGATTGGTATCAATATTCGATCATCTTCGCGATCACTTTGTAAGTGATCATTTCTTCAGCTGAGCAGGCATGTCAGCATTTTATGTGTGGCTTCGGAGCTGTTTTAACCCGACCCATCGAATGTGCTTGAAGAGATTGTTGCTACTATTGCTCCTTAGACAACGTGGTGACTTCCGATTTTGTCAGCACGATAACTTCAACGTGTTTGTAGATTGTTTGCTCATCACGATATTGCGGTACATCCGAGCGCAAAGAATACTATATCATGCAGGAGTGGACATCAACATGGCTTCACTCTTAGACGGTGGGGCAGCTGTCCTATCCTGCAACACAGCAAGCTCGAACGGGTGTCGTTTGTCCATAAATATTAAGTAAGGAATGATGTTGCTCCGCTTATGATATCTCGTGCATTAATTGTCAACAAGCTTGCTTTAATCTGCCCTCCCACGGATTATTTGACAAATAGCTATAGATAGCAGGCAACTGGATATTTTTCAAGAGAACTTGTTTTCTGCCTAGCTGAAGGATAAAGGCGCAGCAGCAGGGTTTTGCTGTAGCCTATCAGCCCGCAAAGTCAGAATAAAGACAAACGTATTATCTTCTGCAAGTCGCTGCTCGAAGCATCGAGTTTAAACAAATAAGTCGGGGTGAGGTGTGTTGTGTTACTGGCGCTGTGCAGCATCGAGCTCTCATAACCATTCCCGGTTGTCGTTGCTTAACGCATTGTTGTAATGGAGTTACTGCTGTAAAATGGCATCTCTAATATTCAATTTCTATCATACACCTGGAATCCAGACAATCAGGTTGTTATGATTCACCTGACCGCCATCCTCATTCTTTTGTGTAAAATGAACTTCAGCTTTACACGCGCTACTGAAATCTTGGTTTTTGTATGCCGCGCGCAAAAATGCCCCGTCGCATTCGTTGTAGTTTATGTACCGACAAGATCGCCGGCCTACTGAGCTGGGCGTCCCGGCCTAGCGGTACAAATTCGCTGCTTGATAGGTGGCGCCGTCGCTCTGAGGCGGGCGAAATCCGTCTCGCTTCTCGACGAGCGAACGATGAAGCTGCTCCAGTAATTGATTTTTCGAGGAAGGTGGGCGGGCCTGGAGGCGATGGTGGACGTGAGCCGGTTTGCACAAGCGTAGTGAAAGAACATCTCTCTTCCGGACCTGATACAGTGCACATGTATCAGGAGTCCTGATTCAGGAGAGACTGGCAGGCGAGACTCCCACACAGGGTGAGATGGATGGCTGCACGCCTGCGCTTGCCTATATAGCTAGCAAGCTGTAGCCAGCGCTAACGCCCGGAAGATCGCCGAAAAGCGAACGAGCAGTGCGAGCCCGGCATTGCGTTCGTCTGCGTCGCGGTACTTCTACCGTCTACCAAGCACCATAATCAAGTCACATTGGCGTTGGAGAGCACAGCAGCAAATTGCCTCGCTGCGTTGAGATGACCGCCGACGAAGCAGCCTCGCCATCCTCGGCAGCGCAACGTGTTGGTGTCTATCCACGTTTGGTATGGGACAGTCCGCAAGAGCCGCTTTGTGAGAATCGCATTACGTCTCAGAGTACTGAGCAGCGGCCCTTTCGCTCGCTGAGAAGGAGCAGCGGCGACAGACACAGATTCTCGTGATCACGAGTTGGCATCCTGGGACGGGGCATTGCGACGCCAAGCAGAACGAGACCTGCCACGACCGGAGCGTCACGGACGATCACTCAGAGCTCCAAAGCGCTCGGTCGATTGGCCGCCCCGACAGTCTGGTTGTGATTATCTCGGGGAGGTCCGCGGCGAGAATTTGCGGTGCTCTGGTGCTTGGGCTGCCGCCTTGGCCAATGAGCGCGCGAAGTTGAAGGCGAACAGGTTCGGATTGGCTGGTGGTGATGGGTAACCTTCACGGTTGTCCGCCCTTGCCAAGCGCCCATCGTTAGCAGCGACCGAGACGGGACGATAAGCATAGTCGCAGACAGCGTCCGAGACCGCCGGCAGCCGCGCGCAACACCGACTCAAAACGACCCAAAACGGCCGTCTAGATGACCCACTTGTCAAGTTTCCACGTCTAGTTCAGTCTCCACATCCGCCCGCAGTGCGACACTCGAGTCACTTCACCACCAAAACATCCTCACTCAAACGACGACAATGTCCTCTGCGTCCACTGCCACTATGACCACCACCGACGCCACCATGACCCCGATGATGGTCCCCCACCTACAGCCGCTGTCTCCCGTGACCATCACGCCCACGCTGTCGTCCAAGGCTTCCGAGCCGCTCTCGTTCCTGGCCAAGATCGACCGTATCGAGATCAACCACACTACGGAGCGCGACGGCGTCGTCTACTACGTGCTGGACGTGTTCCTGGAGCACAGCACGTCGCGCATCCCGACGCTTAAGGTGGCCAAGGCCGCGCCCAGTGGCCGACCCGACTACCAGCTCGAGCGACGCTTCAACGACTTCGCCGATCTGCGCTACCAGGTGTGGGCGTACGCGCAGCGCAAGCACGAGGAGGGCTGCACGTCCTGCAAGTACTGTGACGCGTTCATGAGTTACATTGTGCACTCGATGTCGCAGCCTCGGCTGTTCGTGAAACTAGTCACGGGCGTGGACACGCGCAAGAAGCTGATGACGACGTTCTGCAACGAGTTCCTCAGCATCACGCTAGGCGGCAGGTCAGAGCCGCTGCCGCGCAACTTCGAGTGTGACGGCTTCCAGGCCATCCCGTACTTGGTGCAGCGCTTTCTCGAGAAGGAGGACGCATAAGCAATGCTCTATTGTTAGCGACTCAACACAGCATCGAGAAGTCCAGCAGGTCAGAACGTGACAGCGTGTCGCCGTAACATATTCATCTATTTATTTTCTAGACAACTTGCGAGTTGTAGCGCAAAGAGCGACCCGTATTTTAATTATCCGTAGACGATGTCTATCAATGAAAAATTGGTATCAATATCTGATCATCCTCGATCTCACTTGTAGGTGAGCACTTGGTCAGCAAAGTAGATGCATGAACATTTTGAGTGAGGCTTCGAAGCCGTTTTATTACACTGCAGCGAGTGTGATAGAGGAAACACGTGTGCAGTGTTGTTAATTTTCTCCGGTTTGTCAGCACAAATACTTTAACGTGTGGGCAGGTATGTTGCTTGCTCGTTGTGATAACGCGGTACGTCCGAGGACAAAGAATAATTTATCGTTCAGTGTGCGGATGTCGACAGGCTTCGTTTAGTGGACACCAGCCACTGATTCATTAACCTTATTATTCGTCGGGACGTGGTGCGAGTTCAAGAAGCAATCACAGGCAGCGTTTTTTTCCATTAGATAATCGACGAAAATACCCCGTGCCGGTGCGTGCATCATCCTCAATGTGTCGTTTCAATACGCAGCGTACACGTACCCCAGGTCGCGCGTTTAAGTTTGCTGACGAAATAATGCACATCCTCACTGGTCCTCTAGAGACTTTCTTCCACGCCTTAATTAAGACCACCATGACCCAAATGAGGCAAGGACCAAAGGGATCAGCAACATGCAACCGTGTTTGTATTGGCGGGGACCGTGAGAAGCAAGCTCTTCTTCGCGATCAAATTGAACATCTGCAGTCGGACTGCACACTCGGGTATGTGTCGTGAAGGCGTGGCTTCTAAGCAGGCTATCCAGCTTGTCTCGCGATTTTTTTTGTCACGTTCAAGACCGCCGAAATAATGTTGATTTGCTGATCAAAATTTCCAGTACGCGAAAAATATTTTTGAGACTTGGCATAGTAGGGCCTCCGACATCATCAAAACTTTGCAAGAGCATCGAAGCCTGAGTCCGACCGACCCTCACCAAGGAGGGAGTTGGTTCTACTGGCACGAGTTAGCATTGCTGCAGCGAGATATGACGCGCTTTTACTGCAACCGCTAGACCCTATACATATAGTGAACTGATCAATGCGGGTCATTCACTCAAAGAAGGAATAGCCAATGATTCAAACAGGTCCCCAGGAGACATCACGGTGTCTCTCCTCGGGTCTCTTACAACGTTGATAAGGTGAGAGCATAGTCTCTTGTTCAGTCTTTAAACTTATCAGATGCAGTCGCCAATATGGCAACGCTACACGGACCTCATCAGCTTCCATTGTGCTGACACGAAAGGCAGTCACCAAATATATACAGCATTCAGTCCGTACGCTGATGGCTCGCAGTGAACTCTGGCGTCCAGGTTCACCAGCACCGGACAGCGACCTACTGGATCAATCCCGGAGATCGGGATTGGCTTGTCTTCACCGTCCCCATAAATCGCGCTCGGAGACACGTCGAACTGGGCGGATGTGGCCGGCTAGGACGCCTATCCCGAATATTCGCGGCTATAGTGTCGCGCAGCGCCGAGTGCAGAGACCGCGAGCATGGCACCCAGCCGTTTTCCGCCTTTAGGGCTCGGATGGTTAAGTGCCTGCTACACACGCGCGAAAATTACGCGAGAGGTATAAATACCTGGGCTTGGCCACATGTATAATACCAGCCTTCGGTGGCACGGACCTGGTCTTCAGTTCTCAATTCGCCACTAGAGCGTCAAACCCGTGCCATCACTCGGAGGGTGCATCACTGTTGTAACGGCATCGCGAGCTTCCGCCTCCTTCCTTCTTCCTCCACCACCGCCACAATTCACATCATCACACATGGTCCACTTCTGGGAGCGCGCCTGGGCACCATCTCTATCTCCGGTCTGTCTGACGCCACACCACTCGTCCAGTGCAGTGGAGCCCATCAGCGTGCTGGAGAAAATCGACCACGTCGAGATCACCAACTTCGCCGAGATCGGCGGCGTTGTCTACTACTTCGTGGACATCTATCTGAAGCACCACACGAACCGCATCCCGACCAACAAACGACTGGAGGCGTCGCGGCGAGACGAACCGGACTACACCATTCAGAAGCGCTTCAACGACTTTGCCAACCTGCGGTACCAGATATGGAGCTACGCGCAGCGCCAGCACGACGGTGGGGCCGCGTGCAAGTACTGCAGCAACAGCATGGACTTCCTCGTGACTAGCTTTTCGCAGCCACGCCTGTTAATCAAGTTATTCATCAAGGACAAGAAGATCCGCCGTCGCCTACTGGCCAAGGGCATCAACAAGTATATCGAGCTAGCTATTGGCGGCAAGGATAAGCCCCGGCAACGCTACTACACGTGCGACGGCTACATGACGATCCCAGCGCTGGTCGAGAGGTTTCTCCGCGACGACGCCTGATAATGTTGGCTAAGATGGAAACACCATCTGGCAAGCCAATGCCTGAGTGATGCGACTGCGGCGATTCTCTCTCCCTGCCGAAAAACCCTGTGTTGACCAGCTGTCTAAATTAACTTAATGTTGTCTGTAGAATATTGGTATAGTTAGACAAGACGAGCGGGCAACGGCTAAGTTTCTCAGCGCCCAGCGCACACTCGCATAGTATTTTTTAAACTCGTAAATAGCAGGCTGTGGGGTGAATCGTGTCTGTGTTAAATATGGACTTGTCTGCGTTTTATGCCATCTGATGATCAAAGCAGAGCAAGTACTGGCCGCGCACGCTGACAGTATTCGTGTTTTTCGTCATCTCAACGCAATAGGCCTGGCAACGGAAATAACTACGAACGCTTCGAAGCACCCAGGCACTCGCATCGTTTTGACCACTTGCTTCTCCAGTCCACCACACAATATCTGGCAAGCCAGAATGATATGACTGGATCATTGCTTCCATAAGCAAGGCGAGCTTGCGCGGATGTCGCTTCCAACCACAACCAAACAATATTAATATGTCGACAGCTAAATGATACCGGTACATGTAATGTCGGTCCCCGATAGATTCCTGCACCTTTGCCCTAACAGCTACTGATCTTCTTAACGTTTAAAAGTTAGAAGGAGAAAATGAAAAGCATTCGAGCAGTTTCCAGGAGAATACAAAGCAACATCAAAATTCTTGCAGTAGAGCACCAACGCATTACCACACGTCCGTCGTGTGCGGTACATATATGTAGATCCTGCTGACAAGTTGAAGTCGTTGTAGTCCTGCTGGCAAGTAGAAGTCGCAAATCTATAAATGCAGCGAAGCGTCACCCTTGGCAGTCGAATGTTCAACACCCGCCAGACACTTCCAACAACGGTTATTAAAGGGCACGAATGTCGCCACCGCCGAGGCTAGCAATATCGGCTGCTTATAGACAAAAAAAAATGCCCATGATCCGCTGAACTTCGACCAATTTCATACGCGTGCCCGCGCACCGAAGCGTGTCCATCACAGTAAGTTGAGGTTCGCATTGTAGTGTCCGCCACACCATATGAAGCCATGTCGATGTAACAGACGGTGCAGGATATCGTTAAAGCCACGCCAGACGCGTGCTTTTGCGCCGATGCTGACTTAAAAAAGTGAGGCAACCTACGCCATGCTGTCGGCCAGTGTAACAGAAGGAAATGCTCGACTCGGCTTGCCGTCCAGTCCTACGATGCGAAGTGCGCACAAGCCATCGAGAGCGCGAGTGGGGCATGTGGTCACCACTGTGGTGAGGCGCTTAACTCGCTATGCCCATCACCTGTCATTTTTTTTGCGCAACGGCTCTGGCCACCTTGCAGTTGGTTGTGGGACCCGCACCGTGGGAGGTGGGAACCTCATTCATCAGACATGCAGTATGGTCACTCACTGACTTTCCCCTTCTGAACATTTATATACCTCTTTCAGTAGATCCCCAAATTTTCATTTTCTGAAATTAAGCATACTCTGTTTTTCATTTTCCTCTATATACGTATGTAAGATAAAATAGAGGAAAGATATCCGGTATAGTCGCTTCCAAGAAGGTGATGATTAGGCCGGCCGTGCCGACCCCTCCGCAAGCCATTTACTGTTCTGCAGCCTACAACCAACAAGCTATAGCTAGCTACCAAGCCATCAAAAACCAAAAAGCAGCACAAGATGATGCGTATGATGTATCGAACGCAGAACCTCGCGGAAGAGGAGATGCGTCCGGCGTCGCCCCCAGGAAAGCCCGGCGCCAACAGTATGCTGCTCGTGCCGGACTTGCAGCCGCTGCGCATGTGGCCGTGCCACTACGCCAAGGCAGCAGACGCGCTGGGTTTCCTCAAGGCTATTCACCACGTTGAGGTGAACGAGACCGTTAAGCGCCAGGGCAAACTCTGTTACGTGGTGCAAGTCTTCCTTAAGAACCCAGAAATCCGCATCCCGACATCACGAAATTCGGCCACGCGCCGTTCGTCCGCCGCCACGACCGACGGGTCCCCTCAGTGCCGCCACAGCGTCACGGAGTTGCCGATGACCTCATCCGGCCCGCAGGACTCAGACTACCAAGTGGAGCGTGAATTCTGCGAGTTCGTCAAACTGCGCTACAATATCTGGGTGCACGCGCAGCAGCCGCGTCCCGCGCGCGGCTGCATCTACTGTGACGACATTACGGCGTTTGTGGGCAACTCGAGCAAACGCCCGTCGGGCCTCGTAGAGAAGATCTGGGCCACCAAGGCCCATCGGAAGGACATGATGGAGGCTTACCTGAACCGCATGGTGATTCTCGCCGTCGGCCGCGGCGGCGACGGCCAGCGGAGCCCGCACTGCCATGGCTTCGACCACATCCCGTACCGCCTCGTACGCTTCCTAAAGAAGACCGGACAAGTCAATCACCTGTGCTGAAGCGGAGAGAGGACTATCTATTCGAGAGAAGTGGCGTGTAGAGAGAGCAGGGAGACGTCAAATCTCCCCCGCTGCGCATATATAAATATATTTATTCAGTTGGTGCGTAATAGTTACTTACATGGGAGTAATGGCTATGTTTCGTGCGACGCGAGCCGCAAGGCGTATACTGTAGTATACACGTGAGGCGAGACCTAGTTGCAGAGTTATTTGCTCACTATGTGAAAGTAGCATGTTGAACTGGGCAGGATAAGTACATACCTGCAAAGACGGCTGCAAAGACGGCTGCTTGGGCTTCAAGATACAATGTAGCCCAGCTTGAAGTCGGCGGGAGCACGTCATTGCACTGAATCGTCCACAAACTGCGGTGACGCCGTCGAAGTTTCTGCCCGCGCCGAACCGATGCTTTTACAGTTTGTTTTTTCAATTTTAAGGCTGTACGGTTAGCAACCGGTGACGAACTTCCATCATCGTGAAACAGAGGTGCTTCAAGTTGGAAGAGCGTTTTGTATAAATCCTGGGAATTACCACAAATCTGAATTGACCAATCATCAACGATCATGAATTACACTGAAAATTACGAAGCAAACGGATGGAATTACTAATTGCAGTGCTAATTCCGAATTAGCACTACTTTTTCGACAGGAACTTACTTCGGTGAGCCCCGCAAAAGAAATGCTGCCCCCCAAACTTACCATCAATTCCGATGGGCGCTCGCTCAAAACGCTCTAGCGCTATGGATGGTTTAATATATTTAAATGCCTGTCTTCGTGGCAAATGCGGTGGAGTGACGCACAAGGTTTAGACGCACACGGTGGCCAAGGCTATGAGCAGCATGGCTGGGCTGTGGCACCCGCGGCAAAGCCTGTCGGCAGGCGGCCCGGCACAAAATGCGTTCATCGCTGGTCGACCTCTTTAACGTTCTGCAGCGGTCAGCGTTGTCAGGGCGAATACTCCAAGCAGCAAAATCTGACAGCAGCGCGGTAACCGCTGATATCGACAATAGTGAGACAGTGTACAGTATAGTGGCGGACTGGTCCCTGCACTGTACGAATACGTGTTGTGTACGTGCTGAAGGTGTGACCCGCGCAAAGCGCCACATAGTGCAGCTTGCTGTCAGCCAAGTCCTCTTTAGCAAAGGTAATCTAGGCTATGGTGCGCGACATGGAGGTGATCTGAACCTGTCTCTGTTGAGACGGGACCTGTCCGAATCCATCATTACTTCAACTAAAGTACCGCGCTTTACGGACCATTTCGACATTAACAATAGAAACACATATTTAATTTCGCCACATTTAACTTTTGATACGGACCTAATGACGTTAAACCCAGGAAAGTGGGACATCAACTTTTGTTCACCAACATGCCTAGCATGACGCAAAAGGCTACCACCGCGTTTTCCCGCCTGCTGCACCAGCGATACCACACCGCATTCCTCAACTTACCATCTTGAAGACACGCAGATCGCAAGACAATCACAAAGGATGCTTGCCACCTCAAGCGACGCTCGCTGCGACCACCTAGCGGACGACCCGTTTCTGCGGAAGGTGTCGGCCCCGGCGCTCCAGCCCAAGCGCGTGTATCCAAAGTGCTATTCGGAGCCACTGACATTCCTCAAGAATATCGATCACATCGAGATCAGCGGCACCAAGACCGTGGACGGCGTCGTATTCTACGTGCTGGACATATACATGCACCACCAACTGAGCCGCATCCCGACCAACAACAACAACACGAAACAACAGGCAGAGGAGCTCCTGTCTCCACAGACCCGCGCGCACAAGCAACCCGACTTCCGCGTGCTGCGCCGCTTCAGCGAGTTCGAGACTTTGCGCGAGCGTGTGACGGCTGCCTCGCAGCAGCAGCTAATGGCTACTTGCCCGTACTGCGACTCCATTCGCGTGTTCATGTTCGCGTGCTACCGTCGGCCAACAGCCTTCATCAAGCTCTGCACAGGCCCGAAGGCCCGCAAGCAGCTGCTATCGCAATTTATTAACCGCCTGATCGAATATACCGTGGGGCACCCCAAATCGGATGTGAACACTCGCCCACAGGACGTGTGGTGCCTCGGTTTCCAGTCCATCCCAGTCCTCGTTGAGCAGTTCATCCAGCTGCGGTGCTACGTCGCATGAGGCGTGACGTTATGTTAGAACTTAGTCGTCCGTAGAAAATAGCAAGTAATACACACACAACCATCTCAAATTACATTGAAGTGTACGTGTTGCCGCTGTGATAGGCATAAAGTCCGTGCAGGTTTGAGCAGAGCGAAGATGCCCGTCTCACTCGTCAGCAATGTCCGTGTTGATGTCCACGAGCAGGCTTCAGATCGTTTCTGTTGATGCATCGGTGCGGTGAATGTGAGTACTGTAGCAGTAACTTGCTTGAATACTCGAATGATCATGTGGCGGTAGCCAAGGTGAAACGGAAGCGTCACAGTCAGGCGAACATGTGAAGCTACAGTTAAGGCTATCTAGGTCAACCAACCTTGGTGTTGCGCTTACCGGTAAGTGGCTCGAGACGTGTAGACGCTTGCAATTCCATCTGCTGAAACTCTCGGAGGAGGACAATCGAGTTAAAGGGGGTCCAATTCGCATTCAGCAGTGCTGAGTTCGCATTCAGCTAAAAGACGGGCCGGTTTGAAGTTCGCAGGACCGGAAAATGTGGTTGGCGCAAGACCGCGCGTCGCAGTTTGCCCCGACACGTTTCACTTTTCATCTTGCGCGCTCCAGCACCGACTCCAAGACACACCCACAATATAATCGCGAGTATGCCAAATATCCAGCAGCAGTCGTCCACGATTGTTGTCGGCGGCCTCACCCGTCTCGCGCCTGTGAACCTCATGCCCGAGCGCTACTCGCGTCACATGCAGATCGTTACCAAACTCAAACAGATCCGCCGCGTACAAGTGTCCCGCGTCCCGGGAAGCAAGTGCAGCTACGTCATCGACGTGTTCACTCCGTCTCAGTCCACGACTCGCATCCCTACCAGCCTCAAGGCTGCCGACGCGGCGGCAAATGGACAGAAGTGCACCATGCTCTTCCGCCAACCAGATGCCCACACGGAGAAGCAGTTCCTCGACTTCATAAAGCTCCGCGACGAGCTGTACGAGATCTGCCAAACAGCGCACCCGTGCATGACTTGCTCGTTCTGCAGCGAAGTGGCCCGCTGCCTGCTCCTTGGAGCAGTACTACCGGGCACATTGCTGTCGTGGGTACTACCGCAGCACCAGCAGACGAAAGCGGTGCAGCGATTCGTCGAGTCTCTGCTGATGCTAGCAGTGTCGTGCCCCGTCATCGACGCGGATGCCTGCCCGTGCCAGGAGAAGCTTCCAAGACAGTTTTTTCAGTTCCTCTTCGGAGACACAGACCTGCTGGCTTAAAGTTACACCAGCCTTATCTATTTTACTTATTGAGGTTAACAAGGCAGGGAATTCGCACCAGCCTGATATTAACAGCTTCTGTATAAACCCTCCCTCTCTAATAATGAAAGTATTATTGCAAGCTCAATCATTCTACTCGTGTGCACTGCACACGCTCGAGGAGATTACGATAGCGTTGAGTGTTGGTCAGTAGGTTGATGGCTTGCTGCATCGACTCGCTCTGAAGTCTCGGCTGTAGCTATCGCATCCTCGAGCTTGTCATTCCTCTTCGCCACTTGTCGACAAGCGCATTTGCAGCTGACGGCATCTTCTCTCCTAGTTCCTTGGTCTGCAAGGCGCCCAAGGAATTAATGAGGCCGAAGAAGTGTCAGATCGCTTGTCCTTGATATCTTCGTTTGAGTCATGCTTTGACGAAGTCAAATTCTCACTTGCTAGTCCCTGCGCCGACTAGCTGGAGGCACCTCAGGGTTGGTTGAAGCAGCGATAACTGGACCGTTTGAGCAAACGTTGATTGACACTTCAAGAGCGAGCGCCACCACAAGAGTTTGGCGATTCTCCAGTCGCCCATCCAATCGCGCAGATTACACAGGCACGTAAGGTAAGTGCAAGAAAAAAAAACTATGTAATTTACTTACCTGTATGTAGGAATCGGTGAAGCTTTCGAGCCTCGAAATTTGAGAGCGCTTGAGAGCCGGGGCTGGCGAGTGTTGGTCGGCTGCGGGCGGGGCATCGAAATCTCCAATGTCCGGATGTCGGTCGTGTCGTCTGACCCATGATTGATGATGACCCCATGGCTCACTTCAGAAAAAGCCACCCTATGCAGACACCACGCCACGGAATGAGTGCGGCTCGATTACCTTCACGAGACAGCAGTTCTTACGTCCTGCCACGTTTTACTCCAGTCGAAGCAGCAGCAGCTTCCCACCGTCGGCTGCT
This sequence comes from Phytophthora sp. 'mugwort', assembly GCA_033558025.1. Taxonomy (NCBI): domain Eukaryota; phylum Oomycota; class Peronosporomycetes; order Peronosporales; family Peronosporaceae; genus Phytophthora; species Phytophthora sp. 'mugwort'. The sequence goes on along the minus strand of JAUCEF010000007.1, from coordinate 3,032,383 downwards.
GTCACTCCACGAACTCGAGAAGGTTCTCGTTTCCAGTGCCACTTCTCGTCGTCAAGGCACAAGATACTACACACTTGAAGTGTATACTAGCTCCTCGCCTACCAGCCCAAGCGACTTTGACGCAAGAGGTTCCATGCTGAACAAGAGCGAAGGTGCTCGACAGTCAGCCCTTCCGTACGGGGTTGACAAGACACTTGCGGACTTCGACAACCTCCGTCAGGCTCTTTACAACGCGTCACACTTAGCGCACACGTCCGTCTCCTGTGAGTTCTGCAAGGAGATGGTTCTGTTCCTTGACATGGGCGACAATAATAAATTCGGGAACACGGTGCTTCGTATCCTCGTTGGGCGCGGAAAGATCATTCGGTCGCTGCAGCAGTTCGTGGACGACGTCTTAGACATCCTGGTCCACTTCGCCTGCGTCGAGGGCACGCCGTGGTGCTCTGGCCAAGGCCGCAGTCACCAAGTCGTGCGCCAGTTCCTCTTGCCCCGTGTCTGAGCCCGACCAAAGTCCAACGCCAGAATACGATTTTCTACTCTCTCCACTCTGTTGAATACTATCTGTGTTTCTGTAGCAAACTTGTATTTATCTAACATTACTCCTAGATATCTATCGGTACGCTCAGGATGCAAGCTGTTAATAAAGAGGAGGTGTTACGGGAAGCAAACGCACGAGTGAAAAAAAGTAAGTGAGTCGAAAGGACGAGCACAAAAGCCTCGACGCTTGCGCGGACTCATCGCCCAGTAGAAAATACCCAAGTGAGCTGCATGAAAAGCAGCGTGGCGTCCCAATCTCCTGCGTCGCAAAGGAATCTCCTTTGGCGCGAGGCGGGTACGCTCGCAAACGGGCAATCGACTCAGCGTCCCTATTTCCTGTCATCAACCAAAGCGAGATGGCAGGCGGGTACGCTCGGTCCTGCACGGGTCCAGCAAGCGTGGCTGGCCCATGGCTGGCTGAGCCTGATGTCGGACGTGGCGTCGGCATGTTGTCGGGCGTGCATCGGCCATTTAGTTTCCAACGGATCCAATTTATACTTCATCGTGAGACTGCATGAAGCGCGCCATGATGGCAGCAAACTCCGGGTGGTCCTCGGCGCCCAGCTGGGCGGCAAAGCACAACAGCTGGTTCAGGAACGAGGTCAGCGGCTCCATCTGCAGTGTCATGCCGCCCTGCCATGACGGGGCGAGCAGACGCGGTCTCTCCCAGCAGTAGGCCATGTACGTTGCCACACGCTTGCAGTGCGCGCAGTGGCCACCGCGGCCCACGGTCGACTGGATCTGCGACCGCAGCTTCTTAAGCTCCGCGAACGTGCACCGGAACGAATAGTCGGGGGTGCGCTCCTGTAGCGGCTGCTGTGGCTGAGACTGATCGGCGGTCGCGCGGAAGAACACGTGCACGGTGGCGTTGATGCCCTTGTAGCTGTCTGGCGACGTGAGGATGTTGGCGACGGGCTCGGGCCGCGAGTGGTTGCACGGGTCACCGCCCAGGACGGGCACCAGCGGCTGGATCGAGAGCGACTGCAGCATGTTGTCAAGTCTACGACGTGTCCTCTTCAAGGCGATTTTTCAAGAATGGGGCATGCTTTATATCGGCCAGCAAAAATGCGTGTCAAAGGCGGCCGCAACTGCAACACAACCACGAGAACTCTTCTCTCTTGCAGATTCGGTCAGTTCGCAGGAATCTTGCACCATATTGTGCGTAAGGCAGTGCGTGCGTGGCGGGTGGACATGCGACGTGCCAGCTTCGACGGCTTCAAGCAGAAACGACTGGCCCGCAACCAAATCCCCGACCATCACATTTTTTCAGCTCCGGTTTTGCGCGCAATAGGCGACGCGTTGAGTCGCAGCACGCCGGAAGGCTCTTGTGGCGCCGGCAATTGCCGTCACGGAGCCGCTCGGTAGCCTATCTTGTCCACCGTGGCCTGCAGGGGAAATCGAATGGCAGGTCGATGGCGACTGGAAGCCTTGGGTGTGGCGGTTGGCTGCTAACTCAATATGGCGGCGGATAGAAGTGGAGAGGGCACGCAGCGGTCCTCCCGTTTCTGTCTCATTGCGGGCCATCATCAGTTGAAGTACAAGCAGATACTTTACGAGGGAGGCACAAGACACCACCCAACGTCCGGCCCCAGCGCCGAGGCTGCTGGTCAATTTATGGATGACCACCAAATCGCGGCCGGAGGTCTGGCAACTTGCAGCACGGTCTCCAATTGCACTTCAGAAATGGTTGTAGACGAGCGAGGACCCAGCGCATCCCCTTTTTTTTTAGTCACTTCGCATATACAGTACTGTATATATGTACTGTATACCTTCGCACTGGAATGCGTATGGTATCCGTACATGTAGGGTATACCTTCGCACTTGATTGCGCATTATCCAGAGAGTCTAATCGGTGGGATTAGATGAATTGCGGCCACTCTAAACAGCAGAGTTTGATGAGCGACGGCAGAAACCTTAGAGGCTTGTGGTCACTGTACTGTAAAATAGCGCTCGTGCGGGGAATGCAAGCTTCAAGCGCCTTGGTGTGCTGTCGCCCATTTCCAATTGTGACGTGAAGCGCAGTGCGACAGCCAATCATCGACCTGTCACCATGCTGCCACCGCTTTCTGACAAGCTGGGCTCGAAGCTTGAGCCGCTGGTGCCCGTCGCGATCGCACCTTCGATCGTGTCCGCGCGACGGAATGCACTGCTGGAGCTTAAGAAAGTTGACGCCGTCCAAGTCCGTTGCGCGGACAAGGAATACTGGTTCGTTGTTGAAGTGTTTGCCGATTCGGCGAGTCCGGATCTGTCAAGAGCAGATAGCGACGAGATACAAGCAGATGCGCGGGTACGGAGACCGGCAGTCCGGATCGAACGGTCATGGCTAGAGTTTGTGGAGCTACGTAACAGAGTGTACGACATCGTGCACGACGCACATCGTGCGGAGGCCTGCGAATTCTGCGCGAAGTTCACGGACCAGGTCGTGTTCGGAACGAACCCCGACGGATTCCTGGTCGGCTTGCTAGGCGGTAAGCGGTTGGCGCGCACACTGGCAAAGTTCCTGGAGGAGGTGCTAGCACTCACCGTCAAGCACACTGGGATCGACACACGAGGCTGCTGCGCCGGGCAAACCGCAGTACCCCGAATCTTGCACGCGTTCCTCTTCACTGCAGCAACTGACACCGCCTAGACGCTGCGGCGACAGTCTTTTACCGTTCGAAGTACATGTACAGGACAGCACCGTATACTAGAGGGTGTGTTAACCATCAATCAAAATCTTACACTCGACTTTGCTGTATACATGTGTATATGACGCATACATGCGTGCTAGTCAGAATCACACGATCCGTATATCTGCTGTACCTCATTCGTGCGGTTTGGATGAGGTGCCGCGCGTGCCTGCGCATTTGAATCCCTTGGATGGAGCATGGCAGTGTACTTCATTCCATTCTCGAATGTGCCAGGCACTCGCAACGTCTTTCAGTTTTTCATCCGAGCCGGAACGGTGACAGACCGTCCAGCTGACAGTCGACGATGCTGCCGAACCTGTCGAACAAGTGCAAGCTGAAGCTATTGATCCCCGTGTCTATCGAACCCGCGTGGGTGTCAGCGCGACGACAGGCACTGCTGGAGCTCAAGACCATTGTGGACATCCGCGTGTCGAGTCGCACTGGCAAGGGCATCAAAGCTCTCTACACAGTGGAGGTGTTTCGCAACTCCATGGACAACGACAGCCCAACTAGCGTGGACCCTAATCCCAACGGTGGCAGAACCCTCAAAGCGGCGATGCGGACGGAGAAGACTCTGAACGAGTTCGGTCTGTTGCGAGGAGACATCTACAGCACCGCGTGGTCGGCTCACAACGATGCACATTGCGAGTTCTGCGCCGAGCTGGTCGAGCTCTACGTGCTGGGCAGTGCTGACCCAGAAGCGCTGACGCTGCGGCTGCTGGGCGAGGAGCGAGCGCTCCGCAAGCTTACCAAGCTGCTGAACGACTTGCTCGCGCTAACCGTCCACAACTCTTCGACTGACGGTCGTACCGTGTGCAGTGGACAAGCTCACATCCCGCAGATGCTGCACAACTTCCTGTTTGGCCTTACACCGGAAGCATAGATGCCCCCTTCTAAATAATGTAAGCGATATGTATGTATTGATGTGGGTTTCTTGGCTTTCGAAGCGGTAGACCATGATCTCGTCAATACACCAGCGCTGGGAGCACGTGCAACAACACGGCGCATGGAACCTTTTGCCCCGCACCACAAGAAAACTAGGTAGCTCGAGACAGCACTGGATCAGCGCTGCAACCTTTCAAGCAGGATCGGAAGGTCATCGCCCCAATAGTAAATGCACAACCAACTTGGTTACAAAGCTCCCCCCCCCCTCGCCGTACGCCTCTCAGATTGCAATGTACCAAGTCACCAGCAAGACGATGGCACCAGCGCTCGGTAGTCATATAAAATGAATCCAGGCATTAGCGATCAAGTGTTAGTGTATAACCAACCATCCGCTGCTTCCATTTCGCCCCTTTAGATGATACCGAGCGACTGCTTGTACTCATTTCTGAGGAACTCCTGCAACAGTTTCCCAACTCGTTCCCAAACGTGGCAGTTCTTATCTGTAGCTTCCGTGATATTTTCACGAGTCGTACGCTCGCCGGCACTGGCCGTGAGCGTCACGAGGTCGTTCACAAATGCCGTGAGCAGCGCGAATCGCTGCTGCGTATTGCCGAACATCCGCTTCACCGTCCAATGGTGGTGTTGGGGGCTGCGCATCACACGCAGCAAGTCCTGACAGTCCGTGCACGTCTTCACGTGCGCTCTGTTGGTCCTCAAGAGTGCTATGATGCTGTCGCGGAGCTGGCGGAACTCGGAGAACGGGTGCTCCACCGAGTAGTCCGGTTCGCGCTCGGACATCATGAACGCGCGCATCTCCTCGGCCGATAGCTTCGAGGTTGGCGTGGCCTTGTACACACAGTCGGCGAGGCGACGTTGCGTTTCCCTGCGATGAAGGAAGACGCTAGCCACGTAGACGCGGCGTCCATCGCGGCGGAGCTCCTTGGCCACCTGCACACACTCAAGACGCTGGAGCGGGACGAAGGAGCCGCTGCGACCACGGGGATTCGGGGAGGGCGCCTTCTCAGCTGCGGCATGGAGCGCCACGACGGCCGTTTGGGACGGCGTCAAGACCCGCGGCGAGGTTGGCACGGGCGTTGAAGTTGCCTCCACCGGCATGATCAATGGAGAACGTGATGCGAGATGGCCAATGGAATGCGATGGGATACGGATCAAAAGTAATTGGGCCTGTCCCATCAACAGGAATTGGTGGGGAGAGAATTATTGCACTGGAGCCCCCCCCAATATGGGTGGCCACAGTTTTTTCAGAGGCGCGAACGCCGCTCGTTTGTCGTAAGCGGGAAAATATTGCCTCCCTTCGCAGAATGTATTGCTCTCTCTCTCTATTGCTCTCTCTCTCTCTCTCCTCTCACACACACACGCGCGTCTCAAATAATTCCCTGCCAGGAATCCTGCACGCTGTGTCTGGGCAATGATACGAAATCACTGCAGCGTATGGCTACGTCGGACTTGACGCAACTTGCACTGGAGCAAACCGACGAACTCGGTCACAACGGCAAAATGCATGCTGTACAACGGCGCAGGGCTACCGGTACCACATCCGCGACACACTCGGCGTCTTCGTAAACTGAACGCCGTCCGTTGACCCAGCTGCGGCACTGGCACTGACAGATCTTAACGACCATGCGGTGGCGCAAACAGATTGCGCCCAAGAGGAGAGCAATCAGATGCCAGATTGCGCAGCAACTTCAGTTTCTCTTTGCTTACGGACTTGCTTCGAAGCGTTTGCTCTCCTCCGCGAGCGCGATTGAGGCAATCACTACAGGCAAATCATCCCGTAAAATCCACCGCCGTGTTCCGACTAGAATGACAGGAGCCTCCGAGGCGGTGGCGTCCTGCACTGCCTCGGCCTGACGTCGCTTGTCCGTTGTTGTTTGCCAGGCACCACGTTGGTTTGCGCCAGCCGCTTTTCCGGCGGCTTCTAGAGCTGCATCTTCGAGGGCAATTTTCTTGCGGCGACGGCACGACCCGATTCAAGTCAGGAATCCAGCACCAAATGAGCCTCCATCTGTCCACCACAACGCCTTGACCGGCACCGCCGGGGTGCTGAAATGGCTACACGCAAGACGGCGCCGGGCGGGGCATCTAGCCCCACGCGATGACTTACATAGCTAGTTAATAGCAATGCCAGTCTAGCATTGCATTGTGGACCGCAGTGCGATGGCTTGCAGCGTAGTCCGATTTGAACTCCGAAGGTCGCGCCGGTGTCACACGAACCCGCGGCCAGGAGTGTTGGTCGCGCCGCCTTTCCGACCATGGTACAGTATGACCGCAAACACCGCACCCGAAGTGATGGTGGCACACCGCACTGGCCGCGATCATCGATAGCAAAGCCCACGAGATGCTGAGCACTGTCTTACCCAGGGCAATTCGCGACTGCAGAGCGAGGCCAAGCCCATAATGCTTGGAGCAGCGCTCACCACGGCATTTGAGGCAGATTATGTCGGACGCGATCTAAACAAAGCCCTAGCCCCAGATTATGACACCTTGATACCATCATACAGCTGTGTTTTTATCCAATAGTCTCGCCGACTCCATGTTTTTCGCCCTTCCATTAGCTGAAAACCCGTGTCGGACCTTGTCGAGGCAGAGACACGCTTGCCTTTAGGTTGAAGGAGAGGCCCGTTTTCAAGCTGGATTACGCGCAGCCTGGCGATCAGCGGCCGGAAACCTTCATTTTGGAATTTACCGTCAACCGCATACCGCATTTTCCGATCCATTTTGTCTGCCATGCCGCAGCCTCTCGTCATTGTCACCGCCTCGGAGGAGCACACGCCGTTGCAGCTGAACCTGATCCCGCGCCTGGCGCGCAAGGAGTCGCAGCGCGAGATGCCAGCGGACATCAAGGCACCGCCTCTCACGCCCGTGCGCTTAGAGCCACTGCGCTGGTCGACGGCGTCCTTTTCGCTGTCGTTTCTGAGCAACATCGACAATCTGGAGATTAACGAGACCGTGGAGCGCAACGGCGTGACCTACTATGTAGTGGAGGTTTTCCAGTTCCATTACAACTCGCGGCTGCCCACGAATGTCAACAACCCACGCATGGCCGTCACGCGCCTGTCTGAGACCAACGAGCCGCGCGAGCCCGACTTCCGCGTGGAGCGACGCTACTCGGACTTTGCCAAGCTGCGGCACCAGATTAAACTCTGGACTTGCCCCAACGCTCAATTCACGTGCCAGTATTGCTACGAATATGGCCGCTACATGCGCTTCAAGTTGCGCCAACCGCGGCTGCTCATGTCGCTTAACTCCAACGTCGAAAAGCGCAAGGAAATGTTGCAGGATTTCATGATCGATTTCGTCGACCTTGCGCAGAACCCGTCGAAGAACACGGTGCACCGCTGCGAGGCCCACCAGCATGTGCCGGCCCTGCTCGAGAGCTTCCTAAGGGATTGAGCCTCAGTGTTTACGCTACGGCCACCTCACATAGTTTAGTTCAGTGTATCGCTCTAGAAACTCCAAATATAATTTATCCAAGTCTAAATCATAAAGACTGATTTTCACCCAATCCCATCTCCGCAATATATTATTGTTGCCGACGCAAATACAGGTTACCAATGGACGAGAAAGAGCTCGAGCTGATCTGCTCGCTGGAAGTGTACCCCGATGCCGCCATGGGACCGCAGCTCTCCGTAACGGAGGAGACGTTTTTGGTGATTAAGCGCCAGGTGTTGCACCGCCATTTCCGCTCAGAATTTCGTCTGCACCGGCAGGAAAAAACCCTAAAGAAATATTTGGCGCGCACCGACGCTGGGGAAACCATGTGCCAGCTCGCCAAGTCTGTGGGCTTTTCCCCGTGCATGATGGCACGCCTCCTGCTGGACACCAGGTACGGATGGAGCAAGACCACAATTTCCAACTTTTTCAAGGAGGCCATGAAGGACGAGAGCGAACTCCTGGACGTGGCGAACCGCCGAGGCCTCTCGGAAGACGAATACGCGCGGGTGATGCGAGAGGTAGGTAACTGTAGTAGGAAGTTGATGCAATCAGATATTGACTTTAATTGAGTGCGAATCGTAGATCCGCGAGTGCATTGACGAGGACGTGATTGGCTCGCCGCTGGCAGACCGCGTCCGCCACAACATGGGCGTCGAGTATGAGTATTTGTTGCTGGAGACGCTGCGCAACCGGCAGTTGGTGTTTGAGAGCGAGGATATGCTTCGCGAGAAAGGCCTGCCGAAGACACCCGACGTGAGGCTATTGCTGCCGATCGGAGTGAAAGATCCGAAAAGCGGACAGCTGCATGTAGTCAATTGGATCGACAGCAAGGCCATGTTTGGAGATCGATACACGCATGAGACGGAGAATGCGAGTCAGGTGAGCAAAAGCTGCTGGCTTGTGGATGTTTAGTGTTGTCTTTTGATACCTCAGTGTTGCTACAGCTGCAAGGGTATGTGAATCGCTACGGACCTGGAATGGTGATCTACTGGTTCGGCCACGTTTCACAGCTCAGCTCCGACAGCGACATCATCATTACCGATTCGTTTCCGCCAGAAATCTCGCTTCCTGGGGATTATGACCCTCTTGCGTCCGTGACGAAGTTGCAAGAAGGCGCAGAAGTGAAGTTGCGACCTACAAACACACATACGGACTTTGGCGACGATTGGATCCCTATTACTACTTCCGAGCTTTAAGAAATGCCAGATCAATGGCGTGTTAGAATGCGCGATATAATAATACTTGTAATTTAGTGGAATAGTTAATGCGCCGAAGTGTGCATTGCTCGCTGTCCTGTATATGTACGTATCTAGGAGTCCCTTGCGTTGTTGAGCAAGAACGCTTCCAGCATGGCTGGTATCAGCTTCTGTGCCTCACATTTGCGCTTGCCAAGTGTCGGTTCCCGACGCTGACCCATGACAATAAAGTCGTTAATAAACGTCGCGAGGATCTGCTTGCGCTTTTCCGTGCCTGAGGTAAGTTTGACAATACCGCGCGGCTGGCTGTATTTGTAGCGGATGTAGACGAGGAAGTCCATGCAATACTGGCACGTGCACTGCGGCAAGAGGCTCACAGACTTGAGCACATTCTCGCGCAGCTCCTCGAACTCGGCGAAGCACCGCTCCACCTTGAACGTCGGGTGCGCTGCATGGTGACGCGGTGGGGACGCGTTCGCCGGGCCGCATGGGCTCGTGGGTAGTCGCGACGCAGGCAGGCTCAGATACACCTCCAGCGCGTAGTACACGGTCTTGTCCTCGCCCACACTGGTCTCGTTGATCTCGATGCGGTCGACACTGTTGAGGAAGCCCACAGACACGCTCGTGTTCCAGCGGCGGTGCGCCTCCAGGTCCAGCCGTAGACTGCGTTGTACGCGCTGCGGCCGCGGGACCGAGGGCAGCAGCTCCATGTCCTCGTCTGTCTTGGCGGCCACCACGATGGCGCAGTCATGCGGCATGAGCTTCTGCAGCTTCTGGAGTGGAAGCGGGCGCTCGTGGTCGGCTATGGTCGTCAATGCGATCATGCTGTTGATTGTTATCGCTTCAAAGGAAATTCGAAAGTGGCGGCGCATTCCCGCCTTCTCTTCGGCGACACGCGCTGACAACATACAGTCGCTTGCTCAAAATGGTGATGCGTTTGGCTGAAGACATGAGACAGGATCCAATGACGCACAGTGCTATCTGGAACCCTCTCGTCGCTAATTGGCTGTCGATGCTCCCAAGCAAAAGACGACCATCACTCCGGCTGCATGCGAAAGGCGAGTTTCGGCGGCATCAATGAGGTGTGGACAACTGAACCAGTCAACGCTGCCGACCAGTCAGCTGACGAGTCAGTGCCTGGTCGGCAATGAAGACCCAAAGATTCTGCTGGTTAACGATCTAACCGAGCGCTAGAGTCGATGGTCTGACCGCCAATAGCGACTTACATGTACTTTGATATTGTGCGTGAGTTACAGTCAAACGTCGCCAACACGACCGCCGGTAACTTTTGATACAGGCGACAGCATCAGCCACCGCTTGATCAGCAAGCATCACGCGATGCTGAACCACCGAGCGTACTGAACGCAGAGCGGGTGGATATTTGCGAGGTGCATTGCGTTAAAGTCTATACCAAACCCAACATGTATGGGGAACGCCCGCTTAGCACAGCTCTCTCTCTCTCTCTCTCTCTCGTGCCGTCAGCAATAATGTTCCGTCGGCATACGCGGTCTGCGCGAAAGTCACAGCTCGTGGGAGATCAAGGAATGGGGTCGGATGGAAGCCGTAAGCCGTATAAGAAATATCGTGCTACAACTAACTAGGAATAACCCTTAATACCAATTTTGTACAATGTATGGTCGCCACCTCCTCCCGACGATTGTCCAGTCTAGTGCGTACCATCATCTTCCAAGACTGGAAGAGCCGATTCGCATTGGTTGTTGATACGGAAAGCTATCGAGTCGATTCCATGAGGCAAAGCAAAAGCCCATCCTGTTGTATTCTCCACCACAAACCAAAGATTGAAGCTTCCGTCTGTGGAGAGTCTAAGTCGCCAATAGACAATTCTTGGTACATCAATAGACACTAATAGAGCAGCTGTAGACACGAATCGACAACACTGTACATGAAGTGGGTAGATAATACACAGGTATGCAGACTACTGGCGGTTAGCACGCACTCCCTTTTTGGGCACCGTGTGGAGAGACCCGCCACGTTTTCTCAGGTTTAGTCAGGTTTACTCGCGCGAGTTATTGTGTGGAGTATGGTTAAGTCGCGCGAGTTATTGTGAACCCTGACCGGAGTCAGGTTTACTCGCGCCCGTTTCGATCCAGCAGAGCTTGAACACATGGGCATCAGGAAGTTTTAACGCTGGATCAGCTTCCAAGCAGCACGTTCTGCTGTACCAGCCAGATGTCAGTGCTGCCAATGAAGCGAAAAAACGGGCTAAGCTAGTCCAGCATCGTTGGAGCAAATCTTTAACTCCTTCACCTTAAACGCGGCTTCACCTCTGTGTATACGTACATGTACATGTAGTGGTTTGGTAATGTATAAGCTGCCGCTTGATCTAGTGCGTATGACGACTTAGCTCTCGTTGCTCTCCAATTCGCGCGCTGCAACCGTGGTTGCTGGCGACAAATCGCGGTTGCTCCGCGCTGGATTGTTTCTGCAGTGTCTACTGAAGGCCGATGTATGTGTCTATCGGTGCCCAAATCGTTGTCTACTGCTGTATTTTACTCGTCTGTGGACGAGTGGAGGATCCAAGTGTCCAGCGTTAAAGGTAGCGTCGCCCGGCTCACATGATATTATTAAAGACTCGGATCTTACACGAACTATATTTGTAGATATTATCTTCTGAGACGGTTAAGTTCTGGCGGTATTATTAATGCACTTGCTCGTCTTCAAGAAGACGGTCTTGGCCTTCTGTCTCGTACTTTTCGACAAATTTGGAGCTCGAATTCTTACCCTCTGATAAGTACATGTATCACCACATAGCTGCAAGTCCTCCGCCCTTTCGTGTTAGTCCAGACACCAGCAATGATAGTTATAATCCTCTTCTGTTTCCATAAAGTCCGAGTGAAGACCCAGTATCCGGTGCTAATAACGCCATCCAGTTCCCCAAGCGTGATACATTCTGGCATTCGCCCGGCTCACATCCAGCACACATGACAGCTTCATAGAGGAGGCGAGGCAAAGCCCATGATGGTGCCTCGCTAATCCATAAATTCCTGGGCCCTGAATAGGCTGCATTATAGCTTAGCTCAGTCCACAAAAAAACAAAAAGATGACAGGCGGGTCGCTCTTCCAGGTGGGCAAAGCCGTCGAGTTTTGGCGAGTGCTCGTGCACTTGAGCATCCTGGCACTCAGTCTCGTGCTCTTAGAGAAGGCACTGCACCGCATGGAACACCGATTCCCTCGGTCCGACAAATATCAACACATGCTTAAGAAAGTCTATCGAGAGCTCATGGTTCTAGGCTTAATCAGTCTCGGACTCAAGATCCTAAAGGAGACGCCCAACATCGACAGCGGCAGCAAGACGATGCTCGCGTTCCAAGTAGCCGACTTGACCATCTTCTTCCTGGCGCTTGCGCTTATCCTGCAGTCTACGTGTGTTTTTTTGCTACTCCGCAACCAGAACGACCGAGCCGAACGCGCCGAATTAATGAAAACCCAGGACCTCGTTCAGTTAATGGAAGACTCGCATGGCTCGGACGCGTCTGGGCCTTCCATCGTTCAGACGCTACTTTGTTGTAACCAAACAACGAGTAAACAGAACTACAGCAAGAGACTCGTGGAGCTGCGTCTACTCCGGCGTTTATTTCTTCGTCGCTTTGGTTTTCCTCAGCTTTTCCCGTTCTCCAAGTACTTAAGCCGAACTCAAGCCAACCAGATCTCGCATATGATTGAAGTCGAGCCGATAATGTGGGTCGTGTTACTTGCCGTCGCGTGGGGAATCTGTGGCGTGCTCAACTTCCTTGAAGTACTTGATACGGACATGCCTGAGCGCCAGGAACTGGTCGAGGCGTTCATGATCGTCGCGTGGCTCCTCTTGCTTCTTCACCTCATGGTCTTTCTCTTCTTTCGCTCCTGTGTTCACTATCTTCTCCGTGTGGCGGCTTACAATGAGGACAAGAAAGTTCTTGTTGACAACTTGAATGCGATCGCACAGGAGGAAGCTAAAGCCTGGCAGAATGAAGAGGCAGACAAGGCACTGGAGATCATGAGCAGCATCCAAGAGCAGCACGAAGAGTTGGAGTATCAACGGCTTCAACGGCAGCGCAAACTTCATCAACAAGACGCTTTCTATCGCGTGATTGGTATCACACACAAGGATTCAAAGAGTGAGAATATCAATGGCGTCGTGCCTGGGTCGCCGACGATCGACATCCGTTTCTTCTCCTACAAGGCGTGGCACGTCTCCGTCATCCTCCTTCTCGTCCTTAACGGGTTCCTTACTACGCTGTTCCTGCAGTGCGCCCTGTACGACTTGGACGAGATCTACGACGATTTCGGCGCACTAGCGACGCTTCTGGTCCCGCTCCCGCTCGTGCTGAACGCGCTCTTCTTCCAACGTCGCATCTTTTACGATTTTGTCGTCGTGAGCAGCACGCTGCGCATCGACTCGCACACATTGAGCGACGTGGTCGAGAATTTCAGTGAGACGGTGCGTCTACGCTCCGAGTTTGCGACCTCATTGCACCAGCTTCTGACCCAACAAGAGCTCACGGTTGAAGACCTCCAGGCAGAATTGAAGACGCAAGACGTGACTGATACCGGTTTCATCGAGGTGGACGACCTGCGCTCCGTCCTGGGCAAGTTCGGGTTCCGCTTGACGCGCTACCGCTTCAACAGTGTCGTCAAGCTGCTGTTTGAGCTGGAAAACACGACAGTCCCTTACGCGCAGGTGGTCGGTCTAGTGCGGATGGCTCAGAACGAGAACCTCGTTGACAACGCTCCAGTCACGCAGCACCCAGCGCATCCGTTGCTGCGTCCAAGTGAATTGCTGTACGACCACGAGGGGCAACGGAGTGTGCTCGCTCGGTCCAACTACAACTTGTACGCGTCGACGCGTCAGCTCCCAGTGCTTGCTCAGCCGAGTGTGGGGGTGGAGCCCAGTCCTGATGATTTTGTCAATGTACCGGTGAACAGCTTTGTGCTGCAGCCACTTGCACAGAGCTGCGTCATGCCAACGACAGAGCAGACAGCAATGGCGCGACCCAGTGTCAGCTCGCAAGCGCTACACGAGATTTTCAACCTGCAAGGACTATCGGAATCCCGTGTGCGTTCCAACGTCAGGCGGCCGTAATTGAGGTAAAATACAATTTATAAAAACAAATCTCAGTGCGTAGAATCTACCTGATGCAAAATACCGGCGGTGTTGGTTACTTTCATTACGTGTCATTACCAACGTAATGTAGGAGCATTTTTTTCGAATGGCGACGACATAAGACAGTTTTCCAGTTACCATCAAGCTGTACTGATACAGTACTGCATTGTGCATGTAGCGATTCGGTGGGGGCTAAGCTCAAAAGCTGCTCACTTCGTAATATGTCCGGTTCTGTCTTCAATATCGGACACCACAAATTAAAGCTTGAAGCGCCTCTAGTCTATCCCTAACGACACCATGAAAGATGCCAAAGTCGTTGCCCCACCCCAGTCTTTCGCACGACTGCGTTAAATACCGTACGGATCATGCTCCATTTGCCCGACTCATAGGGAAACGAAGGTGAGGCTTATGGGCGCACATAGCACCGTTCGTCAAGTCGATGCTCCCGTTTGGGATCCTGCGGGGTGTGTGGGAAGGCTGCAAAGTCCCAAGATGGGGCCGTCGTTCTGGAGTTTCCAGACTTTTTTTTTTAGTGTCTGTACCTGCAGAGGATATCGTTGGTGATCTGTTGGTCGACATCACGTTCAACGATATGAGCCCGTCGGAATTTCGAGTTAAGTGACTATACTTTATAATTGACGAGATGGCAGGCGGGTCCCTCTTCCAGGTGGGCGAAGATGTCGAATTCTGGCGAATGCTTGTGCACTTGAGCGTGTTGGCCTTTTGTCTCGTGCTCTTTAAACAAGCACTACACAAACTGGAGCACCAATTCCCTCCTTCTGAGAGATACCAGCACATGCTCAAGAAAGCCTATCGAGAACTCATGGTACTGGGGTTAATAAGTCTCGGCCTGAAGATCCTCACGGAAATCCCCGTCATCGACAGCTACAGCAAGACAATGCTAGCGTTCCAAGTGGCTGATCTGACCATTTTTCTACTGGCACTCGCGCTCATCTTGCAGTCCACGGGAGTTTTCCTGCTTCTCCGCAACCAGAACGACCGGGCCGAGCGCGCCGAGTTGATCACGTCTCAAGACCTGGTTAAGTCGGTTAACGGAGCCAAGACGGACGACGCGGTGCCGTCTTTCTTCCAGACGCTCTTCTGCTTCGGCAGATCGGCCAAGAAGAAAACCAACGACAGGGAACTCGTCGAGCTGAGACTACTGCGACGCCTGTTCCTTCACCGCTTTGGCTTGCCACAGCTCTTCCCGTATTCCAAGTACTTGAACCGAGCTCAAGCCAACCAGATCGCTCATATGATCGAAGTGGAGCCGGCGATGTGGATTGTGCTGCTCCTCGTGGCGTGGGCGATCTGCGGGCTGCTAGAGATCCTCAAGACGCTCGATACTGACATGCCTGAGAGCCACGAGCTCGTGGAAGCGTTCATGATGTTTGCCTGGGTCTTGCTACTGCTTCACGTCATTGTCTGCTTGTACTTCCGCTCGTGTGTGCACCACCTTCTACATGCCTGCGCATTCAGCAATGATAAGGCCACTCTCGTTGCCAACTTGAGCGCCATTGCCGAGGAAGAAGAGGAATCCTGGAAGCACGAGGAAGCAGACAATGCACTGGAGATCATGGGCTTCATCCAAGAGCATCATGAGGAGCTTGAACTCCAGCGTCAACGCCAGAAAAAAGCTAGAGTCAATAAAATAGCCCGGGACGACCAAAAGCAGAGACTTCGGAGTTGCAGTGGTATCATGCCGGGCTCTCCGAGTCTCGAGATCCGGTTCTTCTCGCACAAGGGATGGCACATCGGTGTCATGCTCCTGCTAGTGCTCAACGGATTCCTCATCACACTCTTTATGCAGTGTGCATTCTACGATATGGACGATATCTACGAAGACTTTGGTACACTCCCAACGATCATGGTGCTATTCCCACTGGTAGTCAACTCGGTTATCCTGCAGCGCCACATCTTCTACGACTTTGTGGTCGTCAGCAACACGTTGCGCATCGATTCGCACACTCTCAGCGACGTGGTCGAGAACTTCAGTGAGATCGTACGACTGCGGTCCGAGTTTGCCGCCACACTCTTCAACCACATCACACAGCAAGAACTTGCCGTCTCGGATCTCCACGCCGAACTTAAGGCACGAGACAGTACGAGCTCCGGGTTCATCGACGTGGACGATCTGCGCGAGCTGCTCGCCAAGTTTGGCTTCCGTCTGACGCGCTTCCGCTTCAACAGCGTCGTTAAACTGCTTTTCCAGCTTAAAGACATGGCGGTTCCGTACGCGCATGTGGTGCGGCTCGTACTTATGGCGCAGAACGAGAACCTGTTCAAAACCATGTCCGTCTGTCACCAGCCGCCGCACCCGCTGCTACGGCCCAGCGTGATGATGTACGACGATCTAGGCCAGTCCAGTATGCGGTCGCAGTCGCACTACAATGTTTTCAACTCGACACGGTAAGTTCCGGTGATGGCGCAGCCAAATATGGACGAGCCCAGTCCGTCGGACTTTGTGACCGTCGCCATAGGGAGCGCAGTTCTCCCGCAGATGTCGCACCGCGGCGTCAATGGCAATTTCATGCAGAGCATGGTTTGCCCCAGTGTGAGTTCGCAGGCTCTACACGACATGTTCAACCTGCAGCGCCTATCAGACTCCCGTGGTCGGCCCAACATGCTGCTGCTGTAAGTTTGTCGTTTTTGACTCTTCAATTATGCTGGATGAGGTAGGTTAACACAGCGTCAGTATAACAAACCTCTTTTTAAACTGCATATATACATAATTTCTGTAGCAGGTGGTATACGGTACGTATCCTACACACAAAAAACTTGCCGTGTATACAAGCTCCTGACATTTAAGTCTATTGCCCCCTCACTAAATAATGCTGCTACGATTAGTGCTAGTGTCGCTACTGCTCGCGTCCGTGGCTGCGCAGCCTGCAGACAGTCGCCTGGAGCCTGCGACGGATGACGTATATGACCTGATGAGCCGCATCGACGTGGACGACTCGGTGGTGGCGGTAGTGCGTCGCAATGGGGTGCTCTACCTGCTCTACGACGAGACCATCATCGGGGCCGAGTTCGACGACCCGTATCTGCGTAAACAAACAGCATTCCCGGGCTTCACCATTATGCAGTGTGCCGCGTACTTGGAGACTAAACCTACGAGGGCAGTGCAGATTGGACTGGGTATTGGCGCAGTCCCGAGCTTTCTACGAGAGATGGACATTCCGACGGGTAGGTAGAATTCTACCGTTTTTGCGGTAGATTGAGTAGACTAACGCTGTGATTGGTGCGTAGATGTGGTGGAGATTAGTAGTGCAGTGGCGACCCAGGCAGCGGATTACTTTCAATATGAATGGTGCCCTCGACCGAGGCACGACGAGGATCAAGAGGAAGACGAGAAGTGCCCCAATGGACGGACGTTCGTGATGGATGGATTGAAGTTCTTGGCCAGTAAGCCGGTAGATCTTGGGGTACAGAGCAAGGACGAGGAGAACGAGCACCCGTACGATCTGTTTATTGTGGATGTATACACGGGCTGGAACCCTTTTGCGTTCTTCGTCCGTGAAGAGATGTTACATGTCCGTGATAACTGGTTGACGACAGATGGCGTCTTGGTCATGAACTTTGTGGGCTTCATGCAAGGCCCACGCGCAGTGGCACCGAAATCTATCTACCGTACGCTGCAGAGTGTGTTCAAACATGTCAAGTGCTTCCGTGAGATGGAGGAGTCCGACGTGCCCAATGCGGCCAACATCGTTTTCTACGCTTCGGATAAACTATTCGACTTTAAACTGCCACTCACGGGTATATACAAGAACCCTCCAGCACAGACTTTCTTCAGTGTAAGCGTCGATTCCTATTCTGTTTTGATCTCAGTATAGAGACGTGAACTAACGGCATCATGTTTTATTCTGTCTAGGTGGTTAAGAATTTCCCAGATTGGGAGGTATACACTTTTTCATACCGTGTCACTAGTATCTGTAGTCAACGACTGACGTGTGTGTGTTCTTTTAGATCTTTACGGAGCTGAAAACTGATGTCGAAGTGGCACTTCACCAGCAAATGGACGACGAAGAAGTGCGCTTTGTGTACGGTGACAGCGAGAGCGCTCGCGTGCTGACTGAAGCTGGCCATGGTCAGGAAGATTTTCAAGAGATTCACTCTGAAACCCAGATCCACATGCGTGAGCGTGTCCTAGAGCAATTCCCTCCAGCGCTTTGGGACGAATTCAAGCAGAAACCGGCCACCACATCATCTTCTACAAACAAGTAGCTGGTAACCTGTCGAAGTGTGAATAACAAGCCGTGGAGTGTGTTTCCGTGTGCATTATCGAACAAGTTGCTAACTACTTACCAGTGTCTCTGCTTCTTCCAAGCCTCAGTACTGAGACTGACTGGTTCTTCTTCATAGGTCACCTCTTGTTCCTCTTCCTCGCCATTTGCGTGACCAGTTATTATGTTCTGGATAAGCTGCAGTTCTGTCGCTGGGAGCTCCACGTACGCGCTCACCTCGTCCGCCTCGCGCTGCAGTCGACGGGCTTTGTCGAGATTCCACTCTTCCACTTCCAGTGTCTTGGTCGCACGCAGCCATTGCGCAGCCTTGTTGACCCGTTCAGCGATCGTCAACCGCATGAGTCGATACTCGTCGCGAGGAAAGGCAAATCCAGCAGATTCTTGGCTCTTGAAGTCTTGGAGCAGTGCAACCAGGTGAGCGAATCGCGGCGCTCGATCACTTGGACCAAGAACGAGTCGACAAGCTCGCAAACACCAGTGCACAGCCCCAAGTTGAGTCTGTGCCGTGTCCAGCCCCACTTCGAGAGTCGTCACGCGCTCCATCAACTGGACAACTGCAGCCTCTTCAAGCTCCACGTAGTCACGCGTGGCAAACGCAACAGGCGAGAATTCCTTCACTGCAAACTCACGGACGAACGAGTTGACGTCGCTCTCCACTCGTTTCACAACGTGGACGTACGCTGTGAGTTCGTGAGCTCCTGGAGGATACGCCACTAGCTGCGTCTGCATCTGAGTCAGGAAACTCTCGACTCGGGCGAGTGCAGGACGTCTCCCCAAACACTCGCGACGTAGCAGCTTCTTGTCCATGTAATACAAGTTTTGCCGCCGAGAGCAACGCGGACAGCGGAACGCCTCAATCCGGTCCAGCTCCAGTGGCGACAGATCCACACACACGGCATGATACCATTCATCGCAGAAGTCGCAGCAGATCATGGGCGCTTGCTCTGTGCCGCGACAGACACAGAAAATCGGTGGCGAGTCGTGAGCTCTCGTACTGTGGCCTGTTCGTTTCCGCTGTTGAGGGCGGCAGGACCCACAGATGAAGACATCGCTGGGACGTTGCGGCATGAAGGTCGGGACACACGACGGGTGGAAATATCGCTGACAGCGTTGACACGTGACGACTTGAGCCCGTTCACTGAGCACTTGCTGACACACGCAATGCAGTCGCGAATGGAGTTGCAAGGCCTGACTCGCAGTGTGCGTGGATTGGTGCTGCACCTTGTCCAGCGCCGTCTGTAAGAACTGAGTTAGAGGTAAATGACTATTCGACGGACGGAGGAACAGCGCGTGGACAGCGTCGTGCCACCGACGGCAATCCTGTAACCGCGAGTGGACTTGTCGACGCAGTAGTGACGAACTCGACACGAAATGGGCATCAGCTTGAGCGTAAAATCTCTCGGCCTCCTCAAGCGAGGGCCGTTCCGCCATCGACTTGTAGCTGGGACAAGCACTCGACCCAGACACGAGAGCCACCAGTTGCTGCGCACGTCGCTCCCAGAGTTGACATTTCTCGAGACGGTCCTTGAGTTCCTGTGTATTTCTTGGTGGAATGGGCAAAGACGCCGCTCGCCGTAGCAGCACCTCTAGTTCCTCCGTACTCTTCGAGCAGTCACGCAGCGCTTTCTCCACTTCCGCTGCTTCGATTTCAGTGACTGCTAGCAACCTCCGCAATGCCTCAGCGTTCGCAATCGAATGTGGGTTTGCCAACTGCAGTTCATTTACCTCACCCAGCACCCGTTCAACTTGTCCTTGTGTCGGTGTGCCCATGACAGTACTTCCTTGTGTCCTGTCCACGATGGTCGCAGCTAGAACGTTCACTTTGCACAGCACGCCCAGATACCGTTGTCCATGCGCCAGTTCACTGAGAAACCTACCGTCGGTATTGCTCTCCCTCTTCGCACGCAGTCGTTTACTCACACTGGCGATAGCTGTACAGAGCTCACCAAAGTACACATTGCCATGTAACAACACGTTGGGAGCGCCCATTGAGTCAATAAATGACGAGACATCGCTCCAGGAAGTACTGGGTCGATTTTTCTTCATAACCTCCTCATTGACAATACCCTGCACAGTATTCAACAACCTCGTCGCGTCAGATCGAACTGCACGCCATTCCGCTACAACTTGGCGCAACTTCCCAAGTGCTGAAGGCTCAACGAGTAATTTCTCAGCATCCGCCAACAAAGACTCGAACTCAACATGACTCAGGGACGTACGTTCTTCCTGCTTGAGTGAGCTCAGTAGTAATCGTTCAGCACGTGCGTCCCACTTCTCGACGCCAGAAAGCGCAAACTCTAAGCAATCCAAACGCTTGGGGTCTGCACCACCACAAGATTTGCCACGCGAGAGAAGCCGCTTTAAGTCGAGAACTGTCGGCTTGACTGCAGTAGTTTGGGTAGTAAGTCCTCTAGCAGATCGAATCGCAGCGTCACATTCCGTGTTCCAGTCTTGGACACCATCCAGTCGTCTCCGTAAACTATAAACCATCTCTTCAAGACGTGAAGCCTCGTATCGATACAAGTACACGAAATTATCCGGATTCCTGCACTTACACATTGTCGGATAGTGTTCCAGACATCCCACCGTGGGGCCACCACTGCTTCCATGAGGTGGACGGCATCTCGTACAGACCACAGCCTGAAGATAGCAATATTGTTTGCAGGTCACACAGCGAAGACCTTCGTGTTTACCGGATCGACCAGCCCACAACACCATCCTGGTCGGTCTCATTGATGCCTCGGACATCTTCATCTTTGCCCCCCTATGACCGTGCACTGAATTGCTACGTCCCATCTTTGAAGTCTTGTTACAAGCTCGAGCCACCATATTACGTCGCGTTGAAGACGTCGACGAAGCTTCCGGATCAGCCGCAAGAATTGCCCCATGTTTCTCATAATCAGCCATAAGTTCACGCTTAATCACACGCATCTCGCTGCTCTCATCGTCCACACGTCGCTGGAATTCGCGATAATCCTGTAGCAGTTGCTCCACTGCTGGCAGTAACGACGTCTCCGTGTGCTCAAAGTCAAAGCTGCTGCCATCCACGAGCGTTTCAGCCAGCGTACACACAAGCGCTTCATGACAAAAGACAGGCAGCTTGCGGAACTCGCGATACTTCCGCAAAGACTTGGCCCCCCACGGCAGCCAATCTAACGTGGCAAAATTCACCGCTTCAGCGCAGTTGAATCCGTTATTAAAACCTGCGTGATAAGCTGATGGAAAAGTAACAATAAACTCGTTAGGTCGATGCGTGGCGCGATAAACCGGCACGCCGTGTTCTCGCAGTGTCTTGGGCGAAAACATGGTGACCAGTTGCATGTGCAAGTCAGGCTGACTACCAAAGAGTTCAGGCGTCAGTTCCTTCATGGTGCGCTCGAAATGCTCGGCACTGGCACAAGGAATGCCATACCAGGTCTTTGGAGCCCCACAGTGCAAATAACTCGTACTATAGAAGTTGTGGTCCTCGACATGCCAGCAAAACGTAGAGAAACACATACCAGCATACAGCCACGGGACCATAATGCCTTTAATGTCTTCATCCAAGTACTGAAGTACTGAGCCAGGAAGCTTGGGCATGTTGTTTAAGTTCCAATCATCCTTAGCGTAGCGTTCCAGCAACTGCTCCAACGACTGTGCCGCGTCAGTCTTGTCGTTCTCTCCACCAGCTTTTGCTGCCAGACCCTCACGAAGTCCATGCGAGAAAAATTCACTAAGCTGACGCACGTATTCACTTTTTGCCTTCATAGTCAAGTTTTTCCAGCGCTTGGTCACTGTACGCAAGCTCTTCGTGTACAGATCAAGACGAGGGAACGCACTACCGTTCGCACCAGTGTCCACATCGCTGCCATACTGTACTTCAAGTCGCTGTTCGTGCATGGGAATGCTCAGTAGTCGCCAGTACTCGCTCTCTAAGTCTTGATCATTGATCGCTTCGTCCGGATTGACAAGAGAGGATAACGAGAAGTACTCTCGCTTCCAAGCATCCGCACGTTCCTTGTAGTCTGCCATACTGATCTCAGCGCCCATATCAAAGCCAAACTTGGGATTCTCCTTGTGATTGTGTGGGTCCATGGCGTCCCGTACACATTCCTTACAATACCAATCTCCACATGGCACTTCTTGGAGTGGATTCTCCAAGCAAAAGATGTGCTGGCCACTATTACAGCCATCACACAGCAGCATCCTGTCCCAGCAGTCTCCACGTAGACAAACCTGACAGATTTCACTGTTAAAAGCGAGCTCAGCAGCGTTGGCGTCCCAGCCATTAGCGATCAAAATCTCCATTGTAGCCATCTCAATGTCATCATTTGAGCCGTCCACGTACCGCACAGCAACACGTGGCTTCTTCCCACCAAAAACACGCTTGACTTCAGCCAACACAGCTCCTGAATCGGGAAAAAACCGGAAGAACTTTTGACCAACACGAATTTCCGGCGCACCGAGTCGCACTGTGCGTGTTTCCAAAGGCTTCAGTGCTTCAGGTTCCAGATCGCGCTGTCTCGTTCGTTTCTGATCTTCTTGTCGTTTTCCGACAGTCTTTGACGAACTAATTGACTGGTTCTCGTTCTCTTCAGTGCTCGTGTGTTCACCGTCTGAAAACAACGTACGCTTTACACGTAAATTCTCGTCTTCTGTGTCACAATCTTCGCGATAAGTGGAGGCAGGGCGTTTCCTTCCGCTTCGAGTCCGAGGTTTCGATGACGGGGTGGCCTTGGTCTCACCCGTTCCATTTGCTCCAGAAGGTGTAGCTTGCACTTCTTCCAGCTTCACCTTGGTCTTGTTCTCTGATGTGTCACTGCTGCTGTCTCTAGACCGCTCGTACGCCAGCAATGCCGTCTCATAGTGTGTTTTATACATGCTACAAAGCTGCTCGGACGGCTCGCTCGCTGCTTTCGTGCGTCCTACACGACGTACGACCTGCTTCCATTTGCCAGTCGCACAGACGACGTCAAAGCCCCCAAGAGCGTTCACTGTCTTGTACAACAAGTGCAGATTGACCAACTGT
Source organism: Phytophthora sp. 'mugwort' (assembly GCA_033558025.1). NCBI lineage: Eukaryota > Oomycota > Peronosporomycetes > Peronosporales > Peronosporaceae > Phytophthora > Phytophthora sp. 'mugwort'. Next base: position 3,009,281 of record JAUCEF010000007.1, on the reverse strand, counting down.
CCGTCTGCACGCGGCAGCTCCTTCATAGGTTCACCACGTTGATACAAAAAAAGTCGGAGCTTCTCCACGAATTGACCTTCTGTACGGGAATGACCTTCAATGCAGTTGAGCTGCTGGACACGTGTCCGGAAGCGGAACGTCTTCTCGTTGATAGCAAAAGGCGGACGCCAGCCTTTCGGTGGTACAATCTTACAGATACCAGCCAGCATGCCAATGTGGCGGATACTGTATACAAAGAGAGAGACGTCAGTAGACAACACACAAGAATACAAGTTAATTTTGAAGGCCAAGAAGGCGGAGATGAGGTACTGGGAATAAATTACCGCACCTGGAAATATATTTCAGCGGGTGCTTGAACTCCTCGGACGTGGGGTAGAACACCGGGCATGGCGGGCAGATGTAGCCATCTGTGTCAGTGTTCTTCGGGTCCCAGTCCATAGTGGAGCGACTTGAGCTGGAGATTGGCAATGGGCTGGCTGGCCCACTGGCGGCGGCTTCTCTTCGTCCTGGCCGGCGAATGCGAGAGTGCAAAAATACTGGGCCAAGACGCCGCCGAAAACAATGAGTACACCCGGTTTTAACCGGTTTTAGCAACGGATTATGTAAATTGGAATGGAAACAATTGGCAATGGGTGGGTCGACTCGTTTTTGACACCTTACAAACCCAAGTGTAATTATCAGATCTTTTTGTACCAAAACTGGGTTAGTAGTTACGAGAAGTGAGAAAAGAGGCGAGGATGGATATTTTTATCATGCTGCAAAAGGCAGCAGAGAAGCCACAGCACCAGATCGACGATCTGTCGGTCTAGACATCAAGCTAACTGCAGTGCGCCATTTAGTAGGTACTGGTGCCTCCACTACATCTTCGCTATTGGTATTTTGAAGCTACTGCGTTCGACATCGGCGCCGGGGGACCGCCACACGCTGCTCATGTGTATACGAATATACAGGTTAATCCATCTGCCGACACATCAGAGACAGCTGGTGCCAGCACCGTCTACAGCCCGTCGTCGAGCCTCAAACTCGGCACAACGTTAGCTGAGCATGTGGGCAACGTGATAATACCTTGCAGACGCATAATGGCAGCCTAACGGCGGCACACTAGCCGCGCGGAAGCTATTCACCCTGGTGCCGCGTATCGGAGGAATTTATGCATGCAAGTGATGGTCGCGAATCGTTGCATGTGGACATAAAACGGACAAAACGCGGCAGAAAAACTGGATTACCCGAGGCTCCCCTTTGTGCCAGTTAAACGAGGGTTATTGTCGAATGCCGGGAAAATTCACTTTGTATTATACTCACAGATGCGGCATTTCTTGACTGTGTGATATGGATCAAACCGTGATTTTTAATGCATTGATCACTACGCAGCGCCTAGGGATGTGGGAGATGTTTACCCTTCATTCAGTGCTATAAACGCTAAGTAGGATTCAATTCAGGCTTTGCTACCCGCTGTTCTTGTTACATATAATGTATTTCTCTTGATAAGAACAGTTGTTCACGATGTTATCAGGTGGTAGGCGGATTTAACATCGTTGATACTTCCCTAAAACCACGAAGATCCGGGTACCGACATCGGCGGAAAGACGTAACCAGCGGAAAGATGTGACCATTGTCTAAGTTTAAGTAGACTGCTAACATTTCTTTACAAAGTTTGACTTGAACAAAATCGGCATATATTCTACTAATCAGAATACAGACACGTTGACTTGCACATCTTTGGCTAAGTGGTTACATCTTTCCGCCGATGTCGGTAGTTGCACTCCGTCGATATTATGCCAGCTAGAGGCGATTTAGGTATATTCGTTGCGAAGAGCTACATGTAGTAGCACAGCTAACAGTATTCGAGATCGATATGGTTAATACTGAGAGCATTTGCAGCCAAGCCTTTGGGTTCACTTGAAGTCCTACCAAAAAAGCCCAAATCCGACGGACTTGTATAGCGAAACCTGCCGAGTCGAGTTGAAAATGTCGTGGACTAAACCAGGTCGTCGTACGTCTGTGGAGGTTGTGGAGGCGGGTGGATGTGGTCTCGAGGTAGTTTTCGTTCTGATCATGAAAACAGGACGCTGTCGTGCCTTTGAGCTCGAGCGGCAGCTTCACAACGCTTTGAAGCGAAAACACGTAGGGCGACAACCGAATTTCGACAGTCATTTCGATGAACTCGGGAACACGTTTGGTCTCGCACCTTTAGTCGGGATGGCGCTGCGCTGATTGGTTGAGTGGCGTTGGCGAACTCGGATCGCAGTCGCTGACAACGTGAAAGTCAATGAACACCTTAAGCTAACATGTGGTCCAGCTAATGGAGAGTTCCTCAAAACCCCAAAATCACTAAGACCAGGGTGTAAGAGTTCGCTAGAACTCGCGACCGCCACCTCCAACGTGAGCTCTAAACGTCGTGCTCTCATAAGGATTGTTACCGGTATTCGTGATATGATTTCGGTATGCAAGCGACGAGCTTCTTTTTGTCAGTTTATATCAACTTTAAAGTAACTACGACCTCCATAAACGTATATCGATTTCCCGAGTCAGTCTAAATGGGGCCTCTTCAATTGGTCGAAAACGGCCCATTTTCTTCCAACCACCCGCTCCCTCACTCGTCAGTCCTCGGCATGGTGGAGAAGCGTCGGAGTCCGGTCGGTGACTCGCCGCCCGAGGCCCAGCGCCGCAAGAAGCTTAACACGCAGACCGACGCTGATGTGGAGCCCATGGACGTGGAAACATCGCGCTCACCTCCTGCAGTCGTCAGCGCCAACGAAGCCGCGGCGGCTCCTGGCGACGCCAAGGCCGCCCCAGATGATCAAATTCCGGACACAGAGCCATCAGAGCTCCTATTCCACGCCCGATTCCAGGTTTTAGGACTGAGCAACGAGCGAGCCGTGACGACCACACAAAAAGACGCTGAGGGAGCCTCCTGGCGCCTTATTTGGCAGCCTAGAAGCCCCACAGACCCGACTTTTGTCGGCGTGTTCGTGGAACTCGTCGAGCAGGAACTGCAGGCCTCCAGACTGGCAGAAGTGAATATTGCGCTCCATAATCAGGGAGGACAACCACCGCTTGTTAAACACACGAGCGTGCACGAGTTTTCCAAGGAGAGCGCGGAGTTTGGCATGAGTCAGTTCGTCCAAAGGAGCGAACTGCTTAATCCGACCAATAAGTACGTGGATGAGCACGGGAAAGTGGAGATCGAGGTGCGTCTGAGCTTTGTGGGTGACGTTGCAGCGGTGGAGAAGCAGGTGGGGGAACCGCTACACTCGACGATCTCTGCAGAGGGGACTACGGACGCGTTGGAGACGACGCAGCACTTGCTGTCGTACGATTCGAAGGAGGAGACAGGGATGGTGGGTTTGAAGAACCAGGGAGCCACCTGTTACTTGAATTCGCTGCTGCAAACGCTGTTTCACTTGCGAGCGTTTAGACAAATGGTGTACGAAACTCCCACGGCTCAGGAAGACACCAATGACTCAGTGTCGTTGGCATTGCAACGCGTTTTTTACAGGTTACAAAGACAAGAGAAAGCTGTGTCAACAAAGGAGCTGACGCGCTCGTTTGGCTGGAGTGCGATCGACTCGTTCATGCAGCATGATGTGCAGGAACTATACCGGATTCTGTGCGATCGGTTAGAGGAAAAAATGAAGCGCACAAGAGTGGATTCGGCTATTCAGAAGCTTTTCGAAGGAAAAGTGCGGTCTTTTGTACAGTGTGTGAACGTGGACTTTCAGTCATTCCGAGATGAAAGTTTCTACGACTTGCAACTCGATGTGAAAGGCTGCAAGGACTTGATGCAGTCTTTCCGTAAATATGTGGAAGTGGAACTGCTCGATGGAGATAATCAATACGAAGCAGAAGGACATGGGAAACAGGATGCCAAAAAGGGCATCAAGTTTCTCACTTTTCCACCCGTTCTTAATATTCAACTAAAACGCTTTGAATACGATCCAATGCGTGATGGGATGGTCAAGATTCACGATCGCTTTGAGTTTCCGAAAACGCTCGTACTGGACGAGTTTCTCTCGAATGAAGACAAGGAGGAAGTGGAAGGCAGCAACGACAAATCGTCACGGTTTAGTTATCATTTGCACAGCGTTTTAGTGCACAGTGGCGATGTCCATGGCGGTCATTATTACGTATTTATTCGGCCCGGGAAGCATATCGCGACAAGCACTGATTGGTTCCGATTTGATGACGACCAGATCACACGCGTAGACGAACAGGTAGCGATTGAGGGCAATTTTGGCTCAGCAGGGACTCCTGTAACGCCGCAAGATGGTTCTACAGAGCCTCGATCGCCACTGTATTCATCCTCACTCTTTTGTTCGCCGGATCGGAATGGTGGAAACAGTAACGAGCCGAGTAGTATGGATGGCCTCGAGTTCAGATCAGTGGATACAGGAGAAGTATTAGGTGGAGACGGTGATCATACAGTAGAGGAAGTGTACGATTCCAGCCAAAGCAACGGCAGTGGTAGTCTCCCACTCAACTCGTCGTCAAACAGTTTAATGCTCCCACTTGGCAGGAGTTTTTCGAGCGCATACATGCTTGTGTACGTGCGTGATGGCGAGAATGACATTAGTGCCATTCAGGAGGCAGTTGGTGCAAGTGTCGAGGCAGAAAAGACGCCAGTGACCGCTTCTGAGGGTGAAGTTGGTTCCACAGGTGAGCTCGAGCTTCCTAGTTGGCAAAGCGATCCGCTGCCGATCCCAGAAGAGTTGGTTACTCGCTTCCACGAAGAGGAAAAGGCAGCGGCACGGCGCAAGAAAGCCCAACAAACTGAACACTTGTACATGAATCTTCGCATCGCGTCGGACACGAGTGTGGCCAAACTCAAGCGGATTACAAAGATAACGGATTTCTCTGGGTTTAATAACTCGAGCACGGTGCGTGTCCGCATTAAACGTGCAGCGTCCATCCGCCAGCTTTACCGTCGCGTGTATAAAGAGACCGGTATTCCCATGTCACGACAGCGCTTGTGGAAAGTCATCACGCGTGAAAACCGCACAACGCGACCCGACCAACCACTTGGTCCTGACGTCTATGACTGTCGTGTGGACTCGCTGATTGAGGATGATACTCCACCAAAAACGCCTGTTAAATTATATCTCCAGATCTTGGACGCCTCGTTAGAATCTTCATCAGCTTCGCCCTTATTGTCGCCATCGTCTCCGTCTATCCATAGTCACAGAAGAGTGAAGAAGGCCAAGATATTGACAACAATCATTTACCGGCATTTCTTAGATGAATTCTCGCCCCCAGTGATAGAAGAAGCAACAGTTTCCGAGGACGAGACCAAACGTAGCCAGGAGATGGAGGAGGAGGAGGAGGGAGACGCTGTTGTTGCATTTGCCGAGGCTAGCAACAGCGTCACAGTAGACCATGCCCCGCCACTCCAGAGCCACGAAATCGTGCTGTTCATTAAGTCTTACGACCTTCACAAGAAACTCGGCGAGCGACTCGAGTACATGGGGAACCTCGTTGTGGATTCGCGGATAACTGGTGCAGAGCTAGCGAATCGGTTGCACGAGGCGCTGTCGATTCCCTTCACTACAGAGTTATTGCTGTATGAAGAGGTTCAGCCTGTGACCGTATCGGAGATTGATATGGAAGCAACCCTTACAGGGTCTGAAATCCAGAATGGAGACATCATTTGCTTCCAGTATGCTGAAGACGAGGAACGAGTAAACAGTATCGTGCTCAAGCCCGAGTTGGGAGTGGAAGATGACCCTGATGCCATTGAGACGACGTACATCGGCCCAGACGGTGAAGAAGTGAAGGCTGTCATTTCTTCTGACGTGGATGAGAAACCTACGACTGACTCCTTCCAACCGAAATCGAGCGCCTTGTATGTCAATGGCAACCGGGACCCTCATAGCCACGGGTCAGCTGGATCAGGGCAAATATCAATGGGAAAGCTTTACAAGCATCAGATGCGATCAGTGGAAAGGTATCCAGACGTGCCATCGTACTTCCAGTACTTGCTAGACCGCGTGGAGGTGACTTTCCACCGCTATGGATACGCAGAGGATGAATCGTTTACGCTATCACTTTTGCTTAGCAACGTGTACGACGAGGTGATTGACGTGGTGGCGGCGCATCTAGGTCTCGTAGGCTCGAAGCGACTGTTTGTACGATTGTATCAGCACTCGCCTTTCAACAACTTGCCCATGAAGTCGCCTTTACGTCATTCGCGCTACGCTGGGGACGATCAAACCACGTTGGAGGAGCTGCTTACTGGGTATCTGGAGCGTACCAACATCCTGTACTATGAACTGCTTGATCATCCGATCACGGAGATTGAGGCTAAAAAGGAGCTCCTCGTGCATCTCAGCATTTACGACGCGTGCTTTGCTACCGAGCAGGCTGCATCACCGTCATCGGTAGCGCCGCATCGCCATGTTGAAGTACTTGTGATGCCCACACACAAGGTCCGCGACTTGCTTGTGCTTATTCGAGATGGATTTGGGCTGCCGGACGACACTGCGTTACGTGCATGTGAGGTTGTACAGCATGGATCGATGATCCGGCGTGTACTTACGGAGGACGCGGCATTATCGCGCTATTGGGGAACTGGCAGCGTTTTGGATCCCAATGCGCTTGAGATTCTGGTGGAACAGATTCCGTCGTACGAGTTATTGAGCGACGAGACCAGAGAGGAGAAAGAAGAAGTGTCCAAGCTTTTAGAGGCCGCAGTTCAGGTCAAGACTGATGTCGATGCAGAGGAAAAGTACTCTGTAGGCTCTGATCCAAATGCTTCCGAGGAGCTGCCTGTGAATGATGCGATATCTGACGACGGGGAGCGTCCATTGTGGTTCTACAAGGGCGTCGTGCATTTCAACTTCCAAAACAACTCACAGAAGTGGATCCACCCTCATGGCGTGCCAAGTATTGTGCGTTTCAGCGAGCGGGACACCGTTGGGGACGTCAAGGAGCGTATACGTCAACGGTACGAGACCCCACTGCTGTCTGAACTTGTTGCGTGGCTCGACTAACCTCTGGAATGGTGTGCTTTTGTGTAGTATGGGCATCTCATCGGACGTGTTCGCGCAGTGGAACTTCGCACTAGTAAAGGATTTGAAGGCGTCGACGTTAGAGGCCGTGTACGAAGAGATGGACACGGACGTGCTGGACGCGTTCCCCATGTCGCGGCTCACGGAGCTGTGCGGCGAAGACTTTGAGGGACTGGGCAGCCTGGGGTTGGAGCACGCGGACCCGACGCCGCCGCCGCGCCACCACAGCAACCGGAGGCTGGAGACGGGCATCCACATCCGTCAAAGCTGAGCGATAGAGCTTCAATACAGGCCACGTCTTGCTCTGCTGATTGTGTTGTCCCGAGTTTCTTGTGTAGTGCCGTCGTGGACCTGCGTGTCTGTCGTGGATGGCACTGTCCTCGTCTGCAACGTGGGTTCATTTACGAGTCTCGAAGGCACCACCTTGCAAGGAGACACAAAGTGACAATTCTTGGCTTATAATCTCCATAGCCACGAGCACTCGCGCCCTGTTGTGAGGGAAAACTTTGTGCCCGTTGACCTTGACCTTGTCACAATTGCACCAGCTGGGTGCTGGGACATGGGATCATAACACCGCCGATAAAAATCTGGCGGCAGAGGGGGCTCTTTTCATCCAATAAAATCGTATAAATATATTTGTATCCAATCCTGGTCGTTTGCACAAACTCTCTCTGTCCAATCAGCGCTTAAAATTTATTACCACTGTATAAAGAGTTTGGTCAAATTCTTCAAAATCCATGACCGCCGTGCCTACAGATCAGTTTATTTATTCCCGCCTCGGGCTCACATGACCTCGGCGGCATCGGCCCATGCACCGCGCAGAGAATGCCGTCCAGACGCTTCCAGTATCGCGTCGGCCCCCACCGCTGGCGACACTGGCGCGACAGCCCCGAGCCCCAAGAATAACGCCGCGGAGCGTCCCTGGACGATTAGTAACGGCAGCGACACAACCGCAGCTGGCAGCCCCGCGCGCGTGACCTCGGACATGATTTCCTTTACGGCGACGGTGGTGCCGGCCTCCAGTTCAAGCAGCAGCCGTCCGTCCGTCAGCTCCAGCGACGTCTGGACGCCCAAACCCAGGGACGTGCCCCATCCACACCGACGCAGACGCAGGTTTTCCTTGCATCGGCGTCAGGACGAGCACGCCGAGGACGTGAAGAAGTCGTCCATGCTGCATCACTCGCACCCGCCCGCGCGCCCCTTTGGTGAGATTAAAATTGAGTCGACAGTCGAACGCACGAGCAGCGGCCAGCGCAACAGCATGTCCACATATGGCTACATGTACTCGCGTGGCAGCATCGAGAGCGACCCATCCGTGGCGGGCGGGAGAGACCGACGAAGCAGTGCCAACAGTCGAGTCAGCAGAGGACGAGCATGGACTCGAGCGCTGAGTGTGACACACGAAGGTGGAGAAGATGCCACCACCGTCGCGGCCCTAGTCACAGCTACGCCCGCGACCGTGTGGAGCACATTCTTGAAGACCGTGGGCAGCTTTGCAGATGAAGTGGCGCTCAGCGGACGCGAGGAAGTGTTTGACCGCACTCACCGTGGGTTCCCGACGTCTGCGGCGTCCGCTGCAGCGCCGGTGGATGTGGCTTACTCGTGGGCGCAACATGCCGTACGTGTACGATGTGTGGCGAGGACGCTGCTTCAATTGGGCTTCTGTGCTGGAGAAGGAGTTGTGATCAGTGCTCAAGCGAGTCCTTTGTTGCAAGCAGTGAACCTTGCGGCAGTGTCGCTTGGTGGCGTGGTTGCTCACGTTCGCAGTTCTTGGACGGCGCGTGAGCTTCGAGACGACATTTTTCCTGCTGCCAGAGCAACGATCGTGGTTGTCGACTCGTTGGAGGATAATTTCCGAGAGGCATTAGAAGCTTTGGATGATCAGGCAGAAGAACTGCGACCACCAATCCGTGCTGTGGTAGTTCTTGGCGATTTAACTGCGTTGGACCGCGCTGTCGCGAATCTGCGCGCCAGCGTCAACGTTATCGGCGCTCAGGATCTTCTTGTGATCAGCTTGCTGGCGACCGAGAAGGCCGCTATGACGTCGGTCGAGTTGCTCGCGTCCTGCGTGGTGCCAGAACAGTGCTGCTTGCTGGCCTTCGACTACGACGCTCTAGGACGGATTCGAGCCGCAGAGCTTTCGCACGATAACGTACTATTCACGGCTGCTGCTTTGGTGCAAAGCTTTGGGCTCATGAATCGAGATCGCCTTGTCGGGTACCTACCATTACACCACGTGGCGTCGCAAGTTGTAGAGTTCTACGTGCCGCTCATCGCAGGGTTGTCAGTAGTTTGTGCACCAACGTACAACCGACCTCTTACGCGTGTAGTCACAGAACACAAACCGTCTGTATTTTTCGCGACACCCGCTACGTGGGCACGCTTCAGCCAGCAAGTGTATCGTGCCAAGGGGGACGTGAATGCGGCCATCTACCGCTGGGCGAAGACGCGCGCTACCAACAACTCTCAAAAACTTCTTTTTGCCAAGGGCAAAGGGGCCAAACACCGCAGTTTGGGCTATATGCTTGCCAAAACTCTTGTGCTTAACAACATCAAGAAAAAGGTCGGGCTCGAAAGCTGTACTGCCTGTTACTCCATGTTGGCACCGCTCGATTTTGAGCTCGAGCGGCTTTTTAAGACGGTTGATACGCCCATTTACCAGCTCTTTGGGACTGCTGAGACCTGCGGCTTCGCGACGATAAATTTCCCTCACGCGTGGGAATTTGGAAGTTCTGGTCGTGCGCTGCCGGGCACCACGATCCGCTGTGACGAGCGCTCTCAGGAGACGGTTCTGCGCGGACGCAACGTTTTTCTGGGTTATCGATATGCTCCTAACAGCGGTAATAACAGCCCAGACCCAGAGCTCGATGGCGACGATGACAGTGACCAATACACGTCGACATGCGACTCGGATGGCTGGCTCCGTCTGTGGCAGCGCGGGTTCCTGACCCCGACTGGGTTTCTCAAGATCAGCGACCCGAGAGATTTCCTCGTGCTTTCGACGGGTGACTGGGTCCCGATTCAGCCGTTCGAGTTTGTGATGCTGGAGCTGATGCCGGAACTCGACCGTGTAGTGCTGATCGGCGACGGTCGCACCTTCCTGAGCGCACTCTTCTTCCTCAAAACCTGTGCAGTGACGTCGCGAACCGCAGCCGCAAACAGGCACGCGGGTGGTCTCCAACTCGATGAGGACGCACTTAAGGTTGGCCACTCTATCGCTAGTACGGCCACTACAGTCGGTGAAGCGATTCGCTGCCAGCAGTGGGCTGTCCACTTTGACTCGGTATTGGAGGAGCTCCCTCAGGTCTGCTCCATCTCTGGCTATCGCGTTTGCAAGTGGATCCTCATGGCTGCCGACTTCACCGTCGAGTCTGGCGAGCTGGACCCCGACACGGGCGACGTTTGCCGCCGCGCCGTGGACTGCAAGTACCAGGCGCTGCTGGACTCGCTCTATAGCTAACAATTACTCTTTATTATTATAGCCAGATGAACTACGATATACGATGAACAATAGAAGAAAAGAAGAGCTGACCTCTGTTATTAATAGACAGTAAACTTACATGTAAGTCTTATGTTGTGTTGTTGAACAATCACTCCAAGTTGAAGTGGCGGGCAATCGATTGCATTAATTGTGGCGCAGGATCCACAGCAGCTGCAGCTAGTATAACTTGAGGAAATGAACTATAATATGCAGTGCATTAATATGCAGTGCATACAGCATCCTGATGGGAAATGAGGGTGGAATATTTTCCATCCGTGACAGCACCGGACATGCTTGAGCAGTCCCGCTCGAGGGGACGCCTATCATTTACAGCCCCAAGTCTGAACTTGCACTGGCCCCATGCCAAAATACCGTTGAATCACATTCGTAAAGGCGCGGTATTTGTGATTAGATTTGCAATTTAATGGAGTTCGCTTGTGATACTATAACCTGCTAACCTACCGATTACTTCGTTAGAGAGGATCGCAAGCTAAATCTGCACTGATGGTTGGCTTGTGATAATGTTCCATGACAGCTGCAGGCACCCTTGGAGGTGCAGGTGACGGGCACACTTGGCAGCCACGGCGTGCGACGATCCGAACGGGACAACTTGACTAGGCGTCCAGCCTTGCCGTCCCTTTCACTTTCGAAAAGGACAAGCAGCGCTCATCTTCTGTGCCATGTTAGCCTCGCGACCTTCGTCGCCGACCAAGTTGTTGACCTCAAAGTTGGCCACCACGTTGTGGACCGCCCGGTTGGTTGCAACGCTCTGGAAGCTCGCGGTCCAGCGCGTTCGCAAGCTGCGCAGGAAGTCTCAAGACGCCACAAACCACTTCGACAGTATGTATGACAGTACTAGCAATGCATCGAGACCGACGTCTGAAGACGAAGAAGTCGATCTTGACGAGGCCTCGATCCTGCGTGAAGCTGCTCTCTCAGTAGTCGCGTCGGGTATCGTCTCGCTCGCGGACCTCGAAGCAGTCACGGGCTACTGTTTGTCAAAGAACGAGCAAGGTCAAATGCTCCCGAGCAAGGACGACGATGAGAACTCGGATGCGGCCACGGACACCTCCGATTCGTATAGTATTGCGGGCAGCGACGTGTCCGAGAACGTGCTTGACGAGGACACTGCCGTCGCGAATGCTCGCCAGTTTTTGAAGCAGCGAGTTCACCGAGGAGCTTCGACTTCCTCGACCAAGACCGCGAAATGGATCTGCATTGGATACGGTCGCTACGTGAAGGTGCAGGAGTAGATTGATGTAAGTAGTAAACAATAATTTATGCGAACACATTGTACTAAGTTGATACTGCTACCTATCATAGCAGTCTCGGTCGACTCCAACTTGTTCTGGTTATTATTAATATCTACGGTCGTAATCAACGGTTATTAGTAAACTCTAACGCTTGGTACATGTACAACAGACTGGTGGTACGATTATGACGGCTGTTGATGGCGGCCAAGAGATTATGGTGCCCGCAAACGTCCTTCCCTGCACTCGCTGGACTACCGAGAGATTCCCTCACTAGATAGTTTACTAGCCATTTCACCCAGATCAAGCTACACAATAATGGCAGCTATTTGCCAACGAAGCGAGAACGCGCTGTCCGAAATGGGGCTGCACCCGAAACTGTTGGTGCCTGTGTCGCCCAACGGTGATCCGCTTATATCCGTGTCGTTCACGCCAACGCTAAGCATCACAGCGGAAGGAGTGCAGCCGCATTTGGGGCTCAAAATTGAGGCGCATCGCCGCTGGACTGCGTCTCTTCCACTAGGGTTCCTGTGGAGCGTCGAACGCGTGGAGATTAACGTGACGCGGACCGATGCAGGCAACAGGTTGGTGTTTATGCTGGACGTGTTCTTGAGCCTGCCCACGTCGCGTCTTCCCGTCGGCAAGCCCAGCTCGAGCAAAGAGCGGGTAGCAGCAGTTTGCCCGACGTTCAGGGTGGAGCGCCGATTCGGCGACTTCGACGAGCTGCAGAGGAACGTATCGTCCTGTGTGAGCATGGAGAGACAGTGCTCTTGTCAGTATTGCCTCAAGTTCGTGGAGTACATTCGATTCTCGAGCCATCAACCGCGCGAACTGATCAAGCGATTCGGCGGCGAGCAGAAGCTTAAGCAGGTGCTGCAGACTTTCAGCAATGACTTGGTCGCGTTGTGCCAGCGACGAGTACAAAAGACTGGCAAGCGCATGTGTCAAGCGCAGCAGCTAGTGCCCAGTGTGCTGAGCGCATTTCTGCTGCAGGGCGCCAAGTATTAGGCAAAAGCGAACAGAGTACCAATAAGTTAATGCCCAAAGCTGATTATACGCAAGATAAACATCATCTTTACCGAATTCTTCGGTCTTTTCCCTCTACGAGTTCTTCATGCGCTGCGACGCGGAGCCTATCATCAATTCGGCACTATAGAATATGGCTTGCACGTGCCAGTGGCACTGCCACCAGTACATATCAGCTCGAAGAACTCAGATCAGCATCGTCTCCCAAGGACCTACACTTTTTGACGTGGTATGTACGATGGAGATCACATCAGCAAGCGATGAGACGCTTCGCACTTGCTGCCAACGACGGCAAATGGAGGCACCGCTTTGAAGACGGCGATTGCTCTCACCGAGGACGAATGACCATCATCAGCAACATTTTGCGTCGTTGTCGAACGGTCAGCCAAGGCTCACACGCAGAGCTCACGCGTCGCAGCCACCTTCTATAGAGATGGCTGGAAGCTTCCACCCATGTTGATGATGGGAGCATTTCATCGGGTCGATAACCAGCCTCATGCTATAGCTGCTGCGACGACTAGATCTTGATGGCAGATTTCTCTTGCATTGCCCCAATAATGAGTGCACCATGACAATTTACTGTAGGTACAGGGCGGAAGCTTACTTACACTAGGAACCATAGTAGTACTGTACCCATGTTTTGCAGCTCAAAACTGGTCAGTACAGTACTCTTTCGCGTGGCTGCTTGCGCCACCCGCGCTCTCTACGCCATTTCCGCTTCCTCCACCTCATACACCAACATGAGAACGCAAGATACCATGACTAGTGTGTCCACCACGTTTACCACAAGCTCCGAGGCCGCCAGCACCATGCAGCCATGCCCTTTGCCGACGGAACGGGCGCACCACAAAGCGCTGCTGAGCTCTACACGCGCGACGCCCAAGCTGAACAGGCTGCCAGCGCTCAACACGCGGACAAACCTCACGCCATCATCGTCTGCGCCACGCGACCGCTCGCAGACCTCGATGTCCATCGAGTTCCTCTCGAACCTGGATCAGATCCGCATTGTTGACACTCAGACAAGCGTGCGAGACGGCGCCACGCTCTACGTGGTGGAGGGCTACACGCTCTGCCCAACCGCCTCCAACATCCCGACCATGCGCACCTCGTCGCCGCCATTGGCACAGCTCCGGCCGCCGCTATCTTCCGCGTCACGGGCGAGCACCGCGACCCCAACCACTGCTTCAACGTCGGAGCACGAGCCCCTTGAGCGTCACCCGGACCTGTGCGTGCGGCGCCGATTCTCCGAATTTGCGCAACTCCGGCACGAGGCGGTCGCCGTCTCGTGCCAGAACGCGCACTTCCTGTGTCAGTACTGCCGCCAGTTTCAGACGTACGCCAGGTTCCACGCTGCCCAACCGGTCTGGTTCGTGCGGGTAGCGACTACCAAGAACAAGCGCAAGAAGATCCTCGCGCGCTTCCTCACCGACCTCATGGACTTTGCGCAGTCGCGAGCTCAGCGCGACCGCCACTGCCGTTTGCACCAGTCGCTGCCGACGCTCCTCGAGACGTTCCTAAGCGATTGAAACCAGCGACACGAAAGTCAAGAAAAGCTACACGCCGCGATCATCATATGTTTAATTTTTCATCCTGTAATTTATCCTAGCCATACCAAGGCATTGTATGTAATTGGACGCCTTCCAGCAGGCGACGTTGTGAAGAGATGGCTACACTTCATTAAAATATTGTCACAAAATTTGATATGCCATGTGTTTATATTTTGGCAGCCAGTATTCCCATCGCCACCAACTTTGGGGCAATAACATCAAAGCAAGATCGATAGCCTCGACATTAGCTGAGACCGATCTAAGCCAGCTGGGCTCAGGATTTGTTGTCATCCATGCAAGTTCGGCAATGACAAGGACATTATTTCCAATACGTGTCGCATTGACATTCAAAGTGCCGATCCACATTGACTGCTAGGTTGTCCATTTTCCAATTCAACACGGAGCCCAACAACAACTAATGAGAACGCAGAGACGACGGACGACATGAAGGTCGAAGGCACATTTTTGCGCAAGAAGACACGCGCGCAGATGACCCGCGCCGCGCTTAAGATGTGGCAACTCGTGGCCAAGTACACCATCAAGCTTTTGCTTTGCCAAGGAGTCGAGGACGACGTGGCGATGACCAACAACTCTCGACGGAAATCTTTCGCCGACGCGAATCTTTCGGCCACGAAGAGTGAAGCGGACGGAAGGGAACACATCGCATTCAACGACATGTGCAAGATGATTAATACGGGCAAAAAGGCGCTCTACACGCTGCCTACTTCTCAAAAAGTGCGAGTGGCAGCGCTTGCAAACTGGGAGTCCGCTCCCAACTTTGTCCTAGACGAACACTTGGGCAGCGGCTTCCCAAAAGCAAGTACCGACCGACTGCTTAACAATTGCAACCCGTTCTTGTCGGGCAAGCGTAGAGCTAAGAGTGAGGACCTCACGTCTGAAGCGCCGACGGTCTTAACTGATTGCTCGACGATTCCGGAAAACGACGTCGTGGAGGAATCGAAAATTGTCGAGGAAGAGGTTAAAGATATCGAGGAGAAAGAGCCTATTCCACTTGAGGAAAAGACTCGTGATACGAAGGTGGAGAAGGTTTCCACGGAGTCCGAGTCCAGCGTTGTGGATCTGATGAAGCCAGCCGGCGTGGACGATGCCAAATCGGAGAAGCAGACGTCTCTCTGGGTCAAATGCAATATGGCGCAAAGTCCTGCTGGCAGCTCATGCCAGACCTCGTGGGAGGTGCGATGGGTCCTGGTCAGATATGGCCGATACACGAAGTACTACGTCAACCGAGACACAGGAGAGAAAGTTGTAGCATGAAATATCAGGTAGCGAATAGCGGTTAACGACTTGTAATCTAATGCTCGCTCAGTTTATCTAGATTCTTTTGGATCATATTATTTTTGATTTGTTCAGACGCTACACTTGTAAACTTTCAAAAATACATTTTGGACCATTTATCAACGAAGCGATGCGTGCATCTACCTATAGGTATAGCTAATAACAACTTTTATGCTCCGTGCACGGCTGTGTAGTTGTAGTAGACCTTGTTCTCAAACTCTGAGTCGCAGTAGGGGAACTCTGTGTCCGAGTCCGTGGGCGAGAACAGCGTCTTGCCCGAAGTGTACGTCACGTAACAGCCTAGGATGCAACACACCACGACCACGACCAGTGCCGGGACCTTTTCGTACATTGGGATGGTGTTCCAGCACTTCTTGAGCAGAAACACGATCGGCAGGATGATACTGTTGAGCGAGATACATGATGCGCCCACAAAGTCTGACAGCTCTGAGAAGTGGTCCTTCAGCACGATGGACAAGATTACCAGCACGACAATGATTGTCACGCGCAGCAGCACGTACTTAATGGCGTTGGCGCCGCGGTACTCGGCAGCCTCGGCGTCCTCATCGCCGTAGTGTGGATTCTCGGCGTCCGCCACTGATACGTACGACATCTTGGAGTTGCGCTCCGACACGTTCACGGACGGGTTGGCGACCGAGTCCTTGGCGGGCGTGGAGGCGTCGGCGTAGCTGATGGCGTTCTCGATATCGCCTTCTTTCTTCTTGTGCATGCCGAGAAGTATACGTTCGGCAAGGTAGAAGGGCGGGTTGAGCAGCACTGAAAAGGCGATAGTCACGTGCAGTTGCATGAAGAGGTAGGCGAGCACGACGGCACCCCAGTCGGACTTGAAGCCCAGCGTGGTGAGACCCGTGTCCGAGTCCGGGTAGATGGAGAAAAGCAGGTTGCCCGTAATTTGGCAGCCTACGGCCGAGTAGGCCGTGCTGGCCAGCACGAGGAAAAGAATTGAGATGAGCATGATCGTGAAGAAGACGACGCGCGGCATGCGCTTGGGATCGCTATGCTGGCGCTGCAGGGCCGGGATGACGACGCCAGCGCCGTACGCCAGTGACAGGTTGCCGAACACACCAGCCACCTGCGAAAACCTGAGCTCGGGCGTCGGCACGGACGGGTGGCCGCGCATGCCGTACATGACGACGGCAACACCGATGACGTCGGCGATAATGGTGCCGAGGCAGCCGGCGAAAGCGGCACCCGCTCCTTCCTTTAGAGTCGGGATCAGGCAGACCGGCAGACACATGAGCGCCATGAGGATGATCCAGACAGATTGACTGAAGGCGTCAGGGAAGAGTCCGTCGAGCAGCGAGCCGCCGAGCACGAGGAACACGCAGGGCACGAGCAAGCACGACGCCATCTGCGAAACGACGGCGAACCAATGACCCCATTTGCCAGCGGCCCAGGCGCCCAGATCACCGTACGTACGCACAGACTTGGGGGCGAGCAGCATGACGCGGCAGATGGCCACAGACGCGTAGACGTTGGCAAAGGCCATGAAGGCCATGGCAATAATGGCGAGCACAGGCCCGGCGCGGGAGAAGTTACCGGGCATACCAAGCGTTCCAACGCCGTAGACGCAGCAGAAGACGTTGAAGGCAATTTTGAGGTCCTCTAACGTGAGGAACTTGTTGCCTGCCATGGTTACGATTCAAGCGTTGATTGAAGTGGACTTGGGAGACAGGAGGCGAATTAAAAAGTGAGATCGGATTGATGTTGCAGCCGTGCCGCCGGTTGACAGTACATGTGTATCGCCGAGTTTCTGACGACATTAATTTCACAAGATTAACCCAAGCCTACTCAGCAACCACGGCATATTCATGCATACACTGTATCCAAATCCTGCAACAGTTGCCTAGAGACGGAGACACGATGAGCTAAGGACGGCATCTGTTTACATCTAGCTCGTACTGTCTCCGTCTCTAGGCAAAGGCTGCAGGATTGGGAGGCGCGTCACGGCGCAACGTGCCTATTAGAGCGACTTGGTGAGCTCAGCACTTGCAAGCATGCAGCGAGATCTCGTCAAAGACAGAGCAAACGATCATCGCATCGTGCTGTGCCGGTGGTCACCGACTCGGTGACACAGCACTGCTGAATCAGCAGCGTTGATACAGGAACGGCTCAGCCCCAATGTCTTCAACGCTACCGGCACTCTAACTGAACTACATGGAGAAGGAGTGTGTCTGCGCTGATATCGTCGATAAACCAGTTAATGCATCAGTCCATGTATAGGCGGCGCTTTCCGGTGCATTTCCCCTCAAGTTATGCCTAAAATCGCATCTTGATTTTTGAACATACGCACGCACATCTGCCGATGCGTTGGCGATGAGCTGCACGTTGCGCTTTGTGGGATGCCAAACCAGCTCCAGCTGCTAACCGCGTTCATTTCGTCGACATAGGGGAGCTAAGGTGGACCTCACGTGCAGGCGGGCGGTCGCTCTGTGGACAAGGTGTCCTCATGCGTGTTGCGTCTGGGTAAGTCGGCTGTCCGTTGCCGGCGGAGACCACACTACTGGCCAGTACGAGGTCCGGGCATGGTGTGGGTTGGTGGTTGACAAGTGAGGGATAGATTATTATATTACTATTATTATTAATAATAATAGTGTTTCTCACATAGATAACGGAACGAATTCCTAAGAATCCTGACCAGCCAATCAGGACTCGGATTCGTTTAGACCTCTGCAAGAATCCCACCCATTCACTTGCACATTCTCGAGGATTACCGTAAGATGCCTCGAGCTTCTAGCGCCAGGAGATCCTGCAACTACTGAGAACACTTCTTCTCCATTACCACAAAGGTTCATGGTTGTGGAAGGCCTCCCGTTTCTACCAGAGCTGTACCAGTACCTGAAAGCAAAGCGATTTTTGGCGGAGCGAGGGATTGTGCACAAAGTGGGTTCCTGGACAGCTGCAGCCGCGATTGGCCAAGATGACGTGCGTTTCAAACGATAAGCTCGTATGAACAAATCTACATATTCTCCTTGTTAGCGAGGCTACAGAGCTCGCCCGTATTACACGATCTGACCACCGTGTTCTGCGTCAACAATACGCATGTAGGGCTTGATTGTGGCACTGAGTTCGTCATGGAATTCAAAGAAGGCGACGCGGCGGACCGTGCGATGCCCGTCTGCGAAGATGGCCTCCTCCCCCCGAAAATAAAGCGGAAGGCACCGTGGATACAGCGACGGCAACGGCGAGCAAGCGGACTTTGGCGGTCGAGAAATGCAAGCGTTTGGCGAGCCAGGCGAAGACGGCGGAGATGGGGACGCACGCGGCGTATCGGAAAAGCTGGACGTACGAGATGGACGTACGACGAGCCAGACAGGACGAAGGCGTGCACTCAGCAACGCGAGCTGAAGAACAAAGACGGACTTAGAACCGTAACGGGAACTGGTACTGGAATGGCACGTGGAGCGTGCGTCGAATCGGATGTGCTACCAAGTGGAGGCTCTGGGTTGGGCTTGTTGCTTGTGCGGTAAAATAAAAACAGAATTGATCTGTCTTATCGGTGTGGTCTGTGATATCCTTTTACCCAAGGGCACCCTCGCGGTGCGCGACCATGAAGATGCAGTTGTTGTCTGTGGGTTGCTGCAGCAGGCGCTTGTGCAACCGTGGAAAGTATGCAGGCGGCGACTCGCTCTCTGAGCGTAAACTCGACTGACGATCTTGCTTTGTTCTGCTCTTGCACGTGCAGATCAGTACATAGATGATATATAATGAAATTCTGCAGTGTGACACAATTGTCGCGGATCAATGGCGTTCATCGTGACACCAGCCGAGGACTTTTTACGAGATTTTCTGACGCAATGATATACACCAAGGCAGTACATGATCTGGCCACATCACTATGAATAACCCTTCAGAGCACACGCACTGCGGTGGTCGATACACTTACAAACACCATTGGTCAGATGAATAGCCGACACAATATCTATCCATTTGAAGCGACGGTGGGAGCTTGTTTGGGTGCACACGCACTCTCGGCTCGGCGCGGTAACACGTTGTGGCAGGTATCGATAGGCATTTTTGTTGTCCACCGGAAGCGCCACTTGCACGGCATCTTGCACGAAACCATCGTTTTGGAGGGAAACCAGCGTCTCTGAAACGGCGGCGAACTGGTCTGGCCTATTTTGGCGCCAGCAGCACACGCCCAAAGCGACCTCCTGCCATTGGCTGATGTCTATAGACGAGGTCATGTATAAAAGCTCGTGTTGTGATCGGTCGCGTCCGCTACCACGGAGGCGCTTGGGCTACGCCAGACCGTTCACCGCATCCACAAAAGGCGCTCCAATGGTCCACTTCCCAGCCCAAAAGGAAATCGGGATCATCGTCGTCGATCTGGATTGACGACAGTATTCGTTGAACTATTTTTACACAGCCACCATAACTATTGTGTGTTCGGCAATTAGTGAGCTCGCCGTTTACAGCACTCACCACTGGATTGCCGCGCGGAAGGAAAATATGTCGCACAGCCTCTCATCAAATGAAGCAGCCGACGTTAGTGCATGCGTCAGCGGATCGGGCTACATCCTACAGGTCGTGCGCTCTTCAACACAAGTCTATTGTCGTTTGTTGGCCGAGCGACGTAGTACGCCTCCCTCGCTTTTGAGTTTAAATACAGAGCAACGATAGCGACAGCTCGACTCATTGTAGTATGAGTATGCCATATTGTAGTATGAGTATGCCATACTACACTGAGTCGAGCTGTCGCTATCGTTGCTCTTTCGCTAATCGACCGATGGCACTTCCGTAGCGAGTCGAAGCAGTCGACGCTCACGAGCACGCCGATTAGCCTAGCGTCTTGTTTGCAGCCGCGCAGTTCCGATATAATTGAGGCGACGAAGATAATTAGCGCAGTGGACTCCATCATCAGCGCGTAGTGGGTGAGCACGTACTTGTACGTTCGTGGGAGCTACCCATGCACGAAAGTACATTTCGTAATTGCTCTCTTGGCATCGGTACTTGTCGCTGCAAAGGGCCCATAGCGTGCATAATCCCCCAAACTAATTGTTAACTACGACGCGGTCTGAAGAGATGTAGCGGTTGATTGCTTCTTCCTCCACTGTCAGCGCTGTCGGGCTCCGACGCTTAAAATAGACCACGCAGTATACGTCGGCGAGGCTTTGATAGCCTTTATCGGCCAGCATGATCCACGACGTAGGGAAGTGCTCAAGAGGGCCGCCATTTGGGTGGTCATCTTCGGCAACCTTTTTGGCTGCTGGAACTTCGTGAAAATCCGTACTCTCGCGAGAGATAGTGATGTCTGCAACGGATCCGGGTCGGTAGTGAGAGCGGTTTATCGCCAACCCCGTCGGAATGACGGACACCTCGGTCTTATAACCGTGGAACTTGTGTTCGGCACTCTAGTACGTCGTACGCTCGCTTGCGTGCCGCTTGGCATGTTTCCTTGTTGGAATGTGACGTTGACCGCATAGCACGCCGCTGGATAGTGGCCAAATACATGGCCTAATAGCACCACCCTCTTCATCGTGTCTGACCGAGCTGCGTGCACTACATAGAGGTCATATAGGTGCGGGGAGAGTAGCTCTAGGAAGTGCACAATTCGTTTTCAAATGTTGGCGTTTTGAGGCCGAATGAGTTCGCGAGAACGGCCATATCGCCTCTGTTCTTCAAGATGTTGATCGTCATGAAGCACACGTCTACCGCCTTGTGTTTGCATCGTTGCCGCGGCCGACATTCCACCTCGTCACCATGTCTCCCCCACAAACCCGTAGATCCTGACAATCTCGGAGGGCGTAAAGTTTGTCATGCGGAACACACCCTCGCTCCCGATGCTCTCACGGAACATGTCCAGCATCGGGTGCGGCGTGTCTTCCCCTTCGTCGCTTATCGGCAAGAGGTCGCGGGATGGTGAGCACGTCTACCCGACACGCTTCGCCTCACGCTTCTGTAGCGGTAGATACGCTCGGCGAGCTGCACGCATTCAACTCGTGCCGTGTGGTCTTCGATGGGCATGAGGACGCCCAGAGGTGCGTCGCAGAGCGGGATCTCGTCCTGGTGTTGGGCGATCCGTCGCTCGGGCTGCAGTGGAGCGGGCTGGCGCTTAGAGGTGCTGACAGACGAAGTAGGGGTCGAGGAAGTGGCGCATGGAATGATGCTGATTCACGATTAGGCAGATTGCGAAGTGAACTAGACTGGCTCACTTAAAAGTTGGCCGTTCGTGCTATACCGAAGCGCACTCACAGTATCAGCTCTATGGCACCTCACAGGAACTGATTGCAAGATACTCAGTTGCCATACTCCCGTGCTAACAGCAACCAAACTTTCGTACCATTTTGTCACAGGGAATTCTTCGTTCTGTGCCGGTATACGAATGGGGCGTCACTACCTAATAAAGAGGTCTAATGAAATCACGTATGTGTACCGTTACTAAACATCAACGGGAGCAACCTGTCAGTCTGTCAGTCTGTCAGTCTGTCAGTCTGTCTGTCTGTCTGTCTGTCTGTCTGTCTGTCTGTCTGTCAGTCTGTCTGTCTGTCTGTCTGTCTGTCTGTCTGTCTGTCTGTCTGTCTGTCTGTCTGTCTGTCTGTCTGTCTGTCTGTCTGTCTGTCTGTCTGTCTGTCTGTCTGTCTGTCTGTCTGTCTGTCTGTCGGTCTGTCTGTCTGTCTGTCTGTATGTATGTATGTATGTATGTATGTATGTATGTATGTATGTTAGACTGTCAGCAGTATCCTATTTATTTCCGTCACGCTTTTTAAGTCATTTCCATTGGATAAGAAGGCTGCCGAGCGGAGTAAACCTCTTCGTATCTAGCGGGGCCGGGGGGGGGGGGGGGTTCTACCGAAGCCGAGGCGTAGGTAGCTCAGTTTTTAACCTAATAGGGAGAGTAGTGAAGGAGCCCCTGCGAGCGGAGCGGAGGCGTTTACTGCCGGTGCGACGGGGCACACAACACCTTGCGCACAGGAAGTGTAACTTCCGGAGAGTATACAAACTCTCAGTGAATGGCAGTTCACTAGTCCCTGGCCTGTGGGACTGTTACCAAAATTAGGTAGAATTAAGACTGAATATATTTATAGGTGACCCCTTTTAATGCGTCTACATGCTAACTATTAGTCACCTATAAAGTTCCCTAAATATTATCCTATTGAGTGGTTCTGAGGTCACTGTACCATATGTGTGGTACCTATTCGTGACATCATAGTGATGTTGGCTACATCACTTAGTACTTGGGTAAACCTGCTCTGTAGGGTGACTTGGCATTCTTCATGTAACCCCGTTACATCCTCCACCGCTTAGGTTCGGTTTACCGACCATCCAGGGTGAGTGAAAGGAAATCGTCGCCTTTCACTCTCCAGTTGAATTAGATCGACTTTGCTGCGGTTGCTTTCCGCAGCCGGCTGATTTCTTTTTTGAGCCCGAGCACTTCCGCGTGCTCTTCTTCTTCTTCGGCTTCCACGTCAGCCTCAAGCATGACCAAGACTCGGTCTGGCAGCGGTGCGAAAGCGCCTGTCACACATGTTGCTTCCAAGCAGCAGGCTAAGAGCTCTAAGCCGTCCGGCAAAGGCTCGGCCGCTAAGGGATTTACCAAGGTGACATCCAAGGTGGCCCTCAAGGCACCAGAACCGCCTGAGGAGGACCTTGAGCCCCACGTGGACTATGAGGCCCATTCATGGGGGAAATGAATCCCGCTCGTCAAAAGGTCTGACGACGAGCCGAGTCAGTCAGACTCGTTTGGGTCCTCTACCCCGCTGTCTAGCCATCATGGCGACGATAAAGCCGCACCGAAGACGTCCGAGCGACAGGGGAGCTCCTCCCCCCCAGGCTCACCCAAGGAGGACGAAAAGAAACCTCGTTCTCCGGTCAAGAACTTGACTCTCGCTGAGGTAACCGCCCGCGTTAAGGCTGCAGCACTCTCGGAAGTCAGCCTTAAGAGGCGTGCTGCTTCGCCGTCTCCAATCCGTGAAGTATTGGAGACCGGGAAGCAGCAAGCCTCTGGGACCATCACGTTCACGAACAAGACCCTCTTCAGCTCTTGTCCGACGAATAGGAAGAGGGCGAAGTCGGCCGAGAGATCCCCAGCGATCTCGACGGGCAGCAGTCGGAGTACCAGGCTGCTCGCCATAAGTGCGGGCCCCGGCGACCCGGTCGCATGTGAGGTATTCCTCACCTGTTCGTGGGGGACTGCCTTACGCTCCCAGGTACTTCCCTCGTGAGGAGTCCCACGGAGCTGACGCATACATGGGTCAGCTTCAACCGCCTTGCGTGCTTCTTGGCGGGCGCTCTTCTCGGGGCGTTTATGAACGCCACCTGGTGGCCAAACATCCCCTGTTCCAAAACATGAGCATCGCTCAGTGCGTGCTCCTGGCACCGCACAACATCCCGCTCAAGGAGTTCACGAGCCGGCGAAAGAAGCCTGAGCTCCGGTCGGAACTGCGACCTATGTGGGGCAATCCAGCCGTGATGCTCCCACACTGTGACTCTTTCTAAGAGGCCGGGGCCGTCTTTTGGAAGGGGGCAGCTACGCGCTGCTCACAAGGACAACTCGAGGTTGTCCGGCGGGATCTCACCCTGAAGGCCATCCTTGACCTCCGAGATCTGCGTATTGATTTTGCCCGTGTGGTAGGCAAACGGCAGCTCTCTCGAGAACTGCAGAAGCATTCCACTTCTAGCGCTCACGCTGAGCGCGGGTATGGTCTTGGTTCTACGACCACACCCCATTCGGGCAAGAAAGCTCGAACTACTTACGAAGCCACCGCCGATTCTGTTCCCAGATTGCAACAGCCTTCGGGCAGTCAGCCTTGAGCCGTTCGTACGGCTCCGAGGAGCACTCGGCTTCTGAGTACCCCCTCCACTTCCACGTGGAGCGTGTGCTCCAGGAGCAGCGCGTTCACGGGACTCCTCATTACGGTCGAGGAGAGGCGGTGCTGCCCTCGAACGAGTACGAGTATGAGGCGCCGCCCCTCCGGTCCAGCTCAGGACCCGGTGTACCGCCTTCGGCTCCACCTCGGGTCGCTGAAGACACCACTCTTCGTCGTCGAGTCCTTGCGCTTGAGATTGCGCTTGGACTTAATGACGGCGGGGCTGCTGCCGCCCTGGCCGAAAGCGCTGGGGTCCTTGGGCCGATTCGTAACGACGTGAATCGTCTCGCCGATTACTTGTCGGCCTTTGAAGGACGGGTCGACCGTCGTACGAATGACGTGGACGAGATTTTCCAACATCTGGATGCCTTTTGGTCGTCCAGGGACCGAGTCCAACGGGAGTTGTCTCGTTCGGGACCTTCTGCAGCCTGTGCCCCAGGCGGGAGCGCCTGCTGCGTACTCCCAGACGTATCAATATGGCTCATATTCGGCGTATGCACCCGGGGCTCCTTCGCATGAAGCCCCTTCCGCGGCCCCGCAAGGGACCTGGGCTTCTGGCTCTGGGCGCGCTCAGAGACAAGAGTCGCAGCCTCGCTTTGTAGAGCTGGGGTCTGGGAGCCCCCCGGGTCATGGAACCGCTTCAGACGGCCCACGTAGAACGTCAGGTGGGTCGTCATCGACTTAGGCAGGTCAATGGTATATGCCGCACCATGCCTGGCCAGGACCGCAAAGGGTCCAATGAAGCGGTGCTTCAGCTTGTTGCTTCCAACGGAACTCACCGTGGCGAGTGGCAAGTTCCTAGTGTCTAGTAGGACTAAATCTCCCACATTAAACACGTTTAAGATTCCTTTTCCTTTCTTGTCAGAGTACTCCTTTTGTTTGTCCTGTGCCGCTCCCCTGGCACCACGGACAGACTGATTACGTTCAGCCTGGTGTCTATAAAAGACTCCACCTGTTTCCGCAAGGAAACCGGTCTCATATCCGAGACCTGGGAGGAAAGCGCTTCCCGAGCCTCTCCACCACTTAGAACTAAAGACGGGGTGCTGCCTCGCAAAGTGAGCGGTACCCATGGATGGCGTAAGCCATTCAGGTAGAACGGGATATACCCGATCGATGCGTGAACCGCATTGTTGAGTGCAAACTCAACTACTGGCAGGCGTCCTGACCAAGTGCTAGGAGCCTCCGCACAGACACTGCGTAGAGTGTCCTCAAGCACTCGGTTGACACGCTCCGTCTGCCCATCCGTCTGGGGATGATCGGCAGTGGACATGTGCAGCGTCGTACCAAGTAGTTGGAACAGCCCTCGCCCAAACGCAGCCGTAAACCGCGGGGTCAGGATCCAAGCCAATCATCTCCGGCAGACCATGATGGCGAAAAGCGCCATCTTGTTCAGACGGCACACGAACACCAAGATGCCGGTGTTTCCGTGGCCGTCGTCTCGAAGTCCAAAGATAAATTCAGACTCACCGACCGTTCCAGCAGTCCGCTGGAACAAGGCAGGCTCTGCAAAGGAGACGAGGCGTGCGTGGCGGGTTTCACCCGCTGACATGTTTCACATGTCTTCACGTACTGTGCGACCCACCTGTACATGTGGGCCCACCAAAAGTACTTAGAGATCGATTGGAAGGTCTTTTCGCGGCCCAAGTGATCGCTGGACGGCGCATCGTGCGCCTCCTGAAGGATGTCAAACTTGAGATCCTCGTCGGTTGGTACGACTACCCGTGGGAGTTCATGGGGCTCCACTCGAGAGCAGAGCAGGTCATCGGCTCACTCGTATCGATGGAGCCGGGCTCTCTGACGTGGCGTGTGCCCTCGGCCTTAGCTGCCTTGCCAGCGGCCAGGAAACGCACCAAAGGTGCCAGGGCTTCGTTGCCCCGAACGCCATGCGTATCTGATCATATAGATCGGTCATGGCGCGACTTATGTTCGTCAGCGCATAGTCCGGCCTGCGTGACAACGCATTGGCAAGCACGTTGAGCTTGCCAGGCTTGTACTCGACGCGGAAGCTATATATTCCGCGAGGAAGGACAGCCACCTCGCCATCCGTTGGGGCAAATGGGGCGAATTCGTCGCCGTACGTAAGGATGCGTGTTCTGTGTAGATCACAAAGGGCTGAGATCCCAGGAGGTGCACCCGGAGCTTGACAAGGGCGTACTTCATGGCAAGCAGCTCCTTTTCATGAACGGGGTAGTTCCGTTTGGCCCCCTTGAGCTGCCTGGATTGAAAGGAGATCACTCGGTCACGTCCTGCTGCATCGTGCTGCAGCAATGCACACCCGATTGCATAATCGTATGCATCACAGACGACGCTGAACGGCTTCGTCTCGTCCCGTAGGCCAGAACAGGCGGCTTCTGAAGGCTTATCTTGATATTATCAAAGGCTTCCTGGTGCTCACGCTCTCAGTGCCAGTCGGTATCCTTCTTTAGAAAATCCGACAAGAGTCTAGCCAGACCCGCGTATGCTTCTCTGTACTTATGGAGGTTGCTGGCTAAGCCCAGACACTTCCTCAGGTCCTTCAGTGCAGCTGAGGCGATGCAGGCGGCTGTGGAAGTGGAAAACGAGGCCAAGCAGCGCGATGATACTCAGCACAATCCACTTAACGATTTGGGCTCGAAAGCCCATACAGCACAGCAGGTCTCGCAGAAATTCAGATAGTACAATACAGTATTGGTAATATTTTACACTGTTCCACTGCAGATAGAATTTAAGTGATCCCAGACGGTTGATGACGAGCTGCGCCGTGGCGGCTCCGTACGTGTCGCCGCGAATCAGACGGCCGCTCTTTGTAGACGAACCGGATCTCTACCGGATGGATCAAATGTCCAACTTACAATCAATCCGTCCATCACCAAAATGACAGTGAGTTGAACTGTCTGCTTCCAGCAAGATGGCTTCGCCGCTTATGAGACCGAGGGTAAAGGTTCTGCTACTGTTAGGCTAAGAACGTACTCTATGACTTGAATGACGTAGCGTAGCTGTGCAGTACGTCCGCGAGGACGCGGTTCGCGCTCTCTCTCTGGCCGTCCGTCTCCGGGTGGGCTTCAGTGGGCATTGCAGCCGTGTGCCGAGGCGCTTGAAGGGTTCCTGCCCAAACGCAGCTGTGGAGCGGGGATCTCGATCGGACACGATTAAGGTCGGGATGCTATGGTGTTGATACACTATGTCGATAAAGATCGCCGCAGTCGGGACCGGGGTGATAGTAGGTGCTACGGGAGCAAGATGCCCTATCTTGCTGAATCTGTTAACGAAGACCACGACACCCGTACGACCTTGGGTGTCTCGAGAAAAACCGAAGACGAAGTTATGCTCACCGAGTGACATGTGTCATGGGGGACCGGCAGGGTCGAAGCGGGGCGTGCTTCGACGGAGCTGGCTTGACACGTTGGCACGCTTCACAGGAGCGTTCCCATTTCCTGACCCACTTGTACAGGTGGGTCCAATATAAATCGTGTGGAAGCGCCGCGAATGTCTTCTCGCGGCCGAGGTTTCCGCCACTTGGCGAGTTGTAAAATTCGCGGAGCAGGCGAGCGCGAAGGTCGTCCTCAAGCCGGACGACGATGCGTAGAGGGTCCTCTCGGTCACAACAGTAAGTCAGGAGAGTCCTGTCCAAAAATGTACCGATCGACGCGAGCACAACTGCGCCGGGACAATCGGCGTCGTGCCGTATCGGATGGATCCTGTAAGTACTTGATCATCTCGGAGCACGCCGCGTCTGACTCTACGCGGCTGCGATCGCAACTGTAGCGGCGTCCTCGGTGATACCCACGGCACAATCGTCATCGTTCTCGACACCAACGGCATGGCGACTCGATTGCGCGTAGTCCGGCCGACGTGAGAGCACGTCGGCGAGGATGTTGGTCTTGCTAGGCTTGCAATGAACGACGAAATTGTACTCTGAAAAGAGCGATAGCCAGCGTGCCATGCGCTTGAACAAGTGGGGGCTCTTCGTCGCTGTCCGTAGCAATGCGTGGTCGGTGTACAGGGCGAACGTCTTTTCGCCCAGGGGGTAAACCCGAACCTTAGTGAGTGCGTAGCGCATGGCCAGCAGTTCCTTGTCATAGACAGGGTAATTCCGCTCTTCTGGCTTCAGTTGACGCCACTGGTAACTCACCACTCGCTCGTGCCCCTCATCGTCGTGCTTCATAAGCGCGCATCCGATCGCGAAGTCGCTGGCGTCACACGCCACATGGAAGGGCTTCGAATGATCGGCCAACGTCAAGACGGGCGCAGTGGACAAGTTCTGCTTCAACGCGTCGAAGGCAGATCGGTGCTCAGGACGCCATGACCACGTTGCGTCGGCCTTGAGGAGCGTTTACCTTCTCCGGGTCAGCATGGACGCCTTCCTTGTTGACGTAGCTCCCGAGCACTGGGATTCGGGAGCGCAGAAGATACACTTCTTCAAGCTGGAGTACAGCTTGTACTCTCGCATCACTCGAACACGTGACCGAGGTGATTCAGATGCACCTCGACATCGGACATTCCGCGCTCGGCATGACTGTGGATAAAGATGTCATAGAAGTAGCTGACGCAATGTTACGGAATGGTCGCAGCAGGTTGGAGGCCATCCGGTTGAAAGTTGCCTGGGTGTTGTTGAGCCCCCTGCGGCACTACGAGCCATCCTCACAGCGTTCTGCTAGGCGCGCTGACAGCTGTCAACGGCACATCGTCTTCGTGCATCAGGATTTGGTAGAAGCCGTCCATCAAGTCAATTGCGCTGTATCCAACACCATGTCATTCCTCGGAATCGGGGTCTGTGTCGGGATGGTGGCATCGTTCAGCTTGTTGAAGGCGTAAACGATCCGCCATCCACCGGTGGCCTTCCTTACGCGTAACGTTGGGCTGGATTGCGGCGATAAACGCCCGCGCACATGGCCAGCCTGACGCTGACCCTCGAAGAAGGAGTCGATGGCTTCCGAGTTGATCGCGTGGAAGTGGCCGCTGCCGCGTCATGCAATACTTCGCACCAGGCGTGAGATCGATCTCATGCCGAACTCCACGGTCTGGTGGCAAGGCGGCTGGGACCTTGTCCGGAAAGACATCAATGAGCTTGCGACGAGGGAAGCAACAGGTTGCCGGACGCTTCTAGTGCCGGCAACGACTGGGCAGAGCAGCGCGCTACGCGAGTGCACTTCTACTCTGCCCCTTTCGGGTGCGTGCGAGCGTCGGACGCGGAGGCTTCGACCTTGACCTCGACCGCTGCGAGCGAACAGCGTCACCCGCTTCGATCATGCACACTTGCACGGTCTCGCCGCCCTTCAAGTCCCGAGGAACAGTTTCCACGACAAGCCGGGTAGCGTAGTGATGGCAGCAGCGTCGCAAGAGGCCGTGCGGTCTCGACGTCTTGCACGCGCGGAGACATGTTCGCGGTGCAGACATCAGGACCGAAATGACTTCGGACTCAGTAGCAAGTGAGTCTTCCCACACGGTGCGAGGTCGTCGGGCCGTACGACAGCCGCGACGAGGGACGGGACTTAAATGGCATCCGCAACAACAGACTGTAAGAACCCACGTTCGACCACATCTGCTGGACTTGGGCGTCGAGACATTTCATCGGCGCATGGACGCGGGTCGCACATCTCGACCGCGTCCCCTTCATCAGGGAGCTCCCGCTTAACCACTCGCGGGAATCCATGCTCGGCAGCAAGTAGGAGGCAACGCTCTACCACTTCTTCAACTTCAGCGAGCTCTCGCTGCTGGAGCTTATACTCGACAGCGCGGGGAAGACCGAGCTCAACCACACCAACATGATCAAATTTGTGGAGCTCCCGCTCGGCCACGCGCGGGAACCCCTGTTCTACCGTGTGTGGGAGACCATGCTCAACCACGACTTGCTCACTCGTGAACCACTGCTCATCAGGACGCGGCTACGCCTGCTAGACCACGTCACACTCATCCTAAGGGTCCTGCTCAGGGCCGGCTCAAGTTGCGCTCTCACATACTGCACATGAAGGGCGATCGCTCACTTCAGGCGCAACAGTGGTCATGGAGTCTGGATTCATGACTGCAACGTGTGGCCAAACGTTGGGTGTTCTGCTCAGGAATGCTAACACCGCATTAACGTGTCAAGCAGTCGATGCGTGGCTGGTGGCGAGCGAGCCACGGGATTCCAAAGACGCAATCGAAGTAGCCTCCCAGCTCAATCACAAGGAAGTCATCCGATCCAGAGAATCCATCGAACTCGTACGCAAAGATGGATGACTGCCGGAGCCGCCGGCGGGGTTTACCGTCAGCATACTTGACGATGTGGCCAGGACCTTTGCGAATAGGCATGTCCGTCGGCGACACCGACAAACTATCGTTGCGAACGAAGTTGTTTGTCGCGCCCGAATACAGCGGTGTACGTATCGGGCGCTGTACGCCTTCAATATGGAGATTGAGTATGATTAGTCTCGATGCGCTGCCGAAGGTGGTGGCAAAGCGTTGTGCGCGAAGCACATGAGGGCTAGGCGGAGGATCTGCCACAAGAGACCCATTTCTCCTTCCACGCCCATTAGGGCTCCTCGCTCCTACTGGGTGTCGCCATTGTTTGGTGCAGCGACGTCGTTCCCGATTGTGACTGTTCGCCACTACAGGCGCCGTCGCGTGACACTCCGCCGCGCGGTGTCCCGGTTTCCGGTAAGTGAAGCACAGCATCGGACGCGACCCACGCGTCGTCGAGGAATGAGGCGACCGTTGGAACGACGTCGTCTCCCGACGTCCACCGTAGTGTTGTTGAATGGCATCGATTTCCACGGGTGTCGGCTCTGGCTCAGCTGTCGCCAGAGGACGGGAGAAGTCGAATGCTTGCGATGCCGCCACGCTGTAACCTTCGCGAAGTGCAACCGCGAAGCCTCTTCCAGTGTGTTCGGGGTCTTCCTCGCCAAATAGAAACGCTGGTAACCAGCGTTCATGCCAGAGACAAAGACGTGGACGTGCGTCGCCGTGACGCATGACATGAGGTGACGGGCACGCTGGATGTACCCGAGTATGGACAGGCGTCCCTGCTTCAGCGCCAAGAAGGCTGATTGCTGTACTTTCTCGGCTTGGGGCGGCTCGAACGCGAGCCGCAAGTCGGACTTCATGGAAGCCATGATTGGGAAGCAGGTGGCGTCAGCAACAAGCTTGCCGAGTGCTCATTGCTTCGCCTTCCCCCTAACTGGGAGAGGAGGAAGCGAGTTCTCGCGAGCGTGGTAGACAGCTGCCGAGCTACGGCAGCGATGTCCACCTCGCACAAGCACCGGCTCAGGCGAAGGCG
The DNA here is from genome assembly GCA_033558025.1 of Phytophthora sp. 'mugwort'. Taxonomy (NCBI): domain Eukaryota; phylum Oomycota; class Peronosporomycetes; order Peronosporales; family Peronosporaceae; genus Phytophthora; species Phytophthora sp. 'mugwort'. The sequence continues at coordinate 2,977,612 of JAUCEF010000007.1, read as the reverse complement.
AGCGGCGCCTTCACTGCTGTAGGTCGAGACATCGAGCTTCACGATGTCGGTCTTGTTCTTGGGCAACGCGAAGTCGACACTCGCCGACGAAGGTCGGCGAGTTCATGTGCCATGAACGACTGGGCGACCAAGTGTTAATCTTGTTTCGTGTCGGTGGCCAGCAATGTCTTGATGATGCCTTCGCCGGATACTGCAGCGAGGCGGTGAAAACGCCTCCCACTCGATCAGCGGCAGGTGAGCGAAGCTGGCGTGCTCGAGCGAGATGCCGTTCGCACCTCCAATGTTGAACGCGTCGCTCGTCGACGTGTCGTTCATCTTGGCCGTTGGACCGATTATGAAGTGCTACCAGGTGTAACGGTGAAACGCCCGTTAATTGGATTACACTGTTAGCGCAGAAAGCAGTAGGCAAATTTGACTCTGATTGATTGATGAGACGGTGTCGGGTGTCGACACCGTCCCAGCCATTAGATTTACTATAAACGGTGATTGGCCATCGCGGAAGGCAACTGTCTGCCTGATCGTCTTCGCAGGGCTCCCCGGAAAGTTTGGCATCATTTCCGATGACTCGGCTTACCATTCGTACGTTCGCTCCTTTCTGTGAAAGTAGCCTCTTTAATCCGATGGTACAGTGTTCTAAAAAGTCGATTACCAATGATCGGAAATCCTGTGAGCTTGAGATATTGGTGCTTAGTGTTGAAGAGTATGGACTAGTGTAATTTCCTTTGCGCCAACAACTACTCCTCCTAACAAAGATTGTTGTAAACTTCCGTCGATCCCAAACGCGCACAGGCTATTTTCGGTGGTACGATCAACCTTAGAATAATGGATTCAGTACAGCGCGGAAGCTTGCACCGGCAGCTATGAAAATTTTCTTATGTATTCAATAATTTCACGAAAATATATTTAGACTAGAATCTTCACCTGATGAAAGCAATTTCTGAGCTTCTAGCCTAAGGGAAACTGGGGGGGGGCTATGTGAGCAATCAATAGCTGGACGGACTATGACCGTCCAATCGGTCGCAGGATCCACAATAAGCTTCATTAACGCGTCACCGTCCAGACGCACAGAATCCAGTATAGCCTCCCCGTCACCAACCAGAACAATGTGCTGCAGTTCACCCAGCAACAAAACATCGATAGCCGAAGCATCTTCAGTGAATTGCTCTGACATCTCCACGACCGGCAAGAGAGGCAGCGACTCGACAAAAGGACGTCTTGTTGCAGCAACGTTTCCGATACTTGACGTATCTCCTCTCCGACGATCTCGGGAGTGTCGGCTCTCCATTGGATGGGCGCCATCACGTCGATAGCACCGTTGATCACTTTCAATTGCGAGCCCGTAAAGCGCCGAAACCACAGTTTTGAGCCATGGAGAAGATCGATTATATAACGGTCTCATCGTTCAGCGAGACAATCAGGACTGATCTTGTTGTTGGGTTGAACTTGGGGACTCGCATAGACTCGTAGTAGCGCTTCCGAAGAAACACATCAATAAGATACACTTCGCGCGCTAACTTAAGTGCCTATTTTCGTTCTGGAAGCTTGATGCCCCTGAGGGCAGAGCAATTATAGGGCGCTCTACCCCTGTTATCCTTCTGGTGTCCAGTCATCAAAGCGTTATAGAAGATGTCAAACCAAGGAAGATGTGTGTACGTCAGACGCTCTTTAAATGTCTCACTTCCAGCAATACAATTGACAGAGTTAGGCTCAGAAGCTCCATGACTCGATCAACAGTACAACCGGCAGCGTCCGACACCACAGTCTCCTTGATTTGTTTTTCGCCCATGTTGACTTCGGTTAGGCATCTGAAAAAAGATTTCGATTGCGCGTACGGGTTGCCAAGCTTGTTGTAAAGCCAGAAAGAAAGAAGTCGTTTTCCTTGTGCTCGTCGGATGAGTCGATCTGCGTTATGTCGGGGTTCTCCACGTCAGCGAATAAGTTGATCCGCGTCTTGTCGGGGTCTGCATCTTTCTTAAAATGGGTTTTCGGTGAAGGGTTGCCCATGAGAAGGCGAGAAGGGATGTGGTCGGCGGTGACCAGTTAGCAAGCGCAACATGAGGGCTTGATCCTACAAAATCTCTTTTAGTTAAATTATCGAAGCGGGATAGGCAACGCATTTGGAAACGGCCCATGTGTAATACGCCTTCGAAAAGGTTTTGTTTACGAAAAAAAGTGCTCATTCAAAAACATGTCGACTGTCTCGAAGGAGTTCGCGTTAAAGCTAGCTGCGATTATCGCTGATGCAGTGACTAAGGCACTGAACGACAGCAACGCAAACGACAAAGCAGCTATATCTGTCGCTGCTATAAACGATGTATGGAATGGACGTGGCTTCGCCTTGACAAAGACGAAGGACGATTTCGTAGCACATATATTGTTCCCTCCATACCGGAAGAAAAGCTAAGTAGGTTGCTTACTAGCCTTAAAGTGTAATGTATTTTCGTTAATCCATACCGGAAGAAACTGTGAAAGACTAATGCAGTATCGCCTTTGGCATATGAGCTACTAGTGGTCAAGCAATCGACCAAGAACAAGAACAAGGACAAGCACGCTAGGCGCACGTAATTTGCAGATGCGATAGCTAATGCAAAACAAAATACTGGTCGTTGGTAAATACAAACTTACGACTGTCTGCTACATGTAAGCTGCGTAGTTTTTTTTTATAGCACTTCTCCTTAGCAGCCTCTATTCCACACTGCCGTTTCATATACGTGTTAACTATATCAATGCATTCTTCTTGTAGATCTAGCAACTCCTGATACGCATCGAACCACTCTTTCGGCGCATCCAGCCAGTCTTTGTCACAAAAACCAACTCGTTTAGAGCATTTGTTGCATCATCGGTTCTTTGAGACAGACTAGCAGTAGGAGTAAAAGTATGGCGCGCTAATTCAAACGCAGAGGTGCTAGTTGGGGTAGCACTCCATGTCGCGATGGTGATAACCGTTTAAAGCTGAATCCAGTACTCATGATTGTACTTATGTATCTAGTATGCAAATTAATATTAAGTTTATTTTTATCAATTTTAATTTTCAACGTTTAAAATGACTCAGCAAACTAAGTAGGTACGCGGAAGAGTACCCACTCCTTGATGTCGCTATCGATGATCTCATTGTATTCACCACTCTCAGCCTGAATGAAGAGTCGATTATTGTCACATAGTAAAGACTTCCATTAAGTTTGATCTCCTTAGCGCACACTGGCTTGATGACGTGCTTGCATGACAATTGGTATTCCAGATCTTTGTTAAGATCATTTAAGTATAGAGCACACCTTCGTGGGTATCGCACTTGAAGCATTTGAAAAAGCATTGTATAAATGGTTTTTGAAACATATCCTCGGTGATTTATTTCAACATAGGCATCGAAATCTTCGATGCGATTCTGCCGGGCTAGAAGATGGAGGCGGTGTATCCTGCTTAGTTCTCGGAAAAATGCACGATTTCCTGGGGATGATGCGGTGACGGAGGATTGTATGGAAATATCAGAGGTAAGGCTAAAGCCTGCACCTCGGCAATGTATAAAATTGGAATTCTATACCTATCTATCAAAGATAACAAACTACATTATTCGTGACAGTGCCTGGCATCTCTCTGCCTCTATTGCCGACCACAAAGTGCTTCGAAAGGATACGGCCATGACAATGGTGTCATCTGTCCGCGTGGGGACATCTTGACAAAAGGTACCACTTTGTGGTTGAAGATTGCGACGGTACACACAATTGCTGACCAGATGTAATACACCGATCTGACGGAGAAGTGCTGCTGCCCTAGATGCGCGTATCATCGTTCTCAGAGTTGGCAGCAAAACAAACCCGTCGATTAGCGAAGGATGTTCTACTGGCTTAACTAAACCGCGATGAAATTGGCAGCTTAGCATATAACGAATGATAATTGCTTCTCAACCAACTCCCACCATTTTCGTCTCTCCTTCATGACGACCCGGACCTATTCTCTCCGCCGCGCCATCAACTCCGACGTGAGGCCATTTGTCAACGTAATAAAACAATTACGGATCCTGTGTTTGCTCCATCACGAATTTCATATTGTGCAAGACACAATGGCACTAGATGGGGAAGATGTACTAGAAGAGGTATATTAAAGCGAGTTCCCTAGCGATCATTGGTTCCCTAGCGATCATTGGACTTGCTCGTCGCCAAACTGCTAGGCGACTCTACATAATGCCGTTTCGAAACTCGGTGAAACCTCTTGCGCTCCCCGCCGGGACTGTGGATCGACCCAAAGACTGTTATTGAAAGACTTAACTCCGAAGTGTTCCTCCCGCGTGATCTTGAAGCCTCGCTACCCCGGCAATCTGCATTGAGGAAATCTACTGCCATTGCGCAGAGAAATGGTTATTCGCTGCTCTTCACGCGCTTCAAACAGATCATCGATTGACACCAAGTCCGTCGTTGCCTCCGAGCGCTCGTCGGTATCCAACAGCTCCTTGAAAATATCTTGCCAGATCTCGTCGTCGCCGTCTTATCGTCACCGGCACCCTTTTCTTCTTCTCTCACGTCAGCGTTGCCCTCGTCTCCGTTCTCTTCGTCGCTGCTGGTAGCAACCACTGGTCGTGTTATTTACAGTGAGCATTCATCATGCGCTACGGAGCTTATTTCGACATTCGAATCAAAGGGTGACTCATTAGCGGTCCGTTGCAGCGAGAACGAACTGGGGTTCCAAACGCCATGATCTTCGTAGCTCCTTGGGGTTCGCGATTCACTTTTTTCAGGTGTGTCCGGCTTTTGCGCTCTCCCTTCCCGAAGCGACGAAGCTGAGAACGGGGAGTCGTAAAATTGCTGAAACCAACACATGACTTCGCTCAGAGTGTTGTCGTCATGCTGTAGTCTGCTATGGGCTTGTACGTTGTTGTTGGTAAATTTAAGACTGAGGAATTTGTTATCAATGGTGTTGAGCTACAGATCCCGACCTGTCTTTCGAGTCATGAACCAGACGTCGATATACGCTTGTATGGTCGAGTACCATTCCTTCAATCCGTCATGACATCATCCCCATGGTGTTCGGGCAGAAAGGTTTTGCTCTGCGCATAAGGATGCTTTCTTGGTATCGAATCCGGTCGATAAAGAGGGTTCCGTCGCTTCGGACACTAAGGACCCGGAAAGGGCCCTCAAAGGCTTGTTGTAATTTTGATGTTTACAGCTTCGTTTCGTGCAACCATCACCATATCGTCAGGCCGATACTCATGCTCTACACGTTTGCTGTTCTCACGGCATTTTGACGGCATATCTGGGCGTCTTTTCTCTTTGCTGCTGAATCCAATTCACTGTAGCTCGGTAGTCAAATAGCATATCGCGCTCAAATGCCCTTGCCCCCATAGCATGAACGACGAAAGCATAGAGGTCGTACAACTTGCTCTGCATCGTCTAAGAAGGACCAGAGCCCTTTAGCATCGAGCACTGTTAGCTCCCCGGGAACTCGGCGTCGTCGCGGTAAGCGAACTCGAAAAGAGTGAGAGCCGTTCGAAAACGCAATAGTGAAGCGAAGTATCCTAGCATTGAGTTCCACCTCATCTCACACAACGGCAGCAGACTTTGAACGCGCTTCTTTCCTTAAGTGTCTTCCATAGCTTTGTCCGCTCTCACAATCCACCTGGAAAAAGAGGCGTCGAGGCAGTTATCCATCGCGGAAGCTTGAGCGTTGACATCCCTAAACACAGTATGAAGAACACCCTTCACCAGAGCGTTTGATTGAGTAGGCAAAGCAGCGCGGGAATACCATTTTTTTGGCCAGCGAAATGCTAGCCCGAGCAAATTGCCCGGCGTCATTGGTCACCACCGCGCCAATAAACCACCCTCTCGGATGAATCTCGAGCATGACCTTCTCAATGTATTCAGTGATGGCCACTCCATCGTAACGATCGCCAATTGACCACAGAAAAGGTGTACACAAAACTCCATAGAGTGACAGCTGACAACCAAGCAAGTGCATCGTAGCAATATGTATTCATCTATCGGAGAGGAATTTCGCATTAGCATCCGTCAGACAACCGCGCCTGGCGTAAGCCCTTTCGTCGTCTTGGAAGTCGATCTTCGCGAACTTGTCGAGAATACGACCGCCAAACACTTGTCGAGACGGCAGCGAAGATACACTCAAGCGTGCAAGAACGACATAAGGTTGTTAGTTGAGGTACGAGAGATGAATGAGTCAGGAAGTTGATTGTCAACTTGAACTCGATGGAGAGCCTCTCGAACTCTTCCATGTCATCTAGAGCGAAGCGCTGGGGGGAAAATCGTCCGGCATCTCGGACTGCTCTCCGAACGGTGAGAACGAAGCTTGCATTTCATGAGTTTCAGAGTACGGCGCAAGTCCAGCGAATAACGTCTTGCTCAGCCTGGATCGTGATTGCAGGAGCCTATATATTTTTCCGCGAGTGTCCTCTACGAAAGACTTATCGCCGTTCCTCTCGCGCATCACGTCGGGCAGCGGCCAAGCAATGGTTGCCCTCATGAAACATGCTGGTCTTGTTGCATCGCCTATTTGTCTCTTCGAAGTGCGTGCGTCATGTGTAGCACGTATGATTTGGCATTGACGACGTAGTGTTGGTTGGAACTGAGGAGTGGGTCGATTTTTTCCGGGTTTGGTTGTGGCTGTTCCCAGGACTCACTTCCAAGGGTCTACTATTTGGGCGGCAGAGGAACCTTGTTCTTGGCTCTTTCAGGGTGCTTTCAGGGCTTGCCACGTGTCATGGTTAATTGGTTTCATGAACACGCAAAAAAGCCACGGAGCGCTCTTAAACGAACAAGCGCATGTTCATTTTCTAGAACAAACCGTGCGATCAACATCACTGGTTTAAGGCGAGGACTGCTGGCCCTATACAAGAGTACAATAGATCTGAGGAAACATACGGGGTATGCTTATAAATGCCCTTCTAGAATTCAACGGCAGAATATTGAGATGTTGCATTAGAGGCTGGCATAGAACCTATATAATGATTTGAAGTCTATGGATATCCATGTATTGTATGCGAAAGCGTGGTCGTCATTGTACGCCCTTGGCGCTAGCTGAACTAGTGGAGGAGGTATTAGGCAGCTGTGGGGGCCATTTTGAATATTGCTGCATATACTACAAGCTCGACATGCCACGAGCCACAAACCGCCAAGATTCTACCCCCGAAGCCCTCGACGAAGCAGCTTTCGTGCTTCAACCGCTGATCTTTTCGAGCGCGACGAACAACGCCGACGACGAGGATGGCACCACCGCGGGAACCGTGGCATCTATCTAGGAGCTGTGCCTGCGAGCCGAGGGCCCAGACGAGATCCTCAAATTTACCAATTTTGCCCACGAAACGTTTAAGCGGCTTTGGGAGACCGTGAGTCCTCACGTCAAGGGCCACTGGAACGTGGGTCGCGGTAAGAAGTGCCGCTATGCTGCTCGAGATGTTTTCTTTATGACACTCAGCTCGCTGAAACACCTCGGTAAATGGGACACTGTCACCCGCGTTTTCAAGATCCCGCCATCTACTTTCCAGAAATGGTCCGAAAGTGCATGGATGCCATCTCGCCGTTCCTATACGAGCGTTCGTGGAGGCGGCGGACGATCGATGGACGCTGGGCAGGATTGTCCGTTCCGGATATGCGTTCCATAACTTTCCGTAGACACGCTACGCTACGGACGTTACGTTCCAGCAATCTAACAAACCTAGCGGAAATATGAGTGAGACCCTGCGCTACTATAGTGGTAAACACCACCTATACGGCTTCAAAGTTAATGTGTCGGTGTTTCTGAACGGAATCGCGATCAACTGGGGCAGCACGCAAGAAGCTGGATCTTCCGAGGTAACGTTGCCTTTCATTCACGAGCCTGCGTAAACACGCCGAGGACGCCAACCACCGCGACGACGGCCGTCTGAATGAAACCTACCCGAACGAATGGGCTGTACTCGTCGATAAAGGGTACCAAGGATTGAGACGAGAATTTAGAGCAATCCATCCGGTAAAGAGCAGTCGGTTGCGGTCTCTTACTCTCAAAGATGCTTCCTATATCGACAAGATCGTCCATGATCGCGTACTCGTCGAGAATTTCTTCGGGAGACTGAAAACGCTTTGGGGAATCTGCCCAGACAAGTGGAAGTTTGACGAGGTATCTTACGATCTCTACTTCCGTGTTTGTGTCGCTCTTGTGAACGTGAACATTAGACTGCGGCCTCTTCGCGACATTGATGGCACCGACTTCAATAAGTACGACGCTGGCCTGTGCGAAATCGGTGACAAAAACTTGGAAAGATGAAGAAAAGAAAGCGCTACCAAGCCAACCGAGAGGCGAGGCTCCGAACTGCCTATCGGCGCCGTACAAGCCTGTCGAGCTCACTTTCGGTTGGTGGTAGCGGGGAGTGCAGTGACGACATGACCCAGTTTGATATTAGCGCGCGGAGAAGCAAGACTCGAGGTAGCATTCGGGTAGATAGAACATATTTACCAAATATACCACTGCAATCACTCTAAACGTGTAGCCGTCTCGTTTAACACTGTTTGTAGTCACGGATTAGCTACCATTTAATACGATGTCGGTGCTTAATAAGAAGTTGCTGGGCATCTGGGCTATTACAATAAAAGCACCCACATTCCGAGTAAGTAAGAATGAGCCTAAATGGGCCGACACCTTAAGCCTGCCGAGTAGCTGGACCCGCATGATGCGGCGAGCAGGCGGGAAATCTGTCGTGTTGATCACCTTCGTTAGTGAGGACATAGCCCAAGTTGCTTAACTCCATTCCTTTATGTAAGGTTCCATACGCAATAGGGAATCAGTGATGCCCAAACTAGCTATACCGTACGACGCAGCCGAGGCCTTTCACCTGCGGCTATTCCGCTGTCAACAGGTCCACCACCACCTTTAACCCGCTCTCCGCAGTGTCTCCGCCATATCTGCCCTTCGCAGCTTGTCCGCCCATCCGCGCTATTATTCTTCGAAAAGATGCGTTGTCCACGGTACTCCCCCACCCGATTGCCACATGGCGGTTGAAATAAAGTAAGCTCTTTGCTCCGTAAATTTGAGAATGATCCGGAATACTTATGAATTGAATTGCCACCAAATGGGCCATTTTTTTTGCACGGTGGTTGCACATTTCAGGATTCTAGCCACAAAGAAAGGGTGGATTTCCGTCGTTTATTGCACAGTTAGTTATTAAACCGTGCATAAAAAGTATAGTTCAGAAACCTCCCGGCTTCAATACTTTGGGGCGCTGAAAACTGGGGAGCTGATGTTACAAAGCACACTTTAAGTATGCTTTTCAAGGCTGGACTTGGTGCCCCTTAATATAGAATAAATGGTGTGAACGAAAGGTGGCCTGAATATTTTTTTAATAAAGCTTTTCATTGTACTAAGAAAACCTTAGAGGCCCCGGTTCGGTATGTGAACAACACAGCTCGCGGACCAGGCTGCTACCAAGACGCTGTGCTCACGTGTCTGATGTGGCCCTGCTCGGTCGCTCTTCAGACTTAGGCTGCATACAAAATCAGAATATCGGCGAGCGAGGCATTCTACATTCGGCTGCTGCTGGTCAAAAGATCAGAAGATCAGGAACTTACCTTGACCCCAGACAAGAACGACTTCTTGACGTGCTCTTTGCACACGCTCGCATTGGCCACCCACGATCCACCGTGGGCAGCGCTGCTTGACCAGTTGCCCGAGCTTGCGTGTGAAGATGTAGCGCCGCTTGACACCGGTGGCCCGCTATACGTTTTTTGCAAAGCTAACCGACGACGCTTCCAGTTGTTGTGGTGCCATCGGCCAGACTTCGGAGTCGGTCCTGTCGCTCTCGCTCGAGTCCGTGGACTTCCATACCGTTGCGTCGCTGCATTAACATTAAAACTGCTACAAGCGGAGAACAACGCGGGAGTTGGATACACCAGGTGACGTGAGGATGGGTTGCAGTTTACGTGAATAGGATGAGCTAGCGCGTAGCAAAACCAGCTGGGATCACCGCTGCCTTGACCTCGTATTCCTTCTGCTGTGGCGGTGCTCAGCACGCGAAAGGCTGCTCAGTGGATCCCCGACCGCGGAGAGCAGGAAATGACGAAGCCAAACAAGACCTTCGCCTACATCACCAACACGGCGCGCAAGGACAGGAAAGTGGCTCGAGGCTTGAGCGGATGAAGGCGAACAAGTCGCAATTGATGTTTGATGTTGCGGAGCTGGATCATGCTGTTCCGGAACGATTTGGCGGCTTACAGGATAGATGTTTCAGCTCCTGCTCAGGTCCTAAACCAAAACGGCTGGTAAGCACCATGGTATTGAGCATATATGACTCCTTTTATCGAAAGTATCACTACGCCTATTTTGAGTTATTTTTGCAAAAGCCTTTAGAAGTTGGGTGAGGTGAAATCGGGTGGTTTCAGCACTTTCGACAAAACGGCAAAAGAAAGCAGCGCCTCCCAAAAATCAAGCGACAGCGATCTCGACTGGTTGTTCGGCGACCCCTCCGTTGAGTGCGGCAGTGAGCTGGTGCAGGTGCTGCAGGTCAGGCTGCAGCCGCCCATACTGAGGAAGATGATGGTAACGTCAGCAGCGGCTCCATGTCTGGGCACAGTCTGTCTGGGCTGGCTGAACTGGTGGAGACCACAATTCCACTTGGGAGTGAGGTACAGAGGCTCGAGGGGCTGGCTTGTTGCGGCAAGCAGTGGCTGGTCGGGAAGCGTGCGCAGCTAAAGCAGCTGGTGGGTTCGCTGAGTGATATGAATAAGGGGGAGCAGTGGACGTCGCTGCTAACTACTATCGCGGTGTGCGCCGTAGCTGCGGCGCCTGCCCTGCCGGTAAAAAGACAAGAACAGGCTCGAGAGCGGCGGAGGGCCACGCACCAGACCAAACTATCACGAATGCCGCCAGTGCGCTAGCACTTCCAGTACATGTTGCCATACGTCGGCCCCGTGCGCAGGAGGCATTCCAAATGCTATATGGTATTAGCCCCCGCACGCGCACGTGTACCCGAAGTACGTACGCAATGGCAGCATTGTAGTGATGCTGCACGGTGGGAAGTAGAATCAAAACCATGCTAACATCGACGCAGCGCTCCAGGTCGACTGGTTCTTAAAGGTGACCTCAGGCTTGGGCGAGGTGGTGCCTGTTCGCGTCCGGATGAAGACCGTAGCGGTGATCCACACTCGCAGGATCTACGGCGCGGACTACACCCCGCTGCCATCAAACCTCACCTGGGAGATCTTGCGCGCGGAGCGTGACGTACCTAGACGACAACTACTTGGACACGGTGCGGTCGCCGGAGGTTTCTTTCATGCGCATCCTGAAGCGACGTAGCCCAAGAATCCGCATTAGGTCGCCCAGAGACCAAGTATGCGATTAGTTCGACATTTACCGGGTGCAGATGACGGATATTCCTGACGGAGAGCGCGCGGAAGTGTTTGGTCGGCACCGTGAGGACGCCAAGGGGATGAGGTCCTTAGTGATCATTTTGAATTATTGGTGATCATGTTATGGTACTTTCGAATAATTTACTAAGCTTTGACTTTGCGTTGATGTACTAGAATCGAGTACGAACAAAACGTGGAGAAGGCCGGTCAGGTGCACTTGGTGCTCATTATGGACTTCGCCCAAACCCTCACGTTGCTTCACACCCCCGACACCCGTTCGGGATGGTATTTCCTGTCGCTATGGAGTGCCTCTTTCGTTGTCGTATACTTTGACATCGGCAAGAAGCACCGCCACTACCTCTATGGCGAGCGCAAGGGCGGGGAAGGAGAAGACGAATCTGCAGCATGCTGCCCCACACACTCATGTACTATGGCCTGCTGCAGGTGGCGTGGGAGGATGAGATCCCAGAGGACGTGGAAAAGGTCAAAGAGACAGTCTGGGCGAACAACGCGGGCGGCCAGAACAACAACTCGTACGTCATCTGGTTTCTGACCATGCTGGTGAACTAGAGCGTCGTGGAAGAAGCGGAGCTAAACTTTTTTAAAAAAGGACACACACGAAAAACGCAGTGGACCGAGGCTTCGGCAGCGCGAAGCAGCACATCCCGCATGTTTCGGCCAGGAACATGACCACCCTCGTAGCCACCTCGACGCAGCTAGCATTTCCCGCCGCACGGCCAACTTAAAGATAGAAGCTGAACCGTTCCAGCTCTTCAAGGACTTCCTGGCACCGACTCACAAGAAGATAAATCGCATTCAGAAGTATCAGCTCTTTGGCACGACGCGAATACATCCCGGCGTCGTCGAATGTCGCCGCCACCCTCTAGCGAGCCTATCAAGGCTACCGTATCGATTGCGACTCTTCACACGTTGAAGAATTTTAAGGCTGTGTGGGAGAGCATCCCAAGCGCGGCGGACCGGGAGCTCAACCCGGAATAGACGGTCGACATGAACAGCAAGGTCTAGCTATATGTACCCAGGATTTGTCAATGACGAGCTCTACGCAGTTCCGACACCGTCGATGGGGGAGAAGCCTGCCGAGATTATGAAAAAGCGCCGTGACCGCGCAGCAGCACATATGAGAGCGAAGGCCGCCACAGATGACGAAGGAAAGGTCGCCGCAGTCTAAGAAAGTAACACAGGCTTAGTGATACTATCGAATAGTTCGGCAAATATTTTCTGATAGTTTCAAATGAAACGAGATTTCGGGATATTTGCAGGAGTCGAGTTGAGTCCAGATTTTGAAAAGGTTCTAATGCGTTTTAAGAATCGCCGAAAACACCATTCGAAAAAGCAGCATTTTTAGAACCTAATGGAGGGGAAACATTTTTTGACATTTTTCCAGAGGCATCTCACGTCGATGCCCATAACTATTTTTTCTACTTTTAAGGGTGCCGAGAACGTCACAATGTACCTCAACGACCGCACTACAACGTAGTATAACTCGCTTGGTTTTGAAGTTTAATCTGTGATGATACTTTTAAATAAAGAGGTCTCACTACTAACGGCGTACTTCCCCGCAGTTAATGAGGATTTCCCCGATCATCCCGCGTGTGTGTGTGGGGGGGGGGGTGCTTAAAGACCATGCGAGCGCGCCAGCAGTCGCTATTTCCGCGGCTGCTGAAGCGCACGCACGGTTTGTTACTGTGACGGTAATCGCACGCACGGTTTGTTACTGTGACGGTAATCGCACGCACCCTGGCTTGATGAAACCTATCTACTAACCAGGACAGACGCCCTGCGTCTCTGTCTTCTCTGCGCACGAGGAAAGCCTGGTTTTCCTAATGTCATGGACGGAATTCCCACGACTACGAACTTCCTGGTTAGATTAAAACTGAGCCTTTATTAACATGCTCATAAGTACCTACTTACTGTAAACTGCCTAGTTAATGCATCCGTTAAGTAACTGGTTTTTAAATGGGTGGCCCTCAAGCCATGCATCTCCTCTAAGTGCGATCCGTACCTAGTGGTGTGTTTTTCCCAAGTGCAATCCGTACCTAATGGTGAGTCTCTCTTCTAAGTGCGATCCGTAGCTAGTGTATGGCTGCACCAAATTGTGTGACTACACCAAGTGGTCACGGGCCATCCATCAGGGACACGCCCTATTAGAGTTGTCGTGTACAAGGGTGCTGCTCCACCGGATAAGGAACAAGAACAAGACGCAAGCCAACACGAATGCCCGAGAATGGGTCATCTTCTTGCTAACATTCAAGAACGTATCACCACGAACAAAGCCCTAACTGCACGCCTTACAATCACCGGGCGGCTCTTTGAACCTGAACGAGAAACACAGTTGACCAAGACGAAGAGCGTCAAACCAGGAGCTGAAACCCAAGCGCGGGAACGAACAATCTACGCACCTTTTTTTCAGCCGCTCGAAACGAATGGGACACGCACGTGCAGCACAATGGTACAGGTGCGTGCCGCACTATGGGACGCCGGTCGCCAGAAGAAGTCGGAGTTCTGCAACGTTGTTGACTTCATGAAGATCTTCCTCGACGAGCATCATCTTTTACGCCAACGCGAAGGACTACAAGGAACAAGTCCTCGCTCGACTCAGGCCGCCGCACAGAAGCCGAACTGCTCTCGTTCTTAAAGGTCCGGGACATTAAGGCGAAGGGAATAGGTAGCGTCCTGCACGTACTACGTCTTCGCCACAAGTCCGGTATCTTGGACGAGTGCCTCATGGTCTACAAGCGCCAACCTGCTATTGGAAACATCACTGATCGTGCACCAGCTGACACGAAAGCCATAGTCGCCCCCGTACGTCGCGTATAAGACAGATAATTGTGCATTCGAATAAATGTCCATCCTCGGAACCACAATGGTTATGCATACAACAACAGTGTCCATAGCACACTGCATACAACGGCAAACAGCATCTGAGCACATATCCCAGCACATGCAGTAGCACATAGTACACAACACGCAAACACACATACAGACAAAAGCACAATTGGGCTGGGGGGTACGGACGGCAGCTCCGAACAGAAGACTGTGTCTTTGTTTCAAATTGCAAGGAGTAGACTGGATTCTCGACGCTGCTCTCCCAAGTCATCTTGCGTGCGAAGGTAGGACTACCTCCGGTCGAAATAAAGAAACATAACTCGATGTTGGAGGCCTGTAATAGTTTGTTCAGCTGTCTGTTGATACCAGACGAGTCATACCACGTCCAGAGAAGTACCCGTGCTGGAGTACGTGATGGAGAGAACCTTGTCCTGTGTTTGAAGGAGCAAGACGTAGCGATGGTAAACTAGAGCGGTCAACTGTCGGGCGTGAGGAACCTGTACGCATTGCAGAAACGTAAGTCTGGTATCGGGAGGATGAACAATGTGCTCCAACCAATCAATGGCGTGATTAGCATATGTGATCCACAGTATCTCCAACAATACATCGCGTTCAACTGAAACGAAAGTCTCGTAGGGTCCGACGTCAGGAAGCTCATCGTAACCGTATTTACTCGTCGTCGCCACCGACTTGAAGTTGTAGAGAAATAGGACCAGCATGAACCACCAGATGAAGTCGCGACGTGGGTTGTTGAGATATTACAATGATGGAACTCCACAATAATGAACAATAGAGTAGACCAGGCCATAAATGGAGCCTGACTGGTTCAAAAATCAGTAACCATCGTGTCGTTTGCGAGGCAATCGGGAGTTATCCATCGCATAGTTAAACTCATGCGAGGTTACGACCGCATGGCTAGCAACATGGTTAGCTGGCACCCTTTAGGTGCACAGTTGTTGAGAGGGGGGGGGGGGGGGGGGGGCAGCTCGCCAAGCCCTCTAGTTTTTTGCTGCATGCGACTTGCCCTTGGCTGGGCATTCCGACGCAATGTGATCACTCTCATCACATATATGACAGGTGGCATTTTTTAAAAAGTCGTCGAGCTGGCGTGCACTTTCTGGCCTCATGGTCGCGCCGAGCTCCGGCCGTCTTGGCGATGAACGCCGCTGGCTTTCGCGCATCTTCAAAATGTTGTGCGTGTGTTGCAATGTATACACATTTTGCGAGATGTGCGTGCAAGATGCTTCTGATAAAACCAACGTTTCAATATCTCTGGAAGTCCCAGCGAGGTCTGGAAAGGAGCAGAATATACTTAGATGTATAGTACTGTTTAGGAACTATTGCTTGCACATCATAAAGACTATACAGCAACTCGAAATCAAAGTCGCTGTCGCGCAAGCGAACATGAAGGTGATGCTTGAACGCGTACCAGGTACGCCTAGCGTATTGTTGAATTTCCAGTACCAAGACATTACGTCTGTACCCAAGTAGGAAACCACTAGTCCCGCAAACTGGGAGTCGTGTTCTAACGCTCGGCGACGTAGCTACTAAAGTGCTCCTCTATCAGGAAGAGCAAGAGCTCTATTTCCTCACCGGGCCGTTGAACTTCTGCGGGTCAGCCTTACTCCTTTTTCTGCTTGATATGGCCTGTTTCTCGAAACTTATGTTTTGCAGGCGCGCTTGATGCTCAAGAAACGCCTGGAACTGCTGATGTTGGTGTTTCATGGCTTGTTGCGTACAGTCATCATGTGCGTCATTCGTAGCATGACGCACTGATCAGCGGCAGGAGGCGGAGCTGTAGTTAACCTGCCGGCAATCAATCCGACGGCGGCATTGTCTGCCAGTGGCAAAGCGGGGACTTCAGAAGCCGTCGATTCGTCCATGACGGTGGGAGGTTGCTAGTGTGGGTGGATACTTAGGGATCCGGTTTCCGTTGGACGAGGAAGTTTTTTTTCCGCGTTGAACTTGAACTCAAGCCCGAATCCGAGTTTGGTGATAAGTTCGGGCTTTTGTATTCAATCGCTTAGACTTTTACTCTAAGTTCCAAATTGTCAAGTAGTAAGTTGAATATCCGTCCGCGTGCAGCACCGCTATTGGCTCCCACGCCCGCAGGTAGTATCCCAGTCGCAGGCGGATCCAGACTACGCGATACTCCCAGCCACGTGGCATTTCGCGCTGGTCGTTGATACGACGTTCTGTCGTCGTCGCGTAGTGGATCCTCACTGTAACCCTATCGCGACTGTAATATTCTCCGTAAATGGGTAATACAGCTCTTCGGTAGCGTTAACGACTTGGTTGTATCAACTTCGCGATTAGTATTGCCGCAAGTGCGCCAAGTTTAGCTCGAAGTCGTCCACAGGATGATGCAGATGTGCACGCGTCGACAGGTTTTGCACTGGATTTCTGCGCAAGACAATGGGCAGCAAATGTCTCGGGGTGTGACACTCGTAGCTGCCGCCATCGCTTCCGCAAGGGTGATGCCTCGCGTGTCGACATCTTCTGGTCGAAGGCATGATTAGCAGCACTGCGTATATGACTTCCGATTACTCAGCTGGAACCTCGAACGGCTCCTGATACAGTACCATGAGGATGTTTACTGCTGTCTTTGCCTTGTTTCGCTTAACATAGGCCGAGTGCGGTAGCGGGACGCTGACATTTGCAGGTCGAGCACTCTGCCACAGTGCCGTCGTTGAGGTTTGTGCATGCCGCACACCCATCGCCGCTGCACTCATCCTCTGAACCACTCGCACCCGTCTGGTCCATGGCATCACTCACATTGTCAGTGGCATCTAGAACCGGGTCGGCGTCAACAACTGCATGATCGTGCACAAGAAACTAGATGTCTCATCATTAGCGGTAGGTGCAGTAGTTGGTGCTGTCTGTTCAACAGCAATCACCTCCTGGTCAGGAGTAGCATGTCTTTATGCGTAGAGTAGCTCCAAAATACTGTCGCTACATTCCCTTGTTTAGTAATATCACTCACAGACACCGCAGCTTTATTGACCTGCTGCTGCTCCGCCGTGTTGACTCCTATAGCCCTGTCCGTCTTGGGCCTCTCGGCCTTGCTCGCACTAGTTCTTTTCCCGTGGTGATTTCCGTGCCCGCGGTGGAGGCACGACGAGCTGCACATGCCTCCTCGATGGATCTGATCCTAGTCCTGGGGTTCCGTTTCTCCGAGTTCTTCAATTCCAATGATAGCTTTCCCTGGAGCACTCACTCCGCGTGGAGCCTGTCTTTCATATGCTCGCTACGCCGTGCCCAAGATGCATTCCTTCACTATACACCAGCGCTGTAAGCATAAGGTCAGACCAGCGAATTCCCCGGCTTCCTCAGAAGCGATCTTTGAGACTGAGCAGTCGCCAGAGTAAAAATGGAAACATGCAGTATCAAATAAAATCGGTAGAAAATTTATCAACCAAAAGCGTTGTTGAGAGTAGCCACTTTGACCGATAGTACAGTGTTGTACAGTTTTTTCAAGGGCTGAGATCAATGATCAGAAACCTGTGGAAGTTAATATACTAGGGATCAATAGTGAGTAACGAAGACTAGCGTATTACCATTCTACCAGTCGTTAGCAGCTTAGACGCTGCAAGTGTGTACAAAGGGAAGCAGGAAGACGAGAAAGGCGCGTGTCGGTTGCACCGTAAACCTCAACGTGATTCATTCAATACGTGCCGCGCACGAGGAGGAAAGTGCATGCCTAAAAACCCCAGCGACCATAGAACCGAACAATCAGATATTGTTGGCCGACTCCTACCATTCATGTTGGAAAAAACCGACTAGGATATGAGTGACTCACAAGAGAGTGTCAAATGACCACATCAGGTATCCAACTCTCATATGCCCCCGATACGTATGCATTCCTGTCTCCAACCCGATAGTGTCGTGTTGGAAGATCTGCATGTGCAACAGCCAACAGCCTCAATTACGTCCTTGACTCGAAGCGGCTACCGCAGCATTGCAAACCGCTCTGGCCCGAGCGCCTTGCCAAACATGTATGCCATGTTATCTGCCATAGGAACATAGTTGAGTGCCATCTCTTTAGCCTTGACGAGCTCCGCAATCTTCAGACTCATCTTTGACAGCCGCTTAGCGCCATTATAGCTTCCGACGTGGTCACACATCTTAATCGTGCTGTGATTATCACAGTCCTGTTCTGGGATAATGGCTTCATGCCAATCTCTTTGAGCAACTGCTGTGCCCACAATAGGTCCTCAACGCACGTACTGGCCGCAACCAGCTCAGACTTGCATGTTTCATCCGTGACACTTTTCTGCTTCTGGCTTTTGAATCCGAAAGTGAAGCCATTCCATTGAAACACATAGGCCCTAACTGAGCTCCCCGTATCCGGGCAATTCGCGTGCGCAGCGTCATTGAATGCCGCCGATCTGCTGGTTTCGCCTCGGATCTCCGATAGACCAGCCCAAATGTCTTCGTACCCTTCAGGTACTGCAACACGCGATTAGCGCTAGCGATCTTATCATTTGTGTATGCTCCAAAGTGGCTACCGATATATCACACTGCGTTGGCAATATCTGGGCGCGTACAGATTATCAAGTACTGCAACCTTCCAACGATTTCACGATAAGGTATCGAAGGATCATTGATCTTGGCCCTGTCATGCTCCAGCGGCAGCGTTTTGTCGTTGTGCATCTGCGGGAACCAACTGATCGTGCCATATCCATTTGACATCGAGCCAGACGTTGGTTGCTGTATGCCATTTGCGAAAAACAGAGCCTCACACCATGTTCGTAATGAATCTCCATGGACAACAAATGCCACACACACCCCAGGTCCTCCATGATGAACTTCACCCACAAAGCCTCGATCACCGCATCGATGTCGCTCGTCTTGCCACGATCATCCTGTCGTCGCCATTTACCGTCACTAGCACGATTTATCCGTCAACAGATTTCTAGATCCACATCATGAGCACATCGCTTGAACCCGATATCCGCCAAATATGCGTTTAGTGTTTGGTTTGGTACCAGAGCCTTGCTGCTTGCTTCAAGTCATAAACTCCTTTCAAGGGTCTGCAACCCGCCCCGTGCCATCATAAATCCCGCAGGTTGCTCCATGTAAATTTCCACTCCGTGAAGAGGATTATTCAGGTACGCAGTCTCGACATCCGTGTGCCTGGCCTCCAACCCCAGTATTATAGCTATCAGTAGTACCAACATCATCATCACAATCCATACCACCGGTGAGTAGCTATCTCAGTACTCGTGTCCAAAGCGCTGTTTGAACTTGTGAATGTCCAGTGCTTTGTAGCGAACGGTCTGACCTTTTTCATCCCGCTTCACGCAATACACCCACCTAGGCGTCAATACTTTGACTCGCTTGCCTCTCGAGGACTTTGGTCTGTCCACCAATTTCCAAGTTCCATTTTTTAACTGCGCCTCCCATTCGGCTATCCGTGCAGCTTTCCACTGTTCGCGCTGCAATGACCGATTCGCCTCTTCATCTGAAGTCGCATTTTCAATGAACTCCACCTCCAGCGATAAACGTAGCCACCCATCCTGACATTTTGCCTCCGCTGCCGCCAAGAGCGCCTCACAGGCCAATTATTTTCTTGCATACCAGTGGCAGCTTGTTGCCTGCGCGTTTGCCTACGAACTGGGCGCTGGCCACCTCGTTGTTGTGGCCCGTCCGCAAGTGTAGCAACCAATATCCAGGCAATCGTTGTGCAAAACCCAGCAGCAATGCAGGTTCCGCTCTCGGGCTCAACTTGGTCTTCCTCTTTGACTCATGAATGAAACCCACAGATCCACACATACGAATATTGCTCACATCCGGAGTGTTGCCAAGCAACTTCTCCGAGGAAGTTTTGCCGTTAAGTGCGTGCAGCACTCATATTGTCGATATCCACTGTATATTGTGGCACCTCGGTATACAGCCTGTTCGGTAAATCTGCCGCGTGTATTGCTGCCCCATTTTCCCACCAGAATGCCGTTGAGCTTCTCCACCAACGCGTGCTCCTCCGTCGTGTAGGATGCGCCGAGACGAATCGAATTATCAGCGCATCGCAATACACTTCCAGATCTCTGTTCACAAATTCACCGCCTCCATCACTACTTAACGTCTTGATTCGATGCGCTTGCGCAAGTAGCTCTGTCATCAGCATGATGGTGTTAGCGTTCGCGTCGCTCTTCCCCTTCAGCGGGGAGCACCGCTTGAACCGCGAACCTTCGTCTTATATTAATTGGAAGTACTTAAACCCACTTAGCCCCGGTAAATACTTGCGGATGTCCGACATCAGGCGCTCATAATTCACATTCGTCCGCTTTTCGGCTGCGCTCTTCTTGTATGACCTTCGCTTGGCTTCGCAGACATGCAGCTGAGGCACATAAACTTATTCTTCAGCAGTTATTTTGGTATGTCCATGCATGTAACCGTGACGTTGTCCATCATGTGCTTGATTGCGGCCAGGTTGAGGTGACCCAGCCGCTCGTGCCACCGCATGAGAAGGCTAGCGTCCGCGTTTCACTGTCAGCAGACTCATCCCTTCGGTCGGGACGTCATCGTCGACTGCATTTAGCCAGTAATGTGACCCCTGCTTGGTGAAGGTCAGCCGCACATTGCTGTGATAGAGGGAAATCTTGCACCCCTGCTCTTGTGGCGAACTCGTCGAAGGTGACCAACCTGCTTTCTCCATCCCACCCAAACTCAAAAGATTCGTCGATTCGTGCGGAGAATATTCCACATTTTCCAGTGGCAATTCCACGATGTCACTGCTCCTGCCGTGGAGCGTATGAACCAGAAAACTTCCACTCATTACACCTCGCGTGGCGTTACCCGTCCAGACTTTGAAGCTCGCCGAATTTTTCTCTGTCACACACCGACTGCGTTCAATGCACACGTGCGTCGTGCTGACCAGTACAGCACCCACGTGCTCGAGTCGCTCACTAGCGTTGTCTTCTGCACCATACCGACCATCCCATCATCTTCGTCACTACTGCTGTCGTCGACGCTGTCGTTGAGCCACTGCATACGGTCTATCATCCCAGAGACTTCCTTCTTGACCTCCAATGTTTTCTATTGCTGGCCGTGACCCTTCTTGGCTCCACTAAGTCTATTCCCGCTCACCTCCATTGACTTATATTTGTAATGCCGGCAGTCGCGACGCAGGTGGCAAGCCTTCTTGCAATGATAGCACTTTTTATCGGCTTCTTACCGCCGCCATTTCCGCCATTCTGGCGAATACCACCATCACTGCCACTGGTTTTCCGGTTGCCTCTGCCAATTTTCCAGTCCTTGCCGCTGCCATTAAGAAAGTTGTTTCCAGTCTTACCGGTCATACTCATTACTGCTCCAGCCATCCGATCGCGTTCATCCCCGACCGAAGAGCATTCGTCATCTGCTGGAGTATCGGCGGGTTACCGTGCCGAGATGGCAGGTTGAACTGTTCCAGCAGCTCGCTGTGGGTCATGGTGACGCTAGTCAGCAGCAAACACGGCATGTCTCCGTCCGTGGTTGCATGCTCGGCGCCAATGTTCCCTAGTTGTTGCCACAGCTGAGTCATCGTGCGGATGTACTCCTCCATAGACTGGCCTGGCTCGTGCGAGCACAGGTACAACTGCTGTTTCAGAAGCATCGCATACGGGAAGTCGCGCTGAGTGATCCGACATGAGAGTATCCCACATCGCCTTCTCCGAGGGCAGCCCGCACACTTTGATGCATCGCCATTCATGCATCCCCGGAATCCCCGCAGCATGGTCGCGCATATCGAATATTGCTTGTTGGCCTTGGTCCGTAGCGTGGCGCACTTTAGTGACCATCACAACGTCACATGTTTATCTATCAGCCAGGTGGATTCAGATCAGCCTGGTACAGTTCGAACGTCTCATCAAAGAACGGAGGTTTGCTGCTTTCACGAAGTTGATGCTGTTGCACAGCCACAGCTTTACCATCAGCCACAGCTCCAGTATTCGCATTGTTTCCGCCTCCAGCGTTGTTGCTATCCATCTTCAACTTGATGTTCTTTATTTCTTCGCACTCACCCGCGCGTGAATTTTGGCTCATAACTTAGCACCTTAGGCGCTGCGAGTGTGTACAAAGGGACGCAGGATGACGAGGAAGCGTTGTCATTTGCAGAATAAATGATTCATTCAATACGTGCAGCCACGAGAAGAAAGCACAAGGCTTAAACAATTTTTGACCCTACAACCCATCATCAGAAAGTTGTAGGCCGACTTCTACCATTCATGTAGGACACGACCAGGATATGAGCGACTCACGAGAGATGTGGCGAGCGACTACATTAGGTTTCCAACTTTTATAGTCATTCCATCAGCGCATCCTAACTTCACTTAAATACCATCACTTGGTTTATTGACACATTCTACTCAACTAATCATCTCTCCTCGCTCAGGTTAATCCCTCAACAAAATCTAAGGCAGCCGGAGGGGTTAGAAAGAACTGGTTCTGATATTGAGGTGCGGGTCGGGTTTTGAAACGAGCTCGATTATTCCATATATCATCTTCCGTTTAACCGAAAGAATGGATTAGCCGGTAAAGGAGCAAAGGGTGCCGTGGAACGAAACAAATAAATGCTCCTGGTGCAGCGATACATTCTCGTCCGCCATGACGGTGAAATGAATGTAATCTAGGCGGGCTTACACCTCGGTATGCCAATAAACTGTGAAATGAAACCCTAAAACATAAAATATGTGGAACACATCAGCTTTAAATATCCGTGTACTTCAGTCATCCGCTGGACATGGCTTCTCCGACGACCGCCGAGTGGCGCGGCACAAGCGACCACAACGTCACGGAGACTGCCTTCGACGCCGTTAAGTGCAAGCTGTAGGTTACTTAAATCGTCCATCTTGCATACTAGTTCTTTGCCACGTCTTGCAACGTTCTACAGCCTCCAGAAACAGCGTCTAAACTGTGGCAATAATTCCTTCGCGTGGCTCACTATGCAGCTCCGCAGTGACGCTCGGCTACTTCCAGGACCCCTTCCTTCATTTCTTCGTGGAGAAACCAACACGGCGCATTCCACTGGTACTTTAGATGATCAGAACTCTGCTATTTAGCTATTGAAACAATATTCTGTGTGCTAACGTAGCTTTGTTGCTCTGCGCTGCAGATCCATCGTGGTTATTACTTGCGTCACGTTGCAATTTCTCGCTGTGTCGAGCTCTTCCTCTCACAGTGTGAGTGTGGCCGTGATTCAGTGTCCTTAGAGCAAGTTTGGCTGACATTTTGGTGTCTGTGGGGACTATAGATGCGACGTCGTCTCCAGTCAACATCGTATCGTTGGGCGCTGGATGCGACACGCTGTTCTTCCGTCTGCTAGAACAGCGGCAGTTTACTGGGAAACTTTCATTTGTAGAGGTGGACTGCGACGCCATCGTGAACGCGAAGACGCAGCTACTGAATGACAAAATCGTTCGTGCGAGATTATTCCCAAGGGACGAGAGCAATTTGACTGTTACCGCCATTACTGACGACAAGGTGGCATGGCAGTGTCAAGTCCCTTCCGCCTCCTATTCGCTTATTGTTTGCGATCTTGGAGATATTCAACGACTAGATACCACGCTCGATGCCGCTGGCGTGGATCGCAGCCAGCCAACACTCATTCTCGCCGAATGCGTCCTGGTAAGCTTTTTTTGATTGCTTATACGGTTTGGGAACACTTTTCTAACTGTGTGCGGTGATTTGCAGTCGTACCTAGCTCCGGAGAAGGGCACGAGGCTGCTTCGTTGGCTTGCTGAGACGTTTCCTGCCGGCTCCGTTGCACTTTACGATCCAATTGGGCTACAGACAAGTGGCGAAGGTGATAGCGAGAAAAATGATGTTGACGAATCACACGCATTTGATTTAACGCTGCAGCGTTACTTTGCTATAAAGGGCTGCACGCTTCGTGGTGTGCGAGGGTACCGGACAGCAGCTGATCACGCTCGGCGCTTCCTTGGTCTTGCACACTGGCAGAGGTGTCGTATTCTCGACATGAACGGTGTGTTTGCAGCTTGTACGACTGCACGAGAGAAGAACAGAGTGGCATCTCTGGAACCTTTTGACGAGTTTGCCGACTGGATGCTGTGCAACGCCCACTATGCGATTTACCTTGCAGACAATTTCAAGAGCCCAGGAAATGATGATCTGGAGTGGACTACTAGTTTTATACCCCACACGCAGCATCACCGATATCTTTTGACTGGATGTGGTGCTTTACAAACGCAGGGACCATTCAACACAGTGATTATTCGATCGTTCCAGCATGAGGACCTGGCTGCTGTGCGTTCGCTCTTTGAGAGCACGCATCTCGAATTTGCTCAAGGTTCACGTGCAGTGCGTCAGTTCGTTGCGAATCGTCTTCGTGGTCCTAGTGGCGATATGTTTGATGTCCATCAAGCTTTTCAAACCCCCAACAGCGCTGGTAACATGACGAATGGCTTCTGGGTAGCAGAACTGGGCGGTGATGTTGTGGGCTGTGTTGGCGTTAAAGCACTCGTTTCGTCGCCAAGTCGGAAGACGACTGCTGAAGAAGAGGGACATACTGCCGAGCTTTGTCGATTGAGTGTTGCTCCTACGGTTCGACATCGTGGGGTAGCTTCAGCTTTGGTAAGAGCCGTCGAGATATTTACAGTGTCGTGTGGTGCGTTCAACGAGATATGTCTCGAGACAATTGGCGCCATGGAAGGCGCTCAGCAACTGTACCGCAAGCTTGGGTATTGCGAGCAGCGTGAGAATGAGACGCAACACACCTCGTTCAAGCTCGTACGTTTCCAGAAAACGCTCTAGACCTCGGCAAGTCTCAGGTAGGATGTCCCCTATAAATACAGGGACTTACATGTTCACTCTCATTTTCCAGCGTCTGTGTCTTCACTCTCGATCACTATCAAGCCGAGGCAATGGAGCAGCAGCTCCAGGTGGCTGAGGCTCAGTCGGAAGACGATAAAGGTGACTATACTTCGCCAACGAGTTCGAAGACTGAAACAAAGCAGCACGTTTTGTCAGCATGCTCGGCTGCTTTAGAGCAGCGGTATGCTGTAAGTCTCGCGCATTCCAATGGCACGTCGTTGGACTTGTCAGCTCTCGAGCTGAGCGAGCTCCCACCGCTCGAGGAACTAGCTCAGAGGTTCCCGCGTCTTCGACAGCTCAACATTCGTCGGAATGCGTTGCGCTTGCTACCCGAAGGTTTTGCTCGAGCGTTCCCAGAGCTCGTCACGCTGAATGTCAGTGACAATACCCTCGAAGAGCTGACTGCACCTTCGATCGGCAGCTTACGTTCTCTTCAACATCTCAACGTAGCGCGCAACCGTATCCAAGAGTTCCCTGTTGCCACCTTGGAGAAGCTTGACGCGCTCGAAGAGCTGGATGCTCGTGGGAATCTCATCGAGAAGATCGTTTTTCCCAACACAATTGACGAGAAGCTGTCGGTCGGAGCTGGACTTGGCAACCTGCAAGTTCTGTTGCTAGCGGATAATCGACTACGCACAATTGACCTAACGGCGGCTGATACCCTGCCCAAGCTGCGTGTCATCGATCTAAGCGGGAACCCGGGGCTCACGGATGCACCTGAGAAACTTCGGCGTCTGCACGAACGCAACGTGCTACTTCACTCGCGTGTTAAGCGGCGTGAACTAATCACTCGAGCATTAAACATTCGAAAGGCTGTGGCTCAAGCTCTCGCTACAGTCCCAGCAGCGTCACCAACACGAGTTAAGTAGGATAAATTAGGATTAAGCAGGATAAAACACTACACGAGTGAAGGACCAACGTTGAGTTAAGTTCTCAGTGTGGAATTTCCTGCATACCTGCTACCGTCTTGCTGGTCCCTTAGCGAGGCATCTAGTTACCCGCTAATCCACCACGACAGGAAAGTGGTGAAGTGGATGAGACCCGTTTGTGGGTCGACGAGACTCGCAGTAGCGACTGCCAGTTCCTCCTCATCGAAGCTCTCGCCTAACTGGAAGCAGAGTGCGTCCAGTTGCCTCGTGGAGATGGCGCCCGTGTGAGCTTTATCTAGTGACGAGAAGACGGTCTTGAACGCCTCAAAGCGCGCTTGTGTAAGTCCCAGCGCGACGTAGTCGACGTCGTAGCCGCCACTTGCCATCGTTCGTCTTGTCCAATCCTAGTGTCGACTGTTCAAACGGTCGCTCGAGTTCGACCACGATTTCAGTCGCCGATGGTCGCTTCTCCGGCCTCGAGTTCAAGCAGGCTAGCGCTAGTCTACGAACATTTTGAGGGCTCACCGAAGTAAATCTCGGCTGCGACTCGTCGCTCACCACAAGACTCAACACGTGATGACCTTCATCTTGTATCCGTCGGATGTGCTGCGTAGAACGGCAGTTCACCCGTGTCCAGCTCCGCCAGCACACGGCCAGCATTTCAGGCGCAGTCTAGTACCCCGCACCTGTCATGGTCTCCTCCCCACGACGCATTCGACTGGCGCTGAAAAATCGCTGTGCTTTGCCTCGTAATTGTCGCCGACCAGCACGTACTTGGATTTTAAGCCACGATGCACCACCATTATTGGCTTCAGACTATGACCGCGCGTGCGAATCAGATTTCTCCGTAAGCACCCGATGTAAGTTGCTGCTCCAACTCACGTCATTGAATGGAACACCACCGCCGAGTCGTTCTGGCACTCACCAAAGGACTAAACGTCGTCCTAACGTTGGATTTGTTTAAGGCTGAGCTGGCCGGATCCGTTGAGCTAGTTTGGCGTGTAAATGACAACGCTCAGTCTTTCTTGGACTGCTAGTGCTACCTGATGCAAAACTTGTCAAACCTGCTGTCGTAGCTAGGGAACCGGAAACTGTTGTACAGTTGACGGTGGTGAACTGATCTTTCGTATAGGTAAATATTATCCACATCGTTCAAGTTTTCACAACTTTCTCGCAACAAATTCGCCTTCAGGTCTTCATAGTGCACACCACCAACCGAGCACGTAATCACTTGGTTCGGCTTCACCGGATTGTGCCCTCAAGCAACCCACGTTTGTTGTTGAATAGACGATCGAGCGAGGATCTTGTCCAAGTCAAGGACGAAATTCATGTCGTCCATCATGAAAAACTCGTCAAATCCCCGGCCGCCTAAGTTGGCGCGCTTTGCTGCATGACATGTTCGGTCTCCTGCTGTTTCACACGCGTCTTACGCCAAAAGATGAAGTCTGCGATAAGTACGAGCACCAATAAGACCAAACTCATAGGCAGGGATCGAAAAAAACAGTTGGGTATTATATTGACAACCTGGTGCTACAGATAATGTGACAGGGCACACAACACCTTGCGCACAAGAAGAGTGACTTCCGGAGAGTATACAAACTCTCAGTGAACGGCAGTTCACTAGTCCCTGGCCTGTGGGACTGTTACCAAAATTAGGTAGATTAAGACTGAATATATTTATAGGTGACCCCTTTTAATGCGTCTACATACTAACTATTAGTCACCTATAAAGTTCCCTAAATATTATCCTATTGAGTGGTTCTGAGGTCACTGTACCATATCTGTGGTACTTAACCATGCCGTCATTACCGTCGACGTCAAAGTGATGTTTAGCTACATCACTTAGTGTACTTTGGTACACCTGCTCTGAAGAGTGATTTGGCATTCTTCATGTAACCCCGTTACATCCTTCCCCACTTAGGTTCGGTTTACCGACCATCCAGGGCGAGTGAAAGGAAATCGCCGCCTTTCACTCTCCAAGTCGAATTGCATCGCTGCGGTAGGTTTCCGCAGCCGGCTCATTTCTTTTTGAGCCCGAGCACTTCCGCGTGTTCTTCTTCTTCTTCTCGGCTTCCACTTCAGCCTCAAGCATGAGCTGCTTCCAGTTCTCCGATCCGTGAAGGGTATGAAACCCTCACGCTCACGAACAAGGGTCTCTTCAGTTCTTCTTCCGACGAGGTGGAAGAGGGCCAAGTCGGCTGAGAGATCTGCAGCGATCTCGACGGGCAGCAGTCGGAGTATCAGGCTGCTCGTCATAAGGGAGCGCGGTCCCCGGCGACCCGGTCGCCTGTGAATTACTCTTCACCTGTTCGTGGGGGTCCGCCTTACGCTCCGGGTACTTCCCTCCTGAGGAGTCCCAAAGAGCCGACGCCTACATGGGTCAGCTCCAGCCGCCTCGCGTGCTTCTTGGCGGGCGCTCTTCTCGGGGCGTTTATGAACGCCACCTGGTGGCCGAGTAGTCCCTGTTGTAGAACGTGAGAATCGCTCGATGCGTGCACCTGGTACCGCATAACATCCCGCTCAAGGAGTTCAAGAGCCGGCGAAAGAAGCCAGAGCTCCGGTCGGGACTGCGACCTCTGTGGGGCAATCCAGCCATGATGCTCCCACACTGTGTCTCTTTCTAAGAGGCCGAGGCCGGCTTTTGGAAGGGGGCAGCTACGCGCTGCTCACAAGGACAACTCGAGGTTCTCCTGCAGGATCTCACCCTAGAGGTCATCCTTGACCTCCGAGATCTGCGTATTGAGTTTGTCCATGTGGTTGGCACACGGCAGCTCTCTCGAGAACTCCAGAAGCATTCCGCTTCTAGCGCTCATGATGAGCGCGGGAATGGTCTTGGCGCTACGGCCACACACCGTTCGGGCAAGAAAGCCCGAACTACTTACGAAGCCACCGCCGATTCTGTTCCCAGATTGCGACAGCCTTCAGGCAGTCAGCCTGGAGCCGTTCGTACGGCTCCCAGGAGCACTCAGCTTCCGAGTGTCCCCTCCACTTCACGTGGAGCTGGCTCATTCCGTGAACGCGCCGCTCCTGGAGCACACGCTCCACGTGGTAGTGGGTCTCCCCATTACGGTCGAGGAGAGGCGGGGTACCCTCGAACGAGTACGAGTATGAGGCGCCGCCCCTCCGGTCCAGCTCAGGCAGGACCTGGTGTGCCGCCTTCGGCTCCACCTCGGGTCGTTGAAGACACCGCTCTTCGTCGTCGAGTCCTTGCGCTTGAGATTGCGCTTGGACTTCGTGAGGGCGGGGCAGCTGCCGCCCAGGCCGGGGCACTGGGGACCTTGGGCCGATTCGTGATTACGTGAGTCGTCTGGCCGATGACTTGTCGGCCATCGAAGGACGGGCCGACCGTCGTACGAACAACGTGGACGAGATTTTCCAACGTCTGGATGCCTTTTGGGCGTCCATGGACCGAGTCCAACGGGAGTTGTCTCGTTCGGGACCTTTTGCAGCCTGTGCCCCAGGCGGGAGCGCCTCCTGCGTACTCCCAGACGTATCAATATGGCTCATATTCGGCGTATGCACCCGGGGCTCCTTCGCATGAAGCCTCTTCCGCGGCCCCGCAAGGGACCTGGGCTTCTGGCTCTGGGCGCGCTCAGAGAGTAGAGTCACAGCCTCGCTTTGTAAAGCTGGGGCCTATGAGCCCTGCGAATCATGGTACAACTTCATACGGCCCACGTAAAACGTCGGCTGGGTCGTCATCGCTTAGCCATGTCAATGGTATATGCCGCACCATGCCTGGCCAGGACCGCGAAGGGTCCTATGAAGCGCGCTTCAGCTTGTTGCTCCCAACGGAACTCACCGTGGCGAGTGGAAAGTTCCTAGTGTCTAGTAGGACTAAATCTCCCACATTAAACACGTTTAAGAATCCTTTTCCTTTCTTGTCAGAGTACTCCTTTTGTTTGTCCTGTGCCGATGCCATGGCATCACGGACACGGCTGATTACGTTCATCTTGGTGTCTATAAAAAACTCCACTTGTTTCCGCAAGGAAACCGGTCTCATGTCCGAGACCTGGGAGGAAAGCACTTTCCGAGCCTCTCCCCCACTTAGAACCGAAGACGGGGTGCTGCCTCGCAAAGTGAGCGGCACCCGTGGATAACGTAAGCCATTCAGATAGAACGGGATATACCCGGTCGATGCTTGAACCGCACTATTGAGTGCAAACTCAACTACTGGCAGGGGTTCTGACCAGGTGCGAGGAGCCTCCGCACAGACACTGCGTAGAGTGTCCCCAAGCACTCGGTTGACACGCTCCGTCTGCCCATCCGTCTGAGGATGACCGGCAGTGGACATGTGCAGCCTTGTTCCAAGTAGCTGGAACAGCATTCGCCAGAACGCGGCGGTAAACCGCGGGTCACGATCCGAGCCAATTGTCTCCGGCAGACCCTGTGGGGAAAACACCATCCAGGAACAGCTTCGCAGCCTGTTCTCCGGTCACTGTGTCTTTGACCGGAGCAAGACGCACCATCTTGCTCAGACGGCACGCGAACACCAAGATGCCGGTGTTTCCGTGGCCCTTCGACTGGAAGTCCAAAGATGAAGTCCAGGCTCATCGACTTCCAGCAGTCCGCTGGAACGGGCAGGCTCAGCAAGGGAGCCGAGGCGTGCCCGGCGGGTTTCACCCGCTGACATGTTTCACATGTCTTCACGTACTGTGAGACCCACTTGTACATGTGGGTCCACCAAAAGTACTGAGCGACCGATTGGAAGGTCTTCTCGCGGCCTAATTGACCGCTGGACGGCGCATCGTGCGCCTCCTGTAGGATGTCAAACTTGAGATCCTCGTCCCTTGGGAACGACTACCCGAGGGGTTTCGTGGGGCTCCATTCGATAGTAGAGCAGGCCATCGGCCCACTCGTATCGATGGAGCCGGGATCTCTGACGTGGCGTGAGCCACTTGGCCTTGGCTTCCTTGCCAGCGGTCATGAAATGCACCAAAGGTAGCCAGGGCTTCGTCGCCCCGCTACATCATGCGTATCTGATCATATAGATGATCATGGCACGACTTATGTTCGCCAGCTCATAGTCCGGCCTGCGTGACAACGCGTCGGTAAGCACGTTGAGCTTGTCAGTACTCGACGCGGCAGTTGTGTTCCGCAAGAATGAGAGCCGTCTCGCCATCCGTTGGAAACGATGGGGCGAATTTATCGCCGTCCGCAGGATGCGTGTTCTGTGTAGATCACAAAGGGCTGAGATCCCAGGAGGTGCACCCCGGAGCTTGACAAGGGCGTACTTCATGGCAAGCAGTTTCTTGTCATGAACGGGGTAGTTTCGTTCGGCAGCCTTAAGCTGCCTGCACTGAAACGCGATCACCCATCCACGTCCTGCAGAATCGTTCTGCAGCAATGCACATCCGATTGCATAATGGATGCAACGCAGACGACGCTGAACGGCTTCGGCTTGTCCTGCAATGCCAGGACAGGCGCCTTCTGAAGGCTTGCGTTGACATTGTCAAAGGCTTCCCGGTGCTCACGGCCCCAGTGCCAGTCGGTATCCTTCTTTAGAAAACCCGACAAGGGTCTAGCCAGACCCGCGTACCCTTCGACGTACTTATGGAGGTAGTTGGCTAACCCCAACCGCTTCTTCAAGTCCTTCTGAGACCTTGGCGTTGGGCAAGACGAAATGGCCTCGTCCTTGGTCGGCTCGAACGTCGACGTTCCTAACGAAGCAACTGAGAATTTGTATCTCTTGCGCCGCGAAGACGCACTTGTTGAAGTTGGCATAGAGCTTGTTCGCTCTCATGACTTCCAACACTCGACGGAGGTGTCTCCAAATGCACCTCCATAGCCGTCTTGCCTTCCTCGGCACGGCTATGGACGAAGATGTCGTCGGAGTACGACTGTGCGTACGCACGCAGTGGTCTAAAAATCTGCGTAACCAAACGATTGAACGTCGCCGGGGCATTAGACAGGCCCTGTGGCATCGCAAGCCACTCCCGGAGCATACCGCTCGGGGTGCCCACTGCGGTGAGCGGGATGTCGCTCTCGCGCATCAGGATCTGGTAGTATCCGTCCATCAGATCAAGGGCGCTGTATAGCTCGCACCCGGCCATGTTGTTTAACAACACATCCTTTCGCGGGGTGGGTGTCTGGACCGGCACCGTTGTGCTGTGCAGTTTATTAAAACCATGAACCAGACGCCACTTCCGTTCGGCTTCCGAACGCAGAAGGTTGGCGTCGAGTGCGGGATTTCGATTCCCGCACCATGCCTGCCTTGGCCTATGCGGCGAAGAAGGCATCAATGACCTCGCACTGCTCTCGAAGCAGTGGCCATTGTCTGGTGACACAGTACTTTGTGCCCCGGCACGAGATTGATCTGATCCTACGATCCGGTGGGGGGTTGAGACGGTGGATCCTTGGACACCACGTCCTCGAACTCCTTCATCAGAGGATACACTGGATCCTTCGGGCTCCTGAGAATCTCAGAACCTAAGCGCGAGGCACGCTGGGAGGAGAATGCCTCCAGGACTTCCTCGTCCATAACTGAGGAGGAATTCAATTCCTTTGGAGTGGACTTTTGCTTCAAGAGTACCACCTCCGCTATTTCTCTTGCCTTCAGGTCGGCCAGGAAATCTGTCAGCGTCAACTCTTCGAGGTTCAGGAGCTCTGATACCTCTGGCAGCTGCTCTAGCTGGATGCCGCCTACCTTGACCCGATGGCCGGTCTCGCCGTCGAGGATGTGATAGCACTCTTCGACTGGCCGTGTCGGAAGAACCCGGGCCCTGGGTTCCGAGTCGCTTGAAGCCAATCCAGTCTGAAATGACTTCAGACTCGACTTGCGGTGTCGATTATGTCGTCGATGGCGACCGTCACGTGGTACTTCGTTACCCACGTCTGTAGACGTCTCATTAACGACGTCCAAGGCCTCTAGGGCTTCGTGTGGAACATGGTTACCCAAACAAGAAGTGCATTCCGCCACTTCTTCTTCAGTTATGATCTGGGCGGCCTGGTGTGGAACAAGGTCACCCAGGTAGCGCATTCTGCGCCTTCCTCACCAGTTTCTGTCTGGGTGACACGGTGTGGAACATGGTTACCCACCCAGGAAGCGTCTCACGCTCTTCCTCGCCAGTTTCAGTCTGGGTGACTTGGTGTGGACCTAGGTTACCCACCTGGTCGGTGCCTCCGGGCATCGCCACTATTGAAGCCTCAGCCGCCGGTCTAGATTCCGGGGGGGGGGGGGGGCGAGGACTAACCTGCAAGGACTGCCGCACCCGACCAGGTGCAGCTTCTGCTGCCACCGCTTCTAGGGAGTCTCTCAATACGTCGGCGGCTCCCAAAAAATCACTGGATGTTCTTGCATCCCGGCGCCTCTTTCGGACGCCCCGGTTCCTGGCAAAGGTGGGAACATGACACACCAATGTTCTGCCAGTAACTGCAGGCCGGCTGGCTCCGATGGCTTTGTTTTGCCAATCGATCCATGGCTCATGTTTCTCGAGCCAGGGCATGCCCAGGATCAAGTCATACTTGTCCATCCTTAGGACAGTACACTGCTCCATGCTGTCGAAGTCCTCGAACTTCACAGCTAGATCCACATGGATCTTGGGAACGGTAATCACCGTTCCGTCGGCCAGTTGTACTGACACTGTCCCGTTGCCTTTGTTTTCTCGTAAAGCATCGGCCAACTTGTTGCTGTTCTCCGCAGCAGTCTGGCGGCGGGCGAAGTTCTTCGACGCCCTGGAGTCTATCAAGGCTCGGAAGGGATGGGTATATCCCCGTACACTTATGTGTACTACTTGCAGCCCAACGCTGCCCTTTTTCGATTCGAAAGTGCAAATACGCTAAGAGGCTAAGTCTCCATGGTGCGCGCCGCCCGCGCACCGCTCATGAAGACTGAGATCTTCCCCGGTAGGGCGCCCCTCCCCTACTGGTGTCCTGGGTTCCCCTGCCCGCGGGGTCGCGGTGTTTGCCAGCGACCCTTGAGCGCGAGGGGTTAGGAGGGAGACGCTTTCGTTGTCCCCCTCGCAGGACAGGCACGCGCTATGTGTCCTAGCTTACCACAGCTATAGCAGAAAATATCATCCTACTCGGCGAGCCCAAGTTTCATGGGAACTGGCCCGCTTG
This sequence comes from Phytophthora sp. 'mugwort', assembly GCA_033558025.1. Lineage (NCBI taxonomy): Eukaryota > Oomycota > Peronosporomycetes > Peronosporales > Peronosporaceae > Phytophthora > Phytophthora sp. 'mugwort'. Next base: position 2,943,711 of record JAUCEF010000007.1, on the reverse strand, counting down.
GGGCCCGCGACTCGGTATCGCAGACCCTGGCCACCCCGCTGCCGCCATGCGTGCCTGGCGGTGACTGTACTCCTTTTGGAGGGCGACTTGGATCGCCTCTTCCAGAGTATTAGCCTGCACCCGAAATAGCTGGATGCGAGCCGGGTCTACTCTTAGGCCGTCCATGAACACCGTCACTTTGATGTGTCATGGAGTGGGTTTCCCACGAGGGATGTGGTGAGCTCCCGCATCTCCTGGATGTACTCGTGCAACTCACGTCTTCCCTGTTTACATCACAGGAAGCGTGATTGCTGGCGGTACTCATAATTCGCCGGGAAGAACGCGGCTCTGAGTTGTTCACACAGCTGAGCCCAGGATGCGAAGCATCCAGGTGTTGTCGCTTCCCGCGTATACGCCCACCCTTTAGCACACCCGCTACGGTTGGAGAGGGCGAAAGCCACTCGGAGCTGCTCCGAAGAAATGAGAGCCGCATCCACTGCGAGCGCTACTTCACACCCAGAAGTGAAGGTTTCACCTTCCTTCCTTTTATAAGGGTTTACCTTCCGCCTTAACGGCTAGGGGTAGACCGGTTTCGGCTCTGCGGTCGGAACTGGCAGGTTGCTCCGAACATGTTCGATGAGCCCCCGCTCATACAGGTCGAACGCGGTCATGCGTTAGACCTGCTCACCTTGCGTTGACGACGCCAAGCTGCGCAATGCATCCATTCCAAAGATGCCAGTCATCTTACGAACAGACTCGAACTGTGAGTCGTTCTGATGAGGAAACTCATTTCTGTCCATGTGGCTAGGACCCAGAGGTTTCAGGTACTAACCCGCGTAGGCGTGGATTGACTACAAGTGCTACCAAGTGTGACGGGGCACATAAAACCTTGCGATCAGGAATGCGACTTCCGGAGAGTATACAAACTCTCAGTGAATGGCAGTTCACTAGTCCCTGGCCTGTGGGACTGTTACCAAAATTAGGTAGATTAAGACTGAATATATTTATAGGTGACCCCTTTTAATGCGTCTACATACTAACTATTAGTCACCTATAAAGTTCCCTAAATATTATCCTATTGAGTGGTTCTGAGGTCACTGCACCATATCTGTGGTACTTAACCATGTCGTCATTACCGTCGACGTCAAAGTGATGTTTAGCTACATCACTTAGTGTACTTTGGTACACCTGCTCTGAAGAGTGACTTGGCACTCATCATGTAACCCGTTACAGATAATAATCACTGAAGTAGGAGAGCTATCAATAATACTTACTGCAGTTTCTGCCTACGCATCATCGGTGTCATAGTCGGCACCATCGGAATCACCTATGTCAGCGCTTACAAGGGAAGCCTCGCTCCACACCGTGCTGTTTGCACGCAGAAAGGTGATGAGCTCGAAGTGTGCTGGGAGAAGGCGTGATCGCGACGGGGTGAGGATGAGTTGACACTGAGAGAATAAGCGCTGATACCTGTTGCTGGTGGGGGGGGAAGATGCTTGAGGAGAGTGGTGTCCGGTACACCGAGCGACTCTCGAGTCGATTTATCTGCCATCGCGAAGAATTTTTCGAGCAAAGTCGTCGTCCCCAGATTGTCTCTTCCTACTTGTCAGTTGATGCTCAGGCTCCGCTTCAACGCGAAAGCCGCTCACCGCCTCCGCTTCGGCTGCATTTAAGGGGACGTCATTAAGTACCTTTACCACGGCGGCCTCAAAGTCCGGCGAGTGCACAATGTTGGCAGCGCGCTCCAGATACTTGGCTGTAGATGGGTACTTTTCAATCACCAAATTAAAGAGCACCCAAACATCGGCTACCGTCCGGCGCTCAGCTTGCAGCGCCACCGTAACACTGTGCAACACTTTCAGGTCACCAAACCGATTCTCAATCTTGCGATGACGAGCCAGACGAGGCACGAAATCCTCAACACGAGGGACCTTCTTCGTAGCGGCGCGAATTCACATATGGCGCTCCAACATATCATACACTGACGACCATCGCGTTACGTTCATTCACACGGGTCGGAGGCTGGTATACTTAGCCAAGTCAGCACTATTGGTGTGATGCCGCAGGTTGTTGACTTCTTCGAGCAGTGGCTGATGATTGGCCAAAATTCGTTGAACCGCCAAGTTGAATCTATGGCTTGCACAGCCTATCACCGGCGCTTCCATCTTGGGTGGCGATCAATCGATTGGCCGCCCAGTTGTCCTCCACTAGGAAAATGATCATCGACGTCTCCTTGTCGTACAGACTCAGTACGCTTGTAATAGAGTCGATCGTCAGCAGTGAGACCATCGGGTCAGCAGTGAGACCATCGGGTCAGCAGTGAGACCATCGGGTCAGCGAGAGAGATGGACAGCAAAGCTGTTTAGCACCTCTTCACCGCTCTCGTACACGGCATAGAGACCCAGGAAGTGTAGGGATCCACTCGACCGTCCATCGAAGAGAAGCCCAAACCGCTCGCCCATATCGCATCCTAGACGCTCGCCAAGTCCATTTGCCACCCATTTCATGAACTGAGCAGCGTCTTGGACGACGGGGTCCAGGCGCGTGATTTGGCGGGTCAACGGGTCGTCCACTTCGGCGAGAGCGTGGTTCCGCATGACCACCCAGCGCATCCACAGTAGAGTTGCCGCATTCGCGCGTCCAGGAACCCGTAACACTCGGTGAGACGGGAGTCCGAGCTTGCTAGTCGTCGTTGGTGACCTTGAAGTCAGGATGCCTGTCAAGAAGGTGCCCGAGGCGGTTTGAGTAGCCGGTGCCCGCAGCCTGCCGGCGCTTAACAGAGCAAATCTTGCACTCGAACTTGTCATCCCCAACGGATTCGAAGAGAAGGGGGTAATGTTGCGGTTGATAGAGCGCATGACGGCTGGTAGAAGAGGGTGAGGGGGACTAGCTTGCGAAGGGTGTCGGAAAACTCAAAATGAACTCCCTGCAAAGTGCTAGGTTGACGGCAGACACCAATTTGATGTGGAGCATGCTGCGAGAAATGCGGCTCGCCGTCGCTGCATTGGTTTTTGGTTTGTGGCATCACAGCGACGAGCAATCGTCTTCGACACCTGAAATGGTCAATATCGTTATTATTGTGAAGTACGGGTATTTTATTAAAAGTTTTGACTTCGACACTGTCAATGACTATATTGTATCCAGTTAATTACTATTGGAATATATATATATATTTTCTATCTCTGCCACCATGTACTGCAGCTTTTTGCCAGTCGGAGCTGTCAGTTACGAGCACGCGCTTACTTTTCTCCAGCTGGAGCCATTGTGGGACACTTTCACCGTGCTCGGGTGAATACCAGTCGTCTAAAGTGTAAGCGTTGTAGGCAACGTACGGGATGTTCATAGACAGCAGTACGCACTTCCCGTAGCTGTTAAGGTCGCTAACAAGTGGATCGCCATGATTGTACAGTCAATATCTGCGTCAGTTCACTCGTATCTCTGCATCTCGCTCACGGGCACGATTGTCGTCGGTGCCACGGTCCACATCGCTCCATGCACTGGAGCGACGCCATTTGTAGCAGCGCAAAGACTTACATTGCCGGCTTAATACCCGCTGCACCACAAGGACTGGTAGAAAGGTTCCCCGTTCGGCAACGAGCATCTCTGTTCAGTGCATCCAGCACTTTGGTAGGCTCTACGCAAAAACTGCAACTCTGACATCCATACGCCACATTTCGTACACCTTGACGTACCCGAGGCCCTCTCCTGCATCTACGCAGCCCATGTCCCATACAAGGGCTTGCTGCAGCATCGCCGGGAGGTTGACAAATTTCAATCCGAATTCGCTCACGTAGTCCACCACTTCAGTCAAGTCGCTCATTTTTGTAATCGCTTCAACATCATCTAGATCGTCGGTAGAATTGCTTCGAAAGTCCGAATGCGAGCCATCGAAGAGTGTCGCTCATGCAAGTGCAGCGTCGTAGCACGTGGACTATTAGCTGTTAATCTGCGATAATGGGAATGAATAAGGTCTCCTCCGATCGCTTCAGTGATTACCAGGAGAAGGATCACTACGATGAAGATAGCAACAGCCCCGAGTAGTACCATCTTCGTCCTATTTGAGTCAGGCGTCCGCCATTGTCGTCTTCGAACATTTGAATGCTGCTCTTGAGTTTGATCCTCAGACTGTAAGCGGATTCGCTGTAGAGGTTTAGGTTGTCCTTCATGCCGTCGCCGAGGTCGTTGTTGGCCCCTTCCTCGAGTCGCGCCAAAATGGTTTGTCACCGTCGAATTGGCGGCCTGGCCGACGTAGATATACCCAGAGGGGACATGAACTTGTTGGCAATACGGTAGCAATGGAGCTTTTCGTCTCAAGAGTTGCAGACGACCCGAGGCTAATGGAATTCATGTCGGCGCTAGCGTTCTTATTTTTTTTTATTTTTTTCACTACAAAGGAGCTGCTGAGACTAAATCTTATCAGCGTTATTTGTTACTATGGACCCTAGAAAGCCTCAAAACTTACGCCCGGACCAATTGTTACCTGTACCAAAAGACGTTGGAGGGGGAAATACTCATTGCGCGAATTAGGCAGGATACGTGCTTCCAGTTTATGCATACTGTAAGGAATAAGAAAACGAATTTGTTTAATCCAGTATGATTTCGGAAACAAACCGGTCATTGACGTAGACTTCCACTATATCTCAACTGAGGCTGTCCTCATTAAAAAAGAAGAACATTTCAGCTCGGACACTCGATTATCAGCTGCGCTATGACGGTCCTGATACATGTAAAAAGTTCACTGTCTTGCCTGTGAGAGCTGAATACCATCGGGCTGCAACGCCTTGCCTGGTCGTTGAAGTGCGAGAAGGAAACGATTATTGTGCACATCAGACGAGCGCATGAGTTGTGTACCACATTCAAACAATTCCAAGAGAATTGAGTCTCCAACAAGGTTCGTAGATACTTTATTTCTCGCTGTTATACTACCTGTCACGAAAAATAGTGCTGCATACGGTTATGAAAATTCATGCATAGCAAGTATATCCGCCTCATCAATGTATGCCCAGTACGACTTCCTTCGCCCGACTGTAAATCCTCGTCGTTCTGGGCGGTGGAACTACTTGCAAATACGCAGGTTCGGAACACTCAAAATAACCCGCGCAAGGATAGATGCAACGTCATGACGCATGCGCTCGGGAATCAAGGTGGAACGGGTTGCCCACCACCTTTTGAGGTCGGTCGGTGGACGAGACGTTGAGGTAAAACACTGTCGAGAGTTTCGCGTCGCGCTACTGCCGTTTAATTATTATCCCTTTGGAGCATCAGCCCGCACCGCACTCCACCACATCCAAACGCCACAACTAGCAATTAACCAATTCAAGACACAGTCCCCGACTCGGGCCATTCTCACAGCAGCGTATCAGTACGCGGCGCCTTCCACATCAGCAATGTTGCCTAACACGCGATCGAAGACGCAGACGAACTTGACGGCGGGTCCCAAGCCGGATGCAGCTAAACCCAGCGGCCGGTTGTTCAATAACGCGGTGTTCTCGCGCCGTAGCCTGAGCAGCAACGCACTTAACAGCGGCACGAAAAAATCTTCACCGAAGAAGGCGCTCACACCCCTGACGCCCACCAACCCGCTTGCCAGTATCGTTCACCAAGCCGACAAGAGCGGCAAACAGCAGCCCATTCTTGCTGGAGGTCGTCGCACTACCCGAGAAGGATCGGCTACAAATGGCGGACAAGGAAGTTTTCGCAATTTATTCGCCAATATTTGGTCGGCACTCGGAATCAACGAGCAGCAGCAGGCTTTGGACAAAAAGGCTCAAGGCCGGTCGTCACCTGCAAAGCCGAAGTCTACCGGTGCGCCGAGCGGTACGATCGAGCTTCGCAAGAGTGTTTTGCCTCCTCTAACACCCGATGACGCGAACAAAAAGTGTTTGGTACTTGACCTCGATGAAACGCTGGTCCACTCGTCCTTCAGACCGACTACCAACCCAGACTATATTATCCCTGTCGATATTGACGGTACCATTCACCAAGTGTACGTTGGCAAACGTCCTGGGGCTGAAGAGTTTCTAGTGGAGATGGCCAAGTATTACGAGATCGTGGTGTACACTGCTAGTCTCAGCAAGTACGCAGACCCGTTGTTGGACAAACTGGACCCGGAAGGAGTGATCCGCTACCGACTTTTCCGCGAGCACTGCGTGCAGTACGAGGGTAATTACGTCAAGGATTTGTCGCTTTTGGACCGCGAGATCTCGCAGACGATCATCATCGACAACTCGCCAATGTCCTACATTTTCCACCCTCGGAATGCTATTGGATGCTCCAGCTTCATCGACGACCCGAACGATCGTGAACTCGAGTCAATTTCGCGCTTCCTCACCAAGATCGAAGACGCGGAAGATGTGCGCGACCACCTGCATATCTGGGACGCCAATTATTAACGGCACACACTCGATGAAGACTATGCATACAATCTTCCACCGCGCTTTCGGTTGTCGCAAGCAAAACCGTGTATTGTTGCTGTATAAAGCTATAGACATATATATCAACGGAGGCAGCTATCAGTAACCTAGACTATAGACAGATGTTCTTAAAAGCAAGTGTTAACTTTCGCCATAGTCCAAGTTGCTGATAGGCAACTTGAGTGTTAACAAACTCCGGCGACCAAACGCAAACTGTCTCTAAGGCCGGGTGAACAATGAGTTTGTGTAATTAGAGAAGAGAACGAAATTAAAAAGGGTTAAAGGGACCCATCGGTGTCTCTGTAGTTATTCAGAAGATGACCGTTTTTCGTGCCGTTACGGTAGATATCTTTTCCAATTTCTCGCCATATCTAATTGTTAATCCGATAACATTATTTGAACTTCCGTTGTATGAAAGAGCCTGGCAACTTGGCAGTAACGTTTACTGGTGAAAACGGTTTATTTCACTGCGCTGATTGAAACAAAAAGCTGCAAGCTTTTAGGATCGCCTGGATCAGCACACTGGTGTCTGCAGTATTTGTACGAGCGCAAACCAACTTACAGTACAACGTAGCGCCCCCCTCTCGAGTTTGACAAGAGAGAGAGAACAATTTTCCTCTGAAGAGCTTTAACAGTGAAATTTCAAAAGCGAGCTAGGAACTTCGACGAAGGGGGAGTTCTACTGCTTGTACATGAAACGGTTGAGTAGCTTCCAGGGATTAACTTATGTGGAGGCTATTCTGCGAGTACGATACGGAGTTAGTGCACAGATTTGGAAGTAATGGTCAGCAAAAATAAATGAAACGCCATCAAGGAGATAACTATCCATACCTGTCTGCTTGCGCAACGATGGGCCGGTGGCAGGGGAACGAAGGAGGGATGGGTTGATCAACCGCTCGAGGGCGGAGGACGAGATGTTGAGGGTGGAAACTTTTGTCAACTGTGTGTCTAAGAGGGCGCATCGCTAGCGTTACTCCGACATCCATTTGAGCATTTACTTTCAACACACCACCACTCACTACTACCTAAAACTTCAAGCTATTCGACCACCGAAAAGTATCAGCTCGGACCCGGGGACCGCCCCTATCGGACAAGATTCCAAGTGTATCGGTACGCAGCGCTTCAACGACCGCAACAATGATGACGATGTCCGCCACTCGATCGAAAACGCAGACGAACCTGAACGCGAGTCTGAAGCCGGAAGGGGTTACCTCCAACAATCAACCGCCCAAAAACGCGATGTTCTCGAGCCGAAGCGCGAGCAGCAGTTCGCTTGAAAATGGCACAGCAAGCAGAACGCAGGAGTCGCCTAAGAAACAGCTCGCGGGTCTCAGTATCGCCAACCCGCTTGCTGGTATCGTTCACCAAGCAGATAAAAATGGCAAGCAACAGCCGATTCTCACTGGCGTTCGTCGTTTAGCTCGCGAAGGGTCCAGCGCAAAGAAACCCCAGCATCGAGGCAGCTTCCGCAACATATTCGTGAATATTTGGTCAGCATTCGGCATCCACGAGCAACAGCACTCTCTAGAAAAATCAAATCAGGGCCAACCGTCAACTTCCAAACCGCAACCTGCAGATGCTAGAGGTGCCACAATTGAGCTGCGACCAAGCCTCTTGCCTCCCGTATCTCGCGACGATGTCAACAAAAAGTGCTTGGTTTTGGATCTGGATGAGACGTTGGTGCACTCCTCGTTCCGCCCGACTGACAACCCCGACTACATTATTCCTGTCGACATTGATGGTACCATCCACCACGTTTACGTTTGCAGGCGACCAGGAGCTGAGGAGTTTCTTGTGGAGATGGCTAAGTTATACGAGATCGTGGTGTACACTGCTAGCCTCAGCAAATACGCGGACCCGCTGCTTGACAAGCTCGACCCAGAAGGTGTCATTCGCTACCGGCTCTACCGCGAGCACTGCGTGCAGTACGAGGGCAACTACGTGAAGGATTTGTCCTTGCTTGATCGCGCTATTTCGCAGACAATTATCGTCGACAACTCACCGATGGCCTACACCTTTCACCCTCATAATGCTATCGGGTGCTCCAGTTTCATCGACGATCCGAATGACCGCGAGCTGGAATCCATTTCGCGTTTCCTCACAAAGTACCACGATGCTGAAGACGTGCGCGATCATCTGTACGTCTGGGACGCCAAGTTCTAACTGGCGATGCCATTAGATGATTGTGAGGTTGATTGCATCAGAGATTTATTTTTCTTAGTTTATAAACTCTTGCCGGTAATTCATTTCTAGGCACATTAACGTCGGACAATCGGCAGCGTTTAACTTAAACTTGAATCTATTCGATCCGAACGATTTAACAAGGACACTTAATACATGTACCATAAACATCGACATGCAACGAGTGCAGCTTAAACTTTGAGCTGCAATTTATACATGTACTAGGTGCCTTGTTAAATAGAAACTTTAAGCTGCACTCGTTGCATGTCGATGTTTACATGTAGTAGGTGTCCTTGTTAAATCGTTCCGATAGATAGATCCCGTTTGCAATCATTAGCACTTGCGTCAAAGAGGAACTTCTTGAATTACCAAGGAAAAACCTCCACTTATAACAAACGGCACACTTTGCCGAGGTTAGACATGAGGTGGCAACACTAAGCAAGCTCAGCAAATACATCCATAATGGGTTGTCGTGTAACGCGTGCAAGTCAAAGACTGCAGAATGCTGTGACGAAGCAACTTTGCCTCTTCGTTGCAAATAGCGCAGCGTTTCGATAGACGCGAAGTCCGAGAACAGAAATACACATACTAAGTAATCACCAAGTTGGTAACAACCACGAAAAGTTTTGTGAGTTGGGCTTAGTTTGTATCCACCACTTGGAACATGTCGCTGTGCATAGCTCTACTGTATACAGTGTGTGCATGAAAAGGTCTTCATGTTCCGGTTCGAATTTTTAAGTGAATGCGGTCGTGGCCTTTTCAATTTATCAATCGGTACAGCAACAAGGGTTTCATTGTTTTCGAAGGGGAAATATAAAAAATATGTACGGAAATGTCGGCTCTTCCCGATGTACAGAAGTGCTCCTTTAACTTTAGACTGCTGCCGACTTGATACCGTCCTTCGCGACTGTAGTTCCCTTGCCGTTCTTCAGCCAGCAGGTGCCGCCCGAAAAGCTGGACCACGAGAAGGCCTTACATCCGGACGTTTTCATGCAGATAGAGCAGCATCCGTACGCATCAGCACTTGGTTTGTTGCCTATGTCATTGTCGACGTAATCCACGTTAACCTCAAGAGCGCAGCTTGGAGCAGGCGGGTTTGCGTAAATGGCGGCAGACGTCACCTCGACGTTCTTCACCGTACCTCCCTTAATGTTCTTGAGGTAGCAGGTCCCCGCCTTCCACGAGAACGCGCGGCATCCACCCCAGGCCTGGCATATCGCACAACACTCCTTGGCCGTCCCTGCCGCCTTCGAGCCAATGTCGTTACCGACGAAGTCCACTCCGCTTTCGAGGCCGCACATGGCATCGACTGGGGCCGGGTAGATGTCGGCCGAGATGGCACCTGCCTTTACTACCATTCGACCCTTGGCGCTCTTGAACCAGCACGTGCCGCCATTATGGGTCGTGAACGTGTACGCTCGGCAGCCGGGAAGAGCCTGGCATTGTGCGCAGCACCCAAGCGCGTTGCTCAATGGCATCGACATAATGTCGTTACCCACATAGTCGATGTTATTCTCGAGCGCGCAAACGTTCAGAGCCTCGGTGGACATGACCGCCGAAACCACATATCGGTTTGGGCTCACTGTGCCACGCCCACTCTTGAGCCAGCACGTGCCGTTGTTGTACGTGCTGTACGTGAAGGCCTTGCAGCCGGGGGTGTTTTCGCAGTGATCACAGCAGTAACCGGGGCTTTTGGCCTGTACGCTCGTGAGGTCATTACCGATGTAGTCGAAGCCGTTCTCCAAACTGCAGACCGGGTGAGGGCCTGCAGCTGGGGTCAACTGCCGCAGGAACGACGTGTCGCGAGCCTCCAACGGAGTGAGCAAAAGCGTCACCAAAAGCGTTGCGAGGAAGGAGGAGATCATCATACGTGTTGATCTTAAGTGTGGAGTAAGTAGGTCCGTCGCTTGCGAGGGGAAATGATAAGTGAGCCATGAGTCGTGCCCCCGACGAGAACGAATGCTGGACTTGCTGTTACAAGAAATGCTGCCAGAGCTGAACAAAGACAACCCGAGGCATCTGAATTTTTTGGTGTCGCTTCACACTCGCTTGGACTCGCCTTCGCAATGACCGTGCGGTGATCGTGTGGGTGCATGCTGACGTTGCTTTGTGATGAGAAAGTGTCTTGTACCTGTGAGTCAAAGACATGGCTTATGTTTTTTTGCGCATAACCCCGCAACGGCTTTGGGAATGAAACTTCCCTCACTCTCGACAATCTATCTCCATTCAGGTGCATGTTCTAACAGCAAAATACGGCTTCTGAGCAGTTGCGATAATTGATGTCAACCTAAAATTCCCAGAGAGGTGACACACGTGATCCGGCTTCAACATCAACACGAAATTATTGCACCCATTCACGCTCTTCTGGTGGTGTTGATATGTGAATGATGAGAAGAATTGGGCCAGCGCAAAAAGATGCAGACGGCAACATCTCTTGACAGGCGTGCGTCCTTCGAAGAAAACCTTGTGTGCAGCTCGCGGGGAGCTTGCTCTTGGCAGCGACACGTTCGGCGTATGTCGATGGGCCACGAAATTACTAGTTGGAGCAGCATTCCTAGAAACCCGCTCAATACTATCATATGTTTTCCTTTAAGAGAGCAATCATGACGAATGAAACTTGCAAAACACCCATGTCGAGGCAGTGACTCGGAGGCACATGACAAAACTCATTGCACACCTCGTAACTTTTGTCACTGTGCGAACTCTTCGTGCAGGGGTACCTATCATTTCGAAACTTGGCAGAATCATCAAGATGCTTCTCGTCAACGATATCGGGATCATTTTTCGCTGATGCATTAAAGGCATTCGCGCCGGAGAGCAACTGCATTTGTGGGGAGGGTAAGGAATTGTGAGTCTCTATTGTGGTGATTGTCACGTAGTGCCGAGACTTGGATTTCAAGAACCTGCTTGAGCCTTGGTTATCCCCTGCTACGAGTCCGGCAGCAGACTTAATGGGGGTGAGAGGTGAAAGCCCGCTGTCTTCTGCGAGTGCTTGCTTGATTTGGCGAGGTGATTTGTGCTGGCCACAGATCCCTTGTATCCATCGAAGTTTGATGCTACAGTTTCTAGCTCACAACCTCACGTATAATAACGGCGGTTGTACATGAGTTATAAATGTAAATAGATAAGTCATACGAAGATATAAAAATATCGACGCCAGGGTATTGAACAGCCGCCGAGAAAGCTTGCCTATGTAGCACTACTGTGGAGTAGTAAAGGATGCAGATGTGAATCCTTAAGTGACATCGAGCCGAGAACTGCAACTCTATCACTTTTACATCAGTAGAATGTTGCATCCTTGCGCAGTGAGTACTTTGTTCTCGTCGCAGCTGATGGACGGAAGCGGCCCTAGCCCAAGAAAAGTGGCTGATGGGGGGGGGCTTGCAACAATCTAAAGCACAACTTCTCCATTCATCATTGCGTCACGGAAGCAGCAGTCCAGTGCATTATCGATGCAGTGGTTCCTTTTGTTTTGGTTCGCTCTGGCCTTGAGCCTGGCCCAGGCTCAAGGACACCTTACTATCTCTGATAGATATCAACCCCCGCGTTTGATACGAAGTAGCCGCATCGGCTTCACTTCGCCTCCGACTCAAGCTTTGACTGAAACCCACCGCTGCCATATCCAGCAACTAACGATGGCGCGCCGAAACCTCGAAGCTCTCACTGTCCGGCTGAGTCTTGAGGTACAAGAGCTGCAAGCGAGACGTCACCACGCCCACGAGCAACTTCAAGAGCCGTGGCATCACGGAAAATGCGAGTGCGAGAGTGCTGACGCCGGCACAGCCCCAGTACCTACGCCAGCACAACCAACGCCGTACCTGGAAACAGGCAATTCACTCACCAGAAAGTCGTCGTGGAAACTGGATCCGACGGAACCAAGCAGCGGGTCGACTACTGACGAGGCAGCATCGAGCCGCCATTCGGGGTCATTCCTCACCAGCACCATGTTCGTGCTCGTCGTGTTCTTCATGGCGATCCCAGTGGCCTGCGTCATTGGCTTTGTGCTCTTCTGCAAGCGAAGACGACGGCAGCAGCACACTCACGCGTAAAGTTGATCGCGTAAAATTTCTGGGCATCACACACTTCAATTATGCTGTTTAATAGTATACAACATATGCACTATATCAGTCCGCAGCTATCAACCCTTTGCCAGTCCTAATTCATCACTACAATAGCCATGGCCAAGAGCTCCTCGACTCCGAGCGAGGCGCTTAATCCATCGCTGGACGACGCGTCCTGCAATATGCTGTTCGTAGAGGCTCGCACGGTGCGTCCCTGGAGACTCTATTTGTTGTAGCTGCAATTCCGGTCTCTGGAGACTTGCGCCGTTTGGCGCCACTTTTAGCAGTATCATTTTTGGCGGCAAAACTCTTATTTGTGGATGTTGGTTGTGGCAGGAAACACTGCACATGACAAATATCAACGAGTTCTTCATCTGCAAACTGTGCAATGGCTACTTTCGAGACCCTTACACTTCCAAAGAGTGTCTACACACGTGTACGTCCACTAGAAGTGATGTGGAAATATTTGTGGGTTTTTTTAGCTAAATAATAATATGTTGGTTGTGTTGGAGCAGTCTGCTACGGCTGCATCCGAGGGTACTATCTGTACCACCCCGCGTCGTCGTTTTGTCCGATATGTAAAGTGAAGCTGGGTGCCAAGCCGTTGACCCACCTCCTGTACGTACTAGTCTTTTCTTGGGTTTCTTGTTTCAATGCAAACATTGATGTTTGTTATCATTACGATGCTACAGCCCGGACCCGGCAATGAAAGAGCTCGCTGATAAACTTTTGCCAGACTACACTACAAAGGAAGAAGCGGAAGGTGCAGTTATTGCTCATTGCTAGACTTGCTGCAGCGGGGAAATGTGTCAAAGCTCATGTTGTACTGTTGGGTTGCTAACGTATAGAGCGGTTGTACTACAAGAAACTTGGTATTAAGCGCAAACAGCCCATCGCTCCATTGGAACCGCGCCAAGACCCTCCGAAGATCAGCCGCTCTCTTGGCCCGTCGCCCGGGAGCATGATTCGGTTTGAGCTTTATCCTCATCGCGGGTTAGTTCCTGGATGGTATTATCTGTCAGTGCTGCAGTTCCTAAACAGTTGTTATGCTGCAGTCCCGACGTCCCGCTCTTCCTTTCGCTCGGCAAGCTCGAGGCTCCTTACATGTGCACGCAGTCGCTTCTCAAGGTACTTTGAAAAATATGAATGACTCCGAGGTTCGCATAAATCCTGAAGTTTGTTACTTGCTGACATCGTTAGATAATGTACCTCCGCAAGTACCTGGCCAAGAAGCTGAAGGTATCGAAACCCGAGGAAATTGAGATACTGTGCAAAGGCACGGTAGTGGGACCCGAGTACTCGCTCGAGTTCATCCGACGCACACGCTGGAAAGAAAACTCCAAGATGATCCTCGAGTATCGACGCCAGTTAATCGCCTCGTAGATCGACATCGCTCGACGATACTCCTTTCGTCGTGCTGCAAAATCGCAATATTACGTAGTACATGTACAACATTTAAGCAACCAGGCGTGTGGTTGTTCTACTGTAGAGCAAATGTCCTGATAGCTGGCTTCACAAGGAAAACCCCACAGAGCTCGTGCCGCAAACACTAAACTGCTTATTCAAGAATGACACCTTTGAAGTACATCAAGCAAGCAGTGCTCACATGACAAATCGAAAAGACCATGTCTACCATATATGTATTAATTTTATTGAATGCGAAACGAAATATACATATCCGTCTTTCGCTTCCCTCCTTCCCGTAGCATTCAATGCATCGCGGGTATGCAACTCCATTTTTTACATAAGCGTGCTATACAGTACTTGTTGCCATCGTGCTCTAACACGCACCTTGAACGCCTGCCTGTCAGTGGGTATACTAAACGTACATGTACTGCACAACCAAGATTGTCCAAACCCAAATAAAAAAAAGGTTCTGCGTAGAATAGATTTCGACGGAGTTTTTTAAGAACTTGAGTAAGTTAGGAATGAGGATTGGCTATTTATTCTTGCAACTCGTGCATCTTAGAAAAGCCATTCAGCTCCAGCTCTCTTCTACAAAAGCTAATCACTACTCATACCCACAGGCTACATCACGGCAGAAGCACTATGCACGTAGCGCGTGCAATCCACGCTGACGCCACCGCGATGAACGACGCCGACTCAAGTCTTTAGATGCTTAGTCGACCTCCTCGATCTTCGGGCCCTGATCCGGGGCGCCAGCAGGCGGTGCACCAGCACCAGGCATGCCGCCCGGCATACCACCAGGCATGCCACCGGGCATGCCACCCTCAGCACCAGGGGCACCACCAGCAGCTGCGTACATCTTCTGGAGGATCGGGTTGGCAACGCCTTCGAGCTCCTTCTGCTTGCTCTCGTATTCCTCCTTCTCGGCGGACTGGTTAGCGTCGAGCCAGTTGATCGTCTCGGTAACCTTGTCGTCAATCGCCTTCTTATCGTCCTCCGAGATCTGATCCTTCAGCTTCTCGTCGTTGAGGGTGTTACGCAGGTTATAGGCGTAGTTCTCAAGAGCGTTCTTGGCCTCAATGCGAACCTTGTTGGCCTCGTCCTCCGACTTGTACTTCTCGGCCTCGGAAACCATGCGGTCGATGTCAGCCTGCGAGAGGCGACCCTTGTCGTTCGTGATCGTGATTTTGTTCTCCTTACCCGTCGACTTCTCGACGGCCGACACGTTCAGGATGCCGTTCGCATCGATGTCGAACGTTACGTCGATCTGCGGCACGCCGCGAGGCATCGGCGGGATGCCGTCCAGGTTGAACTTGCCCAGCAGGTTGTTGTCACGAGTCATCGAACGCTCGCCTTCAAACACCTGGATCAGCACGCCCGGCTGGTTGTCCGCGTACGTCGAGAACGTCTGCGACTTCTTGGTCGGCACCGTCGTGTTACGCGCGATCAGCGTCGTCATGACGCCTCCCGCCGTCTCCAGACCCAGCGACAGAGGCGTGACGTCCAGCAGCAGCAGGTCCTGCAGCTTTTCCGACGAGTCGTTGCCGCTCAGGATGGCAGCCTGGACGGTTGCACCGTAAGCAACAGCCTCATCGGGGTTGATCGACTTGTTGGGCTCCTTGCCGTTGAAAAAGTCCGACAGCAGCTGTTGCACCTTGGGGATACGCGTCGAGCCGCCCACCAGGACCACCTCGTGCACCTGGCTCTTCGACAGCTTGGCATCGCGCAGCACCTTCTCCACGGGCTCCATCGTCTTACGGAAGTAGTCTCCACACATGTCCTCAAAACGAGCGCGGGTGATGGTCGAGTTGAAGTCAATGCCATCGAACAAAGAATCGATCTCGATGTATGCTTGAGCGGATGACGACAGTGTGCGCTTGGCACGCTCGCACGCTGTACGCAGACGACGGAGAGCACGCTGGTTATCCGTGATATCCTTGCGGTGTTTGCGCTTGAACTCCTGCGTGAAATGGTCTACCAGACGGTTGTCGAAGTCCTCGCCACCCAGGTGCGTGTCGCCCGCCGTGGCTTTCACCTCGAAGATGCCCTCCTCGATGCTCAGCAGCGACACATCGAAGGTGCCGCCGCCCAGGTCGAAGATCAGCACGTTGCGCTCTCCGCCCTTCTTGTCTAGGCCGTACGCAATGGCGGCGGCCGTCGGCTCGTTAATGATGCGCAGCACATTGAGTCCGGCGATGGCGCCGGCGTCCTTGGTGGCCTGACGCTGCGAGTCGTTGAAGTAGGCCGGCACCGTGATGACGGCGTTCTTGACCTCCTTGCCGATGAAGGCCTCGGCCACCTCACGCATCTTAATCAGCACCATGGACGAGATTTCCTCGGGCTGGAACGTCTTGGACTCGCCCTTAAACTGCACCGTGATCTGCGGCTTGTCACCAGCACCCGACGTCAGCTTGAACGGCCAGTGCTTGATGTCGGCCTGGACAATCGGGTCCGAAAACTTGCGGCCGATAAGACGCTTGGCATCGAACACTGTGTTGTGCGCGTTCATAGCCACCTGGTTCTTGGCAGCATCGCCGATGAGACGCTCGGTGTCCGTGAAAGCCACGTACGATGGGGTCGTGCGGTTACCTTGGTCGTTTGCGATGATCTCCACACGGTCGTTTTGCCAAACGCCTACGCACGAATAGGTCGTGCCGAGGTCAATGCCGACGGAGTATCCAGACACAGATTGGGCCATCTTGTTCTTGTTACTGAGGGGGAGCTTCGAGTTGTCTTCTTCTCCACAAGGGAAATTTGGAAATGATCTGAGGAATTGGAGGGTCTACCGAAAGATCGTCGAGATGGGGTGCGGTAAACTATTGGATGTTAATCAAGGATGACCTCCGTCTCGAACGGAGCAAAGCGCTGCCACCCACCACGCAGCCACGTTCGAGACAATTCCGACACCGACGAGCTTGGTCGTGACGGACGCGGATTGGCCCAAAACACGGACAATCGCCGGCAGAACGACGCAATCAGATGGGATACGTTGACTTGCCGATTCTATTCCTCGTCGAAAGTTCTAGAAGCAGCTGATGTGGGACAGCCACCAGCGATGTAACAGATTTATCCGCTGAGTTGACGTCGGCCACACCAACAAAATGGACTAGAGTGTACCGTTTGTTTTCGAAGTACCTTTTGTAACAAAATAGTTGGTCCACGTACCGGTAGCCACTTCCTTTAATTTACGATAACTGAGCCAACACCTTGAGGGGGTAAAGTATAGCAACCTCCCTCTCATACAAACATCATGGTGAGAGAGCGGCCCGAGTCCTGGTCATGTGGCACACGTTGCGGTAGATGCGCGGCTGTCGGCGGCGAGGGCGCCATTACGCTGTCAAGAGGCCGTAAAGGGCTCCTGATAGCGTTCATACTTGGCAGCACAGGGTGGTCGGTGCTGTTAATAGAGGACGAGCAAGAGGAACCGTTTCGACTGGGCGGCAACAACTGCGGAGGCGCAGCGGCCACGGCGGCAGCTGTCTCCGTGCCATCGGTGCCTCCCCCAGAGCGAGTAACAACATGCTGCTGCATGGTGGCTGCTGTTGATGCATCGTAGCCTGGGTGCTCCAGGTGATAACGGCTTGCAGTGGATGCACCCGATGATACTGCGGGCATTGGTGGCGGCGGCCAGTCTACGATGATATGCCGGATCGAATGCTCGTTCCTTGACTGGAAGCGCACCATCAACTTGCGCGCATTCTCTACTGATATGTCAGGGAGCTTGCGCAGCGCAGCAGTCTCCACGAGCTTCATGAGCTCATCGAACGTCATAAGGACACCGAGCTCCGCGCGAGCCACCACTACGCGCATGATCCCGGCTTCGTCACTCGGGTGGAAATAGCCATTGTTGCCTTTCGCCGACTGTCCACCCTGTGCGCGCTTCTTCACGCGCCGGTGGAGAGCCGCAAAGTGCACGCCGTAGATCTTGGCGGCGGCGCGCAGACTCATACCCTGCTGCTCCACAGCTGCAATCGCTTTCTCCCACGTCTCGGGAGGCACTGTGTGGCTCAGCTTGTAGCCGCGCTTTGACGTCGATGAGCCGTCCTGCGACGACTCGTAGCTGCCCCTATTGTTGCTGGTCGAGGAGGGCGGTGCTATGCCCGCACTAGTGCTGACACTTGAGCTGCTGCTGGTCCCGGTCGTACTACCGTTCTCACTGTCGAAACTGTCACAACTGGTGTTGGAACCGAGCTCTTCCCTGTCACAAGGATATTGTCGCTGCTGCCATGGAGTGTTCACGCGGCGGTCGTTCACGACCATGGAGCGGCGCTGGTGCTGCTGCTGGTGTTGACGACGGCCCTGTTGTAAAGGGGAGCTGCTATCGAACACTGGCCGCGTGCTGAACGGCGCATAGGCACCAGGTTCGCGTGCGGCGATGTAGTGGCTCCCAGGACGCTCATTGCAGTCCCTTTCGTCGTCGCTGCTGCCTCCGCTGCTCACGCTACTGCGGCTGCCGGGCCCGACGTTAAGGTGCTCCAGCAGTCCGAACGCAAAGTTCCCACCAAGTTGCGAGAAGCCATGCGCGCGCTTGAACTCGAAGATCCAGCTCGTGGGTGGAAAGTCGGGTGGAACGACCACGGCGCCGCCGTGGCTGGCGACGGCGCGAACCACAAAGCGCACGTCGTCCGAAGTGATGCGTTGCTCGTGCCGGAATTGCTCGCGCAACACGCCCAGCACCTCGAGCTCATCCGTCTCACTCAGAAAGCGGCGCAGCTCGCCGTCCGATGAGGACGGCGGGTCCGAGCGCCGCAAGTCCTGGGCGACGGGCGCTGGCACGGCCCAGAGCTCTTCTCGTGGCGGAGAAAGACGTCTCATTGCCGGTCGGTCCAGTCGGATTTATATGCCAAAATGGTAGGCTCCCTCTCTCACTGTGCGGATTTACAAATGAGCCTACCCAGAGAAAACAAAGTAGGCTCGCTTTCCATACTGAATTCAAGTGTTTTCACCCACGTTTCTATCCGCCGAGCTTTTTATGGGTCTGCTTCGGCGAGCTTCTTTCGCTTTCTCTGGCGTTAGCTGGTGGCGCTGCCTGTGACGGACCAGATCCATGGCGACCCGTGCGCGGCCTTAAAGCTCCCCGTGCAATACGCTGCTGTCTTGAAACAACGGATGTCCTCCACGCGGCCTCCGAGCCACTGTTCTTATTGCCGGCGCAGTCTCGACCGAGTGGCCGGGAGCCGAAGCTCGACCGCCCTCGTCGCCCGTCTCTTGTGCTGCGCGACAACGAACGCTGGCGACGAACAAGACACCAATAACGCGTGTTCCGGGGCATCATCGACGCGAAAGAGCTGCACGCGGAAGACAAGCTGAAAGCATCAGATGGCGTCTTGCCCAGCATTGCCTGCTATGCGAGCTGAGCATCAGTAGCTGCTGATTCGTCAAGGCTGTTGTCGTCTTCGTTAAATAGGATCCGACACTTATCAGCTACATAAAAGTGTCAGGCGGACAATATCTTAACTTAAGATTCTTAAGTTAATGGTGAGCCTGTATATGATGATATTCTATCATATATCCGTTCAATTTTTGTGATGATAGAAATTACAGTGTTAGTCATAATATCTTATGACTATAATTAGTCTGATAAAGTGCAGGGCAGCAGCGGTGTAACTTCAGCATGAGCATTTACGATACAGTACAAAACCGTGCGGGAGGGGGCAGTTCCGGTCTGGACGTCGTTATTTGCCTGTCCATTAGAGCTTCTTCGGGCGTATGGCGACTGTATATTTCATATTTTGATTAACATCTCTAAACGAAATAAATGTGTAACCACATCAAACGCCATACCACAGACCGACGATAAATATAACCCACTTAAACTAATACCGTTGTGTTTACAAATATTTAGTTTCAGGAATGGATTTCGTCTCAATCTGATATCTGGAATAAATGCGATTCTGACGGTGGTTTTCATTTTTCATTCCGAAGTTGAGACTAAACACAATGACAAAAACAGTTTATATATGTGACAATAATTATAAGCCGACGATACTTCTTGCGTGAAAACTGTCGCCTTGGCACGTCACAACGCAGCTAGTACTGTCGTTGCCACATTAAGTCCAATAAAAAAAAATGACATCCATACAACGCTTTTGCATTGACTTGAGCAGCTTGTCGTCGTAGTCAGCCGATTTCCAACGAAACTCGGAGTATCGTCGCTATTAAGTCAACTTTCGTAGTAAATTGGCGTCCCTCGGCGTACACAGCCCTTGTAAATACACCTCAAATGTTCACTATCGGGTTTAGATTCGGAAACTTGGCTGGCTATTCCATCAATTTAATGTTCTGTTCCTCCAGAAACAGCTTCATTTCAGGCGACGTGTGTATCGATGCACCGTCTTGATGAAACTACACTCAGACCGTAGTGCAGGTTGATAAATGGCAGTAAATACTTCGATAAAGTGTAAATATACTTACCGCTGTCTTGCTTTCCTTCCAATATGGCCAGTTTTGTCTACCCAGTCGGGGTAACCCCCCCCCCCCTTCACCATCACCACCACACCATGCCACTGCCACCACCAGATTGCCGGGTCGAAAATATTTGCTCTTCCTTGCGCAGGTCGTGGCTGTAATAATGTAGACTATCTGGCCTGTCGAGGTTAAACTTCTTTTCGTCGTGAAACACGCAATTGTTTTTCACTTTTCCTCGTCCCACGTGATTTTGTCCATCGCCCACTTAAATCGTTTTGTCTTATACTCTTTAGTGAGAACCGGACAACCCATTTGCTTCGTGTACTTAAGATCTGAATGCGCTCTGAGTAGGTCACGTGCTCTTCTAGCCTTGATTGGCAGCTTTAAAACTGGTTCACGAGCTCGACAGAGCTCAGCTTTCATTTAGATGCCTCGCGGAAAATTTGCGGCGTTCTTGTGCGGTCATCTTTGGTGGCCTTCCAGACCGTTTGGTGCTACTGTATGCTTCGAGATCAATCAATAAGTTGCTGACAACACGGTGTGATCGATTTAGACGTTTCCCTATCTCTGTATGGCTCATATCAGTGTCCGTAAAGGCCAATATATCTCCTCGTTCTACCACTGACAATGTTATTCCTCGTGGCATGCTTTTATGACAGGAATTCGCTTGTGTTTGCGATACTGCCGCGACCAACGAAGCTTGTACTGATAATAACACAAGAGAGCCAGTGTCGGGTCCTCCGTCCGCACTTAAGGGAAATAATACGGTGGTCCACCAGCAGCGCCTTAATCAGCCGATGCATCGCCGCCTTGGTGGTGAGATCGAAGACAGCCTGCATCTGCTTGATCTCATCTCGGGCCCTAATATTGCGAGCCGCCATTTCCAAGGTGGAGCTCCAGCGAGCCACGTTGGGCGTTATTGGAGGCACGGGCGTGTGCTCACGCAGAGCGGCGCGGTTATTGATCGTGCGCAGCGCCGCCATCAGCGTACTTACGCGTACATCGTCGACTTGTGGTCGTCCAAATGCGAATCACGGCCAGATTAAAGCGGTGCGAGGCATGAATAAGTGGCATTTCGAGGCGCGTCGCAGTAGCCCGGTAGGTAGCACAATTATCACCAATCAGAAATGTCAAGTTCGATTCTTTTTGGTGGAAAATACCAAAGATCTTTTGATGAAGGAGCAAAGCGATGGGACCATCAGGGCTTCTTCCTCCATTGGGGCAACCACGAGGAGCGTTTGCTTGAGCTGGTCGTCGTGCCAGGACACAGCGAACAGAGCCACTTAGTTCTCGAGACAAGGCATCTCAGTGCTAATTTTGGCCTCGATTGCAGCCACCACCGAAGCCATGTAAACCTTGAGTGTCTTCGAGCAGACATGCTCCAGCTTGGACATGATTCTTGTGAGCAGATCATCGACCTCGCTGGGAGGCTTGTTGCGCGTGATGACCCACTCAATTCACTGGTACATGTTGGCAGCGGTGGAATTGACGAACCCGTGGGCCATGAGTGACCCCGCCTGTCTGCTCTGGTGGAATTCATAGTCGTCGACGCAACCGGGATACTTGTCCTTGAGGTTGGCTGACCAATTTGGCGTAGCCCCTTGACGGGAGCTAGCCCAGGCTCCACAGTAGTTGCACGCATAGTAGTCGTCTGCACCAGCGAGAGGAAAAAGCAGCAAAGGTCGCGGTTGCTGACATAACTCATTGTGGACATTGTGCCAGGCTACGGAAGTGAAAGTAAGAGCTTAAGGCTGGGTAGTTTGAACGATACACAGTCCGTAGATGGCTGCGAGTTGCTACTGGACCTTGAGACAGTAGCAATAATATGCCACTGTCTGAAGGTCCAGTCGCTAATAATTCCATATAAAAATAACTGTACTATTAATACTGAATATTGCTTTCGAGCACTGCATCACACGTTAAGGAAACCTTATCAGAGTGGTCGATTATGATTCGGCACATTATCAATGGGATTAAACAAAGCTAAGCAAGCAAATGCCACACAGCATCGATAAACCGCATACTATTGAGTTGATTACTATCGGGTACAGCGCACAGCGATTAAAGCCGAACAAAAGAAAGCGAAGATCAGGTCAACTCAAGCTGACCACTGCTCCAAGACTCGTTCGCCAAGCTGATCACGAGAAGCCACCGGATAGTCGGACTATCGATTTCTCTGAAGTCGCATCTAATAACAAGACTATGTCCAGGCACACAATAACCCCATCCCATGCGGCCGACGCGATGATGAAAGTACTCTACCAGCCCTGAAAGCGCCAGAAGCCTAGATATATACTTCTTTGTCCAACCAAATCTGTTTTTGCTTGCATGACTCTTAACGTCGTCGTGCAAGCAAAAACAGAGAGGGTATCAGCGCGTTCTGAGACGAAACAAGGTATTATTTCGTAATTCCAAAAGAAAATTACTGGCATTGCCCTCCTTGCGGGATGCTAACCCTGTGGAATGTTGACCCGCCTCTTAACAGCAGAGCATCCAGGAACGCGCTTGACAATCTCTAGGCATCTCTTTAAGTGAGGTTTATCGTCTGTTATTGCGACAGGCCCCAAATCTCGAAATTATTACATCTAACCATCTGCCAGCTCAGTTTTAGTCAAAGATTTATGAAACAGAATCACAGATCTATGAAATACAGAAAAATGTTTATTGATTGGGAATCTGAGCAGTCAGGGATTTGTAGTCACTCTCTATTGTTGAGACTGTCGTTGAAATGGCGTCGGGCAACCCCCAGTGCAGTCCCCAAATGGCATTGATGGCCGCCATCTGAGTCCGAACGCCTTCTTCGAGCGAGCGACCGTGACGTAGCGGAGGCGGGCTTCCTTACTGAGCGTTGTACGGAAGACCACCACCACCACGCGTATCATCAGCGTGATGTCCTTAGAGCCGAATGTCCTTTCCATCTTCCTGATTTTACGTTGTGTTCGAGTTAGAAATATGTTCGCGAGAACTAACCAACCCTACCACAATAAACATATTTAATCATTATAACTATATAGTGTAGGACACAAAAAACGAACTATCCATACGTTAATGAGACAGAGAAGAAATGTAGCTGTAGATGCATCCTACCGTAACATCTCTGCTAGTTAAGGGCGAGGTCGATTTAGGCAAAAGGTATCGCGCACAGGTGGGCACTGTGTCGGACGGGACTTCGGTCGGTTATTTCGAGGAACAGGTTTGATGGGATAATTAAGAACCTTCACTTTACGAATAATACCGATTCAAACGTGGATACGGCATGGAAGGTTCGGTTCATTTCGAATACCCTGCAGCGCCTCTTCAAGGAAGTTAACACGTATCCGGGGTTCTCGTGTTTGACGAGGACATGATTCCATCGCGGAGCAGATATAATCTCACGTACGAGTATCTCAAGGACAAGCTCCATAAATGGGGGACCAAGTTTGTTTTTACATGCTGCTTCAGCATATAGACGTAGACGACACGAAAAAAAGCAGATGAGGAGGTTGAACCCGTGACCACTTCAGTCACCGCGGACGAGTCAACGGTACACCGTCTTTCGACACCATGGCCTTCCGGAATCCTTCATCTCTGATCGAGACCCGCGGTTCTCGTCCGGTCCAAGCTGTCCGAATTGCTGGGCAGAAAGCTCCTGATGTCGGCTGAAGCGCATCTGGAGACGGAGGGACAAATAGAACGCTTCAACAGCATCCTCGAGGCGTGTTTCGCAATTATGCGACTTCGTACACAAGCTGGAGCGCGCTCCTACCCCTCGCAGAGTTATCCTTGAACAGCGCCGAGCAGCATCGACAAGGGGTGACCCCATTCTTCGGGAAATCCGCGCGACACCCGCGCGTTCCTGCGATGCTTGCCGTGGGCCACTCCACGGTACCCCGTCCACTCATCCTTTATAGGGGAGAAATCGAGACTTCAAGCGCAAAGTCGGCCAATACACCGGCGAGAGACACGCTAGCTATCCCTCCGGCGACGCAGCTACCGCATCAAATTGAAGTCAACTCCAACGCAGTGACGGGGGCATAGTAGATACTGGCAACGCCGCGCGACACGGCGACCCCGCTTGCAGAATGGACGGAGCGCACACTGATCACTCCCAGTGGTGACCCCTCAACACGCCGACTTGGTGCGTCTCTCGCCAGCTATGGCCCGAAGCCGCTGGCGAAATGGACCGATCTCTCTGTGATCTTAGACTTTGTCCTGCGGCGACAGACCATTGCGCGCTTCGTCGCGCTGCATGGACAAGCGGAAGGAGCAAGAGAGAAAAACTTAGATTCATTTTTTAACACTGGCGACCGCGTGTTATTATCTAATGAACGCCTACGATCTTCTGCTGTGACGAACTTGGGGTCGAGCAAACTCGCTCCGCGCTTCATCGGTCCCTTCAAGCTTAGGGAGGTCATCAGCGACACAAACACACTGGACGTCCCGTCATCACTGCCTCCACCCGACGATCTCGTCGGGCCCTCAAGCGTTACCGTACGGCTGAGATTGCAGACTTGGGCCGCCAGGAGCTGGCGGCGGAGCATACGCCGAACGCCCCTCGCCACGAAGTCGCCGCGTCCTTAATCCATACGCACCGGGCGTATGCTTGCGCGGACGCGACGCAGTCTGTGCCGAGCCCAAGACGCACTAGAAGCTCACGATTCTACTATCTGAGCTGGTCGACGTCTACTGCGCCTGCCAGGCCTGATCTTGCGTTTGCTGCCTCAAACAGAGCGTCGAAACGCGGTTCTCAGCGGCTTCGACAGCGCCCAGAGTCGCCGGAGCGACAGCCGTACCGGCGTGAGGGCCCACCACCCCTCTTTGACTCGGTAGGCGGAGTGCGGTGGATCGTGGAGCGTATCGTTGATCGCGAGGATCCTTGTTGCACTTGGGGACATGCTAGTGGCGTGCGTAGTTGACGGCCGATACGTAGGAGCACCGTGCCAACCTCCTTCGATACGTTCCAGATGTGGTTCACAACTATGAGGCGGCCCTCGTGGTGACGAGTGATTCCAGGGGACATCCCCCGGTGAACGAGTACGAGAGCGAGACCGCACGTGTACATGGAAGCTTGCTTGCCCTGAAACCGAAAAATTCGGTTTTGCCGCGACCGATTGCGGCGCGAGTCGTCTCGGTTAGAAGCCCGAGCCATTTCGGAGATAATACGGCAGTACTTCCCGATTCCCTTTAACTCCGTAGTGCCGAGTGGTCGCTTGACAATGTACAGTTTCCAGCCACGTCATACGGTCGCGGCGAAATGTTCACACGACGCGCACTCCTCTATCACATGGACGTAGCAGATTCGATCATGGTCCGCCATTGCAGACGATTTCGCGCAACTCCACGACGGAGTGGCATTTCAACATCTTCTTTCGATACGCCGCCAACACTGCGAAGCTCTATCCTTCGCGGGTCATCGTGCCCTAGCGTCATACGAAGGCACACCACAAACGTCACATTGTCTCGTGTCCAGCTCCCTCGACCCCCTTCCGACGCGTCGCTCTGAAGTGACGGAAGTGTTTTTTTTTTTTCTTATGGTGTCCAGCGTACCGGAGTTCTCCGAGCCCGACAATTTCATACAGGTCCCACGGAACGAACTGGTGATCCGTCAGGGCCGTGCATAGCGTGTGCGCCCTCAGTGCTTCGTCTGTTGTCGTGGCCTGTGTCGGCACCGGCGAGGCGGTCTGTCATGCGGGCTGCTGCTGCTCTACCATCGTCATTTGTCGCTCGAGTTTCCGATTGCCGTCCCTCCGGTCGCCTCTGGAGCTTCTTCGAGTTTTTCTTCGGATTTTCATTTGAGTGATGTGTTAGCGTTTACTCAACGTAAGCGCACCTTTGAGAAAAGGTGACGTAACGGCCCCCCTCCCAGTTACACAAGTAGTCGGATGGAAGTAGGCATTACAGCACCGCCAGCGGGTGCTGAAGTGTCGTTCACGATTGGCTGATAATCGGGATCCAGACCCCTTATCTTCTAATCAGGCTTTGACCTGCTTTTCAGTTGTTGACATGAGGCCGGGGCAGCCGCCCTGCTCCTGATATTAAAACAGATTTGAATTTACCCAGGACTTAATACTTGGCCGTCGTTGTGCGCTTATATATTCTCATCGCTATGTGTAAGCTAGAAACGGACAATCACCTGGCCCGTTACACCTCTGCGAGGGAGCCGAACAGTCATTGTGCTCGCTCGGGAGCAAGCCGTCGGCCGCGTGTACAGCACTCGCCACATCCATTACGGCGGCGACTTACGTGACTTCATCGTGTCGCCATCACGACGGTACGAGGCACAGCACAGCGGTTCTTCAGTTCAACCACATCTATTGATCCATAGCAGCGCAACCCCAATGAGCCGCAACGAATCATCGCCTGGGATCCAGAGCTGGTCAAGCTACTCATGTACAAGGCTATTGCATGTTCCGGTGTGTACACCGAGGTTCCATAAGTGGTGGTTATCATGGTGATGGACGACGCGGCCGGCCTTTACGTGCCGGTGTTCTACTGTATGTGCTGCGCACCGGGAAGACGCGAGACACCTACTGGAACGTGCTAAACAGCATCGTCTGCATCATAGAATGCGCACGGGCTCGACCGCACCGTAGTGAGCCGCACTAACAACCCGCTCGAGCGGTTTAACCACGAGCTCAACGAGGCGTCCCCGACCCCGAACCCTAGCCTACCAGTCTTTATGAGCAAGATCGAAGCACTCATTCGCAGGCAAGTCAGCAGTTGCGCGACACGCCGCTGGGCGCTCGCGACGCCAGCGCCATCCGGTCGTGCGGCTTCCTGCGGTTGAATTTGGGGCGTATGACGAAGATTCGAGAACGAAAGGACGGCCGAAGGTGCTCACTACTCTAGTGAAAGCTTCGACGACGACAGAGACGTGGCAATGAGTGAAGTCGCCGAAGGCGCTCCGTTGATCGAGACGGTCGTCTGACGTAACAGCGCGAACAGTGCATCGGTACTGTACCGACAGGCGAGGTTGTCGAAAGCACGCAAATGATTCAGGTTCAGTCGGTAGAAACGCACTATCGACTGTAAAACGATTGCATGTCATGGCGAAGATAATCGCATTGTTTAACTTGTAGTCAGGTCACGCATTCGGGTCTCGATATGGCTCAAGATCCATAGCGATACCAGAGCAACCGGTGACCCTTGTTATAAGGTATTTATTCTGGGCTGTACATTTTTGAATTTTTCACTTGTCACTTCAGCACCATGTGATAGCGTGTGTATACCCTCGCTACAGTGATTGGTCGCCCAGTGCTGATTGCGTCCAAAACTCGTTGGCCGACGGTCGACAACTTTGGCTCCCGCGCCGGTGTGTGCCCCTTAGAGAACACGACCTATTACTCATTCGTTTCTCGTTCCTGCGTTCGTTCGTCTGTTCCTGCTCGTACTTTTTACAACCTCCTGGTCTGCGCACTCCACCCTGTTCACACACAGCCGCTCAACGAAGTACTTGGCCGAAGCCGGCCGCGACTACCGTGGCGTATGCCTCGGGCACCCGCACTGCAAGGTAGTTCGCGGTCGACTTGAACACGCGCGGTGTCCTGCGCCACACACTCCGCTTCACCGCTGTTTGCGCCCACTTTGCACGCTCGCCCGATCACCGTCAAGTTCGTTCTAGCTCGGCGATGCGTCCACCGCCGATCACTCCGCGTTCCATCCGTCCGTCTCAGGGTTGCGCGACGGGCCTAACTCCTTCTTTTCCTCTGGCATGCGTCTCAGCACGCAAGTTTGCAACTGCGTGCTGTCGAGCGCCGAGCGCTGTCGGCGCTGTCAACTGACTGTGGTCGCCCACTTCGCTTCGCCGGCCTTCGGCGACTTCTCAGTCAAGATCCTGCCGCAATCTCCACGGTCGCGACCCTCCAGAGGCCGTGCTGGCCGTCCGTCACCGACATCCATAACCGACTGGCATTGGCAATCGGCGCCACCCGCTTCACCTGCCGCCCATTGGTTCTTCACTCGCCGGGCGCTTCGCCCTCTCTTCGTTCGTGCGCCTCCGTCGCTGCGGCTGGCTGCCACGCCCAATCTATTATAACCATACACACTCAACTAGCCACTTTTCTGTGTCAGCTGATCACATAGAAAAACTAGATCGTCTGCGACGTAGCTGGGAATTTTATTTTTTGCACGCATTTAACCGGTGAATCACCCACATAGTCTGAAGACTTTGTCGTCGGCTGATGCCGTAGAGGTGTGCCAGTGAACAATCAAAACAAGTTCAGTAACAAATTTGTTGCTCCAACATTCTTAATGTGGTATGAACGTTGACTGATCGGAATGTGGTATGAATGTTGACGTTCACGTGGAATTAATCTGTTGAGGCTGTCCACCGCCTCACTCTCGAGTATTTCCCAATACATGTATAAGTGTTTAGGGCTACTCACTTTTTTAGTGTTCACTTCTTAGAATAAAATTTATGCTATAATTTATAGAATATGTAACTTCTTTCTATCAGTGATTGAATAATATGTTATTCTAGCGAAGACGAAGCTTGCGAGCCGCGAGGGGTATAGGGATCGCGCGGGGCGCGAAGTTAGGGTGTAGAAGATAAGAGAGAGGGACGCTGCCTGTGGTTTAAGGACCGCGTGCAAAGGACGCGGTCATAACCAGGACGTTAACTGTTTACGAGCCGTCAGGGGCTTGGGATCGCACGGGAGCACTACATCTTTTATCGGTCGTTCTTCCCAGATGCTCAGTTCAAAACAAACAGTCCAACCAATGGACATTAGACAGGTCCGACCCGAGCCCAATTATCCAATTCAAAACAACCGTTTCAATTTCTTAATCTGACCACGGTACCACGCTTTTGATGCACTACTTGCCCACCTGCATGTCTTTTGACAAGATGGCGTCGGCGATGAACGCAAAGGTATGGTATATGCACTTACGGCACATCGCTGGAGTTACGACATCCGGGAAGATGCTATTGGCAGTGTGGAGGAGGAAGGAAGAGCGGTGGTCCGCAATCGTCGTGTGCTCTGGAACGTTTAGAATGTTCGCTCGATTCGCTGCCATGTACCTCTTGACTGCCGCCTTATAGGCTGAGAAGACATTCTCAATACCGTTCAGCATAGACGAGTAAGGGCCTAGACGCAGGCACTCCGCGCCAGCAAACTTGGCCTCATTAAACACTTCCTCGACGCGTCTGTGACACGGTGCGTTACCACGTTGCTTAGCGGTTTTCGAGCGGCTTGATCACGCAAAACGGCACGCACATAATCGTTAGCAGCCCCGTTATCAAAGGAACCGAAGCGCCCTTCATGGTACTCAACCCCATCGCGCGAAATCATCGCTATAACATGGATGTTTCGCCCCTTGCTCGAAGTGTTGAAGTCCACAGCACATGTGTCCGCGTTGCCCCAGCCATAGCTCTTGCCCACCCAGATGTTGAAATTCGTTTCATCCAGGTACAGTATCTTCTTCTCTGCAGCGATGTACAGAAGAGCTTGAGGAGCTTGATGGCAAACTGTTGCCTCTTGAGCTTGTTTTCCGGCGTGTTGCGATAGTTGTCGTTTCGATGCATTTTCTTGAGCGTGAAGCAGCAACCATCAAGGTTTGCGCGCACAGTCTGCACTCCAACGCGAACACAAACTCTTCAATGAGACGCTCTTGCATTTCGCGTAATATTCGTGGCAGTTCTCCGACAGGGACCCTTCCTGCAGCGGGGCTGCGTAGCGTAGTGCGTCAGAGGAAGACGTATGACTCCCCGAGTCATAGCTGTGGTTATCTTAACCCCTAAGGTCTCCCTAGATGCTTATATCACTCTAGTTATACCTGTAGAGACTCAAAGAGTCAGTATACCTAACCTAGAGCAATACTCTCTTTAATGCTAAAACTGAACTGTTTTTTGTTTGCTTATCTGCGGCAAAGCCGCCTGTGGTATAAATGTATGACCAAAACTATCTACCATAGTTTAACCTAGTCAAATGCATATCAAGGGCCCCCTGTGGTCACGTACTGAAATCCCGTTAATCCAAGTGGTACCAAGGTGACACGTAGCACGGCTACATTCGTGTTACCTTCGTGTAACCCCGTTACACTTCCCAGTACTCCAAATGATGCTCCTCTAACTTGCGGTTGTAGCCGCCACCTCGCCTATCGGACGGCGGCGTGATGTCCCCAGTCTTCTCGCTCGTTGCACCCAGTGCCGCGCAGTTTCCAGCTTCACTTCGTTGTGGATTGCAACGAGCCACCAGTTTCTGCCTTCTGCTGCTGCCTCGGGTACTCTAGCTCGCTCTTGGTAGGTGTACGTCTTCCCTATCATGCAAAATCGCGAATGTGGGGCAGTGGTCGTATTGAAAAAGGCTCAGGTCGTTTTGAAGTGTGCATTTTTAAGTGTTCTAGACCTATACACACTGGTATACCTTTCGTATACACATCCCGTCTTTGAATAGGCGTTTTGAACTATGCAATGGGGAAGAACGACCGGTAAAGGTGTAGTGGAGCAATTCCCGTAGCTATTCTGTGGTGTCAAACATACATTTCGACAACTTGCTCAGATTTAGGAAAGTGCGTGCCCGCCCGCAGCTTTTAACCATTATTCTGTTCCGCACCAATACACGATGAGCGGCGAGGACAAAAACGAGTGCATGTATTGCTTCTCATGCTTGCTCTCGCCAGGAGAGACGTGAGCACGCGAACGTTTTCCGGGCACTTCGCATCCCTGGTCGGCTTCTTGCAGTTCAGTAGCCCTTGATACTTTTTTTTGAGAGACACCAGTTTGCGATCTCCGCGGTCCCGGCTACATATTCTTCGAACCTCTGAGACACGACCTCCCATTCGTTGGCACCCGTCGGAAGAACGTCGCTAATGAACGCCAGTAGAGTGTCCAAGTCCTTGGGAGTGCTGTTCTCTTCACCTGCGACCCTCCCACGCCTTATCATGGTGCCTGTTATTGATTGTAGCAGGCGCTGTCGGTAGAAGCAATGCGCTGCTGGGTGTGGAAGAAGCACGCTGCTGTCGAGTGCTTGGGGTGAAGGAAGAGCGCTGCCGCGAGTGCGGGCTCCGAATGCGAAATAGGAGTGAGTGTCGCTGCGAGTTGAACAACATCGATCATCTCCAGAGGTTTATTCCGCTAAAACCCAGCTCCAAGATCTGGAAGTGGGGCTCTTTTAGATCTTAGATTTGAATCGCTACCTTTTGTCTTTTGGAGAATAAAATAGTTCTTCTTTGCCTGGGCTAGGGTACATCACGGATCTGAACCAGTTCAAAACGAGGGAGGTGTAAGACCACCAAACGAAAGAGTTATAGCACCTAAAATATTGGGTTCTAACATCTACCCTCGTGTCCTCCACTCTTAAAACCGATATGTAGTGGCCACACACTGAAATGCCCCCAGCCACTCAATGACGCACAATCTTCACCACCATGAGGTGTAGTGCCACCACGTACCCGACTTCACGAACGCGAAGCAAACGTGCACTAAATCAAACGTATCACACGGTGCTGGCGGTCCCGAAAGCCGCTGCCCCACTTGACACAGGTGCACGTGGAGTTGCTGACCCACGCGTATGGCAATACGCTAGGTACTGTAAAATCAAAGCATAGCAACAATAATGTAACGGCCATGATCTTGAAATTTGGACGTCAAAGGATACACTAACAGTTTAGAACAGTCTCCAGTCTGAGAACTTTCGCGTGCCGCAGCGCTACGTGATCCACACGCTGCAGTTCAGCTGGAGAGCGTCCAAGATGACGGCGGCCGAGCCAGGGCAAGCCTCAGGCGGTGGATATGCACTTTCACAGAGCTGTGAACGCGTTGTTCTATTCGACAGATTACGATGCGGTTTGTGGAAAAGACGAACGAGTGCTCATTGAGGAAACCTAACTTTCACACATACCCATCTGATCAACACACAACACGCACCACATAAATGCAGAGACGGTGCGAAAAAGCTGTCCTGGCTAGCCAAGCGCCAGTGCGCTTGGTAGAAAAAGGCAGAGTTCAGAAGCCGGGGGAGATGTGCTGGATGCCCGGTCAAGGTGCTCCGAGTGTTACGTGAATGAAAAAGGAGTGGTGCACCAACCCCTAACACTGGGCCGACACAGCACGATCCTTCCCGTAGCTTGAACTGTGGCCAGCAGCGCACCACCCAGCACTCGCAGAAGCAAGATGCCAGGGCTTAGCGCGTCTGAGCTCCCACCGAAAAGTCTTCAGCGGGTGACACGATCGAGTATTACTCGATGGCATTCGTCTGTGGTGATCCTCGAGGTCTCCTACGCTACGGGCGAGCCCTATCCGGTCGTTACCGACACCGGGGACTGATACCACTCCATATGATGTTAAGGCGCCGTGTCGATCGATTCGGCAATCGATTTAAGGACGAATTCGCCAAGTGGCGGAAGCTGAGGGCATTCCGCCTGATAGCGGGTACCTGTGTGGCTCCCATGCGGGCCAGTCTCTTCAATGTAGCCGTTCGGGGTGCGATTAACCAGAGCGTCGAGACTTCGATGCGTCAGGTTCGTAGTGCACGCGAGGAGCACCGGTTCGCAGAGGTCAGAAATTGACATGGAGAAGTTACGACGCAGTGCTGATGCTTCGCCGCCGCCCAGAGGATCGAAGTTGAGGACAACAGCACCTTCCCGCGGCTCAAAAAAAGTCTCGTGTGAGATACTCTCGACTGATCCAAGCGAGGATATAGAAAGCCGGTCGATGAATGGGTTTTCGGACGATGTTGACGAAGCATGCGACAGTATCGAACCTTCGCCACCTCCCAGCGCGGATAATATGCCAAGCATAGCAGCACCAGATAGTGAACAACGATCGCAGGGGCCATGCAACCCCCCCTGTACGTGAGAATTTGACGTGCAGGCCGACGCAGAGGTTGGCAAATGTCGTCGAGAATCTCCACGACTACAAGGTATCCTCGCCGTCGATCAGAGCAGCAGAGACACCACGGATTCCAGCTACTCATGGTGGAAAATGTTCGTGTACACAAGGCGCAAGTATCGCAAGCGAGAAAATTGTGTTCGACAGGGCTAGTGGCCATACAGAAAAATTGGCCACCGCCAAGAATTATCTCATAGCAATTTCTACCGTTGGGAACGCTCGAAAACCCGGCACCAACCCAAAAAGCGACCGGGTTCTTGGCATGTGCCGCGTTCTCGCAAGCGCCGTAACCAAGCGAAATGTGGCGTCACATGAAGCGGGAGGGAGATCTACCACGCACATACCTTCAGGGCCCAGAAGGCTAAGCAGCTACTGCGATTGCCGAGGGCGAAAGATCGCCTTCGTGCCCTCCGTGCTCGCAGGCCGCGGTTCGAGAAGGTCAGGGCGCCCAGCGCTAGTGATGAGTCTAACTTGCTGGCAGAAGAGTGGTCAGTGGACGTGAAGTACACCACTGAGTGCATCATAAACCGAAACCGGAGGCAATTTCATTTCCAGACATTGGTGAGGGCGAACCTTGCGGTTGCGTTGGAGATTGCTTCATGGACACATACAGCAATATAACGATGGCAATTTATGTCACACCCGATTGTTGCGGGCTGGAGGCAGTCTGCAGTAATGCCCCCCGTTCTCTTCGACCCTGAAATTGTTTGATACCCACCGGGTTGGACTATGGGTTTTTACGACGACCTTCTTGAATGTCGGAGACGTCTTGGGTGAGTACGCCTGTAAATTGTGCGAGTACGACGCTGTCGTAGAAGGACAGCCGGATCAGGCAGTGAAGCAGAACACTGGATACATCATGCTTCTCCACGCAAAATCGATTCGTAAGAAGTTTGTTTACATCAAGGCTCTCGAATTTGGATTCATGACATGATTCATGAGCCACTCGTGTACACCGAATGTCTCTTTCGTGGAAATGCAGAATGGTACTAATGTGAAAGTGCTGGCTATCATGGTCAAGGATGTCAAGGCAGGAACCCTGCTCACCGTCGACTATGGCGATGATATTTGGTTTAAGTGTGACTGCGATGACTGCTGGGAGGAATCTGAAGATGGTTCGCAAGCGTCCTCTAACGCACCGTAGGGATATATTGTTCTTGACGAGAATAGAAGCCGAGTAACTGAAGGATAAGAACGTATGTACCTCCTGGAAGATCTTAAAGTTTTTTTCAACATTCAGCATAGGGTGGTGCATGAATCCTCACTTGAGTAGGCTACTACAAGACCGTACGTACACCGTGCGCTATCTAGATGCAACGTTGATGATCGCTACTCTGTGCTGGATCACTCAAACTCAGCGCAGCACCAACTAAAGACGAACGCCCTCCCTCGTTCCCTGCTTTTGCTGGCGCGCGCTTGCGCTTCTTGCGAGGGATAAGGATCTCCCTGCCGCTGCTGTCCAAATGTTCCGTGGCTCTCAGTGCGAAAAAAAACGTGCACGCAAACCCCAAACGTGAAGAAGTAATTGCAGGGACACCACTTGTTGTCGACATCAACCGGCCAGCCTCCCCACGGTTGACCATGAACCTCCATCCGTGCGTAATTGTCCCCCATCTGGGCAGAGACTGCAATCCCCTCTTCCGTCCGCTTATTAGGCGCTACAATAAGTCGCTTCGAAAGACGACACGCTACAGGCACGATAGTGGGGCCTCCAGCATACGCATTTTGAACCGGTTCGTTATTCCAGAGGCCTAATAATTTTTCTCACGTCAGCTCACCGACGCGTCGTATGAGGGTTGCCGTGGGGACAGCATCAAAACGGAACTCGCGGGTATTACCGGACTGGATCTCGCAGCAATCATTAAGCTCACACAATAAAGTGCCCATTTCAACCGTCGTCTCAGCGTGTAATCTCTCTTTAGCAGCGCGTTGAAAGTTTCGGCAGGGTTATTCGTTGATGCGAAACCGCAGGGAGTTGCATACACCTGCCACGTGCTGAACCTCCCAACAGCCAATGCGTACTCATATACTGGGTAAAATCTACGAGAAACGGATGAGCCGACCATTCTACAAAACGTAGTCCCGCATTCGGAAAAACTCCAACTCGGTTCTCGCGAAGTGCATATCCTACATGTCATGAACAATGGTAGCGGCCACGACCGAGGGAAAGCTCTTCATCACCTTCTGCACCTTCTTCATGACGTGAAAGAAACACATCAACGACCTAAATCGAAGGTTGCCCCCAAAAACAGATCGGAGCGCGTTAAATTGAGCTTGGTCTGCGTCGGCCATCGCGTACTGAACAACGAGATGCTTGCGCGCGATCCAAAAATACAAACGTTGAAAAGCCAGCAAGGCTGATTCAATGACAGTTTGCGTCTCTTGGGAGATAACAAATAGCGCCACCACATGAAATCCTCTGGAGTGATCAGAGATACCTACGACGAGCACAGGATACTCCCGATAGTTCATCTTGTAAGTCGCGTCGACGTGAAGGATAAAGGACTCCGGCGGTAGCATCATCCGAAGTATTAGCGCCTTCGTCGTATGCCCTACGATATATGGCATCTCGTCCGAGACGTTTCCAACTACCGGCTTGCCCTCGGGATCTATTTCCCAATCAAACGTGAAGGGGTCCGCCATTGCTTCGGTTCCAGTGAATGTCCTCGCATGGATCCACTCCCTCAGTGCCTCTATCGGATCGTGGTTCTCAAGGTAGGCGCAAGAATAGTGGTTCATGAAGATCTGGACGACTTTCAAATTAGGCAGATCCGCCAGGGGGGAGGAAAACGTGCGGTCAGCGCGTGCCGAATGCGCATCGGTCGGTGGTGATGCTCCGCCATCTCCCTGCAGAATTGCTTTTGCGTCTCCGTTAACTTCTTGCGCTACGGTGAGTCTGCCTCCGAGGTGTGCTGGCCAAACCCGTAAATGGATACGAGGTTTGTTCGAGGCAGGTAATCACTCGTCCGCGCCAAGCGCACTTGAACTCGCTGGCATCGCGGCAGGCGTCTGAGCTGCAATCTAAGAGTCTGTAGCGCGTCGTGTGGGGCTCCGCGCCAATGCAATCAGTACAATTCGACGTTTTGCTCTTGGCGATGTCGAACGACTTCAGCATCTCGAGCACGGCATCTTTTGCGGCGTCGGCATCGACAGCGAGGGCTGTCTCCCGCCAGGGAATCCGCTTGGGCATGAGGGATTTCGGGTCTCAGCCACCCCAGCCTCGGTAGAGCCACCTACCCGCAGCTAGTCTTGCTGGTGCTCGGAAGAGCTTTGATCACTAATGCGCGGCCAGCGACCTGTTGTGACACGTTTGTTGAACGGCTGGTGATTGGCCGACGGATACCTACCCTCCACTTGCCCGTGCACACACCAGAAAACGTCCACTTGGTCGAAGCCGCCACGGCGAATGGTGCTAGTCAGCGGCGCTGCTGTGATGACACATTGCTAAGGTGCCACAGCAAACGTTATGTGCGGACGCAGCACGGGAGGGTGACCGTGAGGCGTTCTCGTGCTCACTGCTGGCTCACTTAATCAGCAACCGTCGACGGGGTTTGGTGGTTCCGCATCTGCTTCGGGAAGGTGAGTCAATGGTGTGCAAGAAACCCCTTTAGCGCGAGAGTGTTTGAGTCTTTCGGATTGGAGAAGGCAGCCTCAACGCTGCTAATACCCACGAGTAGGTCACTTCCATTCACATCATACTGCATCTCCACTGTGGAGAACTGGTAGCCGCTAAGCTTGTCGTTCGGCTCGTGAACGCGCAGCTCTCCTCCCCCCTGACGCTACAGCTCCTTCGCCAACTGCTTAAGCTCCTCCATCTTGTCAGCATCTCGAGCCACAAATAGGTACCGTTGCGGTTCAGCCCAGCGCGTTATTGGTCTCCCTGCAGATGTCGTCCATCTCGTCGATCGAGTACACCACGAGCTCTCTCATGGGCGTATCAGCGTCGCTAGGGAACCAATTGCGATAACTGAAGGAGCCGTTCGCACTGGTGGACGACAACGGAGGCAGCGCGTCCACTAGCAGCGGCTTGAATTCTGGGTTACGCGAATTCAGCCGGGCCAAATGGTAGAACGCTGAACAGCCTGTCACGCCAGCGTCCACGAACACAACGTCCGCTGACACCTTGCGCAGCATCGTCGGAGTCTTTCCATAAGAGGCCGTTGATTACCATGCTATGTGTACTGTCAATGTGGAAAATCGAGGTGCATTCAACACGACTTTGCACAGAAACATAATCTCTTATAAGCCGAAGAGACGTCATGCCAACACGGAATGGATATGCTTCCGAGCCATCGCCTATACGGCCCACGTTTTGTGAGGTTCCCAGTTGG
Source organism: Phytophthora sp. 'mugwort' (assembly GCA_033558025.1). Taxonomy (NCBI): domain Eukaryota; phylum Oomycota; class Peronosporomycetes; order Peronosporales; family Peronosporaceae; genus Phytophthora; species Phytophthora sp. 'mugwort'. Next base: position 2,906,123 of record JAUCEF010000007.1, on the reverse strand, counting down.
GATACTGGCTGTATATCGCACAGAATCATCATTTCAGTGTCATGGAGTGTGGTAAGATCCAATTGCTCGTACAAATTCCCATCGCAAAGCTCAATCACGGGGGCCATTGAGTGCTTGGGGTTGTACCTCCTATAACTCTTGACGAAATCCACCACTTGCTGGTATGTAGGGGTTGGCTTATTAAATTGCTAATCTTGAACCATGGTGCAAATAACTGTAAACAGTCTTGTAGCTGTAGTTTTTTCTCCGCTGACAAGACTGTCGGTAATGTAATTTTTCATTTCCATAATGAGCTGTCGGGGTGGAGGATCATTTCTGTCCATGATGTGCACACCCCGCTGAAATACTTCAACGGTGCTTGAAGATAAGCACGATTTGAACTTGTATCGGCACAGGCAGGTCGATGCACCACAAATTCATTTTCACCATCATCTTCGTCAGCGCCATCACTAGCAAGAGCACGTCTGGCACACCGCTTTGAACGACATAGAACCATCCGCGATTTCATTTTGTCTAGCGCGAGCGAGATTGGATTCTTTATCAAACAAATGGTCGACAATTCAGCTAGCTTGAGTGCACTTAGAAGTGCTATGAGTCAGCAGAATCTCTCGAAAAGCATCTAAATTCACTGACATGGTCGATCCGTATATCTTGATCCATCGCCGTCGCTGTCCAGATTCCGTCTCAGCATCCGAATCCGACGTCTCGAGGCGCAATAAATCCTCGAAATTATCTTGCACACCCAGCTCGCTCATTGCTGCTCACAACTGCAGGAAACAAGACAGAACAGTGCATTTGTAGACTTCTAGTTGTTTTATTTTAGGGCAACTACGCTTTTAAATCGCTGAAGTGCTTATCGGTGGTCGCCTATTTTTGTTTGGTGGCGGTACCCTTTCCTATATGTGTCTGCGCCCCATCATATTTTGGGTGGAACAACACCTTTTTCAGACAGCCGGCCTCTATATTATTATGCGCTTACCCTTCACTCGTTCAAAACGCTACGGGAATCGCTGCAGTTATGGCGTAGAAGCATACAGTAGAGAGGAACGCTGCCTGTGATTTAAGACCGGTGCTACGCACACGCGTCAGCCTCGTTTAATTCCCAACTAATCACTGTTGGCGTGCGAGCTATCTACTTGTAACTAGTTGACAACTAAGGTGACCACTTAACGCATTATGATGTCGCAGTGACTAGTTAAAAATATACACCTCTTGTAATAATATACCACAGTCACAACAGCGGCGACACAGGACCCGACAACGACTGTGCACACAGTTAATGCCGCAGTCGTGGCTTCCTTCATCCATGGCATCGCGCTCGTGTGCTGAATCTGGCAGCCTATGACTGGTACTCTGAAATTTCCTGTTCGAGTAATCAGTATATTTTGTGCCAGTGTGATGGTTCCAGGCCCTTCGGAGCAGGAAGTGGACGGTTCGAGGCGGAAACGATGGTAGTCCACTTTCAGTCCCCAAAGAGCCAAGGCCGCCGAGAACGCAGAGTTCACGAAGCGGAGCAGCACAGGGCAGCTTGAGAAGAAGGAGCCAAGCTCCACGCATTTGTTTGATGACGGGTAACCCGCTAGTATCAACCTCCCTCGCGGAGGGCCTTCGCGGCCATGCTGTATGGCTCGAGTGTCGTGCGGAGCTCCCTGAAGGAGACTGGGACGGGCCCATCTACGCCCGGATGCTGGAGACTCGTCGCATTCGCCCCGGACACGACACCCCGTTCATGGTCGACGACAGTTCTCGGCGCCCAGGCAGGGTATACCAACTCATCCACCGTCGCACTGAGGTCGAGGACGCTCACGGGTACAACGACGACCCGTCCTGGCAGAGCATTGTAGTCTTGTACAGCCGCTTGATGCGTCCGTCCGAGGACCTTTTGCTGGAGCTCCGCGACCGCCCATTTCTGCTTCTCTTCCGCTTCGTGCGGTTCAAGTCCTGTTACGTATCCGCCGGCACCGTCTCCGACAACCGCCGCTTCCAGGAAGCATCGCTGGGGGGTCTTCCTGGTTGGCCAAGTAGTGGCCTGCATATCGCGTGATGGTTTTAGCTTTTCGACGTCATCCGGCGCCCCCCCCCCCAGCATGCTTCCAGCTACTTGTGTGTCGTGACTATCCGTCAGCCGGCAGCTGACGAGGCCGTGCACGTTATTATTTCGTGTGACTTGGTCTGGGACCAACTCATTTTGCGCGACGAATTCGTTGTCGGCTGGTGCCATGGGGTGCCAGCCATTTCGAAACCAGCTCGTCGGCTGGCTCGTTTTCGCTCGCGCTGGTCCGAGTTTATCGTCACGTCTCAGGACGATCCTGAGCTTCAACGACTGCTTCGAGACACCTTCGTTCCTACCGGTTCCGACACTCTCGGTGATTGGGTTTCAGCCCATTAGAATGGTAACAGAATATGGACGGGGTGTTTCAGTTACGCCATTGCGTTACGCTCGTTCGTACATTGGTCCGTCTCGTCCGTTGACACGAGCTGACGTGAACGAGGACAGCGACACAGAGCTGCCAGCGGATATTCTCGCAGTAGGGTTCTCGCGCGGTCAACTGCTACCCCGGGGTATTCCCAACTTAATGGCGATACCACTCTACCAGGTTTGGCCCCTCCAATGCCGCGTCAGTGGTACTCTGCGGCTACATCCAATTCCAGTGGGCCGGAGGCCTCCTTGCCACCACTACCAGGGCCAGCACCCATTTCCACGTCCGTTGCCAGTCCTCAGTCGCTAACCCACGCTGCTATGATGACTACGCTCATGGCTTTGACGCAGTCGACAGAGCAGATCGCGGCAGCTACTTAACAGCTTCTATAACAGCAACAACGCCAACGCGAGCGTCCTGGGCCGTTGCAACAGCAGCTTTCAAGTCCAAGATCAGCGGGTGACCCAGGCCCCGACCAGGTCCGAACAGACCGGCAATCCCGACCGGCAAGTGTCCACGATACTTCCAGCCGCCGCCCTGATAGTCGGCGAAGTACTCGCAGCCGTAGCTCCAGTCGTCGGCATACTCGTGGGCGTAGTCGTAGTAGACATCATGACCGGTCCATGGATCGCGAGCCAATTGTGGCATCACCCCGTCCACATGGGCGACCGATTTTCGTGCGTCGCCTTGTGCGGCTGGATATTAGGACTACAGACCCATTTCACCCCGCTGGTCCGACTCAGGCGCCGGTCGCGGCACGTACCATGACAGTCCACATGGGCTTCGGCCCGATGATCGTCCGGCCCGTGATCGATCGCCGCATGACGACAGCCATCGGAACCGACGCTGGCCGTCTCACCATCGCGATAGTTTTCGTGTACGACCAGGTGAACGGATCAACCTCGCTGAACCGAGTTCAAGACGACCTGATCCCTATCACGTCGTCGCCACCCTGTGCCTAGTGCACACGAGGTGCTGCTACAAAAGGTTGCTGACCTGATGGCAGGCGCCACCAGGTTTCGTCCTCCTGTCGCTGAACGCAAGGTTAACCAAGTAGCCCGTGTCGGACCCAGGCCCAACGGTACGTTTTCTGACCCTGCTCTCTCCTCCTTCTGGCGACTATAAAAAATATTGGATCGCGTCTCAGCTATCCAGCATCACGAGACATTACGCAGCCACTACCGGGTTTCCAAAGTTACGACAAAGATGTTATTTGCGGTCAGTTTCGGCACGCGCCAACTCGACCACTTTCTTTCTCCTCCGGCGCAGGGCGGAGGGGGCCGTTCGGCGACTTACGATCCGGTGACGTGGTCATCGACCGACAGGAGCCCTGTGGCTTTCATTAGAAGCATTGACAAGTTAGGCGCCACTCTATGCTGCATCCAGGAGGCAGCGATGGAGTGGTACCCTCGACCAGTCGCTGAGGTCTTTAGGTTCACGCGGACTCGCTATCCCGCTTGTTGGACCGAGCACCCCAAGGGTTCAGCTTCGCAACTATCAACTTGTTCACGCACATGTTTACGTGCCTCTTTCATGCCATTCGCGACGAACAGCCGGCCGCTGGACTAGTAAGACAGGCTCAGGCGATTCTGTCACCCGATTCCGACAAACACCGTCGCCTGGTGCGTCATGTCATTGACCAAGCACTGATCGCTACCTGGGCGCGCCAGCAATAACCCACTACTGGGCATCCCGTTCCTCCGGAGCGTCGCTCCCCGACCTGATCCACTTCAGCGACGTCCGTCACACGGACCATCGTCCAGCTCCATTCCTGAGAGCATCAAGGCTCAAGTGCCTAAACATGTCGGAAAATCAGTGTGTCTTCGTTTCCAGACGCAAAAAGGGTGCAGTTTTCCCAGTTGTCACAACGCCCATGTGCTTGTCACCCTCCCTGCGGAGGTGGCAGTCTTTATCACGAACAAGCACGGCGAGCTCAAGTGGGAGCACCCGGACCAACGCGCCTGATGCCGCGGAGGCGTTGCGCAACACTGTGGAACAGATCCATTTCTTTCATCAGTTGATTCCGTTGCTCACACACGTCGTTTGGCCCCTGATTCATTCGCGTCGGTTGCTTCTCAGGCAATGACTTCTTCTGTTCCGCATCCTGGCGGTGCGGACATCACCTCACCCTATTCATCACCGTCCCTTCCGTCACCTCTACTAGCGTTTGACGGGGTCGCTCGCGTCACTGAACACGTTAGCGCTTACGGTTGTTGCGTCTGGTCTGACTCAGGCGTCAGATTGTGGTGGCCGGCCGGCGCTTTGCGCCCGGGCGGTACTAACAACGAAATTGAAGCTATGCGACTCCTGGTGGGTCTTCGGTGGCTACTCCCACATCGCTGTATCCCAATACGAATCGTTGGCGACTCCAGTGTCATTATTAATATGGCGTTGACTACAAACCGGGTCCACGCCATCTACTTGATGCCAATGCTTCAAGAAATACGCTCCATCCTGCATCGTCTGCGCATGATCACGTATCACTGCGCTATCCCGAGCTTATAACGTGGCGGCCGACGGCCTCTGTAATTGGGTCATGGACGAACAGAACCCGGTCCATTCTCACTCTGCACCTCGGAGGACACGGCATGGCCTTTCGCCTCGGCTTCCTCCACTGACCCCTTACGGTGCGACGGTTCGCTCCCCGCCCCCCACTCTCTACTGGCGTACGATCACGAAAGATGGAGAATGGGCTGGCGGCTCGTCATTGTTGATTATAATCGCGTCTTGCATTTGGTGCGCAGTCGATTCCTCCAACCACTTCTGCTCGCGCTGGGACCGGACCTCGACCCGCCACCGCCGGCTTCGGTTGCCACCAAAGCCCGATTCCAGACCTCATCATTTGACACGATCACGGAGCGCACGTGCTCCATTAATAGCGTCACGCAGTGTATCCCCCTGGGTGTTTTCGTCGCCAAGCATTGGCTACGGCAAACGGGATTGTCTTTCCTGTAAACACGGTATTTTGCCTGCCAAGTACTGACCGTCTTCATATTCCGGAGCCGGACGTGCGCGTACTGACAACGGCCATACAGCTTCCTCACATGGGGATCGACGGCACTCTTCGTTTATTTAGAGGACAAACCTCTCAGGATAAGCGTCCCAACAAGGCCCTGCGGCCGTGGCTGTATCGAATACACCTCCCGACATGTCCAGACCTCGAGTTATTCTGCAGCATTGCGAAACATGGAGTCGTTCCCCACTGGCTGGACGCCTCACCTCGGTGCGGTGTGCGGCCTGTGCCATCAAAATTACCCCAGTGCTACGGACGGTGCCGCTGTCGTCACACATCGTCTGCTACAGGATTATTATCGTGGACGGTGTATCCTTGTAGCTATATCCGCACTGACGGGCGAACCAGCGTTCCACTCAAACGCTTTTGTCCTGGTACCAACGAAGGACACAGTTCTTCACGTGGACGGACGTACGATCCACGATATATCCGCTCCAATAGGATCGTCTGTAGACGACGCTACCGATACGGATCAGACACCGAACGCGCGGTGGGACCCGTACTCTAGTATTGCCCGATGGGTTCTGGATTTATGCAACCGCTACCCGGGCCGACCGATATATGCGCTCGGTGCAGATATTGCAGATGCCTTCCTTCACGTGCCCGTGCACTCAAAACACACACCTGCCTTTGAGGGCACCCTACCCCGATCGCAGGTTGGCATTGTATCTGCATGTGGCTGGTTTTTGGATGGACGGCCTCCCCAGGTTACTTCGCCGTTGTCGGGAAAGCAGCACGCCATTATCAGCGCACAGGTGGATCCTACGTGTCCGGCTTCCCCGAGTCTTGCTAGTTTTTCCAGTGGGTGGACGATACTGTCCTCATTGAGGTAGACATCGGTGACCGGTTGTTACGTGCAGAGCGACGACTTCGGGACGCAATCAAACTTGTTTTCGGATCCGAAGGCTGGCACGACGGGAACTTCAGAACTTGGTCACACTGCTTTCACGGAGTCGGTATTGACTGGAACATTCCCGACCTAAATGTCACCATACCCGTCCGAAAGGTAGACACAACAAAACGGATCATCGCAGAGACAAAGGCCGAGCGCTTCATTACTCAAAAACGACTATATAACCTGGTTGGGGTGCTTCGCCATATGATCACGTTCATCCCTATCGCCAAAACCTCTTTCAGCGCCTTACTAGCGTCCAGTTGGCCACAAAAAAAAGGTCTGGACGTCCTGGGACTCCGATGACCGATTCGCAACGCAGAGATCTGGAGCGGTGGATCCACTTGTCTTCGAAAACGTATTTGCTGGGGTTCCCAATGAGCCTATTTGGCAACGAACCACCAGAAACAGACGGATGGGTCATCCTGTGCGACAAGAGCGGTATTACTCTCCACGGCCTGACCCCCAAAGAACTCGACGAATCGAGCTCACACATGTGATGAAGTGGTGCTCGCGAACACGATTCTCGCAGCGATAACGGACTGGATCTCTGTCGACCCATGTCGTCCAACGTGGGAGCATGTGTGTCTATATGTACGAACAAGCTGGGAAGTCAGAGTTCTAGAGAAGATGTGTTGTGCTCATCCAAATGGACAATAGGCTTTACGGTCACTGGCCCTAGCTCAACCTTGCAGAAAGCTGAAACTCCCAGTCAGCAATGTTCTCAGCGGGACGACTGAGGCGCGATCCTGCGATGTTCACTCAACACCTCAAAAGCGTAATGACATGTGTGTACAGACCGATTCAATCGAATCGAAGAGGAAACAAGGCGAGTCCGGAAGGCTGCCATCAACGTTTCGACTCTGGGAACCTACGCCAAGAAGTTTCGCCACTGGCTAAACTTCTGGGAGGAGTTTGGATTCCCAGTGTGGATCGATCAACTCCCGCAGGAACGCCAGGCTCGAATCGTCGGCCTCTTCGCGGGAAATTTTTGGGGGCCATAACTCCCGCGGCCACGGAAACAAATTCTAAACGTTTGACAGCAAAATGGCAGCAGTCGCAGTCGTCCACCGGAGCATTCGAAACGCACGGCTCAATTACAAGAGTCCGGAATTTGAGCTCATTACTCAAGGAAATAAAAGAACCAACAGCCAAGTGGAGCAGAAGCAGCCTGTCACCTCGTCCATGCTGCACGAGCTGCATATCCAGCTCCAGAAACAACGAACACTAGAGAACGGCGAACATTTGGACATGCTGCGGGGATTAATTATCCTCGCCTTTTTCTTCCTGGACCGCAGCTCGAGCTGTGGACACCAACATCCAAGGAGATGGCCGCCGGTGGTACAATACACTGCATCAGGGTGAAGGACGTTCTCAAACGTGACAGACACGGAAACGCGACGCATCCAGGATAGGATGCACCGAATCAGTAGAAATCCTCTTCAGGTCGCGCAAGGGCGATCAGACGAGACAAATCAACACGATCCGACATTACCGTTCCGGGCAACGGCTACTGTGTCCAGTAGCGGCGGCCGAACTCTGTTTGACGACTTGATTGAGGTGGATATCTTCAGGCAAACGGTTAGGCCCATACTTGACCTCGGTCCCTCAAAGTACAACAATCGGAGAGACTAAAGTGACGAAAGCAATCAAGGATGCAGCAAGGCGTCACGGAGCCAACCCAGGCGACTACTCAGCTCATTCGCTGCGGATCGGAGGTTCATATGCTCTTCTGGCAGCAGGGAAAAGTGAATTGGTGATCAAACTCATAGGCAGATGGTCTAGTTGGTGCTTTGCGGTCTACGCTCGTCTCCGACCTGGCATGTTTCGCAACGTAGCAGATCATATGATTCGAGCGTCAGCTTGGGAGTGTCCATACTTCAGCATCAGGCCGCAAGGGGGGGGGGGTGCAGGCAGCCAAGTTTCGCTAACTAATCAATTGCTTGCCCCACCATGCCGTGATTGACAACGACGACGAAGGAAAATATACTCATTTGAGCTGAACAGACCAAAAACCTTCGGGTGCAAATGCAAGGATGGCGTTGTACACACCTGCCGTGCATGCCATGGCTATTTAACTGTTGCGAGATGGTCTTTAATCGGTCACTGTAGCATTTACATAGGCGAATTGTCGTGACACCGACCAACAGCGCTGCTGCCGTTTTGGATGAGCATAGCGGCAAGATCGATGCAAGTTTACACAGCATCTGTTCGCGACTGAGTGGCTGTGAACGACTTGAATTGATGTCAGCTGTGGTAATTAGGCTGAATTCGGAAATGACGTCTACGACATCAAACCCCATTTACAGAGCGTCTGTTGCACTCACTGACGCCTGAACAGGGGCTCATATACAGCTTCAACAACAAGAGTTTATCCGGAGCAACTCTCTCGGTTTTCAGCGGGCACACACTGAGCAGCGAGGTCCACAACATCTGTCAAAAAATAATTGGCGAGGGTGCGTGCCGCCCGCTTGCCGCCGAGCACGCTGACAAAAGGGCCACCAGGGTTTGCCCCGAACACCATTAAGTCCGCCGTCTTCAGGCAAAAAGCGCATTGCTGCTGAGGGTGGGCCCGACGCACAACATTGTAGACTTCGTCATAAAGCCTGCAAACTCGGGCAGCGCTTTTTCGACTCAGCGGCTGGTCTCCAGAAACATGCGTCCTGTACACTGAAGCCTTCGCTATCTGTGCTCTCCGCAGCCGACAGTCTCGAGCTTGTGGCGGTGAGTATGTCATTGCGTAGAGAATCTGTGAACATTTCGACCACATAATGTCCTTTGTGTCTCCCCCTCAAAGGCGACACTTGGGTTGAGCAGACGTCCTTGAGTTGCTGCAACGCGATTCGGTAAACGGAGGCATTTGTCGGTTTGAGCATCATCGACTTCAGCTGAAGCTTTGCGACCGTTTGCCTGGTAGAGCTTGTAACATGCTGTTTTCTACTGTAGTCGCGATAGGAGACATCTTGGCTGCTTGATTGGACTTCTTTTCATAGATGAACGCATGTACGCCAAGTTGCTTTGCATTTTGATTTCTGGTCGTTGGTCGTGCGCGAAAAGAGCATCCTGGACAGCATTTTGGCTGGGAACGTTAGTGACCAACGAAGCTTCCATTTCAAACTGAGGGATGCATCCTGCCTACCCGGATTGGACGAGCTTTTTCGATTTTGCACGGCACCCGGATTATCACTTGAAAAGCCACGTTTTTTTGCGGTCCGATCATCGACTCCTTCTAAGCACATACGAAAACGGGATTATGTTTGTTGGATTACCATGTTTGGTAGGTTCAACTTTTTGTTTTCACATGGTCATTTTGGTCACCAATGTACCGCTCACAAACATACGCACCAGATTCAGCAAATACAAAGCGATATATATTTTTTTTGTTTGATTGGCTTCGACAGCTTCCTAGTGACGTACATATTCCTAGAAGACAATTCATTTCTGTCTACCTCAGTACGATCGACACACATACAGTTCAACTACTTCAGTCTAGTCGACCTCTTCGATCTTGGGACCCTGGTCCGCGCCACCAGACGAAGAAGGAGCGGCGCCCGCCTCAGGCATGCTGCCTGGCATGCCACCGGGCATACCACCCGTAGCACCGCCCGCCGACGCGTACACCTTCTGCAGCACCGGGTTGGCCACGCCCTCCAACTCCTTTTGCTTCGACTCGTACTCCTCCTTCTCCGACGACTGGTGTGCATCCAGCCACTGGATCACCTCCGTCACCTTGTCATCCACCATCTTCTTGTCAGATTCTGGAATCTTCTCCTTCAGCTTCTCATCGTTCAGGCTGTTGCGCAGGCTGTACGCGTAGTTCTCCAGCGCGTTCTTCGCCTCGATGCGAACCTTGGTGGCCTCGTCCTCCGACTTGTACTTCTCGGCTTCCGCCACCATGCGGTCAATCTCGGCCTGCGAGAGGCGACCCTTGTCGTTCGTGATCGTGATTTTGTTCTCCTTACCCGTCGACTTCTCGACGGCCGACACGTTCAGGATGCCGTTCGCATCGATGTCGAACGTTACGTCGATCTGCGGCACGCCGCGAGGCATGGGCGGGATGCCGTCCAAATTAAACTTGCCCAGCAGGTTGTTGTCACGCGTCAAGGATCGCTCGCCCTCGAAGACCTGGATCAGGACCCCCGGCTGGTTGTCCGCGTACGTCGAGAACGTCTGCGACTTCTTGGTCGGCACCGTCGTGTTACGCGCGATCAGCGTCGTCATGACGCCTCCCGCCGTCTCCAGACCCAGCGACAGAGGCGTGACGTCCAGCAGCAGCAGGTCCTGCAGCTTCTCCGACGAGTCGTTGCCGCTCAGGATGGCAGCCTGGACGGTTGCACCGTACGCCACGGCTTCGTCCGGGTTGATCGACTTGTTGGGCTCCCTGCCGTTGAAGAACTCGGACAGCAGCTGCTGTACCTTGGGGATACGCGTCGAGCCGCCCACCAGGACCACCTCGTGCACCTGGCTCTTCGACAGCTTGGCATCGCGCAGCACCTTCTCCACGGGCTCCATCGTCTTACGGAAGTAGTCACCGCATAGGTCCTCGAAACGCGCGCGCGTGATAGTCGAGTTAAAGTCCACGCTTTCGTACAGCGAGTCGATCTCGATGTATGCTTGAGCGGATGACGACAGTGTGCGCTTGGCACGCTCGCACGCTGTACGCAGACGACGCAACGCGCGCTGGTTCTGCGTCAGGTCCTTGCGATGTTTGCGCTTGAACTCCTGCACGAAGTACTCGACGAGGCGGTTGTCGAAGTCCTCGCCACCCAGGTGCGTGTCGCCCGCCGTGGCTTTCACCTCGAAGATGCCCTCCTCGATGCTCAGCAGCGACACATCGAAGGTGCCGCCGCCCAGGTCGAAGATCAGCACGTTGCGCTCTCCGCCCTTCTTGTCTAGGCCGTACGCAATGGCGGCGGCCGTCGGCTCGTTGATGATGCGCAGCACATTGAGTCCGGCGATGGCGCCGGCGTCCTTGGTGGCCTGACGCTGCGAGTCGTTGAAGTAGGCCGGCACCGTGATGACGGCGTTCTTGACCTCCTTGCCGATGAAGGCCTCGGCCACCTCACGCATCTTGATCAGCACCATGGACGAGATTTCCTCGGGCTGGAACGTCTTGGTCTCGCCCTTAAACTGCACCGTGATCTGCGGTTTGTCACCAGGACCCGACGTCAGCTTGAACGGCCAGTGCTTGATGTCGGCCTGCACCACTGGGTCTGAGAACTTGCGGCCGATGAGGCGCTTGGCGTCGAACACTGTGTTGTGCGCGTTCATGGCCACCTGGTTCTTGGCAGCGTCGCCGATGAGACGCTCCGAGTCTGTGAACGCCACGTACGACGGCGTGGTGCGGTTGCCCTGGTCATTGGCGATGATCTCTACGCGGTCATTCTGCCACACACCCACGCACGAGTACGTCGTGCCTAGGTCGATGCCCACCGAGTATCCAGACGTAGCTTGAGCCATCTTGTCTTCAGGTTGGGTAAAATACTCTTTGGTTTCAGATGCTCCGAAACTTGTTGCTGTCGTTGAAGTCACTTGCTCGATCTCCACAACGGAAATTCAGAAATGAGCTTGGATTGACAAGGCAAAACCCGGCCGCCAGTCGGGGTGACCAAGCTGGTCGACTCGCCCGTTTCGCATCTCGAGGCTTCGAGATGATTCGAATTTATTGTAGTTGTCGTGTGCCGGGGCGGGCTTTTGACGACTCAGTCTAGAAGACAGTTCTTTACTGTATGCGACAGAGAGCGAGGTTGTCGGGACGGTAGGGGATTGGTCAAAAGACGTCGACGTCGATACACCAAGCACCGGCCGAGAACACGGACGCTTCAACTTGCAAGGCACTGGCGTTGATAGATGGATGGAGGGATATATTGACTGCGACACTATGGCCTGCGTTTCTGGGATTGTGCAGGAAAGTAAAGTGTATTAGTGGCTCATTTAGTGAGCGACTTAGTGTACACTAAGTCGCCCACTAATTCACTAAGTACACTACTTAGTGTACACTAAGTCGCTCACTAAGTCACTAATACACTGTACCTAGTTTGCTAGAATGTTCGCCCGCACGCCCGTCAAGACTGTGGCCGCCGTCGCGCAAGCCACGCGCAGCATCTAGTAAGTGGCCATGCAGTACACTAAGTCGCTCACTAAATGAGCCACTAATACACTTTACTTTCCTGCACAATCCCAGAAACGCAGGCCATAGTGTCGCAGTCAATATATCCCTCCATCCATCTATCAACGCCAGTGCCTTGCAAGTTGAAGCGTCCGTGTTCTCGGCCGGTGCTTGGTGTATCGACGTCGACGTCTTTTGACCAATCCCCTACCGTCCCGACAACCTCGCTCTCTGTCGCATACAGTAAAGAACTGTCTTCTAGACTGAGTCGTCAAAAGCCCGCCCCGGCACACGACAACTACAATAAATTCGAATCATCTCGAAGCCTCGAGATGCGAAACGGGCGAGTCGACCAGCTTGGTCACCCCGACTGGCGGCCGGGTTTTGCCTTGTCAATCCAAGCTCATTTCTGAATTTCCGTTGTGGAGATCGAGCAAGTGACTTCAACGACAGCAACAAGTTTCGGAGCATCTGAAACCAAAGAGTATTTTACCCAACCTGAAGACAAGATGGCTCAAGCTACGTCTGGATACTCGGTGGGCATCGACCTAGGCACGACGTACTCGTGCGTGGGTGTGTGGCAGAATGACCGCGTAGAGATCATCGCCAATGACCAGGGCAACCGCACCACGCCGTCGTACGTGGCGTTCACAGACTCGGAGCGTCTCATCGGCGACGCTGCCAAGAACCAGGTGGCCATGAACGCGCACAACACAGTGTTCGACGCCAAGCGCCTCATCGGCCGCAAGTTCTCAGACCCAGTGGTGCAGGCCGACATCAAGCACTGGCCGTTCAAGCTGACGTCGGGTCCTGGTGACAAACCGCAGATCACGGTGCAGTTTAAGGGCGAGACCAAGACGTTCCAGCCCGAGGAAATCTCGTCCATGGTGCTGATCAAGATGCGTGAGGTGGCCGAGGCCTTCATCGGCAAGGAGGTCAAGAACGCCGTCATCACGGTGCCGGCCTACTTCAACGACTCGCAGCGTCAGGCCACCAAGGACGCCGGCGCCATCGCCGGACTCAATGTGCTGCGCATCATCAACGAGCCGACGGCCGCCGCCATTGCGTACGGCCTAGACAAGAAGGGCGGAGAGCGCAACGTGCTGATCTTCGACCTGGGCGGCGGCACCTTCGATGTGTCGCTGCTGAGCATCGAGGAGGGCATCTTCGAGGTGAAAGCCACGGCGGGCGACACGCACCTGGGTGGCGAGGACTTCGACAACCGCCTCGTCGAGTACTTCGTGCAGGAGTTCAAGCGCAAACATCGCAAGGACCTGACGCAGAACCAGCGCGCGTTGCGTCGTCTGCGTACAGCGTGCGAGCGTGCCAAGCGCACACTGTCGTCATCCGCTCAAGCATACATCGAGATCGACTCGCTGTACGAAAGCGTGGACTTTAACTCGACTATCACGCGCGCGCGTTTCGAGGACCTATGCGGTGACTACTTCCGTAAGACGATGGAGCCCGTGGAGAAGGTGCTGCGCGATGCCAAGCTGTCGAAGAGCCAGGTGCACGAGGTGGTCCTGGTGGGCGGCTCGACGCGTATCCCCAAGGTACAGCAGCTGCTGTCCGAGTTCTTCAACGGCAGGGAGCCCAACAAGTCGATCAACCCGGACGAAGCCGTGGCGTACGGTGCAACCGTCCAGGCTGCCATCCTGAGCGGCAACGACTCGTCGGAGAAGCTGCAGGACCTGCTGCTGCTGGACGTCACGCCTCTGTCGCTGGGTCTGGAGACGGCGGGAGGCGTCATGACGACGCTGATCGCGCGTAACACGACGGTGCCGACCAAGAAGTCGCAGACGTTCTCGACGTACGCGGACAACCAGCCGGGGGTCCTGATCCAGGTCTTCGAGGGCGAGCGATCCTTGACGCGTGACAACAACCTGCTGGGCAAGTTTAATTTGGACGGCATCCCGCCCATGCCTCGCGGCGTGCCGCAGATCGACGTAACGTTCGACATCGATGCGAACGGCATCCTGAACGTGTCGGCCGTCGAGAAGTCGACGGGTAAGGAGAACAAAATCACGATCACGAACGACAAGGGTCGCCTCTCGCAGGCCGAGATTGACCGCATGGTGGCGGAAGCCGAGAAGTACAAGTCGGAGGACGAGGCCACCAAGGTTCGCATCGAGGCGAAGAACGCGCTGGAGAACTACGCGTACAGCCTGCGCAACAGCCTGAACGATGAGAAGCTGAAGGAGAAGATTCCAGAATCTGACAAGAAGATGGTGGATGACAAGGTGACGGAGGTGATCCAGTGGCTGGATGCACACCAGTCGTCGGAGAAGGAGGAGTACGAGTCGAAGCAAAAGGAGTTGGAGGGCGTGGCCAACCCGGTGCTGCAGAAGGTGTACGCGTCGGCGGGCGGTGCTACGGGTGGTATGCCCGGTGGCATGCCAGGCAGCATGCCTGAGGCGGGCGCCGCTCCTTCTTCGTCTGGTGGCGCGGACCAGGGTCCCAAGATCGAAGAGGTCGACTAGACTGAAGTAGTTGAACTGTATGTGTGTCGATCGTACTGAGGTAGACAGAAATGAATTGTCTTCTAGGAATATGTACGTCACTAGGAAGCTGTCGAAGCCAATCAAACAAAAAAAATATATATCGCTTTGTATTTGCTGAATCTGGTGCGTATGTTTGTGAGCGGTACATTGGTGACCAAAATGACCATGTGAAAACAAAAAGTTGAACCTACCAAACATGGTAATCCAACAAACATAATCCCGTTTTCGTATGTGCTTAGAAGGAGTCGATGATCGGACCGCAAAAAAACGTGGCTTTTCAAGTGATAATCCGGGTGCCGTGCAAAATCGAAAAAGCTCGTCCAATCCGGGTAGGCAGGATGCATCCCTCAGTTTGAAATGGAAGCTTCGTTGGTCACTAACGTTCCCAGCCAAAATGCTGTCCAGGATGCTCTTTTCGCGCACGACCAACGACCAGAAATCAAAATGCAAAGCAACTTGGCGTACATGCGTTCATCTATGAAAAGAAGTCCAATCAAGCAGCCAAGATGTTCCCTGTCGCGGCCACAATAGAAAACAGCATGCGCCAAGCAAACTGATGCAACAGCTTCAGCCGCCGAAGTTGAAGATGCTTTTGACGAAAGGCTTTTCTGTTAGTTTTTGTCCATGGCAGTTTGATGTTAAGTACGGTACATGTTGTTGAATGATTAGCTATCTTTTCAATTGGAGTGCAATTTCAACGTCCGCATCAGTCTGGTCGATAATTCGGTGAAGCCCATCATGAAGTTCTCGGGCCGCCGGTACAGCTTAACGGAGTCCGCAGAATTAATCTGCTACTGTATTTAAAAAAAAGCAAGAGACACAGTCCGACGCAGTTAAGTGGCTCAAACAGTATCGTAGAGGTTCGACCTATTGGATTCCAGCTGCAGAGTGTCTACCACAACCGAGCCTTTCAATAACAGACGAATTGTTGCTCCGGAAAAAAGAATACTGATACAGAATAAATTAAGTACAAGTATTTATTTATTATTTTTGCCACTGGATCTTCCCCGAATACTTCACAGCCATTTAAAATGACTGGGTTTCCAGCTTCCAGTAGAATCTAAGCTTACTGCGGTCTCAGCAGTCTCTCCGCACTTTCAAATCTGCCATGGCGCACACGAACCAAGAGGTCTGCGCTGTGTACTTCACGCGCGAACCAGACGGCCGCTTCAAGTGAACTACTGCTTTGAGAAGTACTTGAAGCAGACGGGCACCGGCTACACCAACTTGGAATGCACTTTGCAGCGCGCTCCCCCTCAATTAACCCCAAGCCAATGAACGCATGAGGTTGTCAATCACACACTGAGTTCGATTGTGCAGATTTTTTTGATGGGTGACAGTGAGGAAAGGCATGATGCCTTGTGATCCAGTATATTATATATTCTTGGACTACTCCAAAGTATTTTATTTATTACTTTTTTTTGCCGCGTGGCAGAAATATTCCCTAAGTATTTAAATACTTGAGCCCTGCTGCATGACAAAAGATTTTGATATGGCTTTTGTATTCACGGTCACCGTAGCTTAATTCAAAAATCTGTACTGTACACTCAAATTATGTTCAAAAATCGAACCTCAGGTGAAAAAAATACTCATGGATTTTTCCACTAGCTTTTCTGATTTTATCACACTAAGTACGGAAACGCCTGTCAAGCGGCGTCAGAGATCCCAATAGCTCTATAGCCGCACCGTCATCATGATGAAGAAGGAGCCGTCCATGGCGGCGGCCAGCGGCGACCCGTTCTACGTCTTCAAGGAGTATGTGCAACTGAAGTGTCAGAGCTCCTGTCCCCCGCCCGCCCCTAATGTGCTGTTGCTCGTGTGGATGGCCATCTAGTGAACTGGAGAGCAAGGTGTCGGCCGTGAACCAAAAGCACGCCAAGTGGCGCGCTATCCTGGACGCCAAGGACTCGCCCGCCGCCAAGGAGCTACCAGTCTTGACCCACCGTACGTGATGCTATGATTGCAGCGCTTTTAATCATTGCATAGTTCAAGAAAAAAAACTGACCGTATTTTTTTGTCGGACAGAGATCGAGGGCGCCGTAGCGACGGCAGAGAAGTCGCTCAAGTTCCTGGAGGAAACCATCGTCATGGTGGAGGCCAATCGGGCCAAGTTTGAGCACATTGACGCGACAGAGATCGCAAGTCGGAAAGCTTTTGTTGCCACCACTAGGAAGGTACGGAGAAGGAGGTGGAAAGTCAGGTGGAGGCGGATGATGATAAGTACATGTGGTTGCAGGAGTTGCAAGCTGTCTCGGCCGAGATTTCGAACGACGCTGTTAAGGCTCGGATCCGTAAGGAGGAGCGCAAGGTATGGACAGAGCATGCTATAAAAGATCGTTGTGGTGAAGCTGAAGGGATTTTGGTGAAATTTACAGTTGATGCAGCCAGCGAAATCGTCGACGTCGTTCAAGTCAAATCTTTCGGGTCAACAAAGGAATGAGCGATTTTTGGAGGATGAGACGCAACGACAACAGGTGCAAGTTGTGCCAGTTGTACCTCGTTCGGCTTCTAGCTAACACACGAAGTTTTGATTGCTTTAATGATGCAGCAAGTGATCCGGGAACAAGATCAGAGTCTGGCTGGACTCCAGACTGATATTACTCGGCTGCATGGAGTTACAGTGGAGATCTCGAACGAAGTCAAGCAGCAGAATAAGTACGTGCTAAAACAGCAGGCATTTGATTTGATTGTGTCTAACCACCACGACGTTTGTTCTTACAGGATGCTGGACGATCTGACTGATGATGTGGAAGAAGCACAGGAACGAATGAACTTTGTCATGGGACGCTTGAGCAAGCTCCTCAAAACGAAAGGTATGATGGGTGCCATACATTCAAAACATTTGTATCAGCGTTCTGAGCGTTTTATATTTTGCTTTTATTCCAGATAAGTGCCAGCTCGGACTCATCCTCTTCCTGGTGGCTGTTCTCGTCGTCATGGTCTTCTTGGTCGTGTACACATAAGACAGTACTATTTTCCTGCGTCTAAGAAGCGCTGGACGCCAATATGAAGCGCGCATGGTGGTGAGCATCACCCTAACAAACGTTTTTGCGCTATCACGGATATCACACCTCACACTAGACAAGATGGCAGCAGTATGTGCCGTCACCCGAATCAATAACTATGTACTGTAGCCTAAAAGATTGCCTTAAGGTAGCTAGCACGCCAACGTGGCGAGCGCGTTGTCGTCTGTAGCTCTGTTTATCTGTTTATGGGTGGTCTATAGAGCTATAGCGGGCAGGTAGTGCCCAAGTGCAGTGCTTGGCTCGTAAAGTGCCGCAACTGCTGCCCCAAGGGTGAGGGAGTCTAATAACTGCAGGCGTCTTCCTGCTTGGGGCGCACACAGCGCGTGGCGCCGGTGCTTCTATTCCTATTGTTCTTGTCCACCTCCTGCACGGTGGCGCCCGATGCAAAGCACGGACTCTGCTGCTTCAGTACGTCAAAGTGGTGCTGTGGCTGCGCAACTACCAGCGACGCGAGCGCCGCTGCGGCCGCATGTGACGAGGCGTGGATTGGCTGCTGCTTGAGCGCGCGTGGTGAGGACGCGCTGGCCAACGCGTTGGCCGTGAGCTGCTGCTGTTGTAGACGCTGCTCCTTCTTCTTGCGGTCGAGCTTGCGCTGGTTGGCGTTGGCCCGAAGTCGGTGGTAGTTGCACAGGTTATGGTAGTCTCCGCATGACTTGAGCGCCCGCATATTGTGACACTTGCCCGTGCGGTACTTGCACTTGAGCTCGGGGGGCACGGGCTCCGAGGAAGTCTCGACCACATTAACCTCCTCCTGCTGCTGTGGCTGCGGCTGGAAGACGGCGCGGAAGCTCGGGAGCTTGGCGCTGTCCGCGTCGTCGGCCGGCGCGGTATCTGATCCGGCACCGGACTCGGACGGCTGCTGCTCGTCCTTGACTTGGGCCTCGTGGTGCTGTAGCTTGCGCTTCTTGAGCGTCACAAGCAGCGACTTCATCGAGATGTTGCCATTCAGCAGCTCCACGGACGCGTCCTGTTCCTGGTCGGCGCCGAGAGCGGCGACGGATTCGGCCGCCTTGGTCTCCACGAACATCTCAAGCGCCACCTCCTGCTGCTGTTGGCTAGAGGCGAATTTCTTGGGGTTGCTGAGGTTCACGAGCGCAATGGCCTCCTGTTCCAGCGAGCGCGCCACGTCCTCGTCGATCATGTTATTGCTACGCAGGACTGGTTCGGCTAATGGCCGGGAGGGCACCGTGCTATCGTGACCTGTAGTGGTCGTTTTGTCGTTTTTCTGATTCGATCTGGTTATGTATGAGTGGTGGTTGGTGCTGGTACTGGAGCTGAGTAAGATGTTTCGTCTCTGAACACAAGATCCTCCTACAAAATGCCATACAAAATCGACATGTCATAACGGACGACGTGACTTGGCACCGCACGACCAGCGATAACTGCTCTCTGCTTCATGGGCGAGGGCGTCCGATCTCATGAACTCAGCCACCGAGGTTTCATCCAGAGCTAAAGACTTAGTCCAATCAACTTACAAATCCCGAGCTGGCAGGGCGTTTCGACAATGCTGAGTCGCATCTTCCGGAAGTTGAAGCGGTCGTTGCCACCGATGGAAGAGCTTAGTCTCGGCGTCTTTGCGCGTGCTCGAGCACACGTCATTGCTTCCTTGTCCCCAGGGACGTCCTGCAACAAAACGTTGACTGCCTTTTGGTATAAAGGACTGGCATGCACGCGGACAATGAAAAAAATAGGGGAAGTAATGCACCAGCTGCACTGCGTGTTTGTTGGGCGTCACCTTTTCGTTAGAAGAAGAAAGTACCCCAAACGAACTGGTTAGAAGTCGATTGAACGGAAATAATCCTTATGCGCACGTCTCCTTTCTCCCAACCTTCTTCAAAATAAAAATCAATCCTAAAACTTCACGACAGCGAGGCACCATACGCCTTCACTGCAGCAGCTTAGTCCACTTCCTCGATTTTAGGACCTTCGTCTCCCTCCTTTTTTCCAGCGCCACCTGGAGCACCAGCTCCGGGACCAGCTCCCCCCATTCCACCCATTCCAGCACCTGCTTCCGCAGCATAAACTTTTTGCATGATTGGATTCGTGACACCCTCCAGCTCCTGCTGCTTAGCGTCAAATTCCTCCTTCTCCGCCGCCTGGTTGGCGTCCAGCCACTGCAAAGTCTCAGCCAATTTGTCCTCAATAGTCTTCTTGTCCTCGGCGCTCAGTTTGGCCGCCAATTTCTCCTCACGCACCGAGCTTCGAAGCGAAAACGCGTAATTCTCCAGCATGTTCTTCGCCTCAACGCGCAGCTTATTACGTTCATCTTGGTCCTTGTATTGCTCAGCTTCGGCGACCATGCGGTCGATGTCAGACTGCGACAAACGGCCTTTGTCATTCGTAATCGTGATCTTGTTCTCTTTACCTGTCGACTTCTCGACGGCCGACACGTTCAAAATGCCATTGACATCCACGTCAAACGTCACGTCAATTTGAGGCACACCACGTGGCATGGGCGGGATCCCGTCCAGATTAAACTTGCCCAGAAGATGGTTATCGCGCGTCATGGTCCGTTCGCCCTCAAACACTTGGATCAACACGCCCGACTGGTTGTCAGCATAAGTCGAGAACGACTGCGTCTTCTTCGCAGGGACCGTCGTGTTACGCGGGATGAGCTTCGTCATGACTCCACCAGCCGTCTCCAGTCCGAGTGACAGCGGTGCAACATCCAGTAGCAGCAAATCCTGCAGCTTGGACGAAGAATCGTTGCCACTCAGAATTGCAGCTTGAACGGTGGCGCCGTATGCCACGGCCTCGTCCGGGTTGATCGATTTGAACAGGTCCTTGCCGTTAAAGAAGTCCATTAGCAGCTGCTGAACCTTAGGGATTCGAGTCGAGCCGCCGACCAGGACAATCTCGTTCACCTGGTTCTTCGACAACTTGGAATCGCGCAAAACTTGCGCCACGGGCTCCATCGTCTTGCGAAAGAAGTCTCCGCACATATCCTCAAACCGCGCACGGGTGATCGTCGAATTGAAATCGATCCCGTCCAGCAACGAATCAATCTCAATGTAAGCCTGCGCCGAGGTGGACAGCGTCCGTTTAGCCCGTTCGCACGCCGTACGAAGACGTCGCAGGGCTCGTTGGTTCGGCGTCATATCCTTGCGGTACTTGCGCTTAAACTCGGCAACGAAATACTCAACTAGACGGTTGTCAAAGTCCTCCCCTCCCAAGTGCGTGTCACCCGCCGTCGCCTTCACCTCAAAAATGCCTTCTTCAATGGTAAGTAACGAGACGTCGAACGTCCCGCCGCCCAGATCAAAGATCAGCACATTGTGTTCACCGCCCTTCTTGTCCAGTCCGTACGCGATAGCAGCAGCCGTCGGCTCGTTGATGATACGGAGTACATTTAAACCAGCAATAGCTCCGGCATCCTTGGTCGCTTGACGCTGCGAGTCGTTAAAGTAGGCTGGGACCGTCACCACAGCATTCTTCACCTGTTTGCCAATAAAGGCTTCCGCGATTTCACGCATCTTAATCAGCACCATAGACGAGATCTCCTCGGGCTGGAACGTCTTCTTCTCGCCCTTGAACTGCACCACAACTTGAGGTTTGTTCTCAGGACCGCGCACCACTTGGAACGGCCAGTGTTTAATGTCCGACTGCACTTCCGGATCGGTAAACTTGCGTCCAATCAAGCGCTTGGCATCAAACACTGTGTTGTGTGCATTCATGGCCACTTGGTTCTTGGCAGCATCGCCGATCAGGCGTTCCGTATCAGTGAACGCCACATACGATGGCGTGGTGCGGTTGCCCTGGTCATTGGCGATGATCTCCACGCGGTCATTCTGCCACACGCCCACGCACGAATACGTCGTGCCCAGATCAATGCCAACACTCTGCCCCGTCACCGGATCGGTCATCACAGCGCTTGATTATTTCTTCTTCTTCTTGCTGATCTCTCTGCTTCTCGTGTCAAATTTGAGAATGACAAGTGGCTAACTCAAACCAAAGTAAAAGTCCACCATCAAGGAGATCCAAGCCAAGTCTCAGAGGAAACTCGCAGCTTCGAGAAGCGATCGTGTCCCAAGCTGCTTCTCTCGCCCAACTGCCGCACTGTCAAAACCGGAATAGGCTTCAAGCTTGACTCTATATTCCTAACGGTTAGATCCAAGCCTGCTCGCGACTCGTCCCCGTCTTGTCGCTCTTTGAGCTCTTAGGTCCGATGACAAAGCCTCGTCGTGCGTCGTATGCCGTCACGAGTGCAGAACTGCCGGTGTTGAAGACGTTGGGGCTGGAGGAAGCAGATCCAGAAGATGTTTTCGAGCTGCAGCGCAAGGAAGGCGCCGGCGCATTCGGTCGCGTGTTTCGAGCCTGCTACAAGGACGACCGTACCCGACTCGCGGCGTTAAAAGTGATTCCCGTCGCGCTCGAAGCCGGCGAACGCGGCGAAGACATTGAAAGCGTGAGACGCGAGATCCAATTCTTACGGGAATGCGACCACCCGAACGTCGTCGCCTTCCACGGTGCCTACTACAAGGATGGCGCGTTATGGGTAGCTATGGAGCATTGTGCCGGTGGTTCAGTGGGCGATGTCCGTCGAGTTCGTCCTCTGAGCGAGCGAGAGATCTCTGTCATCATGCGGGGAGCTCTTCACGGTTTGGCATATCTCCACTCACGTCGCAAAATCCACCGCGACGTTAAAGGCGGCAATATTCTACTAACGGATTCCGGTCAAGTCAAGATCGCGGACTTTGGGGTCTCTGCTCAACTACGAGACACACTGTCTCGTCGAGGTTCCTTTGTGGGCACTCCATACTGGATGAGTCCCGAGCTTATTCAAGACAGCGACTACGACTTTAAAGCCGACATTTGGTCCTTAGGTATCACTGCGATCGAGCTGGCGGACCAGAAGCCTCCGCTCTTTGACGAACATCCCATGCGTGTCCTGATCCAGATTCCACGCAATCCACCGCCCCAAGTTGCGCATCCGGACAAATGGTCGGCGGCATTCTTGGCTTTCTTGCGCTTTTGTCTACGCAAAGACCCAGCGGAACGCCCGACAGCACTCGAGTGTATGCAGCACGAGTTTATACGCCGTGAAGCGCACATCGAAAAGGTATTTGCCAGTGGGGAGAGAGATGACAACGTGACGGAAGGCGTGCAAGTGGCGTCGACATCAATGACGCAGCAAACGGATGAAGTCTCTGTGGGTGTAGCGGCTTTAGCTCCCACGATTGAGCAAGAACTCGACCAGGAAATTGCAGAGGAGATTAACGATGAAGGTGCGTTGAGTGAGTCATCAGCTTCTCCGCATAGTGAAGCTGAAGAGGAAGCTTCAACGGAGCTATTGGGCGAAACATTTGAATTGCGGGAGTCTGCAGCACAGAGCTCAATAGCTGACACGTCGCTGTCAACAGCTCCCCGTACTGGAGCTGTAGCAAATAGCTTATCGAGTGCTGACGAATTGTTAAACGTCTCGGCTGACACGTCTTTTGCTCTTGAGAATGAATTTCCAGCTCTTAGTCAAGCGGACAACAAACTGGAGCAAGCTGGTCAACAAGTGCAGACACGAGTTACATCCCAGCAGCTACAGAGCACAGTGATCACGTCGAGTTTTCGTCAACCTCCGACTCAATTCAAACTGATCCCATCCTCCGCAAAATCCCCAGGCATCCGTAGCAACACGACTCGTGATTCCTCGACTCGTTTTGCCAAGTTAAACGGCTCGTCTAGAATTTCTAGCGGTGCTGCTCAATCGTTCGCTTCGGACGGACAAGTTCAAAAGCCGCCCAGACCTTCATCTCGATCGATATCGTTCCGTCCAAAGACGTCCAAGTCGCCACCAGCTTCACCATCAGTTCACTCGTCCTGGTCCTCGTCTCAAGATGATCCTCTTGCCAGTATTGACACTGTCACAAATGCTCGTGTAAATCGACTGCTCTCGTCGTTTTCAGCCTCCACGTCGGCGCCAACTCTGGCTGCTGCAATGCGCGCATACAATGATCAATACGTGACAGACACGCCGAGTCGAAGCGTAACGCGACAGAGTTTCAACTGGCGGTCAGTGGAGGCTGCACTTCCATCGCCCAAATCCACTTCATCCCGTGAGACTTCGACCCGTTCCAGTGGTAAAATCTTCGTTGGCGACCCGTTCCGAGCTTCACACGACGTGTGTGTCAAGTACAATTCCATTCAAGCTCAGTACGAGGGTGCGCCGCTATCAGCCGAGTGGGCAGCACTTCATCAGCAGTTCGGCATCGCCTTATCACACATGCGGTGTCGATCTACTTCACCACATGTTGCCAACTCAGAGGACCACGTGCCGGCTTTACTACGCATGCTACGACGGGAACTTGTTCGACACGGCGGCTTAGAATGCAAGTACATTTACCGCGTCTCGCCAGTTCAAGAAGAAGTGCAGCGTGCGAAGGCTGCGATCAATCGTGGGTCCTTTGAGCTGACTCGAGTGTCGGATCCTCACGTTTACGCGAGTCTCTTGAAGCTGTGGCTACGTGAATTACCCGCACTATTGCTGGACGCCTTGGACGTGCAAGATCTAGCAGCCATCACAAGGTTGGCAGCCACAAGGAAGCTGGAGGACGAGGAAGAGGATGATCTGCATCTTGTGACACCAGGAAACATTGATGTCGTTGATGATCAGATCACGCGTACGCTGCGCAAACTTGGCCCTCGAGAGCACGTTGTATTCCAGTGGCTTCTGGAGCACATGCTGGAGGTGAGTACGCATCGATCGCTTAACCAAATGACGACGCAAGCTCTGGCAACGGTGATGGCTCCAAACGTCTTCTCTTGCGCTGGAATGGCTCGTTCAACGCAAGAAAACGCTGGAAATCTCATGCACCAGATTGTGCTCTTTCTCCGTGTTCTACTGTCGTGGCGACGCTCAAATCTAGGCAAATCATTCACTTATCTACTTGAACAAGAGGAGACAAACGTGTCGTCAACGAGTATTGAGACTTCAGAACTCAAGAAAGCTTCGAGTTTGCAACAGCGAGTGCGTCAATCGTTAACAAAACTTATCCAGAGCACAGAGGAAAATCCGGAGTCCGAGGACGACTTTGTTGCGAACGTGTCGCTAGAAGACGCACTTCGCAGTCGCGTTGACAAACTTTGGTCCGAGCTGGAGAACAGCGAGATCACTTGTGTCGAGACGAAACGTCAGGAAAATGTGCTACGTCGTGTCTTTCGTGAGTTCCAGCAATCCGTGCTTCAGCTCATAGCTCGTTACTCAAAGAAACGTGAAGATTGTCTCTGGGCAAACGATCTCCTTGACAAACTGAAGAGAGACCAGCCACTGGATGAGACGATTCCATCGTCTTTAGAGAGAATGAACGAGTGGGTGGCAGCTGCAATGACATTCGAGGCGTTCTGTCGCTTACTTGATCGGGAACAGACTACGCAGGATAAATTCGAGAAGTTTCAGGTTCGGTTCGGAAGTACAGGAGACAACAATCAGGTTGCTGCTGCAGCGTCAAGCTCCATTTTCACAAGGAGCGTTTTCTACCATCTATCGCGCGTGCATCGACAGCAGTTTAAGGCAACGGTGGCTCCATGCACGACTCAGTCCAATCAAAGTGACGACAGAGTTTGTGCTAGTAAAACGGAGAACCTTCTGCTTAATGGTGCGGTCTCTCTAGCTGGTAGAGGGATATGCACTGGTAATGACGTGGGGACGGCTTCAAAACCTCATCACAATGTAGCAAAACTAGGCGAACGCCAGCCTGCGATCGGCAATCTACTGGTTTTGCTTGGTGATCGCAGTCAAAGTCGACTGCAAACAGGAACGCAATGGCTTCAAGAGCAGATCATGGGGTCGGTTTCTTCGTCTACAGCACTTTAACAGCAAAATTACACGTCGTCAATAGTGGGAAATGGTTACGAAAAGATGAAACATTGCCAACGCATCAGACGGAAGGATTTCTACACGGATATAACTGAGTAAAAGTTGTTAAATCCACGCACTGCAAGCTTCAAATTCCACTTGCTTTTCTTGTTAAAAGGTGGCTTATTTTCGAGTGTTTTTAGCGCCAAAGATGCTCTTCCTCGGAGCGTGAACGAATGCAGCACCCCATGCCTTTGACGAGCTTTTCCCATCCTTCATTTTTGCGAGCACAGCGGACACCTTGCCGGACGAGAGGTGAGAGTATTTACCACGAAGATCTCTGCACAAAAGGAATCCATAGCATGCAGTTAGCGAATGTGTACTTAAAAAAAAAAAAACTGAGATTCGTACCGCTGTTGCGGGTCCAAAAAGGCTTCCACGGCCCCGGAAACGAAGAGATCGACAAGGTGTGTAATCGGAACGAAGCAGTCCTTGAGCTGTGCGATTGGGACGGACTCGATAAACTCGAGCAGTACGTCCAGATTGCGTTTAAAGTTGGCAATCCCCTCCATATTGAGCTTCTTCACAATTGTGCCGCTCAGGATCTGCTCCAGCGACTTGGCAAGGTAGCTACAGGATGCAAAGTGTACAGCTTCTTGAACCGCTGGAGGTAGCTGGCCTAACTGCGCAAAAGTAACTTTAAGATAGTTGATGAGATCCCACATGGAAGGATCTGGCTGCGTCAAGAGAGCGCTTGGCGTCCAGTTGAGATAGTAAAAGCTTGAAAGCAGCTCGTCGATCTTTTTCAACTGTAAAATAAAGCAGCTCACGTGATCACTAACTGCAGAGTGGAAGGCACTGAAAAACGCATACATACCATCAGCTCGCACACCATATCTTGAGCTCTCGTAGTCGTGCTCTCGAATTTCTTCTTCGCCGCAGCCTTGCTCAAAAGAAGACGGCTGGAGCAAGGCTTTACAAGTTGGGTGTTGGCTCCACGAAGCGTGTTGCTCACACTGTAACCATACGTTCGTGCCTCCCAGGCTTCTGTCTGAACCTTGACTAGTTCTTCAAAGCGATCACAGGCGCAAGCCAAAAACGACGCGTTCGTCCCCATCATGACGGCCTATCGGCATTGCCACCACAATATGTCAAAGTCTGGCATATAAAAACGTGTCAAGATCCAGGAAACTTTACCGTCGAAACTTGTAAATCCGTGTGTTGATCAATCACTTCATTTAACGTTTCGTTAAGAAATCCAAGCGCCTCAATCGTGTCATTTCGCACCCATTCGCCCCAGTCGTCGATGTTAAGATAGCTGATCAAAGTGAATACACAACCTTAGCATACTCCAACCATCACCTGATAAACTGCACCGTCCTACCGCTCATAGTCAAACATCATTTGGACGAGAGCCTCAATACTCATACAACTCTTTACGACAACCTGCCACCCAGAAGATGTTTACGTTAGTCAACGGTCAAATCCTCTAATAAAAACCACGTACGCTAGTAAATGGTAGCATCACTGGGGTTGCTGCGAGATCGGTATTCTTTAACATGCGTCCTTCTTCATTTTCGAGTCCACAGCACTGAAGCGTCTGCGAATATGACATCAAGTTTTTTAGCTGATCAAAATCCAGTCATACGGAGGACTATCATAACACCTACCGTCCGAAGCTGTTCCGCAGAGACTTGGACGCGCTCGAATGTATCACTGGACATAAACTCTTGAAGTTTCCTACAGACAGAGAGCCCAATATGAGTATAAACACCACGATCCATACTCCCTTATATTAACCATTTGTGAACGTACTTCTTCGTGTCTGCCATGATTGCGCTTCGAAAGTGCGTGCCCAAGCGGCGGAAAGTATCAAACATTAACGTGGAGTTGTACTCGTGTACTTCGTCGCTCAGCGTCCGTGCGCATACGATTGCTCTGAGCTTGATGTCAAGAATGATAGCTGGCATGTTGATGCTTAAGACAGAGGCCGACACAATTCCGCACAAGCTCTGCATAACAAGGTGGAAGATCCCATTAATCTCCTTCTTGGACAGCAGGGCGGCGTCAGAGTAGCGCCACAGAAGGTGCTCAACACAGAATGATCCCGTGAACTTTTTAAACAGTTCTTCGTGCTGAGTAACAAACTTTTCCGGTGTAATTGTTGACACGGCACCCTTCAGAAATGACGTCAGTTGTAGCTGAGGCTACACAAACGCAAGAAAAAGGATCTTGTTAGTCATTTGTACTGCTAGATCAGAGCTAAAAGATTGACTTACCAAGCGGTTTACATTGTAGAACGCAGCCAATTCAGGGACTTGATTCATCACGCGGAAAACGTGCAAAATTCTCAACATCGGCGACAGCTGAGCCAGCGCCTCCTTCATGTAGTTCGCGTGGATGTTACTTCGTTCACGTAGATTAGCAGCGTCCGAGTTAAATACTCGGATCGACGGCAGCTTGAATGCATCTTCGCCTGCTAGCGACCTCCCTGAGTTCGAAGGACTCAACGAAGCTCGTGGACTGGTAGGGATGTTTCCATTACTCCTTGACCTCCCAAGCACAGCGGGAGGTGCATGGCCACACTTCTCCAAAATGTCCTGCTCATAATATTGTTCGCTGAGTTGATTTTCCAGTCGATGAATAGCTGCCTCGCCAATAGACTGTCGACAATAAAGTTTCAGATATATTGTGAGAATTTGGATACTCCGCCGAATATCCAAACAAAATTTACCAAGGACGCCGCTCGAATGTCTTCCAGCCACACAGAAGCGTTTCGTTTGGCCTCATCCTTGATTGTACGCACAGCGACGTGCATCCAGTCGCTCATGCGCTGAGGGAAGAGTCGGCCCTAGCGAAACAAAAACAAAAAATTGGAAAAATTATTTTGAACCACTTCAACAATTTTTATAAAGGAGCATACTTACTCGGAAAGTCGCAATTTCGACTCGAAGTTCCTCCAATATCTTGAGAGCGTGGAAAAGTTTACCCCGTTGAATCGAAATCTCGATAGCTGCTGCCAAAGCCACCTGCAGTAGGAAAATGTTTGTTACTCAAACAATAAAGTACTACTCCTGACACTCATCGACTGACAATACGTTGACATTGCTGCAACTTCTCGATAGACTCGTCAATATGCTTCTGCACATTGTAGCACGCGACCAGCGAGTCGTGGATCGACAACACCCCCGACGTGGCCCCTGCTAGTTCGTTCTGGAAGCGGTCGATGTCATGCTGCTTCAAACGAAAATAGTATTATTACAAAAGATTCCCCATTACTACTTCCAACTTCCATAGTTCGCGTACCTGTAGCTTGGAGACGTCTGCCTTCATGCGAACGATCTCCTCGATCGAGTCCACAAACTCCTGGTAATTGGAGCTGCATACGTTGCGGATCTCGTTTCCCTTGGCCGCCGCATATTCTTGCAGACTCGCTGCGAGTAGTAGTAGTAAGTACAAAAGTACTGTCAATATTTATGGGCAACTGTACTACACGAAGTAATATAGCTGCCGCACCGGCGAAGGCGTTGCCCCAGCGCTTCTCGATGGCCAACTGGATACCAGATGCCAGTCGTGCACGGGACTGTGCGATGTTCTCCACGAGCACGACCCATTCGTTCTTGCTCTGCCACGCACGGGAGGGCATAACAGCCGCAGTTTTTGCTGGACTCTCCATCTCGCGGCCCGTGAAGATCGTAAAGTAATATTAAGAACTGTTTGGGGTACACAGTATGTTGTTGGCAATTCAGTCCATTTTACGACGCTATGCGGCACAGGTTTTAAACTAATTATTATGTAAGAATAATATTGTGCTTCCCGCCTATATTTGCCCAATTAGCGAATCAGTCCGTGATCATGCATGTACATGTACAGTTCCCCCTCGCCAATTTAGTAGCTGTGTAAGCTAATTCATCAAACCTAATACGTTGAGGCATCCACCGAGTTTCGCTCCCCATGGTTGTTTGTATGGAAAGTCACCGCTCTTATAGCTAATAAGTTGTTGTATTTTTAAGTATTTAAATACGAATAGTTTCCATAGAAGGTATTAAATTGGCGAGGGATCTGTATGCGCTCGCAATGAATTTAATGTATTTAACGTTGTGTCATTGTGAACATAAGCGTTTCGCGACCTTGCGTGATTGATCCGATGACCGCGAATGGAAATTTTAAGTAGAAAGCACAATATGTGGCAGGCAGCATTAAAACCCTCGCTGGACGCATAGTTTGCAGAATGGTCAGGGCCCAGCGCGATGGATGGCCTTTTCCGTCAGCTGCAGTTTATGAGCAAGCGCTTTCCTTTCCAATCGTGCACGCCATGATCTCCCACCCTAACTCTACCGCAGGCTGCTTGAAGCGCTTTGAAACGGAGGTATGGGGATCACTTGCTTGTCTGTGCAGCAAACATGAGCCCCAATTGCAATAGCCGAGCATCCCCACATTTTCAACCCCTATAACACGGTTCGTGACGGGAACGGTTTCTAAAGGGATTCAGAGTGTTGCGACAGCACCGTCGTTCACAGCACCCTCGTTCTCTTAACCCCGGCGCAGAAACTCCTGCCACCAACGCTGTCGGCGCGCGCACTGCGTGTAAGTGCTACGCGAGGGTCCTTCGACGCGTTGCGCTTTGAAACAGACGGAAAATCACTGTGCGATACCTGGTATGCGAAGGCGATGGCATTCGCCAGATGAACAAAGGTCCAGCCACAAAAGTTCAGGATAAAGGCAAAGCGGTCGAATTTTGGGCTGGTTAAAAGGGGCAATGCTCGGTGATTCAACAGACCTGTCGTGCTCGCCGGACTTGCGCACTTCCTGTAACTTTTCGCGCGGATACAATTTGCGTCATTGTGGGCCAGAATTTCTGGCTACATGTTAGAGGGCGAACTTGAACTTCGCGTGCCCAATATTATTAACCACTCAACGGGCTGCTAAAGCAAATCCGCGCGACAGTCCAGGCACACCACGTTGTGGGTGGAAAGGAAACCGGTCAGTCCTGGAATACAAATACCGTAAAACCTGAGTTTGTGCCCCATCCCTCTAATAGTGCTCCACCGCCCAAAAATATGGCTTCTGAGTGTGGACATGTGATAGTGCCCCCTCTAATAATGCCCCATCTCTGATATTAATTTTCAGAATCCCCACATTTATCAGATCGGAGCCGCATAAATCAATGGCCATGGGGTACTACTTTCCCACAAACACAATTCTGCTCGTCGTTAATTGTGCTTTCTCGGGTCGGCGATCAACTGTCGCTGGCCACTCACTCCGCCTACGAGAAAGCTGTCGCGGAATTGCTTGATAAGCACCGTGCTGCGTCTGCAATCTCCAACGAAACCAGCGAAGTGGTATCGATCAACAGCGACTCCGCCGATGCGAGGCTTTTGTCGACATGATTGCCGATATCGATCTCTAATGACACGTGCTCGAAGCACAAGAAAACTATGACTTCCTAAAATAGCATGACCCACATTGCAATTCGACACGTATTAATAGTGCCCCATGGGGAACAATCTTAGGGTTTTACAGTAGGTTTTTTTTCGGTTGAGTCTACTTAAACACGCGCCACTGGCACTGCCAGTGGCGACGATTTTTTAAGCGAGAGATTTATCGGGGATCCCGATATTGTGTTTAACGTTGGATTAGACCCTTCCCGGCCCGCTTTGCATGACCGAGCACCTAAACGAGGTAGAAGCAGCCGTAGCAACCATCGTCTTGGCTCGCCGCACTTCTCGCTGCGAAAATCCCCTCAAAATAAGGTCCTGCGTGGCGTGTTGGGTTGCGCGATGAAAGAGCAAGTGCCGCCGGTCACCACGTAAATGGCAGACCTCGCTGCCTGTGAGCCGGGCGTGGTAGGATTCTTCTCTCGTCAACAAGCACACTCCCACATCACCTGTAGATCGTCGAAAAGCTGAAAAGCCCTCGAGGCAAATGATACATGTGCACTAATAACTTTCTAGAACCCCCGGAGACAAGTGTACCCTTTTGCCATGCGAAAAAGGCTCCCGCGCTCCGAAATAAACGAATTGCACAGCCACGACGCTTCGTCCTGCAGTCGAACTAGAATTTCAAGTGGATAAGCGGTCATTGTGGTGTTCAGCGTTGGTGCGATCGTCTAATCGTACATCAAAACGGCAAAATGCATTAAGATGGGGGGCGACTACCGTGACGCTCCGGCCTGTAACATCCTCCAGCCCCGCACTTCTGCTTGGGGCGTCGCAGGTGGGGGGAAAGGACAACGCCACTCTCTTGTGCACACCGCCTATCACGGTACAGGTGTGTTCGTCCACCCCTGCTGACCCTCACCGCCGACAGCCGCTGGCAAGACGAAAACCGCATCGTCCACTTGGCTCACTTGTCAACTTTCCGCCTACGACTCACACAGTCTAAGTCGGAGCCCATACACTCAAGTCAACTCGAACACTTCCACCCCCAGTCAACCCCTCCAGCACTCATTGATCATGTCTACCGGATCCACTTCCACGATGATGCCGCATCTGCAGTCATTGTCGCCCGTAACCATCACCCCGACTCGGACCTCAAAGGTGTCTGCGCCGCTCTCGTCCTTGGAAAAAATCAACCACATCAAAATCAACCGCACCACTGTGCGCGGCGGTGTCGTGTACTACGTGCTGGATGTGTATCTCGAGCACAACACGTCGCGAATCCCGACGAACAAGACAGCCAAGACCACCACCACTACTGGCCAACCGGACTACCAGTTAGAGCGCCGCTTCAACGACTTTGCCAATCTGCGCTACCAGGTGTGGGCGTACGCGCAGCGCAAGCATCTGAACGGATGTGCTTGCAAGTTCTGCGACGCGTTCATGGGCTATATCGTGCATTCGATGACACAGCCGCGGTTGTTCGTGAAGCTGGCCACCGGCGTGGACACGCGCAAGAAGCTGATGACGACGTTCTGCAACGAGTTCCTCAGCATGACCATCGGTGGCAAGACTGAGCCTCGACCTCGCAATATCGCCTGCGACGGTTTCCAGGCCATCCCGTATGTGATGGAGCGTTTCTTCCGCAAAGAGGAGGCGTAGACTTCTTCGTGACGGTGTCCTGCAATCGATCGAAGATTGCTTACGTGTAGTGGCGGACGGACAAGCAGACCGCGCCTATATCTATTCATATTTATTTTTCTAGACGAGCGACCATAATTTGCATCGTTAGAGCACAGGAGTTCGATGGCAAAACTCGTGGCTTTACTAGTTGAGCAAACCCCAATCCAACGTACATCAATACGACACACACTTTTCACAATACATTCTGGTGATGCATTTCTTAATTTAGGGCGAGCATAACCTCAATTAGGCTGGACACTTGCGTTGTTCCACTGGCCGTATACCGACCGCATCGACGACACCACTGAATGGAACTGGGCAGACGCACAGGAGAGCTTACAGAGGCGGCATGGTCGATCTGCCAAAACGATCGCCGCATGCAAAACATTATCATTGATTCCGAGCGCTGAGACGTTTAGCATTCAGTTCCCATAAGGCAGGGACATTTTGTCTCGCGTAGATCCTCGATATGTAGATCAAATTCAAATTGGGTCAGAAACTATGCTTCTCTGGAGTGTCTACACCACATATCAAACAGCAAGCTCCAACCCTCAGTAGCAGAAAAGTTATAGCAAAAAAACTAAGTGGCCGTAATATTCTGTCGGGGATGTATGTGCCGGTCGTTGTCTATAGTAAAGTTGTCACAATAATATAATATAATATAATATACCTCCGTGGACTAGTCAAGCATTTACTGTAATAATTCTTTATTCCAGATATTTGTAATTTGGAAGCCTAAGGCGACATTAAGCGCACGGAAGGCGATATCATTTTACACTGAAACACCTATCGAATTAGCCCCAGCGATAACACTAGCGGCACCTCACATATCCAGGAGTCGAGACGTCAGCGCTGCGGCCGTGGCAAGCGCGCGCCTAGATGCCAAATTCGAAATAGCGACTACGTGGCAAGTTCTGTTGACGTCACCGTACACTAAGTAGGCAATTTTGACTGCTGCTTTCAGCACTGATCCAAGTTGCAACGTAGCATCAAAATGTACACCATGCTCCACGACCCATGAAGCATGGTACATGCGAAGTACTTAATACTTCGAAGTACACAGCAACTCCAGAGCCGTTAAATACACTCTGCATCGCACCTAGGCCGACTTCCCGAAAAACAATTTCCTAGTGCGAAAATTTCTACTAATTTTCACGACAAAAATAAACCAGCGCAATAGTCGCTATTTCAGGTCTCGAAGCCAAGAACAGCACTATCTTTGGCCCCATCTGCAATAGCTACTTGCCGCCGTTCGCCGTCTATCACTTCGGAAGCGCGCGTCTCTCACCATGAACCCCAGTAACCCGTTCCAGGACCCGTCCGTGCTGCGCGCGCAGTCGCCGGCCACGCCGGGAATGAACTTCTCTACCATATCTCCGCCCGCTCCGGTGGCGCCCGTGGGCGGCACGCCGTCCTCGTACCAGTCGGCGCCCGGTGTGCCAAGGCAGAACCTGATGGACGAGATCGGCTCGCAGATCAAGGCCACCAACAGCCAGACCATCGTCCGAGTCATGCGCCTGCTAAATTTGGTGCTGGCCTCGGCCACCATCGCGGTGGGTGTGCTCGCCTGGATCTTCGGCCAAGTCGACACCTTCCAGAAGGTTATCGCGGGCATCTACATCATGTACGAAGCAGTTGCGAGAGAGAGGGAGGCGGGGTGTTTAGCTGATGGCTGACTAGTTGTGGTACTGTTTGTTGCTGCAGAATGTTTGGTGCGCTGCTGCTGGCGTTTGAGCTGCGCACGGAGAAGATTGATGTGATCCTGCGCAAGAACTTTGGCTTCATGTATGGCAACAAGACGCGCACCATGTTCCTTGTCTTGTACGTTGCCTAGCTGAGCCGATTCGTAGTGAATTTGGGGGGCTGACGTTGGATTTTGTTGTGACTGTAGCATCGCGATCTGGCCGCTGTCGATGGGCAATTTCTGGCTGACGATACTGGACGCCTCGCTGCTGTTCCTCAACGCCTTCTTCAACTACTTTGTCATCTCGCAGCACCCAGCGTTCTCGGCCGTGCCGCCCGTGTACGACCCCAACCAACCCCAGGCTGCGTACGCACCGCCACCACCGCACATGAATGTGTAAGTGGACAAGCATTGGCCCAACGAGAGACTGCTGGCCCCCGATCGGCATTAAGTTTTTTATTTTCAAGTATATTCATTCAGCATTCTGTCGTCGCCATCTCCTCTCCAAAATCTCTCCAAAATGGCTACATTTGTCGACTTATTTTCCTTAAAAACAACTAAATCACCACCCTAAGTCGACAATAGCCCCAACCACTGGTACTAACTACTACACGGCAAAATGCAGGAGACTTGCGTCGAAGGAATGGCGACGCCGGCGGCATCGGGGCGCAGCAAGCTAGAGCGCAAGAAGGCCCGGCTCAACCGCCGCAAGATCGCGGCCGCAGCAGAGCGCGACGCACTGGCCCGAGAGCAGGAGGCCGCGCGCGTGGCGGCTATCAGTCGTAGTCGGCTGCGGCGGCTGCCTCCGTGGCTGCCCACATTGCCGTCCACCAACGCGCAGGACGCCGCCGTATTACGGGACCTCAACGACATGTCGCGGCCCGTAGCTCTTCGTGTGGGCGAGGAGATGACGCGCTACTGCGCCTACACGCAGCGCGTAGTGGACGCTGCGCGCCAACACATTGACGCGGCCATCGCGCACATTGCCGAGGGAGTCCACAAGACCTGGCCGCAGGCGTCAGTCACGTGCTTCGGCTCGTATTCGACGGGCCTCTGGCTGCCGTCCAGTGACGTGGACGTGGTGGTCATGGGGCTCTCTAATGCGGAGGACCGAGACGTCCCGACAAGGTTCGTCCCCGACGGAGTGAAGGAGCTCGAGCAGTTGGCGAGACAACTGCGGCCGCAGAAGAGTTGGGTGCAGCGCGTGGACGTGGTGAGGGGTGCGAAGGTTCCTGTGGCCAAGCTCATCTTACGCCGTGGTAGTCAGAAGGATGGAGAGAACTCAGCACTGCTTCGAGTCGATATTTCGATTGAGAATGTGCAGACGAGTCACGGAATGGAGGCAAGTAGGCTCGTTCGCCGGTATGTGGGTGAACTGCCCAGGCTAAAACCATTGCTTATGGTGGTGAGGCAGTTCTTGAGGGAAAAGGCGCTGAATAGCGCATTTACGGGAGGATTAAGCTCGTACGCAGTGACGCTGTTGGCGGTATTTCTGATGGAGATGCAGAGACATCACGAGGAGGAGGAAGAGCAGGAAAGTGGAGAACCTGGCGAAACACCGGGAGAAAAAGAAGCCAGGAAACTTGGGCAATTGCTGCTGGACTTCCTGGACTATTACGGCACGTCGTTCGACTACTGCAATACAGGACTGTCACTCAAGCCGGAGGCTTTTGGCGCTTACCCTCTAGCAGCACACTTGTCAATCGCAAATGGTTTGCCTCTCATGCCACAGCTTGTTATTGACGATCCTGTTTACAAGAACGGGCAACACAATGCAGCTGCAGGGGCGTTCGCTCTCGCTCGGGTGGTTGCTGCTCTAGAAAACGGCTACTTTGCGTTGTGGTATCATCGGCCTACCCAGTTCACACCTACGCCGTTGTGTCAGTTGTTGCACTGGTCAGGCCACCAAGTACGGGATGTAAGCAACCCCTCTGTACTTGTTTCCACAGCCCAGAAGTAACGTAGCTCGAGCGTCATGTACATGCCAAGGACTGTCCAGGTTGAGGTAAGGCCGTCGCAATAGTAGGGAGTGACAAGCAGAATAGAGAACAGGGATCGCAAAGTCTGTTTAAAGTAGAAAAATGCTGCTCTAATTGCTTTCTCTTACACCACGTAACTACGCCCCCACATGGGTAAGTAGCTCGTTCTCTAGCTACTGATTTCCTGTGCATCGTCAGCGGCGCGTTGCTCCTCCAGGAGCTGCTGCTGGCGCTCGATTTCCTCATAGTCGATATTGGCGAGGACGTAGATGATAAAAAGCGACACGACCGTCATCTTCAAGAGCTGACGTACGTCCTTGAACGTCAGAGCGCGCATCGAGGCGATGAAGATCTTTGGCGCAAACACGAGCAGACAGAGCTGGTCCCAGACGAAAGCACCAAGTACCTCAAGAGTAAGCAGTCCCGTGAGGATGCGCGTGAAGCGTGGGTCCGGCATCGGCACAATCTGCAGCACCTTGTTAAACATGGGCATACGCTCCGTGCACAGCAAGAAGACACCAACGATACTGATGCCGAGCGAGTACAGGAGACCCGGATTCTCCGTCATAGGCTTCATAAACGGTCGGCCCTTGTAGTTCACAGCACACACACTAACCGTCTGCACGCCATTGATAAGAAAGATGACTGTACTCATGACATTGGGCTGGAACTCGCCCGGCTTGGAGTGTGTGATGTCGCCTTCAGGCGTGTACTCCTTGGCGAGGTTCGTGAGGTAGATCATGCACCCCAGATGCAGAGCAAATTGGCCAGCAAGACTCGAGAAGAGCGCCGGGTGGAAAATGGACGTCAATGGACGAACAGGCGACAGCTTGTCGAGCGGGGTCGCACGACTCAGTGTGATACTGGCGACGGTAGAGATCATTCCCAGCGCCATCATCTGCGAGTTGGCCCACTTAACTTTGTCGAGGTACAGCACCGACAGTGAGTACGAGCTGATGAGGCAGTTCACAGCTAGAATCTGGTACATTTGCATCGTTGTCACAAGCGCGCAACGGCCCTGACGAATGATGTCGACACAGCCCTTAATCGAAGGAGCGCGCGAAGTGAAAGGAGACGCGATAGACGCGTCACCAAGCTTCACCATTGGTAATTCACCGTCGTCAAAGTCATCCATATACTGCGCCATGGCAGCGTTGTTGGCAAAATTTGCGAAGCCCTTCGAACCCGTGCGCTCCATCTGCAGCTTCTTCTTCTCTTCAGCTTCGCGCTTAGCAAACGCCGCAATGGCCTTCATTCGTGCAAACGATTCACCACGAGCCTGGCGCGCACGCACATCGGCCTCCAGCTCTTCCTGCTTCCTTTTCATCTCAGCCCTTTGCTCCTCCTTCGTGAGAATCTTCAGCTTCGGGTTCTTCTTAGCCAAAGCCTGTTGTTTCTTCTTAATCGTCTCCATCGTCTTCTTCTTCTGCTCGCTCAGAATGAGCTCGACATAGTCCTGCTTCACCTTGCAGTGTGTCGTGTTCACATTTTGCTGGGCCAAACGCTTTTTCAATGCCGATACGTGCAGCTTCATCAGGTCGTCGCGTGTACTGACTGTAGCCACGTTGCCCTTTTGGTACTTCGCCAGGCCAGTCACACTCTTGTCTGCATTTGCCGATCCGAATCCACCAAGCAGTGCCACACCAATGTGCGCCTGCTTCAATGCACCCACATCGTTACCACCATCACCGCACATAAGCGTATGGTGACCGTGTGTCTTCAGCAAGGTCAGTACCTTCTCCTTCAATTCCGGTGTCATTCGAGCGTACACACGAATGTGATTCAGATTTTTCCAGATCACATCGTCCACTTCTCCAGCAGCATCGAGCGTCTTGCCATTCACGCATAGGTCGTACTTCTTGACCAGAATCTTTAGGTCGCTACTCTTGTACGGTGCCAATACCGAGTCATCGTCAGCGCTAGTCCACTTAAGCGGGTCGCTAGGTGACGAGCTCTCACTCAGAATCAAAGCTGGACGAGTAATAATGCCAACCTCCTTCGAAACATGGACAGCCGTCAGCGTAGCATCACCCGTGATCATCGAGACCTGATGAGAGCTGTCCTTCAACACCTTCAGAATATCACCGCTGTCCTTACGAACGAGGCACTGGAATACAGCAAAACCAGCGAAACGCAAGTCGCTTTCGGCCCAAGAGCGGGGCTGCTGGGCAACCTCAGCCTCCGACGGGCGACCATTCATATCCTTGTATGCGAGGGCAAGCACTCGCATTCCACGCCGGGCGAGGCTCCTATAAGTCGACCAAAACCACGTCGGGATGGATTCAGGGCGCATCAGCTTCGCAACAGCCTCCGGACTTCCCTTCACGAGCGAACGCACACGCACGCCCTTGTCTCCCAAATGCACCTTGGCAATAACACTCATTCGCTGCAGCTTGGACGCAAAGTGGTTACGGTGCATGATTTGCACAAAAACATCCCTCTGGTTAATTCCCTGGCCCCAACGACGTTCGCCCGCACGCTCAAGATCCTTCTTCGCCTGGCACTGGCGGGTCGCAGCATCGTACGTAAAGTCGATGGCACGGATCGAGGCTTCTTCCACCGGATCACCGATCATTTTGCCATCAATCTGAACCAGTGACTGGCAACCAGCAAGGACCAACGTGGCATCCAAGTTGGCCGCAATCATGGGCACGTGACCGAGGATATCATCCTTCGGAGTCGCAGGAGTGGGCGTGGAAGTGTCTTCACAGACCACACCAACAGCAGTAAGTTGGTCTGTGGTGAGCGTACCAGTCTTATCGAACAGGCAAATGTCCACTTTGCCAGCCAGCGAGATACGGAAAGGCTCGGTACAGAAGATTGACAGCTTCACCAAGTTTAGCAGCGCTGAGTTCACTGCCATAGCGGTCTGCATTGGCAGTTCAGCTGGGATCACGCTTGTAATGATAAGCACACACCGTAGAAGCAACTCGAACGTGATCTTGCCCTTCTGTGCAATACCATGGCGCAGCACGTAACCCGAAGAGAGCAAAGCGAAGATCAACAGCAGCAACGCGAGACCGTATGCATCCCACGAGCTACCCGTCACCTTGCCGCTCGAAAACTCGATCATTCGCACCAGTTTGCCCTGCGACGAGCTGAAGCCCGTGCGCAGCACGTATGCAGTACACCCCTCATCAGGCGAGTGCGGGATCCTTTGACTGGGAGTAGCTCCAGGTTGTCCTTCGCTGGACGTATCGGCCTGCATGATAGTAGTTCCGCCAAAAAGCACGTGCACTTTGTGGCCGGATTTCATATCAAGCTGCTCCGCAAGATCCTCGACGCTCATCTTCGTGCCAATAGCCTCCTTCATCTGCGGTACACTCTCGCCCGTCAAAGTAGCCTCATTAAGGACAGCCGAACCGTCCAACAGCAAGCAGTCGCACGGCACCATGTTGTCATGGTCGCCAACTGTTTCACGCTTGACCGAAATGATGTCGCCGGGTACCAGCAGATCCGAGTTCATCTTCTTCCACGTCTTCATGCGATACACGTAAATTTCGCGTGCCTTGTTGCCCATGCCACGCAACGTCTGCAGGTTCTTGAGACGGCTCATGACCGTGACACCCTCGAACATAAGAATCATACCGAGCGTGAACAGCGAGTACTGCCAGTACTCATCCAGCATATAGAGACAAACACTGAAGATCTGGAAAACAGTCAGCGGCTCCAGTAGTTGCTGCTTAAACATGTCGACAAAGTTGGGCTGCGGGATACTGAACTCGTTCTTGCCGTACAGGTCCAGCTGCGCCTCGATCTCACGCTCCGAGCTCAGCCCACGTGACTCCTGGTAAAACTTGACGACCTCAGTAGTCGGCGCCTTTAACTTGCGAAACAACACGCCGCCCTTGTCTCCCGCTTCTTCTTCAGCGACGTACTTGTGCTTCTGAAATAGGAAATACGGGCGTCCGGCAGACGTGCCATCTGAATGCTTGGGGCGAATGATCTCAACGATGCTGCTCTTGCCCTTGAAGGAGCGTGGCATCACCATCACGAATGTCGCCTCATCCAGAGAAGTTACGGGTGTGTATTTAATAAAAGCCTTGACGCGAACGGACCAGATCTGGAAGAGCAGCATAAGACCGTGGGTCATGACCGTACCCAGCAGGTAGAGCAGCGGCACGATACCAGGCAGGAAGGGGTTTGGCAGCGGAGGACCCTGCTCGTCCGCCTCCAGCATGGCCGTGTAGTTGATCGAGGGCGCGGCCGGGGCAGCCTCACGCACACTGCCCTGGGACAGCATGGCGGCGGCCAGGCCTCCATCCTCCCCTGGGGCAATAACGTCCACGGAGCCAGGAATCGTGAGTCCCTGCTCCTCTAACTCCTTCATAGCCTGAGCGTAGGGCTCGCCAATGGTCAGGAAGCAATAGTACAGCGAGTACGCGTAGAGGAACAGGAATGGGATGTGCTCCAGGCCGTAGCCCAAGTTCATAGGGTTCACGCGACGCCTATGCAGTGACAGCTTGCGGATGGACTTGCCCGTCCATTGCGGGGGCGCGTCGGGCTTCCCCATCGTCGGTTCTTCGCTCTTCTGCGGGCTGCAAGGGAGGGGGGGGGGGGGGGGGGGGGCAAGATAAGCAGGACAGAGACTGTGAGTGGATCAGTTGGCTTCAGACGTCAAGTTGCGGGTGGGGGTCGCTGATGCAGACTCCCCCGCGTGCGAGGAAGAACCTCCGCATCTTGCAACACTGTAGCAGGGCCACGAAACATACCTGAAGTCAACTGGCGTTGGGTTTCACTTACACAAGACGAATGCGAGAATGCGCGCACACACGTGGCTGACGCGAGCATGGCACTCCTCGGAGGAGTGACGTATCCATGCAAAGCATTTTCAGCCAATCCGACGTGACGCGAACTTCAAGATGTTTTTTCATGTTGAACGTGTTCCACCACAATCGGATTTCTCGTCCTTAGGACGCAGTTCATCGCTCGTATGGTCGAAGTTGTCACCGTCATGTCAGTCGTGTGAGGCGCTGGGCCATGTGGTGCTGCTGGCAGTCGAGTGCGGCATTTTTTTCGTGTACCTCGTTCAGCGTCTTCTCCGGATGCATTCAGGTCACCATTTGACCAAGTTGGCGACGATTCGAAGCGCTATTCGAGTGGCAGCGGGTGGAGAACAATCGGGGATGCTACGCGTGCTGACTGACTGCTACCCGGAGGCCGTTGTCGACGAGGACGCGGTCAGGCAAGCGGCAGTGAACGACCACCTGGATTTGCTCTTATGGATGCACAAAAGGATGGGAACGGTAAGCTCCGGGGCGGAAAAAGCTGTACAAGTTGCTGTATTCTTCGGATTCGATTGCTTTGGCTGCAGGGAATGGTTCATCTGAAAGTTGTCAGGTGGCTCGTGAAGGCAAGAGGAGGAGAGTGTTCGGCAGCTCCACTGCATCAAGCGGCGAAGTGTGGACAATTGCAAGTCGTGGAATGGCTATACAAGCACTCGGGGTGTATGAGCTTACCTCGCGCGATGGATGAAGCTGCAGCGTGTGGACACTTAAATGTGATGCAGTTCTTGCATGCGAGAGGAGGACGGAACGACAGCAAAAGTAAATTCACGGCGATGACAGGGGCTGCTGTGAATGGTCATCTAGATGTTGTCAAGCGGCTGCATGACCACCGTGATGAACGGTGCAACACAGACGCTATGGACGGTGCTGCGAGTAATGGACACTTTAACGTGGTTCAGTGGCTCCACGACCACAGGAGTGAAGGCTGCTCCCCTCCATCAAGCGATGAACAATGCTGCGAGGGGGGACACTAACGTATTGTGAAGTTCTTACACGAGCACCGCACCGAAGGGTGTACACATTACGCAATGGATTGGGCTGCGTCTGAGAACCACCTGGAAATCGTGAAGTTCTTGCATGCCAATCGCACCGAAGTATGCTCCCGGCGGGCGATTGATGAAGCAGCGAAGCGTGGTCTGCTGGATATGGTACTCTGGCTCCATTTCAACCGTTCAGAAGGGTGCAATCGAACGGCAATGGACGCTGCTGCTGCGCATTCTCACCTTGATGTGGTTAAGTTCATGCATGCCAATCGCCTTGACGGATGCACAACTGCGGCAATGAATGGCGCTGTTGAAATAATCGATTCGATATTGTATAATGGCTCGATGAAAATCACAGGTGAAGGATGTTCAATTCGAGCAATGGACCGAGCAGCAAGGTATGGCCACCTTCGAATGGTGCAGTTGCTTGATGAACATAGTGCAGAAGGCTGTTCAACTGATGCCATGGATGGGGCTGCTGAAGGAGGCCATGTGGAAATTGTGGGATTTTTACATGAGAATCGTGGAGAAGGATGCACTGCACATGCGATGAATGCCGCGGCTAGGTATGGTCATTTAGCTACCATGAAATGGTTACACGAAAAAACGTACGGAAGGATGCACTACAACAGCTATGGACGGAGCAGCAGCAATGGACATTTGGATGTCGTGCAATTTCTCCACGATAACCGCACCGAAAGGTACACAACGCGCGCGAGGGCTGCTGCTGCAGCCCGCGTACTGTTGGAGTGGCTTCGCAAGCACCATTGTGCAAGCTACCGTGCTCAGGCATCTCTTTTCGCCATCGTGCACGACCACGTCGAAGTTTTGCACTGGCTGCGAGAGCAGTTTTTGGTACTTTGTCCAGCATGGAAGACCACTACGGCACAGCACAGTACTATGGTCGTGTGCACATGCTGGCATTTCTCCGCGATCACTGGGTGTTTGGGGAATAGTCACAAAGCATAAGTACTGTAGTAATCTTGGTAATATATTTTTTTTCCTTTTAAGTGTAAGTTATAAGTTGTGATGAACCTATGAGCAATGTCAATTTACTTGGAAACATTTAGGCAAAAAATTTGTGGGTCAGGGCGTTAGAACTGCAGAGGCTCAAAATCACCATAAAGCAGGTTCATGTCCACGCTGTCGAACGCTGAATCAGTGGCAAGTTGTGCAAAGAACTCATAGTCCATGTCAAAGAGTGGGAAATGCCCATACTGGGGCGGGTCGTCCGCGAATGGAGCAGGAAGCACACATATGCTAGCTTCAACTTGTATTTCTCCAGTCGCAACAGGTGGCGGCATTGGCATCGGCGACACCACCACCGACAGCACTTTGGCAGTCTGGGTCTCCTTCGAGGCGGTACGACGCGCTTCGGTAAGCTCGACTTTAGGGGCAGCCGCGCGCCGTTGCAGTCGCTGTCGGTATTTTTGCGCGTGCGTCATGACCTGACGCGACGTGCGAGTGCCAACGTGCTGGGCGACGCGCTTCCACGGGCCTGACGGGTACAGCTCCATGGCCTCGAGGAACAAGCGGTGCTCCTCGACCGTCCACGTGCCGACCGCAAATGCTGCCGACACCTTGGTATGTCGCGGCGCAGCGTGGCGCTTCTGGTCCATGCGGATCACTTGCAGTCGGTTCGTCATCTCGAACAGCTGGCAACGCGTCGACTCTGTGATGGTCATGGGGGCGGCAGTGTTGACACGGCTGAGGTTTGCGAGGCGGCAAAAAAGTGACCGAGAGGCCGTTGAGTCGGGCGGGACTGGAGCAGTGCGTCCGACCGAGCAAATTGCCGAATGACAAACGATTGCGAGAGCGCGCCTCAAGTCGCGCGAGGGGGCGTGAAGCTACTCTGGTTGAAGTGGGACGTTCCGCATATGAGATTTAGTATGCATCTGAAGCGCCCGGAGCTTTCCGTCAAGTGGGGTGGGGTGCTGCAATA
The DNA here is from genome assembly GCA_033558025.1 of Phytophthora sp. 'mugwort'. Lineage (NCBI taxonomy): Eukaryota > Oomycota > Peronosporomycetes > Peronosporales > Peronosporaceae > Phytophthora > Phytophthora sp. 'mugwort'. The sequence continues at coordinate 2,861,940 of JAUCEF010000007.1, read as the reverse complement.
CTTGTTTCTCGGACAGCGGAGCTCGTAGTAGTGCAATTTCCTTTAGCTTCATCTCTTGCGTCCGAGCAACTTGTCGCTTTGGAGGCATGGCTTCAAAACGACATCATTGGTCTCCTACGGATGCACGCGACGGTTTCAAGTAGCATACGCAATTCCTCGCACGACGATCGCCACGGCAGTGGTATGTTGTTATTAAAAAGACACTGGTCCACTGTCGCTGCAAAAAGGGAAAAGAATAGGCTGGCGTGTCAATTTGAAAAAAATGGAATCCTTCGAGCACTTTTGACTGTCATTGACACTTTTGACTGTCATTGATAGTCACAATGACAGTCAAAAGTGCTCGAAGGATTCCATTTTTTTCAAATTGACACGCCAGCCTATTCTGGGCTCCCCGAGTGTCGGGATCAGAATGCGTGGTGTCTGTTCCTCTGTGACTCGCTGGATCCCACTGCATTTACACGGCATTTCGACAATTTCTCTCTTTGTCTTCGTCGTGCGTTTGTGCTATATAACATGGCAAATATACCGGCTATGGAAGGGCGTGTACCTTCGGCATCTCCAGCGCTACCAGCAGAGTCGAAACGCGAACACGGCAGTGAAGGGCGTCGACACTCGACCGGCAGCCACAGCAACAAACGCATCACATACGCCAAAACATGGGCGGAAGATGTGCGAAACTACCATGTACGTGTAATGGTAAACTGGAATTTGGTGATCGTAACATTGGAGAAGGGATGCTGATGATGCGTTTTGTAGGCAGCGAAATCTGTTCTGCCATGGCTGCCAGAACAGCAGATACCGGTGAAGCACGCGACGCGGTATGAGAAATCTCGCGAGGAACGCGAATACGATATCGTACTCGCACGCTTTCGTGACGAAGCTAAGGAGTCAGGATACCAGCAGCATGCGGCCATGGAGCTCAAACACAACCTCGAGAAAGGACGGGTACGAGTCGCAGTCGTTTGCAACCAGCGTTGACAGATTTTAGCGCTCACTTCTCGTTGTTGTTTCTTTTTTTTTCTCCTAGGCTAAGCAGCTTCGGACGATCCGGCGCTTCCATATGATTAGCAACGCGCCGATGTATCTTGGAGCAAATGACCCAACGGACAAGCAACCGGTGGCACACCCGTCTCGGAAGAAGAGCGAGGGCGAGTGCAACATCGTTACAAATCTTCCTTACAACGGCACAAGTGCACCTGTACCAGCAACGAGTGGCTCTCCTTCTCGCAATCCCTACCGAGAGTTCAACATCCTCACCAACAAGTACGCACCCTGTATGATAGATAAATATTTGTGTTAAAGTTTATGAAGGTCTGACCGTTTTGAGCTGATTTTCTCGCTCAAGAAGATATCATGACCGTCATGACGACCGATTTTTGCAGGAAGCCACCCAGGCCAAGCAACTAGCAGCCCAGAAGTATCTCAAGACACGAACTTTTGACCCGGTTCGTATCTCGTATGTGGACGAGGATCGTGAAAAGGAATTTCTCATTCGCAGGCACGAGGAGCAACAGATTCATGGTAAAGATCGTGTTCTGTTGCTGCCACCATGCGAGCAGTTCTCCGAGGGTCGGCTGTACAATGTCCTTAACCAGCAAGTCATTAATGCAGCAAAATTGGCGACCATGAACGAGAAAGACCAGCGCGCACTCAACAAAATCAAAAAGACTGCGTACGAAACAACAATGCGCGAGGTGGGCGAGAACCAGCAGGGCCGAGACACGGACCTTTGCCTGAATCGGTACGCCCATGAACGCCATGTTCAGAGCCACGTTCACGGATACGACGTGCTGTCGAACCAGCCTTACGTTGGCCGAGACGCCAAGCCAATTGTTCACCCTCGAACCCACGCAGCTCTGACGGCGTGGCAAACCATTGAAAGCGGCCAATTAATCAACAACCGAATCGCACCGAAACCAGCCTCGGCCTTGGCTGTTGACTCAAGCGCTAACCCGCCATCAAATTCACGAGCCGTTCGTGACACTTACACTGGCGTGGCAAAGTCCAACATCCTTATCGTCGAGCAGGTTCCGGGCCTAGTTTTCCAGGTACCATTAGCTCAAAATGCCCGTTGTATTTGCGTTCAATGTGCTCTAACGGTTCGTTTCTCTGATTTGATCGTATGAAGCAGCCTCCATCTAGTAACCAACTTTCAATATCCACTCAGGTCCGAGTTCGAACTGGTGGGTTTGGACCCGAAGAGTAACTTGTGACGAACGTAAAGAAGGAGATTTGATGAAAATAATTATTCAGCACCTAGTTATTCCAACCAAGATAAAATAAACCAATTGTACATGAAACTACGACGTCATAGTTCACGGCGACTTCGTCGTTTTGTTTGTTGGGGTACAGTCTCCGTGATTTGTGTGGACGGCGAGGCTGTTACACCTTGAGTCCGTGGAAGCCCCAGACCTCGACGGTCTCGCAGCGGAAGCTTTGGTAGTCGACCAGTGGTGGCGAGTCGAACGTGCTACAGGCATGCGTGAAGCCACGCCTGTCGTCCAGCTGGAGGCACAACGCGATGCCCTTGTTGCCCCCACCAACAAAGATGGCGTCACGCTGGGCATACATAAAGGAGCTGTCGATCCCCGACCACATGTACGCTTTCATTTGGGGACTCAGGGAGAAGACGAATGTCCGACCGTTGCCAAAGAACGTTTTCGAGCGCTTCCACGACGCCGGGCAAAACGCGCCAAATATGTTCTCGTGCTCGTCCTGCACAACCATGATGGTCGGGCCCTTGTTCTCAAGTCTGTCGAAGAAGCTCAGGAAATTCCAGCCATGCACCCGAGTGGTGAAGATAAGTTCCATTTGGTTGCATGTCAGATAGTTTGGCAAATTTTTCCACAAGAATTGCATGTGCTTCTCCGTCAGGAACGCAGACTGATGGCCATCCAGAGGCCTTCCTCTAGATGAACTCTCACCACCAGCCCACAGTTTGAACTGGTCTAGAGCTCCAATTTTTGCCGCGAACGCTCTGAATTCCCTTGCTCGTTCTTCATTGTCGTTACCAGGAGTAGAAGCTTTCTTCGGTGAGAAGGCAGCTGTGTCAGGCTCGATGAAGCTTTGCGAGACGAGCGCTCCGGGTTGATGGAGTTTCTTGGGCGCATACTTAGGCGTTTTCTTCTTGTACTCTGCCGTCGGCGGGAACATGGCGCTCGCGATGGACCCTGATGCAAGCTCTTTTCTCTTCGTGTGGAAGAATGTAGCCAAGTATCTGCGGTACGCCACTGGCCGGCGGAAACGAAGCGTGACTGGTGCTTGCAACTCAGCAATGGCGTCGATAACGTCGTCAGATGACAGACGTGACATCGACGAGTAGCCATTGACAGCCATGATCACATCACCTACTTGCACCGTCGGCGCGTGGTGCTTGGGGTCGTACACTTCCACCGATCCATAGAGCCTTGTAGACGGTGCTAGAGCCAAATGCAGCGGGGTCTCATTGAACGTGACGTCGAACTCTCCCAACTCGGACAGTGCGTGTCCCGCCGCTTGCTTCTCTTCTCCATCCAAACCACTCACGGCATTGTCGATTTCCCGACTCTCCAAAGCTCCTGCAATCCCAGCTGGGGGAGCTTCATGGATAATGTCAATATCTCGTTTCACCAGCGCTTGAGCCAGCTTCCGACACTTCTCATTCTTGGCCAACTTGGCATTAAGCGCCAAGTCGTGCTCCAGTGAACGTCGCCACTGCATAGACGACGCTCTGGCCACTACTTTAGTAGGGAAGCAGTGGAGATGATAGTCCATCGAGGCCGGGTACATGGCTGTCGACATGGCCCGCGAGTCGACAGACCCGTACACTTCCGGATTCCGCAGCGTCATGACGATGGGGCACGAACACTGTCGTAGGAACGCGGCGAGCTTCGCGCGCGGCAGCTGTGCCTTGCGGCAGCTGAAGTTAATGGCGATGAGCACATCGCCCTGGGCGATGGCTGCCTTCTCCTGTAGCTCTCCTTCCTTGATCACGAGCGGCGCGTCGTCACCCTCCGTCTCCTGTACGGAACTCACCTCCCAGGACCCGTAGAGCTGCGAGCTTGGCACGAGCCCCACGCCCAGCGGCTTGCGACGAAAACACACGTTGTATTCACCCTCAAAAATCTTGGGCACGTACGTAGGCTCGCTGTCTGGATCATTCACGTCCCAACTGCGCGCGCGCCCGGCGCCGCCGCGACGCAGGTTGCGTCGAATGCGGGGCGGCGGCGTGGGCGGCCGCTGCTCGTCGAAGATGGCGCGCACGAGGCCGCGCACGCTCAACATGGTGGATCTCGAAAGGAATATTGTTGGTAAGGGCTGTTTGTGCTGGCTGCTTATGTTATTGGCAGTTGATCACTTGCGTCCTTGGTGTCTTTTTTACTTATGAGCGGACACCTTGCACCTGATAAGTGACGTACTGGCTGTACTGTATGGGGGAGATCTGTGTCGCTTGAGGTTGCAACGCGAAGGAAAAAAATAAAAACGTTTTAAAGCGACAGCTATATAAGATACAGGTCATTGGGCCAATTAGCGGGGAGCAGCACCACAAGTAGGGCGTATTTCAGTCACCCGTACTGTCTTATCCGTCCCGTCAACACTTAATCTACCAAAGAATGCATGCGAGGGCCGTTCGTAGGGCCAAGCTCTTTCAAAATTCGCGGGAGTCGTCGTCGACCAAACAAACAAAAAGAAAATCGTTGTGTATGAGACCCGATGCTGTCTCGCATAGCGATCGTGTCAGGACGTGTTTCTCGAAACGACTATAAAGTCCTCGAGAATATGACATATGTGTGGTGCAGTTAATCGACGGATCTCTTCGTGCTCGTTGTCAAGCTGACCGAAGACAAACAAAGCCCTGGCATTTCCCACCGGCTACGACTGCGTTCATCTCGGCAAGGCGGAGTAATCCGGAGAGAAAAGGAACTTTCATTTCATGTTATTAATCGCATTCAGCAAGCACATGTACATGTAGTAGTGAACTCGTTTTTTATATGTACTTTCCATTTACAGACAATTTGTTTAGCGCGATTGTAGTGTCTTATAAGGCCATGTTGTCCGTATTATTTAATTATATTCCCAAGTTGAACATGGAATGGACGGCTCGTGACGCCGACGAGTAGTGAGGCACCCGAAAACTCTCTTGATTTCAGTATGGATCCATTTTTCGCGTGGCTTATTGCGGCCGATCTGTCCATGGTTGTATCGACGCTAATGGCCGCGCACGTAGTTTGTCAGGCTCACCCGCGCGTGGATGCCCTTACCCACGTCGCGCAGCTCGTCTCCCAGTATCTGGACGGATCTGTGCAATGGTCGCTGCCCCGCGCCACCGAACGGGGCTTCATTCACCTCGTGCGGCGGCTGCTGGACTCTTGGCACTCTTTCAATCTCAATAAATTGGCGGCAATCCGCGCTGCATTGCGGAACGCAGCCGCAAATAATTACCTAGAGATTATGGAAGTACTATACAGTCGCTACCCGCGCGCTGTCGTGGACGAGGCGGCTGTAATGCAGGCAGCGGCCAATGGACACGCGAAAGTTTTGCGCTGGATCCAATTGAGACTTGAAGAGCTGTTGCCGTGCTACGGAACGTATGAGTTTTACTCGCTGAAGAGCGTGGCAGCTGCGGCGGAGAACGGACAATTGGCGGTGGTGCAGTGGCTGTTGAACGCTCGTGGAGTGCAGGATGGACAAGCTTTGCCAGAAACGCATCTGCATCAAGCAGCGGCGAAAGGAGGACATTTGGAGGTGGTGAAGTGGCTGCGGACCCACTTGATGGAGCAGATCAACTCACGATCGCTGGACGAAGCGGCGGCGGGAGGGTTCGTGGAGGTGGTCGAGTTCTTGCACGGTAAATGGGGAGAGGCGAAGCTCGAGAGCAATCGCTCGAGTTGCTGCGCGACCACATCGGCGATGAACGGTGCGGCGAGTAACGGACACTTAGAAATGGTCAAATGGCTTCATGAGCACCGCAATGAGGGGTGTAGTGTGGATGCGATGAACAGAGCGGCGTGGAACGGCCATTTGGATGTTGTCAAGTGGTTGAATGACCACCGAACAGAAGGATGTACCCAGCAAGCAATGAATATGGCGGCTAAAGGAGGTCACTTGGACATTATCCAGTTTCTTCATGAAAACCGTACGGCAGGTTGTACATACAACGCGATGAATTGGGCAGCACATGAAAATCAGCTTGAGGTTGTGCAATGGCTGCATGTTAACCGCAGCGAAGGATGTTCACGTCTAACTCTGAACGAAGTCGCGAAGCGTGGCCACTTTAAAATGCTCAAATGGCTACATGCAAATCGGACCGAGGGCTGTACAGTTGCCGCTATGAATGCTGCCGCAACCCACGGACATCTTGAAATTGTGCAATTCTTGCATTCCCATCGAGCTGAGGGATGCACCACCGCAGCAATGAATGGCGCAGCAGGGAACAATCATCTCGCGGTTGTCCAGTGGCTTCACCATCACCGCAGCGAAGGATGTTCAAGACTCGCGATGGACGTCGCAGCTCGAAACGGTCATATGGAAATTGTGAAATGGCTGGACAAGAATCGAGTGGAGGGGTGTTCAACCGGCGCTATGGATGGAGCAGCTGAATGTGGACACTTGGACATTGTTAAATTTCTTCATATTAATCGCACGGAGGGATGCACCCATCGTGCAATCAATGGAGCCGCTAGAAATGGTCACTTTGAGGTAGTGCGATGGCTTCACGATAACCGCCAGGAAGGATGCACCTCGGAGGCCATGAACGACGCCGCCAAAAACGGTCACTTGGAAGTCATACAGTTTCTGCAGGCACATTACCAGGAAGGCTGTACAGTGCGCGCTCTGGATGCGGCTGCGACCCGAGGAGACTTTCCAATGCTGGAGTGGCTCCACTCGACTTGTTTACTGACTGTTGAAGAGTGGCCGATTCATGCAGGGCTTGCGGCAATTACGAACGATCGGGTTGAGATGCTGCACTGGTTGCTCAAGCACTTCAGTGCATCTACTGCATTAGACATGAGAATTCTCTACAATGCTGCACATTACCACAATCGTTCGCACATTCTGGCATATCTTGATGGCAACTGGACGATCGGCTCTTGAATACGAGGTGATTTTAAAGGCCATATTGCCAGAATCTGACAATAATTGTAAACTGATAATGGATACGAGACACGCAATTTCTCCTTCCGCCGGTCCACTGTTCACAATATCTGCATTGAACTTTAAGGCGTCCTATCTCAACAACCGACAGCTAATTATACTCCAATGCGGCCTGGCAAAAGTCTTCCTATCGACTAATTGAAGACTGGTAAGCTTGTTATTTGCCATAGATTTGGCGAATGTAACTCAAAATAGTACTGAGCTGGCTTTACAGTCAGCGGCACAAAATATGGAGTGACGTGGAGTCTTAAAAATACCTGGATAAGACCTGTTCTGAAGCAGACAACAGCGTTTATGAGTGCTGACATTGTGGTGGCAGCAAAACTATTCTCATTCAAAGCGCCAGTTGCTTCGTTTCAGAGTCGATCGTCAACCGTAGCGCGCAGCAAAGTCACCAATCTACGCTTGCTCATGAGCACCCGGAAGATTATCCCATTGGATGAGACGACGGAGAAGTTGGCAGGGCCAGAAGGATACGCTCTAGCACAAGAGTGCGATGTAAGCTTGCCAATTGAGAACGTCCCGGGAGCAGTGCCGTTTACTGCTGTAAATCACAGTTTTCGAGAGGAGTTATCCGACGTGCCAGCATCCCAGGCCACCAAGTCTTCTACAGTGAGCTTTGATCCAACAGCTATAGAGAAGCCCGCAAGGAGGCGCACAATTCGTCAACGGACTGCCTCGAAACTAGCCACAGCTGTATCGATGCAAACGCTCATGGCAGCGCCAACTAAGGCGGAGCTCCTTGCGAAACAGAACCGAGCTATCACTAGCATCAAAGCACCATCCAAACACATTTCGAAACTCGAGAAGATCACGTACGAAGTCGATCAGTATATTTCCACGCGCAGAGGGCAGATTTTTACGCTGTCAGTTGTTGGACTCGTGCTGATTATAATTGGAGGAATCTTTCTCAAGGCAGTGCAACCATCGCGAGAATTTGGCGAGACGGTGTGGGAATCTTGGACGTATTTGGCGGATTCGGGTTCGCATACCCCGCTGGCCAAAGATGTGAGTACCAAAGCTTTTTATGTACAAAAGTTGTCGATTTTTATTTTTTGACATCGAGTGTATTTTTTTTACTTTTTTATCGACAGGGTATTCGTGTGGTTGGGGTGCTGACGACATTAGTGGGTATTCTCTACTTTTCCGTGGTTATGGGATTCGTCGTCGATGGCATTCGGGCGAAATTGGACACATTGAAGAAAGGCAAGTCCATTGTCGCCGAGGAGAAGCACACGGTAAATGAACAGCTTAAAAGTACTATTTTGTGGATAATACTGATAGATTTAACCACTTTTTGTCTATGGTTACAGCTTCTTCTGGGGTGGACAGAGAAATCGGTGTCGTTAATTCGGCAGATTTGTCTTGCAAATGCAAGCGAAAACGGGGGAGTTATCGTTGTGCTTGCAGAAATCGATAAGGGGGCACTAGAGGCAGAGCTCGAGTCGCAGCTGCGGAAAGAAGAGTTACGAGGAACGCGCATTATCTTCCGCACGGGGTCACCGCTCCTATCTGTTGACCTTCTCAAAGTTTCTGCTCACCGAGCCAAAAGTATAATTATCATGGCAAACTCGACTGGTGATGCCGATCGATCTGATGCTGCAGTGCTTCGCACTGTTCTCAGTTTAAAGACTCTTCCTGAGGTATGTGCACACTCAATGGAAAAAAACATTGGACAATGAACTAACAGAAGTCCTCTACTTGTGTACATATACAGCTGTCAGGCCATATTGTAGCTGAATTACGAGATATTGATAACGACCCGTTGGTTCGTCTTGTTGGAGGCAAGGAAGTTGAGATCCTCGTGTCGCACGACATTATTGGTCGTTTGGTGCTCATGTCTGCTCGATCTCCTGGCCTCGCTCGGGTGTATTCATCTCTACTTGGGTTTGAAGGCAACGAATTCTACTTTAAAGAGTGGCCTGAATGTGTTGGTATAGCGTTTGGCAACCTTATCGAGCGTTTTCCTAATGCAATCCCGATCGGTATCAAGCGAAAAAATGCTGAAGTATTTATATGTCCGAACGCAGATATGATATTAGAAAAGGGAGACCAGATTCTGGTGCTGGCTGAGGATGATGACACGTATAAGGCGTGTCCACCAGTGTCAATTGAAGTCGGAAGAGTGCCCGCATCATCAGCCACACTACCTACCCGTGAACGTATTTTAATGTGTGGTTGGCGTCGAGATGTGCGAGACATGGTCCTGTTACTTGACGCAATTGTGGAGCATGGAACCGAATTGCACATCATTTGCGAAGTCCCGATCCACCTGCGGAACAAATTACTACAAGAAGGTGGGTTGGCCGTGGACAATTTGAAACATATCACGCTCGTTCATTACGTTGGGAACACAGCAATTCGCAGACAACTGGAAAAGTTACCATGGCATTCGTTCACATCGATCATGATCCTTTCGGACCAGTCACGGGAATTGGATATTATGCACTCGGATTCGCATTCATTAGCTTCGTTACTCTTGATCCGAGATCTGCAAGCGCGTAGTTCCAGTCGGAATAGCGTCATCCAGGGAGCCCCTGGCTACTGCAAATGTATCAGCGAAATCCTCGATCCGCGCACACAACGAACGATATCTACGAGCACGACTATCCTGACTTTGTCGGAGTTTATCCAATCTAACGAGCTCGTTAGTTGTATCCTTGCGATGATCTCTGAAAGTCGCGACGTACGCGTAATCCTGGACGAATTACTGGGACCTCAGGGAGCGTTTTTCGAGGTCGAACCATCCTATCGCTATTGCGAACCATTGGAGCAAGTGTCTTTTTGGCAACTGGCAAAGCGTGTGACGGTCCAAGGAGGTATTTTGTGCGGGTGTCAAGTGCGTGGCGCCGAGGAGACGATTCTGAACCCTGGATCCAAGCATCAAGCTCAAGGTTGGGATACCATCGATCTGGTTGTGCTCAGAAATGACGACGACGGCTTTGCAGCACACGAGTCGTCGTTTGTACCATTGATTACAGAAGACTTTGAACGTACAACACGCAGTCGTCAGGTTAAGGCGACGTATTCGAGACAGCGGCTTTTGGACGCCTTTGTCCACGAGTCGGATCTTAACAACTTCAATGAGTTGGGCGGTGAGGCCGATCGAGCCACAATTATGCGGGCTCTGTACGCTTTCGACGCTGGTGAAGATGATCTTAGTGTCAGTGCGCCGCAGCCTGCTGGTAGCAGCATGTCGGACGTTTTGTCGACACAAAACCACCAAGTGAGTGTGCGTGCCCTGGTGGCAGCGGCTCGAATTCTGGCAGATGCATTGGAAAAAGCTGATGCAAGCCATGACAAAAACGCCTAACACTCACGAAGTTGTACGTTGGGCAATATAGATTGCCAAGATCGAGGATGCCTTTACAATCGTTGCGTATTACACTTTCTACGAGGTACAAAAACGGTCTTACACCGCTATATAAAGCGTGAAAGTACACGCATAAGTCTAAAATGACACGGAATAACACAAAAGCACCGTATTATCACGCGGTTCTTAGGTCGCGTGGGAGGTGTTTCGACTTAACCGTGAAACGATTAGGAAATACTGCCGTAGCACAATAGTCGCTGGCTTGCGCCTCCTCATCTTTCCGCTTTACAATAGTCCTCCGTCGATGAAGATATGAGCACACAGAAGGTCATTCCAGGCCTCGAAGATGCCATGGCGGAGGCACCACCGGAAGTTGAGGTCGCGCCACCTCTCGCTGGATCTGCCACATTTACAGGAATAGTAACGCCAAAGCCGAGCGAGTCAATGGAACGAAAGAGATCGGAGAGGCTAGCGAGGATGCCGACCAGCAGAGCCGAAATGCTGGCCAAACAGAACCGAGCTATCGCCAAAATCAAGGCCCCGTCGAAGAATATTACGACATCCGAGTGGCTCGCTTATCGCATTGACCAATATATTTCTACTCGGAGAGGGCAAACGGCTTCGCTATCGATACTTGGACTGCTGCTCATGACCTTCGGCGGCTGTTTCTTGAAGGCGGCGCGCCCATCGACTGCCTTTCGAGAGACTGTGTGGGAATCGTGGACGTATTTAGCGGACGCGGGCACGCACACTGCTCTGATTGAAGAAGTACGAAGCTCACAATAATTTTCGGGTGTATGTATCCATTTTGAATTCTCACATTATTGTGTATTGCGGGCCGACAGGGAATACGAGTAGTGGGCGTAGTAATGAGTCTCATTGGTATCTTGTATTTTTCCGTAATCATGGGTTTTGTCGTGGACGGTATTCGCGCCAAGATGGACATGCTCAAGAAAGGCAAGTCCAATGTCGCGGAACAGAAGCACACGGTAAGTGTATACCGTACACATAGTTGCGAATGATAATTCTTATTTTCTGATATTCTGTTGCTTTGTTTTACCTTCAGCTTCTACTTGGATGGTCCGACAAGTCGATTTCGTTAATTCGACAAATATGTTTGGCCAACGCTAGTGAAAACGGAGGCGTGATCGTTGTACTCGCCGAAATGGAAAAAGAGGAGCTCGAAGCCGAGCTCGAGTCTCAGATGCGCAAGGAAGAGCTGCGGGGAACGCGCGTCATTTTTCGCACGGGCACACCGCTACTATCGGTAGATCTTCTGAAGGTCTCAGCTCATCGTGCAAGGAGTATTATTATCATGGCAAATTCATCTGGAGACGCGGATCGGTCGGACGCGGCAATACTACGGACTGTCTTGAGCTTGAAGACTCTGCCAGAGTTATCAGGTCACATCGTGGCTGAATTACGCGACATCGACAATGACCCTCTACTACGACTTGTAGGTGGAGATGATGTCGAGATCCTCGTCTCCCATGACGTTATTGGTCGCCTTGTACTAATGTCAGCTCGCTCTCCTGGTCTTGCTCGAGTGTATTCGGCTCTCCTTGGGTTTGAAGGGAACGAGTTTTACTTCAAGGCGTGGCCCGAATGCGTCGGAGGTATATTTAGTGGACTTGCAGAGCGCTTCCCGAATGCAACCCCGCTCGGTATCAAAAGGAAAAACGGCGAGGTATTTATTTGTCCGAACGCCAACATGGTAGTTGAAGAGGGAGATGCGATCCTGGTGTTGGCTGAAGACGACGACACGTACAAAGTATGCCCTTCCGTACCGATTGACGTCGGAAAAGTGCCAGAACCGCCTCTTAAAGTCCCCGGACAAGAACGAATTTTAATGTGCGGATGGCGTCGAGATATCCGCGATATGATTCAGCTGCTTGATGCTGTCGTTCAGCCCGGGACAGAGCTGCACATGATCTGTGAAGAACCAGTTCATCTGCGAAACAAAAGTCTTCAGGATAGCGGCCTTGACGTTGGTACATTGAAACACCTCCGGCTTGTGCACCATTTGGGCAATACGGCGATTCGAAGACAGCTTGAAAAGCTGCCATGGGGCTCTTTCACCTCGATCATGATACTGTCGGACCAGTCACGAGAAACAGACATTATGCACTCTGACTCGCACTCGCTGGCCTCCTTGCTCCTCATCCGAGACTTGCAAGCACGTAGCTGGAAAAAGATTCACGGCGCTAAGGCAGTACCCGAATATTGCAAATGTATCAGCGAGATTCTCGATCCAAGGACCCAACGCACAATCTCCACAAGTGCCACGATCCTCAAACTGTCCGAGTTTATCCAGTCGAACGAGCTCGTGAGCTGCGTCCTTGCAATGATTTCCGAGAGCCGAGACGTACGCGTGATTCTCGACGAATTGCTGGGCCCCCATGGCGCGTATTTCGAGGTCGAACCGTCGACTCGATATTGTGAAGTGTTTGAAAAGGTTTCGTTCTGGCAATTGTCCAAGCGTGCGATGACTCGCGGCGACATTTTGTGTGGGTATCAAGTTCGGGGCGCAGAGGACACTGTGCTGAACCCGGAAGACAAAGACCAGCCTCGAGTATGGGGCAACGTGGACGTGATCGTGATCCGGAACGCCAAAAATGCAACAATGAGTGCTCATAGATCCTCCCTCGCAGCAGTGAACGCTGAGGACTTCGAGCGGACCACGAAGAGTCGACAGGTTAAGGATCAGCTGTCTCGGCAGCGGCTATTGTCTGCTATCATCCAAGACGCCGATCTCGGTAATGTCAATAAAGCGGACGGTGATGTCGAGCGAACTACTATCATGCGGGCGTTGTCGTCTTTCGCCGAAGTGGGCGATGACGACGGCTACGGCAATCACTCGGCCTCCTTCGCGTTCGCTCGGAGTCGACAGGCTAGCGTCCGCGGTCTCATTGCTGCCGCACGAATGCTCGCCGACACGCTCGAGCGCGCTGAGAACAGCCGAAGCTTAGACAGCGAAACCTGCGAAGAGGTCGAAGAAACCGTGTCCGCGTTCGAAGACCACATCCTGTAACATGTGCAACGTAATGTAGCCATCGCTGCAAAAACACATGGCTACATTCGTACTTAATAAAACTAATGTGACCCACACGATCCACCTGTTTGACTTGAGTTGAGTATGCTGGAATGTTCGAGAAAACTTTGGCCTGTAGCTGCGATCTGTGCCCGGTCTGAAGCGCCCAAAGTGGAAATTGACTGGGGCTCGCGGCGCCACGGGCAGGCCTCGATAGATAGGTAAACTCAGGAGGATAGCATGACAGACGCGACCGCTGAGGAGTTCAAGGCGCAGGGCAACGAGCTGTACAAGCGTGGCGATTACCAGCGCGCCATCGACAAGTATACGCAGGCTATCGACGCCGCCCCCACTGTCGTGGCCTACTATGGCAACCGCGCCGCCGCCTCCTTCATGCTGGGCAAGCACAAGGACGTGGTGACGGACTGCAACCGCGCTATCGTCTTCGACCCGCTCTATATGAAGGGCTATGTGCGCAAGGCTAAGGCGCAGCTCGCACTGGTACGAAGATGGATACATGTGGCCATGATGGGCGGCTCATGAATTAGTTTCTTATGGCCATCATTTTTTTTTCTCTTATTAGGGCGACAATGACGCCGCCATGAAGACGTACCAGACGGGCCTCGTGCGTGACCCTAACAACGCCACACTGCTCAACGAGAAGCGCACACTCGAGATGGCGCTTGACAAGCTCCAACGCGGCAAGGAGCACATCGCAGCGGTACGAGAAGATGTCTACATTGACAAGTGTTAGGCTGCTATGTATCTGATGGTGGCTAACATCTTGGATTTTGTTTTATACTTTTGCAGGGCCGGTTCTCTCAGGCGGTGAACGTGCTGGACAGCGCGGCGCAGGTGTGCTCGGGTTCCAGTCAGATCAAGCTGCTGCGCGGCGAGGCGCTCATCGGCTGCGAGCGGTACGACGAGGCTTTCGCTGCGCTGACGCAACTCATGCGCACAAATTCGAGCAGCCCCGAGCTGCTGTTCCTGCGAGCGCGTTGCCTGTACTACCAGGGCGAGTTCCCTAGCGCCATCAAACACCTGCAACAGGCACTGCGCTCAGACCCGGACAACTCGAAGTGCATGAAGGAGATTAAGCGCATCCGCCAGCTGGAGAGCAGCAAGGAGGAGGCCAATAATGCCTTCAAGGTCGGGAAGCTGGCCGAGGCCGTCGAGATGTACACGGAATGTCTTAAGATTGACCCGCAGAACAAGGCGTTCAACTCGAAGATCCACTGCAATCGTGCCAACGCGTTATCGCGCCTGAACCGACATGAAGAGGCTATTAAGGACTGCGACAAGGCCATCTACTATGATCACGGATACGCCAAGGCGTACCTCCGCAAGGCTGCTTGTCTGAAGGCCCTCGGCGGTCTGGACAACCTGGAGCAGGCGCTGCGTGTATACGACCAAGCTTCGAAACTAGTCGGCGACGACGCCCAGCGCGACATCCAGGGCAACATTCGTCAGACCAAGCTGGACATTAAGAAGGCGAAGCGCAAGGACTACTATAAGATCCTGAACGTTTCACAGAGCGCCACCGAGGCGGAGATCAAGAAGGCATACAAGAGGTTGGCTCTGAAGTTCCACCCGGATCGCCACGCAGGCAAGACGGACGAACAGAAGGCCGAGGCCGAGGCTTCGTTCAAGGACATTGGTGAGGCTTACGCGGTGCTGTCAGATGCACAGAAGCGACAGCGCTACGACTCCGGAGTGGATCTCGAGGACCTCGATAGCGACTTTGGCGGAGGTGGCATGGGCGGCGGCATGGGCGGCGTTGACCCCTCCCAGATCTTTCAGGTACACAATCAGATTTCCCCGACGCATTGTTGTATTTTTATGGTTTACTGACTGGACTTGGTTGAATTTTTCCGACGAATCTTGTAGATGTTCTTCGGCGGTGGCGGCATGGGAGGAATGAGTGGCGGTATGGGCGGCATGGGTGGCGGCATGGGAGGCATGGGCGGCCAGCGATACCACTTTGGCTAGAGAGAGTATCTGCATGTTCCGTGTACGCGTGCGAGCGTGTAGTGTTCGGATACAGACGAGAGATAAGAAGTTTAAGACGGCGATTTGCCAGTCGTCATTGACGATATTAAGCATGCACTCGGAACTTGCATCCCCATAGTCCACCTTCAAATAGTTTGGTGTGGTGTACAACATGGTACACTAACGCGGCCTCTAACAGGCTCTAGGGGTACTCTTCATGCCATTTTATGCACAGGTTGAGCGGACAATGTAACCTAAACCAATACGTCCGTCCACCAGCGTACGCCAAGAGAAAGAACGCGTGAGTCAACTCATTCTTGAGGCGGACTTGCTCGCTAAACTCTGCTACCTTCTCCTCAGCGTCTGCAGGTGTCGATTGGCCTTCGCGAGTGCGCTGGCGTATGGCGAGGTTGTACAGGCAGAGAAAGTGCTTTCGCCAGTTCTGGAAGCTTTGAGGGCACCGATGCGGATTTGGCAGGCACTGTAAGCTTTTGGGCTTGTAGCTGTAACATCATAGTGGTCACCGGGACCCCATCAGCTCTAAGCTCATTGCTCCTCGGTCTCCGTCGACAACGTCGTACTCATGCCGAGGTAACGACTGCGCATATGGTGCCGGGCACCACTCGATGACTGCTCTAAATTTCTTCCACGCGTAGACTTGGAGTCTTTTGGCCAACCTTGCCGTCGAGGAAGAACTTCTCTACCGTAGCGGCTATAGTTGACGTATCTAGGAAGTTTAGGACACGCAGTTCGTACTCGTACGTGACAGCGATACGCTTGTACTGCTTGTTTTTCGATACGCCGCCGCCAGCCTTGCGTGGTCGGCCGGTTCGCACCATCTTGGCCGCGGAAGAAAGCAAAATGAGCAAAGTGGAAGCCACGGTGCTTTCGGGTGAATAGCAGTGAAGCATTGATCTTTATAACTATAAAGACACTATAAACGTCACCTTTTGGTGTGTGCTTTATAGACAGATTCTGATTGGATAAGAGGACGTATGCTCTATGAGATATAGTCTCTATGAGATATCCTATGCAGTATGGACTATTTCTCTCATCCAGTCGTTCGTACCCGTAACCTGATAACATTCATCAATCGACCCAATGACTGCCATCTCACAGAAACGTCTTCGTACGAACGAAGCGGGTAAATTCGCTGACGCGGCTGAGATTCATTGTGTCAATGAGTACAATGGCTACAATCTCCCGGAAGACAACGTCCCTATTAAACGCATTCCGGTCGGTAGCGTGACGCCCGCCGAGTTCTTTGCCACATACGTGTGCACGCGGAGGCCCGTGGTGCTGACCGGTTACCTGCAGGACGAGGACTTCTCTGCTCCCAGCAAGTGGTCGACCTCGGACGACCGCCTCATTGAGCTCGCGGGCGACACCACGTTGACGGTGGAGCGTCGTGGGGATATCCGCGACAAGTTTGGCAAGGGAATTGCAGTGGAGATGCCATTCCGTGACTTGCTGAAGCTCATTGCGTCGGGAGATGAGATGCACTACTTGACGACGCAAGAGGTGGCGTTCGAAGAAGACGGACGGCCGGAGATTATGGCCCCGTTCATGAAGCAGCTTCAGACAGACTTCCCCATGCGTCCTAAGCTCATGGGCCACTTGATCCCGCAGAATATCAACATGTGGATGGGGAATAACAAGCACGGATCCTCGACAGGACTGCACCATGACCACCACGACAACCTGTACATTCTGATGCGCGGTAAGAAGCGTTTCCGTCTCTATTCGCCTGGTGACGCTGACAAAATGTATGTGCGCGGACGCATGGCGCACGTGCACCCGAATGGTTTGATCAACTACGTCGGCAAGGAGACGACGCCGTATGGCGCTGATCCGGCTGCGGAACGTGAGGCTCTTGCGGCTATTGAGAGGAATGAGGCGGAGTATGAGCTGACTGAAGCCGAACAGGCCATGGAGACAGGTGAGCCTGGAGCGGAAGCTCGTCTTGACGCGGCTGAGGAACGCCTGGAAAGGGCCATGTTTGGTGTACTGCGCGCTGATAAGAGCGAAGATGAAGGCGACCTGGAGTTTGAGGATGGCGCCTTCCACTTTGAGGAGAGCGAAGCTGAGGGAGATGACGAGAGCGAGATCGACGAGCTGGATGAACTTGCTCTGGACCCCGAGGAGGAAGAAGAGAAGAAGACCAAGCGTGATGCCTGTCAGACGGAGATTACGTACCCTGTGAGTTTCAGCCAGGTTGACACGTTCCGGTTGCGTGACGGCGAGCGGGCACGGCGCGAATTGGATGCCGAGTTCCCCAAGTTTAGTCAGGCTAAGGTCGCCTTCTGCGACTTGGGGGTAGGCGACATGCTGTTCCTTCCTGCTTCTTGGTTTCATGAGGTGGAGTCATTTGGCTCTGTCCAAGGCAACGGCCACTTGGCTTTAAACTACTGGTACCATCCACCGGACCAACTCACACCCGAACACTTTGCTTCACCATACTCATCGCCCTTCTGGCAGCGGGACTGGGAGCAGCGTTTTACGTCAAAGGATGAAGAATAAATAAAACTAAGAAGGCGAGACGCTTGTGCTCGAGCTTGATCGAATTGCTGATTAAGGCGGAAACTTTGATGGGTCGTATGGTCACATAATTTGAACAAAACTTGAGCTTTGCTTACGTGTCGATCTCAAACGAACTGACAAAATTGAAGACCAGTGGAGGCTTGCAAAATAGTCGGTGATGGACTCCAAAAGATGTTATAACCGTCTCGTCACGATTCATGAATGCCTCTGCTGAACAACGGACTGCAATGAAGCGGCATTGGGGCTCAAGAGGACTTCAGTGATTTGCAAGTTTGCTGGACATTCGATGCTTTGGACGCTCTACATTCATGAAGGTGAAGACGACGACGTAAAATATGAGAGCGGCTTCGATCAGGATCAGCACACGTTGAATGATGCAGCAGCTAAATGCACGGAGAATAGACTGTATACCGAAGAGCGAGGCTGGAGCAAGAATGAACACGAACGGTATGGTAATCGGCCCTTGAACGCATTAGTTACGGATCGTAGAAATTAAACGCTGACTACGTAGATGGGTACAAGAGCTTAAAACTTAACTGCGATGGCTACTGACAGTAGTGCTGGAGTACGAAATGGGTTCGACTGGTACAATGTGCCTCTTTGAATGCACTTGCAACATGTAGCCATCGAGTCGCTTGGTGCTTGTAACCAGCATTTCGCAATTCGAACATCATCCCGGACGTCGAGCAGCGCAGGGTCTTCGCAAACGCGATGAATACAGTACCTGAAGTGAGCGACATCTTCCAAGCTTTGGAGCTCAATGACGACGACATTGTTCCAGCACCTGACAAAGTGAAGATAGAGGCTGTGGAGCCATTGCCAGAGGGATGTAGCCATGTGAGGCGGCATCGAGTCAGGAAGTGGTTCAGAACGACGTTCAAGTGGTGTGTTGGGGCTCTGTCACTTCGGTGCCTACGACGCCAAGAACACACTCGCACTCGTGCAATACGCAGATCAGTTGCTCAAGTACAAGTACCAGAAGAAGCAGACGATATCCGCTTAATAACCGAAGAAGACGACGCCTCAGTTCATGATCAAATCCCACGTATCGAGACAGGAACTCTACCACATCCCCACAATGTGGCCGATTCCTGGGATAACAAGCTTCTAGGACCTCTCAGCCCAGCCCAATTAGACACCTCACCAGCGCATGCTCCTAGAATATACGGTGCTTCTAAAGGCGATCTCCTGACAAACTTGTTGTATGGCTACATGAACAATGTGGATGTGCAAAGCACTCAGGGAAGTTCTGTGAGAATGTGTGCAGCTCAGAATGCAGCAATCCCTTCAGCTCCAACTCCAGATACGCAGATGAAGCTAGGACCATGGAGTAGCGATGAACACGAGCGGTACTGCTCTGGTCTGGAAATGTATCGCTACGGATCATGGAAGCTCATTGCGGAACATGTTGGTACAAGAACTGAACGTCAAGTACTGAGCCATACTCAAAGCATACGAGCAAAAAGAAAACGAGCCGATGAACGGGAGAAGCGCGACCAGGCTGGGCGTGCTTCCTCCCTAGCCAGCAAAAGTGCAAGGACTACTTCAGCTACTTCAGCTGTATCGAGCACTCCAGGCGCGCTAATTTACTCGACTATGCGGAACAGGACATCAGAGGAGCTTCTGATTGCTTCAATGAAGAATCCATTTTCTACAAGCAGTAGTTCAAGTTCGACCAAAGAAACTTCCTCAAAAATTACGGCTCAGTGTGACGCTGTAGCCACTAATTCTGCCATTTTATCGCCAACTATCGCAGGAGTTTTCAGTTTTCAGCTGACTTCTGAGGAGAACCTAATGGTGGAGCAGCAAAATGCAACGGAGTGGGTACATAAGGACAATTTGGAGCTATTATTGACTACTGAGGATTATACAGAGCGGTATGGAGATGCATGTCTCGATTTTGATGTGTGCTTTCCATCGGTAGACATATTAGTAGAAAACGTTTTTAGTGATGACGAGCTGCTCGAGCTTCTTGACAGCGCATCGACCCTGGCGAAAGCTCCAACTGCTGTGTGAGGATCGCATGTTTTTAGGGTCCCATTTCTCGCATATCCACATTCGGAACAACAACATTCGACATCATGTCAATCCATAAAGTATACCATTGCTATCAAAGTATTGCAGTATTTCTTCAATAAAAAACAAAATGATCCGAATTACCGGCGGCGATGGTATTTAAGTACTTCTGATGCCTGTGCTGAACAGAAACTCACGCCGAAATGTTCTCCAACTTTTTTATGCTAGACCATATTCACAATTTCTCGTGAGAGTATTGTAAAGGCGATATTTTGTTGACAAGGATGCAGATATACTCGAGTTTGCAAACCGCTTTCGCTTTTATCCGCGGCAATATTCGCCCCTAACTTGAATATAGCCAACATATGACACGTTAATGTATGTAAGGTGGTTGAGTTGAGTACAATGCGCCAGCAGATTTTTTTTAACATGTAGCCACTCAGCGACGTTAAAGATTACGACCACTTTATTTCGCAGCTTCCCGACTGTGACGACACTGACTGTCCCGATGACAAGCTCACTATCAATGACCTCTACCCAGAAAATCAGCAGCTTTTTGTGCTGATGTGCGGTAGGCCAACCTTTCATTGGAGAACATGGACCTCGAAATTTAACAGCTACCGCACATCCAGAACAGAGAAAGATGGCGAAGCAGATTCGCGGCGCATACTTATAGAAGACGCCCGTCATCCCCAAACGCGATTCTCGAATCTGAAATACCCATTTTGCTTGGTAGCGACGAGAAACTTGTTGACTGTCTGGATATCCTGTCAACTTCCAGTCGACTCAGGCGGATATAATAGTGCTCACATCAAGCCGTAAGCTGCTGGCCAACTCAAATTTCGACAACTTCGGTCTAACTTCACTGCTTCGTTGTAAAAAAACTCTTCGGTTTTGAGTACGTCGTATGATTTCAGCGGCTGCAGCTGGCTTCGACAAAACTGAACAGCGATTTCCACACGACCCGTCGACGTTCACGGTGAATTCCGGTACACTCGATTGCAACAATAAACGGTTAGTACTAGGCGCGCGCCTAACGAATAAAGCACACCGAGTACTAAAAGAGACAACGAAGTGCGGTAATGGGCAATGAGGGCGAAGATGGCGCTAGGGAGACTTTTGTCTGGTCTGAAGTCACTTGTAGGAATGGCTACATGCAAGTGCAGTATTGCCATTGCACTTTCCAACACTTCACTTTCAGCACCGATATTCATCCTAACCATCACCTTTTTTCATTCTACAACCCCAATTCAAATATCCACGGCTACCAATGTACCCAACTTCAAAGCAAACACGACTCCACTGCATCCCATCATTTCTCTCTCTGGTTCGCAATTACGCTCCACCATCGTCGCTTGAGCCGCTTCTTCCTCTGGCTCACGTGGCTGCGACTTTGCCTTAAGTGCAGCCATTTCCCGCAGAATCCACGGGGAGAGTGGGTGGTCATCCACATCGACGCACTCTCTCGTTCGTAACGGATCCGCATGGCCCCCGAGTTCAAGGCCGCCAGAGGAAGTGCGAGGTTGCAGTTTGGGAACCGCCTGAGCAGATTTTTCGACACGTATTCCCACATGGCGTCCTCGCCCTTAAGTTGCTGAAGGCAAACAGCGCCACAACAGGGCCTCAGTACCACCAGCCTGGGTGTCGCGGCTTCTGCGAATCCAACTGGACGAAGAACGCGGCTCCAAACGTTTCGTACGCACAAGTGAGCAGCGCCTCGAACGCGTTCTTTTAGCTGCGAGTTGGCGGTTGTTCCGTCTGTTGAAATTCAGTAAGTTGAGTTTGCGAGACACGGGGGCCCACAACTTGCGCTCCCACACAGCACGCGAGTGCTTGCGCCAAAACGTGCGGAACTTGAGCCCAAACGCAGGGTGCTTCTCCTCCTCGAACGGAGCTGGCAACTCGCCATAGACTGCCTCCCACGGCATCTGCGCCTCAAAGTCTCCATCTTGCGCGCTAATTCCACTTGGCTACGGCACATTTCCTTGCTCATAGCTAATTTGCCTCGCTTGTGCGACTTTTCTTTAGAAACCTCATTGGTTTCGGAGTGGCAGCCTCAGACTTGTGGTCTCGCTTGTGTTTCGGAGAATCTCCACGAACTCTTGATAAAACTTCAGCGATAACAGATGCAGCCACTTCCGTTGCGGCTGCAGAGGCTGCATCTTCGACTGGCATAGTACTAGCCTCCGACTCCGAGCCACGTTTTGGTGTTGATACAGCAACGGGATTTGAAGCTGGCGGCACTGCACTAGCCTCCGGATAACCACCATGCATTGGAGTCGATTTAGCAACATGATTCGAGGCTGGTGGCACAGTCCTAGACTCCGGCTCAGAGCCACACTTCAGCGTCGATACATCAACAGGACTTGAAGCTGACGGCATTTCGCTAGCATTTGGCTCACTGGTGGAGATAATTCTTTCACTTTTACGTCTACACTTCGCCACCATCTCGGGCTCGTCAGAACCTGCTCGCTGCTTCCGACGCACTGGAGCTGGACGCTCTCCAGTCGGCACGACTTTCCTCAGTCTTCTTCTCTCTCTTCTGGACGGCCGGGGGAGCAGCTCCATCCGCTCTTGTTGAAACATCAGGCACCGAAGCCGCTTCCCTCCTGGGATGTAGCAGTCTTGACGGTAGCTCTCCGCTTCCGTCTCTTCTCAGCCGCAGACACAAGCGCAACCTGTTGCTGCTCCATCGAAACTCCCACAGCCCGTGGAGGCGGCGCGGATTGAACAGTCCGCGGCAGCTCAAACTGGATGACGCTAATGACTTGGTAGCTCCTCTCCACAAACGCCAGCAACACCGTCTCCCGTTGGCCCAAGAACTCGAGGAACAAATGCTTGAGCAGCGCCATGCTACGCGTCGCCGTGGGGTACTGGAGATAGAGGAACACACACCCACGCGCGTCGAAGTGGCATTTCGGCTTCGAGGGCAGAATATCCGCCTGACTCAGGCTCTGAGCGCTGGTTCTCAGCACTGGGTAGATGGTGGTGCATCCCTGGGCATCATGGGACCAAGGTGTACTCCTGTTCGTTAAGGAAATCGGCGAAGATACGATGCAGCATCGCGATGTTCTGACACTTGAGCCGCAGCTCCAGATACGCCGAGAAATCCTGCAGTATGGCGTAATCTCGAGGCACGGAGCTGGGCGGAGCCTCGCCTCGACTCACGTACCCATCCACGCGTCAGGATGGAGCAGGAATGGCACGCCGCCATGATGTTCACGGTCTCTGTTAGTCTTGTTAACGTTCTAAGACGGACAAGTGACTAGCGACAGGGATTTGCATTGTAAGGTTTGTATACGCAAGATGACGTATACCGAGACAGAGTCTACCCAAATGGGTTCAGCCTGTGCCGTTAACCATTGTACCAGCCCAGCCATGTGTGGAAGCTTTTAGCGAGCAGTTTGGACTGCTCGAACTCCTTGGCCATAGCGTATTTGCCTTCTGTCTCCACGATTTTGAAGGCTCTGGAACGAGCGAAGGAGGCGGCAGAGCGTTCGATGTGCAGTTGAGCTCGACGACAGCGCATACGCAGCTTGGCACACTGCGAGACAACTCGTCGCCAGTGACGAAATGCTCGTGACTGACGACAGCGAGTCGTTAGTTGACCGGCGGCGACAAACTGACTCGGACCTCCGCGGTACAAGCGACGGTAGAGATAGAGCCGAGTATACGCCTGGAGGACGCGCACTTTCACCGCTTGATGCGCCAGTACAGCAGCTCGACTGAGGGTCTTGGGACTCGTCGGTGAAGTTTGATGGATAGCGTTGGTAGGGTCTTTGTACGGAGATAGTAGCACTACTCGAAGCTTTATACGTGGCTTTCTGGCATACAACCGGACACGACAGCACTTCACTGCTTCTCGGTCTATATGAGGAGCCTCGACGCCGTTTACCTTCCCGTCCAACAGGGCCGTCGTTAGTTTTTCGAGAGCTAGCGACTCGCGACGGCACTCTCGTCTCACTGAGGTGTTTAGCAGCAACAAGTCGCTCTTGATAAGCCGCAATTGCTCATCAAAGTCCACGCAAAACTCAACGAGCGAAGTACTGCATCGACGTGCAATATCGGATCCAGCAGCACGTACTGGTTCATGTCGGCGATCCTGGTCTCCCGCTGACCTGTTCGACCTCAAATCTCGAGGCGATGTTGAATCTGCATGTGTGTCTACTTCGCGCGGTCTTGCCGCACGTTTCCTAAGTAGAAACAACTTTTTTGCTCGAGCCAAGGCAGGGAACGCTGCCACGTCAGTCATGGCTATCCTCCTGGATCCGCCGTGACGCTTCAATATGGCTGCATCGCTATTCGGGAAAGGTTATTTTCAACGTAGTGGAGTAAGTGATGGTGAACAACAATATTGCACCATTTGTGTACCTGGCATGCATGTAACGTCATCGACAAATTAAAGCGTGGTTGCTATCTGTCAATGTTTGCCTCAGTGCATTGTGACACACTGTACTTTCTCCCCCTGTAAGTTGCTGATCATATACTAAAGGGATTAAGAAATCACATTATTATTATAATTCAGTTATTATTGCAGTAACTATGCTATAGTATGTAGTAGTGTAGTTTCTTCAGAACCAACCACTGCGTCGGCGCTGCTGCGCCTCCTAACTACACGCTAATGCTATCACTTCCTCTTTTACCATCTACAAGTCAGTGCCTTCTCATCACCCAACTTACCCCTTTAACAGGTTATGAGCCCAAGCCAAGCCTCAAACGACGACTTCCCACGCCTCGTCGGCGCTGACAACTTCGACGTGTGGAAGACCCGCGTCTGCGTAGCCCTCGACGGAAAGCATCTTCTCGGCTTCGTGACAAAGCCCGACTACCAATGCGTTTCTGAGGATGAAGCTGAAGAGAGCGGAAGCGAGATGTCCGACGTCGACGACCCGCCGAAGCGCAAGTCAACCGAGCAGGCTGAAGTCGACTCTGACGCCGTGGAACTATGAAGAGAGTGACGAAGAACCCAAGCCTCCCTCAGAATCTGACGAAGAATTGGGAGATGACTCCGACACTCCGATCAAGCGCAAAGATCTACCCACCGTCCGACCGTTCAACCGCCGTCAAGCTGCCAAGGAACGCAAGCCAGAGAGAAGACCCAACCTCTCAACCAGCGTGAGCGACGTCGCCAGGATGCTAAGACCAAAGCTTTCCTGATGAAGACGATGGACAACACTCACGTCCGACTGGTTAAGAATCTCACGACCTCGTACGAGATCTTTAACTTCATCTGCCAGAAGCATGAGGGAGCAGTCTTTCACGGCGACCCCTACTTCATCCAGCATTACTTGATGGAGATCAAGTACAAGAAGGCTCCGATCTCACTGAGTTCTTCCTCAAGCTGGAGAATGCGATGAAAGCCTCGGATGAAGCCACCGAATCGGTAATGACGGAAGGACAGTAATCTATCTATCTGTTCCATTCCATGCCCAAAACTTGGAAGAATGACCTCCGTATCCGGAAGGGTCGACGGATGTACATCCCGTACGAAGGCCTGAAGCAGAGCATTGAAGGAAAGGTTCGCGACCTCCAGGCCCAAGAGCGCTACACGCTCTCCAAGGGAACGCCGGAGACGACAGAGACCAAGAATGAGCGTGCTCTCGTCGCGGCACCTACGCCCCGAACATCAGTCCCTGATACTGGCAATGTCTGCTCGTATTGCGACCGCGCGCGCCACACTATCCAACAGTGCCGCAGTCTGCAAAAGGATCTGCGCGACGGCCGTGTCAAGGCTGGCACGATTCTCCTTGCAAATTTCGTGTTCAAGGAGGAAACACGCAAAGAGACCATCCGTACCGCAACAACAACAACAAGACCTGGAATCGTGGACGCAACGATCGCGACAACTCCAATCGTCGTGACAAGCGCAACAGGGGAGGCGCTGAGGCTAAGCGCGGCAACCGTGGAAAGCACCGTGATCAGGACCGAGCCCGGAACCGCCCCCTCGACTCAGACTCGGACGATGAGGACGACGAACGTGATAGTAACCGCAAGGTGTTTCGCCAAGAACGCCGCGATGTCGGACTGATCGCCGTCGCCACTACGGTCAACCGTCCCGTAAGCCTCACGGCTCAAACCACGTCAAGCTGGACCCCATACGGACTATCGACTCTGGGTGTACGCGTCATGTGACGCACAAGTTTCGGTGGTTCAATCCCCCCACCTTCATCAAGACTATCAACACCTTCATCCGATTTATTGGGTTAGCGAGAAGGTCCAGGAGGAGAACATGCGGACGTTGCTCACGTCAGGCAGGACGTTCGAGCATCATCCGTACGCGTTTTATGCGACGGATGTCACGTTTCAACAGGCCAGCAGGCCCGCCGGTAACATGGCGGAAGCGCTCCCCTATTGCAGCGCTAAGCATAAACTGTATGGCTACAAGGTCGAAGTGTCGGTAAGCCTTCGTGGCTTTGATATCAATTGCACGGAGCACTCTCGCGGCAATACTGCCGACATCACGATGTTCTGGCGCAACGAGGCCTTTCACTACGTCACACACCAAAAGTCGGACGACTACCGCATGCTGCGGGACACCGGTCTCCTTGCCAGGGAGTATCCCGATGGGTGGGCGATCCTGGCGGACAAGGGGTACCAGGGTATCGAGCAATACGTACGCTGTATCTACCCAACCAAGGGCACCCACCTACCTGCTGCCATCGTTCAGCAAAATGCCGACATTTCTAGCGATAGCATCATTGTTGAGAACTGGTTTGGGAGACTGTGCGGGCTTTGGCGCATTTGTGTCGACAAGTACCGGTGAGGGGAGGATCGCTACGACGACATCTTCCAGGCGTGCCGGCGCTGATGAACTTCCACGTCGGGTTCTACCCGCTTCGCACGACCAACGGCGAGGAGTACCGTACCGCGAGCGCCGGAATACGCTAGTGACTATCGGTCGAGAGAAGCAGAAGAAGCGACGCCTCTCTCAGGAGCGATACCGCGAGCGCCGGCGTCTTCGCCAGCGAATGTCGCTAGACGACCGAGCCGATAGTGAGGGATCCGATGACGACGACGATTTAACGCAGATGTAGCGTAGTTCGCGAGTGTTGTAGCTCAGGGTTAAGAGAAACACCCTTTTACTAAGTGATAGTGAAAATCCTCATTTGGCGTGTCCAACCTGTATCAATGCGCGTTTTCGTGTGCTTCAGGTTATTGTCAACATCATAACTTCCGGGTTGCACACAAACTGGTTATGATATCAAGTGGAGAAAAAGTATCTTTTTTTTACAAGTTTAGCTTACGCCCAGCAATTGGTAGGATATGCCTTCTAAATGGATACAGTATCCAAAGTGCTGAGTCATGCACAGAGTATTAAACGAATACTCGTGCATGAATAATTCATGCACGGAGGCGGAGGAGGAAAGACGAGGAACGCTAGCACGTTGTGACGACTCTAACTTCGGGTGTTGCTGGCCAGATGCTGTGGCCACAAGTCCCAGTCGCGTGTCAGCTCAAGAAGCGGAAATTCACACCCGTAAAGCTTCTTGCTTCCTTCTATTGACCGTCCTAGTACCAGAGATCTGTCATCCGTCGTGAACCACCTGGTACCGACAACAGACAGTCCGATATTCCGCCTAGGAACTTGAGACTCGCAAATCTCAAGAAAAAAAGTATTACTGGGGGACTGCTCTATTCGGGCCGACTTGACAGTTGAACAGGTTTCGTGAGCACGAGGCAGCTTATACTTTTTCGTTTCTTACTACACTACTCGAGCTACAGTCGATGCATTGTCGATCACAAGTTCACTATTTTGTTTTGAGATTTCATTCCGTCTCTGAAGTGGAGCCATTCGTTCGGCTCGGAACTGCAGCGGAATGTCGAGAAAGCGACGCGGCCGAGTGCTGACGAGCCAACGTGGCAGCAGACGCAAATGCCGATACTGCCGACAACGTGGCACTTCCTTCCTCCGTTATGTCACGCGCGCTGCGTCGCTCGATGGTCGTCACGACTTTAGTCTCAACTTGACCTCCGTCTTCCCATCGTTTCCAACAACTAGATGAGGCTGACTCGCTACGACAAGAGAACTGACTCGTTGTCTTCTTCATGATTAAAGGCATAGAAGCTGTCGAGATCAAACGATTTCCCGGAGTCGAACGAATTGCAGACACGGAGCCGGTCGGACGGGGCTTGCACTCAGTTTGGTCTACACATCGGCGACCAGGTCCCGTTCTTGTAGCGGACGAGAACTTGTCGATTGGTGGAGCGCTTGCTAATGCTGGAACGGAATCGTCCAGCTCCGTAATGATCCACGGTGGGCTCTCAGCATCGTTGTTTAGAGACACTTGAATGCTTGGACCGCCGCTGTAAAGCTCCAAGAAAGTCATCCAAACCTCCTGACTAACGACTCGATAGTCGCCGGCACCGTAGCTGCCTTTGCTTCTCTGTAATTTCGGTTTAGGGACCAATTCACCATTTACAAAGTCTAGTAAGACATAGTTGGTCACTGGTCCTGGTCGACGAGGTCTCGTCAATCGACACTTTACTGGCAGCTTGGAACGACGTTTTCCATGACGTTTACTGTGGCCAGCAAGTTGCGAGACAGACGAGTTGGACGTGGCAGCATCGGCACTGGCTGGATCCACACGGACATACTGCAACCACTGCTCCAACCACGCCGAACTCATGACAAACTGCCTGTCGCTGGAGTTCTCCACCGCCGTTTTCACTCGAGAACAGGCTCGCGCACTCAAAACCTCGTCCAGTTCTTCAGCTCGAGTGACTGATAAACGAAGAGGGAAATGGTGCGTTGTACCGCGAGACCGTTGATCAAGTCGCAACGCCTTTGTGGATTCAAGAAAAAATTCCTCGTCCTCAAGGTCGCTGTTCGTGAGTGTTTTTCCCGTACGTTGAAGCCACGGAGACGGTCGTTCGACCTCGACCGCCACCACCGACTGGGACGATGAACTCGATCTCAGCGATGGCGTCGACTGCCGGCAGCGTACCGAGGAGACAGCGACTGTGAACCGCTTGACACGAGGATCGTCTTGACCTGCCATATTGCGTAGGGTACTGGCACACGCACTGCAGGTTCGCTGAGGCGCGCCGTCCTTAATGAGTCGATGCTGGCTTGGAGCTGAGCCTGTGAAAGGTAAATACGTGCGGTCATGGGAACAGGTAGCGCACACCAAGTGGCCGCACAACCGGCAGTGATGCCGTCGGTGCGTTAGAGTGAACGCTGCGAGACAAATCTGACAACGGGAACTCGCCGTGTCGGGGACCCAGTTCGCGGCCGCTTCCGGATGGGAATAATAGCCGCGTGACTCCATTCTCCACGGGTAGAACGAGATGGAATACATGACGGTGGCCGGACTGGCTGGAGCTTTCGCTTTAGGAGACCCAAAGCGTTGCCACAGATGCCGGGACGTCTTCCGGCTCGACATGTCCGCGTCACCACTGGTGCTAACACCTTGGATCTCTTCCTTGTCGTCTTGACTCGAGTGCTTGGAACGACTGAACAATATTTCGACGATCTTCTCGTTGTCACTTGAGCCAGAGCCTGCACTGACGCGTCGTGTGTTGCTATCGCGTCGCCCGTTGCGTCGAGCCGTCGCTTCATTTTGTTTGCGCTTCGGACGTGGACGCCAGGCTTTCAATCCGGTCAGCAGAAAACTCGAAGCTCGCGGTAAAGTTTCCTGGTTTAAAGCTTGAGGGACGACTAGAGGCTGCGACGCTCGACGGCGTGGATCTCGCTTGTCCAACATGAACGACGTCGAGATTTTAGTGGCGTCAGGGAGCACACCCACGTACGCATTCACGAGTGGAAAAGACAGAGGAACGTGAAGTGACGGGGAAGAACTGAAAAGTGTATTATACCATACGACGCCCACGGGTTCAAACCCAGTGCCGACCGGACGTTCGTTTCAATATTCTCGAAAATAACGCCACATTTGTCGTCGCAATTGCACCAAAGTCTACCAGTTTCATCAGTAGTTTGTGTGGACAAATTCGTGATTATTTTTGGATTCTGTATCTACAGGTGAAAGCGATCCACTTTTTCGTGCGAAAATTCTCGTCGTCTTCTGACCTTGTTTGTCACTTTATCGGTCCAGGACGACGTTGGACTATAGTTACGTCTAAACCGGCTTCTTCACGTGGTTCCTATGCGGTAAACATAGTATCAATTCGTATTAATTTTCAAGCTGCTTACACTCCGTGGGTGGGGTGCACTGGAGCGTTCCACCGCGCGACGGATCGCGGCACGAAAAAGCCTCGACGGGAACGGAAGTTTGGGGACGAGTCTTCGGACTTGGTCACCGTCGGTGGCGTGAAATGCTCGTCGAAACACCCCGTACTGCCACGACCAAGTTATTGGAAGTAAGTGATAATACCGTCGAACAGTTTTCGCGGAAGAAGAAAAACAAAAACAATCTTTACCTTTCCATTTGACGCATGAGCTGGTCGTATATTTCGCAGCAGTTTGTCGTTAATCCCGCCTGAATCAAACAGCATTTTTCGTGTCAGAAATCTCATCAAAACCTGACCCAAACTTAATGATCGACGATGGTTCATACATGAACCATGACATCAATCAGAAGACCGACGCCGTTTGTTGCGTCGTAAGTAATTTGAGTACGGACGGGCGGAGCAATACATTGTTCCCAGTTTTGACGCACATGCAGAAAAAACTCTAACCACGTCTGGCATTTCGGACGGACAGCTGGTTCACTCCACAGAACTTTAACGACCCGAATGGAGCCGCGGACACTTGCTTTCCTAGACTCGACGACTCGTTTCCGACGACTTTTGCATCGCAACGTCGTCGTTCCTGTCTCTTCTGCATTCAATTCATCGAGTGGAGTGCGTAGAAATTGCTCAAAGGCTGCTACGTTGATACGTCGAGGAGCATTGGCGAAAACCATTCGCTGGGTGCGAGCCAGACGACGAGATCCAATGCGTAATCCTGCTTGCAGGAGCCACAACACTACCATTAACCAAATCATATCAACCACGAACCAGAGTGCGGGGTAGTCGATAAATCTGTCCACGACCAAGTCTTTAATCCACTGAAGCGCTGGTGCATTCGCTTCATCACTTCCAAGGAGATTGCCATCCGTTATTCGGTCTAGAAGGTCGAAGGCGAGAATCCCAGCAAACAGGAACAGCAAGACGTCAAATGAACCAGTAAGTGAGCGCTGATTAGCACGCGTAGCTTCGGCTAAGACTGCCACGTTGCGTTCAACGCCCAACACGAGACCTTCCAGAATAGTCTTGGCCATGGTTCCATTCTGACTCTGAACGTGCTTTAACTTGGCA
Organism: Phytophthora sp. 'mugwort'; assembly: GCA_033558025.1. Classification (NCBI taxonomy): domain Eukaryota; phylum Oomycota; class Peronosporomycetes; order Peronosporales; family Peronosporaceae; genus Phytophthora; species Phytophthora sp. 'mugwort'. Next base: position 2,830,660 of record JAUCEF010000007.1, on the reverse strand, counting down.
CGGAAGCCGCGCAGCAGTTTGGCCAGGTCTTTGCAGCGCATTTCCAGGTCTTTGTGTGTTTTCCGCAGTTGCAAATGGTCATATAATGCCGCGCCGCCCCCTGTCGGGTCATCGTCGGAAGGCGTGGGTCGACTGGGGATTGTGTGCGCTAATCCACGCAACGACTCACGTAAAAGCTCGAGAATTTCCTCCAGCAGCACGAGGTCATGGGCGCAATGGCTCACTCGGTCTCGCATATCATCCATGCCTTCAGGATTCATTTCGTAGCTCGTCATGTAGTTGCGCGCACGTGCCAAGACATCGCCCAGGATGAACGTTCGCTTGAAGAAAAAACGCACCACGAGCTCACGCGACAGCAACGCCAAGTGCGACACCAGTAGCGGCTCATGTTTATTGGCGTTTGGCCCTGCAAGCAACATCCCGTCGTGACCTACCAGCAGTTTGTCGTCCTTCCCGATATCGTGGACGGAATGCAGCTCGCCTAAGACTTGCTTGAGTTCATTTTCCTTCTCGCCTCGGTCGAGATAGGCTCGAGCCGGTAGTTTGGGGGAGATGCCACTCGCTGTGAGCAAAGCAAACTTGTTTCTCGATCGGGCGTCGCCCATGAACAGCATGTCTAGCAACGCGCGCTGATGTGGCGACAACAAGTCGTTGATAATCTTAGACGAGTCTAGATCCACGTCTACTAGCAGTCGAGCGAGATGGTCGACACAAAGGAAATCTGCTGAGCGGTCCATTGTCGCGTCGATCTCCATCCCGTACACGATCGAGCCGTCTCCGTTTAAATGCATGCCAAAGCTCTCGATCTGAATGATGCCGTCTTCAATGGGAGCGTAGATGTCCGCCTCGAAATTCGTGAAAGAGTCGAACTCAAAGTCCACGATCGCAATCTTCGTGAGACCTGGACTAATGGCTAATGACGTGGACGTAGGGGCGTCGTCGAGCTCGGATGTGAAGAGTCCTCCCTGGCAACGCTCGAGTGAGCCCAGACGGTCGTTTAGCAGTACGATTTGGTTCGGTCCGAATGGAATCCACTCGCCCACCATGAGACGGACGTTCTCCAGCACAATAGCAAACGACAGATCGGCGTCTTGGATGCTGCTACTCCCGGCGTGCGCCGCGCCCTGGCGGCATTTCTCTGCCTGCCACGCGTTGGATGAGAAACTAGCCGTGCCGTTCCTCATTAAGCACGACGGAAGATAAGGACTCGAGACGTACGACACCTCTTCAATGTCCGTGACGCGAGAGATGTAGACACTCCCGTCACCACGTCGGATCCGGAAGTGGCCCTTGTCCGGGCTGTACGTGATCTTGAGCAGCGCGTTCTCCACCAGAATGAAACCGGACGGGTTTGTCGTGGCTGGCGCCAGTGTCGCGAGCCTTGGGGACTCCATTGGCACGGAGATAGTGTCCGACCGTGCGACTTTCGGAGAGGTGATGAACTCGTCGAGTCGCAGCTTGTCTCGAGCCGGCAAAGTCGCCAGCACCTTCATCCCCTCTTCTGTGACTTGATACGCCGTGGCTGGCTGGAAATCCTCGCTACAAGTCTTGAGAGCCTTTACGAGCTCATGTTCCCGGAGGTCGTCAATAGCTGCACGGGCGTCGTGGCTCATGTTGAGCCAAAGGCGCCGCGACTGTCCGTCCTTAACGATGCTCGTGCATACAGGGGAATAGTCGAAGGCCAGGAGTCCGTGGACAATGGCTTCGAACACCATTACCTGGAGAGGAAGACTGCGCAACCATTTTTCCTCCTCGTCCGTCGAGCTTGGGTACGTGGCGAACCGAGACAGTAGATAGAGCAGACGCAGATGGCTCGGCGACCAATGAGTAACGTCGCCCTGAAGAGGCTCAGGCGAGTGCAGCGAAGCGAGGTCCTGCTGACTGCCCATGCCCAGCATTTCTTCACGGACGCCGGATACACGGAGAGCCATGCGTCGAGCAGAGGACGAGATGTAGCAATCGTGGTGATCTTGAAGAGCCGTAGACTGTAGTTTTAGTTGAATAGATCTAACGCAAAATAATGAGAAGATTACTTTACTATACCGTAACCAAATCTATTTTATTTTAGTATGCGTTTGGAGCGGTACTAAAGTGATAATATTGAGTTTAGAATCACGTTCTGTGTTAGCCCCGATTTGGGAACCCTTGTAAATAATATGTTTCAAAGTCTACATGTAGAAAGTTATATTTCTTATGTACCGTGTAAATTACATGCTCAGAAAATCTAGACAGGCCTATTTGTTTTCGACAAATTTTGTCGACGTAGTTCACAGGTGCGCAATAATGGCTGACCGCGAGAGGCGGAAGGCGTCGTCCGTGTGCGCCGCGCCGTCCTCCGCGGCTCGCGCTGCCGCCACAACCTCATCCAGTCGGTCTCTGACGCCCCCGACCTCTCGGCCCGCACCTGCTGCCGCAGCGTCGCCTTCCATGACCATGTTCTACGCCATGGAGCGCGATGACTCGGCCACCACACTGAGCATCATCGAAGAGGACAACGAGCACGATCTGAACGCCGAGGCCTTCGCTGACATGGCCATGAGCGGCATGGACATGGGACTGGAACTGAACTCACTGCAGATCCGCGCGTTCCTGGCGCGTAACGAAGCTCCAAGCGAGAGTGGCGGGGGATTCAATGCAACATCGGAGACACCAGTTGACAAGAAGCCCAGCGCCTACGAGCTACTGAGGAACGGGGCCGTACATTATTCCAGACGGGAGGACAAGATGCGAGCGCTACAGGAGCATCCGGTCGTGGCGTCCGTATCGTCGGACGGGCGGACGGTGGGCTGCAAGTGCGGACGCAGTGTGAGATTGAACCCGCCCTGGTACATCCTTAAGTTCGAGCAGCATGTGGCCAGCAGAAACTGCTCCTTCTTGAGACAGAGCAGGCCTCGCATTACGAAGCAGAAGAGAAAGAGGATGGAGAAGGAAGTAGGAGGTGGAGACAAGTCAACGCAGCGAGGAAGCGAACAAGGACGAGATGCAGACGCAGCAACAGAGGACGAAGAGGATGATTACATGGAGGAATACTCGCTACAATCGGTGGACGTTATATTACGTCGAGAGTTTGGAGTGCTACAGAATGGCCAGAAGATAATTGTGCCGCCTCCTGTCAATTCACCTGATGATCGCGTTAGGATGTTTAAAGGAGCGACGACATTGCGCGAAAACGCCCATTTCAAGCGCATTACACCTGATGGACGATTCGCAGAGTGCAAGTGCTCCCGGATCGTGTTGCTCGGCGCGCCCTGGCAGCCTGGACAGTTTTTACTGCACGTAGCAGAGAAGCAGAAGCCGAAAAAGCGACCGAAAGCTGCTTCGACAGCATCGACAAATGGCGAGTGGAACAGGAAAAAGGTCTGTGTCTCGGGAGGGATCTCCCCGTCAATAACGACGAGGACGATGGTCTCAGCTGGTGTACTTATGAGGCCGCCCACGTCCGCCAGTGCGCTGTTACAGGCCCGTAAGGGCAAGAAGAGCTTCCCACGAGAAATTCGGTGGGATGTTGCCCAAGCACGTGGGTTGCTCCCGTGCCCCGGACTGCGAGATGAACGGATGAACACGTTTGTGACGTCTGCGATTCAACTGACTGGAGGTGCCCGGCATCGACAGAAAATCGCTCGAGAACTCTTCCCGCATCTCTTTTCCGAGTCAGAGTACGATCACGTGGACGGAGTAGGTGATAAAGAGGAATGGGAGCATTTTAATATCCAGAAGACCTCAAAGAAGCGGCAACCCAAGCTGCAGCAGCTTCTGGAGGCGGAAAAGCTTTTACTGCACGATGTAGTTGAAGGCGAAGCTTTGTGGTTCGTGGACAAGGATGGCAACTCTGTACGCAGTTTGGACTGTCTCGGTGTCATGGATTCCAATACAGGTGAAGTCCGGTGTGCGTCCTGTACTGCTCTTCGAAGTAACGCGGCTCTGAGAACAGCAGCAGCGACAACCTACAAACTGGCGACGCGGCCCGGACCGCCACGCAACCCGATCAACAGGAAATTCTGCTCGGGGCGCGTGTGTTCATTGCTTGAAGCCGAATTTGACATGCGCGAACCTTATGCAAAGGTGCTGCGTGATTTGGCCCTCGCGGATATCCCTAGTAGTCTGAATACTTGGATGGTGATGGCTACGATGGGACTTTCAGGTGATTTCGACTCGCATCCAGCGCTACTTGGGCTCACGGAGGCAATGGTACGGATGAAGGATAAAGAGCACCGTGGCGTGGGGTTACAGAACATGACGTACAGTGATCTTCTCGATTCATTCATGCGCTCTCTCGCTGATTTATCACTGGAAGCGTGTGAGCTGTTTCAACGACATTTGGGTGGGCGCAAACAACGAGCGATGACGTCAAGATCCATACTGCCTAGCAAGCGTAAACTACTGCTTCCATCCTCCAAGAGTGGCCAGGACCAGCAACCAGATGACTCTTTTGGCGATAGTACTTCGAACTCGGCTGCAACGCGTGCCTCAAGCGACGATGGCTTTGTGCACTTGTTGGACCCTTCAGTTGTTGGTCTCAGTATGCCTCCTTTATCGATTGGTGACATACAAGACGTTGATCTGACCACGTTTCCTACGTCTTCGGCAATACAAACCCACGGACACCAGTCCAGCAGTGCTCTTCAAAGCGAGGGATTGATGCTGACCACGTCGTCATCAGCTATCACGACTGACTCGGCAATTCCATCAGAGTCTTACCAGTTACTAACCGATCAGACTCGTCAGGAGACCGAAAGGCGCAACGACGCAGCTAGCGACACAGGTACAGGAGCTGCTTACACGGAAGCTCTTCCCAGCGCTGGTATAGACGCTGAAGAACAGGTTGAGAGTGATCCAGATGCTGTGGCGTTCCTCTCTGAACTCGCACCTCACGAAGACAAGGACATGAATGCCAATGAGGACGCGATGATGCCAACAGACCATGTTCCATGCACAGGCCTCCGTGATGACAACGTGCAGGCCTACGTCTCCAACGCCGTGCAGCTTGTTGGAGGCAGTCGCCCTCGGTATGTTATCGCCCGCGAACTGTTCCCACGGGTGTTTGGAAACGATAAGAAGGTTCGCATCGTCGACAAGCTCAACGAAGAGCAGCGGCTCATGCTGCAGGATGCTGTGTTTAGTGAGTGTCTCTGGCGTGTGGATAAGGAAGGCCGTTGCGTCCGAAGTTTGCGTTGCAAGCGGTTTGTACCAGTCGTCGACGCTCCCGACCGTGTCAATCCACAGTGTCAAAGTGTGTGTCGTGCCTGTCGTGACCTGCGTACGGTGCCCAACTTCCGCAGTGTCCTCAGTCGCTCCAAAGTGCCCAAGAATCTGGAAAACATCAAGTACGTGCCCAGTGTGTACACGGAAAGCGACCCCTTTCTGCGTAAACTGTCCAAGAACTCGGCATTTCGTGGACTTTACCAGACCGTCAAGCGCGTGGTATCTACAGCATCCGGCACCAAGAGTGACAGTGACGTTGAGAGACTGAAGCACATGTACTTCTGGCTGCGGTTTGCTCGCATGGGTGTGTTTGGTCACTTCAAATCGCACCCTGTCTTCGAAGGATTGATGAAGAGTATGGTGGAGATGAAGGACAAGGAGCGTCGAGGCGTCGGCAAGCAAAATATGCAGTATTCTCGAGCGCTGGATGAGTTTATGCAAAGCATGGCGCAGATATCAACCGAGGCATTTGAGCTTTTCGCTGGTCAGTTTTGTGGCCGCACGTTGCGTTCCCAGAAGGTAAAGCGGCGAGCTACAAGCACGATCTCTCCGGTCTTAGCACAGACTTCCAGTGGAGTGGGGACAGCATCAGTTGAGGATCCCAGCGGTGACGTGGAGCACGCTACGCATCAGCCACTGCCATCACCACAAACGCTTCAGTCACATCAGCATCCACAGTATCTTATGCCGCCCGACGACCTGCTCGGTGGACGAAGCTTGTCGACGGAGGAAAGTCAGCGCTTTATGGATCGCATGCTCGACGAGGTGCGACTATCAGTGAGCCGAGAGATGCAACTCGTGGAGGAAGAACGTCGTCGCCATGTTGGCGACGTTGCTGCTGGTTCTACCGAGCTCGAGCAACCGACCAACGATGAAGACGAGAGCAGTCGCTTAGGTCCTGAGACGTACCTGAACGACGAAGGAGTGCTCACCACCGAGATTTAACTTGGGGAGACTGATATTATGGAAAAGTTGGGCTATGCTCATCGTGGCAGTTGGTGTCTCGTGGGCTCACATGTGCTTGGGCTGTTGTGGTTTCTTCTCCATGTGCTTGGAGAGCAGCCCCATGACCTGCGTGAGGCCGATCTCATCCACACGGAAGACGTCCTTCATCTCCTGGTTGGGGTGGATCAAGCGTCCGTTCTTGGGGTCCTGCAGCTCATGCTGCTTCACGTAGGCCCAACTAGAATACATCATATACACGTGAGCTTGTCGAATGGACACAAAAGAGCACCTTACGTACAATTCCTTCAGAGCGGCCGGACGTGTGAGCTCGCTTTTGCCCAACAGGTGGCTCAACTTTGGCGACAACTTGTACAGCTTCTTGGTAGACATGCTCTTGGGTCTATGAATTCGGTTTTTGCGCAACCGTCGCACGGATCTTGAGAGACGACGTCGTGAACTTCAACATCGCGTTGTTATCTATACTAGGTGCCAGTTAGTGGATGATAACTGTTATAGCAGTGACAACACGTGGACGTCGCGATCTGGTAGCTGGTGGTCAACTTTGCCGGCTTGCGTGGACCGGACGAAGCCGCTGGAGATGACGAGGGTCGTGCCGAAAAACTGGTTCTTGAAGCCACGTCGAGGGCACGGAGCTTGGCCTGGAACGTCCATATGCTTCCACCTTAGTCGAGGGATGTTAAGTATGCGGATGTCGTTCTTTAGCTGGCCCGTGGACTCGTCTTGACCTCCAAACAGGAGGAGATTTGGCCCAATGGTGTTCGTACTGTGACCCCGTCGTGAACATGGCAGAGACCCAGACAGCCGCGGCGTCGACCACTTGATCGAGTATTGATGATCTCCTAGGTCGTCTACCTCAGCGGCGACTTGCAGCTTGTGCACATCGAGCAGACCATTCGATTGTCGAATCTACAGACAAAAAGGTCAATTTTGCGCGAATTTCTAAGAGTTTTGAGTGGTCAAACACGTACTTGTCGCCCTCCATAGATAATCACTTCAGTTTCCGAGAGCCTTGAGACACAAATCGTTAACAAGAGGAATATCGAGAAGGATATTGCGAGCTTCGACGTACCGATAAACATCGTGCAATGATCGACCTGTCGGTATCTTCGAGCTACATGACGGTCTTGACCATCGAAAGGCTGTGAAACGAATTCGCGTAGTTAGTACGAGTCTTTCTTCAATGTTCAATGCACTCACCAGCGCAACCTTCGACGTGCAAAAGGAAGACGTCCATCTTCAAGATTGGCGATACCCCCATACTACCACCCGTAATAAGCATTAAGTCTGACGAGAGTAATGTCGTCGTGTGTCCGCATCGTGGCGAAGGTGCTTGGCCCGTCACATTAACGTCAATCCAAGCTGCGCGCGGTCTTTTCGACTTGTTGGCAGCTTCTTCTTCGATATAAAGCACGTACAAATCTCCAAAAGCCTCAAATGGAATCCCCTCTGACTGACCACCAAAGAAGACAATGCGTCGGACATGAATATCCTCTTCTTTGTCATCCTCCACCTCGCCTTCGGAATAATCCTCTCTTCTCATTAACGATTGAGCACAAAGTGCATTCGGTAAGCACGTCATCGAGTGGTTCCGTCGTGGACATGGGCCCTTCCCTGCCGCTCGGATCTTGTCCCATTTGGCTATCGTAATTTGCTGTGACGACTGTAGAAACGACAGTGCTTCCAGGTGTCCAGTCTTGGCTTCGTTGTTCGTCGCCTGCTCCCTTCCGCCCAGACTTGCGTCCGAGATCTTGGCTTCTAAGACACTAAACCAGTAGTGGCCTCCACTCCTCATTAAGAATATGGCGCTCGTGTCGGCCTCGTACTCGTGATTGTCGGATTTCAGCGCCCGTAGAGAGGACGACGTGCCTTCACTGGCACAGACTTCCCACCTTAAGTTCTTGAGACTACTTAAGGCTGTGTACAGTTGTCTCCATGTGGCTGGGACGGCCGCCTGCATGCGGTAGGACGCCACTGTCGGGCACAGGAACGTGGTGAAGCACTCGCGCTTGCATCGCGCCTCGATGAGCACCCGCAGAGCATCTTGCAGCGACCGACACGTCGTACAGAGCAGCACTAGCGTCTCCACGTCCAGCAGACGTTCCAGCACCTCCAGAATCTCCACAGAAAGCTCCATAAGCGACGACGACGGATCCATTGTACTGATAATTATTTTATTATTTTGTGTGAGAATGATGTGAAATAAATACGAGCAGTTTATGGACCGTATTGCAGTGCAAAAGAAAGCTTATTTTGAAGTTATGATGTGTCTGAACGGGCTTCTCGGTTCTCTCTGGGACTCTTCACGGTCGGAATCCGACGTACAACGAGGTACCGTCTTTAGCAGCAACCTCGGTTAGCGGGAGGATTCGAGTTGCCGAAGCCGCCAGGGCCAGGCGAGCCCGTCATGCCCACCTTGATGCCATGTGCCTGTATTACAGCGCGATATTTTATGTCAATTACTGTAATAGCATGTCAATTTCGGTTGACACAAAAGTTCTGCACTCACCTCGTTGGTCACGTCGCAGACGCCCGACTGGATGTTCGAGTAAATCTTGGACGCCGTCTTGACAAAGGCCTGCATGCATCAAAATAATAGCCCAATCAGCATGTTTGTTGCTGTTTTCGTATCGTATTCACCACGTACGTCTTCCACGTTAGCAGCGGTCTTGGCCGACGTCTCGAGGAAGATAAGGCCGTTCTCCTTGGCAAACTGCTCTCCTTCCTTGAAGCTCACAGCGCGACGGTGCTCCAAGTCGCTCTTGTTTCCGATCAGCATGATGGCCATGTTCGAGTTGGAATTCTGGCGCGCCTCCTCGAGCCACCTCGTCAGGTGGTTGAACGTCTCTCGTCGCGTAATGTCGTACACCAGTAGCGCTCCAGCCGCGCCGCGGTAGTATGAGCGCGTGATGGAGCGGAACGACTCTTGTCCGGCCTGAACCATCAGCGACAAAAACAAGTCAAATCAGCTGTAAACCCAAGCAGCAAACCTCTCAAATATCCGCAGCCTTCCGCACCGTATCCCAAATCTGCAGCTTAATCTGCTTGTTTTCAATGTTGATCATGCGCGCGCCGAACTCGACACCGATCGTGAGGTCATGCACCGGCTGGAAGCGCTTGTCCGTGAACTGTAGTAGCAGACAAGACTTGCCTACGCCTGTGGTCGAATGGCCATAAGGTCAGTGACTGGATCTTTTTCTAGACATCGCCCCTTTAGGGCTACAGCAACGTACCAGTGTCGCCGATGATAATGTACTTGAATAGGTACGCGTATGACATGGTCACTCGCTAGCTGTGTGCTGTACTGTGTTGAAATACATCAAATTATAATAAAAGATCACAATAATAACTGAGTGAGAATGATATGGTGGTGAGCTTGAAGCACTTTGTTCGCGGCTTGTAGACGTCCGTGGAGCATGTTACTGGTAGAAGGGAGAAGATGAGGACTGCGGTCTGCACGCACCTAGTTGTCGCTTAGTTGGGGGAGTGGGGGGTGGCGTGCAAGCGGCGCTTGGAGGCGGAGAATCTGGGCTTGGAACTTCGCTTCCTTATATTTTGGGCTCTGAGAAAAAAGAAAGGGAAGAAAGAAGGTCGAGGGAGCAGATGGAGCAGTGACTTGGCGTTTGTATGCAAACGTATTCTCCAGCGGATTCACCACGGTACTGCGAATCCTGCTTGCTCCGCAAGTTTCGAAGTACTGTAGCGACTCTTATGGGGAATGTCTCCGACAAGTGATGCTGAAATGATTCTTGCGGCCTTGCAAACTTCCGCATTGCCGCTCGCTGCCATCGCGCGATGGCCAACAAAGTAACGTCTAGATTCGGCCCACACGGGCTGAAAGAGGAGAAGAACAACGGTTACGGCCGAGTCGCGTGGTTCAGGAGTGCGCTTAATACTAGATAAGTGCCATAGGTGCAAGTTGAAGTGGGGGTGCAAACAAATCGATATAAGTTACGTCTACCACTTCATATCTTGCACCTCGAGTGCGCATTGCGGCGAGTCGCGGTAAGTCGTCGGTTTGTAGCTGCCATGGAGAACTACAACATCTACGACGAGATTGGGCGCGGTACGCACTCGTTCGTGTACAAGGCACGGCGCAAGCGCAGCATCGAATATGTGGCCGTCAAGTCCACGGCCAAGAGTCGCATGGACAAGGTGCGTCGGCTATCCTTTAACAATTTACTGCAATAGAACTACTCACTACACTGTCAATACTTTTGCTGGCTGCTTGGGGTAGATTCTGAACGAGGTTCCGTTCCTGCACAAACTGGACAGTCGCTACGTGCTCAAGTTCTTTGACTGGTACGAATCGTCCAACCACATCTGGCTCATCCTCGAGTACTGCATGGGCGGCGACCTCCTTAACCTCATCACGCAGGACAAACAGCTACCGGAATCCACTGTCAAGGTGCGTCATCATGTACAGATATGCTTTGATTAAGTTGACTGATAGGGTATTATGGTGCAAGGCGTTCGGGATCGAGCTTGTTGCTGGGCTCCAGTACTTACACACCAACAGGATTTTGTACTGTGACCTTAAACCTGCAAATATTCTTATTGACGAGTTCGGATCGCTCAAGGTACGTCGCACCTGTGAATTGTTGTTGATAAGTTAATATGTTGAGTTTTATTTGGGTGGTTTGCCTTATAGTTGTCGGACTTTGGACTAGCTCGTCGAATACCTGGAAACGATGCAGCGCCCGCACGACCAGTACGACTTTAGTATGTTAAAATATGCTTTATTAACCGCTGTTATTTGACGAGATGTGTATATTGCGTAGCTTGCTCCAGGTTCACCGCACTATATGGCACCCGAGTTATTCCAGCAACCTGCAGTGCACAGCTTTGCGTCGGACTTTTGGGCATTGGTACCGTTACCTTTCGTTCTATAGTGTTGAGTAAGAGCTAACCGGTAGTTGCTGGTTTTATAGGGATGCGTGCTGTATGAGCTCAGAACAGGCCGACAACCATTTATTCATACTAATTTTTCCGAGCTAGCGCGAATGGTACGGAACGAGCAAACCTCGAGCTACACCGTGATGACGGTCTGCAGTGTATTTGACCGATAATCATTTTCGTGTACTCGAGATAGATTCAAACAGAGACAGTGGAACTCCCCGCCCCTGGATGTGATATGTCGCCTGCGTTTTGCAACCTGCTGGAGCGGTTGCTAGTGAAAGACCCTTATCAGCGGATCAGCTGGTGCGTCTTGCTTACCTATCAGGTTTTAGTCACATTTTTTTACTGACGAGAAATTACGGCTAGGGATGAGCTAGTCGATCATCCCTTCTGGGACAGTCTTTCCCGGCCCGAGAAAGTGATGATGCCTCAACAGGAATTATTTGACAGAAACTTACCGGTGCCGCTAACGTGAGTTGTTTTCTCGGCGAATATTTCGGTAGACTGGCGGTCAGGTTGGTTTTTAAATTTATTCTGTACAAATGAAAATTTTACTGTAGCAACGATGACGATTCTGAAGAATCTCGGGCCGACGATGATGACGGACAGCATACTGATGACGAAGAAAAAGACGATATTGGTAACAACAATATGATTTTCGACATCGGCGGTAATGGTGGTCGACAAACTCACACCAATGAAATCGAGGTAGCAACAAGCAGCGATTCGTCTGGTGAAGCTGGTTTCTCGGGTTCTGAAGATTCAGAAACAAAGGAGATACGAAATGGAACTACTCCTTTAATTATCAATGATAGGGCCACTCACGAGGAAGCCCGACCTGTCAGCGCACCGAGCTTACGAACACGCACTCTATCAAACAACAACGAGAGTTTGGACGAAGACCAGGATGATTTATCAAGCGACTCCAACCAATTAGCTGAGATCCGACATCGGTGGAGAGCTGTTAATGCACCTCACTCTGCACCCCCTGCTACTCGGAATGCTTCAAGAAAGCCGAGAGTACAACTTAACACTCTGTTCGACCGGAGCGGCGTACCAGGAAGTGGACTGCGCAAGATTTCCAAGCTTATATTTACAGCTGCAGATTGTCGTGTGAAATCTATCATCGGAAACAAAGACATTAAGATCGAAGACTTACCGCGTGTTCGACCAGATCTTGTCCGGTTCACTCTCATAACACCAGAAAGCCTACTATCGTGCACCACAGAGGCTTTGGAAAACCAGCTGAAAGAAATCTACGTCAGTCTCAAGTCTTCTCACGCTCTAGATCAAGAGAAGATCAGCGTCATGGCGTATTTATTCTCTCTCAGCTGCCATGCTCGACTAGCTCACGTCATCGTGAATAGCTCAATTCTCAAGCTTTTAATTCGAATGCTGGCACAGGAGGCGCGGCAGACTACCCCGGACAAGACAGTTATATCATCGGTGTGCCTTGTACTTGGCGTTCTTTTTCGATTTGCGACCTTTATTGCGCCGTCTTCACCCGATCTATTGCAGCTCCTTGTGAATTCGCTACTGGAAGTTATTGACACTTCTCGGGATGGTCTTGAAAACAAGCAGGTTGCCGGCAAAAATGGATTACAGTCTCGCCCGTTAGCACTCGCGTGCCTTGGAGAATTGCTATTTTATATATCAACGCAGCAAGAGTGGGAATTACCAAGGGAAGGCGTTGAGACTGTTCTTAATTGTATAGAGGACACTGATGTTGCTGTGCGCTACTACGCAGTGAGAACGCTCGGCAATATGCTGATTCATTGCACAGATTCGCTGCTTCCGCGGTTAATGAGCGAGAAAATTGTGTTGACTTTAATGCGTGGGCTACTGCGATACGTCATCCCAGAACCGGCTGATGAAGGGGGAGAGCAGAAGACGACTATTGCGCTACAAACAGCAACAACCGAGGCGCTCGCTCAAGTGCTGAGACATCTTCGCACACCGGCTTCAGCCGCAAATCTCTCGTCTCGGCTGAAGCGGTCAGTGATGCTGTTTTTTGCTAAGCCAGACGTTCTTAATGCTGTGTGGCGAGGCGTGCAGGGATCTACTGAGCTGGCGATGGCGTCGCTCAATATCATCAACACGTTTTTGGATATGAAGCTAAACGTCAATAGAGAAATCGAGGCTGCTGCAATCAAAGCAAGTCGCACTATGCTACTGGAACGTGTTGTGAATTTCCCAATAATTTGGAAAGTTTTCGAGATAGACAAAAAAGCTAGTGGGGATGATGCTGATGGCCAGAGCCTTACTATCTTGCGAGCGAAAGGCTTGATCTTGCTCCACTTGGGTGTACAGTTGAATCGGAGCTTTTTGCTCTCATTCGTGCAGCATGAATCCTTGGATCTTGTGGAGAAAGTTGTGGACCAGATTACAGACCAGTTCTGTGAAGATGAAAACAATACCGGCTCATTATCGCCGGGAAAGAAGTTATTGGCATTTGAAATGTACCTCGCGCAGTGCGCTCTAAACGTGTGCAAGCTTTCAATTCGAATGGCTCTGAAACTGGGAGCAGATTGTTTCTCTTCGCACGAAAATGGTAATGAAGCAATGAGTAGTAACAACGCCGAGCATCGAGCGCCTCGAATATCGTCAATACCGTTCCAGCTTTTTAACGGGTTGTTACGGAATTCATACTGCCGACAGCAACTCTTAAGCTACTTTGTTGCAAATGACAGCAAGCAATACACTTTCTTCCTACGTCTGATGACTAAGCTACTCACATCATTTCCTGATGAGATTTTAGTCGTACAAGCGGGTGGCGAGACAAGGACGACTATAGCGCGATATGTATCGGAGCTGTTACTGGACCTTTTTGAACTCGGAGCCAGTGAAGCAAATGATATCGTGTTGGTGGAGAAAGAACTCTTGTTTACTCATTTGTTGCCTACAGTGGTAAAGCATGTCAATGGAGAATGTGGAGGGAGTGGTGAAGATGTGGCGGTAAATTGTCTTCAAGTCCTCCACATTGTTCTGCTGGATTTTGACTATGAAGACGACAACGATGGCTACGAGTTTTACGATCCATTCATTCGATCGCTACTTCTTCCTCATCTTAACATGCTGTTTGCGAGTCGGAAGGTTGTGGCTGAGAGCATTTGGAGACTGTCAAGCGAGCTGCTATTCGACTTATTTTCCAGTGACTCTTCTCTTCTTGGGGAAGTAGAAAGCCTCAACTTGGTGCCGACGGTAATGAGCATGCTACACGCACCAGCCGAGTTCCATTCGTTGCCTTCGCATGGTCCACAGCTCGTTCAAATGCTTGTGGACTCTGCTGAGGTGCGTCGAGACTTTCTGTACGAGTTAGGCCTTGCCAAGAGTGTGGTTGCTGGGTTGACATTCGTTTCAAAACACAAAGTGGTGGATGGAACCATGCTAGACTTGGTAGTAATCCTGCTGAGTTTGCTTCATCAGCAAGTACAAATAACACAACAAGTAGGGATAACGCCAACTCCAGCGGGGTTTGAACTGCTCGCTACTTGTGGCCCATTAATGCTTCAGTTTTGTGCTTGGAGTGGCGTTGGACGAAAACTGATTGGACAATCTCAAGACATATCACCCGAGAATGACGTTAACGAGGCACGCGGGAAGACTCGATTGGAAGATGAACTCGCGGATTTAGCCTCTCGCTGCCTCGTCTTCCTATCCCAGGTAAAGTGGTGTGACCACGGGAATACCATGACAGACTCACTAACAACATCAATCTGTATGCTCGCGCAGGTATTCGGTGTACAGTTGAATGAGGTTATGTTTTCTCCAGGCAAAGAATCGCCATCCGACCCTACTGAGTCGGTTTTGAGGTAAGCCCCAGCAGGACCAGGTAGTTGTGATCGCCCGTAATTAATGCACTGCTGTTCGTACATTTACAGCTCGCTCTCGAGGTGTCTGCAACTCAACAGCATGAATGAGGTCGTTCTGCTGCGCGTGCTACTTTCACTTAAACACTGGTTGCGTTGCCAGGGCAACAATCTTCACGTCAGTCACTGGATGATGAGAAATGGTCGTGTTCTCAGCAGCGTGGAGGCTCTGGTATCCCAAACACAGCCTTCTCGGTTCACTGAAGCTCTCGACGAAGCTGAAAATCATCCAAGTCGCCCGTCGATAGGGGAGCAAATAGCGAAAACTGCAGCAACGATCATGAGAATGTGTCATACTTCAGACTCGCGATGACTTGAACAAACTTATCTGCTTTTAAAACTACAAGTCTCTGCCACTAGGACTCGAATGTGGTACGTACGGATTACGGAGATGTTTATTACACGAAAGGTTGGTGAGCGTCACGTCTCACGGTAAATTCGCTCTGGCATAGCTGTGAGACGACCCTAGATATCTACACCCAACGCCCAGAAGCGAAAGTGTCAACTATTCGTCTACACATAGTGCTGCTTTGATTCTTCCCATTGGTGATTGGGATAGATTTGAAGGTCCAGACGCTCCGCCACCTCGTTGAGGTTCGAATTGTCACCTTCAAACAGTCCCTTAAACACCACATTCACAATGTGTTCATAGCGCTCCTGAAGCAGCTTGAGCTCGTGAGGTGTATCGGGCACGGCACGCTCGACAAGGACTGCCAAAACTAAACACACCTGGCACGCCACTACGAAACTGAAGGCTCGCACAGTTCCAGTCTGGTCTTTAAACAAGTTAGACGTCCACAGAATTAAAGCCGAGTTTGTACCAAGCGCAATGTACGTCATGAATCGGAGGATATAAAACCATACGCCAATGTCTTTCGCCGGGTGGGGGAACGGTCGACGATGTACAAAGCAGAGTTTCACGGCGTCAACATGAACTTCAAGCATGTTGTTGGCCAGTGCAAGCAGTGGCGTCAGCGGAAATGCCACCACAAACAAGTTGATAAAGCCATACTGGATGACCATCTCGTTGTAGTCCTCGAATGCCTCATTGCTCTCGTAGGGCACGAGCTTTGCCTGTTCTTCAATGTAGTTGTGGCCAGTCTTCTCTTCCGTGTTAGCCGCCTTGCGTTCGACGAAAAGCTGGTACCGGTATTTCAGGTACGGGATCGCCACTTCCGTTGTGTTGCCCACTACAATGCGGATAATGAACAAAGTGAGCAACTGATCACGCAGTTCTTGCATGCAGTCATCTTCATAAAGACAAGAGCCTTCGGCGACACGCTTCACAAAGGCAATGTAGAAGAAGGAAGCGAACGAGTTGCAGAACTGGAACAGAAAAACCTTGATGACCAAGTAGTTTTCATACTCAGCGTCTGTGCGATGGTTTTCGAGGTCGTTCAGCTTGCGGGCCACATTCCGGTAGACCATGTTGAGTACCAAAATCTGGATGGCGTTAACCACTGTCACACCAAACGTTAGCGCTGTCTGATACTTGGCGCTAATGTGGTTGTTCTCGAGATTATCGCTGTCATTGATCCAGTGTTTCAAAACGAACAGGCCAAAGAGTGCCACGACCACGATGCCGACCATAAACGTCACGACCAAGACGGACACAGTGAACGCACGATGACGTTTGGCCTTGCTCTCGAACGTCACCTCCTCGACATCTGTGACCGGGTGATAGCTTTTGGTTCCGCGGAATTGAGGGCGGTAACGAAATGACTCGTGCAAACCACTTAGCCCCCAGAGCGAGTCCAACAGACCATTTTTCCGCTTCCACAACTCGGAAAACAGCGACGACCAGAGTACCACAAAGGCGGCAAAGGCGATAAGGATGTAGCCCTGTTGATTGGTGCCTGTGGCAGCCTGGCGCGCTTCGATGTAAACAAACGTGATGATGCCCGCTATTGCCGGGAAGACAAGCATCTTCGTGTAAAACTCGAGCCAGGCGAAATACAGCGCGATCTTCTCTCCAAAGTAGTAGCGAATCTTGTGCAAAGGTTGGTACAACATTGTCCAGTGCAAAGCCCACGAGTGCCGCAGGTCCTGCAACGCCTTCGGGTCGTGAAGGGCAAACATTTGACCCTCCAGGTAACCGGCTGCTGCTAGAGCGTCTCCGTTAATGTGACGTTCCACGATGCCTTCTGCTAGGCGAATCCGATCCTTTTGTGAGAATAACGTTTCTTCTTTCTTCTCCCCCCACTTGATCGGATAGCGACGGTAATATGGTTGGTATTTCTCTTCATGACGGTACTCGGCAAAGGGAGCAAAGTATGTCAAGGGATCATACGGCAGCGCAAAGATCGACGTCACAAAGCGATCCCAAGGACTTCCCTGGACGCGTCGGTACGT
This sequence comes from Phytophthora sp. 'mugwort', assembly GCA_033558025.1. Classification (NCBI taxonomy): domain Eukaryota; phylum Oomycota; class Peronosporomycetes; order Peronosporales; family Peronosporaceae; genus Phytophthora; species Phytophthora sp. 'mugwort'. The sequence continues at coordinate 2,813,375 of JAUCEF010000007.1, read as the reverse complement.
CTTATCTTCGACAAAGAGACCGTCAGCTTCTTCCGTGTGGCCCCAAAGATCGAGCGCTTTACGCAGCTCCGGGTGGAACTCCTCACCTCGCGACACCAGCAACGGGTCCATCTCTGGGTATTCAGTGTTTGTATCTGCACAGCCGCGTGTGTGTCTCAAATGGTCAATCGAGTCCTGCCACTCCGTGGTCTGCATCTCACACCGCAACGTCTTGAGCTTCTTCTTGTGCAGCGTCTTGTCGAAAGGCTTGTTACTGACTTGCAATCTGTAGTTCGTACGGTCGGCTTCAACTCTCAGGTCGTCATTATCCGCCTTGATGGTCATGATGATCTCGTCAGCATCGCAGCTTAGGAACATGCGCGTGGTGAGGCCGCACGCGAGCTGCACGCGACGCGCGATGGCCGTAGCCACGAGCTCGCAGAACCTGGTCTCTGTCGTAGCTTCCGTGCTGCCAACATACTGCTCGTACTCGTTCTTGAGCAGCAGCTGCTGCGTCTCGAGTCGACGCTGCTCGCCTTGCTCGCTGTGGTCCTTGCTCGTGTCCATGACGACGTCACAGCCGCGCTCGTCCAGGAAGCAGCGCGACGTGCGCAGTACGCGCTGGAACGGGTCTACCACGATCTTGTTGGCGCGCTGGCTGCGCTCCAGGTCCTTGCCCATCATGAGCTGCACGAAGCAGCGCAGCGTAAAGTCGTCGGGTTTCTTGAGCTCGCCGCCCTCGCGCCGCGGGAAGACCATGACCAGGTCGTGGTCGTACAACGTCTTGTCGCTGTCTGTGGAGCGCAGAACGGAAGACTGTGCGCTCTGCATGGAGCTGAAGTCCATGTCCACTGCGGAGTGCGCGGCTGCGGGCGACGCGAATGCATCATAAGAGGGTGGCATGAGCACGAGTAATGGTCTTGTGCTTAAACTGCAAATCTACAAGTGACAAGTGTATACAGTGTACTAGGGCTGCGGTGCCGGATCTCGTCGATGCAACGATGCGCGGATTGGCGAAAAAGGTGCACGTGGTCATGAGAGGGCAAGGGGTGACTCACACCGGCCAAAGACTCGTACAGTATAGTTACAGCGATAGAGTGTAAGCGTCTACTGATGCGATGGAAGAGAGCAGCCCAATAATGGGCGTGGTGGACGGATATGCCTACACGTCGAGGAGGGACAAGATCTGACTACGACGTGACGCAGGGTTCACTACGACTGTGATGGTCTATCGCAGCGCGATTATTCACACGTTGTGCCATCGAGCAGGGGCGATATAATCCATGGCAAATCTGCTCTACCGGTATTACCGGTATAGGTTGTGCCTCTCCTATCATAGAGCATATGTTTTTATTTGGCTAGTACCAATTGCCGTATATTGACGTTTCATAGGTCTGAATCAGTATGCGTCTCGTTTTATAGGGGGGAATACCTAACACTCGAGATAGACGCTACGTACGAGGAGTATCGCGCATCATGATGGCGGCGTCCTCGGGCTTCACAGGCGCTTCCACAGGTCGCATCGACGGCTTCAGAGCGTCCTCCAGCTCCCCTTCCACCTCGGAGCCAAATCACAGCTCCAATGGCGCGGCGGACGTCGACTTCAGCTCCTTTGCAGCGGCCGAGCGGCTCTCGGATCCGTTCGGCGACGTCTACGGGGCCGAGGCAGACTTCGGGGACTTTGTGGGCGGTCAGGAACAGAGTGTTGGTCCCTCTGCAGCTGCAGGCAGTTCCTCGTTGATGTTGTTCTCGCCTCTCACGGCCCCTGTGGCGACCACAGCGCCGCCAACGCTGCTACCGTCGATCAGCGGCGAAATCGACCCTTTCGCGGACATTACAGGAGGCCTGGGGGCTGCTGCTGATACTACAGAGGCGACAGCACAGAACATACAGACTGCTGAAAATTTTATGACGAGCGGAGCCGTCGGTACAGCTCCGACTTCCACGATCTTGGACTTGGTATGGGGTAAGACGACGCATGACTCAGAGAACCCGCTGTCGATATCTTCGACGTCTGTGGGCCCTACATCGGGCGGCGATAACCGGACGACGTCAAACCCGACGCTGCCACCGCCGCCGTCGACGACGTTTGCGGCGTTCTCGTCGGCTGCTCCTGCTACGACGACGACTCCAGAGGCTTCGACGGGAGACTTGCTATCGTTCTCTCCAGTTCAGGCGACGGCGCCACGCGACCCGTTCTTTGGCATTGCTAACAATTCAAGCGAGACGAGTGCTGCGATCCCAGTGTTTGGCACTGATGATCTGTTCGCGTTGACGCCTACGCCACCGCTATCGACAGCATCTTCCTCAACGCCAACGTCGTTGCATGGATCATTTGCTTCGTTACATGAGGACGCGAGGCCTTCCGTGCATTCTCATTCCACACCTGGATCTGTGGAGGCCCAGGCGTCGCCGAAGGACCTGTTTAGTGAGCGTACGCGATCGTTTGGCTCGTTAAGGTCGTCATTTGTGAGCGCTGGGGCGTTGGAAGACAATACTGCGTCGTTTAACGTGCTTGCGTCTGCTACACCCGAGACAGCAACGACATGGAGTGTGACCCCGTCGCCTTCGTCTGCTCCGCCTTCGTTGCACAGCTCTTTTAAACTGACGGACAGCTTTATGAGTTTCGCAGCTCCTGCTGACGAATTGGAGGAGCTGGATCCTTTCACAGAAGCAGGACTAGCCGCCCCCGTGGAGATGCCTTTGGCCGAAGCTCTCGCTGCATGGGATCCGTCTGTGGAACCAGGTTTAGACACGGAAGATGGAGATGTTCCTGAAGAAAATTCTCAAGAAAACGCGAATGTTACTGAGCTGCTGGATGAAAGCCAATATGCATCAAATGGTGATCTCGAGTCCTTAGTCAGTGCTGATGGAATTATCAAGCACACAACGTCTGGAAGCATGGAGAAGGAACCGCTGGATGTCTGGCATAGCGTCGACATTCCAACCACGTCCACATCAGATCGCAAGGACGATGACGTGTTTGCTGGTGGGTTTACACAGGACGATCATGCTGTACACGTTACTGATTCTTCAGCTGCAGCCGCAGATTCGGAAGATTTGTTGATCAAGGCAATGTCCGAGACGATAGAAGTGGTTCCTACTATTGAGCACGAAGACAGGATCACTGATGAAAAAGACGATGAAGTTCGTGCTCAGTGTCTCCACGATATTGAATTTGAAGACAACTCTATCGCAACTCCGGTAACGGAGACGAATATCGAAAGCACAGGCTTCGGTTCGGGTGATGACGTAGTACGGGAGTCTACGCTTCACCACGATCTACCTAGCGTGTCACCATCCGTTCCTGCTACTGCTCCGGTGGAGTTTCCTGCTAGCTCTGATGAGGTTACGGCGGTCGAAACATTTGAGGAGAATGTTCAAGAAGAGGTCGTGGATGGAGATGACAGTGATGAATTTAGTGGCTTTGGAGAATTTGAAGTAGCAGCGCCGCCTACAACAAGCGCTGCTGTACTCCCAGACGTCTCGCCGTGGGGCTCGTCTCCATCGTCAACTCCAGTCCAGAACATGCCGCTTGAGGACGAGAATGAAGCGTTTGGAGACTTCGCTGGTACCTTTGCTTTTCGATCTGCTGCTGACGACGGATTTGCGGACTTTGCACAGAGTTCTGAGACCGGTGGTGACGACTTTGGCGACTTTGGTGAGTTTACACAGAGCTCTGTCAACGACGCAGCAAACTTTCCGGATTTCCAACAGTCTGAATCGCACGCTTCTGATGAAGACGACAATGGGTTTGGCGAGTTCTCTCCTGCTATTACAGCCACATCTGTGGATACGACCACAACTCCTTCAGTCCTGTCAGCTCCTTCATTCTCGAAGACAGAATTGTCATTGTTCTTTAACGAGGCATTCACAACAGAACCTGTACCAACGCCCTCTGAGGCTGAACCTGATAGTCCAACAGATGTGAAAGATGCGGATGTTGTCCAGGATTCATCTTCAGAATTTATCCAAGACGTGTTTTGCGCCATATGTGACGAGTATATCTCCATCGTGGTTGCAACGGGCCGACAGTCTCATTGCTCGTCGTCACTCTCGTCTGCGTCAGAACTGAACGATAAGGGGGACGGTCTTCGGTTGAGCAGGAACTCTACCCGTGCGTCCAAGTATTTAAAATATGTGCTGTCCGAGAAGATCCAAGAGGCCTCTCGGCAGAATGGTATCTTCCCACATGGTTCTGAAAGACATGAGCTGTATATCGGGTATGCTGCCACCGGTGACGCTGTTTGTATGCGTCGCGCCCTGAAGGAATTGCAAGACGCTCTGTTCCTCAACTCTGTGAACGACGCCATGATGCGGATAGCTAAGCAGGCTGCGCTGTCAGCCAAAGCCAAAATTGCCGAGCAGGCTGCTCAACAACAGGCAAATTCGCGTGGTGGGTCGTTATTCTCCACGACGCGTCATCTGCTGTCTCGGGGTGGAAGTGCAGCATCTCATGGTTCAGGAAGTAGCGGCAATGACTGTAAGAGTGATCATGCAGGAGCTGATACTCCGACCGGTGCCTCTGTTCAGAAACTCGCTCGATTCTCGTTCCCGACCAGCCATGACGAGGCATCAACTGGTCGTGGAGTCACTACTGGCGATGAGAGAGGATCAGAGGGAAGTGACCACACGGGACACAGTAGCGGAAGTGACTCGGAAGCAGCAAATGCTGGAGACAATCGGACACGGAATGGGGGCCTTTCAAATGGTGGCAGCAGCAATGGCGGTCTGATGAAGAAGTTCCAGGACCGATTTTCGTTCGCAAGCTCCAGACACCGTCCGCGGTTCGTAAGTCTCCGACGAAAGGGACAATCTGGCGAAGAAGTGCGCAAGATGGAACTGAATCTGGACGCTATCAGTGGAGGTCTGGACGAAGTGAAGTGGAAGTGCGCGATGTTCTTGTATGACGTGGAGGAGGTGGCGCATGTGGCACCGTCGCAAATTAGCATCTTGTCGTATCCTAGCAAGCAGCCGTTGACGGGCAAGACTAATCGGAGTGCGCTGACGAAGCTGGTCAAGCCTGATACGATCTGGACAGTTGATATTGGCGTCAACAACAGTGATATGCTGAATGAGTGGTGAGAAGGGAAGCAAATGCGGTGATGAAGAATGTGAAATTCAAGCTGAACGAATCTGAGCTAGATAACGTGACAAATGCACAAAGCGAAAGCGATGTACTCACAAAATTCTTGTTAAATTATTCTGCTGACGGGCTCATTGTGTACTTGAAGTGCGTCTACATGTGGAAAACTGGCATGAAATCTCGTACCTCCAATATTAGAGCAACTTCAGTAGGTGGTGACATGTTTGAACACAGTGATAACAGCGTTCCAGACGTTAAAATAGCTAGCGTTTCGTGTGAAGCTGCAAACGTGCATGAACCACCTCTCTTTAGCCCCCAAGACAGCGCCTATTTCCGATACATGTTTGAGATCATGCTCACCTTCCCAGCAGTTGAGACCATGTACGTTGTGTTCATTATTCAAACTGCCCCAAGTTCCGAGTTCCCAGCACCAGTAGGTCGCCATGAATGAAGACGTCGTGACTCCACTGCCTCAAGGCCATCACGATGACGGTGAATCGGCTGTAAGTGAACACGCGATCCAAATCGATCTCACCAACAAGAGCAAACCTGCCTCGATCTTGTACAAGTTTGGCGCCGTATCGGACGTGTACGAAAACATAATGTTCGAGAACGACTTGGTGCTGATCTTCCCGTTGCGTGAAGGTGGCGAGGTCAAGAAGCCTGAGTCGTTTACCGTGCAAACGTTCGGTACGTTGCTTCTGGGCACCAGTGAACGCCCGTTCCAGCGCGTGCTTCGAACTCCACGCTGCTTCTTGGACGAGCAGGGACATGACATGGTGGCAGCAACAAAAAGTGGCGCTGTGGAACCAAACAGGATCGAGACTGAACGTCAACTACTGGAGAGCGAGTACGAGCAATTCGTCGGCTCCACTGAGCCCACGACTGAACGTCGTTTCTGTGAGCTCGTAGCCACGGCCATTTCACGTCGTGTGCAGCTCGCGTGTGGTCTGACGACGCGGATGTTTGTCAGTTGTGATGGCGACGAAATCATCATGTCGGTCAAGTCGGAGAATGATGATTTGCGTGTGGAGGCTGATCGTACCAATTATCGCGTGCAGTTGAGTAACAAACCCTTCGATGTCATGCTCCACAGGGACAAAATCTCTGCCTTGAAGCGTGAGATTGGTGCTGCTGGGTGGCAAAAATCGTTAGACCTTTTACGAGAGAAACGTGGCAATTCTAACACGGACGTACCGGAAATGGATCCGTTGCTTGTGTCGCGTGGTGACGAGTTCCACCCGTTAATTCGTCAAGCACTGGACCGCTGGGGACACCGAGAAGAATCTGACGGCATGTTCTCGGATGATACAAACCACAGTCAAACGCCCTGGAATCGGTTCTGGGCGTCCATCTTCTCGATCCACCACGACCCGATGACGTACTTTGCGCCATTCGCCGACTATCGTCACGAGCCCGAGTTTCAGCCGTATTTCCGTCGTTATCCCGTCAACTGGGGTGGCAGCCAAGAGCAAACATTATTTACTCAGAAAGACCGCATTCGTCTCGCGTCGGGGATCGTGGATCGCCATATTAACTGGGATGCGCTGGAGGCTGCAGGGTATTTGAAGAATCCAATGTTTGCTCTCCATGACGAAGCTGCGCTGAACGAGTTGCGTGTGACGTGGGCTTTGAACATGAAGATGCTCGTCCAGCCACTGCATAAAATCCGCTACTATTTTGGAGAGAAGATTGCGCTCTACTTTGCGTGGCTCGAGTTTTACACAAAAATGTTGATTTTTCCGTCCATCGCGGGCATTGTGACGATAATCTACGAAGAAGAACGAGACGAAGCCGGAAACGACAACAATCGAGGGTACTTCTTGGTCGCTTTTGCGATTTTCGTCGTCATTTGGTCGTCCACGTTCTCCGAGTTCTGGAAGCGAAAGAATGGACTGCTGGGCTCACTTTGGGGGTGTCAAGGCTTAAACGAGGTGTTCCGTTACCGCCCACAGTTCCGAGGAACCAAGAGCTATAATCCAGTCACCGATGCACAAGAACTGACGTACGAGAGCCGTGCCAAGCGCCACCGTTGGTTTGTCGTGTCCATCACCGTCGTGACCGTCATGGTTGGGATCGTTATCGTCGCGCTTGTGGGGCTCTTTGTGTTGAAACATTACATTAACGACGGTGAAAACCTCCGGAACATCGACGTCAAGTACCGGACGCCATTGACGCTAGCCGTGACTGTGGGGAATGCTATCCAGATCTTGATTCTCAATATGATCTACCGACTCGTTGCCCGTCGACTGAATGATCTCGAGAACCACCGCACCGATGGCGAGTACGAAAACTTTCTGGCGATTAAAGTCTTCTTGTTCCAGTTCTGCAATTCGTTCGCCTCCTTCTTCTACATTGCGTTTATCAAACGTCAAGCGGAAGACTCTTGTTTGTATGGTGACGACTGCATGAAAGAGCTTCGTGATCAATTGCTGGTGCTCTTCCTCGTTCGCATTGCCGTGGGCAACACCACGGAAGTTGCGATTCCGTATCTCAAGTATCGTTACCAGCTTTACGCTGAGAACAAGTCGCAGGAAGGCAAGCAAAAAGCAGGCCACAATCCAATTGAAACTCAAGCGAAGCTGGCGCCCTACGGAAGCAACGAAGCTTTCGAAGACTACAACGAGCTGGCGATTCAATTCGGTTTCCACAACCTCTTCGTAGTGGCATTCCCGTTGACTCCTCTGCTTGCGTTGGTGAACAACATGGTGGAGGTGCATGTGGACGCATCGAAGCTCTGCTTTGGCTGTCGCCGGCCGTTCCCTCATCCTGCGAAGAGCATCGGCGTGTGGTTCTACATCTTCCGGTTCATGACGTACATGACCGTCGGAACTAATGCGGCACTGATCCTGTGGACGTCAGATCTGTTCGAAAACTACAGTGGAACTGTCAAGGCGTTCAGCTTTGTCGTTGTTTGGCAAATTGGGTTGGCGATCTCGCTCTTGATCGAGCGAATTGTGCCCGACCTGCCCCACCATCTCGACTTGCTGCTGGAACGGTACGACCATATTGTGGACGTTGTTTTCAAAAATCTATCGGAGGGCGATGTGTCGCATCTTAATGAGGTGTCGGAAAACCTGGACCTGAATATCTATTCCAACGATCAGTGGGAGGAGAAAGCGAGTGAGCTGGCCGTGATGACAATACGCGGCCACGAGAGCGAGGTGCGGCCAGCCGGCTACCCTCAACACGAACTCGAGACGGTGACTGAATCCACGGCGTAGATTCATCCCAATGCCTTGCATAGACCTTTCATATTCGATCTTCCGTTGACTTTTTTCACTGCAACCTCAAGGTTGGATTTCATATAGCAGCAATACTTGATCTCACTCAGTACTTCCGAAACTTAGCCATGGAATGATAATTCTGAGAGTGTAGTATTGCTTCTAGAGAAAAATCCGTAATTGACTGTGAGAACGGAATTTTACGCCAGTTGATGAGTAAAAACTCCGAGTCCGAGCTCGACGTTACAGGAGACGCCACGGCGGCCAAAGCGCCGCAAAAAGACCGGAGGGTCTGACACTCGATACCAGCAAGTCTTCCTTCTCGCCACGCTTCCGAAAATGAACCACAAGCCGAGAGTCGATCAAGCTCATCGCGAACACATTTCTCTAATAAATATGCGTTTCGTAAGACACGATGCTGAGTTTCGATTGCTTCAATTTCCTCACTTGTAAACCGTTTCTCCAGCCGCATTCGTTGTTGCTGGAGTATCCCAACAAAATCTTGGTGTTTCATTTTGCACAGTACATTCGGAAACAAAGCTGGTACGTGGTAGATGGTCGAAGTATCACTTCGACTAGCTGATATACTGTCTTGAGTGGGGTCGTTATTGCTTTCAGTGATAATTTGATTGAGTCTTGATAGTACCGTCAGTACAAACGTGCTCGTGACGTCCAGTAACGTCTGGTAAGCGGTAGGCTGCAAGGAATCAATGGCGCTGTCTGCAAAGTTTCCTTGAGCTTTGAGGAACGTCGCAGTCGCCACAGGATTCAACGAGAACGAGCCGATCACAATGTCTTCACATGAAATCGAAAACAAATCCGAAGGGATGAACGGACCTACGGCGCCAGTCATCATTGAAAGATGATTCATCAGGTCGATGACATGTTGGCGATCGTGCGAAAGCCCTTTGCCGTCTCTCAATTGCTTCAAGATGCCAGTAACTTGACCAGCTACAGTCGTTACCACGAGCGCAAGTACCCACCATTCTGGCCGTGGGATATCAACGTATTGGGATGTTTCAGTAATACCGATCACGTCTGTGCGGTTTGCCACCAGCCATTGAAGAGCTCTGACTGTGCATTTCCAAGACTCTTCAACCAATTTAAGGCATTTAATCCCGTCAGAGTATCGTGGTCTCAGCCTACGTAAACGGCTGACCAGAGCGAGCAAGGTATTCGTAAACTCTACTGTTAGGACGGTCCTGCAAGCTTCACGCAAGAGATAATTGAGTTTGACTGCAAGGTTGTAGTCACCATAGATTGGGCCTTCACACTCTCCAGCTAACCGATGTACAATTCCTTGCATACATGCACGTGCCCTGATCCCACCTTCATTCGACAAGCTGACTCCAATCAGTTTTGTCCTCCACTGCGGCGCAATGACGTCAAGATATCTCACCACCAGATCTACACTCTCGTCTGTCATTTGTACTTCCAGCATCACAATTCCAACCAGATGCACACTATGGATTTCGCCGTTGTGTTCAAATCGCACTCGGACATCAATAAACGTGGACCCAGCGCACTTGCAAAGCTCCAGCACCAAGGCGAACGCCCACACATCGTCTATCAACACGTCCTTTAATGTCTGAAGATTCACTGCACATGCGACTCGACACAAGTTCATCGCTCGCTTCTCTGTCGTGGGCGTGCACTCCCCATTGGCCTCTTCCAGCGCCGTAATCCCTCCTATCATCCCTTGATATAACTGCGCCGCTTGCTTTAACGACACCCCAGCAGCCACAAACTTGACACAAGTGGCCAACTCGAGCTCTGAATCCACATGAACAACATATTTCGCGTCATTCTCGTTTATATCAAGCTCCAAGTCCTCGTCGTCCGTCTCCACCTCGATCTCCTGCGGCTCAAAGCAGTCAAACGCGGCGTCGTCCCCCTCCACAGCGCGTAGCAGCTCATCCACAACCTCTTTATCCACCAGGAACGTGGCTGGCCTCTTCACCGCATCTACCACGACTGCATTTAACTCGGTAATCTGCTGCAGAGTCACGTGCGCGCCAGTCTCCATCGCTACGACGTCCTCCATCCTGTTGTCAGGGGTGACGACGCTCCGCGGCCTCGTGGAGATCGCTACATTGGCTGGAAAGAAGCGTAGCTTGTCCTCGTCGCTCAGTTCTTTATATTGCCGCCAGCGCAGCGCGTGTTGCTGCTCCAGGTGGCGCCGCATGTTATCGGGACGCCAAGGCGGAGAGAAGCAGTGCACCTTGGTCTTAGGCTTGCGGCGCTTGGCACCCGCCGTCTCGTCGCGTGCGAAGGCGCGGCACATAAGACACACGGCCCTGGTGGGCGCGCCGGTCTCCAGCTCGCGCTCGGCCACTGCCAGCGCGTACTGGAGAGCCCAGAAGGCGCGGAACTTGCGCGGAGGCTTGACCCCTGTGGACGGCGCCATTGTCTTCTGTCTGTTTTATGGTGTTTAATTGGTGTGTGCATATGTAATTTTGGTATGTGGTTTGTGTACGAAATTGTGTAATGTTGAAGTGCAAGCCAAAAGTTGTCTAAGTAAAGCAGTTGTATTAGAAAGGGACACGGAGAAAAACAAGGCACAAGAGAGGAAAGCACGCGCTCCGTCCTCTCTGTCTCTCCAACGCCATACGGCGCAATCAGGAAGGAAGCAACACCGATGTCTAAGCTTAACGGGAGTTCGTGTTGCCCTGGCCACGCTTGCCCGAGTTCTGCCACTTTGCCAGCTTCGGTACCGATATCCGGTCGGCCTCGCCAGCACGACCCATCTTGGCGGCCTTGCGCTGCGTAAGCCGAGTGGCACGCTGGACAGCGGCCATAGCAGCATCGTCGCCGAAACCAGCCTGATCGCGCGGGGTAACAAGGGACGCTGAACGGTTCTTCGACTTGGAACGCAGTGCCGACTTAGCGCGAGCACGTACACGCACGTCAGAGCTCTCGGTCGCATCCTCCATGTCCACATCCATATCCTCGCGTTCGCGCTTACGGCCACGACTTTCTGCGCCTGCCTTCCTCTTCGCTACGACAGCAGCAGCGTGCTTCATGTGACTAGTATCGACACCAAGAGCCTCCAGATCTTTCTTCGTCTCCGTAAGAGTGCGAAGCTTAGCCCGCACCTTACGGGAGACAGTGGTGTGGTTCTTGTTCTTGTTTTGACGGTGTTGGGCCACAATAATGGCCTTCTTTTCCCGAATACGAGACACCTTGTCCTTCTGTTCGTCATCCAGATCGCTCATCTCCTCGTCCTCATCCATAGGCGCATTGTTAGCCATCGCCTCGTCCTCCTCCTGTTCAAGAGCCTCCAGACGCTTCAGAATCTCCGGATCCACAAAGTCAGCAATGTTTTTGCCGTTCCAGATCTCCGGAATAGCATCCTGAGTCCAGTCGTCGTTGCTAAGCATACCCTTGTAGTGCTCCTTGAAGTCGTAGGAATACACACCAGCGCCACCGTTGGCGTTCATCTTGTCCTTCAGCAGCACACGCGGTCCCATACTGCCAGGATTCTCACGTGCAGCGATGACACTAGACGGGATAGTGATCTCGCGCTTGACGTCGTCACGAGCCACAGGTATGGCAACACTGAGGCGGTTAAGCACATCCGCCACTTTGTTGCCCTTGACCTTCGAGTTCACACGGTGAGCCAGCAGCTCATCACAAGCGTAGTTCCTGACCTCCATAACGTTCTCCTCCGAGTGGTTCGACATGGTAAAGAATTTGGCCTTCGTCTCCTCCACAGCCTTGTTGATCATGTTCTGGTGGTTCTCCGATAGGGCATCGAAGCGCATCTGATCAATCTTGTTGCATACCAGCACCAGCGGCTTATTGGCGAACAGCGGCCGGATATTCTCAAACAGACTCAGCTGCTGCTCGATCGTGAAGCCGCACTGCTCCGAGATGTCCATGAAGAACAGAATAGACGCCTGCAAGTGAGCCAGCGCCGTAACCGCCTGCATCTCGATGGTGTTCCGGTCCTCAAGCGAGTGGTCAAGGATACCAGGGGTATCAATTACTTGCCAGCGCAGATACTTGTAGTCGAGATGGCCCACGTACAGCGCCTTGGTTGTGAAGGCGTAAGGCTGAACGTCAACGTCGGCCCGTGTAACCTTGTTCATAAAGCTCGACTTACCGACGTTAGGGAAGCCCGTGACAAGCAGCGTACGCGTGTTGGGGTCGATGGACGGCAAACGCGACAAATGTTTACGCACTTCCTCGAGGTACTCGAGCGAGGCCTTCTGCTTCTTAAGCAATGTACACATGCGTCCAAGGGCGGCGCGCTTAAGCTGCTTGCAGCGGTAAAGCGTGTCACCGTACTTGATCATACGCACATAGTCCTTGGCAATATTGTCGATGAGGGCGCGCGCCGTATTGACTTGACCAAGCGCCAGCTTGTAGTGATCGCGGTCGTACAGGATGTTGATGAGGTCGGCGTAGAACGGATGCAGGTCATCGAGGCGCGGGAAGTCGTCGATGATCTGGCTGAGCTTCTCCTGGCACGTCTGCTGCGTGAACTTGACCTTGCGCATGTAAAAGGCGCGAATGCGCGAGATGGCGTACGTCGGATGGATGACCGTCGGCGTCTTGCGCTGCGTGCGCGTGAGCACGATGTCGATGAAGTCATTGGCCGTCGGCACCGTCTGAATCTTCTTAAAGTTATACACCACCATCGTACAAAGAGAGCTCTGGGCTGGGCAGCAGCTTCCGACGCGGTCAAATCAACGAGTGCCTGGGCCCAGAGGACCCACAGCCTTTCACGGCGTTTTTGGTTGGTTCTGAAGCAATTGGTGTGCAAGTGCCACACTGCATATGTGTCGCACACGATTTGTGTTCCACACTCCAACCTTGGAATCAGTTTGGAACTAGTTAGTAGAATACTGCAGGCTAACGCTTAGGTTTTGACCTCTACCATACAAACGTTCAGTCATTGCCGTCTGGTTGCGCACTTCATACACTGCAACACGCCAGCAAAGCCCCGAAGGAAGGAGGCGTGTACTGTGCTCGAGCTCTGTAAGAATCTCTACGTCTGTCCCTTATGTGGACTGTGCTCTTCGGTGATAACGAGGATGACGCGCAGCCGTCGCGGGGGACTGGCAAGGCGCTGGCAGCCGCGCCCTCCCCGCAGCACTCGACGCCGCCCGTGACGCCGTCGCCCCTCGAGCGCGCTGCGCCGTCCACGCCTCCGCCACGACGCGCCAGCCCCGCGCCCGAGTCTAGAAGCAAAGGCAATAACAGCGACGAGCACAGTGACGACTCGCCCATGGCCATGCTGCTCAAGCGACTGAATAATCTCATGGTCAAAGTGGGCGAGCACGAGTTTGAGAAGAAGACGCTGGTGGATCAGGTATTTGATAGAAGAGAGAGAGAGAGAGAATTAGACGACGACTTAAACGCTTTGTTGATGGATTTGTGCTGTAGATGGAGAAGGAGCGGAAGCTACTGACGCGCAAGATCTCGGAACTGGAGAAGCAAATGGAGGACCTCAAGGACCAGAACGTGCAGCTGCAGTACAAGGTCGAGTACACGTCCGAGCCCATGCTCATGGAGCGCGTACAGGACATCACGGACATGCGGTACGTGCGCATCTGATCGTTGAAAGAGGGGGGGGGAGTTTTGGGATCTGATGGGTGGAGTGTTCCTTCTCTTCTTTGAGCAGTGACGCGCTAGCTGCTGTGAAGAAACAGCTGGAGGCTGAGCTTCAGGAGAAGGACAAGGAGCTTCAGGACCTCAAGACTGCTCTAACGACCAAGGACAAGGAGCTCAGTGCACTTCGCGAGGAGTTTGAGAAGCAGATTGCAGACTTGACTGCAGAGTGCGAAGCAGCGAAGCAGGAGGCTGTTGATGCCGTGCGAGAGGCAAACGATGCTGTTAGTGAGAAGTATGAGACGCAGTTCAAGGAGAAGGAAGTCGCTCTGCAGGTGGTCACGGAGGAGAAAGAGACGCTGGAGACGTCCTTGGCCGAGAAGGAGCAGGCTCTACAGGAAGCTCAAGCAGCGACGGCTGAGGCGCAGAGGAATCTGGAGGATGTTCAGGCTCAAGGCGAGACGGATGCGAAGGCTCTAGAGCAGCTGCGACAGGAACTGGAGCAGGTTGCACAAGAGCACGAGCAAAAGCTACAGCAACTGAAGGACGCAGACCAGCAAGAGCTCGAGGCTCTGGAGAAACAAGCACAGGAGCTGGAGGATTATAAACACGACTGCGTGGAGCTGTGGAAGATTAACGAGGACCTGAAGCAGCAGATTGCACTCACGTCCGCTGAGACGATGCTGAAGCAGGCCGAGCTTCGTGAGAATGCGCTGTCTGGCCAGACTGTACTCCAGGACAAGGTGACGGAGCTGGAAAACCAGCTTGAGGAGCTCCAGGAGCAACTGGACCGGAAGACGCAGGAGATTGCGGAGCTGCACGCTGAAGCTGATAGTCGCTCTATGGTGGATGATGAGGCCTCGGGAGAAGATGACGATAAGTTCGTAGTCGTCGGAGGTGATGGTGGGGCTATCAGTATTCTTACGGAGCAAGTTGCCACTGCGCAGCGTGAGCTGACGGAGGCAATGGAGCTGAACTTGCACTTGAACAACCGCAACGCTTGGCTCGAGGAGCAGTACCAGATGCTGTCGTCTGTGCAGTCGGAAGGTGACGAGGAACAAGACGAGTCGGGCGTTGCGAAGCCCTCACTGGAGGAGCGCATCACAGCGCTGGAACAAGAGCTTCAGGAAGCTCGTCGTACTGCGAATGAGAAGGCGGAGCATGTGTCGAATCTGGAGCAGAATTACAGCGCGCTGTCGACGGAGTTTGACCGCCTTCACTCTGCCCACAACGGGCTGGTGGAAGTGAAGCAAATTGACGATGCCACGCTGAACGATCTAAGACACGAGCTTGAGTCGCTTCGTGCTTCTCAAGCTGGTTCTTCAGACAAGGACCAAGCACTTTACTTGAACGATCAACAGCTGGCGGAGCTTCGCTCGACCAACTCGGTACTGGCTGGTGATATCGAACGCTTGTGCGATGTGGAAAGTCAGCTGCAGCAATCTCATGATGCGCTGATCAAGGCGCAGAACGACTTTACTGAAGCTCAAGCTGCCAACACCGCCTTGCAGCTCGAGCTTGAGGAGTTGAGGAGTATCTCTGCTGCAGCTTCGAAGAGCGATGAAGACGTCGCTGCGATTCAGAACGAGCTTGACCGGGTTCGATCTGAAAAAGACTCTCTTGCTACACAACTGACTCAGTCGCAGGCTTCCATCCACGATCTGCAGCTGAAGATTCAGGAACTGGAGGGTATCGTAAACAACCAGATGAATGACAAGAAATCTCTGGAGCAGCAGCTTCAAAACTTGCAGGAGATGGCTCAGGAGAGCATGGAAAATTCCTACGACGTGCAAGCCAATCTGGAGTCTACGATGGAGGAGTTAGAGAAGACTCAAGCCCAATTACGCACTGAGCAAGACAAGTGTGTGAGCCTTCAACAATCCGTCACCGAAGCGAAGCAATCGTCCATTACGCGTGAAGAGCTGGAACGTGCTCGGAGTGAAGTTGCTAGCTTAGAGCAGCAGATTCGTCACTTGCACGGTCTGGAGCAATCTCTGAACCAGCAGTTGCAGGAAACGGTTCGCTCCAAGGATGCAATCGCTGTGGAACTGCAGACTGCTCGTTCAGAACGCGTCAGTGTCGAGGAAGAGCAGAAGAGGCTGAAGGCTTTGTACGAACATGCAGCAGAGCAACTTGCTTCCACTCAATCTTCGACAAGCGAGCTCCGACGCACACATGATGATCTGTCGCGCTCTCTGGAACAGACTTGTGCGAAGATGATGCAAGCAGAGCAGCAGCTTAATGCTATGCAAGTGGAGCACAATGAAGCACAGAAGCAGGTGGAGACACTGACGAAGAAGAACCTTTCGTTGGTGGCGGAGATTCAAAACTTGCGTGATGAAGCCGACAAGCAACAGCAAATGGCGAGTGGGCAACTTGAGCAGCTCAAGACGGCACATGCCGACGTGCAGCGTCAACTGACTGAGGCCACTCAAACTCTCCGGGGTAAAGATGCCGAACTTGCGATAGCAGCACAGCGCAGCCAAGCTGACGTGGCGCAGCTCGAGGAGCTTGTCCAGCGCTACAAGAACGAGAAGCTCTCTTCGGACCAGCAGTTGGCACAGCTTAATGAAGAGTGCAAGCACCTTCGCCAGATCCAGACTGAAGCCAAGACAACGGTGGAGCGTTCTCAGCATGAGCTGGAGCAGATCCACGCGCAACTGAATGCGATTCAGCAGGAGAAGTCCTCGCTCGAAGCGGAGGTTGGCCAACTGCGTGGCTTGAACGACGAGAAGACCCACCAGCTTCAGGAAGCAGACGAACAAAAGCGCGTGAATCAGCGACTGGAGGAAACCAACCGTGAGCTGGAAGACTTGCTGCAGAAGTCTAAGGCCTACTGCGAGGGGCTGTCCCGTGACAGTGAGGATAAGGTCAATCGTGTGCAGGAGTTCGCTTGCCATGTGGAGCAGGAAGCACGCGATGAGATTGACCGCATCGCTCACGAGAATAGTGTGTTGCGGGACGAGCTGGAGCAGCTGGCCCAAGCTCGCTTTGACGAGACAAACGCACACGACGAGCTCCGTGTCAAGCTCGCTGAGCTACAAGCTGAAAACAACGTCCTGTCGGCGCGTGCGCATCGCCTTACTCAGCAGCTGTCGCAGTACACGGATCTCCCGGAAGACGACGAGCTGGCTGCTGCAGGGCAGGGCCAGACGCCCGATCTGTGGGAGTTGCTGTCCTCGGGTATGGAGCAGCTCAAGGCTGACTTAGAGCTCGCTAGCAAATACGCGGCCAGCATTGACGCCAGCAGCGTCGACGGCATTGGGGACGAATCATTCACGGTCGCAAACTAGTGTACACTTTCGAGCTGAAGGGGGTTCATGCCAGAAGGAGGGCTGGAGTACTGCACGATCGCGTGGAAATAGCTTCGAGTTCACCCCCCCAGCTTCGACCTCCGGTGTCATGTTTACATATCAAATATACTTTCGTGTGTCCGTCCCAATCAACTCGGCGTGCTGGCGTGTGGACATGTCGATCGAGGTAGGCCACAGTCTCGTCGTCGGGGTTCTGATCTGGCCAATTTTACTCTGCTCGGATGCCTTGATATTGTGAAATACGAGCCAAAATTATCTCACTGGTCATGCTCGCACTTCGCTTGAGAGCTGAGTTGAGTCTACATTATCTCTTGGTGTGGAGTAGTTACGACAGAATGGTAGATATCACGACGGAGATCCCGAAAAGCCGACTCATTGAAGCCAAGCAGGTGAGCAACACAAGTCGTCCTTACTCCTTTGTCATGACCTGTTACTGACACCTCGTGGTTTAGAGACGACAAGAAGCGTCAAAGGACGCGTTACTGCTGAAAAACCGCATTGCGCTGCTTAAAGCTGAGGAGGAAAAGGCCTGGAAGAAGATTGAGCAGACTCGGCGTCGAGCTGCTGAGCTTCTTCAACTCCGACAAGACAATGGACGAGCTCATGCGATGCTCAAAGAGCTGGCGAGGGAGGTGGAACGCGAGACGCAAGCTTCGATCCATGCCAAACGTGAGCTTGTGCTAAGCATCGACAGCATTCCAAAGAAGAAAGAAATGAGCATGCAACTGACTGAGGCCAACAGGAAAGAAGCTCTACAGCTCAAAGAAGACAAACAGCGCTGGAAAGAAATCATGGACCGGCAGAAACTCGACGAAAGGATGGACGCTATTCGTCGCAAACAAGAGATTGAAAGCCACAAAGAAGCGTCTCGCGTCAAGAAGCTGATGCTCAAGCAGGATATCGACAAGCACAACCGGGAGCGCACACTAGAGAAGCTTCGTGCCGAGGAACAACAAGCTCAGCGGCATGAGACGGAGGTCCAGGAGATGGAACGCCAGGAGCTCGAGCTCATCCAGCGGCTGCGCAACACTCAGCACCTGCAGAAGCAAGCATTCGAAGAGCTAGAAGCTGCTCTCAGTGGTGGCAATGGCGCGAGTGTCAAGCTTTCGTAGTTTTTTATTTCTTGACGCCGTCATCACTCCATGTAAGACGCGATCGCACGTCCTTCACGTCAATTATAAGAGCTTGCTTGGTTGACAGAATTTGACGGACTTCTTCAGCTTCATTAGCAGGTCTCTCGGTGTTTTGATTAGCATGTTTGTCTGGTAGTTGATGCACAGCCACCAGTACGTCATTCATGAGTTCCTCTAGCTGCGACTGATTATCTGCATCTCTCAAGCCTCGGTTCAAGGGACTTATCGCTGTGTCATCGAGGAATCGGACTTCCAACAGATGTAAGAATGACCGGATATTCGCTTCCAGCTTCTCATCTTCAGTGTTGCTCTTCGCTGCGAATGTCAAAGCTCCTATAGCAATTTTGCACTGTGAAAGCAGCACCGAGCTCCAGAGTACGAGCGTATCACCTTGTTCTTCTGCAAGCTCGCCACACTGCGGCAGCTCATTCAGCGATGCGAAGCCACACGGGAACAGGAGCGTCATCAGATCGACTGGTACATCACTAACGCGTTCAATAGTTGTGCTTGTTGTATTGGTGCCACTCCAGTTATCGCTCTGTGCAAGAAGCAGGAAAGCCTCCCGCATATGCTCGAGAGCGCCAAGAAAGGTTGAACTCATGACGTCAATCGCAAGACGCAGCAACTTCTGAGCCACTCGCAACGACGAGAGCATTGCGTGATCTCTCGCTTCCTCAGCACACACAGCTAGAGCCTTTTCAAACTCGCGAAAACAGCTCGCGTCGACCAGCAAATCTTGGGCTTCCTGCACGCGACGTTCCCCGTCAGCATCGAACCAGTAGCCGCATCTCCGACAAGCACTCAGAACTTGAAACCAAAAGCGATCAGCACGGTCCGCCATCCATCGCTTGTGACTCTGACAAAAGTTGTTACGGATGCTGCTACCAGCCACACAATCGTACAAATGAACAATCTCCTCATCGGACTCGCGTAGGTTGGTTAAGAACTCGAAAAACTCGCAAATACTTGCCGGTGCGTGTGCCAGCAGCAACAAATTGTCGACTTGGGTAGTCACAGCTTCATTCTTAATGTCATCGAGCTTGCAACGGTTCAATTGGTGGTCATCAAGTGCCTTTAAAATACTAAGCAGACACCACGTCAAGCCGTGCGATGCAGAGCCCCCAACCAATCGAGAGTCAAGCAATTGTCCTGCAGCTTCAGCGACGTCAAACTGACAATTCTTGAGCGCTTTCCCTGCGATTGAGAGGAAAAAACTCGCAGGAAATGCGAGTTCGTCGTGATCCTCATTGTGATCCGTCCTCGTCGTCTCCATAACTGAAGCCAAGAGCACGTCCAGCGCAGCTTTAACATAGACAGCATCGTCTGTGTTCACAAGCATGTGAACTGCCCGAGTCTTCGCCGGAACTGATCCAATCTTCATCAATGCTAGAGCTGCCTCCCCATGGCGACCACGTTGGGTAAGGAAGTCACTGTACTTCCCCAATGCCTCATGGAGGAGTGGATCAGTAGGCCCCAATCTCGATCGAATAAGCGCCAGAGCTTCCTGATAAGCATCACATCTAACTAAACAACCTACAGCCGAGCGAACTTTCCCAATACTGAGGAAATGAAATGCTATCAGCAAGATACAAACACAATAAACAGGACAACAATGAGTCATTGGCGTTATGTAAGAATATGAAAAATAATCAACAAACCTGCTGCCTTCTTGTCGCCTTGGGAGTCAACTTGATGCGCGTATAAATTCGTCATTTCTCGCCATATCTCCATCCCCGCCATTGGAGCATATGCAAGCCACGTTGGGGTCAAAGCTCCTTCCGTAGCAACAATTCGTAGCGCTTCAATGATATGACCCTGCAGTAGCAATGTATGAGCGAGACTTTCCCATTCTCGTTCCTCTTGGAAACGTTTGGATTCAAACGCTAAGAAATCCCGAAGAGAAGCGCGATCGGAATGAATGAGAAGACTGTGAACCGGTGTAATGGCATTCGCTTCCTCCCTCTTGTCCACAGCAGAACCTACTCCAGCTACCCTGCAACATGCCGTAGCAATTTCGGTTGACGTAAGCTTCGTCTCGGGATGAAAACTCACTGTAGTTTTCGTCTTTAATTCATCAAAGACGTCGACTTGTCCGTGTCGGGTCTGCGTGGACGTATGAGGTGAAGTTACAATGGTTTCAACCTCTTGGGGCTGTTTTACCTTGCTGTGCTTTTTCAGTTTGGACGGTATGTCTTTCTGTTGCTTTCTATAATCCCAGAGACGCAGTGTTTGGTCTTCACCTCCTGTCACGAGCGTGTAGGGAGACACCCACGTAAACGATAAGACGCGTCCAACATGATGATTGAAGAATGCTTCCCTCTGAAGAGATATCATGTTCCAGACCTGGACAGTCCCATCCGCAGAGCTTGAGGCGAGAAGCTTTTGAGTCACATCGGAGCACCAACTCAGACCAGTGATTTTGTTCGTGTGACCACCTATGCTGTCAACACGATGGGTTTCTTTCATGACTTCAGATGAGCTAGGCAAAATAGCTGCGTTTTCGCTCGTTTTCCCACAGTTGTAGACGAAAACTTTCCCGTCCTGGCCACCAGACGCCAGCAACGTAGCATTGCTACCTTTGCTCCACGCTAGACACGTGATTGACTCGACATGTTCATGGAAACGCTGTCGCACTGTATTGCTATCATCAATGCCATTTCTCTCCATCACTTCGACAATACCATTCGAGCGTCCAACAGCGACTAGCTCACATTGTTCGTTCCAGTCAAAAGCGACGCAATGAGACATCACGTGGCGACATTTCTGGTCGACTGCATCAGCGTTTAATTCCAAGAGATCTCCGCCAGCATCGCAGCTCCACAATAAAACCTTGACGTCCTGTGCATCCTGGTTCCTACCAGTCTGGTCCTGAGCAATTAATGCGTCTTCCAGACTCTGACCTTCCGTCTGTGCGGCCTCAAGTTGCTTGATACTCTCGAGAAAAGCGCTGTCTCCGCTGTCTACCTGGTCATTCGACGTCGGCTTAACAATTATCCACTCCAGTTGCTGCACCTCACGGTCGTGACTGGTACGAAAATGCTTGTACTTTTTCGTTTGGATGTCGTACAGTCCAATGCGACCGTCTTCCATACCGTAGGCCAATACAAAGTGCTGGAGTGGATGCCATCGAACGCACGTGACTTTGCTCTGCAGTCCCTTCCACAGCAGGTCGCACTCGTAGTCACTTGGTCCAGATGCAGCTCTTGTCTCCACTTTCCACAACCGAATTGTCTGATCTCCGACGCCAGCAGCTACAAGTCCAGTGGTTGCATTGTACACAACACTATACGCATGGCCACCCAACCCGGTCAACGTCTCGACGCAAGTTGCGGCTGCTGAAGCCTTTGAAGACGCATTTTCCCTCCAAAGTCGCACTTCTCGATCCAACGATACCGTTAACATGGACACAGCGTCGTTCGTTGCTCCAGAAGAATGTGTACGAGGCACTGGCACAATGCTGAAAAGCATGCGACTATGGCCGCCTTTTACGACCACAGGTTTGCATGAAGCACGACGTTGTTTTCCTTTCTTTTCCGGCGCGTCTGCAGTAGCTGCAGCACTCCATTCCCAACGAAATAAACTGCCATCAAACGAGCCTGACCAAAGACAGTGAGTGTTTCTGTTGTCCGTGTCATTGAGGCTCCAGGCCACAGGCAGCCACAGCTGCTTGGTCTGGGTAAACGACATTCCCTGTTTCCCTGTTGGCAGTCGCAGCACTTGATCCAGAGCAGGTTCGTCACTCGAAATGATCTTCCACACCTTGATCGTTTTATCTCGAGATGAAGAGGCCAACCACACTTCCCGACCTGCAATATCAACGACATTGCTCGTGTCTTCGTTAGAGTGGATGCTGTTAGCTGTGGACTTCCACGCGACGCATTGAACTTCCTGATCATGACCAGCAAGGCGATGGCGCACAATGCCTTGAACAGCGTCCACAAGGCACAAGACGCCACTGCGATATCCGACAGCTACCAATGATTTATCATGTGGTGAGAGAGCCATCGAGTGGATACTATCACCTGAGATTGGCATAAAGACTGACACTTTTCCTCTGCAGTCACCACAACAAGCACATTATTCCCTCTGCTCTCAAGAAAATCGAAAGAAACCAACTAAACTTCACTTACGCGTCTCGTCCCCATGCACTGATGCGTCCTTGACGGTCGCCAGCCACGACAAAGTTCGCATCCAGTGTGGCAGACACCGTCACTGCCGTCACTTCGGCCTTGTGCTTCCGGTGCTGCTCGATCATCGTCAACGACGCCACATCCCTACAACCAGAATACCGAACGTCATCATCCCCACTATTAAGCCTCCTTGTCACCAGTGTAGACCTACCAGATCTGCACGCTGCCTTCCTCACCACCAAATATGATACGTACTTCCCCCGTCGTGTCCGTCAGAAACTGCACTGCGGTCACGCGGCGGTCGCGTTTGCCGCGCACCAATTGCGCGAAGTACGAGAGCTTCACCGCTGCAGCTCCATCGCCACTTTCTGTCTCCGTCGTCACCTGCATCATTAACAAACCGTCATAAGAGCTTGTATCTTCTCAATTACATTGTCAAACCCGTGCAAACCTGGTAGATAAAGACGCTATTCTTGGCACCAAAGGCGAGCAGCAGTCCATACACGTCACTGCGACCCCAATCGCAGATCTACATGGGCAAAATGCATAGTAAAACCTCGTTCTACATCTAATACGAGTGTATCATCGCCTTCCAACGTCAATAACTCGACAAAAACGTACCTTGGAGCAGTACCAATTGGCTGACGGAGGCAACAAACGAAGGTGATCTTCACCATGCAAAGAACCCGTCACTGCGTCCACTATATCGCCCGCAACACCTCCCTCAACCTCCGCGCGCTGCTTGCCAGCTCCTATCATCGACACGATTTTTAACCAAGCGAGTGGAAAAGCTCCTCAGTTGATTATCCGCCAATCAGCATCGACGTAGCCAAAACATATCGTAGCTGTTCGCATCATGAGACGCGGCGGTCGCTGTGCCTGCTAACTCCGCTCGCTCCGAGACGTGCCCCCCACGCGCGGGACACGACGCGATCCCCGCCAAGAGCACAAGAACTCGACGTTTAACAACCTCGGCCCAACAACGCGCGAGTTGAAGCTGCGTGCTCGCGCCAGTTGGAGAAAAAGACGGGAAAAACGTCGCAGCCTGGCGGTCGAAGCGCTTCCTGTCCGTCACAAGAGGAAGTCTCGCAGTCTACACAAGTGAAACGCTTAACGCCGGGATGAGTCCCGTCATCTGCGCTGCGGGCTCGAGCACCGGCAGCATGGGCAGCAGCCTGGGCACGTCGCCGTCCACTAGCTGGAACTTGGGTCTACAGCGTCGAGACCGCAAACTTTGGACAGCCATTGCTGAGAGGCTGGAGGCCGACGTTTCTGTGCTGCAACTCACACTCGTGGAGCTGGAGGAGATGTTGCGACAGCTGCTGGGCGTCGCGCTGCCCAACCCTCGCATCCGAGGCGATGAGATCGCGGCGCTGATCACGGCGCTCGCCCAGATCCTGCCGTTAAGTTCGGGTCTGCTGTGCTCAGAGTTCACGCGCTTTGTGCAAAAGTGCTGCAGCAAAGAGAGGGTCTTGTTCTCAAGCACGCAACTCCGCATAGTCATGACGTTCCTCCTGAACTTTATCAAGACGTGTCCGAGCTGGTACACGGCCAATTCGATCCGTGCACTAGGCCTCGTACTGCACGAGAACGCTGATCGAGCGTGCATTGAGTTCGAGCTGCTGTTTGCAGTGCTGATGAAGCATTTGGACCCATCGGGCGTGGACATTGAAGCGCGCTACGCTGCTACGAGTTGCGTCTCGAACATTTGCACCCAGGCAGGAAAGACGCCTGAGGTGTACCACTACTTTTCGTCGTTATTGCGGATGGTGGTGGAGAACTTTCGGCAGCAGGCGCTCAGTTTGACCAAGGGAGAGAATGACCGCATCCTCGTCAAGGCGTGCACGTCCAGCATGAAGTGCATCTTCACGATTATTAACTCGAACTTTGACCGTCTGACTGATCGTATTGCCGCCACGTTGCCCAGTTTGCTCAGCTCCATGCGTCAAGTTGTGGGCTATGGACTGCGACTCAAGTGTGAGCAGAATGACGTGGTGTTCTCGTTTCAAGAAGAGCTGCATCCTACTGACTCCGATTCATCGGTATGCGGCTCGGAAGGTAGCACTGGAGGACGTCAAATTGGAGAGTAAGTGATATGATAAGGTGGTGGCGATGGGATTCTTCTCCGTAGTCTAATGCTGGTCTGTTGTTTTGTGCTTTTGTGTGTAGTGGTTTGCTGGCACGGCTACGTATCACCGTCCTGTACACGCTGGAAGCAATCGCTCAGCACTTTCCCAAAGCCATCACGTCCTCAATGGGTCTTTATCTACCAGAGCAGACTACACCTTACATGACGCTGTTTAACAGTACCCCATCAGTACTCACTCTACTTATCGCAGATCCCAGTGAAAAAGCTCGGATGACTGCTGCCAAGTTCTTGGACACGTTCTGGGAGAAGATTCCTTTGAAGATGTACTTTCGACGCACATCCAGTGCTGGAGCGACACCTACTGTGCCCACGTCGTCCATGTCGTTTGCATTTATGCCCAAGCGAATTTCTCTAATGCTCTATCAAGTGCACGTCACTTTGGTGTATTGTATTCAACATGAGAAAGAGTCTGCCCCACTTGCACAGATCCTGAAGGTGAGGGATACTAAACGGTCGTAGTAAGGTAAATTGTTACTGACTTGTATATATGGTAATGTTATTGTAGTGCACAGCGTCAGTCATTCAGCACTTTCCGTACGGGAATGTGGCTGCTGTACTTGACCAGATGGAGTTGACTCCAAGTCTGGGCGAAATCTTGAAGGCGCTTGCGTCGAGTTTGTACGTCGCAGCAGCGTCAACTGGTACGATACTTTTGCCTAGAAATGGAGAATTTTGTGATTTAACTTTACTGATGGTGTGGTGTTTAGATCATGGCGTGCGGATGGCAAGTTTGTCGTGTATGTCAGCGCTGCTCAATGTTCAGGAGACGCTTCCAGCTATCTTGGAGTGGATGATTCATACTAGTGATACTGATCAAGTGATTCGGGTGGCACATGTATCAATTGCATGTGGTACGTGGCTCTTGCGTCGTCGATCGTTCGTGGAGGAGCTTCTGTTGATGGCCTCCCGTCCTGATGACTCGTCCCGCACTCTTTTACGTCTGGAAGCTATGTCACTTTTATCGAAGATTGCTAAGAATTATTCACCAGCGTTAAGTGCTAATTGGCAGAGGCTTGCAGAGTTTATGCTGGCAGCCTTCCAAGATATGGATCCAAATGTCCGCCTTCAAGCAGTCAAGATACTGGAAAATTACATTAAGGGTGAGAATGGTGGCCTCGATAGTGCAGTGCCTGGCAGTCCAAGAGCATATGGATCTTGTCGTATGGACTGCTTGGAGTTTATGGCGACACATTTAGTGCGAGCGTTTTACGACACGTCGCATCATGTCCGTGCGAGTGTCTGCGCATGTTTCACACTGTTGTCCACTCAAGACTGGGCTTGGCTTGGTGAACGGAAGCAACTGCGACGGCTTCCAGTATTAGCGGCCAAGAGCGGAGATTTCAATGGAGCTGGCCCCAACGCTTCGTGTCTGGACGCGTATACTCGCATCTTCTTGCAAACACCGAAAGACAGTTCACCGGTTGTTCGTGCTGCAGGCTTCCGGTTACTGGGATCGTTATGTCTAGCACCAACATTCAAGACGCGTGCGTTTGCAAGTAGTGTGGTGGGTCTGGCGTTGGATGCACTGGGTGATTCGACCTTGAACGTGCGCGTACGAGCTGCCTGGGCGTTAGGCAACGTGTGTACGACCCCTGGACCTGAATCGATCGCTGAGAGCGACGCACCTCCACTTCCTCCATCTGTACCGACGTCTTTATTTGTTGCCAAGCGTGAGACATCAATGTCATATCCACCGCTGCCTCCACAAGTGCTGTATGAACTTCTACCAGCATTTCAATTGCGACTTGTGATTGAGAAGATGTTGGTGCATATCAATGATAATGACAAGGTGGCATCGAGTGTAGCGCGTACGTTGGGTCTTGTGTGCCGTTGGATTAGCTTCCCGCCTTTCCGATCCACTCTTAACACGCCGAAAGACCGTGCGTGGCTGGATGATTTGCTGGGACAAGCGATGACTGTACTTGCTGGGAAGATTAATGCAGGCTCGCCCAAGGTCCGATGGAATGCGTGTCACGCCATTGCTAAGGTTTTACTGTGTCCCAATCTGCCACTTGCGTCGGTGACATGGGCTCCATCCGTGTTCCAGGCTTTGCTGACTGCTGTCGCGCAGCAGGAGAATTTCAAGGTGCGTATTAGTGCCGCCACGGCGTTGCGAGTATCACAGACGCGTAGTGCGTTTGGTTGTTTCTTCCAGTCGGCGCTTCGAGCCACAGTGGATGCGCTGGAGACGGCGTCGGATCTCAAGGACGTGACGGAGTTTCGCTACAAGGAGCAGTTGGAGACGCAACTGTCGTTCACATTGGTGCATTTGATCCACATTGCCACTGAGGAAGACGATCCGTTGATCTTGGACGCGTTGAAGGCCAAACCTCGAGGGTTTTTGTACGATTGGCTTCTGCATAACCTTCATCGCATGGTCGCAGCTATTGATCGAGAGAGTGACGCGGGGGCCGCTGGGACGAGTTCCGTAGGTGATACTGCGGATGACAATCGCGCGGGCGGAAGTGGCGACGCGCATGATGTTAACCCCATTAAGAAGGAGGAACTGCTGTCGGCAGTGCGCTCGCTGCTGCGCATTTTGGAGCGCCTGAATACGGACAAGGCGTACGCGTTCAGCTGCGTTTCGCTCCTGTACGACACGAAGATCGGACTGGAGCACGATGTACTATATTCCAACGAGGATATTCCCTTCGAGCTTTAATGAGGCGATGGGCGATGCAGATATCGTCATGATTAGCGCCTAAGTATCACACATAGCGGACAAGAAGAGCAAGTCATGAGGAGCCGACCACAAAACAACACGCTATTATTGAATGCCAACGCACAAGTTTATTACCCGTCAACAAGGTTTTGTGTCGTCTTGTAATGCTTGTCTGGGAGGGGAATATGCTGTGTAACTAGCGCCGAAAGCGACGTCTGTTCCGCTTGCGACCGCCACGATGGCGACGTTTGCGCGGCTGGTCCTCCGGTTGCTGGCTTTGACGCTGCTTCCTTTCCTTTATTTGCTCGTCTGTGAGCGCCAAGTAATAGAGCACTGGCTTGGTTTCGGTCTTTTGGAAAAACTCGTCGATCGTCACCTCTTTACGAACAACAAAATCATGTCAGCCATTGTACAGTTCTGTAGCTATATACACAATCTGAAACTGTTCACTTACTCTGTCGTTGAGCTTGAGTGCCATTGCTGTCCTTCCTCTTCGGTCGGCTAAGCAAATTGGTCTCGCCATATTGCGAAACCTAGAAAAAGAAAACAATAAATGAGAACACTTTGCACATTGACAGAGTCAGAAAGATCACAGCTCGTACTTCCATGGCTGTATGGTCTATAAGCTTCGCACTGAGCGATCGCCCATTCTCCGGAGGCCACAATTTACCGTCCAGTGCAGCTCTCGTTGTCTCGGCCTGTCCATTTGTATCAAAACCAGCCTTTCAGTTAGTGGGAGTGGTGCAATCCTGGGAGGTGAGCAATTAACTAAGAACAACGCACAATGTCGGAGCTTGGGTATGTCACAAAACAGTGGGTCTTGATCGCATCCATCCAGAAGCCATTTTCCACATAGTCACCAGATTCTTGGACGAGTGCCTGTAAGATTACACAAGGCAGCATTTTTTTAGCTTATTTGTCGTCTTCACAGATTTTTCGGGAAGTACAAACGTAACCTTGACAGCATTTAGCGTAAACGGCCGGACGAAGTTGTCGATCCGAAGTGTTTTTCTGTGCTCTTTTTCTCTAAAATCATTCACACAAAAGAAAAACAAGAAACACAACACGCCAGGTAAGAAAAAAAAAATCATAATAAGCACAGACTCTATCCAAGACAAACAACAGTTCGCCGTACGTTGCTGTCGTATCTCCAGCCGTCGCTTTCTCACCGTTCGCAGCAGCGGTCGGTGTCCGTTTGTCGCCATCTTCGTCCTCAGGCTGTGGACTGACGCTCTCCATCTCTTTCGTAACCTTAGCCTTCTTCATTTCCGGCGCATCCTCGTTCTTATCGATTGCGCTCGCTCCTCTTTTCACCCCCGCCGCCGTCTCTGATTTGTCATAATCCTCTCCGCCATTGCTCCCAGAATCTTGTTCCTGTACTGACTCATTCTTCTCTCCAGCCTCCAGCTCCTTGTTCCCCTCGGCCTTCTCCTCTTTCTTATCATTAAACTCGTCCGTCTTCTCTTCTTCCTGCTGTTCCGTCTCCTCCTCAGGTTTGCTCTCGTTCTCCTGCGCACAACAAAAAAGCAGCTGCTGTCAACTCAGTCTGCACGGCGCCCGTGCAACAGCTTTCTGTACCTTCTGCAGATGTTCCTTTAGCCGCTGGAGTAGTGACGCCTTCAGCCCGGCCGTATCCAGCCCGCGCTTCTTGAGCTCTCGCTGCAGATCCTTCACCTGGACAGACAAAGCGTTAGAATGGAGAGTTAGCGACGCAATTGAGAGGGAATGTAGCCATGAGGTGCACGCAGTTGACCTTCAAGTGAGAGAGCGCGTCGGCGTCCAGCTTCATGCTCATAGACGCAACGGACGGCGCGATCGCGATCTATCGTCTGCTCTTAATGCGCTTCGCTTGAACTGCGACAAAACGAGAGTACAAAGTACGCACTGTACATGTGGCAATACGTGTAATCCACAAACTGTGTAATCCACATAGATCGTTCCGACGAAATAGCTTGTCGAGGAAAAAAAAAAATTCGGGAGACCCTAAACCATTATATATCTATTAATGGTTTACATTGGGTCCTGTATTGACAATTGCATTTCGAAATTAACGTATCTAACATTCCGGGATAAGCTATCGGTGATAAAAATCGTCATTATGATTTGTTGCGCAATCTTCATTTTCACATTTCGTGTATCAGTTACAAAGTTGGTAGGATATGGTTGTCTCGATGCCAACAATTCATCGGGCGCTCTACGCCAATCGCTTTAAACAAATCCACTTAGTTTGCACCCACGAAACCTACTACGATGGCAAGAAACAGCCCAAGCACCCCTCGACCGCTGGCAGAGCTGCTCCGTCGACTCGCCCAGGGCGTGGCACTCCTCCACGATGACGTGACACACCATGCCGATTCAGACAGCGAGGCCGATGGCGCTGATGACGGCATGATAGATAAACTCCGACCCGCCTTTGTTAGTCACCTACTTTGAAAGCGGCGGTTCGGAAGCGGTCAGGACGATAAACTTCACAATGACTGAGTTCCATTTATTCTGGGGATACGTAGGTAGAACCAGAGCTCACCAGCCAGTGGACGGCCAGCCACGGGCGCAAGTCCACGACCCCACCGAAGAATGCGTTCATGGTGCTACTGCGTGTGTTGAAGCACTACAAAACGTGGCAGTCGATGGTCGAGGCGTCGGACAGCTGATTGCCCACAGCGACCTTGAGGCCTGCTGCCGTCGCTGCCTTAATCACGTTGACGCCGCTAAATTGGGCCTGGAACGTGCAGATACTCAAGAAGTACTGCCCGATCTTGGTCTCACCATCGAAGTGGCTTTAAGGCCCCTACGTTCGAGTAGATGATGCATCGCGAGCTGGACGCCGTAATACCCGTACTAGATCGTGCCTTCATTCATCCGGCGTCGATGCCTGCTCAGAGCGCTATCGGCAACATTCCCAATTACTACCCATACGCATTGTACGCGATGGATGTCAAGTTTCAGCATCTTACCGACCAACGGATCCGATTCAGTGAGTCAAACAGCTACTTCTCCAACAAGCAAAACCTGTACGGCTACAAAGTCAAGGCTTCCATGACTTTCCCGGTGCGAGTCGTCTTTTTGACCAATCGCACACCAGAATCGATATCACGATTATGGTCAATCGTATCGAAGAACACAAGACGATGAAGAAGAAAACCAACAGGAGATGCATATCGAAAACAATGGTGAATGATCCGGATAATACCAAGCGTCCTGGGGTTTTCTAGCTGACGAGGGCTACCAAGGAGGCGTCGATGCTGCATTGCATCTATCCGAAGAAAAAAAACGCGCACGGTGAGCTGATCCCGGACGAGCTTGTCCGGAACGGGGACGTGTCGTCGGACCACGTTCTCGTTGAGAACTTTCGGTAGCGTGTGTATGCTGTGGAAGATAACATATACCACGTCCAAGTGGAGTAAGTCGACATTCGACTCGTTCACTCGGGCTTGCTTTGCACTGACGAACTTTTACGTTGAAGTGAACCCACTTCGAACTGACGCCGGCCGGCTTTACAAGTCGGCGGTGGGTCGTTACGCGTCGATTGCCGATCGCGAGCGCAACCGACGCGCATCGACCCAGCGACGTTATCGCCGTAGACGCAAGGCCCACGGTTACAAACCTACTGCGAAGGCGAGAAAAGGATGCACGCGTACGAATGCTCATTTCTCCCGCCATCCGTGCGTCTGTCCTTCTTCTCGCCTTCGCTATAGGTTTAGTATGACATTCCAATATAGAGAAGATAAGTATAACTGATCAGGGGAACGGTATTTTACTCAATACACATATGGCTGGGAAAAACATCAGTTGACTCAGTGGTCGTTCGTAAATCACCGTGTCGCCAGGTACTGCGGTATCGTTAAAACATCTAGTATCGATATATCTTATGATATCAATCGACCATTTCGTGTGAGAGAGTCCATTTGGTTTCGAGGTCAACAGTAGAGAATCAATATAATAGGATATAGAAATCCTGAACATGGCCAATCGGAGGATGATATAGGAAAACTGTAATATAGAGTTTTGCAAGCTTTGCCGTTCCCGTTCTCAGAAATCCACTGAGGTGTGGGTATGAGAACTCTCAACTAAGCTTCGCGTGCTTTCCCATTCCCAGTATCCTATCTCATTAAACAGCATGTTTATGCTTAATGGAAGATCGAGCTGAGTGCAACTTACTCCAAAAATATCGTATATGACTACGAACGAGATTCTCCTGTTGTGAACCCTTCTGGATGACGCTGGATGCAGCGGCACCACGATCCTAGTAGTTTCAGCTCTCTATCGCATATCGCATGTAGTTAGCTGCATCCTCATATGAGATGCACCCTCATATTAGCCAATCAGAATAATTTGCCAGACATGGCTTTAAACGCATATTGAGAGCTGCACCCCTCCAATGCCAACCACTCTGGCGGGACCGGCGCACCGGCATTCGACTTTTGCCATGGTGCGAGTCAAGCCGCACCCCGTGGGCAGACCGCGCGTTGAGGGCAAGGGCCGGCACCGTTCCAAGACACCGTCAAGAGCGTGTCGGTGGAGAAGAAGCTAGCGATCCTATCGCCCTGGGCCGAAGCTCCTCTGCCTAAGAAGCGACATACAATTGAGCACTTTCGGCATGAGTTAGCGCCACAATTCTACAACTCCAAGCGCACCATGATCCAGCGCTGGCGAAGAAGTTCTGTGATGCTCGAGGTAGCACTCAAGGGGCGCAAAGGCACCCATCTCAAAGTACGAAGCGTAGGTGTAGGAACTATCCTATTTAAAGAGGTGGAATTTTAGAATCGGTTAATAGTTTGAGACAGGAAGGAGTGCCTGTATCGCCAAGGATGCTGTCCATACAGGCCCGGCGCATCGCTGCAGAAGCTGATATCGCCACCTTCAGGGCTTCAGACAAGTGGATCGACGGATTTAAGCGTCGACATCGATTCAGTATGCGGGCGCCGACACGCCAAGGCCAAGTCAACCCTGCTGATATCGACAAGGTGAAGGCAGCATTTGCAGTCGACGCTGAAAAGAAGGCACGTCAATTGGGCATTGCGCGCATTTTTAATGCTGATCAAACAGGTTCTGCTTGTTTATTATTTTCTAGCTTATTTTTTTTTTCCAAACTAACTTTTCGCTTTATGTATTTTGAAAAGCTGCTTTTTTGAATACTTGCCTATGAAGCGAACGATCAACGAGCGTGGCGCGAAGACGGTTTGGGTCAAGTGCGCTGTGCGTAAGAAACGCGCAACCGTGATGCTTTTAGGGGGCTCAACTGGAGTAAAAATACACCCCGTTTGTTATTTTCAAGATGAAGCCATCGAAAAACAAGGAAACAGTCAAAGAAAACGACGAGAAGCGCTGCGGTTTTGGAGTTCGTACGTGGCTGGAAATCAAGCGCCTTAGAGACGAAACGTATCTACAGATCTACACGAACGGAAAAGGTATGTGCGTTTTGAACTTGAAATATCGTTCATTATGCTGGTAAATTAATGTTATGCACGTTATTTTGTTTTGGACAGGCTGGTGGAACAGAAATGTATCTTTCAAGTTTTTAGAGTTCCACTTCGCCAACCGAGCGTCCCCAGAAGAGCCAGTCCTGCTGTTCTGGGACGATTTTAGTGGACATTGGAGACCGGAAGTGGTAGCCTACGCTACGACTATTAACGTTGTCCCAATGAAGGTTCCGCCAAATACTACATCTGTCTGCCAATCGGCAGATGTAGCATGGAACTTCCCGTTCAAGAGTGGACTGCGGAGTGCTGGCTCGAGGGCATGGAAGTGCAACTGAAGAAACCGTGGAAGGAGGGCGATAAGTTCCAGCTAGTGCCGCCAGGACGTTCGCGCATGTGCAGGAGTATACAGTAGCTGGGAAAGAGTAAGCGCTCAGACAATTGCGAATGGGTACAAGAAGTGCAACTTGATGCTTGACGACGAATGCCGCGCCGCAGCAGCTCTGGTGAACTAGTTCCAAACTTTCGTTAGTGGGAGCAAGGTAGATGGTGACTTTGAACGCATCATCGAGGAAGCAGTAAATACAGCTCTACTCCCTGTCAAAAGTTATGTATCCTTTGAATATAAATTTATGTAGGCGGCATCTTCGGCGTGAGCGTTGGGTGCAGCTCTCTACATGCGAAATATGCGGTATCGCTCGCCCGTTGATCGCCCAGTCCAAACCCGATATCCTCTTTTGTCTTACTGCTACGACAGATGTGTATGCCGAGTTCGACTTTCTCTTCGATGTGGAGGGCATTTTGCGAAGACTTCGTTGTTCGAGTTAATTATTCATAACAAAGCACCGTACAAGACGGAAGCTCTTTGCATTCTATTGCACCTCCTCAGTTTCCCTAATCGCCTAGCGGACATGCGCAAGACGTTCGGAAGATCAGCGGGCGCGCTTAGTCGCATTGTCCTGAACTGGGTACGTGAAACCTCGCCGCATGTCTTGGAAAGCTAACACTGGATCTAATACTCTACCAGTTGATCTGCTTTTTAATAGATATGAAGAATTAAGCTAATTTCAGAAGCGTGCGCTCCAAAGTCGTATCGATGTGTACACTAATGCGTCAAATGAAGGCACCTCCATGCCCAACATATTTTGCGTCATTGAAGGATCGAAAATATACAACGGCATGTTTATTCAGGACTATAAGCGTGTCCTCTGCCTGAACTATCAGTGACTTACAAGCCAGTTAAGTTAGCGCCTCACTTCTGGGGCCCAATCGAACGGTGCCGTAATGATGTTACCTTGCTGTGCGAGAACAAACTGCTGCATTACTTCGAGCAACAACAATATGTTTTCGAAGGGTATGCTGTTTGCGGTGATCCTGCCTACGGTATATCCGTCACATTGTATCGAGTTTTCGCGGCGCAAAATACATCAGCAATAGGGGATGCGGTCAGCAGTGCAATGGGTTCTGTTCTTGAGAGTGTCGAGTGGTCGCTAGGCTGATAAAAATAGTTTGGATTTTCTGTGCTTCAAGAAGTCAAACAAGAGCAGACTGAGTCCTGTGGAGAAGAACGTTATGACTTCAATATTTTTTGACTAACTGTCATTGCTGATACTATAGAGGCAATAAATTAGCTCATCCTTTGGGTTGAAACCTTCCATATTGCAAGTTTATTTTTTTAATGTAAACTTTGTTCCCACCATCACTGCGTAAACGCTTCCAACAACTAAAGCATGCGTTCGTTTTCTCAGCGCGGAGACGTGCTTGCTCTGCTCGGTCTGAAGCGCGCGCTCGCTCACCATCGCGGCGTTCTTCCTCTCTTGCTTCTTTGCGAGCTGATATGCTGCGATCCTTCATCTCCATCGTGGTCGTCGGAAGCTGCTCAGTTGTCACCGACGGACGTGGTCCGTCGGTGACAACTGAGCTCCGAAGCACCGCCGAACCACCCGTATCCTGTGAAGCAAGGTGCGCCTCTCACGGTTTTTGTCATCGTTGTGTTCAATGATGCACATTATTTGACTCTGTCGCTTCTGTCTGGATTATTATATCAGATCGTCTTGCTGTGCTATAACTGGTACTGGTATTACGCTTCGTGCCTGGTGTCGAATGTGTTTCGTGGAGGTTTGACTAAGCTATACTGTGAGCCTTGTGTTCGATCACCACGAAATCGCACTTCGATGTTCTTGGACCCCATCCCCGACACTGAGACCAAACGGCGACGGGCGACGGCACAAATAACACCTCAGTCATCGTGACTTGAGCACCATTGGTCAGTTTGAGTTGAACATCACCAGCATGACAGCCTCCATCGCGTGTCCATTAGCGATTCCAATTGTGATTGGTGACGCAAGTCTGCGGTATCTGGTAAAGTCAGTCTTACAAAACGTCATGTGGCTGCTTGCTCCGCTGTTAAGAAGCCAGTCTTCTGTGTGCTCTGCTGTGGCCGAGAACACATATTCGCCGGCTCCAGCACCCGATCGTCGACTTGATCGGGACAGTCTGTTTTCTTGTGGCCATGTTGATTACAGTTGAAACACTTGCCAAGAAACTGACCACGGTTGCGTCCGCCAGCACCTTCATGACTCTGGTTACCTCGAATGATCGCCCTCGCTGCCGTCCTTGGTGATTCCCACGCTGATTACTCCTTTCAGCGTTCTGAGCGAGTTCCGTCTCAATCTTCATGTGCATGTTTTCATACTCTCTGCGCAGCATTTCCTTGGCTGCCAGGCTATCGATGCCCGCACTGTTCTCGATGATTTTCACCACCGAAACATATTCAGACGAGAGACTTCCCAGAAGAATCACCAATTTCTCGTCTTCGACGAGTTGATCACCGACAGCAGCAATGTTCATGCACAACGTGTCGAACTGCAGGAGGTGGTCGAGTAAGCTGCTACCCGACGCCATTCGGAACTCGTGCAGTTGACGCCTTAGTTGAATCCGGTTGTGAAGACTACGACGCACGAAGAATACCTCGAGAATTCCCACGTGTTGCGGGCAGATGTAGCATCTCGCACCATAGCTTGATAGACCGAACCCCCCCCCCCTCAAGCAGCGCGTCAGAGTCGCGAACGCTTTCAGGTCCGCCGTCTTCCACCTTGCCGATTCACGACCAACTCCCGGCGCTGCTTCATCATTCTTGAGCGCCACGTGAAGCAGGAGGTCCCTTCGCGCCAGCGCCATCCTGGCGTTAACTTCCCAATGGAAGTAATTTCCATCCTTGAGAATGTCGTCCGGCCGAGGGTTTGGGCTCATAACCTCTTGGAACTTGATGCCGAGCTAGAAAGACTTGAAAACCACTTCGGAGGTTGAATGTATATTGGAAAGTGAGCGTTGATGTCTACCGACAAGTTCTAATTCGCCTAGGACTACCGCTAAATTATCACCATGCATACTCACCTTGGCACAGACACGCAATAGCAACCTGCAGCTTCTGTGCTGCGCACCCACGCCGTCTTTAGCACTGCACGTTTCCACGAGCACGCCACGAGGTGTAGTGTCCATGCTAGCCCCAGGGTAGCTAAGTAGGTTGCTTACTAGCCTTAAAGTGTAATGTATTTTTTGTTAATCCATGCTAGCCCTGACCCTCACCACCAACACCTTCCGCTTTAATCTCAATATTACCAGAAAAGTACTAACGAAGCCCGCACGCGAAAGAGTGCCGGTCGAATTAGCAGGCTTCTATCGAACTACAGCCGTTTACAGCGGACCAGACCAATTAGTTTTATTAATGAGACCTCTAAAAATGGTCGAGATGCACTTCGAAAGTGCGCGTGGTCCCGCCGAAACACCCTCTGCTATTGTCAGTCTACCGTTAGCAGAGGCGAGCGGCGCTCTGTCTTAGCAGCTTTTGACGTCAGCGTTTTTTTGCACAGGGAATTTACTACCTTCGATCGTCTAGCTTTTCACGAAGCTTTCAGAACGAACACCGTTCATTTCTTAATCCGTCGCCACTGCCAGGTACGTGAAAAACAAGAAGTGAGATGCTAGATAGTTGTGGACAATTGCGTATTCCATTTGCTTACAGATCCATCATCGTCCTTGACAACGCAAAATCCACATTAATTGCGAGCTTGAGGAGTTGATACACTCCCGTGGCAGCATTTTGCTGTTCTTACCTCCGTACTCACTACAGCTAAACCCATCGAGGTCGGTTTTCTCTGTTCAAGCGATGGATTCGTCGCCACGCTCCGCTGGCTTTTCGCCAAGACCCTTCGCACATTGGACGTCGCTCTCAAAATGTGCACCAAGAAAAGCGATAGCGTCGGAGCCAACCTGTACAGTCATTGTGGTGACGGAGCAACCCAACTACACAGAGATACGTTTATCAGGTGAACAATACGCTGCATTATTCCATGTCAATGTCTGGTGACCCTAAGTGGTCAACATCTTCTATGTTGACGGTCAGGTCGGTAGCTTCAACTGGGGGTCGATAAGGTCGTACGCTGGTAAGCGCGCTGGTGCTTATACACTTTTCGTGCGAGCAAGTCGGCAACGTTCAGATCAAGTGGTATCAGACCACCATTCAATCTACACCGGATTGACACAAACTTGGCCGTACTTGATGCCCGGGATGCAGCTGCATCGATGTCTCGCTGATGGTTGTCAATCCTTAGGCGCTGATCAAATGTAGGATTGTCCGGAACAGCGAGGGGTACCTGCTCGGGCTGGCGAGCGTGGGTGACTGCCCAGTACGCTCGTGGAGCAGCAATAAACGCTTCGGTACCCTCACGAGACTCAATGTGCTCTTCAATAAGCGATGCGGCAGCTGCAATGCGGCCTTCAGTCGCTCGGCGAATCGCAGTACTTGAACCAACTCTATTGAATATACGAATAACGCCAGCTTAAGTGAAGCCTGCTACAAAATTAAAAAGACATCAGAAGTCAGAAGTAGCCACAATATATGTGGCTACTTCTGACTTTATATATATATATATAGAGAGCATATGTGAACATACCCCGCTCGTCTCCTAGCCGCTAGCTGCCACATAGCCGTCAACTGCACTAACAGTTCATCGCCAGTCTGGGCGAGGGGCTGAGAC
This sequence comes from Phytophthora sp. 'mugwort', assembly GCA_033558025.1. Taxonomy (NCBI): domain Eukaryota; phylum Oomycota; class Peronosporomycetes; order Peronosporales; family Peronosporaceae; genus Phytophthora; species Phytophthora sp. 'mugwort'. The sequence goes on along the minus strand of JAUCEF010000007.1, from coordinate 2,775,686 downwards.
TTGACTGAGGCGCAGTGGTAGTAAGCTTGAGCGAGATGGGTCCGTCGCCTGGCCAAATAATTTCCTTCATAAAGTCGACCTTCCGCCTAACGCGGGCCCGAATCCTAGGTACCCATCTTCTAATGCCAATTCCTTTGCAATGGAGGGCCGTAGTTGATACGGCTATTTTCAAACGGTTCACCAACTTTGACAGCCAACGCGACTGTGATCGTGATAGGGATAGGTAGAGGTATCTCCATACTGCCACACATAAGCAAGCGCATGGGTACATGTATAGTACATACCTTGACGAAGGTATTGTCATCGTTGCAGTAATCAAATAACTTACGATACTGTGGCGCTTCGCAACATCACCCAGTACCCCTTTGGTAATCTCACCCCGACTCAGCAGCACCGATTCCAGATTCAGCGGGTCCTACCTGTTCTTACGCAGCCACACACGGCACTTTGCGAAGCCCAGTCAAACAGCTCGCGAATCACAGAGTCCGAGCTGCAGTCTGATTGACGCAGACGGCGTGCTGATTGTCGATATTCCTCGGGAAGGGAAGCTTTTGCACTGACAGCGAGTCCAAAGGTGGTACCAGTCTCCGAGGCGGAGGTAGCAAGCTTGAATTTCGTAAACGACGACAGTGCCATTTGGCACGCTCGCTTAGGCCACCTTCAGCTCGCAGAGTAAAAGAGATTGCTGAATCCAGCGCGGAACTGCCGAGGAAATTGACAGTTGAAGTCGAAACACACGACGAAGAGGTGTGTTCGGGGTGCATGAAGGGGAAACTGTCCGTCGCGAAGTTTCCGAAGGCAGCTCGGACAAACGTGAAGTCTCAGCATGTGCTTGCATTGATCCATAGCGACGTCATGGGACCAATGAATCTGAAGACGGTCGGAGGAGCTCGCTACGTTCTTACATTTATCGAAGATTTGTTACGGTACACTGTTGTGTACTTCCTGAAGTACAAGTCGGAGGTGATGGATAAGTTCGTGCAGTTCAAGGTGTTCGCGGAGAAACCGTTCAACCGCAGCCGTAGATACAGAACCCAAACCATATCGACACTCGCACATCGCCTTATGAGATTGTCTGGGGTGAGCAAGCCGGACCTTAGCCAATTGCGTGTGTTTGGCGCAAAAGGTTTCCTCCACATCGACAAGGGACGTCGCAAGAAACTCGATGCAAAAGCGTTCGAGTGTATTTTCTTGGGCTACGCGGAGGCTGCGAAGGCCTACCGAGTGTGGAACGTCAAGGCACGCAAGCTCGTGATCAGTCAAAGCGTCCGCCTGGATGAATCTGACGCTACTCCATGCGTCCAAGTTGTTGCCAGTGATTGCAACACTCGCACGGTTGTCGACAGCGACTTTGGTGATGATGTAGTTGTTTTAACTCCAGCGCCACCAACGCCTGAGCCGATGGATACCGATGAAGTAATGTTGGAAAGTCCTAATGACCTCGGGCAAATGGGGGAGGAGAATGATGTACCCCGGCGTACCGCAGCTGATCATGTCGTGGAACCTCCCATCTTGGAAGCAGTGTATCGTCACGGCAGTTTGCACGAGGACAGTGGTGATCAATTGGCAGTAGTACGGTTCGTCGTCCACATTCGCTACGTCGTGAACCGCTTGGCATTATCGACAGTGATCGCACGGTATTCTCTTCGTCAACTCGCCGCCTGGCCCCAATTGGTCGCCAGGCGGCTCAGATTCTTTCTCTGCCACCTATTCCAGATGATGATCATCGAAGTAGCAGCGAAGGAGACACTGTTGAGAATGAGGCCAGCTCCAGCGGATTGCAGGTTGAAAATGTTCGTCGCGAACTAAACGCCAGCGGATGGAGAGTGGTGAACAGACAAACCTGTCTTTGGAAGTATACCGAGAAGCTACAACGAAGCAGTTAACTCCAACGACGCAGAATTGTGGCAAAATGCAATGGCACAGGAGCTCGAGACGCTTGCCGAGAATCACACTTGGGAGTATGTCAAACAGTTGGGTGGTGCCAAAGTTATCGGCTCGAAGTGGGTCTTCGCTCTCAAACACAATGACAAGGGCGAAATTACGCGATACAAAGCATGTATTGTTGCGCTCGGATGTCACCAAACGTTTGAAGTGGACTACGAGGAAACGTACGCATCGGTCATCAACATGAATTCAATTCACGTATTCCTGAACAGAAACTTGGAGCTTGAGAACGAAGTGGAACTCGTCGACACTGATGCAGCTTTCACACAAGATGACATGAAGGAACGTGTACTAATGAAGCCACCTCCAGGTATTGATGCCCCAGATGGGATGGTGTGTCTGCTCCTTCGGAGCCTTACTGTGCCCAAAGCAGTCAGCTGCTTTGTGGTACCAGACATTGTCAAGGACGCTGAAGAAAATGGGATTTCGCGCTTGCAAGTCTGATGTCTGTGTATTTGTGAAGCAACTAGACGGATTTCTAGTGTATATTGGTGTGTACGTCGACGATATGCTTATTGGTGCGAAGGACAAGGCTACTATCGCAGAAGTGAAACGAGAGCTGGCGAGTCATTTCAAGATCAAGGACATTGGCCCACTGACGTAGGTACTTGGGGTGAAGGTGGAGTACTCCTCTTCAAATGGAACCATGACGCTGTCCCAACGAGCAACATTGACAGAATGGTGGAGCGGTAAACCAAGTGGGCGCGTACGGCACCTACAACCCGAATGTTCCTGGTGAAACACTCGTGAAACGAGATCTGAGTCACGCAGAACAAGCCACAATGAAGAATCGGCCATACCGCTCGCTGATCGTATCACTTCTTTGTACGTGGCTATGGCCATCAGGCCCGACATCGCGTTTGCAGTTGGCGATTGAGCAGATTTGTGGAGTCACCAAGTCCATCGCATTGGAAAGCGGCAATTTAACGTATTAAGATACTTGGGGATAACAGCAGAGGTTGGCCTTCACTACAAGATCAATCGACGTGGATCTGAGCCAGTTGCATTCAGTGATGCAGACAGGGCTGGTGATAAGCAGGAGCGAAAGTCCGTATCCGGAGTGCTGGTCGTCATAAATGGTTCACCAGTCGTCTACAAGTCGAAGCTGCAGAGGGCCGTCACGCAAGCTCAGCCGAAGCTGAGTACATGGCGTTGTCGCTATGTCTGCAAGAGATTTTGTGGGTTCGCAGTCTACTCGACGAAATGGGTTCATCAGTTCACGGACCCACAGTGGTGCACGATGACAACCAGAGCGCAATCGCAATTACAACCAATGGAGGCTACCAGTCAATTAACATATTGATGTTCGTCATCATTTTATCAGAGATCACGTGGTGCGGAACACGATCACATTGCAGTACATTCCGACGCGTCATCAACTGGCGGATTACTCACAAAAGTCTGACGACGAAGATGTTTACAGCTTTGGTGGTGAAGAGCGGTATGCACGACAACGAGTTGCGGGGGCGTGTTGATGGTGAGGGTCAGGGCTAGCTTGGACACTACACCTCGTGGCGTGCTCGTGGAAACGTGCAGTGCTAAAGACGGCGTGGTTGCGCAACACAGAAGCTGCAGGTTGCTATTGCGTGCCTGTGCCAAGGTGAGTATGCAAGGTGATAATTTAGCGGTAGTCCTAGGCGAATTAGAACTTGTCGCTAGACATCAACGCTCACTTTCCAATATACATTCAACCCCTGAAGTGGTTTTCAAGTCTTCCTAGCCCGGCATCAAGTTCCAAGAGAGGAGTCTAAAGATTGTAGGCGTGGAAGCGTGAAGCTTGCCTCTAAACCTTCCTTGACTGCTTCCTGTAATACCTCTAAGTAGAAGCATGGATGACATTTTATGTAATGTTCTACGAATGCAACAGCTACTGATGGACATCGGGACGACTTGGCTCTTTCACCTTCGGGTAAAACGTTGCTGTGACTCTTAAACAGGCGTTCCATCTTTCAATAGAACGAACAGATAGTCCTAACACGAGGAGACTAGCGTCATCCCGATGTCATACATATACACTAAGACGATCGCTCGCCAACGTAAATCTGTAGAGATAGTCCACCTGCTAGACACACGCAAAAACGGAAATGAGCGGCTCTGCCGGCGGTGAAGTTAGAGCAGCAACGGCATGATGGCGGTCAGTGATCCGCCAAACAGTCCAGAGCTGAAAATTCTGTTTTAAAAAAGCTAAAAACTAATTCAGGTAAAGTGTTAGCTCCTGCTTATACAGGCTTAATTCAGGCTTGATGCAGGATGACGTGGATTAGGGTCAGGCTAAATTTTGCCAGATTAATAGGAGCATAAGGTGAAAGGCACAATAATATTAATTTATATATGATGCAGAACATTACCGAAGAGCGTGTCCTTCGCACATGCGTTGTAGCGGCAAAATACCACTATTCTTTTCATCCATGTAATGTTCGGACTCAATCTTCCACATGAACGCCTTGATTCCACGTGTTACGAGTGCCACAAACTACAATTTTATATCTGATACTTTAGAATTAATGCTATAGGGTTCTCATCATTTTTACCTTCTCTACCCCCCGCGTGTCGTTCATGAACGTAATTATCGCAGGAACGGCAAGAAAAATCTCCATGCCACCCTGATTCTTCAGCGATCTGGAGGCGGCGTGCCCAGTGAAGACCAAAGATTTGTCTGCTTGGTTCCACCACCCATGGGGAGGGCCGCGAGCAAGTGAAGCCTTGCGGACCACCGATCTCTTCCCTCCGCACTGCCTCGCGCTTTTGCGGACTGCGTAACTCTTCGCTTCTTTTTCGTCGATATGACTTCCATGGCGCGGAAATCCGAATGGCTGGTCCAATGTGCAGGTAGGATTTAGACGGTTGTCTCCGTGGTTTTAACCCTAGCCATTTAAAATTAAAAGCGAGCACTTGTAAAATAAACAAATTTGATTGAATAGAATCAGGAAATGTTTGTATGAATATGACTATGAAGTACGGCTTTTACATTGCGGGGTTTATCCGCTCGGCTTTATAATTGCCGGGTTTATCCGTTGTAATCAGTACTCCGTTCCCGATTAGCAGCTCCATTAAACGTTTGTTCATAATTCTCCAGGATATAAGCTCCCAAATCTTGCAAGAATAGTGTGATGTGCGAAACGGGGACAATTTGCAAGCTCACTTCGGTGAGCACAAAAACCTCAATGGAAGTCTTCCTTTCACTCCAGCAGCTGTTTCCCACTGAGGTGGCTTAAAGTCGTTGTCCTCGTCGCCTTGGGCGCACAAGTTCATATAGATCTGCAATACTAAGAAAACAGCGTTCGACACATGAGGTGGGAGCTCCCAATACGCTTCCGTGGTGGCACAATTAGTTCGAGAGGCTGTAAGCTGTTTTCTCTCTCTGGTGAGCCTGGATAGCTCTACCAGGCCTCAACAGTTCGGATCGGGGCTATCAAGTGGTTGGCAGTGCAGTTCCGCCTGCCTGTTGCAACATTCAATAGCAACAGCAAACTTACGGTAGGCGGGAAATAATGTCTGGGGATTTGTCTTTCTAGAGGGTAATCCGGTCATCGGCCATCCCGCGTGAATTGATGCCAGTACTTTCGTCACCACTTTCTCACCGTAGGTATACTTAGTCACACCTCTTTCGTTGAAGATTTCCTGCATGCAAATGCGCGCTAGACCGTACAGCCGCCACTCGCTTCGTAAAAGCACAAATCCCTTGCTTTCCGTAAAAAATGCTCTCCGTATCTACACGAGCACTAATATAGTGGTGCGTTTGGGACAGGGTTCTGGAATAAGGATTAATGGGTCGTGAATAATCCATTTGAACCTTTCATATATCCCAACTGGCCGTGGGGTGGATAAACAAAAGAATCCACTCGCACAGCGTTAGTAAGGCCGCACTAGGGATCAAGCAAGGATGTGCCAAGTCCAAATCTCGAAACCTATCGTTCGTAGTTACCGCGACCGTGACACATATATTTTGGCTCGTAGTAAAAAAAAACTATGTTTGACCTGTTATTGTGACAAAATAATACCATATACATATGGTTTTGGCGCCGCTTGTACATGTCGGTAGCGCTTGTCTTCAAACACATTTGACCTCCGCGACCGGGGCCGACATTTTCTTGAACAGCTTGAGAACCTAATCAATCCGTTTGGCATTATGTTTTTGTACGGCGAGTTGCTGTTGCGGTCATAGGGAACAGATCTGATTCTCGAACAGCCCAACTCACTCTCGCTGCGGTCTGAAAGCTGAACAGGTTATCGGGCGGCATGTTGGATACTCGGTAGGCGAGGAGATACAGGTGGAGAAGCGCACTAGCCCTACATCAAGTCGCTCATGGCGGTCTCGTCGACCCCCTCCTCATAGTATCCACCTCACCGGAGGAGCTATCGGAAGGTTGCTCGACAGCCAAAGGCTCGTCGGAGTCGTCGGCAATGTCAGTGAGTATCTTGACCGGCACGGGCAGTTGAATGCGTTCGCGTGACGCACGGCGCGCACGTCCTCGAGGTATGTCAGTAGGCCCTTGTGGTTACGCTGCAGAGATCGTCTCGATGACACCAACAAAAGTCGTCATACTTGGGCAAGGTTTAAGAAAGCGACGGTTAAGCTCCCTACATGCTCACATCGTACTGCTCGAGCTATTCCCGTTGAAAATTGCCCCAGAAATCCTGGCCATTTGGCATTATAATAATTAACTCCAGCTGCGCTGCAACGCTGACGAATTTCACTTTTCACCCACTTCGTCCCTTCTTTCGTTAGACCGTGCTCAATGACGGTCAACATGCCGAGACTCCACTTGTCATTTAGCGATTGTGCACTCCAAATCGGGGGTCGAAAGCCTCTTCATAACACGTCCGAGCACCTGCTTTAGGTGAAATAAGCAGCCATTTACTATTGCGTAGGGAAATTGCGTTTGCACTGCATTAATTAGAGCACTTGTAAAGTCGCAACGACTTTAGGGGTCTCAATCTGGGGTCTATGTCTTCCACAATGAAATGCATCATAACCCAGGTATAAATCGCCACGTCAAGAGCATTGGTACAAGCAAGCCTGATACTCGATTGTGCACCATAAAGATGATGCACTGCTTATAGCCGCGGGGTACGCAACGGAATGTACCATCGACGAAAATCGTAGTCCCATGGTAACGTAACAGGCTAACTAGATACGGGTGCGCCCAGCCAGCAAGCGCGCAGGCTTTTCCCTGTTAAGCGTGACGTAATGAAACAATAAAATAGAAACAGCTCGTTCAGCGCCAGTGAAAGTGGGGATATTTCCACAGATTCATGTACATCACCGCCAAAGTGTTGATTTGTTGCTAGATACACGCAACGAGCACTTGTACCTCGGAAGGTCCACATATGACGTCTATATTATTAGCCGTAAATTCCTCCCGTAGTGCGGGAAGGTAAACTTGCTCGATGGCGAGTGTGGCCGCCCGGTTTTCATTGCGCTGGTGACATTGCCAAGGCTATTACCGGCTAGTAGGAGTGGGGGCATCCGGTGGCGTACCCCATATATGCGATGGTGAAGTCCATGGTGCCACGACAGACAACCTTGGCGAAACTTAGAGCAGCAAGATGCTACTTTGCGAGAGCGCATCCAGACACCCGTGTAATTATAGCATCGGAAGTAGAGCGTGGTCCGTTGTTGACCCTTGATCGATTTGGAACGTCTCAAACTGCAGCCGCCCCTGTAGCGGACGACGGCGGCAATGTCAGCAGCGGCTCCGCGTCTGGACGCAGCCTGTCTGAGCTGGCAGAGTTGGTGAGGGCGACGGTTCCATTTGCGAGTGAGGTGCAGGGGCTTGAGGGTCTTGTGTGCTGCAGTAAGCAGTGCCTGGTAGGGAAGCGCGCGAAACTGACGCAGCTGGTCACGTCGCTGCGAGTGGAGCAGGGAAGAACATCTGACATCGCTGCTCACTACCATCGCGATGTGCGCCGTAGCCGCGGGGTTTGGCCGGCCGACAAAGACGGCAAAAACAACCCGTCCAGCTCCACGGTCGACCTAGCGACAGAAGCCAAATCTTCTCAAACGGTTCCGGATCTACAAGGAATTCCCGGCGCCAACACACATGAAGAGAAAGAATATTTAGAATTACCCGTTCTTTTGGACGACGCGAGAGAACCCAGCGTCGTTGAGTGTCGCCGTCGCCCTACTAGCGAGCCTACCAAGGCTACTGTTTCGAGGGCGCCGCTTCATTCACTGATGGACTTCAGGCACTGAGGGAGAACATCCCTAGCGACGGACAGGAGCTCAATCCGGAAAAGGTGGTCGACATGAACAGCAAGATCAAGGACTACGTGCACAAGAAATCCGTCAACGACGAACTCTACGCAGTCCCGACAGCGGTGATGATGGAAAAGATTACTGAGATTAAGTAGAATCAACGAGAGCGTGCAGCCGCACGCATGAAAGCGAAGACCGCCGCAGAGAATGAAGGGAAGGTCGCTGCAGTCTAAGAAAATAATACAAACGTAGCGATATGTTCGAATAATCGGGCACGTACGCTGTGATCGATTTAAATGAAGTCCGATCTCGGATTATTTGCAGCGGTCAATTTGAGGTTGGCTTTTAGCAAAGTTCCAATGAGTTTCAAGAGTCACCGACAACACAGTTCGAAAGAGAAGCGTTTCTAGAACCTAAAATAAAAATATTATTTCAACATTTTTTTCAGAGGCATCTCGCGTCGACGCCCACAACATTTTTAGTATTTTCCGGCTGCTGAGAGCATTAAAATGTATCCGAAGGACGTAGTATAACTCGCTTGGTTATGATGTTTAATCTTTAGTGATACTTCAAAAAACGTAGCATGAGCAGAAATAAATATCTTATAATATATGATTTTGTTTTGCTTGAGCGGACAGCGCTTCAAACTATGCTTCATAGCAAGGTACAAGCCTTTCTACCGAGCTTACTCGTTACAACTCACTTGGTTTCTGTTGAAGCAGCACCGCTCTTGCACGGTTCGTTAAAGCGTGCAGACCGAGGGAACAGAGTAGCATGAGCGGTTCCAGGATTTGTTAATTCCTTCAGTGGTTGGGAGGAGCGTGACCCGGTGTTTTCACCGACACATACAAGAGAAAGACAAAGAGGACAACGGGGAGTAAATAGTAACGGATATCTGAAGCACGGGTTTTAGCATTTTAATCGACTCACTTCAGCATTTGCCTACTACTACTCAGCAGGTTAACAGCTGTAGCTTGGTACGCTGCACAAGACCAAGAACACTTTGCCAAAAAGTTCAAGATGACGACCAAGCGCACCGAAGTCATCCACGGAAGTGGAAACTACTTCAACTGGGAGTATAACATGCGCATGACGCTGGCCCGGAAGGGGCTGCTCACGCATGCGCAGGACGTTGAGGCGGAGAGTAAGGTCACGGAGGAGCGGATCGTGAACGACGCGAAGGCGCTGGGCACCATCGTGCAACGCGTGGAACTTCAGCTCCAGACGAAGATCCGTTCGCGACGCGTGCCATCCAAGCGTGGGTAAGGCTTCGGGAGTTCTTCAATCGTACCCGGTCACAACCATGTCGCGATGACACGTCATCTTCATGAGTTCAAGATGGAGGACGGGTCGACTATATCGAAGCATCTGGACGCCTTTGACGAGCTCGGAGTCGGACGGCAGACGGTGGAAGCTGTATCGCCGCTGTAATAATATTGGAATTGCGCTTTTGTTTGCGCCGTCTCATATGATCCATTGTGGGGCTACCTTCTTTAGATGAGACACGAAATTAGCGGCGGTGACAAGTCGTACAAGACCCGACGTGTTTTTTTCTACATCTTAGTATTTGCGTTAAGAAATACACGTGCGGAAACGCAAGAGAACACACGTGTATTTCTCAACGCAAATACTAATATGTAGAAAACGACACGTCGGGTAGTGTACGACAAATAGCCTCGGTGGCTAGGGCTATCGTGAAGCAAACTATCACCTTACATCACCTAGCTTGGCAAGCACCCTCAGCCCCTTAACTTTGTGGCGTGTTGGCAGGTCTGCCTATATCTTGTGGTGCTTCCTGAAGCAGACCACCATCCATCCACGCGATGAGCTTGGCAACGTCAGGTGCAGCACATGGCACACACAGCCATGGAGCACAATTTGGAAAAACTTCGCCTACAAGCTATCTATGCGGTCAGATTATCGTCACCCCTCCACAAAGTTGTACTTGGTAATGACGCGCTCGACGTCAGCACTCTTAACTCCTTCGGTACAACATTTTTGCTTCAATTTATCCTTTTATATACAGGATACAAATATACTAGATATTTGCGGAGTTTTGGCGAAGTCAGGGGGAAATCTCCCCTAACCACACTGATATAGTGGGTAGTACAGGATACACGTGAAATTGTACGGCATGATAACCTGTACCGCACACGAAATGGCCAGTCCATGCGCATCAAGGGTGATGTGCTTGTCGAAAAAATATGTCTACATCAAGAGATTATCCACAATCAGGTCATTCCCTCGCGTGTCTTTAGCGCTCGTGAATCATTCTCTATCGTCCAATACCTCTGCAGCTGTAGGGTGTCATTGCAGTTTCCCCTTGCAGCCGATACAAGCGCCCGCAGCAGATACAGCGAAGCGCTGCGCAGTAGAGTATTGCCCACGCAGATAATTTCAACAGTGAGTCCACTGAATGCACGTAGAAGTGGATAACGCATTATTAAAAGATCATTGCTCATCATCTACACTTTCGCTGTTACTAGACTCATCACCACCATCTCGGAGTTCCTGAGGCGCGCGACGGCGGTATCGGACGCCGTCCGGTGTGTCGGTGCCGTTGCGCCACATGTCATGCCATATCTGGTGGCACGTGGAGGTGTTGACAGGACCATTAGGGTCGTGCTGGTGGACACGTTGGCAGAGAAGAGGATGCCGCTGCCGTGCGCATTTGAGCACGTCCTCTACAAATATGTGGTCTCCCATGCCGGTAGATGTTGCGCACGCCGTAGAATCGAGTAGACTTGGCAGGCATATTGCCGTCGCTTTTGTTGTGCCTTTCAACCGACAACGAACAGTCCTGAATTTATCAACTTGCTCAATCTCATGTCGCGAAGGATGCCACTGAGCATGATCGCGCACGCGCCCGAGGTATGCTGCCAAAAATGGCCTCGCTCGACAAGTCCCCCTCGAAGTCGCTGGGTCCGATGGAAAGCAGGGCAACTTGCATCTCTTCCATGAATTGACAATGCGTGGGTACGAGCTTGTCCGGGTGCTTGCGCGTGGACAACTGAGTGTAGATGATGTACATATTGACTAACGCCATGTACACTAGCCCAACGAATATCGTGTGGTAGTACTTCTTGAATCGTACCTCCCTCTGAATTGAGAACCGCTGCAATCGCTTTTGATCGTGTGTATCCGCGCCTCCCATGCCCTCGTTATAGTCTCGAACGAGTTGCGGGGCAGGTACTTGCTCAACACGAGCACCATCGCGTCGTCCGACTGTAGTTAGCGCGGTCGAACAGCCCGTTGCCAGGAAGTAGACAAGTTTGTTATCCAATCCAGGTCATGGCAACCATGTTTAAGAACACATGCGACCGTGCAAGACGGTATGAGCCGCAAGGCTCCCGTGGCTCATTTTTCTTGTAGAAATACGAGTGCAGAATCCGAGGCGGTCAGTACGTATCGTTCCAACGTGGTAGAGACCACGATCGAGTAGCATGGCGGAGAGCTGGACACAGGTGTAGAAGCGATCTGTAATTATAAGACGATTCCTTTCGCCTTGTAGCACGCTGTCTATATTCCGCAGAACAGCATTCTCGGATAGTAGCAAATCCCTCCGGTCTCCCTCCTCGCGGTCTTGATAGATATCTGCTCTGTAGCAATATCCGGTGCCCGAGTCACATGTACGGTAGCACTTCGTACCCCACGGGTGGGGCTTTGCTCTGAGGTATTGCCGCACCGGGTTGAATCTGCTTCTCATTGGAATCAACCCTTCATCAAATGCAATGCGAGGACCCACAGTCATTCCAACAGCGAGTGTTGCATTAATAGTGTCTGCCACTGGCTTGATTTTCCACGTCTTCACACGTCGAGCGTCCGGAGCGTCGTATGCTACTGAAGTGGAGATATCGAATAATCTCTTCGAAGCGGTGCCGGGCCATGAACCTCCCGAAAGTGCCTCTAGGTACGGCACCTTGTGCGTTTGTAGCCCAGTGACGACATATTTTCCCACGATGAGGGCACAAAGCTTTAGCGCATAGCAGACCGATGAAGTTCACTAACTCGTAGGGGCTGGATCTCCCTGAACTTCGCCATATCCGTTGCGCGTTGTGCACGACTCTTTGGGCGATGTGAAGGATTACGGGCGCGCAGGCGCTGATTCCACTACGCAAGCTGGCCTGGCGAAAAGTTGCGCTGCCAGCGCTGGTATGCGTTCGTCTCATCCGCGATATGAACCCACATGTAATGGGTCCACTCCAGTTGCATAAGTAGTTTAGATATTACATAAGTAGTCATGGCTGCACCCGGCTAGCGGATGCTGAAGGGTCACGCGCTGATTGGTTAATAATGGGGGAGCCAGACACCTTATCGTCCAGTCAGGCGCTGACCTGCACTTGAGTGGCTCACATAAGGCCGAGGCACCCGCCCTGGTTCGAATCCTAAAACAGAGTTGATTTTTCCCCCGGGCTCAATACTTGGCCTTCGTCGCTACGCACTTCCTCGCCGCTACGTGTAAGCTAGTGACGGGTAACCACGTAGCCCGTTACACCAGGTAGCACTTGTAGTCCTTCCAACGACCAAGATCAAGATGAGCCAAGTCCCGATGGCTGTTTCTCCCGGGGAGACCCGAGGACATGAAGCTTTTCCGTATCTCACGCGTATCGAGTGTGAAGCTCTCCACCGCCTCGCGGCGGTGACCGGAGAGGCAGTTGTCACGTCGCTGCTGAGCTCAGCGACGCCGGACCAACAGCGTCAAGCCGCCCAAGGGTTCATGGAACGCGAGCTCGCCGAGATGTAGCGACGAGTATCAACTCCCTCGCGTTCAGCCAAGAACGACGCCGGGAAGATGGAGACGTCTACGTACGCCGGGTCGGTCCCGGATAAATTATCGCTGAATCGCTGAATCCGCGAGATCGACATCGCCATCGCCTCAAGACTGATCGAGGCGCCGTCGGCCAAGGTCAACTTCCTGCTATCCCCATTTTCCGGGAAGGCCAAGGAATGGACCCTCGGAAAGCTTGGGGTCGACCCGCACATGCGTTCCCCACTCTGGACTCGATCCAGAGTGATCTGCGTCTTGCATTCAACCCCCCGCAAGACGAATCGCTTGTGCGAGCGGACTGCTTTGCCCTTAAGCAAGGCAAGCTGTCGACGCGCCACTACGTCCAGAAGACACGACACCTCGCCTTGTGTATCGTCACGAGTCCGATCGACATGGCCTCGCAAGACCACGTCTTTGTGTTCGGCATGCGAAAGGGCATGACGAGGTACAGCCTTACTCGGGCCGAACCTGACACGTTGGAGAAGACCTTCGCCCTCGCGCTGCGCGAGGTCTATGTGGTGATATCGTCGTACGCGAAGCCCATGGCAACCGACACTCAGGTGAGCGCGCCCAAGCCCATGGAGATTGATGCTATCAAGGCGTCCAGCGGTCATCAGTGGACAAACCCCTCCGCCCGACGCGGAGGTCGGACCGCCCGCTCGATGACATGCTTCCGCAGTCGGAAGCCGGGCCATCGCGCAGCTGTTGGTCGTGCGCCAGCCACGTCCTCGCTAACACCATCTCCGACAACTTCGGCGACTCCATCCTGGCCGTCCCATAAAAAAACGGCCAGGTCCGGTAGGTGCGGGGCGCCCTACTGGTTTCAACGAAGGTCCGGGTCCACTGGTGGCAACCCAACCTTCCAGCCCTCGTGTGCTACATGCACACTTCAATGCCACCAGTACGAGCGGCGACTCGAGACTGATCATCGTCAGCTTTAATGTCGACGGTGTCCGACGATCACTTCGCGCTCTCCTCGACTCAGGAGGGTCTAACAATTTCTTCCCCGCGTCGTGTTTGCCGGTGCTCCCCGAGAGTGCTCGCGTTCAGGATGTCCCGGATGGGGTCGTCGTCACGCTGGCGGAGGGCAAGTCACGCCGCGCAACTCGGCGTGAAGTGTCGCTGCCGTACACCTTTGACGGGTTCCGCAGCAATGACGACTTCCTGGTGATCGAGATCAACTACGCGTTTGATTGCATTCTGGGCATATCATGGCTCGCGCGCTATCAGCCAGAGATCGACTGGCTGGCCAGGTCTGTCCGTCGCCGTCGTGGTTACGACGTGAGTGAGGTGTTCACCCACCTCTTTGTGTAACCAAGAGACTGCCCGCACGTCTCTGTCATTGACAAAACGACTACCACGCGCGCAATGCACAGAGTGAGCGATTGCCCTCTCTGTGCTACTTGCGCAGTGCTGCTAGAGGATGCTGGTTCATCGGCCACCGCGATGATGACGGTGCGATCGAGCAGGGGCTCCTGCCGACGAACAATACAGCGGACGAGCATGGGTTCCCGCTGATTAACGAGACAGCAGTCGAGCATGGGTTCCCGCTGATTAACGATACAGCGGTCGAGCAGGGGCTTCCGCAGGGCGACGGTGCGGTCGAGCAGGTGTACCTCCCGCGCCGTTCCGGTGTGGTCGAGCGTGGTTTTCCACACCTAGAGGAGGGTATATCCCCATCGCCCAGCGACCGTGAGTCATCATCTTCGAGAAGCGGCTCGAAGCGCAAGAAGAAGTCCAAGCGTCGTCCGCTGAAACCCCGAAGCCGCTCCTCACTGGCGGAAGCACCAGTGCTTGAGTCGGTCCATGCAGTCGAATATGTGGAAGACGCCCCTCAGCGGACTCGTGTCGTCGAAATCGCGAACCCGCCTCGCGATGCATCCTTGATAACGCGCCTTCCAGGTCTCTCCTGGAAGCATTTCCTGCGCGATCTCAAGGCACGTGACATCGAACAAGTGTGTTTGATCACCGACGCCGACACGACGAGCCACACCGTTAACACGGTCCCCGACGGCGACTCGCCGTCGCGTCCAAAGAGCGCAGAACCCAAATCGGCCCGCGGGAAGCGCTTCCAGGAGCAGTCATGGGAAGCTCTGCGCGAGTCGGGTAACCCGGTCTACGACATCACCCGCGAGTACGCGGACGTCTTCCCGGACAAGATCCCCGCCGAGCTACCAGCGGACCGAGGCGTTCGTCACGAGATCGATCTCGCGCCTGGTACCAAGTACTGCGTTACGCGACAGTGGCCTTTACCCTGCGATCAAGTCAAGGCCATCGACGAGTTCTTCGAGGGCCGCCGCAAGGCTGGCCACGTGCGTGAGAGCATCTCACCACACTCAAGCCCAACCTTCTGCATGAAGAAGGCCACTGGCGGTTGGCGCATTGTTCACACGTTCAACAAGTTGAACGATGCAACCATCCCCGCGCAGACGCCGATTCCGCGCAAGGACATGGTCACTGGACTCCATGACAGACAGTGTCATCTACAGCGCTATCGACTTGACCGATGGTTTCTATCAGATCCTGATGAGAGCTTGCGACATACCTCTCACCGTGGTGAGTACTCCGAGCGGCATGCTCTGAGAGTGGCTTGTTATTCCTCAGGAGCTGAAGAACGCTCCTGCCACCTTCAATCGCATGGTCTCCCATGTGCTGCGTCCGCTCCGCGACTTTGCAGCGAGTACCTTCGACGATATCTTTGTCCACAGCCGCGCTGAGGGCGAGCTCAGCGCTGTGGAAGTCCACTTGAAACGCTTGAGGCAAGTGTTCCAAGTGATGCGCGAGAATAAGCTCTATGCGAGCCTGAAGAAGTGCGTCATCTGCGCACCGGAGATTCCGGTGCTGGGCTGCTACGAGAGCAAAGACGGAGTCCATGCTGACCCCGAGAAGGTCTCATCTATCTGTTCATGGACGACACCTACGAACCCCACTGTGGCTGGGTCTGGCAAACTACTTACACAAGTACACGAAAGATCACGCCGGACTCATCCAGCCACTGTCATCGCTGCTGAAGAAAGACGCCGCATGGGAGTGGCGGCTCGAACACCGAGAGGCCATTGACTCGGTGAAGGAGAGCCTATCGTCCGTGCCGACCCTGATGATCGCGGACGACACGAAGCCATTCCATGTCGTCTGCGACGCCAGCGACTTCGCCATCGGGTGCGCCCTGATGCAATTTCACGGTGAGGGTCGCGAATGAGTCGTTAGCTACCAGTCCCACCAGCTGAAGCCGGCGGAGAAGAACTATCCGGTGCACGACAAGGAACACCTCGCCATTCGTTATGCTCTGATCAAATTCAGAGTCTACTTGCTCGGTGAGCAAACTTCCGCTATCTATACCGACAACGCGTCACTATGACAAGCGATGAAGGACCCGCACCTGTCTCAACGGATGGCGCGCTGGTTGTCATTCTTCTCCGAGTACAACTTTGTGGTGCACTACAAGCCCGGCAAGAACAACATTTTCGCCGATGAATTGTCTCGGCGTCCAGACTACGACTCACGTGAGGGACTGGACCGCCATGCGATTTGTGAGGCGGATAACGAAGATGACTGCGCCTTCTGCGTGGCGTCAGGACTAACCTGACGTTCTCGTCCGTGGGATTGTCCCTACGCGACGTGATCTCTTCCGCGTACGCGTACAACGCGGTATACGCCAGCATCCTGGCACATCTGCGCGCGCCGAGCGAGAAGACATTCGGAGTCCTGACGCGCTCTTCGCGCAGTCACATCGAGCGATATGCCCTCGATGACGACTTGCTGACCTATGCCATCGACCAGTTCGATGCCCCGCGAGTGGTGATGCCGAACGATGGCGACCTGCGGACCCGGATCATTCATGAGTATCATGACGCACCCGCCGGCGGCCACTTCGGCCGCTAAAAGACTTTCGCGGCGGTATCGCGCGACTTCTTCTGGCCCCACCTGTACAAGTAGGTGCGCACCTGCGAGATGTGTCAGCGCGTGAAACACTCTGCGTCTTCGCAGGCTCCCTTTCATTCTCTTCCGGTCGCCACAGAAGCCTGGCGCTCGGTCTTGATGGACTTCATCTTTGGGCTCCCGCCCGATTCCGCCGGGCGCACAGGCGATCTGGTTTTCGTCGACAGATTCAGCAAGATGGCACATCCCGTACCCGTGACACTTCGGTCACCGTGAAAGAGTCCGCGGTGTATTTTGTCGACGCCGTCTTCCGCCGTCACGGCCTGCCGGAATCTATCGTCTCTGACCGCGATCCGTGGTTCACGTCCGCGCTCTGGTCCAAGCTGTTCGAATTGCTAGACACGAAGCTCCTGATGTCGACTGCGGCACATCCGGAAGCGGATGGACAAACGGAACGTGTCAACCGCGTCCTCGAGGACGTGTTTTGCAGTTACGAGGCGTCTTTCACGAGCTGGAGCTCGTTCCTGCCCCTCGCGGAGTTTGCCTTGAACAACGCCGAGAACGCGTTGACGGGAATGATCTCATTCTTCGTGAACTCCGCGCGACATCGGCGCGTTCCTGCGATGCTCGCCGTGGGCCACCCCACGGTGACCCATGCCTTCACCCTTGGTGGGGGAGGAGTCGAGACTTCAAGCATAACACCGGCCGAGACACCGGCGAAGAACACGCCGGCTACCCCTCCGGCGACGCCGCTGCTAGGTCAGCGTGAAGCCACAGTCAATGCCGTGACGCGGGCTCAAGCGAAGAAGATCCTGGCAACGCCGCGTTGTGCGGCGACTCCGCTTGCAGAATGGATGGAGCGGACACTGATCACGCCCAGTGGTGACAGCACCGCACGTCAACATGATACACCGCTCGCCAACTACGCCCTAAGCCGTTGGCGCTATAAACCGATCACACGGCTGTGTCGGCTTTTGTCCTGCAGCGACAGTCCATAGCGCGCTTCGTGCGCGACGCACTGCAAGCCGCAGTGGACAAGCAGAACGAGAACGCAGACAAACGAGGACGCAAGAACTTGGATTCATTTCACACGGGCGACCGTGTGTTACTATTTACCGAAGGCCTAGGATCTTCGGCAGTGACCAACCTCGGCGCTAGCAAGCTGACTCGGCGCTTCATCGGTCCCTTTAAAGTGGCGAAGGTCATCGGCGATGCGTATACGCTGGACGTTCCGTCATCGCTGCGTCTCCACCCGACGTTCTACGTCGGGCACCTCAAGCGTTACCAACCGGCCGAGATTCCAGCCTTGGACCGCCAGGAGCTGGCGGCGGAGCATGCGTCGAGCGTCCCTCGCGACGAAGCTGACGCGCCATCGATCCATCCGCACCTGTCGCCCACTCGCGCGGACGCGACGCCGTCTGCGCTGAACCCAGAAAGCACTCCTCCACGACCCGCAGTCGCGCCAAGCGTTCACGGTTCGACTGCCGGATCTGCGCCGTCGTCTGCTGCGCCTGTCACGCCTGCCCCTGCCCCTGCGCTCGCTCAGCCTCAAGCTGAGCATCCACAGCCCGGTTCTCAGCAGCCTCCACAGCGTCCAAAGTCGCCGATATGCGAGCCGTACCGGCGAGAGGGTCCCCCGCCGCTTGTCGACTCAGCGGGCGATGTTCGCGGGATTGTGGAGCGCTTGTCGATCCCGAGGATCCTCGTGGTACGCACGGGAAGGTTTCCGGCGCGCGTGGCCATACTCCTGATATGCTTAGCCGCGTTCGCGTTCGTAGCCCCACCAGTCGTACGGTGTCGGTCGCACGTAGCTACCGCGTGCGATGGCTTGGCTTCCCTCCCACGGACGATACGTGGGAGCCCCGAACCACTCTCCTTCGCGACGTCCCGGATATTGTTCACGACTACGAACCGACTCTCGCGGCGGCAAGTAATTCCGCGGGCCGCCCCGCGGCGAACATGAACGGGAACGCTGACGCCAGTATGTTGGAGAACGAGAGCGCGAACGCCGGCAACCCGGCGAGCGAGAACGCGACTGGGCCCGCCGCGAATAGAAGCTCGGCTTTGCGAGCGCCGCTCCTCCGGTTGTCCCCGGAGCTTCTTCGAGATCTTCTTCGAGTTTTCTTCTGAGTGATGTGTTTGCGCTTACGTTGCGTAAGCGCAACTTTGAGAGGGTGATGTAATCGGTCCCCTCCAGTTACATAAGTAGTTTAGATATTACATAAGTAGTCATGGCTGCACCCGGCTAGCGGATGCTGAAGGGTCACGCGCTGATTGGTTAATAATGGGGGAGCCAGACACCTTATCGTCCAGTCAGGCGCTGACCTGCACTTGAGTGGCTCACATAAGTCCGAGGCACCCGCCCTGGTTCGAATCCTAAAACAGAGTTGATTTTTCCCCGGGCTCAATACTTGGTCTTCGTCGCTACGCGCTTCCTCGCCGCTACGTATAAGCCAGTGACGGGTAACCACTTAGCCCGTTACACCACATCTTTTTGGGGAGCATCAAGAAGAAGGGCCCCTCAAGATTAGCCCAATCGCTTCTGCGGCCTCGCTGGGAGTCGCATCACGTTACGTTGTTCAAGCTGCGCTGCAGGAAGTCGAACATCGCGGCCAGTAAAGGACATGCTAAGTTAGTCAGTGACAAAAGCGTATCCTGTATTTGTCACAGACGAACGTACTTGAGTTCTCCATGGGAACCTCCCAGCCTTTGCTGTTATACTGACGTAAGTCGTCCTTCGACATGTCGTCGGATCTCGCAGACACGTAGAGCAGATGCAGCAGGTCTGCATCATCATCGTTTTCGGAGGCTTCATGTGCCGCTGGGGTCTCTTCCGTCTCGTCATCACTTTCTGCTTCGCTGGCTTCGGGCATGACACATCGCCGTCGTCATTAGTAGGAAATTGTCCACGCAGAAGTCCTCCTCATCACCAGCTTCCATGAACACAACCTCGTCCGAAGCATCGCGGTCGCTTATTCCTGTTCCCACCGTAGACGCTGCAGTGGCGCCACGAGGTACTGGTGGGATTGGCCCAGACGTTGTAATGGCTAATACGCGGCGGACCGGCGGTGTACTTGGCGCTGGTGTACTCGTGGGAGGTGGGAGCGACTCAGTGGAGATACCATCGCTCTGCACTCGCGGAGAACTAGAATAGATCGATGCTAACAGATCATCCGGAAGGTGCGGCGAATGAGGAGACACATGTCTTTGCGGTCGACTCACACTGGGTTGGTGTATGGGAGCCTGCCGCAGAGCATGATCGGCCGTGTCGCCGTTGGCTCGTGGTCGTTTTGACGGGGGATTCAGAGTGTCTACCACACACCCACCCATACCCACGATCTGCTATGATGCGCCATGCTCACCCGTGAACTTACATTCTTCAGGAATGAACCTTAGCAGCTCGTCTTCGCCCCAAAACATGTCCACGCATCGCTCCGCCTCGCGCTAATCAGCCCAGCCCTTTGGCGTGTAGTACTTCGTCACAAGAGGCTACGCGGTTGGTGGCGCCAGGCCTCGGGCGTGAAGGTTCCACTACATAGCGGAGAACGACAGCTCCTCAGTCATGGCCAGTTGAAACGTGTGCTTGGGCCGGCGCGTTCCTGAATGAGAGGGGTGGAGGCGCGCAATTTACGCGCGAAACTGCGGCCAGATTTTCTCGACAAATGAGACCCGCCACTGAGATACCACGGCGGGAATTATTGGCCTGAGGTTAGTTACATCACTGTAAAACTCTATGCCGAGTTGCTTACTTAAAGTTTGTATATTTCATTAGAGAAATGTGTACCATGTTTTGTATCCTGTATGCTACAGGATACAAAACTTTTATCCTGTAGAAAACAGCCCGCGGTACCGAAAGGGTTAAATTTGGTGTGTGGAACTGGGTTCCAGTGTAAACATACTCAAGAAAAAAAATGTACTCGCCTCAGACAGCCATAGCAGTTCACCACAGCTTGACTATTAATATATGTCGAACCGTCCGTCACTAAGGTCACGATAATCAGCTTGGCCACTGTCTAAGGCTTGATCAAGCAAGTTCGTTGTCAGCTTTTCAGGACGTGTTACTTCAACGCCAGTATGCAAGAGTTGAAGGGCTTCCAGCAGACTGGCGTGATCAACCTTGTAAAATTGCATGCCGGTGCTGTGCACCCACCAAGCAGTTGTTCTTGAAACGTTTTGGCGAAGCCGCTCGTATGCCTGGGGCGGAAGCCGTTCGTAGTCAGGGCAGTTGTCACTCGTGAAGCGCAGCGCTTGGTAAGACGATGCTTGATCTGCTCCTCATGATTACGTCCGATAGCAACCATGGGATCAACACCAACGTACGGTCTGGCTTTCGATCAGGGCGAACAGGACGGGGCTCGATTCTTAGTCAACCATAGGACGCTCTGCGCGACATGGAGCTGGGGCTGCGCGCGAGTGAAGACTTGAGTCTATCGAAAAGCAAGAATGAGTAGCTAGACTACCCAGTTAGAGCGGCTGTGTGGGTGGGCAGAGGGAAAATCAAATCATTTCTTGCGCCGTCGTATGCAACTCAAAACTGAGTTGGATTTACAGTAATACAACGATTGACAATGGTTAGGGCTATTGGTCCAATTAATCAATCCTCCCAGAGCGATTAACTATCGTCCCTACCTGCTTTAGTTGGGGACCTCCGAAATGTGCGTGGGCTATTTTGTTTTTGACTTTCGGTATACAACCCCAGAAGCTCGCGCTACTCACCACGTAAGAAAATAGATGTACGCTGCCCGTGTTGGAAAGATTGATGGTGTGGATTGATGTGCATACACGAGTAGATATATTTCGCATACATGCTTATCACCCACCGAGCGCACTTTTTTTCCGTGGAGATGGACAGTGTGAGTTTATATATATTGGCACTTGTTACTGTACCCGTCTACATCGAATATGACGAGACTATTGCACACATCTGCGGCTCTCTGTTGCCCGTCGGTGCCCGTCCAACGATAAAGCCAGTACAGCCGGCCGTATACAAATATACGCGTACACAGCCTGCCGCCGGTTAGTTCTCGAGAAGGCGACGAGATATCGTTAAGGGAACGTTCTCTTGTCGTCGATCGTCGAGGACTCTGCGATGTTTCCGCAAGTGCTGAATGCGGGGGACGCGAGGGGGGACTACTATTATGTGTTCACGGAAGAATGTAGCACGGCGCGCGCCATAGTAACGCTAATGAGTTTATATGTGGCGATATGCACATAGCCAAAACCCTATTTAGATGTAAAAGTGAAAGCAGTTGTAGTAAATCGCTACTTATATGCACATACAGAGATATCTGTACCGCAAGTAGTTAAAGACCTTCTTGCCAGACGCTTCCAAAGTGTGTTCCTCGACAAAAAACAAAGGTGAGAAGCATGTACATACCGCAGTTGTAGCTGTCGAAGTGAACGCCGAGGTTGCCTTCTGCCTTGCGGATTCTGTGACGCTTTTCTTGAAAATCAAGTATCAGCGGTACTATCATCTCCGCTACCACGCGCACTTTCGATATGTACGACGAGGTCATGGAGTCGTACATTTGTATGTCATTCTTCGGTAGGTCGATCATGATGCAGCACCAATGAACTTCACTCAGGTTGATCGGGAAGAGTATTTTCTCGTCCGATATGCCATAGAAAATTTCGCATAGCACATCGAGATTAGCTTGAACCTTACCACTCCGGTCGATTCTAACGATGGAGGGATCCACAATAACGACATTGGGGTTTTGGCCGAACAAAATATCCATCACCGAGCGCATTGTCAAGTCCCCTAAGCATCCCCTGCGACGTGATCTAAAGCTTCGATCTAGCATGTACACATATTACTTAAGCTGGAGGGCTCCATGTGAAAATCGTATGATAACTTACCTTTGATGAGAGGATCGGCATGGATTTAAGTCTGTAAGGTAGATCTTGATCTTGAGTTGCGGTGAAGGAAAACATCCAGTGTGAAATCTATACTATCGATCCAGTGCAACGCCTTGTCAATTTCAGCGATAACCTTTTGAGCCCGATGAAACTTGCGCATGATGCTAAGCGTAGAATAGGCGTATAAACCAACACACACAATTTCAATCGCGATATTCCTCTCCGCTAAAACCCAAGGTGTTTAGCCTGTAGGGCTGTAATTTTGGACGTACACTTGCTCAGCAGAAGACTTTTGAAAATGCGAACGATTTCGGAGGACTGGGTCAACGGTTGTTTAAGCTTGGAGATTTGTTGGGCAATCGGCGGTTTCGTCTTGCGGGGTTCTACAATTTGAATTGCTTCATAGTATCCGCAGCCAATTCGTACGTAGGATCTCCCCGAAGACAGTCTTCCACAAATGCGATACTCAGTCTTTTCTCAAGCATCTCTGAATCTTCTTTTGCCATTGAGATAAAGAGGTTTCGCTGAGCTTTCTTAGCTTTTGGCTTCTATTTTGCACGTCCTCGTGGCCTCTCGGGGTTTTCAATTTCAAAATCATCGGTGAATCCAACTTCCTCCAGTCGATCGCCGGTATCACTCTTTTTCTTTGTCACATTCGATGAAGATTTGCTCGGCAAAACCTGACTTGGTTCTGGATTATCATCAGTAGCCGTCCCGCCGTCCCGCCGTCAACGCCCGCCTTAGTCCTCGCTGCAGCTTCCACGCCCGTTTGCGTTCCCGTCTCTCCGTAATTACCCGTCTGGGTACCCGTCTCTCGTGATCGCCCGTCTGGGTGCCCGTCTCTCCATCATGGGTGCCCGTCTCGCTGTTGTGCTCCAACATCATGTCCGCATGGCCGTACTCGTTTCCGGAAGAGCTGCCTGGTGCTGAGAAAGATGGGATATCGATATCTGTAGGGGGGTACATCTGTCTCGTTAGACAGAATAATTAACTCCGTCTGACCCGATCCGTTAACCAGGCGTTCGAATTTACGCTGCTTGAACATATCGGCCACTTGGCGGAGCGCTTGTGTCGCTGTTTGATATTCAGACATGCCCAGGCCAGCCATAGTATCACAAATAGCGCTGGCTACACTGTTAGCCTCACGGTACTTCCTATTGGAGTTCCATGATGTCTGGGCTCTTCAATTACGTTGTCGACCGCAAATGACGGAACGAGTGATCTGGAAGCGGGACCGCTGCGCGAATTGAAGAGAGCAACCGTCTTCGATGTAGTAGTTGGGTAGGAATAACCGTTTCTTTTCCTAGCGCCAACCGTATGAAGAAGACGTACGACACGGAAATAACCTCGTGGTCATAAATAAGCAGCAGCATTCCCACTTTATCTTGTTCATCACGTATTCAGTGTAAGGCTCATCGAGAGCGTCTTCCTCCATTGATTCATTCTTGATGAAGTATATATCGGGAAATGCTTCATAGTAACGGTAGGTGGGATCCCGACGTCTTGCGTACGGGTATTGCGTAAAAATCTGCTTGCAGACATGCTCGCTTACAATATTACAACGACCGACATCTTGCGATCGTACTCTGGGTTACGTACAGTCGAGACTTTAAAGACGCGATCACGAAAACGTTTTTCTTGCAGAGCCTTGTAGTACATAATCGACGCGATGCACTCGTCCAATTCCATGAATGAATCGACCCACTCCTTCAATTGTTTCCACGATGATTCGATCCGGTTGTTTATGTTATTCCTCAAAGTAACAGCACTTTGGCGTTTGTAGCCACACCATAATTCACGACAACTATCCCAATTTTTTGTGACGTACACCTCGAATCGATGTGTAGATGAACCCTCATCGCGAGGTTCCCCAGAGACGTTTTGTCAACAACGCAATCTGGAATATTGACTTCGTATAAGTTGGCCGATGGCGCAGTCGACTGCATTGTTGCCGTTTTGCCCATGTTAGTAAGGAACCGCAGATACGTCCGATGTTTCTCATACTCTAGCTCCGTCCTCGCGTAGACAAGTAGACTGATCGTACTCCGCAGTTGACCTTCTTGCCAGGAGGTAAACCCGTAGTCCGATGAATTATTTCTTCCCGGAGGTTCTTGAGGACGTGAAATTGGCAGAGTAGGATAGTAGCGTCCGGAAATAAAGTCTTCGGAACGGACATCTCAATAAAATCCTTGTCGATCAAAATGCACTGGACTTTAACCCACACTGGGTTATTCTTCTTGAATTCTTCGAGTGCGGTCAGGAGCATAGTACGATGTCCGTTCTGAACGAGAGCATGCTGAACAAACTGTCCATGCCCAAACGCGTCGTGAGCCATAAAAGAAAACACCCCTTGTACTTTGCAGCATTGGTGCCATGGATTGCGTCGATCATGATAACTTCAGGGAATTGATCGAACATTGATCGCACTTAATTTGTTTGAAGCGTAATACATGTTGCAATTACCTGAAGCAAACTGAATGTGTTAGCGGAACGTCCAGTGTAATTATTCATTCAAATTCATGTGAAAATGTACCTTTTCGCCGAAGCGATCGACGAAAATACGACCAACGTTTCCTTTTTCTTCACCAAACTCAGTCATCCATGCCTTTAACCGTTTGAGCTTGTATTTCGACCTAGCTCTTTATCAGCCTCCTTCAGTCGACGGACGATATTGTGCACATCGCGGTTGGTCGGATTGCAGTCTGAATTCTCGATAATGTACTTGCGGATGCCTGTTCTCTTTGCCCCCGCCTTCCGTAACACATCCACAGTTTGTAGCACAGCAGGCGCAATCGCCGTGCGGACTGATGCATACTGGGTATACAACTGCTTCGTCAACTTTTGGTTGTGGAGTAAACTGCTCGCCGTGACGCAGACAGCAAACGTCCCTGCTGTCTCATCGACAAGCCTCGCATCCACATTAATTTAGACAAACCAATTTACAACCTCGTCATTAATCTATCAAATTTTAACGCCAATCGTACCCGTCCATCATTGGGCCCGATTGATATCAATGTACCCGTCTGATACCCGTTCGATAATTATTGAGACCGTCTGGTACCAACCGCGCGATAATGATGTGAACAGCTCCGAGCATAGAGACCTTACGTGGGCTGTGCAACCCCTCTATCTTGACTCCTGTCGAAGTCGTTTCCAGTCCCCGCGAGCCTTGTACTTTCCGCTGTGCGTGCAAACTAGAGTCTTCATGTAGTATCCAAGGTGTTCAGGGATTACGATCCCCGTCGCCCTCTTCTACTTTTTTATCTTCGCATTGCGCTCAGCAGCCGTAGTATTTGTTCTGACACGGAGAAAATCTAAATATAGCATACGAATAGACATGTCAGAAAATTGGTGACGTATTGAATACAAAGTTGATATTTACCTGGTATGACTGAGACGGATAGGTCTCAATGACGTCGTGGAAATGTTCCCAGGACTCGAACTGGATCTCATTCAGCGGAGGCCCATATTCGGAGACGTCGTGGCCGGTGCTTGAATCGCTAGTTCTGCTTGAGTTACCTGACGTATTGACGTTATCTGAGACGACAAGCTCCACGTCGTCGTCGACACGAGGCATTACTGAGTTGCCGATCCCCATACCAGACGGAGGTCGCTTCTTCCCCACGGCTGGGTGTTCCTAAATCCATTCTTATGCGGCGGGGAGGGGGTTGGCGCCTCAGCTCGCCGTGAGCTCGCGAATATGACGGGGCAGTGATGGTGGTGGGAGGGGGGGGCCTTGGACCTGCCTGATTTACAAATGAGTGGTTGCCTATCACGAGTATACACTATACCTCCGTTCGGAAGGATATCAAAATCACGGCTACGTACGGGAACAGACGAGACAGCGTTTGAACGGGTACTCTAACCACTCTCATATATATTAGAGAGTTTTCACAGCGGCTCCTATAGCAATCCCCACAACAAAGAAATACACAAAAAGGAAGGCATATTGGAAACAAGCTCGTCCACCCACAGAAACCAAAATTCTGTGGGGCGTCTTCCCATTCCCAGAGTTGCAGCCTGTCATCCAACCGCATATCTGCAATGTATATTTCTTCGGAGTCCGCCACGGTCGCCGTCATCACAGCGACGAATGAACTACAGTGACGAAGACAATGACGCCCCGTTTCGCCAAGTGCTGCTTGACCGCCCCTTTGTCAAGCCGCGGGGCGAGGTCATGCAGCGCTGAGATACCCTTACTGCAACTCTTGTAGTCTCACCAGCATTTTCACGCAGTTAGCTTAGCAGGAAGAACGCCCAGTCACGCATGAATTTTGGACCAGCTCGTTTTCACCCATCGCAAGATAACCAAGGAGGCTGCAAGGCTGTCGGGCGTGTCCGATGTCGCAGAGGAGGACCAGCTGCTCGACGAGCTTGTAGAGCTCCTCGACGACGCTATCCGTGTTGGTAAAGTCCCTATGTTTTGGCCAACCACAAAAAGTCCGTCCAGGACGATTGGCCTAAACCCGTGGCGTAAGGACTTTAGATGCAAAAACTGCCACTGCATTTATAAACGCTTTTCCTAAAATAATGAAGATCTAACAAAACACTGTTACAGCTTTGTGTGACCCCACGGGTGGAACGGGATCATCTTGGACGGTGACGTGTACACGGCACAAGTGCAGTCCTTGAAGGGCTAGTGAACAAGCATGTCCAGGTGCGCGAAACCATCGGCAGGCTCACCTATACCACCGACGGGAGGCAACCTTGACTTTCGACGGTGCTCTTAACCCCATGGCATTGACGTCCATTAGGCTATGACCTGCGATGCAGGCGACAAATATGGGCTTGCAGACCCGGTCACCAAACCAATGCCAATGCGGCCAGCTTTGGCGCGTTTCAGGTTATCGTGGCCACGTCGGGCAGTCAACGCGAGGTTCCAGAGGGGCAACCCGTAAATAAGGAGGTACTGGATATTGTCGGCGGCGCTTTCTCTACTGCGGCAACAGCTTTGAAGCGCTGTACTATCAATCCTTGGTGTGCAACTGCAAGCGCCGTCTTCACGTCTGGTCAGGTCGTCGCTAAGTGGGCGATCTACTTCATGATCACGGTTGACGCGAGGTCGTGAACGCATCCAGCACTACGCTCCGCCATTATTTAGGCTACGTGAGCAGCGGCATCAAGAACTACTCTGCCTTTCAGCTCGGGACGATGCACGTACCAGCTGACGGAGATGCTGCGGAGCCGATCTGGAGCAACATCGACATGTACATAGCCTTTGCGCGCCGTCAAGCGCATGACGACCTAAGATGGCCAAGGTCGTGAACCGCAAGGAGATGACGCGACTAAGATGGTGACTCGGGCGAACAGCATGACGGGTCGTCGGCCAAGTCCATGGTGACCAGCACCTAGCTCGCAAGACGGTACATGTACGCAATACGTGGGGCTACTCCTGGTACGAACAGCATGGCGTACGGCGAGAGAACTATCGCGACAAACGGGTTTAAGTACGCAGATGTAAGGAGTACTGGGGACAACTGCAATTTGAGTGATGTGGGCTGGCTGAAGGCGGATACGGTGGTTCTGACGCCACGCACGGCACGTTATAGACCGTAATGCTGCCACTCATCGTCTCGACAGTGAAAGCGACGCTAATGGCGATGCTTATTCGACGTGTTGGATCGGCGCTGATGGCGATGCCATATTTCGACGAGTTTAAGTTTTACCTGTCTGTGCTGCGGTGTGTGTGGGGGGGGAAGCTCTAGCGAATGGAACATGAGCGTCTTGGACGGTGACGTGTATGCATGGCCAACCTGCAGGCCGTGAAGGGCGAGTTCACCGACATGTTCAAGTGCAGCGACAACATCCGAGAGCATGATGTACGCGCTGTACGAGAACCAAGCCGCTAAACTTCCAGTCGCTACGGCAAGGTGCTGCCCTGCTACTGCGCTTTAGTCGTGGCTGGGATCTGGAACCCCTTCCGTACCTGTGTGCGCTCGAGCGGTGTGACGCACATCATGATCAATGGCGAAGGCATCAGTAACTCGTGCCTTAAACAAAAATTTATGAAACTCCTTCGCTATATTTTCGATAGCTCATTACTGATTATCTCGTCCTTCACCCAAACCGGTCTGCTAGCGTTGCTTTCATACCACGAAATCCCTGAAGCCTTAAAGCTTCTTGTGGGAAGTTTCGATCATTATACTCGGGGAACGTGTGTTTGAACGCCTCGGCAATTTCTTCAAACTCGTTGCCGTCATCGTTATCCATATCATCTTCGCTCAAATACCTTGACGATCTCGACGCAACGTTTGATGCATTGCGTTCAATTGCCGCGTAACCAGAATCAATCTCCTCATCCTCAAATACTTCACCAAGAAATTCGCTCCACTGCGCTAAAGTTGGAGCACCATCAACACCATCCCCGGGGTCTTCATTGTCGCTATCCTCATCTGCATCAACCGCTCCACACTGTTGTGGTGACAGGGTGAATAAACTAGAGCTATTTGCAGCATCGATAATTTTTTTTCCTCTCATTTGGAGATATCAGAAGTTTTTTTTGTTGGATCTTGAGATGCAGCAGCGTCCTTTCTGGCGCGTTGGCGAATATGCTTTGCGATGATGTGAAAATCAAGCGCCTTGCTTGCAGCCATGCGGTTACGCTTTGTCGTGTGGATGCTTCCAAGTTCGCTAAAAAGTCGCTCGCACGTGGCCGTATTTACTGCAATAGAAAGAACCCTCATTGCAAGCTTCGGAAGCTGGCACTTCGGACGTTCCGTCGCAATGCACTCCCAATATTCCCGTGGGGTTTCGAGAAACTCACTGCGTTTCGTACGCGTAATAACTCTTCCCTTCATCCAGGATAGCATGTCGCGCCTAATGTCGCCAATGTCCTCTGTGCTGAACAACCTACGATAGTAGGAAAACGGCAACCTTGCACAACATACCAACCCCTGAGACGGCCGTATCGGGCAATTCCTTCGCACTTTCCACATACCCAGGATGCAATGAAAACCCCAGCATGAACAAGGGTTGTTCGCACTGCGCCCAACGATCCTCAATGCAAGCGGACAGGTTTATATGGAGAACGAGATGTTGCTGGAATCCTCTTTGTATGTCGAGAAAGGAGAGGACGACATCTCCAACTGTATTTTGGTCGCGCTGTAGTCGGTGTGATGCGACCGACAGTGGTGCAATTATGGCTTCAGCCTTTGAGCTTATCCCAAAACATTGAATCACCAAAAACACGTAGTTGTGTCGGGAAGTCTCCATTGCTTTTGTATTGGTGGTAGAACATTTGCAAAGCGGACTGCACGCGTATAATGATGCGAAGCACGCTTGCATCGAATTCCATCGCGTCTCACATAATGTCCGCAGTCCTAACTGTTTCCCATAGAACGTTTTCATCATTTTGCGTGCGCGTGGAAGCCACTTAGACGACGAGGCATTCAAATAATTGACAGCAGTTGCAGCTTGTGCTTCCACTGCCTGAAACGAAGATCGCAAAACTGCCTTGACAAGGTTATTCACGCTATGCGCAAAGCGAAACAGAAATACAATATGGGGCCACCGAATTGCCAAAATTCGACGACTCTCCCACACTGCCCCGCATTATCAGTTACAATTGCTCCAATATGCCGCCCCTCTTGTTGTGCTTGCTCCAATACTTCCTTGAGCTGTTTTTCGATTGCTACCGTGGTGATCATCTCCAGCAGGTAGTAGCGCGTACCTGAGCAAACTCCAAACAGTAACAGCTGACAGCCTAGCAGATGATGTTTAGATATATTTTGCCATACATCTGAAAGCAGGTTTATCCATCCCTTCGTCGCTTCCTCCATTAGCTTGAGAGCTTCTGTATCCATTGACTTACAGCGACGAGCATGCTGTTCCCAGGATGCGATTGCTTAGCATCCGCCGAGAAGGAAATATGTATGTCACCCCAGGGCACAACAACTCCAAAAATCGCGGAGTTGAAGGCTGCTCGATGAACCGGTCGGCGAGGTTATTATCGGCGTGAAGCTCGATTAGTGAGCGCTCAATTTGCTTGATTTCACCTTTTGAAAACCTCCGCTTGTGTGTCTTCATTTTCAGATTGCTGGCGGTGATTTACGACGCTTATGAGTGGGGAGACCCGCTTCTCGAGTATTAGTGAACGACGCGCGCGCGGTTAACGCGCAGTCCGACCACTCGCCGCTGGCGCCAATTCGGCTCGCTGGGATTTAATTCGCGTAGCGGCGGATTGCATAGCTACCCCGGGCGTATCTTCAAGCGATGACACAGGACCTGCCTCCTTTGTTGCCGCTGGCGTTGTAGCTTCAATCGTCGAGCATGGCGATGCTGCTGGAAGTTGTGCCGCCTGATGATGCACGCATCTGGCGAGGTGGCTAACATAGTTGCGCGGTCTGCCAACGATAGCTTTCGGCGGAGTCGCGGTCACCTCATTATCATACGCAGCCCTGCAGAAGCTGCACTCTCGATATTCGTAGCCTCCTCCCGCCCTTTCCATATCCGTCAGTTGTCTGAAATGTGTTGCTTCCGGGCAAGGTGGACGTCCGCCCGCCGCCATCGTGTTTTCTCTTTGATATATGGCAGCTGGACTCGGCTGCGTGGACTTGACGCTTTGTCGGATCGTCCGACGTTCAACCCGGTGCAGCTACCAGTCTCGGTGCTGCTGTCGGCAACGGACTTCAAGCGAGACACAGACCGTGAGCCCAACGCCGCTTGTGGTCCCGACGCTGTTGCTAGGCTCGGCGCTGGGCGGACCTGGCGGGGCTGCTGGACTTTGTGCTGCTGTCGGTGCCGAACGCGTGGACGCTGGGCTCGATGCTGGTGCTGAGCTTCGTGCCGCTGTCAGCGTCGGACTCGTGGACGCTGCACTCGCCTGGGCTCGACGCTGCTTCTGTTGAGAGGGGGGGGGGGGAATTTGTAGTCGGTTCTTCTGTAAAGTAATGTTTTGATTGTTATATAAGATTGCAAGGGCGTCCATTGGTCAGTCCATCGGCCACGGCCGTATGGACTAAACCACCTGGCGAAACCACGTTTCGGCCATCTATTGGCCGAAAGGTAAAGTCCCTTGTGCCAACACTGGACGCTATACATACGCAAGAGAGTAAGAAGAAGGGCGGGGGCAGAAGAATTGCGAAATAGACGAGGGGAGGCTTAGCAGTCACTGGATGTTGGGGTAATGGGACCATGAAAAGCGAACTGCGAGCTAACTGGTCTGGTATCACGAGTGGTCTGCCAAAAGGCCATGCGAACCAAGCAAGTACGAGCTATTATTGCTGTTTGGGGTGCAATTCCAACGAGCACCGTCATTCGTAACTTCGGAAAAAGTTAGTTCTCAATGTCCTGAGAACAACGCTTGAATGAAAGGCTTTTCTTTGCAAAAAATGGAATATAACATGTGTACTTTAGTGTATCCAATAGAATATCTCTTGGTTTTCCGCTATATTACTTAAGGGAGCGTGGACTGGTTAACTGGGGCAACCTTCTATTGTAATAACGAAGTACACTAGATATAAAATTGCTTCACCACCACAAAACAAAATCAAACGAAATCCACCCTCACCCAGCACAGCGTCACCACAAACCACAGCTTCTCTGCCAGAACCAGCGTCACAGCTAAAAAGTAGCGTCGCCACCGCCACCGAGGCTGCCGCCAGCAGGAGAGTATACTAATTGTCGCGCCATCACATATCACCGAAAGCTGTGTGTACTGTAGGGGTTAATGCACATCGATCAGCAGGGATACCCTTCATAGCGTTTACCAAAGGCCAAGCCGGTGGCATTGCGAACAAGTGCTTCCATAGCATCAGTTCAAATCAGATTTGGCAGGGATAAAATTGCCGATGTTGCCCCAGCTGTCCTGACCAAAAAGCTCAGACGAGCTAGGGCAAGAGCAATGGACTGTGATTGGCCAAGAACGTTGCCCCCAGTTAACCTACCCGAATGGAACATCCCCTAACTGTGGAGAATGGCCGTCACTCACTCTCCGTTCGTTGTATGGAGTATACTAAAACATTATCAGGGTATTTCTTCACTTAATAGTATTGCTAATTTGAATAGTTTATAACTTCATATGTAAACATAATTACTAATAATAAGGCACACCATATGTAATACTGCTACTAAGTAGTAT
Organism: Phytophthora sp. 'mugwort'; assembly: GCA_033558025.1. Taxonomy (NCBI): domain Eukaryota; phylum Oomycota; class Peronosporomycetes; order Peronosporales; family Peronosporaceae; genus Phytophthora; species Phytophthora sp. 'mugwort'. Next base: position 2,742,956 of record JAUCEF010000007.1, on the reverse strand, counting down.
CTCTCAAAGTTGCCTATCCTCAACGATTGTGGTGGAGTATGGGCCAACGCTGGGCCCGTTCATTACCGGTATATGTGCGAGGAGGACTTATGGCAAAAGAGCCCGTTGAAACACGCTTTGTTGAAACCTGTCGATAAAAACGGCGGCAATCCAGACTCGTGCCAGCATGGGAAGATGTGTTTGTCAGTCTCAACTAATCAGCGGCGGACATCGTCGAGCAGGCACAGTTGTTCCATATCCAAACTATTTTCCGTTTCGGTAGTGAACATTAACCGTTTATCGAGCACGGTGCTCGCTCAGCTTACAGAGATATCCCCGTCGACTGGAGAGGAATTACCTCGGCTTCCGAGGCATCAATAATTTTGCCGTTTGATAAGGTACATGCAGGTGCAGGATAATCATCGCCTGGGACTTTACTACCGTACTTTCACCTAAAACTCTTTACGATGCTTCATGCAAACCACGCTTTTGTTTCCCTCACAATTTTATCTGTTGGAGTCTCAGGTGTGAGCGGAATCCGTGGTGATTTTTGGCAGATTGTTGGATACGGGGGTCGAGCAGTAACGCCACCATTCTATCTGAACGGACGATACGGGTAGCCTAGCTGCAATTTGGTGTAGCGTTCGAGTGTTGTAGCGGTGCCCCAAAATCTGAACCTTGGTCATGGGGCTACCCCTGGTTCGATAGACATCGGTCAGTGCTCATATTGCACAGTTGAAGACAACCAATCAGAATGAAGATACTATTCAGCTCAATATTACCATTATCAAAAGTAAGTTTTATGCTAGAGCGACAGCTGCATCGCCTCAGCAGAACGCGGAAGATATCGCGGCAATTCGCCCGCTCTTATAAGTGCATCCTTCTTTTCAAATGCGGAATGCCCTAGCTTTTGTCACCACCAACAAGTATTGTCAGCGCCTCGACTTTGTATGCAAAGACTGCAGGAGCCCGTAGCATCTCGAGTTTGTTCTGTAACGGCAGCAGCGAGTTGGACCGACCCAAATCAAAACGTTCAAGTTCGAATTTCGCGGTGGATTATTGACGAGCTTGATCGACTAGCCCCGCGCTTTCAGTGCGGTTCGATTTGAGGCACGATGGGTGAGGGTTATCTTGCTGTATGATTGATTACCTGCTGTGCAGTAATAGAGTCAGCGCAAATATTGATACAACACATGTGCATAATTACTTACCCGCTTGATGACGGTATCACATGCCGCGTTAACCCTTTGAGGACGGTACTCTGTATAATACAGAATATGGACTTATCCAGGACATTATATCCAGGAAAGTTGTATTCAGTACCAAATGCGGCATATAGAAATTTACATGACAGGAGATTGTGGGTTCGCATCAAGAACGATCTATGCAGGTGAGATAGACAGGGATTTTCCGTGAGAAAAAAGGAGTATAAAACTGTGAGAGGTTCCCTCTCCCCCGCCTTTTATTTCAGGAAAATGAATCGGCCGGATGAGAAGACCTTCAAGGAACTGTGGCGTGAGCTCAGTGCAGCGGGATGGAGATCGCGTAGGCCGAAAGGCTTGAGCCGCCACTACACCTACGTGAAGCCGCGCGTGAAGGGCCGCCTCGATAGCTACAGACACGGTGAAGATTACTTTGCTGGTACATTTGCTTGATACAAGTGTACGCTTCGATGTGCTAACTGTGTTTGAATATAGGCGAACGAGAGCCTATGACTCACGGGCGCAAGACCAGAATCTTTCAACTACCCGGATTCGGGCGTCCTCTACCCGTCGGGAAGTTGATTTCATACGCTGCAGCTGGTGCACAACCTCCTCAGCCTTCCGCACCAAGCGGTAACGAGTCGCATGCGCCAGACACTACTGCACGTTCTCCTGAGAGCAGCTCTGCTGCTGCTACCGCTGTTGCGTCATCTACACCGAGTGGTGAAGCCAGCTCAACTACCGCTCTCGTTGGGACGCCGGATTCGCTTCCGGCTCCAGCCAATACACCTAGTGGAATTGCTGACACAAGTGAAGACGATGACAACCTCCTGCTGGTTGCCTCGGAGACAGCTACAAATTGACGTGTCTGATCAATTTATCGTTGCAATGCGAGCCGAGAACTTGTTTGGCCCCGTATTAGACGACGATGTGAACGTTAGCGACCTTCCTCTTCCTGTTGAAGATGAAATCGAGTCAAATAGTGATGCTTTGGAGGCACCCTCGCTTGACTACGAAAGTGATGTGGAGTCAGATGATGAATTTGAAGACACAAGCCGTCTCTTTTAACAAGATGATGATGCGATGCGCGAGATGTCGACTTCGGGATGGGGTATGTATGATGAAGCCCATTCTGGTAAGTCTGTAGGCTACAGAATACCTTTACGCCAACTTTATAATTCTGTACTTTACAGAATGAACTGTTCTGTATAAGCACCGATTTGCTAGCTGCTGCTCCCGTTACTCTGTATTGTTATCAAAATAGATTAGCTTCAACTGGATGGTGCCGACGACTTGGGGACTTCGGGCCCAACACAGTCCGCTGCAGCATTTTGTCGCTCTCCGCTGGGCCTGCTGTTCTACTTCGTTCCGAATAAACTCTGGTTCCATATTGCAGTGGAGGCTAAGGACTACTCGCAAGAACTTAATTCAGGCTATCCCCGGGCGGATTCGTGCCAAGCAGCTTCAAGGTCAGGCCAAGGACCCCTCCAAGAGCATGCAGCCTCTCGAAGAACTCGTGAAAAAACTACGTCGGACGAAGCCAATCCAGGCTCATGAAATTCTCCACGTTGTTGGGCTTCTGATAGCCCGATCACTTTGCTGTCATGTCGACGGCTTGGATAAGCACTGGGCAACATCTGAAGATGGTGCTGTACCACGCGGCACGTTTGGAAGATATACGTCGCGCGACCGCCTCAAGACTGTGACGCGCTACTTGCACTTTGCCAGCAAGCCCACTGACACCGCCCCAAGAGATAAAGCCTGGCAAGTGAGGCCCGTGTTGCAAGTTCTGCGGAGCACGTTTCGCAGGGATATCGAAAGGTCCCGCGGATCAGTTTTGACGAGGGGACTATACCCAATCGAAGCAAGTTCAACCCTGTCCGCGTTTTCAACAAGGACAAGCCGCATCGATACGGCATGAAGGTGTACATGACGTGTTGCGCATCGAGTGGCTATTGGTCAAGCTACGACAGCATCGTCTGTCATGCAGAATAGCTGCTCTGTATGATACCGATTTGTTATTCTGTACGGTACGGAGTAGGTACTCTGTAGGCTACAGAATATGCTAACTGGTGTTATTGTTTTGTTGTGATATACAGATTAGAAGTCTAGATGGGGGCATCAGAGAGCGCACGAAACGCGCAGACAGCAGCAGAGCGAAGGGTGGCGAAGGAGGAGGCAAAAGGTGTCGCCCAGAAAGCAGTTATTCGTAATGTCTCAAAGGCTCTAGTTGGTCAACCAGGCAAACAGTTGATAATTGCTGACAACTTCTACACTTCCTGTGCGCTTTCACTTGCGCTGATGGACATGGGCTACTACTACGTTCGCACGCATCGGAACAATCGGCTCGGGTGGCCACCGTCGCTTCCGTTTGCACAAAAGACCCGCCCGAAAAGCATGTCACGAGGGACATACCGGATTGCACAGTGTCGAGCACAACCGTCGCTGGTGGCTGTGGTCTGGATGGACCGAAAGACCGTGCACATGATCGCGAGGCCTGCGACCGTCTTGCGAAGGGAGAAGGGCTCTATGGTACGCCAAACGGTGCCATGTCCACAGTTGATTGCGGATTATCATAGCGGCATGGGAAGCATAGACCAGCACGATCAGCTTCGCCTTCAGCGATACTCCGTTCAGCGCTGTGTGGCTGGCGTTTCGAAAGTACTATCGGCAGCAATTCCTGGGCTATCTTGACATGGCTATTGTCAACGGGTTCATCATACACAAGATCGTCATGACGAAGGAGGGGCTGCGCGTGCCCAGCCACGCTAAATACATGCGGCAGCTTCATGTAGCACTATTGGGGATCACGGAATCAAGCCTGAGCACCAACGAAAACGCTGAAGATCTAGCATCTGCACCGATTCCCAACAGCGAACACAATTTGCAAAACGCAGGGGACGACTACACCAAGAACGGCCAACATCAACGCCGCCAATACTTTTGGAAGGTGTGCTCGGCGCTGGCAACGCCTCAAAGCAAGAGTTTCGAGACCAGCTTTTTTCTGTCAGAAGTGTACTGATCGGCATAGAGGGTACGTCCTGCTGTGCAACCGCGTCTGTTATCAGGAGACTGGCGACGAGATGATTTGCAGCCAGATCTGGCATCGCATATGGGTCAACGGCACGGTGATCTACAAAAGCGCATCTGGTTCCGCAAACGCAACGTGTCGAGCAGGGGAAGAAGAGAAAGAGACTGATAACAGCTAATAGCAATCCTCGTTAGTGATGGCCTTTATTTCTTGTTGTAGCACGTCGCGCACCAACCTCTCGGCCAGTTCTACACTAGTTCTTCTTCTACTTCTACTTCTTCTACTTCTTCTAGTCTAGAACTGGCCGAAAAGTTGGTGCGCGAACTTGCGCACAACCTACGACGGCCACTCGTTCCCCAACCTCATGTGGCAATCGGGATGAAGGAGGAATTCATTATTAGAGGTTTGATGATGTCTGCAAATCAACTTCTGAGCCAATGGGAGCCTCCAAAATGGCCAGCTGGTGGTCTCGACGCAATGATTTTGTCACGCAACAACGGCGATCGGCTTGCAATAGATAAAGTCTGGCAACGAAAGGTGCATACTTTATTCAAGTGTTTCCATTCTTCTGTAGGATACAGAATAAATCCCCGTCCTCAAAGGGTTAACATGCGTTCGTAGACATATTTCGTCATTTCGACGGGAGTCGTGATTGGAGTGCCTTTTGTCGTTTTTTTCTGTTGCGGACGGCCAGGTCTTCATCATAGACCAAAGCCCCATCAAAGGTCATGCGCTGGTGAACGTCATACTGGCGTGCCACAGACACCGAAACATAACCTCAAAGCAGTGGTTTTGCTTTAGGTGACGGTGCTGCGCGGTCACGCTGTAATATGTGCTGCGATTGCGGTGCGCGTAGAACCATTTTTCGTCAGCATGCACAATGTTGGCATGCCAACAAATTGCTATCTGGGCTCCCCTAATTGACAGAAGAGCATGCATATGACTTCAGACCAATAACTCATCGCTAAATAACTAGACCTAAAAAGTTTACCCCGAAGCTTCTTCATGAATGACCGCGCAACGAATCGTTGTCGCCCGAAACCGCTGCTTACGCCGGCGCTGCATCGCCATATGTCGGGCGTAAGCAGCGGTTTCGGACGACAATGATTCGCTTGACCATGTTGTGCCCTTTCAAGCGGCGAAAGAGCTGGGTAAGCGGGATTTCCGTGATAGTGCGATGCCACGCAACGCGGGGCGACTGTCTACTGAAGCGCCTCGATCTTGGCCTTGGCCTCACATTACGCGAAGGCACGGGGGCGACCGCGGTTGCTGCGCTGCTGGATGGCAATAGTGGCACAACTTGTGGACGGCGTTTCGATGGCAACCAAAGCGTGTTGCTGCCTCGGATATAGCCTCCCATGAAAGCTTTCCGCAGGTAGCCTAGTCCGAGAGGAACAATACGCTCACGAAAATTGAACGTTTTTAATTTGTTGGATAGGAGCTATCGATTCTGTTTAACAAATTAAAACGTCCAATTTTGGCCAATGAAATAATTAAAGCAGTTATAGGAGGTAATAAGTAGTAATGTTTTTTTAGTACTATTTATATGCTTGCTTACCACTACATGCCTTGCTAAAGTACTAACAATTATGTTTGGAGTTCGTAAGAAAACTACTATTATTGTTGATACTTTTATAAGGGCTAGGCAAAATGCAGCAATACATTATTGTACCAGTACCGTATAATACTCTAGCATCCGACAACAACTAGTATCCGACAACACGCTTTCAGCCAATAGCATGAGAAAAACTGACAAGGGTGTCACGATACCGTTGAGCACTTCTTGCTCCTAGTCTTGGACTAGGCTACAGTCCTCAATAATATGGCCACATGATATTCACATTATTTTCCAATGCTCAAAGCGCGCCAAACAGCAATGGCGCGCAAGCGTCCAGGTCGAAAGCGCGGCTCGAAAGCGCAAGGATGTGACAGAGTGGGTGGTTGCCGCATGGGAAGCCTCAGCCAGGCAGTGATCAAGAGCGGGTTTTCCTTCATTTTCAAGCATCAGGCTGCAAGTACAACGCAGGCCGACACAGCTCCGCCAGTGGAAACCCTCCATACGTCAACCGTTATCGTAAATGAGCTGTCAGAGCTTGGGCAGCTTGATCTTCGTATGGGGGAGGTGCAAGATGACAAGGATGTTGTTGAGAACGCCGTGGCTGGTATGTTTGAGATGCTTAAGACGATGAGTTGGCAGCTTAACTAAGCCTATGTTGCGAACATAAATTGAGTTTGAGAGAAACTATTGATTTTTTATTAATTAAGTCAACCCTACACCTCGTGCATCGGTGGGGTCTGCAGAAAATGTTTGCTCAAATCTATTGCGATAATTGCCACATTTTTTCGGCAACATTCGATCATGACGCTGGCGAAGCTACTAGCCGTACTGGATACGACCACGCTCGAGACGCTGCGGGAGAAGCTGTTGACCACCTCTGTCGCCGTTTCTTCTCTTCCGAACGGGCTGCAGGATGTCCAGAAACTAGCGGACGCGCTTCTAGTCGCTGAGGACCAAGAGCTCCAGACGCTGGTGGCCGACATCACTCGCGTAGTCAAAGCCCTGAGTCGCGTGGCTATTAAGTGCATCGCGGCAGCTACAGCAAACCCGAATAATGTAGCAAAAATCTTGGCACTGGACGACAATCTTCTGCCGATTCTGCGCGTATCGAAAGCGTTCGTGGACCGATCGAGCCATCGAGAGCAGGAGGACGGCAAGGAACTGTCCCGATGGTTGCCGTTCGTGCTCACTGCCTGCTATTTCATGGACGGAGCTGAACTTCCAGTGCAGAATGGATGCAGAGCGCCGCAGTTGTCGAGGAAATTCTGGACGCCGCTGTGAAGCTAGCAAAAGCTGGAAATCGACAGAGTTTGGTGGCGAGATACGTCGCCCAGATCACGGCGCTGTGCTCGCAAGATATGGACAAGGAGGAGTGGGTAGCGGTGGCATCGGTAAACAAGAAGATTATACTGCGGGTGGTGGAACAAGTTTCATTCCCGTATCTCGGCGGCGACCTGCTTGGCCGTCTGCTGGCGCTCACGCTCCCGCTGGTGGACGACTTGACCGATGCCACGCAGCTTGTCGGCGCACGTCTACTACGTCATATTGTGAAGAATGTTACACCTACGGAACTGCGCTGGTACGCAGACGTCCTGCTGGAGGTGCTTTATACAGCCATCGTAACTCGCAAACCCGATGCACTTGACGTGCTACTTGACTGTCTTGCAGAATTGCTGGACAAAGTGTCTCCTCCCGGTGAGTTCAAGCATTACGACCGATTTATGCCACGTCTGCTCAGCGACACAAGTCTATGCAGTGATGTTACTGTCCGAGTGGTCTTTGTCCGGTACCTACGCGTTCTTGTGGTCCGCCAGGGTGCACCCCACAGCCTGAACATCATTCGTTACATGCAATCACTGCTGAAGGTGCTGGTCGCGGGATTTGAGAGCGTCAATGTCGAGCTTCTGGTGACAACGCTCGAAACACTGCAGGCTACTGTGCTCGCTGCTTGGCCTCGCATTGCACCTCACACGGAGCAGCTTCTGGTGGGCGTCTTACGTGCTGTGGCTTTCTGCGAGTTGTTTAATGAAGTCGCCGAGTTCACGCCATCTGCAAAGGAAAAAGAGCATATTCTCGCGCTATGCGAAGACGTTTTGGATCTGTTGCACGAGGTCAACGCTGGCAACGCGGTTGTCAGTGATATGCTATCTGTTGTGAGTCGCCAGAGTCCCCAGATGTCGGCGTTCTGCGACCGCGTGCAAGCGAAGTTGACGTCTCGGTAGCCAGCTAGAACTCGTACAAAACGCGGCATTCATAACACTTCAAACTACCGACATCAGTTAGATGCGACTCTTACTATATATTACAGACCCATTTACGCTGGAAATCGACGGGATGGAAGACGGAGTCCACTGCTCCCATTCAGGAAAAGCTGACCGATCGACGAATACTCACCCACTTCAATTTGCTGGCGGTGCGTATCGGAGCGCCTCCTTGGCCGAGGCAGGGATTGCCGCCGGGTCAACATAAAGTGAAGCGGCCGCCGCCATCACCAGGCAGCCGAAGCGAAGAATGCCTCTTAGGCGCTGTCTTCTGGAGCGCCGTCTATTGTGTTGCACGCTTGCTTGGCTGGCATCCGAGGTCGGCATTGAACATCGATCGCTACTGCCAAGGTTTAAAAGTCAAGCTACTCCATCGGTGCGCGCAAGCCACGGCCCAGTACCTCAAACAACTACACCATTAAACTGTTGCTTCCTATCTCGCTCAATTGCGTTTCCTTTATATTTATTGAGTTCGATGAAGAGAGTACATGCACGAAAAACACCGCGCTACGAGGTGGCAAATGCATACCAAGGAGGCTCGCAGCTAAAAACTACTTCAGTCCACCGGCATATAGCGCCGGACACTTACACGTTCGGGCCGTACACTGACAGGTCGTTGCCTGGCAGGATGAACTGCTTGAAGTTCTCCTTGAACGATTTGGCCAGCTTGAGTGCCGTCTCGTCGAACAAAGCCTTGTCCGTCCACGAGTCTTTCGGGTTCAGAATCTCCGACGGCACGCCCTCCACCGTCGTCGGGATCTCGAAGCCGAATAGCGGGTCCTTCACGAACGTCGCTTTGTTAATACTTCCGTCCAGCACCGCGTCCACGCACTTGCGCGTGTACGGCAGCTTCATGCGCTTTCCCACACCGTACACGCCGCCCGTCCAGCCTGTGTTGATCAGGTACACGTGGGTGTTGTGCTCCTGCAGCTTCTTCTTCAGCAGGTCCGCGTACTTGGTCGGGTGCAGCGTCATGAACGCCGCGCCGAAGCACGTCGAGAACGTCGCCTGCGGTTCCGTGATGCCGCGCTCTGTGCCTGCCACCTTGGCCGTGTAGCCCGACAGGAAGTGGTACTGCGCTTGGCCAGCAGATAGCTTCGACACGGGCGGCAGCACGCCGTACGCATCACACGTGAGGAAGATCACAGCGTTCGGGTGGTTGCCGCGCGAGTTGGGCTGATGGTGCGGGATGTGGTAGATCGGGTACGATACACGGCCGTTCTCCGTCTTGCTCGAGTTGAAGTAGTCGGGCTCGTTGTTGGCGTCGATCCAGACGTTCTCCAACATGGCGTTCGGGCGGATGGCGTTGAAAATATCCGGCTCGTTCTCCTTGCTCAGGTCGATGGTCTTCGCGTAGCAACCACCCTCGAAGTTGAACACGCCCTCGTCGTCCCAGCCATGCTCGTCGTCGCCGATCAGCTCACGCTTCGGGTCGGCCGACAGCGTCGTCTTGCCCGTGCCCGACAGACCGAAGAAAATGGCCGTGTCGCCTGCCTTGCCGATGTTGGCCGACGCGTGCATGGCCATCACGCCGTTTAGCGGCAGGTAGTAGTTCATCATACTGAAGATACCCTTCTTCATCTCGCCGCCGTAGAATGTGCCGCCGATGATGGCCATGTGCTTCTCGATGTTAAAGATCACGAACACCTCCGAGTGCAGGCCGTGCGCCTTCCAGTCCTCGTCCACGATGTTGCACGCGTTGATGACTGTAAAGTCGGCCTGGAAGTTCTCCGCCACGCTAGCGAACTCCGGGCGAATGAACATGTTGGTCACGAAGTGGTGCTGCCACGCCAGCTCCGTGATGATGCGCACATTCAGGCGGGACTTCTCGTTTACGCCGCAGTAGCCGTCGAACACGTACATGCGATCCACGGAGCTAAAGTGTTTGGTGGCCTTGGCATATAGCACGTCAAACACCTCGGGCGTCGTGGGCTGGTTGATTGAGCCCCACCAGACGTTGTCTTGTGACGGCGCCTGCTTAACGATGAACTTATCCTTGGGCGAGCGGCCCGTGAACTTGCCCGTGTTCACGGCGAACGTGCCGTTGGCCACGAATGTGCCTTCATTGTACTTCTTCTCGTGGTCCGCGAGCTGCTCGTACGTCAGGTTGTGGAACACTTTGCAGCCGTTCTGGATGCCGAGTTCGCCCAGGCCCAGAGTGGCGGTCGAGGTCTCGTGCTGTGCCATGGTATCAGTTGGTTGTCTGCGTTGCAGTTGTGCGAGCCGGAAGAGCTGAGGTGCTTAGACGAGTGCAATTGGAAAGTGAGCTTCGTGTTGGAGAGATCCGAGTGATCGAGTATTGACCTGGCCACAGTGTGAGTGCGGGTTAGAGCAGTGCACACTACATCCTAACATCAGAGCGGACCCGATGTGAAGCACACGTTGCATTTCGATTTAAACCGTAGCGGCGATAAAGAGGCAGGGTTGACACGCCCTCGTCGACGACGTTGAAGGGGGCTTGCGTCACGTCTCTTTTGGCACTTAAGCATACACGGTTCAAGTGTTTTAATACTGTGTTTAGCGGTACATAGCAAGGCTACCAGCATGTACAAGCGATCCTCTGACTGTGATAGCCTCGGTGAAGTTATCACAAGCTGGAGTGTGCCATAATACCTCTCGAAAGCTGGAAGCTGGCCCGTCAATGGATCCGAGTATCGCCGCGAAGCTCCACGACATGGACGTGCGACAAGCGATGCTGTGGAATGTCGAGAGCTGGAACGATGTGCCTAGTCGCTAACGGCTGGACGACGTCGACTACGACATGCGCGGAAGATAGCATCATGGACGAGTTAACGGCGATGTTGTCACGCTTGCATAGCTCCAACTCGATGTCGGTAGACGAGCTCTTGGAGAGAACATCTACCACAGACGACGACTTCTGCCGCGTTGAGTACGTGAGCTAGAAGCTGACAATGCAAACGATGAGGACATGAAAGATGTAGCTGCCGTCGGCCAGAAACCGGAATACCTGCCTACGAAACTGAAAGATACGTCAGTAGATGGTGCAGCTTTTTGTTGTGATGGCCTTCACGAGCGATATAGGGGCTTCGCTTGATCTAGCCGATGCTGGACTTTCTTGCTACCTTGTTTGAAACGGACCATCGCCATGGTTAAGCACCTCTTTATAAATAACCTTACATTGCGTATCATAAACCGAAAAGAGGCATTAAGGAGCCTTTTATTAATCACTACCTGCAGTGTGTCGCAATTAAGGATATCATGGGCGAGAGGATCGTCTGTATTATTTCCGACGGTCACATTGTCGACGTGTCGCTGCTTGGACTGAAGCTTAAATAGCCCCCCAAGCAGCATCAATACCAGTGCCACTAACGGTCCTTGCGTTTCTGCGGCTTAATGAGCTGGAAGCCCATCTGTCGGCGCGGGCTTCGTCACAGGTTTAATGTGGAGTCCTTCAATGGTGAGATACCTTCGCGGTGTTCAACCATCTGGGCGAGGCACGACAAGTTGTCGGACAACCGGTACTGCTTGAACTACCCAAGAGCTGAGCAGAGGGAACCGATGTCGGTGGAGTTTCAGAAGGAGACGGAAATTGGGCTCGCCGGCGGATTCAGCTTGTCCCCAATGTCGAGTCGGAGCACTAGCGCTCAAGACACCCGCTACCACACTTCAGTGATTCGCTGTAGTCGCTTTGCTGTGCAACATACAGTAAGGAGCTGGGGCTTTTCAATTTGCCAGCTCTCCTTATTCAAGCGGTGATTCGCGGAAAAGCCGACCAATCGCCGCCTGAATACTCACCCACTTCAACTTGCCTTCGACAGACCGCTCATTCATGCGGCGATGTATTATACGCTATACGTGTATATGCGCGACGCCTTACTCGTCATCGGCGTGTCAAGGAAAGGAAAATCGTCTCCGGTTGGTTAACGTTAAGTGAACGGCCGATATCGTCAGCTGGCGGCCACTACGAAAAATGCTTAGCAGCCCTGCCTCTCAGACGATATGGATTCAGGGGAACCGCAACTACTGGCAGGCATCGTAGGTCGGCCATGAAATAGATCGTCAACGACAAGCGCTTTAACAGACTGGCACCTCTCAGTGGACAACACGCGCACACAGACACAAACCCATGCCTCTGATCTACTACGCTGCTGCTTACTTAGTACTATCTTGCTCAAGGTATTTACCGTTATATTTAATCGAGTACGACGAAGAAGAGTACATGGACGATAATACTAGCGAGCCACTACTACATGGAAATATATATCAGGAGTTCGCAGCGGAACAAAAGTTTTGACCACCGCCGGCATCCGGCGCCGGACACTTACACGTTCGGGCCGTACACTGACAGGTCGTTGCCTGGCAGGATGAACTGCTTGAAGTTCTCCTTGAACGATTTGGCCAGCTTGAGTGCCGTCTCGTCGAACAAAGCCTTGTCCGTCCACGAGTCTTTCGGGTTCAGAATCTCCGACGGCACGCCCTCCACCGTCGTCGGGATCTCGAAGCCGAATAGCGGGTCCTTCACGAACGTCGCTTTGTTAATACTTCCGTCCAGCACCGCGTCCACGCACTTGCGCGTGTACGGCAGCTTCATGCGCTTTCCCACACCGTACACGCCGCCCGTCCAGCCTGTGTTGATCAGGTACACGTGGGTGTTGTGCTCCTGCAGCTTCTTCTTCAGCAGGTCCGCGTACTTGGTCGGGTGCAGCGTCATGAACGCCGCGCCGAAGCACGTCGAGAACGTCGCCTGCGGTTCCGTGATGCCGCGCTCTGTGCCTGCCACCTTGGCCGTGTAGCCCGACAGGAAGTGGTACTGCGCTTGGCCAGCAGATAGCTTCGACACGGGCGGCAGCACGCCGTACGCATCACACGTGAGGAAGATCACAGCGTTCGGGTGGTTGCCGCGCGAGTTGGGCTGATGGTGCACGATGTGGTAGATCGGGTACGATACACGGCCGTTCTCCGTCTTGCTCGAGTTGAAGTAGTCGGGCTCGTTGTTGGCGTCGATCCAGACGTTCTCCAACATGGCGTTCGGGCGGATGGCGTTGAAAATATCCGGCTCGTTCTCCTTGCTCAGGTCGATGGTCTTCGCGTAGCAACCACCCTCGAAGTTGAACACGCCCTCGTCGTCCCAGCCATGCTCGTCGTCGCCGATCAGCTCACGCTTCGGGTCGGCCGACAGCGTCGTCTTGCCCGTGCCCGACAGACCGAAGAAAATGGCCGTGTCGCCTGCCTTGCCGATGTTGGCCGACGCGTGCATGGCCATCACGCCGTTTAGCGGCAGGTAGTAGTTCATCATACTGAAGATACCCTTCTTCATCTCGCCGCCGTAGAATGTGCCGCCGATGATGGCCATGTGCTTCTCGATGTTAAAGATCACGAACACCTCCGAGTGCAGGCCGTGCGCCTTCCAGTCCTCGTCCACGATGTTGCACGCGTTGATGACTGTAAAGTCGGCCTGGAAGTTCTCCGCCACGCTAGCGAACTCCGGGCGAATGAACATGTTGGTCACGAAGTGGTGCTGCCACGCCAGCTCCGTGATGATGCGCACATTCAGGCGGGACTTCTCGTTTACGCCGCAGTAGCCGTCGAACACGTACATGCGATCCACGGAGCTAAAGTGTTTGGTGGCCTTGGCATATAGCACGTCAAACACCTCGGGCGTCGTGGGCTGGTTGATTGAGCCCCACCAGACGTTGTCTTGTGACGGCGCCTGCTTAACGATGAACTTATCCTTGGGCGAGCGGCCCGTGAACTTGCCCGTGTCCACGGCGAACGTGCCGTTGGCCACGAATGTGCCTTCATTGTACTTCTTCTCGTGGTCCGCGAGCTGCTCGTACGTCAGGTTGTGGAACACTTTGCAGCCGTTCTGGATGCCGAGCTCGCCCAGGCCTAGAGTGGCGGTCGAGGTCTCATGGTGCGCCATCGTGTTAGTTGGTTTGAGGTGTTTCACTCTTGTCTTGCTTGGCTTGTTGTGTTTACTCAGACGAATGCGAATTAAAAAATGAGCCTCCGGGGCGTCCGAGTTGTGGTTCTGGTCGCGATTGGGTGTGCAACGCGCAGAGCAACGCACGGGTACGTGGCCCAGTAAGCGATGGCGCGGAAAGGTTCGTCGACATACCCGTTGCATTTCGCTGAAAAATGCGGCTGGCTTTGTGACAACGCCGGAATATGTATTATAAGTTAGAACTACAAGTCAGCATATTACTATGTAGGGGAACCCAATTATAACTACCAAGAAAATGGAACTGATCAGACATCCCCGCCTAACGGGGGAAGGTAATGCCAATAAAGACTCCCCAGGTTGCAACATTAGCACAGGTGCCACATCAATGCAGCATGTACTGAGTCACCATGAATTCTTCGCTAGCAGAGCATGATACTGCTGATCTAGCGATCCCCGAAAGCTTCCAGCAATTCCTAATAGTATCTGACGTAACTGCGTCCCAAGCCTGAGGTGGCATGGGGCGTTCGATAAATAAAGCACACCAACGTGCATGCAGCACGCGACTCCAACAAATAGTGTTCATTGTGAGCCTTTCATTTAGCACAACTCCCGCATACATGTCTGTCCCGCAAGACGACTACATAAAATCAACTCAGTATATGAAGCAGCATGACAGCAAACCATCTTTGTACGCAGGCGTCATCTCTGAAAGGCTCACGATCTGGTAAGTGATTCCGTTAATGATATCAATTGTCCGAAGAAACTTAAGCATGACCGCACAGAAAACTGAAGCTGAGTTCAATTACAGAATTGGTGTGTCACTGGAACATGCTAGGAAGAAAACTCGAGAATGCCCGTCCAAGGCCTGGAGATGAGATAAGTTTACGGGAAAGTCGAGTAAAGACGGCAAAAGTTGTTAATCTCTGATATACTAAAATTACTGTAGTTATTTTTAGGTGGCATACTACAAACAAGGAGCGTGCTGTAAATCTTTACACCTACATGTACTGCGCATCTACTACTGTTAGGAAAAGTATAGACACAAAACGAAATAAACGTGTGCTAATCCCTCTTAGTAAGAATATGTGCAACCCTTCAACAACCATATTTTTACCGTGTTGAAGTTCGAATTTCACTTCAACTTGCATCCAAGCGCCACTTTGTGACTGAGAATGTGTTCGTCGGCTCGATTTTGACGGGCGTGTCGTAGATCCGCGGCAGGCCGATGAGTATGCTGCCTTCGCTCCGGGAGCGCCCCATATCGACATGTTCCTCGCGGATGCCTCGTGGACGGTAGCGCAGCGGCCCAGCGGAACTGCTAACGTCGGTCACGGCGAGGCCCCGGCGCTGCTGCAGCGGCTTCAGCAACTCCTTGCGTGCCATCAGCAGCTCCGAGCGGTCTTTGACGCGGCGGAACTCAAGCGTGTTGGACGGGTCCACAGGTAGCTCGGCCGCCGGCAGCTGCACGATGCAGTTGGACACGCCCAGAGACGACTTGAGCTTGACGAGCCGTTCTTTGGCGCGCAGCCGGTTGAATTCCGCGGCAAATCCGGCGCCACTTGCGATTTCGTCCACGATCTGATCGGTGGACTTGTGCCTGAAGCTCACGTCGTAAAGCCACATTTGGCCCGTGTTGCGCTGCACAAAATCCGCCACCATCATTTTGCGCCCTTCAAGCTGCTGGAAGTGGCGCTCTTTCATATCGTCTCTTTTGTTGTTGTTGCTATCGTGGCTGCTGCTCATGGCTTCTTGTAGACGCAAGTGTAACTTCATTTCGTCGTCGTCCACGATGCCATCTCCGTCAATGTCGATGGCGCCATAGGCGTTGGAAAACACCTCCGGGCTGCTCGCGCTAACAGCGAGCCTGCTTTCCACTTTACTAATATCAAGTGCGGGTGACACGAGCTTTTTCTTGGGCTGCAAATCCGGCAAAGAGGGCGTCGTGAACGACGAACCGCGCAACCTACGAGCCGTCTCTACCCATGTTTGCCGCTCGGTTGATGCGTTGGAGAGAGCACTGGTGGCGACTTCGCCATGGATGCATTCGCGCATTTGATGCGACGAGCGCACAGTGCGGTTGCGTTCTGTGCTCTCGAGGAACGGGATAAGCTTCTTGAAGTTTTTGTGCGTCGCAATGAAGTCGGCGGCCTGGCCGTCATTCATACCCGCGAAGATGGAGCCGTAGCGCCACAGTCGCTCATGGTTGCGCTCCACGAACTCCTTCGCCATGAGCAGGCGTCCGGCGCTTTGCCGCAGTGCTAGCAGCTCGGTTTCGATCAGCTCAGGGCCTTCATCAGAGCCTTTTCGTCGATCGAGTAGTATGGCGTCTAGGAATTTGGCGAGACGCATCTCACGGACGTCCACGAATCCGTCGCCATCAATGTCGTAGCCGACTTTCAGAATCGCCTTCTCCGGTTTGACGCTGGACTTCCTACGCGCCAACCCCTTCGCACGGGGCTTGGCGGTGGGCTTGTCGACGACGTCGGTAACGTCCGCGCTCAAGTACTTCCACCGCGCCTTGGTGTTAGAGCTACCGGCCTGCGGCTTGCGGACGCGCTTGCCCTTCGTGCGACCGTCGTAGCCGCTCATCCTCACGCTAACACACACCGGGTAATTGCCAAGAAGTTCTTGATGGTCCCAGCAAAATGAGCAGCGAAGACGGGTAAGACGCCGCCCACATTTATCTCAATGAAAATAGATGAATGATGGTTGGTCTTTGAACCGGTTCGGCGCCGGTACTTGTCAATCCGGCGGTCGCTGTTGAAGTTATCAGATCGCTCTTTTCTGCATTATCGGGACGAGGCGTTGGTGACAGAGAGCCGTCACCGCTTTATGCTCGAATTTGTACAGGTGACGCATTTCGCGTGTTACTCGAAAAACCATACGGTACGACGAGCGAGATGGCTACAGTTAACCAAAAACAAATTGCTTGTGGTTGTGGTCTTGCCCGGCGCCGTGAATTAATAGGCTTGCGCTGCAGCGCTTGAGCACTAAAATCAAGCTGGCTGCCTCAGTGTACCGTTTATTGAATAGCTCGTCGTCTCGAACACCCGGCCAATTTAAGGACCCTGTATTGTCCTAAGTGTCGACAGAAATGTGCCCCCCCCCTAACGAAACGCCGTCGACGGGAGCGTGTCATTCAAGCCTCTGTGTCGTCATGAAACCGGTACAGTTTCGAATCGAAACCGTAACTCGATCGACAGTAGGCCATGCCAAGCATCAAAGCTCGCACGCACACTGAGCAGTGCACTCACAGTGTGAGTCATACTGCACATCCGGGGCGGTCTCAAGCCTCGGACAGGTCACTTCCCAATTGGCATTCATTTGAGCACCTCAGCTCTTCCACCGCAACACAAGACCCCCCACCCCAACTGATACCATGGCACAGCACGAGACCTCGACCGCCACTCTGGGCCTGGGCGAACTCGGCATCCAGAACGGCTGCAAAGTGTTCCACAACCTGACGTACGAGCAGCTCGCGGACCACGAGAAGAAGTACAATGAAGGCACATTCGTGGCCAACGGCACGTTCGCCGTGGACACGGGCAAGTTCACGGGCCGCTCGCCCAAGGATAAGTTCATCGTTAAGCAGGCGCCGTCACAAGACAACGTCTGGTGGGGCTCAATCAACCAGCCCACGACGCCCGAGGTGTTTGACGTGCTGTACGCCAAGGCTGCCAAGCACTTCAGCTCCGTGGACCGCATGTACGTGTTCGACGGCCACTGCGGCGTGAACGAGAAGTCCCGCCTGAATGTGCGCATCATCACGGAGCTGGCGTGGCAGCACCACTTCGTGACCAACATGTTCATTCGCCCGGAGTTCGCTAGCGTGGCGGAGAACTTCCAGGCCGACTTTACAGTCATCAACGCGTGCAACATCGTGGACGAGGACTGGAAGGCGCACGGCCTGCACTCGGAGGTGTTCGTGATCTTTAACATCGAGAAGCACATGGCCATCATCGGCGGCACATTCTACGGCGGCGAGATGAAGAAGGGTATCTTCAGTATGATGAACTACTACCTGCCGCTAAACGGCGTGATGGCCATGCACGCGTCGGCCAACATCGGCAAGGCAGGCGACACGGCCATTTTCTTCGGTCTGTCGGGCACGGGCAAGACGACGCTGTCGGCCGACCCGAAGCGTGAGCTGATCGGCGACGACGAGCATGGCTGGGACGACGAGGGCGTGTTCAACTTCGAGGGTGGTTGCTACGCGAAGACCATCGACCTGAGCAAGGAGAACGAGCCGGATATTTTCAACGCCATCCGCCCGAACGCCATGTTGGAGAACGTCTGGATCGACGCCAACAACGAGCCCGACTACTTCAACTCGAGCAAGACGGAGAACGGCCGTGTATCGTACCCGATCTACCACATCCCGCACCATCAGCCCAACTCGCGCGGCAACCACCCGAACGCTGTGATCTTCCTCACGTGTGATGCGTACGGCGTGCTGCCGCCCGTGTCGAAGCTATCTGCTGGCCAAGCGCAGTACCACTTCCTGTCGGGCTACACGGCCAAGGTGGCAGGCACAGAGCGCGGCATCACGGAACCGCAGGCGACGTTCTCGACGTGCTTCGGCGCGGCGTTCATGACGCTGCACCCGACCAAGTACGCGGACCTGCTGAAGAAGAAGCTGCAGGAGCACAACACCCACGTGTACCTGATCAACACAGGCTGGACGGGCGGCGTGTACGGTGTGGGAAAGCGCATGAAGCTGCCGTACACGCGCAAGTGCGTGGACGCGGTGCTGGACGGAAGTATTAACAAAGCGACGTTCGTGAAGGACCCGCTATTCGGCTTCGAGATCCCGACGACGGTGGAGGGCGTGCCGTCGGAGATTCTGAACCCGAAAGACTCGTGGACGGACAAGGCTTTGTTCGACGAGACGGCACTCAAGCTGGCCAAATCGTTCAAGGAGAACTTCAAGCAGTTCATCCTGCCAGGCAACGACCTGTCAGTGTACGGCCCGAACGTGTAAGTGTCCGGCGCTATATGCCGGTGGACTGAAGTAGTTTTTAGCTGCGAGCCTCCTTGGTATGCATTTGCCACCTCGTAGCGCGGTGTTTTTCGTGCATGTACTCTCTTCATCGAACTCAATAAATATAAAGGAAACGCAATTGAGCGAGATAGGAAGCAACAGTTTAATGGTGTAGTTGTTTGAGGTACTGGGCCGTGGCTTGCGCGCACCGATGGAGTAGCTTGACTTTTAAACCTTGGCAGTAGCGATCGATGTTCAATGCCGACCTCGGATGCCAGCCAAGCAAGCGTGCAACACAATAGACGGCGCTCCAGAAGACAGCGCCTAAGAGGCATTCTTCGCTTCGGCTGCCTGGTGATGGCGGCGGCCGCTTCACTTTATGTTGACCCGGCGGCAATCCCTGCCTCGGCCAAGGAGGCGCTCCGATACGCACCGCCAGCAAATTGAAGTGGGTGAGTATTCGTCGATCGGTCAGCTTTTCCTGAATGGGAGCAGTGGACTCCGTCTTCCATCCCGTCGATTTCCAGCGTAAATGGGTCTGTAATATATAGTAAGAGTCGCATCTAACTGATGTCGGTAGTTTGAAGTGTTATGAATGCCGCGTTTTGTACGAGTTCTAGCTGGCTACCGAGACGTCAACTTCGCTTGCACGCGGTCGCAGAACGCCGACATCTGGGGACTCTGGCGACTCACAACAGATAGCATATCACTGACAACCGCGTTGCCAGCGTTGACCTCGTGCAACAGATCCAAAACGTCTTCGCATAGCGCGAGGATATGCTCTTTTTCCTTTGCAGATGGCGTGAACTCGGCGACTTCATTAAACAACTCGCAGAAAGCCACAGCACGTAAGACGCCCACCAGAAGCTGCTCCGTGTGAGGTGCAATGCGAGGCCAAGCAGCGAGCACAGTAGCCTGCAGTGTTTCGAGCGTTGTCACCAGAAGCTCGACATTGACGCTCTCAAATCCCGCGACCAGCACCTTCAGCAGTGATTGCATGTAACGAATGATGTTCAGGCTGTGGGGTGCACCCTGGCGGACCACAAGAACGCGTAGGTACCGGACAAAGACCACTCGGACAGTAACATCACTGCATAGACTTGTGTCGCTGAGCAGACGTGGCATAAATCGGTCGTAATGCTTGAACTCACCGGGAGGAGACACTTTGTCCAGCAATTCTGCAAGACAGTCAAGTAGCACGTCAAGTGCATCGGGTTTGCGAGTTACGATGGCTGTATAAAGCACCTCCAGCAGGACGTCTGCGTACCAGCGCAGTTCCGTAGGCGTAACATTCTTCACAATATGACGTAGTAGACGTGCGCCGACAAGCTGCGTGGCATCGGTCAAGTCGTCCACCAGCGGGAGCGTGAGCGCCAGCAGACGGCCAAGCAGGTCGCCGCCGAGATACGGGAATGAAACTTGTTCCACCACCCGCAGCATAATCTTCTTGTTTACCGATGCCACCGCTACCCACTCCTCCTTGTCCATATCTTGCGAGCACAGCGCCGTGATCTGGGCGACGTATCTCGCCACCAAACTCTGTCGATTTCCAGCTTTTGCTAGCTTCACAGCGGCGTCCAGAATTTCCTCGACAACTGCGGCGCTCTGCATCCATTCTGCACCTGGAAGTTCAGCTCCGTCCATGAAATAGCAGGCAGTGAGCACGAACGGCAACCATCGGGACAGTTCCTTGCCGTCCTCCTGCTCTCGATGGCTCGATCGGTCCACGAACGCTTTCGATACGCGCAGAATCGGCAGAAGATTGTCGTCCAGTGCCAAGATTTTTGCTACATTATTCGGGTTTGCTGTAGCTGCCGCGATGCACTTAATAGCCACGCGACTCAGGGCTTTGACTACGCGAGTGATGTCGGCCACCAGCGTCTGGAGCTCTTGGTCCTCAGCGACTAGAAGCGCGTCCGCTAGTTTCTGGACATCCTGCAGCCCGTTCGGAAGAGAAGAAACGGCGACAGAGGTGGTCAACAGCTTCTCCCGCAGCGTCTCGAGCGTGGTCGTATCCAGTACGGCTAGTAGCTTCGCCAGCGCCATGATCGAAGGTTGTCGAGAATATAATTGATGTGGCAATTATCGCAATAGATTTGACCAACTTTATTTCAGCAGTTAACTGATAGCATCGGTTATCTATCGACAGCTATCAATAATATTGTGTCTGAATGCATAGTACTATATACTACTCATATGACAGATATAATTTTCGTAGTAGTTCTTACAACTCAAGCACAAATTGTTAGTACTATCGCAAGATAGTAAGCAAAAACGCAAAGATATTACGAAGTCCTTACTACTTTCATATTCCCCTGTATAATATGTCTATTTCCACGTTGGTGTGTCCACAAAACGTTTTTTACATTTTTATTGGCCAAATTGGACGTGTTAACTTGTTCCTAGCTAACAAATTTAAAACATCCAATTTCGTGAGCTTCTCGGACCAGGCCAACCGTGAAAAGCTATCCACGTGAAACTATATCCGAGGCAGTACCACGCTTTGGTTGCCATCACAACACCGTGCACAGTTGTCACAATCGCCGTCGTGCTTTTCCCGGAGACGAGCTCGAGGCCAAGATTGAGGAATCTCCAGTAGAGAGTCGGATTGCGCTGCTGGGCCTCAAAATATCGACAGAAATCCCGCGTACCAAGCTCTTTCGGCGCTTAAAATTATCTAGTGGTGAGTTATCGACTAAAATCTATATGCGCGCTATTGTGTGAATTAGGCGGGTCTAGATATGAATTCGTTGACATGTAAGAAATGTTGTGCATGTTGACGTTCCACACGCACCGCAACGGCAACGCATACTATCTTACCCAACGATGAGAATACCCAGCGCACAAAAACCACTGCACAAAGGTTACGCTTTGGTGTTGGCGACACGTTCGCTGTACGACGCCCACCAGTGCATGACCTTTTACGGCAATGCGAGGCTTTGGTCTGTGATGAGCAGGCTGGCCGTACGCAACGGGAAAAACCGGCCGAAAAATGTCACAACTCCCGTCGAAATGACGAAATATGATACCACATTAAATACACATTATACCTGTGAATTGCACAACAACGTGCGATTGGTACATGCAATCGATGATTTGCACAGCCGTCCTGTGGCGTACACACAGCCACTCCGCAGCTTCACACATGAACAACAACGAGACACAACTAGATCGGGAATTGCACAATAGCCAATCACAGCAGAATGTGAGTCAATTTAATAAGGTCGATGATACTTATCATTTTATCCAATCATAGATCAGCTGGGAGTCACTTCGCAGCCAGCCAGCCAGCCCATTCCTCAAGTGGACTCCCCAAGAGCCCCTTCTCCTCGCCCACCTAGATGCCGGAAGCCATTGCATAGCCCTATGTGCTCTGAGCTTAAAGAGAGCGACGCTTTCATCCTCATGCGGTGCATGAAGGCGTTCAAGATCGCTAAAAGTCAATCCATCTTCCGCACCCTGTGCGTACTCCCTAGTCCGCATTTAATGCGCTACAAGATACTGAGTTACCGCTGCGCGCAGTGCAAGCAGGGTGCTCCCTACGCGTCATGTCCGTGGAGGGGCAAAATTCTTGCCTGCCTGGACCGCAAGGTGTATCGCTATTCGAGTGTGGTGCGCACGCGACAAGCGCGAAGATCCGCACCGTCGCATCCTCGCACACGCTCAAAAGGATTTTGCCAAGCAGATGGCGGGACCGGGTATGAAGCCGGCGCGAATTCGCACGGCAATGCTGTTGCAGTTTGGGCTACGCCACGCGAGCTCCCAGCTATGCAGCAGGTATAGAATGTCGTGTGCTACTACCGCCGCACCAAGCTAGGTGGTAGTGGCACGACTGCCACCATCGTGGCTGCTGTCCGCTCCCATGCGTTTTCGACGCTGAAGACGAGCACCAGCCTTTCAGTTTTGGCTGGGAGCTAGATGGAGACAGCAATCTCATTGTCGGAAACGGATCCGACGAAAACCCTTTCCTCGTGGGCTTCACGACGAAAGCCCTGCTTCGTCAAGCTTCTCGCGAGCCAGGGACGTTCATTTGGATACAAGCTACAAGACTAACCAGGTCGGTTACCCGGTCTTAGTCTCTGGAATTACTGACATTGCGAGAACTTTTCATTTGCTGGCGCTGTTCGTCACTTTAAAGTAGCAGGAAGGCCACTACGATAAGGCACTGGCGGTGGATTTAACTCACAATGGTAGCCGAGTCGCTCAAGGTATCGTATGCCATGGGCGACACGGATGCTGCGCAATTCAATGCGCTGGCTGCTGTATTTGGTGGCGACTGCGATTACAGTCATCTTATGTGCTACTACCACCTGATAGCCAAGGTGGTCGACCAAACGAAGGCATGCTGAAGGAGCTGGGAGACCCTGTACTCCGTGACATTTACGATATGCACTACAGTAGGAGCCGTGGAGAGTTGGTCAGGGCATGAGCTGCCGCGGAATTGCTCTGGCAAGAAACCCGTTCGATGCATCCCTTCTACGCGTACTTTAAACGCGTCTGTCTGAACGACCGGTTCTGCCGTTGGCAGTGCTTCTTAATGCCGCCAGGTTCGCTACCATCAAAACCCGGTTGAACAGTTCAACCGGGCTTCAAAGCGAGACTTCACCTCGCATCGCCTGCTTACGAAGGGTGAGCTTCTCCAGCAGCTTGCTGCCTGCTGCCTCCAGCGATCGATCGATGGCCGTCGGTTCGCACAGTTGCCGAGGGCTACAAAAGAGCTGCAGACTCGTGTGAAGGCTCTCCGCAGCCAGCAGCTTCTCCGTGAACATGCCGTCGCGCGAATGAGTGTGGACTTCCTGCTGCTGGACTCAAGCCCCGACGTGACGCACGTCCTGTACACCCCATCGGCAAGGTGTACAGTTCCGCCGCGAACACCACGCAGGCAGCACTGCACGGATGGAGTGTCTGAATGAGCTGGCAACTGGGTGGTCGGTCGACATGTCGACGCAAACATGCCCGTGCGCTTATCACTACAAACATACCAACTGCGTACGCCGCCTGTTCGCCATGCAGCAGCGCGAGCGCATCAATACAAACGGGGACGAACTGCTGGTGAATCGCCGCGCGCCTAAGCGAAAGCGCACCATTGTTGGCCCCGCCTCGACTTCTGCCGGCAGACCGCCTTGTGTTGGGCATTCATTCTAAAGGGATGAGGCTGCACACGCGCTCGATGCGTCTCAGCCAGAGCAGTTCTAAAACCGACGAGAAGCGCTGCAAGCTCTACAAACGTATACAGATAACGAGGGATATATATTCAGTATTGTAGCACAAGTGTACACGCGTTAGCAGCTTACATGTTTAATGTGGAGACGCCTGGCTGTTGCTCTGCCCAGCGGCTGGCGTCTTCCCTTCGGCAGCTCTCTGATCGCCAGCTGCAACGGTTTGTTAGCACGCTCGCACAAACAAAGCAAGTGCGTTCCTACTACTAAGCCAATTGGCAGCTAAAGGGCAGCCTGCCGGCTTCCCTTTCGGGTAAAAAAATAATCAAGCTGGAGTACCCTGTCCTGATTGAGATGCTGGGCCGTCGATACGACATCGTGAACAAGCTATTGTGAGAGGTCCGGTGTTCAGAAGCGCCCTGGAGTTCCCGCAAACCCCGCGAGAAGCACTCGCCACGTGGCATTTCTGTTGGCGTCTGTTAGGCTAGGATTTTGTAAGTGTGGCCCACAGGGCGTGGACACGCATTTTGTTTGCGTGGTCACACGCGCTTTGTCTCAAGGTCGCCCTGTCGTCGACTCGTGACGGCTGTCAGCCTTTTGTGCTTGTGCTTTTCACAGAGCTGTGTTGAAGTTCACGTCCACGTTGGTGTTTTTCATTTTTTTCACGAAATATCTCTACGAACGTATGTGAATGCGGTACATCAACCACCATTATCCGAGTAGTGACTTCGCAAATGTGTTGTATCAATATTATATTATCAAGACGACCAGCAGCAGTATACCGGTAGATACTGGTATGACCTTCACTCAGAAATTACGGGACGGAGTTTACGCCACCATGATTACGCCACGGGTGGGCACAAGATTGTGGGTACAAGATGGGCTCTACGTGGCAGTAGCTGATTGGCTGAAGTTACTCAATATTCAGTAGAGAATTCAGTGTTGTGTATCCAGTAGGAAATCCAGTAGGCTTAGAGATAGCAAGGAGTTTGAACTAAGGACCCACATCAATCACTTAGCATTTTGCTCTAAACCGCTCCAAGCCTTTTCTGTTTAGCACGCAATCAATCAGACAATACCCATTACCACCGTGCCGTGACCCAGATCAGACCGCAGTGAAAGCGCGGCTGGTCGATTAAAATCGTCAACCAGCCGTCGCTAAACTCGGACTTTAACGTCCTTGATTTGGGCCGGTTCAACGCGCTGCAGTCATCGCAGTACATACTGAGACGATCATTGACGCCGCAGACGCTGCGTTCGAGGAGGTGGATAGTGCCACCATGAACAAGTGCTTTCTCGTGCTGCAAAGTGTACTAGAAGTGTCGACGCTTGTCCGTGGTGGCAGAAGCTAGGGCATTCTCCATTTAGGATGCACTTAGAAGCGCCGCTCTGACACATACCGAAACAGCAAATTGCCACGCTGTCTTCCGTGTTCTGCCGGGCGATGCAGGTGTCGTTCCAGCATAAAACTTAAGTCTGATAACAATAATACTGGGGTATGATAGTCATAACGGATGTGCCGGCTGTATGGTCGGCCTAGACTGTATAGTCAGGGGTAGTCGTATAGCTGGGGGTGGCCGTATGGCCGACCCGATGTAAGGTTAACGTATCCGCGCGTGTAGCGGTGGGTCTGATTAGTCTATCCTCGCCGCGGTGGGTCTGATTAGTCCATCCTCGCCGCGGTGACCTCGGTGTTCGGGTGTCCGATGAGGTCGGGCGAAGGGGAATACTTTTCCGCTTCCGCACCCATTCTGTTGAAAAGTTGGCGTTAGTCGATAACCTTCAAAACAAAACGACTCCTCAAATCAGATGGCCGTCAGTCGCATGACCCCAGACGTCAACTGAAGATCGCTATCAACACGGCAGGCATTGCTCGAAACCGACCGACTCTGGCTCCCGCATCCACAAATAGCAGAGATGGGCCTACCGGCATCGGTGCCGAAAGACAGGAACATCCTGCTCGCGCCGAGCAGGTGCGCTTGTGGAGGGTTATAATCGCGCTTCGCCTTTTTCGACTCTTGCGGTGGCAGGTAACACACCTCGACTGGCGGTATCCCGCCCTTGCTGCTCATCACAATCGGGGCCGAAAGAGTCAGGGATGGCGGGGGCGCTGCAGTGCTTGATGCATAAACGACTGCCTGCCCGGCTACCAGAGCCCGGAGGCCGCTCCACTTGCTCCACTTCGTCCTTCAGCGCCTGCAACTGTGTCTTCATGCCAGCGCTGTCCGGCGTAGCGGCGGCGGGCACGGTAGTACCCTACCGTCGCGTAACGCCCTCGTCACGCACAGTGCTAGGCTCGGACGAACCATGAAGAAGGTCATGTCGAACCCACCATGGGATCGAGCCGTGGCTGACGTCCGTTTTGTAGCACTAACCGCCTTGCCACCCTTGCCTTCGCTGAGGCCTGCGGCGTCTTCACGCTTTTTTTTCGCCGGTTGGGCGGGTGACTTTCCTTCACGTCATATTCTGAGTCGTGACCCCGGTTGCTCTCGGCCTTCCTTGATGTTGCGGTGCCGCCTGCAGCCGCAGCACGCCTCATCGTCTTTCCCTTACGGGCGTAGGTCACCGCTTCTTAGGAGGCTGTCTTCGGCGGTACGGACTTGCTCGTGCCCAGTGGGGAGGGTTCAGCTGTGCGCCTCACCGTCGTCCACTCGTCTTCCGCGCCGGTCTAATTTTATGTTGGAGCTAGAAATAGCTCAGTTGGCGGTAATTTAGTAGCGTGAGTAATGGCCTATGCGTAAGCTAACCTAATATATAACGTACTTTGTAGAAGAATCGTACGTAAACCGGCGAAGATAATCAGTGGTGGTGACGATGGGGGGGGGGGGGCATTTTTGAAATTGCCTTCAAGTGCGCACCCAGCGTACTTCGAGGCGGCAACTCGCGGTACGGTGTTGAGAGGCTATTCAACACTTGTTCTTGAACTGACTTGTGCTTGCAAGCGATTTGATCGAAGAATAATCATGACGACGACGACGACGGTTGATACGGCAAGTGCGGGTCACTCCGTAACGGCGCCGACGATGAACGCACTTGCGCCCAGATCTTTTCTCAGAGGTATAACTCCGCTGTGTTTGCTGGTGCTGCCGTGGAATGGTCAGGCTGTGGAAGAGGCCGTTGCCGCTGTGATGAAGGAGATGGTTGCGTACGTGAAGAAGAACGGTGCGCAAGGTTCTTCCAGCGAGCCGATTGGCTGGCTGGACTTGTTGTGTGGGAACGACGACGGTCGATCGTTTCGATCAGCAGGGACAGCAGCTACGTGTGCAGAGACCGGTGCAGCAGCTCTGATAGCGGCGGGAGCTGTGGCACACACGACAAAGCATAAGCGACAGTGATGATAAAGAGGACGGCGTAGAGGCTGCGTTGGTGACAGGCTTGCTCGTGCAAGAACCTCCAGCAGCAAAGGATCCCGCAGGAACACCGGCGGCGACGCAAGCGCTGCGCCCCGAAAGCCTGTCAGCTGTAGAGGAAGATGGAGCTGCTGAAGGGACCGAGTGGGACGTACGTGAAGAAGTCCAGTAAGGGGCGAGTGGCGCGAGTGGGATGCATCTGCGTTCTGGACTGGCCAAGTCGCAACACGTTCCACGCGGCAACTTCGCGAGCCCAGACAAAGCACAGGACGTCGAAGAGGCGCCACGGCTTCTCAAAAATCATCGACGATCGCCTGGAGGTGCTGGAGCGAGATGTCTGTTACCACATCGGGTTCGTGGATGGCTCGACGGAGTGGATTTCGCGTGGTGATCTGGTCGAAGAAGACAATGAGCAACACTGTAAGTGGGGTGGACCAGGAGAATGATGAAGATAACAGGATGATCGTGCCGTTCTCGCGCTTCTTGCATGGATTACCGTCGCACAGGAAGCATATAACGGCGTCGGAGGTCGGTGATAGCGATTTTGCCGCTTGAGCGCGCTGCAGGGGTACATGGTGCTGGTGGTCGGCGGTGATTGGGAATAGCTGATCAAGGAGAAGGGCGGTCCCGCAGGCGACGGTATTGGGATACTCCAATTTCGCGTGCTTTTGAAGTGGATGGAGGAAACGGCGATGGGTCCGACGTCCAAATCCGCCGTCCCTACTCATGCATCACCCCAACAAGAATAGTTTTAGGATAAGTACAAGGATCATTTTTAGCGGCTCCTTTTGAAGTGTCTCAAATACGTTGAGGCATAAGGGGTACAAATGAAAAATGGCTATGTCCTCTTCCTGGAAACTAACTGATCTGCTCCTACGACTAGCCTAACACTTTCGTGAAGTTTGGGCAAATCTTATGCCCGAGAGTGGCTTCACGCAGGTTTATCCTTAACTTTAGGATAGATTATTGCTGCCGAGCAGATGTGCTGCTGCTTCTTTCAGTCGTGACGAATGCCGGCGCTTCTTGCTTGAAAGAGAACACTTGGGGCTTGCATATTTGGTGCGTCCAGTGACGTGGACCTCTTTCGGGATGGTGGTGTCGCTCGATTTTCGTTCGTCTTGGTCGATTTCCGGCGGTGCTCTTGCACGGGTTCGGCAACTTTCGATCAGTATGAAACTTATCAAAGCATGACTGATCTTTATTTCACCGTTTGTTTTTGTTCGGCATAGGGGCACCTTGCAGACAACGTACTCAAGCTTGCCTTGAACCCTAGACTACTATGGCCCTGATTTTCGGTATCGTGGCTTCGTCGACAGCAAATAATGCTGCTCCGCTGTAATGCGTCTTCGATGCGAGCCTAGAATATGGTCAGCCAGCAAAACGCTAATAGTAAAATTGAAAATGGAGGCTTACCGCGAGGTGTGTCGTTCTTTTGAAAGCGCAAATCGATCCACTCCTTCTCGGTCCCAAAATGCAAGCGTTTCTTGTAGACGAATGTGGCAACCAGCTCGAAAGTACTCGCTTGAAGCGTGTTTTCACTGATAATGCTGAGTGGGCGTAGTGCTGTAGGTCTTTCAGAGGGAGAAACCGCAGCTTCACGGCAGTCTATACTTCTGGTGGTAAGTAGTACAAAGCGACCTGTTCGCCAAAAAGGAATGGGACTAAACAACAACAAAAATTAGTCAGGAAACTAACGCAAGCGAAAAGTAATACTCACCTGAAGCAGCAGAAAATAATGATGTGTATTATACACCAGTGACATCAAAACATACAAAGCCAAATTGTTGCAGTCGGAGACAGCCGGAAATGCTTCGACATCACATTTTTCAAATACCGTGAATAGATATCGATGCCACCTTTTACACGGCTCCAAAGTGCGATGAGAGTTGGTATGATTGGCGGGAGGCAGCGCTGTCCCCACTTGTCGATCGCCTTCACCAGTGCCTTCCAAAGGATCAGATTTGCTCCAGCATTCTTTGATCGATGCAATGGCCTCACTGATCAGGATCGAAGTGGTGTAATACAGCATTTTCAGCGTAAATCCACCCCATGTATCCCTTCTGAATTGCTTCCAGTGCAGCGCGATACGTTCAAGATACACCAATATCGACAACAAGGTGAACAATATGAATAATGGACAAAGAGGACGCGTATACAAGAAAACCATCCTGCACACCGCCACACACTATGTTGTGCAAAATCTGGATACGATGACTTGGCTCAGGAATCACATTGCATAGTCTCTCACCAAAGCCCACAGTCCTTATTTCCACGTCGTAAAAATTTCATTTGAGTCCGCCAGCGTTTGTTCTCTCTGCACCGTGCGCGCTGTCGTTCGGGTTTGGTACTCCATCACCGCATGAAAGCGTCCACGCCGAATATTCAGGACCGAAGCGATGTCATCAGGAGAAAAAGCAGCTAATCGGCATGCCCCCCCCCGTCCTAGCGCTGGGTCAGTAATTGGTGTCAAATATAGTAGCGATTTGGGTTGCGTATGCCGGGTCGCGATCTGTGCTAAAAGGAGCTGTCCACTGGTTTGAGCCTTCACTTTCGTGGCCCCTTTTTTATCCAAAGCTGCGAGAATAGAGCGATATCTCTCAAACGACATGCATCGCTTGGCTGGCGGATACTGCATTCGATTCTTCTTGTCGAAGAATAATCCCGGCGTCACTCGATAAAAGCTCAGCCACAGCTCTACTTCCACAACTCGAAGTGTTCATCAACGGTGACGGCCGCAGCTTCAGCCAGGTTCACGTTTACAAACTGCTGCAGTTTCGAAAAATTGGGGTCCAACTACGTGACCAGGATCCGTAAAATGCTACCGCTTGCCGTGCTATGATGCGTGGTACCGAACATCCGCTGCAATAGCCTCTTGATGGCACAGTCTTCTTCTTCTCGCGCATTCGCCAACAGAAGCGTGTCCACGTCGTCCACCTGTACGTATATCCGGTTGCAGTTGAGATGTGCTTTCAGGTCCCTGCAGTTGTTTGCCCGTCGTCAGAGTCGGTATCAGACCAACACACGTCGACTTGTGATGCTTCGCTGTCAGACATGGACCCTGACGGAAGCTGATGCAGGTCTAGTGAGCGCTCTACGCGCGGGGGCCGTAAAGTACAGCGCGGTGCTCCTTGTTTCTTCAACTGACCAACGATTTTTATCCTAAGACAAATGGATTAAGGATAAAATTCGCCCAGAACCCCAAAACGCAAAACTCAATTGATCCTCATTTTAAGGATAAACTAAGCCGCTAGCATTTCTACGTGAACTGCAAACGGGGTGCCACAATTTATGACCACGGGTCTTGATGGATTGCGACTTCAGGGCGATGTTGCGTCGCTGCATAGCGCTGGAGGCGGCGGGCCCGTCCGAGTCGAATCAGATTTATTACAAAATGGAGTGGCTCGGCTTGAATGAAGCTGACACTTGGTCCTACCGTATGCGGGGTGTGTACCGCGTGGAGTTCGTGGATGCGAGCGAGTCCGATCAGGAGTCGATGCGAAAGCGAGGCAAGTCCAGCGGCGGGTTTGGGGGCAAGAAGAAGGCGAAAACAGCGGGTAATCCACGCGGCGGCCGAGGTATTGCGTACTTTGCATATATAGGTCTCACGCTTGCTCAAAAACAGAAAGGGGATCCAGTTTTCAGCAATTTCGGTAAATATACAAATTTCGGGACAGGCAAGCGAGGTAAATCAAGTCAGCATTGGTGATTCCAGGACAATCAAATATCCGGAGACGGGTTTACACGCGGTCATTGGACGGAGACCTTGGCGCTGGTATCCACCTCCTGCAGAGCGCTGTCAAGCGCGGATTGTCCGGTACGATCATCCGCTGCAAGTGAAGTTGAACGTACGACTTGGAGCCTTCCCGTACAAACTCCATGTTCGTGGGGATTCCGTTCATGATACAGTCGTCGCAGTGAAGCTATAGCATGTACAGCGCGCTGCACCTAACCACGTTGAATACGCGAAGAATGTTGTGGCCGCCGACGCGGTGACGTTCTGCTGGCATACAACCGACTGTGGGCCACGACACTGCTTCCACCAAGAGACCGTTGAAGTTTCCCAGACGGCTTTTGCCCGAGTGCAACCCCAGAAGAGGTGCCCGCGACTTCGACGGCGCCGCAACCGTGAAAACACAAGACATCAATGCGGTGGCGGTACGTTGAGGCCACTGTGCTGGAGTCCGAATTTAAAGTCGCTGAGGATCGGTTACAGGTCGCGGTCCAATTTACGCAGATATCTTTCCAGTCGGGCTGCACAGAGATGCCCACCGTTGGATGTGGCTTTCGCTTGATGGTAGGCAGCTTGTGCAGCAGGTAGTAGAACGCGCGGTTCATACCTTTGATGAACGGCACCGTATTCGAAAGTATTTTAGTGCGTGGCAGCACACAAAGCTGCTATCAAGCGCGGACCTACAGGAATATCGGCCTTTGTATCGAATCCAAGGAGCCGAGTCACTTTCTCCAGAAAAAACGTAGCAAAGAACTGTTGTCCCTACCTGCCGACTTTGTCTTGCCCAAGAAGGGCAGGCACAGTGTCTTTATCGGCAGAGATCCGTGACGATCGACGAAGTCGTAGGTGCGCACGTAGCCTTGTGTGATGAAGAACGGTGGAGTTCTTGGAGGCTGAGCAAGTTACACCACCTGTCTTACTGGCACAGAAAAACGATTGTACAAGTACGGCACCTCCGTCACCGCCCACTTTAGCGCGGCCAACGTGCAGTCATTTTCCGGCCTGTGACGTACACGACGTTAGGAGCAGCAGCCGTCGCCGCTGGGGTCACACTATGCGAAGGAACCGTGCCGGCTCTGGATGCAGAGGAGTCGGACGCGCCGGCTTGATCGGCAGCTCCTCGGGCGAACATGTCGGTCTTGAGCAGTCCTGAGAAAGAACCCCCTCTTTCTGGCTTGCAGGGTGTTCTTCTAGGTTCGAATCCATCGGTTTATGGGAGAAGATATGGATCACACAAAGCGGAGAACCCGAGCAGAAAATTTCGATGCAGATGGCGTAATGCCCCCGCCCCTCTCAACTTCAACGCGCTCTGCGCTACGTCCTCATCCAGCGACAAATACAGATCTGGCGCCCGAGCATATTAATTTATAAGAAAAAATAGTTATCTAAGTTGTCCAATCCAGCGCAGGTCCACGAGTGAGAAGGCAAGAATGCTCGATGCCTTTGAAAAGATAATGTCGGGGTGTTCGTGCTC
This sequence comes from Phytophthora sp. 'mugwort', assembly GCA_033558025.1. Lineage (NCBI taxonomy): Eukaryota > Oomycota > Peronosporomycetes > Peronosporales > Peronosporaceae > Phytophthora > Phytophthora sp. 'mugwort'. The sequence goes on along the minus strand of JAUCEF010000007.1, from coordinate 2,710,326 downwards.
GGTTGCACTCTGTCCTACTAGCTCGAAGCCTGGTGGTTCACGACGAGCGCTGTCGATACCAAAACCATTTCGATGTGTCAGAGGTTGATTTTGCATGCGTCTTCGTGTTTGCAGTAGAACAGGGCCCAGGACGCGGGTTGCAGCGGTGGAACTAGGCATAGGCAGCCAGCAGTGCTTGTCGAAGTGTTCCGGCCGCAACTTCAAGGCACCGCTCAAATCAATGGTTAAGAATAGGTCGTAGAGGCAAGGCCGGCCGCGGGTCCGTCTCAATATATCGTCGCTTCCACTTTGATCGAGTCGACGGACGAAAAGTTTACGTGCCGCTTCCTACAATGCGTGAGTCTGGGCTGCTCCTGAACAAAAATTGTTTTTATAATGACTGTATACATGTCGTCACGGAAAAGTTGCGGGAACTCCGACATCTCGAATGCCGCTTATACACTTTGTTAGTTGCTGCTATAATCTACCTCATCAGCAGTCGCTGAAACACGGTGACTAAATCTCCTCTTGAGTTATCCAGGAACGATTTTGTTTTGACACGCGTTCCCTTCCAATGTAGAAAAGTCATGGCAGTCAAAATGTGAAAGGTATAAAGCCAACACCGGACGAATTTCGTCTTATACGGCCACTAGTGTTTTCTAAATCGTTGTCCGTATCGACACAGCAGCTTCCGGAGACTAGTGCGCCCTCGTTCAATTCATGTTCGGTGGTGGCACGTATACGTCCTCGTATCTTGTCGTGAAAATATCAACTTGTAATTCCCTTCTGTTCTTCGTGGCAAGTGGGGTGGCGCCAGGTATATCAGCGACAACAATCTTCCGTTTCGCCTGGGCAAGCAAGTTCCGTCGTATATGCCAGCGACATAATACCTTCTTCGCCAAGGGGAACACTTTCTCGGTTGCATTCGTGCAAGCTAGATCTCTATCCGTAAGGATAAACCTAGGCATTGGGATTGACTGCTCTTCCCAGAGCAATTTCAACTTTCCTAACGCCCACTGGTTCCACTTATCCCGGCATCCATATTTGAGCCGCCGGCAATATCGAATTCATACCAGTCAGAATAATTGCTTGTTCAGCAAGAGCGTCCGGTACTTGTTTGTTTTGTAAGGATAAGCAATGACAAGTACATCCATGGAGTGCCGCACAAGGTCGGTAGTAGCAGGGGATACCCACAGCATGTACCGCAACCGGTTCGTAGAAGGGTCAACGTCGCATGTGTAGTAGTGTGGAATGTGTCCGTGGGCAACGGGAAGAGCGCTTCATTACTGGCCTTGCTAGCAAGTAGTTCCGCTCGTGATGCTTCTTTTTCGTGCTGCCAATATCCCTCGGAATAACCAAATTGTCCTTGTCTGATAGAACAATGGTCGCGTACATCTTAGCGTCGACACCCTGGCATGGCCTGCAGAGCAACCAGATCAGTCGTTGCCATGTTGGAAGACTTCGTCGCCGATCATCACGCTGGTGATGCGCTACGTGAATATGAACGTGACTGGAAACTGGATTATTTTACAGCTCACTTCCGTCCTTGGTGTACACAATTCGCCACGACCCAGTCGTGTTTAAAGAATCAACTGCTGCAATGCTATTGCGCCTCTTACAACCCGTCCGCTTGGAGCTTAACATTAGACGCTGTCAATCAGAACCCTTCAACTACCGGAGTCCTGGGCCCTGTTTCACTGCAAAAAGACGACGCATGTAAATCAACTTCTGACACATCGAACCGGTTTTGGTATCGGTAGCACTCGCCGTGAACCTCAGGCTTCGAGTTAGTAGGACGGGCAGAGTGCAGTCGAGCACGAACACCTCGATATTATCGTTTTAAGGGCTTCTCGAGACGACTTCCACGGAGCATTTTCGCCGTCTTGTTCGTGGATATGCGCTAGATTGCACGACTTAGATAACTAGGTTTCTACAAATTAATTCGCTCGAGTGTCAGATCTGTATTTGTCGTTTGATGAGGACGTAGCGCAGAGCACGTTGAAGTTATGAGGGGCGCGGGCATGACGCCAACTCCTCGACTTTTTTCTGCTTGGGTGCTCCGCTTGTGGTGTTTGCCTGACCAGAGATATTGGTATGTAGCGGTATATCGCAATTCGTACTTAAGTAATACAACTCGGACAACCCCCCTTTTTAAAAAGGGTAAATTATTAAAATAATTAACACGTAAGGTAAAATACCAATTATGGCACGGTTTCGATTGGCTTAGAAACTGTAGTGTAGGTTCCTCGATTTATGAAACTTGTGTATAAAAGCTATATTATTGGAAAGAGGATACACAAACGGAGCTGATAAAAACAGTAGGAGACCCTGGCTCCCTTATGCACACACGGAAGCGACAGGCAAAGTCGATATAAAGATACAGTTAAAATCTGTGTCCAGTTCGTGGCACGGTTCATACAAACTTAGGTCAATTTAAATCCCCTAGAGCATCTTATACTTCTGGAAGGGCCACTTTTGACGAAAAATATACTGAAACCAAGCTTAAAAGCGTGCCGTATTTTTGGCACCGTGCCACAATTGGCATTTTACCTTACCAAAAGTTGATAAACGGGAGCCAAGTTCAGGTCGGCATCTGGGCACGAAGATTGACTGCGAGCTAACGTATCGATGAACTTCGAACTGTTACATTAGGCCCTACCGGTATCCTGGCAGTAGAGAGCTTGTATGCGACAAAGTTACTCTTTCCTGGAAGTCGATGATGCCTCACTTAACGGTTGCTTGGCAGCCTACACTGTACGCTACGTCCTGATTATATTAGACTTGGGTCTGCCGCAGCGAAGTGTAGCTAGGTCCACTCAAAAACCGCAGCTCGCTGATCTCGCTCGTCTGCACGCTGTTCCGTTCGCCACTTGAAGATCTGCTGAAGTCCACCGAGTTGTCGTTGGCTTTGAGAGTCCAACTTGATACCTCGATAGCACTAGCCAACGCGTCAACGGACTGCACCTCACCGCACCTCCAGTCGCTCACCACTGGCTGCCACGTTTCGAGGCATAGTGTGAGCGTCTTGAAGGCAATAACATCCTTCGGCTCAAAGCAACACGACGCGGCAGCAGCGGTCGGATATGAAGCCAACGACTTGGTTAGGTCCTGGTGATAATACAACAGCAAAACAGCGTACAGTTATTAATTCCACTCATCACTTCGCCAATGGTCCAGCAGCATTAACATACCGGAGCCAAGGGGCTACTTTTGCTCAACATCTCTGACTTCTTGCCGAGTACAGTCGCTACGATTTCGTACGGCCGCTTCCAGCGCTCTTCATATTTTCCCTTTTCCTTTCGCTTGGGCGCACCGTTAAAGTATTTGGCTTCATCGTCCATTGCATTGGAGGAAGAGGTAGCAGTTTGATCTTGATGATTCCGAGGGGTTCGTGATTGTTGGTAATCTGACGAGGAAGGGCCGTATTTCGCCAGTTCTGGGGCTAGATTTTGACGAGTATCCCAGTCGTTTTGCCTAGTGTCAGACACATTTTCATCATGCTGCACCGTCACCTGATCTCCAGTTTGTTGATCAAAAAGAACGTGCGCTTTTGATCGAGGATAGCCTCGAGGGCCTGCACTACTACCACCATTTTGTCTTCCTGCAGATGAAGCTTGGTCTGCGTGGTCTGAAGTAGTCGCCACGTGTTCTCGCCTCAGTGAAGCAGTATGGTTGCCAGTCGATGAAGCTAGGCCTGTAGAGTTATCTGTCGTGTTTGCCTGATTACCATTTCGTCGCCATCCCCCACTTCGCTGTCTTAATCGTCGACGTCTTCTCCGTGATTGTTTTCCTTTCTGCTCTAATGCATTGGCCTTGATTGGTTCATTAATAGACGCTGTCGCAGTAGCACTTCCTTTCGTCTGCGGCTGTGCTGTGACTGCCTCTGTTGCGCGCTTCCGATGGCAACGTAATTCAAGTTCCTCCTCCGACTCGCTGCTTCTGCTATTATCGCTGTCGCTGCTTGAGCTCGAAACGGAGCTGTTACTGCTGCTATCGGAGCTAGAATCTAAGCTCTCTTCTTTGCTGCTCTTCTTCGACGTACTAGGCGTTTTCGTTGCAATTTTCGCACAACTCTTTACCTTTGCGTTCTGTCGTTTCTTGACCTCCTTAACCGTCTTAACCTTCTTCTTAGGCTGCTCGTGCGTTTGCGCTTTCGTCTTCACGCGCAGCGTTCGCTTGCGCTGCTTCGGAATCGCTGCTTCGCTCTTCGAAGAGGACGCATCACTGCTGCGACTGTCAGCGTCCTCCAATAGTGGACACTGGACGACAATCGTGTCGTCGTCCCGCACAATACGGACGCTTTGTGTGGCAAGCAGCGGTAGCTCCTCTAGACGCAGCTCCAGGCCCTTAGGACACCTCTTGCGCAGCTCGAACTCCAGCAGCAATGCATGCGCCAGGTCGCCCACGAGTTTCGCGTCTGTCGGGACTAAATACCAGCACGACGAGAACCCGCGCTGCCGCTGCACGTGGTGCCCCACGTCGTCCACGAACACGAGCCGGATGCGGATGTTTGTCATGATAAAAGATTGATGGAGTAGCCGCGCAATATCAAATACGCACTTCTCATTGGTAATAATCTATTTCAGCCAATGAATAGGAATTCGTGCCCTTGTGATGCTTCAAGTAGCTCTTCCTTCCGAGCCCGATCTCCCTCCTCCTTGTCATGGAGCGCATTAGTCGGTTGCATGCGCAAATCAGCGCGTCGTCAGCGTCACCGCCTTCGTCCACCGACATCTTCGTTTCATCGAGAGACGCCGCGTGTCCCCAGCACGTCTACGACACCGTGCTCTCGCCTGCGGCTCTCGGGTTTGTGGCGGAATTGGCTGTTGCATTCCAGCCAGAAGTGGCGAAGGTGATGCAGCCATATAAGGATGCGTTTTCATATTACTGCTTACTTTACTAACGGAGTTGGGAGGTCTGCAGCTGCATGAGAGACGCCAAGCGCGGCGATTGGCGACACAACAGCATGGCGCGATGCCCTATTTCCTAGAAGAGACGCGCGCGATCCGTCAAGATGACACGTGGCGAGTCGATCCGCAGCCCGATGCGCTTACTGACCGACGAGTTGATGTTGGAGACGTGTCCCCTGCTAATCGGGAGTTTTTGCTGCGGGCACTGAACTCTGGAGCGCAGGTGCGAGCGGAAGACGAACAGAGAATGTATTGGTATCGTCAGCTTACTGTGATGGATACTGCATTTGTTGATGTAAATGCAGGGCGTACAAGTGGACTTTGATGACGGTCACTGTCCGACGTGGAACAACACGATTCAGGGTCACTTTAGTGTGCTGCAAGCGGCTAGAGGCTTGCTGGAGGTTTCGGGGGAGATAACTAACGCGAACCCAGCGCTTTTGGTCATCCGTCCAAGGGCCTGGAATATGGATGAGCCGGTGGTGTTTGCAAACATGTTTTACTGGTTAGATGAGGGACTCTTTACTCACACGTTTGGTCTGTGTAGCACATGGTAGTGAACGGTCGCGTTGTGCCTGGCGCGCTGTTTGATTTCGGGATGCACTTGTTTCACAAGTAATTGACACTTGATCACCTCAATATTCTCAGAGCCAAACAACGAGCTGATGAATTGTTGGTACTATATGCAGCAGCAAGCACCTTACGAAAAATGGAACCGGACCGTTCTTGTATCTCCCCAAAGTACGTATGACCACGTTTGGGTGCTCATGTAGTTTTCTTTTTCATATACTTACTTTTGGATGCTGGTGTGCTCGTGTGACACAGCTGGAAGGATACAAGGAAGCCGCGCTATGGAGGAGAATCTTTGAGTACACGGAAGAGAAACTCGAGATTGCTCACGTTAGTTTGGTCGTTTTTCTGCTCTACCCAGGTTGGATTTTTAATGGTAGGGTGCTCACATCTTTCTACACTTATTACAGGGGAAAATCAAGGCGACGGTGCTCATCGAGAACATTTTTGCCGCATTTGAGATGGATGAGATTCTCTTTGAGCTTCGTCATCACTCGTCTGGTCTAAATTGCGGAATGTGGGACTACACGGCGTCCATTGTGGTCAATTTCCGCCATCGGCCTGAGTACGTGCTGCCCGACCGCCAACAGTACGTGTCAATGAAGTCTGACTTTCTCAGGTATGGGTAATGCACGTTATGGTAGCTTTAACGGACGCTTACCTGATGCATTTGTCTCTTGTTTGTCTCCTGACATAGATACTACATGGATCTGCTGGTTCTTACCTGCAAGCGTCGTCATGCGCCTGCAACTACTGGTATGGTGCCGTTTGTTCTTGCACAACTCCCCTCAGAGGTTTCACAAGCTGAAGCGATTGAGAAAGCTCGATCTGGAAAGACGCTGGAAGCTCTGGCTGGATCTGATGGTGCACTAGTGTACGACTTGACACTTGTAAAACCCGTGGCGGAAGTTTTCACGGCAGTGCATACACGCACTAATACAGCTGGATTTGCAGTCTCTGTTGCTGTTGATGAAGCAGTGTTCACTGAAAAGCTACTCACTCTACCACGAGGAGATGTGACGCTACGATCCGTGGAGATAAACCTACGCGTAGCACTTTCTTACGTGCTTCACTGGCTGTACGGGCATGGAACTGTCGTCCTGAATGGATGCGTTGAAGATTCGGCCACGGCTGAAATCTCGCGTGCGCAATTGTGGCAATGGGTGTACCATCGCGTACCAATCGCAGAATCTTCACAGCATGTCAATCCTTCGTAAGCTTAGCGCTCTTGGTGCTGTTGCACGGATTAATCCCTTTCACTCATTCTGACGTGTTGCACATTTTCCCATGGTACAGCCTCATTCACGGAATGCTACTGAAGATGCTTCACGAGCAAGAGCAGTATCATCCACCTCAGTACCTTGAGGCGGCTCGACACCTTGTTTTCTTGCTGTCAACGATGCGTTTCCCTCCAGCTTTTATCACGACGTTCCTGCAAGAGCAAGATGCACTCATGAAGACGCTTCAGTATTACGATCTGCACCACCAACACCAAGTCAGACCACCACAATTATAACCGGTGAGTGCTAGAACGACAAGAGCAGGCAAGTACAATGGGAACTGTAGTATTGACATATTCACATGACTGTTATCGGCATTCAGGAAAAGCTCATGCAAAGCTCTCCATGGATGCGGGTGCGTTATCTACCACTTCATAACCATTGCCCTTGAATGGAATCACACTCGAATCAGATGATCTTTTTGCCTGGTTTTCATCCTTCGTGTGCTTCACGAAGCTCTTGACAACCAATTCGCGATCCAGAATTTGATTCAGCTCCTCATCTGTAATGCCACCGCTCTCAACACCCTTACGAATCTCCACGTCATCTTTCAGCAGTTCCTCCAACTCAGAATTTGTCAGCTTGGCACCCTGTGCTGGGGTCGTTCGTTGCTTGAACCCACCACGCTGGATGACAACGCGTTCGAGCTTACGTTTCTCGAAAGCCAGTTGAGTCATGCGGTTTTCGAAAGAGTTTTCGGTCACAAGACGATACACGATGACTTCTTTCTTTTGACCAATTCTGTGGCATCGATCCATGGCCTGATTATCTTGCTGCGGGTTCCAGTCGGAGTCGTAGAAAATGACCGTGTCAGCTGCAATCAGATTGATACCGAGACCACCAGCGCGCGTAGATAGCATGAAAACGAAAACGTTATCGTCGTCGTTTATGGAGGTCGATCCGGCAGATACCTTGTTGAATTTCTCCATCTGGTCAACACGATCCATCAATTTAGTCCTGCCATCTAGTCTGCAGTAGCTATAATCACGCATGAGAAGGTAATCCTCCAGAATGTCCAACATTCGTGTCATCTGGCTGAAAATAAGGACTTTGTGGCCCTTCCGCTTTAGTTCTCGCAGCATCCGATCCAGCACTCGCAACTTTCCCGAGGTTTCCACGATCCTCTCATCCGTAACGACGTCTCCGTTGGCCGTCAGGGGCTCGTCGAATAGGTACGGATGTAGGCAGCATTTGCGCATTTGGATCATTTTGTTTCTCAGGGTCGTCGTACTGAATGCGTGCTGGGCTTGAAACTTGCCGTATTTTTCTTTCATAGCCATCGCAAGGGTATTATTGCAGATCATCTTGTAATACTCCCGCTGCATCGGCGTCATGGAGCAGTAAACAAAAATCTCCGTCTTCGAGACCATCTCTTCCACCACGTCTCCCTTTAGCCGACGAAGAAGGAAGGGTCGGAGAATTTCATGCAGCTTCGCAATGACTTCAATTTTTTTCTCTCCCTGCAGCACATCTTGCGCAGCCACCGACTCACCGGTAGCAGTAGCAGTGGCAACTGCGTCAGGCGTAAACGAAAACCAACTCTCGAAGAGCTCGAGGTCATCGAATACATCAGGAAGGATGAAGTTGAGCAGCGACCACAACTCCGTCAAGTTGTTCTGCAATGGCGTACCTGTCAGCAACAATCGGTTCTCTGAGCGTCCGCGCTTAAGTTCACGCACAAGCTTGCACTCCATGTTCTTTAGTCGATGACCCTCATCGATCACCATGTACTTCCACACGAAGCCCGAGCTGGCGAACGATCTAGCATCTGACAACATCACTTCGTATGAAGAAATGACCACAGGAAAATTGACATCGTTCTTCTTCTTGCGATTAAGCACATTCTTGCGCATCTCCTTTCGTTCCTGTTTGGTGCCGTGGTAAATTATTACCGGCATACTAGGAACCCACTTGCGGAATTCCGTCGCCCAGTTCATCAGCGTCGACAATGGGGCCACAATTAAATGCGGGCCACGTACTCCGAGTGCTTTAAGATGGGCCAAAAGACCAATCACCTGGATCGTCTTACCGAGACCCATTTCATCGGCAAGAATGCCGTTTAGACCGTTCTCAAACAAGTTGCAGAGCCATCGAATGCCCTCCAGCTGGTAGTCGCGCAGTTTGCCCCCCGTAAGAAGCTTGGGCTGTTTGAACTCCACCTTTTTCTTTTGCTGGCGAGTGTCCATGGACGTATCACCCTGCACCTCGCGGAGCTTATCGACACCCTGTTTGGACTTCTTCTTAGACTGCGAGGATTTTTTGCCGCGCTTGCGCTTGCCTTTCGTAGACTGATCCTCTTCCTCGTCATCTTCGTCAAACTTCGCCACATCACTGACCGTGGCCGCACTATCCATGTTGGAAAAGAGGAAACTCGAGTAGAGGCTGGCCTTCTCCAGCAGCGAGTCGAGCTTGGCGATCCTCTCACCCGTCACCTCCACAGGCTCCGCTTTGGTGGGCGCCTCCTTCGCGGCACGGGCCACGCGCTCCTTGCGCTCCTCCTCCTCGATCTTCTCCATGGCCACGAGGTCGGGCATGGGCTGCTGGGCCGCAACATCGTCCGGCAACGCACTAGCGACCATCACTCTGTCACTTTGACTGTTGCTCCTGACGTCAGAATGCGGAATGGGACGCGTGATTCGTTGGCCACCCGCTTCTGTCCAGCAAAAACCGCGCGAAAGTATGTCATTGGACATACTTTCGCGCGATTTTTCGGATAAAACGGTTTTTTTTTAGAACCAATAACACGCTAGTGTAGCCATTCCGGCCGTCGTTTCGGAGACCGTGCAGCCAAGAAGAGACAGCAAGCAGTGAACGATGGCAAGACGTGTAGGCTTTGTGCACTTAATACTGCTCGTGCTAGTCGGCTGTGCATTATTAGTAGCGAAGAATACAGGCTGTGCCTGTCAGGACCAATGGACCAATCGAAGAGATGCCCAAGTTGAAGTGAGCCAGCGGCTAGCTGTCGGAAGCTGGGACCAAACCCAAGAAGACCTAACGGCGACCGACACCGACGTACTTCCGGACTACTGGGTCTGTTTTTTTTTTTTTTTTTTTTTAGGGCTATTATTTTGATAAAATATCGCTAGAATTGCCGCGTTTGACGGAAGAATTTGTTATCGACAGGAACCCCACCTTGGCCTGGTTGGAATAGATCCTCGGGTACCCACGAACGGAGCAGAGCCACCGGAGCAGCTCGTCAAGGTAACCGACCGGAAGCACCAGTTCCCAGTATTTGCTACCATTTGCTCGCTTAGCTTCCTCGCCACTATTATTACGCTACTTATCGTGTGCACGAGTTAGACAAAATGGACAACCGCACTCCTAGTGTTCGACTGTCGTTCACCCAATGAACATTGACGTTTTATGTTGTACTTCCGTAGCGTGCGTGATAGCGAGCGAATTATTATACTCAGAGACCTCAGCATCGTCGCAAGCGAGACAGAGTACTATACTGTTGGGCTTGTAAGACAGCTTCTAGCAAGAAATCCACTAGCGAGAGACCGAAGGGACTCCGTCTCCAATTGATCAGCGAAAATTCAGAATCGAAAGTGCCTCCCAGTATGACTGGGCCTGTAATTGTGCACGCAATCGCCCCGCAAAACTCACGGAGAAGCTGACAGTCATTACCTCCAAATCGGGCGTCCTTCCACGCCTCGGTAAACGAACAGGTTACTGGTAGCGCGTTCATTCGTTGACTCACATTCTCGTCAAGTTGATACGATGTACGCAGTAGTCGATGCTGATCTTCAATCTGCTCGATCTGATCCGACGAAAAGTGTTGCTGCAGACGCACTCGTTGTGATTGCACGTGAGTCGCAAAAACTTGGTTTCGCGTCTTACACAAAGCTTGTGGGAGAAACGGAGGTATGACAGTATTTGACATCGCCGAGATGTTTCCATTCACATCGCAGTCCAACATAATTTGATGTGTTCTAGCCATGATGGACACTGCGAAAGCTGCGGTGGATTCAACAGCAGCTTGGCAGCAAGCTGGGAAGTTTTCCTCCAGCTCATTCACAGCGCTCATCGCGAAGCTGCCTTGTTCCTTCAAAAACGAAAGCGTTGCTTCTTGACTTAAGGAGAAACCCCCAAGCTCAAAGCTATTGCCCTCAGTCATTGTAGCATGGTGCGACGCTGCCAAGGGTCCAAGTGCACCAGTCATCATGGCGAGATCAGTTACAAGCTTACTAAGGCCTTCACGCCGAGCTGACCCCAAGGCACCGGCCGGTCCGCGCAGCATAGTGAGCGCAATGTTAATGTAGTCCATGACGCTATTCACAGCAAGAACTATGATCCACCATTCCTTTCCGGGGGCATCTACTAGTTGGGTATCCTGGACAAATTTGGTCAAACGCGCACGGTGCACTGTAAACCACTTCAACACACGAGCTATTGATCGCCACTGGCCCTCTTCAAATTTGGGGCATACCTCTCCATTCATTTCACGGATTAAAGCACGCTGCCGACGGAAATGTCCGGTCAAAACCGTCAAAGCAGACACGAATCGCTGGTTGCACAGCCCGTTGAATGACTTCTGGATCGCCTGCTCAACCTGCTGTACCGCACCCCATTCACAATAAATGGATGCGACACAATCTTGCGCCAAACGATTCAGCAGAACTCGTGCGCATGAAGGCATCTTCACGAACGACTCGGAGGTTGTCACACCAACTAGTTGCGACTTCCAGCCAGGCGCCACAATGTCTAAGCACTTGATTATCGCTTCACTTTGATGCTCAATAATTTGAGGTGAGTCCTCCCGAATGGGGACAGAAACCAAATGGAAATCAAGCAACCGGCCGTCGTGTTCAAAGCGTACGCGAACGTCCAGATAGGGAGAACCTGCCCCGATCCCTCTTTCGAGCGCGATCGTAAACGCCCACACGCCACGCAGCGCGTCTTTGAGCGTCTGGAAGTTAACAGCACAGGCTACACGGCACAAGCACGACAGCTGCTGCTCCGTGAATGTCGACCCACTCAAACTGGCATCCATTCCTGTTTCCTCAGCCGTCTTCTGGAAAAGCGGGACAACTTGGCTGAACGAAATGCCCATAGCCACGTACTTCAAGCACATGTTAAACCTCAGCAGGGATTCCACACGCGCCACATAATGTGACTCATTCACGTCGGTTTCGGCATTGTTAGGGTGTGTATTGGCGTCCTCTAGCAGCACAAAAGTCACCGGCACGTTCCACGCGTTGCGATACTCGTCGTTGGTCGTCTGGAACAGGACGCCGGCAATGAGTTCATCCACGATGTCTCTGTCAATCAGAAAAGCCCTTGACTGCGTCGCTAAAGCATGCGCTTCAACACTTGGAGTGGGTTCACTGACCATGGGAGGCACCATCACCTCTCCTCCCGCCAGCAAAATGTCTTCGCGGGTAGCGCGGGCGGACGAGAAGTAAGCGCGCTTTTCGCCGTCCCCGAGCTTCTGGTATTCATCCCAGCGCGTCGGGTGCTGCTGCTCCATATGGCGCTTCATGTTATCAGGCCGCCAGGGCGCCGAGAAGCTGCGCACGCGGTTGCTCTTCTTGCGCTTGGAGCCCACACTCTCTTCGCGCTCAAACGCCTGGCACATGAGGCACACGGCCTTCGTGGGGAGCTGCGTCAACTGGTCGCGCTCCGTCACAGCCACTGCGTACTTGATCTCCCATTTGGGACCGAACTTGCGTTGCGAACTCCCAGTGGCGACTGGCGCCGCTACGGGCACTGGGGTCGACGTCGTCTCGGCAGCCGCCGGTGCAGGGGCCTGGGCAGCGGTCATTAACGTGGTTGGACCCGATGTGTACAGTACAGTAGTGCTGAGCTTTCGTTTTTCTGCAGGCCAAACATATTTAAACATTAGATATATCATTTATCTCAGGTAATATGTTATGTGATGTGATTAAATCTGAATCGATAATCCTCAACTGAGTATATCTATTATCCTCAGTTATAAATTGCTAGAACAAGCTGCAAAACTGAGGCGTTTTTAGCATCGCACGGCTATGTATGTAACATGTCTTGGACCTTCGAGGCAGTTGTTATTTGACGGCGACGCGGCCGCATCGGCGCGTGGTAGTCCCGCCACAAGCAGCAGCGAAGAGGATGGAGTCCCGGCGGAAGCGAGTGGAGCAAAAGGGCCGCTTCACTATCACCGAGATCATCCCCGGCTCGCCCTACTCGACGCGGCTGTCGTCGCCCACGTTCCAGGACGACGAGGTGTCCGTTGCGGACTTTCCAGCGTCGGCCGACGACGCGCCCACCGGCAGCTGCAGCGAAGTGGCCACGATCCAGCCGCAGCCTGCGCCTCCCCAGCAACTCAAGCCGCTGGAGAGCAATGGCGTCGAGGAGTCCACGTCAAACGGATCGCCGGCGCCCGCACTGAAGACGGAGGAGACGCCCGAGATCCACACGCCGCCGCCCGAGGCGGTCTTGATGCCACCGGCGCCGATAGAAGCGAACCTTCCCGTTGTGCCTGATGTGCGTAACGTTTAAGCGCTGTTTGTAGTTATGATATCGGAAAGGGTGGCAAAAAGGGTAAAACTGACATGGAACTATCTTAGACGGAAGCTTCTGCGGTGGAATCCGCGAGCGAGGTGTCGACCCCGACTGCTGCCAGTGCAGCGGCAGCTCCGGGGTCGCCCTCGCGAAAGTATTCGTCTCCCAAGAAAAGTCGCGACGTGGCGCAGCGCGCTCGCCGGTGCGTTTCTCCCGCTGGCCTTGTGTGGTCGCTTCGCGTCAACGCTCGGAACGCTCCTTGCAGTTTTTTTGACTCACTGCTGTCTGTGTGTGTGTGCTCAAGGGTCAAACGCAGAGGGCGCTTCACCATTATTGAACTAGCGTCCGACTCGCCTACGTCCAGGAAGAACGCCGACGACGTAAGTTTTGGGATCTCCTTGATGCTTGTGTTGGGATTATCAGACTAATATATTTGCACGCGTGTTCTCTCTGACCAGCTGTACGATCATCGCTTCGTTACCACGACGTCGATCGGAGGCACTTCTGTTGAAAGTGTCCCCCAGCTGGGGCACCACCTTAGTCGCAGCTTCGACAGCGTAGAGCGTCGCACCAAGCCGAAACGAGCGACTCGTTCCATGCATCGCCTTCGACAAACTTCGTTAATGCGTCGATCGCGACGACGAAGTGAAAGTCCGATCCGCGAGTTGATGGAGTCGGTGGACATGGAGGATCCCAGCACAAATCAACAACAGCAGGAAGCGCTAACCTACGCAAACCTCCAGGATGTGCCAGTGACAGAGAGCACGGATATTATGACCAGTGTTGTCCTGACCACTGCTAGTGGAGCCTCTTCTGACGCCACAATGACGGCCGACAGTGAGACGACTGTTACAGTCACTCCGACTTCTGTTCGATCTGTCACGGCGCCTTCGCAGCTCATGAAACTTCCTGAGACCAACGGTAGCATTGTAAACCTACCGCAAACGTCAATTACCATCTCGACCACTCAGTTCCTGCAACAACAGCAGACTATAGCCTCGCTCATCCGACAACAGCATGATCTAAAGCAGATCATCAGCGTGCTTCAGGAGCAGCAACATCAACTCATGACCATTCCATCGCAGATCACAGAGCTCAAGCGTCAAAGAGCCAACTTGTACGGACTATCTGCTTCATGTCCATAGTTCCCGCACCAAGTGCTGTCCAGTATCTCACGATTTGTTCATGTTTGTGTGGATACAGCAAAAACAATGGCGAAACCAGAGACGAGGAAATGGTAAGCTTGTTGCTGTTCTTGACTGGCCCACTTTGACGACTAGCTAAAGTTATGTGTTACTTCCAGCGAGAACTTTACATGAAGATCGACAAGTTGACGCGAGCCAACGAGTCTCTTCACTCGCTCATTAATGCAGCAGAGCGTGAGGCGCGCCACCGTACCTTGGAAATAGATTGCTTGTCGGAAGAGAACGATGAGCTACGGCACCGCTGTGGGAAGCTTGAGACTCGCTACATGGACGAGCGCAAGCAGGGCTTCATGTTGGAGGAAGAACTTCAGCGTCTGCGCATGCTGTCTCTGAACCAGCAAGAACAGCAACTTCGTCAGCAGCAACAGCAGAGACAGAAAATCAGCAGCTCCCAAGCCTAGCGCATTGTTTTTTTTTTTTGCAAGTGTCCATGTCCCAAATTTCAAGTGACCAAATACGATACTATCATCGTTTGCATGCGACGATGCGTTTGCTGTTCTCTTTTGCCTTACAGAACCTATACCTTGTCGCACAGAGGAATAGTTTTAGCTTCATCCGAGAGAAAGATGGACGTATGGAAGTAAGAAAAATGTCTTAATGGTAGCATTGAAAGCGCGTTCACGACGATAGTGCAGCGGCGGCTGGTCAAGGGGGCTAATGGCGAGTGGCAACTACCAATTCACCATATCGAGTCAATAATGTCAGTGTTTGAGATAAACACGTTGATGAAGTGAGCGCGAGTCACATCATCCACCACACACTGACAAAAGATTTCTTAGAGCGCTCCAAAACGGACTTAATTGTCTCGAATCCTAAAGCATTTGAACCAGCTACTCGGCAGCGCCAGCGACCTGCAACAGTTCCTGTTCACAATGGTAAACTCCCACTTTCAATAAGCATAAAGATTCTGGACGTGATAATAAGGAGAAGTACGTTCGAGTGGACTATGAGTCTTCGACCCTAGTCAAGAATGCCAAAAGTCAAGGGCGCGTGCTCATTTTAAACGACAAAATCGCACTTCGGGGCCGTGACGACACTATCAAAGGAAGCGGCAAGCATGCTGCCCCACTGCCAGCTCAAACGAGTGTAAAAGGCTCTAGGATTGACCATTCACAAGTAGAAAACTCGAAAATACAAGAGAATTTTGGCAATGGAAATTCTTTGAACGCGAAGGAAGGGCACGAGACATCGATCCCTATCAAGTGTACACAAGCAAAGCAATCGAAGGCTAAGATACAAGAAGTCAGAGACGTAATTCGAATGCTGAGCAACGGCCAAAAGAAGTGCAAGACGGAAGGGTGCTACAGGGCTGTGTATCAGCGTGGCCTCTGCTTGACCCATGGAGGCCGAAAGAATGCCGGAGTGAAGGATGCAACAAATACTCGTATTCAAAAGGTTTGTGCCAGGCCTATGGTAGTATAAGATCACGCATAACGACCACAGCTATCACCGAACTGAATACAAGCGGGACCAAGACAGATACTGATAGTAACTTGAAATTACCGCCGTCTAAACAGTCGCAGGTTGTGAACAACGGCAATTCTTCAGGCGGCAAGACAAAGTCACGCTGTAGCGCTCTTAAGATCGAGGAATCAGTGTTTCGAGTAGCCAGCATGATCCGGCCAAAGCTACAAACGGTCAAGAAGAGTTCCAAGTCGCCGAACCCCGATGTGTGGCACTCGTCGGATTTGCCGAACCTTTTCCGCAGTGCAAGCTGCAAACAAAGTGAAGAAGCTCGTGGTCACATTGGAAACATGATCGTCTGCAAGGTGAGAGGCTGTAAGCAGAGCGTGGCGTCAGAAGGATACTGTCAGACGCACGTAAAGCGCAAGCGATGTCGTGACGAATGCTGCACCAATTTGGCGGGCAAAAGAGGTTTCCGTTCGTGCCATGACCCGAACGTGTGCAAGGAGGACGGATGCACCAAGTTAGCTCGTGTACGAGGGCGTTGCTCGACGCATGGCGGGAAATATTTCTGCCGCGAAGAAGACTGTGGGAAGACCGTGTACATGCGAGGAATGTGTGGGGTGCATCTTCGCGAATGCCAAGATTTAGCTGCGAAGCCACGTCGAGCACGCGTCAAGAGTGAACGTCAATAGTAAATAACATGGAGTTTAGCGCTGTGTAATACATGTAGTAGCAGAGCTGTACCTCGCTAGTCGAGAACGAGATGTGTGTTTGTCGATACTGGGAAGTGACCAATGATCTTCCTTTATCCACATTGCGTCGACCGCTGAAGTTCAGGAACTGAATGCTCCTACAAACATCCCCCTCTTGAAGGCAGCGTCACGTCAGTCAGCTAGTAACCCTTGGGGTAAATCATCTGCTCCGCAACCACGAGCTCACCGCCATCAACACGTGCGCTCAAAGCCATATGGTCGCTAGACGCTATTAGTCATCCATCAAAGCGGCCAGTTCTCCAGGCGCTTCAGACCAGCGTCTCCACCCAACTCGCAGCCACATCACCATGCGGCCTGTGTCCTGCCGCAGTCCAGACAGCCGGTAACAACTACAACGGCCAGTCTCGACTTGTTTTGAACTTGATGGCAGCCACAGTGGCGCTTCGAGAAACGTGCCCGTCATGGCGTCAGCACGCGCCGCCTCGCCTTACTGTCGAACATGTTGCGCAGGCCAAGGTGGCTGTCACTGACGAACCGCCGGCGCATAAGATCAGCGGAACGTTCGAATGCGCCATCGCGTGGCGCCTCTTAAAGAAAATCCTGCGTCGGCGTGAGCACTTCCACTGAATCTATTTGCCTCTGCCCGGCTCCGGCAGAGCATTAAACTAGCACGTAGCAATTGGTCAAGCCCACTGCTGGGATCTCACTGCTGTATCCATCGCTGGGCTTGCACTGTACCCATACATGTCCTCCGCCGCGCCGCGTCTTCATCGCCAGGCAGAGGAATTGCTTACCGAATTACGGCGAATCTCCGTCCGACTGTAAATCTCGGACCATGCGTGGCTAGAGGTCATCTCACTTGCTTTCACTATGACAATACAGAAACGGGCCAGCATCCGCCCACGCGGCAATAAGCCATAGAGGTTGTTGAGAAAAATGCGATACAGAACTTCTGTCCAACACAGCGTCATTTCTCGAATCGCAGGCTTGAGCGTGGAACTTGTCAGTGCGTCTTAGACCTCAACTCACTATCGAGACGGAAAGCACAGCGCCCCCACCGACCGAGTTTTCCCGCACAATACAAACGCCGAGTCACTCGCGTCCGTTGATGGTCACCCAGCGCGTCGCGCCCATGGGTCCTAACGACGCCAGCGCCTTCCACGCCGGCAAAGCCGCGCTGAACGAGATGCTGGCGCGCCGCGACGGGTCTCCACACGCCGTGGAGCAGGCGGAGGCCCTGGACGACGACACGGCGCCGTTAGGCCTCGCTGTGAACACGCGCAACTACCAGACGCTATTGGACAATCTGGCGCGTAGAAGGCGCACGAGTTCGGGGTCGTCCTCGGTCTCGAGCGGCGGCGCGTCGCCCGGCTACCGACGTCAGACGTTGGCCTTGGGCACCGTATACCAGCAGCACAGAGACAACCAACTCAAAAGCCCTATGCGCGGTGAGAAATTAGCGCAGACGGTCGCAGTGAACGAAGAAGAAGAGGAGAACGAAGACGAGGAAGAGCGGGACCACACGGTCGTGGGACTGCCGGTTGACACACGAAACTACGAAGCCATTGTGAGTGGTAGTCGCCCCATTCGCTCGGACCCGGGCACATTCAACCTCCTGAACCGCCGCGCGACGGTCGCGACCATGCCGCAGATGCCGGAGCCAGTGAAGGAACAGGACGAGATGCGACCCCCGCAGAGCCAGCCTGTGGTTTCTAACGCAGTTGTTGCAGGGGATAGTGGAGAGGATGACGCAGTCATGGGATTACCCATCAGTACAGGAAACTACGTGGCGTATCTAGCAGGTCAGCAGGGCTCAGGGATGCAGCAGGCAGGGCATCGAAACCGAGGATACAGCAATCTTGCGCAGGAGCAGGAACCGCGCGTAAGCGACCCGTATGTGTCGTCCTCTCGATGTGGGAAGTCCCGTTCGGACTCGTTCACTACAGCACCGAGTAATAATAACCAGGACGATGTGCGCCCATCCTGCTTTGACAACCGTCGTGCATCAAACGCAGCGATCGTCCCGCATTCAGGTTGGGTGTTTATTCAGCACGGGGCGTTCAAGACGTGGAAGCGGTACTACGCGGTGCTCTCAGGGATGGAGTTTAAGTACAGCAAGGGCGTGGGGCAGTCTCCGAAGGGCTTTGGCCACCTCATGTCCGTGCATCGCATGGATGATCTGCGCTACGGACTGTTACTCGAGTTCGGCGATGCCAGCACCCTTCAGATCCGCTGCCCTAGCGAAAACGAGTTTGAGCAGTGGCTTACAGTGATGGAAAAGGCTATCGAGCGCAATCAGTCCCTTAACTCGCAATCCAAGACGTCATACACGCTTACCGCGTCGGAGCAGCATGAGGGCTATCTGTTCAAGCAGGAGAAGAACAAGGCTTGGAAACGCTGCTTCTTTGTTGTACGTATCGATGGGTATATCGAATGCCGCGACACTGAGCACGGTGCAACGGACCGGAAGTGCTCTGGGTATATCAAGGCTGTGTCTTTTGCCGACTGCCACGCTAATGGACTTGCGATCCAACTGAGCACTGATGTGTTCATGGTGTGCTACGCAGACTCGTATGACGAGCAAATGCTCTGGTACGGCGCTATTTCGGCTGCTGCTGCTGCGAACGGCAAGACAGCACAGCCCAAGACGTCCGTGAAGAGTTGTTATGTGCAGACGGCGCTGTCGAACCACGCAGGATGGCTATACAAACAAGCTGGGATATTTAAGGGCTGGAAGCGGCTATACTTCACGTTGCACGGCGTTGAGCTGGCGTACGCCAAGGACACGAACTCGCATACTTTGCTTTGTGACAAGGCGCATTCGGTGGAGGAATGGGAAGGTCACGCGAATGGTCTACTGGTCAGGCTGATGAGCGGACGTGTCTGGAAGGTTCATGCCGAATCTTACGAGACAGCCAAGCGGTGGCGCACCGTCATCAGCAGCGCGTGCCGCCACGCGGAAACGTTCAACCTGAAGAAATATTTGAACAGCCGACGTCGCAAGAAACTGAGGCCCGTGTTCGGTGGTTGGCTTACGGAGGTGCGGAAGGGCTCCCTCCTGCGTCGGTTCTTCGTGATGGACGGTGCGACGTTGGGCGTCGCCAACGATGTCGACAACCAGCTCGAGCGTCTCGGCACTGTCGTAGACGTGGGCTCGACGCGCGACTTGGAGTGCGGCATAGTGTTCACACTTGTTAACGGAAACAAGCTCAAGGTGAATTGTGACTCGTTGGCCGACTCAAGATGCTGGTATGAATGCTTGAATTTCTCGATAAAGTAGGCGTGCTCCGTGAATTTTGTACAGAATGTGGCTGTGTCGTCAGTCGTAGGGTATTAGGACAGCACGGCACCGAAGGGCCTTCGCGTTCGTGAGTCAAAGTGAAGCAAGAAGGAAATATTTAGTTGTTTAGCCTTGCTTGTAGTTCGAGTTTGTATTGGCCACAACTACTTTCTCGCTTTAGAGCCTTCCGACTTTAGTGGTAGGCTGCGTACAGCTTCCAGTGCGAGTTTGATGGCATCTCGAGGTGGCAGCTCATTTTCGTTTTCCAGCATGGCCACTGCAACTCGAGCAGTGACCTCGAGGAATTCGCTGAAGACCAGCATCCGGTCTTCAGCACGTTCCACCTCACGCATACCCGAGAAGCTTTGATCCACTGCGCGATCGAACAGCACTTCCTGCTCTTCACGTGTGCCAGAGCAGAACATCCCGCAGTCATAAAGCATGCTCTTTAACCCTACAGCAGAGAGCAGCAGTGGCCACGTCGACGAACGTGATTGAGATGGCGAGCAAACCGATGCGTCTGCTTCCTCAGGGTTGTCGCTCTTTTTCCTTAGAGATTGGTTCGGAGCGTGTTCATGTGCGTATTTAACGTACAATTTGAACAGTTTCGGCTTAACTTCCTGGAAAATCGCCACCATTTTCTAACAACATCACAGCAAAAACAGTTAACACTGGCATATACCAAGCATGATAATTCTGACGTACATCGTGATGGGAATGATCTCGAAAAGGTCCGCTAGTAAGGCGAGTGATGGTAGGGAGCACTTGGGTCTTAAGGATACTGTCCAAAATCTCACCAAACGAGCCTTTCGTGGACGACACAACTTGTATAACCCGCAGTAAAGCATGGAGATATCCGACTCTCGATAAAGTGCCTCGATCGTGGATAGCTACCAATGTGTCATGACGCAAACACTGGGTCACCACCTTTTCCACTGTGAGTTGATCATTAACATTATCCAGTCGTAAAAGCTCGCATTCGTGAACAAAGTGGACAAATTCGGCACCGTTCATGCCGTACGTGAGCTCACTACTACCCACAGCATAGTGCATGTACCCCGCATTCAAGGCCGAGAACCGAGACAATAAGACTTCCTGAAGGAGTTCTCGCTCACGAAAATCTTTTTCAATCTCTTCAGGATGAAGACGACTCCAGTCGTACAGGAATGCCGCCTCCAGTTCAAGATCGGACAAGACTTGGCCCGAGTTCACTTGTTGCAACATCTCCGCTCGAGCATACTGCTTCAGATCTTGGGCTGAAGATGACGTTCCATCTCCTTTGGCTTCAGCGCCGGTCACTTGATCCTCAAGTGTCGACGCTCGTTGCTTTGGCCAAGCGCTAGGAGCTGCTGAGCTCTTGGATTCAACTTTGGTATCAGGAGATGAATCGATGTCAAGACGTTTCTGCGAAGGGAAAAACGCAGTCGCTGTCCACGTTGAGACTTGGGGCGTGCCGATCTCATTCACTAATACTTCTTGCTAAGGGACAAGAGCAGTCAGATTATCAATGTTCCATAGTCTCTTGGGGGAGAGGATGGTCGTACCTGCAGTTGGACGTTCAAAGTTTCATTATCCTTGCAGACGTCGACGATTCGCTTCTCAGGACGCAATACTTGGCCATTTGTCTTCAGGACCGCAGCAGGGAGGAAGAAACCTTGCTTGATATGGGCGTCCTCACGAGTGCGACAACGACCATGCGGTGCAGCTAAAGCGTATCGTTGTGCCACAGCTAACCCGAGCCAGCGACAGGTTTGAGCACCTTCACCACAGGGCACGACAAACTGCAGTCCGTGCACCTTAACGTTAACCCGCATTATATCTCCGTGAGATCGTTGCTGTTTGCCGCCCCAAAGTGCTTGTGAACCGACACTACCAAGAACCTACAACGGTCATTATATTTTGTGTATTTTTGTTGCTCACCTCGAGGTTTTCTGCCTCGTATTTGTGTCTGATTATTCCAATGAGCGAGGCTAGACCAGCACTTTGGACTCGATGTGGCGGCCAGCAAACTTACACGGTCTTGACGACAGCTCGCGCTTCTGGCAGCAGCTCCATTGGTAGCCCTCGAGCGGGTACTTGCGAGCCACGAAGCGGCCTGGGTGGAAAGAGCACGAGAGCGACGTGTTCGACTTGTTGGTGAACGTCTCGTTGCAGTTCTTGCACCGACGCGGCTTGTGCATCGTCTCTAGTTCGCTAGAAATCTCGGCGCGATCACGTGCGCGCTGCTTTTCGCGCGTCAGTTCGTCCTTCTTGACCTTGCGGAGATATTCCTTCTGGGATTCGAGAAGTTGTTGCTGCAGTTCGCTCACCTGACACACGAGGTCTTCAATGCGCTCCTTTGACGAGTCGTCGATACGCTCCAGTGTCTTGACCTCCGTCTTCTTGTTACGAAGTTGCTCGGTCTTGTGCTCAATCTCAGAATCCTTTTCTTCAATAACTTCCCGAGTGGCAACCAAGCTTGCTGCAAGGTCCTCCATTCGAACACTCAGACGCGTCACCTCTTTCTTGAGAAGAGCATTCTTCTCGCGAAGTTCCTCAATCATTCGATCCTTCTGACGTAATTTGCTTTGAGCTGTCTCCACCTCGACGTCTAGCGCATGAATACGGAAGCTTGCTTGCTATTCATTCCAGAATATTGTGAAAGTTTGTCAGTCTAGATAAATTCAACGGCGATAACACAAAATACACACCTTGGTCTCGGACTTCACCGTTTCCAGCTCTTTCGACAGCGATTCCCTACGATTTCAACATAACAGACGGGAGTTAATTAAGAAAGGGACTAGAAAGATCGAATAGTCATAACGCACTTCTTCTTGAGCTGATGCAGTGCCGTTTTGTTCTGACCACGAGCGGCTTCCCACGCAGCTTCCACAGCCTAGACACATGACCGACAGCGCGTTGGTAAACAGAAGGCGAGGTGAAAGTATCAAAACCTGCAAAACAAAAGATGCGAACGAACCGCTAGTCGAACAGCCAGATTCTTGGCCTCCTCAGCTTTATCAACAACATTTTCCTCCACACCTGCCAGTTTGCGCTTCAGCTTTTGGTTCTTCTCTTTCAGCTCCAGAATGGTATTTTCGTGCTCAATGCTCACTACCTCCATTCTACACAACAGCCAAGATAAAAAGAGTCAAGGGTCAGTGCGGGATTCCCAAAAACGAGCTGGCATAGCGACTTACTCTCGTAGTTTTTCCTTCTGGCGAGCGTTGCGCTTCTGTGAGTCCTCCAACTCCTTGAGCAAGTCTAGACGTTTCTCGGTCTCCCCTTTAATATTGGAGACCTGCTCCATTAAAAAGCCATTCTCTCGCTCCAGCGCGAACCCTTTCTCGCACTCGCGTTCGTACTTTTTAATGTACTGCTCGAGCTTCGTGGTTGCAGACACTTTATCCTTGTGTTCAATCCTGTTTGAGCGAGATCATGTCAGATTTGATCGTGAAAATCAAAAAAGAGGTGGTGAAGTAAAATTGTCACTCACTTTCTGCTGGCGACCTCGCGGCTAATGGTGTCCTCGGCAGTCTCTTTGTAGCGCTGCAGCACTCGTAGTTCGCCCATCATCTTGGCTTTTTCGAGACGCAAGTCTTGGTGGTCCGACAGCAGACGCTGGTACTGGCCTTCCAGACCCTTGGCTTTCCGTTTCCACATCTCTTCCGACACACTCCAGGGTTTTTGGGCCCATCCATCCATGATATCAGGCATCTTTGCCTGCAGCCCCTTGGCTAAAGCTGAGAGGCCTGTGCCAATTTCTCGAGCCTTCCGACGGAGTACGAAGGAGCTAGCAGCAGCTACTGAGCGCAACAGGCAGCAACAAGAATAATAGCGGCCTGGAACGAAGCCAGCTTGCAAGACTACGTCCAGGAGCTACAAAAAGATTCCAACCACGAGGTCTATTAGCAGCAGCGCGAAGAATGCAATAGAGAACACAGTCCAACATCATTAAAGATAGCAACACTTACCTCGTTGCTCCAAAGAGAAGATGTCTGCTAAAGAAAGAACAAGAATATCACAAAGAAGATGCCAGGAAAAGCTCGTTGTGCAGCCAGCTTCCGATGATAAGGGTAAGAGGCTTAGTCCACTTACTGCTTGTGTGAGCGTTGTACCGGTAATAAGGTTGTGTCGACAATCAGTCCAAACAAAGAAAGTGTATACTACCACGTCCAAACTTACCAGCAAAACTGACCGATCCTATCGCATTGAAAATAGCGAAAATACGCTTCAAGATCAGAACTCGAGGAGGAGATTTTCAACTCTCTTACGAACTGCCGCGGCTCCGTTAAAACAGTAGAAGGGGGTATTATTCATCATCAATAACGTCGAGATCAGGCATAACTCGACCCGCGTGCACTTCCTTAGCACCAACAACAGGATTAATATCCTCGTCTGGATCACCGTTGCTTTCCACATCACTGTCGTCACTGTCATCAGCAAGAGGTGGTATTTCACGGCCCGCGTGAGCTTCCTCTCCTTCAGGGACCTCCTTGCTCTGCTCCGTCTTCTTTTCCTCTTCGTCAGCCTCACTCTCGGAAGACGACGAGCCTTCTTCCAACCACTCTTGGAACTTATCTGCACGCTTCTTCTCCTCGTTCTTACTTTCATGGTGCGTATAATCTGCGCCGTCCCAGAACCCACATTCAATCTTGCGCCCAGCAAAGAAACGTCCGTTCATAATCTCGATGCACCGCGCAGCACTGCCACTTGAAGCGAACTTGACCACCACAACGCCGTCTACGTGCTTAGCAAAAAGTGTGATCTTTGACACCTCACCAATCTTTACACACTCGTCATGGATATCCTCCTGTAGTTCCCTCTCGTAATCTTCGTCTGAGAAATAATAACATATCGATTGAGTCCTTCAAGCGGGAGTTTACGTATAAAACATATACACACCTTCAATTTCAGCGGGGGTAAACATGTGCTTGATAACCACAATGCGCAGACCAGCAGGTTCATTGGTTTCTCCTTCATTCCAAGAAAGTGCCTAACAAATATAAGAGGTCATCGCTTGGATTAGAGTTACAGCAGCAAAAATGTCGATACATTAATACCATTTTTACCTTTTCCTTCTCAAACATTCTGATCTTTGCGCGAGTGTCGATCTTGAGCTTCTTCCGCTTAACAAAGTCTCCTTCCTTTTGTTGAAACACCGCCGGTGCTACATCAATCTGCCATCTACAAAATGTTTGCGGTAGATTTTTTTTGGATTAACCGATAAGACCGCATTTCATCTAAATAATATCGTCGAACGTACTCCGGTCGGATCTGTGATTTATCGAGTAGCTGCACAGCCAGTTCCACTGACGCTTCCTTCATATAACACACTGATCCATCGCCCTGCACTCATCAAATCAAATAAAAATAACACACAAGGGTTAGACCGAAAGCCTCGTTGTGCACCTTATCACAGCAGGACCTACGTTTAACCCCCCAGTCTCTTTGTTTTGGTAAAGTTTGATGCGGGGCTCGCCAGTTACAATGTCCGGTTGGATGACACCACATTTGGCAAAATGGTCGTGCACTTCTTGTACTGTGACATCCAGCGGCAAGCCGTTCACATATACCCACGTATTCTTCTTCGTTTTCTTCCATTTGTCGCTTTTCTTCTTTTTCTTCTTCTTCCGCTTTTTATCAGTTTCCGCGTCTATTTCTGATTGCTCCACAGGCTTCGCCTCTGTAGCCGCAGTTGTCGGCACTTCTTTTCTGCTAGTGTTCTTCACATCTTCATTCTTGTTATCATTCTCTTTCGCTTTGTTTTCTTCCTTTTCCGCATTAGCTTCCACCATCGCCTCTTGCAACGACGCCAACTCCTCCTCAATTCTATCTTCTGGCGTCACGTACGTCTTGGATTCAGCATCGAACACATATCGCTTGCCATCTTCTGCAACAAGAGCGTTCGTCAATCTAAAGCCACCAAATACACAAAGATATCAGCTTCATCGTCGCCTTAAAACCGTTAAAACAAACCACCTACTTATTCTCAAAAACTTGGAGCTCGACGGGCATCTCGCTCGCCTGTTGCTGCAGCTCAGCCTCTCGATCCAACTCGTCATTAGCTTCTTGTAGAAACTCCTTCAACGCCGGTACCTCGCCTGTGTATGCAGTAGCATAGACACACACAAACTCCATAGTATTAGTACCATTGTATTTGCTAATTGCATCGCCAAATTAATTGCTTAACGCACCAATGGAGTTCCAGCAGTTCAGCTCCTGGCTCCAGACGAGCGTCATGCCGTCCACTTCTCCATCCACAAAGAGCTGAACAAGCTGCTGCGTCGTCACGGGGCCCGTCCTTGTTGCCTCCTTGCTGGGATCTGTTGGATCCTCGGCCATGTAGAACCACACGGCCGTCCAGACGCGGCAGTAGGCGGCGAAAGGCTCCGCCCTGGCGATCGCAGTCCACTCCGAGAGGCGCTGGGTCCACACCAGCTGCTGGGGCTGTACAATACCTTTCCGCAACAGCTTCTTTATGGTCGGGGAGGGCACAGGACCCTTTTGCTGCCCCGTGACGGTGTCCAGGTACAGCCATAGCTCGGCGGCCATGGTCCGCTGGTCTTGAGCTCGCCGTTAATGGAAAATTGAAATGTAACGATAGGGTGAAATAATGATAAGGTTTTTAGCGAATCAGTATGCAGTGAAAATGTTATCAGAGATATGGCTATACACTATGACAAAGTGGAAGACATACTCATGTCGATCGACTGCGTTACTGTTGATACAAAGACGGTGATGGCGCACTCTAGTACGGAGCTTGGACGTGGTGACTTTGTGGAGGTTGGGTACGAGCCGCTGGACAGCCAGAGAGTGGTGGCGCTTGTGACACATCCAAATGCAGGCGCCATCTCGACGTTCGTGGGCACCACGCGAGACAGTTTCCAAGGTATTGGGCCTGTTACCTGATACTTTGCACACAAGTTCTGGGGGATTTTACTGATAGTGTGCACTGTGGTTGGTGTTCCAGGCAAGAAGGTGGTACGACTCGAGTACGAGGGCTACACGCCGATGGCAGTGTCGGAGCTGCGTAAGATCTGCATCACTATCCGCGAGAAATGGCCGGATATTGTGGGGGTGGCGCTGTTCCATCGCCTGGGAGTTGTACAAGTGGCAGAGGCAAGTGTCATTGTGGCTGTTAGTTCGCCGCATCGACGGGAAGCATTGGAAGCTTGTGCCTTTGCCATTGATACACTCAAAGCCACGGTGCCAATTTGGAAAAGCGAACAGTATGAAGGCGATTCGAGGACGTGGAAGGAGAACGTCGAGTGGAAAGATGGAGCTGTTGCGAGGTCCTCGTGCTGCAGTATCAAAAGCGTTATGATGCCGGTTGAACACAAGTAACTCTAACAATACTGAAAATGATGCAGCAAACCGACGTAGAATAAATACTCTTTAGGGAAAAGTCTGTGTAAATTTAGACGCAAGGAGCGCATCGTCGTAAGATATGGAGACTCTTAATGGCATTGAGCCTCGACGACTTGCACTGCGATATGATCCCCCAAGTATCATTGTTGAGTACCTCTACCACAGCGCAGCAGCAAAGCAGCTTTATCATCACGAAATTAACCTGAAGGCGGAGCTATCGTCGTTGAAAGCAAGCAGGCTTAGTGTATGTGTCCGATGAGCGCGTGCATCTCCTCGGCCAGTTTTGATCGCCCGTTGCAAATATTGACAACTGCACTTTGCTGCTTGTTATCAGGACTATCGCATTGATGAAGTTGTCCTCAATATCATTAAGCAGCACGCAGAAGTTGTCGGAGACAGCAAAGTTCCGTCATCGCAGGTGGGTAGCCGATTTTTAGTTTACGTGAGGGAGGCTTACCTGGCACTGTACGTAGCTTGTCCGACTGGTGAAAAAACTGGTTGACTATCAAACCTTTGCACGAGAACCTGCTCCAGCAGAAGCAGCAACACATGCATCAAACTTACCACAGGCAGACTACAACCGCGTGTCTGAGATGCAGCTGAAGCAAGCAAAACACAAGATGGATCTGGTCTTCCAGCAAAACATCATCCGCCCAGATCACGAAAACTACCAGTACGACAAGCAGGTCGAGTTCCAACAAGCGACTGAAGCCTCCGACTGGGACGACTAGCACACAGCAGAGCATAACAGTCATATATATAAAACTGGATAATTGCAGATTACAGAGTAAACAGCGATCAGCCGCCTTCACGGCACACCCCTGCTGTCCATCGATCGCCATTTGGTCGTCCAGGCTTTCCACGAGGCTACGTCCCTGCGCTTACACGCCCTTCTTGCGCAGCTGGTGGAAGTGCACGAATTTCGATTTCCGCTTCTTGTTCGCCTTCTTGTCATTCTTGACCTTCTTGACGTCCTTCATGGAGGCGTCCGCCTCCTGGTTGAGCAGAGCGGCCTCGGCCTCCGCTGGCGTCTGTTCCTTGACCACGCCCGAGATTTCGCTGCTCGCTACGGGCACCGAGGCACCCATAAGCTTCTTTAAGCTAGCCACTGACTTGCCAGTGCCTGATGTTCATACAGTAGTGTTAGAGTATATCAAAAAATACTGGGAATAGTGGTAACAATGCTCATACCCTGGGCGGCGATGGCTTTCTTGAGGTTCTCCTGGATTTTGGCCTCCTGAATCGCCTGGTGCGGCACGCCGATGCGCTTACGCAGTTCCGTGCGGAACTTTCGCTTGATCTTGGAGCGCAGACTCTTGGCCATCGTGTCGAAGGTGCTGGCTGGCGCTTGCTGCTGCGGGTGACGGCGGCAACTTCGATGGTGAGCGAAGAGACTCCAACGCCATTGGTCCCAGTAGCCAATCAACCCGACGGAGCAGGCTATTGGTAGATATTGATGCCTTGAAGGTATATAATTGGAGGAAAAACTATTTATGCGACTTGTGAGAGTCGCATTTATCATACCGGTACGGTATGATATAAGGCCATTGCATTGCGTCCTGTGTCAGGGACTCGGTGAAATGTGTCCTATAAATCAAGTCCCAAAAGACGCTCATAAATGACCGCAGCCTTTGAAGTTCTTGCAACAACCGCGGGGGGAACCCCAGCAAGACAGGACAAGCAGTCGCCAACTGATTCCATATATGTACATGTACAATCCAGAGCGGTTCCGTCACATATATTTCCGGATACTGCCATTATACTAATTTTCATGTCCAGCAAACAGTGTGTCGACATTCCCAACAACATCTCTGCCATCCGGATATCAAACGTCATATGGACTACCGCAGGCCTTTTGATGCAACGTATGATTAGATGCAAAATGCCTCGCTGTTGTAGGAGCCAAAGTTCAACATCAGAATCGTTTAAACATTAGCATTCCACCATCGCCATGCTCTCGGTCGCTTCGCTCGCTCGCCGCGCCATCTTCAGCGCCAAATGCCACGCGCGCCGACTCTCGTCATCCTCTGCGCTCGGCTACTTCCCAGGCACCGAAATGCCCTTCGTGCCTGACGTGGTGTTCCGTGACCCCAAGGACAACGACCCGATTCCATGTTTCCGCAGTAGGTGGCAACTGCTGATCCCCCCATACTCCTATTGGGATAATCGTTAACATTCTGATGCGTCATTGCAGTTCTGAACGAGGATGGAGACATCGTGGAGGGCGCCACGGACCCGCAACTTCGTCAGGATCTGTGCGCACAGATCTATAGTCAGATGATCCGTCTGAACGTACGCCGCTGCACAAGCTTTGAGACGTTCATGTTAGAGTTTTATTACTAAATGTTAGGATCTGGTATTGTGCAGACCATGGACAATATTTTCTACGACGCGCAGCGCCAGGGACGCATCTCGTTCTACATGACGTCGTACGGCGAAGAAGCCATCTCGTTCGGTAGTGCGTCGGCGCTGCGGCTTAGCGACATGGTGTTCGCGCAGTACCGCGAGCCAGGAGTGCTCATGTGGCGCGGATTCACGCTCCAAAACTTCGCCGACCAGTGTTTCAGCAACAAGGACGGACACGGCAAGGGACGCCAGATGCCGGTGCACTACGGGTCCAAGAATCTCAACCACCAGACCATTTCGTCGCCGTTGGCTACGCAGCTTCCTCAGGTACAGGTGAAAACAATAATAACGGTATTATTGTGTACTGCTGAGCTCACGTGCTGAAGCGTTATGCGGGTTTCTTGTGTTGCAGGCTGCAGGAGCTGCGTATGCGTTCAAACTGGCGAAGGAAGATCGGATTTCGGTTTGCTACTTCGGGGAAGGTGCTGCGAGTGAGGGAGATTTCCATGCGGCGCTGAACTTTGCATCCACAAAGGACTGTCCGATCTTGTTCTTCGTCCGCAACAATGGTTTCGCCATTAGTACGCCTACTAACGAGCAGTTCCGTGGCGATGGCATTGCGTCCCGAGGCAGTGGATACGGTATTCCCATCATGCGCGTCGATGGCAATGACTTGCTGGCTGTACACGAAGCCACTCGCCGTGCTCGCGAGTTTATTCTGAAGGAGAACCGGCCCGTGCTCATTGAGGCGATGTCCTACCGTCAAGGTCACCATTCGACTTCGGATGACTCAACGCAGTACCGTGCTGTCGCTGAGATCAAGCACTGGAAGGAGACTTGCGATCCGATCGAGCGGACAAAGCGCTACTTGATGGTTAGTATCATGGCCTGGTGGCGCTGTCCCCTAGAACTCACTAACCTGCTTGATATTATCGCTTTTTGTAGAAACGTGGGTGGCTCACAGAGGAGCAGGATCGCCACATGCAGGATAACGAGCGGACAAATGTGTTGGCGGCTCTGCAGCAGGCCGAGGCTAAAGAGCGGCCAGCTGTGGGGACGATGTTTGAGGATGTGTACGACGTCAAGTTACCGCATTTGATTGTACGTTATATATATTCTCTGTTTTGTTAGAAAGCAAATGGAACTCACTGCTATTGATTGTGCTGCAACAGGAGCAAGAGCGTGAGATGATGGAGCATGTGGCTAAGTATCCTGACTACTA
This sequence comes from Phytophthora sp. 'mugwort', assembly GCA_033558025.1. Taxonomy (NCBI): domain Eukaryota; phylum Oomycota; class Peronosporomycetes; order Peronosporales; family Peronosporaceae; genus Phytophthora; species Phytophthora sp. 'mugwort'. The sequence continues at coordinate 2,679,584 of JAUCEF010000007.1, read as the reverse complement.
CGCTGAAGAACACTAGAAAAGTATCAACGGTAAAACACAGCGTCGTTAGTTCCGGTCAATTCTTGCTCTATTTTCATTAAAACGCACTTGAGTTCGGCATGTCAGAGCTGATGTGGAGCGATCTGAATTATTGTGGTTTCAATGCAATGACTACATTAGGCTGGGCCCAGTTTCACGGTGATGCAACCACTAATTTCACGGCAAACTTTTGGTCGCAGTGGCCATGACGAAAGCAGCAAGTCCGACGTACAATCATCAGATGAAGCTACAATGGCTTGCTTGACGTCGATGTAGAGCGAACGCAACGCCATTTCAACCAGTTCGTCTTCGTCTTCGCCGGCACGTTGATCGGTATGACCAATTTCTGGATTGCAAGTGTGCGGGGTCACAACGAAGCAGACATTTGATTTTCCCGAGCGAAGCGCTCTCACAACTTCGTTCACGAGATCCTCGCGATAGATTTCGTCCTCAAACACACGACGACAGTGCTGGACATGGACTGCGTGGGCTGTGACAGACTTCATACTTCCTGAAGATTGGGTGACCTCATTGTGTAACTTGATTTCAGGTGTAGTATGCTCTTCGTCAGTGGCACTTAGCTTGATAAGTTCTTGTTGCAGAGAAATGGAGTTGTAGCCTTGATTTGCGCGGCTGCTGTCACTAAGGTCCGAGCGAGGATCCGTTAGCTGTCGTTCGAGAGGTTTAAACGTCAGGTTCTGCCACATTTTTTCAATGCGACTGCCCCCATCCCATTTGTGGAAAATGTCATGAGAACTTGACGGCTTAGCTTGCAACGCGTTGAGCACCGACGAGGAACTGGAAGTTTCAACTTGAGATTGTGTGGGAGATTGAAAGTCACGTTTGGTTGTGCTCAGATAGGAAGCTGGTTCGTGCTCCGCTAGCATTTCTTCCATCGCTGCTAGTTCGTCTAGGTAATGTGACTGTTTTGTGCCGGTTGCGTTGTCTTCTTGCTTTATTTGCTTTATTCGTGTGTCAGGAAGGTCAGGACTTGAATACGTACTATTCAATGAAGAGGAATGTTCCGACTCGCGATTGAGAGAAGGGAGTTGGCGGGGAGGAAGCGAAGTGTGCTCGACAGTGTCGCTATACGCCTTGGCATGACGAATGTTCCTGCGATGCCCTGCTACGGCCGCTGGTTTCACCGTTTCCATCCATTGCTGCCGGAGCGAGTGATACCGTTTGACACATGCACTGCAGAGCGGTTGAGGTTCATAAAGCTGACTGCGATCGCGCTTTGGAAGGCGGTGCTGCAAGTGAAATGCCAACGCTGAATGGAAGTCGGTAAAGCCACCTGCAAGGCTCATATCCTGTTGCTGGACAAAATCAGCGTAAAACTCACAACTTCGCAGCATCTTTTTCGTGAGATAACCGCTCGGCTCCTTGTTATTATCACGTGGTCCATCGATGCTCTCGCCAATTTTCGGGTTTGTTGGCTCTAACAAACTTTTGCAAAAGGTTTTCGTGGAACAATAGCGCCCCGTACAGCGCCACTTTTTCCACTGCGATATTAAGGCGCCGTCAAGTTCAAATCGAGTCGGTGCTGATTGTGTTCGCGATAAACCTAACGGAGTCTTTTTGGGCACGATGGATGTTGCAGCAGATAGAGGGCGAAGGGCAGCAATTGTGAACGCCTTCACTTGTAGCAGCCACCACGTCCCAGAAGTGTCTTGTAACATATCCACTACCAGTTCGTTAAACCGAATGCGTAGCGCCTTTTCCAATGGAATTGTACACATCGAAGCTAAAAGCCGAGGCTTGGACCAGGCTTGATCAATGGTGCATTTGACTAACTGGCAGTCTGCACTGCTTGAATTTGTGATTGCCATTGATGTTGACTTCACATCATCAATGACGTCTCCACCCGAAATGATCCAGACAGTTGATGAGTGTTTATTCCTCTTGCGAGAAGCACAGCGTGCTATCCAAGGTTTTCGCTCAGTTGAAAGGATCATGTTCGTAGTAGTTGGGGAGGCGGTAGTACGACTCGATGCCCTCTTGAATGGAATGTACTTTTGAATGGCCAGCAAACTAGAGTCGGAGACATTGTCACTGGAGTTTACCCATAGCTCATTCATTGCCTTCTCAACCTCTTGACGGGAATACAAAAGTTGTAGCTCGTTTTTTCGCGACTCAAAATTCTCCGCGTATTTCCTCACGGCCCATATTTCAGCTGATGGGTTCGACACGAGCTCTAACAATGTGCTCCGATGTTCCTGCCAACTACTTGCTTGCATATACACGCGACAATGTAACACAAATGATGCCACGCCACCGTTTGCTTCCTCGATTTGGTGCTCGTCTTGGTTTTCTTCTTGGCAAAATAACAGCGCGACACCGAGACGGTTTTTGTCTCGATAGCGTAGATTAACTCGAAGCAAAATTGGCGCAACCAGGACAGGAAAACCTACCAGTTCAGTTGTCACAAGACCTGGAGAAGAAATATTCCTGCTACTCGCTTCTTGAGAGGGTTTCTGGAGTAATTGGTTCACAAGTTGTTGAAAGAAGCCAAGTCCAGGTCGATGGTGTCCGACATATTGGACTGCAGAATAATTTGCTTCATCCGCAAGTGCTTCATGTCGTCGACTTTGCGAGTCTTGAAGAGCTTTCTTATCGGCAGGAGTGTGCACTAATGATAGTATTGGTAGCTTGGCCTGCTCGGTCTGTACATCATTGGTTAAATAAAGCTCTAGGGACACGCTGTTGTAAAATAGTTACCTTCTGAAGAACGACGTCTTTAAGGGCGCTTGCTGCGGTATGTTGCTGTGCATGTAATGTTCGTTGCTTTCGTCGCACTCGACCACCGTTTTTCTTCTTCTTGTCGAGCTTTCGCACCAACTTTTCGGGGTTATCATCGTGCAGATCCTTGAGCCACACGCGATATGCATCTCTTAGCTCCTCACTCTGAAGCTTTGCGCTCGCTCCCGTCGCTGTTGACATGAAGTGACCAAACTCGTTGATTCCTACGCCTGGTGGCGTTTCACGACACCTATTAATATGGGCTTGGGATACTTGGACATTGAACTAAAATGCAAACCGAACCAAATGTTCCTATTGATGGGATCATACGGAGGTCATGGCAGAGTCCTACCACTAAAGTCTACAGATCACTACATAGAGCTAGCTCCCATACAGCTGCCAGTCATAGTTGTCGATCTCAAATTGTGTGAGCGACGTGATTACCTCGTCCGCTTGGCCAAACAACTCCGTCCTCTGCGTTTCCTCGGTGTGGATGCGCACATCGGGGATAGCAATGCTGTGCATGCCCGCAGCATTGGCAGCAGTGTAGCCATTTACCGAATCCTCAAACACGATGCAACGTGGCGGTTTGTCGCCGTCTTCTCCCTCCTTAAGTCCAAAAAGACGCTGGCCCGCCGTGCGGAAAATATCAGGCGCAGGCTTGCCGCGCTTCACGGCTGGGTCATCGCCGCACACGATGGTGGAGAAGAAGGAGAAGAGCTCGGGGTGGTGCTTGATCTTGGCCTCCACGACGCTCCGGCTGTTCGACGTGGCCAGTGCGATGGGGATGCCGCGTGCGTGCAGGGCGGTGAGCGTCTCGACGCCGCCCGGAAGCTCCTCGACGCGGTCTGACATATCCCGCATGCTCTTCTCCCACTGCTTGAAGAGCTCATCGGAACTGATGGTCTCTTCAGTCAGTCCAGCGGCAGTGATGGCCATGCGCGTCCACTCGACGGCGGGACGGCCCAGGATGGTCTTGTGCATAGCCATGGTGAACTCCTTACCAAACTGGCGCATGACGCCGTCGATGGCAAGGCGGCTCAGCTCCTCTGTGTCCAGTAGTGTGCCGTCCATGTCGAAGATGGCGCCATGCACCTTGGGCTTAGGCATCGCGGGGCTGGCGTTGGTCATGGGCAAAAAGGTGCTTGACTCCTCGGACTGCAAATGGCAGAGTGACGTCAGAATAGTTGATCCATTTCTATAGATGTCGCGGTGATTACGTCTCGTTACAATTACTAAGTGTATTGTAACGGAATGATTGTATTACAATCGAGCCCGGATAGACGTCAAGATTCGCTTGTTGATCGAGGTAGCTCTTCGAGCTTCGCTCCACATGTCCATCATCTTATTTAACTGTGATGATACGCTGGTCTATTCGAGCTCATCGTCGGCAATTTCCTTCTGCTCGGTGTCCTGATCTTCGCCGTTGTAAATGTGCTCGGCCATCTGCCAGACCTGCAGAATATTGTCTTCAGCAACAGAAGCCACCACCCACGGCTCTTTCGGATGCCACGAAAAGTCCACAACATTGGCTGTGTGGCCAGCGTGGATGAACAAGAGCTCCGGAGGACCATCTTTGGCGTCTTCAGCAGCTTGTTCTTCCCCGATCTGCGCGGTACAAAAGGCACCACCCCACAACCATCAACCACTCATCCAACCATTCAATAAGGCAAACGCTTTACCTTGGTAAGGTCCCATATGAGAACGCGATGATCCGCAGAGCAGGAACCCAGAATGCCATCGTGGTGCGGCGACCACTGGATCTGGTAGATTTCGTCGGTGTGGCTCTCCAATGAGTGCAGCTTGGTCTTTAGGTTACGCAGATCCCACAAATTAATTCGCTGATCTGATGAGCCCGTCGCAACGAGGTACTCGTTAGACGGACTGAAGGCCAGGCAATTCACTTCAGCCGAGTGGGCGAGCACGGTTGCGGCTGGCTTGTCTTCGGACTCGGACCGCATATCCCAACTACATCCATTCATAACCAAGAAAGAAAAAAAATACAGTTACTGTAAAAAATATTCAATGCGCTTCTCACCTTGTAAACGTACATGAGCAACATCTTATCGTCACCGACCGAGCCAATAATTTTCGGATGGTGCCAGTGCCACGCCACATCCTCAATCACGTCGCTGTGCCCCATATATTTGTGCAGCGGCTCGACAGTATTGCCAGCTTGGAGAATATCCCATTCGCAAATAATGGCATCGTTTGAACCGGAAATTAGGTGATGTTCCTGGTGCGGATCCCAGCAGAGACCAAATCCTTCTTTCGTGTGGCCAAGCAGGCGCTTTATCGGCTCAATGCTTTTGCCGGCACCGGTTTTGATCTTTGACATGTCAAAGACGTGGACCTCAGCACTAGGCGTCTTGGTAGCCACTATGAGTTCATCATCGAAGGGCATACAACGCGCTCGGTTCACCTCGCCTTCGTGGTTAAAACTGAGCGATGTCTTCACCTTGCATTGAACAGCATTGTTGTAGTCGCCCAGCTCTGGTCAGTCACATAAATGAACAAAACCATGTCAGAGGCTAAAAGTGTAGGAACCATTGTAGACTCTCGCCATCCTTTTGACCTTGGGTATCCTCATTTAACTTGCACGCATCGTCGAGAGGCAGCCGCACTTTGGCCTTCATAAGTTCATTTTGCTCAGCTCCTGACGTATTTGTGCCTAGTAGGAGCTCGTACTCAAAGAAATCTGACGTCGTGTTGGTTCTTCCCAAATGCCAACAACAACGTAAGCAAAACAAAACATTAGGACTCGTTCAAATAAGCGATATTAATCCACTTGGGCACTGGATGGGATGCGTACGGTGCAGACAGCCATTGAACTGTGAGCGAGGGCCAATCAAGCGAGTGGGTTATCACGAGGTCATAGAGGAACGGCGAGTTCTTTTTCCACGTCCTGTACTCCTCGCTCTCAAGTCTTTTATCCGGCTCGGCTTCTTCGTCCACGGCAGCAGCGTCGTCCGTAGCAGCAGGGAGGTCCTGCACCTCCTCCTCCATAAGAGAGGGGGTAGCGGGCTCAACGGCGTCGGACATTTCGGCCGCAGAGGTGAGCGGTGAGCGGGACATGGAATGGTATTCTAACTACTATAGATACGGCGTTTCGTTGGCTGAGAAGACTTGACGATTGGCAGGGGCTTGAATTCTTTACCTCCTTCCTACAGTTGCTGGTTCTGTAGTCATGATCCACTGTGTTGCTGGGTTTTCTTTAACGTGGGAACAAACTTTTGGTCTAGTACATTCAATTATACTAAGGTGCCGCAATAACTGCGTCAAGCAAAGCAAAAGGCGTGAACTTATTCGAGGTCTTCCTCTGCAACTTCGGCCTGCTCAGTTTCCTCATCTTCCTCGTTGTAAATGTTCTCGGCCATCTGCCAAATCTGCAGGACATTATCCTCAGCTACCGAGGCCACGACCCACGGGTCGTTCGGGTTCCACGAAAAGTCCGAGATCTTGGAAGTGTGGCCGCCGTGAATAAACAGCAGCTCCGGGGGACCGTCCTCGGCGTCTTCAGGCGATTGCTCGTCGCCAATCTGTTGGGAAATATATCACACGGAATCAGGGAATGATCTAAACAATCGAGTCCATCGATAATTGCGAGCGCTTACCTTGCTGAGGTCCCACACGTGGAGGCGGCGGTCAGCTGAACAAGAGCCCAGAATGGTCTCGTTGTGGGGAGACCACTGAATCTGGTACACTTCGTCGTTGTGACCCTCGAATGAATGCAGCTTGGCCTTCATGTTACGCATATCCCAGAGGTTCACGTGTTTGTCCGCCGAGCCCGTAGCCACGAGGTACTCGCTGAACGGACTGAAAGCCAAGCAGTTAACCTCGGCAGTGTGTGCGTAGACAGTTGTCGCCGGCTTATCGTAGCTCTCTGAGCGCATATCCCAGCTGCAAATACCAACAAGTACATCGTCAATAAGCACATATGATAGCCTCCCGCAATACTACCGCATAAACTTACATGAGCAGCTTTTTGTCATCGCCGACAGAGCCGAAGATCTTGGTGTGGTGCATGTGCCACGCCACATCCTCAATCACGTCGCTGTGACCGCTGTACTTGTGCAGGGGCTGGACGGTGTTACCAGCGTTGAGGATGTCCCACTCGCAGATAATAGCATCGTCCGATCCAGAGATCAGGTGGTACGGCTGGTGTGGGTCCCAGCAGAGACCGTAGCCTTCCTTGCTGTGGCCCAGTAGACGGAAGTCCGGGTTGCAACCTGAGTTCTCCTCTGGCAACGACGGCCGCTTCGAGATGTCGAACACATGCACCTCCGCATGGGGGGTCTTGGTCGCCACAATCAGCTCATCGGACGGCATGTACCGCGCACGGTTCACCTCGCCGTCGTGGTTAATGCGGATCTTAATGTCCACCTTGCCCGAGACGCCGCCAAAACCGCCGAGCTCCTGGCTTTCTTCGTCGTACTTGCGGGCGTCAATTTCCGTGTCCTCCAGAGGCAAACGGACTTCTGCCACCATCAAGTGGTTCTGTTCCGCGCCGGACGTGTGGGTGCCAAGCAGCAGCTTGTGCACGGAGAAGTCGTCTCCTGTCGAGCTGTGAGCGCAAAGAAACCCTCATTCCTATGTCAATTCTCGGCCATATTCTGTCGCAAACCCACCAAAACATTGCAAATTGCACACAGCAACTGGTACGTACGTGTGGGAATTCGGTAGCCACTGCACGCTGAGCGAGGGCCACTCGAGCGCATGCGTCATCACCAGGTCGTACAGGAACGGCGTGTTCTTCTTCCATATCTTGTACTCCTCGTTAATGAGCTTCTCTTGCAGGGCGGCGTCATTGACAGCCGCAGTGTCCACTGCGGTGACGGGGACAGCAGCCGCAGGAGCCGGCGTGGTCTCGGAGTACTCGGTAGCGTCGGCCATCTCAGATAAGGCGGGACGAGATCGAAATGGCGGGCGATTTGGCTGGTGGTTTTTGAGGGCGACGTTCATTGGCTGAAACTGTTGGTGTCACTAATTGCAATAGGGCACTCTTCACTTTGACACGCTTGAGCAACAGGATGAAGCGAAGTACGTGAGGGTAATGCGGTGGCGAGAAGGAAGCTAAGAATGTTGATCATTGATGTTTACTGTGCTTGCAGACGTGCAACTGTTAGTGGCGGGGTCGCTGCTGCTATTGGCGCTTGTGGGGGTCATTGTGGCGTCAGCGGCGTACTCGACGCCATGGGGGCTTTTTGTGTGTACGTACAGTACATTCCGTTTTGTACACTTCAACTACAAATCTTTAATTATATTTTTATGACTGTTGCTAGTGTTTCCCTACGTGCTGCTGCCGATGACGGCGGCGATCTTTTCGACACTGTCAGGAGGGGACGATCTCAGGTGAGCTAGCTGTTTTGATGTAATTGGCTGACTCTCTGTCTCACCGCTTGTGTGGATCTCCTTGTGTATGTTGGTCTATCTAGTGTCTGGACAAGTTTTGGCTGCTTCTTTGAGGCCTTCTTCTGGGTCGTTGTACTCGCTATTCCCTCTATCTTGTATCGAGTTGATGCGGTGAGTTAAAGTCTTTTGTTCGAGGTTGTTTCGCGGTTTGAATAGAGGTCATGACGATCCTGGTTGTGCCTTGTGGGTGCGAACAGATTAACGGGTCTCAGCTCGGCTGGCTGATCGCGTCTGACGTGCTGGTATTTACATCTTTTATGATTCTGGCGTTGATCAACGGAGACTAAAGCGGCTACCGGTGGCGTAAAATGGGTTTATGAATTCGAAGTCGCGGTATTCAGTGATGTTTCGTCACACACTCACCCCCCCCATTCGTTGCATCAAGGTTGTGGGATTGTATGTTTGCTGTTACTACGATGCTAATAACTTTAGGTACAATTTAGTGTTGAAGGTATCAACGAGGTTCATACAACTAATCGTACATGCTAATGAGGGATATTTAGTACGCGCTAAGTACCGACATCGGAGTACACAATTTGCGCTTGTAAGATCTGTTTACTGATGTACCGGTAGATCTTTCAGTGATAGTGCTTGCATGACTCCGGACTTGTCTCGATCGTGGGCGTCGTATTCGTTAGCCGGGCTCCGTTTCGCGGCCACGTTTTGACGCCACCACCCCTTCAAGGATCTCCTAACATAAATCGCGGGGCTCAAATGATCCGTAACGTGATGAATGTGGCGGATCGCGTGCAATGCAGACAGCGCTTCGACAACCATCTCCAGGGCATCGATCACAGCATGGCCTTGAGGACGGCGGCCTGCTGCGCGCGTTGTCGTCCACCGAAAGATCAGGGCAAATGCTTGTAATTGCGAACGCTCCGGTTACCGGGTGCTGTATTATTACAGTCAAAGCACAAGTTTCGGATCGACATTAAGAATGCTACATTATTATTCGGAAATTGTGGCCTTGCGGCAGGCTGGAGGCCGCTGTCACTTCGCCCTTGCCATCAGCAAGGTGGAGTAGCCAGTCTAAAGTAGTGTAGTAGTGTTTTTGCCGTTTGGATGCGCTGAATCTTAGCCGGGATCCACGGCCGAGCGATAATCGGCCAACACGACCTCGGCGAGGCAGAAATAGTCACATTCTGCGCCTTGGCACGGTCCAAAGGCACAGAGCTATCGGATTTAGTAGTCGTTCTGGCCCCCATGTCTTGCGCGAGAACGGGTGCCGCCTTCATAGACTTTTCGTTGATGCAACCGCGGCGTGCTCATTCTTCGATCGCTTGCAGCTGACAGCCTCAAGAGTGAGCGTCCTGTAGCCCACGGTCACACCTTTGTTAGTGAGGCAGAAGAGTGTTGGGGCAACAGCACGATCTTCTTGGTTCTGCACGTTGGGTGGGAGTGTAAGATTGAAAGTGAAGTGTTGGGTTGACCTCTCTGTGGGGCAGAATCTTGGACCAAGACTCTTGGTGCATCCAGTTGTTTACGCAAGTCTTGTATGCGCATCGATACTACAGCGACCAACAAGCATTTTGTCGGCGTGCATAATGGACGACGAGCTGCAATTGGTTGTTGAAGTTGAAGTCGTCCAGCCAATCCGACGGTTCGAGGGTTCACGCTCTGTTGCTTTCTCCGGCTGTAATGTACGTGTTGGTCTTGATGCATTATGTCTCGCTTAACTGCCTTTTCGTGGCATGCTGACCGCCGCCCAAAAGAAACCAAGAGTGGTCTCTAAACCGTCCTTCATTCAGATTCCTCATTTATTATCGCTATAGCCGCTTTTCGTTTTGTTTATTACCAGCCGTTATCAGCTTTGTTGATTCTGCTTTTTGCATTTGTTTTATATTGCTTCACGACGCCTCTTGGGCGCTTAGTTAGTGGTAAAAACTAGGCGTCGACTCGAGAAAGCCATCTTTCAGGTGCGGCTATAATTTCGGCGTGCACTATACCTTGATCAAGGCGGACGAGGGAAATGCATCGACATCGTTGTCCTTATATCAAGTTATTGCTACTAGTAACCCCAATAAGAAGTAAAGGTGTCTATTGGAACAAGAGCCATATGACCCCGTTTGAACCCCCTTAGAGGGGATCGGCGATGACTACATCTGGAAGTCGTCGCCGATTTTGTTGGAAACAATCCCAGCTTATTCATAACCCTCCTTGTTGACTTCAAGGCGGACTTCAACATGTGCCTTCGAATAGAATGTACGATCATGGTGTTACTAGTAGTAATACTACCGCTGGTGGTAACTTGCAAATGCAGCCCTGACTACCAGTACGATGCGACCAAGCCGTGTACAAAAACTACTGAATGCTCCACTTGATGACGGCGAACTCTGCGCAGCGGTCTAGCGCCTACCGGTATCCTGCATTCTTGAGTCCATCCGAAACTTGTGCTTTTAACCGCGACAAATTTTCTGCCCGTTCAAGCGAGCCGCGCTGACAGGGAGCTGTAAATGCTGCCGCATTTACAGCCGTAAGTACTACTACCTTCGCGCGACCCGCTGGCCTCACTGACCCCGCGCCTTCAGGGGCCCGACCGCGCGCGCAGTCTTCAAGGCCGTGTCGATAGAGGGGTGGCTCTGCATTTCCAACTTCTGACACGTCACGGCACGTCCGCTCGCTTGTGCACAGCGATGGTTGTTTGGCAAAGCGCCGCCCGAGAGCACGCTCAGAAGGCTTTGCGAATGAAGCGCCAAATTTTGCTTGGAACAGCTTGATTCAATGCTTGAAGAGGATGGCGGCACTGGACCGGAGAATGGACTGAAACGGCACAACGGATGCGATGTCTATGGCCATCGAGAGTCTGGAGACCGTCTCGGAGCCAATCGCACGCCCCACTACCGGTAGGTGCTCGGTGCCTTCCGCTTGTCACAACATAACCAAAAAGCAAAACAAACGAAGCAAGTGAAGTTCCTCCTGCGGCAGGAGTACTGCCTGCCTTCAACACAAGACGAGCCAGCAAGCAGGTGTCATTATAATGACTTAAAAGCCAATTACATGTTGGGAACGAGTAGACAGGCCAACTGGATACGAAGCTCGAGCGTGGCGGCAGTTTTGGCTTGCAACTCTCGGCGTGTGCAATGCCCCGCGGCGTCGCGTTGCACATGGTGAGTGAGGCTGAAGTTGCCCAGCCGCCTAAGACGATCAGGACATCGGCGTTGCCTTCATCACAAACGCAGTTAGCGCCTTGAGAGAGAGCGCTCAAGGGCTTGGACGGTGGTGTTCAGGTTCAATCGCAGCTGTGACCCACAGCCCGTGGGGTGTATCAGGCTGCGGGCAATGGATCTCACTATGAAGGGATGCGTTTGCATGATTCTCGGCATTGTCGAGTCGGCAACCGGCCCGGAACGTGACCGGCCTTGAGAAAAAGTGTCCGCTTTCGTTGAGGCTCGGACAAGATGGACCGCTCGGTATCACTCACTAGTTTGCTAAGCTTTCATCGTCGTCTTGGAACTCTTGGTGTTTGCTACGTGTAGCATAGCTGTAGTGTCGATGTAAGGCTTGTAGGCTTGTAGTCTACAAGCCTAGCTACAAGTTGTAGCTGAGCATCACGCAGGATCGACAAGGCAAATGAGCTGTACATCATCTACAATTGGATAGCCATCATCATCACGATGTTCACTGAACCTAAAGCAAAAAATGTGGTGGGCCAACAACTGCAAAACACTTAAAAGCGTGAAAAAATCGTCCACTTATTCCACCCTTTCACTAGGGAAAGGGTGGAATAATTTCGTAGATCACATGGAAAATAAATCAGGCTGGTTCGTAATTCGGAATCCAGGCAAAACATCAGCATATTATCGGGTGGTTGGCTACAGTACATGTAACACAGTCGCAAGGACGCATGCACAACCTGGCTTTTATTAACAGTAAAAAAAAAACTCTACCGCTTCGCAATGCACATTTTACCTGTCCTGCTGAAATTTCTTGAGTTTTATTGTCCATCTGGTTCGCTACGACTGCAATCGTAGGCGACTTCGTAATAATTTAAGCACGGCTGTGAACGCAATACGTACGCAGCCGAAAAACTTTGCCAGATTAAACTCTATTCATGTCCTATACAGTAAGTTTAATTGGTCGTTTTTTCAGGTTTAAAAACGGTATTACCGGTACATACATCGCGACAGTCAGGATGATGGGGACGAAGATCCGGCCGTGGCCTTTCGCGCCGTCCGGCCGTCCGTCCGTTTCATGCGCTGATCCCGTCGGGCCCAAGGACGCGACGGCGGTGGAGGCCGTGGCTCGAACCTTTCATTTTCGAAAACGCATCGGACGCCACAAGCACCTGTTTCTTCGCAGTTCAAACCCCCACCAGCATGAGCGAGCCAGATCTGAGTCCCAGCAGCCGCGTGGCCGACATCACGGTGGGCGCTGCTGGCAAGGTCGGCGACGGCGTCAACTCGTACTACGTGTTCAAGGTCACGTCGGCCGAGGACGTGGTGGTGGAGCGCCGCTACTCGGACTTCCTGTGGTTGCACCACCAGCTGTCCAAGCAATGCGCGGGCTACGTGATCCCGCCGCTGCCAGCCAAGGTCGTCGGCTTGCTGCAAGGCCCCGAGTTCCTCGAGCACCGCCGCGCCGGCCTCGAGCGCTTCCTGCGCAAGGTCGTCAACCACGACGAGCTAAAGAACTCTAACTTTTTCCGCAGCTTCCTCGAGTGCTCTATCGTGGAGCTCACGGCGTTTAAGGTTGAGGCGCAGCGCGCCAACTCGGTCAACGCCACGTCGATGTCCTCCGTGGTGCAGCGGACACAGCTGCTCAACAACTGGTGGAGCAAGACCTATCAACGCATGGTGGAGAACGATGCGCTCAGCCTCTTCGGCTCGCGCAACAACGAGGACGGTGAGAACAGCGGCATCATCGAGGACCCCGAATTCACCAAGGTCGCCAAGTACGTGTCCAAGCTGCACGCCCAGATCCAGTCGCTTAAGAACAAGGCGCGCGCCGCCAGCCACCAGAACAAGCTTGCGGCCGGCGCGCACTGCGACCTCATCGAGTGTCTTAACTGGGTGGCGGACGCCGAGGAGGAGAACGCCGAGATGCCCACGTCCTATTACAGCGCGGTGCTGGCCATGCTCGACACACGCGCGCGCCAGATGGACGCTGAGCTCGAGGCCTTCTCCGCTAACGTCGACGACATTGCTCGCTGGATCAAGGCGGTGCAAAATGCCCTGGATGTCCGAGAGGACCGTCGGTACCTGTACCAGGCACAGCTCGCTGCGCACCGCAAGGCAGTGAACGGCGACGGCCCGGACTCTCCGTCGGTCACCCGTCTGAGCAATGACCTGGTCGCGGCCAAGGACGAGTTCGAACGTGTGCACGCGCGCGTGATGCGCGAGGTGGCGCGCTTTCGCGGCCAAAAGGCGGTGGAGCTCAAGAAACTGTTCCTGGAATTCGCTCAGCTGCAGTTGCGCAACTCGAAGGAGCTCGAGAAGATTGTGGTGCAGAGCACCTCGGAGCTGGAGACGCCGCTGCCGGCCAAGCTCCTGTACGCCGCACAGACGCCCGCATCCTGCGCAAGCATCTTCGAGTCGCGCGATTCATTCGGACTGGATAAGAACGACGTGATTGGCACCACCAAGTCCACGACCTCCACCCAGTCCCCTACAGGCAGCAGCAGCGCCGAGATCAGGCCGAAGGCTGACCCGTTGGCTGCCACTGAGACCTACTCGGACGTCCATATTTAAAGCCGCAGGATCCAAGTCCATCTCAAGAGGACGTGCAGGCAGAGCCATGGATGCGTGCTGCCATGCCGTGTTTCTCTGTATATTGTGCACATTATTTCGTATCGTTGTTTTTAGCTAGCATTTCGCTGCTACATCAGAGACTTAGCGACGAGGCTCTCACATTCTTAAGGTATACGGCAGTAGTGAGTCGATTGCCATGAGCATTGATCCTCGCTTCAGTGCTGTACATAATTGAAATATTACTGTGAATACGATCGACCACAACCAGTCGAATGGCATGCACTACCGGTAGTACATGTATAAGCAAGAGCCCGGGTGAATGCACTGAAGGCGTCAGTAACAATCCAGTGGCGATGGTCCACCTTGCGGTGGTGGGAACTTCGTGTACTACATATAATAGGTAGCAGCGTCGTCGGGCGACGTCGCGCCGGAATCGGTGAATTGGACAGGATACCCTGCCGAGCAGTTCAACGAAGGATCGGAACATGCTGGACAACGTAGCGTTTCTCAGCTGACGTCAGTGCGGACCGTGCATTTCAAAACGCGAATGTGATCGTCGTGTACGTCAACTTGACTGGACGCGGGCGGGAAGCCGACAGCTTTTGCAACGCGACGATCGCGTTGACTCGAATTGTGTCTGATATCGTCGTCGTCGAGTTGCCTCAGCGCTGCAACATTTACGAATGGATGAAGTTCACACATGAACGGGATAGGTACGTGTACCGGTCTCTCTCTCTCTCTCTCAATAATTAAATTTAGTAATTTAATTATTGATATTGTTTCAAAAAATAGCGAGTAATAACATGTTAGAGGACATATTTTACGAACGCGGCCCCAAATGTTTTTTTCTTCTGGGGAACATTCTAAAGGAGACATTTTCAAAGGGAGACTTAAAACCGAAACCCTCTGAACAATGTTTTAGCCTTTACCGTCAGATCAAGACGGCCGACGAAGAAGACAAAACGGGAGATGCAGAGCTAGTCGGTCTGTGGCAGTAGAGGTGGAGCACAGGAAAGGACGCCGTTGCAGCACTTAAGGCTTATGCATTAGCGCTTGGTAAAGGTTTTGCTGTTAGCAAGAGATGTGGTGCATTTATAGATATTCACTGTTTTAGTGGGCGTCTTGTACCTGATTCGTAAAATTGGTCGTGCAAAGAAGAAAACTCAACAGAACCATTGGCACGTGACAACGTTCAAGTTCAAAACCGCATCAAGTAGCAAAGCCCCCTGCTCTTCCGCTAGCAGCACCGTCAGTGCCGCGGTCCCTATAATCGCTGGTGCCAGCATATCCGCGTCAGCGATGGCAGGAAAACTGCAATAAGAGGCCCAGTTGATGTGCACAATAAGCATGCAATACAGAGTGAAGGAGATTGTACTTCGCGAGGTGGTCTCCGAAAACGATAAATCTATTCGATAACGGCTTGAGCATTTGCGAAGCGCAACATCGGCGTTTGAGCTGAAATACAGCGTGATGGAAAAGGCCACTTCGTTCGAGCGATGATCACCTTAGATCCCTCACGGTTTTATAAATGCCAAGGAATTTTGGTATGGATGCGGCTCATATGAAGCATCATCTGTATATTGGTGTGCAGATTGTGCTGGATTGAAACCTACAAAACCATGTAGCTGCCGCGGCGATTTTTAATCGCCACGCCGGCATCATATCACCTTCAGACCAAATAAAGCTGCGAGCTATATTGTGCACAAGGCATCTCATAGGAATCGCAGCATTGCATAGAAGGAATTGGAGATTGCCGCTTACAAAAGTGTATTGCATTTGTAGGCAATATGCGAGCTGACAAGAAGGTAAAACTTGCCGTCTGTCATGAGGCATTGATTTGGCGTGCGCAAGCGGCAACGACGCCAGCCGAGTGCAATGCCACCTTACAAAATCTGAGTCATGCGAATTGCGCTGCCGGTGGCTAAAGTAGTATTTGAAAACAGTGGAGCCAAAACGTGGACTTTGTATCCATATTACAAGCCTTTACCGCTATATGGATGGAGAAATACCAATTTTGTAAAAGCGAACTGGCAAAATTGCTGCGGCTAAAGCCGGAAACTACTCCATTACGACTGCTTCCGTGCATATACCAAAACGATGATGGCTGAGGCGCATCTTCGTATTTATCAAGGCAAAACGTGGGCGGACGCTGAGCGAGTCACAACTCCTCGGTCCGAAAATAAAGTTCCACTGCGAGTTAAAGCAGATACCGCTTTACTCTGTCTCGTTCAGCTCGGTCCAAGTTGTTTACACAAGTCGATTGGGTCACGTTGACAAGCCAAGAGAGGTGCAATTATCTCCACCATCGTGCTCATGTGTGACATTGCTACAAGAATGAGATATTATGTCACCATCTTGTGACTATAATACCGAAGAAGGCCGGAAGTCTGTAGGGTGTATTTCAATTGTTTACTAGCTGCTATACAATCTCGCAATCCGGTAATCGCACCCCATTGCGCTCTCGGATGATTCGTAAACAAAAACAGATGAAGCCTTGACGCCTGTATTGTATCAATGGCAAATGGAAGACCCCGTAAACGAAGAGTCCGTTCTCGCTGTGAACGTGGTGAGCCTACACAGATCCGCAAGATTTACAAGTGCGACAAGTCCAGCATCACAGATGATCATTACTCGTAGAACGTGAAATACACAACGAAAGCATAAGGAGAAAAAAATACTTTGGTTAAGCGCTCGCTTGAAAAATAATCTGCGAAGTTCTACATAGTGCAAAGTTGGTCCAGATGTCGGGACCCCATTAGCTTTACCCGACTTCTCCGTGATCAGCTTCTCGTCCCACATGTCCACGACGAATTTCAGAGCAGCAGGGCCCGTATACTTGTCGCTGTGAGTCTGCAGCACGAACAGCACTATTCTGCACCGTCGACTCAGTGCTGTATGTCCACCACATGCGTCTTCAGCGTGTGCGCCGTCTCGTTCACCTGGTTGTATACGGCCGTCATCTTCTGCTCCAGCTCCGAGATGCGCGTGTGCCTGTCGCCACATCTTCGCCAAACGTTAGGAGGAATTCGCCGTGCAGCTAGTTATCCCATTGACTGGTTTACGCGATAATGACACGCTCTGGTACTACCGGACGTTGATGTTGCTGTATACCTCGGCCTGATCGTCCACTGCCGCGGATTTGAGACCCACTGATCTCGTGGTACTTGACGCAGCGCGGGATGTTCTGCGAGCGGAACACAGCCTCATTGCCCATGTGCGCCTGCTTCAACGGTCCGGCGGGAACAACTTGCCGTGCTTCTCATATACCTTCTTGTACTTCTGTACGAGCTCTTTCAGTCGCTGACTGGCAGCTCAACGTCGAACGTCACGTCGAACGTCAATTGGCGCGCCTACTTCATAGCCGACTGATCTGCCTGGAAGTCCATCTAGCTCTCTTCTCCATCGGCCATCTTGATCTGACGACGGTGGCTAAAACAGAGTTCAGAGGGTGAGTACCCCTTTAAAAGTGTATTTCAATTTGAGTCCCCCTTTGTAAGTTTTCCCCTTTCTGACCATATTTAAATTGCTTTTGAGCCGTTTTCTGGGAAGTGGGTCATACTGAACTCTATACACAGTTACATGTAATGTTGCTTGAGCACAAAGCAACGTTACTGAAAAACAGTTTACGCAAAACCTACGCAGCGGATAAAGTCCCTTAAGGGCTGATTTGGCTGCCTTGGTTATCGAGCGCGATCCGCGGACACATTCACTGAAAGACGTCAAAGTGCCAAGCGATACGCGTTGCGAGGTCGATAGCACGCACCTGACGAAATGTCTGCTGTAGACCAAAAGATGGCACGTTTGAGGCTGCGTACGTCGTGGGTTCAGTGGGAGAAATGCCGACCACTTTCAAATCGGCCATGGAATCCAACGCCGCAGTCAAGTGGGAGGAAGCATGCAACTTATTTTCACTACACTCGGAGTCGCTACACCAAAATGGCACATGGGATGCCGTCCATTGCCAAAGGGGCGAAAGGCAATTGGTTGTCGGTGGACACTTCGCGTGAAAGAGAACCAAGCCGCACTTTGCATTTTCCCCTAAAACCACTCAAGCCTTTTGATTTAATAATTGCCTCCTAGTATGAGGTGTAATAAGAGTCAACCTGCCGGCATTGACGCCTGCCCTGCACCCCCTCGGCATTTGCGCATGTCCTCTCTGGCACATGGTTTAACTACCGTTGTGGATTAAGCAGAGCTGGGTACGCACACATAGTGTCAAGATGCTGCATGAGTAGACTAGGCTCTAGCCGATGCCAGGAATAACTATATTTAAGCAATTACTTTTCAATTCGATTATTAGGATTCGAACAGCTTGTCACGATAGTAGCTTCAATATTGTTGAGAATGATGCAACTCGGAGCCCGCAATAAGTGCGCCTTTCACGTTGAACGCCTTGTCAAACAACGTGTGCGTGAAGCGATTTCAGTTTAACAGTGAGGGGGTTTCGACGCGAATGCTATCCCGAGTCCGGGTGGGACGCTTACGCCCCAAGAGGTAACCGGGTGATGATGCTGGGTCCTGTCGGAACCGGGATTTACCCGCGCGTGTCGCTGCGGCTGGCCACTATGGAAATGGGTACTAATGGTATGGCTCACATGGCGTAGTGTACCCCGGTTTTGTTCGAATCATGGGCTCATCCCCAAAAGATGGCCTGAGTTCAAGGATTCAAGAAGACGCAAAAGCGGGAAAGAGAGGGAGTGCACGCTCTGTGAGCAAAGACGACAAGGGGATGGAGACGGAGAGTCGGTGCTAGGGCGGAAAACGTGGAAGTGTCACGAAGGATGGAAGGCATACAAGTGATGCCAAGGCGAAGAGTTTGGAAGGAGTTCCGTATTCATGCAGCTTGGGCCCGAAGGACACTAACACAGAAAATAAGAGTCTTTGCATTACGTTCTTGTTTATTTCCAGTGTTTCTTCATGTTTGCCCCTCGGAGTTCTCACTCAGGCTTTCTCATCTACGGCCGGCAGCTCCCTAGGCTACTTTGAAGGATGAGCTAGCACCAGCGCAAAGCGGCTGGGGATACCAACTTTCGGGGAACAATGAGCGCAGGGTGGTGAGTGACTGGGCTCAGTCGACAAAAAAAACGAATCAAATAGTAGGATACATTCTACAAGCAAGATATATAGGAGGAGCGGAGCATCTAGTGCCGGTAAACAAAGTGCTAATGAGCGAATTGGAGACGACGCTGTGGGAGACTGGAAGGGCGTGGGCAACGTACGCTCTTGCGATGGAGGAGGACGGCGCTTCGACGGGACAGGACAGCACGTGGAACCACAGACAAGTCATTCAGCATCGCAATGGCATGACGACGAGATGGGCAGTGGCGCAGGCACTAGACCTGAGGACGATGTCACCGCACCCATGTTTATATAGGTCGAACCCGGTGAGGGCGGGGAAAGGAAATGGCGGATGTCGCGATAGAAATATAAAGCGCTGAAAAATGGAGGCAAGGTCTAGAAGTTTGTGGAAGAACATTGGGGTAAAAAGGATAGAGAGTAATGCAAGGCCCTGACGGAGCTCCATGGGAACGAGTACATTCAAAGGAGGGAGCGTCGGCGTATCAGGCCCAGAACATCATCTGGATGAAACTGTGAGGCTTTACTGCTGTGGGCAGCATGCCCGAGGGAAGAATGCAATGGATGCAAGCAGGGGGGGGGGCTGGCCCACTTGATGTGGGTCTGCCAGAACGCTCAGGCGCACTGGGACCTCATAGTACGCCAATGAAGGAGGACGGAGAAAGAGGTGGTCGTGATAGAGGCGGACAGGGAACATGTGGTTACGGACATTTCATCTTCAACCTCTCGGAGTGCATGCCGAAGTGGGTGCAACAATGGGGAAGGGATAACATAATAGAGGCATGGACGGATATCTTCAAAGTAGTGGAAGATATGTTGGTAATCAGCTGGTCACCGCAATATGGTGGTAGAACGTGGACCAAGTGCACAAAGGAGGAGAGTAAGGAAAACACGTGGTGGAAGCAGTGGCAAGTCTGTGAGGAGTGATAAGAGAGGCGCTGATCAGATAAAAAGTGGGACTGTATCCACTAATAGAGCAATCGGTAGGCAATAAGCGGATAGCGGAGGTGATGATACTACGATTGAGGAGCGGAAACCCTAAACCCTATACAGACGTCAGTTGGAGCTGGGGCACCATGCAGGCGATACTCACGGAACCAGCGAGGAGCCAAGCGATAGGGGTGGAGCGGATGAACACCAACGATGTACACATACGGTGGAGGCAGATGTGAGAGAGGGGAAGCGGACAGGACCGCGACAAGAACAGAAGCAGAACCGAGGAGGGCTGGGGGGGGGCAGTGCTACAGGAAAGCGAACGCAGCAGGTACACTGACCAGATGGGGAACACTGGTTAGAATGGTTATTAGAATTCAGTACTGGCAGTTCTTCTGAGATAGGTAGCACGATATACCCCACCTTGTTATTAAACGTTGGAAGGATGCGCGACGGTGCAGCTAATGCAACTGGATGATATCATTACATGTGGAAGGACCCGCGCGGCGGCAATGGAAGCTTAGTGTGCTGGACTTACAAGGTATCTGTCCCGATGCGTTTGGTTGACCCTGTTCGAGGGTCGACCTTCCGGTCGGTTGTCGCACAACTCAGTGGGAAGATCAGTGCAAAAGAAGGAGCGAGATTGATCCTTGTTCTCTTCCTACTCCTATCCTTCTCCGCGCCCTCCGTGCGGGCCAACCACAGCCTCACACCTACCGCAGCTCATGGTACCACGCTCTCGGCATCCCTCTGCACAGAGAGTGGCAGCTTGTCCGACGCACTTCTCCGGAGGTTCGCGTCTTCCAACACTCCTCCTCGTCAGCACTACCACTCGCAAACCGCTTCACGACAGCTTGTCTTCATGGATGCAGACCGACTTTAACCCGCATCTCGACAAGTCTAGGCGCAGGCAATGTCTTCGTCAGGACATCCGCCGGCATTCGATCCGTACATCGGTACTCTGGTACCAGTACCCCCTTTTTCGTGTAGTACCACACGGTCTTGATTCGCACGTCCACACGCTTCGTTTTCAATGAGGCGCTTTCACCATCCAGTTGCTTCAGCGCTGATGCCTAGTTTTAACGTATCGGTTCGACAAGTGCAAATCCCAGCTCTTTCAGCAACGCACGGACACCCAACAATTCTTGCGCCATCACCGACGGGGTGTACTCCGCCTTCATCGTGGAGAGCGAGACGCCACTTTGCTTCTTGCATATCCAGCCACAATTCCCCCGGTAACAGACTTCCTGTCTTCTTTGTCTCCCGCATAGTCAGCGTCACTATAGGCCACGACGCTCAGTTCTTCACCTCGGCCCGGCGCGCCCTTCATGCACAGGCGCAGCTCCTTGGTCCCGCTACCGCAGTATTCTCTTGGCCAACTTCCAGTCCGATACGGTAGGAGGGTGCATGCGTCTCGCCGCTTTGTGAACTGCGAATGTGGAGAAGCGTCGAGTAAGAATCTCAGACCCCGTGGCAACGGGCCGATTTGCGAGCAGGTGGAGGAGGTCAGCCAGAGGTCAACTGATAGGGGGGGGAAGCGAGTTTGGCGGCGAACCAGGTTGGAGATCACGCAAAGAACGAAGCTCGGGCGAAGAACGAAGGACGAATCTTACCGTCGATCGGCAGATCGTGACCGATCTACTCTTTATATGACCACAGTCACTCCCGATCGATCCTCCATCACGGCCGATCTTAGACCATGTCCGGACAAGAGATGAAGATCGAGGCCGATCGCCGACATGCGAATCGGACCATGTTTAGTCCCGATCGGCCCAGATCGGATCGGCGGACATCGAGATTGGTGCCAAGAGGCGTGGAATAAGACCGATCGGTGATATGCAGATCGCGGCCGACGTGGATCGACTATGATCGGTATTCAGTGGACCGTGATCGATCAAGATCAGCCCTCAATCGGTACACACTTTCCGGCATATCGGCATACAGGTTCGGACATACGGGATCTGGCAGATCGGGCGGATTGACGGCGGGATCTGACAGATCGGTTCGATCGGTATTCGCAGATCAGTATACATGCCGGCATCTACGGTCGGGCCGATCGGCATACATGTTCCGACATCCGTGATCCGGCAGAACGGACCGATCGGTGTTCGCAGATCGACATACACGTTCCGACATCAGCGATCGGCCGATCGGGATACGATCAGCAATCATCCTCGGAGATGGGCAAGTTTGAAGACGGTACGTGTTGAGTGGTTGAAGAGGGACGTGAACCAGGATAGTCAGGTGGTACGAGATAGGGTTCAGGATGGGAAGATAGGACAAGAAAAGGATAAACATCAATCAGACTCGAATTTGCATTGGACGTCTTAGGCGCTTTTAAGTACCACAGGAAGGGATCTACATTGGCCCTCCAAGGTATCAACTAGGCCAAGGCAGCAGATCTAGCGTCGCGGTGAGGGGATCGGATCATATATTGGTCGACCCCCCCCTCCCACGCTAGCGAACTTCTGCCCAAGCGCATACCCCGATCGATTGGCATTCAGTGCTAGGCCGACGATCATTCCGGCTCTCCACTTGCAAGATCCCGCTAAAGAAACGGCAAGCAACTCAAGGAAAGGAAAGGAACATGGCCACACGGCAACCTCAGCCTCGGATCAAGTCCAGGCCCTCGATCGAAGGTCAACAACCTCAGATCGGAACCAATAACGGCAGCAGAGCGAAGACTTCTGCGCTGCTCCACGTCCCCGCGTCCCACCAGGACGTTTCGACTTTACATCACTGCATCCTTCGGAGTCCCAAGAGAGCCGACCCAGCCCACCGACGGGTACACAAGGTGAGACCAAGTTCAGCTGATCACGGATCATCGAGGACACCCTCCGTTAGTCGGTGTCTGGCGCAGTTGGTAAGCGGATCGGGTCTTAATCGTATTTCGACCGATCCCGCTACACCACACGAACGCTATATCGGGTCGCGTGAAGCGCGCCACCCATAGCAGACTCCCTACCGGGGATTGAAACCTCTTCACATTTACCATATTCTCCGAGCCCGATACAGGCAACATCTCCTCCTCTGGTTCCTGAGGCTCGTTCCACTCCTCGCCTATCAGCGCGCGCGCCGCGCGCAAGTTCCAACCGAACTCATTTAGCATGTCTTCGATTGCCAATCTTGGTCGAGGGGATACCCGGTTTCGTTGCCGTATTCCACGCGCATACGAAGGAACTTGTGCGCCTTGCCCAAATCTTTCACAGGCAAAACAGCCAGTTCAGCAAAGAAATTCTCAACGTCAATCCGCTTTCCGTGGTCTCATGACCAGCGAGTCGTCGACAAATACGCCGACTATCACCGTGTTGTCTCCGTTGCGTCTGAAGTACACGCACATATCAGTCAAGCACTGCTCGAACCCGACCCCCTTCGGCCTCCGATGCAGCAATTTACTCCATAATCTCCCAGCCTGTTTTAGCCCGTTGAGGGCTTTCTTCAGATCCAACACTAGCTCGTCATCTTTCGCAACACTCAGTCGTCGCCGAATCTCATCATAGATCACCATCCCCTGCGGAATTTTCATGTAGATATCCATGCCGGCCTCTTTCTCGGCCTTAACGTACGCGTTCGGGACGTCACCGTGCTTCACCGGCACGCCCCACCTCCTAACCAGTGCAAGGATAAGCTTCACGCTTGACATGTCAATTACAGCCGCGAATGTCACGCTGTAGTTCACACCGAAACCTGCTCGTTCCTGCAAGCTACCAACCTCGCCTTCAATCGTTCGATGGCCCCTTCAGCATCTCGCTTGGTCTTGAACACCCATTTGGTGTGTAATGCGGGCGCACCGCGCAGGCGCCGCACCACCTCCCAAACTGCATTATTCTCCAGGGCCTCGATCTCTTCGGCAATAGTCTTAAGCCATTTCACCTCCGGCGAGCTGCGCACAGCTCCCCCCCCTTCCAAAAAATAGATTTTTTCTTCAGGCCAGGCTCTACCACATTGTTTACCGCGTCTCGTGAGGGCCCCTCCTCCTACCGCTTGACGCCCTACGGAGCCGTCACCGGACGTTCCCTCGTCCAGGTCTTTTCTTCCACTTCAACCGCCTTCCCGCACGACTCGTCGTACTCCCTGCGGTCGCACCTCTTGCAGTCTGCGCATCCGCGCGGCTTGACGCGTTATCAACCCGAGCAGCACCCTCAGCCTGCCCATTTCCGCGACTCATCGCGATTTCCGTTCCAGCAGCTCTCACTACCAGCAGTCCTCCCAGGTGATTCTGCCGTGTCTCGCTCCGCCTCGGCCGAGTCATTCTTCAAGTACAGTCTTTGGACGTGCTCATTTTGGGCCTTGTCCAAGTCTCAAATATTCCTCACATGCTGGGTGGTGATGGCCTCTTGTCCTTCAGGAGGTACACCCTGTATCCCTTCGTTTCCCCACCAATCCCTACCATCATCCCGGACGTGCATATAACCCAGCAACAGGAATTCTCGCATCGCGAGAAATCCAAACACGACAATCCTCCCTAGCGACGGGGTCTCATTGGTGAGCACCTTCAAAGTCAGCACCGCCAATATATACGCCGCGTACTGAACTGCGTCACCCCAAAACCTGAGTGGCAACCCGCACGCGAACATCATGCGCCGAGCCATATTCATAATCGTTCGGTGCATGCGTTCAGCCTTCCCGTTGCTGGCCTGGTTCCTGGCCTCACTGCGTTGCCGCGCTACCCCCGTTATTTCGCAGATCACGTCCACGTACTCCCCACCTGAGTCCGTGCGCCGTAGGTGTATACGACATTGAAACGCTTCTCAAAGTAGACAAGAAAAAGGTCGGACTGCTTCGCCGCGGCATCCTTGGTTCGAGCGAGAAACACCCGACAGTAGTTGCTCTTGTGGTCGACGAAGTTCACCATGTACTTATTGCCCAGCCTGTCCCTCGGCATCATGGGCCCCTTCAGGTCAGGGCAGATGACACCGCCTGCTCGGGCAATCGGCGAGTGCGCCCCGGTGTCCTTGGCCGACTGCCTGTTTTGGTCTGTTTTCCTTCTGCGCACATCAAGCAGTTGACTCGCCTATGATCTGTGAGAAGGATCCCGGAGCTGGGGTCTTTTGCGAGAATCAACCGCATCGTAATTCAAGTGTCCGAGACGCTTGTGAAACTCCACCAGGCTCCCGTGTTGCACGTTTAGTGGCACTGCGTCACCTTCAGATGCCTCCTCCTCGAGTGCTGTCATGATCACATCGGACGGCGTCTCCTGCTTCTTTTCCACGCTTCCCGATACTAACAGCATGTTCCGGCGGATGCTTACGTCAAAAGTCACCCCCTCTCCCTCCTTAGATGCGACAACTCGTTGTCCAGGCGGCGGATGGACCGGTGGAGGAGCGGCCTGGGCTGCGCCATAGAATCGACGCAACTCCAACATCGGCATGCCATAGCTGCTTGCTGCTGCCGAAATATTGCGGTGCTGCTGCTAGCCTCCGAGGCGTCACTGTGAGCGGCGTGTGTGGTGACCCCGCGAGCGAGTCGATGTGCATACGCGTTACCACGCCCCATTCGGATGCAAGATGTTTGAGTTCGTCGGCGGCGTCGTAGGCGGGTCCGCCACGCGCTCATGCTTCTCTCCTTCGACCAACTGCTTCCACAGCTTGCTCTGGGACTCTTCGAGCCTCTCCAACGCCCGCGCATGAGTCCAGTATCTCCAAAGCGTGGTCACCCTCGCCAGGTTGCGCCTGCCGATCGGTGCTTGTATCGTAGCCCTTTTCGCGAGATATCGTTCTCTTATCGATATCTTCTCTCATGCCATCCTCTCTCGATTGGGCACGGACGCAGGCGTCGACGCTGGCGCGGCGTCAACGGGTGTCTCGTCCGTGGCGTCCTTCATTGGACACATAACCTGTTCAAGGGTCAACCTTCCGACCGGCACCTCGCACAACGCAGTGGGAAGATTAATGCAAAAGAAGGAGTGAGATTGATCCTTGTCTCTTCCAACTCTTAGCCTCCTCCGCGCCCTCTGTGCGGACCACCACAGCCTCACACCTACCGCAGTTCATCGTACCACGCTTTCGGCATCCCTCTGCACAAGAGTGGCAGCTTGTCCGACGCACTTCTCCAGAAGTTCGTGTCTCACAATCTTGTCTTCCAACAGACCCTGTCGACATGCACCAAAGGGTTTTAGCCGAATCAATTTGAGGATGATCTCGTTGTCTTGACCAGGAGATCATCCTCGAATTGATTCCTTGTCTTGGCCGTAGGAAGAGCGGAACACCATCGCTGATTGATGCTTGTATGGCGGTCGGGGCTTAGAAGAATTCTGACCATTTCGTGCGTCGTAGCTACCTTTGTACAAGGTGTTTCTTGCACTGACGTCATCGGTACCAACCGCTCGTGATGAATGCTAAAACTAGATTCAAGCCGTGCTCTTAAAAACGATTTTAAACGGCCATCGTATAAATTGCTAAAGGTCTGTTTGTAACCCTTTCCAAAACATGCTCGCCAATTTATTTTACGTCTGGCCTCTAATTTGTCAAGGGGAATATTGTAGGTTCCAAAGAACTCTAGCAACGACATGGTTGCTTGCGACCTGGAATAAAAGCTGCATCTCTCGCAAACCGCTAACTGGTATGTCCGACAGGCCAGTAGAATCTGCTCACAATCCCTTTTGACAGGAATAAAAAAGTGAGCTTCCCGACGCGATGCCTATTGAGGAGCCTGTCAGTAGCATATTGCCTAATTATAGAAATGGTTCCAAGATTCGGGAAGCAAATCTTTCTAATCTGTTTTGTCGGTTTACGTGCCAGGCACGACCGTTTTATAATTAAAACCGATCGACTTCGAAATATTTTTCTTGGGAACAAAAAATTATTGTGTTGAAGTGTCCAAGTGCTGTAGACGGAAGTCTACAGTAGTGCGTGATCGTTCTTTTCCGAGGCAGCGGAAAATACGATGTGGTACGTAAAATTATGCTGAATACTGCATACAGACAAATACTCTAGCTATCTTAACACCGTGGTCACGACTCGCCAAGGTACTCGAGCAGCATGGCTGGACTGCAATACTCTAGGTAAGTTACAGAAAATTGTTTGCAATGAGTTGAGAAAGCACCGAGCATGTTTTAGGCAGCAAGAGCATTCGAGCTCACTTGCCGTGCTGAGAGTAATGAGCACTGAGGTGGGGCGCAGTCAAATGGCCGTTACGAGTAGAAGGCCCAAGAAAAATTAAACCTGCAGCACTAAATGAAGCAGGCCTCTCTTTGGTAAAGGAAGCCACCGCTTCTCGGTGAAATTCAATGACCTTGAGGGCAGCCAGCTCGTGCGATTCGCGGTCATCCTTGACGTCGCCGCCGTTCGTCTCAGCAGAGCTGAAAACGTAGCCTTTGTCTACATCGAGAGCAAAGGCAGAGACAACAACACGGACGTGTGTGAATATTCTGCATTTCTTGATATTGATGATTTGTCGATCACTGCTGGAGACCTGGCACTGAAATCAGCCGCCAGTCTCCGCGCAGGCGACTTTGTAAGCGCTCTCTTTCTTACATAGCTCGAAAAATGGGACCGATAGGGATGCAGATTTCTGCTCGCCGAGGGGATCACAAGCCACTTGAGCCGAGTTCGCTGCAAGGACGCATTTCTCCCGGAGTACATTCGCCAGCGTGGGGAAGTAGCTGATCCGAATGCTGTATTTACAACAGTATAAACGCCCACCAATGAGTATCACTACTTAAGTGTCAGCTGCAGTCTTTTTGAACGTACTACTTCAGGCTAATGTCGAGAAGGTTGGCGGTAAGCGGCACTAAGAGCAAATACAGCCAATACACGGGGCTGCCATTATACACAAACGTTAGACGTTTTTCAACAACCCCAAACAGTTAAGAGTTTAATACAAACCTTGATAATAACCGTAGTGATACACCGTACAGATCCCGTCCGAGTGTGCCCATAAAAGGAAACACGAGCAGGAAAAAGAAGAAGAGCCACAGGCTAAACGCCAAGACCATTCGGTTGAATTTTGTCCACGACAAGGTCTCCAATACAACTTTCGCGTTTGCAGACATGAGTAACACCGAGTAAATCACACTGCCCTGTAGATAGAGCCCTGTACTCAACCCCCCGACGTTTATTGTGCCGTAGATGGCCAGCATGAAGCAAATGAACGCTTGGCTCATTGCGTTGAGGAGCCACGACGAAAACCGCTTCATATTGATCCCCTCGTTCTTCTGGCCAGGAAGATACAGCGCTGGATTGCGGAGAACTTGTTCGGGAGCGACATCCTCGTCGAAAACGCCAATCGCGATGATTGGTAGCGCTAGGAAGAAGTTCCATCCAGCCATGACAAAACTCTCGAACACACTTGTCCCGGACTGGCCGTTGTAAAAGTTGAAGAGGAACAAGGCGATAACGAGTGCGACGTTCTTGTAGAATGAATAAAGAATGACCTTGGAGATGCGCTGGTAGTTGTAGCGACCGTGGACAAGCAGAAGGCGCTCAAGAAACCGAAACTGGGCGATAGCATAGTCACTGGCATTGACCGCTTGGACGCCCTCTTGGCCTGAAACACCGATTCCAACATGAGCTGACTGAATCATATTCACATCATTTGCGCCGTCGCCAATGGCCAGCGTAATGGGTTTGTGTGGCGAGTTGTACCTAATGAGGTTGACAATGTCGGCCTTTTGAGCAGGGGAGACGCGGCACGCAATGACTGCTTGGCACACACTGGAGATGTCCAGGAGCATTTGAGAGAGAACTTTTGCTGCATGCAGCGCTCGCTCCGAGGACGTATTCTTCGGAGGGAACACGTGCACCATCGCTTTGCCATCACACACCAGAGCAAGATGACTAGAAACCTTGTTTTCGTTCAAATGTGACTGCACGTCTTCCAGTTTGTAAATTTTGTCAACCTGTCTGCCTAAATCATTCAGATCTTCGCAGTTGACGACGAGAAGCCGCATACCTTCATTGATCAGCTGGCAGGCATGGCCGATGTTGATCGCAGTTTCCTCCTTGTCACCTGTAAGCATCCAAATCTTAATTCCGGCCTGGGCGAGATTTGCGATTGCAGCGGGTACACCTTTTTGTAGCTTGTCTTCAATTGCTGTTGCTCCCACAATGTTCATTTCGGTCTCGATCAGCTCGGCTACTTCCTCCAAAAGTTCATCACGATTCGTTAGAGAGGTCACCGCTTCCTGGTGTTTCACATCCCACGCCAAATACTCTTTCTCGGTTAGCTCCTTACTGCAAATGACCAAGGTCCGAAGCCCTTCACTTGCAAATCGCTTTAATTCCTCATCCATTTGAGCGGTATACTTGTCACTTTTGCTTCGAGGTAGCATGACATTGTCGGCACCTTTGCAGTAGAGAAAGTAGCGACCATCTTCGGTACGAAGTGTCACTGACATCCGCTTTCTCGTGCTGTTAAATTCGTTCACATTGAGAATCGTGTATTTCCGCACAACTGACGATCCGTTCTTTTTGGTCACTTGGACTTCTAGCAGCGGTGCTGGAGAAAAAAAATTGTACCCCAAGCACTTGGCAGCCTTCACAAGCGCTTCTTCATCTGGAGATGAGGCCCGATAGTCAATTTGACCCGTTTTCGCGTTCTTCTCTGGGATTACAGTGTGACACACGGAAAGCACCGTAAGGAATTCGTCAAGAGCTGCTGCCTCTGGAGCATTTGTAGCTAGTGCATTGATTAGGCGTGGATCGTCGAAATGAATGAGCGGGTTAAAGTCAATTTGAGCGTCTCGCGGGTCCTGCTCCTTGTCGTCGTCGCCTCTCTCAGTCTCATCCACAAGGCCGCTTGCTAGACCTTTGGCAGCCGCATTCTTTTTTGCCATCTCAGCCACAGCACGACCAATCTCAGTGGTGCCAAAACCATACGAGACACCTGCAATGAAGCACTTTCGGAACTCCATGATGTTGCACGTGAGCGTGCCCGTCTTGTCACTGAAAATATGGTGCACCTGACCGAGTTCTTCATTCAGATCGGACGTCCGCGCGTTCGCGAACGTTCCTTCGTGGCACATGTTGGGGTCGTTCGAGATGTTTTTCGCCTGGATGACCTTGACCATGTCCAGTGACACGTAGAGCGAAATCGGCACCAAATTGTTGTATAAAATGAGAAACGTAAAGAAACTCACCAAGTTAGAGGCAGACGACGTCCTCGTAATGGCTGAGCTAAAGTACCAAAGGTTCTTCTCATACTTGTCCATCCACATCGTGTTGCTAATTGTGCTGATGATACAAAGCACAAACTGAGTGAGAAAGATCAGCAGGATGCAGCGGTTCACGACCTTGTACACGTTGCTCTGCTTGGACGGCGTGGAGCGCGCGTTCTGCATCAGCTTGGTCTCAGGACCGGTGAAAAGGACGAGTCCATAAATGTACGCACACCCGCGAACACTGCACCCACGCAGAATGATGTTGGCAGGTCCAATTGGAGCTGCCTCCCTGTTGGGGCCAAACTCGATCCTGCCGGTGAAATTGTA
This sequence comes from Phytophthora sp. 'mugwort', assembly GCA_033558025.1. Classification (NCBI taxonomy): domain Eukaryota; phylum Oomycota; class Peronosporomycetes; order Peronosporales; family Peronosporaceae; genus Phytophthora; species Phytophthora sp. 'mugwort'. Next base: position 2,649,293 of record JAUCEF010000007.1, on the reverse strand, counting down.
CAGTCGGTTATTGGGCTGCTCATACTCTATCGTGGCAGTCAGCTTCATCATTTGCTTGCTGTGCTCGCTCTCTGGCAACGCGAGATCGTTCAGTTTCCTATAGCCAACATGCTGTGCCACTTGTTCAATAGCAGATCTTCGCTTCAAGTTCGTTTCCCCATCCAAATTGCACGTTTCAACAAAGCATCGTCCTTCTTCCTCCGAGGTCGAGAGGATAAACACATCGGCCGGAGCTTCGTCATGGTCACCGAGACGCAAAATGTCCCCCACCACCACTTGTTGCCACTCTTTCGTCACGATTTCGCCATGACGCCCCAGCACTTTGCAATGTCGAGAGTTCTGAACATGGTCGGCGTCGTGACGCTTTTTGTCCTCGACGCCTTGCTTGATCATCGAAACCAACAAGACGACGACCAATGGACCTGCCGTCGTGTACTTGTTTGTTGGAGACCACGGTGTGGCCACTTGAAGGATCGATATCACCAAAAAGTAACAATTGGCGATAACTCTGAAAAACTCAAACAGCATCTTCGGGACGAAGCTCACGATCGTATACTTGGACGTTGTCACGTAGTTGTCTGCGTATCTGCCGTCGCGTCGCAGTCGGTCATTCTCCTCGTCATTATTGAGGTGGACTTTGCGGAAGCTTCCTGCCGAGCTTGCCATAGAGCTCTGACTGTAAACGAAAGCAGCCTCGGGTAGCGATAGCTTCACTGAAGTCGCGGCAATTGAGCTTGTCGGGTGGGGTGAAGGAAGAGGCGCAAGAGGAGTTTCGCTTGCCCAGAATGCCACGGAGGTGTCGTCTCTATTCGTGGCGTTGTATATTTTAGGAACATTCGGACATGATTTACTATAGTGGCCATTTTGAGCTCGCCCCGCTCAGCCAGCTACGAACTTGGGTTGATTACTTCACGCCACGTTCCCTTCGCGATTTAATTGCTCCTTTTAGAAATCTGTGCGACAGTGCAACGACCATTGGATGGTTTGTACAGTGTTCATTTATACTTGTAAGTACGAATGGAGTGCTTTTTGACATGGTGTCCAGGTTGCGTCTACCTCGCAAAGGCGACAAAGGCGCCCGTTTGTTCTAGAGTAGCAGTTCGTTCTCACCCAACTTTAGAATACACTTCAACTTGAATAATACAAAAGTCCAGTCAATCTGCAGCCAGCACTATGCTAGCACTCCCAAGTCATGCCAAGGCACGGAGAAGCTCTGGATTTTTATGTAGTTTATGACTTCGTTCCATCTTGAACAATCTCGCGGTACCAAATCATAAAGGTATTAATGTAAGGACGTTTTGAAGCAAATAGGTAACAAAAAGCATAAATATATACAAGCTATTCGTTTCTATAGTGATTACTGGCACTCGTATCGCCCTAACAACTGGATAAAATCCAAGAATTTATGGTCCACATAGTAACCAGGTTACACGCAGGTTACGCACCACTCGCGCCGCCCTTCATCGACGATAATGATGGCGACGCTGGCACAGATCGCTTCCGACGTGACCATGGTACGACCCCCAGTCATCGCTTCTCACTCTTCGCCTTTACTTACTCTGTCATCTGTCTCTTCACCGTCTAACCCATCCCTTTCCGCAGGCCGACGGCGCGCTGTTCGGGTACGAAGAGGAGGCCACTCGCCAGCCATTCGCCGTACAGACGTGGACCTCGTACCTGCGTGCGATGGCCGACGCGCCACTCGCCGAACGATGCAAAGTATACGAGCGCGGGCTGCAGTCCCTACCGCGCAGCTACAAGCTCTGGAAGCTCTACCTGGACGACGTGTACGAGACGCAAGTGCGCGGACAACGCGTGGACTCCCCGCTGTTCGCGCAGCTCGTAGCGCTGTACGAGCGCGCACTGACCCAGCTGTCCACGATGCCCAGACTGTGGCTCAACTACCTCAACGTGCTGCGCGAGATGCGCGTAGTGACTGCGCGCCGCCACGTGTTCGACAGAGCGCTACGGGCGCTGCCCATTACCCAACACCACCGCATTTGGACACCGTACCTGGCTTTCGTCAAGCATATTGGCGTACCTGGCACGGCTATACGTGTGTACAGGAGATATCTGATGCTGGAACCTACAAAGCGAGGAGAGTTTGTTGACTATTTGGTGTCAGTGGAGCACTACGAAGAGGCGAGCTTGCAACTTGTGAAGCTCATCGAGTTGACGGAGGAGAAGAAAAACATCACGGACCGCACATCCCACAGCATGTGGATGCAGCTCTGCGAGATGGTGTCGCAGCACCCGACCCGCGTGGCGAAGTCGCTAGATGTGGAAGCGATTCTGCGTAGTGGGATGGCCCGGTTTAGTGACGAGGTGGGACGCCTCTGGTGCTCGTTGGCGACGTATTTTGTGCGACTGGGCATGTTTGAGTCGGCGCGGGATGTGTATGAAGAGGGCATTCGCACGGTGCTTACGGTGCGCGACTTCAGTATGATATTCGATGCTTACGTCAAGTTTATTGAGGCCATGCTTACGGCGGAGATGGATCTGGCAGCGGGAGGCGAAGAAGAGGAAGATGACGACGAAGAAGATGAGGTGGACCACCAAGCACAGGTCGATCGTCTGCTGAAGGTGTACGAGGATGTGGCGGAACGACGCCCCCTGCTGCTTAACTCGGTTCTCCTCCGACAGAACCCACACAATGTGCGTGAGTGGGAAAAGCGAGTGGAGCTTGTCAAGTCCGATGTACAGAAAGTCATTCGGACATACGCTGAAGCAGTCAAGACGGTGGATCCGGTCAAGTCTGGTGGACGGCTGCCAACGCTTTGGATCCGATTCGCCAAGTTCTACGACGAGCATGGTGATTTAAACAACGCGCGTGCTATTTTCAAGAAGGCCGTTGATGTGGAATTCCGCAATCCCCAGGAGCTCGCTGCCGTGTACTGCGAGTGGGCCGAACTGGAACTTTGTCACGAAAACTTCGATGAAGCGCTTGAAATTGTGCGGGGTGCTTGCACCACGCCAGCTTCGCGAGCTATTCGTCAACGCAAGCAACAAACACTTACGGCCAAGGACAACGTGCACCTTAGTGTGAAACTTTGGACTTTGCGTCTCGATCTTGAAGAGAGTCTGGGAGATCTCGAATCGACTCGTGCTGCATACAACGAGGTCTTTGAGCTAAAGATCATCACGCCACAGATGGTGCTGAACTTCGCGGCATGCCTGGAGGAGAACAAGTACTTTGAGGAATCGTTCCGCGTGTACGAACGCGGTCTAGCACTTTTTCCGAAATTCCCGCACGCAGGTGAACTGTGGCAGAGCTACTTGACCAAGTTTGTGAAGCGTTATGGAGGCACCAAGATGGAGCGTACCCGTGATTTGTTCGAGCAGGCGATTCGTGCCGCCCCGACGAAGTCTGTACGTGCTTTTTACGAAAAGTTTGCCGAGTTTGAAGAGCAGCACGGTATGCTACGCAATGTAATGTCTATTTATGAGCGCGCGTCCGACGCCGTACCTGACGGCGATAAGCTGGCAATTTACGACAAGCACATCAAAAAGGCGCAAAAGTTCTTTGGCGTCGCGAAGGTACGGGATGTGTATCAACGAGGCATTGCCAAGCTGCCCGACAAGTGTGTCCCGCATCTCTGTCTCAAATTTGCTCAAATGGAGACAAAACTGGGTGAATTCGATCGCGCGCGAGCCATTTACGCACATGCATCCCAATTCTGCGACCCGCGTAAGCATGAAAAGTTTTTCTGGAAGGCGTGGCACGAGTTCGAAGTCTCCTACGGCTCCGAGCACACGTTCCTCGAAATGCTGCGCATTAAGCGCTCTGTGGTGGCTCAGTACTCTCAAGTGAACTATGTCGTTTCTGAAATTGCTCCTCAGGAGGAGGAATCATCAAAGATTGCTGGAATGGTCGCAGCGTCATCATTAACATCAGCGGCAGCAGTTCCTGGCGATGCCATGGCTGCTTTGGAAGCGCAACTTGATGTGCCGCCCACTAGCGAAGGAAACTCTGCAAAGAAGCGGAAGGGGGAAGCTATGGAGTCCGAAACTGAGCGTAACGTGCGTCAGAAACAGATCGTGGAGGTGGCAAATGAAGAAGAGATCGATTTGGATGACGAAGAGGAAGAGGAAGCAGCAGGAGGAGAGCCCGACATCGAAGAGCGCGAGCTCCCGTCAACCTTGCTTGGTGGTAGTGTCGAGGCATCGGAATGAGGTAACAGCGACAGTAAATCTACTTGATATAGTAGACATCACTGGAATGCCCCTTTATTGGGGCTCAAATTCAAGAGAGAGACCAAATAATTGACCGTCATCGGGTAGTCCATATGACCTTCAAGAGGTTTGTTTATCCTCCGGTCTATTTTTTCATTGTCTATTTTGGCTGAAGGTTGTTTTCAATGACTTATTGGTATGGCATAATAGTGGTGAGGACACGAAGCGTATGTAAGAAAGGTCAAGCGTTGCATCAAGTCTTAATAGCTGATGGCTTACGATCCGTATAAATCCTTGCTTGCCAATGCGAGTCGGGAGCATTTAAAGCGCAACGCTGACCTCAACACCCACCTTGTGGGCAATGTTTTCCTCCCGGCCATTGACTCGCACCACAAGAAGAACCCATCGGTATCAACTGCTTCATTCAAACACTTGAAAGTGATTGAGCAATGCATTATGGCGGAGAATCAGCGCGAGGAACGATTGGCAAAGTGCGCGACGATTACAGAGCGACGAATTATGACAAAGAAGTTTCAAATGCAGCGTGAGCGCGAGAGGCAGTTGGTCCAGTCACTCATGCTCGGAAATTATCCCGAGCGGGAGCACGAAATTAAGCTCCTTGAGAAAGAAGTAGTTGATGTGACCATGCCCCGGCAGCAACTCAACCAGGAGATCGCGGCACTCAGTGCCAGGGTTGCTACTCCAGATCGTGTGTTTCGTAAAGCGGATGTCACTGGTGGTGTGCCAAAAGCAAAGCCGCACGCGCACAAGAAATTCAAGCTCCCTGAGTGCAATGGATCCCCCGGCAAGACGTGTAATGCAAGAGCGCAAAATGCAGCATCGGTCAAGCTTACGGCGCCACTAAGAGGGGCTCTATTAAGTCCAGGAGAGACTCAAATCGTGGCAAATGAGCCGCCCACTCGAAAGGAGCGAAGTCCGTTGCGGTCAGCAAAAAGTGACAGCAGTGTGAGATCTCCCAAGACCCAAGTGATAATGTCCAGCGAAAGTCCCACTACAATCGCAGTGGGATCGGAGCCAGCAACTTCTCCGAATCGAAGGGTGCGCTCGCCATATATTTCTATGCAGCGCCATCAAGCCAAATCGGCCACACAGCTTTCATCCTTGTCCATCAAAACAGCGGAAAAGGAAGCAGCAAAGCGATTGGCAAACGCTATCGGAGATGACGAGAGCGAAGAAATCTCAGTAGCATTTGAGGGAGTGTTTAGTTTCTCCGAAGCCCAACGACTCGCAGGGGCAATGGGGAGCGATGCCCAATTGCTGAAAGAGAAGTGCGAGACGATTCTCGCTGAGATTGCCACACAAACTACGCCACGTTTGCTAGAAGACGCCAAGCAGGAGAATAGCGTTGCGAAGGCGTTTTCACGATTGGAGCTTCCCCAGGAGGTTCCGTCTCTAGTTGCCGCGTTCACTCAAAATGCAACAGCAACAACACCGCGTCGCCCTCAGTCTGACCGTGCCCAACGTGCAACACGTCAATCGTTTCTTGAGAGTCTCGCAAGTGAGAACAAGATGCTGCAAGAACGAAAGAGAGTTATCGCTGAACAGGCTGACAACGATGTTAACGTAGGAAGCGAAACCACGCACGAGCATCAGACGCTTGCTGGCGATAAAGTCAACTCCCAAGCGGATGAAGAAGAAGACTCAATCATAGGCCCGAAAGACGCGCTCTATCTAAATGAAATTCCAGGTGTAAAAGAGGAATATGACTCCGATTTCGGTGACCAGGATCTTGTCACTGAAGAGGACGCGGACGAAGATCTGGAGACTGATGTTGCCGAGATCCTCTTCGATCTGGTCGACATGGTAGTCGCAGCAGTCGCAGAGGAAGATAAGGAAAAGGTTATCATACAAAGCCCACGCACCGTTTCGCCGCGACCGCGCTCGTCAATGGTATGGATCATCTCTCGCAATAGCACTCACGCTCTACTCCTCCGTGTAACAATTGCTGTTGTTTTGATTATTCTGCTATGCCAGGGCCCAACAACCAAGTACGTGCTGCGGATCCAGTCCTTGTTCCGTGGGTACCGTGCGCGCATCGCGTTCCGTCTCGCTCTCTATGAGGACGCGCTGAGCTGCGGCGTACTCGGCGCGATGCCCGGCACGACCCAGGGCCAGTCGGGCTGGTACCTGGACCCGAAGCGTCTCATGGCCTACTACTTCGTGATCCCCGAGCCCGACGGCGAGTGGGAGCAGAAGTTCACGCTGCGCTGCAGCCGCCTCGTGCTCACGCCGTACGAGATGCGGCAAGAGGTGCTCAGCAAAACGCCGGCGGGTCTGCTTCAGCTGCTTCAGGCCCCCGTCGAAAGAAGAGAAGAGGAAGAGTAATGGGTGTCCGCAAGGCGCAAATGCAATGCAATTTCAACAAGCACCCCTCTACTCAGATCTGATTCCTCTAGCCGCGCGCGTCACGCGCTGTTTTCGCCTGTGAAACTGCAGCGACCATCACTCTTCTAGGGTTGGGGAACTACATATACTGTTTTCAAGTGCCTATTTCCCCTTTACAGTTCTTTCAGAAGGGAACGAGTTGCTGGTTCCGCCGCTATAGGACGCGCGAGCGATCTCCTTGGACGCCGCGTTAAGTCCCGTACTCTAGCCTCTTCCAAACCATCGACGACGAGCGGTGTGTCACTGCCGAGCTGCTGGAGAGCCACGTACGTGGCTGACATCACCCGAGGAATCAGAGTATAGAGGCCTCACGCATATACTGTATTTGTTGCTGCTGCTGGGTCGGGAATAGCTGGGCGATATTAATTTAGACAAAGCAAGGTGTATAGACCACCATGGCCAGCGGGCGAGACAGCGACTTCTACGTGAACGTGACGCGCGATGGCTGTCGAGACGGCTTCGACGTGGAGGAGAGATCCATCACGCCCAGTGTTCGGCTGCAAGACGACGCAGAGTACACCGACGTGCTGTATCCGAGACCATTGGAGGTCATGTCGCCTACGTCGTCCAGCAGCAACGGCTCGGGGGACGAATTCTACCCGAGTGGTCATCAGATGAAGCACAGAGCTGCTGCAGGTTTAAGAGTGCCGGCGGCTGCAGCACCGACGTCAGCTACAGCTACCGAGACAGATTCAGATTTGGAAGAGAGCCCCAGCGGCGTAGGCAAGGAAAAGGAGCACGTGATACAAGCCGTGAACGCTGCGGAGGACAAAAGAGGAGTGGGGGTTGGTGATGCCGAAGTTACAGATGATGAAGAGTGCAAAGGCCTTGGAGATACAGCAGGGGAAAAGGATAAAGATCGCTTTAAGCTGGCGATCGCACTGGACTTTGAGACTGATACGAATGCTGCTATGAGCATTGGACCGCCCAGTGTTACTCGGCAGACGTCGAGTAGTTTTTCGGATCTAGGTGACTATGACGATTTTTCGTTTTCTGACGCGATCGCAATACCGAATGGCGGGGGTACTGGCAGCGTGGAGAGCAGCAGTAACTCTGGCACACCCACCACGTTTTACCCTATTTATGAGAATGAGGCCTTTCGGTTCACGCATGCAAGCGTGAGCAATTGTGGATATGGCAGCTATGACGCGATTGAAAAGATTCCTGGAGTATACACAACCAGCCCTGCGAGAAGTGCACGGAGTGCGAACTCACCGACAATGCTGCGGCTCGATAACTACGGCTATAATGGAGGCCGAATTACTCCAACTTATCAACTGACGCAGCCGGCAGATGAGTCGCAGCCGCTTATTGGAGATATCTACCCGGTTTCTGGCGAGGTTATACGACTACGCGTTGATAACGCTGCGTATATAATCTTCTACAAGAGCGATGACAGCGGCGAAGAGCAGAGCGCCAAAAACGAAATGCTATCCATGTCTTCTTCATCGGAGGATGATGCTGATTCTAATGAGTGGAATGAGGAGATTTCTGGAAGAGTGGCCCCGCCTCGTTCGTATGCTTCACTGGGTGCTGCTGGCCACAAGGTGCAAACTGACAACTGCTTCACCAGGGACTACAACCACCCCACGCGGTCTTTGGGTAGAGGTCTATTCCGTGCTTCCACGAGTGTTGGCAGTGCATTCCTCAAGGGTGCAGCTGGACTGGTGAATAAAACTTACCAAGGCGGAGCAAATGGTGGCGTATTTGGATTTGCCAAGGGACTAGGCATGGGAATGCTTGGCCTGGGTACGCACACGGTAAAGGGCGCGTTCCGAGGAGTTGGGCAGGTGACACACCTGGTCGGTGAGATGGTATTGGGAACCGCGCCACATTTCAGCATTGATGGTACGCTGGTGCTTACTAACTACCGTATAATCTGGCAAGCGCTTAGTACGAAAGACGCGATGGAAATCCCTCTGGCATCCATCTTGTCTGCCGAGAGTTCGACGACAGCGCCTCATGTCGCCAACATTGAAGGCAAGCACCTACTGCGTGCCTCTTTGGCATTCCAGGACGAAACTACGTGCTCAGATTTCTTGGGCTGCATTTGGGAGCTCTACACGACAGGTGGTTTACCTCCTCATTATCTATTCGCGCACATGCACTATCAGGCATTGCGGCATAAGGAGGAGGTGAAGACGGCGAATGGAACTGGTCTTGAGACAACGAACGACGCGTTTTATGATGCAGAGGAGGACTATCGCCGTCTAAAGCTGCTGGACGAAGATAGCTGGATGCAGCTGTATGATAACTCGGATTACACCATGTTTCCATCTTATCCTGATACGTTTGTGATCCCGTCGGTGCTGGACGAGGATGATCTCCGCGAGCTAAGCGCTTATCGCAGTGCAAGCCGCATCCCCGCAGTAGTGTGGCGTCACCCGCACACGGGGGCGCTTGTGTGCAGATGCGCTCAACCATGCACAGGATTAGGCGGATATGTTGTTGAGGCCGACCAGAAGATGGTTTCCGCTCTTCAACACGCAACGAGTGCGTATGGTGACGCGAAGTTCCACTTTTTTGATGCGCGAAGCCAAATGGCGGCGGCGGCCAACTCGGCACAAGGCAAAGGAACGGAGGATCCACGAAACTACCCGAACTCGGAGCTCCATTTTTGCGATATCGCGAATATTCACGCCGTGCGTTCATCATATGCATCGCTTGCGTCCGTGTGCCAACCTGGTCAGGAACGAGAGAGCAGTGGCTGGCTGCTTCAGCTGCGGAACACTTTTTGGTTTCTGCATTTGTCGAATATCCTTTCCACGTCGCAGGAAATCTGTCGATATCTCAGTCAGGGGGATTCAGTGATGATTCATTGCAGTGATGGGTGGGACCGTACTCCACAGCTCACAGCCATGGTGCAGCTGTTGCTAGATCCGTACTACCGCACCGTGCGGGGACTATTATGTCTAGTTGAGAAGGAATGGTGCTCTTTTGGACACCTGTTTCGATTCCGCTATGGGCATGGCGAAGGTCCAGGCCAGCAAGAGCTCGAGGAACAGTCTCCAGTGTTCATTCAGTGGCTGGATGCGTTGTGGCAGATTTGGCGCCAACAACCGTGGGCATTTGAGTTCAATGAAGCACTTCTCTCGGCACTTTACGAAACCATTTTCTCTGGGCTGTATGGCAACTTCCTGTACAACAACGAGCGACAGCGAAAACAAGAGGAGGCAAGTGCGCCCACCCGATCGCTGTGGTTCGTTTTGTTGGAGCATGTGGAAAAGTACGTGAATTTGGAATACGACAGCGCCAAGAACTTTAACAGCGTTGGATTAGTACTCCCGTTCTCGTCAGAAGAAAACGACTTGGTGATGTGGGTAAACCACTTCGTCTATGCTGACCCCGTATGCCGGAAGTACGAGTAAGAAATTCTCGATGCGACCCCATAGAGGATTCTTTCACGAAGGAGATGGCTATTAGGATAAAAGGATCGAGGTGATGTAACCAGGCGATGTGCTGTTACGTTATGGTTACGCAATGTAACGCCGTCGAGGACTGTCCTCAGGCGAGCATCATTTCGAGAAATTCGAGAACTTGGAGCTCGAACTTGTCCACCAAGAGGTGTTTGTCGCTGGAGAAGGTAATGAGTTACGGCAACGGACTATTATCGTCTTGCAAAAGTTCAGAAGAAGCAACGTACATGAATTCCGCCGCTGGATCGCGCACATTTTCTGACGGAGAAGAGTGGCACCGATTCTCCCCACCGGGATTTGTCATGTTGCTGCAGACAGCACTGCTATGCGGCAGAGCTAAAAAATGCAATTATTAGGTAGAGTAGGTTAGCAGTAGGTAAGATAGGATAAGCTGTTAGTGTTGTAGAACTAGGAAGGTGAATCGCCAAAACGAATGAGGCTGACCGACCTGGTGGCGGTGCTGCTGCCAGCTGGCGCTTTCGGTGAGATTTGGACTTCATTTGCAGATCATTGCTTGGTAGAGTTTGCCTAAACTTTACACTGGTTTTTTGATGGCGTACCACATCGATGGCATTTTGCTCTTGCTGCTCGGAATCATCACAGACGTGTACAGGTAGTAGTTGAAATTGTGGCACATCGATATCTGGATCGCTGTCTGTGCTGTCACCCCGTCTGCTACAAGCTGCGATTGCCATAGTAGAGGAAAGAGGAAACAGTATCGTAACTTCTCTTAGCCACCACGAGATATTATCAGAAGGAGAAACAAACCTGACACTTCAGGAGAAACTTCGTGCTCCTTTTCCCATCGAATGATTTCTGCCGCAGCAGCTAGCTCTTGAGAAATTGACGGGATTGCTGAGACTGTAAGTGAGCGCTGCATTTGCTTCCCAAGCTCATGTTGAACAGCGCCAACATCTCGGCTAAGATTTCTGGATGTGTTTGTTGAAGGTTCTACAAGAGCCACTTCAGCCATGTGCTCATTCTCCCACTGAACGATCTCTGCTGCCGCCTCCAAGTCGTCCCAGAAGTATTCAGGTCGTGTTTGTTCCGTCTCGATTTCCTGATTCGCTGTAGGAAGGTTCTCTGGAGTAACAACACGATGAGTCTTGCTCTGTGGTTGCACTGTTGATGTTCTTGCCTCCCTCCATGAGGCTTGGAGTGTGGGCTGGATTTGCTGACGTCGGGGAACAATCGAAGGCTGCAAGCCGCGTCGCGATTTATCTATAGGATCCGGTTGAATGACAACCGGAGGTTGGACATGAACCATCTTTGAGGCGCGTCGTTGTTTAGCAAGCGCTTCTCGTCGTCTCTTTTCAATACGCTCTTGCTGCTCCTTCGTCAGCGTCCCGGGCGAATTGGAGGGGAGCCGTCGTCTCTCAAGCGCTTCTCGTCGTCTCGTCTCGACCAGCTCTTGCTGTTCCTTTGTCAGCGCCTCGGGCGAGCTGGAGACGACTGCAACATCGACCCGCGGTACGCTCTCTGGAGTCCTAGCCACCTCTCGATTCACCGCCGGAGCAGGCGCAATAGTTGCAATCACCTGCGAAGCTGATGACAGCAACCCGTTCTTGATTAAGACTTCGCGAGCTATCTCTTGCGGGGTCTTGGTCACGCGGTTCTTCTCAGCATCTGGACCACGTTGACGTTAGTTAACACCCTCTCCATGCTGAACAGGAGAGTAACATACAAGTCTTCGCCTTGTCTAGGATCTTCTTCCCGTACAGTCTCTCAATCTGAAATGTTCAATAAACAATGCACACCACTCCTCAGTGTAATTCCATGTCGAAACGGTGCTCAGTCGCCCCGCACCTCGGCCCATTGCCCCTTATTGGCCAGCTCTCGCACGTGCTTCTTCTTAGCTGCCACACTCTGCTTTTTCTTGGGCCCAGAAAATGTAGGAGCCCCGCGCTTCTGCCTTGGCGCGCTCTGCTTGGCTGGCATTTCGACTCCGCACTAACGAACTAAAGTTGAAGTGAAACTTGTCAAAAGTTGTAGCTAACGCATTTGGCTACATTTTTCTCTAATACCATGGTCATTGGACTAATTCCTTGCCTAGTTTTTGGGAGGAGGCAGCACTTCGTCACTCCAAAAGCCCCAGCAGTTGCCCATGCACGTAGCCAAACCACAGGTACGGCAATGTATGGGGCGAGGGTCCAGCGCCAATATCGCCGCTGCATCCTCCGGGTTTGCGTCGATGGTGTCCAGGCGAGCTGCAATTTTCTTCAGCTGGTTGCGGATAGAGCGACGCTTGTTCTTGCTGCTGGTCTTGTCCTCTAGGAGATCAGCGAGGATCTTCTCGAGCGCCTTCTGCTGCTCAAACAGCTCGACCCGCGGGACGTACTGCAGAAAAGTGACGTAGCTGTGTTTGAGGTACTGGTGGTCCGTGCAGTGCACCTCACCGCGACGAGAGTAGTAACAGCTATCACACACCAGCACCAGGTCACGGCACACAGTGCACACTTTACGTCCGCTGAACTCGTCATACGGCACCTGACACTCAATGCACTTGCCTACAATTTCGTTGCTGTTTTGCGCTCCCATGAGAACCCTAACGAGAAAAAGTGCTAATTAGATTCTCGTATCCGCCAAGTTCACCAAAATATCGATCACTCACCGCTTGTCAAACACGAAATTCTTGCCACGGAAGAAGCCCCCATCCTGATACGCCTCAAGGTACTTGTGAATGCCGCCTTTGAGGTGGTGCACGTCGTTCACTCCTTGGCTTCGCAGGAAGTTGGACGCCTTCTCACAACGAATGCCGCCAGTGCAGTACATCAAGACCTTCTTGTCCTTCATCTCGTCCACGCGCTTCTGCAGGAACGTGTAGTACTCGGAGAAGTTCTTGACCTTGGGGTCCACGGCGTTTTCGAAATGACCTATGGATGTGGGGACATGCATGACGATATCCTATTAGATCAAACGATTAGTAGTGCGTTGTGCAGCGTCATAGAATATCGCACCACAGAGATATTCCTTGTGCGCCCGCACGTCTAGAACAACTGTGCTCTCCTTGTCTTTCACCGCCTGCCGCATTGCCTCATGGAACTGCTGCGGCGTCAAATATCCTCGCTCCTCATCGGAAGCTGTCATGTCCGGTCGAGCGACGACTCCTCCAGTGGACACGATCTCCTTGACGTGCTTGACGATAAGCCCCACGAACGGTGGCTCCTCATGTGCATGAAAGCTATGTTTGAAGTCCTCTGGGTCCATGGCGAACACCTCGTGCGCGCACAAGAAGGCGATGTACTCGTCGATCCTATCACGCGACGGGCTGGAGAGCGTGGCGTTGATGCCCTCCTCGCTGATGAGGATGCGGCCTACGAGGCCCAGGCTCTCGCATAGCTCCAGCTGCTCCTGCTTAAGCTCTAGCGGACCCTCTACCTCCGCGTACTTGTAGAAGAGGATCACAGCATAGCCGGCAGTTACCATTGTTGTCAAGTATGACGATGAATGGCGCACCACCGCACAAGTTTGAGGTTGCAGTTCAAATACCTTCGAGATATGATATCTGTTTTCAACATCCTGCTTTCCTGTCAGAGTCGATACCATTTGCAGACGAAGAGCTCCATTGTGATGACGACCAAAGGTGGCGTCGCGCAGGAGCCCAACAAGGAACCCGTAGCCAATGGGACGCCCAGTCCAGGCAAGCGCAATGCGAACAAGGCGAAGAGACTCCTTCCGATGGAGTTGCGCGTGCGTGACGACCTCTGTCAATTGAGTTTTGCTGCTGGAAGATCGACTGGTTGATAGACGATGTGCTGGTTGCTGGTAGAAACGCCGTCGAGCTGCCAAGCTGCAAGTGTCTGCTGAAAAGAAGGCGCGGGTGGAATTAAGCGCGACCTCAACGCCTGAGACGCCATCAATAACTACCAGGTTCAGTGCGAACAGCAAATGCGTTGGTGAGGTGTGAAATCGCTCACGTAAGTTATTTGTCTAGGTCTCCTAAATCAACCGATGGAGTTAGAGAGGACAAGCAGCCAGGTCAGGTCTTTCATGAAGATCAATCGTCACCGGCTGAAACACTGAAGAAGGCATCTCCATTAAAATCGACGCCGCAAAAATCACCCCCAGACAAGGCATTAACTGCTACTGCGTCTACGCGCTTGCATTCGCTTTATGACGCATCATTGCTGAGTCAAAAGAGACAACTTGCTCCAGGTGCAAACGTTCTAAATACCTTTCAGGTTACTGACTCGACATGGATTTTTGGACGATGCGAGGCGAGTTATTCACATTTCGCTATGAAATCAGGTTGCAGAGTTGCCAGTGGACATTGTGCCCAAGACGAAATTGGTCATTCTTACCGCGTTTCCTTATCCTTTTCAGCGCATCAAGTACGTGATGCCGGTGTGTTAAGGATCAAAGCATTTGGTTTGATTTAATTCGTACTGACAAATGTGGTATGCTGCTCCAAACATACATCCAGCTCAAAAATTAAGCAGCAGGCACTGCAGAGTTTCATCGCTGGTGGTGGGAGTGGTGCACATCAGTCTTCTTCTCTGAGCACAGCGGTGCGATGGCAGCAAGCATTACACTATTTCGTACACCCTGCAGACGCTGTGCCCACATCCATTCTACTCAACCGAGCCACAGCAACAAGTCCAAGTGAACCGTTACTGGGTGGTCTCAAAGGCGAACGCAAACGAGAAGACAAATCCTATTTTACAGCGCGCTGGAACACGTGGCAGGAAGCATTTCGCGACGTATACATGAGCTTCCGTCGATACGCTAGCATCAATACTGGCGGTGCCATCCAGGATGGATCATTCTATCTTCGTTCAAGCGAGTTTGTCGTTTACTTTGTCTATGATTCCGACAGTCAGGAGGCAACAGAACATGGCTCTTCAATTATCAACTTGTGCCGACAACATGATGAAAAGCACGAGGCCTCTGGACAATCGACTCGAGACACCAAGACCCGTTGTCTCCGCGCTGTGATGTCGCAGTCAAGTGCAAGAATTCGCAAGGTACTGCACCACCTCAATGTGGCGTATACCATGCCGTACATCAAGCAAAACGAGACACAGCGCGAGGTCGGAGAGTTCTGTTTGCTTGACGAAGAGCTCGAGGCAACTCGTAAGAGAAACAAGGATCGACACGGTGGCACGATGTTCGCGCCTGTGACTGGCACTAAAGCTGCTCCAGAAAATATGTATGGCGCCGACTCGCTGCTGCTCTTCCATGGCCACAATGCTGTCCACGGACTCTACGAGTTCCTGATCAACCGAGCGCGTACGTGAAACCCTGACCCGCTTGCTTTAAGCTGCCGAGTATCTAACCAATCGTATTCACTATTGCAGCCATGTCAAACCAAGACGTACCGGAGTTGTTTGGTTTGCACCCCTTCGCGAACGCTTCCATCAAAAGCTTAGAGGTGACTTCGTTTGGTCGCGTGGGTGCTGCAACGAACGAGTCGGTATCGGAAGACCAGCCTTCTCGATCCGCAACACTCTTTCGGATTGAAATTTTGGGCTTCTGCTTCCCTTCCAGCATCGCGAGGCTACTTGCTGCGCTCAAGGACGAGTGGGAAGCAACCAGTGCGTCGTACGGCTCGTTGACATCGTCTAGAAAGGAGAATACGACTGGAGGGAGAAATGGCCATATCGCATTACAAACATATATGGAGGCTTTAGCGGGTGCCGAGCGGCTGAATGCAGTCAAGCTGGACGAGCAGGTTGCACGAAATGCTGGCGAGAAGCACGGAGACCGACAAGAGCGTCGGAAGCGTCAGCAAGAGCTCGAGTTTTCCAAGCGACGCATGGAGGTTGCTGTAGTGACGAAGATGGAAAGCCGCTACGACGTGGAAACTACAACCCGGGCGCTTGCTGTCCGGCGATGAATCCTCGCCGCAATCTTTTGCCGGTCGTTTGGTTTCTCTTTGTGCGTTTGTGGTGATGTGGACGGCTGGAACGGAGGAATACCGGTACCCAAGTCGTGTGTTGGACGCTTCACCAAAATTCGAGCAGGCAGCTACTGGACGTAGGTAATCTGGCGATGACATGGACAAGATCGCTTTGAGCTTGTTAAGGGCGCAAACAACCAGACGTTGAGCCACCGACGTGTAATTGTGCTTTCAACAAGGAAGGGCCCACAGGGTAACTGCCCCGCAAGTTGGCCACAAGTATGTACATGTATTGTACGTTCTCGAGCGCAGATGCAGCAGGGTGGCGTGGCGGCAGCTCAGCCATGTACTGCTCGGTCCGGTTGGAGCCGTCACATAAAATTTAGGCAAGCAGCGCCTCACAAGTTGGCAGTGAATATGATTTGCTTGGGCTTTTCACCAGTGTGTCACAACGTCCAGGAGCTACGGCGGATGTTACTGCTTGAACACTGTTGTACCGTACAACACAGACGAATTTGTTCCACCCGCCCGCCAGGCCAGCCAGCTACATACCGTACAGTATACGGAGCCCCATTTCTTTTGGCAAGGGCCAATTTCTCCTCGTGGTGATCACTTCCGTCAAAGCAGAGCCCACGTTTTCCTGCGCGGTGGCGCAGCAGCTGTTCTGCAGCTTGTTTCGCCTATCAGCTGGAGGAGAAGGTGGTGCGCATCCCGGAACGAACTTCGTCCTCCGTCACGAAGGGCGCACCTCAAGAAATGTACATGAATGCGAGATTCGGTGCAGCCATCCGCTTCTTTGTCTTTATCAGCACTATTGAGTAGTGACAGATTCTGGCTGCGTGATATTATAAGATTTATGAAGGGATTGTGTTGTCTCCCAACTCTACAAATAATTTGTGGAGGGGGTGAAACACAACTCGCTTGGCAAGCCGAAAACAATGCTTGTGTGATTTCGTCATCCATGTGAGGAGAAAGCACGCGGTGTTACCGGATTATATATACCCAAGAGCAAATGCCATAACCCGTGACATCTGTTTACAAGATTGTGTCAATAGTATGAGCTTTATCTCCGCTCTGGCTGCGTGCAAGTGCGAACGCTGCCCATCGAGCAAGCGGTGCGGAATCCGGATGGCTGCCGCGCAAGTGCCAGGACAAACCACGTTCCTTCTGCGAGCGCGGCAGTCGGTAAGTTGCTATTAAAAGTGGCGATCCTATCTTCAACTCGGAAGATACAAAACAACAAGGGCGCTGATTTCGTTCGCAGCGAGGACATCAAGCAAGCTCTTCGGCTTTGCAGGTCACCGCTCGTCTTCGGCATTGACCGCGTGCGGTCATTGCTATTCGGTCCCCCAAGACGGCATTGCCTTGGCACATCGCGCTCCAAACAAAAGCCATGATTTCAATTCCGGATTCCTTTGCAGTCAGGAGTTTCTTGCGGCTTCGAACAGAACGCTGATCGAAGGCGCAGCGTTTTACAGCCTCTCCTTATTGGCCTACTTAGTGCATCCGTCAGGCAGCCAAAGCTGTGGATAATCTCGGCTGCGAGCGGCGTCAAAACTGAGTCTCTCCACGCGCACTACATGAATTTCGGTCGCTTGACTTGGTTTTTGTATGCCGCATCGCCTCTTTTCCCGATCGGGAAGCACGTGCGCCGCGCTATCCTCATATTGAGACTATATCAAACGCAGCATGATACTTGCAAGCATGAACGCCGCCACCGATAATGCTGTCAACCTGCTATTATATATGGAGCCTGCAGCTGCAGAGCGTTGTAGGTGAATGGCCATGCATTGCGTGGTCGAGGTTTCCGACGGCACTTGTGCCGACACCCGTGACCGCTCATTCGCCTCATCTCTGTAAATATTTCAAGAGATGGGGCGCTTCGTCGATCGATCGAGTCACTGACTCGCCGTCTCTATGCCGACTGGACTTCCCCTCTCAGTCGGCGATTCCCTCGGTTGAGGCAACAAGCGTCAAACTTGAGACTGCACAGGCGCAGCTTATCACAGTGACCCCCCCCCTAGCTGACTTGACCTTCCCTGTAGCGAGTGGTCCATGGGGATCATCGCATGGCTCAGCCTTTTAAAGTTCAACTGGCTGCGCAGATGTAGGACCTGCGGCGTGCGCGGCTCCAAGTGCCTGTGCCGCCGGCCATCGCTGGCGCTCGAGCACATCTTCTTTCTCGAGGAGCGCAAGAATAAGTTTGGCGCGCGCAACTTCAGCCACGTGAGTGACACCATGATGACGTCCAACAGCACCATGTTCGCCAGCAGCACCGACTGCACTGGCCCGGCCAGCACCCTCAGCGGATCCACCGTCGTTATGCGCGGCACCGAGTCTTTTGTCGGCAGCGACGTGAACCCGACGGACTACTACTACCAGACGGTGGCGCCCATCCCGCCGCCTTCCACCAGTTCGGATGGCAACGGCGAGCTCCTGACACCCCGTATGGACAAGAGAACGGAGAAGCAGCTACGCGCCCACGGCGGCAATCGCAGCCACAGACACTCCAAGGTCTCGGCTGCGACCGACGTCCCCATTACGGCCCTCGTTCGCAAACAGTCGGGTCGTATGATGTCCAAGGCAAGACACAACGGTGAGAAGGACATGCAGCCGCCCATCAAGGAGATTGTGACTGGCGACTACATCATCTGCTCGGAAGAGAACATTCCTGTCTCGCTCCCACGCCGTCACCAGCAGAAGCAGATCGTGCCCCACAAGCGGAGACGCTCACGAGCGCAGAGCAACAAAAGCATCAACACGCGCCTGCAGCATAAGGAGGAGCCTGGCGTCTCTTTTCAGTTTTACGGACGCAGCGGAAGCGGTCTCGGTGGCGCGCCAGCTCCCGTCCCCGCGATGATGTCGTCGAACAGGAGCCTTAGCATGAGGAGCAGCAGCAGTACCAACGACTCGTTCGTAATGCGCTCAAACTCCATCTCGTCCACACGTGTGTCGCAGCACTCAGACCGCGTGAGTCTCGAGACAAACTTCGGGTCGCTAAACCCGCAGTCTAACCTCGCCAATACGGGCCGCCTCATTGAGAGCGGGTACGCCCCGAGTATCCAGGAAGACGAGGAGGCGCAGGCGCTGGAACAACTTAACGGCTGGCTTCACGCGTCGTCCGTGTCGACGCAGGACTCGTTCATGTTGTCGCGGTAATTGCATGTTCGTGAGGATCAATGAAGAGGATGGAACAAGATGGAGACGACCGGATCGGATAGCGCGCCCTTCTCCTCGGCAACTAGACAGTTGATTGAAACGTGTGGAAGAATACCCGTGCGAGCCGCCGGGGTTTATTAATTTAAATACTATAGTGCGTTGATATGAAGCCCCACCAACGGCAAGACGTTCTTGATCGAACCTCAAGGCCAGTCCAGTACAGTTTTCGTGCCCATCGCGCTGCTACTCGGCTGCTGGCGCCCAGTTGAAGTGCAGCTGAAATGCAGTTGAGGCGAACCTTAGTTTTATCGTCGAGGCGAGCATGAGTCCGTCGATGGTGTCATGTTTGCTCGTCGGCTCAAGGCGTTCCCATCAACACTGTTGAATCAACAGAAGGGTCATAGTATCCGGATAATGTGTAAAATACATGCTTCGTCAAAGGACCTTTTAGCAGTGCGATTTCAAAATTCGATTGAATCACCCACGATGGGTGGTTTTAATTCGCGTACCGCATCATTATTGCTAAATTCGATTATAGATGTGATGTGGCGCACGCCAGTATTTTTGGCCGCGTTCCTCGCCACGCATTACGCCGAGACCATTGTAACCGCAGATCTCGCGGCCCCCTCTCTCTGTCTCTAATCCCGTCGTAATGGCTTCCACCTCTTCCTTGACCGCCGTGGCCGCTATGGTACAGAATGCACAAAAGCAGTACCTCGAGTGCCGCCGCGGCGTCACTGCCAAGGTGGATGAGGTGAAATTGCTGGACGAGCAGATCGCCGCAGTGTTTCAACAGATCTCGTCGCTTTCCGAGGTCCCCGAGGGCCAAGAGGAGCTCTCTGAGGAGATCAAGGCTGCGACCAAGAGCGTGGGCCGGCTGGAAGTCACGCTGCTTGGCGTTGAGGGCGAGGAGCCTGTTCCCAACGCCACCATCACTGTATCCTTAGACCCGGAGTACGAGGCCGACGAGTACGAGACTGTGGAGGAAGTCATACAGAAGAAGGACGTCGTGGTCACAGATGAGCACGGCCACGTGGTGGAGGAGGGCCAGGTGCCCGAGGAGGACGGTGAGAGCACACCACGCAAGCTTAAAACCACCACCAAGATCACACGCACCGTGATCAAGAAGCGCGTCAAGAAGGAGAAGGTGCCTGTAGTGCGCACGGTGGCCTGGAACGCTGATTTAAAGAGCACGGGGGACGAGGACGAGTTGTCGACAGCGCTGACGTTCCCCGCCACGTTCGTTTTCGACCCCGTGCAATCGCGTGAGGCGGTTGTGACCATCGCGGTCGCTGCGGCTTCATCCGAGGAAGATGATGAAGAGCCCGAGCCGGTGAAGGAGATTGAGGTCCCCGTTTCGTCGCTGTTCCAGGACAACGTGCTTGACAAGTGGTTCACTATCGCCGACGAGGAAGAGGAGGAGGAGCCAACCACGATTACGGAGCTGGTGGAGGAAGCTGTGAAGGAGGTCATTGAAGAGGAGGTTGCTGCGTGGAAGGCTGAGGAGGCCGAGAAGATTAAGGAGGCTGAGAAGGTTGAGGCGACTGAGGAAGCGAAGGAGGCTGAGAAAGTTAAGGAGGCTGAGGAAGCAAAGGAGGCTGAGAAGGTTGAGGAGGCTGAGGAAGCAAAGGAGGCTGCGAAGGCTGAGGAGGCCGAGGAAGCAAAGGAGGCTGAGAAGGCTGAGGAGGCCGAGGAAGCAAAGGAGGCTGAGAAGGTTGAGGAGGCCGAGGAGGCCGAGGAGGCCGAGGAGGTTGACGAGACTGATGTGACTGAGGAGACTGAAAAGACTGAGGATGCTGAGAAGGCTGAGGGAGTCGAGAAAGATGAGGAAGTCGAGAATGCCGAGAAGGTCGCGGAGGACGAGAAGGTCGAGGAGGTCGAGGAGGCTGAGAAGGTCGAGGAGGACGAGGAGGACGAGGAGGACGAGATGGCTGGAGAAAATGAAGAAGCCAAGCCAGCGGGTAGCCGTTTCCACGTGATGGCTACCTTTGCGCTGTCTGAGGCCGAGAAGCTTAGCATTTCAGTGGTAACCCTGTCCAAGAAGAAGCAGGAGGCTGAGGCCGCCCTGCAGATGCTGGAACGGGAGGCTGCCAGCCTGCGCACTAAGTATGAGCGTTTGAACGCGAGTCAGCGTCAGATGAATGCGTCGAGCATTTCCAAACCCACTTCTAGCCTCCTTGGTGGCCGCTTGGGCGCCGGTGGTGTTCCAATGAAGCGCAAGTCGTGGTACCAGACTTCCCGCGAGCGTGCAAGCGCCTTCATCACGAAGCACCAGCAGCAAATTGTTAGCGCTGTCATGTTCACCGGGAGCGTGTTCCTTTTCCATTACAAGGGCGAGATCCTGCTCGCTTAAGTGCTGCATATATCTCTGCGCTCATTGCGGTCTCGTTTTGTTTTGTTGAGTGCTGAGTTCGGCGTTAAGGCGGCGATGCACGAATGCAAGCCAGTGAAGTACAGAGCTTAGCTTTACTAATAGATATCAACAGGTATTGGCATCGTGCTCAATGTCACGGCTGTGGTGTCAAATTAATGTCATCTTCTGGTAGCCATCTTCAAGACGTGGGAAAGCGACCTCCGCTGTCTTCGTATGTGCGGTAAGCGACGAAGTCGGTGAGAAACCTAACAATGATACAGACATGAGGAGCAGTCGCGAATATATGGCCACTTCTTATAAATTAATTGCAGTTAGCTCACCGAACGACATTGTGGCCAAGCTTGCATCGTTGCAGATCTTGCCAAGTGATCCTGCCCGGATGCACTGGTGCCACGGCGTCGAATATCTGAGTCTGTAAGTTACATGCAGTAGCTCATTCGTTCAGTGACTACGTTCCGTTGCGTATCACAGCCATGTGAATTTAGTACTACCCGTAGACGAGCTATGGTTGGTGCGTCGTCCTCGCCTTCGTGCGCATAAATCTTCTCGAGCAGGCTTCGCAGGAAGTAGTCAAGAGTGAAGGCGTCTAGAAACCCTTGCTTCTGGAAGTCGAGAACCCCCCAAAAGAACTGCGAACACAGCCACCAACATCGTATGAGTCAAAGAATAAAAAATGTCAGTCAAACAACTTACTCGAAGCGCAGCAACGGATTCTCTGTCGCTCATAACCAGAGTAAAGTCCAAATACGCATGATAATCCATATCGCCGTTAAACGTCGGTACTTCAGCGAATACTTGCGTCACAAAGGCATATGTCAGGTCGTGAGTCGGCTCATAACCTGTGGGGTTAAAAGCACGCTTTTTCCCGTACTCCTGCAGCTCACTCATGCTAAGCATGCCATTGCCGTCGCGGTCGAGTTGAAGATATTGCTTGTGTACATTCCGAACTAGCGTAGGGTGGAACACGTTGTTCTTCTGGTCGTATCGTTCCCGAAGCGAGCCATCCATTAGCTTAAAGAACTCAGCGAAGCGACTGCAGGTCACCACTTGATGGATCGATAGCCCACGAGAACGAATTTGATGCTGGCCGTGTGGCAACAGCAGCATGCGCGCACAGATAAGCTCGTAGTACTGCTGGAAATCCGCGTCGTCTTGGAGCCCTAGTTCTCTGCTTGAGGCTTGGATTGTCTCGGTGATGAGGGTCACATACATCTTCTCTGACAGCGTTTCATCGTCTTTGTCAGCGCCTTCTTGACCAACTCGTTCCAGAACGAAGCGAGCTACGCGTAGCGACAACTGCAGCTGGTGAAGGTACTCCAGGATTGTGTATCCGCTTATTCTTCCTTGCGTATCCTGTGGAAACTAAAACAAGTGTATGTAAGTTTGTCGTATCGGCAACAGCAACAAAATGATCTCGAGCAGCAGTTTAATACGAAAGCTTTGTACCATGAGAAATCGTGGGACGGACAGCAAGACATCCAACTTCGCGCGCAAGGCGAGTGAATTGCACCAAGAACCCTTTGAGAGGGATCGGTAGTCTTCATACGAGACCATGAGCGTCATTTGAGCGTCGAGCATGCGATCGACTTCGACGATTCCCGTCTTTTTGGCGCGTTGCTTCATCTCTCGCTTTAGATCCATCGACAACCCTGAATCGCCTGCTTCAAATGCCATACGCGAACGTCAGACCCAGTGAGGGCAGCGAATAGTAATTCTACCAGCGATAATTAATCTGTACAGGCAAATGAGTAGATGCACCCAGAAAGGTTAAGGAACTCAGCACTGGAAAGAATGACGGCATCCAATAGAGCCGCCATCCTTCCGCGTCGAATCCGCTCGCCGCACGTGAACGGCGTTCGCTTGCGAGGGAAAAAAAAGCGCGGGATACTCGAAACATGGCTCTTTTCCTTCGTGACTCTAATAGCTGCTACTGGCACTGAAAGCGGCGAGGGAGGCTCCATGTTGTCACTCGAGGACATCCGCTTCAGTGAGCGCCGTTTCGTCGGAAATGGCTACACTAACGAGACACTTTACAACCAATCAACATCGTTTTATGTGGTACACGTATATTGTATTGGAGCTAGTGGAGCCCCAATACGAGCAACCATGGAGCTAGATGCACCCGCGCCGATCAGCGCCGCCGGCGCGGCGGATGGTGCACTGAACGAACTAACGCAAGCACCAGACCCTACGATCGATGCACTCGTCGGTAGCAATACCGCCACTGACCAGGAGGATGTCAACCATGTGCAACAAGAGACGGCATCTGCATCCGATCAACAACTGGATGGCAGTGTCGCCGCACAGGTCGACACGTCCCTGCAGCCAGTGGAGATGGAAAAGGCTGAGGAGAGTGCAATTGCAACAGCAGATGAGGGAGCGGCTACCGTTGCCGACGTACAGGAGGAACCGGTACAGCTAGACGTCGCGATGACGTCGGAGCCGACGGTCGACGCTGCTACTGCGGCTTCAGATCCTGCTGCTGTAGAGAACAAGGGCGATGAGGCATCTGTACAGACAGAGGCTGCTGCCCATGCAAGCTTGCAGCAAGAAGGTGAAGTTTCGGAGGAGAATGATGCAGTTATCGGAGGGGAGGATGACGCAGTGAACGCCTCGACGCATCCAGTTGAGGAAACAGTTACAACTGAAGCGTCTGCAGAAACAGGAGTAGAGGGTCAACTGGAGGACTCAGGACTAAAGACTGCACCGATGGACACGACGGCTGATCATGCAAACAACGGTGACTTGACCACTTCTGCAGAGGCTACGGAAGCGGCAAACGCTGTTATGCGTGAAGAACATGAAGCAGAAAAAGATGCGCCTATGGAGGACACTGGAGCAGATGGTGCGTCATCTCCATCGACGCACGAAGCAAGTGAATATGATCCACCCGCGCCTGCAGTGACAGTGGATTGCGTGCCCCACGGAGAGGACGAATACGACCCGGCCAATCCGTCTCCAGCAGGAACTCCAGTCGCAACCACAGTAGCACCAGATTTTGCTAGCCACCGTCCATCTTCCGAGCAAGAGGAGTATGACCCGGATCATCCATCCATGTTACCGTTGGTATCAGCTCAGGTACCTGTCGCAATGGAAGTGGATCATACGTCGTTGAGTACTGCTGCAGCTGAATCATCTACCGTGACACCAGCAAAGAGGAAGGCCATTGAGCAACCGCATGTGTTTTCCGACGCATCAGCGACTGGAGATAACGACCCCAAGCGGACACGTTACGTCGGTGACAAAAGCAGCCCTCACGATGACGAGCACAAGCACGGTCGCCATCGTCGTGGAAGCGGAGATTCCACTTCATCTTCCAGCAGCAGACACAAACACCACGAAGATGACCACAAGGGGCTCTCTGCTGCGGCGTGGGATCGGCTCATGGACTTCCAGACCAGCGGTGAGTTCCGAGTCACCCAAGTGAGTCGTGCTGCCTTTGCTTCTGTTGGTGCTATGCCTGAGTTTGCTCAGATTGCAATCATTGCCCGATTCGTGCGCACGCCTATGCGGGATGTCCGTGACAAGAACGGACAACTGATGCGCATCTATCGCGAGTACCAGAAGGAGAACCCCCAAGTCGCAGCACTGCAGCCCGTGGGCGCCTTCATTTCGGATTACAAGAGTGATCCAGGTCTTTTTCGCTTCGGCTACGCTCCTCCTCAACCTGCTACTGGCATTTCGAATGTTCATGTGCCATATCAGCGGGACCAACCTCTCGAAGATACGTCGGTAAAGAGTTCTCCTCGACCTACTAGGGGAGCCAATGCGCGACCTGAACCTGAGCGTCATCACCAGAAAAATGTGGACGAGTTTGGGCGTGCTGTACACCTAGATCAAGTAGTTGCCACGGAATCAAATGGATCAGCGCGTACTACAAGTCAAAGGTCGGCGGTAGACCCTCGACTAGCTTCCCGAGGCCGTCAGGGCCCATCTTCGCCAACTGTTCAAGCATTGCCGCAGGCGGCGACAGGCATAAGAGCCGAAGACCCGCGTCGTCGTGATCAGCCACTTCCTCAAAGTAGCAGTGGTGCTGGACGTGATCCCCGTCGTCGAAGCTTGCAGACAACCCAGCAGCCGCCACCTCAAGGAGGAACACCAGGCGCACCTCGTGTCGTGGGGTCGAACGATCTGTACGAACGTCTGCCGGCCCCAGTTAGAGCCGTCGTCGACAGCATGCGTCGCGAAGGCAGGTTGCAGGAGCCGCTTAATGATAACGTCGTCACGCGATTGTTACATCTGCCGGAGCGTGTGGCACTGCAAGCCGTTGAGAATTTCAGCAATGTGGATCTATCCCAGGTGGAGAATTTGCAAGGCTTTCTGGTGGGAATCATTAACCGTGTCAACGAGAAGGCGATTGCATCCGAAAAGCAGCACCGACCGCAGGTGTCTTCGCCCCGCGGACAACCTCCTTCTACGATGCCGGGAGGTGGGGGTTACGGAGCACCGACCCAAGGTGCATCTGTTCTAGGCGGACCTCCTCAAGGTGGACGTATGAATAGCAATAATGGAGCAAATGGCGGTGGCTACCGTGGACAATCAGCTCCTATGACAGCTGGCCCTGGCCCTGCATTGTATGAACGGCCCTACGAGGCCCCGCAGGACCCACGGGATCCGCGTCGTCGACAGCCAGCACCACAAGGACCAACTCAATATGGTGGAGCAGTACGAGGACCACCCCCAGTTGAGACTGCACGGGCTCCTATTGGTATGCCGTCGTTTACTTCACTGCCAATGTCAGTGCAGAACCACATTCATTCCTTGGTGGCGAATCGGACGCTCTCGTCGTTGGAAGAACTTGGTGGTAAGTGCTACGAGGTACTTGGACAGCTATCAGAGCCGTTGGCAAACCAAGTTATCACACGATTTGCTGGCGCGAACCTCTCCAATGTTCGCAACAAGAGCGGATTCCTAATTGGTGTCGTGAAGCGGGCCCGTCAGGAGTACGGGTTCAACTAAATTGCGGCCTGAAAGCGGAACACAACTAAAATAAGTTCATGCGACTACAGTAATCCTTCCTTCTTGGTAAACTTTGTTTTGTTGCCTCATACTTCGAAAAACTTATGTGTATCTTGTAAGACACACAAAACATTCTGTCTATGTATGGTATAGTAAAGCCTCACTTTTTAAATTTCATTTATTAATTCTCAGGAATTAAACTTGATTTTTCAGAAGGGGTTATACTTCACTTTCCAGCTTCAATTAGCAACTAGGTTCATGCGTACAACAGCAGAGTATCCTTTCCTGTCCAATTTTGGAGGCTCCAATCGCTTGTGCTCGTGTCTACGGAGCCATCCGAGGCACGAACGCAGGCAAACCCGTGATGGCACGACCAAGGATGAGGGCGTGCACGTCATGCGTGCCTTCGTAGGTGTTCACAGCCTCCAGGTTCACGACGTGGCGAATGATGTGGTACTCGTCCGAAACACCGTTTCCACCAAGCATGTCACGGGCATTGCGGGCAATCTCAATTGCCTTGCCGCACGAGTTGCGCTTGACCATGGAGATCAATTCCACAGGTGCCTTACCCTCATCGAGCAGACGGCCGACTTGCAGGCATCCCTGAAGGCCGAGCGCCATTTCCGTGCTCATGTCTGCTAGTTTCTTCTGGATAAGCTGGTTGCTGCCCAAAGTATACAGATGACGCACAATATTATTGTCAGCACTAATGCAGGTCGACGCACACAGGTTCAGATCCAAATACATACGCTGCTAATGGAGCGCCGAACTGGTAACGATCGAGGGTGTATTGACGGGCGATGTCCATACACGCGTCTGTTCAAGTTGAAAGAAGAGTTAGAAAAACAATGCTCAACACGTCTGGAAATGCCTTCCAGCTCGTACATGCTGCGCCGAGAGCTCCCCAGGAAATTCCATAGCGAGCACTGTTCAGGCAGCTGAAAGGTCCCTATTATAGTTGCCATATCATGAACAAATAGGTTATTAAATCGAAAACGAAACATTGCTGAAGTAAGCTCTGCTATAGCGTACCTTGAGGCCCTTCACCTTGGGCAGCATGTTCTCCTTGGGAACTTCGACGTCTTCGAGGAAAATCATGCCAGTGGCAGACGCCATCAAGGTTGCTTTACCATCAATATAAGGGGCAGATAGACCGGGGAAGTCCTGCAGGTGCATACCAATTATATGAATCACGCTTGCTAGATCAGCAACGACACAAAACCGCAATGCACCTTCTCCAGGATGAAACCGCGTATATCGTCCTCGTCGTCCTTTGCCCAGACAAGGAAAACATCAGCAATTGGAGCGTTGGTGATCCAGTTCTTGGAGCCGTTAAGAATGTACTTGTCTCCTTTGAGCTTGGCGCGTGTCTCCATCCTTTCATGAAAAAAAAAGTAACAAAAGAGCGCTTAGATGTCTACACAAAAAAAAAAAAAAAATCGCACACTGAACGACTTTAACTCACGAGCCAGGGTCCGATCCGTGGTTTGGCTCTGTCAAGCCGAAACAGCCAATAAGTTCGCCCGTGGCGAGACGCGGGAGGTACTGCACACCACCAACAAGTCGAATAGGATCCACACGCTTGAGAAATGCAGTTCACGCGAAGGTATACAAGCAACACACACTATCGCAAGTGAACTGACACGCACCTTTTCCTTCTGCTCATCCGACCCGAATGTGTTGATCGGGTGCATCACCAGAGACGACTGCACACTCATCGCAGAACGGTACGCACTGTCCACCTGCACTCATACCCCACACATTGGTAAGCTCTCCGTCACTCAATCCAAATTCGCCGATAGATACATACACGCTCCACAGCGTTCGCAATGAGGCCGTAGGACACGTAGCCCACGCCGGCGCAGCCGTAGCCCTTAATCGTGGGGCCAAGGAACCCCATCTCGCCCATTTCCTTCATAATGGAGCGGTCGAACTTGCCCTTTCGATTGGCCTCAACGATGCGCGGTAGCAGTTTGCCCTGGCAGTAGTCGTTGGCCGATTTCTGCAGTGAAACAGCCCACCACTCAGTCTCAAGACGCGTCAGCGACCGCAGCTGAGACCGGTCAGACGCACCTGGATCATGGTCTCCTCGTCCGTCAGCTGGTCCTCCAGCATCAGCGGGTCCCTCCAATTAAAGGCGGCGCGGCCTCCGGCCGTGCCGCGCGTGGCTCCAAGCGCACGCCGACCAGCGATGGGCAGCGAGAAGGTCTTGGCGGCCAGCATGTGCATGTTGCGTAGACCTTGAAAATCCGGATATGACGCTCGTTCGGTGGCATGGTATATCGTGATTGGATGTTTGTATGTGGATGTGGTGTACACCACACGTACTTGAAGATATGGGTGTGCGAAAAGGTGCATCACAAAACGCACTTCAAGTTGGGGGCAATGCATCGGACTGCGGTGTCCTGAGGTGCTACTGCCTCAGGATAGCGGCATTATGTGTGATGTGGGGATCTGCTGACCTCGCTGCACGCGGTTTACACCAATTTAAACGTCAGGATCGAGAAAAACGAGAGATGGCGAGAGGATGCACCGTCAGACCTAGAGTTGGCGTTGTGGTTTCAAGCGATTGTAAGCATTCAACATGTCAGGAGGGAGATTTGCTGAACGGGGATGAGGCTCATGTAGTTATTACTGCGGCTGCAGAACTGTAGCAGGCCGCTGAATGAGAAGTTGGCGCCATTGAGAATGCAGGACGCCCTGCTGACAGTCGTTGAGACTGTGCATGGGCGCGCGCTGATCACTTATGGACGACCTGACAGCGCACCATGGGAGCATATTTGATGATCACTGTGAGAACTTTCCGTTGAGCATGCGCCCCTAGTTGCAAATCGCAGGACCTTCGACATCTGGTAAGCTGTGTCAAGTTCCGCTTGAGGTGCTTGTTGCTTGCGAGGTAAATGTAGAGCGTCCGGTGACAGGGCTGCACGTCTTATCGTAGTTGCAGTTGTCGTCTTGATTCAGATAGCCTCGTCGCAGCCGAAGATGCAACTCGTGCTGTGCTTTTTCCTACATTAGCCATGGGAAAGATGGATAATGAGACCGCTTATCTGGAGCAGAAAAGTTGCTGCTAGATTAAATGAATTTGGCCTTGTGGAGGGTGCGGTACACTTATGATATCTTAGCACAAGTTTGTCATCGAGTCAAGAATTTGGAGGACGAAACAGCGATTAAATAAGCTAAGTGAAACTGAATTTGCTCATGAGTGATTGCAGCAAAGGCGCAACGTCGTGATTCAAAGGTACTGTATTTGTTACCGTAAAGACGCACTGGAAGCTATAATCCTACAATAGCGAACTCACGTGCAGGACCTTTGCAATGAGCTGGGCAACCGCTTCATAAATGCACTCAAAGGCAAGTCAGGCGGATAAGCACACATGATTATGTCATGACTTACCTCTAAATCGACATTAAAACTGTGTTCATGGTCTCTACACTGCTCCGGGACGATGCTTTTAACTGGCAACCTGAGGCGCAGCACTCATCCGTCTGTATCGGAGACGCGAAAGCGATATCACAGTGCCTAAGTTGTCCTTCAATAATGTCGAGGTGAATCGTGCACAACTTTATTACATATTTTGTTTATGTGATCGTACTGACTTCGTAATGACGTTGCTACGTAGTCCACACTAGGTTTCAGCCAAGAGCATGCATGCTTCGCTGAAAACATGGAGGCTATTACTAGTGGGTACGCGGTCTCGAGAGGGAATACAAATTTTATTATTATGTGCACGTTGGGAGATGCATGAAGCTCACGTGCACCACAAAGTCATCTGCACTGAAAATAACACAGTTCACTAGAGCAGTTTTAAAATCAAAAAGTCGTTCCAGACAAGAGATGATGTCTGTTCATTGTTGATGTTGCTGTTCATTGTTGATGAGGCGGTAAGCGCTAGGGACGTCGACTCCGACAGCTCTCGGCTCGATTTGGATTTACTTTGGTTTGCAGCAGACGTGGGCTGTGCTCACGACTGCAGCAGAGAAGTGAATGCAGAACGTGGTTGCAGAGCAAACACCAGAAAGACACACCCGCCTCAGGTCTCCTGAGCAAGAGTACCTTCCACAAACGAGGCTCCTTGGTTGACATATCTGATCACTTAGATACGATATCTCTCAAACAGAACTCATTCTGCACATGTTTTTCATAGTCGTCATCATGTGCACATGATAGTCAATAAAAGTGCAAAGGTATTAAATATAACTCATCTCGAGAACACCGTTCCCTATTCTGGGCGTCTGCCCATTTGCTCACTTGTTGGGTTGGGAGCTGTCAGGGTGTCAGAAAATACTTACTGTACACGGATTGGATTGGTAGTAACTAATCGAATAGGGGTCTAGAACTACTCAGGAATAGAATAGTATAGTGAGTCTAATATAAAGCAGACGTACGGTGGCTGTGGAGGCCAATGCGGCTTCCATTCGCCCGAATTGCGGGGGACGGGACTCTACTTCTAGCCGCCCTTCCCCCAAACGCCTACGCTTCCGGATATACTGGTAGCACTTGTTGGTCCCAGCAACCTGACCAAAAGAAGCCCATGCCGACGAACGCTTAACTACGGGCGGAGATCGACCGGCTCAAATAGCGATGACAGAACGCACGCGAGCACCCAGCAACCTGCCCAAGTTCACGGGCAAGAGGGGAGGACGTACGCGACTGTTTCAAATCGAGAACGCCTGCCACATCAACAAAATTATGATTGAAGACGCGAGACCGCGACTACCTGGAATCGCCGGGTTAGCGATGCAGAGCCGGCCTCGGACTGGCTTCTGCACTGGGCGTCGACGACGCGAGTGGAGAAGCACACGCGGGGGATTTTCCGTGAGCATTGCTCCAACACTTCGAGGCGTCGAACTACCAAGCCCTGTTACGGGAGAAGTTTCAGCGTGTCAAACAGGCTGCGAACATCGAGACTTTCAACGGCGAGTACTCAGCTGTCATCTTCCGTGTGGAAGGCATGAGCAGGCTCGACCTAGTTCTACAGTATGCTAACGGTCTCAAGCAAACAGGACTCGTAGCTATGTCAAGCTCGAGAACCCAGAGGTGCCGAGCGACGCCATGGACTTGGCCGTCAAGTATGAGGTGACCCACTTCGTGGACGATGTTCTTGAACGTCCGGCGCGTCATGATAAGGCGAGGTTCGTTCGTGAACCACACCTAGGCAATGGGAATTCATTCAATGGGAAACCTCTACGCGGCCAGGGTCGCTTTGAACCGAAACCCAGCGGTACTGAAGACCGTACCTGCTATTTCTGCAAGAAGCCTGGCCTGATCAAGGTCGACTGCTTCGCGCGAAAGAATGGACAAGCCAAGCAGGGAAACGGGCGGCCGTGTCAGTGAAAAAAAGGGGGTCCAGCGTCGTTGAGAACGTAACCGGAACATTGAAGCTTGATATAATCAGTCTGAGTGTTCTGTGTGAAAGCCGTCTCGTCTACTAGTCACGTCCACAGTTCGCTATCAAAGGCGAGACGGCAAGGTGACGAAACCATCGAGGATGCTTCTAGACAGTGGTGCTACCACTGGCTATGTATCCAACGGTGGGTAGACGAGCACCAGTTCCGGACAACGAAGTTCAGCGACGCATTAAGCTGGGAGACAGCCAGATTGAGGAAGCACAATTGGAAGTACTGCCCCTTTGTATCAAGGTGTCGGGTCTGGACGAGATATACA
Source organism: Phytophthora sp. 'mugwort' (assembly GCA_033558025.1). Lineage (NCBI taxonomy): Eukaryota > Oomycota > Peronosporomycetes > Peronosporales > Peronosporaceae > Phytophthora > Phytophthora sp. 'mugwort'. The sequence continues at coordinate 2,617,299 of JAUCEF010000007.1, read as the reverse complement.
ACTGTGTTGCTGTTGTCTACGACATACTCGACGATTTCGACTGCATCCTCGGAATACCGTTCTTGGAGGACATGGAGCCGCAAATTGACTGGAGAGGTCGATGAGTCAAAGGAGTTAGAATGAAGACTTTGCGTTGGAAACGAAAAGGCGAGACCTTTTGGACCGATCGTGGAAGGCGGACCGGTAATTGTCTTCGGGTTTCGGAGATCTGTCTAAAACGAAAGGCATATCGGCTAAAATACCCGATTCCTGTCGAGATGCCGCGCTGGAAATGGATGTGAAGTCCAACGTTAAACCCATTCGAACTTCAGAGCAGTGTGAAGCTCCGTATGTTGTCTGCGGACAGCCGGAAGAACCTTTGGTTGGAGAATCAGCGGCATATGGAGATAGAGAGGAAGAATCTTCAAGATATGGGGCTGGGGATGAAACAGGCTCCAGGGGGCGGGGCAACGACAGCACCGTGAAAAAGATATTCACGATGGGCGTCGTTGATGAGACAGGTGTACAGACGATGTTCATTCCGGGTAAGAAGCTGCGGAACTTCCTAAGAATCAAGACCAAGTCGATCGACGAGCCAGACTTCATGCTGGTTCTGTCGAACGAGATGATCAAGAGTGTCGCGCGTTCAATACAGTTGCATGACCAACCCGACAATGTCGGAACAGCGAAAGCTCAATAATATTTGGAGACGAACTGGGAAAGGTTTCGGACGAATCCTGCCTTCGCCATGCTGACGACGCACAAGAACAGCGTATTCTCACGCTTCTCTCGCCGACCTTCCGGGAAATAGAGAACCCCCAGAAGGTTTGCCTGAGAAGCGCGATATCGAGAATCGGATCGATGTGAAAGATTCAATTCATGCTATGTATCGGCAACAGCGGCGGCAGTCGCCCGAGCAGCAACGTGAGATTGTACACTGGGTGGAGGACATGGTGAAGAAAAAGCCTCAGCCGCCCAAGTATCAGTCCACCTGCTGCTCCAACATTCGGCGTCCGGAAGGAGGTTTTGTTATATTTGTATGTTACTTCACAGTTTTTAAATTGTTTTTATATTAATTCATCTTTATTAATGTAATTGGTGCATTATCCACAACATCTATTAAGTATTTAAAACGTTATCAATTAAAAATCAGAATAAAAAGTAATTTAAATATAGATAAGGTCTTTGAAACACACAGAGAAAAATTTAAACTAATTAAAATTAAAACCAAAACTGCACTTTATTTAAAACCAAAATAACTTATAGAGAAGAAATAATCCTGAAAACGTAAAATCAAGTCAAACATGATACCCATATAAAAATCAATTGTGATATGGAAAACAACAATTTCGATTTTTTATGAATATATTCATGAATATTTAAAGATTATACTTCAAAACAAATTATCAGTGCATTTTATCTCCACACATTGATTTAGCGGTTGGATTACTTGAACTCCAACACGATTCGCCAAAGCATTCCAATGACCCGGAAAGAAGACATCTTGGATGCAGTGGCTGGGGCATACTGGCTTTCCACGATGGATTTGATGTCGGCGTATTAATAAGTACGCATGCGTTAAGAAGACATCAAGTTCACAGCATTCCAGTCTCCAAATGGACTCTGGGAGGTCTGATGTTGTCCATGGGAATCTGCAACGGACCAGCGACGATACATCGATTGACTTCAAAACTGTTTCGTGAGCTCGAGAACACAAAGTCGCTTTACGACGACATCTACATATTCACGAAATCGCCGAAGATCAACGTTCCCTTGAAAGCTCTCCGCAAGACTTTGAACATCTTACGAGATATTGTACGTGAAACTCTCTAAGTGTGTATTTTATGCGGATGATATTCCATGCCTCGGAGACTTCGTGGGACGGGACGGCGTGCGCATGGGTCCGGACAAGGTGCCGACCATCAAAGACTGGCCTGTTCCAAGAATGCAAGAGGAGCTTCACCGTTTCTGTCGGCTTGACTGGTTACGTCCAGCGTTTCTGCCCAGACTTTTCACCGTTAACGGCAAGCATGTTCAGCCTCCTCAAAAAGAAAACCAAGCGCAACGCGAAGATACATTTCGACGATGAACAGAAGAATAATTTTAAGGAGCTGAACCGACCACTGTGCAATCCGCCTGTGTTGCACCTGCCCAATTTCTGTCAGCCCATGTACCTACGTTCGGATGCTGGCAAGTTCGCTGTCGGTGGTGTCCTCTTCCAAATCGTCGACGGAGTTGAACAGCCGATCGCGTACACGAGTCGGAAGATGAAATCAGCGGGCTCAACTGCCCCGACGCAGCAGCAATCATTCATGCACTTGCAGCTTTTCGGATATTCTGCTTGGACAAGCCACCGATCGTCGAGACGGACCACAAAAGTCTCGAAGGCCTCTTCTCTCAGAGGATGCTAACTGTCGACGAGCTCACTGGTACGATATCCTTGCCGAGTATCAGCCAACGTTCCAGTATCTACCAGGTGCGAAGAATGGAATTGTTGACGCATTAAGTCGGAAACCAGACTTACAACCGGAGAAAAAGTTCTTCCACAACTTGGGTGTGCCGAGCTTCGGCGACACATCATTCCACTTAGAGCTCAGTGAAGTGACCATGGACACCGAGCTTGTGAACAAGTTAAACAAAAAGTACAAGAAAGATCGAGAAGCGCAATCAATTTTCACTGTCATCAAGAGGCGCTCAGTAATGCTGACATTGAAGGCGGAGAGACAAAATCAGAAGAAGTATTGCTGCTATCGTCATACTCTGGTACCGGTCTCCAACTGACGATGAACCACACGTTGTCGTGCCCAACGGTGCGAAGTTGCGGCAGACGATCATTAGCGAGTGTCACGATTCGAACTACGGTGGCCATCTTGGCGCCAACGTACGTACCTGACAGTCGTGCGACGATGGCACTGGTCAAGGATGTTGAAGTCAATCCAGAAGTCCGTGAATCTTGCCGACGGAACAAACCCCGGCTTACCAAGCCTCCTGGTCTTCTAGAGCCTCTGGAGATTCCGGATGAACGGTGACGAACGATTTCTATGGACTTTATCACTGACTTGCCAAGAACAAAGAGTGAAATGAACTCAATCTGGGTCGTTGTAGACAGACTGACAAAGCGTTGCCATTTTGTGCCGGCAACCCGAAGAAGGTAACTACAGAAGGCGTTGCCCGTCTCTTGATCGACCATATTTGGAAGCTTCACGGGATGCCAACGAACATCGTCTCAGATCGAGATCGCAAGTTTGTTGCAGCGTTCTGGCAACACGGCTTCAAGTCCATCGGAACAGCGCTGAGCATGACCATAGCGCATCGAACTCAAGGCGATGGTCAGGCGGAGCGCATGATCCGTACGCTGGAGGAGTACCTTCACTGCTTCGTTGGACCACTACAGAATGAATGGTACGCTCCCCTGGCGAACACTGAGTTCGCGGTCAACTGGACAGTGAACTCTAGCATCAAGTTAACACCGTTCGAAGCCGATATGGGGTATATGCCGCTGAACCCACTTCAGCTCGCATCCGAAAAAAACTTGAGAATGTGCCTAAAGAGTCGGCGACGCGCGGAGTTTTAAGAGCATCAAGCCGCCATTCGGTGCTATCATGAAGCGTTGGCGGAAGCTCAGGAACGGTTGCGAGACGTCTACGATCGAAATCGGGTTGAGCAGACCTTTCGACGTTGGTAAGCGCGTGTATCTGAGTACGAAACACTTGGATCCGAAACACACTGGACTTCCCGGTTCCAACAAGCCCGGGCCGAAAATGGATGGGTTATTCACAGTCGTGAGAAAGGTCTACAACAACGCGCAAGAGCTCAATATCCTTGCAAGAAACAAGCTACATCCAGTGTTCAAAGCCGGATCGCTGAAGCTATACAATGACTCCCCTAGACTGTTGCGTACCGATCCCGGTCGGTGCAGTGGTCAGACTACGCACTTCGGGACCGGGCGGTTGTGAGTTCGAGTCCCCGGTTGGGCAGAACTTTCGGCCGGAGTAGAGCAGGGTCAACAGTGTATGGACCGACCCCGCAGCACGCGCTTGACATGGCTTACACCCCAATAGCAGAGGTTCCAAATTGTTCCTAGACTGTCGCGTCCACACGTTGTCATCCTGGCAGGCGGCACGGTTGGCCAAATTGTTCAGCGACCGCTTGGCAAGCGCGCTCACCAGCGACAGACCCAATTTCTTGGTGAGTGGGTGGGTGAGAAGAAGCCTACCTGGGAGCCGATTGAAAATCTCTCGCAAGTCCCTGACCTTATCGCCGACTTCGAGTTGGCAAGACGGAAGAAGCGACGGAGAGGATGAATCATAAAGGCGAGGGGGGATCAAAGACCGACATGCCCTTCAATTTCAGCTGATTCACTTTTAAACGTCGTTCCCTCCTCCGCTGCGTCTCAGTCTTGCGTTTACCATGGCGGCAGACGTATCCAGGTTTGAGAGCAACTCGCCTTAACCACTTGGTAAGATCGAGCTGCAAGAAGTTGGCGATCAATTCAGATTCCAGTCGTGGGTCGTTCCTGTCGCCGTAACCATCCAATACCTTGCCTGCCTTATCAGGGCCCTCAACGACAATTGTGAAGAAATGCTCAAGGTCATTTTGGCCAGCATTGGCTAAGTATGTCCCTGGTTCTAAGGCTCGCACAAAATCGACCAACTTCTCGACCTTAGCGTACGACCCATCGAGCAACCTCAGCTGGATCAAATTGCAATCAATTGTAAAACTGTCGCGCTGAAGCTTCTTGAAGAACTCAGTCGCGTCTTCGAGAGATGTAACATACTGGATACCAGCTGAGCGCGTCCGGTCAAAGCCTTCCCACACTTTTGTCACCATGCCCGGTTGGCCAAGGTGGTAAACGCGGACTGCAAAGGATTAATGAAGCACTTGCTCGAAGCAGATGCAGTTTCATGGACGTAACTTTGGTAATGGTACCCAGTATATGATCCGCTAAACTCGGAGGCTTTCCACCTGTTGACTTGCGCCATCACCTCGGAGACGCGATCGGCGAGGAGTGCCATCCATACCCAAACTCAGCCGGAGTGGACGTCCCTGCCGCTGGAAGTAAATAACATCGATGCCTTGGGTCACCCTGCACGTCAAGCAAACGTACGATGTCCGCTTCCTGATGGTAGTCCCAAGGTGCAGTCGAATCGTAGTGATTTCGATGATTCGTTGTGCTTTTCCGGTGGTTTAGGCAGCGGTGGATGTCAGTCAGATGTTTCATCCCCGCGCCGCAGGCGACGACGCAAAGGACGCTCGTCGTCGTCAAACTGACTAGTGGTATCAGCGGACGGTACCGCGAGCGAGACGACAGGAGGCGGCGAAGCAGCAGGGATGACCCCGAGTCGTCCAATCTGGGACTCTATCCCATGACAGCATCGAAGTGCAGCTCCTGCAGGAGAGCTTGAAGCGCCTTGCCAGACTCATCAGAATCGACGAATCGTCGTCAGGCAAGACATCGCTGGCGACGGCGGCGCAGGCGACGAAGACGAAGGCTGAGCCAGAATGACGGCAACAGTGGCGCCAGAAGGAACTGGCGTGCGCCCCGGGGGGAGCCGTCACGACGCGCGCCATACGCGCCTTGGTGATACGGAGCTCAGCCGTAGCTTGGAACTCCACCTGTGACGGGGGTCACACGCACCTTGGCCCGAGGAAGCGTAGCTTCTAACCGAGACAGACGCCCTGCGTCTCTGTCTTCCTGTCGCACGTGGAAAGCCAGGCTTTCCATAGTCCGTGGGACAAGGTTCCCAAATCTTGCGAACTTCTAGGTTAGATTTTATCTGAGTCTTTATTAACATGCTCCTACGTTGCTATTTACTGTAAACTGCCTTAATGCATCCCCTAAGTCACCGGTTTCTCAATTGTGGCTCTCAAGCCATGTCTCCTTCCTAAATGCGCTTCGTACCTAAAGGTGTCTCCACCTAGGTACGATTCGTACCTAACCGTGTTTCTCGTCTAAGTGCGATCCGTACTTAGAGGTGCGTCTTCTCTCCTAGATACAATCCGTACCTAGTGTGTAGGCGTCCCAAATTGTGTGGTCACACCAACTGGTCATGGGCCATCCATCAGGAACACGCCCCATTACACCCTCCCACACCCAAACGGAGAGAATCGAAGGAGAAGGTCCGAGGGGAATCCAGCGGATAACGGGCACTTCGTGCCGCACCCGGAGATTGGATCTCACTTCTCAACAGCCCCGCCGACGCCGACGATACTTCGCCCAACGGGATTGACCAAGACCACGACACCACCAGGCCCGCGGGCCTCAGCGCACCTGCAACATCCGCCGACACGTCCATGTCCGGCGCTGGAGCCTCGGACGCTAGAGCCTCGGACATGAACGTGTCGGCGGATGTTGCAGGTGCGCTGGCCAACGAAGACCAGGAGCCAGACGAAGGCGGACTCCGCCAACAAGAAGGCCGGAAAGGCGAAGGTCCGCGGGCCAGCACCAAGCCAAAGACGAAGAAGCCCAAAACCCCGGCTCGCCGAGCGGCCTTGTCGGCCGCACGCCGTCGTAAACGACACGAGAGTGTCCGTGCCAGGACCCGTGGGTTCGTTGAGCAATGAGTCGAGCGATGAAGATGTGGTAAATTCGAACCTCGTTCTTCCTGACGAGGATATGCCTAGCAAGGCTACGTCCGCGAAAAGTCGAAGACTCCTGCGCCTGAGAAGAGCTTGGCTCCGCCGAGCACGTCGTCAGGCAGATATCCTGCTTCTACTTCAAGCCCTGTCCGGACGAGGAGGGAGACCCCACGGGGTACTATAAGTGCAAGTCCTGCGGCAAGTATCGCAAACGCATGCCCAAGACGAGCTACACGAATCTGGTGCCGCACGTTCGGACGTCGCATCCGAACTTCGAGACCGACATGCGCGACGCCAGCGTCGCCGCGACCGGGATGCTTTTGCCGTGGGTGAGCCAGAAGGCTTCAAACCGGTACGCGTGGCTGTGGTGGGTCATCAACCGCTTTTCTCTGCGAGTCCAAGGAAACCCGTCAGTAAGCATTTTCGTTTTTATTATTTTTGGTTAATCTGTTTTGTTTAATTTAGACTTCTCTGTTTAGGTACACGAAACTAAAACCCATCTCAGTGGCCACTCTGACTGCCAGAATGGAGGCTGTGATCCAGGCGGTGTAGAAAGCTATCGGTGATGAGATGCCTGAGCGTTTCGGCCTGATCATCGACGGCTGAAGTCATGGCACGGACCAGTACTTGGGCGTCTATGCTTGCTACGACTCCCCAAGCGGTCCTCGCTATCCGCTTTTGTCTATGGCGCCTGTGATGGACGAGCCTGACGACCAGCTGAACGCTGAAAGCCACCTGACGGCTATGAACCAGTTTTTACTGTTTTACGGTAAATTCATTTCTGGGTGCCTGGTTTTAGTCGGGGAAACTGTGCTATCAACAAGCGGCTTGCGACCTGATGGGTGTGCCACTGGCTGGCTGTGCAAGTAACCGACTGAACTTGGCAGTTCGCGCCTATCTGGGGCCCTATGACGACATCCTCGAACAAGTACAGCAGCTGATGCGGAAGCTGCGGACCCTAAAACAAGCGGCCAAATTACGGTAAGTGGTACCTGCTATTGAAGCCATTGCTCTTTTTGCGAACCATTGTTTGTGACTAAATTGGGGTGTTTTGTGATTTCTGATATTATAGTAATCTGCCTCATACAGTAGTCGTGCTCTGCATAGAGCTTGAAGATAATAAGGCGTCTAGGGCAGAACTTAACCAATCACTAAATAATCCTATAACGTTATGGAGATTATAAATTGTTGTGACTTCTTTATTGAGGCAAATTACTGTAGTACCAAAACCCCGTTGGCTGCTGTACTTCGACAGGACACGCGCCGGTCATCGACCTTTTCGATGCTCAAACGCTATTTTCGGCTCCAAGAGTTTATCGCGGCGGACTACGAGGAGCTCGGACTTCCTGCCTTCGAGAGCGGAGCATCGAACGCTCGAGGCGCTTCTCTCGTGCCTGCGCGAGGTCGAGTCTGTATCGAAGCGACTGCAAGCCGCTGACCTGACACTGCGGAATGCGCGTGTCCTGTTCGACGCGCTGCTCAATTTTCGGCCATCATTCAGCAAGTATTTTGGTACGTAAGCTTTGTACATTTTGGTATTTGGTTTTACGCTTCTATAAAAGTTTTTTTTATGTGCATCCGATGCCGACATCGTCCACCCCGCTGTCTTCGAGGAGGTGGTGGTAAAGGTGCTAGATGGTCAGTCGGCTCTCTTACGGACGATGAAGCTGCCGTGCTGGAGCCTTTCAGGCGCACACCAGCGGGCATGCTGGAGCCCACCCCAGCGAGTACGGCAGGCTTTGCGGAGCGCACATTTCAAGCGTCGCAAGGTTGCCGCTGAACCTGCTTCGTACGTGTTGCTGGGGTTATTCCCCCTATCCCCCCCACCTCCAACATAGTGGAGAGGCTTCTCAGCGTTGCGCGTGCTGTTTTGCGCCACCTTCTCTCTCCCATGATGCTGGAGATGCTACTCTTCCTAAAGACGAATAATTTGTGCTGGGATGTAGCGACGGTACAGAAGTGCTTACAAGGAGTCGACTAACATGATTGCAGCAATTTAACGAGTCTGGCATTACTTATTTAATCGCTATAAGGGATACAAAACAAACATGCATTTCGCTACTCCTGCATCAATAGTAATATATCGAATAATGGGCATCCCTGGAGGTTATCATAGTAGTTACGTGTACATGTACTCTACGCCGACGCTCAGCCTCACATATCTTAATAGATAATATGTTTTTCATTAAATAATAACTTAGTTTGCCAGTTTGGCCCGCAACTTTGGGTCCCTTTGAAATTGGATGTGGATCCAATGAGTTGCGCAGTTGGGGCTATAGTTAGTGGGCAGACAAAAGGGCAAGCGGCGACCGTCTAGAAACCTATTGTTTCGATGATTTGGGACGAGCGAGTGCGACGGTACGGAGGCTAAAAAAATGGCAATTGTTATTGAGTTGACCACTTTAGTGCACGGTTGCTACATGTTACCTTATAGCAGCATTTCTTTCGTGATGAGGCGGTCTTCGAAGTCCACGGTAACTCGGCACCTCGTGCCTTTCCCACAAGGCGCCGCCGGCAGCAGTGAGATGCTGTCTCTCACCTCGGCTTGAATTTCTCGCTTTCGCTTAAGCCAGCCTTGCTAAATCTCCGGTGGCCCACATCTAGCAAAAAGCCGAAGCCGGCCCTGCATGCACACCAACGATGTCGGATACAACCCCGTGGTGAGGAAACCATTCACAGCGTTACTAGGACGCATCATGAGCGCAGAACGGTACGCATTGTACGCGATACCAATCGCGTCGGTCTTGGAGATCGTGCAGCTTGAACTGCCAGCTCTCTGCCAGAGTGTCTTTAAGGTTACGAGCCCAACCTTAAAGCCACTCTGGCAGAGAGCTGGCAGTCTAACTGCCGCGTAGTGGCCTCGCAAACGCGCAGGCAGTCGAGGAAGATGAGGAATAGCAGCGAGCAGCTGGGATCTCAGTCAAAACTGGAATGGTTTCATTGTTCGATCTTATCTTTCTCCGCGCAGTCTCTCATGCGCAAGGTGCCGCGCACGTGGAGGAAAAACCGTTGCACATGCAAACGCACCATCAACCGCCATAACCCCCGTTGAACTCACGTGCCCCAAGTTGTTGGTACATGGTTCGTCTTTTCTCCCATTAGCCCTCTGGTCCGAGCGTGTATGATAATGCTGCACTGCTATCTGCAGCAGTGCCCGCTGCCTGTGCAGCTTCCTGCTACTCCCACCCCATTTATGCTGGACTGGGGTGGCGGCCGCAACGTCCTCGACGTTCAGCTCTCTGCGGAGACTCTGGAACCGCTGAGGTCCCAACGCCTTTGTGAAGATATCGCAACGTTGTCGTCGCTCGACACATGCTGCACTGCAATTTCTTCTTCTCCACAAACTCGGCGATTTTTTTTCCGACTTGTCTTCGCAAATCTCTTCATTCACTGTTTCGCGTGCAGTATAGCTTTACCATGGTTTTAGCCGGTTTAAAGACTGCAACATCGAGGGGTTGGTACAGATACGCCGCATTTGGCGGCAGAGAAACCAGCAAGGTGTCAAGCTCTGAGCACGCCGTTACTTCGTCTATAATCATATTCCCCGTCAAAATGGATAGAAAAATCAGTTTAGATAGTTAGTTCCAAATGAAGGTTCATATTCGTACTGATACCCAAATGCTTGGAGCTGTTGTCAAGTACGAGCACCACTGGACGCTGCACGCCCTCTCGCGTCAAGTGTGCATCAAATAGCATCACCCAAAGCTTGAAAACTCTGAGGGGGGGGGGGGTAAGTTTTTTTTTACTGATGCCCTTCGGTGATCCAGTCACCGACGCAAAAATCGAAGCGGTTTGCCTTCTCATTGTTCAGCAGCCTTCTTGAACAGTGTCCACACGGGGATTGCCGTTAATCGCGGCACTGCTGCGTACTTCTCGCCTCCAGAAACGCGGACCCGCGCCGCGTGAAGGTCTTCGATCTTGTACGTTCGCCCACGCCACAGCGTGACAGGTTGGTGCTTGCTCTCTTTTCCCCACCCTCCATGGTCCGGTCGCACGAGTGGCTGACTAGGGCCGCCACAAACCGAATACCTGTCCAAATCAATAGTTTGTTTTTGGATTTGTTTTCAAGGGGAAACAAAGCACTCAACTGATCCTCAAGAGCACACCCAATCAGCAATGTCGAATTTGCGCCGAGTGGTTTGTAGAAAGTCTGGCACCGCGCACTAAAGTGGCAAACTAAATTATGTGTGAGGCTGAGTGTCGAGAAAAATTTTCAGTTAATGCGCTCTACCCCGTCACTCGACAAACATTTTATTTTCATCCAATGTGTATCGTTTAGCATAAACATCCTTGTGCGGTGTCCCATTGGCCAATATCTACGCGATCGCCCCTTTGCAAGCTCGCACACGTGGGGAACCCAAGCCAAAGCCCGAGCTCTTCCGCTCCCCCTCTCTTCCGGCTCCCATCCACGCCTCGAGCCCCCGCAGCCCCGCGAGTGCCATCTTCGCGTCTTCACACCGTTCACCTTTCTCCGCTCGCCTTGAGAAACCCCCGAGCAATGAGCCAGAAGTTGCGCGACCTGATCCGCGGCGTGCGCGCCTGCAAGACGGCGGCTGAGGAGCGCGCCGTGATCGCCAAAGAGAGCGCGCTGATCCGAACGGCCTTTAAGGATCAGGACAAGCAGTACCGCCACCGCAATGTGGCCAAGCTGCTCTTTATCCACATGCTCGGCTACCCGTCGCATTTCGGTCAGATGGAGTGCGTCAAGCTAATCGCCAGTCCCTACTTCGCCGAGAAGCGGATGGGCTATTTGGGGCTCATTCTGCTGCTTACGGACCAGGAGGACGTGCTTACACTCGTCACCAATTCTGTCAAGAAGTGAGTGCTTTAAAATGGGGGAGATTGCATCTTTTAAGGACGTTTGGACTCATTCGTGGATGTTTTTGTATGCTATTTAGCGATTTGAATAACCAGAACCACTTCATTGTGGCTCTAGCGCTGACGGCCGTGGGTAACATTGCGTCGGTAAGTTTGCTAGAAGGTGGTTGAGGGAGGGAGAAGAGGTTCTGAGGCTTACTATTGCTTTTTTCTTGCTGGTGCGCTGGTCAGGCTGACATGGCACGTGACTTGGTGATGGATGTGGACCGCCATCTCCGCAGCGACAACGAGCATCTGCGCAAGAAGGCGGCGCTAGCGGCGATTCGAGTGTTCACGAAGGTGCCAGATCTGGTGGAGGACTTCACCGAATCGATCCTGGGGCTGCTGCGTGCCAAGCACCATGGTGTGCTACTTGCCGGTGTGCAGCTTATCACAGAGGTGGTACTGCTGGATACCCAGAACTTGAAGACGTTCAGCAGCCTCGTGCCGAAGCTCGTGCGCCAGCTGCGGAACTTGCTGTCTATGGGATACTCGAGTGAGTACGACGTCAGTGGCATTGCCGACCCGTTCTTGCAGGTGGCGATCCTGAAGCTGTTGCGTCTATTGGGCAAGGACAATGAGGAAGCTAGCGAGGCGATGAACGATGTATTGGCGCAAGTGGCCACGAATACTGAGACGGCCAAGACGGCTGGCAATGCCATTCTCTACGAATGTGTCCAGACCATCATGACGATTGAGAGCGACAGTGGACTCCGTGTGCTTGCTATCAACATCCTGGGGCGTTTCCTGCTAAACCGTGACAATAATATTCGGTACGTCGCGCTCAACACACTGTCTAAGGTTGTGACCGATGATATTGCGGCGGTGCAACGCCACACGAACACCATCGTGGATTGTCTGAAGGACCCGGACACATCCATTCGTCAGCGTGCACTCGAGTTAATTTACTCGCTTGTGAACTCCTCCAACATCCAAACGGTGCGTTCGCAACCTACCTGCAGTTGGTGATATTAAAAATGTTAACTCTTTGTTTCTCTAATTGTGTTCCCGGACAGCTCGCTCGTGAGATGCTGAACTACCTTGTCATCGCTCCAAACGAGCAGAAGCCTGAGCTGTGCTCGCGTATTGCTGGTAACGCGCTATTTTTTTTACGTTCGTGGTAACTTGTATTCAGTTTCTCATTAGACTTTTGTGTTGCTTTCGTTAGATGCTGTGGACCGGTACGCACTTTCAAGCCGGTGGCATATCGATACGCTGATTACGATGCTGTCGATTGCTGGTTCAACGCTGCCAGACGAGCGAATATGCAGCTCGCTCATTACGCTAATCCAGCGCAATACCGACCTGCACCCATACGTTGTGCACAAGCTGTTCTGGGCACTTCACGACGACGTCTCCCAGCTATCTCTTGTCCACGTGGGCATCTGGTGTGTGGGAGAGTACAGTAAGTTCCTTCTGCTAGAAGCACCCGCATCCGAAGATACTCTGAGCGACAAGAGCCGTGTGGATGAGAGCAGTATTGCGGAACTCTTCAAGACGATTTTGCGCCACCACGGGTGCACGGACATCACTCGCGCGTATTCGCTGAACGCAATGGTGAAGCTGACGACGCGTTTCAGTTTGCCAACTGAAATTGCCAAGCTGAACTCGATGATCTCCTCGTTTAACTCTTCCATGGTGCTTGAACTTCAGCAGCGTGCGACAGAGTACACTACTCTGGGCGAGCCGCAATGGTCCTCTTTGCGTAACGATGTTCTCGCCAATATGCCTGCCATCGATGCGTCAAAGGTGCGTAACCGCAATGATAACCTTGCATCCTCGGCTATGGGTTCTGCGGACCTTCTCGGTGACGAAGATGCGGGCGCACTCTCCAGCAGCGGAAACGCTGCGGCTGCTTTGAAACCCGTGCAGTCAAGTGCTAGTGCCAGTCTGCTAGATCTGGACGACATCTTTGGCGGTGGTGCATCGACTTCAAGTGCGGGCACGTCATTCTCGGCCTCATCTTCTGCTCCAGCTGCGCCGCCCGCCGTGGATTTGCTAGCAGACATTTTCTCGAGTGGTCCGGCAGCCCCAACACCTGCCCCTGCTCCTGCAACTGGTTCGTTCGGTTCAAGCAACGGCGGTTTGGCTGCTTCTGGTGCCAATGACTTGCTAGGATTGATGAACTTTGGCGCACCTGCCCCGGCACCTGCGCCACCGGCAACGAACCCGCTAGTGCGCGCTTACGAAAAGAACGGTTTGACGGTGGATTTGGAGATTACGAAGCCCAATCCTGACGACAAGTCGGTGACATACATCACGGCGACTACGCGGAACTCCACGGCCGTGCCGATCGAGAAGTTTGTGTTCCTTGCTGCGTTCCCCAAGTACATCAAATTGAAAATGGAGCCTCCTACTGGTGACGCAGTACCGGCAAATAACGGTGGAGCAGTTACCCAGGTCGTCAAGATCCAGAACAGTATGCAGGGCGAGGTAAGATTGTTTTCAATACTCGAAATGATTGGAGTAACCCATTCTGTCTCTAAGACACTAATGTGGTTTGTTGTTTTCGCATCTTAGAAACCTGTGCTCATGAGGATTAAGCTTGAGTTCTTCGTTAATGGCAGCAAGGTGGAGGATATGGCGACAGTGAACAATTTCCCGTCCAACATTTAATCAGTCCAAGTAGAGACGAGGCAGGCGTTCGTATGTTCCGCAGCCTGGCTAGAGCTTATGAGCGCAGCATCGCTCTGCGTTAACAGGCTGCTTAAATAAGGGCTATAGGTTGAAGGCGAGTGACGTGGACGCTTCTCGTACCCAACCGAAGCCGCTCTTTGGGAACAATCCTAGATACGAAGATGACCAAGACCAAGACAATATATTGTAGTCGTGCTTGTTTTGTTCATGCTACTCATACCAACCAGGTAGTCAGTCAGTCTTACTGCCAAGATAACTGTCAACGTATTAGCACATCATAACTTTTATGCCGTACAAGCAAGCAAAGTCCATTACGCGCGCCGCTGAAGCGTGGACAGACGGAATTGCCAGTAGGCCTTCCTGACGCGGTCTGTATCATTCATCAACGTCTCAATAAGCTTCCTAGCCAACTCAAGAGCCTCGTCCGTGTCTTCCTTAGCGTAGAAGTCCACCAGCAATGCCGCCGCAAAGATGCAATCCGGTGTAGTCGCCAGCACCTCTTGTGTCTGCTCCTTCACCTGCGCAGCAAAAGCAGCTTCATGACCGCGGATGAGACCGCGCAGGTAGTTCCACGGACTCTCGTTGTGCACTGCCTTAGAGATCTTCTCCAGTGCGTACCCAATTTCACGCTGACGATCCGCTAAAGCGGCGAGTCCCGACGTGTTGCTCAATACGAACCAGCGGTGGTTCCAAGCCGAGTTGTTGCGCACGTCCTCGAGCAGCATCTTGTCCACGTACTCAAGCTCTCCGTCCCACAGGTTGAACATCTTGACTGCCCACTGGCGATGCGCCCACGCGTGATAGTTCTTGGAGTCTCCATCAATAGCTATGGCGCAGAATTCCTTCTCCTCGCCACCGTCCTGCAGCATGGAGCAGATCTCGCGGCGGTGATGCCAGATCTGGTAGTTCTTGGGGTGCCGGATGGCCATGTCGGCCGTGAACTGTAGCTCTGTGCGCAGGTCCGAGCCTAGCGCCTCGAGCACGCGCCTGCGGAAATACCAGACCGTATAGTTGGCTGGGTTAGCGTCGATCACGTCAAGCGTCAGCGCTAGCGTGCGCTCGCTGTATTCGTTGAGCTTGAGCACGCCGCGGAAACAGTCCATCACGTCCGTGACTGGGCAGGAAACAGCACATGGAGAGCGTTAGTGGTCGAGTAGAGAGGAAGAAGAGGAGAGGACGAGAGGAGGGAGACACACAGTCGGAGGAGTAGGCAATGCTCACGATGGGGTCTGGGCCGTCATCCTGCGGCACCTTGACCACGTCGGCCCATGCTGGGTCCTCGCTGTACTTCATGACCGATTTTGTTTCTCGGATATGACTTGCGGCAACATATGGGAAATAGAGGCGACATAATGAGATCTAGCGCAACTTAAGGTGCATTATGTTGCTGATATCTCGCTAGCTGAACCTTGATTGGCTCAAGGTGATTGATTAGGCGGCCTTGCCCTTGAGCACAGCGCGCATGTCCTCGGCTGTCTGCTTCGCGATATCCTGCGAACGCACCATGAAGCGGTCCGAGATCCAGCAGACAATGAAGTAGATGAGACCGAATGGGATCTGCTCGGACAGAAGGTCACCCACTTGGCGCGGCATCTCCATGAAGCGCGACGAGTAACTGGCCACGAACCAGAAGCCCTGCAATAGCGAGAAGGCGAAGGCCACCTTGAAGGCCAGCAGCGGGTTGAACCACCGCCGGACGAAGAGCACAGTGCTCGCCCCAATGACAACGGACAGAACCTCGAAGCCCGCGATGAAGGTGATGCCGCGCGGGCTCAGACGCATGCGCTGCACCTCCAGGTAGCTCATGAGCGCCACGAGGCCCGCCATCTTGCTCAGGAAGGACACCCACAGGTCGTTAAAATACACCGTCTTGGCGTAGTGTTGCAGCACCTTCTGGTTGGCTGTCTCCTCCGCCGACAGCTTCACCGCCTCCCGCTTGATGCGCTCGGCGCGCTGACCCGCGCTCGTCTTGCTTGTTGTCATGCTCCTAGATAGAAACAGTAAATGCCCTGATCGTTATGACGCTTACGTACATTTAGGTGCACCACGTAATCTGCTGTAATTTGTTTAAGGAAGTTACGACTCATTTTTAAATGCGTCGTAACTTTCTTTTTTTAAAAATACATAAATACACAACGAGCCAAACCTTAAACTAGCGGTTAAATCTGAAATACATGTATTGATTCACTAGACGAACTTAATAACCATCGATGCTTTAGACCGCATTGTGGGGGAAGTTCGACTGGGTATGTGACCTAGCAGCCTCGCGTGCATCCTGAGCCTCACGCTCCAGCCGCTTCTTCTCTAAAAACGAGTGCCACAGCGTGCGGCCGCCCTTCTTCGAGTACCAGAATATAGCCCCAGCCAGCACGGCCACCACAATGGCAGCGATAATGTATCCAACCACTTCCACCGCCGTACTGTCCGCGGTGCACATGTAGACCAATCCCAGTAGGATTCCCGGTGCAACCAGGAAGAGCACAATGAGGAAGAGCACAGCGGTCATCGGCCACGCGGCACTGGAGAACGCCAGCGAGCGCGCCCAGCCCAGAATGGGTTTGCGGGTGATCGGGAACGGGTAGAAAAGCAGGATGCCGAACACGTTGAACCAGAAATGCACAAGTGCAATGGCCACCGAGTCGGACTTGCCCGTCACCAGGGCAGCGAGCAGCGCGGTGCCCGTCGTTCCCAGGTTTGCTCCGATCACCAACGGGTACACCTGCTCCAGCGTGATAACACCCAGACCTGCCAGCGGGGTAAGTGTGGACGTGACGACGGTCGACGAGTGGACACAAAATGTGATCAGCGTTCCGACAAGGATGTTGATGTAGCCGTTGTAGTTTAGCAGCTTGGAAATGAGACGCTTGGTGGGGCCCATGAAGACCTTGGCAAGCATCTTCACCAACGTGAGCAGAGAGCAGACCAGGATACAGAAGCCGACCACGACCGTGATGGCACCGATGCTGCCGTCACTCATGCTCGAGCCCTCGAACGCGCCTCCGGTGACGAATGACTGGCCTGGTGAACACACCACATCGCCAGTAGCGACGTCGTAGATGGCATCCTTGTCCACGACGATCAGTTCTTTTGCCAGCGGGTTCACGATAGCGTCGACAGGGCTCGAGAACGCACCGCTTTCGGTCTTGGCGTTCGACATGGCGATCGACAGCTCCTCGAGCGGGTGGAAAAGCACTTCAAGAGGGAACAGCACGAAGACCGACCACAAGTTGTACATGTCGTGGACAGTAGCGGCGGCCATGGCACGCTGGAAACGGGCTCGGTCACCCACTTGGCCGAACGCCACCATGATGCACGTGATGCATGTGCCGATGTTGGCCCCCATGATCACGTACACGCCCTGGCGAATGGTCATACCGCCAGAGCCCACAAGAGCCACGACGATAGACGTTACGGTGCCGGAGCTGTGAAGCAGAGCGGTGGCGATGGTACCGATCATCAGCCCAGCCACGGGATTGTCGGCAAAGTCGAAAGCGCCTTTGGTGTCACATCCGAGTGCCAGCGTGAAACCATCACCGATGAGCTTGACTGCCACCATGAAGAAGTACAGCGCGGTCAGCGACGCGATGCCGTAGATGATGCCCCAAACAAGCTTCTCTTGGAGCGTCTTGTTGGAGTAGGAGTCTTCTTCTTCATCTTCAATCTCAACGTCTTGCTTCTGGTTGCAGTCGCTAACTATGGTGCTTGGACGGGGGTCGAGGTTTGGTGTGGTCACCTTCTCGTAGTCGGTTGAAATGTCGTGGATCATGATGACTGGTGGTGGATTGTTGGATGAGTGTCAATTCGAAAACTGAGGTTGAGGTTGATGGAGGAACAAATGTCCACAGAAGTTCTTTAAGAATCCTGACGGCAACCAACAGCAGACCTCCTTTGTGGGTTTACAGTATTAATACATGTATTGATCTCGCTGGGATGCCTGTCTTCGTAAGTGCGCCACAGCCAGCGATCGGAAGCTCGCGATTCAAGCTCAAGGCAGTACCTTATAGGAAGTATTTCCTACAGCTCTCTGAATCTACAGCGCACACAGAAGGAGGACGCCGACGAAGTAGGGGGTAGAGCAGGACAACCACATGTCCTGTCCTGTACTGGCTTACATTCCGCGCCGACGTCAAAATGCGTTGGCAAATCGAAAAGGATCGTGAATAAACTTGTGATTAAATGCAACTTCAAGATTCGCCACGTCGAATGCGACAGTTTTAATCTTGCTCAAATACAAAGATGCCACTTACCGCGGGGACAGGGAATCTCGTCCAGCCATTGGCTGTGAAGATTCTATGATGTGTTGCGCGTGACCTCCCTCGCAGCGAACAGAAGTGCTCTGCCGCAGACCACAACGCGGTGGGCGCTGTGATTCACCTTCAGTGTGTGAAGGCCCGTGAGCTGACAACAGGATCGACTAATTAATTTTTGCGGATTAAATTGTTTTGTTTATGTTACATACATGTACTGTAATAATTAAATAGCGATGGCAACGGCAGCTTCGAGTAGTACACGGTGCCGCGATCCAACGCCGCAGTTAGTTGGAGTGCAGCGAAGACGCACGCCGTCCTTGACCAGCAGGTATCCGCTACTATCGCGGGCGTCTCGATGCCTGCCAAGCGACGAGCTAGAGGATTCGTCGTGGCAGCAGTGCTGCAGCTCGCCGAAGTGCAAACAATGCACACATACAGGCTGCCGAGTTGCTTCGTTACATCGTTTGATGACAACTGAATGCAAGATACCGCTCTGTCAGTTGGTATCGGATGAAGCCTTCAACTTGCAACAGCCGAATCAAAGAGATTCGAGGTACGTGCCAGTAGCGATGCTGGCAACTGAATACAGTGGTCATGCGTAGCCCGGACCCATAGTGAATCACTAATAGTGATATGTACTTGGTAGTGGGTATACTATATTTATGGATCATTACAGTAGTTGTTGTTAGGGAAACATTATGATTGTTGTAATTTAGCCGAGCTTTGTATGAATGGTCTCATAGAGTCGTTTACAAAGGGTCATCCCTTCTTGTGTATAATATAGAGATACATGTACGTATTAGGGGGTGTCAGAATTGCGAAAAGTCGCATGCGATTTCGACCCGAGATGGCATGCGATTCTTAAGCAAATGACATGTCATTTATTTTGAAGTTTCGTCGTAGGGGGTATCAGAACTTAATCGCCCGTCAGGTGGGGAAGTTCCCGGTGCTCTGTAGTGGCGTACAAGTAGTCGGCCATGTCTTCGAAGGCTGAATTCTTGGTCTGCTTGGGCGGTCCTCCAACCTTCGGCTTCTTGTCCGTGCCGTAGATGGCCTTAAAGTTTGCTTCAACTTCGATCCAATCCACTAGAACTTTGTAGTCTTCCGCAGACAAGTGAACCTTCGAGCTTTCGGACAAGGCGCTGCGTTTTCTGCTCATGTCTGTATGCACAAGGAAAGTGTTACCACGCGAACAACAATAGTTTGAAAGATACAAGGAAATGTACTGGTTGCGGACCATTTGAGAGAGCGAGCGAGCCTAACCAGGAAGCGCGCTTCAGCTGTGAGTGGTGGTGTCTGGGTCACATTGCGGGTAACGTAGTCACAGCCAAGTAGCGATGGTGGCAGCCTGGCAGCGACGGCGGCATCAGGGAAGCTTCTTCGCCTCGAAGGTTGAAGGTTGCCGTTGCCGTATGGGATATTGGCGGCAAATAGCAGGTGCTATTCGCGAATCGCCCACCTCTGAAGGTGGTTGATTTCGAAATGATATGGCATTTGCCCGAAAATCACATGCCATTTCGGGGCGAAACCGCATGCGGTTTTGTCGGGACTCTTGTCAATTCTGACACCCCCTATTGGTTCATTACTTCAGCTGCACCAGCCTTCCTCAATGAGGAATCCTCATCAAGGTATAGCTTGCACGACCGTTTCTTCGATAAACTACGAACAGAATATGCCCGGTACAAGATTTTGGGTACATTTTAAATTCCATGCCAACAGTGCATAGAGGGGGTGGCGGCACTATGTGGAGAGCTCTATAGTGAATGGTCTCAATCTACAACAACCATTTTGATAATCTTAAGCAGGAGGGATGCTATCAAACAGAACCTAAAAACAGATTTTTTTTCTTGGACAAACACATATCGTGTAATACAAAAAAACGGGAACCAGTTACTCGACTTTTAAAGATACCGGTAAAATCGAAGCCCTTTCTCTTACGTAGACACATTTTTGCAGCTAATGACTACTGTACTTCATGTTCTTGGTTCCAACACCATGTAATGACGAGATGAAGCTTGGCTGACAGCATTATACGCAGCAGCAGGATCAGTAAAACGTACAAAAATCGACTGCACGTGCGGATCATCAGAACTGTGTATGGTTCGCCTGGCGATGCTACAATGTTACGCCACGTCCATGGCTGCGATGAAAGTGACGGTCTCCAAAAGGACGATAGACTCGCTGATTCCAAACGCGTCACCTCCTTTCATTTTCCTGAGAGAGCGAGCCTGCAAACCTTGACCGCTCTCTTTTCCATGCATGTTCTCCTCAACGTGGCAACTCGACCGCTCAAAATACATGTATTCGCAGCCCTCCGTCGCATGTGGCAACCCGTGGTACTGTAGGGCGACGAAATCACAACCGAGCGTCGGAAAAGGCAACGCGTGGTAGGGCGGTAATGCTGCCTTCATAATCGGACCAGGAGAACAGCATTAGCGCGAAGACACCTGCGAAAGCTCGTGATAATAAACCATCATGAAGTCATAGAAGGGTCGTAAATAGCATAGTCTCGGTTAATCCGGGGATAAAAAGATTTATCCGAGCGATATACGCTCGCGGTGCCGTTTCCTCGGTGAGCCATCCAAGCTGCGGCTACCGGTGAGCATCGGCAGCAAGTTGTTCAACGGCAGCAATTTGTTCACCGGCAGCCGCAGTCTGGATAGCTCACCGAGGAAACGGCACCACGAGCGTATATCGCTCGAGATCGCGCAACGTCGCAATTAGGAAGAAAGCTATGCCGTAGTTTTTGAAGGCATCCGAAAGAAACCTTTCCAGGCGATAGTGGATACTGCCCTGCAGGCTGTAGCACCCAGCACGCAACACGCCCACGTCTGATCTTTGCAGGATTTTATGCTAGCTCGCCACAAGCCGGAGCACGGCGCCTGCATGCATTTCAACTCGCCGTACTTTGCGTGTGTACGGACTAGAGACCAGCTGGCATCTGGCACACCGAGTGTTCGGCAGGACATAAATATATGTTAAGGTGTAATAATAGTGGATCCGCTATTGTATCTCATTTTTTGTGGACTGGAAATGCGGTACCCCCTCTGCGTGATACACAAAAATTACAATCTGGAGAACATGCGGAAGTAATTCGCTAAAAGGGTGCTATTTCAATCTATAATTGAAATGTGCTGCATATAAATAGCTTTACCAAGCCTACTGTAGTTATCATGCATTGTTGCGCTACATAGTACAGTATTGCGCACAATTTTATATTTTCTGTAATTGTTTAGTAAGTGCTTGTAATTTACAACCTCCGAATAGTTAATAAGGGTGATTTCGAGCACAGTCCCGTACCGGTAATCTTAAGGTTTCCATCGTCTCGCGATCTTTGCCTTTCGACTAAGCACACAGCCAGGTCATACACGACCCGTCTGTACCCACTGTGCAACGTCGTCTGATTGGACATAACTGTTGGATGCACAATCGTCCAACACTGTTAGACTGCGCGCCGCCAAGGCACCGTGCATGCGCTGCCGCATCCGTATTTACGCTTCTCTTAGCTTCGCTAGGTTCTTTTTCAACCTAGGACAACATAAAAACACATAATAAATGCCAGGAAAATCAGGGGCGCAGCTTGCTGTCAAGCGATATAAATTCCAGACAAAGACCTCTATGAATTGATTATGCGACATTCAGCGTGAAAATCCACTGGATCACCCGTGCTAAATCAAACTTAAATCAGCGACCTGAACTTGTGAGGTCGGATCTCCCGCGATATTTAATATTCAAAATCGGATTGCACTTACACTCAAGAACGCCGCCATTTCCACTTGCCGTGGAGTCTCTGTTATTTCCTTCGTCTCAATCGCTTCCTGCAAGCTGTATTATGCGCTTCTCAAGCCTTGCAACCTCGCTATCGCCTGCCTTCGCCGCCACCTTTTACTTGATTTGCACCCTTTTTCCGATTTGCGCGGGACCCCCAAATTGTCAGCCCTAAATCGCCTGGCCTGTCTAGAACGCCAAGCCCATCCGCACGCTGGCTCCACCAAACCACCGTGTGGCACTGGACAAGAACGACACATCAACAACGAGGAGGGGAAAAGAGGTCGTCAGCCGCTTAGTCGAAAGTTCATTCCGGAACTTCCCTCGGCAGAGCACAACCAAACCCGAACCCGACAGCTATAAACAGCTTTTTCACCGCTGTCTGTCGACCTGATCCGAAGCCTTCTTATCATTCTCCCTTTCGCCGGCTCAAGCTCAAGTTGAACGAGATCCATGGCGTCGTTCAAGCTGGTGACGGGCGACCTCATCCGTCTCGTGGAGACCCCTCGCGAGAAGCAACATGACGTCCTTGGCAGCATGGGCGGCCTCGAGGGCATCGCCGCCGCACTCAACGTGAATCCGCGTCAGGGTCTCGACTCGAACGACGCGGCGGACCTCGCTAAGCGCGAGGAATGCTTTGGTAGGAACTACGTGGACCCTCCCAAGCCCAAGAGCTTCCTGGAGCTCATGTGGGACGCCTACCAGGACATTACCATCATTGTGCTGACCATCTCGGGCTTCCTTTCGATTATCCTATCGTCTACCGTGGGCGATCACCCCGAGACCGGATGGGTCGAGGGAGCCTGTATCATCCTGGCTGTTATCGTCGTCACGATCGTCACGGCCGTCAACGACTACCAGAAGGAAGCCCAGTTCCGCGCGCTCAACGCCGTTAAGGAAGATGAAAAGATCAAGGTTATCCGCAACGGCCAGCCCGCCGAGGTGAGCAAGTGGAGCCTCGTGGTTGGCGAAATTGTTCGTGTGGATTTGGGTGACATTATCCCAGCCGACGGTATCGTCTTCGACGAGAAGGAGATGAGGATGGACGAAAGTGCCATGACTGGCGAGTCCGACTTGCTCATCAAGAACGCCGAGAACCCGTTCCTGCTCTCCGGTACCAAAGTTATGGAAGGTGTGGGCAAGATGCTTGTGGTGTGCGTCGGTGAGCACTCCCAGGCTGGTATTATCAAAAGCCTGATTAACGGCAACCGTCCGGGCGCAGCTGCTGCCAGTGGAAGCGACAGCAATGCTAACAAGAAGAACCCGGACGGTTCGGATGACCAGATCTACGTCGAGATTGAGACCCCAAAGAACGTTACTGCCGTCGAAGAAGAGAACAACATTGGTGTTGACGATGACGAGAGTCAGTCGCCTCTTGAGGGCAAACTGTACAACTTGACTGTCCTCATCGGCAAGCTAGGTACGCTTGTGGCTCTTCTAGTGTTCGTGATCATGTCGATTCGTTTCTCGATTGACACGTTCGGCAACGACGATATGCCCTGGAAAAGCGGATACGTCAGTGACTATCTCAACTTCTTCATCATCGCTATTACTGTGCTCGTGGTGGCCATCCCTGAAGGTCTGCCGCTTGCTGTAACCATCGCTCTTGCCTACTCTGTCAAGAAGATGCTTGTGGACAACAACCTGGTGCGTCACCTCGACGCTTGTGAGACCATGGGCAGCGCGACGACCATTTGCTCTGACAAGACGGGCACGTTGACCACAAACCGCATGACGGTGATGCAGCTGTGGATCGGCGACAAGGAGTTCTCGTCCGCGACGGATGGCATCGGAGCGCTGTCGGACTCGACCAAGGAGGCGTTGTGCACTGGTATTGCTGTGAACTCGACGGCTGAGATCTTGCCTCCCAAGGTGGAGAACGGTCAGCCCGAGCACACCGGAAACAAGACTGAGTGCGCTCTGCTGCAGTTCATCCGCGATGGCGGCGTAGAGTACCCGGAACTTCGCATGAATAACGAGGTGGTGCACATGCTGACGTTCAGTAGTGCGAAGAAGCGCATGTCAGTGGTGGTGCGTCGCAGTGCGACGACTTGCCGTGTATACACGAAGGGGGCGACGGAAGTGGTACTGGGTCTGTGCCAGGATATGCAGGGCGTGGACGGCTCGATCGAGGCTGTGGATGATGCTCGCAAGGCAAAGATCGGCGCCGAGGTGATTGAAAAATATGCTTCACAGGCGTACCGTACGCTGTGTCTGGCTTACCGTGACCTGGATGTGCCTGCCGAAGACACGATCAACTGGTCTGACGAGGACGTGGAAAAGAATTTGACCTGTGTGGCGATTGTAGGCATTGAGGACCCTGTGCGTCCGGAGGTCCCTGGTGCCATTCAGCAGTGCTACCGCGCTGGTATTACGGTGCGCATGGTGACAGGTGACAACATCACGACTGCACGTTCGATTGCCAGCAAGTGCGGCATCACGCAGCCTGGTGACGGCTCGCTGATCATGGACGGTCAGACGTTCCGCAACCGTGTGCTGGACGCGCAGGGCAACATCATCCAGACGGAGTTCGACCAGATCTGGCCTATGCTTCGTGTGCTCGCCCGTTCGTCGCCGAAGGACAAATACACGCTGGTGTCTGGTCTGATGCAGAGCAACGTTGTTCCTCACGGTCCTCAGGTGGTTGCTGTGACTGGTGACGGTACTAACGATGCTCCTGCTCTGAAGAAAGCGAACGTGGGTTTTGCTATGGGTATCAGCGGAACGGCTGTGGCAAAGGACGCTTCGGATATCATTTTAATGGACGACAACTTCAACTCAATTGTGAACGCCATCAAATGGGGCCGTAACGTATACGACTCGATTGCTAAGTTCCTGCAGTTCCAGTTGACTGTCAACGTTGTGGCTATTTCGCTGGCATTTATTGGTGCTGTTGTTCTGGAGCAGTCTCCCCTCTCGGCTGTGCAGATGCTGTGGGTGAACTTGATTATGGATTCGTTTGCTTCGTTGGCTCTTGCGACTGAGGAGCCGACTCCTCAGCTACTGGAGCGCAAACCGTACCCGAAGACCGAACCGCTGATCTCTAAAAAGATGACGAAGCATATTATCGGCCAGTCGATCTACCAGCTCGTTCTTCTGCTCGCGATTGTGTTCACGGGTGAGAAGTGGTTCAACATTCCGTCAGGCCGTATTACCGATCTTGACGATGATGTGGAGGACGACCCGACGGTGCACATGACCATCGTGTTCAACACGTTCGTGTGGGCCCAGCTGTTCAACGAGCTCAACTGCCGTAAGATCCACGATGAGATTAACATCTTCACGGGCATCACGAAGAACCGCGTGTTCTTGTACGTGTGCGTTCTGCAAGTTGCGATGCAGTACGTGATGGTGCAGCACACTGGCGACTGGTTCAAGTGCAAGCCGCTTGATGTCGGCCAGTGGTTCGCCTGCATCGGCATGGGCTTCGTGTCGATGCCTCTTGGACTTGTGCTGCGCTTGATTTCGATGAAGAACGCGCCGAACTGGATGGCAATTTGCCGCGAAGCTGACAATGATGAGGTGCACAAGCTGAACTCTGGCCGCGGGCAGGAACTTTGGGTGCGTGGCTTCGCTCGCATTCGCGCGCAGATCCGTGTCGTCAAGGCCTTCCAAAAAGGGTTGCAGTCTAAGGCTCTCATCAAGGGGTAGATTAGTATCGATGTCCGGAAATTAATACTTACTTTCTTTTTGTTAGCTTGCTGTTTGTACTGAAATTTGATTGTATTAATGCTCACTGCTGAGATTGAATTAGTGACGTCAGTGCCGCTAGTGATTAAGCTTCACTTAGGATAACACTACACGTGGTACATCTACATGTATACAGTGGTGTGTGCCAGTGAAAAAGGTTAATACGCCATTCAGAACCTGAAACTTCAATCGAGCTCATTAAAAATCTCGTAAAATAAATAACCATTTGTTGATCGGCGCTGTCAGCATACTGTCCTGGTGAAGCTTCACTAGTTTCATGCGTGAGCTTGGATACTGTACCAACCATTTTCGGGAGAGATCAACATGGAATTTATTTTGGGTTTGCTCCTAGAACCTAGACACTACCAGGTAGTCATCGCACAAAATGGGCAAAAAAACGAAGAGCCGCGGATCATGCACTTGTCGTCACTCATCAGTTTGGCTTTTGCAGGTGCGCGCATTTTGATCCCCGCCATTGGCCATTGCCACACTCCACAATGCTGTCCAACACGCGCTTCCGGCGCTGCCTGCGGCCGCTCCGTACGTTCAGGTCCCTGCCACTGGGCATTCTTGTTACCAAAAATAAGCACACCTTGTTATTTTGACTTGCGTTTTGCATACCCAGTTTCGCAGCGCCCATTCGGTAAGTGGTGCAAAGATCATGCGCACAAAACCCACCACGTCTTTGACGCCGACATTTCCAGGATCCACCTTGGCGACATTCAGCAGCTCAACACTCGCCACTTTCACCTGGTAGGTGATGATGGTCTATTCCGCAATCTTCCCTGGTAGACAGCAACGCCGCTCGCCCGCCTTTGTGCTGCTAGTGGCGCTCCCTGCGCTCCTTAGTCTCAGCCTCGTTTCGTATCTGTACCTGTACCAACTTCCCTCGATGGTCGGCAGCTCATCTGACCCAGTTACCATCTCGACGACCCAGCAACACGCCGCCATGGAGAAGCACGTGGACCTCACCATCATCGGTGCCGGACTGGCTGGTGCGTTGACTGCTGTATAGTGAAGAGGGAGCGCTCTCTATTAACTGGTGAACTCATATGTATATGTGTGTGTACCTGTAACCAGGACTGACCGCCAGTCTGGAGGCCGCCAACCTGGATCCGTCACTTAAGATTCTGCTCGTAGAGAAAGAGAAGAAGGTCGGAGGCAACTCAGCCAAGGCTTCGTCCGGCATCAACGCCGCACTGGACGCTGCAGACGAGCCGCTGTTCACGCAGGACACACTCAAGTCGGGCGGCGGTCTTGCAGTCGAGAAGATTGTCGACACTTTCATCCCAAAGGTGCGTCGACGGTGATGAACGTGGTGATGAGCTTTTTTGGGATGTGTTGTTGCTATGATTGCTTGGGTTGTGACGTTGTGCTGTACGTTTCTATAGACTCCGGACGCTAAGGAGTTCTTGGAGAAATACAAGGTGGATTTGTCGGTGCTCTCACAACTCGGTGGCCACTCGGCCAAGCGCACGCACCGCAACAAGAGTGGACCTAACATTGGATTCGCCATCATTAGCACGCTCCAGAAGGAGATCGTTACAAGAGACAACATTGAGATTCTCACGGGAGCTACAGCCAAGAAGCTCCTGTTGGCAGATGAGACGCAGAGTCCCCCGAGTGTCACGGGCGTGGAGGTCAAGCTGGCGGATGGACAGACGCTTTCGATCTTCAGTAAGGCTGTGATCCTGAGTACGGGCGGCTTCTCGGCCAGTCACACGATGCTGAAGCGCTTTGCCCCTGGCATGGAGATGTATCCGACCACCAACGGCGTTTGGGCTCAGGGCGAAGGTGTTTTGATGTCGGAAGCTATTGGCGTGGACCTTACGCTCATGGACAAGGTGCAGCTGCATCCGACTGGTTTTATTAACCCGAAGGACCGCGAGGCTGGCACCCGCTTCCTCGCGCCTGAAGCCATCCGTGGGTCTGGCGCTGTGCTACTGAACAAGAATGGCAAGCGCTTCGTGGACGAGCTTACCACGCGTGACAAGGCGTCGGCTGCGATGCTGGCCCAGCCTGGCCAAGAAGCCTACATGCTGTTGTTCGAGGACGGGGCGAAGGCCATGGCCTCGGAGCTTCCATTTTACAAGCATATGGGCATCGTTACGATGACGAACTCGGTCGCGGAGGCTGCCAAGTTCTGCCACTTCGAAGACCCGCAAGTTCTGCTAAAGGAGCTGAACGATTATTCTGACATTGCCGCTGGCAACAAGGAAGACCCGTTCGGGAAGAAGACGTTCCCGTACCCCCTCCAGCGTATCACTAGCATCGACACACCGATGCAGATTGTGGCAATGGAGGTGGCCCCCACGGTTCACTACACTATGGGTATGTATGCGTGCATTTTGTCTACAAAACGATCTTCTAACCTCGTCTTACTTATTATTCAATAATTGCAGGGGGTGTCAAGATCACTGAGAACACGGAGGTGATCCACAAGAACGGCGAGATCGTGCCAGGTCTGTTTGCAGCTGGCGAAGTTTCGGGCGGCCTGCACGGCGCCAACCGTCTGGGCGGCAACTCGCTTGCAGAGTGCGTGGTGTTCGGCCGCGTCTCGGCCCAGCAGGCCGTCAGCACGCTACGTCAGTAACCATGTATTTTGAATCGTGGCTGCGTGTTTCGCATCCTGCTTCATGCTGGGTGACGGCAAAACTACCGAGAAAAGCTCAGGAAATTTAACAGACGCACTGCTTTGATCTGGTAGGCGCTGCGGTGTCCAGACTGTAAACTCCGATGCGGCCACCTCATCGAAGAAAGGAAGAAACACCATCTGCGTACCCTATCGTAGTTTTCTCGCTAAGGTGATCAAATGAATGTTGCTCGAGTATGCTAATGAGCTCCTGCAACGACAACCGTTATTTTTTTGCTTGTGGAAACGTCGCCGACCCTGGTAAATGGGTTGTTCGTTATTGAAACGTGTACACCCAGTACAGGAATGAATTTGTACGAGTCAGATGAGAGCGAGTCTTCGGAAGGCGAAGAACAGGTGATTGAGATCTCATCACACAGCCGAATCCTCATTTCTCCAAGGAAAGCTCGGGGCTCACCATGGGATAACACGTCGCCTCGTAGCGGCAGCAGGAGGAAGACGACACGAGCACGGGATGAAGCAAGAAGTCCGTGCTCCAACACAAGGCGCCACTACTCTCGCAAATCCGGGAAATCATGTTGGCCTGGCAGTGCACGACCGTCTCGTTTAGGCAAACAGCCAGCGAGATCTAACAACCGTGGCGGTATCTCGACTAGTGACAGTGATGGAAACGTTGCTTCGGGTCAAGAAGATAATGTCTCCAGTAGTGATAGCGATGCCTCGTTCGAGGCTGATACGGCTTCACCAGTGCACCGACGGGGTTCAGGAGCGCAATGTCGGAAAAGGATACAGAAATCGAAGTACACGTATCCTAGAACGACCTCTTTGGATGATTCTTTACAGTCGATTGGTTCATCGACGACACCAAGAAAGGAACTGGAGGAGTTGAAGTCGACGCTGAAGAAGTTAGCTCGACACGACGACAGCGACGAGACTCCCATGATGCCGAAAGGGCCCACCATTTCGTCAGCGACAGCACTGCACGAGTATCTGACAGCAGCGACTGCACTAACTGGGGTGAACGCAGTTACAGCTGCAAACCAAACTCGTCCGACGGAATCCACGCGAATGAAGTCAAGACCAGCTTCGCTTCACCTGCCACGATCGAGTTCTTACATTTCGAATGGATCATCTAAAACGAAATCGAAATCGATGCGAGAAAACGGGAATGATACCAAGGTAACGCGTGATTGTCCACCTGACAAGCTTGCTAGTATGGATACAATAGACACTCCAGGAAGCGATCGTCTTAGTTTCAACAAAAAGTTATTTAGCACGCCGCCTCCGCCATTTGGAGGCCCAGGCAAAACTTCTACCGGATTCACTCTTCCTCAGAAAAGTTCCACTGCTGGAGGTACTAGCGGAAGCGGATCTCAAGGAAGCCGAGCTGTATTGTTGGCTCTCAAGGCCTTGCAAGACAAGATTGGCAGGCTCGAGGCCGAACGCGACAGTTTACTGCAGCAACTCTCGGATGCCAAACTAACTGGTCGAAAGCGGGAAGCTGAATCGGCGTCAGCGGAGAAGCAATTATCGTACGAGCTGGGACAAACAAAGAAGTCTGCGAGAGCAGCGTACGATGCACTGCGCTGTGACCACGAAGAGCTGAAGCTACACTTCGTCAAGTCCGAAGAGCGGAGGAAAGCGACTCAAACCGAGTTGCGGCACTTCCAGGAGCTTGCAAAAAACTTAGCAGCGAAAACGGACGAGTTACAGTCGCACCTTCAGATCTCCGAGTCGCATCGCACACGTCTAAAAGCTGGTAAGCTTGCTCTGGGCCTATTTCGTAGCATGCAAAACAGTAAAGTACTCACCCACTTGTGTGTAGAAATGAAGGAGTCCGAGAGCAATCATCAACGTGTCGTGGACGAGCTGCAAGCCCAGCTTACCGAGGTGCGCCAGGTACAGCAAGTCGCAGTAGAACGGAACGAGCTGCTCGAGGCCCAGTTTCAGCGTGAATCCACGAATCATGCTGAGAGTAGAGAGCGACTCAGAGACTCCGAGGTACATGAACATTCACTGCATAATGACAGGAAGAAGCAATTTTGCATCACACGTGACTGACCTCATTGATTGTCTCTCCGTGTGGTAGCAAACGGTGGCATCGATCTCGCAGCTGAACGAAAAGTTGGTAGCCAAGGTGATAGAGGCAACGGAATCTGCAAACGAGGCTATGAAGAAGAACAAGAAGCTCCAGCAACAGATACGACCGTCAACACTGCTTCGACCAACAGCTGCGAGCCGTGCCAGCGCGGCAGCGGCCAGCGAGGCAACGTCAAGAAGGGCAGCAAATTCCACGTCACGCGGAAGTACCGGAGTATCTTCTGCCACAACACTGAAGAAAAAGAAGACATCAACTGGAACAGCCTCAACGACGACGAAGAAGGCAAACAAGGCGAAGAGCAACAACAACATGTCTCTGCTGCGCGAAGCAAATCTCGGCAAGTACGCCAGCCTTTTGTCTCTGTCTGTGCGTAATGAGGAGACTGAAGAACTTCCCCAACCTTTTTCTTATGTATGCATTGTGCAGAGATATCCCTTTTTTGCTTGGTAACTCAGTCCAGCCATCATTTTCACTGATTGGAAACATCCAGGATGCGTTGCGACAATGTGATACTACGTACGTCATGCCCACACTTCTTAGCGAAACACAGAAGGCTCCAGCATCTACTTCGACCCATCGGCATATAGCAAGGAAGCTCCATCATTCCGCAGAGGTGAATAGTCCAGCAGCAGATGCTGATATCGTACAGCAGCTTCCATCAGCAGGCTCCACTTTAACAGCTTCACCAACCGACGAAGCTGCTACCACATCTGTAGCATTATCATCGACCCCCACTTCGAACCTCAGCACCCAACGCCATAGCACCAAACACAAGCCGTCAGCTATCAAAGTGCCCGCTGTTTCGCCGACACCGTACGTGAGTCCCAACCAGGTATGCTTAGTGGTCCATTGTTATCCAGGACTAAGCGATCTGGCGAAGTTTCCTAGCTGATAGGCTTCATTTTGGTGTTGTGCTTTACTTTTTGCAGTCCCAGATTATGGAGGACCTGCACGCGGCTGTTGCATCTGTCGAGAAGGAATTCAAAGGGCTCAACAAACGGTATAAAGATCTTGTCGCCCAGATGGAGGCAAACAATCGCTCTGGATCCGAAGGTGCTCACGCCCTCAGCAGCTCCACTTCGGCGCAGTTGTCGCAAGCTCTGGGTCCGCTGCTTGACGAGCTGGAAGCAAAAGCGACGCAGCTGAACTTGCTCAAGCAGGTTTACCAGCAAGCAGCCACCAGCACCATCAATCTTCAGAGACACGTTGTCCTCAGCCCCGAGGCTATTCGGCGTAAAACAGCGTCGCTGCGGGTACTAAATGAGTACCGACAGCTCGAAAGCGACTCGAAGAACAAAGGTAGTGGCAGGTCAGCGTCTCCTACAAGCCATGTTGGGGCCAACGGCTTCTTTTGTTGACGCCAAAGTAGCGCCTATCGATAACAAATCAACCAACAACAATCTAGACTAGAACAGGTTAATACTTACTCCGAGTCTGGCATATTTCTGCGTCTCTTCTTGGAGCTTGTCAATGTCGTGGAACTCGAACTTAAGTTTTCTCGCTGATATTTTTGCAGTAGGTTGGTCTACAACAACGTCAATGGCAACGGGGCCACAACAGTGAGACTGGCTCGTTAAATACCACAAAGTACAGTCTTAGCAGCGGAATTGTCACCAGATTCGGGTGTTTCCGGGCAAGAAGCGTGACGTCCTCCGTCTTGATGATCTTGCGGTTGGCGTGCCGCGCGAAAAACTGTAGCTCGGTCGCCATCACTGCAATAGTAGCAAAATATGAGTATTTGTTGCGGTCTAGGAGCTGAATCTTAACGTAAATACCTTCGGACTGCTTGTAGACGAGGTCGGCCAGTAGTGCCATAGCCTCCTTGGACAGAGCAGGTCTCTCTCGCACACGGGGTTCATTCTGCTGCTTCTGCGCTGCACGATGGGTAAGAAATAACAAGGACGATAGGCGAAGACTTTGGGCGTATACCTTCTTCGTCGCAGATGCGGCCGACGGTGTACAGGATGCTCTGGCGCACGCGCAGTTCCGCGCTCTCCAGGCCGCTGCCAGGGTTCATCTTTTAGACCAAGCTTTGCAACATGAAATATGACTTTCGATTGGCTAATATTTTCTATGTGTACTGACTGTAGTCAGCAATCCACGGGTACTAATACTTCGAATAAAACAGTTTAACATTATTTGCACGCTACACTTATGAGTATCATCGCCTGAAAGGATGCTACGCGCGACTAGCGACAGGTATAACGTGCATCGCACGTTATACTTTACAACCCGCGGCGTTGCCGTTTGCTCTTCGACTACTCCGCGAACTATTGACAGTTTAATAAGTTTTAGTCGAATAACTTCCGATACCGAGCCCTGATAGGAATATTTCCACAGCTATCTTATGCTGCAGCTTGCAAAAAAAAATGCAAGCTGCAGCATAAGATAACTGTGGCAATTTTTTGCAAGCTGCAGCATAAAATAACTGTAGAAATACTCTTATTCAGTATTGAATCCTCGCTCGTCACACTACAAGGAGAAAGTACCTGCCAGTCAACAGCACTGCATATTGCTGGAATTCACACCCGATTGTTCCCTTAGAAGGAAAAATGAAGACTGAATTAATTAAGTGTTAGCTCCTTTGGCGGCGGTTGCTTCTCCTACCAACACTCACGGGTATCAACTCGTTCCGACCTAATGCTCTGGTCCCGTAGTTCAATCTCACACAATGACCTGGTCTCAAAGCTTCTCGAAGGTCCTCGTAGCTTCTCATACCTTCTCAACACTATCCCAGCGCCACTTGTCCATGCCTCCGTTGTATATCCCAAACGCCCTCCTCGAAGACTACTTTTCGATTACTTGGAATCGCCAATGCCCGAAGATTCAGCAATTCTTCAGCTTGTTCTTTTCCAGAGGCTTCGTAAACGTGTCAGCTGGGTTAGTTTCGCCCTTCACCTTATGTAACTCGATGGCCCCCTTCTCCACCTGATCGCGAACGTAGTGCGAACGTAATTCAATGTGGCGCGTACGTCGGCTGTACGTGGGATTTGTTGCCATCACGAAAGCCGCCTGGTTGTCAATTCCAATGCGCAACTTCTCGCTGCGCTGGGGCAAGATCTCTTGCGGAATGTTACTCTCTGCAACTACTTCCATTGCTGCTTCACAAGCAGCTACGTACTCTGCTTCCGCCGTTGATAGTGCAATGATCGACTGGCGACGTGACATCCAAGCCACGGCTCCGCCAGCCAGCGTGAATGCAAACCCCTTCAAATCGGTAGTAGAAACAAGGTTCTATCAGCGAGCGCAGGTAACCATGATCCACAAGCCATTCACTAATCTCTGCATTCCATTTTCTGCCGGATTGTCGTAACCCGTACAGTCCCTTTAGTACAACGTAGATATTTCTGTTTACCTTGCACAGATAGCCCTCAATTGATCGCAGATACTGGCGAATACCAAGCTGGGCGTTCAGGTATGCGGTGTTTATATCTCCACCATAGACATTCAGCCCCAACTCCGCTGCGATCGCCAACAACAAGCGAAACGACGACATTCTTGCTACCGGTGCAAACGTCTTTACGAAATCGATGCCAGGCCGCTGGTAATTGCCCAATGCTACTATACGTGCCTTGAATCGAATCACATACCCTTGGTGATCTGACTTCAACGCATAGACCCACGTCGTGTTCACAGGTTTTGCCTCAGCTGGCATCTCCTCTGCTGGTATCTCCTCAATGATTCCCTTGTCCTTGACAGCAGCATCTCCTCCATCTCCGCCATCTTCCAGAAGTCTCTCCATTTGAGCTTCATGGCTTCACGATGGTTCCGCGGAAACTTGGCTTCACTAACTCTGATCGTTCTGCCATTCGTATCCAAGATGCGCGAGTTAGTTAGCGTCACATTCGTCACATAGTCGTCCAAGTACTGGGGACGACTGCGCTCATGGTATTCTCGCAGATCAGTGCGAGTGCGCTTTGTTCCCTGCTTCGCTGCATCTCTTTCTATGCGTTCTACTTCAGAGCGCGTCTCCTCGCGATGAGTGCGTTTCCCAGGCTGTTGTATCGGTAACAGAACACTTGTGTCAAGCATTTCGACTACGCCACTGTCATCACATTTATCCACGATGTCACCGTCATCGTGCTCACATGCCTTATGCTCACATGTCTTGCCCTCTCTTTCAGGAGCAAAGGCACTAGCCACCGTTTTACATCATCATTCTCATTAATAATGATTTATTTCTCTTCATACGAGTTCAATCAACATCGGCATCAGAAACGGCCTCTGAGGACCCGCAGGTGCCAACCACCGACGCGTTTTCGTCCTCATGATACTCCGACACTCCCGAGCTTCCGCACCTAGTGCGTTCTTCTTTCTCGTTTTCATTATCTTGAGCTCCGAGGTCATAGACGCCAGGTTCACCAATGCCTGGATCTTCCACTACTTCCGTGCCATCATCAATAGTGCCATCCACATCGCTAATCTCATCCTTCGGACTAACCTCATTCTCTAGAATGATATCCCACTTGTTCTTATTGTGTCGTGTGCCTTCAGTGAAACGCTGCTAGCTTGCACACTAGCCTGACCTAGCCTGACACTCATAGTCCGCGTTCTGCTCCGCATTGCTATCCATCTCGCCCTCCTCGAGACCTACAGACATACCGTCGCTGGTCTCGGCCATCTCATTGTCCTCCAACAAGATGTCGTCGGCCTCGTCCAACTGAGAGACAGATGTCTTACACTCTTCGTTCCGAGTGAATTTCAACGAAGACAAGTTCGACTCATCTAAACTAATCGAGTGTCGGTCATGGTGACAACATCCTCAGTAACTCGTAGGTCAGACACGTACTTTACCGTGCGTTCCTCCGGAATGTACACTTTGCATCCCACCATGGCCTCCGAGTATCCAAGAATAAATCCGATCTTCCGATCTTTGCGTTGGGGGGGGGGGGGATTTGCGTCGACCTGGAGTCACCGGGACATGAACATAGGCCAACGACCCAAACTTGCGGATATGATGCACATCCGGTTTCACACGGAACATCATCTCGTAAGGTATACTCTGTGTACCTTTGTTGTATGCACGGTTCTTCACGTAAACCGAATTTCGCAGCGCCTCCGGCCAGAAGCTACACGGGAGCCCAGCCTGCTC
Source organism: Phytophthora sp. 'mugwort' (assembly GCA_033558025.1). Taxonomy (NCBI): domain Eukaryota; phylum Oomycota; class Peronosporomycetes; order Peronosporales; family Peronosporaceae; genus Phytophthora; species Phytophthora sp. 'mugwort'. The sequence continues at coordinate 2,581,753 of JAUCEF010000007.1, read as the reverse complement.
CATCGTCGCCTTTACCATGGCGACCAGTGACTGGTGAGTTCTTTCGTACAAGGTCAGCTGCCAGCTCTTCGGCCCGACGCGAACATGCTCGACACCTTGCGCAACATACCAGTCTTCCATCTCAGTTGTAACAAACTCACCTCCTTTGTCTGTCACTTTATACAAAGCTCCCTTTTTGTTTCGGCCAGCCTGCCGCTCAGCCCAGAGCACGTATTCCTTGAGGAGTTTGTTTACCACGTCACTTGACTTGCTCGTCAGCAATTACACCGTGACGAACCGGGAGTACCCATCCATGATCACGAGCACAGCCTCGTACCGGGTCCCGTTGCCCTTGCTGGGTATCAGAAGATCGGCATACACCGCCTGGTTCGGCTCGTTCGTCGCTCGATCAAGATTCTTTCGGCGCTTCATCTTCTTTTGCTTCCCAAGATGACAGGCATCACACGTGTCTTGCTGACGCTGTGTGAGTATCATCCCTCGCACCAGCTCCTTGTCCACCGTAGTCTTCAAATATTGTGGGCGAGTATGGCATAAACGCTCATGCCATAAGTTCAATGTTCCAACTCCATCCGCTACAGTATAGTTGCTCAGTAGTTGATCCTCCGGTCTCGTCGCACCACTTCGAAAAGGGTGTGCTGATTGAAAGCCCGAAGTGGCCTCCGTAGGCGCGGCTACAACCACCGGCCTTCCTTCCCACGAGATCGTAAAATTTCGAGTTGCTGTATCAAAACCAAACTCGAATCCTTGCTCATGCGCAAGCCCTGGTGAAAACAATTCGTATTCAGCTCCAGGTACATAAAACACATCGTCTACGCGCGTCACTACTTGCTCTCCATCAATCTCCGTGACGAACTGAACTGTCCCGACACCATCAATGCGTGATGCAATGCTCGGCATCACGCCGCGAATGCTTCGCATCACTGAAGTATCTTCGGTGAATGAAACAAAATCTAATCGACTTTCCGTCACATGAGAGTTTGAAACAGTGTCAAAGTACCACCAGCTGCCTGTGTCCACGGACACAGCTGGATCATCCTCTGCTTCAGTGGATAACTCTACTTCTACGACACCAGTTTCTCCATCGCTGACCTCCAGAGATGTAGCTATATCCTCTGCACCGCGATCACTGACTGGTTCTACGGTATGAACACGTTCCTGTTCGACCACCGCAACCCGGGTCACAACATCCAGATCGTCACCTCTGTGAGTTGGACTTAATGGGAGTATATTCTCTTGCTGCAGTGTGCAATTTCCACGTGGCTTCCACTTCTGATTCACGGCCCCTGCACCATTCTGCTTGTTTGGTCCCTCTAGACAATACACCTTCAAGTGCTTGGTATTATCACAGACAAAGCATGCTCGCAACTTCCGCGAGTCACTTGACTTTCTCTTCTGACTTCCACCCTTGCCATCAGACCCTTTTCCACCCTCACCCTTTGGTTACCGCGTTTGCTGCCGCGCTTGCCCCGAAACTCACGTTGTCTGGCAGCAGCTACAAGTATCAACTCGCGAACCTTCCCCTCGGTGTGTACAGGCTCGGGCCGGCACCATACCAGATGACGACTGTAAGCACTCGAACTCCGGCAACTCTGGCAATCTTGTTAGCAACATATCCACCATGTTACTATCCGCAATGGTGTGCTGGAGATCCTCCAGTTCTGACTTCAGATTAACCATCTTGCAAAGATGGAAGTTCACATCTCCATCTGGAGCGAGTTTCATTTCCCAAAGTTCATTTTCTAAACGACCGATCGTGTAGGCCGTGATAGCCTTGCTCTGCTTCCCTTCGTACAGGTTGCATAGCTCTGCCGACATCTCCGATCCGGTCTCTTTGTCACGAATATGTTGAAGAACTTCTGGCGGAATAGACGTTCCGATCATCCTCATGATCTTGATCTGGCCTTTCTTGAACTTCTCCTTTGCCTCAGCGCTAGACGAAATAAGCACGCCTCTGTCAGGTCGCCAACAGCAATTTCCTTCAAGTCGTTCTCCTAGAAGACGTTCATCATGGCCCATTTGTAGGTCTGCCAGTCCTTGTCCTGCCAGTTCTTCGGCACCCCTTCGTTCGTGAACTTCGTCGGCTTAGTCATCCTTGACTCTGCAGAAGCTTCCGTTAGTTTAGGCTCATAACCCTGTTGGAATCCACACCCGATTGTTCCCTCAGAAGGAAAAATGAAGACTGAATTAATTAAGTGTTAGCTCCTTGGCGACGGTTGCCTCTCCTACCAACACTCACGGGTATCAACTCGTTCCGACCTAATGCTCTGGTCCCGTAGTTCATTCTCACACAATGACCTAGTCTCAAAGCTTCTTAAAGTTTCTCGAAGCTCCTCGTAGCTTTTAATACCTTCTCAACAACATCCCAGCGCCACTTGTCCATGCCTCCGTTGTATATTCCAACACATATGACTATTATAGTATCATTTGACGCGCCGACGGCAATGACGAGTGGTGAACATGCGATAAGGTTACGATAATAAAAGCGGATCAATGCAGTGCAGTTGCTGACCCCGCAAATCAGCTACCGCATCGATCATTGCGGGAAAAACATGGTAGCAACCACTTGCAGAGGGTCATCCAAGACGGAAGCAGTAATATCTCCGCGTGGAAATGCGCGATAACCAAGCAAGTTAGGGTGGGATTATGGGCGATTTTGATTGACCACGCAGTGTCTCATCGTGTACGTGTACGTAATCGAACATGCCAGTTGCAACGTAGTCAAACCAAGATTATCCGCAGAATATACGTGGTCCACACAACCATCAAACGGTTACCAGATCGCCTCACTCATCAATTCGCTCACAAGTGAAAGCAATAATGAACCAGGTCTCGATCGACTCAGGTGTGTCAAGCTGTTGTGCTCATCGCGATCTAAACACTCACCTCCTTTTTATGATAACATGGCAGACCTCCTGCTCAACGTAGACATGGACCTCCACATGGCTGTGGATGCGATGGATGACACGCTTACGCTGTTCGACGTCGGGTCGGTTGACAGCGGCGCTATGCTGAGCACATCTGTGGACGACATGGACCTGAGTTTCCTGTCCGAGATGCTGCATCAGGACGGGCCCGTTCCGGATCCGGTCTCGCCCCTTGCGACGACGTCCTCGAGCGGAAAGCAGCTAGTGGTCTCGTCTCCCAGTGGAAGGAGCGACGCCACAGAGAGCAGCGACGACGACTCGGCGCACTCCATTACGCCCACGGCAGTGATGGCTTTGCAGAAGCACGGGGTGACGATGACGATAAAGGATGCAGGAATGAAGAAAGCAGAGGACCGCAAGGCGAAGCGGAGAGCGCAGGTGGCCATCAGCGCGCGGCGCCACCGATCCCGCAAGAAAGTGAGTTGTTGCTGCGTGTCACCAAATGTAGGCATTTCGTTACTGACTGGCTGTGTTACCTGTAGAACGAGATGATCAACTTGAAGAAGGAGGCCAGTTATCTGAACTACCAGCTAAATTCCCTCCGTTCTAAGCACAAATTGATGCGTGCTGACGGCGCTGTGGCCGAGTGGGAAGAGAAGGCAATCGCCCAACGCCACAAGCGCCGCCAGGCAGAGGAACTGAACGCCCAGCTGCGGTATGCGTTGTTCCAGCAGAACGGCAACGTGCGCAACCTGAAGGCGATGTTTTCGCTCGAATCGTCGAACAACATGGAACTTAACATGCGGCGCTTCCTGCATACGTACACCCATCTACGCAAAGATCGACAGTCTCGTGGGCGTGACCTCGCCTCAGTATGTACAGATGCGAAGCTGGAGCTGGGAATGCAGACGGTTCTTCGCGAGACAGAGGGTATTCCGGTCTTGCGGCCACACATCAGCACCCGACAGATCAGTACGAACTCGAACGAGTTTGGCGCGTCCACTGTGGCGGTGTACGCATTCGATACTATGAACACGGATCAGATTTTCCTTGCTGCATGCGGGGCCATTTTGAGTTGCGGCAGTGCATGGCCCAAGTACTCACAGCTGGATTCGTACGGTAAAGTTGTTGATGCACCTTCGGACAGCATTCGGTACGGAGTATCGGGCTGCCGTTACCGCAGCGACGATGGCCAGGACGAGGTGGCTGTCGAGAGTCGTGGACTATCGTACTTTAAGATCATGGATCGGTGCGCAGTGCTGCTTTGGGACTACGCCGATGACGATGATCTGTACCCGATGAACAAGAATACGCTGGTCAAGCGTGACGTCATTGGAACGTACGTTCGCATCCTTGGTTGGCTGAGGACTTGTTTATGGTGTGAGATGTATTTTGTTAACATTCTTTTGTTTGCTTTGCATGCAGCGTGGTTGTTCGCCCTGAGATCTGTGAAGACGGTATCGAGCGCGTGGTATGCCGCAGCATTTGCACGAAGGTGCACTCGGTCAACATGACTCAGTTGTCTCCGGATATTCGTCGGTTTTCCGAGTCGAAGAAGATGGGAGCGCAGATTTGCGGGTCGATGGTGTATCAGTCTATCTTGGGCCACTGCCCCGATGCCCGACCAATGTCGGCGTAAGAGGAGATGATGTTACTGAGATCGGAAGGTGTTCCTATCATTTACATACATGTGAGCGGACATGAAATTGGCATGATACTGTACTTTGGAAAACTGCTTCGTTTGGAATGGAGTTCAACCAGTCGGGTTTTGAACTAACACCAAGACCGAAAGCTTCACTGAGAGGTGGAATTTTTCGTCTGGCCGTCGTCTTGGGTTGCTCCGCTTATTCATTAGACCATATTTGTTAATCGATGTAATTCAAATTAATGAGACTGTAACTCGAATTCTCCGCATATCACGCACTTTTAACCTTGTTTTTGTCGTGATGTACACGGAACGACTGAAGTACCGCTTATAATCACTTTACCAGCGTTTACTTTTAAACATTCTGTGGATTTAAACGTGATACCAGAAAGCGATGTCGTTGCGCCGTCTTGAGAGACCTGGGAATCAAACGGGCTTGGTGCGTTGGCTTCCGAAGCGATCCCTGGGTCAATTCCATTGGAGTATCTACTACTATCATTGCTTCCTTCAGCGCTGATAGGGATGAGCCTACATATTAACAACACAAGTGCTATTGGCTATTGACCAGCATCAAAATGACTGGAAGCTTGTGTCCAAGTAAGACCGGACCATTTCGGTTGCTACTGTGCACAGTTCACTGAACTTTACCGGTACGGGGGAATCTTTATTAGTACTTCCAGTTTTCTTCGCAAGAATTGTTGACGAGTGCGACCTGCCGTATTCACCTTTGTCTTGGGTTTCTGATAGTATTGAGCGGTATCCGTGCTAATGCTAGCCTCCGAACCCGGAATTGATAATAAATCAACCGCGTCGAGGATATTTTTCTTAAGATGCGTCGGGGTGTTTCTGCAGAAACGTTTCTTGCTGATGTACCAGTATTCCTTGCCTTCTTTTATGACCGACTTCAGAGTCTTCACTACTTTCAACGTCGTCACGGACAAATTTCATCCACCACTACCATAACATGTCGTGGCATCTTTCCGAGAGGTTGAATAATTCCTCCCTTCGGTGTCCGCTCACTTTTCTCCTCCGCAGACACAGTTGATCGTCTTTTAATTGGCAGCCTTCGTTTCTCGTAAGCGCCGCCTTACACTCACATCCACTCTCCAAATCATCATTGATCTCCATTTCTTCGAGTCTGTAAGGTACATATTTCAACGTGTGCGAGCGGTTCCTGCTCAATTTTCACCGAGGCCGGCTGTTTTTTCGGAGAAAATGGCCACTTCTAATTTTGTGGACCTGGAGGCATCATTTTCTTTTGTGTTACTGACGTTTTTGTACGGGAAACGTTAGGGAGCACTGAACTCAGTTCAGTGCTTTGGGGAGCATTGGAGCAGAGAAGGACGTACACATGGCATTACTAGTGCCTACCACACGATAAGCTTCAACACAAACGACCAATGCAACGAAGTAATAAGCACGTCTGTCGGGGAGAGAATATATCTTACCGTTAGTTCCCCAAGCCGGCATACCCCCATGAGCGCGGGTGGAAAAAGATTTGTTGGAACTCTTCATCGTCTTGGTAGCAGCAGAAGTAGCTCTTAATAAGAGATTGGTGGTGATCCAGCACTTGCACTTGGCGTCACTGTCTTGCTCTCCGCAAATTCAAAACTGGAAGGATCTCGGCGTGTGCTGTTGGCGCCGTGCCCAGATTTGTGGGGGCGGTGTTGCTCGTTAACTCGCCGTCGTTTTTGCAGTTGTATAGGCTCCAGCACTCGAGCGTTTTCGATGGGGGGGGGGGGAGCGTTAGGAAGCCACCAGTGTTTATCGAAGTGCTCCGGAATCCATGTTAACGCGCCAGCGGACTCTATGATCGTCATCAGATCATGAAGGCACGATCTTCTGTGAATGCGTCTGTACACGCCATTGCAAACACTGCGCTTTAATCCACGAACAACGATTGTGTGCGCTTCTCTCCATTTCTTGCTTGTCGCCTTTAATGCGTCCACGCTTATGATCTCGACCACGGCCGAGTACGTGTCGTTACGGAACTGAGTTGGAATAGTCTCCGCTTCATAGCTGACCGGATATTTTATGGTGCTTGCAGCCTTAATTTAACCAGGGCAAAATGTTTTGAAATACAGACAACAGATCTCCTTTTGAATTGTCCAGCCAAGATTTCATCTTCGCGTGAGTTCCCTCCACAGGAGAAGTAGTGCGTCAGCCAAAGCGAGTGGTGTCGTTGGTCCATGCACTCACAAACTTAGCCTTGTATGGCCACCAAGATTCTTGTGCATGGCTGCGCTCTGTGCTTCGAATTCGGAGCATAGTTTATCGAGCTCGCTCATGCTGTTGTTGTTCACTGCATCATCGAACCTCGCCATAAATACATCTACTTTCATCGCTTGCCTTTTTCATGATCAATGGTGTTGCAACCGAGTCAGGAGAACTGCAATTTTTTTCTTCGCTTGAGCAAGGACATTGCGGCGGATGTGCCAACAGCATAACAGGTTCTTAGTCATTGAAAACACTTTATCCGATGCATTTGTACAGGCAAGGTTGCGGTCTGTACCGTTCACCGTCGGTATGGGCACCAACTGGTCATTCATGAAAGTCTTCAACGTCGATAGGGCCCAAATGTAGTCAGGTTCGGATTCTCCGGGCATCCATATCTGAGCAAATGACAGAATGATATTCATATCTGTGGAGGATGATGACGTTCAGTAGTATGAGGTGATGAGACCAAGACGGAGGCGACCGAGATCGCGGAGGAGACCGAGGCGACGGAGGGAAGATGCCCAACTCGATTAGGACCGCAGGTCGATGAGCTAAATGGAGGTGGGCACGACCGCGACCGAAGAGGATAGCACGGAAGAGGAATCAAACCCCGGGAAAAGTTCGAGGCGGTGTCGGTCTAACTTTTGTGGAGTGCGTTGGCGATGGTCTGCATAAAAATAAAGTGTCATGCTGCAGCAGCGCTGAGGCATACTCTAAAATTAAATCTTTTGCAGTCACTCCAAAGATACTTATCGCTTGCTTTACACGTGCAGTAACGCCACGTATACGTCCATCTCTACTCCAGTGCTCCCCCGTTCAGTGGTCCCTAACTTTTCCCTTTTTGTACCGGCATGGAGTCATCACTTGCTGTGTCTTCATTGTCTCCTTTATCGTCTCGTAGAAGTACTTCTGCATCTGACGCTCTTTGCTATTAGCGAAATTTCGATACCAATGCCTGTTGCCCATATTTTTCCGCATCCTTCCGACAGATTCTGTTGCGGAGTGTTCATACTGCAATGACAGCGTGCCTCTAGCAAAAGTTGGCATCTTTGTCGTCGTATCCGATCGGAGAACAAACTCGAGAGCCTTTCAAAATGTGTGGCATTCGTTCCCATCCGATTCTTATCGTAATGTCCTCAAATATCTTCCTTCTTCTGCCAGCATCTACAGCACTCTTAGTCATCCTTAAAAACACAGTCCCATCTCGCAACAGGAACCTGTCTCGTTCAACAAAAACTCGGGGTGTCCACAAAATCCACGTATAATCGGTTATCTATTGCAAGATTCTTTATTTTGTGTAGCTGCTATACAGTTCTAAACTGGTTTTTGCAGATAGTTACCTGTTTGATATGTTGATCTGGTAATTTACTTATTCATTTACGTTAGAACATCTTAATACTGTAGGTAATTTATATAAATATAATGATCTTCGTGCGCGGCACAAATCAAATTTGCGCAGAGTAAGATTTATCTTGAGTCAGATCGCGACAGGTATGCGTAACAGCAGCTACAAGAGAAAAACGGCTATAAGCTCATCTACGTGATGTTTGTGACTAATGACGCTTCTTTTAGACGCGTGACAAGATCGCCTATTGGATGAAGGATTTCTAGTCGAGTTTGAAGAACTTGAAAGCTATTGAATGCTGCAGCCTTATGCTCTGTAACGATAGATGCTGCACCGCCGTGAACCACCAGAAGAGCGTAACTTTTGTGCTAGATGGACCTAAAATGAAGCCACAATGTTTCTGTTGGTTTGTATATCGAAGGCATACCAACGGCGAAGTGGAAAGCCCGATCTGCGACCTGGGCTAGTGGTAAGACATGCAGCAGTGGAAGCTCTCAGAGAACAGGTCCCTGCATGAGAAAGGGGCAAAAGCCCGTAGGAGCAGGCGACAGCTCCACAGCTAATCTATTCACCTCTCCGTTTTTCCATTTCTTTGCGAAGAGTTGGGACTTTGAATTCGGTGCAACGACAAACAGGGTTCTGAGCCCAAACCTGCGGTTTCCCGCTGCACAGAAAATGGTCGAGGATGGTGGACTCATTTAAGTTCGCCGCCGAGGGGTGACCAAGAATGGGAAGGTCAGCCAAACAGGTTTGCGATGCTGCTGATGTTTCGTGAAGCGCCTCATGGACTTCGTGGAAGGGACAACACCAAATCGGTGTTTTCGGATGCGGAGAATTAGGAGAAGTTCGATTAGAAGCAGACCAAGATCATGCACTTGGTTGGAATGTCTGCGCCGTCGAAGATTTTGCACCACATTAGGGACAAGATGACAGAAATGGAGATGTGGGAAGCCTCATGTAAAATTGGGAAGCCTTATGTGAAATTTTGAGAACATGGTTAATAAAAGAGTTAAGGCTTACACTATTCGTCGACTGCGGGATGAACTTTGGACAATGAACCTGAGAAAATGTTTTATATCCGGCCTGAGCTGCAGCCTCCGCAGTATGTAGTTAATGATATTGTCATGGTGGAATGATGTTGGAGAGCTTGCCGACCCAGGAAAAGCTGAAAGCCTCAAGGCATCCATTCGCTATAGTGCAGACACTACCCTGCTCACACCACCAAAGTCCGGGAGCTGATTCGCGCGGCTGCCAACCGCCAAGTCGATTTTCGTGGTAATGGGGAATGGTGGCCAACGCGGAGGGTTGCGTGAAGGGAACAATCTTGGTATTGTATTTGAGCTTTCCTACATGACACCCTAGGAAACGTGAAGTTGTCACATTGTGCGTGCACACGAGATGTACAAGGTGAGCCTCCAACGACCAGAGCCGAACGTATATATTCGAGCACTTATTTTTCTTCCTCTTCTTCTGTAGGCAGCGTCTCAATATCGTAGGCGGGGTCCGCTGCTCCGCGCTCAATCACCTGCTGCTGCACATCAAACTCACTCACCGGGCGAAAAAGTTCCTCCCAGTCTAGGTTCGTCTCAACAGTGCGTGGTTGTGGTGATATAGGAGCTCTGTCGAGGACAAGCTTTGCCTTGTAAAATTCGTTCACAATCATCGATAGAGAAAGAGATGCTCATGTTGTTCTTGTCCATTCAATAAGCTCAATGCGTGTGAGGCCTTCAGTTCTAAATCCTGTGCCAGGAATGTACGCGCGTAGCTGCTGCAGCATAGTCTGCCACCAGTTGGCTCGAAGCTGGTCTTGAGAGATTTGCTCCATGCAATATCCGTCGGCTGACACGTGAACGTGTATCCGACCGGAATCTTCATGAACTCAACATTTAGTAGACGGGCTGCGATCTGGACGTTTACACGCCAGTGTCCGGAGAAATCGTCTAGCAGTAATAAAATGGGCTTGCGCATATCTTCACGGTGAAGGAAGTGGTGGAGCCATTCCACCACCCGCCCGGTTGCCACACACTTGCACTGTCTGTTGTGTTGGCTGGAGCTCCCGCCAAAGCCATGCTGGAAGGCATCATTAGACCGGGCACACTCGGGGTCCGACGATGGCTTTGGTTTTAAAAACCAGGAAGGGATCGTAGTTGGCACCGGAGCTGTCGCCTAAAAGCATCGCAGTGACGCTTTCCTTTCTCTTCAGCGCTTTTCATCCACACCGTGTTCATTCCTTTCTTAGCTACCGTCTGAGCAGATAAGTAGTGGTAGTTAACGGATACAAAAATAAGTTAGTAAGACCACACGAACATCGATAAATTGTTCAAAATATAACTTACCGGTTTGATCGGCATTGTGCACGGTATCGATGCCTAACTCATGCATATTGTGCCGGACGTCCAGGGCAAACCTCGCCGCAACTTCAGCAGCATCGGCGAGTGACTTCTGCCCTTCCTGCGTGCGGTGCCGAATCGCCAGTCGGTGGCGACGGAGGAAGTCTAGCAACCACGTCTACGACGCCTGGAAGCATCCGGGCACGTGATCCGTGTGGAGCGAGCGCTCTTTGGCCGTAACGCGCATCATGAGCCCAGTTACAGGCACCCTTCGTATCGCAGCGAATGGATCCAGCGCACAAGCTGCTCTTCGACCTCTTTGGTCAGCGTCGTTCTTACGCCGGCCTCACGAGCGTTGCAATGAGTTGCAGCGCCAGTCGCGCAATTTTTGGCGATGAGCCCTCGCTGCTTCAGCAATGAGTAGACCTGGCGTGTTGTTTTCACCTTGCGCTGCGCTAGAGACAAAGTAGGAAGATTTCGTGACGGTGGGGCATTCATAGTATTCGGCTCGTCATAGAAATGGATTACTTTCATCTTGAAGCGGTAGGTGACCGCCGTCCGCTGTAACTTCTTTGGCGACTTCACCAAGCCGGACTTCCTCGTCCTCCCTTGGTCTTGACCCGAAGCCCGCATCATTGTACTCGCTCTTTGCAAAAAGACTGGCTCGGGTTTGGTGCACCACGTGATGTCGTGTAGGAGATCTTGAGTAGTCATGTGGGTGCTCCGCTCAATGTGATTGGTTCACATGGGGTGTCATTTAGGAGAAAGCTCTGATCTAGAAAAGCTCAAATACGGTACAAGTGGAGCGAATGTGAGTAAGGGCAGAGTTGACAGCCAGCAAGAGGAGAAAAGCCGTGACCCCAAGAAGATAAAGCTAAAGAAATGCTCCACAGTGGGAGTACTGCACATCGCAGAACAAGTTGTTCGGATAGAATCGAGAAACCAAGTGATGCTGGCGCTAAGGCAAGTGAGCACAAGCGTAAACCACGAGGAAATGTGACTATTCGACAGGATGTTTACGGCCCACCAAGCCCAGATCGTGACAACGAAGATACTGGTGCGGTGATGTGGGCGATGGACCAGATGACACTAGCCACTGATGTCGAAGTGGAGATAAGGGGTCCAGAACATGAGAGCCCCGTTCATGAAGGTGCTTAGGAGGTATAAAGTGCTGACGTCGATGATGCAGTTGGTGACCCCAATGGCTGGTGGTATTTTGACACTGCAGCAAATGCTCGTCACAGGAACCTGACGGACTTCGTAGCATTTGCGGAGGATACGAGTCAGTCAAAAAGTGTGCATGGAGCTGTAACTGCTCTAGCCTCGCGTTTTGCAGGGGTAGCAACTGTAGCTTTGGTGACCGAAGCTAAGTGTACTTGGATGTTGTTGTTTATGTCCCGGATGCTGAACACGGCTTATTCTCACCTAGAATTGCCGCTGAACGAGGATTTGACTTCGACGATGATCATGATACGCTGAACTTCCGTATTAAGACTGGGGGCGAACAGTGATTGTGGCTTCCCGTACGAGGCTACGCGGAGTTCTTCGTGACTCGTCCAGTGAACGAATGACTTGAGCGCCGACAAGGAAGAGCAACGGGCAACGCCACAGCAGACGATGGAGTTGCTTCGCTTGCTCTCTGACACGAGCGGCTCGGGCATATTTGCCAACAGGACCTGGAGGTCATTTCTACAATGGTCTAATAGAGGGATTGATGTTGACCCGGCTCGAGCAACACGACCGCTGTGATGCTTGGCATTAGGAATCCAGAAGATGCCGTCACACCGCAAAAAGTTGAATCGCGGGTTGGTAGCTACCAACAGGCGGTGTATGTGGACTTGCTGACCCCGAATTAACCCAACGGCACTCGCTTTGAGGCCGTACTGGACTTTTATGGACGGCTACTCGCGCTTTGTGACTGTGCACATGCTAAATAGCAAGTTGAGCAGGTAGTCAACCAGCACATCAAGGCGTTCATTTTGGGCGAAACGCCAAGCTGGCAGAAGCAAAGAGGGTGCCGGACGAGTTAAGTACAGAGTTCGACAAGTTTGGACAGTCAAAGGAGGAGAGTTCGTGAACCACGCCATGAAGAGATGGTACCGTGCTCATGGAATCGAGCACGTTCGGGACGGACCCAAGACCTCGCAACCAACTTATGTTAGCGAACGCACCAGTCGCTTGTTGGAATGATGAAAGCAATGATGTTGCATGCTGGCTTCCCGACGAGCTTGTGGCCGGAGGTTCTAAAAATGCTGTCTACTTGAAAAATCGAGTGTACAAAAACTGCCACGGAGGTATTCCGTACGAGATGATACTTGTAGTCAAGCCGGACACCCACTACATCCGCAAATTTGGGGCGCTTGCTTACGTCCATGTCTCAACTACTCCAAGAACACGCAAGTACAGCGACAACGCTAAAGGCAGATTCGTGTTAGGTATGCGGAGGATGCTGTAGAGTGCAAAGTATGGTTCCCCGAAAAGCACACGGCCAAATTTGTTGCAGATTTGCGCTGCTGAAGATGTCATGTATTGTGATCGTCAAGCGCTGGCCGAGGAAACTGACATGGGGTCGTTGCACTTTGAGCATGCACCGGCAGCTGATCGAGATGCAGATGTAGACGTAGAGGACACTATTGGCGATACACTTGTCGATGAACAGATGGAGTACTATATGATGGCTTCGCCGTCGAGACTTCGGGTTTATAGCCCCGTGAGCTTGAGGGGGGGGCGAGGATGTCAGTGAACATGGCGAACGCTTTGTTGTTGAGGGAGATGAGGATGTTAGTGAATATGATGAGCGCTCCGTTGTCCCTTAAAGAGGATGGAAGCGTGGAGGCGGCTGAGTTCGGAAGCAAGGAAGTGAATCAGACCATGGCCAGCGCGGCTCCCCTCAACGACGTTGAAGGTGTTACTGCACCACTTTATACTAAAGTTATGGCACTCTATGCACGACTGACAAATGCGTCGCCATCCCAGAAGATGATGCAAGATGCTGAGAGTGTGGACAGCGAGCAGCTGCATGAGGACGAAGTGACTAGTCGCGATGTTAACGAGTCGGTCACTTGAGTCTGTGGGTCAGTTGCCGAGTCGGTGCAACTGGAAGACACTGATGGGTGGGTGCTACTTGAGGAAGCGAACGGCATCGAGGAGACATTGAGCATGAGGAGTCTGTAGCCGATGACGAGCAAGTTACTGTGGCTAGCGTGTGTGGGTCAAAAAAATATTATCACTGGGAAAGCGGACACACCGCGAAGAGACTAGATCGAAAGAGATCCGCGTTGAACAAGATGCTGATAAGCAATAGCCGAAGCGCACTCGTACCGGGCTCCGCGAGTATTACGAGCGACGTCGCCTCGTTATCTTGCCGACTACGAGGTCAATGTGGTGCAGTGCTCGGCACGCATTTTGGACAAAGACAGCATCCTGGCGAGAGAGGTGAAAATCCCGAAGAACCGCCACGTGGTGAAGCGATCGAAGTATCGTGAGCTCTGGTTACAGTCTAAGATGATGAAATGAGCACTGCGAGCCAAAAAGTGATCATGGAAATTCCGGGTGAAGCTGTGCCAAAGGATGCAAAGCCGATTAATACACGCTGGATGCGTTCACGCAAGAGTGACTACAAGGGGTATGCGACTCGTTTCAAGTCAAGCATTGTGGCTTTAATAAACCACCAGAGATCAGGGATTAATTTCTTTAAGACATTTGCTCCTGCTTCGAGGATGGCATCACTCCGGAAGCTCACGACACTTGCTACCGTGATATATCTATTCCTTTATGCTGGAGATATAAGCACTGCGTACCTGAATACATTGCTTGGGATCCTCCAATATCTGAAATCGATTGACGGGTTTCCCTGCGAGATTAATCGACACGTGGATGTGGTGGTAAAGGCGCTGTATGGGCTGAGGCAGTCAGGGTGATAATGGAACACGGAGTTGAAAAACTGGTTCTTAGAGCATGGCTACCAAACCAGTGACAGCTATGAATGGAGCGCTACACAGCAGCGGCGGTAGCGGCGGCAATGGGAGCCATGGTTGCGGTTGTTTATACCTCCAGTTGCTCCCTACCTGAGGAAAACGAGAACATACTCACGCTACCCCTCTTGGGTTCACTGCCATGCTGGCAGATCCGCGCCACGATGAGTGGTTTCGACGGAATTTCCGGTGCGGCCAGGCTGCGTTCGTAAACCTCTGTGACATCCGTGTCGTGAACTCAAGGACTACGAGCTAGATCGCTTCGTGAAGGAGCATCCATTCGAAGAGAAGGTCGCGTGTCTGATCTATTTTCTTGGCTCTTAAGGGGGTTACCGAGTAATCACTGCTGTTTTCGCTATATCGATGGATTGGTACAATTGCCGTTTTTCTCAAGGTGCTCCGAGGTTCGCTGTGCAAGTTTGTGCATTTTCCTCGGTGTGAAGAAGGCTGGGATCGCGTGCAGGAGGCCTTTCAAGCGAAAGGAGGATTCCCGGTGTGGTGGGTGCAATTGACGGCTCGCTGGTGGAGATCAACCAGCCAGAGGACTTCGAAGGCTACTACCGCAGGAAAATGTTTCCGGCACTGAATGTCCCGGAAAAGGGGGACAGGCGGTGGTGGATCACCGCATGCGGTTTACAGCCTAGAGATTAGCCCGGGGTCATGATCCGATCAGAAGATTTGGCGTGCGTCTGTGTTAGGCTCTAACGTCAACAAGTACATACTCGCCGGTACACACTTTCTGGGAGATGCTGGTTATGCGCTTAGTCCTGCAATTATGACACTCTTTGCGGAATGTGACGGCTCCGGACTGACACCCAAGCAGCTACGCTACAATAATCTTCATTCACGGACAAAAATGGCAGTGGAGTGCGCATTTGGACTCTGGAAGGGCAGATTTTGTATTGTCAATTGCTGTCTCAGCACACGGAGTGTCAAAAACGCAGCCGATATCATTGCCGCCACCGTTGTGCTGCACAATATCCTGTTAAACATTCAAGATGATACCGCCTTCGAAGAAGATGGCTACAATGGTGATGACATCGAGCATATTGCTAACCTCAACACGTCGGACGCAACTGCGAGCTTCTTAAGGAAGGATAGCACTAGCGAGCGGGATTCAATTCTGATATTCACGGAGGCGTTTGACCTCGTTTAGGAGGTAGTCTATTGCTTGTGACGAATACACTCTATCAACTCGCAATATTTTCGTTTTGAACTCTGAGCTGTTCACTCTGTGCTGGAATTCGAAGCAGCAGTGGCCCGAGTTGAGCAGGAGCACGGTCACTTTGCTCTTGCAGGAGTTCTGTTTGTGGCTGCACAGTTGCAGTGAGTCGCAGCCCTCCTCCTTCTTGGGCATGGGCCAATCCTCTTCCGAGAGCTTCCATCCCTTCGCTAAAGCCCTTGACAACGGCGCTCAACCCTGCTTCGACACACTCGCCTTGGGTGCGCTTTAGGCGCTTGGTAGATGAACTCGCGCTAGCATCCGACAGAATGCGCCGCAGACGAGATTGTAGGGATGCCGCGTCAGTCTGCGACGTCTCGCACAGCGCGCCAACAGTTTCACAAGCAGTCGAGATCATGTCTGGGTCCTCTGTGCTAAAGGGCGGTTGTTCATCCCCGTCGCGTCACTCCAGTAGTCTTTCATAATGGAGAAATGGTGGGGGCGACCAACGGGGCCACCATTTCCCGTTCGGCCTTCTTCCCCTTGTGCTGAGGCCCGCTTCTGCTTCATAGTTTTAATCTAAATAACAGACCGAACGTAAAACAACTAGTCAGTAAGATATGAGAGCGCAGCACTACTGAGAGTGAGGGGGGGGGGCATGCCTTGATTTGAGAGTGCTGCTCTGTGAAGACTTTGTCTCTGTTAACCGAGAGGGTGGACGCGAGGATGGACCAAGCGTACTTGATGCATTTCGTGGCCTTGGTACTCTTGAAGTAGGAGCTCATCGCTTTGTACCGAAGACGGAAAAGCTCCTCAACGTCGTCGTCACTCCAGGAGGCACTCGTAGCACGTGCAGCAACAGCAGGCGCTGCTCCTCCGCGAGCATATCTCTGGAGTCCTTCGGCGCCGCTCACGCCGGATTTCATGCTACTCATACCGCTCTCGTCACCGCCCGAAAGCTACCGCTCATTTCTGCAACTGATGTCGGTCTACTGGTTACGCTGGTCCTAACCCTGATGCTTAGGTTCTAAAATGGGGCCACTAGTCGCACGCAACGCCGAGCTGATCTCAATCCAACTGACCAACTCGGCCTAGGGTTGGTGCTGTGAATACGATGCAGACTGAAACGATCATTCCCCGACCACGACCTAAGTGACCGGATATATGCCTCAGAGAGATACGTTAAACCTCCACTCCAAGACATTGCAAAGCTGTCTCCGGCGACTAGGCGTTATCAAAAGTGCACCGTCTTGCTTCCTGCGTTTTGCAGCGCAGTCAGCTTCTAGCGCATTTGTAGAAGAACAAACCAAACTCGCCCGAGTTCGGAAAGATGAAGCCTAAACGCGGATTTAATTTTCAGTAACTTAACTAAGGAGTGATAACGTTCCGTTTGATGGTACTGGAAACGCGTTGGGGGACAGCGACAGTGGCACAGGCTCAACTGATGGAAGCAACGTCGGCGATGATCTCGACGGGCTAGACCCGTCTTCCGCGCGCTATCAAGTTCACAAGTTGCTCGAGAACTTTAATTTGGGAGGTTGATGGTGCTTTGCGGTCAATCTTACCCCTTTTTATACTTTACTTTGGTAGCAGGATAAGGTGATTATGTGTTCAATGCTAATCATAGCTAGTCGATCAAACCTCTGGAGCTTTTAAAATTTACCGCTGTATAAATAGGTTCGAACATAATTATCTATCCATTAAATTTGGTTGGCAACGGCAAATCAATACCACTTCCAAAAGGACGGCTCCTGCGAGCGACTCTTCGCGTACGGGGGCAGATCAACAGAGAAAATACTGATCAGGAGGGGGGGGGGGGGGGGGGGGGGGTCTTCGAACCCCGACCCCCACCCCCCCGAGCATACAATATTACGGACAAATGTTGAAGGGACGCTCTCGAGAAAGGAGGCACAGGGCACGAAGAGAGATGCGGATTTCAGCTAGGACGACAGGCTTGGTGCAAGACGAGATACCAGAGCAAGGCGACAATCGTGCTGAGAAGGAGGGCCATCGACATGGTGGAGACTGGATCACGGTTGGAAAAACGAACCGATAGGGGGAAAAAGCGGCAGGGATTCAGAAGAGGAAATAGGAAAAACCCACAGCTTTTTTAGGGTTAATCCACCGGACGCATCCACAGTACACAACAGTCGACGACAGCTAGGCTCGCCCAGCGCTTGGACTGCTCAGCGAACCAAAGCTGACGTACCATATTTTTAGGTACACATTCTTCCGCACATAAGAAAAGCGACGCAGCAGGTGGGGGTCAGGACACCTTCAGCAGCGGCGAAGGAATGACGATCGATTAGCTGGTTTCCGCAGGCCTGTAAGTTGAATATGGTACTACTCAAACCTATTTCACCGAGCAAGGCGACTTCACACCAATTTCTAGCGAAGCTGGAGCCATTCAACTCAACCTCCCCGTTAGTGGTTGAACTGCAGCGTCTGCAGCGTCGGCGCATTGTCTCTGCTGCTTCTTCCCTAAGGCAGGTAAGTTGGGCATCGGGTGATTGCTGCTTCACTGTCTAATATCGTGTTTGCGGTGAAGCTGGAGCAGTCAGCAGCAGAAGCCGCGGAGAGCTGTTGAAGACCGAGGTCCATCACGCTCGGCTTGGAGTCCAGGTTGGTTGTGCGGATGCCTTTGCAATGCTTCATTGACGCTTGTGCTAACCGATAATGCTTATTGCAGCTGCCTACCGAACCATTGTCAGCAGCAACATCTGCCGACGTTCCTGGTCATCAAGGTCAGTAGGATGGTGTCAATATATTCTTGCGCAATTGTTGACTAAACGCTCATGCAGTTTGGCTGCGAACAGGTCGAAGAAGCAGCTTACGAGAGATCGTTGGGCTTTCCCGTTCAGATTTAAAGCCTTCAACTCTCCGTGCAGGGGATATAGTGGAATAGTATTAGTTGCAACACGTTTGTGTAGGTGCTCGTGGATACCGTAATGCTGTCATTCTCGAAGTGAACCCTGCCTTTGGTGAATATCCGTTGTCATTCGAGAGATGCTACCAAGTCAAGGGTGGATTCGAAAGCGGATGGCGACTGGAGAGAAGGATCCGGACGAAAAGTGGCGCAAGTTACGGACATTCGCGTTGGAGAAAAGCAAAATCGACAAGGCAACAAGAGCCAACGAGCTTACTCAAGTGCTGCGGGCTATTTCTGAAACACCGATTGCTAAATTAATTTCAAGTGGTGAAGCACGCACCTGTGAAGAAGCGATTGGCGTTCAGCTGCAGGTAGAGCTCGTCTGTGAGATTGAAAAGTCAGCGGGCCTTGGCGTTAGGAATGATGACGACATCCCTGCATCAACTGTGGTCCCTGACTCAAATTGTGCAGCACAGCCGACAATGACGCTGGAGGCCAACCTAAATGAGCTGGGAAATATACCTAGGATGAATCAGCGCTGGAAAAGGCATCACAGAGCAAACACGAAGAAAGGAGGCGGTTGGGCGAAGCGTTCGAGAAAGAAATGTCATCTGCAGCTGTGCAAACCAACGTACGACACCAGACTGTATGGCATGTCAACACCCCTCAGTCCCGCTTTTTGCGTGACTATTTGAAGTTACCTCACCTTCAAGCCGCGTTGTCTGCTCGACGTGCTGACAGTAATGTATCCAGCAAGTAGCACATTCAGGAACCTGTGATGGAGACTAGCAAGTTACTAAGCAACAGCAGCGCAGATGCATCTAAGGAGGCTACGATCTCATTGCAAAGTGATCCCGTTACAACTGGATATATCCCGTGCCAAAGCAAGGGTGTGGTTAATGTAGTGGAATGCCCAGCCACGTGATCCGGGAACATGAGGAATCGCATGCACCAAAATGGCCAAGTGATGTACGGTGCATTTGTGGGTTATTGAACCCGCACCATGTCGTGTTCAAGAATGACGGGGAAGTAGATCCATGCGAGTGTGTCGACGACTGCTTCTTAGACGGTTGCCTTTACTCGAAAACTGATGTCTTCTGCACCGTCGATAGTTGCAACCTCGGAGGCAATTGCAGTAACTCCTTAGCCGAGCATCCTGCTGGAAATGTACGAATTGCCCGTTGCTGGTATTGGGGTCCGCACGACGACCTGTGGTTCTAAAGCAAAACGAGAGAAAATGATGCATGCATTCAAGAATTTGTGGTCTCCAACTCGGTTTTCACTGCCAAACCTTGGTACACGTAAGCTAATGCAGGTCCATTCAGGATGGGTCGTCCTCGTTTGGTTTCATTCGCTGCTACTGCTTCCGCGATCTGGTCCTCCAATGTCTTCCGTTTGTTTCTCCGACTGCGATTAAACAGCTTTCGCCTTCCTGGCTTATCGGTTCCGAAGCGAACGTACAAGGCCAACAAGATATGGACACAACTGCCTTTGTGAAAGAAGTATTTGCACGGACAGGTGGGTTCGTCACATCAACTGACCTTCCTTCGTCTGGCTGCTCGTCACGTTCCATTCGAGCGGCGTTTGCTCCAAGCTGCACAGCAACTCCAACAACCTCCACAGCTTTCCTTTTAGGTCGGACATAAATGCGGGGTGTTGCCTTCGATAAAACCAGCACAAAGTTGTCGAATCCATCAAAGGATGGCGTCTCACAAAGCAGGCTTTGTCGTCATAGCGCTGTTGCTCTTCTTCGTAGTTTGTCGCTAGCGATTGGTTTCTCTTGAAAAATAGTTGTATCAATGCTCTCCATTCGATAACACAGCTGCAACTGACCTAACAACGCTTCCATGAGCAGCTGATTATGAAGCGTGTATGTGCTTTTCAGCTTGGCATTAAATGTCTCCACTGGTGTACGAAAGCATTGCCACTTGACAAATTTTCCTTTCAACCACTGCTTCAAAAAGTACTTTCCGAAATCTTCTGTGTCTGGATCTGCCAACTAGCGGCGTTCCGCCGCATTCTTCGTGACTTAAAGTGCTGGGCCCGTCGTCGCGTAATGCAGCCAAACACATCCGCTACTACTAGACTACGCTTTCCCGGAGAAATTGAGCTTGTTCTTTCGTGAACTTTTGCGATTACATGGTAAAAGCACATCAAAATTTCGAGATCGCAATCGTCAAATACTGTTGCCATTGCGTTGTATTGAGCATCGTCAGCGTCGCCGAGAATGAAGTGGACTTGCATTGATTTCTCAACGACACGAGCGTATATAGCTCGCAACGGAACTAGGGCCGCGGTGTAGTGTCGTTCCTCTTGCTGCAGCTTAATGAAAAGCGCTACAAGGTGGACAGACCGCGCATGGTCCGAAATCCCACAAACAAACGTAGGATACCCCACTTGATTGAGATTTTAAGTTGCATCAAAGTGAAAGATAAAATCATGGGGGTCACGTTCTACATCCGAAGCAGCGCTTTGGTCGTAAATCCAATAATAGAAGAACTTGCATCAGTTCCTTGTCCAATAGTAATATTCCCATTTGCTCCAGCGCTGCACGGGAATGAAAATTTATCGGTATCTTCCACCCCCTCATGAAAGCTGTGTCTTTCACGATTTTCTCCAGTACCCCCCCCCCCCCCCATCCCAGTCATAGGTGCTGTTCAGTCTGGTCTTTCGAAAGTGCGTCACAAATTCTGAACCTTGTCCAGAAGCGGAACTTTATCCACAGGTGTCTTTTCGGCTATCGCGTTTCGAATTCTTGCAGGCTTCAAACCATTTGCAGCTAGCTGGCGGGTCAACAACTTCTGCTCATGTGTCAGCTTTCCTGACGGGGATCTGCTGCGATGACTTCGTGCATCCCAATCTCGTAGATGTTGGTCATGTTGTTTTCCTCGCAGCTCAAAACTTTTACCCGCCTTTGACACTTCATGGGCGCTATGCACGCTTCAGCGCACACCGGTGATGCACATGACAGCACCCGATGCCGTATTCGATGCACTGTAGAACTACTGCAAACCGTGCATTTGGAGGTGTTGCTCACTGTCATGTTGTGTTTTTTTGCAGGTCCGTTGATTACTCGATACCCACTCTATCGGACTTCAGACTGTTTGCTATCACCATTTGTAGGCGGAGCTGTAGGTACTTCTGCAGATACACCCAGACAGACGAGACGAATCGGCGTGATACCGCTAATTGACTTCATTTTGCGCTTTCCTCCGCAAGTACGTCCCTTTGCTCGCATTCGTATGCACGGGTTGCACATACTCCCGCTCACTAACTCGTCGTTTTGGTGGAGCTGTAGCTATTTTTCTACGACTGCACTTCAACGCATTGGCCCTTTCGATAAGTACATTGAAGATTCCTGGTTTGCAACTGTATATCGCTAATGAACCTTCATGTGCACGTAGTAATGGAAGAGTCACTACCTTGGGCATCCCTACCTCGGCAGATAAAGAGATTGAAAGCCAGCGAATCATTGAAAACATGAAACATGCCGACAAACGCCCCCGTTGCCGACTTCCACCAACAGACCAGTGCCTGTGTGATTTTGACTGCTGGTCGCCGTGGGATGTCACGTTGTGCAACGGTTGGCTAAAATGGAACGTTGATAGAAACTCCGCATTCGATGGAGCGCCTCCAGCTCCTATGGATCTGCTTTGGATGCTGTGGATTTTTCCCGGAGGGTGTGGACTGACCCCCTGTGTGTGGATTTGGACCATCGCTATGGACTGGCCCCCTAAAGCTATATAGTTTTCCCGCGTCCTCATATTCAGAACAACAAATCTCGAAAATGAGACGTAACAACCAGAGCGAGAGCAAAACATCACCGCAGAGGCCAAAGGACGGGTGGAAAGCGAAGGATGGAAGCAAAGGGAGCGCGAAGGAAAGGCTTGGGCATCAAGACCAAGGCAATGGTCTTGTAGTCTTCGCACAGCTGAAATCTTACCCGAATCGGATGCCCCGCATGGATTTGTGTCATAGACGATGGTATGTTTCAGCGTCTTAGCGAGAGAGAGAAACGTTACGCAAAATACAAGAAAAATGAAGAGAAGGGAAGCCGGCACAAGTGGGGACCAATCGAATTTAAGAGTAGTATTGGACAGATGAACCGACGGATGAGCAGAAAAGTACCAAAGTCTATCTAGCTACTGGGACTTACAGCATCCGCCTAACCAGTTTGATGAAAGAACGGGTGCTTGGAGCAACATCTCGCAAGGGGGGGGGGCTGGAAATTCGGTTGCAGTTCTTCCAGTTTGAAAAACAAAAATCAGTCGGAAGTGAGGGCGACAAAAGAAAAGAAGGAAAATGCGTCTTACCTGGGGGCGCTGTATAAAGGACTACCAGTCACCATCGACAGAGGATTTACAGCAGAACAGACAAGGCTGATGGAGTTATGCCTAAAGCCAGTCGCAGAGGTCACACAACTCAGACAGCGAACGGAAGACGAAGGCAGGGCTTTGTTTGTGATACTAAACCACGAGATAGAGGTGCCGTGTCCATCGCTATTTCTGGTGCAGTCAATGAACGCACGAGAACTAGCCTGCTTCACGGACATATTCCTAGGCATCGAATACCCGCTTACGCGGATATGGCTCCAGGGAAGCGCTGTGGAGTAACGTGTCCAGAGCTGCGATATTATCCCGAATACAGGCCGGTCGAGAGGCGGTGCCGGCAAAAATCAAGAAATTGAAAACTCTAAAGCAGCAATATCCAGAGTTACTTTGGGCAAGGAGACGAGATTACTCAGAGTCACTTTCAAAGGGAAACGCACAGCTAGCCGGTGGATCAATAGGATATCCCCAATGGCGTGGAAAATGTTGCAGTTGATCGATTACGAAACTCAAAGAGAAAATGCGAAACTTACTCATTAGCTGGAAGAGCTCGACTACTACACCTTCACTGCGGCGGTACGAAAGGATGAGAAGACATTCAAGGATATGTTCTGGTTATTGGAGGCGACGATGGGGCTTAAGTGCAATCAATGAGTCACCTTGAGCTTCAAAGCACCGGAGTGTATGATCAATAGTATACTCCGAAAGCGCTCCGCAGTACAATATACGTGGAAGTGGATGCAGTGGCAGTACTTTCCAATCAGCATGGGGTATTCGTCAACTGGCCATGTATGAAGGCTTGGGACGGATCATCTATCCTATTGCAGGATGGCAAGAGAAGCCTCAGACAAGCAAAATAAAATGAATACGAAGCAAAATTCAAAGGAAGACTACCTTCAACGATGGGGAAGGGAAGCAAGGCGTACAACGAGGGGGCACACTCCAAGCCGCTACAGGAATTCCAACAGGTGATGAGAGGCGATTGGAGAGAGGAGAACAACGAGGCAGAAACGAAAAGGTAGAAAGGTACGACGGAGTTAGCTCGCAAAAGGACCAATACATTGGTTAAAACAGACAAGATCATCGAAGACGAGAGGCCCAAAATTCCACAGGAATGAAAGCAAAACGTCCCGATCAAGATGGAACGCAAGCTGGATCAAGGTCACGAAAACAAGGGCGAACAAACTCACAGCCACCAAGAAACAGACCCCAATGGGAAGGAGGTAGGGAGGCAGGCTCCTGACGTCGAGATGGAGGAAGAAGAAAAGAAGTCGGCAGCAGAACAAGGGATAGCTGCGACAGCAAATCACGCAGGAGTTTACTCATAGGAGATCGAGGATGAAATAAGCAGGGGTAGATCGCAAGCACGAAACCCAGTAGGAGGGACCCCAGGGCAACGCAGAATATTGAAGGCAGGGAGAAGAGAAAACAACCGATAGAAAAAAGGTGCAAGGTATGCACCGACAATATGGAGGAAGCGAAGGGGGGAAGCTAAGAACCAAACCGGGCAGGCAACTCAGTCAGGGGACTCCGGTCGAGCTGCCTCTCATTCTTCCACACGGAAAATATCAGAGGAATGGAAAAATGGACGGACGTCCACGAAAAAGAACTCTCATGGTCATACGGTCGAACCCCATAAAAGAAGAGATCCGTAAGATGGACGCGAATTAACCGGCGGCCACTATCAACAATATGCTCGCTGCTCCAAATGGACCTTCCGTAGATGTAAGCGCCATCTGTGCTTTGTGCGTTTTCGGATACGTATTCAGAGAATGCCGTGAAAAGGAATCATGGTTAATGTTAAATTCTGTAGATGATGTTGTGTATGAAGATGGAGCTACCTTATTTCGTAGGAACCGGACGTGGGCAGTGTCGTGTTTGCTCTCGGCATGTAGTTGTATCGGAGATATGTGGTCTTTTGGGATAGGAATGCCACCGATTTCCAGGGTGCTTTGTGTCGAGCATTTTGTAGTTCTGCGTGGTCGAGTGCCAGCTGAGTTGTGAGCAATGGCGGCTGTGAGTTCCAACGGGAGGGAAGGAGTGGGCGAAGAAATATCTGAAACCTCTCTAGTTGAAAACAAGCATAACGAATGGTGCAATTAAAAATGAATCAGTGGTTATGCATATGGGGGGGCGCCAATAGCCATCACTTCGTATACCCATGCGCCATTTTGTGACGTCTGTGTTTGGCTGCATTTGTTTCAGGATGTTTTTTTTTTTTGAACGCATGTGAGAGGGGAAGACAGCGTAAAAGTCGGGCTAGCCTCATACGAGATATACCGACGTACAAATGGTTAGGTAGTCATTTAGGTGCACCTTCCAGGTAGAGTAAAACCTTCAAAGAGTAGCACCTTGGGCTTTCCACACAGTCATGACTAGCGCTAGCTCAACCCCGAATTGTGAATATCTGAGCTCAATCGATTTTGGAACGAGTGCTAGCTTGACGCAGACTTCGCTTGGTTATTGGCAGCAAGTCCAATTGGAATGATAATGCTGCTCTTTTGTGTTCGCTATCCCGCATGATCAGTCATCCAATTAGTTTCCAAATTATTTTCCGATGGCCATGTCGTAGCGGGAATGATAATCACCATTTTGGGAAATTAACTGAGCATTAATGAAGTCGGGGGCACATGGTAGATCGATCACGGCTCCACAATGGGCAGAAGTGGTTTCCAAATGATTAAGCACTTTTGAGCACACGACTGGCCTCCTCGTCTTCCCAGGCTAGTGACATAAGCTTGCACATAGTTCCATTGGCCACTCCTCATTCCACATTGCCGTTGCCATTGTCAAGAATTTGAGAGGGGCCATCTTGAAGTAGCCGAGCAAGTTCGGGTAGTCTGCGGCATCATAAATTAGGTCCTGTAGTGCACACGGGAGCTCAGGAATATTTTTCCAGCAAAAGACGACCGTGCTCGTACGTCGAGCAAGCAGTTGAGCAGCACATGCAGTTAGTACAGTCTTGGCGATATTGCTAGTAACCAATATGGCCGATTCATCCATCCATGCCGGGTCGTTTCCAACTTCAGTTGGTGTGTAGCGCTGTTATTATAGTGCAAATCACATCATCACTTAGAATTGCGAATGGTTTGGGGTAGAGCCGTCCGAGTACTCTGTTGGCAGGGTCCGAAAGGCATTCAGGGGATTTTGCTGCTGCGAGGCGATAAAAAATACACGAAGCGCCTGATAAGATCCCGGGCATGGCCGAGGGTCGCGTTAGCGTTTAACTTGTAGAGCGCTCAGCAGAGAGGGGTCCCCATCAGCGCTTCCAATTGCAAAAAGACACCTGCCTACCAACACTTGGTGTTGGTTGATGTCAAGCCGCAGTAATCTAAACGAACATACCCATAGGAGAGATTTCCCACCGAAATGGTAGATTCGGATTATAGATTAAACGAAACCGCTTGTCCATCTTTATCGTCAATTCGGCCCAAGTATCGAAACTTCATCGGTGACAATAAGGCCAACCGTATTATCGAAATGGAGACGTAGTTCAGCCAGTTTAGACGGTGATATGATCGTTTGCTAGTCCGATCTTGAAAGCGGCATGATAATTTTGGCCACCAGGAAATTGGCTGGCAGCGGCTCGGTTGGGCATGTAATCACTGTTCAATTCTCGTTTCAGCAGCTCTTTTCGCAGTTGGTGAATAACAAAAGATTTTCCTGTCCCGGCCCCACCATGCAGAATCGAAAGTGTTTGAGTTGGGTGGGCTTGTCCAGGTTCTTTAAGACGCAGTCAATGCTCACTCGCTGCTCTGGTGATGCTACAAAACTCTCGGCTTCAAGGGGAGGCTGGCGTCCCAGGGGGTCCAAATCTCACCTTTTTGAGGTCTCGATGAAAACTCCAAGTTCGACGCATTTGAAGCACGGCCTCGAGAGAGCATCATGTGAATGCGGTGAGTTATAGCTTTGAGACTTGGCTGCGGATTGAGCATGACATTTTCAATCCTATCGTTGTAACGGTAGACGCTAGTTTTCAAAGCTGCTGCCTGCAACAAGCTAATCCCCTCCTCCGTTTGACTGTCTCCGTTTTCATCACCTATGACCGACCGAAATATTGATTTCATCGCAATAATGCTGTCGCGGTGGGTAGCATTACTACGTGTAGCAACTCTAGTTAGCCAATACAAATAGTCATCCCCCCAGGCAGTTGACCATCGGCTTCTGGGTCACAAACGTCACGATGACGTCCAGATCGGTTCATGGTATTCACTTCAGGAAACGTTTTTTTTCTTTCCATCGTGTTGCATTCCGAGCTCTCCAGTCCAGACATGTTTTCTCGTTGTCGTTGTTCCTAACCCGCTTCTGAATAAAGTTATGTACTTGTCGATACCTTTGTCTCGCTACAAAAGTAGCGGATGAAGTATCCTATGATCTGCACAATTGCGCTAAGCCAGAGGCGTTCAGTTCAAACGGGGGTCTGTGATTAAGATTCCAGGGGACCGCAACAGAAAGGATATACTTGGCGAGATCATCCATATTCTTGGTGTCGCTTTTCTTGCGACGGCATGTTGAAGGTGGGACCCACAAACATTGGCGTTAACATTTTGGCGCGGACGACAACTTCCTAGTGATTGAAAAGTGGATGTTGCGGGTCTAGCGCAAAGCTTTTCCGACGTTTACGCCCTCGTGTTGAATTTTTTACCTGTTGACATTTGGCGAGGTATGAGATCCGCAATGCAAGCGAATTCAATTGGCGAATAGTCCAGAAAAGGTGGTCCACGATACTTGTATGACTCCACTTGAGTGAGAAAAATCAATTTTCCATCGATCTTGTATGATCGTGCTCCTCCTGTAGTATGTTGATCGTTTAATGAAGAACTCAGTACCGACAGGTCTTCCGAATAAGCGAAGTCTGCGAACTCTTCGATATCTTCATCTATTGGGATGCTGTTTGAGTCTTCTTCCATGAATTCATCTACGTCAACACCGTCAATCATGTCTGTCATGCTCACTGTCTGTAGAGGAATCAAGGTTTTCTGCATTTCCATTATCGTCAGAGCCGACGACTTCAGATTTGCGTAGCTCAGCCAAAATTTCGGGCGGAAATATGTACCAAAACGCCTCGGATGATATATGCGATTATGACCCAAGAACGCGTATACCATCAATGACAGTGACCATTCATGTGCACCCCAAATGCATTCACAGTTCGTGTTGCCAAGTATAGTGCCTGCCGCACGGGCGTTCCGCTGTCTGCAGCAACGCTTGGATACTTGAATGCATCTTCCAATGCAGTCAACATTACAGCTGCAGCATTTTTCAAACCAGCACCTTCTTTCGTCATATAGTTTTGCTGGTACTCGTCAACCATATCCCCAGCACCTTCTCCGTTCATTACACAAGAGTTGCAGTGTGAAGCCGTTAAACCAGACAGAACTGTGTTGGTTTCGATAAACATGCCATCCGGTTCTGGTCTGAACTGTTCCCAGACTAGGGGCCCATCAATATGGGGACGAAGAAATTGACCTTGCTCTAGATCATAACCAGCATCCAATATTTTCTCCATTTCTACGGTCAATGGTTTCCCTGAGCATACACCGTTCAGTTTGGTGATATGTAGTGGTTGTGTTTTCTCGCTGTGGATTCCAGCGGGGGCGACAAAGGCGGCATTGTGTTTTACCGCGTTTCCCTTTAATGCATGTTCTCGAATGGGAATGGATATTTGTTGCTGCAATCGACTTCTCAATTACTTCTTGGAAAGCGGCGATATTTTGTCGCGCTTCCTGCAATGTAACTTCACAAGCACGAGGTAATGGGGATTCAGAGTCGTCGTTTTCCCTATTTTCTAACCACGTTCGTGTATCAGAAGATAATCGATTCATGCACACCGCATCCATCTATTCAGCGATGTACTGCCGTAATTCCTCACAAGCGGCACCACGTGTTAAAAGCTCAGGCGTAAAAGACGATCCGTGCACTGTCATGTGCAAGTGTGCAAGCGGCCATCAATCTGAGTCTCTATAACGCCATTAAATCCAGCAACTTTCTTGTATGCACCCGCATCTCGTTCGGCATAACTGCGACTTATTCTTGTGTTCTGTGTGCTCGAACATCGAATAATTGCTTTCTGGATAAGATCCATTTTCCTTTCAAATGCAGAAGCCGCTAATGCAGGACATGTATTTGAAATCGAAAGTTGAAGCCGCGGGCTTTGTTTGAGGTTTTCAGGAACGTGGGACTTCTGAACGTTATCTTGTCCATACTTGCAGCCATCGTTATTCCAACCATTAAGCTTTCGAAGAAGCATAACTCGGTGCAGCGTCAAATCATCATGCTCTGGTGGAGCGACAGTAACCCAACACTGTGGGAGGCTAAAACGAATGCGCATTGCTGCTAGCTTTAGTCGTGTCGCTGCACGTTCAAACGGCGCAAACGGTACAGCACCCCCAACAACCGAAAGAATACGTAACAATCTAGCATTTAGTCATTTGTCTGCTGGCGACTCTGGACCATTCATTGCTGCACCAAGCGATTCATTAAATTCAATCGAGTTTGTTAAGTCGCCCAATTTGTTTTTAATGTTTGTGCGTGGGATGTTGCTGTGCAAGCTGCCTTTCGCAACGCTGCATGACGTTGCAATTGATTGAAAAGGGTCGCGTTAAGTGTAACACTCCCTTCAAAGCGGCCATAGTAGTAACACATTAAACGGCGTATGAGGTCACTGGAAAATGAACCAGAAGAGAGCATTTCACCGCCCATCAAGAATAGAATTGGGAACGCGCCAGCAATCATAGCACCATTCTCATCCCATTCTACAATCGGGTCAACTCCTCTACGTATAATGGCAACATCATCTTCGATTCCAAGAACGTCCAGCATGGTAGTAATTATGGTAGGTCTGACTTTGTCATTTTTAAATACTGCTGGCTGTAGAACGGGAGACCGTTGAATCACAACATATTTAAATCATTAACGCCGCTGCTAACATCGGTGCCATATCGCTCGGAACTAACAGCATCACCAACAGCATGTAATGCAGCAGCAGCATTTACAATTACATCGTTTTCAATGGCTTTTTCTATCATTGCCAACTTTTCCACCTCGGTTTGTGAAGTATCAAGCTCAATTCCTTCTTTCCGGAAAAAGCTATGTGTTTCTTTCAACACAGACAGCCACGAAAAAATGCTTGCAGTTGGGAGTTCATACAACCTCCGACATAGATGTTTTCATTTCTCCACACTTCTGAAGGTCCAATAAAAGTGACGCGAAGTTTTCGATCAATATCTGTGATAGGGAGTACTTTCGCTCACGCTTGAGGACCACTAGAAGGAAAACATATTGCATTCCCACTGCAGTGTTTTCCAGAGAGAGAAAACACCAAACCAAAACAACGAGCGTCGAAATGTAATCTTTAGCAATTGCACTCAAAGGAAGCGATCCTCAACGTCCGTATTTATGTCCACTCGCTAGACTGAATTTGGACTTCCTCGGGTTAGATGCACACTTGGAGCAGAGGCGAATTGAATCTGTAGCGTTGACTAGCTCAGGGTTAAGAAAATACTTCGACCCGTCCGGTTGCACCAAAACTTGAGCGTGGTTTCTGACGGTATCATCCGATAAGTGACCATATCGCGTTATATACTGGTCTTCCGACAGACGAAATGATTCCGGTCGACGCGACAGCGGCAAGCATACGTGACTGTCCTGAGGCCCCACAAGAAACTCGCAACATGATGCGCAAGCAAAAATACAGCAGTGCGACGGATCAGCTTCTGTCGGAATAGCTTGGCAACGCGCATATTCTAGTGTGCTCGGTGATGAATCCAATGCGTTTACCAACCTTTCTTTGACTGAATTATTTTCACGCACGTGCTCGTCATTAAAACCAACGCATCTGGATGACCTGCACAGCAATAATAGTAACCTAAAGCCAATGTTAAGTGGGTAGTGAATTGTTGACCTTTTATCATCAGCAAAAACCCTTCTTCAGTGATGCCACGTTTGTCCAGTATCGTTTCTCCTAAATCTAGCAAATGATCGTCAATTGAATACACGCCACTTGGTCTGGGAGTCTCCACGGAGTCACCACCTTGTTCGTCCATGGGTGCTCCAGTTGTTCCTGGTCCGCATCAGAGCGGGATTCTTCGTGCACAACCTTCTTCTTCTGTTCAGCCCGATATTTACGCTTGTAGTCGCGCATATATTGTTTCTGGTGTTGGTGCTGCATCGCCTTCAATGCAACTTGGGCAGGTACACAAGGCCCCGCGGCATCACCACCTTGCCCGCTGGCGTTCGCTGCATGGAAACAATCAGAGCCAGATTCTAAGGTACGGACATTTTTCTTCGCTCGATAATGGCGTATATAATCTGCGTTCCGCTTTCGCTTTTTCAATCCAGCAGCAGCACTGCTGCTTTCGTGTCTGGCCATTGTCGCAAGTGGGAAAACAGAGCAAGTGTGGAGTAAGTCCGGACCAACCGTTCAATGAATATGATCATTTTTCATCTACTTGTTTTCCATCTACTTGATTGACGTCCGGTGACCACGACAAGCGCTCCTGAAAAAAATGAAGGTATGTCTCACATTTATGCAGTACCATGAAATTAAAGCCTTGAGGGCTGTCCATTCCTCATTCTTCGGTATTGCAGTATAAACATTTACGTACCGTCCTCCGGTGCGGTACGGGTGCGATTCTCAGAAACCTAAAGGGTTCCAATTACCACCCGAAATGGGAATCATCTGTGGATTTGATTTCAACTGCGTACTACGCAAAGAAGACAGAACAGGAGGAACCTATAAGGATGATACAGGAGCCAGAGAACGCGGGAAGCTATGGGTAGTGGTGGACGATGGGTGCTATAATTTCCCGAAAGGTAAAGGAGAGAAAGCCAAACGACAGTATGCCAACGATCATCATACCCACAGACACATTGCGGCGGATGGACAAGTTATAACATCACGGCACGACAGATGATTTATCAGTGGAACTAAAAAGAAGTTGATTAGAGGAATACTACACAAGAAGCACATTTTCACGTTGATCACAGGGCGGTGTTGATAGAGTTGCACTCACCAACAGGACCAATACGATTAAAAGAAAAAACAATTATTTACCCACTGCGCGCAGCAATACGGGCAGTAACAATCGGTATCATAGCAACACGACTCCGGGAGCTAGCTTACGCAGAGCACAACGAGAGACGAGGAGGTCCACCAAGAAAGACATTAAGACGGAGATAATAGCACTCGACAACGAAGTGCGTAGGAAGACAACCAATGGATACCGACAACGGGTGAGAAGGGCAAAAACAACCACTGGCAAAACTAAAGTACATGACGCCGACACGGGAGGAGAACGAGCGGCTTTGCTGGCGCAATTACACCGCATCCAGGAAGCCAGGCGAGCAGGAAAGCGACGGATGCTGGTTGCGAAGAATGCATGGAGTTCCAAGGCATCCACAAGAATTGTTTTCAGCAGAATAAGCTCTAAATTCGGGGACAATGTGATACCAACGCTAAAGCCGAGAGATGGACATGCACAGTAAAAGCAACATGATAAAGCCAACGTTGGCGCATGCATGGGGACATCTTCAACGGAGCTGCGGAATCAAAGGAGACGATCAAGGAATATGTAGCGCGGATGAATAAATAATGGGATGTGGAAGACATGAATAACATTGACGATGACATCACAGAAGGTCCGGTGGAAGCGGCAATAAAAGGTTTCAAAACCCCGGGAAAGCATGCGGACCGGACGCGCTACCT
Source organism: Phytophthora sp. 'mugwort' (assembly GCA_033558025.1). Classification (NCBI taxonomy): domain Eukaryota; phylum Oomycota; class Peronosporomycetes; order Peronosporales; family Peronosporaceae; genus Phytophthora; species Phytophthora sp. 'mugwort'. Next base: position 2,549,313 of record JAUCEF010000007.1, on the reverse strand, counting down.
AACGATTGACATCAAGACAACATAGAGGCGCTAGTGTCGGTGATCGCACGTATACTCAATGACATCATGAAACAGACAAGACACCACGATCATTGGGGAAGCATTTATTTTCAGCATCAGTAAAGGGGGTGAAACGAAGCAATCCGCTGAATTACAGACCAAGTACCTTGCTTAACAGACTACAAGATACTGACCAGGTTATTGGCGTTGAAGGTGTGAAAATACATTATGATCAAGACCGAGTAGCAGCGCGTAGCGCTAGCTATCTCCAAGCTCGGTGGCCGAGCGTGAGAGTGGGCACTGACGTGTGACTCGTCCGTGGACGCCGCGTTCTCTTACTTGGACCAGCTGAAAGTCCTGCTCTCTCCACCTAACCAGGCATATCGCGTGGTCGCGCTTCCTCTCTACCCGCCAGTGTAAGAAGGAACTGGCGGACTTCGTCCCGGAGTTGCGAACTCTCATCGCTGGTATGGCGGCAGATCCCCCTGAGGCTGTCACCGTGACCATCTTCATGGAAGGTCTCCTCAGTGGTGTTGCCAGGGCGGAGGTCTTCCGTGTTCACCCTAACGTTTTTGAGTAGGCTGCGAAGGTGTCGTTGAGGGCCGAATTAATTAAAAATTTTAAGTCTGCGCGACTTGATTGGAGCCCTTACCAAACCAGCTCGTCAGCCCCCCCCCCCCGGCTCGTCCAATGTCCCCGGGTCGATGGACACCAGCCATGCTGAAGACAAGGAAGCCGAGTTTCTGTCTGCTAAACAGCGTATTGGCATCCGTCACGCTACGTGTGTGGAAGCACCCAACATCTGCGTCCAGGTTGTCTCCTGCATAAGCAGCAGCCGGTTTCTCCCAGCTGAAGCTTCGCTTCTGAGCGGAAGTCTGGCGTGTGGCGGGAAAACGCCAAACCCAGTAGGCGCGGGGCGGCGTGTTGGGAAGAACTGAGTTCTCTTGAGCCCCAAGAAGAAGGTCACCAGGGCTTAGCTCCGGAGAGCACAGTACTCTCTAACACGGGATGTGTATGCAAACCGGGCTTGCAAGGCGACATTGAAGGGCTTTAACAAGCCGAGTGCGATCCTTATCGATTTTGTCGCGTCGGGCAATTACCTCGGTGCTCCACGATAGAAAGAAGTCAGCAGTATCCTGAGGCGCTAATAGCGCATATGCGTGAACTAATCACTGTACGTCCAGCACCGGAGACCCGTTTTACGGCGCCCAAGGTTCCCGTGAACCCTGGGTGTGAAGTTTGCTGACTTCGATAGCGTCGAACGCTATCTAGTCCTTGACCTGGATTCGACGTATGATCTCATCCTGGGCATGGCACGGATCGAACGCCATTAGCCATGGATTGGTTGGAGGTCTAAGACCTTATGCACTACGCACTTGCCTCCTAGTGGAGCGTTGACAAGCCATGAACCCATCTCTGCTAGAAAGCAAAAGCGTATTGGTGCGAGCGCTGGGCCGAGTCGGTCAATGTGCTGGACACGGTTTTTTTTAAGTTAATGGACACTGATGGCGTCGTGGTCGCGAGCCCCGAGCACTGCTCGTGGGCTGAACGTAGAGTGACACGTAAACAGCTGATTGATGCTCGTTGCATTAACGAGACATCGATGGATGCCGAAGCATCGTGGGCTTAGCCCTGGTGAAGCACGCGGAGTGGCGCGTAATCAGCTGGTCGGTGATCGTCGCGATAGCGAGTTGTCGCTGCATGCCATCAATACGACAACATGTCGAGGCATCTCTTGGGTGTAGCCCTGGCGATGCGAGTGGAGCAGCACGTAATCCGCTGAGCGGTTAGCGCCAGGCCGGCGATGACCTGCTGCGTACCAACGATGACGCGATCGATCGGCTGTGTGCCAGACGTCGCGGGCTAGGCCCAGACGATGCGTGTAGAGTGGCACATAATCCACTGGGTGGAGACTGCGGTACATGCAGTTCTTCGTCGGATGCTGATACTGACATGAAGGCACCTTGAAGCAACAAGAGATGGAGACACCTGTAGCCACAAATAGTTTGATATTTTTGGCCACTACGAGGTGTACAGTTTCATCGAGGAGGCGGCAGCGACGCCGCACCTGGCGAAGGCGAGACACAAAGCGTCTGTCCTGACACGATGTGTCTCGAGTGGATGGTAGTAGCGAGCAGCTATACACACTCGTAAGTGGAGTGACCGGCGAAGCCGATGGGGATATCAGCCTAGAAGATGTACCCGTGGTAGACGCTGTTAGAGCTGTACGAGATGTCCATTGCTGAGTTCGCTGATGCCTTGAAGGCCAGCGAGTTAGACGAAGTGGTCATTATACGACCTAAAATAGAGTTGAACGCCTCATCGCTTATGGATGAAGCGCTCCGTGAGGACACTAAGCAGACACTGCGTGCGCGTAGTGGGTCGGCAATCCTGAAGGATCCATAGGACAAGTAACATCCTTTGGTCAAGGAGTACCAAGATGTGGTCTCCACTGGCCCGCTTTCTGGCCTATCTCCGGTTCGTGCGTCACGAGATTGACCTAGTTCTGGCAACCAAATACTGCGTGAGCAGGTACTGGCCCTTGCCCAAGGAACGGTGTGACGTCATCGACGCGTTCTTCAGTGCAAGCACGCGGCGAGCTTGGTGCGAGAGAGCAAGTCTGCACACTCAACGCCAACATTCTGTCTCAGAAAGCCTACCTACAAGTGGCGCATTGATCATGATTTTAACAAGCTCACCGCTGCCACCTATCCCGGCACAGACGCTTCCTAGGAAAGATGTTCGACAGAATAACACGGTTGGATGCACAATGTACAGTGCGCTCGACTTAGTCGATGATTATTACCAGTTAGTCATACGTACGAGCGACACCCCGCTAACAGCGGTCAGCACTCGGAGCGGCATGCTCTGGAGTGGCTGGTGATGCATCAAGGGTTGTCGAACGCGCCTGCAACGTTCAATCGTCTAGTGACGAAGCTGTTCAGGTCCCATCGGCGTACACAGATGTAATTCGACGACAGCTTCGTACACAGCCGTGCAGAGCACGAAAGGTCGGATGCAGAGAATCACATCGACTATCTACGAACGGTGCTCGAGTGCATGCGCACTAACAAGCTGTACGCTAATGCGTCGAAGTGAATCTTCGGCGCTGAAGAGCTTCATTTCTTAAGATGTTTCATTGGGAAGCCTTCGGGCGGACCCCGCTAAGGTCAGAGTCATCGTGGATTGGTCGGTTCCTAAGAAACCCAAGGACTTGCGCAAGTGGCATTGCCTCGCTAACTACTAAACAAATACAGTGAGAATTATGTTGATATGGCTCGGCCATTGTCTAATCTTCTTAAGAAGGATGCAGACTAGTGTTGGGATATCGAACATCAAGATGCCTTTGAAGCGGTCAAGGCGAGTCTTCGTCAAGCATCGATCCTGGCGTTGCCAGACCCCGAACGTCCGTTCAGTGTCAACTGTGACGCATTCGACTTTGCCATAGGCAGTGCACTGCTGCAAGGACCCGCGAACAGATGTGAACGCGTGATTACGTTTGGATCTCGTCAGCTTAAGGCTGCAGAGAAGAACTATCCAGTTCATGACAAGGAGCTAATTGCAATGAAGTATGCCCTTGTCAAGTTCAGGGCTCACCTACTCCGCTCTAAGCCGTTTGTGATTTCCACTGATCACGCAGTTCGACCCACTCGTCCATATCTCCAAAGGAGAGCCCTCTGGCTGTCCTTCTTCGCGGTGTATAACTAGAAGTGAAGAACAAGCCTGGCAGGCAGAATGGTCTGGCAGACGCGTTGTCACGTCGACCGGACTATGAGCTTTCTCATGTCACAAGGGTGGCCTCGTGTGGACAATTTCATCCTCGCTGCGTATACGCGGGATGACACATGTGTAGCTCTGCTACGAGCACTTGGGAGCCAGGCGTTTCACGACTCGGACATTAAAATGTCGGCGCGCTTGCGCACGAGGCTGCATCGCTATTCCGTCGATGACGGCCTGCTGTTTTACAGCACGGATCCTCCGGACCCTTCACGTGTCGTGGTCCCTCATGATGAGGATTTGAACTATCACACCCTCTATGAGGCGCATGATACGCCGCTTAGTGGTCGCCTGGGTCTTGAAATGACCTACAGCTCTGTGAGCATGTACTGTTTGTGACCAAAACTGTAGAAATGGACGAGAACATACGTGCGGACGTGTGAAACGTGTCAGCGGGCAAAGCCCTCGCCACATGCGGCCGTGCTGCTGGCAAGTTTGCCTGTCCCCTCTGGGTGCTTGGAGTCATGAGTTTGGACTTTGTGTTTGGCCTTCCAAAGTACTCGTCCGGCAACACGGCATCGTGGTCTGTATGGACCGATTGAGCAAGATGGCTCACCTAGCGGCTGTGCCGGATACCATTTATGGTGAAGGTATAGCGAATCTGTATCTCGATCGGGTTTTTCACCAACATGGCTGCCCGCATCGACTGTCTCGGATCGAGACCCCCGCTATACTGGGAAGTTTTGGTATCAGTCTGTGAAGATCTTCACAGTACTTGGCACTAAGCAGGACATTTCACGGCGGATTATCCGCAAACCGACGGTCAAACTGAACGCCGGTTTGAATCGCGTTGTGGATGATATACACCGTAGCATTTGCGCTGAAACGCCGAAGCGCTGGAGCGCAATGCTCCGCTCGTTGAATTTTCATTGAATCACAAACTACACCACGTTCTACGTGAACGGCCCACACACCCGCGTGTCCCGTCGATGCTACCACTACGTGATTCTGGGCTTGGTGAGTGGGATGGGGGATAGACGATCGGCTTGCTGATGTCAGCCCTATCACTGCTCGGAAACAGGTTGACGAGTTTCTGTCAACGCGTCTGAATGTCCTACGACGTGTTCGTGACACTATGGCTGAGAGCCAAGTCAAACAAAAGGAACAGGCGGATACCAAGGGCAGATGCAATATGGAAAGCTTTGAGGTCGATAACCAAGTTTGATTAAATGCTAAAACCTACATACTCATGTAGTTTCTGCAGAAACGAAGTTGCATCCGCGTTTTGTCAGGCCGGTCACGTTCGTGGTCAAGAAGGGCCTAGCGAGTACGCTGAATCTTTCGAAAAAGATGCGCACGCACTCCCGTGTTTTACGTTGGATTGCTCAATCCATACCGGGACCCAGCGAAGATAGGCGCGGAGGCGGTGGCGCAGCGGGAGGCGCAGGTGGCAGAGCCACGGCGCTCGGTTGGAGCCTCAACAGCATGTCGAGATTCCACTCCAGTCGCGCTTAACTGCGCTCGGGGTCCGGTAATCGCTGCGTACTATTCTCCGGGTTCTCGACCCAATCCATATGCTCATGATTATCATCGATCACAGTCCATGACTGTCCATAGGCCTGCTCGGCCGCACGAAGTACCCGGCGGCCGTTCTACCGCACCCTGCAGTCGACTCAGGGAGGCCTGAGTTTGTTCGAACTCCTCTCGATGCACCGCGGGCTCATCCGACGCCGGATCATCCACTTCCAGCATTGCTCGACGAGTAAGGGGACCGCAATTTCCACGTGGAGACATCTTGACGCGACGCCCTCGCCAGGGTTATAACCAGTATCTAATGAAGTGGCGTGGGTATCACCACTCGGCAAACGCTCGGGAGTTTGAGGTACCCATCTGGCAAGAATCCCAGACGTCGTCGAGGTTTTTGATCACCACGATCGGACGCGCTCGACGAGCCCGCGGCCGCGACGTCGGTCGCCTCTCGGTTTCCGTCGATAGGTCGGGAAGCTAAGGATCAGCCGCTGAGCTCATGCGCTGATCCTGAGCTGCTGCAGCCACTGAGCCACGTTTGGGGAGGTCTGCAGCGCTCGCAGGAGCATGATGGATAGGGCCGTGGGTCGAGGCGGAAACCAGAGGTAATTAGTGCTTCGCCTTGAGCTTCGTGAAGTCGAAGCGAAGCTTGGTCTCCATGCGCACATCGACTTCCGCGAAGCTGGCTCGTAGAGCAACAATTGAAGGGAGTCGCCGTGCTCCTTCCGCCCAAAGGGCAAACTGGGCGTCGTCCTCTTGGATGCCCCCCCCCACACACACACCCAGGCATCAATGCGATTGGGATCTTCCGCATGGCGGGTACCAAAACCTTTCGTGCTTGATCGTTGATGCGATCGCAATACTCACGATGAGTAACCACCTAATCGGTGAGGAACATCTCGTGGAGATCCACACGTGCTGCTACGTCGGCAGAGCAGAGGCCTCGGGCCCGGCGACCCAAGTGTTCAAAGGTCCCGTGACGGTCTGCCGAACGGGTTTTCAAGCATAGGCGGGCTTCGAGGCCATAGTCACGACGAGTGCTAATGATCGGGCGCGCCACAAGGCGTTGGGAACGCGGCAGCTCCCCCTCATCAAGGTTATTGGTGATCACATCCGCTTCCAAATCTGACGACTCGCCCAGCGCGGATAGCGTCCCAGGCGTGCGGAGTTCTGGAAACGGACTTGGTGTGCGAAAGCACGCGAGATTCAGGCTTTCGAGAGTGCGGAAAACTCGTGTGGTAGCTCCATCCCCTCACCGAGGACCGGAAAGAGATCGTCTGAGATGAGAGAAGGCGTCACCCAGACGTACCGTCGCCGGTGGTCGAATCTGACATTACACGGGGTCGGTGCCGACAATAGAATATCATGGATGGCGAGTTATGCATGAATTCGTTTCTAGATGAACTTCAAATTTCATCGGACTCAGGATCAGTCTACGAGATGAACGATCCTGAAAGATTGCTACCAGCTAGTCTCGCAGAAGCGGAAGCCGTAGAAATATTTGGTTTGAACCCGACGCTAAAATGGACGTCCCCCGTCGACTTGTACATGTAGGGACAGACGGACGGGAGCACCGAAACGCAGGTGTTATCATAGTACCATCACATATTTTCGCACTCAGCTTCATCCAGCTTCTTCATTTATATTCTGGTTACTTTTGGAAGCAAGTGGTGCTAGAAACGAATCAGTGTGCTGCTTACAGAGTGTAGCAAGTGCTTTTGGAGTGAGCATGCCGTATTCGACAGAGAATACGAGCATTGTATCAACTTTTCCGGATCATACCATATTTAAAATGTGTACAATATGGATCAAACGTCAAGTTATATGAATACTAGCACTACCATCACCTTCACTGGTGAGAGAAACGTGGATATGGTTCAGTCGATGACTGAAAATGCGATCGCGAATCAGTTTTCTTATGCGCTTCGGCACCAGGAAAAAAGTTGCCCCCGCTCATCGTCTTTGCAGGCGTTCCGAACGCCAGTGTGCACGAAGACACCAACTGGACCTTCTCCCGTGGGATCTGCTGGTTTGCTTTGACATAGTTGCTACCGGTGGGGGTGGTACTAGAATCTGAAGGTATGGCTCATCGGCAGAACTGCTGCATACTGCCATTCGACTGTCACTAAGAGCGTCCCTTCAGTTTCGCATATTAGCTCAGCCGCAAGCACGGTTAGGCACGTTTGATGAAGTCACGGGCTTTACACGTATCAATCGCAGATATGCGCCATGTCCACAAAGGCTAGTCCGTGTTTGTTGTATTAACCTTGTAGGAGTGACCATCTGCATGCGGGAACCTAGCATGAAGCTGGTCTAGACGGTCAACACCCTGCAAATGTCGATTGTACTGCAAAATGCACGGCGGCGCAGGAAACGCACGAGGCTCATTACCAAGACGTCGTGTCATTGCTGTAGTTGATGTTCGTCCGCATTGTAACCATTGTCACGATGTCGACATCTCACCACTAGGCCTCCAGCACGCTATGATCAAGTGAACTGACTGCTGGTGATCTTCACGGGTCGACGCTCCCATCTGCAGTGCGGTATGCTTCAGAAAGTGCTTGCTTCCACCACGAAAAGTCCCACGAGCATATAAGCCTTTTAACCGTAGATCGAGAAGCAGCTAGATACTTTGGTAGTGGTTGCCCTGGTTGATAATCCCCCGAGAATAAAGTACGGCATCACCACTATTACACGTGTCTTTGTACTTGTCCCCAGCGATCGGACAATTCACTATAAAACTTGATTGGGAGGCTCGTCAAAGCAATAATGATAAGGGCACTACCCGATGCCGCAATAATAATTATTCAGTAATATCCGTAATAATATCCCATTGTACCGGTATGTAATTTTTGAATATTTTCGTGACTGCGGTGGGTATCGATGTGTGTCCCAAGTAAAACACTTATACCAAGCACACTTTTAAGATTAGTAAGATATAATACCTCCGACATGGGTTAGCTACGCATGTTTGGGTCCATGATGGATCGTAGGCGTCGTGCGTGGGAATTTATTCCCCGAGGGCATGCTGAGGGATGTATCATGACTGTGAAGGAGAGGGGCGGTCATTTATTAACTAGATGAATCACGTGTGTTACCATTCGGTTTGCTAGCTACGTGTTACTTGTGCTCTATTTGTGGTGTCGGCGATCTCACTCTCACAGTTAGCAAGCGAGTTGTAGATCCAGAGAGCACGGTTGCCACGAAGAAACACAATCATCTCGAAATGAAACAGTTGCAGAGAGACTTGGAGGACATGGTGGCTGGTCCGTTGAAAGTTCGAGAATGATGCAAGGACCTCAAGCATCGGGGCTGCTTGAGCTTTGGGGCCACCGAGAACCAATCAATGTTGAGAGTAGTGGCAGTGAAAAGGCAACTTCGCAACCTCTCTAATAATAGTATTTATCTCCAACATTGTTGCTCTATTAGGGGGAGCCAGTGAAAGCCATTTCGATTTCTTAAATTTCGGAGGTTCACTTACCCTCACATTTTGCCTACCGCAGAATACTCAATAAGCGACTACTGTTCACTACGGTACGGTGGAGGTGAGTGGCGTTGACGCAGCAGAAGCGACAGAGGCAAGCTTCAGTGTCCGCGCGCTCGCCACGTCTGTCCTAAGCGCTGCATCACCGGCGCCGTTGCCTTGGGCGCAGCGCATCCGAAGCACCAACAGCGTCGCTCTTCGCTGCGGTGATGGATGGTGGTGAGGGAAGTGAAAGCTGTCACTACATTTGGTGCTTTCACTAGGATTTTATAATAAAGGTTTAGGGGAAGCGGCGTTTTAAACAGCTCTTTTGGTGGTAGTGGTAGTGAAGGCGCCCTCGAAACCTCTTTATTAGATACTGGTCCAATTAGATATTATACGGATCGGGCGAATTCTCAATAGTAAGTTATTCCGTCAATACAACGCAAAATATTTTGTATTTGATTTTTTTTTTCGATCGCTGCTTGTGCCACCTCATCGAGTTCCTGTCGGAGCTCCTGAATCTCGTCCGGGTTGGACATATGCTCTAGACGGTCAGCAATATCGCTGTTCGATGTCAAGACTAGCGGAGGACCTACTAAATCTTCGATCTGTAAACCCTGGTAATTCGCAAATTCTCTATTTTCGGTCAATGTCATGTAGAGCATGATGCCGAGAAAAGACAACAGCTCCTCCATGCTAAACGGCGATGAGACGCTAATTTCCTTGATTCACCAAAATGTACTGCATGTACAAGCTGCACAGGTACGACATGGGACGTACGTACCCTTGGTTGTTCTGAGAAGACCTCTCAACAAGCGTCTGTGTACTACTAGTACGTACTCCCAGCAGAACTGATGCTGATGCTGCTATTGTGAGGCCACACGCTATCCTGGCGATGTGTTCGACTGTTACTGCTGATATCGTACTTAGCACCAAGACATTTGTACTTAAATCAGAATATAGCTTCACCTACATTATCCTAGATTCTAGGTTAAGCATAAAAATCGGTGGCCATGTGGCTTGGGAAGCCCGCAACGGCAGCCAAGCCGCTGCGTGCGTCGGGCATTCGCCCCACAGGCGCCCGAGTTATAGCTTTAGATTGAATACACATTACCTTGGAGGTGGAGGCGGCTGTGGGTCTTTTCGAGCTGACATGAGCTCACTTCTCATTCACGTGCCTCAAGCCCCATCACCAAGGTTGCGGTTATTTGCCCCCACCGATACTCTTCTCGCGAACATTGTAGCTGTCACGCGCAGTCAAAAAACCGACTGCCCACGGACACAAGCCTGAGGTTATGAGCCCAAACGGCGCACTGGCTGGGAGCTACCACGTCACTCAAGCCACAACGATCATCGTTCGCGCCGCTGAATATCTCCACCAGCGTCGGCATGAGCTTCACGACGTACTTGACGCACCTGCACAGCAGGAAGGGTTCGCAGCCCCCACCTATTCTGATCAAATCGCTGCTGTGTCAGCTACACCTGATCCGAGCTGGCCGAACCTGGTGCGGCAGAAATCAGAGCAGCGCCCACGGGACTGGAAGGTTAAGCCGCCATTGCTACTGACGCTATGGAACTGCATGGGAGTTGTCAGGACGGCTCTGCGCTAACCAGCTTGTAAAGCGCTCTCTCGACTGTAAGTACTACGCTTGGACCTCAACAGCTGTTGACGATGCTCCTAGATCAAGTGGAGCACTGTGGTGCGATGTATGAGCACGCCGAACCTCGAAGTGGAGGTGGTGTAGAGTCTCAGGAGCTTCTGATGATATTGGTTCAATTGCAATCCCGGATGACGGAGATACGCCACTCTGCACATCTCCCTCCACGTCCCACAGCCAAAGTCGCCGTGACGCTGACATAGCCAATGGCAACACTCGCCGCCATCACCGTCTTCTTCATCCTCTGCGTCGTCCGGCTCGAGGGGCCGTACCCACCGCCCACAAGTGCAGAACTCTGGTAGTCCAGAGCGATCGGTGACCACGCTCTCGGGGTGTGAACAGCTTACAGGGCCTGACCGGCGCTCTCTCATGGATGTCAAGGGTGCGATGCTGACCCGGGAAATCAATGTGGTTGAACTCGACGGTCCAGACGGTCACAAACGGTATGACGCTTGGAACAGGACTTGGAGCTGAAGCTGAATGAGCAGGATCTGATGGAGTTTCGCAACGGAACTGCAACCCTAGATGAAGCCCGATCAGCAACGGACCCCGAGTACAAGTTTCTATTTGATGAGCAAAAGACGAAGAGTTTATCTGCATTAGCGTTGCGCTCAGCATCAAGGCGTACAAGAGCCAAATCGAGACGCAAGACACTGTCGTACTTTTCAGTGCGCTTAAAATGCACTTTGAGAGAGGCAAAGAGAACCCAGTCTACCTGAAACGGGAGCTCTACTTGCGGATGCTTGGGAAAACGAGCACGTACAGCAGTACATTTATGGGCCCCGAGCCATCCGTCGCCGAGTTGCTGACTCCGGAGATTCCATAACCGAAAATGAGCTGGCATGCACCATCCTGTCAAACTGCGTCGACGTGTGCCCTACTGCAGCAATCAAACACACGGAGTGGGCCAAGATCAATACTGTGGTAGGACCGAACGTACAGCAGGTCGTTATTCAACTTGGAACAGCAAAACGAGCACAGCGTGAGGTCCGCCGTAGCAGTGAAGCTGGCCCTTCCAGTGGCCAAGGCTTGACGGGGCAACGAAAAGTGACAACTGTGACGAACCACCTTGGATCTGCCAACAAGAAGCGCAGTGCTTGAGGGAAATCGCAGCAGAAGGCGAAGTAACAGCGCCTCCAATCCAGACCTGAGCGTCGCTGCCTGAACTGTGGCAGCAGTGAGCACTGGTTCAGTGACTGCCCCAAGGAGCTGACCCCAAAGTTGCAAACGAAGGAGGAAGCATGGTTTGCACGCAGAATTAACCGAGCGTCCAAATTACCACCGTCGATGGTGTCTGCAATTCTTCGTGTCTCGAAAACAATTTGTCAGCGCGGACGTGCCTCGAAGTCCGTCGTACAGTCGCTGGGCTGCAATCTAGATCTAGTGGAGCCAATTACTCCAATGGGAGTTCACGACACTGGTCGCAGCATCTGAAATGTGCTGCCCTGACCGCTGGTGATGATGGTTCACTTGAGCAACCCAGGGGACGAACCGCTCGCCCAAGACGAGGTTGATGGATGCTAGATGGAGGCTCGCAGTGGAACGTGACAAACGATCTTGCTCTTTTTGCCCGGTTAGATGAGATTTCAGCCGGAACTCAACTGCTTTTTGGCAACGTCAGTACAGAGATAGCAACGATACACGGGTCCGTCTTGATGCACGCGGTGAACAAGCTCACTAATGAGACTGAAGACCGATTCTTGGATGGCGTTGCTTACTCTCCAATGACCCCAGCCAACATCATTTCGCAAGACTACATGCATCTGCGTGGAGGATTTCATTTGTTAACCTCTCTCGCCCATCGCACGGCTTGGCTACTCAAGCCGTCGCTTCAACTGGAACTCAAAACAAAATGCATGGTTACATTTACTACATGCGAGAACCACGTCAGATGAAGCTGGTCATGAGTCGAATGACACAACCTGAAGCAGTTTGTACCAAGCCGATGTATCTACTTCCCAAGCGCATGGGCCACGTGGGAATTGAAACGCTACGGAATTTTATAAACTAACATGTGAAACCTGGAGTGAATCTGGACGAGCATGATGCCACTTCCTGTGAATGTATACCCTGTTGCGAGTCGAAGATGAGGCGCACGACTTACAAGCGCAATCCCCGACGTCGAACGACGCCGCTAGAGAAGCTTCCGTGGATGATTGCTCAGTTGGTGACCTCACTGCAAGTAGAGATACGATGTTTTTGCTTGTCATCGATGAAGCCATACACAATTCAAGTGAGCATACTTGCTAAATACAAGATTGAAGGTGCGGATCATGCGAAAACGTTGCTGAAGCAGCTGCAGCCGAAGTTTCAGCACTGTCCGATTGTGATTTTGCATGGTGATCAAGTTGGAGAATTTCTAGGCAACGAGCAATCTGGATTTTGTCGTCAAGAAGGCCTTGAGGGGCAGTTTACGAATAACTATTCTCCATAGGGGAATGGGATAGTTGAAAGAGCCAACGGCGTCGTTACAATAAGTTCCTCACCCTGCTGAGAACCACAATGCTGCCAAACCGCTTGTGGGGAAGCATTTCCTCCACTCGATCTACACAATGAACCGAGCCTCAACCAAGGTGCTTGACGTCAAGTCGCCGTACGAGATGCTGGATGGCGATCCTCCCGATCTCTCACTGCTCCGGACCTGGGGCTGCATAACGCAAATGCGTGTGCCGCCTAAAACCCGTGTCAAAACGGAGAAGCTTGCATCGCGCACTGAGATCTGCCTGTTTCTCGAATATGGTACCAACACAAAGGGATATAAGATGATGAGTCTTCGCTCTGGTGATATTCGTACTTGCAGACGTGAAAAATCTTTTTACGAGATCTTACGTCCGAGTCATCATACGTGAAGTGTAATGGGCCATCCTGTTATATAACTAAGTAGGTTATTAGATATTACATAGGTAGGCAGACATCCTCCGGATTTTCTTGGCTGATAAGTGGGGAGCCAGACCCATTACAGCCAATCAGGAGTCGATCCACGTTGAGTGACTCACAGAAGGCCGGGTCATTTTGCCCCGGACTTAAAAATAAAACAGAGTTGAATTTACGAGTTTATTAGCACGCTTCCTACAGCTAATAGTGTAAGCTAAATAACGGTTGACCTCGTCGCGTTACATGAAGAAGCTACTGAAGAACACCTTTTTGTATGCAGACTACACGCTGCCACCGGAGTTGCCAATTGTTCACATGAAGTCTGTCATGGAGTCGTATGCAGTGGATGCTAAAAATGATCAGGCTCCAGTTGGCGTGAATGCAGAACCCGGCAAAGGTAGCGCCGAAGCGCAATGATGGCAACTTGTCTTCGGTGAGTGGGAGAATTGTGTGTGACGATGCGGTTGACACCAGCAGTGGTAGCGAAGTAGTCGCTGCGAGTGTCCATGACCAGCCGAAGAAGCGAAAGCGAAAACCCGGCTTAATACTGTCTCGAGAAATCACTGATGCAGCCAGCGATGAAGATGGTGCTGAAATGCAGCCTGCATCAACGTCTGGTGGCCCCGTACGACGTCGGCGCCGACCGAATGTTCGACTCCGAGACTACGTCGTGAACAACTTACTGACCCACGAACCAGACGTTGAAGTCCCGTCCAGCTACAAGCAGGCTCGAGCATCACCGTAATGGACGGAGTGGCGTGCCGCCATACAGGAGGAGCTTAAATCACTTCAGCAGCACCGCACATGAAGACTAGTGCGACGTGCCGAAATTTGCGGTGCAAAAGTGATCACCTGTCGCTGGGTATACGCGCTGAAGCGAGACCAACACGGGCAAATTAAGCGCTACATGACGCGGCTCGTGATACAAGGCTTCAAACAGGAATATGTTTGGTGTCAATTTTCACGAGACGTACGCACCGGTTGTACGCGTCGAGTCGAGTTGCGCAGCCATTTACTACATGACAGGGGAATTTTGCAGACGTCAAGACGGCATTCTTGTACGGCGATTTGGCTGAGGTCATCTACATGGAGCAGTCCGCTGGCATGAATGGGGCAAACCCCGATATGTGTGCCGCTAGCTGAAGCGTTATACGGGCTTCGTCAAGCTCCCCGCATATGGAACGACACGTTGAATATCCTTCTCGTTCGCATCGGATTTGCGTAGATTCTGACTACGGGATGTAGTGCCCAAGTCGGACACTGGTGAGATCCTAACGATTCGGACAGCCTACGTTGATGTATTGCTTTTGCTGGGACCGAGTTCTCAACGTGCTAACGTTGCTGAAAGAGCAGTTCGAGCTGAGTGAGCTGGGACCTGTTCGGTACCGGCTTGGTGTTGAGAGTTTAGTGGATCGACCTCGTCTGCGAGTGATTTCATCCAGACTCAATATGTGTTTGAAGTGTTACGCCGATTTCATATGGAAAAATGCGTGGCGTTAGCAACTCCGCAAGCTCCAGTCTCGTCGACATCTGACCCCCTCATCTGGATAAATACCATTACAGAAAGCTAGTTGGAGCTTTGCAATACCTGGTACTGACCTCAAGACCTGATATCGCGTACGACACAGGCACCTTGGGAAGTACTTGACCAACTTCACCAGTGCCAACTATGCAGAGGCGATGGGTGAGCTCCGGTATTGCAGGGGACAGCCGAGTATGGACTTGTTATGGATGTTCAGTAGTCGTCGAACGTCTCGCTTGTTGGGTTTTCGGACGCCAATTTTTTTATGCGAATGACCCGGACGATTACAAGGGCTTGAGCGGCTACGTAACCCTGCTGGACGGAATGCAATTTCGTATGCACACGGAAGCAGCCCATCAACGTTCAAAGCACTTGTGAGGCCGAGTACATTGCTATGAACGAGTGTACTCGTGACTTCTTGTAGTTTGAAGGGCTTCTGGACGAGCTGCACTAGAAACAGAGTGTCCCGGTGCTTCGTGGAGACAACTTGGAAAGCATTCGCTTGGTCACGTAACATGGCAAGCATCGGAACACGAAGCATATAATGAACAAGTATCACCTGGTGCGTCACTTGGTTGAAGCAACCGCCTTCGCACAGAGCATGTCGGCACCGAGGACCATATCGCGGATGTGTTCACAAAACCACTCGGGGCTGTGAAGTTCCGCCGGTTGAGAACCGCACTCAAGGTGCTACAGGTGATACCTGGACGTGACGTGATCGACAGTCCTGCATACGAACATGATATCAAATGAACAACTTCAACGTGTGGATGTTGCAAACAGAGATCGTGGCCATCGAGGCTGCTTGATGCAGACGCGCAACATGAGAGACAATGGGACGTCTTGCGTCGTGGCCATGATCATGGCGATCGTGACTGCCTCGGGCACTCACGCTCGAGTGGGAGTGTGGGGTGGAGCAGCAGACTTTACCGCGAAAGTAAGCAGTGCAGCTCCAAAATGTACTGCATGTGCAAGTTGCACAGGTACGACACGAGACGTACCCTCGGTTGTTCTGAGAAGAACTCTCAACAAACATCTTGTGCTACTAGTACATACTCGCAGGAGAACTGCTGCTTATGCTCCCACAGTCGCCGCGAGTTAGCTATAGATTGAATACACATTACCTTGGATGTGGAGGCGGCCGTGGGCCTTCGAGCTGACATGAGCTTACTTCTCATTCACGGGCCTCAACCACAAGCCGTCCTCATCACCAAGGTTGCGGTCATTTGCCCCCGCCAATACTCTCCTCGCGAACATGGTAGCTGTCACGCGCAGTCAAAATCGACTGCCCATGGACACAAGCCCTCAATATGGTTGCGGATTGCTCGTGTGCCCACTTGCATCATCCACGTGAATCCATTTTGTGGGACCACGGTTGGAAAGGAAGGCTACGGACAGTGTATCCTCTGACCACGGTGTGAGGATGAAGAACGCAAACCTTGTGATACCAGCAAATTTTATCGTCACTGTATTTCAGCATACAATCCCGTGCTCAACCCTTTTTGCAATTCGTTTACAAGTCCTCGGCATCGGAGCAGAAACGAGACATGGGCTGGTCTGCTGGCGACTACCGACATTTACCTGTTATAAGGGCCGTTTTATTATAAGTTCCATCAATATATAACCAATCATATGTCTCTAAAGTGGATAGTGCAACTGTTTCTTGTAGTGGCAGTGATTACGTTGCCGATGGAGCAACTTAAGCACAACACGAATTGGCTGGTTACAAGCGAAGGAACACAGCTGCAGCAGAGCGTTAGTAATTGCACCAACCCCAACAGAGCTGTATGCACAACTCTGTTCCCCTGCCCTCGAGAGCCCGTCAGCATCACCTTCGCTGAGCTGCTGGAAGACCACCGTCAGCATGTCGAACCAAACCGCTGTCTGTGTAGAAAACAAATAGCAGCGTGCCGTAAGCCTTTGAGCACTTCAGAGGCGAGAAGCTTAGCAATGCACTGATCACATGCACACACATTAGCGCATCTGAATGCACAAGCGTTTAAACGCCCTGCTTGCCGAGAAGTCGCCGTGCGTTCACCACCCGGCTTGATGCCAAGTACGCATGCAAAAGACGACATAGTTGGCTAGCGTGTGAGACAGAGTAGAACAAGGAAACTGTGGAGCTCCGAGGGCGAGTACTGACCTCCTTGTGTGCCAACTTGCGTGCACTCACTCGGCTTAGCTGGTGCGCAGTCTCCGCGATCCCTTCGGCGGCCCTCCTGCTTCTTGTGACGTCCGATCAATTGATGAGTTGTGCTGCGCCAAATGTCGAGTACAATTATAATGCAAATAAGTACGATGCATTTGTTTTTGACACGTGAGCTCTATACCCCTACCCTCTGATGCATTTATGGTGGCCCCTATGACAGGTAAATGTCGGTAACCTCCAAAATCACGGAGCTGTTCAGCTACAACACCAAAATACAAGCGGCAAGGTGGCACGCTGGATTCAGGAGTTGATGTGCTGCGGGTAAGCCCCCCCTCCCCCACGTTTGTTTTCTAATGGTCAGCTTCAACACCACATTGCCCGGGTGCTCACGGCATGCCGAACGGTCATGTTGCAGGCACTGTAAGAGCGCGCGAAAGACTTCTCCAGCCATCTGATGGGCTTTAATTTAAGATCCCCCACCAATGGGACGCAGCTCAAAGACGATATACTAGTTATTGTATTGGTACGATAAGCAATTTAGTTTCGTGCCCGAGCGGGGAATACATGAAGCAATTCACCTGTTTGAGGTTGCAAAGGCGGCGTGCAGAAAGGGGAAGCAGATGACGGAAGCGCAGGAGCTCATGTTAGATTTCGTAAGGCATTCGACTCGTTGGATCGAGATTTTATGATGTCATGGAGGTATTGAGAGCAAGAGTCGGACTCCCAGATTTTGCGCCAATGTGAAAGCGATACATACAAGCACAACCGTGAGTTTGATGGCTAACGGCCACTAGGGGAATTAGGCAGGGCTGCCCCTTGGCATCCCTCCTATTCATCGTAGCTATCGAGCTACTATACGAAGAAATTATCAAGGACGAGGAACTCACAGGAATCCCACTAGACAACTCGCAACCAGAGAACCAGTTGAACCATACAGGATACGCGGGTGGCACGGCCATTAACATAGAGCACCAATCAATGCAGACAGCAGCAATGAATGCAGTGGGTCGATTCTCTGCAGTATCAGGATTAACCTTAAGCGTGAAGCAAACGGCGGCCGTAAGATTGATTATAACATGCAACACGAAGGCGAGGGCCATGGGGAAAGCGAAGCAAGAGGAAGTGAGGTAGCAGAGACGGCAGTTCGCGATATCTCCGACATAGGGCAGGCAGTAGGGATAAGACACAAGAAGCATGGACAATTGTGTTTGGTGCATTGAGGATCCGGCTGGCTCTTGCGGAGGCAAATACCAATACCGTACAGCAAAGAGCTCAAATTGCGTCGGCGATCATTGTGCCAAAAATGGTATACGTTGTCATTCATGGCCGATGGAGGATATAATTAAGATAGCAGAATGTAAATGGGGGGGAGTATGTCGAGGTCACCGCGAATGGCAAGACACAGAGGATGGCGGATTTAGTGGAGATAACGTACATAACGAAGGGTACGGTGAACAACCGGCCGGTGCATCACTCTTTGCCTATGACTACTGCGGCGGCGCTCTTGTTCCGGGGGATATGTATCGGGAAACTTGTAAACTTTCCGGAGATTGTGCTCAAGCCAGCTGAGGGGACATCGTCAAGATGATCCACACCATTTTTGAGATGGGGAACATAGACATGCGAGCATACGTCATGCATGGGATCACAGGTGACGGAGCTTGAGTGGAGAGCAGAGGGGCTAACGGTCGAAGCGGCAATAGACAAGAGGCTAGCGGTGCGACCCATGACGTTATGGGTAAAGCCATATCCGGAATTAACACGGTTGAAGCCGCTTTGGACGGGGGAGCGGAGATGGAGACAGAGCAGAAAGAAGTACAAGAAGATAATCAACACAAATAAGGTCAGCACATAAGACAACGTTTGACATAGAAGAAGCACGAAAAAAGTGCGACGCTGCGATAGCACGAGCGCTGAAAGGTGAAAGAAGACAATCTACACATGGAGACGATTACACCATATCAAGCGCAAACCTTGGCCAGGCTCAAGATGCATAGGCCGAGGCTATAGGCGGGTAAAGATGAAGGATATCGATCTGCAGCTCCAGGGTGTGCAAAAATGTTAGAAGTAGTGGGGGGTCATTTAATATGGTCATGTCCGGAATTCAAAGAGTTATGGTTGAGAGTCTGAAGGCAGTGGGAATTCGGAAACAAGAACGCTTAAGGAAGACACCTGACATACAAGGCGGAACGTGGCGGACATTTTTGGCTACATCTCGCCAGAATACCAAGTGGCCGACGAAATGGGGAATGGACCGGCCACTGGAGTTGAGGGATGAGGTACAAAAGGTAGCAACAGAGAATGTGGGCGTTATGCTGAGCAGTCACGATGACCGCCATTCGGCGCAGAAATGTGGAGAGGGTGCCCATTGACGGTAGGAGCCCAAGAACGAAGGAAGAAGTAATGGATGGGCTTATACAAGTGTAGGAGAAGCCTATACAAGATACCGAAATGGGCTCTACCGCTCACTTGGGCGTCCATACCAAGGATGACAGAGGCTGGGAAGGTGATGAATCGATGGAGAGAGAAGGAAAGCACGGAGAACAGGAATGGAGTAATCCAACATACGTCGGATTCTTCGACGGCAGGTCCAGCGGAAAGTCGGGACCGGGCGGTAGTGGCAGCGTGGTAGTAGAATACGCGAAGGTACAAGACAAAGCAAAAATACCATGAATAGCGGCGACAGTGCTCGGAATGCACACAAACCCAAATAACGTGGCGGAATTAATTGGGCTGCATCGCGTGCTGGCATATGCCGCGGCGAAGAATCTGTAGAAGATGCACATTGTGGAGATGGCAGGATCATCCTTGGGATGATGCACAACAGACGAAGACCACGAGAGAGGAAATTGCAAATATGGTACACGCAGTGCAGACGTTTAGAAGGTATGATCAATGTCCATAGATGGACACATCACTACAGAAGTGCCAACAAGATAGCCGATTGGCTAGCCAATTACGCAATAGATTCCGAGCCGAGTGTCATGAAAGAGATCGAAGGTGGATATGAGCAAGGTGGAATTGTCGGCGAAGTGAGTAAATTGTTACCGAGTGACACAGCTCAATGGACAATAAAAACAGGAAAATACGTATGGAGAAAATTGGAAAGAAGAGCGGGCGTTGGAGGAGGAGCGTGTAAAGAGAAGCAACAGCAGGAGCAGCGTTGGAGAGGGGAAATGCCGTAGCTTGGGAGATGATTCATCGACTGGGAACGCTTATTAAACTTTCAGGTTCGGGAGTAGGAACAGCAAGACAATACGCCTCAACTTATAATTATTAAAACCAACACTATTCTTTATACCTTCCACCGTTCCAGGAGTGCGAATAGTACCGGAAAAGCCGTAATGAGAGAGCCCCCACAAAGATAGACCCCCTCAAAACCTTCTATAGGAAGGTTAGCCAATCAAGGGCTTGGAGCTTAAGATCAAAATAGGGCATGAAGACGTAAGGGACGGTGGGCAACTTGATATTAAACACGGTGGGCTTTAAACTGTCACCTCCTGCAGTGTCTACTGCGGCGTCTCCACGATTGCGCATGGACTGCTCGCTGATAAACTGGCGGGCCGTACGGCACGAATGGCCCTGCCTTCCGGAATAAGTTTTGAATAGTCGATGGGGATATGCAACGCAGAGCCTCCATAGCGCGTTCGTAGATATCGCGTCACCATGAAGCCGCTGGCGGCCTCCTTGGACGGCCAGCCCCGATCGAGTTGTATGGCGTTGCCTGATGTGTTGTTCCTGGTGACATGACACCTACGTCCAGATGATGCGCGACGCCTGTGCAGCCACCTGGAACATATACTACTGCCGTTCTAGTGTATGCCATTGCATCAGCAATGGACTCCTTCTTCTGAACTTTCAGACTATCTAAACTTAGAACCGACGGTTCCACGACAACGTGCTTCCAGCATGTCGCCGCCTCCAGACAGATTGCATTGACTTCGGGCTCCTCGTCACCACATGAAGCCCCATTGAACACAAAATGCGGGGAACATTCTGCTATATGCAGCAACAATCAGAGCCATAGTGC
The DNA here is from genome assembly GCA_033558025.1 of Phytophthora sp. 'mugwort'. Classification (NCBI taxonomy): domain Eukaryota; phylum Oomycota; class Peronosporomycetes; order Peronosporales; family Peronosporaceae; genus Phytophthora; species Phytophthora sp. 'mugwort'. The sequence continues at coordinate 2,528,370 of JAUCEF010000007.1, read as the reverse complement.
ATCCATACCCTTCGCCGCTTGTTGTAGATCGCGAGTTCGGGGTCCTAACGAAGTCAACTGTTGTTTTAATGATAAGCCCCAGTAGACCGGCGTTTGGTCCATGTTAAAGAGCGCTCTCGAAACCGTGAGCCCCCTGTGAGGGTCGAAGTAGCCATGTGCGATGATCGTATCAACGACCTTGTTGGCGAACGGAACGCGGAGGGCTTTCAAGTCGTCGTGCATCTTGCGCCTAGAATGCCAGATGCGCCAAATAGTCAGGCTGTGTCGACGCAGAAAACGCTGACACCATTAATTCTTGGCTTCTGAACTCTTCTCGTTCATCAACTCTGGCATGAGCTCCGTAGTTGCCTCAACTATGGAGTCTATGGCCAGTGGGTACTCGAGTCGCCGTTCATCCTTGACATGGGCAAAGCGTCCTCGACAGGGGCGGTGTCGGGGATGCGGGCACTGCCGCTTGGCGTTAGCCTGGAGCCGCAAGAGGGGACAGGTGCAGTGTAGGGGTCCAATCGAGACTGACGTCTTGCTTAGCGACGCAAACTGGGTAGATTGCGCTCCCAGTTCTGATGCGTGGGTTGGGGGATGCCAATTGATCGGCAGAACTGCCTCCGGGAGACGCCTCTGGAGCTCGCATCTTGATACTGGAGGAGAGCACGTAGCTTGTACAATATGGTCTAGTGAGTGGGGATGCGTTGGCGTGGCATGTTGGTGGTGCGCGCTTGGTGTCGGGTTCGTAAGTGTGCATTCGCGTGAGGCCATCACTCATTTCATAGCAGCTTGTGATATTTTTTTCTAAAAATTGTCCGTGTTTTGATATTCTGGAGAGCTATTCAGAATCTACCAATTTACCACACAAATCAGGAAGAAAGAGCACCCCAACATTTCACCATAGAAAATGGGGGCTCTCTCATACGACCTTTCCGGTAATCTACATTCGGATAACAAAACATCATCAATATTCATCACAAGGTAACTGCATCATAAGGCAGATTGTCCGCACCAGGACGCCCACGAAGGCAACGAAAGGTCTTGCCCCAGCACTTAACCTGTATCGACGTATTGCCTCAAATCGCTCTTTTATTATCCCTATCTCCATGTAAACTGGACTGCAGTGCGGTTGGGCGGCGCAACAGAATGTCAACAGACTTTTGTACAGCGATTCCATCCTAATGTATTTTAAAAATAATATGAATCAACCCATTCCGTTATGCGATAAATGGCGACATAACATACATGTATTCTCAATCCGATTTTTCCTCTAAGTGTTCGCATTACTAGCAAAATACAATAGAACTACAGCTCACTATTGAGTTAGGGGGTAGTGAAGATTCGTGTTGATCTGCTGCTAACTAACTGTACAGACATCCGTGATATCCTGAATTGTGATTCACCCCAAGAAGAGATACGAGACGGATTCTCAAATACCGGTGATTAGCAGCAAGTCTCTATCGATACCAAATGCGGGATTATTACTAGCCAGAGGCTTTTTTTTAACTATGGTGATAACATATTCCAACAGGACGGCCAAAGAAGTCCAGCGTTGAGTTCACGACCGTGCTGAATGAAGTTCAAACTCATCTCTAAATACTCGCTGCATTTGCATGCACTGCTCTTGACGACACCACCATCGCATCAGCACTAACACAAAGTTGCTCCATTCAATGAAATCGTTTCTTAAGTTCTTCCGCAGTCATATGTTCCGGTGCGGGTGCGAGGACAGCAAGTCGCTGTGGCCCAGTGGGCATCGCCCACCTAGTGCTCAACCCGGCAGAAATCCTCGTCCTTGAGCTCGTCCACCGGGTCGTTCTCCTCCAGTTGGTTCAACAGCTCGCCTACTGACATCGGATTGGAGGTATGCAGGCGCGACAACATCGCCGTTACCTCACCCGCTCTTCGACGTCCGGTTCCGCATACTCGGACGTGAACATGTAGTAATCAAGAAAACCTGTCCATATTCAGCAGTTAGCAACACTGCAAGTAGACATATTGTTCCAGCTCTCACAGCCCCACAGCACCGCCTGCAGCATGTCCACGTTGTAGAGTTTTGGTCGAGAGCGTGTTGGACCTGACGCTGCCGATAGTGACGCTTGAAGGCGGCGATGATGATCGTTTGCGAGTGCCGCGGCGAGCAGCGCAGTGAATGCATTTATTCTGGCACCCTCCAGTTTCAGTGAGTGATAATGTTGTGGCTATCGAAGCTATCACACTCGAGTGGATTGTTTGTAATCGTTCCTCCACTCCGTCTCCAGCTAAACGTCCAAATCGGTTTCGGATGGCAGTGAATATATTAAAAAAAAAATAATAATAAACGGCTGTGTAGCAACGCCAACAACAACAGACTTGAAGCGTAACAATCCGACATCGCTGGAGAAGCTGTACCTGCATAGCAACATGCAGTTGTCACCGCTAAGCCGCTCACTGCAGTACGCAAAAGCTGTCCCGCATGAACTGGACGATGTCTGTCTGTGCGCAGCGCTGGCAGCGGTACCACCCATTGGTCTCGGGGCGGACTTTAGTCGGGTCACGGTAAAACATTTGGCCGCACTCCCGACACGGCGCGTAGTCGCGCGCGTCCGCGCCACCCGCCGGCATGAATGCAGTCGCCACGGGCACCGCACGAGGAGGCAGCTGGGCCGACGGGTAGACGGACCCGGCCGCTCTGCCGTCTTGAGCGACCGCGGCGGCTACGGCCGGGAACAATATCTGCACGTGACACACAGGGCAGCAAATCTCCGACCGCAGGTGATTGTCGATGCAGTGCGCGTGGAAAAGGTGGCCACACTGCGGCTGCTTAACGATATCCTTCTCGAAAAAACCCTTGTGACAGTGCGCGCACTCGGCGTTGGTCGTCTCCATGCCCGTCTTGGGGCCCTTCAGCGGAACATACGAGCGCTGCGCGATGTCGGCCGCAGTCTGTGGCAGCGGCTGGGCGGCAGGAACGGAAGCAGGAATCATTTCTTCGTCGTCGTTGAGCTGTAAGTCCGGCAATGCTTAATCCAAAATGATGAAGCCGGTGATCATCACTCGCTGGATTCTGTCTGCGACAAAAGGCTGGACAAAACATGGCTACCATTGGTGTACATTACATCACATTAGTGGTACAAAGTACACATACTCTACGCACGTCCACGAAGGCATCGCCACGCTTGTTGTCTTCAGGTTAGCAGGTGGCACCCTCGTCCTCTTATGTACCTCTTATCTCTCTCTGCATCCGCTTGCGATCGGTGTAGATTGACACTGTACCTTAGTGATGAATTAGCTGACACTTGATTCAACCGGTTAAATAGTTACATCTACGGTTTTGGAGGGAAAATTACAGTTTTATCTGCCGAATCGAGGGATCCTGCCTTTTACAATAGCTATTGGCTTATTCTGGTAATTTGGAGATCCCAATATAGTCATTTCTGTATGCAAAATGATAGAGATTGCCAGGAAGGTTTTTACTATTCCAATATCTTCGACGGCTGCCGATAGAAGTTGTAGTACGCACAATACAACTTGAGCTTCGAGATCGGCTCAAACTGGAGACAACTCGAAAGCCCACCTTTATGTAATCGGATGGGGAGTGATGAAGCGACTGATGTGGTATTTGATTTTTCAACACTAAGTGAGCCGAGAAACAATGGGCAAGGCGGAACTGAATGCCCAATTATGAACGGCAGTGGTAGTGTCACGAGCTCCACTGATGGAGGAATCAATGACTGTGAAGATGATGACTTTGACGAAGGAGCCTAGCTACACAGTAGACAACTACTTGATTACTACGATTCCGAAGACTAAAGAATCATCGAGCCCTCTTTTTCATTTAGTTTATGTTTACGCTACATGCATGAACCTCGTTCTCCGTCGATCTAACTCGTACATAGACTATATGCTGCTTCCTGTCATGCGTTTGGAAGGTTGCTATCAAGGCCGTTGGTTTTGCCGCAGTTTTTTGTACTGGAATAATCTGTTTTAATGGGGAGCCAAAACTAGTTTGTGCCCACAAAACAACACTACTGTACCCCCCCCCCCCCCCCCAAGAGAGAAAATGTTCTGCTATGCTCACACCTGAGCAGGAATTCCACCTCACCATCGAGCAAGGCTTGCACGACAAGTTCGTACGCATGCTGTTTGAGCAGAACGTCAACCCTAACGCCAAGAAAATACGCAAAGCAACTATTGTATTTGCTAACATCTTTGCGTTGAAGAAGATGTCGATAGTTGGTTCTTGGAAGCTCGGTGTGATGCAACATGCCAGGATTCTAGCGGCAACGTCTCGCTTTCCCTCAAGACATTGCACAACGTGCCCCGAGCCATGTTGCTGTCATTGACAGTTGGTGTGTAGCTGGAAGGCATTGTGTACATCTACAACATAAAAAAAATAATATACGTCGTATTCATCATTTTCAGCTCTGGTCTGCCGCATATACACCATCCCAGCTCGCAGGGCCGCCGATTGTGGCATGTATTTATGAGGACTGCTTAAACAAATATAAAACATGCAGCTGGGGGGTGGAGAATCTGCTGCATAAATAATGACGTACAGGGCTAGCAACACATCAATAATGTCATAATGACAGTTATGTCTTTGCTTAGCTACGCAAACCATCTACAGTTCCTACATCCCAATAACTTTCGTTTTCGCGCAGGAACAGTATCTGCTCTAACATGATCGGGTGCAGTCCGTTGCCTCGTGACCGAGCGTGATGCGGGCGATGCTGAAGAATCTCTCGACCACGTTTGAGGTGGGAGGGATACTGCGGAGCATTTCGTATTGCTGTTCGTCCTGCGCCAGGCGACGTCGTTTCTGCAGGTGCTCTACGAAGGAGCCTTCCTCCTCGCCGTCGACTGGAGGCTCTGGCGACACGCCTGCAGCAAACGGTCGCAACGCGGCACTCTCTCCCGAGTAGGTCGGCTGGTTTTGACAGGCAGGACACGAACGCAGCCCGACTCAAAGTCTGGGCTGTGAACGATGTCCGCCCTTAGCCCTGCATGTACCCAAATGTAATTGTTAGTGTTTCAGATTAAGCAAAGTGCAACACAATACAAACTAACCCAGATAAACAGCATACTGCGGTTTGATGGCAATGAGACCATCAAACCACTCAAGCACGTCGAGCAAATCAGGTTGGGTTGCTTGGAGGGCCTTCGACACTGAATCCACGTCCTTTAGCTCATTAGGAGGCTGAGTAGTCGGCGGTTGCATGCTGGAGCTGGGAGAAGGTCCGCAATGGCATCATCTTTTGCGTCGAGGTGCTTCAGAAGCACGAAGTATCGATGCAGCATCGTGAAGGTTGAGCTCCACTCGGGTAACCTGCCGAACTGCGGGCTGAAGATTCGTTTTGAGCCTGAAATAGAGCAAATAAATAATTTGTCGAATATTAGCTGAAATCGTACGGAATAGAACGGTGAATAGCACAACAGAAGATAAATTAGCCGAAAGTGTACCTGAGCTTAGCGGATTGAGTCAGCGTCCGTCCGTAGCTTGATCATCAGCGTCTGGATTTCTGCGACATCGGACTCATAATTTTGCAGTTGGCGCTGAACAGCACGGTTGAGTCGTGCAAAGCACATCCAACCAATGGAACGCCAACCAAAATAGCGAGACGCCTGTTTACACTGCAGTTGTCACCTGAAATGTAAACACACTGGTCCAGCTGCTTGCCGAAGTCCCGTGGAAGCATGTTGGCTAGACATTCTCTGTGAGCAAGAGCAGAGAGGTCGCCGTCCTGCTCATTCATGAGAGGGGCCATGCATAGCAGGGGGCTTTACCTTGCCATTTACTTCGTAGCAGGAAAAGACTGCTAGGTAGTGCTCACCCAAATCTGTCCATCCGTCCAGGATCAGGCCAAATCGATAAGGTATCTCTGAGGCTATCGACCTCTCCACCTCCAGCACGACCCTTCCATCGCGGCTCGCAGCGCCTCGACACGCACAGGGTCCAACGTGGTGTATCTAGGTTTAAAACGTAATTTGATAGATAACATAACATGTAAACTGTTAGTAAGGGTCGACGTGTCTTCAATCAAGGATGAGCAACTGGTAATTAGCGTACCGTCTCGTCGCCCGATTTTCACAAAATGTGAGTGGCAGGTTGCTCAGGATACACACCTGCCATCTGTAGCGATTTTGAGAGGATTGCCGCACATAGCTTAGCAAAGATCCCGTCTCGGCCGTCGTGGCCTCGAGCATCTCTGCCTCAAAGTTCGGATGCTCCCGTCTCACATGCTGCATGAGGTTAGTAAACCCGTTGCGGTGGGTCTGTTTTCTAACCGTGCCGCAGCGACAACGAAAGTATTCAAGAATTACTTCAGCAAAGTCATCGCGGCACGTCTGGGAGAAAAAAACCGTGACGTGGGCCGACGTGAACGTGGGGCGGGGAGGGCGCGAAACGGTGATCATACTGGGAGAATGGCGACTTGCTAGGGGGGGGAGTAGGTGGGATTTCTGTGTGACTTGAAAAATGGACAATGACAACAGCAGTCGTCCCAGCGCACTCGGGCAAGCTCAAGATTAACGGTTGGCTTTGAGAGGCTCATAAAATTTGAGAGTAAATTATGATATTCCTTAAGCTCTTCAATGAAACAATTATGATATGTAGTGGTGCATACGGTTTGAAAATATTTTTTTTTGCATTGAGAAGGCTTCCCGCATAATTTATGATATTTGCTGAGTCTGGATCATACAATACATTTATTTAGGATATGTATGAACATTATTGATATGGCCATGCTAATTTCGGCGGCCCTGCCAGCCCGTGATCGCCACCGCTGAGTCCGAGCACAGCGCCACTGCCAAGTTCATGACCGCCACCGCTGAATACGAGTCCGGCCACCATTAAGGTCAAGTCCAACCCCCCCCCCTGAGCACAAGACCGCCGCCACGACTTAGCCCGATACCACAGCTACCATGAGCGCCATATTAACTCGACTACATTTGGATTTGGCGAGTTACGGCTGGCCGTGTAGCTAGGCTAGTAGGTTAGGATGCAGCATCGTAGCGTACTTGGTGAGATTTGAATGGCGGCGATGCACATTTTCCTTGTCTGTCAGAAGTTGATTTAGATGGTAAAAATGATGAAACTGCTCCCAACGCGTCAGCATGACAGAAGTGCACATCCAGTGCTTGACAGGCGGACCTTTGCACTATCCAGCACAAGCACACTTCGTGAGTGATGCAGAAGCTTGGAACCTATGTCGGATAGCTCCCATCCCACTGGCAGCAAGGCAACGACGTCGCTTTCTTGCCCTCTGGGGAAAAGCTGTCGGGATGCAACGGAGGGGCACACCGACTCGTGCAATCTTCCTGGGTATTTGACTGCTGTGATGAAGGGTAGAGGTCTCTTCTTCCTCTTGCCCTCGAGTATACAGCATTGAATGTCGCTGTGAAGAGGGTCATTGCCCGTTTAGCAGCTCGCCAACCAGCTCCAGGACAAATTTTCTGTGGGGATCACAAATGGTCGGCTCCGGCTTCACCCAGCGACGCGTAAAATTGAGCATTGGATCTAGCGACGTCGATCATATCTAAGGCATTTTTTGTGCCATCTCTTATACGAGCGGCTATCAGCATAGAAAACGCCCTCGATCTGGTCAAAGCCTATCCACACCCTGTATGTTGTCGTTGTGCTTTGAGATGCAACAGGAGGTAGAAACTCCTTGTTTTCTCCAGTGATCATTCGAGTCGCCGTTGTGATGTCAGATGAATATGCATTTGTCGCCATAACGGCAATATTGCCGTCGCACCAGGGCGGAGCAAGCATGATGTGGTCGTGTGCAACCGCCTGACTGTAGTCCCCACGTGAGCAGTCCTCCTTGTGCAATATTGTGTGGGAAGGATAATGTGTATGTTGCTCGAATGCACGTACCGCGACTATACAGACCCTTGACCCGAAGCTCCTGCAGAAGCGTGTATTAGAGAACTTCGGAGTGACTCGATATTCAGTTTCAGCTGCTACGTGCCAGTATTTATCCTTTCTGAAACTGAATCTGAAAGATGCTTTTCGGTCTTTCTTAAAAGAACACAAAGCGTCGTCGGTTCGCTCACAGTCTCCACTTCGTCCGCAGCTTCGTCTCCTGCACGATGACGTTCGTAGTGAAACTGCGAAAATGGCCTAGAATGCGCGGGAACAACGTTGAGGCACGCTCAACGGATCTTGAATAGGCTTGTTCGACTGGAATTGGTGCCAGCTCAGTCCAGATCTGTACCAACATCAACTTTTAACCAACGCTCGGCACAAACACAGTCATAGCGTGAATATTCCTCCAAATCGCTCCTCGAAGAAGTTTTGCAGCCGTGGATGATGTTGTGCTGTTGTGGATAGTTAACGCCTTTCGACCATGGAGAGAACATGTGAGCACGTCTAATGCGATCATGAAGGTGTCAGAAGACATTGCTGTTCAATGCAGTGCAAGTCCGGAGTTCGATGTGCCCAGGAGTCGCATGGCACATTAGTGAAATAGTTCAAGTGCGATCAATGTCGATCAATGCGAGAGTCGGGCACGGTAGAGCAGTTTAAAGAACGCGACATACTGCTGCGGGATATCACCACCCAGAATGATGGCCGGAACGACAAAGTCAAAACAGAAATCGCGTGAAGGATGCTAAACAGAGGTCGATTGAAAGTTCGGAGGAGTTGGTGAGGCGCTTAGCAATGAATAAGCTTGATGAAAATGAGGAGAATGAAGCGGCCAGCGATTTTTGTTACGAGAAGGGGGGGGGGGCGAGGACGCAAACGAGCTTGTCAACCCGGCAGCGCTCAGGAACGGTCGCTAAACGGGAGCGTTGTGCTGTGGTGATGGATGCACTGACCGAAAGTCTGAAGTCTGCGAGCGAGGAAATCTACTACAACAAATAGGGCTATAAAGCGCAGTGGTTGGCGCTTGAGGACGAATAAGCTGAAAAGCAACGCCAACACGACGCAATAGAGGCCGAAAAAAAAAAAAAAGCGTCCGCTGTATGAGTTGGAGCTCGAAGCAAGGGGGCAAAAGGCAGAAGAAGATCGTGAAAGGCGAATATATGAATTCAATAGCATCGTACTAACACAGAACAACACTAAGGAGTAGCGCGCTTTGTATCAGCGTACTACCCTTCAATGATATTTAGGTAGTTATCGAGTGTCGGAGGAGGTAAGCTAAAGAACATGGATATCCAGTTACCCAATCGCTGCATGCAGGTATGGCACTTTGTCAGTAGCACACCCACGAAAAAAGACCCCCGACTGCTGTCTGACGTGCGCGGTTCTTCTTATCCAAGTTAGGGAATTCCCATTGCGTTTTCACTTTCCCGAATCCCCACTCGACATTTTCTCTGACGCTGCTCATTTCTCGACTGAAGGCCGCTGCTGCTGGCGACGTGTCAATTAACGGACAGCAGACGAATCGACTACAACCGTAAGCAAGATCTCGATAAAAAGAGTGCCGCTGTGGCCCTCTTCTATCTTGTCACTGAGATTGAGCATAGTTGAATCGTGTCGCCTTCCTTCGAGAGGTTTGTACAAGCTTACAAGGATTCCATCAGGAGCCTGCACACTTTGCCAACTAAAACAGTGTCTGCGGGGATGTCTGCTGTATAAAAGACCGCTGTAAGCTTTCGTATTGGGATGCGGGTTCCGCCCAAGAGCTAGGCCTTGCCACATTCTGTTTGGTACCATCAATGAAACCCCAGCAGGTTGAACTCAGCACCCTCTTCGTTTTGGCTTGTGTCATCTTCATGCTGTACAGAAACATCAAACGTGTCCTCTGTATTGATACAAATATTGTAGAGGATAAAGCTGCAAACAATCTTCTTGCACACCTTCAGCAAGGCATCCTAATCGCGAATCCGCTCGCGGATTTCATCCAGCACTGGGAATCGAGACTTCAACACTCCAATTTTATGCTCAATAATAATGCGTTGCTGTGCCAGGAGACAGTTGAACGTCTTATTGGGCGCCTTGTTACTTGCCGGCATTTTGTACGGCGTTAGGATGAAGGGGAAGCAGCGCGAGTAGGTGGTGTCCCCAAGCACGTATTTGCCGGGATCGAAATAGTTGCCAGGGGGGTCTGACATCAATGCCAAGCTCATCGCCCGCTTGTCATGCAATGACCCTGGTTGTCCGACCTACAAGAACACGATACAAAGATGGCTCTGTTAGGCATTCCAGGATGCGCAAGAATCACTGCACCTTACTTTGTACCTAATAGTAGGTAACGCGGCGGCGGGGGTCACAAATAATTTGCGCGCCAATGCAGTACACCGATTTCCGAGAGAAATAACACTCAGGATTTACAGTGGAGGGGGGGGGGGGGAGACGTGCCATCAACACATCCCACACACGATGGAAATGCGGATCTTGCTTCAAACACACGTGAAAGTTTTGTTCTCTCCCCTTGACTTGGCCAGCGCAGAAACTGTTTTTCCAGCGCCAGTACAGCAACAGCGACTCGATCTCTGAATTGGTAGACGGCACCTATTGCATCCGTGGATAATTAGTCAGTAGTTGTGGTTGTTCAGCTAGTAAAGGAATATAATCTCACCTTCTGCAGTACCAAAGTGCTGCGCTATCCGATGGACGGACAAGGACTGCATAGCAAACAGATACACTTCCAGCTGCAGCGTGGACAGGGGCTTGCTCTTGTGGTGGGCACGCAAGCAAACATAGGATCATGCTCGATGCGTTGAAGCAAAACTACGAACGTCCTTTTGCTCATGCGCAGGCCGCGCCGAGCTCTCATTGCGTCGGTCAAGAATATCTTCCTCGGGGTCCATTGGGCAGCTTTGATGACTCTTTAGCGCATCAAGTCCATCAATCGACACGAGGCAATAACATCGTGGAAGAGGCCCTCGTCGCTGCCCTCTGCGTCGCTACCATCGTCCTCAATTAACTGTGCCACAGCTGAGATCTCTAGGTGCTGTAGCAACACCGCACGCTGGCTTCTTGTCATCGTGTACGTCGCCCACGTCGCCTTGCTGCTCTGGGATTGTTTGACGCACAACCAATAAAACACAGCGCGAGTTTCTGCACGCTGCAGGAGCTCTCCACAGTTGGAAGGCGAAGGTTTGAATCGATTGGCTGCTGAAACATACGTACTTTCCAACCGTGATAACCCCTAATATTGCGTATCTTACTTTATTGAACGTGGAATCTGTTATAGTAAATGTCCGTGTCCTATCTTATGTTAGCTTATATTTCGATAACGTTACGTTGTAAGAATTAACCTCTTAACGTCGCAGGAACCCCATACCCCCAAATGGACGACGCCGACTTGAGCTTCTTGTCCGAACTCCTGTTACAAGACCTGGACGTCCAATCCGATCCAAGATCCGGACGTAAAAAATGTCACCGCTCCATTGCTGAACTCAGCGCCATCGTCGCCGTTTTCTGGCACCGGCCTGGGCAGCAATCACAGCGCCGACAGAACGAATTTATCTGACGAGGTAGATAGCGCGCAAGGGTCGGATAGGAAGAGGATCTAATATATCGTCTCCAGCTTCTACAGGCGATAGTCATCAAGCGGACGATCAAGACCAGAGACGTCGAATGCTCGGTGCGAAGAACTCTCGCCACTATCGGTCCCGCAAGAAGGTAGCGAAGTACTGCGTGTCAGAAGGAGTATTCACCCGTAACTAACAGCTCTGGTTTGTTACAGAACGAGCTCGTAACATTGAGAGAGCAAGTGCATCGCCTTGAGGAGCAGCTAAAGGCCTTGCGCCTTAAGCTAACCGGCTGCGTGCCGATAGCGCGGTCGCGTCTTGGGAGGAGAAGGCTATTGCTCAGCGCCTGAAGCAGCGACAAGCTGAAGAGCTAAATGAGCCGCTGCAGCACGCACTGTGTACTCATACCGGCTTCGTTCGCAACCTAAAGTCCATCTTCATGGAGTCGGCACTTCTGAGCACGGAACGGATCATGCGCCACTTTCTTCACATGTACACTTACCTCCGAAAGGCCCCTCAGCGTCGTGCACAAGACCTGGACGCTCTTAGCACGGCAGCAAAGGTGGACAGAGCGATGCCACTTGTGTTGCGCGAAACTGCGACCATCCCAACTCAACGTTACCCGAAATCCTGTTTCAAGAGCTCGATCTAGGTGCTGAAGGCCTCGGCAAGACCAGTACTGCGGTGTACGCGTTCAACACAAGAAATGCAAGCAATGCGCTCGACGTGGCCGGTAAGGCGATCTTAAGCACGTGGGGGGGGGGGGTGACCATGTTACTCTAGGGTGGCGTCATCGGCGGAATTCGCGGACGTGTCTCCAACGGAATTTAATATTCTCTACGGTATCACGCGGCACACTTACCAGCACAACTCCACCAAGACTAAAGCTAACATTGAAGCGAGGGACCTCTGCTACTCACGCATGGTCGGCTCGTGCGGTGTCTTGGTGTGGGACTTCGTCGACGCTGACGACTTGTACCCTCTGCAGTGCAGCACATTTATTAAACGCAATACCGTCGGAGCGTAAGTTTGTGGCGGCGTAATTCTCACTGGCGTTTTAAGGTAGATTGTAATTAACGCTGGAATTGCACGCTGATGCAGAATGGTGCTACACCCAGAAATCTGCTTGGACGGCGTGGAGCGAATGGTCTGCCGCAGTATCTACACTGACATGCAAATAGTCCTGGATTCGCCCAAGCCATTACTAAATGTGGCCGAGTTCGCATTTCTGGACGACAAGATGGTGTACGAAGCCATTAACAAGGAACTACATACTGGTAGGACGTTACACTTTTGCGGGCCAAACAGGGAATCGTCTCAAACCAAGCGATAATTAATATGAGAGTGGCTATTGTGCGCGACTGAAAAAGGAGGGGATGAAAGTCGCATAAAGACCAACGGAGGAGAGCGGATACCAAACTCGTGCAGTATTTGCGGAGGCGGGCCCAGCGCCATGCCTTCCAGCGAGCCGACCACTGTTGTGGACTGAACTTAGAATCTTTTCTTCGCAGAAGCGCCGCGACTGCCTTTGCGAAGCAAATCCCAAGACGGCGACGACATGAGTCCTTCATAAGGATGTTTATCACTCGAAGCCACAACGAAGAGCGAATTTATCCTCTAGAGCCACAACGAAGGGCATGCGTGTTGATTGGTTAGAACTTGCTGCTGAAAGTTTCATTCGATTTGGCTACAGATCGCCAACAGTTCGAGGAGTTCATGGTTCGGACAGCTACGGGAGATGAGCTTGACGCGAGGGCCACGGGTAATACTACCTTCTGACATCACAGACGAAGACACCGAGCTGACAGCGGTGGAGCTTCTCCCCCGGTGGATCTTCGTTTCTACGTGTGGATATGACCATCTACCGCCAGTTCGAGTTAGCTTTCTAGTGCACAACGTTTTATACAAATATGAGACGGGATTTGACGAAGAAAACAAAGCGTTGTGTTTCTCATTCTTCTCACTACCGATTTTTCCGTCTCGAGGATCCACCTTCGCCGTTTGCACCCATGAGTTGGCGACCAACGGTGTGGTAACAAGGCCTCGTGTCGTTTAAAGTTGAGGGAGGCAAGGAGGAGCTCTCGACGACACTGGAAGATGAATCAAGGCACCGATGCACGCAAGGTTCAACTGCAGATTGTGCTGATTTGAATCATTGGCTGCGCTAACTTTGTCGCATTGACATGATGTTGATTTACAGGAGGGCTTTAAAGGTTGTGAAAGCTTTCAGGTATCGAGATGTATTGTTCTCGCACTGGTTAGCGACTTCTAATGCGACTCCGTCTTGTTATACGTTCCTTCCTTAGGATATCCAGCTTGATATCCTTTTCTCCTCTCCTCTTCATCAACATCTCCGCCGAGCCTTCCAGCGCATCTGTAGTCACTCCGCAAGCTTCCAAAGGGCAACACCCAACAGCATACTTATCCGGAAGTATGGCAATTCCTGCAACTTTATGATCTTGACCAGTGGACGAGCAGGTCCCGACGTTATGCCCCGGTTTACCACAGCGGCTGCAAGAGTATTTGGCTCTCTTCACGACCGCTTTTGCTGAAATCGGAGTGGAGAAGAACGCATTCATTGCGTCTGAGTCATCTTCGCCGACGAGAAGAATGGCATCATTTCCATCGAGACTAAGATGTTTTGATCGATGCTGGTTCGATGCTGGTTCTTCTCCTCTACTTAAATACCGTTTCGGACCTCTATCCATGTCGGCGACTTGAGCTTTACGCGACCCACCGGCCTGGCGGTACCTTGGAGGAGGCAGGACGGTGCTCGTATGTGCCGAGGCGTCCACTTGTGGCACTCTAATGTCTACCTGACCTATTGCAGAGTTGATGCTGGCCATTACGTAAGCCAAGTCAAACTACTGAAGTACGTTGTACATCGGCGGCACACCTGGATTCAAGCGCTCCAAGAAGAACAACACAGCTTGGATATGGCGACATGGAATACCTAGTTGCTCTGAGGGTCTGCAAGGTGTGCAGATCTCTTTCGACATATCCGTCTCGAATATGACAGTGCTGGAAGTAATACCATTGCGGTCGAATGCGTCGAAGAAGTAAAATATCGGTACGTTTGCCGGCATCACCGTGAGATTAGCCACCTGCTTCTTCTCACGGTCGAAGAGCTCTTGAGCGTGTAGGGTAATGTCGCAGTTTCGAGCTACCCAGTCATCCGCAATTATTTTCACTTTAGTAGTGACTGAAATCGACCGCTTGCAGAACGCCATCAAAGCCTTAAGAGGTAAGTTATTTCGACAGCGATTCCACAGCATGCCGTCGTTGTCGCCTTCAATACCGCTAGTTGAGCGAATTCCAAAGAGAGGAAATTTCTCACCGTAACTTTCCGCGCTGGACCAACTACGTCTCAGCCAGAGTTCTTCTTCCTCATTGCTGTTTCCGAGTACGCTCCAACTTGTGGGGTGTATGTTCAGCAAATACGACCAGATAAACTCTTTCTTTTGGGCGCGGCCTGCTCCAGTTACCACCGAAGCTGGGAATCGCTTCCGTATCATTTCGATAACTTGCTCATATTCTGACGTTGTCTTTGACGCCCGCAGTGCCATGGTTAGATCGTTCACGTTGCTCTTCTCCATGTCTAACTTCTTAAACTTGTCGACGGTGTTGAATCGAATGTGCACTGCGCAAAATTTAAGATGAATCACTAAGCCTATGCGACGGAGCGCAATTTGGGCCGACAACTACTTGCCACGGCCCACAAACGTAGATCATGCAGACGAATTCCACCGGCAATGCAATGCGGAAAAACAACAGACAAAGTTGTCGGTGTTTTCTTTGTGGATAAATGCCACAGCTACGGGCACGATATTCCTGTCGCCGTCCTTACCAACAAGCGTGACGCATATACCATTGTATTGTCCGTGTTTCATATGGGTCCCGTCATATTCCCATACAGGAAGAAACATTGCTTATGTTTTCACGAGCGGGCCCACTGAGAGGAACGATCTGAAAAAGCGACCTGATCGATCCACTTGGCAGCATACGTGAGAGCCAGGATTTGTTTTCAGCGAAGCGCGTCAAGTACGCCGGCAAAGCCTTAAATTCAGCCACAGGATCAGTTGCCATTCGGGTTTTAGTCTCTTGAATTGTGCGATACAATGTAGCCGACTTGTTCGATACATCGACACCGTCAACACGCTTCAAACTGTTAACTACACGAGCCTTTGACGTTTTATGACCCTCGATCACCGCAGCCTCAAATCCAGGTAGTCGCATGAGCTGAGCCCCAGTCGGATTAGCTCGACTGCAACAGCACTGCTTGTGTTGAAGATTAAACTCGGATATGTACCACATTCCTTCAGCTACATGCGATAGCTTGGAAACAGGTCGCTTGCGATCACTTCTTGGGGCCTCATGTACTCGTCTTTCCGAAAAGGATACAAACCAGCTACAGGCAATATCCATGCACTTTCAACGCTTGTACGAGCCACAGTTCTTGACACATTTGATAGACATTTAGCGTTGAGGGCATAGTCTTCTATAAAGTCGCCTGCATCACCTACAGTCTGGAAGGTAGCATGCAACTGCACGTCATTATAGCTATGCACAGCCAGCAAGTCTATCGGCATCCTATCTGTTGAATGTTGTTGCAGCGAGGAAATGGTGCAAACGTCTCCCCCAAAAATATCACCTTGTTCAGATATAAAAACAAAACTTGAAACCACTAGCCCAACCAATCAGCACGCATGCCCTTCGTTGTGGCTCTAGAGGATAAATTCGCTCTTCGTTGTGGCTTTGAGTGATAAACATCCCCTTGATAGGGCTACGGTAAATGGAGATATGAGACATGCGTCACAAAAGGTAAGTTTAAACTGAAAATGTGAAGCGGTTAGTCAGGTGCAGCAGCACGTGCCAATTACTACGTAATATCAGCAGTAAGGGCTGCACACCCGAAATAGTTAGCTGTATTCACTAGTACCATACATCAAACGTCAAAGCGCGACTATGAAGCGGGACAACGATGGCGCCGCGCGACGGACGCTGCCGACTACGGCAACCGGAGAGCAGGCAATTGGAGAGCACCCACCTGGTCTCCAGATCGACGGCTCGTCGGCGCTCGGGGACCTCGACATTGGTGAGGACTACAGTCTATTTCCTCGCAAAGTCTTAGCAGCTCATCTCTGTTGCGCGCAGATTTCCTTGTGCCCGGAGAGATGGAGCTACAAGCGGGTGCCTTAATGGACGATCCGCTGCAGCTGAACACCTGCGGAGCGGTGGGAAACTGTAGAGAGGGAGTCCCGATAGACGACCTGGACGTGGACTTCTTCTTGTCCGACCTCCTGCGGCCCGACAGTAGCTTGAATATGGAACTTCTGCCCGCAAGCAACGCGTGTGGGGACTCGCCGAGATCGTGCAACCCCAGCAGTGATGTGACTGGCTTGAGTATCAGCACGGAGGATCTAGACGAGAGAGAATATATCTACAAACCCAAGACAGCGAAGAAGTCACAGTCGTCCGTTTATTCGTCCTCTGCTTCATCGGAGGTTGAAGAGGCTGAGCCTGAACGAGACCAAAAAGGACGAGGTGCCGACCGGATGGAGAGACGGCGAGCTCAGGTCGCTAGCAGTGCTCGGCGACTGCGGTGCAGGAAGAAGGTGGGTTGGCCACCTCAGGTGACAGTCGTTGATTAACGTGTAGTTTGACTTATGTGGTGTATACTTCCTCCTATTTATTCAGTATGAAATGGAAACGCTGAAGACCAAGGCGACCTCGTTGGAGAAGCAGCTGGAAAACCTCCGTTTCAAGCACAAGCAGATGCGCGCCGATAATGCGGTGGCAGCGTGGGAAGAGAAAGCTATCGCGCAACGCCACAAGCGACGACAGGCTGAGAAGACGAATGAACAGCTTCGACAAGCGCTTTTCCTGCAGAGCGGATTTGTACGGAATCTCCGGTCGATGTTCTCCGAGGCGATGCCCTGCAGCGTTGACCTGAACATGCGCAACTTCCTTCACACGCCCACACGTCTGCTGAAGGATCAGCATTCTCGAGTAGGAAATCTGACGAGAGTTTGCACCGACGCGAAATTAGATATGGCCAAGCAGATCGTCATGGAGGAAACGGGCGGCATTAAACCTTTCACAACGCCGCACATTGCTTGCCAGCAGATCGAGCTAGGACGCGACGGCTTCGGAATGACCACGGTGGCGGTCTACGCACTGGAAACACGAAACGCGCGCAAAACGTTTAAGGCCGCATGCAATGCCATCATTAATTGTACGGCGGTGTGGCCCCACTATTCGCTTGTGACCTCCTCGTTGACGGCCGTGGACCTGCCCCCGACGAAGCTGAATATTCGATACGGAATGTCCCACAGCATCTATCAGAGCGATGCTACAGGCGATCGGGTATCCGTGGAGAGCCGAGAGATCTCGTATTATCGAATGACTGAGGACTGCGGTATCTTCTTGTGGGATTATGTTGATGCGGACGACATGAACCCGCTGCAGACGGAGACGACCGCCATGCGCTGCACGATCGGAGCGTAAGTAGCCTTTGTCATACTGGTACATGTTTCTGCGGTCAAAGTACTAATTATTTGCTGCTTGTCTTGCGTTATTATTTTCTCCAGGGTGCTAGTACGGCCTGAAATCTGCATGGACGGCGTGGAACGCATTGTTTGCCGTAATATCTGCACAAAGGTGCACCTGGTGGACTCACCCGAGCTGACACCGAGCTTGGAGCGTTTTTCAAAGTCGAGACAGCTGTGCGCCCAAATTTGCGGATCATTGGTGTACGAGACGATCAAAAATGATGCAACGACGAGTTCGAGTTGATGCGACGCGATGCTCGCTCAAGATACGGCAACGTCAGGAGAGTCTTCTTGTCGGCGTAGGCATGATGTACAGTTTTTTTTTCTGTCTATCTTAGCTGCCCTGCGCGACAAGCACTGTAGGTATGCACCATTTACGTCGCGTAGACCACAGTAGTAGACATCATAATATTCTCCTGACCCTAAAATAAGATAAATATTTCAACTCCCTCTGTGTAAGTACAGTACTTATATAAAACAAACAAACAAATTGTCGTCGATTACGTGAACCGAAATTGTCGACGAATCTCAACCATGAAAGCTCAGTGGAAGTGGACATTGCTCCGTCTACGAGCTGGTCCGCAAATACGGCAAGTGATACTTGCTAGCATCATCCTGTACACCATGCAACACATGACCGATCTCGGCGACGGACTGGTTAATGCGGGCTCCGTGGGCCGTGCAATTTCGACATTAATTTGCTGTCCGAGTTCCTGTTCCAGGCCGATGAGATGCCCATGACGGACGACAACAAGCTCCAGATCGGAAAAACAACAAGGACACAGAGCACGGACGGCATTAGTGCTTCGCCGGACTCACCCGTGTTTGTTCGTGCAGCACTATCAGTGGGAGATAAAATGACGGACCGCAAGGCGAAGCGGCGGGCGCAAGTGGCGGTGAGCGCGCGACGCCATCGGTACCGCAAGAAACACGAGCTGCTGGACCTGAGGAAGGAAGTAGTAGACCTCACCGAGCAGTTGCATTCTCTGCGTTCCAAGCACAAGTTACTGCGATCGGATGGAGCTGTTGCTGAGGTGGAGGAGTATTACAACATGGCGCAGCGCTACAAGCGAAAACAGGAGTAGTGGGTCATTTAACATTACGCCGGCAGGTTTTTTTACTTTCCGTAATTTACCGGCGAGAACAATCCTGGAACCTTCTTTCGGACCAGGTGCTGTTTTGACGACGCAACCTCTCGACCACCTGAGAGCGAAAGCCACGTCTTTTGGGTCTTAGGGTAGTTTCAGAACCGCTTGATTGGTAAAAAAATTTCAAAGGGTAAAACGACTTGAGCCTGATAAGAAAATACTAAGTATATAATCGATAATAGGAATGTGCAATTACATTTTGGTTAGTGGATTAAAGTGTAATGCAAAGCCATCGCAAGAGCGTTGTGGTATGCACATATTATCGAAGTTTCCTCCCGCTGAAATTTTCTCACCAGAAGTCAGTGAAGATATGATGAAAAAAATAATTTCAGCTCCGATGAATGAAAGAATCACTTGCTTGTGCGGATCATCGATGAAGAGATGGAACTTTGCAAAGCACTTAATAAAGAAGCATTCGAAGTGGATAAAGACAATGCATATCCGCAAGATCTTGGGTGGTGGGGTCCGGACTATAGTAAATGGTAAGCAAGCTACTTAATTATTTTATTTTTTTCTCACAAAGTTAAGACCCTATGTATATAGATACACCTAACTAATAACATGTCGCTCGAACTAACTTTTGGAAAATACAAGAACAAGTCAATTGAGGAAGTGTTTGCTTCCGATCCTGGTTATTGTCGCTGGATTAATAACCAACTCAGTCTCAACATTAGTGATGATATCAAGAGTTTGCTATGTACGAAATTCCTGAACAATGATAACTCGTATATGATGATTTGGGGTAAATACCGAGGTAAGACGCTAAAGCAGATCAGTCTTATGGATTCTAATTATATTGATTGGCTACGTAAGAGTCAGTTTGTAATCGAGAAGTGTCCTAAGCTACTCAAGGAATTGAATTAGATCACTTCTTTTAACCAATATATCCACTCATGGGCATTATTATCACCGCCGTTGCGATTCGTGATTGGCATCCTAATTTTTTTGAAGGTACCAAGGAAGGATAAATGCTTTATCATTTCATGAGGATAAGACATTCTCTATAGCAAAAAAAATATTAATTAAATTCAGCAGTGGTATAATCAAGAACCTCACCCGATAGACGGTCGTAGGAGAGCTCTTGTTCGCTCACAACCAAAACAAGCATGTTTGTACCCTGGCATCCAGCATTAACGCCGGCGATCTGAATGGCCTGCGGAACATCACGTTCGGTTAGACGACTGACATCAGCAATTAGAACACGGTTAGTTAGCGACCAAGTCTGATAGTCAAGAAGACCATTCACCAGCTCGGGAGTTCGATCACCGTTAATCGAAGCAATCTTAGCGATTTCATTAGTGAAGTGGTGGAAGTCGTAGTCATGGCTAATATCGAAGGTCTGTTGCGAACCAATGCGCACGTTAAAGTTTCGAATCGAACTACCGGGGTGGAGCGTCCAAGGCGCCGAGTCGAAAGGACTCTGA
Source organism: Phytophthora sp. 'mugwort' (assembly GCA_033558025.1). NCBI lineage: Eukaryota > Oomycota > Peronosporomycetes > Peronosporales > Peronosporaceae > Phytophthora > Phytophthora sp. 'mugwort'. Next base: position 2,507,856 of record JAUCEF010000007.1, on the reverse strand, counting down.
AATTGCTGTACAGCTGCAGAAGCAAAACTACCAGTCTGCTCAGCGAATGGAAGGAGAATGACAAACTTAGCGTTCTTGACAGAGGCTGATAGCTGTAGATCAGATGCAGCATTAAGCTGAGTCGATTGCTTACCGATACCAGCGCGCTGGTAGAACCATTGGGCATAGCAATCGTTGTAGCGAACCTTCTTAACAGGCTTAGAGATGATAGCCTGAGGGTTCTCCAAATGAACGAAAGGGACATACAGACGAGACGTAGTGAAAGGCATGTAGATACCATCAATTGTAGGTTCAAGCGAATTGACAACAGCACCCCAAGAAACGGCCAAGCAACCAACACCAGAAATTGCACTGTACATTGGATTTGGGCTGGTCGCAGAAGCAACCATCACTGGACAGGTATTACCGCTCGATAGTGTAGTACTCGTTAGCGTCATTCTACTGGAGCTATAAATATCAATAGCTGAAGTACCCTGATTAACGCGGAAACGAAGACGAATTTGTGGGTTAGCCATCAAGTCAAGCTCCTTAAATACTGGATGGAGGTCAGTTAATTTGATTTTTAGCATGTAGTTCCACATCCCCATAATAGAACAAGCTGTACCAGTGCCAGCTACGAACGCACCACGACCAAGTTGATTAGCAATGGTAGTGCTTGCAGATGCGGCACCCGTAGACGGCCACGTCGTAGATGAGTCAGCTCCAGCATTTGGAGGGTTTGAAAGAAGGCGCTTCGCAAAACCATCATTTGCAACCGACGCTGTAGCAGAAACAGTACCGGCGACAAAGGTGGTCGAGATTGAAGTGTTATTCGAATACCCGTCTCTAGTAGTAGCGGCAGAACCACTGTATTTGGTTGATTGAGCAGCATCCGGGTATAGAAACGATTCAGCACCCTGCTTCTCAACATACTGAGGGCTGTACCCGGTCTGAGCGCGGATATTGCTCCAGAACAGCTTATAGTCTGCCATCGAGACAATAGTCTTACCATTGAGTTCAAGCGACATCGAATCGATGACGTTAAAATTGCCACACTTTAGACTGACACAGAATCGGTTGGCTGGAGCCTGTGCATTTTTAGCGTGCGTGTTCTTCATCGAAACCTTGTATGGTAGCATAATGTAAGCATCGCGGAGGCAGGCAAATCCTTCACTACCATTAAGCTGGGACGTGCATCGATAGTGATAACTCCGTTTTGGTATGAACCTTGGTTAAGGTCGATAACAAAAGGCACCCGCTTGCCAGAGGAGACCTTAATCTTCGGATCACTCTTTAGCGAGCTCTGGTAAAGGTATTGGTGGGCGCGGAAAGTTGTGTTTCAGACATCGTTGAATCTATATCTCGAACAATATAGTTTTGTTAAATTAATTATTATGGAGCTCGTCAAGCCTATCACATCCGATCATGATCTCATTGAACTTGCCAAGCGTATTGGGGTTCACCTCGATGATATCTTTGAGTTAAGTGAGAACACAAATCCGCTTCCGAAGAAAGATTCATATCTGATTTTGCTACGACAACCCGATATGGATGTAGGACACTGGGTTTGTGTTTGTGATAATACTTACTTTGATAGTATGGGTGAAGCAGCTCCTACGAAGTTTGGAATAGGGCGATACAATCCAAAACAGTTCCAAGGTACTTATGGAGACTATTGCGGACCATTTTGCATTCTGTGGCTTTACTCAAAGCAACCTAATTTATTCAAAAATATGAAAGATCTAAATTTGACAATTCTTACATAAAATGTTTCAAGCTATATAGCAAAATGTATCGCGAATTAACGATTTCCAGCGATGTTCCAGCTCCCAAGCTGACCAAACCTCTCAAGATAGGTAAGCTAAGTCTGACAGCTGATCAACTCAAGGGCAGTGGCTCTGTTATCCATCTTCATCCAACCTCTTACGAGAAGGCGATCAAAGCTCGCAAGGCAGGTCGCGGCGTGCGTCTTGACATTACCAGACATGAAATTAAGAAGGGTTATAAGCGAGCCCAAGGAGGATCCATTTGGAGTAAAATCAAATCGGGTTTATCAAGTGCCTTCAGATTCGTTAAAGATAGCGGTTTGCTCAGCAGGGGGCTGGATGCGGCAGTGCCAGCTCTTGCGACGGCGTTTGGAGCCCCTCAAGCAGCAATCCCCGCAAGAGCAACTATTAAGTCATTGACAGGAGTTGGCCTATACGACTCTGACAGCGATGTAGAGAAAGAAGGTGGACGTATTTCGGTGGCTGATGTTAAGAAAGGGGCCAAGCGTGTTTTATCCTACGCTAAACGTAAGGGTGTTCTAACCGATGCGGTCGATGCGGGGGAGAAGTATCTACTAACAAAAGCAGCCAAGCCAGAGCATGAGAACCTGGTCAAATCGATTCGAGGTGAGGTAAAGAGACGTTATGGTGTAGGAGTGCCTAAGAAGAAACCAGCAAAAGGCAGTCCAGAAATGAAAGCTAAGATGGCCGCTTTGCGTGCTAAGCGCAAGAAAGCAATGGTTGCTGGATCCTTTCGATTAAATTAATTCTTCTTGCGCGAACGAACGAACCAAAAAAAACGCTTTTATTTTTTCTTATTTTTTTGGACGAAGCAGAAGCATGATCGAGACAGAAGTGTTGCGGAACTTAACCTTCTGATCGTTTTGATTATAGATACTGATCGTGATTGAGGTGCGCGCTCCATTATGACAGTTCATCCAAGCATACTGACTCGGCTTATAGCTGATTAGTTGACCAACTTGAGCATCGCCGCGATCAAATTCACTAAGAATATCACCGGACGCGACATATTCGTTTTTGATCAGGTCGCATCGAACAATGTAAGAAGATGTAGGATGAATCTGAGGAATGATATTTGAGAGCTGAGCACTTGAAACCGTTGCAGACGCTGAAGGATACGTACCAGCAGTCGTACTACTACCTTCCCAAAAGAGGCGTTATCGATGATTAGGCGTGGGACACGAGTCGTCGTAGGGAGACTAGTACCGCCAGAGGAGAAAAGACCACGTGCCGGTCGTGCCCAAGTGCCACCTGCCGTAGGAAGTGTCGTTGGAGTAGCGCTAAAATCGAACTGAGCCGCGTAATAAACGCTGTTTTCCGTTAGTTGAATATAGAAAACGTTCTCACCAGATGGGTTAATTAAATAAGCTCCGGCGTTTACGAGAGCTGTCTGAATGCTTCGATTAATATCAGTATAACTGTAAAGTCCATCAAGCAAGCTAACAGATACAGTGTATGTGGTTCCAGCGGTTGGAATCTCAATTTTGAAGGTATTGTTCCAGAATTGAGCTGCGTCAATGTTGTACTCAGTATTATACATCGAGATCGATTGAACATCGCACGCTACGTCCTTAAAATCGGCAGCACTACCAGGGAAGCTGTATTTCCATGTGGTGTTGTACCCATCTTGAACGAGGTTAGTGGAATCGAGTTTAACAAAACTTGCCATTGTATTGGTGTATATTGATTCATCCAAAATATTTCCAAATTATTGCTCAATATCGATCGGCTTATCGAAATTGTACCGAAGCTGACCTTTGACTGAATCCACGAACAACATCTGTCCTTTACGTTCAGTCGCCTTATTGTAGTAATATACAATTGATCGCTCATCAACACCCCGAATATTGAAATCCTTGACAACCATGACCAAATCACGTTTCGAGTTAGCTTTTAGGATAGAAACGCACTCAGCATTCAAACGAATCATCTTATCAGTGGCAAAGTAGCTGTGAGATAGGAATATAGTACTCAGTTTGAAATGGCGTCCGCGAGTAAAATAATGTGAGAAAATATTCTTCTGAAGTAGCTTATCATTGCTGTAATCGTCTATGATCACAAGCTCAGGTTTGTTAGAACTCATCGATGTCCGACGGGTTTGATCAACGCTTGGGGGTGAATCAGAGTCAGCAAAGGTAATGAAGGCTTCCAACTTATCGCGCAAATATTCGTACAATTCCTGATGAGGATTACGTGCAATGATCGTTAGATGCGCAAAGACGTGTGGAGAATGCTTGAGAATGAACATACAGAGGTTGTTCTTCCCTGAAAACGAAGGTCCCAACACAATCATTCTGAATAGTGATTTGATACCCAAATCAGGGGTATCTTTCATCGATGCCGACTTGAACTTTTTTGGCAAGGATGCACCGAAATCTGGAATACCGCTCATGATTATCGTTTGATCTATATAGGATTAAACAAAATGAGTTCTGGTTTTTCATCCATCTATAACCCCGCGTTCTATCTCTCATTAGATTCAATTGGCTATCTAACTTCTGACTATGCACAGACACTATATTTGAGTAAGGGTGACTACAGGATGAGCTACCTTAGTGGAGTAGTGCCCGGAACGGCATCGATAGGATCTGCTCTCGTTCTCGGTGCTTCGGGTAATGTCTCCGGTATTTCATTGCTAAGTGCCACTAACCTTACTGGCACGCTACAAACAGCTTCCCAACCGAATATCACTTCGGTTGGAAATTTATCGTTCAGTGGATCATCGCGCTCGATATCGATAACAGGCGCATCAAGCTACATCGATTGTCGAGAATATCGCCAGAACGGGACTATGTACGATTTAAGTCTTCTTGAATACATAAGCGGAGTTACTTTTGGTAGCGCGACGGCAAATAAATTTTTACTATGCGACTCGAGTTTAAATATCGCAAATATTAATATGGTATCGGCAAGTACAATTAGTTGCACGAACTTACGACAGGGTTCGACGTATTATGATCTCTCCAGCTTTTTGACGAGCGTCCCGAGCTCGTTGTCATTATCAAGCCTAAATACGACCGGAAACATCGATTGTGGCGGGTTCATCAATGGGTTCTTAGCATATGGCAACCAAGAAAACATAACAACAGTAGGATCACTGACAGAGCTCGGTATCCACTCCACACCAACGAATGAGTATTTCTCGATAAGGGCTCGGGCTTTGACTATTGGATGGCAGTTATACGCGAATGCTTACGTTTTCGGGATCAAACATAACTCCCGTCCAGTTCCAAATCGAAGTCCATAATGGAGCTAATTCCACAAGTAGCAACGCGTCATGGATCGGGAACATCACAAACAACGACCTCAGATTTGGGGTCAATAACTCGACGTCTATGATCCTAACTACGACAGGACGTCTTGGTCTTGGTACTACAAGTCCTTCAGCTCCACAGCACGTCCCTGGCAGCAACCATTTTGTATCTGGAGCAGGCGGAACGACAGTGTATCGCCTCAGAACAGATAGTGGAGCTACAGAATCCACTCTTGGTCCGATCACATATTCTGTGGCGGCTATATTCGGAGGATACATCGCCTGTACAGCCATGGCGATGACGAGCGACCGCCGATTGAAGAAGAACATCAGATTGCACCACTCGAACGCATCAAGCGTCTCTACGATAACTGTGATGTAGTTTTGTATGACTGATCGAATCGGAAAATAGACCTGGTCAAGAGGTAGGCCTCATAGCTCAAGACATTTTCTTATCCCACCTAACCGATTTAATCAGTGTCTTCTATCGCGATGATATTCAGGAAGGCGAAGACCCATCGCTTGAACCTGCCAATACGCAACTTAACGTTGATTACAGTCGGATTGCTGCATACAACATGAAAATGATTCAACATATTTTGGGTGAGATAGATAGGTTAAAAGATCGTTTGTCTAATATAGAATCATGAGGATTGAGCGCTGGGAGTTAAGTCCATTGAGTTCCAAGAAGTATCGAGTATGGGTACGCCTTGATACTGGAAAGCTACGAAAGATTGATTTTGGAGCGAGTGGTTATGCTCATTATCGGGATCAAATCCCTTTAAAAGCATACTCACACCTTGATCACAACGACCCAGAGCGCAGTAGGAGATATTATCTACGACACAAAGTTGATTATCCTCCGTATAATGCCGATTTTATGTCGAAAACATATCTCTGGTGAAAGATATACAATGGGTTGCGTACCAAGTAAAAAACTCAAAACGAATTTAACTACTGATGAACCAGGTCAAATCGTTGGATCAACAATCATGCACGCTGATCAGATCGTAGCTCTCGGAGATAGTGCATTCGTCCCTATCAGAGACGCGAAGACGGGTGAAGATGCGATATGGAAATACATGTCGGAAAGAAAAAAATCAGTATATACCGCGGAATGGCAAATAGAGCCGTTAGATCTGGTATTGCTTAGATAGCAAAAGTCTTCACAGTTTTAGTTTTTTTTCGGTTGGTAAGCCCATACGCGACCACCCTCTGTCTGAGTCGATGCATCAACCATCCTGATAGACTTATCAAGGTCAGTAGCCCAAACAGCTGCCTGAGTCTTCTGTGGGCGGTCATTGATGATGAGATTCTTCATAATAGTTTTGAGCTCAGCGACGTTAAGATCGAAGTTGTCTCCATAGCTACCGCCTGAGCTGGAAATGATTCGGGGATTGAAGAAGAACATGATTTATAATAGACGCGTGATAATTTCCTTGAACTGTTTATCATCAATCATTCGATTGTTGTACATATCCACACTAAGCGATTTTAGTTGCTTGATGATTGAAGGATTATCATTACCGAGTTCGAGCTCACCTTTTAGCTTATCTATTCAGCTTTTAGAGATTCTAACGGATCCTCAACCGGATCATGAAAATTGTACTGAAGATGAGTAATCGCGAGAACCTCCTTGAAAAGCCTTTTGTCATCAATACTGAGCTTGTCATACTCTGCCTGATCGATATGTTGCTTAAATGCAAGAGTTTGAATCATTGACTGTAGCGGATCACTGATTACGCGCTTTGGACCACATTTACGACGAGTGGGTTGAACAATCACAAGGGTTTTGGCATCAAGATCAGGAATTCTGATATACTTACTACCCAGCTGACGATAGATGTATGCCGATGGGGTGGCTAAACCTTGAATCTCATTGAGATTATAGGTTCTTCCGCGGCGAACTACACCTTCCAATGGAGCAACACCCGCCCCTCTAAGACCTCTTCCTTTAAGCTTCCTCTTAACTCCCATGCCCGTCGTGCTTAGATGATTAACCATGTTATTCACAGTTTGCCGAATCGAGCGTTCGTCTTGACTATCACTGAATTGATCAACCTCGGTGTAGTTTTCAGCATCGGAGTAGCATTTAGCCTTAATTTGATAGACAGCCTTGGTAGCTTTCATGGCAGCGATTGCCGCCTTCAACGCTGATCTTGCGGATTTTGACTTATTACCCTTTATTGCTCACTTCGCCTCATCGTATTTCCTCTGAGCTTCGCCATACTTCAGGTGGCTTCTGACTCATCGTGGAGTTTTTGCAAAGTGTCATCGCGATATTGGGGACCCTCAGAGGATTTGATTCGAGCTGATGTATCTGTCGATTTTGTATTGTCGAGGATGGCTCGATTCAATAGCTGAAGATTAGCTTCGAGATTTTTTTTCAATGCTGGATCATCATTCTCATAAACGTATCGCTCTAAGTCTTCAAACCCGGTCATTAGGCTATTGAAAGTGTCCATCCATTTAATAGTTTTCATAAGATCGTTGAAAACCTTGCCAGAAACCGCTTTGTTCTCGTGGTTTCTAATGTAAAATGGTTTTGCTGCGGTAGGCTCACTAAAGTAGTAATTTTGATTAGCTTTCACACCACTTTTGGTATCTACTATTGGTTTCAGTCTAAAAGGAATTCGAACTCCTTCAGATACTATTTTGCTGTAGTAGTCCATAAGAATCTTCTTCGCATCGTTATCAGCATTAGTTAGAGAACTATTCATATCTTCATCAATTCCAATCTTAATTCCATGGCGAGCCTCACCATCGCGTGGTTCAAAGGCCTTTGCAAGTTTGGTGGTGTCTTTGTTAGTAAATAGATCGACATCGTCGCGATCTTT